>JALAZF010000048.1:12477500-17277500 GCA_022829125.1 Lathyrus tuberosus
ATTATCATTATTATCATCATTATTATCATCATTATTATTATTATCATCACTATTATTATTATTATTATTATTATTATTATTACGTAACGCGTCAACAACTGCTTGACAGCCCCTACTAATTTCACTCCAAAACAAATGTGTTTCTTTCACGCAATACATATAAAATGTCTATTTTTACAATATTCCATATACAATTTAACATAATAGTACTTACAATAAATAAAAAGTAACATATAGCAAAAAAGACCACACATCTAGTCTCAACCCAACGTTAAACCAGATTTCAATAATAGTAAACAATACATAAATAGTAACATAGTAAAAATGATCACACCTCTAGTCTCAACCCCACGTTAAACAGGAATTCAATTTTTTTCTCTCAACTTGTCCAGTCTAAACCCCAGGTTAATATTCTAATCACAATGTCTATTGTTCCCCACCGCCGCGACATCTCCGACGACGTTGAAGAACACGACATTGAAGAACACAAGGTTGAAGCGCATACCTGCGAGATTGAAGAGCCCAAGAATGAACAGCTTGAGGTTGAAGAGCTCAATGAGGAGAAGGTGGAAATTCCAAATGTGGAGCTTCTTGAGGAGGAGTTTGAAGGTGAATCAGTGCTCACGTAGAAGAAACGGGTTACCGTTAGGGCAATACTTGTGAGCTTGGTTTTATCAATCTTGTTTACCTTTGTAGCGATGAAGCTTAATCTTACAACCGCCCTTAGTCCCTCTCTAAAAGTATCGTGTGGGTTACTGGGACTCATGATTGTGAAAACATGGACTGCATTGCTCAGGAAAGCTGGAATAGTTAATCAACCATTTACGAGACAGAAGCATGTTGTTATTCGCACCTGTGTTGTTGGGTCAACCGACATTGCTATAACCGGTAATAAATTTCTTTTATTTATGCAGAGACATTATGCTTTCGATAATATTCATAGTCTTAAATGATGTTGATAAACTTAAAATTTGTTGGAATGAATTTGTTCCAAATTTCAATTCACAACCAAGATTTAAAAAAAGAGTTTGCACTCCAAATTGTCGCCTCAGTGTCAAAGTTTCTAATGTATCTATGACCATATTGCAACAGTTATTATGGCCACATCGACTTTATTTGATTGTTATTTTCATCTATACCAACTATCAAGGGTTGAACCACAACAGAACCTTAACTTTGACTTTTATTTAAAATACTGCGTGTAGAAAAAATATATTATTATTATTATCATTATTATTATTATTATTATTACTATTATTATTATTATTATTATTATCATTATTATTATCATTATTATTATCATTATTATCATTATTATTATTATTATCATCATTATTATCATTATTATCATCATAATTATTATAATCATTATTATTATTATCATCATTATTATAATAATAATAATAATAATAATAATAATAATAATTATCATTATTATTATTATCATCACTATAATTATTATTATTATTTTATTATTATTATTACGTACCGCGTCAACACCTGCTTGAGCAGCCCCTACTAGTTTCACTCCAAAACAAATGTGTTTCTTTCACGCAATACATATAAAGTGTATATTTTTACAATATTCCATATACAATCCAACTTAATTGTACTTACAATACATAAAAAGTAACATATAGCAAAAAAGACCACACATCTAGTCTCAACCCAACGTTAAACCAGATTTCAATAATAGTAAACCATAAATAAACAGTAACATAGCAAAAATGATCACAACTCTAGTCTCAACCCAACGTTAAACCAGAATTCAATTTTTTTTTCTCTCAACTTGTCGAGTCTCAACCCAAGGTTAATATTCTAATGTCTACTATTCCCCACCGCCGCGTCATCTCCGAAGACGTTGAAGAACACGAAATTGAAGAGCACAAGGTTGAAGCGCATACCTGTGAGATTGAAGAGCCCAAGAATGAAGAGTTTGAGGTTGAAGAGCTCAATGAGGATAAGGTGGAAAGGCCAAATGTGGAGCTTCTTGAGGAGGAGTTTGAAGGTGAATCGATGCTCACGTGGAAGAAACACGTTACCGTTAAGGCAATACTTGTGAGTTTGGTTTTATCAATCTTGTTTACCTTCATAGCGATGAAGCTAAATCTTACAACCACCCTTAGTCCCTCTCTAAATGTATTGTGTGGGTTACTGGGACTCATGATTGTGAAAACATGGACTGCATTACTAATGAAAGCTGGAATAGTTAATCAATCATTTACGAGACAAGAGCATGTTGTTATTCGCACCTGTGTTGCTGGGTCAACCGGCATTGCTATAACCAGTAATAAATTTATTGTATTGATATAGAAACATTATGCTTTTGATAATATTCATAGTCTTAAATGATGTTGATAGACTTAGAGTTTGTTGGAATGAATGTTTTCCAAATTGCCATTCACAACCAAGATTTCAAAAAAGTGTATGCACTCCATATTGTCGCCTCAGTGTCAAAGTTTCTAATGTATCTATCACCACATTGCAACAGTTACTCTTGCCACATCAACTTTATTGGATTGTTATTTTCATCTATACCAACTATAGGGTTAAGCGACAACAGAACTTTAACCGTGACTTTTATTTAAAACATTGCTTGTAGAAAAAATATATTATTATTATTATCATTATTATCATCATTATTATTATTATCATCATTCTTATCATTATTATTATCATTATTATAATCATTATCATTATTATCATCATTATTATTATCATTATTATAATCATCATTATTATCATTATTATTATTATCATCGTTATTATCATTATTATCATCATTATTATCATTATTATCGTCATTATTATTATCATCACTATTATCATTATTATTATTATTATTATTATTACATACCGCGTCAACACCTGCTTGAGCAGCCCCTACTAGTTTCACTCCAAAACAAATGTGTTTCTTTCATGCTATACATATATTCCATATTCAATCCAACTTAATAGTACTTACAATAAATAAAAAGTAACATATAGCAAAAAAGACCACACATCTAGTCTCAACCCAACATTAAACCAGATTTCAATAATAGTAAACAATAAATAAACAGTAACATAGCAAAAATGATCACACCTCTAGTCTCAACCCAACATTAAACTAGAATTCAATTTTTTTCTCTCAACTTGTCCAGTCTTAACCCAAGGTTAATATTCTAATCACAATGTCTATTGTTCCCCACCGCCGCGTCATCTCCGACGACGTGGAAGAACACGAAATTGAAGAGCACAAGGTTGAAGCGCATACCTGCGAGATTGAAGAGCCCAAGAATGAACAACTTGAGGTTGAAGAGCTCAATGAGGAGAAGGTGGAAAGGCCAAATGTGGAGCTTCTTGAGGAGGAGTTTGAAGGTGAATCGTTGCTCACGTGGAAGAAACAGGTTATCGTTAGGGCAATACTTGTGATCTTGGTTTTATCAATCTTCATTACCTTCATAGCGATGAAGCTTAATCTTACAACCGCCCTTAGTCCCTCTCTAAACGTATTGTGTGGGTTGCTAGGGCTCATGATTGTGAAAACATGGACTACATTGCTCATGAAAGCTGGAATAGTTAATCAACCATTTACGAGACAGGAGCATGTTGTTATTCGCACCTGTGTTGCTGGGTCAACCAGAATTGCTATAACCGGTAATAAATTTAATGTATTGATGAAGAGACATTATGCTTTTGATAATATAGTCTTAAATGATGTTGATAGACTTAAAGTTTATTGGAATGAATGTGTTCCAAATTGCCATTCACAACCAAGATTTAAAAAGAAGAGTCTGCACTGCAAATTGTCGCCTCAGTGTCAAAGTTTCTAATGTATCTATAACCACAATGTAGCAGTTACTATGACCACATCAACCTTATTGGATTGTTATTTTCATCTATAACAACTATCATGGGTTGAGCCACAACAGAACTTTAACCTTGACTTTTATTTAAAACATTGCTTGTAGAAAAAGTATATTATTATTATTATTATTATTATTATTATTATTTTCATTGTTATCATCATTATTATTATTTTCATTATTATTATCTGATCGTGAGATCCTGAGGTGGGCCACCAAGAACGTCTGTGATGTTGGGCGTGAGATGAGGAGAAAAGGGTGTACCTGCAAGGCACTCCGACGCTCAAGTAAGAAAGGGTCAGAGAAAGAGAGGCAAGTACAAAGTTTGAGTTTTTAGGGTGGTTATTCGATACCTGGCCCTCTCAAGTGAGAGGGTTTATATAATGCCCCCAGCGCGTGGCTAACAGTCCTATTTTCAGGGCGAAATAACCGTTTTCCCAAAGAATAGGTAACTGCCCAGAACTAGCCGTTATGTCGGGCACGGGCATAGTTTCGGGCACATGCCCTTAGCGGTCTGGGGACAAAAGAAGTCGTGCAATACGGGCAGCGGTTCCGGGGAGGAGCAATGCAGTCCTTGCCCGGTTGGAGGGGCAGAAAGGTAACTTTTGCCCTTTTGCGGATTGGACTTAGGCAATTAGGCCGTTCTGTGAGCAGAAGTTGGTTGGGCCATGCCTAGCCATTGGTCCAGTCTAGAACAGGAGCCCCCCAAGTCGTTGCTCCCGAGCATGGGAGTGATGACTTAAGGACAACTCGTGGTCCCGGGGAACTAGCGTGAAGTCGTCGTTTGGTGACGGGGAGATTTGTCTCGTGGCACCCGTGACCCCTGGTGTTCGTGAGATCCATGTCCGTGTCTGGATTGCCCGTCATGCGGGGAGACCAACTGTTAGCAGGAATTGAAACATTAGGGTGCCACTTGTGCCTCGATCTCTGTGCCGCAGTTACTAGGCAATGATGGCTAGTCGATAGCCATTATGACCTACGTGGGCATGCCATCGCACGTGCCCCTACGTATAAAATGAGAGAGACTCGGGCCATTTGGAACTTTTGCTTCTCTCTCTTCTTCCTCTTCCTCAGAGCATTTGCCCGCCACCGCCGTTCGCCGTTCTGACCGCCGTCACCTATTCCGAGCAACCGTTTTTCAGCTTTTTAACCAAGTAAGTTCACTGGTCTTGTGTTTCTCAGCCTCTTTTATGGTTGTTTGTAGATTTCATGTGGCTAAGTTTAGGGTTAGAGGACGAGTTGCTGCTTTTCCCGGCGGCTGTTGGTAGTAGACGGTGGCTAAGCCATCTTCTGCCGCCGACGAGGCCGCTGGAGACCTTTAGATATCTCGTGAGTAGGGCAGTTTCCAGCATCGTTGGGATGATGATTCGTGTGTAACCGTCATAGTTACTCAAATTCCGATGCTTTAATGAAGTTTCCGGTGAGCGTTTGCAGTTTCCGGTGAAGCTTTGCAGTTTCCGGCGAAGCTTCAAACGGAAACTGGGAAGCGGCTCGAGGAAGTTCCTCGTGCAGGAGTGGTTTGTCCCGAGCGTCTCCGCGTGGGAGACTCTTGAGTTTTTTGTTTGATGTTAGGGCTTAGGCCAGGGACGTCATCCTCTACCCTTTGTGCGCCCTTTCACTTGACTAGCGGTGGAAGGGTGGATTTGATTCTTCTTCGAATTCACTTTTTTCTCTGCTTTTCTGGTGATCGATATGGCGATGAGAACTGACAAGGAGATTGTAATAGACTCGTTCAAGAAGAGCTCCTCGGAGAGCAGTAGTACGGAAGCTTCCACTGCCCCAGCGAAGTCGGGAAGGAGGAGGTTGTTGAAGACTCAACGGAGGAGTGGTCGGTGGCTGAGCCTGCCGAGCACGTGTCTACATTTGCAACATATCTGGGGGATGTCTTCATGACCGTTGGGCCAGAGGGGGAGTGGAAGGTGCACTTCCCCTCCGAGGATGATAGGATTTGCACCAACTTCGGGGAGCGTTTCGCCATGTACAAATACGCGCTTAAAGAGCTGGGATTGAGGCTGCCCTTCACCGATTTCAGCGGTCAGTCTTCGTGCACTTGGACCTGACTCCGTCGCAGCTGCATCCCAACTCACTGGCGTTTATCCGTGCCTTCTTGAGGTGCGAGTATTTGAGGATAGGGGATACTCTCCCTTTGTTTTTCACCGTCTTTCATCTTCAGCGGCAGTTGACGGGGAGGAGGTATGGTTGGGTTTCGTTGAAACAACCCCACAAGCTGTTCAAGCCCTTTTCAGAGTCAATTTAGATGTTCAAATAAAGGTTCTATATTATAGATCCAGTGTCGGAGAGGGCCCAGGATAACACGTATGTCTGGGCGATTTCCCTTGACGAGGAGGGTAATGATATGCGCGATGAGAATGGGAAGCTGATCGGGGATCGAGAGTTTAAGTTCCCATTTCACTGAGGTCCCGGCCACTTCCTCAAGGAGCCCAATGAATACGTCGCTCAGCCGCACATGCTCGATGGGCAGGATGCTGTTGCCTATGACACGCTGGTGAAGTATGTTAGCTTTTTCCGGCTTGCTGAATGCTGGACGAAGAAGGGGTCCCCGATTTTCGAGGAGGATGGTAGCCAGAGGGTGGAGTATCGTTTCATTAACACCAAGGCGCTTCTTGAGTGCAAGACTCTCGTGGAAGTTCATAAGCTGCTCGGTAGTTTTAGTCATTTTAACTTGCCTGAATTATGTTTTCTTCCTCGTCTAACATGTTTGTTTTGTTTTTGCAGGTGAGATGCCTTCCGCTCATGAAAGGATGGTAAAGAATGCTATTGCGAGGAACAAGCCCGGGGCGGATGCTCCCAAGACTCGATTTGCCCTGCGTTCTCCTACTCCTCCTCAACTTGCTGCGGGGACCTCCTCGCCTACTCCTCCCCAGGGGTCTCCTTTGCCTCTGGCCTCACGGTCCAAGCAGTTAAGGGCCACTGAGGGGGTAGATCTTACCCGGGCGCCAGAAAAGGGGAAGTTCGAACTTCCTCCCTGTATTCTTGATAGAAGATTCTTCGAAGGGACGTCCTTGGTCATGCCGCAGGTAGAATCTCTTCAGCTGAAAGGCATGGATCGCCCGAGCAAGAGGGCGCTGGTGGCCCAAGATTCCTCTAAACTAGTCAGAGTTTTGGAGATGGCAGCCATCTATGCTGAAGGGGACACTGCAACTGAGTCTGAACTTAGGGCTGCCTAGGCTACCATGGCATCTCTTGAAGAGACGGCGAGGAAGGCCAAGGAGGAGGCTAAGAGTGCTGATGATGCCCGAAAGAAGGCAGACAAAGAGGTGACCAGGATAAAGGGGGAGAACTCTACGCTGGCCGCGGAGAAGAAGGCAGCTGAGGAGCTGGTCGAATAGATGAGGTTAGCAAGCGCTCCGGGCGAGGATGAACCTGAGGATGTTCGGGAAATGAAGACTATGGCCAAGCTGGTTGCTCATCTGCTGAAGGCCAAGGATGACAACCTTGTCATTGGGGACGAGTCTTTTAAGAATGACGTGGCCCAACTACGGGTGGTCAACCCCGGGGTTGAGTTCTCCACCGAGGGTATCCACTACCTGGCTCATGTCGAGGATGGCAGGATAGTCAACCCGAACTCCCTCCTTAGTGGCGACGAGCATGTTGAAGTTCTGAACGAGGAAACCCAGGGGCATGAGCTCAACCTCGAGCAGCCTGAGCAGATGGAAGAGGAGTGATGAGGTTTTTGTTCTTGTTGTAATTTGTCTGGCCTGCGTGCCGTGTATCTTTGTAACTTATTTTGAATGAGGGCGTGGCTCCCGATTTATGTAACAAGCACAATTGTATCCTTGCAGCCACTTATTACTTTTAATTATGTATGTGTCCGGTCCTCGTGGCTGGTTTTATGATTTGAATGGTTTTATCTACTTTAAATTCTGCTAAGTATTGTATTTATGCTCGTCATGCATGTATGCCCGTAATAGGGATTACTTTGATTTGCTCTAAGTTTTAGGGAATTGCTCGTTGTAGATGTGTTTGTCAGTGAGGGGTACTGGTCGAACGGCCAGGGAATGTCCGGGAGAGAGAGCAGAGCTCAGGTCGCGTTTGAGGCCTGAGTTCGCGGCATGACCCTTCCATTGCGAGCTGGGTGTTCTTCCTGTCGTGGTACTTTGACGACGGCGGTGCTCGATTGAGGGACCACTGCCGAGCAGGGACCTGGCTTGTTCCTGAGAGGGGTTCTACTTTACTGGTATGCGACGCTTGTACCTAGGCGCGCATCATGGTCGGTGGGCGATACTCGTCGTTGTGACGGATAAAACCGACAATTAAGGCCTTAGCTGTAGTATTGCTTTAGCTTTTCAGCGTTCCATGGTCGAGCAAGTTCTTCCCCGTTGAGATGTTCTAGGTAATAGGCCCCATTCCCCGTTTTTGCCCGGACACGATAGGGACCTTCCCAGTTAGCGGCTAGTTTGCCTTCGCGAGAGTCCTTGTGGTTTCTTATAAGGACAAGGTTGCCCACGTCGAACTCTCGTCGTATGACTTTGGCATTGTGCCTGATGGTAATTTTTTGTTTTAACGAGGCTTCGCGGAGGGCTGCCCCTGATCGGACTTCCTCGACGAGGTCGAGCTCCTCCCTTAATGCTTTTTCTTTCATCTCCTCGTCTAGGGGCGATTCTATCCGCCTGGAGGGTACGTGCACTTCAATGGGGGATCACAGCTTCGGTCCCGTAAGCCAGACGAAAGGGTGTTTCCCCGGTTGAAGAGTGTGGAATTGTGCGGTATGCCCATAATACGTTGTGCAGTTCCTCGACCCAAGCTTTCTTCATTTCGTCCAGCCTTTGTTTGAGGCCTCGAAGGATGACTCAGTTTGCCGCTTCGGCTTGTCCGTTATTCTTGGGATGTTCGACGGATGCAAAGTGTTGCCTTGTGCCCAGCTGGGCGACGAAGTCCTGGAACTTCCTGTCCGTGAACTGTGTCCCATTGTCTGTGACTATCGTCTGGGGGATGCCAAAACGTGCAAGAATGTTTTGTTTGTAGAAACGCAGTATGTTAAGGGCAGTTATCTTGGCCAGAGCCTTCGCTCCTATCCATTTTGTGAAGTAGTCCACGCCTACTATTAAGTATTTATTCTGGTTCGATCCCACTACGAATGGTCCTAGGATGTCCAGGCCCCACCAGGAAAATGGCCACGGGGAGGACATAGCCTTGAGCTCGTTAGGTGGAGCTATGTCCCTGTGTCGTTGGCATTTATCGCATTTCTTCACGTGTTCCTTAGCATCTTGCTGCATGGTTGGCCAGTAGTACCCTGCTCGGAGGGTCTTTCGGGCAAGGGACCTTCCTCCGAGATGTTGGGCGTTGATTCCTTCATGAATTTTGCGCAAAATATGGGCGACCATCTCTTCCTCGACACACTTGAGTAGCGGGATGGAGAACCCTCGCCTGTAGAGTTTGTCTTCGACCAGGGCGTATGAGCAGGCTCTTCGCCTAACTACGCTGGCCTCTTTGGGGTCGGACGAAAGTTCATCTTTAGCGAGGTAGTTGTAAACGGGGGTCATCCAGCAATTGTTGTCGCCGATCACCTGTACGTCGAGGGTCGGGGAAGCCTTCTCAATACTGGGTCGAGGAAGTACCTCCTGTATGACGGACTTATTTCTGCCTTTCTTCTTCGTGCTCGCCAGCTTGGACAAAACGTCTGCCCTGATGTTGTGTTCGCGGGGAACATGCTTTACCTCTATCGTCGTGAACTTCGTTATCCTCTCCTTGACCAGGGCTAAGTATTCAGACAGGTTGTCGTTTTTAGCTTGATATTCTCCTCGAACTTGGAGGGCCACGAGTTGCGAATCTGTGCAGATGATGACTTCTTCCGCGCCGAGATCTTCGGCCAGGCGTAAGCTGGCGAGGAAGGCTTCGTACTCAGCCTGGTTGTTAGAGATGGGGAAGGATAGGGTAAGTGATACTTCAACCATGATTCCCTCGTCGCTCTCTAGTATGATGCCTGCCCTGCTTCCCGCCGAACTGGAGGCCCCGTCCACGAAAATGGTCCATTTGCGTGCTCCGCAGGCGGGGGAGTCTGCGAACGTCATTTCTGCAACGAAGTCAACCAGAGCCTGGGCCTTGAGGGCTTTTCTGCTCTCATACTAGATGTCAAATTCGGACAGCTCTAATGACCATTTGAGCATTCTACCAGCCATGTCTGGTCGTTCCAGCAGCTGCTTTACGGGTTGATCTATTCGAACCTCAATAGTGTGGGCTAGAAAGTAGTGTCTCAGTCTTCTAGCTGCGTTGATGAAGGCCAGTGCCACTTTTTCTATCTGCTGGTACCTCAGCTCCGGTCCCTGCAGTGCTTTGCTCGTGAAATATATGGGCTTCTGCCCGTCAGGTGTCTCGCAGATAAGAACGGCGCTCACTGCCTCAGTTGCTACGGCGAGATACAGGTACAAAGTTTCACCGTTGTCTGGGCGAGAGAGGACCGACGGCTCTAAGAGTGCTCATTTTGGATGGAGGAGAGCCCGGTCACATTCCTCGGTCCATTCAAACGTCGCCTCCTTGTGGAGGAGTTTGAAGAATGGTAGGGCGTGCTGGGCAGATTTGGCTACGAAACGGGATAATGATGTGAGCATCCCATTGAGGGACTGGATGGATTTCTTCGACTTGGGCGTTGGAAACTTGGAGAATGCCCGGCACTTGTCGAGGTTGGCTTCGATTCCCTGTTCTGTTAGGTAGAAACCGAGGAATTTGCCTGCCCGGACACCGAACGTGCACTTCTCCGGGTTGAAATGCATCTGGTATTTCCTGGCCTGTTCGAAGACCTTTCTCAGATGGGCAGTATGATCGGTCTCCTCGTGGGATTTAACGATCATGTCGTCCATATAGACTTCGAGCATGTCGCCTATCTCTCCCCGGAAGACCTTGTTCATCATCCATTGATAGGTCGCGCCGGCGTTCTTCAGGCCAAAAGGCATTACGTTGTAGTAATAGTTGCCCAATTCGGTCATGAAGGCCGTGTATTTTTTATCGCTCATTGCCATTAGTATTTGGTTATAGCCCGAGTAGGCGTCCATGAATGATAAAAGTTTAAAACCGGTGAAGTTATCAACAAGTTTATCAATATTGGGTAGGGGTAGGCATCCTTCGGGCATGCCTTATTAAGATCGGTATAGTCAATGTAGATTCGCCATTTTCCATTAGATTTTTTCACAAGTACAACGTTGGACAGCCAAGTGGTGTACTTGGCTTCCGAGATAAATTTGGCCTCGAGGAGGTCCTTTACAGCTTTTTCTGCAGCCTCCGTTTTCTCCGGAGATTGCTTTCTCCTACGTTGTGCTACTGCTTTAACGGATGGGTCAATCGGGCCCAGGCCGGGCATCTCGGCAGTGCTCCAGGCGAACAGATCGGCGTTCTCACAGAGGCTGGCTTTGAGTTGCTTCCTTGCGATGTCGGGGAGATCCGCTCCAATCTTTACTCCCCGCTGGGGGTCGTCACCGAATAAGACGAGCTCAAAGTCGCCATCTGGGATGGGACACGTCAGATGGGAGTTGTTGCTGGTCGGGGCAGATGGGCTGCTCGAGGCTGCATGGTCCTCCTCGGGGAAGCGACTGTCGAGATCGATGGCGTCGACCTGAGGTAGTGGCTTGGCTTCCTCGGAGCTGCTGGGCAAGGATAGCTTGTTAGATACCTTTGCCTTGGACGCGATGGCGTTGAGTATCTTCGTGGCTGCTTCGAAGCATCATCGTGCGGCTTCGATGTCGTTGTGAAGGGTGGCGACCATCCCCTTTGAAGTGTAGTACTTCATCTTGAGATGGACGGTTGAAGGCATAACTACCAACTCGCCCAAGGTTGGTCTTCCAAAGATGCACTAGTATAGAGACGGGGAATCGATTACCAGAAAATTTACCTTAACGGACCTGGTCGTCTCCGCTGATCCAAAAGTGACTATCAGTTCGACGTATCCCCAAGGTTTGGTCACTGACCCTTTGAATCCTTGCAAGTCAGAACCCACATAGGGAGTGAGGTGTGATTCGTCCAGCTGGAGTGTTGAAAATAGATGGGAGTACATAATGTCGACCGAGCTGCCTTGGTCGACGAGAATCCTGTGAACGTCGAAGTTTGCCATCCGAGCTCGAACAAGCAGGGGAATGCTCAAGTTTGGAGATCCCCCGAGGAGCTCTTCCCTGTAGAAGGAGATGAGGATGGAGCCCTTCTGGGCCTGGTCGAGCGTGGTTACCTTGCTGGAGCTCGTTCTGATTAGGTGCTCAAATTTCCTTTTTACGGAGCCTACCGTGACTTTATTGACGCCTCCCCCTGAGATGACAGTGGCAGAGGGGAACGTTTTCCACGGGTTGTGGGCTGCGAAGTAGGCAGGAGCGCTGAGCTCATCTGGGATGTAAAAGTCCTCTGGTCGCGATACAGACATGGCGACCTGGATGTTGGCCTCTTCCGAGGAAGGCACATCTTCCTCTACCTTCTTGGACTCCTGGGCGTCTTGTCGGGGAACGTTTTTCTTTTTTGTGAACTATTTTAGGTGGCCATCCCTGATCAGTATTTCGATAGCATCCTTCAAATGGATGCAATCTTCGATGGTGTGGCTCTGACTCTTATGGAAATGGTAGTACTTTGACTTGTCAGCGTTGGGCTTGGCCGGTATTTGTTTGGGGAAGCGTACCCCTGCTTGTTTGAATTCCGAATTCGCGCATTCACACAATATCTTTTCCCTGGAGACAGTCGGGGGGTGTAGTCGTGGAATCGTCTGCAGGGTCCCTTGCTATCACGGGAGTCCCGAGGATGGTCTTCGTGCTTCCTTTCTCCTCGACGAGACGTCGAGGATTCTTCGCCTCTAGAGGTCTGGGCGTTCTCTTGGTAGTGGGAGGCTCGGGTAGAGTTGGCCGCTTCTTTTTCCTCGTATTGAATGTACGACTGCGCCTTGAGGAGGAAAACGTCCAGGTTCCTCGGAGGTGCGAGGCCGACAGCTTTAGAAAACTCTGAGCCTGGGCGGAGTCCCTGTTCGAGCAGAAATTTTTTCATATCGTCCGTTGTAGGGACCTACACCGCTTCTTTGTTAAACCTCTCGATGTATGCCCGGAGAGGTTCGTCCTTCCCTTGGATTATGGCCCCAAGGGAGGCTTCAGTCTTGGGGTGGCGGCCCGATGGTGTGAAATGCCGGGAGAACATTCTGCCTAGTTGCTTCCACGAAGTGATAGACTCTTCGGGCAGCTGCTTGTACCAAGTCATTGCTCCTTTTCGGAAAGTGGTAGGAAATAGCCAGCACTTGATGGCGCCCCGGACGCCACGGTAATCCAACAATGCATCGATGTTTTTGATGTGCTCGTCGGGGTCAGTTGTACCGTCGTACGTGCCTAGTGCTGGGGGCTTCTCCAGGCCCTTGGGGAGGCGTGCTGCCAAGATTTCTTGGGATAACGGGCCGTGAGGCTCATCATCGCTGCTGGAACTAGTTAGTGACGTGGACCGGACGATTCGCTCGTGGCGACGACTTCTTCGGGGGAAAGGTGTACGGGCTGAGCCCTTTGTCCTGACCGGAGGTGATTGTTTGTCCCTCCAGGTTCTCTTGTGACCGGGAGAGTTCTGGTTTCGCGGGGAAACATGGTCGCGTTTCTGGGCAGCATGAGATTCTGGTTCTTGGCGCAGCCTTCGGTCGACTTCTCGCCGGGCTTGCGGGCTCTTGGATCGTCGATGGCTTTTCCTCGGAGGGGGGATCTTGGACGAGCAGATTCCTCTAATGCCCCAATCTTTTTGTTCCGCTGAAGGATCAGGAGGTTGTTGTTGATCGCCTCAAGAAGGGCCACCACGGCCGGATCGGCGTTGGGTGGAACAGGAACGGGCTGGACGGCCAGCGAGGGCTCACCGTTGTCGCGGTCAGCAGGAGTAGGGGAAGGAGGGGATGTGGCCCTGTCCCTCAGAAAACGGGGGTCTCCGATGAGGGATGAAGTACCGTCAACATCAGTCTTGTTGACGGGGAGGACAGCTGACTGGAGAGCACCTTTGACGTGATCTTGAGCGGTCATGATGATAATCTTAGACACGAGTGTTTTGGTCTTAGTATCGGAGGTGGAAGTTAAGACGAGGAGAACAAATTTCCCACTGATGGCAAAACTGGTCGTGAGAGCTTGATCAGATCCTGAGGTGGGCCACCAAGAACACCTGTGATGCTGGGCGTGAGATGAGGATGAGGGGGTGTACCTACAAGGCACTCCAACGCTCAAGTAAGAAAGGGTCAGAGAAAGATGGGCAAGTATAAAGTATGAGTTTTTAGGGTGGTTATTCGATACCTGGCCCTCTCAAGTGAGAGGGTTTATATAATGCCCCCAGCGCGTGGCCAACGGTCCTATTTTTGGGGCGAAATAATCGTTTTCCCGAAGAATAGGTAACTGCCCAGAACTAGCCGTTATGTCGGGCAGGGTCCCCAAAACTAGCCGTTATGTCGGGCATAGGCATAGTTTCAGGCACATACCCTTAGCGGTCCGGGGACAGAAGAAGCCGTGCAATACAGGCAGCGGTTCTGGGGAGGAGCGATGTAGTCCTTGCCCGGTTGGAGGGGCAGAAAGGTAACTTTTGCCCCTTTCCGGATTGGACTTAGGCAATTGGGTCGTTCTGTGAGCAGAAGTGGATTGGGCCATGCCTAGCCATTGGTCTAGTCCAGAACATTATCATTATTATTATTATTATTATTATTATTATTATTATTATTATTATTATTATTATTATTATCATCATCATTATTATCATTATTATTATCATTATCATCATCATCATTATTATCATCATTATTATCATTATCATCATCATCATTATCATCATTATTAATATTATTATTATTATTACGTACCGCGTCAACACCTGCTTGAGCAGCCCCTACTAGTTTCACTCCAAAACAAATGTGTTTCTTTCATGCAATACATATAAAGGGTCAAGTTTTACAATATTCCATATACAATCCAACTTAATAGTACTTACAATAAATAAAAAGTAACATATAGAAAAAAAGACCACATATCTAGTCTCAACCCAACGTTAAACCAGATTTCAATAATAGTAAACAATAAATAAATAGTAACATAGAAAAACTGATCACACCTCTAGTCTCAACCCAACGTTAAACCAGAATTCAATTCTTTTTCTCTCAACTTGTCCAGTCTCAGCCCAAGGTTAATACTCTAATCACAATTTCTACTGTTCCCCACCGACGCGTCATTTCCGACGACTTTGAAGAACACGAAATTGAAGAGCACAAGGTTGAAGCACATACCTGCGAGATTGAAGAGCCTAAGAATAAATAGCTTGAGGTTGAAGAGCTCAATGAGGAGAAGGTGGAAATGCCAAATGTGGAGCTTCCTGAGGAGGAGTTTGAAGGTGAATCGGTGCTCACGTGGAAGAAACAGGTTACCGTTAAGGCAATACTTGTGAGCTTGGTTTTATCAATCTTGTTTACCTTCATAGCGATGAAGCTTAATCTTACAACCGCCTTGTGTCGTGTGGGTTGCTGGGACTCATGATTGTGAAAACATGGTCTGCATTGCTCATAAAAGCTGGAATAGTTAACCAACCATTTACGAGACAAGAGCATGTTGTTATTCGTACCCGTGTTGCTGGATCAACCGGCATTGCTATAACCGATAATACATTTATTGTATTGATGCAGAGACATTATGCTTTTGATAATATTCATAGTCTTAAATGACGTTGATAGACTTAAAGTTTGTTGGAATGAATGTGTTCCAAATTGCCCTTCACAACAAAGATTTAAAAAAAGAGTCTGCACTCCAAATTGTCGCCTCAGTGTCAAAGTTTCTAATGTATCTATGACCACATTGCAACAGTTATTATGGCCACATCAACTTTATTGGATTGTTATTTTCATCGATAACAACTACCAAGGGTTGAGCCACAACAGAACTTTAACCTTGACTTTTATTTAAAACATTGCTTGAAGAAAAAGTATATTATTATTATTATTATTATTATTATTATTATTATTATTATTATTATCTTTATTATCATCATTATTATTATTAGCATTATTATTATCATTATTATCATCATTAGTATTATTATCATCATTATTATCATTATTATTATCATTATCATCATCATCATCATTATTATCATCATTATTATCATTATCATCATCATCATTATTATCATCATTATTATCATTATTATTATTATTATCATCATTATTATCATTATTATTATTATTATCATCACTATCATTATTATTATTATTATTATTATTATTATTATTATTATTATTACTACTACATACCGCGTCAACACCTGCTTGAGCAGCCCCTACTAGTATCACTGCAAAACAAATGTGTTTTCTTCACGCAATACATATAAAGGGTCTAGTTTTACAATATTCCATATACAATCCAACTTAATAGTACTTACAATAAATAAAAAGTAACATATAGCAAAAAAGACCACATATCTAGTCTCAACCCAACGTTAAACCAGATTTCAATAATAGTAAACAATAAATAAACAGTAACATAGCAAAAATGATCACACCTCTAGTCTCAACCCAACTATAAACCAGAATTCAATTTTTTTTTCTCTCAAGTTGTTCAGTCTCAACCCAAGGTTAATATTCTAATCACAATGTCTACTGTTCCCCACCGCCGCGTCATCTCCGGCGACGTTGAAGAACACGAAATTGAAGAGCACAAGGTTGAAGCGCATACCTGTGAGATTGAAGAGCCTAAGAATGAACAGCTTGAGGTTGAAGAGCTCAATGAGGAGAAAGTGGAAAGGCCAAATGTGGAGCTTCCTGAGGAGGAGTTTGAAGGTGAATCGGTGCTCACGTGGAAGAAACAGGTTACCGTTAGGGCAATACTTGTGAGCTTGGTTTTATCAATCTTGTTTACCTTCATAGCGATGAAGCTTAATCTTACAACCGCCCTTAGTCCCTCTCTAAATGTATCGTGTGGGTTCATGGGACTCATGATTGTGAAAATATGGACTGCATTGCTCACGAAATCTGGAATAGTTAATCAACCATTTATGAGGCATGAGCATGTTGTTATTCGCACCTGTGTTGCTGCGTCAACCGACATTTCTATAACCGCTAATAAATTTATTGTATTGATGCAGAGACTCTGAAATAAATTAATTTGAACATTGTATTTTACTGTAGTTGATTTTAAATTAAAATAAAACTAAGTTTATTACATTTTCATAATTTTTTGTTAATTTTTGTGTAAAAAAAGTGAAATATTCTTAAAACTTATAGGTTGAAGATGGTGTTGTTATTTTAAGGTTGAAGATGATGTTGTTATTTTAAGGTTGAAGATGATGTTGTTGAATGTTTAAAACTTTTTTAAAATATCCAGATTTTAAATTAAAATAAAATTAAGGTTATTACTTTTTTCATAATTTGTGGTTAATTTTTGTCAAAAAAGTGAAATACTTAACTCATAGGTTGAAGATGATGTTGTTTGTTTAAGTGAAATAGTCAGCTCGGTTATAGGGAGAATGTGTCTTAACTTATTCATTAGATAAGTTATCTCTTTTATCAGAGTTGGAGTTGATGAACCATGCTTTTGTGGCAAACACTCTATGCATATCAGAAGCTTAAAGAAGGTTTGTATTGATAGAAGAGTAATATTCAGTTAGTTACACAATGGTGATGAGTGTTAGCTTAGGTACCATACATTTACACAAGGATTTAGACTAACACTCCTAACCCAAAACTAAGGCCCAAAGATAGATTTACAAAGAATACTAACACACCTATACAATGTACTCTACACACATAGCTACAATGATTCACATTACTCCAATACCCCCCCTCAAACTGAATACAGTTGGCTTGGAGAGACAACCTTAAGTTTGCTACGCAATTCTTGAAATGTCGTTGTACTTAACGGTTTAGTGAGGGCATCAGCAATTTGAGACGTAGCAGGAACGTGTTGAATAGCCATGGTGCCAACAATAACTCTTTCCTTGACAAAATGAATATCAAGTTCGATGTGTTTCATACGAGCATGCAGAACCGGATTATGAGACAACATAATTGCACTCAAATTATCACATAACAGAGTTGGTTTGTGAAATGGGACCTTAAGTTCTGACAGCAATGATTCAAGCCACTGAAGTTCAGATGTGGTATGCGCAAGACCACGATATTCAGCCTCCGTACTTGAACGCGCAACAAGTGATTGCTTCTTAGAACCCCAAGACACCAAATTCGGGCCAAAAAACTATACAGGACCTAGAAGTGGATCTACGATCATCAGGATCACTCGCCCAATCGGAATCACTATAAGCCCGCAGTGAAAATTTAGGTGCTGAGATGGAGGGGGAAAGAAGAAGACCATAGTGAGTTATGCCACTTAAGTATTTGAGCAATCTTCTAACCATAGCCCAATGAGAATCAAGAGGAGAGGCCATAAATTGGCAAACTTTGTTGACACAATAGGATATGTCAGGCCTAGTTAAGGTAACATACTGCAGAGCACCTACAACAGACCTGTATAACTGAGGATCCGAAACATGATCAAACCCATGTTTACTGAGTTTACACGTGCTCATTATAGGAGTGGGAACTCCATTGGCTTGGCTCATTTTTGCTTTAGCTAACAGATCTTGAACATATTTAGATTGAGTGAGAAATAATCCCCCATTGCTGCAAGTTTTCACTTCAATGCCTAGAAAATAACTAGGTCTGCCAAGTCTTTTTAAAGCAAAAGTATTGTGTAATTTAGTGATAAGAGAATGAATAAAAGAGGAATTAGTACCAGTAAGAAGAATGTCATCCACATAAACTAGAGCATATATAGTAGTGACTTGTTGACTATAGATGAACAAGGAATTATCACATTTAGAGGTACTAAAACGAAACTGAAGAAGTGACTTAGTGAGCTTCTCATACCAAGCCCTTGGGGCTTGTTAGAGGCCATATATGGCTTTATGAAGCTTACAAACCAGTGACTTGTCAGAGCAAGTGAACCTAGGTGGTTGTGTCATATAGACTTCATCATGAAGAGCGCCATTTAAGAAGGCATTGTTGACATCAATTTGTTAAATATCCCACCTGTTATTTATAGCTAGAGTGAGGATTACTCTGATGGTGGTAGGCTTGACTACATGTGAGAAAGTTTCAGAATAATCAAACCCTTGTTTTTGGTGAAAGCCTTTGGCAACAAGCCTGGCTTTATATTTCTGGATGGTGTCATCAACATTCTGTTTCAGCTTAAAGACCCATCTGCATCCCACAACCCTTTTATCACGAGGAAGAAGAGTTAAAGACCATGTTTTGTTAGCTTGAAGAGCAATGAACTCCTCGGTCATAGCTTTGGTCCACTCAGGGTTAAGTAAGGCTTGCTTTACACTTGTAGGCTCAGAGTGCACAAGATAGGCCTTGGGTTTAGAATGACCAGTATTGGCCCTGGTTAGCATAGGATGAGTATTTTTCAGGAACAGAAATGGGTAGGGTGCTTGAGGGAATAGAAGGAGACTGAGAGGACTCAGACACATGTATGTAGGAGGACAATGTTAGTTCATTAGAGCAGAATGAGAGTTCATTAGCATCAGCTTTGTCTTGAGAATTTTGTATGAGATTAGGAGTGACCTCAAAGGAATTAAGATCTTCAGAGCACTTGGAAGTATCAGTGGAAGAATTAACAGGATTTGTATCTAATGTACCAACAACACCCCGACTCTCATCCTGAAATAGGCTAACTTGGTTATTACCCTGAGAACAAATGGGAGCTATATTACTTGTATTTGACAACTCATAAGACCCATGACTAGAAACAGGTGTACTGGCAGGTTGGGCCCCAACAGAGATGAGACTTGCAGAATGGATAGTTTCAGGCACATGATTAGACACATCAGTGTTCAGAACTAGTTCAGAAAATAGACTTGCCTTGGAACCAGATTTATGAGTAGTGTCATGGTCAGATAGATGTCCTGTAGTAGACACTCCTCTATGACTTAGCATTAGATCAGAACAAACCAGATTAGCATCATTAGCAGCATTAGGAGAGGGTGCACCATGTGATGCAGTAACAGATATTAAAGGAGCACTGATAGGTGTGGATATGACACCTGCACTAGAGCTATTACCGTAATTAGGTTCAGTGCCAAACATCCTGGAAAAGGGAAATGAGTGCTCATTAAAACTAACATCTTTAGAAATGTATATTTTTCCTTCACTGCTAAGGCATTTAAATCCTTTATGTTGAGAGGAAACCCCTAAGTAAATACACTCTTTTCTCCTGAATTGAAACTTATGTTTGTTGAATGGTCTTAGGAGAGGAAAGCAAGAGTAGCTAAACACTTTCAATGAGGTATAGTCAGGTGACTTACCATAAAGAGCATGAAAAGGAGATGAAACATGTGACAATGCTACAGTAGGAATTTTGTTGATAACATGAACAACTCTAGAAAAGTTGTGCTCCCAGTATGTTAGAGGTAAGGAAGCATGGGCTAACAAAGTATGGCCAACCTCTACTATCTGTCTATGCTTCCTCTCAATAGAACCATTCTGGTGAGAGGTATGCGGTCATGTAAGCCTTGAATACCTAGTTCAGTGAGAAACTTAGTTAATGGCCTAAATTCTCCACCAAAATCAGTTTAAACAGCCTTAATGGCAACATTAAATTGGGTTTGGACAAAAGAATAGAAATGTTTCAAGGCTGACAATGCTTCAGCTTTTGTTTTGAGAAAGTACACCCATATGTATCTATAATACCCACTACAAAGGCAATATAATAGTTGTAGCCTGAGCTAGAAGGTTTAAGAGAAGGGCCCCACGAGTCATAATAAACTATGTCAAAAGGCTTGTGATATATAGTATTAGTTAAAGGAGCGTGAAGCCTATGTGCCTTACCAAGCTGACAAGAACTGCAAAAATGAAAATCATGTTTATTGGATGAATGTATATTACACAACTTCAATACATGATCAACAACAGTAAAATTGGCATAACCAAGCCTATTGTGCCATAACACACTAATGTTACATTTATTTGCAGAAAATGAAGCAGGCTGAGATGCAACATATGTTTGAATACCAGTAGAAAACCTCAAATTGTGATGCACATGAGATGAGCTAGGAAGCTCCAAGGACAGCTGAGGGAATCAATAGAGACCACTAGCATCTATAACTCCCTCAATAATGATTTGTTTAGAAGCCTGAGATTTAATGTAGCAGCTGTTAGACAAGAATTCAAAGAAGACATTGTTATCACTAGAAAATTTGGACACAGACAACAAATTTCTAGTAATGGAAGGCACATGTAGAATATTATTGAGCATAAGTTTATAATTGGGGTTGTCCTTAGAATAAACCTATGTAGAACCTACAGATTCAATGCTTAGAGTTTGTCAATTGCCTACATAAACCTAGTTAATTAGAACCAGCATACTCACGTTTGGATTGCAACATTGAAACATAGGGTTAAGTGATGAGATGCACCTGAGTCAGCAAACAAAGCTTGAGACTCCAATTCTGCAGGTAAGTAATGTTCTTGAGTATGAGGGTGGGGCCTTCTTGTGGTGGCCATCATTGCAAGAGTCTTGGAATCCTGAGCAGCAGCTTGGATAGAATCTTGAGTTTAAGTTGAATCCTTTGCACCATTTGTGTGAGCATTGGACGATGTAGGCATGAAGTTTTCATCAAATCTATGCCAGCACGTGTTAACTGCGTGTCCATACTTTCCACAAAGTTGTCATGTAGGTCTATTTGCAGTTGGATTTCGACCACTGCCACGACTGCGCCCAAGACTGGATCTTCCTCCTCGACCATGATAGCTAGAGTATCCCCTTCTAGAGCTATTCTCTGTAGAACTGGTGTGAGCAACATTAGCTTCCACATTTGAGGTGGCCAATTCTTGACGAAATTTCTCAAGTTGTGCTTCTTGCACATACAGCAAAGCTTCTACTTCACACATCGTGGGAGGTGTAGGGAAATCGTACATCTGCATAACAAACAGATTGTACTCTTTCGGCAAACTATCAAGAATCGAGTCGACTTGATCTTGTTCAGTAATGGAATCTCTAACAGCAAGAAGTGAATTTGCAATCGCTTTGATGCGAAGAACAAACTCAGTGATCGTCTTGGTCCCTTTCTTGGCAGATTTGAGCTCGACACGAAGTTGACGAACTCGAGCTTTCATATGAGCATTGAAAAACTGATGAATCTTGTCCCAAACCTCAAAGGAGTGCTTGCACGCAAGAACCCTAGGAAGCACAGATTCAGAAATGGTGGATAGCAATCAGATAAAAATAGCTTGATCTTGCACAATCCAAGCTTCGTATTCGTCAAAAATCGTACCTTCCATTCGATCTTCCGTGGTCTTGTACTTCAATGGAATCTGAGGATTAACAAAATATTTGTGCATTTTCTGGGTGAGAATCACACCTTCGACATGTTGATTCCATAGGAGATAGTTGTTTTCTTGCAGCTTAATGGAAAGCTTCGGACCAAAGGATTGAGCAGCTTTCGTCATTGTAAACACGATTAAGATTTCGTGTGATTGATCCTTGTTCGCAGATTCTTGATTGTCAGAGTCAGCCATTGTTGAAACCAGATGAAGCAGAGAAAGTAGCAAGACGAAATGAATAAAGTGGAGGGATGAATCAGAGATGAACAATGTAGGAAACGTTGAGGATCGATTCCGCGAATGATACCATATCAGAGTTGGAGTTGGTGAATCATGCTTCTGTGGTGAACACTTTATGCATACTAGAAGCTCAAAGAAGGTTTGTATTGATAGCAGAGTAATATTCAGTTAGTTACACAATGGTGAGGAGTGTTAGCTTAAGTACCATACATTTACACAAGGATTTAGACTAACACTTCTAACCCTAAACTAAGGCCCAAAGATAGTTTTACAAAGAATACTAACACACCTATACAATGTACTCTACACACATAGCTACAATGACTCACATTACTACAATATCTTTCAACCTAAATTATGATTTTATGTGTTTTTTATAAAGTTTTAGTTCACAGTTTTTGTGAAAATGGGTTGAAAGGTGTACTGTTGATCCAATGCAGCCATTTGAAAAGCATTAGCATATTGTGTATTCATATATTAATCCATAGGTTCAAAACATAAGTACTTACAGGTGAAGTGAAGCTTTCAAACAGTTCCATAACATGATATTACCACAGTTTCATATGTACTTTTTAAAGTTTATAAGTGCAATTGATTTGGAAACACCATTTTCTTGTGTAGGTGGGTTTGGTAGTTACTTGTTTGGAATGAGTCCATCCATTGCAATACAAAATCCAGATTCAAGCAGTTCGATAGATACTAAGATTCCAGCATTAAGATGGATGATTTCATTTCTATTTGCTGTTAGTTTTCTTGGCCTCTTTTTAGCGGTTCCACTCCAAAAGGTACACTAACTAATTGCGTCAATATGGAAACTTTGTTGCTTCGATGTTTGATCGATTGTTTCAATGGATTTTAGCTATTTAGTTATTGTATGTTGAATTATTGCATCTTCTTATTGTTGACTTGAAATTGGCATTTTCAAGCGATACTGCCACAACAGATCTTATCAGTGGTTACCATACAAAAAAAGGGCCAAATTAACAAAGGAGCATATACAAACACTTGGAAAATACCTCTCGTATAGCTTCGCATGGGGATTCTTCCAATTGTTTTTCACTGCCGGTGAAGGTTGTGGATTTGCAAGCTTCCCAACATTTGGTCTAGAAGCATATAAAGAAATGTAAATCACTCTCTATATTTTAATATTCATAAAAAAAAACTCTGTTCCTAGAATAATATACTATAGGATAAGAATATTTTCTGAAACTAAAACCTCTACCTTTTCAACTTCTATTATTTATTTATGTACAACTTAACAAGTTCTATTTTGATTTTTCTGCCACCTATGTGGGAGTTGGGATGATGAATCCATATATAACAAATATATCCCTTCTCATTAGTGGAATTCTTTCATGGGGTATCATGTGGCCTTTCATTGAAGCTAAAAAAGGAGCATGGTACGATGCGGATCTACCTAAAAGCAGCTTAAGTGGTTTTGGAGGTTACCAAGCAAGTCCTCTATCGACAGTTCTAATTTATTTTATTTTAAAATAGTGGGCATTTATAATTATTGAGATTTAAAATGAAAATCAATTTTATATTATCAATCCATTAAACTCTTGTATATTATAATCTAAGCTCGAATGCAATTGGATTAGAACAATAGCTATTTTGACATATTATGATGTAATAAATCTTTATTGATACATTCTTTTGATTGTGCAATTGTATATTCTTTGAACCACAGATTTTCATACCCGTAGGGATGGTTCTTGGTGATGGCTTATACCACTTTGTGAAAGTTCTAGGCCATACTCTTATGTGTTTGTACAACGAATGGAACGAAAAAGACAAAGGCGTACAATCCAATAAACCAAATGCACATCTCCCTCAAGTTAGTTCCTCTGATGATAAGCGAAAAATGGAAATGTTCCTCAAGGATCAAATGAATTTGAATCCACTGCAGTCAATAGTTTCACGCAATCACACAGTCAAAGATATTACTAGCCGTCTGATCTTGATCGGATGGATTAGAATAAATATATTTTATTTTCACTTTATAATATAAAAATACAGTATTTAAATGAAGGCCATCAGATCCTCATCAGACGGTCAAGATCACATGACTGCGTGAATGCAGGATTTGCCGACTGCAGTAAATCTGAATCCGGATCAAATCTGTTGAAATTGCTACAAATTTCTAGAATATTCTTAAATATAATATGTATGAAAATGGTAGAAGATCCTAGAATTATAATAGTTATGAATATGGTAGAACAATATAGAACTATAAGTATATTAAAATGATAGAAGAACCTAGAACTATCATGATACTCATCTATCATGAAAACTCTAGAAAGAACTAATGTAATGTAGAGGGTGGTGACTTGAGCATATAAATAGGTCATTGGTATCTTGTAATTGATCATCCAAGAAATCAATGACATAGCCTTCTTCTAAATAATTTTCTAAAACTATCTTTTATCAACTATCAACTAACCAACTACCAACAGTGGTATCAGAGCTACGTTCGGTCATATATTGGGCGTAGTTATATTACCTACCTAACATTCTAAAATCCTCCAAACTACAAAAAAATTTCCTTTGTACTATAAACCCACTCCGAATTTTTTTTTCTAAACTATGGATAACACCACTCAATCATCATCTATTTCTGTCCCTATTTTCAATGGTGAAAATTATGATTTCTGGCGTGTTAAAATGGAAACATTTTTTTCATCTCAAGATTTATGGGACATAGTAGAAAAAGGCTTCACCGTTCCCGCAGATACTTCGGCTCTTAATGCAACTCAAGAAAAAGAGTTGAAGCAAAACAAATAGAAAAATTCAAAGGCGTTGTTCACCTTGCAACAAGCGGTGACTGATGCAATTTTTCCAAGAATTATGGGAGCTAAGACTGCCAAAGAAGCATGGAACACGTTGCAGGAGGAGTTTCAAGGAAGCGATAAGGTACGTGTCGTTAAACTTCAATCTCTAAGAAGAGATTTTGAACTATTGAAGATGAAAGAGTCTGAGACAGTTAAAGATTACTATTCTAAAGTTAAAGAAATAGTTAATCAAATGAGAGCTTTTGGGGAAGAAATTCTTGACAAGAAAATCGTTGAAAAAATTCTAATTACTATGCCCCCAAAGTTTGACCCAATCGTGACAACGATTGAAGAAACCAAAGATCTGTCCACTCTATTAGTGACAGAACTTGTGGGCTCTCTTGAAGCATATGAGCAAAGACTGTATAGGCATAAAGAAGATACACTAGAAAATGCCTTCCAGTCAAAGCTAAAATTTCAGCCCCAAAATAAATAAAGTGGAGGAAAGAAAAATTATGGAGAAACTTCCAGAAGAAGAGAAGTTTCTAGAAATTTCCTTAAGAACAAGCTAGATAAAAATTCTCCATGCAATATATGCAAAAGACTAGGCCACGCAGAGAAAAATTGTTGGTACCGTAATATGCCACAATGCAACCATTGCAAAAAGTTCGGGCACGTAGAGAAATATTGTCGCAACAAAAATAGGCATCAAGCTAATATCCCAGAGGAGCATGATCAAGAACAATGTATGTTCTATGCCACTCAAGACTCAATCAAAGAAAAAGGTGGAAGTTGGTATTTGGATAGTGGATGTAGCAACCACATGGCTAAGGATGAGACTATTTTCAAAAGC
The DNA here is from genome assembly GCA_022829125.1 of Lathyrus tuberosus. Classification (NCBI taxonomy): domain Eukaryota; kingdom Viridiplantae; phylum Streptophyta; class Magnoliopsida; order Fabales; family Fabaceae; genus Lathyrus; species Lathyrus tuberosus. The sequence continues at coordinate 12,503,505 of JALAZF010000048.1, forward strand.
ATTGACGAGTCTGTCAAAGTCAAAGTTCGACTGGGAAATGGAAGTGTGGTTGAATCAAAAGGCAAAGGCACTGTCATGGTGGAGACAAATAAAGGTACACGACTCATCCATGATGTTTTACTAGTTCCTAGCCTAAAAGAAAATCTTCTAAGCATTGGCCAAATGATGGAGAGAGGCTACACACTTCACTTTGAAGGAGGTGTATGCAAAATCTTAGACAACAAAAATAAAAGGTCTGAGATAGCCCAAGTGAAGATGAATAAGAGCAATAGAAGTTTCCCGCTAAATTTAAAATATGCAACTAACATTGCCATGAAGGTGCAAGTTGATGATTCATGGCTCTGGCATCGAAGATTTGGCCACTTCAACACACATGCCTTGAAATTGTTACATGAGAAGAATATGATGAGAGATCTTCCAAGCATAAAGGAGAATAATGAAGTGTGTGAAGGATGTCTCCTTGGTAAGCAACACCGATTTCCATTCTCAACAAGCGGAGCATGGAGAGCGAAAGATCTATTGGAGCTGATACATACTGACGTCTGTGGACCAATGAGAACGCCATCACACGAGAACAATAGGTACTTCATACTATTCATTGATGACTTCTCTAGAATGACATGGGTCTATTTCCTAAAAGAAAAATCAGAAGTTTTTGGAGTATTCAAAAAGTTCAAGGCCCGTGTTGAAAATCAAAGTGGAAAACAGATAAAAGTACTAAGAAGTGATCGAGGCAAAGAATACACCTCCCGCGAGTTTGACAAATTTTGTGAGGATGAAGGCATTGAGCGACAACTTACGGTCGCATATTCTCCTCAACAAAATGGTGTGTCAGAGAGAAAGAATCGCACAGTTATGGAAATGGCTAGATCGATGCTCAAGGAGAAGGGACTTCCTAACACATTCTGGGCTGAAGCAGTATACACTGCTGTTTACATACTCAACAAATGTCCAACTAAGGCAGTACAAGATAAGACTCCAATTGAAGCTTGAAACGGAAAGAAGCCATCAGCAAAGCACCTAAGGGTCTTTGGATCTATATGTTATATTCACATTCCAGACGTGAAGAGGCACAAGCTTGAAGACAAGACTATACGAGGTATCTTCCTGGGGTATAGCACTATCTCTAAAGGCTACCGTGTCTACAACTTGCAAACAAAAAAAACTCATCATCAGTCGAGATGTTGAAGTTGATGAGAATGCTTCTTGGAATTGGGATGAAGAAAAGGTGGAGAAGAACATCCTTATACCAGTTCAACTACCTCAAGAAGAAACTGAGGAAGAAGACTCATGTGAATCTGCTTCACCTCCACCACAACAACAAGATCAAGAACTATCATCACCAGAGTCTAATCCAAGATGAGTAAGATCTTTGGTGGACATATATGAAACCTGTAACTTGGTCATTCTTGAACCTGGAAGCTTTGAAGAAACGTCAAAGCAGGAAGTATGGGTCAAGGCAATGGAAGAAGAGATAAAGATGATCGAAAAAAAACAACACTTGGGAGTTAATAAATCGTCCCCTTGAAAAAGATATCATTGGAGTTAAGTGGGTCTATAAGACAAAGCTCAACCCCGATGGCACCATACAGAAACACAAGGCGAGACTAGTAGCTAAGGGTTACTCACAACAACCAGGGATTTACTACAATGAGACATTTACACCAGTAGCTCGTCTTGATACCATTAGAGCTCTAATAGCTCTTGCGGCACAAAAAGGATGGAGTATACATCAACTAGATGTCAAATCTGCCTTCCTCAACGGCGTACTTGAAGAAGAGATCTATGTGGAGCAGCCACAAGGATTCATGTCTGAAGGAGAAGAAAGCAAAGTGTTAAGACTAAGAAATGCACTCTACGATTTGAAGCAAGCACCTCGAGCATGGTATAGCAGAATCGATCAGTATTTCATGGGTCGAGGATTCAGGAGGAGCAAAAGTGAGCCTACACTTTACATCAAGTCTCAAGGTCAGCACACTCTCTTACTCTCTCTATATGTGGACGATCTTATCTACACGGGAAGTAATACTAAGATGATGATGGAGTTTAAAGAAGACATGATGAAGACCGACCTTGGTTTGATGAGTTACTTCCTCGGTATAGAGGTAAGTTAGAGAAAAGAAGGAATATTCATCTTGCAAAAGAAATACACAGAAGGCTTACTTAAGAAATTCAAGATGTATGGTTGCAAACCAGTCGCTACTCCACTCATAACAAATGAGAAACTACAGAAGAATGATGGAGCACCAGAAGCTGATGCTTCCATATACATAAGTCTAGTTGGAAGCCTCCTATATTTGACAGCTACACGGCCAGACATAATGTATGCTACAAGTCTTTTATCAAGATTCATGCAAAGCCCAAGTCAAATACACTTTGGAGCAGGAAAAAAAATTTTGAGGTATCTACAAGGAACAAAAGAATTAGGTATATGGTACACTACCGAAACCAACTCAGGATTACTTGGCTACACCGACAGTGATTGGGCAGGTTCGGTAGATGACATGAAAAGCACCTCTGGCTATGCTTTCTCACTAGGATTAGGAATTTTCTCTTGGGCGTCGAAGAAGCAAGCTACGGTTGCACAATCTACAGCAGAAGCAGAGTATGTGGCAGCTGCTGAAGCAACGAGCCAAGCTATATGGCTTCGAAGGATACTTGAAGACATGGGAGAAAAACTGGATGGGCCTACTAAAATCAATTGCGACAACAAATCAGCAATTGCAATAGCGAAAAATCCAGTACATCACAACAGAACAAAACACATAGCAATCAAGTATCACTTTATCAGAGAAGCTGAAACAACTAAAGAGATCAAACTCGACTACTGCAGAATAGAAGATCAAATTGCAGACATATTCACGAAGGCGTTGCCGAGACCAAGATTTGAAGAGCTACGAGTTATGCTTGGAGTCACAGAAATTTGCATCAAGGAGGAGTGTTGAAATTGCTACAAATTTCTAAAATATTCTTAAATATAATATGTATGAAAATGGTAGAAGATCCTAAAATTATAATAGTTATGAATATGGTAGAACAATCTAGAACTATAAGTATATTAAAATGATAGAAGAACCTAGAACTATCATGATACTCATCTATCATGAAAACTCTAGAAAGAACTAATGTAATGTAGAGGGTGGTGACTTGAGCCTATAAATAGGCCATTGGTATCTTGTAATTGATCATCCAAGAAATCAATGACATAGCCTTCTTCTAAACAATTTTCTAAAACTATCTTTTATCAACTATCAACTAACCAACTACCAACAAAATCCTATACTGGTTTGCAATCTCAGGCTATGTCATCCTTTCTATCATGTCAATCATCATTATCCCCTACATTATCCATCAATTGAAATGGTATTACATTGTTGGATTTTACATCATTGCACCGGCAATAGTATTTTGCAATGCCTATGGTTGTGGGCTAACTGATTACTCTCTTGCATCAACCTATGGAAAATTGGCCGTCTTGACTATTAGTGCTTGGGTAGGTTCTTCTAACGGTGGAGTCCCGGCAGGTTTAGTAGCATGTGGGGTCATGATGAGTATTGTATTCACAGCTTCTGACATGATGCAAGACTTCAAAACAGGTTATATGACACTAGCTTCTCCAAAATCCATGTTTCTGTGCCAACTTATTGGAACTGCTATGGGATGTCTTGTATCCCCATGTGTTTTCTTTCTTTTCTACATCTCATTTCCTTCTCTTGGTAAACAACGTTCAACTTATCCTGCACCTTACGCTCAAGTTTACCGCAATATTAACCGTTGACGGAGTCTCAGCTTTCCCCAATAACTGTCTCACTCTTTTCTATTGGTTTTTAGCTGCAGCCATAGTGATTAACCTTATTCGGGACTTGGTTGGAAAGAAATCTTAATTCCTATTCCTATCGCTATGGCAATACCGTTTTATATTGGAAGTTATTACACCATCGACATGTGTGTTGGAACTTTAATAATGTTTGTTTGGAAGATTCGTGATAAGACTAAAGCTGATGCATTTGGATCTGCTGTTGCTTCTGGTTTGATCTGCGGAGATGGAATTTGATCAATTCCTAGTTCTTTTCTTGCTTTTCTTGAAGTGAAGCCACCTATATGCATGAAGTTTTTATCTAGAGCTGAAAATGCTAGATATATTAGATTTTGAAGAAGTGTAAGTTAAAAGCATATATATCATTTTTCAATCTAAAAAAAATCAATTTGGTTTGATGGAAATGTTTGGTACACGTACTTTATATTTTAAAGAAAATGCTATCAAATTTTATGCTAGCAAATCACAAACCTATATACATACACATTTTTTTACTTATGTATATCATGCAACAACAGTATGAGTGAATGTAGTCTGGAATTAACACGCTGGTTCCAATGACTTGTGCAGGTTGCTAATGGCTTTGTTGCAGAGGATGCACATTGAGGAGTGAAGTTGTATAGAAATGTTATTCATCAGTCTATGTGATTATTGATGTATAAGATATATTTCAATTCTAGACTACAAGATATATATAGGAGTTCATAGTGGTGCATTCCTAGATTTTAGCCATAGTCCACTAGTTCTGGCTAAGTATTATGTCAAATATTCTCATCTGTGTTCCACTTGCTGAACTCTATAAAAAAACATGATAGACATTTTATCTTGTTTATATCTTTATTACTTCATATGAACTTTTGAGAATTGTGAACTACCTCATTTTCTGATTGTTATCCCTGCTCCCAAAGTGAGTGTATTTGTTCTTTTACTAATTAACTATTTTATTTTATCTTTAACATGAAACAATAAATTGCGAATGTTAATATTCACTACGTAAATTATATGAAGATTCCATGTGTTCATGTAGACTCAACTACGTAAATTATATGAAGATTCCATGTGTTCATGTAGACTCAACATCCACATTCTAGGAGAATTTATTGGAATAATGTATAGTAGCTCTGAGGCGAATGATGGCCTCCATCCTGTTTATATATGTGTGTGGAGGGATCAATTTACATCAATAAAAGATTTTAGTTCTCTCGCACTACATTGTTCTTTTAGATGCAACTCTCTTTCTTCGGACATTCTTTTGTAAATGACATAATTTTTGCAGCATCATAGTATCCAAATTCGGACTGTGATCCATTAAAGTAAAAAGAAAAATGGTACAGTCGATCAAGAATATAATAACCATTGAATCACCATTCTCCGCAATTAGATGATTTTATTTCAAAAAAATATTTAAAAAATCCTGTAAAAATTTGTTGTCAATAACCATTGAGAAAGGTGGACGGGGTCATACTAAAGAGTGGAAACAAGCGCAAACCAACAAAGACTAAAAAGGGAGAGAAGGAGAATGCAAAGACAAATATTGCAATAAATATTGGGACTTAATCACAAGCACCACAACCTACACTATTAAATTTGGCATGTTAAATTGTGTCAAACTGTGTTAAGCTTGGTTTGTCTGACTGTGTTACGCTTGGTCTATCAAACTCTGTAGAACTATGTTATGCTTAGTTTGTCAAAATGTCAAACTGTTATTGTAATGTCAAGTTAGAGCTGCCAAAATTAAATGACAGTTGATGACATTTTCAAGTTTATACTTCATGTTATGTTAACTATGTTAAGTTTATACTTAATGTTGTCGAAATTAACTTTATGGCATTGAACAACATGTAACATAAACATCATTTTCATTCAACAATAGAATGTTACATTACAAGATTACATAGCTTACAAACAACTCATTTTATTAGAGTAACTCATTTTATTAGAGTAACTCATTACAAAATAACACATTACACGTGGGAAAACTAGAACACTAAACTAAACTAAACTAAATCAATTAATTTTATTATATTTGATATAACTAATCCAATTAACAATAAGAATGGCCTGACCAAATTAAACTTGATCATCATCTTCAAAAACCTGATCTTCATCTTCATTTTATGCTTTTTGACTTTTGCATTATTCACCTTTATCTTTTCTTGATTTAAATTTTGATGTAGGGAAGAGATTAAATCCTTAGATTTTGAAGTCATTTCTTCATCATAACAAACAAAATGATAATAGATCTTATATCCTTGTAGTTTGAATTCGAGAAGAAGAATGAAGGAGTTCTCGAAACATAAAAACACACAAGCTCATGGAAAACTAATCTACCAGTACCTTATACATCTCACGGCCATAAAAACAATGACTTGTGTTCGAATCGTTTCATACTATCATCAATGGAGAATCGAGTACACAGTTACATTCGTCTTAAATTAGTTTTAATTTATTCAACCTTAACCCAAGCCACATTACAACCATTAGGGTGTGTGTATGAAAATGATTTAATAAAATTCTTAGAAATTCTTCAAGCCTATGGTAAAATGATCTATGCGTGTTGATTAAGTGAAAAATTTCATTTGATTGAATTGGTGAGAAGAGAGAAAAAATATTGAATAAATAAGGTGCAATAATAAAGTCTCTTGAATAATTCGTCCCCATGTTTAAGAATGGACGTGGAGATTGAACAGGTCACGAGAGTACTTTGGTAAGTAGCTTTAACTTAGAAATTATCATCAATCAGGTAAATTTATATTTTTCTTCTAAAATCTCATATTTCAAAATTTTCCTTGAGAAAAAGTAAATGATCAAGTTTGGTGTTATGATGATAGTTTATCAAATTACGTTTTAGTAGTAAATTTCACTATTTTAAATACTTTTATTATTAATGTATTTCAATTTTAGAGGTTTTTAAATAAAGATTATAAAGATTCTTGGAAATGATGAAACCAAGTTAAAATAATCCTAATAAGACAAATTTTATATTATTTTTATTATGTAAGTTACGATGACGACGAAGCATGGATAGGACTATCAGACGAAGAATAGAAGAAAATCAGAAGTAAAAAACTAGAATAAACAAACATAACATGGCTATCCAGTGAAAAAAAGGCAAAGCGACATGCTCCCAAGAATTTCAGTGAAATCCAAACATTCTGCAATTTGCAATGTATATTCGCAGGTAAAAGTCGCAGGAATTTAAATCCGCAGGTAATTCCGCAAGTAATGTATTCCTAAAATAAAAAAAATAAAATGAAATTTATTCTACTTTCGTTGTTCTTATTAGATAATAATTTCACATTACTGATGCAACAAATAGTTTTCTGAAATAGTTATTATAAATGCACAAATATACTCCTAATACATCTAAACCAATTATAGCATATTACACACTGTTCTGGACTGGGCCAGGGCATGCTCATCAGTCGAGAAGGCCCAACCCACAAGGCCAGGGACGGCCCAATAAGGGCTCCTAACAAGATCACTGCCGAGCACAGGCTCACCTCCACAGGCCGGGCATACGCCTAACCTCGGATGTGTACGACACCCTCGGTTGGGCCATCGAGTGCAGGTCCTAACTCCTGGGGCTCGCCTCACCTCGACGCCCATGTGTTCCTCCCTGGGAGGAGCCATCTTCGCCCGCAAGTTAGTCCTCCCCGCGAGGACACGTCTCTCCCCGACACGCAAGAGTCCTCCCCGCGAGGACACGTTCTCATGTAACCGCCCCACTCCCGATGGAATCGGTCTGCCCTAATTCCGGAGATTTAGGAACGGTTACCCCAGGGCGAAGACCACATGCTGGTCTTCACTACGCCACGTAAACCCTGGCAGTTACTTGGATTGGGCCTGACAATCCAGCCTAATGCAAGTAACCGTTGGCCCCGCGCTGGGGGCTCTCTTCTCTGCACTTGAGAGGGTCAGGTTACGTTCACTTTCACTCTCATCTCTGTACTTGCTATTCTCTGACAGTCACCTTACTTGAGCGTCAGAGTACCTTGCAGGTACACCCCCCCCCCCCCCCGGCCGTCTTTCAACCGCACCGGAGCTGAAGCCCAGACGACGTTGTTGGCCACAGAAACTGTCTGATCCAGGTACGATCAGTGGCGCCGTCTGTGGGAACCCTTTGCTTCCCCGTTTTTCCTCCTCTAAACCAAAGCACCTCTCATTCATCACCGTCATGGCCGGCAATCCGTCCGCTACCAAAGCTCTGGACACCGTCCTCGCACAACTCGAGAACGGGAACCACCGCGATGACGCTGCTGCCCTCCACGTCGAAGAAGGCGACGTGAGAGACGGGCAAACCGCCTCCCCAGACTCCCAAGACGTGGCTTACAACGCCGCCCACCAAGACGATCAGCAGGCCATTTTTCAGCCAGTTGCTCCTCCACCCAATGTAGACGCGAGCACCGTGGCCCTGTTCGCCTTGATCAATCAGACCAATCAGCTGATCGCGCACCAGAATACTTGAATTGAAGCGCTGGAGCAAGGGCGGGCACGACGATCTTCCCTGCGAAGACATCGCCGTCCACCGTCGCCTCACCGTTCCCCTTCCCCGCGAAGGACTCCTTCAGACGAATCTCAGACCCCCTCGCCGGTATGCGAGGATCGTCGACCACGTCTCGAGTGCCCCCAGCCGACGATCTCCCAGAAACGCCCTCGTTCCCCGCCTCGGAACGAACCCAGGGCCTCCACCACTACCAAGAAGTCCAAGCAGATCGAAGAGAGGCCGAGGCACCGCTCGAGGAATTCCCCTCCACGACATCAACGATCTTCTTCGGTATCCCCGACAGGAAGTGACGACGACGACCAGAGGACCCCGCTGTCATGGGAGATCATGAATGCCCCAATCCCCGCGAGCATGGAAAAACCTCCACCGCTGGGGACCTACGACGGTATATCCGACCCCGATGATCACATCGAGAGTTTTGAAGCAATGCTCGACTTCTGAAACATCAGAGGAGCCATCAGGTGTAGGCTTTTCCCCACCACCGTGCGGAAGGGTGCGATGACTTGGTACAAGGGGAAAATATCTCCAATTGATATTTTGTCGTCTCAACCAATTTGATCAATTATTAGAGTTACCATTAAATTCTCTCTTAAACTGATAATTATTGATCTCTTCAGAGTTCCTTAGTTGCTCTATCGATCCCAATTGACAATACTTAGAGCACTTAGAGGATTCCATTAATCCAATTAACCAAAGATAGAGCACATAAATGCTCATGTGATCTCATCTGATATCCAATTGAGCATTTAAATAATACGGGGTATTACACTCTCCCCCCTTAAATTTAAATTCGCCCCCGAATTTCCTCTACTCGACAACAACCACAACTTGCATCACTGTCTTAGTTCCACACTTAACTTTACTTCCGTTAAAGTTCCTGACATAGTCTGATTCCAACTTGACTTTACAATTCAGAAATCCTTATGTTCACGAATTATCAAATCTCGGCTCCTTAGATATACCCTTATTCCAATGTTGGATTAACTGCTAACTTTGCTTTTTCCGTAATTCATCTGTTGGTCCATACTCAACCACTTGGTCGCATCTTACTACGGGAAGAATGTACCATTCTAAATTCCTCTACTTAGTCACAACCCAAAACCGTGCCATCTTATCTCAACCTAGGACAACAACACTCAATACATCTTCGCGATGTAATCCAGTGATTCTTAACTTCACGCAATTACCGACAACTATCCCTCCGTAAATCCTTTACCATTCGAACCACTTCATTACTAGCCAAACGACTCCTTTACCAGTTCCACTTATTCTGATAGGATACATGGTAACCATTAAGTCCGATATTCCATTTCTTTCGTGCCGCACCAAAAGTAACACGTTTAGAACAAAGTTTCCTTATTTCCATATTTACAAGCAACTATCTTTTAATCCTTATCATTCTGACCGGACTCCTTCGTCTGTCACTCTCCACTGCACAAATCAAATCCTAATAGTGGAACACCACAATTTCTTAAGCACTACCACGTAGCCGATAGTCCACGGAGAAACACACTTATCCACGGGGATTCTTACTAATTAACGGTACAAGAAACTTACTGACGTCCTATAGTAGAACAATTTCCTTGGCAACACACCATATCTTAACACCTGTCCAACACTCTCCAGACGATAAAGGCACAGGAGTTACACTGTGACTACCATAACATATACAACTCCGAAATTCACTCTAACTCGAAATAATACATCCAAAATAGATTAACAACTTTCGTTTCTAGTTACCACATTCCATATCAATTCTTCTTACAGTTTTCCAACTTACTCAAGGTTCCTTGTTGACACGAGATCTCAACCAATAACAGCGTAACACCGACATAGAACCTCAATCATATGTGAGTCACCACTTATAAAACTTAAACTATTCAAAGCGAAATTGTGAGTTTTCATACTACTCACCAACTCCCATATAACACACACCTTTGAAGTCCGTACCACGCTTCTGAATTGAATCCACTTCTCTTAATCGTTTTGTTCCAAAAACGACCCAAATTACATACTTAACTTCGGAACACCCAATTCTTACTCGTACTTGGAAAGATAACTTTCAAATTTCCTTCTCTGGTTAGAAGACAACTGTACACAACTGGTACCACTTTCACGGGGTCTAAATCCAATACCACGAACTCACAGAAGATATCACTTACTAATTCTGACCAACCGCTCATAATTTACTAACACCAAAATTTCGCACCGAACCATTCTTCACAAGATCCCTACTTCGTGGGTATTCTTTAACTTCATCCTTAAGACTCACAACGGAAAAACACCTAAAACCCTCTCATATTCAACATAGTTTACAAGATTACTTCCTCGAAGACAATTCCCTCGTCATCTAAACAGATGGTCAACTAGGCAACACCTTTCCAAAAGTTACGATTCCAAAACGCAATCCATCTTTCATTTACTTACCATTTCGTTTTCCATTCACACAATACTCTCCCCTCGGAGCAGCATAAGGTAACAAAACGCATATGGTAGTTCTTAAGGGATTCCACAAATTACCCATATGTTAATCGATTAACCATCTGAGCTAATCGGTTAACTCCTCAAAATTCTGTGCAAAGCACCATCCTTGCACATGTTAATCGGTTAACCACACTGTGTTTAAACTGTTAACACTGTTGTCGAACAAAACTAGTTTCTTCTTAATTCAAAGCCATCCCCCCACTCAAACCATCAATCTGATTTGTCCTATCTTGGAATAACATTCTCAACTCGCGGCTTCATAACTTATATCACATTCGTCAACCATTATCCGCTCAAGGTAAAACCGAAAAGTTGACGACACACTCCAACCAAGTGACAGACAAAATTCCAAATTCTCTCGCGGTCACCCTACAAATCTTCAGTGGGGTAGTTCATTTTCTATTCAAACAACTACACCAGCGGGAAGTCAATAATGACAACATTCTAGGGTTTTAGCCACAACTCATACTTGATTCGTCCATAAGCAAAACCTAACACCAAACCATCACACGGTACTACGAAGACGATGGACATAACCTGCAGCACACAACCTTGTTCTCTCACTCGAATTCCTTGGTGAGAACTAAAACAATCACATTCTTGGTCCAACAAAAGGTAGATCCCGTATAATCTGGTTTTTCACAAATACATAAGTTCCTCTATACTTGTAACTGAACCGGGGCAATGCATCCTCTTGAAGAACCTCTCCACTACTTCGTACACACTATTCGGGATTTCTTACCCTTTACTATCCATTGAACCTCCCACTTACACCAAGTTACTTAATGGAAGATTCACAACCGACCATTCTCATCAATTATTTACAAAACCCTTCCGGTATACACCATTCCATGATTTACACTTCATCCATACTAAGTCCTGATTTGCTTCTTGTTGTTTTACCACAGTCTTGCTTCTTAAAATGCAATATTCACTAGTCCACAGAGTACGTCCCTTCACACGTGTCTCAAGACTAGCAGTCCATCACGTACACTTATGACCACGGTGCTACTACTAGCTTGTTCTTAATACCAAAGTGTAACTTTTCTCATTCCACGTCATAATATTAGAGTTCCTCTTAGGCGAACCACCCGTAATTACACTTTCTTAACCATAGGTTCATCAATTCCTTAGAATTCCATTGCACACCCGTCCAAATTACATTCCGTTGTCACTTTCTCTTAACATACCGTTAATACCGTTTCCCCTTAAATTCCCAAATACTTACTCTACTCCTTAACACACACTTCTTCCGTTACTAAATGAAGTTCAATCTTTCTCCAACATAATACCTTATATTGTTCCTTGGGTAATTTAATAATTCCTAATTGGTCTCTTATTGAAAACAGAAATCCTGATGTATCGCCTCGAACTTAATCTCTCTTCATAACTGAAGATACACAATTCATCTCCTACTCCTCGTCCGGCACATACTTATTTCACTTGAAGCATGTAAACACATCCTTGTGTTCCTTCTCACGCTTCTCTTCTACTTTAGGTTCCCACGAAAGCCGAACCTCCTTAACTCTCAACTTTTAACCAGTCGGAGGATATTGTTCGGAACACATTCCTTACGGTACTCTCGTCCATTAAAGATACCATAGCGACCTTAGAACTGAAGCATCAATACTTATCTCACTTCCGGACCTTACGCCATGCGTTCCACAAAACAACCTTTCTTTTTCACGGAATGAGATTACTTGAAATCCCTATCCATATTAGTGGTCAATCCAGCTTCTCTAGCGATTTTACATATTCCTTGATACCTTGACCCATCATCCAGTAGAGGTCCTCAACTTTCAGACTCCATCCATTCCAAAGGGTTGCTTAACAACACGCCACTCTTTCATTTCCATGCTACCCATGCACAACTTCTACCAAGATCTCAACTGAGTTGTCCAAAACTCCTCACTACTAACTCTTGGTTTGAGCATTCCCTCACAACACAAGTTCCAACAACACTACGGAGTCCTCGTGGTCGCTCAACCATGATTCTACCTATCACATACATAGTATTAGGTTAATTAGGCCCAACACTACATAGTATGATATTAAGTTTCATGCTAGCAAGACACACTTAAGAGGCAGGAATAGATTTACTTATGATGTTTCAAGGCTAGGTCGAGGACACGACCTGCTCTGATACCAACTGTAACGCCATGTATAATATATATCTAGAATAACACCATACAAGCATTTTATTTGGTACTGACACATCAAAAGTGCCTAATGGTATAGTTCACATACTTGTCCATTTCTAAAACATAAATACACTACATGGCACAAGTCATGGAAACTAGCCAAAATAATAAAAAAACTAAGAATAATATACAATGTCCTCAATTGTATATAACAAGATAATACACAGCGGAAAAAGCTTGACTAAGCTTCTCTTGAAACATCTCTGCATCGATCCACTTGTAACTAAACCTGCACCTGAAATAAAGCAACTATAGTGGGGTGAGATACATCTCTCGGCTTTACAAGGTTCTATCAATCCTAGCCCAAGTCAAGGGGAAGGGAAATGACTTTGAGTGTATATTCCACAATCTCACACTATATGGAAACACGTCACGAGTCTGTTATCTCATAAAATATATCCTGAGCCTGTTAACTCAAGAATCTCGCTAATCGATAACCGTACCAAGGCATCCCCTTTTCCCGTCCGTTTCTACGTCTAGAAGACGACCCGAGTCATGGATCCTTGTAGTTACTTGGCATACGAATTAGATTCGGGATCATCGGCCTGTTAACCGTGAATCGTCACTTCTCATGGCCTGTTAACCATCACAAGTCTCTACCCATAGCATAGGCTCCAATCGTACTACACGTAGGGAATCAAACCTGCCAAGTAAAACATGCCTGCACTTCAGAGGAGCTCGAGACTCATGAAGGCCTCTCAAGGGCAACTCAAAAGAAAATGGTTACGATTACGTGATCACACACACAAACATGATTATAGTGACAATCACCAGGCCACATTAGCATTTAGGCCTCTCAGGCCTTTAATAATAAAACATAACAAATACTTGTGTTCCATACTAGTGTCTTATTCTCACTCTATACCATTCGACAATGGACACACGCCTCGGCCTCTCATGCACGAGCGTTGTCATTAAGTTATCTATCACAATTCTATTCACAACCTAGAATTCCATTTGGTTTTGGGGTAAAGTCTCCTCACTCTCCCTAACTCATTTTAACATGCATATTCCCTCATTCATTTTAACAACGATATTAGATAGATATGACATAACACAAATATTACAAATAAATACATATAATCACACATCACATAAACATCATTAGCATTCAAAAGCAACTAAATAATTAATCCCAAATCATACTCAATATTTTTGCTTTTTATCGGGTAGAGGGTCGTCATAGCTTTCTAATGACACCATGAACGTCCCGATCCGAGTTACGGATCAAAAGTTATGAAGGAAACAAAACTGCACAACTGTCATGTTCGCTAGGCGAACACCCAGCGAGCGTTCGCTACCGTCGTCGCTAGGCGAAGCCCCAGGCGAATCAACAAATAGGCCAGAACAGACACAAAGTTCGCTGGGTGAACCCCTTGGTGAACCTTCGCCTTGCCGTTCGCTTTGCGAACCTTTGGGCGAACTAAGGCAGAACCAATCAGAACTGAAAAGACACAAAGTTCGCTAGGCGAACGTCGTTGGCGAACATTCACTAACCTTCACTGCTAGGTTTGCTAGGCGAACCCTCGAAAGTTTGTTCGCTGAGACTCGCCCAGGTTTGCTAGGCGAACCATGCGAAACCCAGAAATTCAGCAGCGCTGTAATGGGTCCAAAAGCAACATTCCCTCACACAAATCACTTCCAATTCACACTAAAACAACCAAGACATGTTCCAATCATACAACAAGTATTCTACACATTTTATATCACATTTCATCCGTTATATTTCATTGATTGATCCGTTTAAACATTTTCTCTCAAAACTAACCTAAGTTCTAAACTTGTATTTCTAGAACTTAGAGTATCTAACTAGAACCCACCTGATAAACGAAGAGGAGTTTGAAGAAGATGACGATCCAAGCTTTCTCTCTTTTTCCTCTTCTCTTCCTTTCTCTTCTTCTTCTTTTCTTCCTTTCCTTTTCTTTTTCTAATATATATATATATATATAATCCTATATTATATAATATAATCTAACAGGGGAAAATATCTCCAATTGATATTTTGTCGTCTCAACCAATTTGATCAATTATTAGAGTTACCATTAAATTCTCTCTTAAACTGATAATTATTGATCTTTTCAGAGTTCCTTAGTTGCTCTATCGATCCCAATTGACAATACTTAGAGCACTTAGAGGATTCCATTAATCCAATTAACCAAAGATAGAGCACATAGATGCTCATCTGATCTCATCTGATATCCAATTGAGCATTTAAATAATACGGGGTATTACAAGCTGATACTTCATACAATTCAAATAACATGAAAGCATAAAGTAGAGTACATAATTGTTCTGGACTGGACCAATGGTTAGGCATGGCCCAATCCACTTCTGCTCCCAGAACGACCCAATTGCCTAAGTCCAATCAATAAGGGGAGAATTTACCTTTCTGCCCCACGACCGGGCATATATGGACGGATGGACCCCCAGGGTCATTTTCTCATCCCCGGTATTCTTGCGCGTCACGCACGTCTTCATTATCTAGGGACAGTCATGGGCATGTGCCCGGAACAACACCTTTGCCCGACATAACGACTAGTTTTAGGCACCCTGCCCGACATAACGGGTAGTTTTTGGCAGTTACATATTCTTCGGAAAACGGTTATTTCGCCCCGAAAATAGGGACCGTTGGCCACACGCTGGGGGCATTATATAAACCTTCTCACTTGAGAGGGTCAGGTATCAAATTATCATCATAAAAACACACTTTGTATTTGCCCTTTCCTTTGACCTTTTCTTACTTGAGCGTCGGAGTGCCTTGCAGGTACACCCCTCCTCCACATCTCGCATCCAGCATCACATACGTTCTTGGTGGCCCATCACAGGATCTGATCAAGCCTTCACGATCAGTGGTGCCGTCTGTGGGAAATTGTTTTCCCCGTCTTAACATCCACCTCAGATTCTAAGACCAAAACACATCCTTTGTCCAAGATTACAATCATGGCCTCTCAAGATCACCTTAAAGGTGCTCAACATCTTGCTATCATCCCCGTCAACAAAACTGATGTTGACGGTTCTTCTTCCCTCCTCGGAGGAGACGCCTGTCACCTGAGAGACGGGGCTACCTGTAACACCTCAAAATTTGCCCTTTTATTTATACTCATTTAGTGGTTTTTGCTTCACATTCATTTGCATTTTCCATTAGGTCATAGTCATAATCATACATTTGCATTGGTCTTCTAAGACATGGAATCGAAGGGCTTTCTTGTTATCAATATTTTGCACTATTCAGGGGTGATTCAGTCGGTTCCTACTTCCGTCAAGTTGAAGAAAGCTTGATTTCATGTTATCATGAACAAATTCCTATTCAGAGGTTCATCAAGCTCCAAGGTTCTTCTATTCAGAGCATTCATCAAAAGCATCGGGTCAGGATTTCATTGGTGTGAAGCAGGGTTTGACCTTTTCTCAGGTCAAGTCATCTTCCTCAAGATTTATCAGTGTACATCAAGGGTTTCCTCAGGGAATCATTCTTGTGATAAGATCATTGGT
Source organism: Lathyrus tuberosus (assembly GCA_022829125.1). Taxonomy (NCBI): domain Eukaryota; kingdom Viridiplantae; phylum Streptophyta; class Magnoliopsida; order Fabales; family Fabaceae; genus Lathyrus; species Lathyrus tuberosus. Next base: position 12,520,003 of record JALAZF010000048.1, read on the forward strand.
CGTTAAGACAAGGCATCTTGTGGAGAAGATCGTAAATCACCGGGTCATAGTGTAAGAGATCAAGTTACGAATTCACATCATGGCAACAGCTTCAGTGTCATTCAAGTCAAGGGAAAAACTCTTCAGAAGATGGGAAAGGGGTTCATTCCATTATCATTTGAAATGGCCTGGTGATTGATGAGTTTTTAGGGGGCTAAGCTAGTTTTCATGTATGTGAATTGTGGTGATTTGGTTAATGGTGCAATTGAAGTTTTTTTTACGAAGATGGGTGACGCAACTATTGTTTCTTAGACTTCAATCATTGGGTATGAGAAGGTTTATGTGATGATGCTATTGGATTATTTGATGAAATGCAAAGCAAGGGTGGTAAGTCTGATATCTATATTGTCACAAGCATTATTCATGCTTGTGCTTGTAGCAACTCTTGAAATAAAGGAGTTCAGTGCGAAGTCCACGCATCTGGATAAAAAAATATCTTCTTAGAAGTTTTGTCAGTTCAGTTTTTGTTCCAATTAAAGAGAGCTCTTTCGTATTAGATGGCACTGAGTTTAAGGTTGGGTTAAATGAAAAAAAAATCATACTGATGGTACTACGATTTCGTCTGATATGAAGAGTTTCATTAAATTCAGAGATCTTAAGTTGGTGGATTACACACTCTGTTTTCTAGAACTCACTTTTGGTGTTGCAGGTCGATGGACACTACGTCAAAGCTTAGGAGAAAATCTTGCTGCTTACTGGATATTTTATTGGAAACATATGGAAAAAGTCCTTTTCAAAAAATGCCTCGTGACAAACTGAGTTCTGCTAAATACCATTGGGAGTTGATATCTGACATTGAAAAAAAGTTAACTGTTGAAGGTATATCACTTGCAAGGCGAATAACTCGTCATAGAGCAGCAATATTGAAAGAAAGCCATAACCGCAGGGAGAAATACATAGTGAATCTTATAGCAGAAACCGAGAATTTATTTCATAATAGCAGGCAATTCATTCTATAACAGAAGATCTAACTGTCAATAACAGAGATCATAATCAATTTCTCATGGCAGTTACACGAGAATTTCACAAAACTAATCTCTAACAGTTTTTCCCAATCCAATTTCTATAGCAGTTTTGCTAACAGAATTTTTTCCGAACCAAAAAAAAACTTCTAACCTCCAAATCCTAACAGAAAAAAACTCTAACAAAATTTCTCAGCAAAAACTCTAACATAATCTTTCTTTTCTCATCAACCTTCAATCTTTGATCCTCAATCTCGAGAAACCGTAAGCAATCATCAACCTCCTCTCCATCTTCAATTCACCGCAGCATTATCTGCAATCTTCTGCAGGATTCAATATCGACTAGCTCTCCATCATCTTCATTTCAAATCCAAAGAGAACCTGCAAAATTCATCAAAGAACATCACTCGACAACATCAACGATTCAACAACCATTCGAAGCAAATCGGAGAAGTATCAGAAGAAGAATTCAAGATCGAAGAACAATAACACCTACAAACGCTGCGTACAGATCAACAACGACGTCAACGTCGCCGAATTTGCAACGCAACACGGAAGCAGATTTGGGAACCGCAACGTCGCACCATCATCATCCTCATCGAGATTCTGAGACGAAATTTGGCATCAATTCATCAATAATTCACGACACGCACAAGAAGCGAAATAAGAAGAAAAAGAAGGGAGCGCGGAACCATACCGAAAGCTACGCATCAATTTGAAGAGTTTTTCTTCGTCGTCTTCGTTGTCGTAAATCCGGTAAGCCTATTATGAACCTCAATTTTGTGGTAATATGTTTGCGATTTTCGTTACTGCTTGAATTACGGTGCATAGTTTGTGATGTCCGTAGAGATGTGTGACTTAGTTTATAATATGATTTAAGTTGAACAAGGTTAGGGATGAGAATTGATAAGAAGTGCTCGGAGAAACACGGAGAGGTTGAGGAGAACGGTACGGCGGAGGGCCTTAGATATTATGACGGAAGAAAAGACAAAGGAAACACGGAGAGGTTGAGGAGAATGGTGACGGCACTGAGAGGTGGTAGAAAGGGATTTTGAAGTTTGTTAGCTGAAGAAAACTATTAAGGTTCTCTTTTGAAGGAGAAGCTCCATTCAAATCGGACTGGGCCTAGACCCGTTTGAACTTTTTTTCTCCCACGCCTTATTCACACACTGCACCCCCTGTAAGCCCAAAATCTCCATGGATCCTTGATCACACCCCACTTTTACTGAAGGCACTCCCTCTGTTAAGGTTTTTCTATTAATTTCTTTTAGTTATTTTAGAATTTTAGGTTTTTGCTAATTAGTATTAATTTTGCTAATTAGATTAGATTTTGATAATGGTTTTGAATAATCCTTTTTTTGCTTAATTGCTCATTAATCATTGTTTTTGCTTAATTGCATTAATTGTTTTTTTGCTTAATTGCATTAATTGATTTTTGGCTTAATTGCTTTGTTAATCGAGTTATGGACTAATTATTTTTTAAACTAGATTAATCCTAGTTGATTTTAGAATTAGAATTAGAGATTTTAGGAAATTAACGAGTAATTTTGGTTAATCGAATTAGGATCTTTAGAATTAATTCATAACATTAGAATTAGATTAATTTGGAATTGAGATTAACTTGTAATCCTAAACCTTAGTTAGTTTTTCCTTTTAACTAGAAATAGGTTTTAGAATTAATTCACCCTTTAGAATTTGTTTCGAATTAGAAATCAATCTTGACTTTAATTGACATTTTAACTTGGATTAACATTGACTTGTAACTTTGTTTAGTAGTTGATTAGTTTTAATTCGACTAATTGGAATTGGTTTTTGATAATTGTTTTCGGACGATTATTTTTTGGTTTAATCATATCCCAATTGTTTTTTGCTTACTAATTGTTTTTGCTTAATCGCACTAATTATTTTTTGCTTACTAATTGTTTTTGCTTAATCGCACTAATTGTTTTTTGCTTACTAATTGTTTTTGCTTAATCGCACTAATTATTTTTTGCTTACTAATTGTTTTTGGCTTAATTGTCCACTAATTGTTTTTAGAATTAGAAACTAATTTTGAACTAATTGATCTTGACTTAGTTGAATTGATTTTGTTCTAACATGGACTAAACTTAGAATTTAATGCTAATATCGACTAACCCTCTTAGTAGTTTCATTTGTTAACTTTGTTAATGGTTCTTAAATGTTAGTTTTGACTAATTGTTGCTCACTTTTTGGTATTAATTTCACTTAACTCTTGTTGATAATTTCCATTGGAATTTTGAAGACTAACCTTGTTTATTATTGTGGATTACTTTGACCAATTTTTGAGTTGTCTTTTTAGTGGTTCATACTTGATTTGCTAAGTTGCTTAAAGGTAGGAAATGTTGCTACATACATAGCTGCTGTGCACAAGGTGATCTGTTGAATGTTGCAATTCTGTCTAGAGTTTATTACACCTATTCATTTCTAAAAACAGGTGTTGTTGAAAGCTGTTTTAGCTTGTGGTTGGATTTTATAGTTGTATAGGTGCAGGAGCGATGTTGTTGCTGCTGTTTTTATCTATTGCCTTATTTTCTATTTATTTGCATTTTCGTTTCTATTGAGGACGAGGAGTCACTCAGTCCGTTCTCGGCTGAGGCAACGACATTTGTCCAATCTATGTTTGACAACATTAGATAGATTCTCCCCTGATCCTAACATGAGGACCATCATTGCATGCTAACTTGTAGATTCAGTTTCCCCCTTTAGCCTATCTGTGTGACCTTCGTGAGCCTCATCTTTCTCTCACACCCCTGCGATCGAGACCATTCCTTGTGTTCCGTAGTAGCGTGAACTACAGATGCTCTGACTCCTTTTTCTTTTCAGATTAAGGATACGTAGGCACGAGATGCGATATCTCGGCGAGCACACTAACAACTAACTCCCCTTTTCTCTCACATTCATGTGATCGAGACTAATTAGTTAGTCAAACCTTTTCTCTTGCCCTAGTGCAATCGATACTCTTTCACAATCAAAACCGACCCTGTTAGGTCGAACTACGACTGCTCTGATTTCCTCCTTCCGGTAAGATTGAGGGTACGTAGGCACAAAACGGCGATGTCTTAGCGAACAACCTCCCCCTTTAGTGCATAGTCTGTCGAACTACGTTGACTCTGATTCTTCGTTCGTCCATGAAGATACGTAGGCATTGGATTGCGATAATCCTTGCGAGTCCATTTTTGTTTTCCTCTTTCCCGTTTCCTTTTAGCCGTAGATTTTAGGATAACTCACCCTTTGGATATAGACAACAAGCGTGGATCCTGTGGAATACCACAGACGTAAAGGGGTGCGATAACCTTCCCTTTACGTAACCGACTCCCTTACCTGTTTCTCTTGGTCGCGAGACCATGCTTCTCCTTTCCCTCAGGTTTATTCGGTGTTTCCTTTCCCTTCTGTGGGATAAAAATACATCGATGGCGACTCTTATGTTCTGCGCCACTTTCGCATTTGTACTTGGATGAAAATCTCGGGGGTGACACTTCCGCGTCTCCTTCCCCTACTCCACCTGATCGTGACAACGACCAGCCCTTGCTGGCCGTCCAGCCCGTTCCAACTCCACCCAACACCGACCCGACCATGGTGGCTCTCCTTGAAGCAATCAACAAGACCAACCTCCTGATCCTTCAACAAAACAAAAGGATTGGGGTATTGGAAGAGTCTACCTGTCCAAGATCCCCCCCGTCGAGGAAAAATCAACGACGATCCAAGATTCCAACACCCCGGCGGGAAGTCGACCGTCGAGGGCGCCAAGAACCAGAATCTCATGCCGTTTGAAAGCGCGATCACGTTTCCCCGCGGAACCAACACTCTCCCGGCCACAAGAGAACCCGGAGAGATCAACAGTCACCCCCAGTTAGATCAAAAGGCGGGGCCCGTACACCTTCACCCTGAAGAAGTCGCCGTCATGAGCGAATTATCCGCTCCCCTTCCCGGATCAGTTCCAACAGCGAAGATGAGCCCCACGACCCATTGTCCCAGGAGATTTTGGCTACACGTCTCCCCAAAGGCTTGGAGAAGCCCCCAGCTTTGGGCACTTATGATGGAACAACTGACCTCGATGAGCACATCGAGAACATCGATGCGCTGTTGGATTACCGTGACGTATGAGGCGCCATCAAATGCCGCCTGTTCCCAACCACGCTCCGGAAAGGGGCAATGACGTGGTACAAGCAACTGCCCGAGGAGTCGATCACCTCGTGGAAGCAGCTTAACAGAATGTTTTCTAGGCACTTTATCGCATCACGCCGTCATCCCAAGACTGAAGTCTCCCTTGGGGCCATAATTCAAGGGAAGAATGACCCTCTCCGAGCATATATCGAGAGGTTTAACAAAGAAGCTGTGCAAGTCCCGACTATCGACGACATGAAAAAATTCTGCTCGAACAAGGACTCCACCCACACTCAGAGTTTTCTAAAGCTGTCGGCCTCGCACCTCCAAGAAACCTGGACGCCTTCTTCCTCAAGGCGTAGTTGTACATTCAGTACTAGGAAAAGGAAGCGCCCAATTCCACCTGGGCCTTCCGTCACTAGGAGAATGCGCGGGCCTCTAAAGGCGACGAGCCCTTGCCATCTCGTAGGGGAGAAAGAAGGCGCGAAGATCGTCCCCGAGAATCCAGGGACAACAAGGGACCCTCCGGTAGGTTCCACGACGATACTCCCCTGACTGTCTCTAAGGAAAAGATTCTCTCTGAGTGCGCCAACTCGGAGTTTAAACATGCGGGAGTCTGGTTCCCCAAGCAGATACTGGCCAAGACCAACACCGACAAATCAAAGTACTGTCATTTCCATAAGAGTCATGACCACACCAATGAAGACTGCATTCACTTGAAGGATGCTATAGAAATACTGATCAGGGATGGCCACCTGAAGCAGTTCACAAAAAAGAAAGATGCTCCCCAGCAAGACGCCCAGGAGTCGAAGAAGGTGGAGGAAGAGGTGCCTTCCTCAGAAGAAGCCAACCTCCAAGTCGCCATGTCTGTATCACGACCGGAGGATTTCTACGTCCCAGATGAGCTCAGCGCTCCCGCCTATTTCACGGCCCACAGCCCGTGGGAGATGTTCCCCTCCGTAATGATCATCTCCGGAGGGGGCTTCAATAAAATCACTGTGGGCTCCGTGAAGAGAAAATTCGAGCACTTGATCAGCACCAGCTCCAGCAAGGTGACAACGCTCAACAAGGCCCAGAGGGGACCAGTCCTCATCTCCTTCTACAGGGAGGAACTCCTCGGAGGGTCCCCGAACTCAAGTATCCCGCTGCTCGTCCGAGCCCAGATGGCTAATTTCTACGTTCGTAGGATTCTTGTCGACCAAGGCAGCTCGGTCGATATTATGTACTCATAGCTGTTCTCGACCCTCCAGCTGGACGAATCACATCTCACTCCCTATGTGGGTTCTGACCTCCAGGGTTTCAATTGATCGGTCACGAAACCCTGGGGATACGTAGAGTTGATCGTGACCTTTGGATCTGCGGAGACAGCCAGATCTGTTAAAGTGCAGTTCCTGGTAGTCGACTGCCCGTTTCTCTATCAGTGCATATTCAGGAGGCCAGCCCTAGCCGAGCTGGTAGCCATGCCATCCACCGTCCACCTCAAAATGAAGTACTACACTTCAAAAGGTATGGTGGCCACATTGCACGGGGACATCGAAGCTGCACGACGGTGCTTCGAGGCGACAACCAAGGGACTCAACGCCATCACTTCCAAGCCAAAGACGTCCAACAAGCCAGCCTTTCCCAGCAGCTCAGAGGAAGCCAAGCCACTTCCTCGCGTCGACTCCGTTGATCTCGACAATCGCTTCTCCGAAGATGACCAGAAAGAAGACCAGGCCAACCCGAGCAGCTCATTTGCCTCGACCAGCAACAACTCCCATCAGATGTGCCCCATCCCGGATGGCGACTTCGAGCTTGTCCTGCTCGGCGATGTCCCTCAGCGGGGAGTAAAGATAGGGACCGGTCTCCCAGACATCGCACGGAAGCAACTCAAAGCCTGCCTTCGAGAGAACGCAGACTTGTTCGCCTAGAGTGCCGCAGAGATGCCCGATACTCCACCCGTTGACTACCATCGTCCTCAAAAATTGGATCACCTTTCTTCGTCCAGCAGTTAGCAAGCCTAAAAGAGTTAACATAGTTCACCAGTGTCTCATAGCTGACCAAGTCTTACTCGTTCAACATGCTCGGCTGAGCGACATAACCATTGTGCTCCCGAGAAAAATGACTCCCACTTCAATGGAAGGGAAATTTGAACTCCCTATCGCCGAACACTTTCCCTTCCTCGTCACGTATGACGTTACCATTCTCGTTCGTGTACACTGCCCAAACATACGTGCTATCTTGGGCTCGCTCCGACACGGGCTCAATAACGCAGAACCTCTCCTTGAATGTCTGGATAGACTCTGAGAAGGGCTTAAACAGCTTCCGAGGTTGCTTCAGTGACACCCAGCCATATCTTCTCCCCGTGACCTGCCTCTGAAGGCGGAAGATAGTGAAGAACAAAGGAAAAATGGCTCCTATCTTCAAGAACTCACAGGTCAGCTCGAAGGCACGAATGAACGCTAATGAGTTAGGGTGCAATTGCGACGGGGCCAGTTCTAGATGTACAAAAATGGACTGCTGGAAGTCAGTGAAAGGCAGCCTCAACCCTAGCTCCTTAAAGGCGTACTCATATATCTCCCCATACTCCGTGCAGATACGATCATCTTGGGAGGGGAAATGCACCTTCCACTCCCCCTCTGGTCTCACGACTTTGAAAACATCTCTTGTGAAAGACGCAAAGGTAGATTCATGCTCGGCAGGCTCTGCCACCGACCATTCCTCTGCGGAATCTTGCTCAAGCTCCTCCCCGTCTTCACTGGGGGCAGTTGAAACTTCTATGTCGCTACTCTCCGAGGAGCTCTCCTCGGACGAGTCTATTAAAATCTCTCTTTCGGGCCCTGTCGCCATCTCGATCACCTGAAAAGCAGAGGACAAAAGTGAATTCGACCGCAAAATCAAATCCACCCTTCCACCGCTAGTCAAGTGAAAGGGCGCGCAAAGGGCCGAGGACGGGGTCCCCGACCTAAGCCTTAAATTAAACAAAAACATAAGGGTCTCCCACGAGATGCTTGGGGCAAAACCCTCATACAACGAGGAACTTCTCCGAACCACTACCTAGTTTCCGTTTGAAGATCCACCGAAAACTTCATACATTCATCGGAAACTTCATCAGAACGCCGAAAAACTAGGTAGCCACCCTGGTTACACATGCATCATCGTCACAATAGCGCCGGAAACGACCTTACTCTTAGCTCTCTAAAGGGCTCCGGCGGCCAAATCAGCAGCAGAGGATAGCCTAGCCACCATCCACCACCAACAGACACCAGAAAAGCACCACTATCTCACCTAAAACTAACCTAACTGCGTGCATTCTAAACAAAGATGAAAAATCTGAAAGAAAATAAGGAATTAGATGACTTACGTGGTCGAAGAGGTTGTGAAGAAGTGTTTGAAGCTTTTCACGATGGCTGAAACGACGGTTGACGGCAGCGATGAGCTGAGTTCTCTGAGGAAGTCGAAGAAGAAGAGAGAGAAATGAAGGTGCAAATGATCAGACCCTCTCTCCTTATATACAGTTGAGAGCACGTGCAGGAGCACACTCGGATAGGTCATAATGGCCATAGCCTAGCGATCATTGCCTATTCAATATAGCACAAGGCTCGAGGCACACGTGGCTCCCCATCGATTAAGTTTATCCTAACCGTTGGTCTCCCCGCACGCTGGGCAGACCAAACACTGTTTCAAGTCTTACAGACACTAGGATCCTCGAGCACCACGGGACGACTCCCCTCCGTCACCAAACGACGACTCCGTCACAATTCCCCGGAGCTATGGGATACCCTTAAGTCATCACTTCCATGCTCAGGAGCAACAACTTGGGGGCTCATATTCTGGACTGGACCAATGGCTAGGTATGGCCCAATCCACTTTTTCTCCCAGAACGACCCAATTGCCTAAGTCCAATCAATAAGGGGAGAATTTACCTTTCTGCCCCATGACCGGGCATATATGGACGGATGGACCCCCAGGGTCATTTGCTCCTCCCTGATATTCTTGCCCATCACGCACGACTTCATTATCCAGGGACAGTCATGAGCATGTGCCTTTTGGGCACCCTGCCCGACATAACGACTAGTTTTTGGCAGTTATCTATTCTTCGGGAAACAATTATTTTGCCCCTAAAATAAGGACCGTTGGCCACACGCTGGGGGCATTATGTAAACCCCTCACTTGAGAGGGTCAGGTATCAAATAATCATCCTAAGAACACACTTTGTACTTGCCCTTTCCTCTGACCTTTTCTAACTTGAGCGTCGGAGTGCCTTGCAGGTACACCCCCTCCTCCACATCTCGCATCCAGCATCACAGACGTTCTTGGTGGCCCATCACAGGATCTGATCAAGCCTTCACGATCAATAATGTATCTCTAAAACATAAATCGACAAGATCCCAGTGTTACATGATCAGAGCATGACTCGACCCAACATAAATAAAGAAACTAATCAGCTACTCCAACGACTACCTCGCGCTACGAGCAACTCTACTCCTCGATACCTGAGTGATGTCGTACAAAACACCATTCCAACAGAAGGGTGAGAATTCACATCAATATTGAAATCATAAGATAATAATTAATTAAAAGGTATACAAACATAATTATAATCATTCTCACACTTCAAAATTTCATCAACAAAGTATCACTCAAGTAACCATACCATTCACAATTTTGCCAATTCAACAAGTCACATACATACACATACTTTCATATAACAAATATATATGCTATGTGACTCGATACAAGACTCAATGTAACTCATGCCACGTGGTACCGACACTTGTTATTATTTTCTGGTTTTTACACTTAAATCGGGTCCGTCCCCTAGACCAATAACAAACAAAAGTGTTGCGGTGAAAATCGGATAACAAGCTATTAATTAACTTGCATCATTTTCTTTTACAACCGACTTTGATTTATCCAAAGGAAAGGTTCAAGATCGTTAGAAAAACCTAAAGGGGGAGATCTAAGGTTCGGGGGTTGGTTACGTCCAGGGAAGGTATTAGCACCCTAAACGTCCGTAGTACTCTACAGGAACCTCTTGCTAAGTTTGTGTTATTCTAATGTTTGCATGCTAAGAATCTGTACTATGGTAAAGATAAAGACCTAGGTATATACACTAAGTATGCTCGCCAAGACGTCGCATCTTGTGCCTACGTATCTGACTAAAGAATCAGAGCAACCGTAGTTCACCGGATGGGGTAAAAAGGGTGGAAAGCTTGAAAGCAAAGCTTGTGATGATGGATTGGTTAGAAGAAAGAGATTAATGGCTATCTCTTGAAAAGATTGTGAAAGTTTAAAAGTTGGTGAATGAGAGGAGATTAATGGCTATCTCTTATGTAGGTTAAAGGAGGGTTTAAAGGTTACAAGAGATTAATGGCTATCTCTTAGGAAGGCTAGTTTTAAAAGGGTAATGAATGGTTACCTATTACTATGGGGTCAAGGGAGGGTAGTGAGCTTTCTATGATCTTGAAATCAATAGAAAAACTTTTCCTTTGGAAGGAAGGGGGGAAATAACATCTCATAAATAAGAGTTATAAAAGAGTTGAAATATATAAGAGTTCAATAAAACAGTAAGCAAATAGTCATGAAATGTACTAAAAAAAATGAACATAGCAAACAGTGAGTGAGTAGTCAGAAGTGAGCATAAATGTGGACATAGCAAGTGGTAAGCAAGTGATCATAAAGTGTCGCTCCCGGGATTTTCATCCTAGTACAAACGCGAAAGTGGCACCAAACAGAGTCGCCAGCAATGTGTATTTATCCCAAGAGAGGGAAAGGAAACACCGCGTAAACCTGAAGGGAAGGAGAAGAGCATGGTCTTACGACCAAGAGAACTGGATTCGGGAGTCGGTTACGCGAGAGGAAGGTATTAGCACCCCCTCGCGTCCATCGTACCCGATGGGATCCACGCTTGCTTGCTTCAATCAAAGGGTGAAAGAAAAGAATGCTGGAAAAAGGAACTGAAAGAAAGAAAGAGAAAGAGAAAGAGAAACAAATGTAGGGAAAATAAAATAAGTGCTCGCATGGGCCCTACCCCACTGCCTACGTATCTCATCAGGAGCATGAGAATCAGAGCGACGTAGTTCCCCTCACTAGGGATGGATTGCATTTTTTAGAGAACGGCTTACGTTCTAGCTCAGGTGTTGCAGGCTCGCTGGTCCGAGTGCGTTACCATCTTGCAAGAGAACGAGTAGGAGCACGTTCATATGTTGAGAGTGAGTGAGATGAGAAAAGAATTCCCGAAGGAAAGACGTAATTGTCTGTTTTTGTCTTTTAGGAGTTTTTTCCATTTGTTTGTATATGATAGTGTATCTGAATCTTAGTCATTGGAATGTGTACATTCTCACATTCCAAGAAGGAATGAGCAAGAAGACACACTAAGAGTGAAGAAGACCCCCATACTTAGTTCCAATTGTCAAGGTTCAAACACACTAGCATATTTGTGTTTATTAAGTGTTTTTGTTAATTATGAAATGAAGAAGTGTTTTTTATTTGTACCTTCAACAAGTATTGCATTTAAGTCCATCATACAAGATCAAATGTCTAACACATTGACCCAAGATGGGCTATATGCTACACATTCTAAGATTATAAGAGAAGACCCCTTTATAATCTCTTCTTTATATGAAAGGCCTAAATGCAATAAATGCCTACCTTTATTATATATTTTGAATTTTCTTTGAGATGAGAAAAGAGACTCAAGAGAGGAGAAAAGGTAAAACCTATGTGGACTAAGACTCAATCCTAATTGAAGATTAAAGGGAGTGATCCTAATGGTTTGTGAGGTTTCAACCTAAAGTCTAAAGAAAGAATGAATTAAACAATTCACTTCTAAAGTAGAAGATGAATTGTAATTCACAAAGGGAAAGTGATGAGTTATTAAAAGAAAGCACATAAGTGCTTAACAAAACACAAAAATGGAATTGTAAAAGAGATGAAAGGAAAGAAATTTGAATGTGGATTCCTTATCCACACTCAATTGCAACTTACCAAAGCCCCTACATGGTTAGCAAACATGTATAAGAAGTATAAGGAATAAAAGAACATTTAATGCACCATAAAACTCAAAAGAATTAGATGAGAAATCAAATCCTAATGTCACAACCAGAATGTACATCATATGGGAAACAAATGATTATTATCAAGCAAGTCCAAGTGAGCAAGCAACAAACATCATCAATGGCATTAAAACATGTTACCATAAGAAAAGGAAGATGAAAGATGAAAAAGAATGATAGAACATGCATCAATGGAGCATGTAATCTAAGGATCAGAATTGAAATGAAGTAAAATGATTCACCAACATCTCACAAGTATTTATGAAGTAAACATCAAGACATTTAAGAAGTGATAGAAGAAGTAGAATTGAAATGGAAGTTCAAAAGAGAACACAAGTACAAACACAACATGTTAAAGGTGCACAAGATTCAAATGAAAGTCAACATGCAAGGAGGGCATACAATATGTACCAATGACCTATAATGTCAAGAGTATAGTTCACAAAATAGGCAAATGATCATGCAAGTATGTACAAGAGAAAACATGTAAACATGCACAAAGATTACAATGATGTGACATGTTATAATGCTTTAAATGAAATTCATCAAACAAAAATCAAATGGCCTTAGGAAAATTAAGCAAGAATGGTATTGAGGTACACAAACCAGAAATGAATCACATATCAAAGTAGCATACAAGAAATCAAGGCAAAAAGATGTCAAACAATGCATTTAGGTCAAATAGACATATCATACAAAGTAGCACAAAAATGAACACCAAACATGCCATAACCTAACCTAAAAAAATAAAATAAAAAACACTTAACATACCTCAAGATGATAATGACTCAATGCAAAAAGAAGAGCATCAAAACAATTTTTAATGATCAAGAACAAAATTAAACAAGATCATGTACCATATTAAGAATGCACACCAAATAAATTCAAAGAAAATTATGGAGCAGGGGTAAAAAAGTCATAAAATCAGAAAATAAAATCATGAAAAATTTCCTAAATGTTTTAGTGATGTTCATGAATTTTTGTGGAATTTTATGATGAAGTTTGGTATTTCTAAAAATTAAAAAGCAAACGTGTAGCAAAAATGGAAAATAAAATGAAATGGAAAAATGAATGGGGGGTGCATGCCTAGTAATTACTCAGTTCAAATTAATTGGGCTTTTAAGATAGGGGTGTGGATAGCAATGATCCAGTCCACATTCAGAGCGCAATCCACACTATTAACCATGTACACTCAGTCAACCAAATTTCAAAGCAATAAACGCCATTGGATTAAGTCTAGTCAACCAACCAGTCAAAGTAAACAAGATCAATGCACATGCGTGAAGGACCACACTCCATATCATGTACCACACCACACCACGTTTAAGTGAGTTCAGAAATGATGCACATGACATGCATATGCGTTTTAATGTGCTGGCATGCTTTTGAACCACACGATGAGAAAAAATAGACGGACACGATTAGAAAACACACAAACCCTAGCATTCAAGATCACCGGCCGGAGATGACCTCCGGTCATCTTCTCCGGCCAACAGCCGCCACCTGCAAACTCACATGCTCAAGGAAACACACAAATTGTATACCAAATTGAAGCTGAACTTTTGAACATCATGAATCTACCAACAAAATCATCAAACCATTCACATACAGCAAGAAACAAGCATGAACATGTTGCCCTAAATTTTTGGATCTAAGCTTCTAAGAAGCTCTATCAACTAGCCAGATTTCAAATGCTTCTATTGAGCTCATATCATCAAAATAAGCTATAAAACTATAAATCATGTTAGAAAAGTTTGAGAAGATGAAACCTGAAAATGCTACAAACTGGAGTTGAACAGAAAACCAGAGAATCGTGCCTCTTCTTTGAGCTACTCTTGGCCAAATAAAGGCTCGAGAATCTTGAAATCGTGCAGAGAATCACACTGAAAATTCCAATCTCTTGAAACCGAACTTGACTATTTGGAATTGTTTGCTCTTACTCTTGGCTCAGAATGAAACAATGAAGATGATAGAGGCGAAATGTGAAAGAAGATGGCGGAAATGTAGTGAAATCAGAGAGAAAACAAAGAGAGATTGAGAGAAAAAGTTTGAAGTATTGGAGAGGGAGAGCAAAAAATGAAGCTGAAATGGATTTGTGAGGTGAGATTTTGATTTATAGCATGAGTTAGAAATGAACCACAGTGGTTAAGTGAGTTGGTTAAGGTGAGTTATCATGGTTAAAGTGAGTCCACCCTAACTAACTGAGTCAAGTTAGTTAGGGGCGAGTGAAGTTGGTTGGGATGTTATGGTGATGACTCATGGTGTGTTATGGTGAGGCTTAATGGAAAAGAGTGGTGGTGATGCGGTTCTGATGTAGCAGAGCAACTTGTTGGGCAAGTTTCCTTCCATTCTCATGTAGTAAGTGAGGCACGTGCAACTCAAGTTTGTAAGGGGATGTTGGTTTAAATGACGAAAAGAATGAAGAGTGATGCATAAAGCATGTGTGCAAACTGATATGGATTCAACAACATTGTTATTATTTGGTTTTGTGACAGTTTGGAACATGGAGTTTTGGGGATGGAATTCTCACACACTAATGCATGGAATCATGAGCATTTGGTGTCATTGGAAAGAGGAGATATCATAGAACAACATTGGTGTTGGACTTGAGTTGAAATGAGGTGTGCAAGAGGCTTGAAAATAGCTGTAAACATCAAAGTTTGGGGATTGTGTGGTAGGCGTGTGAAGCAGGTCATGTCATGGCAGTGGAATGCATGAAACTTCAGCCTAATCAACCTAACTTGAGACCAAGATTTCTCCCTCATAAATTGATCAAATGGAATTTTGTCCAACATGAAACTTGAAGAGGACATTACAAGGAACATTTTTCATGTTGAAAAGTTTTCCATTTGAGGCCTTTAACTATGAGAAAAATGAGTGGACATTTGGCACACCACCTGCTTGTAGAAATGACTGCGCGCGAGCTTGAAAATCCTTGGTCATGACCTAGTTTTGAACCTACTTTCCTCCAACTTTGATCAATCATATCTCCCTCAATTTTTATCCAATGGAGGTGTTCCACATATGGATGTGAAGCCTAAAACAAGATCTTTTGTTGTGGTCGAGTGGAATTTTCATTTGATGCCCCAATTTTAAATGGCCTTGGCTCAAACTCTGATGCAAAATGGCCAAAACTTGCTATATTTAGTAACCCTTCTTCATCCAAAAATGGCAACTTTCCACATCTTGATTTTTTCATGATTCCTTTGGAGTTTCTTGACCAAATTTTGTACATTGGACATATGTAACATGAATTTCATGATTTTGGGCTCAAAAAGTCAAGAGTTGACTTTTTCTTCTGATTATTTGACTTTGCCCCAAATTTCCTGATTTTTTATCTTTTTTCCAATTGAACCACTTCTTAAACCAATTGAGAGGCAATTTTCCATACACCTACACTTAAGAACATGTAGAACACCATGACATCAAGTTTTGTCCAAGAAATCAAAGATTCCCTGATTTAATGGGAAACCCTAGTGTTGGTGCCCACCTCCTAGGAGAAAAATATGCAGTCTTCAATTTCAAATTCCTCAGAGTATGTTGTGTATCCTCTTAAAGGATGATGAGATACACCATTTGAGGAAGATCTTGGGTCAATGAGCTATCTCTTTTGATGGTTTTCCTTCAGTTTTTGGATCTCTTGCATAGTGAAGTATGTATTGCTCCAATCTCCTATTGAATCTCACTTTCTTGAGGTTGTGGATGATCCCTTGAAATAGTATGAGACATGAAAGACCTCTTGGCTTGCCTTGAGGAAACTTGATTGACATTTTTATGCTTTGAATGATCTCTTGATTGTCCACCTTCCACCTGATCACATGCCCTGATGGTAAGAAGGATGTTATGCTTCATTTTTCTATGTTAACTGCAATGCAATGCTAATGAGATAGATATGATATTGTAAATGATAATGCTATGCTATGATGCAAAAAAGGGAGAGCAAATTTTGGGGTATTACAGCTGCCCCTATTCAAGCGCTGTAGACCTGAATGCCTGGAAGCAATTGCTTTCGGTCTTTCAAGGTATATAGCGATTGAATACCAAATATAACCAAAAATTTGCTCTGGATGATGAGGAAGAAACTCCCCGACATTGCTGGATTGAATCTTCAATGAAACATTGTCGGAGAAATCTGTCTTTTGAACGACACCAGACGACTACCGGCTCGCCGCACTACTGGTGGACTTTAACAATGTCTTTTATGCAATTCCAGATGACTACTGGCCTGCCACGCTGCTGGTGGACTTTAATTATGTCTTTTATGCAACTCCAAACGTCTACTGGCCTGCCACGCTGCTGGTGGACTTTAATTATGTCTTTTATGCAACTCCAGACGACTACTGGCCTGCCACACTACTGGTGGACTTTAATAATGTCTTTTATGCAACTCCAGACGACTGCTGGCCTGCCACGCTACTGGTGGACTTTGCAGCTTCGTGCCACCCGAAGATGGACTTTTGCCAATCCACTGTTGGACTTTTAGAATTCGCCACCCTTAGATGGACCTTTCGCCAATCCACTGTTGGACTTTTGCCACCCGAAGACGGACTTTTGCCAATCCACTGTTGGACTTTTGCCACCCGAAGACGGACTTTTGCCAATCCACTGTTGGACTTTAAGCTGCTTTGCCACCCGAAGATGGACTTTTCGCCAATCTACTGTTGGACTTTAAGAATTTGCCACCCTTAGATGGACCTTTCGCCAATCCACTGTTGGACTTTTGCCACCCGAAGACGGACTTTTGCCAATCCACTGTTGGACTTTTGCCACCCGAAGACGGACTTTTGTCAATCCACTGTTGGACTTTAAGAATTTGCCACCCTTAGATGGACTTTACGCCAATCCACTGTTGGACTTTTGCCACCCGAAGACGGACTTTTGCCAATCTACTGTTGGACTTTTGCCACCCGAAGACGGACTTTTGCCAATCCACTGTTGGACTTTAAGAATTTTCCACCCTTAGATGGACTTTAAGAATTTGCCACCTTTAGATGGACTTTTTGCCAATCTACGGTTGGACTTTGCTAACGTCTTTTGTACAATGCCAGACGACTACTGGCTTGCCACACTACGGGTGGACTTTCGCAAAATTCCAATACTGGATTACACTCTGCATCCGTGTCAGACATCTCTGCCGACTTTGCTGAGGAACAATGATCCATGACTTGACTTTAGAGGTTCCTGAGAGGATAGTATCTCTGCTGGAGAATGAATGAACAATCCGTCTGCTTCGAATTGTCAAGTTTGCCAAAAATAAATTGGACTTGAAGAATAATAAATCTGCCAGTAATCACTTCATCTGCTGGGGGAATGAATTCTAGTCACAGCGATTCCGCTGGGGATGAGAATTTCTTTACATGGCGTCTTGCTAAGGAAGAAAAGTCATAAAAAACTCTGCTTGGGGATCTATCCAATCCAAGACCCTTTGTAGGGGTTATCCACCTTCTGACCCGGCTGGGGAAAGACTGTACCATCCTTGTTGAGGAATAGATTCTGCCGATCTTATAAACCTCTGCGGGGAGAACAACAACTCAGCTGGGGAGTATTGTTGACAAGATTCGATGCTGACCTCTGTGGGGGATCATTACCAGAGACACAATCTTGCTAGGGATTAGGGCTACTCTGCCAGGGATATGCAAATCCTGGTTAGAACATTCCACTGCAACTTGCTAGGAAAGAGTCCTTAGAGATCTGTTGGGGAAACCCAAAGCAAATCCACAGTAGTCTGCTGAAGAATATGATTGTCGAGCTTAGGATAAGTTCCACAATGCACCATGTTAGGCGAGCTTCCCTTTAGATAATTCCGTTAGGGATGACGAGTTTATAACAAACTCTGCTGGAGGAAACTGCTTTAAAACGTCTCGTGCTGGGGAATGCCTTTTGAGAGGATTTTACAGAAGACCAACTGTCCTCAAACTCTACTAGGGATGATCAACACTTCATGCTGGGGAAACAAACATGCCCCATGCTTGGACAAACCAACAATTTGTCCCCGAAGAGGATGTCATAAGAGGATTTTACAGAAGATTTAGCCTCTTCAAACTCCTGCGACTTCGCTGGGGATAATGACCATCAGTTTTGGTATCGGCGAGACCACTCTTCTGGGGAATTTGCGACCATTATCGACACAGAAAAGCTTGTAGCTGTTGGAAGTACTGTATGAGAGAATCGACTTAATAAGATACAACGGTACCCAGTTGAATTTAATTCAATGATACCGAACCATTATGAACGACCGTCGACCGAGCGATGAACGCCGACCTCCTTACCCGTAATTGCCCCAGTCTTTTGCGTGGGGTAATTGATTACTGGTCTTGTGCTTAAAATCATCTGCACCTGCTACCTGCAACAAAAGAATATGCACACATGCCCCGAATATTGCGTGGCTAGAATCCATCATCCGGGAGTATTCAACATTCAAAGTAATTTCAAATGTTTTTTCTGCGCATGTTATTGCAAGGCCGCCATGTTTTCGAATGCAATGTTTTATCAAAAATTAGGACGTTTTTGCAAACAAAGCAATAAAACAAAAATAGAAAGCTTTTTACTGAAATTCAATTTATTGACTGAGAGCCCAGAATAGGCAATTACATCAGGAAGCAATCCCTGGAAAGAGGTGATCGCTGAAAATTGAGAAAAGAAACTATCCTAATGGCAATGTGAAAGCGGCATTCCACTGAGTTTCCATTCTGCTATGACCAGTATGTCTTCAAAACTCCCCGACCTTGCCTTCTGAGGAATGATCAGACCGATTCCTATCTTTCAGAATGTCAGTTGTTCAAACGGTAATGGGTACAGATAACTCAGACTGTAGTCATTCGCTTAAATCCCTCTTTTGCGTGGACCGCCCTTTCAGGTTTTCGATCCACCAGGATACCCTTTTTTGCCTAAGTTGCCCTTTCGGGTTTTCAACTTACCGGGTGTAAAATTTTTTCAATTATATCCCTAATTTTTGCCCGAACCTTATTCTGTTTTTGGTTCGCCGGGATGCCCTTTTTTGCCTGGATTTTTTATTTTTATTATCCAGCGGGTCTATTCATGCGAAGTATTTTTTGACTACGTCCGAGTTGACAGGGGATGAAAAGTCTTCGCCATCCATGGTTGTAAGCAATAAGGCTCCGCCCGAAAAGACCTTTTTAACCACGAATGGACCTTCATAGTTAGGAGTCCATTTGCCCCTGTGATCTGTATTGGGAGGAAGGATCCTTTTGAGTACCACATCTCCGACTTTGTAAACCCGAGGACGCACCTTTTGGTCAAATGCCTGCTTCATTCTGCGCTGATATAATTGCCCATGACATACAGCCGCCAATCGCTTTTCCTCAATAAGGCTCAGCTGATCAAATCTTGCTCGTACCCATTCAGCCTCATCTAGCTTAACGTCCATCATGACTCTGAGGGACGGAATCTCCACTTCAACCGGTAGCACTGCCTCCATACCATATACAAGTGAGAATGGGGTTGCCCCAGTGGACGTGCGTACCGACGTTCGATATCCATGCAAAGCAAATGGTAACATCTCATGCCAATCTTTGTACGTGACAACCATCTTCTGCACAATCTTCTTGATATTTTTGTTGGCCGCTTCGACCGCGCCATTCATCTTTGGGCGGTACGAAGAAGAATTGTGATGTTCGATTTTGAAGTCCCGACATAACTCGGCCATCATCTTATTATTCAAATTAGAACCATTATCAGTAATGATTCTTTCGGGAACTCCATATCGGCATATGATATCCCGTTTTAAGAAACGAGCTACCACTTGCTTTGTAACATTGGCATAGGATGCAGCTTCAACCCATTTGGTGAAGTAATCAATTGCCACCAAGATGAAACGATGACCGTTAGAAGCTGTAGGCTCAATCTTTCCGATCATATCAATGCCCCACATGGTAAACGGCCAAGGCGACGACATGATACTCAACGGATTTGGAGGCACATGCACTTTGTCTGCATAGATTTGGCATTTATGGCATTTGCGGGCATATTTGCAATAATCTGACTCCATAGTCAACCAATAATATCCCGATCTTAACAACTTTTTAGCCATTGCATGCCCTCCGGTATGGGTACCGAAAGAGCCTTCGTGCACTTCAATCATCAACAGGTCTGCTTCGTGCCTATCCACACATCTAAGAAGGACCGTGTCAAAATTTCTCTTATACAGCACGCCATCTTTGTTCAAGAAGAAACTACCAGCTAGCCTTCTCAACGTTTTCCTGTCTTTGGACGATGCCCCGGGCGGGTACTCTTGATTGCTCAAGAAGCATTTAATATCATGGTACCAAGGCTTGTCATCGGACGTTGCGTCGACCGCAAACACAAATGCAGGTCTGTCAAGGCGGGATACCTCAATCTTAGGTACATGGTTCCATCCTTGCACTTTGATCATGGAAGACAAAGTGGCCAAGGCATCAGCGAACCTATTCTCATCTCGAGGAATATGGTACAGTTTCACTGTTGTGAAAAATGTTAGCAATCTCCTTGTATAATCTCTATACGGCACTAGATTTGCTTGGTGCGTGTACCAACTCCCTTTCACTTGATTGATTACCAAAGCTGAATCACCAAATATATCAAGGGTCTTAATCCGTAGATTAATCGCCTCCTCGATCCCCATTATACAAGCTTCGTACTCTGCTTCATTGTTGGTGCATCCGAAAGTTATTCGGGCAGTGAAAGGCATATGAACACCTTCCGGCGTGATAAGAACTGCTCCAACTCCGCACCCATTCATATTGACAGCCCCATCAAACATCAGACTCCATTTGGATTCAGGGTCTGGCCCCTCCTCCGGGAGTGGTTCCTCGCAGTCTTTAGCTTTGAGAAACATGATGTCCTCATCAGGGAAGTCAAATTTCATGGGTTGGTAATCATCAATCGACTGTTGCGCAAGATAGTCGGACAATATACTTCCTTTGATGGCCTTTTGGGAAGTGTACTGAATGTCATACTCTGTCAAGACCATTTGCCACCGTGCAACTCTGCCTGTCAGTGCTGGTTTCTCGAAAATGTATTTGATAGGATCCATTTTTGAAATCAACAAGGTTGTGTGCCTGACCATATATTGCCTCAATCGCTTAGCGGCCCATGCAAGCGCACAGCATGTCTTTTCAAGCATTGAGTACCGGGACTCACAATCATTGAACTTTTTGCTCAGGTAGTAGATAACATGCTCCTTCCTACCTGTCTCGTCATGTTGACCGAGAACACAACCCATGGAAACTTCAAGTACTGTCAGATACATTATCAGTGGTCTCCCTTCAACTGGAGGCACTAGAATCGGAGGTTCCTGCAAGTATTCTTTTATCTTATCGAATGCCAATTGGCAATCGTCATTCCACCTGACCGTTTGATCCTTTCTTAGCAGTTTAAATATTGGTTCACACGTGGCTGTTAGGTGAGATATGAACCTTGCAATGTAGTTCAATCTACCCAAGAAACCACGAACCTCTTTTTCTGTTCTTGGTTCAGGCATTTCTTGTATTGCTTTCACCTTGGCAGGATCAACCTCGATTCCTCTTTCGCTCACAATGAAACCCAGCAACTTTCCAGAACGCACCCCAAACGTGCACTTGTTCGGATTTAATCTCAAACGGAACTTTCTCAACCTTTCAAACAGCTTTTTCAGGTTAATTAGATGTTCCTCTTCTGTTCTCGACTTGGCAATCATATCATCTACATAACATTCGATCTCCTTATGAATCAAGTCATGAAACAATGTTACCATCGCCCGCTGGTACGTTGCCCCTGCGTTTTTCAACCCAAAAGGCATTACTTTATAGCAATATGTACCCCACGGAGTAATGAACGTGGTCTTCTCCATATCTTCAGGTGCCATCTTGATCTGGTTGTACCCGGAGAACCCGTCCATAAAAGAGAACACTGAAAACTGAGCTGTATTATCGACCAGCACATCAATATGAGGTAGTGGAAAATCATCTTTCGGGCTAGCTTTATTAAGATCTCGATAATCCACACACATTCTCACTTTTCCATCTTTCTTCGGTACTGGCACGATGTTGGCTACCCACGGAGGATATTTTGTCACAGCAAGAAACCCAGCGTCCCACTGCTTCTGGACTTCCTCCTTAATCTTTAAAGCCATGTCGGGGTGAGTCCGACGAAGTTTCTGCTTGACTGGCGGACATTCTTCTCTCAATGGCAGCCTGTGCACCACAATATCTGTATCCAACCCCGGCATGTCTTGATACGACCAGGCGAAGATGTCAACATACTCGCGCAACATTTCAGTCAAAGTTTTCTTCACATCTGCTTGCAAGCTGGCACCAATCCTGATCTCTTTCTTGGCATCCTTGGAACTAATATTGATGATTTCTACAGTCTCCTGGTGAGGCTGGATGACCCTTTCCTCTTGTTTCAACAATCTGGCCAGTTCTTCAGGGAGTTCACAATCTTTCTCATCCCCTTCTTCGGCCATATCAAAATCGTTATCAGTGGTATCCGGAGGATCAAGTCTGCATGAACGGGTTCATGCCTTATTTTAGAATTTATTTTTAAGCAAAACAAAAGAAAATGAAACATTGCCATTTTATTATTTTGTGCAAAAATAAAAACTGAAAGACAGAGAACAAAATTTGATTGCAAAACGTCCTTTATTAATGATTAAAAATTGCAAATGCAACCAGGGTGGCCCTACAAATGAATCTATACGCCTTGGGCAGAGCGCAAGATTTTGACATGCATTATGGTTAGAAAAAACAAAGAAAAATTACTCTGTCTGAAGAGTAACCCGGATGACTTCTTCAACGGACCAGTTCTGCACTTGTTGTCCCGGAGCATGAGGGCGTACCCAGTTGTCCAGGTCACAATCACTGTCAACACTATACTCTGTGGCTGCACAAGACTGGTCCGTGTAGATAATTCCCCCACTATTGAAAGTAATGGGTCCCCTGCTCTCCACATCTGAAGTTGTAGAGGGATGATAACCAATACCAAATTTGTCTTCCTTCATTGGGGTCTCTATCAACCTGCCCCAACCTTGGGCGTTGCCTGCCCTGACAACTTCGACAGCTTGTTTGTAAGATGAAATGGAGGTACCGGCCCCAACTGGTACAGAAGAAGACTCAGGTGCATCGTCAATATTGACTGCTTCAAATGATTGGCACAGCATCTCATGAATTTCCCCATCCATTTCAATGTACTTGAACGTGGACAAGTGACTCACAAAGATGTCTTCTTCCCCGCACACCGTCACAACCTGCCCTTCAAACTCATACTTCAGCTTTTGATGTAGAGTAGAAGTGACAGCCCCGGCTCCGTGAATCCAAGGGCGTCCCAATAGGCAGCTATATGCAGGTTGTATGTCCATTACATGGAACGTGGATTTGAATACCTGTGGTCCAATTTGTACGGGCAATTCCACCTCACCAAACACAGATCGTCTAGTCCCATCGAATGCTCTGACCACCAATTCACTAGGCCTTAAGATCAAACCATTAACTTCCAGCTTCATTAATGCCTTCTTGGGCAAGACGTTAAGTGATGAACCACTGTCTACCAGTACATGAGACAACACTGCGCCCTTACACTCCATCGTGATATGCAAAGCCTTATTGTGGTTTCTTCCTTCAACAGTCAAATCTCTACTTGTAAAGCCCAAGCCATGGCTAACGTTAACATTGGAGATTACGCCCTCGAGCTGATTAACAGTAATTTCCTGTGGCACGTATGCACTCTTCAATACTTTCAACAACGCCTGCCGATGCGCATCAGAGCACATCAATAGTGACAAGATTGAAATCTTTGAAGGGGTCTGATTCAGTTGGTCCACAATCTTATAATCGCTTTTCTTGATTATCTTCATGAATTCTTCCATCTCCTTATCAAAAGTAATCTTTGTCTCTGCTTCAGGTGTAGGCGCATTTTCAACTACCTGTTTACCCTTAGCCTTTGCTGCAGCTTCTGCCTCTTTATCACTTCTCAAGGTTTGGGGAGCGAACAACCTTCTGCGTCTTGTAAAGCCCCCTACACCCCCTACATTATCAATATTTGGGCTGACTGACGACTCAACTTCCTATTTTTTACCTTCGTAATATACATCTGCCCCATAGTGCCATGGGATAGCCTTCGTAGATGTGAACGGAATTGGTCCTGGCACCGTGATAGTGACAGGACTGGGCCTTTCTTACGCAACGCTCGCCACGGGAACTGCATTGACCGGCATTTGAATCTCAGCGGGAGTATAATAGATGGTCACGGTTGATACCTCATCAGTGTCTTTCACGACTCTGTCGAACTGTAGACATCCTTCATCGATCAGATTCTGTAGACCCATCTTCAACTTGTCACAGCCATTCTCCTGATTCATACACTCAGAATAATCTTAATTACATCCCGGGAACACATGTCCCTTCAATAAACGATCTTTTACAACCAACAAAGAAGTTTTCACTTGATGGATATCTGTCACCAGATTCAATCTCCTCCCATCTTCAATAGCGTATACATTTGCTGCACTATGATCAGGCATGGGATGCTGAGTAATATTAGGAGCGGGAGAGAAATTGATGGCTTTAGCATCAATCAAATCTTGTACTTTATGATGGAAAGCCCAACATTTTTCAATGGAGTGCCCCTGAGCACCTGAGTGGAACTCACAACGAGCATTAGCATCGAAGTTAGGTGGCAGGTTTCCGGCAACCGGAGCTTTCATAGTACAGAGTTCTACCAACTTTAACTCGAGTAGCTGGGGCAACAGCGCGGCATAAGTCATAGGGAGAGGATCCATCTTACGATCCCTCTGCCTAGACCTTTGCTGGAAAAAAGGTTGTTGCTGTTGCTGCTGAACTTGTTGTTGGGGTTGTTGTTTCTGAACAGACGGTGTGAGGATTGTTACAGCATCTACCTGATAATAAGCTTGAGAACGCCCTCTGCCTCGTCCTCTAAACACAGCATTCGTATCACCTTCTCTTCTTTTCTGGTTACTAGCAAACAGTTTCTTCGTCCCCGAAGAGCCAGCCCCACTCACATCTTGGATCTTTCCAAGCTTTAACAGACTTTCTATTCTTTCTCCCGCAATCACAATATCAGCAAATCCAGTTGACGGACAAGCAGCCAATCTATCAAGATAGGCCCCTTGCAAGGTGCCCATAAACATATCGGCCATTTCTCTGTCTGACAAGGGAGGTTGAACCTGTGCAGCCATTTCCCTCCACCTCTGTGCATATTCTTTGAAACTCTCCTTGGCATTTTGTGACAATCCCTGCAATTGAGTGCGGTTGGGCGCCATGTCAATATTATACTGGTATTGCTTCAGGAACGCTTCTGCCAGATCTTTCCAACTCTTCACAGCAGCTCTATTCAACTTCATATACCAGGTCAAGGACGCTCCAGCCAAACTGTCCTGAAAATAATGCATCCATAGCTTCTCGTCCTCTGTATGGGCTGAAATCTTCCCAAAGTAAGCTTGAAGATGCGTTTGGGGACACGCATTGCCGTGATACTTATCAAAAGTGGGAGGCTTGAATTTAGGAGGAATTCTGACTCCTGGGACCAGCCCCAAGCTAGTAACATCAATACCCATAGAGTTCTTGCATTCTATGGCCCTGATCTTTTCTGCTAACTCATCATACCTTCGATCACCGTGATTACCCACATCTGCATCCAGCAGAGTAAATTGGTCTTCCAGAGGATCTTCAAGAGTAACACCAGCATGCCTACCATTTCCATTACCCCGATTGTTACCACCAGGAGGAGGGTTGCCACCGGGAGGAGGAATGCCATGTCCCTGTGAATTGTCATGCTGATCACCTTCGGGCCCATTGTCTGGACGCTCGACCAGCAGCCTCAATCTCTCCTGATTTTGCGCCATGCCAGTCATGAGGGTCATGAACTGGTCCATACGCGCCCTCATTTCAGCCAAATCACTTTGCACTTGATCCATGATTCTTACTTGATTTCTTCGCATTGAATATCGGTGAATATAATTCTCACCTATACTGCCTGAAACCAAATAAAGGTTAGAGACCCTGCAACGAGTACCTGAAAAGCAAGTAACATAAATGCAGAATGATATGCAATGCCATGCAATGTTATGTTTATCATTTCCAAAGTGCTTTACACCCTGATTCCAATCCAAACCACAGAAATCTGAAGACCAGAAATCGTGATATAAAGAGACGTATCGTGGTCATGTGCTCGTGTACAGATATCTGATAAAGAGTAATTCTGAATAAACTGTTCATACTCATTCAACAAAGTATTCAAGTATTTAAGAAAGGCTCATCCGCCAATGCAATACAAGGAAAAAATGGATCCATCAACAAGCCTGATGGTAACCATTAACAACAAAATACAGGGAAAAAACATCAGTCTGACAATTCCACATCCTTCAACTTATCACTTGAATACTTGATCTCCTCAAAAAGTATACGGGTACGCTGGTGATTCAGCTTTTCAATCATTTCTTTGATCAAGACATCCCTTTTCTCAAGAGCTTCAGTTAAAGAACCCATATGCAGCATCAGAGCTTCGTCATCACACACTCCTTTGTGTCTCTTTATGCCAGCTTGCGTCTTGAGTATCTCTCTTTCTATCATGGCTTCTTCAAGCTCTTTCTTGGTATTCTTCAGCTGGCTTCTAGCTTCTTCTAACTGTTCTTGACTTTTACCAAGACTTTCCCGATACTTTCTCCTCTACTCATGTGCCTTTTTAAGCTCCTCGTCTTTAGTCTTCGACTGATCCTTTAACTCGGCATTTTCAATTCTGACTTCATCCCAAGCTTGACGAAGTTGAGCTAATGAATCCTTGCTTCGGGCTAAAGCCTGTTTTGTAATCTTGTGAGCCTGACTAGTGTCATCTGCTCCCAAAGTAAGTTTTCGAAAGTACCGAGCTCTGTCATCAAAATCTTCCTCTTTGTCAGCCAAAGTTTTTTCCGCTTTCAATGCTCTCTTTTCTAACTCTTTGTTGTCAGCTAGAGCTTTCTGAAGACATCTGCTCATTCCAGAATTCTCTATCTGCAGCTCCCTGACCATTTTCTTCCACTTCTCACATTCTTCCATAGCAACCATGGTGGGTTGTTCTGGATGTACTGAACATAAAAGAGGTCCCCTTGAAAAGGGTAAAAGCAATTCCTTTACTTTCGTCTCAATCCATCTGTCATATTCAGGATAAGACCTACAATCTCCCTTCCCAAAAACTGCTTTTCCAATTTTATGCTTATCTTTCCAAGCATTTACTACTTCTACCACCTTAGCATCTTTAGTTCCTGTAAAGAATAACGATTCTTCCACATCTTGCTCGGTAGGAGGATCCCTGGAAGCATACCCAAACTGTCGGATGGCCAAAACTGGATTATAATTGATCCCTCCTTTTCTGCCGATCAAAGGTACATTTGGAAAATTTCCGCATCTTGCGACAAGCTCTATTCTCAGCAACCGGTGGTCAAACCAAATAATGTTATCAGCAGTTAAACCCATCAATCGTTTAGACCATTTCGCCACATCTTTGGTTTCCACAAAGGCACCTGTCTGAGGCAAATGTTTGAAAAACCAATGACTCAGCAGTGGGGTACAACAACTAACCGATCCTCCCCTCCTTTTCTCGTTCTTGTAATGCACGAAATGATAAAAATCTCCTAACAAAGTAGGAACTGGATTTTTAAGGACAAAAACTCTCGTTGCTTGCATATCCACAAAGTCTTGCTAATTGGGAAAGAGAACTAGGCCATATATGCAGAGAGCCAGAATAGAATTGTAAACCGTCCAATTTTTAGCACTTGCAGCCTCTTGGGCTTGTCCAGACAGAAATTCTAAATGAAATCCGCTAACTCCATTTTTACTGCTCACACCACTCTTTACCACTGCCTGATCCATTTGTAACGCATCAGCAATTTCTTTTACGCTAGAGGAACTACCAGAGAAGAATGGTATTGCCGGCGTGATCGGAATTCCCAAAATAAATGAGAATTCTTCCAGTGTTGGCATCAAAATGTAATCTTGAAAAATAAAGCATCTCAACGAAGGCTCGTAGAACTGCAGCAGAGTGTGCAAAGCATCATGTTCATACTTGGTGATTGTACGGACCATCCCAACCAAATTCCCGTAGCTCTTCTGAAACCTATCAAGAATACCCGGCCCAGCCATATCTATAACTTTGAGCAATGAATCCAAGACAGGATCTGGAAACTTGTAAGACACATTGTTCTTTCTCTCGGCAACGATCTCTGTTGAACCCATGGATTGGAATCAGAAATGTATTATGCACCTGAAAATGACAAACATAACTGTTATGATATGATAATGCAATGCAAAAGGGCATGTGATCAGGTAATCAAGTGTCTGTGTCTGTATTGAATTGTGTGCACTGTGTCTCTGTACTGAATCTGGCAATATCTGAGATGAACACTCAAATCACTGTCATAGGATACAATGTCTGAAATCCTCATAGAATCACAAGTAAGGTAGGTAGGAGGCTGGGTTTCCTGCAAACCTGTAAACATCCCGCCCATACTCACATGTGGTTCTTAGAAAATAAGGTTTGTCAGCTTCGGAGGTTTGAGAAGCAATAGCACATTCAGCCCGTAGGATACAATGCTATGCCAATCAAAGAGGTCGTCCACTGACTCCCCTTAGAAAATAAAGGTCATCCTATGCAAGTTCCAAAGCGGGCCCTCGGGTGCGAATGGGTTTGCCACAGAATGTGGTCTGCCACTGTCACCGCTAAAGAGGGATGTTTCCACTAAGGTCCTCATGATCGGTCACTAGAGTCTACAGCTCTCTAGATCTACATCCTGGAATGCGCAAGATGCGCATGCCATGACGTGTCCCAAGATAGCCTCGTCTAGCTGTGAATTTCGTGAACACCCAACGCACTCCAAACGGCACATAGGTCCCACTACTCTCCACTCTAATTCTAAGTGTATACTCAAGCCTGTGTAATGGGCTTATCTCTCAGAAATCCCATCCCGCCAAACAGACAAAACAGTGCAGCACAATATAATATATGATATGTAATGCTAAAATGCAGTAAATACTGTAAAGTAAATAAACAGCAAAATAAAGCACAACAGAAAACACCCAATGAAAGAAAAGCAAACAAGCGCTAGGATTGACTCGCTTAGGATGGACCAGCAATAGGTCAACCAGTCCCCAGTAGAGTCGCCAGCTGTCGCTCCCGGGATTTTCATCCTAGTACAAACGCGAAAGTCGCACCAAACAGAGTCGCCAGCAATGTGTATTTATCCCAAGAGAGGGAAAGGAAACACCGCATAAACCTGAAGGGAAGGAGAAGAGCATGGTCTTACGACCAAGAGAACTGGATTCGGGAGTCGGTTACGCGAGAGGAAGGTATTAGCACCCCCTCGCGTCCATCGTACCCGATGGGATCCACGCTTGCTTGCTTCAATCAAAGGGTGAAAGAAAAGAATGCTGGAAAAAGGAACTGAAAGAAAGAAAGAGAAAGAGAAAGAGAAACAAATGTAGGGAAAATAAAAGAAGTGCTCGCATGGGCCCTACCCCACTGCCTATGTATCTCATCAGGAGCATGAGAATCAGAGCGACGTAGTTCCCCTCACTAGGGATGGATTGCATTTTTTAGAGAACGGCTTACGTTCTAGCTCAGGTGTTGCAGGCTCGCTGGTCCGAGTGCGTTACCATCTTGCAAGAGAACGAGTAGGAGCACGTTCATACGTTGAGAGTGAGTGAGATGAGAAAAGAATTCCCGAAGGAAAGACGTAATTGTCTGTTTTTGTCTTTTAGGAGTTTTTTCCATTTGTTTGTATATGATAGTGTATCTGAATCTTAGTCATTGGAATGTGTACATTCTCACATTCCAAGAAGGAATGAGCAAGAAGACACACTAAGAGTGAAGAAGACCCCCATACTTAGTTCCAATTGTCAAGGTTCAAACACACTAGCATATTTGTGTTTAT
This sequence comes from Lathyrus tuberosus, assembly GCA_022829125.1. Classification (NCBI taxonomy): domain Eukaryota; kingdom Viridiplantae; phylum Streptophyta; class Magnoliopsida; order Fabales; family Fabaceae; genus Lathyrus; species Lathyrus tuberosus. Next base: position 12,550,059 of record JALAZF010000048.1, read on the forward strand.
TAAGTGTTTTTGTTAATTATGAAATGAAGAAGTGTTTTTTATTTGTACCTTCAACAAGTATTGCATTTAAGTCCATCATACAAGATCAAATGTCTAACACATTGACCCAAGATGGGCTATATGCTACACATTCTAAGATTATAAGAGAAGACCCCTTTATAATCTCTTCTTTATATGAAAGGCCTAAATGCAATAAATGCCTACCTTTATTATATATTTTGAATTTTCTTTGAGATGAGAAAAGAGACTCAAGAGAGGAGAAAAGGTAAAACCTATGTGGACTAAGACTCAATCCTAATTGAAGATTAAAGGGAGTGATCCTAATGGTTTGTGAGGTTTCAACCTAAAGTCTAAAGAAAGAATGAATTAAACAATTCACTTCTAAAGTAGAAGATGAATTGTAATTCACAAAGGGAAAGTGATGAGTTATTAAAAGAAAGCACATAAGTGCTTAATAAAACACAAAAATGGAATTGTAAAAGAGATGAAAGGAAAGAAATTTGAATGTGGATTCCTTATCCACACTCAATTGCAACTTACCAAAGCCCCTACATGGTTAGCAAACATGTATAAGAAGTATAAGGAATAAAAGAACATTTAATGCACCATAAAACTCAAAAGAATTAGATGAGAAATCAAATCCTAATGTCACAACCAGAATGTACATCATATGGGAAACAAATGATTATTATCAAGCAAGTCCAAGTGAGCAAGCAACAAACATCATCAATGGCATTAAAACATGTTACCATAAGAAAAGGAAGATGAAAGATGAAAAAGAATGATAGAACGTGCATAAATGGAACATGTAATCTAAGGATCAGAATTGAAATGAAGTAAAATGATTCACCAACATCTCACAAGTATTTATGAAGTAAACATCAAGACATTTAAGAAGCGATAGAAGAAGTAGAATTGAAATGGAAGTTCAAAAGAGAACACAAGTACAAACACAACATGTTAAAGGTGCACAAGATTCAAATGAAAGTCAACATGCAAGGAGGGCATTAAATATGTACCAATGACCTATAATGTCAAGAGTATAGTTCACAAAATAGGCAAATGATCATGCAAGTATGTACAAGAGAAAACATGTAAACATGCACAAAGATTACAATGATGTGACATGTTATAATGCTTTAAATGAAATGCATCAAACAAAAATCAAATGGCCTTAGTAAAATTAAGCAAGCATGGTATTGAGGTACACAAACCAGCAATGAATCACATATCAAAGTAGCATACAAGAAATCAAGGCAAAAAGATGTCAAACAATGCATTTAGGTCAAATAGACATATCATACAAAGTAGCACAAAAATGAACACCAAACATGCCATAACCTAACCTAAAAAAATCAAATAAAAAACACTTAACATACCTCAAGATGATAATGACTCAATGCAAAAAGAAGAGCATCAAAACAATTTTTAATGATCAAGAACAAAATTAAACAAGATCATGTACCATATTAAGAATGCACACCAAAGAAATTCAAAGAAAATTATGGAGCAGGGGTAAAAAAGTCATAAAATCAGAAAATAAAATCATGAAAAATTTCCTAAATGTTTTAATGATGTTCATGAATTTTTGTGGAATTTTATGATGATGTTTGGTATTTCTAAATATTAAAAAGCAAACGTGTAGCAAAAATGGAAAATAAAATGAAATGGAAAAATGAATGGGGGGTGCATGCCTAGTAATTACTCAGTTCAAATTAATTGGGCTTTTAAGATAGGGGTGTGGATAGCAATGATCCAATCCACATTCAGAGCGCAATCCACACTATCAACCATGTACACTCAGTCAACCAAATGTCAAAGCAATAAACGCCATTGGATTAAGTCTAGTCAACCAACCAGTCAAAGTAAACAAGATCAATGCACATGCGTGAAGGACCACACTCCATATCATGTTCCACACCACACCACGTTTAAGTGAGTTCAGAAATGATGCACATGACATGCACATGCGTTTTAATGTGCTGGCATGCTTTTGAACCACACGATGAGAAAAAATAGACGGACACGATTAGAAAACACACAAACCCTAGCATTCAAGATCACCGGCCGGAGATGACCTCCGGTCATCTTCTCCGGCCAACAGCCGCCACCTGCAAACTCACATGCTCAAGGAAACACACAAATTGTATACCAAATTGAAGCTGAACTTTTGAACATCATGAATCTACCAACAAAATCATCAAACCATTCACATACAGCAAGAAACAAGCATGAACATGTTGCCCTAAATTTTTGGATCTAAGCTTCTAAGAAGATCTATCAACTAGCCAGAGTTCAAATGCTTCTATTGAGCTCATATCATCAAAATAAGCTAAAAAACTATAAATCATGTTAGAAAAGTTTGAGAAGATGAAACCTGAAAATGCTACAAACTGGAGTTGAACAGAAAACCAGAGAATCGTGCCTCTTCTTTGAGCTACTCTTGGCCAAATAAAGGCTCGAGAATCTTGAAATCGTGCAGAGAATCACACTAAAAATTCCAATCTCTTGAAACCGAACTTGACTATTTGGAATTGTTTGCTCTTACTCTTGGCTCAGAATGAAACAATGAAGATGATAGAGGCGAAATGTGAAAGAAGATGGCGGAAATGTAGTGAAATCAGAGAGAAAACAAAGAGAGATTGAGAGAAAAAGTTTGAAGTATTGGAGAGGGAGAGCAAAAAATGAAGCTGAAATGGATTTGTGAAGTGAGATTTTGATTTATAGCATGAGTTAGAAATGAACCACAGTGGTTAAGTGAGTTGGTTAAGGTGAGTTATCATGGTTAAAGTGAGTCCACCCTAACTAACTGAGTCAAGTTAGTTAGGGGCGAGTGAAGTTGGTTGGGATGTTATGGTGATGACTCATGGTGTGTTATGGTGAGGCTTAATGGAAAAGAGTGGTGGTGATGCGGTTCTGATGTAGCAGAGCAACTTGTTGGGCAAGTTTCCTTCCATTCTCATGTAGTAAGTGAGGCACGTGCAACTCAAGTTTGTAAGGGGATGTTGGTTTAAATGAGGAAAAGAATGAAGAGTGATGCATAAAGCATGTGTGCAAACTGATATGGATTCAACAACATTGTTATTATTTGGTTTTGTGACAGTTTGGAACATGGAGTTTTGGGGATGGAATTCTCACACACTAATGCATGGAATCATGAGCATTTGGTGTCATTGGAAAGAGGAGATATCATAGAACAACATTGGTGTTGGACTTGAGTTGAAATGAGGTATGCAAGAGGCTTGAAAATAGCTGTAAACATCAAAGTTTGGGGATTGTGTGGTAGGCGTGTGAAGCAGGTCATGTCATGGCAGTGGAATGCATGAAACTTCAGCCTAATCAACCTAACTTGAGACCAATATTTCTCCCTCATAAATTGATCAAATGGAATTTTGTCCAACATGAAACTTGAAGAGGACATTACAAGGAACATTTTTCATGTTGAAAAGTTTTCCATTTGAGGCCTTTAACTATGAGAAAAATGAGTGGACATTTGGCACACCACCTGCTTGTAGAAATGACTGCGCGCGAGCTTGAAAATCCTTGGTCATGACCTAGTTTTGAACCTACTTTCCTCCAACTTTGATCAATCATATCTCCCTCAATTTTTATCCAATGGAGGTGTTCCACATATGGATGTGAAGCCTAAAACAAGATCTTTTGTTGTGGCCGAGTGGAATTTTCATTTGATGCCCCAATTTTAAATGGCCTTGGCTCAAACTCTGATGCAAAATGGCCAAAACTTGCTATATTTAGTAACCCTTCTTCATCCAAAAATGGTAACTTTCCACATCTTGATTTTTTCATGATTCCTTTGGAGTTTCTTGACCAAATTTTGTACATTGGACATATGTAACATGAATTTCATGATTTTGCGCTCAAAAAGTCAAGAGTTGACTTTTTCTTCTGATTATTTGACTTTGCCCCAAATTTCCTGATTTTTGATCTTTTTTCCAATTGAACCACTTCTTAAACCAATTGAGAGGCAATTTTCCATACACCTACACTTATGAACATGTAGAACACCATGACATCAAGTTTTGTCCAAGAAATCAAAGATTCCCTGATTTAATGGGAAACCCTAGTTTTGGTGCCCACCTCCTAGGAGAAAAATATGCAGTCTTCAATTTCAAATTCCTCAGAGTATGTTGTGTATCCTCTTAAAGGATGATGAGATACACCATTTGAGGATGATCTTGGGTCAATGAGCTATCTCTTTTGAGGGTTTTCCTTCAGTTTTTGGATCTCTTGCATAGTGAAGTATGTATTGCTCCAATCTCCTATTGAATCTCATTTTCTTGAGGTTGTGGATGATCCCTTGAAATAGTATGAGACATGAAAGACCTCTTGGCTTGCCTTGAGGAAACTTGATTGACCTTTTTGTGCTTTGAATGATCTCTTGATTGTCCACCTTCCACCTGATCACATGCCCTGATGGTAAGAAGGATGCTATGCTTCATTTTTCTATGTTAACTGCAATGCAATGCTAATGAGATGGATATGATATTGTAAATGATAATGCTATGCTATGATGCAAAAAAGGGAGAGCAAATTTTGGGGTATTACATAAAGTGTAGCATAAATATGAACATAGCAAATAGTGAGCATTTATCCATAAGTATAGACAGTGAGTGTAAGTGGTCATGCAGTGAACATATAAGGCAGAGAATGTATTCACAATTGGAAACAAGGCATTTGAAAAACAAGTTGTTCATTAACAGATAGCAAAACAACACAAACTTGCATGGCAAGATTAATGATAAAGCCAGAGACACAACTTCACAAACCAAATGCATTCATATAAGCATGGCAATCTTAGCATGGAGAGCAAACGGAGGCAAAAGAATCTACTCATGTGATTTCAAACAGAAAGCAAACACATTTTCATGGCAAGGGTTTCATGAATCACAACATAGTTAAAAAAATAGTGACACATTTTAGAAACAGTGAGCACATGATAATGTCAAGCATAGCAGCAAATGTATTCTAACAGTTTGAGAAGCAAAGCATTGGAAACATATAGTATAGCAAACAGAAGCAAAGAAAAACACAGCCAGCATTCTCATGATAAAGCCAAGAAACAATGTTCAACCAAACTTCCCAAATTAAATAGCATGCTCCCAAAATAACTCGTTTAACAATGATAGCACATTAATATATCAAGCATAGCAGAAAGACATTCTCACAGTTGAAGAACAAGGCAATGGAATCATGTAACATAGACAGCATTCATGGTAAAGCTCATGCAGTAATTTCAAACATTTATCATAGCATGCTCAAGGAAATGTATTTGATATTCAGGAACACGATTTAACATTCAAGAACACAATTGACAAGAAAGAAAAAAAAAAGAAAGCAGAATTTATATTGTTTTGAAATTATTAAAAGGCATAGAAAAGAAATGAAATAAAGCAGTAAAAACAACAAAATAAAAAAAGTGGAAGTCCCCAGGAAAGGGTGGCTTGCGCCACCTATTCCCTCAAAGGGGAAGTGGCTTGCGCCACAATCATGAGAGTGGCTGGCGCCATGATGTAGAATGGCTAGCGCCATGGTTACCTTTTTCTTTTTATATTATTTTTGGTGAGTGGTCATATATTATATTATTATGTGGTGGTGGGTGGTGATTATTATATTAATAAAACTATGTGGCGGGAGCCACCAAAACAAATGTGGCGAGCGCCACCAAGTTATCCTTCATTTTATTTTCGTTTCATTTTACGAACACGAACAAACCAGACGAACCGAACATGATTAAATCAACACAAAAATGAAAACCAGCATGAGATTATTCACAGTAATACAATAATCAAACATAAAGCATATGATAGCATGATATTCAAACATAAAGCAAAACAACCATAAAAACCAGACAGTAGTGGAATGGAAATGATAACAGCATAGTGCAAATACGCATTACACAATCAACATGCATAAAAAAATAGAAAGAGATAAGGTGATACCTAGTGGAGCAAGTCCACTGCTTCTTCACAGGCGAGTGTTTCTGGAGATGGTGGATGCTTTCCTCCTTCAATTGCTATAGAGCCAACTTCTCAGCACGAAACAAGAACTTTTGGTGGTTAAAGTGTGGGAGATGTGAAGTGTTTACGAAAAAAAAAAGGGTAAGTTCTTGCAAGACTTGAGGGTGACTCGCAGAACTTAACGAAATGGGAAAGTGGAGAGGTTTTGATGAGTTCTTTTTTTGTGTTTTCTCGGAGTATTGGTTGTGATGTTTCTGGGTTACAGAGGAAATGAAAAATAGTGAAGTTCTTGCAAGTTTTTGAGTGTTACTTGTAAGATTATGGAAGGGAGAGTTAGAGAGAAATCCTTGGTAATTTCTGGTGTGTTGAACAAAGGAAAAACGACGTCCTTTTATAGGCCAAGCAAATGGATCCGGGTGTTGTAAATACAGTGGATCATTGGTTTATCCATAGGATAAGAAATTAGGGTTTGTGTGTCAACATCCTCAACCGTTGATCTTGGTCAATCACCATGCAGGATAAGTGCAGCGGAGGAGGTGGTGGTACAGTCTGTGACTTTCATCCTTTGAGGGTTATTCCAAAACCACCTTTTAAAGTGCTATGAGAGAGAAATAAAAAAAGAGTAATAATTTGAATTTTGACATACGAGTTCTCTGCTCATGCATGCAGGATTCTTGTGTTGGACCACCTTGTTTCACCAATCCATTATGGTATCTCAGTATCCTTTTGGCTTCAACAGGAATGGATAAGCTCAAATAGGTAACATTTACGAAACTTGTTTTCAAAGCAAAGCATCTTCAGATTTTCCAAATGGCACAAGAATTATCTAGATGCATGGGGCCTTGTTGCAATACGGGAGCAAAACTTTGAATGTTGGCCTTTGATCCAAATGACATATTTTGGGCCCATTAGAAATTTAAGACAAACCATATGTCCATGAGCACAAAAGAAATGTCACGAAAACACTTAGGATTGCAAAATTAAACTCTACCATGGCACCACTGTGATATGTTACACCTTGATGAATATTTATCTCCATGAAAAATTATTGCACTTGAGAGAAAAAATCTTTAAGGCTCAACAATGGATTCCAAGGATGTTTGTTATCACATGGCATAATTTCTCAAGATTTGGGATCACACTTTACTTGACATGAAAGGCAATGGTTGACTTGTCTTGGTGAAACATTTGATTTCTTGTTGAAAAAGTCTTCTTGGATGCATGTAGATTCAATGGTTGACTTGTCTTGCCGTCTTTGTGTAAATCCTATCTTTTACTAATAAAAGAAACAACTTGCAACAAGAAATGATTAGTTAACAATGCATACACGCTTGAGGTCTAAATGTAGGTGCAAGAAAATATGACATCTAAGGGGTAAAATTTGGGGTACAACACAAAAGCCTGTTCCCTAAGCTTTCAAACCCCGCTCTAGGTTTGTGACAAGTTACTAGCTCCCACGGAAATAGCAAGCATTCCCTCTTGACACAAATGATGTGTATGCAATCAACAATCATATGCAATTAAGACAATTCCCTAATCTTAATATCATGCATATCTTCAATAATTCATTACACTTGAATTATCACACAATTGCACACACAACCACATTTTCATAATCAAAACATTCATACTTCAAACATCATCACCACAATTAACAAGTAATACGCAAGTATCGACTTGATTCAATCACAACTTACAAAACACACATTACCGATTAAATATAGAATAATTAATTAATCACCAATAATCGAATACAATATTCAATAAAAGTTCATTATTCAATAAATAATCAACATTTAAATAAATATCCAATATTAAATAAACAATCAATTTTCAAATAAATAATTAGTATTTAAATATATAATCCATATTTAATAAATAATCAATAATTAAATAACTAATCAATAATTAAATTAGTTTTTACTAAAATAATTAATATCCAGTAAAACATTGATTCTTAATTAAATTGTAATAATAATAATATATATACTTATTTTACAGCGCATGGCTACAGGGAATATAATTAAAACTACATTCTTCCAATTCCTAAGAAGGGTGGCACAACAAAATTAAATGGGGAAAGGTTATAATTAATTAAGGGTTAATGAAGTTTTTGATCCTCATAAATATTTCAATTTTATTTTTAGTCTTTTCAAAAATTTCCTTCAAAGAATGGTCTTCATAAAATTTTTAATTTTAACTTTTGGTCTCTCCTGCCAATTAGCGACGGTTTTTACAACTTAGAGACAGAATTAACGACGGTTTTAGCCGGTTTTAGTAACATTTTTTATTTAACGACGAAAATAACGACGGTTTTAGCGACGATTTTGGCAGGAGGGACCAAAAGTTAAAATTAAAAATTTTATAAAAACCATTCTTTGAAGGACACTTTTGGAAGACTAAAGTGAAATATGAGATATTTAGGAGGACCAAAAACTTCATTAACCCATTACTTAATTAATTACTCATATTGCTCACAAATCCTAGTTATTGCTACAGGAAAGGTAAGGAAAACAATTACTCTGCCAATTATAATCTCCAGCGCTGCATTAATGATTAAGAGGGAGGCTCACAATATTACTTGCCTCATTAATAATAGTATATATATAGTGGGACACTTTTCATTAGACACAAGGCAAAAGGGGGTGGCATAGCTTTTTATAGAAGAGAAAGGAATCATGTTTCATTTCTCATATTTCATTACCATTAAGGCCCCTTACTTTTATATTCTCTCCAATCACTATTATAAGTAAAAAAAAAACATCTTAAATCTTAATTACTATTATAAATAAAAGTCATTAAATTTTAGACTAATTAATGCTTGTATTACTATTATATCCTTAATTTAATTAAAAAATATTTAATGTTAGTAGTTGGTTCATTAAATAAACTAAGGATATTATCGTAAATTTTACTTTAATAGTACATGAAATCAAGAAAATTAATTACATTTAACTAACTTTCTTAATACGTGTGAAAGTAGTTATTTTGGCTTATAATTGTGACCGGAGGAAGTATATATATATATATATATATATATATATATATATATATATATATATATATATATATATCCAACATCATTATATATATATATATATATATATATATATATATATATATATATATATATATATATACCGCATTCCTTATTCCTGCGCCACTTTATAATGATGTTGGATATATATATATATATATATATATATATATATATATATATATATATATATATACCGCATTCCTTATTCCTGCGCCACTTTATAATGATGTTGGAGAAAGTGTTTCCTAAAGTTCATTACGAATAATTCATGAACTGATACAGGAAGGAGAATATATATAGACTACATTGCATTTGCCTTTGTAATTAATGAAGTACCAGTTGGAAAAGGTAATACTACAAAGGACCATTCCATGCACAACACTTATTGAAACAAGGAAATGTAGATTGTTTCATTCCACAAATCTGCGCAGCATTATGAAGGGGGAGTTTGACACTAAATTAATTAATTCAATTCCTACCATACACATATACACATAGGCTACTGCGCAGTAAAAAAAAAAAAGAAGAAGATTGACACTTACTTCATCAAATTCCAGCGCATTATTTTATGCGCAACAGTGAATGCAGTGAGACATGTGTAAAACACGGGTGGATTCACAAACTAATTATTTCCATTACTACACTTTAATTATTAATGAGTCTCTATAATATACCAATAATCAATTTCAAACACACAAAATTAATATATTTCAGAAATCAATATCTCAATATCTAACTATTAAAATAATAGTATCTGGAAATCCCTATAATAATCCTTTGATTAACAACTTAATCTTTTCTTATTCCAGGGATACATTTGTCTTTTAAAATTTTTCTCTAATCTTATGCATTCTGCAATAAATGCATCTGATGTGGCACTCATACAGTTATTCTATACATTTTTTATTTTTTTTAATCCAATTTATTTATCACTAATTGATTGTGAATTTAAAAAGCCTAACCCTAATCTTATCTACTATCATTATATACATTTTGTATCCCTAATTTATTTTCAACATTATGGCACGTTCCTTGAAAAGTAAACATCACAGCACATTCACACATTTTCCTACGTATCATTGTTAGAGGAAACAACTATCACGCTTCTACATATGCTTCTACATACAGACCCTCTGCATTCCACAGCTTCACAATAAAAGATGTAACATTTGAAATCTTCATCTCAAATTCTTTCTCTCTCTTCAACCATCACAACCATTTACCTTCCATAGTATCCCTCTGAACTGAACTGAAATCCTTCATCTCTCAACCCTCACTCAAAAAGACATTCGATAGAAATCTTGGTATGATGGTAATAATCGAAGGTCCTTCGATTTCCAATCTAAATTTTAAATTCTGATCTACCGTGATTGATGAGAATAATCGAAAATATTTTAACAATATGATGAATCCTGATTTGATCAGAATCCCTCAAGAACAAATGAGTCGCAGGTCACCCACTGATATGGCTCGGATCCAACATGTTTTAAAAAAATCATTGAAATTATTGGGTTTTTTGTATTACTCTCCGTCTAAGTTGATTAAATCTATTTTATTTCACTGAAACTATTTAATGTTCTTCGTGCTGGGAGGGCCAACTGGGAGGGCCAACGCTACAAGGTACTTTTGGTTGTGATTTTTGTTCTTTGCGTGGAATATAATAACCAGTTGTTTAACAAGATTTGCTAATTTATTTCTTTCGGCTGTTTATTAATATATTTGTTGAAATTGCTTTATTTTTGTCTATTGTTTGTTTGGTCTTAGATTTTTGTATGTTGATGTGTAATTTTGGACACATAGTGTCTAAGTCTAACTCAATGCAAAGAAGCTATAGTAGATTTTCTATTCTACCAGAGTTACGCAACCTGCCAAGAACATGCATTCTAATGGGGAAAAGACGTTGGTCTACCAAGTCTGCTAAATTTATTATTGATTTGCTTAAGAATGTTGAGAGCAATGTTGAAGTGTATTTTGTATTTTAAGTTTGATATTGACTTTCATGTTGTAGTTTAATATTTTATAACATGCATTATCTTGATTGATGGATCTATTTGAGAACATGATTGTAAGCCTAAGATAAAATAAATTTGAAGAATTTTTTTGCATGATTGTAAGCCTAAGAATTTTTTTTGCGTGCCTGTGATTTTTGGTTTTTGGCTTTTGTTTTATTGATGGATGGTTGCAGAATAAGATAGTAAATTAATGTTTTGGTGGAGAAGAAGACCCATGAGAATTACATCAACAATATGTATCATACTGTTGTATTGTTTAGTCATTAGTTAGGGTAATCAATATTTCTTTATAAGATATCTTTGTAAATATGAATTATAAAAATTAATATATAATTCTTAATATTAAATACTCTACTTTTAAATAGTTTTAAAAATATTAAATATAATTTATTTTTAAATTGAAAAAAATGTATGTATTAAAACTTTATTAATATTATTGTATTTTTGAAATAATAACAAATGCAAATTAACATAACTATTAATAGTCACCTTTCTTACTTTTCGATTCTAATTCAATTTTTCACCCTACTCAATGCAGAACCAATTTTTTAGGTTTCAATTTTCAATTTTCTTAAATTAGTAATTTTTAAATGTGTATTTTAATACGCATTTTACCCCCATACAATAAACAGTCTTCCAAATTTAAATATATATTTATTTTTGCTTAATTTAAATTGAATTAAATTATTATTATTGAATTAGAAACTAAATTATCTTATGATATTTGATTTTACTATTCATTAAATCATCTATAAATTTCAAATTTAAATAGACAATAATTATTCAATAAATTATAATTAAAAAAAATCATTAACTACTGCATTACTTTTGGAAACCGAAATGTTCATGACATTAATATGAGACAAATCACACTTTATGACATTTTATTATTAAATTATATTATATTTTTGAAGTGGAAACTAAATCATTATAAGATTCCAAATGTTATAAAGATAAAATATTTTTCAATAACAAAAAACAAAGAAAGTATTTTCAATAACAATAATAATAATTTACAAAATTTTATTTATCTAAAAAAACCTATTCTTCAAGAGAGTTTATTTTATATTTGTTATAATATAATTTTTAATCCAAAATAAATAAATTAGATTCTACTATTTGATTATGTTATAATATTATATCTTATATTTTATAAATAAATACTAAGATTGAAATTAGTTAAATAAATGTGAAAGGTCCTATATTTATTGAAAATAAAAGGTCCAATTTATGCTTCATTATTTTTGTGGTTACAAAATGTATGACACAATCATGAAAAAATGCTACAAATATCTATTTTTATAAATAAATAACATGAGACAATTATGATTGATAAATACATAAATTTCTTATGAAAAATAAAAGTTAATGCTTTTTTAAAAATACTAACATGTAAAAAAATTTCAAATTAAATATAGTTTTTATTCTAATACAAGTGGAATCTCCCAATACATACGTTGAATGCAGAATAAGATAGGCAATGCTGGAAACCATGAAACTAAATTAAAATTGAATTAAATTATTATTATTGAATTAGAAACTAAATTATCTTATGATTTTTTATTTCTCTATGCATTAAATCATCTATAAATATCAAATTTAAATAGACAATAATTATTCAATAAATTATAATTAAAAAAAATCATTAACTACTGTATTAGTTTTGGAAACCGAAATGTTCATGACATTAATATGATACTCATTTTCAATTAATCCAGTTGATTTTAGAAATATAGTTTTCCTAATATATTCAATTAATTTATTATAGAAATATAAGATGTAGTTATAATTGAAATTAAACAACATACTAAATAAAGTATTTGTTTTTACGCAATAGTGAGACATTTCTAAAGTAATTTAATCAAATGATTATAGATATTATAGGTTGATTTTAAATATATGCAGCAAATTCTTAGAATTAACTTTTGTATATTCTAAACATATCTATAATTTCATCGTTTATTTTTTTTTTATAAAAATTTATCAAAAAAAATATTTGTTTTAGGTTTTTTTTTTTAATATTGTTCCTTAACGAATCTCTTCCATATTTATTTTTATATATTTATTAATAGAAACTTTTGTTATATGTTTTTTATATTAATCAATAGAATATAAAACATGGGTCATGTTTCTTTTAATGTTACATTACGAATAACGTGTTTAGTATATAATTGCAAACTTTTGTTTAATATTATTTAATATTTATTAATATTAAATATTTCCCCATTTTTTATGTATAATTGTCAAATATTTACCCGTGATTTTAATACATTCACTTATCACAAGTAAAATTTATTTTTTTATTCATTCAATAATTAATGTATTTGGATTATATATATATATATTGTTCTAGACTGGGCCGAGGCTGCCCAACAGTCGGGCAGGCCCAACCCATACAGCCTGGGGAGGCCCAATAAGGCCCTTCTGCAAGACACGCGACTGCCACGTGTGAACCACAGCTTCGCTGGGCACAGGGGCAGCGTCGGTCACCTATTCATAGTCGGGCACTTGGGACGATAGGAGAGGAGGGCATCACTCCCCACTGAGATGTGCCTCCTCGACATGCTAATTCCTCCCCGCGAGGCCATGTCCATTCTGCGGGCTTCACATCTCCTCGACACAGAAGGCTCCTCCCCGCGAGGAGTACCCAACGGTCCATCCTGCGTGGACACGTTCCAAGTAACCTCCCACTTCCGAAAGATTCGGTCTGCCCTACTTCCAGAAATCTAGGAGCAGTTACTCTAGGGCGAAGACCACGTGCTGGTCTTCACTACTACACGTAAGCCCTAGCAGTTACTTGGAGTGGGCCTAGTTGATCCAGCCCATTGCAGGTAACCGTTGGCCCCGCACTGGGGGCTCTCTATAAATACCCTCTCATTTGAGAGGGTCAGGTTAGACATTTTCTTCCTACTTTTCACGCTTTCTGTATTTGCTGATATTCTGTACACTCTCTCACTTGAGCGTCGGAGTACCTTGCAGGTACACCCCCCCCGGCCGTCTCTCTCATCACCATCGGAGCTGCCCTTCCAGATGCCGTTAGCCACTATCACTGTCTGATCCAGGTACGATCAGTGGCGCCGTCTGTGGGAACTTTATAGGCTTCCCCATTTTTCTGTTCGATAAACCAAAGCTTTCTCCGTTCAACAACCATCATGGCCAACCCGTCGGCGAATCAGGCTCTAGACAACGTTATTGCGCAGCTTAGCACCGACAACCACGTCGACAACAACTCTGCCCGACCTGTCGCTGAGAACGACGCCAGAGACGGACTCACCGCTTCTCCATCTTTCGAAGAAGTGGAGTACGAGACAACTCACCAGGATGGACAGGAAACCGTCCTCCAACCCGTTTTCCAGCCCGTGGACCCGCCGCCAAATGCGGATCCGAGCACTGCTGCCCTGTTTGCGTTGGTCAATCAGACCAACCAGATGATCTTCAACCAGAACATCCGGATCGAGGCGCTGGAGAAAAGTCGTGGTCGGTCTTCCCCGCGAAGGCACCGACCACCACCACTTCCAAGACGTTCGCTGTCCCCGGAGGGATCTCGCAGCCCCTCCCCGGTTCCCAGGGGTCGCAGACCACGCTTGGAGCGTACCCAGCCGAATCATCCTCAGAAACGCCACCGCTCCCCGCCACCGAAGGGACCAGTTCGCTCCTCGAAAAATAAAAGGAGCAGGCCGGAAGCCGAGGAACCCAGAGGCCATCCAAAGGACCACTCCCCAAGACGTCACCATGTTCGTGAACAGCGCTCTCCCTCCATATCTCCGGGAGCCAGCGAGGACGACGATTACCGGACACCTCTGGCCAGACACATCATGGACGCCCCTATTCCTAAGGGCCTGGAGAGGCCCCCATCCTTGGGGACATATGACGGGACATCTGATCCGGATGACCATGTCGAGAGCTTTGAAGCTCTGCTCGATTTCAGGAATGTCTCCGGCGCTATCAAATGTCGATTATTCCCTATGACTCTTCGGAAAGGGGCCATGGCTTGGTACAAAAACCTAGCATCTGAGTTAATCACGTCGTGGAGAGTCCTGAGGGAGTATTTCAGGAAACATTTTACGGCTTCTCGTCGACACCCGAAGACGATAGCCTCCCTGGAAGCCATCTTTCAGGGGAAGGACGAACCTCTTCGGAGCTACATAGAGCGGTTCAACAAAGAGGCGGTCGAAATCCATGTGACCGATCACATCAAAATGTATCTCATCATCAAGGGTTTGAGGATATGATCTAAGTTCGCAGAATCCGTCGGGCTGCACCATCCCCGCAGCTTTGAAGGCCTCCTCGAGGAAGCTGAGGCTGCACAAATTGCCCTCGACTCGAGGCGCAGAGAAGGGCCCCGCGGCAACAAGGAAGAAGACTCCCCTCCACCCAGGCGAGGTGGAGACAGGAGAAAGAGAAGACTCCCCTCCACCCAGGCGAGGCGGGGAAAGAAACAAAGAGGCCCGGACCAAAGAGCCCCACGAATCACGGGGACCGTCTGGCCTTTTCAAAGATTACACACCGCTGAATGTGTCCCGCTCGCGCATTTTCAACGACTGTGCCAATTCGGATTTCGTCAAAGGGGGAATCCGCTTCCCAAAACCGGCGGCTTCCAAACTAAATGTTGACAAGTCCAAGTATTGCCGGTTCCATCACAGTCACGGGCACGTTACTGAAGATTGCGTCCACCTCAAGGATGCAATCGAGACGTTGATTAAAGAAGGGTACCTGAAGAAGTATGCCAAGCAGCAAGAGGCCCCCCGCCCCAGCGGGCAGGAGGCCCAGAATGTCGAGGAGTCAACTCCCTCTCCCAACAACGAATCGCTGCAAGTCGTGTTGAGCATCACGCGACCTGAAGACTTCGGTTTTTCGGGAGACCTCGACAATCCTGAAGTTATCCGAAACATGTGGAAGAACTTCCCAGCAGAAGACTCGATAAGTACCCGCAGCACCTGGGAGTCTTTCCCTCAAGCCCTGGTCATATCGGGTGGAGCCCCTGACCGTTTGACCGTGGGGTCAATAAAGAGGAAGTTCGACGAACTGAAAGCGACAACTCCTCAAGCCCCTACCCTCGAGAGAGTTAAAGGAAGATCAAATCCGATTACCTTCTACCTCGAGGAACTCCCCGGTGGGGCACCGAATGCCAACATCCCCCTCCTGATATGGGCACAGATGGCCAACTTTGACGTCCACAGAATTTTGGTCGACCAGGGGAGCTCGGTGGACATTATGTACGTCCACCTCTTCGAGACCCTTCAGCTGACCAAGCAACACCTGTCCCCGTACGTAGGATCAGACCTATAAGGCTTCAACGGTGCGACCACCCGACCATGGGGCTTCGTGGAGTTGATGGTCACCTTCGGGATTGAGGAAACCACCAGACAGGTGAAGACACGTTTCTTGGTGGTGGACTGCCCGTCCCTATATAACTGCATAATGGGGAGGACCACATTGGCGGAACTAACGGCCGTACCATCAACGGTCCACCTGAAGATAAAATACTACAAGAAGCGCGGACGTGTGGTCACTCTCCACGGGGACATCAACGCGGCCAGAAGATGTTTCGACGCAACAATCAGGGGTCTAAGTGTCGTTGGCGGCATTAAATCTAAGACTCAGGGCGAGACACCTCCAGATGTCGTGCAGGCTCCACTCCCGCCGGTCAGCGCGGTCGACCTTGACAGCAAGTTTTTCGGGGAACAGGAAGAAGCTGCAGGTGAGGACCTCCGAGTTGAAGTCAACGGGCAGCCTCTCCACCCAACGCGCCCCGTCCCAGATGGAGATTTTGAGCTGGTTCCTCTTGGCGACAACCCAGACCGAGGCCTGAAGATTGGCTCTGGACTCCCCGACCTGGAGAAGAGGCAACTGAAGGCGTGTCTCTGAGAAAATGTAGATTTGTTCGCCTGGAGTGCTGCAGAGATGCCCGGACTGGACCCTGAAGTAGCTTGTCATCAGCTGACTATAGATCCGGCCGCTAGGGCCGTAGCTCAACGTAGGCGTAGGCAGTCTCCGGAAATAATGGAGGCTGCTAAAAAAGCTATAAAAGACCTCCTAGAGGCGAACTTTATTTTTGAGGCCAAGTGCACAACTTGGCTCTCAAATGTTGTACTCGTTAAGAAAAATAATGGAAAATGGAGGATGTGCGTTGACTACACGGATCTTAATCGGGCATGCCCGAAAGACTCTTATCCCTTACCTAATATTGACCAACTAGTCGATAATTCTGCAGGATTCAAATTACTATCCTTTATGGATGCCTATTCGAGGTACAACCAAATCCCCATGGACGAGACCGACAAGCAGCATACCACTTTCATGACCGAGTCGGGCAACTACTACTATAACGTAATGCCCTCCGGCTTGAAAAATGCTGGCGCCACCTACCAACGGATGATGAACAAGGTCTTCCGAGCGGACATCGGCGACGTACTCGAAGTTTACATGGATGACATGATCGTCAAATCCGCGGAAGAATTCGACCATGCCGCTCACCTCCAGAGAGTGTTCGACACGGCGAGGGAATGTCGCATGAGGTTCAACCCCGACAAGTGCACCTTCGGTGTTCGCGCGGGGAAGTTCCTCGGCTTCTACCTCACGGAGAGGGGCATCGAAGCGAACCCCGACAAATGTAGGGCATTCTCCGAAATCCCTACCCCAAACTCGAAGAAGTCTATCCAGTCACTCAACGGAATGCTGACTGGTCTTTCCCGTTTCGTGGCCAAATCTGCTCAGTACGCTCTCCCATTTTTTAAGCTTCTCCGGCAGAAGGCGACTTTTGAATGGAGTGAAGAATGCGAACAAGCCCTCCTCCATCTAAAACAAGTCTTGTCACAACCCCCGGTCTTGTCCCGACCAGATACCGGGGAAACACTTTTCTTATACCTAGCCGTCACCGGCGAAGCGGTGAGTGCTGTCCTTATACGGGAGACCCCCGACGGGCAGAAACCGATTTATTTCACGAGCAGAGCTCTTCAGGGCCCCGAGTTCAGATACCAACAGATTGAAAAGGTCGCCCTGGCCCTCGTATCTGCATCCAGAAGATTACATCATTACTTTCTGGCCCACACAATCGTGGTAAGGACAGAGCAGCCCATCAGACAGCTCCTCAGTCGGCCAAATATGACGGGGAGAATACTTCGGTGGTCTCTCGAGCTATCCGAGTTCGACCTTCGATACGAAGGAAGAAAAGCCCTGAAAGCCCAAGTACTGGCCGACTTCGTAGCGGAAATGACCGTCCCTGAATCCTCGACCAGTGGCTCCCAGAAATGGACGATTTATGTCGACGGGGCCTCCAGTGCAAAGGGAAGCGGAGCGGGCATTATCCTGGAAAACGAGCAGAGCATCCTGATAGAGGTCTCCCTCGAACTATCTTTCAAGACATCAAACAACCAAGCCGAATACGAGGCCTTCCTCGCGGGACTTCGACTTGCGGAAGACCTCGGCGCAAAAGAAGTCAAAATATTTATAGACTCCCAGCTCGTGGCATCGCAGGTTAGGGGAGAATTCCAGGCCAAAAATGACAGTCTCATCGAGTACCTAACCTTGGTGCAAGAAAAGTTGAAGAAATTTGTCTCTGCGGAAGTGGCCCACATCCCGCGCGAGCACAACACTCGGGCAGACGTGCTTTCCAAGCTTACGAGCACTAAGAAAAAAGGAGGGAACAAATCAATTATCCAGGAGATACTGACCCAACCGAGCATAAACAAAACCGCACCGACCACAGAGGTCAACGCAATTGGGGACGCAAACTGTTGGATGACCCCCGTTTACGAATACTTGACGATGGGCAAACTGCCCGACGATCCTAAAGAAGCGGGGATAGTCAAGAGGCGAGCATGTGCGTACACCGTCGTCGAAGGAAAGCTATACCATCAAGGGTTCTCAATTCCCTTACTCTGGTGTGTCGAAGAAGGCAAAGTTTCGGGGATCCTCCAAGAAATCCACGAAGGGATCAATGCCCAGCACCTCAGTGGAAGGTCCCTAGCCCGAAAAGCACTCCGAGCAGGGTATTATTGGCCCACTATGCAACATGACGCAAAGGAGCACGTCAAGAAATGCGACCGCTGCCAAAGACACGGGGACATGCACCTCGCTCCTCCAAATGAGCTTAAGTCATTGTCGTCCCCGTGGCCATTTGCATGGTGGGGAATGGATATCCTCGGACCTTTCGTCATAGGGTCGTACCAAAACAAGTACCTCATCGTCGGGGTGGATTACTTCACGAAATGGATTGAGGCCGAGGCGCTGGCCAAAATCACTGCTTTCAACATACTCCGTTTCTACAAGAGAAACATCCTCGCCCGATTCGGGGTCCCCCAAGCCATTTTCACGGACAACGGGACACAGTTCACCGACAGGAACTTCCAAGATTTCGTCGCCAAACTGGGCACAAAACAGCACTTCACGTCGGTCGAGCACCCTCAAACCAACGGGCAGGCCGAAGTTGTTAATAGAGTGATACTCCGGGGATTGAAGCGACGACTCGGCGAGGCCAAACAACGGTGGGTCGAGGAGTTGCACAACGTCCTCTGGGCGTATCGAACAACCCCACACTCCACGACCGGTGAGACCCCATTTCGCCTAACTTACGGGACCGAGGCTGTTATCCCCATGGAGATCAGGGAACCCTCGAGGAGGACAGAAGCTCCCCTCGATGAAGAAATAAACAACGAAGCCCTGCGAGAGGAACTCGACCTTGTCGAAGAGATAAGGACCGACGCTTCCCTCTAAGAAGCCTCTTTAAAACAAAAAATAACTCTGCGTTATAATGACAAAGTTATCAAACGAGACTTCCAAGTAGGCAGTCTTGTCCTACGGAGAAATCAAAAAGATTCACGCGAAGGAAAGCTGGCCGCAAACTGGGAAGGCCCATACCGCGTCACCGCGAAGACGGGGACGGGTGCCTATTACCTCGAGAACCTCCACGGTGAATAACTTGCTCGACCATGGAATGCTGAGAAGCTCAAGCAATACTACAGTTAGACACTGCCCGGGACAACACAACGTCGCGAACACGGGGGCGTGCAACGGTACATGCGCGACACCTCTATATGACACACGACGGCCAAAAACCACGAAGTGTGTGCGTGAGACTTTTTGGCCCGGCGAGGAGACCTCAACTGAGCTCCGTCGTCGACGTACCAAATATGCGAAACACCCAGCTCGCGATGGGAAGTTCATGCCACGAAGCTAAGACATCGACCACTTTCTTAGCCTCGTCGAAGGTCGGAGTACAACCCCCGACCACTCGGCTAAGCTCTCTTCACAGTCGAGCATCATCAGAGTCGAGCAAACGCCCAAGGCGCCAGTATCTCAACTACTTGGACAAAAATAAGTAATGCATAAAATATCACACACAAGCAAAATTAATAAAGAGGCACAGCGAAGAGTGAAAATCGGGCAAAGCCCATTGTACGAATGTTACACATATAAGCCCACAAATCGGGCAAAAATAACCATTGTGCAAAAATTACATAAAGCAAGCCCACAAGCCGGGAAAAAACAACAAAATGGCACGCAGGCCAAGCAAACTATTTTCCTACTCTGCGGCACTCTCAGCGGTGTCTGGGCCTCCTCCCTTGTGGGTATTTCCTCCTTGTCCGGGCGGCACTATCCGGCCGTCGACCACCTCATAGTCAGCATCTGCCCCATCGGTCACCAGGTCGGGATTCAGGATCTAAAGCTGCGCCACTGCGTTTCGAAACCCTATGCCCGCAGTTTCAAGAGCATCATCCTCGGCCAGACGAAGATCTTGCTCGAGTTTCCTGAGTTGGGCCACCAACGCTGCTCGAGTGGTTAGGAGCCTGTCTTCTTCGGTTTCGCCTTCGGCCGGCCGAACAGCATCCTCTAACTCAGCAACCCTTTCCTTTAGCCGCCTCTCCTTTGCCTCCAGCTCGGTGATCCGAGCAAGATGTCCTTTCTCCGTTTCCTTGGCTTCCTTCAGCTTTGCCTCCGCCCGCTGCTGCTGCTCGCTCTGTTCTTTGTTTAGGTCCCTGCATTCCTTCAACTCCTTGCGCAGGTTGAACAGCTCGGCATCCAAGGCCTCGAGCTTTTCTTGCAATCAAGAAAGTTCGGCTGCGAGGCGAGTCTCATCGTTCAGGACGATGGCAGTCGAGCAAAGCCGTATGACCGCAGACATGTCTTCAAAGATTGTTTTTCTCCTCGCTTCCGCAGCGACCCCCAGCACGGCTTGTATTTCAGAGGGCGGGACATGAGGATAGATGACTTCGGAGAAGAAGCGGGGCTTTTGATGGCATGGGGGAAGTTCAAACCTTAAAAGGGGTGGGGGACTGTCGTCGTGGCCCAGGTCGACGACCTCCACGCTCGAAACCCGTTGTCGTTTCAGCGTCCCTTGAGTGCCCGGAGACTGGATCCCAGCAGGAGGTGTCCGCCTATCTGAAATCCCCGACATAGTGGCGGTAGGCTGAGACTGACTGGAACCTTCGGGCATAGCAGCCGAGGAAACACCCTCAGGCATGACCCCAGAAGGAGTAACATCTTGCCCCTTTGAACGAGATGCCTCTCCCCGGGCCTGCTCTTCCCAAGCCCTCTTCGCCTTCAACTTTTTGAGTCTCTCCTCGGCTCCGGCCATTTTTCCTGCAAAAAGAAAAGAAAACATTAATAAGGTAAGGTATACATACGCGAGGAAAGATAAGATCGTGGATGTGTTCATCACCTAATAACTCGACTGCTTCTTCGTCGGAGAAGGTTTCGAGCAGAACACGGGTATTGATCAAACGTCGTTGTTTCTTCACCTACCCGTCCGCTCCTGTTATAGGCTGGCCGTCTAGCGTTTCGTTCCAGGCTTCATTAAAGATTTCAACAAAAGCGACGATTTTATCGTAAGATTCCCGATCATAGACGTCCAACTGATTATGCTTCAGCTTGTATTTGTCGACTCCCTTCTTGAAGTGTTTCTCCGTCCAGTACAGAGGGAACTTCGGCTCCAGAACCTCCTCGGAGCGACCGTCGACGTCACGGGTAACCTTCCGATACAACGAGTGGACGGCCCCGAGGGTGACCGGTTTCACAAAGTAGTAGCGGAACTTGAAGTCTCAGACGGAATCTAAATACGTATGGAACAGAGCTTTGCTCTGCTTGAAAGACACCCATCCGTGCCGTCCATTGGCCGACAACCTTTGGAGATGGAATACCCGAAAAAATATGGACACTGTCGGAACGATTTTTAAGTACTTACAAACGAGCTCGAAGGCCCGGATGAAGGCCAGCGAGTTCGGGTGGATCTGAGAGGGTGCCAGCTGCAACCAGGCGAATATTCCCTCTTGTAAGTCCGTGAAGGGCAGCCTCCACCCCGCCTTGTCGAACATAAATTCATATAAGGGGATGCGCATTCCCCGGTAAGGCGAACATATCTGATGGTGCTCCTTTGGGCAAAAAACCTTCCAGGATTTGTCAGACCCGATGAGCCGGTGCTCGACGGTGCAGAACGCGTCGTCCACGTCTTTGTAGACGAAGATAGACGACATCTCCAGTGCTTCCTCGTACACCCACTCCTCGAACGGGCGCTCATGTGCAAAAGCCATGTGTGCCATAGGAGATTCGGGTTGGTCGTCGTCTTCTTCGAATTATCCCACGGCCACTTTCGCAGCCAAATCGTCCATTTACCTGAAAAGCAGAAGGAAACGGTGAATTCGATGGGTCATATCAAATTCACCCTTCCACCGCTGTTCAAGCGAACGGGCGAGGAAGGGGCAAGGCTCTCTCGGTTCCCCGACATAACCGGCCGAGGATCAACATGCTCGCTCAGGAGCTCGTCGTCTCCCCGAAAAATTCCGCCCCCCGTGTTCCTATTACGCTGACGAAAAGAGTAATTATTGGGGACCCCGAGACATTCAACGTGTCCCCGACATGTTCATCCCTGGTCCTCGAAATATTCAACAAAAGCGGGTGAAATTCTTAGCACCCCCTCTTTCAACAGCTAAAGATTCTCGTCGTATTCGCCAGGAATCCTTTCATTTCTCGTGGGAACATCATCAGTTCACCAAGGAAATGCCGTACACTAGTTGTAATTAAAGAAAAACGCAAGAGAAATGTCAGTTTTGAAGCAAGTACCTTGTAAGCGGCGGTTTAGGGTTCCGACACGGAGTTTCCGGCGGTTTACGGCGGCAAACGGCTGCTGTAGAAGAGATTAGGTTTCCGGCACGGAGTGTCCGGCGGTTGACGGCGGTGAACTGCTACTAAAGAAGGTAGAGAGAGAAGGAGCGAGATTCTTGAGAGAGAAACGAAAAAGTGGAAAATGAATGAGGGGAGCAGCTTTTATAAACGATTCTCGCAGAACTCGAGGGGCATAGGGCACTCGAGTGCGCTACCTTAGCCAGCCTCCCTAGCCTCCCTAGGTAATAATGGCAGGCGACACGTGGCACACATGTAGCCGCTCATCTCCCCACGCGTGTCGTTTCAGTTCTCCCCCAACATTTCGAATCTGAAACCCCTCATCTCCCTGGCGCTACGACCAAACACATATGTCCAATGCCCGACTTATGTGTGACTGTGGAAATGTCGAGCACGAGAATGGCCTCCTCGGTTCTTTTCTTGGCGTATCCCCGACATGCCAATAACCCTTAAGTCATTGCTCTGACACCTCAGAGCAACAACTTGGGGGGCTCCTGTTCTGGACTGGGAAGAGGCTACCCAACAGTCGGGCAAGCCCAACCCATACAGCCTGGGGAGGCCCAATAAGGCCTTTCTGCAAGACACGCGACTGCCACGTGCGAACCACAGCTTCACTGGGCACAGGGGCAGCGTCGGTCACCTATTCATAGTCGGGCACTTGGGATGATAGGAGAGGAGGGCATCACTCCCCACTGAGATGTGCCTCCTCAACATGCTAATTCCTCCCCGCGAGGCCATGTCCATTCTGCGGGCTTCACATCTCCTCGACACAGAAGGCTCTTCCCCGCGAGGAGTACCCAACGGTCCATCCCGCATGGACACGTTCCAAGTAACCTCCCACTTCCGAAAGATTCGGTCTGCCCTACTTCTGGAAATCTAGGAGCAGTTACTCTAGGGCGAAGACCACGTGCTGGTCTTCACTACTACACGTAAGCCCTAGCAGTTACTTGGAGTGGGCCTAGTTGATCCAGCCCATTGCAGGTAACCGTTGGCCCCGCGCTGAGGGCTCTCTATAAATACCCTCTCATTTGAGAGGGTCAGGTTAGACACTTTCTTCCTACTTTTCACGCTTTCTGTATTTGCTGATATCCTGTACACTCTCTCACTTGAGCGTCGGAGTACCTTGCAGGTACACCCCCCGGCCGTCTCTCTCATCACCATCGGAGCTGCCGTTCCAGACGCCGTTAGCCACTATCACTGTCTGATCCAGGTACGATCATATATATATATATGAACTAAATATATTAGAGATTAATTGGAATACACTGTCAGTGTAAAATTACTTTACACTGTCATCCAATTAGAATTAGTTATTTTGACACATGAGAAGAGAGAAACAAGGAAGAAGTGGCTATTAAAATGATTTATTTATAATGTAACTTTTTTTTTATTTTTAATTTCATAAATATGTGTCAAAATAATTAATTCTAATTGGATGACCGTGTAAAGTAGTTTTACACTGACAGTGTATTCCAATTAATCTCAATATATTAATCCATTATAAATCTATAAAAATAAAAGTACCTGGATTAACCACAATTAACCCTCTGATTACAAACATAAACTATTCTAATTTCAAAGATAAAATAGACTAATTACATCCTTGCTGAAATAATATTGATTTGAAATAATTGTCAATTAATTTAATTTTTAATTATTATCATTATATATTATTATCAAGCATACTAAATTTTATTATATTTTTATTTAATATTATTTAATGAAATATCAAATAATTTAAAATTTTTAAAATTTTTAAAATTTTATAAATTTTGTAGAGTTAGACTTCTATTATGAAATTCTCCTAGACAAAAAGATAGATACAATATTCATTTAGAACTGAAATTTCAAGATACCATGGAGTGTAGATATTCATTTAGAACTGAAATTTGACGGGGAACTGTCATATATTGTAAGTTTGTAAAAATTGTAAATATGATATAATAAGAAGGATTTAAAACTGATATTTGACGGAAGCTGTTATAAATTTTAGGTTTGTAATTTTTTTTAAAAATTTTATTTATTTATATTTAAAATTATTCAATGAAATATCAAATAATTTAAAATTTTTAAAATTTACAAAATTTTATTAATTTTGTAGAGTTAAACTTCTATTATGAAATTCTCCTAGACAAAAAGATAGATAAAATATTCATTTAGAACTGAAATTTCAAGATACCATGGAGTGTAGATATTCATTTAGAACTGAAATTTGACGGAGAGCTGTCATATATTGTAGGTTTGTAAAAATTGTAAATATGATATAATAAGAAGGATTTAAAACTGATATTTGACGGGAAGCTGTTATAAATTTTAGGTTCGTAAAAATTGACTAATATCTAAAAAGTAATGTTATTTTAATTGGAAAAATGATTTTATTCAAATCTGTAGATTTAAAATTAACTCATCTGAATTCAACTGAGTTTTGTTAACTCATCTGGATTCACGGGTAGATGTAAACGTATCTATGAAATACCTGTTGTAGGCTGTTCATTTTAATGTCAATCTTTTAAATATTTCACTTGCTGTTGTTTTATATAATTGAAGTTAGAGAATCGGTTGTACGATTTATTGTAAGTACAAATCAATGGTTAAAAGTTGGTGCACACTATTAGCATATATTTGTAACTATGTCAATCTTAACCAATTGAAGAATGAATTCAAATTTTACAAATGATGATTTAGTAGACATGTGATGTGAATCCAGACGGGACCCGTGCGATAGCACGAGTTTCTTACTAGTTAATATTAAACCTAATAATTTCAAATCTAATAGAAAATTTTGGGAATTTTAATCTAAACTCATTTCTACCCACTAATTATCATCCAATAATCCCAATAATGAGTAAAAACCCACCCTTACCTTAGTTTTTGGATGAATTTATTGAGCTTGGACTTGTGTTCGTCTTCTTCTCCACTCCTCTTCCTTTCTCTTAACTTCTCTTCTCTTGTTTCCATTTTCTTACTATCTTTTCTATTCTCTTAAATCCTAAAATGTCTTAAACAAAACGGGCCTAACTCCACCCACTCTCACTTACTAATCACACACCACATAAGCCTAAACCAATAATTCTTGCAAATCTATATTATTCTACCAACTAGAATAAATTAAATAAATTACTTAATTTAAATAATCCAAATAAATCAAGTAATTAAATAAATCAATTAAATCAATTAATTCACATAAATTAAATAAACCAATTAGTTTATATAAACCCAATAATTCATATAAATCAAACAATTCATATAAATTCACTAAATCAAATAATTCAAATAAATCACAAAATCAAATAATTCACAAAATCACTCGATTAATTAATATAAATAAATAATTACTAAAAATTGGGGTGTTACAACCCTCTCTCACTTAAAAGATTTTCACCCTAAAAAATTACCTCAAACGAATAACTCGGGATAAGACTCCCTCATATGACTCTCAAGCTCCCAAGTCATGTTTCCACCGACTGGTCCTTCCTAAGAGACCTTCACCAAAGCGATCTCTTTACCTCGAAGTTGCTTCAACTCCTGATCCTTAATCCGCATAGGTGATGTCTCCACAGTCAAGTTATCTCTCACCTGCACATCATCTACTTGGACTACATGAGACATATCCGCAATGTATTTCCTCAACTGAGATACATGGAATACGTCAGGGAGATTAGCAAGTGACGGCGGTAAAGTAATCCGATAGGCTACCTCTCCTATCCTCTACAAGATCTGATAAAGACTAATGAAACGCGGCGTCAACTTACGCGACTTCAACGCCCTACCAACACCGGTCACAGAAGTAACTCGAAGAAACACATGATCTCCTTCTTGAAACTCAAGTGCTTTCCTCCTCTTGTCATGATAACTCTTTTGACAACTCTGAGAAATCTTCATCTTCTCCTGAATCATCTTAATCTTATCAGTAGTCTGTTGGATTATCTCGGGTCCAACCACGACACTTTCACCCGACTCATACCAACACAATGGCATTCTACACCGTCTACCATACAATGCCTCAAACGGTGCCATTCCGATACTCGAATAAAAGTTGTTGTTGTAAGTGAACTCAATCAAAGAGAAGTACCTATTCCAAGCTCCTCCTTTCTCCAACACACAAGCTCTCAAAAGATCCTTGAGTGGCCGAATCGTCGTCTCAGTCTGACCATCGGTCTGCGGATGATAAGCAGAACTCAAACGCAACTTCGTACCCAAGGCACTTTACAAACTCTCCCAAAATCTCGAAGTAAACCTTCGATCTTTATCTGACACGATGCTAGACGAAATACAATGCAAATTGAAAATCCTCTCAATGTATAGCTTTGCTAACTTCTCCAACGGGTAATCCATTCGCATTGGAATAAAGTGAACAGATTTCGTCAATCTATTCACAATAACCCAAATAGCTTCACAATTACTTGGTGTTCTAGGTAAGCCAGCTACAAAATTCATAGATAAGTCATCCCATTTCCACTCAGGAATAGATAACGGTTGCATCAAACCCGACGGTTTGTGATGCTCAATCTTCTACTTCTGACAAGTCAAACAAGAATGCACAAACTCTGCAATATCCTTCTTCATACGAGGCCACCAAAATACTTTCCTCAAATCTTGATACATCTTGGTAGCACCGGGATGAATACTTAATCCACTACGATGCCCCTCCTCAAGAATACTCTTCTTCAGCTCAACAATATTCGAAATACAAACTCTATCACGACATCTCATGATACCATTCTCATCAATCCGAAAATCATCACCTTGACCTTGATTGATCAAAGTCACCCGATCAACCAAACTCAAATCATATTTCTGACCTTCTCGAATCTCATCAAGAATACCACTAGTAAGCTTCAACATACTAAGCCTAACTCCGTAAGAAGTCTCTTCATAAACCAAACTCAAATCACGAAATTGTTCAATCATTTCCAACTCTTTTACCACCATCATCGACATATGCAAAGATTTTTGACTCAATGCATCAGCTACCACGTTTGCTTTACCCGGATGGTAATTCAAACCAAAATCATAATCTTTCAAAAGTTCTAACCATCTCCTTTGCCTCACATTCAATTCTTTTTTATCAAAGAGATACCTCAAACTCTTATGATCACTATACACCTCAAATCTCGTACCAAACAAATAATGCCTCCAAAGCTTCAAAACAAACATAACAGCGGCCAACTCTAAGTCATGTGTCGGATAATTACTCTCATGCACTTTAAGTTGCCTTGAAGCATAAGCTACGACTTGCCAATTTTGCATCAACACACCTCCCAAACCCATCAAAGAAGCATCACAATACACAATAAATGGTTATGTCGGATTCGGTAAAATCAAAACAGGAGTTATCGTCAATTTTCTCTTAAGCTCTTGGAAACTTTATTCACACTTCGCATCCCAAACAAAAGCTTGACCCTTCCTAGTTAAATGCGTCAACGGCAAAGATAACTTAGCAAATCCTTCAATGAATTTCCGATAATAACCTGCCAAGCCAAGAAAACTTCTAATCTCAAAAACTGATTTCGGAGGCTCCCATTGCAACACCGCTTCAACCTTCGACGGATCAATTGCAATACCTCTACTCGAAATCACATGGCCAAGAAAAATCACTTCCTTCAACCAAAACTCGTACTTAGAAAGTTTATCATACAACTGCTTCTCTTTCAACACAAATAACACAATCTTTAAATGCTCAACATGATCTTCTTTACTCACCGAATAGATCAAAATATCATCAATGAACACAACCACAAACTTGTCCAAATAAGGATGGAAAATCCTATTCATGTACTCCATAAATACACCTGGTGCATTAGTCACACCAAATGGCATCACATAATACTCATAATGTCCATACCTTGTTCTAAAAGCAGTCTTTTGAATATCTTCAGCCTTCACACGAATCGATGATATCCAGATCTTAAATCTATCTTACTGAACATACTTGCACCAACCAACTGAACCATCAAATCATCGATTCTCGGAAGTGGATACTTATTCTTTATAGTCACCTTGTTTAATTGCCTATAATCCACACAAAGTCTCATAGAACCTTCTTTCTTCTTAACCAACAAAACTGGTGCACCCCATGGTGACACACTCAAACGAATAAACCTCTTCTCAAGCAAATCTTCAAGTTGACTCTTCAACTCTTTCAATTTCGATGCGGACATACGATATGGAGCCATCGATACCAGACTAGTTCCAGGAACTAAGTCGATCGAAAACTCCACTTCACGTTCCAGTGGTAAATCACTTATCTCATCAGGAAAAACTTCTGGAAAATCACGAACAATTGGTAAAGCATCAATTGCTCCACTTTCACCAATGCTCAAAGTTGCCATCAACATAAACACCTTGGCACCATTTTGCACCGACTCATTCACTTGCTTAGCAGACATGAACAAGTCTTCTTCATTCTCAGGTTCAAGAAAAATAACTGTAATGCCCTGTATAATATATACCTAGAATAATACAATACAAGCATTTTATTTGGTACTGACACCATCATAAGTGCCTAATGGCGTAATTCACATACTTGACCATTCTAAAACATAATACAACTATGGTACAAGCTATGGAAATTAGCCAAAAATAAAATAAAACTAAGATCAATATACAATATTCCTCATTGTACAAGAACAATAAAATACACAGCGGAATAAGCTTAACTAAGCTTCTCTTGAAACATCCCAGCATCGCTCCACTTGTAAGTTAACCTGCAATTACCTGAAATATAGCAACTATAGTGGGGTGAGATACATCAAATCTCAGTGAGTTCCCTATCCTATAGATCCTCTCGGCTGTACAAGGTTCTATCAATCCTAACTCAAGTCAAGGGGAAGGGAAAATGACCTTGAGTTCACAATCTCACACTATATGGAAACATGCCATGAGTTCATCAACTCAAAATATCACTAATCGATAACCGTACCAAGGTATCCCTCTTGCCCGTCCGCTTCTACGTCTAGAAGTCAACCCGAGTCCTGGATCCTTGTAGATACTTGGCATACGAATGGATTCGGAATTAAGGGACGCATTATCTCCTTAATTCGTCACTTCATATGGCCTCTGATGCCATCACAAGTCTCTACCCGTAGGTTCCATCGTACTATAATATTGGGAATTAAACCTGCCAAGTAGTAATGTCTGCACTTCAGAGGAGCTCGAAACTCATGAAGGCCTCTTAAGGGCAACTCAAAAGAAAATGGTTACGATTACGTGATCATATACCTAAACGTGATTGTATTCGACAATCACCAGGCCACATTAGCCTTTAGGCCTCTCATGCCTTTAACAATAAAACATAACAATTACACATGTTCCATACTAGTGTTTCACTCATTTCTATACCAATCGGTAATGGACACACGCCTCGGCCTCTTCTGCACGAGCGTTGTCATTACGTTATCTGCTCTAGGCCAGAACTCGTCAATGAATGCACGAGCGTCGCCATTCAGAGTTTCTATCACAATTCTAATCACAACCTAAAATTATACCATTTGTTTTGGGGCAAAGTTTCCTCATTCTTCCTAATTCATATTTTAAGCACGCATATTCTTTCGATCATGTTAATCAACAATATATTTGACACAGCATATTACAATTGCATATTAGAAATACATATAACAATTCAATCACAGTTACATAACCCCCTAGGTTCCCTCCGATTCATTTAATTGGGTATTAAATCAATATTTATCACTTTTATCCCGTAGGATATTTCACAGCTTCCCAACGGCTATTACTATGCCTCTTTCGGACTTGTAATCCAAAAGATATCAATTTCTAAACATTGTTCACAATTTATGTTTTTAAACATTTTCAAACATTACATTTCTATATTCATCTTATCAATCCATGGCATATAACCATGTTTCTACCTCACCATCTCATAGAGCATAAAATTAGCTTTCCAACGCTTCTGACCGTGCGTCAATCGGAGTTACGGATCAAAAGTTATGACAAAAATACGAAAAATAATGTTTTGCTGTCCCAGGCAAATTCGCCTGGCGAATCCTTGGCGAATCAGACTCGCCACCTACTCGCCTGGCGAATCTGGACGAACCAGAATTCTCCTAAAATGGGTTTGGGATCCAAAAATGATCCAAACCTTCAACCCACATGATATTAATGCATCCAAAATACCCAAAACAACATGTTAGAACACATTTAGACATGCATTTCATCAATCTATCCGTTAGATTTCATTGATTTAGCGAAATTACTCATTTTACCCAAATCTAACCTAACTCTAAAACCTCCAGAAATTTACTCTAAAGTTTCTATCTAGAATCCACCTGATGATCGAAGAGGAGTTTGAAGAAGATGGTGAACAATGATCCACGTGTTCTTCCCTCTTTTCCATTTTCTCTTCTTCTCTTCTTTCTCCTTTTCTTCTTCTTCTTCTTACTATGTTTTCTTTTCTTTTCCTTTCTAACAATATATATATATATATATAATACAATTATTATATAATATAATCCAATAGGGTAAAATATCTCCAATTGATATTTTGTCGTCTCAACCAATTGATCAATTATCATAGTTACCAAAAATTACTTTCTTGAATTAGTAAATATTAATCCGTCTCCTTAATAAAATAATTGATCTCTTAAGAATTCTCCTGTTGCTCTATTGATCCCAAATGTCAATATTTAAAGTACTTAGAGGATTCCATTAATCCAATTATCCAAAGATAGAGCACATAGCTACTCATCTGATCTCATCTGATATCCAATTGAGCATTTAAATAATATGGGGGTATTACAATAACCATTTTATCAAAACAGTCAATATAAACATGGTTGAATTTCAACAAATTCATCCCAAGAATAACATCAAGTTGATCGGAGTGAAGACACACTAAATCAACTCCAAAGTCTTTACCAAAAATACTCAACGGACAGTTCAAACACACATATGGGGTAGTTACTGAACCCATAGCAAGAGTATCAATAACCATACCACCACTCATAACATACAACTCAAGATTCAATCTTTTAACACAGTCCAAAGAAATAAAAGAATGCGTAGCTCCAGTATCAATTATAGCAACCAAAGATATACCATTAATGAAGCACGTACCTCAGATCAATCGATCTTCACTAGTAGTCTCAGATCCTGATAGAGCTAACACTTTCCCTTTTGCTTGAGACTTCTTCGGTTTGTCACACTTGGTACTAATGTACCTTTGCTCACCACAGATGTAGCAAGTCACATTCGCACCGCTTCTGCACTCAATGTCACACTTCACTAGTGGGAATTTTAATCTAAACTCATTTCTACCCACTAATTATCATCCAATAATCCCAATAATGAGTAAAAACCCACCCTTACCTTAGTTTTTGGATGAATTTTCTTGAGCTTGGACTTGTGTTCCTCTTCTTTTCCACTCCTCTTCCTTTCTCTTAACTTCTCTTCTCTTGTTTCCACTTTCTTACTATCTTTTCTATTCTCTTAAACCCTAAAATGTCTTAAACAAAGTGAGCCTGACTCCACCCACTCTCACTTACTAATCACACACCACATAAGCCCAAACCAATAATTCTAGCAAATCTATATTATTCTACCAACTAGAATAAATTAAATAAATTACTTAATTTAAATAATCCAAATAAATCAAGTAATTAAATAAATCAATTAAATCAATTAATTCACATAAATTAAATAAACCAATTAATTTATATAAACCAAATAATTCTAAAATTCTGGCCTATGTAGACAACAAATGTCCTAGCACATGTCAAGACATTGTGCTGCATAATCTTTTAAACTCAGAGGCACAACTGCAGACTGATACCTTGAATATCAGAACTGCACACACATACAGATGTCACGACATCTGATCCAACATGTCAGTCAAGAACATTAACAAAACTGTAAATTGCAGAATGTTAAAATAAGACAGTAATTGTTAACCCAGTTCGGTGCAATTCACCTACATCTGGGGGATACCAATCCAGGATGAAGACTTCACTATCCTGTAGACTCTTACAAAGCTAAACTCCCCCGTTTACAACTTTATCCCTAACATCTACCCAATGAACATCTTTACCAAGGCTAAACTCAAACGTTTACAACCCTGATATGAGATACCCCCCTCACATCCTAATCACAACCTGTGATATCTCTGTCTTCTACCAATACAGAACTAGTCGCGGTTTATTGACCTTCAAGTTATCTTGGACTTGCTTCAAAGCTTCATCCAAGAACAATACAACAACCATTACCTACAGGTTTCTGGTTGTATTCATGCACCTATGTCATCCTCTCTGCATCCCATATTACAGAGGGGAACTACAACCCTAAGAGCCAATGACTCTCAAAACCTAAGCCCTTATTTTTACAAAAGAGAACTAGGTTACAATTGTTACATAAGGATGCACAACCCTAGGTCTAAGTCTTCATATATATATAGTCTTCTG
Source organism: Lathyrus tuberosus (assembly GCA_022829125.1). Lineage (NCBI taxonomy): Eukaryota > Viridiplantae > Streptophyta > Magnoliopsida > Fabales > Fabaceae > Lathyrus > Lathyrus tuberosus. Next base: position 12,583,621 of record JALAZF010000048.1, read on the forward strand.
TCTTGGGCTTTCTATTTTTGATCCTTGATCCAGTATTAAAATCCTGCTATATCAGTCCAGGATGTCGAATCTTGCTGTTAGGACATCTTCTTCCACATCTTTGATCTTGGCAGTTTCTTCATCTTTATTGTTGATATGTTTTACCAAAATTTAGTCAAACTCTAGGAGCTTTTAATCTCCCCCTTTTGACAAATTTTGGCTAAAACATATTCTTCTGTATTCTGCCATCAGCAAGACTCCTCCATCTTGAGAATTGATTGGTGTTTGAAGAAATCTCCCCCTCAACACATTTCTTTTTCCTTCCAAGAAAGATCCAGAATCAGTGTAGAAGACTCCCCCAGAAAAGAAACACTGAGTACACGAATTATGTAACTCAGGCCACAAGACACAAAAACTAGAAATTAGTAGGTAGAGATGATAAAACATCTTCCTCCAACATTCTTGCACTACCACTGCTCGAATGAACCCAAACACTAGAACACTATTCTTCTCCCCCATTTTAGCCAAAACTTGGCAAAAGTGACCAAGACAGCTCCATATCCAGACGCAACTCATCCAGATCTTGAAAAATGCCATCGAAAACTCACTTGGAAAGAAGGAATTATGAGACTAAGGAGTGTCACAACAATCCTATTTATAGCAGATTATTGCCTTTGAAAGAAACTAACCATCAAACAAAACGCTGGTCAATTCAAAGCGCCAAAGAACCTGTTAGTTCCTGGATTGGCTACAATTTTGGTAAAACAAAGTATGTTCAATGTTGATGTCAAGGTGCTGATGTTGCAACATTGAAGTCTTAACACTGGGCTGTGTTAAGTAATTAATAGCTGAAGTTGGATGTCTGATGTCACATAGGTGATGTTGTGACATCAGGTCTGTAGAATTAACAACAGCAGGCTGTGATGTTGTTAGGGTTGCGTATTAGCTGGAATTGTGGAGAGCAAGCTGTCTCATTGGATGCGAATATCTTGGGATAGATATTTGCTGCTGCATAGGAGATCTGGTGCAGATTTGTAGGAGATTTAAAAGGTTGAAGATTTAAAAAGATTTTAGGAGAAAATCTGTTTTAAATATTCAGTTTTAAATAACAAATCTGGGAGATATTGTAGCAAGTCCAAGACCAATTCAAGGAGCTATATAAAGCGCACAAGACCAAAGGAAAAAGTGACAGAAATACAGAGAGAAGATCAAGAGTATAGGCTGAGTGTCTTGAGTATTTTGTACGAGTTGTGTAACCAGAATTCTAGGGAGAATTGTTGTGTCGTATTCTGTCCTCTCTAGAAGCTGTGAAGTAATAGAGAGTGGTTGCTTGATCAAAGCTGTGAAGTAAGATCAAGGTTACTCAAAGTGGGTTCTTTGAGTGTTTGTAAGGGATTGAGTGGTGTTCTCATACCTAAGTGGTTTCTTAGGTAGGAAGTCATTAGTAGAGTATAAGTTTAGGAGATTGTCAACGGGTTGTTGAGTCTGTAAATTATATCTACAAGTAGTGAATTCCATCCCTGGCTTGGTATCCCCCAGAGTAGGTTGGTTGTAACCGAACTGGGTTAACAAATCTTGGTGTTATTTTACTGTTATTGCTGTCCATTATGCAGAGTGTGTTATTGTGACATCGCACCTTAACATCACACGTCTGATACCAAAATTTCAATTAGTATCAGAGCAGGCATCCTGTCTGTCTCTGGGTGAGATCTAGGGAAGTTACTTTCTGGTGTAAAGATGGACAAAGAAGTTGGAGGATTCGTCAACAGACCCCCTATTTTGGATGGATCCAATTATGACTATTGGAAGCCAAGGATGACCACTTTCTTAAAATCCTTGGACAGTAGGGCTTGGAAGGCTGTTATTAAAGAATGGAAAGCTCCTGTCATGTGTGAGAAGGATGATGCTGGCACCTCTAAGCCAAAGCCTGAAGAAGAGTGGACCAAGGAGGAAGACGAGCTTGCCCTTGGAAATTCCAAAGATCTAAATGCCATCTTCAATGGAGTGGATAAGAATATCTTCAGGTTAATCAATACCTGTGAAGTTGCTAAGGAAGAGTGGGATATCTTGCAGGCTACTCATGAAGGAACATCTAGAGTCAAGATGTCAAGACTTCAGATTTTAACATCAAAATTTGAAAGCCTGAAGATGAAGGATGATGAGACTATTCATGACTTCCACATGAATGTTCTGGAGCTGGCTAATGCATCCAGTGCTCTTGGTGAGAAGATGTCAGATGAAAAGCTTGTTAGGAAGATCCTTAGGTCCCTACCTAAGAAGTATAAGATGAAGGTAACTGCCATTGAAGAATCACAAGACATCAGCAAGATGAGAGTTGATGAGCTCATTGGATCTCTTCAAACTTTTGAGCTTGGGTTAAATGAGGAAGAACCAGAAAAGAAGCCAAAAAGTATAGCCTTGGTGTCAAATGATGCAGAAGAAAAAGGAAAGAGTTCTGAATCTCAGGAGGATCTATCTCAGGCCATAGTTATGTTGGGAAGATAGTTCACCAAAGTGTTCAAGAGAATGAACAATAACTCCAGGCCTAATGTCAAGAACACGACTTCTGACACCAGCAAGAAGGATGAAGAGAAAACTACCCAAGATAAAGGAGTTCAGTGCTTTGAGTATGAAGGGTATGGACATGTCAAGAAAGAATGTCCCACCTTCTTGAAAAAGCAGAAGAAGGGCATGACGGTTTCCTGGTCTGACTCAGATAGTGAAAGTGAAGGTGAGTCAGCAAAGCATGTTAGAGCCCTAACAGGAGCTGTTGTTTCTGATGATGATTCTAGTAATGGAGAAGTAACTTATGAGGAGTTAGCATCTACCTATCAAGAGCTGTGTTTAAAAAGTGCTGAGATTTGTCAAGAAAACAAGTGCCACAAGCAACAGATTTCTCAGCTAGAGAATGAAAAGACTGATCTAGAAAATGAAGTGGTGCTAGTTAGAGCCCACCTTGATCAAATGACCAAGTCTGTTAGGATGCTGAGCTATGGTACAGACACACTTGACAAGATCCTTCAGTCAGAAAAAGCTACTGGAGACAAAGCTGGGATAGGTTATGTGGCTGAGGATAAGGGAACTTCAGAAGAAAACACTTCAGGTTCAAAGAAGGAAGTGTCACAACTTTCATCTCAACATCAGCCAAAGAAGAAGGATCCTACCCCTAAGAAGGCTGATGTTTCACAACCTAAGAAGATTGAGAAGAAGACTGGTCCCTATCAGAAGAGAAAACAGCCACAAGGAGCTAGTCAGTATATGCCCCCACAATACCACGAGAGCATGCAAGCTGCTCAGTTCAAACAACACATGTCGCATCAGGTGTCTCAACATCAGGATAACTGGTATGGTTATGGATATGGATACACCAATGATGTTCCTCATGGAAGAAGAAAACCACACCATCATGGGAGACAATCCAGGAAACAACATTCTCAGCCTTCTTATGGGAGAAGATACCAGCATAATAGATGGCAGGGCAGTTATGGTAGGAGGAGACCACATTATGGATGGCAGCCTAAGCAATCTCATCATGGCAGAAGATTTAGAGATGAAAGGGTGAGATGCTATTATTGTGGAAAGTTTGGACATATGCAGTACTCTTGCTACAAGCTGCATGGATAACCTCAACCTCAAAACAGATGGAGAGAGTACAGGCCCAAAGTTGTTAAACAATGGGTACCTAAGGAGAAGGTGAAGTGCTTATTAGCTCACATGGCTGATAGAGAGTTTAAAGAAGGAACATGGTATTTTGACAGTGGATGTTCCAAACACATGTCTGGATGTAGATCCATGTTTGCTGAAGTCAGTCATTGTCCCTCTCATGAGGTTATATTTGGCAATGGAGAAATAGGTGTTGCTGCAGGAGTTGGGAAGGTGCAAGGTGATGGTAGACCTGAACTTGACAATGTTCTGTTTGTCAGTGGTTTAAGTGCAAATTTGATCAGCATAAGCCAGTTGTGTGATGAAGGTTACAAGGTAAACTACACTAAGCATGAGTGTGTGGTTTCTGATGAGCATAATCTGGTTGTTATGAAGGGTGTCAGAACCAAAGACAATTGCTATCAGTGGATTTCTCTTGAAGGAAATTCAACTAATGATGTTCAAGTTGATGTTACAACATCAGACTATGACATCAAGATGCTGAAAGGTCACTCAGAGCTAGTGAGTCCTGATGTGAATTACTTAATAGGAAAGTCTTTATGGAGGGAGAAAATTAGTAATTGGTCTTTAAAGAGTACACAAAATCTGGCGCCTTACCTCAGACCCTCATTTCCTATTATAGCAAAATCACAGTTCATCAAAACTCATATCTCTCCTCTGTTCGTCTCCTTCAACAAGAAGAATCATCTCACTCTATACTCCCTCAAAGGAACCATGTCAAAGCAGACAACTTCTCCTTCTAAAAGTTCATCGCGGAATAATGCTAGGGTTTCTACAGATGAGTACTCTGAAGACGAAGCTCTGAATATACAACCCATTTCCGTAATGTTACCAGAATCAGGTAAACCTAGACCTTCTAAACTTGCTTCAAAAAGGGCCGCAACTACTTTCAAAAATACTGAAACAAAGAAGCTGGTTACCAGTATCCTCTTTAGTGATAAATCAACACCTAGGTCATCCACGTCTCAAACTGTGGAAGAAAAGTTTGATGTTGACAAGAGTATGGGTAATCTGGCAACCAAAATACTGGACAAAGGAACACCTGTGAAAGGAATTTCTGTTCTGTTGAATCAGATGCCAGCAGAAAAGAGAGATATGCAAGGAGAAGAATCTGATCTTCATAGACTTGCTGTGTCTGTCATTGAGGATTCTGAAAGAGGAGGGGAAGAAGAAGATGTGCATGAGGAAATTAATGATAGAACTACTCCTGAAGAAGAAAAGAGTGAGGACGTGATCAATGTGGCTGATTTATCTGATAATGAAGTCATTGGAAATGCTGTTCCAAGTATTGCCAAGAGACTAAAAACAAGGAAAGGAAAGACTAATGAATCCTCTCCTAAGAAGCCTACTAAAGGAAAGAAGAAAACTGTTGTTGGTCCCTCAAAATCTTGGAGCAAGGTTGTTACACCCTCCAAAAAGAGAAAGATTAGAGAAGAATCCGAGTCCGAGGATGAAGTTGAGGAAGATGTCCATGACATCACACCAGTCAGAAAGACCATTCTAAAGAGAATCTCTGATAAGGTCCCTGAAGTACCAGTGGACAACATATCCTTTCATTATGCGAGCAGTGCTTCCTTGTGGAAGTTTGTGTGCCAAAGGAAGTTAGCTCTGGAAAGGGAGCTTGGAAAGGATGTCTTGGAGATGAAAGAAATTATGGACCTCATTCATGGAGCTGGACTTCTAAAGACTGTGACCAGATTCTCCAAGTGCTATAGTGGACTTGTTAAGGAATTTGTTGTCAACATTCCCATAGATGTTTCTGACAATAGAAGTGTGAACTACATGAAGGTGTTTGTTAGGGGACAGTGTATTGACTTCTCTCCTAGTACTGTCAATCAATATCTGGGAAGAGATGGGCAAGAGGAGTGTGAGCTGGAGGTGACTGATAATGAAGTGTGTAGAGAGATCACTGCTACTCAAGTTAAGGTGTGGCCACTGAAAAATAAATTAACAGCTAGCAAACTCAGTATCAAGTATGCTATATTGCACAGAATTGGTGCAGCTAACTGGGTACCTACTAATCACAAAACCACCATAACTGTGGGATTAGGAAGGTTCATCTATGCTGTAGGGAAAAAGGTCAAGTTCAACTATGGAAGCTATATATTTGACTAAGTAGTGAAGAATGGTGCCACCAATGCTATCAAAATGCCTATATCATTCCCTTCCCTTATCTGTGGAATGATCTTAGATCAACATCCTAGAATCTTAACCAGTTCAGAGGTAGCATGTAAGAGGGAGTCAGCTTTATCTTTGCATCCCAAACTGTTTGCTGGGAGTCATGTTCCAGACATTGTTACAACATCAAGTTCTGGGATTAAGAAGGTTAGTACAAAATCTGAGCTGATTGAAGGATTAAAGGCAACCTGCAAGGATCTTGATATGGTTATCAAGACCAGCACTGACAGGAAAATGAAGATTGAGCAGATGATTAAGGACTTGGAACAGGGGGAAAATAATGGGAATAGTGACACTGAGGATTCCAGGTCAGATAAGGGTGATGAAAATGCTGATGGTACCAGATCGGATGAAGACTAACCTCCATCTGCTGTTTTTAGATTGTAGTTTCTGTTTTTAGTGTTTTTGCTGTGATGGTTATGTAATTTGGATTTTGTGCTGTTATATGCACTAGTTTTATTTTCTTCTATGATTTGTTTTGCCTGGTTGCTAACTGTGAGGCTAATAATGAGAGCTAGGGTGTACTGACTATACTTAATAGGGCTACTAACTGAAGTTTGCCTAATTGTGGCTAAAAAGGGGGAGAAAATAGCCAAGAGAGTCAAGAGTAGCCAAGATAGTCAAGAGTATCAAAGAGTGTTACTGCCAAATGCTGATAATGTGATGCAGATATTAAGGGGGAGATAAATTGATGCTGCTAAAAGTAAAACATGTTTAGACTGAGCTAGTGATGCAGAAGAGTGCAAACACTATGGGGGAGAAAAGTGCTGCACATTGTGAGCTACTGAACAGCTGTGATGCTGGTTCATATTCTAGAGGGGGACCACCAATTGACTGTTGTCAATAATGAAGATGGTGCTGCAGTAGATCAAGTGATGAAGACTATGAGTATTGTCAAACTGCTGCTGATGGAGTTTCAAAATTTTGAAGTTATTCCACTGCTGAAGTCTCTGAAGATGCAGAGTGCAGAGATTGTTTTAGCCAAAATTAGCCAAAGGGGGAGATTGTTAGTTCCTGGATTAACTGGAATTTTGGTAAAACAAAGTATGTTCAATGTTGATGTCAAGGTGCTGATGTTGCAACATTGAAGTCTTAACACTGGGCTGTGTTAAGTAATTAATAGCTGAAGTTAGATGTCTGATGTCACATAGGTGATGTTGTGACATCAGGTCTGCAGAATTAACAACAGCAGGCTGTGATGTTGTTAGGGTTACGTATTAGCTGGAATTGTGGAGAGCAAGTTGTCTCGTTGGATGCGAATATCTTGGGATAGATATTTGCTGTTGCATAGGAGATCTAGTGCAGATTTGTAGGAGATTTAAAAGGTTGAAGATTTAAAAAGATTTTATGAGAAAATCTGTTTTAAATATTCAGTTTTAAATAACAAATCTGGGAGATATTGTAGCAAGTCCAAGACCAATTCAAGGAGCTATATAAAGCGCACAAGACCAAAGGAAAAAGTGACAGAAATACAGAGAGAAGATCAAGAGCATAGGCTGAGTGTCTTGAGTATTTTGTACGAGTTGTGTAACCAGAATTCTAGGGTGAATTGCTGTGTTGTATTCTGTCCTCTCTAGAAGCTGTGAAGTAATAGAGAGTGGTTGCTTGATCAAAGCTGTGAAGTAAGATCAAGGTTACTCAAAGTGGGTTCTTTGAGTGTTTGTAAGGGATTGAGTGGTGTTCTCATACCTAAGTTGTTTCTTAGGTAGGAAGTCATTAGTAGAGTATAAGTTTAGGAGATTGTCAACGGGTTGTTGAGTCTGTAAATTATATCTACAAGTAGTGAATTCCATCCCTGGCTTGGTATCCCCCAGAGTAGGTTGGTTGTAACCGAACTGGGTTAATAATTCTTGGTGTTATTTTACTGTTATTGCTGTCCATTGTACAGAGTGTGTTGTTGTGACATCGCACCTTAACATCACACGTCTGATACCAGAATTTTAGAACCCATTACATGCAGACATGTTTTATAACAATTTCCTGACATCATGTCAGACATTGTCTATTCTTCCAGGATTCTTCTTCTGATTTGACCATACAGAGAATTCTTCACAAATATATGATCCCAGTCTGCAAGAGAAAAATAAATTCTCCCAGACTCAGTCAATGATTCTTAAGCATCCAATAAGAACCATTTAAATATGCATTGCCAAGCTTCCCGCAACTTGCAACAATACTTAAATGTCAAGACATCCTACTTGACATCTCAGTTTACTTGACGCACAAATGCAAACTGGAACTTCTACAATAATGCCAAGCCATCTTGACATCTCAGTTTGCTTGACGCACAAATGCAAACTGGAACTTCAACAATAATGTCAAGCCATCTTGACATCTCAGTTTGCTTGACGCACAAATGCAAACTGAAACTTCATCTTAGATCAAGAGGCCTCTCCCCTTGACTAAGGTAACTGGTGCTCCTCCACTGAACACCCAAGCTAATGACTAGAAAACATAAGACGCATGTTCATGTCTTCAAGAGCGCACCCTCTGTTCAATACACCTGCTGAATGCAACCATTAACTCTCTTATTGTTCCCTCTGATAATAAACAATAATCACTCACACATGATCACCATCATGCTACCCGTGAGGAAGTGTATACCAACCATAACAAACTCATGGCTTGAGATCAAAGTCCCATTGATCCCCCTCATCCTGCAACCATCTACACACCACACGAACTCCTCTTGAATTCTCATGTATAGACCTCCAGCTGCTTGAGGCACAAACCAATTGAATCAGAATGCTTCATATTCCTCAAAGAGACGCACATGGCCCCTTAGTTTGTTATAACGATGTCAGCTATCGTATGCATGCTCCAGAACTTCACAGCTGCTAAACTGATCCACTACTAGCATGACTTGCTCCAAGGGCTCCAATTCCGTATACAAGATTTTCCACTGACCTCATCAGACCAGCATTAGAGACAAACACCCCATAATTCAAGACAGTCATTCCTATCATTCTCCCGTATGATAATCTGGAATACTTCTGATTTATGGTGAATCTCCACTTCTGAACGCATTCAGGAAGCAAACTTCCATGCAATCAACACATGATTCACTTCAGTCTTCGCAAACACTCACATCCTCCTTCCAAGGAACCCTTCTACTCCATCATTCTCCCGGATGATCATGTAGATACTTCTTGGACACGATGCAAGTAACCAGTTAATCACAGAACTTGAAATCCTTCACCAAGGATAACTAACCCAAGGATGTTCTAACATCTGTTAGGACATCTTCCGCACATCACAAACACCACACACCATGGTTCTTGATATGCTCCACCACTGGACTTACTATCAGCCTAGTAATCCACACCGAAGATCTTCACACAACACTGCATCACCAACTTGAACAGAGAAGACTTCAGAAACCCAGAGAGAAATACACTCTCAACCACCAAATAAGGTATGCTTCCATTCTCAACCCAGAACTTCTGCCACAAGCTTCCAGAGAACCAAAACCTCCTTATAATTTCAACTAACTACTCTTCTACAATAGAGCAATCAGTTTCAAGCATCCTGCTTAAACGCATATTGTGAAACCAATCAAATGCCACCTTTTGATTGACCTTAGGGATGGCAGGCAGACCCAAAACTGCAGGGCCCACCCGCACCCGAACTTGAGTCAACGAGTGAAAACCCGAGTTGACTGGGTTTGGGTGCCACCCGATATTTTGGGTGCCACCTGATACTTTGGGTGTGGGTTTGGGTAATGTAAGACCCGTGTCTGAAACCCAAAACCACACCCGATATATATATATATATATATATATATATATATATATATATATAATTTTTTTTTTTGAGTTTTTGCTACGGGTTCGGGTTTGGGTGAAAAAACCCGAACCCAACGGGTGTGGACGTGGGTGTTATTTTGCCACCCGAATAGCCTTTGGGTTCGGGTTCGGGTGGTGATTTTGGGTGCGGGTTTGGGTAGTGTGAAACCCGCACCCGACCCGACCCGTTGCCATCCCTAATTGACCTTACTCATCTTCAGAACTCCCACAAGATACCCTGATCTACTAATGAAATCAGATCTTCAAGTCACATGAACTACTTGCCCTACAATAAGACATCTTGGATCCACCAAGCCTATTAGTCATGTAACATCTTCTCATCCACAGCTCCCGCAAACTGCATGAGATAGACCTTTTTGAAGAATCCATCACTCCCATTCTCCTGTAGATCACCTTATCTTAAGCTGATGTGCCACATCACCAGCTGAGACTTCTGATGTCAAGTTAGATGTCCAAACATTATGACATCCAACTGTTGAATTCAGCTCTTCCTTCTCCCACTTAGAAGAACCTTCTCCCTTTGCAGAAACAGATTTCCATGCTCTCACACACTTGATTGAACAACAAAGTTTTGAGTAGACAACCTTCATTCTGCTTTAAAACTCCAAAGACTTCAAACCTGCCACATCTGAATCTTTAGAAAATAAGTAGTCCAAGACTACCCCATAACAATACCAAAGAATGCCACTTCCCTTAGTAGAGCCGTCAGTAGAACGCCAGAGATAACTGCCACTTATCCTCAAACTTCACAACCAGAGCAAACACTATGCTCCAAAGCACCTGGATCAAAAACTAACCCAAGCTGTAACCATCAAGATTATGATGTCTTCATAGTATTCCATCTCTATCTTCAATGGTATCACCATCTGGACAAGTCATTCATATTACTTTCCAGGAAACAGACGCTAAGCCAATAATCCCAGGCCAATACCTAGGAGACTTTTGAGCGAATGCGGAAACCCTCCCATGATTCTACAAGCCTCTGATGAAAAGATGTTAGAATATCTGACAGAACATCCTCAATCTTGACTTTCAAGGATAATCAATTAAATACTTGTGGATTCCACAAATAGCAATTGATCTTAAATCCTTGTACCATAACCCTTCATCACTACTATATCTGAGCTCCACCAGATCATGTCATGAACACTTATACAGTATTCAATCTTATTGCAAGTATCTTCATCAATGACAATGTTGAGATACCAAGGTTGCCACCCTTGACTCAAGTAACTAAGACTTCCTCTGAACAAGTCTTATTTACCTCAACAACTCTTCAATTAGATTGGATCCACTCTTAGGGTCAAGAGAGATGAATCCTTCCTTGCTGTTTTTGGATGGTGAAAATAAATCACCTCCACGTTCTTCAGATTGTGTCTCAAGGAAACACCTTCTAGTCAGAAGAGTAACTAGAAGACTCAGATACACGACATAGATATCTTTATGAGTGGACTTGAGAGAATTCTCAAGTATCTTTGACAACCTAGCTGACCAAACATTTATCAAACTCCTAGAGCAAGAACCTGATAAACTTTAACTCAACTCCTCTCCTCTTCAACTGACTCCAAACTGCACTAACAAACCAAGCTTCTAAGTACCAAGTCACCATACCAGATATCTAACCACAACTCTCTTCACTCCATCACTCCCGACTTTGGAATAAAAGAATGCATATATCTTCAAACATAGAGGCCGACGATTGAGACCTTCCACCAACTGTCTTCAGTAACAACTCCAGAATCCCATAATTTGAGAGCTCTTCCATCAGAAACATATGCAGCGAAACCACCGAGGAACAGATCCTGCTTGCCCTAATAAGATGTCACAATATCTTACAAGACACATCAACAAGAGAACTAGCCACTTCTCCTGTAGTTGTTGTAGAATCTCCTCAGCAACATGAACAACCTCCAGGTTGCTCCCTTCGATCCAGAACATTCATCTCATCCATTAATACCCTTGGGTATGTTTGAGTTGATTGATCTGATCTCCAAAACTCCTCCTTGTTTAAATGCCAGAAAGTATCTCCCAAAGATCTCATCCAGAACCAGACATGATGCCCACTCTGATACCAATTGAAATTCTGGCCTATGCAGACAACAGATGTCCTAGCACATGTCAAGACATTGTGTTGCATAATCTTTTAAACTCAGAGGCACAACTACAGACTAATACCTTGAATATCAGAACTGCACACACACACACAGATGTCACGACATCTGATCCAACATGTCAGTCAAGAACATTAACAAAACTGTAAATTGAAGAATGTTAAAATAAGACAGTAATTGTTAACCCAGTTCGGTGCAATTCACCTACATCTGGGGGATACCAATCCAGGATGAAGTCTTCACTATCGTGTAGACTGTTACAAAGCTAAACTCCCCCGGTTATAACTTTATCCATAACATCTACCCAATGAACATCTTTACCAAGGCTAAACTCAAACGTTTACAACCCTGATATGAGATACCCCACTCACATCCTAATCATAACCTGTGATATCTCTGTCTTCTGCCAATACAGAACCAGTCGCGGTTTCTTGACCTTCAAGTTATCTTGGACTTGCTTCAAAGCTTCGTCCAAGAATAATACAATAACCATTACCTACAGGTTTCTGGTTGTGTACATGCACCTATGTTATCCTCTCTGCATCCCATATTACAGAGGGGAACTACAAACCTAAGAGCCAACGACTCTCAAAACCTAAACCCTTATTTTTACAAAAGAGAACTAGGTTACAATTGTTACATAAGGCTGCACAACCCTAGGTCTAAGTCTTCATATATATATATATATATATATATATATATAGTCTTCTGTCTTGGGCTTTCTATTTTTGATCCTTGATCCAGTATTAAAATCCTGCTATATCAGTCCAGGATGTCACATCTTGCTGTTAGGACATCTTCTCCGACATCTTTGATCTTGGCAGTTTCTTCATCTTTATTGTTGATATGTTTTACCAAAATTTAGTCAAACTCTAGGTGCTTTCAAATTCAAATAAATCACAAAATCAAATAATTCACAAAATCACTTAATTAATTAATATAAATAAATAATTACTAAAAATTGGGGTGTTACAATCACCAAATCTTATCATTGACTATTAGTATTGTTTTACACCCTTACACTGATTAATGATATTATAAAGTTGTTTTTTTTATCTTAATGAGTAATGGATTAGTCAACGAGGATATATAAAAATGAAATTGCTTTTAAACTTAAACTTGATAATAAGAATGATCGGAGGTGATCAGACTGGATCTTCGTGGCCTTCGTGTAGGACAGATGGGGATGCTTGTATGAGAGAGAAGAGGGGTTGTACCTGGAAGGTACTTCGATGCCAAAGTAAGTGTTTGGTCAAAAGAGAGAAAGCAAGTGCACAAGTAAGATTTCAAGTATTGGATATTGGATACCTGCCCCTCTCAAGTGAGAGGGTATTTATAGAGGTAACCCCCAGCACGGGGCCAAGGTCTTCCATGTGGCCGAAATATCTGGTCGACCAATGGGAGACTGCCAGGTAGAGGGCAAGGCGCGTGGCCTTTTGACCTGGTTCGACTGTCTTCGAGAGATCCGGGGAGACAGTTGGTCGCATGAACTGTTAAGCGAGTGAGGGGGACATGCCCAACGGCTAGTTCCTGCCCAACGGCTAGTTTCTCTCCAACGGCTAGTTTCTGCCCAACAACTAGTTTCTAGCTATTGGGCCTGGCCAATAGCTAGACTGGATTGGGCCTTGCCCTACTGGGGGCAAAGCGCCTGCCCAGTCCAGAACAGGAGCCCCCAAGTCTTTGCTCTGGGGAAAAGTAATGACTTAAGGTAGTTACGTGGAAAGTTACCTTTGAGCTTTAGTGTTCGGGGACATGTCCCTTGCCTTGGCTAACACCGAGGTGGTCGGCATCGGTGTTTTAACCTGTCCGACCACCCCTCATCGCGCGAGGAGTATACTTGCAAAAAGGGTGTTTTATGTTGACCAGGCTTTAAGAAGGGTGCCCACCGAATTGGCGTTTTTGTGTCGAGGAGGTGTGCTCGCGGGATGGCAGAAGACTTGGTGAATGTATCGTCTAGCTTTGGGAATGCCAAATGAAGATTCCCTTTCTGACACGTGGTGGTGCATTTAACTCCTGTCAGACCTAGAGGTCTAGGCTATGATGGCCTTTGCGTTTCCCAAGGGAGCAAGTGCTTATAAAAAGGGGGGAGAAGGGATTTATTTGCACACTTCACACAAATTTCTCTCCTCAATCCCTTTTGCTCTGCAACTCGTCCTTTCACCGGAGTTCACCTTCGCCGCCGTCGATCTTCATCATCTACGCCCAGAGCTTCATCTTCAACCTCCAGACTCAAGTAAGCTCTTCATTTTTTTCTGCAATTCCCATGGTGTTCTTCATTTTTTGGAAGTATTCATGGATTTTCCGGCGACATATGGATTTTTCAGTTGAAGATTCATGTGTTCTTTGATGAAGGCATGCATTTATGGGAAATCCATGAAGAACATGAAGAACATGGAATGAATGTTTATGATTATTGCATATGTTGGTGTAGATCCTCCAAGGTTTTGGTTAGGATTAGTTTTAGGTTTGTAGTCAGGCATTAGGCCTATTCGCCACAAAGCTCTGGCTTTTGTGCGGCGAGCTTACTTCTTTGAGTAAGCTCAAGTCTTTTTGCTAAGTCGCGGAGACTCGTTCCCGTCGTAGGGGACAGCGGAGTCATCGTATTCATTCGCAGTCGATGTGGGCTCGAGGTTGTCCCCGACTTCTTCCTAGGCCTTTCACTTGATCAGTGGTGGAAGGGTAGATTTGATCTTAGTCGTCGAATTCACTTTTTCTTCCTCTGCTTTTCAGGTGAAATGGCTGATCCTCGCGAAAAAGTTGTGCCAGATGCTGGGGCCGCGCACGAAGAGGCAGAGCAGTCCGTTGAATATGCCAACATCCACGTAGCAAGAGGGGACCTTAAATGGATCACCCAGGAACCTCTGTCGACGAATTCGACGTTTACTAAAGAAGAAATTTGGGAGTTCCCCTATCTAGAAGACCGGGCCGAGGATGCGCCGGTGCAGTGGAGGGCTATCTGCCTAACAGAGAACACAAAATTTGATCGATCTACCTGGGGATGCGGTTCCCCATGTATGAGTTCGCCTTTGTGGAGGCTAAGTTCCGTTTACCCTTCACCGACTTCCAAGAGGCCCTCTTTCGCCACTTGGAATTGTGCCCCGCCCAGCTTCATCCAAACGCGCTGGCCTTCATACGTGCTTTCGAGCTGGTGTGTCATTTCTTACACATCAGAGGACTGTGGACCTCTTCTTCTGTATCTTCTAACTAAAACGAAGCACCACGGGCTCGAAGCAAAGCTGGGTGTCCTTCAAGCAGTAGAGCAGGCTCTTTTGGCCATATTCGGAGTCTGTTCGACATTTCAATGACAGGTTTTTGGTCGTGAAACCCGTCTCCGAGACGGCTAAGAGGTCCATCTCCATGCTTGAAACCGTGACCATCGATGGCCGACAAGTTGAGAAGCCAGTATCCAAGTTCCCTTTGGACTGAGTGTTCGCGCACTTCAGATACAGGACCGACCAGTTCCTTGTCAAGCATGAGCAGCTCAGTGAGGGGGACAAGGAGTCCTACCGGGTTCTCCATGCCTACGTGGAGAGTTTCAGTCCGGCCTTTGTGGTGGACAGGGACGATAATGAGTTACCCGGGGACGACAGGGAGCCTGCTCGGGCAGGTCGCTATATCAATACTAAGACTCTTCTTGAGTGTGAAAACGACGATGTTGCTTTCCAGCTTCTTGGTATAACTTGCTCTTGTGCCCGTATTTGCTTTTTTTTTTTCTAATTGTGATGACTTATCTTTCCTTGTGTGTGCAAAGAAAATGGCAGATATGAGGGAATTCCTGATGAGGTCTCAAGCGGCCAAAGTCCAGAAGAAGGTGCCTCTGATGCCCAAAGCTGGAGCGGCCAAGCAGCAGGCGACGCTGGAAAGATTCGTGGCCGGAGGTGGTCCTACTTCAGGGACGACCTCTACCCCACTGACTCTGGACACATCCCACAAGAGGAAGCAGGATGACATTGGCTCCTCCCCGGCGGGCGGCTCGGGTGGTTTCTCTGGAGGGAAATTTGTATTGCCCTCATGTTATCTTCATGGGAAGATGTTTGAGAGGGAGAGCTCTATCGTCGTCCCAAAACTTGACGCCTCAACTATCTTGTCCACCGATCCCCAGGTGCAGAGGAAACTTTTCTGCCAGGATGCGGCCGACATGATCAGGATATTGGAAGCGGAGCTGGCCCTTGGAGATGCAGAGGTGGTTCCTCTCGCCGACCTCAAGAAGACTAAGGTCAGGATCAATGACTTGGAGCTAGAGAATGCAAATATAGACAATGAGCTGAAGAAGCTGCAAGGCCACCAAGTGGCCAAGATATTGCTCCAAAAGGAAGTAACCCAAATGAGGGAAAAGGTGACCAAAGTAAACAAGGAAAACACCCGTTTGAAGGCGAGGATAGCTGAGCTAGAGAAGTCGTCGGCAGTTGGTCAGGACGAGACCGACGACGAGAATACCTTGAATATGAGGAGGGACCTGATCGAGAGGATCCGTCTTCTCGGGGAGGATAATTTGGGGGCAGTTGAATTTGGTTTTAACGTTGCTTTGGAGCTGTTGAAGGCCCTCAACTCCGACATCCAGCTGCTGACCGAGGGAATGGGTCTACTCAACGTGGTCGTCAATGGCGAGGTGGTCCCCTCGGAGGTTGCCAATGAGGCCGTTTAGTTTAATTTTTGAATGTACTTGTATTTTGTGGGCCTGCGTGCCTTTTGTTGTACCCCAAATTTTACCCCTTAGATGTCATAACATCTTGCATTGACATTTAAATTCAATCATCTATGCATTGTTAACTAACCACTTCATTTTGCAAGTTTATTTCTTTTGTGAAAGCCAGGGTTTACACAAAGAAGAGGGCAAAGTTCCCTAAGCCAAGCTCTCATCTGATTCAAGGAGAGAGGACAATTAAGGCTCCAAATGCAACTTTTGAGTTCACATACATCCTAGAGGTCTTACTCAACAAGAATTTAGGTGTGACTGGCTCTCATCACTAGTAGCTTGAGCCACAAGTTCACCCTGCCTCCAATTAGGGTTTTGTTATGACAAGACAATTATGACCTTTGACATTGATCAAGAGTTGTTCTCAAACCCTGGTACATGACTTAATGTGATAGTAGATACCCCTAGATACTATCTATGAGCCTTATATATGATGGAAGAAGCAAGATCATCAGATATCATTCAAGTGCATTCACCAGTGAAATTAGGGTTTTGACTGAGGCTCTAACCTTTGAGATTTTGATCCAAAATGAAACATACAAGTCCTCAATCCATCATGACATGTCTCATTGATGAGTTAAGACATGAGAGATCAATTTTTAAGAAGTTTCTTGCAAAGGAAGCAAGGTTTGGTTCATGAAACTTTTCAAATGTGGAAATTTCACTACTTGTGCAAAAATTGAACCAGTCATAACTTTCAAACCACACATCCAAATTGAGTGACTCAAAGCTCAAATAGAAGCTCTTTCCATGATCTTCAAATGCCTTCTTGGATTACCCTTGTTTTCTTTGCATCCAATGCCTTCATGGATTACCCTTGTTTGCTCACTTTCATCTGATGCCTTCTTAGATTTAACATTTTATCTCATTCTTATCTGATGCTTTCTCAGATATTATAATTTGTACCCTTCATTCAAAGCCATTATTGGATGACTGGTTTCTTTGCATCCAATGCTTGCTTGGATCCATGATTTGTTCACTTTTATCTAAAGCAATTATTAGATATTATGATAGGTACCTTTCATTCAAAGCCATTATTGGATGTCTGTCTTCTTTTTCCATCTGATGTTTTTTTCGGATGTGCCTTTCTCTGTCTTTTCTGGGTTTTTTTGAAGATCCTGTTTGAACTCTTCAGTATAAGAAAATCCCAGAAAATCTTTTGTTGATGTCTATCCTTTTATTTCAAATTGATCCCCAGAAGAGATCATGTCTTCTTTCTGGTTCCATGCCCAGTAAAGAGTGTGCTTTTATTTTCCGCAGTGTTTCCTTAGAGTCTCCCCATTGAGTCTCTTATGTTGGTTAGTCTGTATCCCCAGTGAGTTTTCCTCATGGATACTAACCATCATCCTTTCCCAGTAAGCCCTCTGTGGTGGTTTGCTCTTTATCTTTGGTGTTTTATTGGCCTGCATCTTTGCAATATCATCATACTATCATGCTAGAAGTTCATGGAATGTCAGCATTTGCATGTCTGATGCTTGTCCTTAGCATCTGCATTCCATCTAAGGGAAAATTTTTTGGTTTGCTATATTTAAATACCTTTTCACCTTGATGCCCCGAGGATTTCCATTCCTTATGCCATCTGGCAAAGCTATTTAAATAGGGGCAACTGTTGTACCCCAAATTTTACCCCTTAGATGTCATAACATCTTGCATTGACATTTAAATTCAATCATCTATGCATTGTTAACTAACCACTTCATTTTGTAAGTTTATTTCTTTTGTGAAAGCCAGGGTTTACACAAAGAAGAGGGCAAAGTCCCCTAAGCCAAACTCTCAGCTGATTCAAGGAGAGAAGGACAATTTAGACTCCAAATGCAACTTTTGAGTTCACATACATCCTAGAGGTCTTAATCAACAAGAATTCAAGTGTGATTGGCTCTCATCACAAGTAGCTTGAGCCACAAGTTCACCCTGCCTCCAATTAGGGTTTTGTTATGACAAGACAATTATGACCTATGACATTGATCAAGAGTTGTTCTCAAACCCTGGGACATGACTCCATGTGATAGTAGACACCCCTAGAGACTATCCATGAGCCTTAGATATGATGGAAGAAGCAAGATCATCAGATATCATTCAAGTGCATTCACAAGTGAAATTAGGGTTTTGACTGAGGCTCTAACCTTCGAGATTTTGATCCAAAATGAAACATACAAGTCCTCAATCCATCATGACATGTCTCATTGATGAGTTAAGACATGAGAGATCAATTTTTAAGAAGTTTCTTGCAAAGGAAGCAATGTTTGGTTCATGAAACTTTTCAAATGTGGAAATTTCACTACTTGTGCAAGAATTGAAACAGTCATAACTTTCAAACCACACATCCAAATTGAGTGACTCAAAGCTCAAATGGAAGCTCTTTCCATGATCTTCAAACGCCTTCTTGGATTACCCTTGTTTTCTTTGCATCAAATGCCTTCTTGGATTACCCTTGTTTGCTCACTTTCATCTGATGCCTTCTTAGATTTAACATTTTATCTCATTCTTATCTAATGCTTTCTCAGATATTATAATTTGTACCCTTCATTCAAAGCCATTATTGGATGACTGGTTTCTTTGCATCCAATGCTTTCTTGGATCCCTGATTTGTTCACTTTTATCTAAAGCAATTATTAGATATTGTGATAAGTACCTTTCATTCAAATCCATTATTGGATGTCTATTTTCTTTTGCCATATGATGTTTTTTCCGGATGTGCCTTTCTCTGTCTTTTCTGGGTTTTCTTGAAGATCCCGTTTGAACTCTTCAGTATAAGAAAATCCCAGAAAATCTTTTGTTGATGTCTATCCTTTTATTTCAAATTGATCCCCAGAAGAGATCATGTCTTCTTTCTGGTTCCATGCCCAGTAAAGAGTGTGCTTTTATTTTCCTCAGTGTTTCCTCAGAGTCTCCCCATTGAGTCTCTTATGTTGGTTAGTCTGTATCCCCAGTGAGTTTTTCTCATAGATACTAACCATCATCCTTTCCCAGTAAGCTCTCTGTGGTGGTTTGCTCTTTATCTTTGGTGTTTTATTGGCCTGCATCTTTGCAATATCATCATACTATCATGCTAGAAGTTCATGGAATGTCAGCATTTGCATGTCTGCTGCTTGTCCTTAGCATCTGCATTCCATCTAAGAGAAAAATTTTCGGTTTGCTATATTTAAATACCTTTTCACCTTGATGCCCCGAGGATTTCCATTCCTCGTGGCATCTGGTAAAGCTATTTAAATAGGGGCAACTGTTGTACCCCAAATTTTACCCCTTAGATTTCATAACATCTTGCATTGACATTTAAATTCAATCATCTATGCATTGTTAACTAACCACTTCATTTTGCAAGTTTATTTCTTTTGTGAAAGCCAGGGTTTACACAAAGAAGAGGGCAAAGTCCCCTAAGCCAAACTCTCATCTGATTCAAGGAGAGAAGGACAATTAAGACTCCAAATGCAACTCTTGAATTCAAATACATCCTAGAGATCTTACTCAACAAGAATTCAAGTGTGATTGGCTCTCATCACAAGTAGCTTGAGCCACAAGTTCACCCTGCCTCCAATTAGGGTTTTGTTATGACAAGAGAATTATGACCTATGACATTGATCAAGAGTTGTTCTCAAACCCTGGGACATGACTCCATGTGATAGTAGACACCCCTAGAGACTATCTATGAGCCTTAGATATGATGGAAGAAGCAAGATCATCAGATATCGTTCAAGTGCTTTCACCAGTGAAATTAGGGTTTTGACTGAGGCTCTAACCTTTGAGATTTTGATCTAAAATGAAACATACAAGTCCTCAATCCATCATGACATGTCTCATTGACGAGTTAAGATATGAGAGATCAAGTTTTAAGAAGTTTCTTGCAAAGGAAGCAAGGTTTGGTTCATGAAACTTTTCAAATGTGGAAATTTTTTCACTACTTGTGCAAGAATTGAATAAGTCATACCTTTCAAACCACACATCCAAATTGAGTGACCCAAAGCTCAAATGGAAGCTCTTTCCATGATCTTAAAAACATATTAGAGGACCCTCTTTCAAAAAATGCATGGTTTTTAAGTTATAGGACTTGGAAGATAAGCTACCCTTGGGACTTTGTGAAATTTTCTGCTTTTTCACCTTAGTTTTCACACAACTTCAACTCCATTTTTCATCAAGATCCCTTGTGATTCAGAACTTGAGTCAAGAATGAAAGTTGTAGAGGACATTGGGGGCTTTCTAAAAAGTACTAGAACTCCTCAATCCATTGAGTGAGCTGTGAGATTCAAAGCTCCAAAGTTAGGGTTTCATTTCTTAAGTTTCAAGCAACCAACTTGTGCATAATGATACAAAACCTCTTCTAATCACCAAAGCTTTCACATTTCTGAGTTTTAAAGGTAGGTTTAATGATGTTTAGACCTCTGCCATGAATTTGCAGGTGTTTTGCATTAAAATAACATGGTTCATTTCAAATTGGTGCAACTTGACAAGAGGTGAGAGAAACTTTTCAAAGACAAAAACATTGTTTATACCTTGAGCCTTGGTCCAATCCCATCACTCTCATTTTCTCAACCAAACCCTATCATCTATTAGAGATCTTGGAGACTTTTGGGGCCAAAACCAGCTCACACTAGAAACCTCTCCAAAAGGAGTAAAGTTTCATTTTTCTGCCCATGCTTCAAATCTTCCATTTTCCATATAAAAGGAGGAGCATCCTCACTTGTTTTCTCACCAACAATAAGAACAAAACCAATTAATAGAACAGAAGAAAAACACCACACTGATAGACACTATTCTTCTTTGTTCAAAGGAAGAAAATACACTAACTCACCACTTGCTGCAAGCATACCACAAAAGAGAGAGTTTCATTGCCCACCACATATCATAAAACTCATCAATATCAGAACATCAACCAATATCCTCTCATTATCTCTCTTAGTGCGGCACATTCACCACTGTCCATAACAAAAGAAAGGCTCGTGAGAATATTACAAACCACAATCAGACCAACAAGACACACAATAATCTGTGAGTTCTGACTTAACAAGTAAGAGGGAGGAAGAGAATACTTTGCTGTAGCTTTCAAGGGTGAGGAGGAAGAAGTCTTGGGATCTTAAAAAGTGTAGTGGACTAGGTAACTCTAATAACCTCTCATTCTATGTTCAATGGATGATCATAATCACTTGAATGCTCATGCTGTTATTGTTTGAATATTGATGTATGATGCATTTGTTCACACTGGTTGTCATTGATCATTTGGAACACTATGTTCATGTCTTTATGTCAAGGCTCACATGTTCAAAATGCTCTAAAAAATGTCTATTTTATTCTAGATTAATACCATGTAGTTGGTTTGGATTTCTGTTGGCTTAATAGGTAAATTGTTCTTAGTCATTCTCCTCTAACTCATAATTCCAAGTTCAAAATAGCTTGAGTATTCCAACTATTATCATGTTTTGTTTGGCATTGAAATCAAATAGTAATGTGATGTATGAATCCTTTGAGGTATTTCTTGAACACTACCAGTTGTTGATTTGGAATACATTGTGTTTACACTGTAGCCCGTGCGTTTAAATTGTCCTAAAGTTGTTCATTCCATGTTGGTTCAGATTAACCACATCTTAAGTTCTGTTGAAGCTGTGTTGGCACTAAGTATTTACTCTTACCCCTACATCCTTGATCTACCTATGTGTAGATTTGAACTGATCATATTACTGTGATCTTGTTTTTTATGCTTGCATTCAAATCAGTTTTGGTAGAGGTTTGAGGCCTGGAGTATGCATTATGGCACGATGTGGTTGATGTCATTTTTGGGACCATAGATCTTCATGGCCATTTCCTCCAAATACCAATTGTTATTTTAAGAAGTTTAGGGTTTATTGTTACTATACTATATGAGCCCTATGGATTAGTATGTTATTCCATGACTTTTGGTTAAGAGACAGTTTGGAAATATTGGTCCAAAGTGAGAGGTTGTCGCGTTTCCCTTCTCTGCGTATTCGCGAGGTTTTTTTTACGTTTTTTGTTACATTGCTGGCATGGGAAAGAAAGAGCATGGTGATGTGATTGGCCAAGGGAACTTTTGGCGTTTAGTTAGTTAAGGAAGGGCGTGACCGGTTGATTTCATTTTGTTAGTATGTCATGTAACCTTATTTCACGTTGGTTTTTGGGGAATATTATTTTTTTAAGAATTGTGGGTTTATAAGTTTGTAGGGGTGGCATATACACTGGATGTATAGCCACCCCAGTGGTTAATGACGCGCCTTGTAACCTTGGGGTCTGGGGTTCGAATCCCCCTCGCCCCAGACCTCTTTTATTGATTTTCTTTTTTTAACTCCCACTCTACATTGGACTTGGGCCCTGCGCAAAATCACTAGCTACACCCCTCACCCGCGAGGCCCAAACGAGGAACAGCATAATTCAGTCCACTTTCACTCTACTAATGCACCCCCATGTCATATTTTCTTTTCCAAATATTTTATTTTCTTTTTCACTTCAATTTCTTTTCTTAAAATATTTTGTTTAACATAAAAATTCCAAAAAAAAAAAATCATATTTGTTCTTTATTGCTTAATTTAATTTTTTTCCATAATTTAATTTTTATTTTATTTTTTTATTTTACATTAAATAAAAAAATTTATAAAAAACATATATAAAACGTTTTTTCCTATTAAATGTTGTACTCCAATTAAAAGTCACCTTTTCCTTGAAAGTTTTTGTGACAATTTTTTGACACATGAGAGATTGTTATTTAGTGAGAATTCTTTAACTTAGGATAGGTTCGTTTCTATTTAGATTTTTGTTTATATCTCTACCTTGAATATCTTTGCCTTTAATCTCATGTTTGAATGCTCTCTTTATCATATACACCATTTGTTTATATTTGTTGTGAACAGTTTATTGTCTCTTGCCTTGATGCTTGGATCATACTTGTGGATTTAATCATGTTAAATTGCTATGTATCTCCTCTTGAATTCTTAAACTTATATTGTTCATATGAATCTCAATTCCCTTGTAACATTCTTATTCATAAGAAGTTTTGTTATCCTCCCATCCTTCCAAAGGAAAGTCTTTCTATTGACCTCAAAGTCATAGATAGTTCATAATCACACCTTGACCTCATAGTCATAGGTATTTACTTCCCTCCTTGACCTC
The DNA here is from genome assembly GCA_022829125.1 of Lathyrus tuberosus. Lineage (NCBI taxonomy): Eukaryota > Viridiplantae > Streptophyta > Magnoliopsida > Fabales > Fabaceae > Lathyrus > Lathyrus tuberosus. The sequence continues at coordinate 12,607,164 of JALAZF010000048.1, forward strand.
ATAGTCATAGGATTCCCTCTTGACCTCATAGTCATAGAGCCATCTTTCACCTTTGACCTCACAGTCATAGGTTTCCATTCTCCCTTGGCCTCATAGTCATTCAATCTTACAACTTACAACAAGTTAGAGTTCATGAACTCTATGTGAGACTCATCACCTTGAGTATTCACTTCCCCCTATAACTTAGACTTAGAGAGTTTCTTAAACTCTATATGAGCTCATACTCATTCCCCTTGGAACTTTGACCACAGTCAATGGTTCTTCACCCTTAGTTAGGGGAACTACGGATGCTCTGATTTCTCAAGTTCTTCTTGAGAATACGTAGGCATAGGATTGTGAGATCCTAGCGAGCCACCTTTTCTTTTTCTACCTTTTTTCCTTTACATCCAATGCCTTCTTGGATTCCACCTTTTCTTTTACACCCTTTTACCCTATAGTGAGGTGAACTACGGTTGCTCTGATTCTTTATTCAGATACGCAGGCACAAGATGCGACGTCTTGGTGAGCATACTTAGTGTATATACCTCTAGGTCTTTACCTTAGCACATTTCCCTCAGCAAGCAAATAATAACTTAACACAAATACTAACAAGAGGTTCTTGTAGAGTACTACAGATATCTAGGATGCTAACACCTTCCCTAGGTATAACCAACCCCCAAACTTTAGATCTCTTAGATGTGTCTTTACATAGCGCACTTATGGTTTTTCGATCTTTACTATTTCCTTTGGATAAATCAAAGCTCGGTGGTGAACTTCATGTTTTGTGATTCAAGTTAATTAATAGCTTGTTATTCGATTCTCACCGCAACAAAAATGGCGACTTCACTAGGGACACTCCCCATAAGAGGGTTAAGCCTATCTTGTTTGTATTTGTGTTATTTACATGTTTGCTTGCTTGTATACTTGTATATTCATATCTATATATATGCCTGTTGTGCTTGGGTTTTCTGTATGTAGGGTTGCTACTTTGAGTGGTGAGGATATGTCATATACCCAGACTTGATTACACTTATAGGGCGATGGTATATTCAAAGAGGCTTTGAGGGAGTCGATTCCCAAAAAGGTTAACTTGAGACACCATCACTCAGTGAGGTCCTCTTGAGAGTCTAGTCATGTTGAACGAGTTTATTCGTGAAAACATGCTACTCTTGACATAGGTGCCATCGATACTGAGAACCGTAGTTACCTTTAACCCCACTTGGCCTTTTAGGACGTAGTGCCGTGACCATGAGGGAGTCTATTTTTGAAATGGTTGTCACGTGATACTACACTCGGACGAGAATCTCTTGAGAATATTATTGACTACCAAGTTATTCAGGAAATCGACAATATCTGAAAGATGGGTTGTTGACTCTGGGAACTTCTTAGAACCCTGTTCTATGGATACAAGAACCCTAGTACACACCTTGTGATTGGTTCTTTACCCAGAATCCATGTTGTGATCTCGAACCCTTGATCCTGTTGCATGTGTTTTGCATCTTGGTTGCATCGCATTGCATATCATTTGCATATTTGCATGATTCATTGCATACGCCTGTCTATCCAGTTACTTATCTCCAGCTGTCTATATATTCCAGAGTTTGTCTGTGAGTCATCAAGTTGATTCCTCGACACAAGTATCAGACTAGACCTAACTACAGACTCAAGATATCAGAGCAAGAGGCACACAATGCTGAAGTCCGAATGGAAATCGATGACCTTAAGTAGAGCATGACTAAACTCACTGAGATGATTCAAGTTTTGATTGCTAGGGGAGAGCAACCCCAAAGGACTGTCATTCAGGAAGTTTTAAGTGCTGATCCTCCACCGGTTCAAGTGCCATCATCAACTTGGCCAGAGTTTAGTTTGTGACACAACTATTCTCCACGATTATATCTACTGCTATGGTTGGTCAGACTACTATACCTGTATTTCAAGCTCCTATTTTTGTTGAGCCCAAACCTATAGTCCATGCCGTTCCATAGACTGTTCAAGCTTCTTTTGAGAATCCCCTCTTTGAGAACAATGCTTCCAGTGCTTAGGGTGATGAGCCTGAAGACTTTGTTGAACCTGAAGTTGTCCGTGAGCAGTTTCAGATCTTAGACAAAAGACTTAAAGCCGTTGAGGGTAATGACTTCTTTAATGTGGATGCAGACAACATGTGCTTAGTGTCTAAACTTGTTGTTCCTGCTAAGTTCAAAACTCCAGAATTTGTGAAGTATAAGGGGCATTCTTGTCCGAGGGCTCATTTGGTCATGTATCTTCGCAAGATAACTACTTATACCAAAAATCAGAAGTTGTTTATCCACTCTTTTCAGGATAGCTTGAGTGGGGCATCACTCAAATGGTATATGGGTCTCGAGAAAAACTTCATTCACTGCTTCCAAGATCTTGTAAATGCCTTCATGGAGCAGTATAAATATAACCTTGACATGGCTCCTGATCGTCGCCAACTGCAAAATATGACTCAACATGAAAAGGAATCTTTTAAGGAGTATGCACAGCGCTGGAGAGAGTTGGATTCCCAAGTTGAACCTCCTTTGGCTGAGAAGGAATTAACTAGAATGTTCATGGATACCCTGTCCTCGTTCTATTGGGAGAAGATGATTGGAAGTGTTTCCTCCAATTTCACTGATTTGGTTACTATCGGCCAAAGACTCGAGGAAGGTCTTAAGAAAGAAAAAGTGTCAAAAGCTGCTGAATCTTCCAATGGTGTGAAGAAATCCTATGGAAACTTCCAAAAGAAAAGGGAAGATCAAACTAACACTGTAATGGTTGAAGTGAGAAGGCCTCGTCCCCAACCTCAGTATGCTATTCACCCTACTGTTGCTGCTGTTACTCCCGTGGTTACTGCTCCACGACCAGCTCAAGCTTCCCAACGTCCAACTGCAGGACAAAACCAGTACCGTAATAGGAATCAATTTGATCCTATTTCCATGACATACACCGAGCTTTATCTTGGTTTGGTTCAACAAGGTTTGATTACCACAAGGACTTTGCCTCCTCCTCCAAATCCTCTTCCAGCCGTCTATAGGGCTGATCTTCATTGTGAATACCATCAAGGTGGTGCGGGCCATAACTTGGAAGGTTATTTTGCCTTGAAGGCTAAGCTACAAGAGCTGATGAGAAACAAAATCCTCTCCTTTAAGGACAATCCAAATGTTCAGAAAAACCCTCTGCCAGGGTACGCCAAGTGAAGCTTCAGTTGACTTTAGCCCAGCTACTTCTTAAAGACAGGACAACTCATCCTTGTGTTTGATTAGTCACTAGGCCTTATTTCTTGTTGTTTGCATCTTCCTTATTTTGTAATAGCTGTTTTCTATCAAATTATGTTTGTACTTTCACAATTAATGAAATGAGCATTGCAACTTTTGATTCAATTCATTTGAGTTTTCCATTTACTTCTTAATACTTTTTCTTTCAAGAAAAATAAAATAATTCTCTTGTCCACTTTCTTTTGATTATGCAAATATTGGAGGGAGGATGATGAAAACAAAATACTCATAATTGCTGTTGGTATGCTTTTAAATAAAAACTTTGCTGACGATGTAAGGCATTGTTTGATTCCCCTAAACACTGGAGAAATAAGGAAAATAATCCCTCGTTAAACCCCTTTGAGCCTTGAAGTAGGAGTTTATTTTCTTTACAAATAAAAACCCGCAATCTTAACCTGGGGCAGGGTAGTTTTCATTAACTTGGTTGTGCATTCAAATACAAGAGTTTCATGCAAGACACCTGTCACATAAAAGTTGCACTCATAAGTTTTCCTTCGCACACAACAAGCAAGTGTCGAAGATGTCTTTCAAGTCAAACGCCAATGATGATTCACTGTAATCATTAAATCAAATAGTCACAACCTTTCAACTCTTCCAAATTAAATGAATAAATGTAGTACAAGTTGTTCCTAGAGTAATAGCTGAGAAAAATGGGAAGTTCATGACATTGCCTTAAAAAAAATAAAAAAATAAAAAAAATAAGAAAGAAAAGTTTGTATGACAACCCAAAAAGAGGAAACCTTTAAATTTTCATCCTGAAAGTCCTCAATGGCAAACATTGGTAAGGAAATAGTGACCGCCATTTCAAATCCCTTAACTTCTGAACCATCATCATTACTATCATCAGTGCAATTCCTAACCTGCGGGAACCTGAGTGCATAGTTTGAGTTAACTGAGCATAGGGCTGAAGTTCATCACGTAGATTGGGTGGGCACAAATAAATTTTGAGCCTTTATCCTTTGTTTCTTAAACCATAAACCAGACCACGTTACAACCCTCAAAAGAGCTAACTGAAGCAAAGTTATTTTGAAAGCATACTACAGCAAGGTTGCGTAAACTGACTCCTAAAGATCCTTGCAAATCATCTATTTTAGCATTACGCCTGTGCTTGACCTTTCACTTTTAAATGTCTTGAACCGCCTTGTTCTTACTAATAACTCATTTTGTTTTGCATCTTTCAAAAAATGAAATTGATTTCAAAAGTTGCATGAACTTTGCATTTACCACGTTTGTTCAAATACTTTTGTCTGCAAACTAGCTTTCTTCTTAAGGATTTTTCAAACATTTGAGAAACTTGGTCGGTGATCCAATCAGGGGCAAGTTCCTTCCATATCCTGTTGAGAATCAGTTCAAAGTTACTGGTTTAATGGCGACTTCTCAGAATTGGTTTATCCAGAAGATTTTTTAGGACTCAGACTAGGGCAAGCTTTCTAAGAGCACCGTAAAACAGTCATTCCAGCATCAGACAAGCAATGATCAGTTCATCTACAACAGTCAGCTAATCTGGGCCAGTTTATTTGAAGAATCCCCATGCAACTTTCCATCCTTCCTACAAAGAGCATCATTTGATACATTTTATCAGTATGGTAGAGGTGTGCTCAGCAGAAGCATCTCTAGTCCCCAGACAAAATGGCAGTGATATCTGTCTTTAGGAATCAGTCTTCCAATCTTGTCTTCTCCCCAAAAGAGTCGAGCAGTGTCGTCAGCATCTGCATTTGCATTTGATCATATATCATCTGCATAATTCATATACATATGCATATCATGAGTGTTTCATCCTCATTTGTATTTCTTCCGAGGTCGTGTCGTTATCCACGTCTTACCTTACCAAAACGTTACCTATCATTTCCATTCAGTGCCATTCCTGAATGTTGTCGTTTCCTTGAGCATCTAGTCCTGTGGTTGGGTGTTTGTCTTCTTTCATTCCAGTGCTATTCTTGGATCTTCATATTCTCTCATTCTAGTGCCATTCCTGGATTTCCATCTCCTGTGATCTCCAGTGCCATTCCTGGATGTCCGTCTCTCGTGATCTCCAGTGCCATTCCTGGATATCTTATTCCTCTTGTTTCTCCCAGTGCTATTCCTGGAAGTTTTGCCTTTTTTCTATAATCCTCATCAAATTTGCTTGGATAACTTTCAGTGTCATTCTTGAAAGTCTTATCTATTCATTCAGTGCCATTCCTGGATGAGTTTTCTCCTTTGCATTCAGTGCCATTCCTGGATGTCTTTCTCACTATCATTTGATACCCTTCCTGAATATAGTGATTTGCCTTTACTTTCAGTACCATTCTTGAAAGTTCACAGTCATTCATTGCTGTCTTGGATATCGTGATTCCTTTTGTCCAATGCTTTCTTGGATATTGTGATTTCTTTTCATCCAATGGCTTTCTTAGGTATCTCATTGTTCATATTCGTTCAATGCTTTCTTGGATGTTGTGGTTTATCCAATGCCTTCTTGGATCTCACCTTTTTATCTCATTTGCATTTGATGCCTCCTCAGATATTATAAGTTTACCTTTCATCCAAAGCCATTATTGGATGATCGGTTTCTTTGCATCCAATGCTTTCTTGGATCTCTACCTTTCTCACCTTTATCTGGTGCTTTCTCAGATATTGTGATTTGTACCTTTCATTCAAAGCCATTATTAGATGTCTGGTTTCTTTACCATCTGGTGCTTTACTGGATGTGTCCCTCTTTCTGATGTTCTTCCAGATCGAGTCTTTGTTCACTTTCATCTGATGCTTTCTCAGATATTGTGATTTGTACCTTTCATTCAAAGCCATTATTGGATGATTGTTTTCTTTGCATCCAATTCCTTCTTGGATTACCCTTGTTTGCTCACTTTCATCTGATGCCTTCTTAGATTTAACATTTTATCTCATTCTTATCTGATGCTTTCTCAGATATTATAATTTGTACCCTTCATTCAAAGCCATTATTGGATGACTGGTTTCTTTGCATCCAATGCTTCCTTGGATCCCTGATTTGTTCACTTTTATCTAATGCAATTATTAGATATTGTGATAGGTACCTTTCATTTAAAGCCATTATTGGATGTCTGTTTTCTTTTGTCATCTGATGTTTTTTCCGGATGTGCCTTTCTCTGTCTTTTCTGGGTTTTCTTGAAGATCCCGTTTGAACTCTTCAGTATAAGATAATCCCAGAAAATCTTTTGTTGATGTCTATCCTTTTATTTCAAATTGATCCCCTAAAGAGATAATGTCTTCTTTCTAGTTCCATGCCCAGTAAAGAGTGTGCTTCTATTTTCCCCAGTGTTTCCTCAGAGTCTCCCCATTGAGCCTCTTATGTTGGTTAGTCTGTATCCCCAGTGAGTTTTCCTCATGGATACTAACCATCATCCTTTCCCAGTAAGATCTCTGTGGTGGTTTGCTCTTTATCTTTGGTGTTTTACTGGCCTGGATCTTTGCAATATCATCATACTATCATGCTAGAAGTTCATGGAATGTCAGCATTTGCATGTCTGCTGCTTGTCCTTAGCATATGCATTCCATCTAAGGGAAAATTTTTTGGTTTGCTATATTTAAATACCTTTTCACCTTGATGCCCCGAGGATTTCCATTCCTCGTGCCATCTAGTAAAGCTATTTAAATAGGGGCAACTGTTGTACCCCAAATTTTACCCCTTAGATGTCATAACATCTTGCATTGACATTTAAATTCAATCATCTATGCATTGTTAACTAACCACTTCATTTTGCAAGTTTATTTCTTTTGTGAAAGCCAAGGTTTACACAAAGAAGAGGGCAAAGTCCCATAAGCCAAGCTCTCATCTGATTCAAGGAGAGAAGGACAATTAAGACTCCAAATGCATCTTTTGAGTTCACATACATCCTATAGGTCTTACTCAACAAGAATTCAAGTGTGACTGACTCTCATCACAAGTAGCTTGAGCCACAAGTTCACCCTGCCTCCAATTAAGGTTTTGTTATGACAAGACAATTATGACCTTTGACATTGATCAAGAGTTATTCTCAAACCCTGGGACATGACTCCATGTGATAGTAGACACCCCTAGAGACTATCTATGAGTCTTAGATATGATGGAAGAAGCAAGATCATCAGATATCATTCAAGTGCATTCACCAGTGAAATTAGGGTTTTGACTGAGGCTCTAACCTTTGAGATTTTGATCCAAAATGAAACATACAAGTCCTCAATCCATCATGACATGTCTCATTGATGAGTTAATACATGAGAGATCAAGTTTTAAGAAGTTTCTTGCAAAGGAAGCAAGGTTTGGTTCATGAAACTTTTCAAATGTGGAAATTTCACTACTTGTGTAAGAATTGAAATAGTCATAACTTTCAAACCACACATCCAAATTGAGTGACTCAAAGCTCAAATGGAATCTCTTTCCATGATCTTCAAAACATATTAGAGGACCCTCTTTCAAAAAATGCATGGTTTTTAAGTTATAGGACTTGGAAGATAAGCCACCCTTGGGACATAGTGAAAATTTCAGCTTTTTCACCTTAGTTTTCACACAACTTCAACTCCATTTTTCACCAAGATCCCTTGTGATTCAGAACTTGAGTCAAACATGAAAGTTGTAGAGGACATTGAGGGCTTTCTAAAAAGTACTAGAACTCCTCAATCCATTGAGTGAGCTGTGAGATTCAAAGCTCCAAAGTTAGGGTTTCATTTCTTAAGTTTCAAGCAACCAACTTGTGCATAATGATACCAAACCTCTTCTAATCACCAAAGCTTTCACTTTTCTGAGTTTTAAAGGTAGGTTTAATGATGTTTAGACCTCTGCCACGAATTTGCAGGTGGTTTGCATTAAAATAACATGGTTCATATCAAATTGGTGCAAATTGACAAGAGGTGAGAGAAACTTTTCAATGACAAAAGCATTGTTTATTCCTTGAGCCTTGGTCCAATCCCATAACTCTCATTTTCTCAACCAAACCCTATCATATTTCATAGATCTTGGAGACTTTTGGGGCCAAAACCAGCTCACACGAGAAACCTCTCCAAAAGGAGCAAAGTTTCATTTTTCTGCCCTTGCCTCAACTGTTCCATTTTCCCTATAAAAGGAGTAGCATCCTCACTTGTTTTCTCACCAACAATATGAACAAAACCAAGTACCAGAATAGAAGAAAAACACCACACTGATACCCACTATTCTTCTTTGTTCAAAGGAAGAAAATACACTAACACATCACTTGCTGCAAGCATACCACAAAAGAGAGAGTTTCATTGTCCACCACATATCATAAAACTCATCAATATCAGAACATCAACCAATATCCTCTCATTATCTCTATTGGTGCAGCACCATCACCACTGTCCATAACCAAAGAAAGGCTCGTGAGAATATTACAGACCACAATCAGACCAATAAGACACACAACAATCCGTGAGTTCTGACTTAACAAGTAAGAGGGAGGAAGAGAATACTTTGTTGTAGCTTTCAAGGGTGAGGAGGAAGAAGTCTTGGGATCTTAAAAAGTGCAGTGGACTAGGTAAATCTCATAACCTCTCATTCTATGTCCAATGCATGATCATAATCACTTGAATGCTCATGCTGTTATTGTTTGAATATTGATATATGATGCATTTGTTCACACTGGTTGTCATTGATCATTTTGAACACTATGTTCATATCTTTATGTTAAGGATCACATGTTCGAAATGCTCTCAAAAATGTCTATTTTATTCTAGATTAATACCATGTAGCTGGTTTGGATTTCTATTGGCTTAATAGGCAGATTGTTCTTAGTCATTCTCCTCTAACTCATAATTCCAAGTTCAAAATAGCTTGAGTATTCCCACTATTATCATGTTTTGTTTGGCATTGAAATGAAATAGTAATGTGATGTATGAATCTTTTGAGGTATTTCTTGAACACTACCAGTTATTAATTTCGAATACATTGTGTTTACACTGTAGCCCGTGTGTTTAAATTGTCCTAAAGCTGTTCATTCCATGTTGGTTCAGATTAACCACATCTTAAGTTCTGTTGAAGTTGTGTTGGCACTAAGTATTTACTCTTACCCCCTACATCCTTGATCTACCTATGTGTAGATTCGAACTGATCATATTACTGTCATCTTGTTTTTTATGCTTGCATTCAAATCAGTTTTGGTAGAGGTTTGAGGCTTTGAGTATGCATTATGGCACGATGTGGTTGATGTTAGTTTTGGGACCATATATCTTTATGGCCATTTCCTCCAAATACCAATCGTTATTTTAAGAAGTTTAGGGTTTATTGTTACTATACTATATGAGCCCTATGGATTAGTATGTTATTCCATGACTTTTGGTTAAGAGACAGTTTGGAAATATTGGTCCAAAGTGAGAGGTTGTCGCGTTTCCCTTCACTGCGTATTCGCGAGGTTTTTTTACGTTTTTTGTTACGTTGCTGGCATGGGAAAGAAAGAGCATGGTGATGTGATTGGCCAAGGGCAGTTTTGGAGTTTAGTGAGTTAAGGAAGGGCGTGACCGGTTGATTTCATTTTGTTAGTATGTCATGTAACCTTATTTCACGTTGGTTTTTGGGGAATATTATTTTTTTAAGAATTGTGGGTTTATAAGTTTGTAGGGGTGGCATATACACTAGATGTATAGCCACCCCAGTGGTCAATGATGCGCCTTGTAACCTTGGGGTCTGGGGTTCGAATCCCCCTCGCCCTAGACCCCTTTTATTGATTTTATTTTTTTAACTCCCACTCTCCATTGGACTTGGACCCTGCGCAAAATCACTAGCTACACCCCCCACATGTAGAATTATCAACCAGTTTGTCTATGCTGAGCAGAGGATAAACATCTTTTGGTCAAGCCCAATTGAGATCAGTATAGTCAATGCACATGCGCCATTTTCCACTATGTTTTTTAACAAGTACAATATTGGACAACCAGGTTATATACCTGGCCTCCGATATAAATTTTGTCTCTAAGAGGTCTTGTACAAGTTTTTCGGCAGCCCGTGCCTTCTCATCAGACTGCTTGCGCCTGCGTTGTGCAACGACTCGAGCAACTGGGTCAATGGTCAGTTGGTGGCATGCGGTCAGGGTCCAGGTCGGGCATGTCCGCGGCACTCCATGCAAACAAGTCGGCATTATCCTTGAGGCATGTCTTCAGCTACTGCTTTACCTCGCAGGCAGCCCCGCACCTATCTTCACTCCTCTGCTCTGGTTGTCGCCGAAGGTGATGACTTCGAACTCCCCTTCTGGAACAGGGAGCATGAGGGTAGCTGCAGAGGAACTACCTGCCCCTGCCGACGTGCCTTCACCAGAGTCTTCGCCCTCTTCAGAAATTTAGCTGTCAAGGTCGATAATATGCACGGGGAGAGTCAGTTTCTTCTCAGGCTGGCCCTCTTTGCTGGGTTGGTCATTCTCCCTTGCCCGCTTTGCGGCCTTGGGCGCTACACTGATCGAGCTTTGGCCTCGGGTAGCTGCTTTAAAACACCTCCTCGCGGCCTCTATATCCCCATGTAATGTTGCGACCTGACCCTTCTCCGTATAGTATTTCATCTTGAGATGAACGGTTGAAGAAACAATGATCAGCTCTGCCAAGGTTGGCCGGCCGAAGATGCATTGGTACAACGAAGGGTAATCGACCACCAGTAACTGAGTCTTGATCGACTTTGATGCCTCCTCCTCTTCGAAGGTGACCCAGAGCTCCACATACCCCCAGGGCCTGGTCGTTGCACCGTTGAACCCTTGCAGGTTAGAAATCACATATAGTGACAGGTTCTTCTGATCCAGCTTCAAGGCTCTTAACAGACCAGTGTACATGATGTCTACGGAGCTACCCTGGTCGACCAGGATCTGTCGAACATCGGTGTTGGCTAGCCTCGCCCTGATGAGTAGAGGAATATGTAAATCCGGGGAGCCCCCAAGCAGCTTCTCCCGGTAGAAAGTTATCGGCTAGGACCGGCCGCGAATCTTCTAGAGTGTGGACAACTGGTTTGGACTGCAGTTGATGAGTTGGTCGAACTTTCTCTTGACTGACCCCACCGTGAGCTCGCTGTATCCCCCACACGAGATCACCATGGCTGTTGAGAAGTTCTCCCATGTGCTGTATGCGGATACCTGAGGAGGGTCTTCGATATGGTCGGGGATGATGAAATCCTCTAGCCGTGTGATAGACATAGCGACCTGAGGAGGAGGACCAGGTGGCGTAGATTCTGCTTCCTTCTTAGTTTCCGATGTTTCTTGTCGGGAGGACTCACCCTTCTTCGTGTATTATTTTAGGTGGCCCTCCTTGATGAGGATTTCGATGGCGTCTTTCAAGTGCACGCAGTCTTCGGTTACGTGGCCGTGGCTGCGGTGAAAATGGCAGTACTAACTCTTCTCTGTATTTCCCTTGGACGACATTGGTTTGGGGAACCGGACCCATCCCTGCTTGAACTCCGCGTTGATGCATTCAGAGAGAATAGGCTCACGGGGAGCCGTCAGCAGGGTATATTCTATAAAACGACCAGTAGGTCCCTTGACTTCCCGAGGATGATCGTCTCGTCGCCTCTCTTTGTCATGTCTGGGGGCCTCTGATTCGTCCTTTTTTTTGACGCCCGGGAACTCTCTTGATCTCTAGAGTCTCGGGCTTTGTAGGTTGTCTCCTTCTCTTCGTATTGTATATACGACTGACCCTTACGGAGCAGCGCGGCTAGGTTGTGGGGAGGCTCTATGCCCACCGCCTTGTGGAATTCACTATTTGGTCTGAATCCTTTTTCTAGGATATACGTCTTCATATAATCTGCCGTGTGGACTTCAACAGCCTCCTTGTTGAACCGCTTGATATATGCGCGCAGGGGCTCATCTCTGCCCTGCGCAATAGTTTCTAATGTGGCCTCTGACTTGGGGTGTCGCTGGGAGGCGGTAAAATGGCGGGCAAACTGGTTCTTGAGATCTTTCCAAGACATGATCGAACCCCGAGGAAGTCGTTTGAACCAGGCCATGGCCCCCTTCCTTAGAGTGATGGGGAACAACCGGTATTTGATAGCCCCGCTCACGTTATGATAGTGGAGCATAGCCTCTATGTTCTCTATGTGCTCGCCCGGGTCGGTGGTCCCGTCGTAAGTATCCAGGGGAGGTGGTTTCTCTAATCCACGAGGAATGCGCATGTCCATGATCTCCTGGGATAGGGCTCCATGGACATCATCGTCATCGCTTATGCTAGATGATCGATAGGGGGAGTCGCTACGGCCGCGGCTTCTGCTATGGCGGGGAGAATGTCTGCTTGATCTACGATGCTCGTGATGGCCTTTCGAAGGTCTGCTCCTTTTTGGAGAGGGAGAATGTTTAGACTTCCGAAGGGGAGATCGGTGTCGTCGCCTAATGAGCGTTGAGTCAGGTCCCATCGATTTGGAACGTCTTCGTTTGGGGGAGGGGGTTTTGGACCTGTCTTGCCTGCGCTTCTGAGGGGGAGGAGACACTGGCTGTGAAGAAGGACTGATGGGCCTCTGCGAGGGGCGCTGCTCTTTGAGGGTGAGTTCGAGTATGCCGAGCTTCTCGCCTTGCTAAAAGATCAAGAAGTTAGACCTGTTGAGGGAGGGAATTAGGGCGGCAGTGTCCGGGTCTGCGTTTTGAGGGACATGGATGGGCTCAAAAGCAGGACCAGCAACCTGCGCGCGCGACTTTACGTCATCGGGGGTAGGAGAGGCAGTCTTCCCGTCCCGGTGATCGATCTCTAGAAAGGCATTTCTAGGGACGAGGTGCTCGACGTTATCAGTGATAACAGTGGGGATGGGATCTGGATGGGCATCATCGTTCCTAGTGGAGGCCATGATGATCAGAAGAAGTTTGGAGATAGCTTTGGTCTTTGAGGTGAAAAAGATGGGATCTTGAATCAAAAGACGGGGAAGCTAGGTTCCCATAGACGACGATACTGATCGGAGGTGATCAGACTGGATCGTCATGGCCTTCGTGTAGGACATATGAGGATGCTTGTAGGAGAGAGAAGGGGGGTTGTACCTGCAAGGTACTCCGATGCCAAAGAAAGTGTTTGGTCAAAAGAGAGAAAGGAAGTGCACAAGTAAGATTTTAAGTATTGGATATTGGATACCTTCCCTTCTCAAGTGAGAGGATATTTATAGAGGTAACCCCCAGCGCGGGGCCAAGGTCTCCCATGTGGCCGAAATATCTGGTCGACCAATGGGAGACTGCCAGGTGGAGGGCAAGGCGCGTGGCCTTTTGACCTGGTTCTACTGTCTCCGCAAGATCCGGGAATATAATTGGTCGCGTGAACTGTTAAGCGAGTGAGGGGGACATGCCCAACGACTAGTTCCTGCCTAACGGCTAGTTTCTGCCCAACAGCTAGTTTCTATCCAACGACTAGTTTCTAGCTATTGGGCCGGCCTGGCCAATAGCTGGACTGAATTGGGCATTGCCCGGCTGGGGGCAAAGTGCCTGCCTAGTCCAGAACAAGTAATAACTTATCTTTTTTATTTAAATCAATGCTTAATTATCGACAATTACGATACCATCCAAAATTTCGAGATGAATAATTTTTTATAATTTATACTCTAATAGGGTTTTGATTAGAAAACTAAAAATTTAATCTAACTAAATTTAGCTTGAGATTTACTATGATATTTTTGCGGTGATATTGTAGCTAAATAGTTTGGAAACATAATATATAAGACCTGTAGTTTGCTACATTTAGTTGTGATTTAGCTATAAATCGTAAAAAAATTAGTTGGAATTTTGCTAAGAAATTTTAATCTAGATAATTAGCCATCCAATCCAAACTATGACATATATGGTAGTTAATCCGGCTCTAATCTCAAACTAACTCTGTTTAATAGAGATTCATTTTAAATTAACTACGGTTTTGGTCGTAGATAATTGAAGATTTTCTTAGTGATACTTTGTTATGTTTAACCACTTATTTTTAAGTGACAAATTGTGCATATTTTAGATAGTATTTTGTGGCCCTTTTCAATGATTTCCTTAATATTTTAGTAGTAAATCTATTAGTTTTAGTGTAAATATGCAAGTTTCTGATTTTATTGTAAATATTGTAAATATTGATCATTTTGATGTTCTTTGACAGGTCTTCTAGCATATATTTGATGATAGGAACAATTGGTGAAGGAAAGAAGGCCTAAAAGTTGATTTTCGAGAAATTCGTGTCGGTAACTTGCGCTAAGCGAGCTTTTCAGCGCGGTTTCAACGCGCATTTTCTGCCAAAGACAGTAGCTAAGGTTCCTTGAATGCGCTTAGCGCGGGCAGGACCGCGCTTAGCGTGCTTTAAGGCAGTTTAGGTGTATTTTAGGTGAGATCGCGCTTAGCGCGGTTGTAATAAAATTTAATTCTTTCTAATTTTATTTTATCTCAATTTTGTAGGTATTCAAGCTAGGATATTTTGTCATTGTTGTATAGAGCATTGAATAAGCTTTCCAACGCTTCCGACGGTGCGTCAATCGGAGTTGCGGTTTGAAAGTTATGAAGAAAATAAGAATTGTGATTTTGCTGATGGCGCTGAGCGCCCTCATAGCGCGTTTAGCGTGGTTCGCGTCTTTTCAGCCCCTATTTAACTCACTTTTTAGCATTTTTAGGGTATGGTTTGGGTATTTTTTGCTTCCACTCCATCAAACATCATTTTTTCATAGGATTAGCTTAGAAAACAACTATGGAGCTTGCACACGGATGATCCGGGTTGGATTGATCATCAATCAGCACCGACAAACCGAAATATTTTTGGTTCATTTCTCTTCTTCTTTATGTATTCTTCATTTGTTGGGTTTTGTATATGTATTTACTTTGATCTTATGTATATTTATCTCCCATGGCGTTGTATAAAATCTTCTTTACAAATCTTTATCGGTGATTGTCCTTGATTTTTTTGCTTTATGCTAGCGGTTTGGGTTGTGTTAGAGATAAACATCACAAACCTTGATTAGGGATGATTATCTGTTAGTTTCTGGATGCTAGAGATAGATTTAGAGCTAACAATCTTTATGGGTATCCGAGCTTAATGCCTCAGTGTTGTTTGAGCCGGGTGCGAGAGTGTCGACGAGAGTAATACGAGTGTTCTCTCAGCTCAGTGTGTCAGAGATGGACACTATTGTGAGCGATGCTAGATTATATTGAGGAGTATTGTAGGTTGAGTATAACTGGTCGATAAGTTTAAGTTTGTGAGGAGTGGATTATATGCATGCCGAATAAGTTTCTTCTCTCTGAAGAATGAATTCCTTTTGTGTTAATATTTACTTTTCTGTTTCTATGTTTGAAACATTTTAAACCAAACTCAGAATTACGAAAATTGTCGAACGACAGTTCATTAGCACCGATCTCTGTGGACACAATAAATTCCCGAAAAAATATTTCCAAAAACTTTTGTTGCTTGCCGCTTTACCGCTTCAACAAAATGACGCCGTTGTCGGGGATTGATATTTTTATTGGATCGCATTGCGATAGTTTCTTTGTTTTTGAGTTTTGTAGATATCGTATATATTGTCTATTTTCACTTGTTTATATTTATACTTGTATATGTTTACCATATGTGTGAATTTTACATGTTTTGCATACATGTGAATATATTGTATATATTTGTTTCTCTTCACGTTTGCCAAAAGTGTGGTTAGATGTGTAGTTCCAGTTAGAACTCGAAGAGATGAGAGCAAATGCGAGAGTGAAAACATTTGGCCCATCCGAAGCAACATGGAGGAGCTTGTACGTAAATAAGGCGTCGAGCTAACGACATGAAACAAGCGCTTGTTGGGAGGCAACCCAAATATTCTTAAGTTTGTACAGTTTTATGTCTAGTAGTATAGTTAATATAAAGTGACAATGGATGGAGTGAATGAGAGAAAGAACCAATTTTGAAAAACAAAATTTTCCTGCCCGCGCTTAGGGCGCCTTGTTTTGCAAAGAAAAACCTTTCATTTTCCATCTTCTTTCACCAATTTTGGTCTTTGTGTTTGGTTAGTTTTAATTCAATTTTGTTAGGTTGTTAGAATAAAATTTTGTGTTTGCTCTCAAGTTTGTTTTGATTAGCTTGAAGATGCATTTTGTGATTTTCCAAGTTTGATCGTTTCAACTTGCGAATGTATGGTGATGATATTGTTAAGTTTTGTACACGTCCAAGGTATATGTTTATCGCTTTCTAGACTTTAGCATATTCATGATACTTAGGCTTTTTACAAACTTCCATACCATTCATTCTTTTGTATACTTGTTCTTGATGTGAATCACTTTAGTTCCCACCCTTTTTGTGAGATAGTTTTCCAATTTTCATATATGCGCGGAGTACCAACATTCTTGTTCTAACTGGATTTTATTATGCTTAATCTTTTGTTTGTGTTGATTATATGAAAGCATGAAAAGGATCAAGGCATTTTGTTTCATTTTGAGCATAACTACCTAGACAAATAGTCAATTCACCATGTGAGTGTGTGAGCATTTGTTAAACTCCTTTGTGCTTTTCTATCATTATCCATGTTGTTTGAACTTAGTGCTTGTCTATGAATATTGAATTCACTTTTTGTATGGATTTTGATTGATTGTTTTTTCTTGAACCCTCAACTTTGTGTTGTTGTATGAATTTTTACCTTGCCTAAGAAAGTAGGGAGTATTCACATGATGATGTGGTTGAGTTCAAGTTGGGGAGAGAATGATTGTTTACTCATTGGTTGGTTTCTATGAGGTTGAAAAAGAAAAGAAAAAAGAGAAAAATATGAAAAAGAAAAGAAAAAAAATAGAAAGAAAAAGAAAATCCTTGAGAAAGGAAACAAAAAGAGTTCAAATAATTGTGCTAAATAAGTATTATGTTTTTGTAACACTTGAGATTTTGGAAGAAGTTGATTGAAATTTTGTGTTTGAGTCTTTGTGAGTTGACAACTCCCTTAGGTTTAGGCAAATTTTTGTTTCAATTAACTTTAGAAATTGCCCCTTGTTTATTTACCCGACCACGCTACAACCTTGAAAGCCCTTATGATTCTTGCTTTTATGTTTTCAATATGATTTTTGGATGATTGCATAATTTAGTCTTTTGTTTGCAAGATTGTTGTGTGAGTGAAAAATACCTCATTTTGTGTTTTTCATCTACCGATGATTGTTTTTACTAGGTGTGATTCATGATTGAACTCGTGAAAATACTCCTCAATATCATCTAGCTTCACTCACAACAGTGTCCATCTCTGACACACTGAGCTGAGAGAACCCCCGTATTACTCTCGTCGACACTCTCGCACCCGACTCAAACAACACGAAGGCATTAAGCTCCGATACCCATAAAGATTGTTAGCTCTAAATCTATCTCTAGCATCCATAAACTAACAGATAATCATCCCTAATCAAGGTTTGGGATGTTTATCTCAAACACAACTCAAACCCCGAGCATAAAGTAAAAAAATCAAGGACAATCACCGATAAAGATTTGTAAAGCAGATTTTATACAACGCCATGGGCGATAAATATACATAAGATCAAAGTAAATACATATACAAAACCCAACAAATGAAGAATACACAAAGAAGAAGAGAAATGAACCAAAAATCTCCCGGTTTGTCGGCGCCGATCGATGATCAATCCAACCAGGATCATCTGTGTGCAAGCTCCATAGTTGTTTTCTAAGCTAATCCTATGAAAAAATGATGTTTGATGGAGTGAGAGCAAAAAATACCCAAACCATACCCTAAAAATGCTGAAAAGTGACTTAAATAGGGGCTGAAAGACGCGAACCACGCTAAGCGCGCTATGAGGGCGCTTAGCGCCATCAGCAAAATCACAATTCTTATTTTCTTCATAATTTTCGAACCGCAACTCCGATTGACGCACCGTCAGAAACGTTGGAAAGCTTATTCAATGATCTATAGAACAATGACAAAATATCCTAGCTTGAATACCTACAAAAATGAGATAAAATAAAATTAGAAAGAATTAAATTTTATTACAACCGTGCTAAGCGCGATCTCACCTAAAATACACCCAAACTGCCTTAAAGCGCGCTAAGCGCGGTCCTGCCCATGTTAAGCGTGGTCAAGTAACCTTAGCTACTGCCTTTGGCAGAAAATGCACGCTGAGACCGCGTTGAAAAGCTCGCTTAGCGCGAGTTACCGACACGAACTTCTCGAAAATCAACTTTTAGGCTTTCTTTCCTTCACCAATTGTTCCTAGCATCAAATATATGCTAGAAGACCTGTCAAAGAACATCAAAATGAACAATATTCACAATATTTACAATAAAATCAGAAACTTGCATATTTACACTAAAACTAATAGATTTACTACTAAAATAGTAAAGATCCATTTAAAATGGCCACAAAATACTATCTAAAATATGCACAATTTGGCACTTAACACTTACTTGAATATTATTTCATAAATCTTAATTATATGCTTTTTTTTTATTCAACAACTTTATTAAAATTATAATAATAATAATGTAATCCAATAATACATTATTTTTGTAAGTAAATATCTTCTCACCCAAATGGTGCACTATTAGTACAAATAGCTTTACCATGGTGCAAAAACATAATATTTCCCTTTACTAATATGAAGAGTTTCAAAAATATCAAAAGTTTTTTAAGAAAATGAATTCTTATTATTATCATGTTTTTCTATGTTTCTTACTAAGAGACAAACATGACACACCGATATATTTAAGAGACATTTAATGACAACTTTGTACACTATAAAAAGATCAAATAATATTTATATTTTTACATACAAAAACAAAAAATATGGCTAAAATTCTAAAGTTTGTTTATGCTTTTATTCTATGTCTATCCTTATTTATCGTTGCAACAAAAGCTAATGGTAAACAAATTTTTATCCTTCATTGATTTTCTTCTTTACTTCATAGTTTAGACGCAAACTTTAATTATGTTTTAGGAATTTCATTTTATTCTTTTTTCAGGATCTGTTGAATGTGAAACTGATGTTGATTGCAAACCAAATTATTGCATGTTTTTTAGTGGCATGTGCATTGATAACAAATGTTTATGTAGTGTAAAGAGTCCAAAAGAAACAAATGTGTATGTTGAGGAAAGTTTCTCAGATTCTACGAACATTAAATCCAAGGGAGTACATAGACAATATGCAGAGAATAATGGAATCTTGGACTAGCAAAAGAACTGTGCCATATATTTTATGCTTCAAGCCTTCCATAAAATGATGCTGACATCAAATAATTGTATTTTTCCTCCTAATTCACAGACCTTGCAGTTATGATAATGTACTATAAAATGATGAAAATGAAATGAAATAAGAAAGAAAATATTTATATTATTTTTTTTTTGTTTTCTCTTTTATTTTGAAGGAACCACCATGACTTCTATGCATGTTACATGTTCTTTTCAACGCCACCATGTATCGGAATAATTTTAATAGTAAAATTAAAAGGCAAATTCTTACATACCCTCTTTGTTTGAGAGGGTACCAAAACCCATATGATGTGGGCATATAGATGGCATACATGTGGCACTTTTTATTTATAAGCAACATTTTGAATTAAAAGGAGAAAAAGAGATTCTATAACCCAAAAGAAATATTACAACCAAAGATAGAATCTACCACTACCAACCTACAAGAAATCAGTAGGAAATTTTGTTGACTCGTAAAGATTACATCTCAAATGATTATTAGCCCCTATAGCCAACCATCTCCAAGAAAACATAACAATACTATGGAATATCGACTCAACATTACAAATTTCATCATTAAAAATAATACTATTTCTCACCCTCCAAAGGCTCCAGCAAATAACAAACCAAATCGAACAAACTGAGTCTAACTTACACCTACCAACCAAACTCAAGAATCACACCATAGCGTGATCACAACAGCTGCTTTCGTTGATCCAAGGCAAGCCAACCCAATGGAGCACCTTCTTCTAAACCAATTAAGCTTTAGGACAAGTGAAGAAAACATGAGAATTATCCTCTTCGTCGTTGAAACACAAGACACAAACCTTATCATGATTGGATTCAACAATACCTCTAGCCACGAGATTCATACAGGACGACAATCTATTAAGAACCAACTGCCATTCAAACACTTTAATTTTCAATGGAATATTACTCTTCCAAAGAGTTTCCAAAATAGACAAGATCGGAGCCTCCAAATTCGCAGAGTTATCAGCATTCATAATGTGATCATAGTAAGATTTAACTGAAAAAACATTGCTCACCTCCAAATTCCATGACCACACATCAGCACAGTGAGGCCGCGACTGAACGTGGAGCAACAAGGACTCTAGGTTTTACAGGTCAGCTGCTAAGTTGGAGTATTCTTCATGATGTATATATAATCCTAAGGTTCCATCTCCAAATGTCATCCTCTCATTCACCCATCGCATTCACAACCCACATCTTAGATATTGTTGCTTTGAATAGTGCCGGATAAAGAGACCACAATTTATCACTCCACATCCACTTGCAAGTCCAGAAAGGGACTGAAGCACCCTGTCCTAACTTAGAAGAAATTAAGTTAGAGAAACAAACCCCATCAATCGGATTTCTTGCCATCAACATGTCTCGCAGCCATAACGAATCAGAACAAGCCTTGCTAACATCAAAAGTGTTCAAAACTCTATTTACCAAATTACCATACTTAAACTCAAGGATAAGCCTCCAAATTTCGTTACCATCCTGCATGAATTTCCACAACCACCTCGAAAGCATTGCCAAATTGAATTTACCTCCATGTTTAATCCCTAAACCACCATAATTCTTAGACTTACATAAAGAGTTCTAACTAACCCATCCAATGCTTCTTTTTCCCAACAAACCGGACCAAAGAAACTGCATCTGAATTGCAATGATATCCTTCACAATTTTACGCGGGGCCTTGAAGAACGGAAGGTGATGAATAAGAAGGTTGGCAAGAACAGAATTTAACAGGGTAACTCTCCCACCAATCAAAATATTTCTCCCAGTCCATGAAGATAATCTAGCCCTCATACAAGATAAAACTGGTTTCCAATAGGAAAGCCTCCTATGATTTCCACAAACAACAAGGCCAAGAAATTTGAAGGGGAGTGCACCAGATTTGCAAAACAAAAACCTTTCTGCAACCTGCAAAAATTATGGCTCTAAACCTACTATATAAATAACTTTCTGCAAAATTAATCTTCAGGCCTGAAGTCATTTCAAGTCCACGTAAAATTAATTTAATAGCCCAAAGGTTAGAACAATCTCCATCACAAACCAATAGCGATCATCTGCGAATCATAAAATACTGATAGCATCGTTACCATTAAGATTGAAACCATATAGAATATTCAAAGAAGTTGCTTTCCTAACCTGCACAACCAAGCCTTCAACCACTATTGCAAACAATAATGGAGATAACAGATCCCCTTGTTTCAAACCCCTCGATGCCTTGAAATCCTTCGACAGACTACCATTAATCAGAACAGACATAAAACTATTTTATACTGCCCTCCTCATCCAACTCAACCACTTGGTACCTGTCATACCCTAAATTTTGACCACAAGATTTCCCATCATTGTACAAATCATCACCACAATATGGATGGACCTTCATGCCTCATCAATCCTCTCAAAGGTTGTTGAGCACTCACCTCAACCAAGAATTAGGATTTTGGACCCTTTCAGGGCACTCAGACAAAGGATCAATTAAGAATTGACACGATCCTCAACTTATTAAACCTCTCAAACATCCATGAAGGATCAAGAGGTCACACTCATCAAGAATTAAGCATAGGAATGCAACATTTCAAGCTGATCAAGCCTCAAGATCACCAGTGTCATCAAATTAGGATTTTGGTCGACCAAGGCCTCCAGAGGAAAATTTTCATCTGGGCATGAGCTAATACTTCAAAAAATGATCCAAGAAGCAAAAAGGGACCTCATGGATCCAATCATAAGTTCAAAATAGCCTTAGGGGATGCATTCATCAAAAATCAGGAATTAGGGTTTCTTGACCTAATTCACCCCTAAGTTGACTTTTGGAGCAATGCATGAGCCAAGCCCTCAAGAAATGTTTTTAAGACCTCAAATGTATTATATTGATCCTCTTACAAGTTCAAATTTACACAAAGAACTTGGTTCATGAGCAATATAGAGGTACAAATTCATCTGGACCACAAGCTAGGGTTTTTGAGAAAATGTCAACCATATCTTTGACTTTTGACCAAGACATGATCTCAAACCTAGGGACATGATTCAAGACATTCTAAAACACTTATGGAATCCATCCATTAGGTCAGAATTAGGTCAAGGACTTGATTTCATAGAAAATCACAAAGTTTAAAATTCACCTGACAAAAAGTCAACTGTGCCAAAAAACCAAGTTTGACTTTTGGGATTTCTTGACAAACATGACTTCTCTAAGTCAAGAACAATGTTAACTTATGGTTTGGATCATCATCCATCAAGAAAAATCAAGAAAAGCGAGGTTACTTGCAAAAGGGGCAATCTTAAGAAACTTGAAATTTCACTAAATCATGAAAACAAGTTATTTTTACCCAACTTTGCAAGGCCATAACTTGTGATCCAAGTAACATTTTTCTTCCATCCAAAGCTCAAATGAAAGCTTTCATTACATACTTCAAGATTGTCAACTACAACATATTCCAAATCCTCATGGATTTTGAGTTATGGATTGATCAAAATCAAAACAAATGAAAATGGACACTTTTCCAACACTTAGAAAAATTTGAGACAAAATCTGTCTCATGATTTGTCCAACTTTGAGGCCATTTTTCACGATGATCCAAAATGATTCAAGACCAAAGTTAAACATCAAAGTTGAAGTATGATATAGGGGCTTTCCAAAGAGTACAAGAGCCTCCCATGATTCAACTTGAGCAAGAAGTTATAAGCCTTCAAAAATGGCATTTTTCACCCTGCCCACACATCAGCATTGGTGCATGACTTGTGCCACACGATTTTCTCATTCAAGTTTTGTCACTTTACCAACTTTGTCATCTTCCAAAAACATGAAACATCTGATGACTCACTTGTTACTTGATCAAGGAGTCAAGAATCCAACTATGGCATGTGCAAAACCATCTTGACATGAACTTGGAAATTCAATTTTGGCAAGGTTACATTAATGCAATGCGTTGAGGTGTCATGAACCAAGCCATACCAATCCAAACTGTTAGTTCTTGGATTGGCTGGAATTTTGGTAAAACAAAGTATGTTCAATGTTGATGTCAAGGTGGTGATGTTGCAACATTGAGTCTTAGCACTGGGCTGTGCTGTGTTAAGTGTTTAAATTGCTGAAGTTTGGATGTCTGATGTCACATGCAATGTTGTGACATTAGATCTGCAGAATTAATAACATCAGGTTGTGATGTTGTTAGGGTTTGCGTGTTAGCTAGAATTATGGAGAGCAAGCTGTCTCATTGGATGCGAATATCTTGGGTTAGATATTCTTCGCTGCATAGGAGATCTGTTGCAGATTTGCAGGAGATTTAAAAGGTTGAAGATTTGAAAAGATTTTAGGAGAAAATCTGTTTTGAATATTCAGTTTTAAATAACAAATCAAGTCAGATATTGTAGCAGTCCAAGCCCAATTCAGGTGGCTATATAAAACGCACAAGACCAAAGGAAAAGGTACAGAAATACAGAGAGAAGATCAAGAGCATAGGCTGAGTGTCTTAAGTATTTTGTACGAGTTTTGTACACACTATTCTAGGTTGAATAGGTGAGTTGTTTTCTGTCCTCTCTTAGAAGCTATGAAGCGATAGAGAGTTATGTAACTTGATCAAAGTTGTGAATCAGGATCAAGGTTTCTCAAAGAGGTTGTTCTTTGAGAGGTTTAAGGGATTGAGTAGTGTTCTCATATCTAAGTGGTTTCTTAGGTAGAAAGTCACTAGTAGGAATTAAGATTAGGAGATTGTCAACTGGGTTGTTGAGTCTGTAATTAATTCTACAAGTAGTGAATTTCATCCCTGGCTTGGTAGCCCCCAGACGTAGGTAGTTAGACCGAACTGGGTGAACAATTTGGTGTGTTATTCTGCTGTTTATTTTGTCCATTGTGCAGAGTGTGTTGTTGTGACATCGCACCTTAACATCACACGTTTGATACCAGAATTTCAATTGGTATTAGAGCCGGCATCCTATCTGTCTCTGGGTGAGATCTAGGGAAGTTACTTTCTGGTGTAAAGATGGACAAAGAAGTTGGAGGATTTGTCAACATACCCCCTATTTTGGATGGATCCAATTATGATTATTGGAAGCCAAGGATGATCACGTTTTTGAAATCCTTGGACAGTAGGGCTTGGAAGGCTATAATTAAAGAATGGAAAGCACCCGTTGTGTTTGAAAAGGATGATGTTGGGAAAGATAAAGAAGGCACCTCAAAGCCGAAGCCTGAAGAAGAATGGACCAAGGAAGAAGATGAACTTGCCCTTGGAAACTCGAAAGCCTTAAATGCTATTTTCAATGGAGTGGATAAGAATATATTCAGGTTGATCAATACCTGTGAAGTTGCTAAGGTCGCATGGGATATTTTGAAGGCTACTCATGAGGGTACCTCTAGAGTTAAGATGTCAAGACTTCAGCTTCTAACATCTAAGTTTGAAAGCCTGAAGATGAAGGAAGATGAGACTATTCACGACTTCCACATGAGTGTTCTTGAGCTGGCCAATGCATCTAGTGCTCTTGGAGAGAAAATGTCAGAAGAAAAGCTTGTAAGGAAGATTATTAGGTCACTTCCTAAGAGGTTCAAGATGAAGGTGACTGCCATTGAAGAGGCACAAGACATCAACAAGATGAGAGTTGATGAGCTCATTGGATCTTTTCAAACTTTTGAGCTTGGGTTGAATGAGGAAGAACCAGAAAAGAAGCCAAAGAGTATAGCCTTGGTGTCAAATGATCAAGAAGAAAAAGGAAATAGTTCTGAATCCCAAGAGGATATATCTCAGGCCATATTTATGTTGGGAAGACAGTTCAACAAAGTGTTCAAGAGGATGAACAATAACTCCAGGCCTAATGTCAAGAACATATCTTCTGACATCAGCAAGTCAAAAGAGAAGGATGAAGAGAAAACTGCCCAAGATAAAGGAGTTCAGTGCTTTGAGTATGAAGGGTATGGACATGTCAAGAAAGAGTGTCCCACCTTCTTGAAAAAGCAGAAGAAGGGCATGGCAGTTTCCTGGTCTGACTCTGATAGTGAAAGTGAAGGTGAGTCAGCAAAGCATGTTAGAGCTTTGACAGGAACTGTTGTCTCTGATGATGATTCTAGTGATGGAGAAATAACCTTTGAGGAACTAACTTCTACTTATCAAGAGCTTTGCCTAAAGAGTGCTGAAATCTGTCAAGAAAACAAGGGTCAAAAGGAACAGATTGCTCAACTTGAGACTGCTAAAGCTGATTTGGAAAATGAAGTCTCACTGGTCAAAGCTCATCTTGAGCATATGACCAAATCTGTTAGGATGCTGAGCTGTGGTACAGACACACTTGATAAGATCCTTCAGACAGAAAAAGTGGCTGGTGATAAGTCAGGTATAGGATTTGTGGCTGAGAAAAAAGTTTATGCTGAAGCAAGCACTTCAGGAACAAAGGTGGAGGTGTCCCAACCAATGTCTCAAACAAAAAGACCGGATCCTACCCCTAAGAAGGTTGTTCAGCTTCAGAATGTTGAGAAGAAGAATGGTCCACATCAGAGGAAGATGCAGCCCCAAGGAGCTAGTCAGTATACGCCTCCCCAATATCACCAGAGCATGCAAGCTGCCAGGTTCAAATAGAACATGTCTCATCAGTTGTCTCAACATCAGGGTAACTGGTATGGATATGAACACAACAATGTTGTGCCTTATTACTATGGAAGAAGGAAGCCTCATCACCATAGGAGACAGCCTAGAAGACAACATCCTCAGTTCAGGAAATAGTCTACCTATGGTAAAAGACAACAGCACCATAGAAGACAGGCCAACTATGGAAGTAGGAGACAACATTTTGGGTGGAAGCCACAACAATATCATCATAATGGTAGAAGATATAACCAATTCAGAGATGACAGAGTTAGATGCTTCTATTGTGGAAGGTTTGGACATATGCAGTACTCTTGTTTTAAATTGCATGGTTATCCACAATCTGCTCCTCAAAGTAAACTAAAGGAGGTCAGTCCCAAAGTTGCTAAACAATGGGTTCCTAAAGCTCAAGTCACATGTCTATTGGCGCATACCTCAGATGGACATTTTGCCATGGATGCATGGTACTTTGACAGTGGATGTTCTATGCATATGACTGGATCAAAGGAGCAGTTGGTGGAGTTTAATCCTTGCCATGCAATGGAGAAAAAGGAGTAGTAGAAGGAAGTGGAAGAGTGAAGAATCTTGATGGTCTTACTCTTGATAGTGTGATCCTTGTCCAAGGGTTGAAGACTAATCTGATTAGCATAAGTCAGCTATGTGATGAAGGCTACAAAGTCAGCTATTCCAAGGATGAGTGTCTGGTGACAAACGAAAAGGATGAAGTGATCATGAAAGGAGTCAGGTCCAGAGATAATTGTTATCTATGGATACCTATAGAAGTCAGTCCATCTATTGATGTTAAGACTAATGACTCTGACATCAAGTGTGAAAGGCTGTTAGAGTTAAGTACTCTTAAGTTGAATCCCTTCAAATTTGTAAAAGGAAAGCTTATTTGGGGGGAGAAACTAATTAATTGGTCTTTAAAAAATAGACAAAATCTGGCGCCTTACCTCAGACCCTCATTTCCTATTATAGCAAAATCACAATCCATCAAAACTCATATCTCCCGTCTGTTCGTCTCCCTCAACAAGAAGAATCATCTCAACCTATACTGTCTCAAAGGAACCATGTCAAAACAGACATCTTCTCCATCAAAAAGTTCATCGCGGAATAAAGCTAGGGTTTCTACAGATGAGTACTCTGAAGACGAAGCTCTGAATATACAACCCATCTCGGTAATGCTCCCAGAGTCAGGTAAACCTAGACCTTCTAAACTTGCTTCTAAAAGGGCCGCAACTACCTTTAAAAACACTGAAACAAAGAAACTTGTTACGAGTATCCTATTTAGTGATAAATCATCACCTAGGTCATCCACGTCTCAAACTGTGGTAGAAAAGTTTGATGTTGACAAGAGTATGGGGAATCTAGCTACCAAAATACTGGACAAAGGTATACCTGTGAAAGGGATTTCTATACCATTAAATCAGATGCCGACAGAAAAGGTAGACATGCAAGGAGATGAGTCTGATCTTCATAGACTTGCTATGTCTGTCATTGAAGATTCTGAAATAGGAGGGGAAGAAGATGATGCACATGAGGACATTAATGCTAGAACTACTCCTGGAGAAGAAAATAATGAGAATGTGATCAATGTGGTTGATTTATCTGATAATGAAGTCATTGGAAATGTTGTTCCAAGTATTGCCAAGAGACTAAAGACAAGGAAAGGAAAGACTGATGAATCCTCTCCAAAGAAGTCTACTGATGGCAAGAATAAAACTGCTGTTGGTCCCACAAAACCTTGGAGCAAGGTTGTTACACCCTCCAAAAAGAGAAATATTAGAGAAGAATCTGAATCTGAGGATGATGTTGAGGAAGATGTCCATGACATCACACCAGTCAGAAGGACCATTTTAAAAAGAATCTCTGATAAGGTCCCTGAAGTGCCAGTGGACAACATATCCTTTCATTATGCTAGCAGTGCTCCCTTGCAGAAATTTGTTTGCCAAAGGAGATTAGCTCTGGAAAGGGAGCTTGGAAAGGATGTCTTGGAGATGAAAGAGATTATGGACCTCATTCATGTTGCTGGACTGTTGAAGACTGTGACCAAATTCTCTAAGTGCTATAGTGGACTTGTTAAGGAATTTGTAGTCAACATCCCCATAGACATTTCTGACAATAGAAGTGTGAACTACATGAAGGTGTTTGTTAGGGGGCAGTGTATTGACTTCTCTCCTAGTACCATTAATAAATATTTGGGAAGAGATGAACAAAAGGGGTGTGAGCTGGAAGTGACTGATAATGAAGTGTGTAGAGAAATCACTGCCACTCAAATTAAGGTGTAGCCACTGAAAAATAAATTGACAGCTAGCAAACTCAGTATCAAGTATGCTATTTTGCACAGAATTGGTGCTGCTAACTGGGTACCTACTAATCACAAAACCACCATAACTGTGGGATTAGGAAGGTTCATCTATGCTGTTGGGAAAAAGGTTAAGTTCAACTATAGAAGCTATATATTTGATCAAGTGATGAAGCATGGTGCCACCAATGCTATCAAGATGCCTATATCATTCCCTTCTCTTATCTGTGGAATGATCTTAGATCAACATCCTGGAATCTTAACGAGTACAGAGGTAGCATGTAAGAGGGAGTCAGCTTTATCTTTGCATCCCAAACTGTTTGTTGGGAAACATGTTCCAGACATTGTTAGGACATCAAGTTCTGAAGTTAAGAAGGTCAGTACAAAATCTGAGTTGATTGAAGAACTGAAGGCAACCTGCAAGGATCTTGATATGGTTATCAGTACTAGCACTGCTAGGAAAATGAAGATTGAGCAGATGATCAAAGACTTGGATCAGGGAGAAGATAATGTGAATGGCGATACTGAGGATTCCGGGTCAGATGAAGGTGATGAAGATGCTGATGGTACCAGCTCGGATGAAGACTAACTTCCATCTGTTGTTATTAGATAGTAGTTTAGTTTTTTTTGTTTTGCACTTGTTATGCCGGTTATGTAACTTGAATTTTGTGCTGTTATATGCACTTTTTATGTTTTTATGTTCTATGATTTGTTTTGCCTGGTTACTAACTGTGAGGCTAACAATGAGAGCTAGGGTGTACTAATTGTAGTTAATAGGGCTCCTGATTGAAGATTGTCTAATTGTGGCTAAAAAGGGGGGGAAGTAGCCAAAGAACTAGAAGTATCCAAAGAAATTGCTGCTAATGTTGATAGTCAAAAGAATAGGTTAGCTATAGTAGTGCAGATATTAAGGGGGAGTAATTGCTGGTTATTGCATTGAGGGGGAGTGCTCATTGCTGCTAATAATGAAATATATGCAGCTGTTTAAATGTTTGAAGAGTGTAGCTGTTGAACTTGGCGATGCAGCAGAGTTTTGTGAAGTGATTTGAAGATGATGCTGCTGCTTGGAGTTTCAAAATCATTGTTTGAAGTTTTTCCGCTGCTGAAGTCTCTGAAGGTGCAGAGATTGTTTTAGCCAAAATTAGCCAAAGGGGGAGATTGTTAGTTCTTGGATTGGCTGGAATTTTGGTAAAACAAAGTATGTTCAATGTTGATGTCAAGGTGGTGATGTTGCAACATTGAGTCTTAACACTGGGCTGTGCTGTGTTAAGTGTTTAAATTGCTGAAGTTTGGATGTCTGATGTCACATGCGATGTTGTGACATTAGATCTGCAGAATTGATAACATCAGGTTGTGATGTTGTTAGGGTTTGCGTGTTAGCTAGAATTGTGGAGAGCAAGCTGTCTCATTGGATGCGAATATCTTGGGTTAGATATTCTTCGCTGCATAGGAGATCTGGTGCAGATTTGTAGGAGATTTAAAAGGTTGAAGATTTGAAAAGATTTTAGGAGAAAATCTGTTTTGAATATTCAGTTTTAAATAACAAATCAAGTCAGATATTGTAGCAGTCCAAGCCCAATTCAGGTGGCTATATAAAGCGCACAAGACCAAAGGAAAAGGTACAGAAATACAGAGAGAAGATCAAGAGCATAGGCTGAGTGTCTTAAGTATTTTGTACGAGTTTTGTATACACTATTCTAGGTTGAATAGGTGAGTTGTTTTCTGTCCTCTCTTAGAAGCTGTGAGGCGATAGAGAGTTGTGTAACTTGATCAAAGCTGTGAAGCAGGATCAAGGTTTCTCAAAGAGGTTGTTCTTTGAGAGGTTTTAGGGATTGAGTAGTGTTCTCATATCTAAGTGGTTTCTTAGGTAGAAAGCCACTAGTAGGAATTAAGATTAGGAGATTGTCAACTGGGTTGTTGAGTCTGTAATTAATTCTACAAGTAGTGAATTTCATCCCTGGCTTGGTAGCCCCCAGACGTAGGTAGTTAGACCGAACTGGATGAACAATTTGGTGTGTTATTCTGCTGTTTATTTTGTCCATTATGCAGAGTGTGTTGTTGTGACATCGCACCTTAACATCACACGTCTGATACCAGAATTTCACAAACCAGTCAAGATTCAATCCAACCTCTGAGCATTCAAACCTGCAGAAATTGAATGGAGTTAAGCTAGAGGAGACTTGACACTTTTGAATTATCCAAGTCAATGGATACATGGCTACTCATAGTGATCAGCTTTCATTCACTATTCCTTGCAAAACAAACTTCCACTACTATAAATAGAGGTCATGTGTGACTGATCAAACCATCCCAAAACATCAGAATTCATGTTTTCCACCAAATCACTCTTCAAAACCAGATTTTGCTTCTTTTTCAAATAACTATCGAATTTTTCAATAGTAAGCAAATCCATCAAAACCAAGAGTGTAGACACATCATATATATCATATAGAAGCTTTCCAAACACTTCTCCATCATATGTAACCTCAGAATCACAAACCTCCAAATCACACTCAAGCCAACTTGCAGTTGAGGTGCCACAACAAGATTCAGGTGTTTCCAATCCATTCCACACTTCCAAACACCTTACATAAGGTCCATTGAAGCTGTCTAAGTTATCAAACAACATCTGTAACACCTCCAACACACAATTCAATTTCTTCTTGCAAGAGGTAAGCTTGAACTCTCAAACTCTATGATCCATGCATCATAAATGTGTTTTCAAGTTACATACATGTTTCTGCACTTATGTAAAGTGTTTCCTCTTAATCAATTGATTTGTAGCTATCGTATATAGGATTTCATAGTGTTCTTGCAGAAATTAGGGTTCATGTGTTCATCACTTGATTTTTCACTCCATACTGAAAATAAATGCAATTAATTGGTACCATTGAAATCCTTGTTCAAAAACGAGTGAGATTGATGTTTGAATCGTGCAAAATCATTAAGTAATTAGAGAGAAAAGTGAGGTTTTGCAAATCGTCCATGGCGCGGGCACGGGGAAGACGAAGTTGACCATTGGTGCCTTTTTCAAATTATTTGAATTTTTGAATTTTTGATTATTTTCTTAATTGATTTCAAAAATTAATTTCTCCTTAAATTTTAACCATTTTTTATTGGTTCTTTTTTTAAAAATTCAAAAAAATGTTAAAATATTTTATTCTACAAAAAAAATAAAATTTATATTATTTATTTAATATATCTTGAATTTTTGTAAATAATTTTATTTTAATTGTTTTTAAACATTTTTATTTAAATTTTCATCTTGATTTTTCAAATTCAAATGAATTTCACATTTTTATATAAACATAACATGATTTTTCAAAACATTTTTCAAAGTTCACAACATGTTTTTTAATACATTTGATATTTTATATAATTTATTATTTAATTTTCTTTGAAAAATCATATTTTTAATTATAATTAGGGTTTTTTCTTTGTTTTAATTTTTCAAACTTCATTTGAAACACTTTTGGGCCTCTTTGTAGAGTGTAAGACCCATCCCCTTTTTAAATACAAAATTTTGGGCCTCAATCATTTTATAAGTCCCGACGCGATTTTCAAAATAAACGGTGCGATCGATGTTTTTCATCTAGGCATCTCTTTGAGATATAAGCCCCAACGCTTGTATAAAAATAACCTTTTTGGGCCTCTTTATAGAGTGTAAGACCCATACCTTTTGTAAATAAATAATTGAGGCCTCAGTCATTGTATAAGTCCCTCTGTGGTTTTCAAAATCACGGCCCGATCGTCGCCTTTTCAAATAAATCATCTGGGCCTCTTCTTGAGTATAAGCCCCATTATTTTTTCTTCACAAACACTTTTGGGCCTCTAATAGAGTGTAAGACCCAAACCTCTTTGTACAAAAACAATTTTTGGGCCTCTGCTATAGTATAAGTCCTGCAACGTCTTTCGGTATCGCAGTGCGATCCTTGTTTTCAAAACAAGTCATCTGGGCCTCTCCTTGAGTATAAGCCTTAATATTTTGTACATAAACTTTGTTTTAAACAATAAACAACTTCCACGGGCCTCTGCTTGAGTTATATGCCCCATACCTCTGTTTTCAAAATCATCTGTCTATTTTTTAACTGGTACTAAGAAGAGCATTATTCTCGGTGAAACTGCTCTTAGACCACTTGGACCTCTCTTTGAGTTATAAGCCCCAAACATTCTTTTCTCTTTTCAAACAACTTTCTTTTAATTCAAATTCAAACACAAAGTTTTCTCAAAACTTTCTTCAATCTCTTAAAACTCTAATCATACAGTTGTAAATCAATCACAATACACTTGGGTCTCTTTTCAGAGTGCAAGATCCAACATCTTTTCAATTTAATGCCTATTTGTTATATACCTGTCAATTCATTTATCTGTATATATTCTTGTGCATATTTTTTAGAGTTTCCCCAGCAGTTAGGTTTACACTTAGGTCAAACCAGAGGTTACTTCTAACTTAGTCAAAACTAGTTCCCTCATAGGAAAC
The DNA here is from genome assembly GCA_022829125.1 of Lathyrus tuberosus. Taxonomy (NCBI): domain Eukaryota; kingdom Viridiplantae; phylum Streptophyta; class Magnoliopsida; order Fabales; family Fabaceae; genus Lathyrus; species Lathyrus tuberosus. The sequence continues at coordinate 12,639,844 of JALAZF010000048.1, forward strand.
TTCCCTCAATACAGTCTGCCTCCTCTTGGGCTTATTCAATATGGAACAGAGAAAGGCATTATTCCCGGTGAAACTTTTCTCAAGACTGTCAAAACTTAGCAATGTATATGTATACAAGAAATTCATTTCCCCATAGAGGATTAATTCCCGGTGAAACCTCTTTTGAATTTCTTCAAACCTTAGAACTGTTCAACAAAGAAATGATTAATTCCCGGTGAAACATTTCTTGAACTTTTCTTAGGCTTGGACCTACAGGCTTCCTAGAAGTATCCCCAACCTCCTCTTGGGCTTAGTACAAGGACCAATAGGCTTCTTAGAAGTTCCCCAGCCTCCTCTTGGGCTTAGTACAAGGACCCAAAGGCTTCCTAAAAGCATAGGATAGAGATTAGTCATCTCTGCTAGTTCAGTCCCCAGGAGAGTCAAACTTCCAAAACACAATACCATCCAAGGGTTGATCTTCATCCCTCAAACCAATAGCATCCTCTTAGGCTTCATTCAAGTAGACTTGGAAAGTCTCATCTCCTCTTGGATCTCACACAGAGACCCTCATGTTTCCTGAAAAGCATAGGAGAAACCCTGATCATTTCATCAATATAACAGTATCCAGAAGAGTTAAAGTCTCTAGGGTTTTTAAACTCTAACTCCCCTGACCCCCCACACAAGGCTTAACTTTCACCTTGAAAATCCCAGCCAAGGTCAATTTACCATCAATCCCCCAATGAAATTAGAGCCTCATGGCATCTGGTACTTCAACTCTTCCCTGATTCCCAGCAAGAGTAAATTCCTTTTGGATCCCCCAATACAATTTGGACCTGTTCCTGGATTTCCATAAATCCTCAGCAAGAGATAGCCTCCTCTTAGGCTCCATATAAGAAATTTTCCCCAGTCAGCCTCAATCTTGGGCTTTGTACAAGACAGATAAAACCCTCCCAAGTGGAGCTAGTTTCCTTCAGCTTCAACCTTGGGCTTTGATCAAGGCACATAAAAATCAACATCCCCTCAGATGAAACCATGAATCCTCTTTGTAGGAGGATACCTCCTCTATAAATCACATATCAAAACAAACAATCAAAACCTTTTTCCAGATAATTACTGTAAGTGGCACACTTGTTAATTCAAAATCCAAGCTGGAGTCCCTCCTTTATCCTGGCTAAAATATCTCTTTCATCTAATAAGTATAAGTGGCAAGCCTCTGGATTCCATACATCCAAGCCAATGTCCCTCTCTTAGCATGAAAGACTCATAAGGAAAAAGTGGTATTGCTCTACACTAAGTTAAAGCTTTTTCCTTCATGACATCTCTCTTATAAAGGAAATTATGGCATTGCTGGATTCTACACATCCTAGTTAAAGTAATTTCCCTTATAATCAATTTCCTCAACATTTGTGATGAATAGGTGAGATATCTCCCTTTAGAGATGAAAAATTATCTCTCAATCAAACTTTAGCTTCAATCTTGGGCTTTGAACAAGACACACACCAAATTTAGCTTCAATATTGGGCTTTGAACAAGACACAAATACTCGGATAGATTCAATCTTGGGCTTTGAACAAGACACCCAAATATCTTTCCTCCCATAGAAATAGGAGGAACTACGATTGCTCTGATTTCCCAAATCTCCTTACGGGAATACTTAGGCATAAGATTGCGAAATCTTAGCGAGCAAACAAATAAAAAACTTTAGGTCTAGTACCTTTCCAAAAACAACAGAAAACCTGAAAACAAGAAAAACATTCTTTCAACCCTCCCAAAAGAGAAACTTTCCCAATCCACGGCAAATAAACACAAGAAAACATTTCAAAATAGTAGAAATACATGCAAAAGAAGGTTCCTATGGATTACCATAGATACACTGGGTGTTAATAGCTTCTCTTTGTATAACCAGACCCCGATCCCTGATCTCTTAGCATTTGTTAAAGAAAACATTTGCGTGCATGGTTAGTTTAAGATATCTTCCCCTTCCTTAACCAGTTTCACAGGATAAATACATAAATCAGAAAGTAGCAACCCAATTATTGCGGTAAGGTGGTCGCGTCACCGAAAAAAACCGTACACTACAGTACTAAATCCCATGGCAACAAGCATGTTATCTAGAAACTCCCATTCAACGCATTCATAAGCCTATGCGAAATCTACTTTAAACAGTAAGCATTTTCTCTTCTTTCTCCTTGCCAAATCAATTGTTTCATTTGCAACAAGAACTCCATCTAAAAGATGTCTACCCGGGATGAAAGCCGTTTGAGAAGGCGAAATCAATTTGTCAATAACATAATTCAACCTTTTGGATAACAACTTTGTTATCACTTTAAGAATACAAACAATGAGGCTTATTGGTCTAAACTCGTTAAAGCATTGGGGATTATCCACCTTAGGCACCAAAGCGATGAAGAAGGAGACAAAAGCTTTAGGCAAGGTAGCTGAGTTGAAAAATTCTAAAACATAATTGGTAACATCTGGACCCACAATCTCCCATCAATGTTTTAGAAATTTAAAATTAAATCCATCTGTGCCAAGACATTTGTTCCCTTCACACTCGAAAACAACCTCATAAATATCCTCCCTAAAAAAGTCAGACTTCAAACTATCCTTCTCCGCCACACATAACTTTACAGCATCTCTCAAGTCGAGCTTTGGCCATTTTACCACAAGCCTCTGAAACTTTTCCTTAAAGAATCTCATGGAGGCATCTTTAATACTTGAGAGATCCTCAAGCAAGCAATCTCCCATTTTAATCGCCGTAATTTAATTAATTCTGTTATGAGACTTCAGAGAAGCATGAAAATACCTAGTATTTAAATCTCCCTCCAAAGCCCAATTCACCCTATATTTTTGATGAATCATACATTCCTTGAAGCCGAGGTTGCTCCAAATTTCCTCTTGAACTACCAACCTTTTGGCGAGAACATCTTCATGTTGACTTCCTTCACTCCCCGACATATCCATTTCACACTACTATAAAATACACATTCGGTAACATAATATTACCACTGTCATGCCTTCCACCATTGTAATATATGAAACTGGATGCGCCATTAGCTTATTTATTTTTTTGAAAGTCATTTTATCACGGTTGAAAGACACAACCATGGTGATAGAGTGAGTGGTACAAGGTTCGAATCCTGACAATTATATTTTTTCCATTTTTCCTATTTCAAAAAGCGTGTGTCACATAAGTTCGTAAATAAATAAAAAAAATTGAAGATTATTTAATCACGGATTTAATATGCAACCGTTGTAATATTATCTATACAACCTTTGCTCTTCCCTAAATAGAGAAACGCTCTTCCCAACTATAATGATGATTGAAAATTTTCTTCATTTTTCAAGACGATAAAAATGTCATTCAAGAATATCAATTATTAGAAGTAATCGTTGCAAGCATTAAATCGTCAGATCTTTCTTATTCATCCTTTTCTATAAAGGCACAGTTTCATATAATGAATTTCCACTTCTTCAAAACTATTCTTCTTAACTACATATAGCAACATGAGTTCTCCATCTGAAAATGCTAATAGAAATATCTCAACTGAAGTCACCACAGTACAACACCATGATCAGCAGTCAACTAAGGAGGTCCAGCCATCTGGATTGACTGCTGTCAGGGATACACTTAGGTTTAGGAAGACCAAGAAGAAGAAGAAGAAGAAGAAGAAAAAGGTGTCCAGGAAGATTTGTTACTATAATTTTGACGAGGGTAGTGAGGATAGAGTCATAGATTATGAAGATTCCTTTGCTGCTAGGGGATATTGTTCTGACATTGACAAAATTATATAATGAAATAATTTATATACTCCGCCCTCTTGGCCCTCTTAATGAAATTATTTATTATTGTTATATATATTCTTTCATTTATACACTATTATTGTTTTTGCAAAAAAAATAGTACAAGCTAACAAAAATAAAAAACAAGCGCAACAGTAATGGAAAATAACAATAACAATAGTTAATACCTCTCTCACAATTGGGTTCATAAATAAAAAAATGTGAGAGATCTAACTACTGTTTTATTAAAGAACCGTTGTAAAAGTGATATTTTATATCACGATTTTTCTTTCTAACCGTGATGAAATGTGATATTTTTTACTATATAAGCGAAAGTATCTATTGTTTAATACATAACAACTGTTTCTCTCAAATGAAAACCTTAACATATTTCACTCGTCTCTCTCACAACATAACCCTAACATCCATGTCACTCTTTAAACTTTCTTAAACCTTCAGATTCGTCTTCACCAATCGCTATGATACTCTTTAATCATATTTCAGGTTCGTTCATTAAACTTATGCTTCGATTTGGTTTACATTTCTTGTTAAAATTGGGTTCTCATTGTTATTATTTGGTGATTGTTCTCTTTTTTTCAGATTCGTCTTCACCACCCTAATAAAGCGTATACTTTAGCTATGATACTTATGGCTTGTGTAGCTATGAAGAAAACTACAAGAAGTATGAAGTTATTGTATTAACTGAACGTGGGAAAACACACAAGAAGGGGGGGGGGGGGGTTGAATTGTGTGAGACAAGATTGCAAATCCTTTTCTTTTGAAGATAGATAAGATTCTGAATAGTTATTCAAAACCAAATTGTAAACGCAATGGAACTGAAACCAGACGCAAAGTAAACAACATATAAAACACATCAGATTTATATTGGTTCCTCACCCAACTGAGAGTATTCCAGTCCCCTTGCTTCGCAAGAGATTTTTACTGTCATCAATGCTTGAGCTAGGGGTGGCAAAACGGGCCGCCCGGCCCGCCCCTCTCCGCCTTAAGCTCGCAAAAAAAAGGCGGGGCGGGCAAGCCCGCCTAATGGAAATGGCCTTTAAAATCTACCTTGCCCCGCCAAGGTGGCAAGTTGGCGGGCTGTGGGCTTGCCCGCCAACTTTTTTATTTATTTATTTTTTCATTTTTTTAATAGATTAATAGATTTGTTTTTACATTTTAAATAGATTTTTCACTTATTTTTTAGAACAATTTTTACAAAGCATCTTTTTAACAAATTTTACTTCAATAAATATTGCATTCATTCTCAAATAAATGTACAAAATAAAACCATCAAGAATTGAAATTACTAGAATTAACTAAAAAAATGATGGGTTTAAGGTGGGACAAGTTAAACGAATAGGTGTGGCGGGCTTTGGCGGGTGGCGGGTTTTGGCGGGGCGGGCTTTGGTGGGCGGCGGGCCCAAAATTCCAACCCAACCTGCCATTTTTTGGCGGGTGCGCGGGCCGGCCTGGCGGGCCATGGCCTATTTTGCCACCCCTAGCTTGAATACACTTCCCTATGTATTTAAATATAATACTTTCATAACACAGACTTACAGTCTGAAACTCTTCTGCTTAATCAGATCCTAATCAAGACAACCTTGCTTAGAGCACATGTCTAAGACTTTAACTTGCTTAATCAGCTCCTAATTAAAACTTTCTCTTGCTAGAGCTCGTGTCTAAGACTTCACCTGCTCAATCAGCTCCTGATTGAGACTTCCTTTTCTTAGAGCACGTGTCTAAGAATTCTACCATTGCTTAGAGCACATGTCTAAGACTTCAACCACTGCTTAGAGAACATGTCTAAGACTTCTTTGCTCAGACCTCTTGTCTAAGACTTTGCCTTTGCTTAGAGCACATGTCTGAGACTTCTTTGCTCATTCCTCCTGTCTAAGACTTTTCCTTTGCTAAGAGCACATGTCTAAGACTTCTTTGGTCATACCTCCTATCTAAGACTTTGCTTTTGCTTATAGCACATGTCTAAGACTTCTTTGCTCAGACGTCCTGTCTAAGACTTTGCCTTTGCTTATGAACAACATATTCAAAAGAAAGGAGAACAAGGTGTACCAGATTCTGAATTAGAGACACCGAGTAATGACCCTAACAAAGATCTTAAGCACTTGAAGATTTCCAGGATATTCAGTATTTAGGAAACCTTAAGCCTTATTACAATTAACAATAGTAATAGAGGATTCTGCATATACAATAATGTTGTTTACTGTTGATCTTATCATTTCTTCAATTAGATAGAGGTGTAGAACACCTCTATCCTCTTTTGCATTCCAGTTGCTTCTTGTTTCTTGTTCCCATCTTTTAAGTATAACTTCCGACTACTTAAATAGAATATTTCTGGGAACTAGTCGTTGAGAAGATAAATAATCAGGAAATACTTTGATCTCTTTTAAAGTACAAGAGATGTTTGAGAAAAGATACACTTAAGATCTTGATCTATTGTATAATTTAATTAACCATTGAGTCTTCAGAAGAATTCTGTACTTATATAGCCGTTGAGAGAGGTTATCCATAAAGTATGTCAACACTTCTTGAGCCTTGTGATTATAGACTCTAGCTGCGGAACCGATTGGACATAGTGGTACTCTTTCTTTAGTACGGATAACATGAGCTTTGTTACAGATTCTAAACGCTTTATCAGAAGCTATTTTCATTTCTGAGAGTAGAAGTAATGAGATGCTTCTTATGATGCTGAGATTATCAGCATCAGAATCCATTCCAGAATATCAGTTAGTAATATGTTCTTCTCTACAACAACCGTGCCTTCATAACAGATCCTGAGTAAGTTTCTGTAAGCATTATGACCTGCATAGATGAATACACATTAGATAACACCATTGTTCTTTCAATACTAATGTTATCATCAAAACCCAAGTGGAATATGTCAAGAGCAAATCTTGTTCTAACAATCTTCCCCTTTTTGATGATGACAAACAAGAGTATTTAAAGAACAATGTTTGGGCTACTTTAAATTTTCTTAGATACCATCAGAGCAAGAGGTGTGTAAGCTCCCCCTGAGTTCCGTTTCTAAGAAATTTTAAAATATATTTAGTTTTCTTAGCAACAGTAGGGTACGAGGTTTGTAAGCTCCCCCTGAGTTTAGTAGTCTAAAGTTAAGTTTTGAGAACTTATCCAAAGTTCCATTTTTCAAGAAAACTGTAATTTTAACTTTCTTAACAATACCAGAATATAAGGTTTGTAAAGCCTCTTCTGAGTCTAATAGACTAAGGACTAAGGTTGAAATTTGTAAACTCCCCCTTAGTTCTATGTACAAGAAGAGTTAAAATCATTTACCCGGGCAATATAACCAAAATTAAATGGACTAATGCATTTTAAATACTTATATATTTCTCCCACTTTTGTCACATCAAAAAGGTTAAAGTACTACGAAAGGCTGAGATGCAGTCAGAGATCCCTTGACGGTTAAAGATACTTTATAGGGTTTATAGCAGTCAGAAACAAGTATAAGCATTTTCCAAGAGGGTCAAAGATGGCTGGTACATGAAGGTACTTGACTAACTACTTAAAACACACTATAAAAGTATATCAATTTTAGTGTTCTTAAGTGTTCACCCAGTTCATCAGAAATACTTCAAGCAAGGGTTAACTATGAAGAGAAAAACTCATAGCTACACGCCTCACATAAATGAGCAACATGGTTTTGCAAGAGAAAAGAATTTACTGAAGAAGGTTGAAACAATAAAAGATAGAAGTTTAACCACAAGGGAACATTCTGCACAGCATCTTGCAGATACAACAAAGGAAATTCAGAAACTGAAGGAAGAGAAGCGTATTCAAACCAGATTGGCTACCTACAGAGATCAAATTTCAGAATCAAATGAGCACAAGAATACTTCTGAAGATCCTTCAGCTGAAGATGAGGAAGCAGATCAATACTGGAGAGAATATTTAAGTAACATAGAGAGATGACTGAAGCAATAAAAAAGGCAAGAAATAGACAAGTTTATTATACTGTCAAGTCTCTACCAATGTAACCTTTTTAATGAAATTTTCCCTTGAATCAGTCCAAAACTTAATTTCGCCAACAAGAGAAAATCTCATAGTACTTTAAGTAGATATTAATGAAACATAACAAACATATTTTAATTTGAAGACATAAAATATTCATAAGGGCACAAACATAGAAATCCATAGTTATAACATGATACACAGAAAGTTTAAAGACAGAATTAACCCAAACAACAAAGCTCCACAACCTACATAGAAAACATATAAGCAGGTTCTAAATCCTAGGCCTAAGGTTTCTTCAATAATTCCATGATTGCCTTAAGTTCAGAGCCAAATTCTTCTTGCTTCTCAACCACATATTTGAATTTAGCATCCACTGAGAGTTAATTTCTAGTCATATGATTTTTCATATCCTCTTGGAATTCAGCAACTGCAATTACTTTAGCTTCAAGACTCTGTAATTGCTTTTGACTAGACACACCAACTTTTTTAGTAGAGAAATCTCTTAGTTCTTCAATGATCAGATTGACAATTCTTCTGAATCTTTCCCATTTGCCATTGTAAATCATAGAGTCAGTGGTTGAAAATCCTTCTTCCACAAGAGCTTTTACCTCACCAAACAATCTAGTCTTGAACACTTCTAACCAAGAAAGTACATGATTGGGTAATGTTTGGTGATTGGTCATATGTTGAGATGTGGTTTTCTAGTTTTCAGGAATAAATTCATCCGTGGTGTCATTTTATAATGCATGAGTTGATGGAGATTTGTGTTGATCAGTTTCTTGGTGGATTTGAGTTGAGACATGAGTTTGGTCATTGTTTTCAGTAGGTTGTTCAGATTCAGCATGTTCAGGACCATCAGTGAGAAAGTCCCGGACAGGATAATCTGAGATGGTTTTGGTGGAACTGCTAGAGGGTGAAGCAATGTTGAGGGGCTTAGCATCCAAACCGCTTCTAGTTTCATCAGGAACTGATGAAGTAAGATCAGTTTGAATGTAAGCATCAATTTCTTGGATGGTTTGATTAAAATATACATTGATTTTATTTGGTGTTGTTGTTGAAGTAGTTTTTAGTAAAGAATAGTCAGTGTTTAGAGGGATAATGGATAATGTGGAGATTTGATTGGATTCAGGGAGTGAGGGTGTATGAGACTTTCTCTATGAAGTATTAAGTTGGAATCATTTAAGAGTTCAGCCTCAGTACCTAATCCAGTTGCAAGTGAAGCGAGTTCATCAGCAACTTCTGTATCACTGTTAATGTCATCTGGATTCTAATTCACAAGACTTCTGAATTCTTCCTTCTCTTCAGTAGTTTCCTCTACAAATTCTGCTTCAGAATAAACAACTTTGCCGGTTTAAGCCATATCTTCAATAATGACATCACTTTTGCAATTCTTAAATATTTTTTTAGTCATCTGGATAACTTCAAATGAGTTAACAACAAATTCCAATCTACTTCCAAGTTGTTTTCTTAAAACTTCCTTATGTGATTCTTTAAACTCAATAGCTTCCTTGATAAGATTCTTCTTAATCATATCTTTTGTCACAAGTGCTGAATAGGAATTAATGACAGCTGTGAAGAGATTGTCAGCCCGTTCCAAGGCATGAACTCCTTTTGCTTCCCTTTCTTCTTCTTCTAATTGACTCAAGCTTTACAATTTCCTTTTCTTAGATGCAGTGAGTTCCTTATCTGAAATGTTGTCAGATTTTTCTCCTCTTGTTTTGGTGTGAAGGATTTTAGCAGTTTCTCTGAGCTCATCAACTTCTTGTTGCAGATTCTCTTTAGTTTTGAAATGTTTTTTTTCTCTCTAAACAAATCTTTCTTCCTCCTGCTGCAGTGCTTTTTGGGCATCTCCCATTATCTTCTTTCTTACAAGTCTTTAAACTTTGTTTCTTCTTTAGCCTCTTCATCATCATCATAGACAATTACCATTTCTTTTCTCTTTCTCCTTGAGTTATACACATCCTGAGATCTTTCAGGAAGCTGATTAATATGTTCCTGAGTGATGGTTACTCCACACTATCATACCCCAAATTTTGACCATAAGATTTCCCATCATTGTGAAAATCACTACCACAATATGGATGCATCATCATGCCTCATCAATCTCCTCAAGGATTGTTGAGCATTCACTATAATCAAGAATTAGGGTTTCAACCCCTCTCAGAGCATTTGTGTAGCGTGCGATTTCTGTTGGTGACGCGACCACCTTATCGCCATTGGTTGGAATTGGGGTCTACTTTCTGATTTCTTATTTATCCTATGAAGCTGGAAAGGAAAGCGAAGCTATCTAAAACTAACCTTGCACGCAAATGTTTTATTTAAAAAATGTTTAAGAGATTGGGGGGTCCGGGGCCAGGTTATACAATAGGGAGTTGTCAATTACCCATCCTATATATGGTTATCCATAGATCGTTTAGAAAATTCTACTGTTATCTACTTACTGGTGTTTATCCGTCATGGGTTGGGAAAGTTTCTCCTTTGGGAAAGTTTGAGAGAGAGTTTTTGTTGATTTTGGGTTTTGCGATGTTTTTGGTAAGGTACTGGACCTAAGGTTTTTTGATATGTGTGCTCACTAAGATTTTGCAATCTTATGCCTACGTATTCCCGTTAAAGAAAATAGGGAAATCAGAGAAATCGTAGTTCCTCCTATTCTGAAAAAGATGTTTTGGTGTCTTGTTCAAAGCTCAAGATTGAAGCTAAAGGGTTGAGTATTTGTGTCTTGTTTAAAGCCCAAGATTGAAGCTAAAAGGTTTGACTGGGAGAATTTGTCATCTCTAAAGGGAGATATCTCAACTATTTATCACAGTTGTTGGGTAACGAATTATAAATGAGAATTACTTTAACTGAAATATATGGAATCCAGCAATGCCATAATTTCCTTTATAAGGGATTTGTCCTGAAGGAGAAAACTTTAACTCAGTGTTGAGCAATGCCATTTTTCCATAGGAGTCTTTCATGCTAAGAAAGGGACATTGGCTTGGATGTAAATAATCCAGAGGCTTGCCACTTATAGCAATTAGATGAAAGAGGGTTTTACCAGGATAAAGAGGGACTACAGCTTGGGTTTTTTAATCAACAAGTGTGCCACTTATAACAGTTATCTGGGATTAGGTTTATTTTGATTTGTCTATTTTGATGTGTGATGTACAGAGAAATGTCTTCCTACAGAGACATTTTTGATTTCCTCTGAGGGGATGTTGATTTTTGTGTGCCTTGATCAAATCCCAAGGTTGAAGCTAAAAGGTTGACTCTACTAGGGAGTTTTATATCTGTCTTGTACAAAGCCCAAGATTGAGGCTGAATAATACTGACTCAACAAGAGAGTGTTTTATTTGTCTTGTACAAGGCCCAAGATTAAGGCTAAAAAATAAAAGAATTGACTCTTTTTTAGGGAGATCTTTATACAAAGCCTAAGAGGAGACTGGAAGGAATTGACTCTTTCGGGGAAAATTTTGTCTGTCTTGTACAAAGCCCAAGATTGAGGCTAAAAGGGATTGGCTCTATTGGTGAGAGATTTTATCTGTCTTGTACAAAGCCCAAGATTGAGGCTAAAAGAGGATTGACTCCACTGGGGAGGTTCCATATGTGTCTTGTACAAAGCCCAAGATTGAGGCTAAAAAGGGTTAACTGACTCAGCTGGAGAATGTTTATGGGTGTCTTGTACAAAGCCCTAGATTGAGGCTAAAAGGTGCTGAGGGATGATCATTATACAAAGTCTAAGAGGAGGCTGGTTGGGGAATTTCTTATATAAATCCTAATAGGAGGCTAACTTCTACTGAGGATTAGTGAGATCCATAGACAAGTCCAAAGTGGGGAATCAACTCTTGCTGAGGATTACAGAAGAGTTGAAATATCAGATGCCTTGAGGTTCTGATTTTTCTGAGGGTTATACTGGGAATAACATGACCCTAGATGGGGAAATTTAGAATGAGACTTTAAAGATTGAGTTTTAAAACCTATTGAGGTTTTAACTCTGTTGATGATGGAAGAAATGATCAGGGTTTTTCCTATGTTTTTAAGAAACTTGAGGGTTTCTTGAGATCCAAAAGGAGATGAGACTGTCTAAGTCTACTGGTATGAAAAGGTTTATCTTTGTATGATGCCAAAGAGGAGGCTAGTGTTTTAAGGGATGAGAAGCAACCCTAAATGGTTATGATGTTTTGAGATTCTGACTCTCTAGAGGATTGAACTATCAAAGGATGACTAAGTTCTGTCCTATACCTGTAGGAGGTCTTTGGGTCCTTGTATTAAGCCCAAGAGGAGGCATGAGAACTTCTAAGAAGCCTGAGGGTCCTTGTACAAAGCCCAAGAGGAGGCTGAGGGATGCTTTTAGGAAGCCTGTGGGTCCAAACAAAAGAAAAGTTCAAGAAAGGTTTCACCGGGAATAATCCTTTCTTTAGTGAACAGTTCTAGGGTTTGAAGAAATTCAAGAGAGGTTTCACCGGGAATTAATCCTCTATGGGGGAAATGAATTTTTTAGACAAATTTCTAGATAGTGACAGTCTTGAGAAAAGTTTCACCTGGGAATAATGCCTTTCTCTGTTTCATATTGTATAATTCCAAGAGGAGGCAAGACTGTATCTAGAATTTCCTATGGGGAACTAGTTTTGACTGTGTTGAAAGAGTGACCACTGGTTTAATCTAATCTTAGACCTAGTTGCCAGGGAAAACTCTAAGCAAGATAATATACATGCATATATATATATATACAGATGAAATATATACAAGTATGTAAAAGAAAGCTGATAGAACTTACAGGTGAGCAAGCTTCCAGTACTACAACTATATGGTTAGTTATTCAAGAAATTAAAGAAAGTTTTGATAACAACTATGAATTTGAATCTAAATCAAAAGGGAAGTTGTTTTGAAAGAAGATTGGGGCTTATATTCAAGGAGAGACCCAGAAATAACAGTGATCGCACCGTTGTTCTAAAAATTATATCAGGACTTATATAATGACTGAGGCCCAAATTTATTGTATTTACAAAAGAGGTTGGGTCTTACACTCTATTAGAGGCCCAAAGAATATTTTTATACAAGAGATGGGGCTTACAACTCAAAGATAGGCCCAGATGGTTTTTTCATTTTGAAAGCGGCAATCGCACTGAGAACAAATACGGCTAAATGAGAAATGAAATAACAGAACATGAAACACGGTCAAATAAAACTACCATCCTCTTCAACGTGACCCATCAAACATAAAACAAAAAACGAAATTAACTCAAAATCGCAACTCTAACACACTCGACTCTCACCCTCGAACTTTTCATGAACGTCTCCCGTTTCAATAGGCACGGTGTTTGAAAAATTGGTGAAAGGCGAAACACGGTGGTGATGGGCGATGAGCCCAAAAAGGTTTTTATTTGCAAAGGGGTGGGTCTTACACTCTATTGAGGCCCAAAAAAGTTTGAAAAAAGAAAGATGGGACTTACAACACAAAGGAGGCCCAAAATGACTTTGTTTAAAAGGCGACGATCACGCCGCGGTTTTTGAAAACACAGTGGGACTTATACAACGACTGAGGCCCAAAATTTATTTATGTGACAAGGGATGGGTCTTACACTCTATTAGAGGCCCAAAAGTGTTTTGAAAAAGATTTGTGAAGGTGTGTAATAATCAAAATCCTAATTTGCATTAAAAATGTATTTTAATTGAATAAAATTCAATTAAAATGATCAACATGTATGAAAAACAATTTGTGATCTTGGATTAATGTTTGAAAAATCATGTTTTAACCCTAGAATGATTTAAAAATCATTTGAGTTTGAAAAATCAAGAAAAAGAAATATTTTCAAATGTTAAAAAACAAATAAAAATAAATTCTTTATAAAAATATTAAATATACAAAATAAATAATATTTTTGTGAAATTTTTGTAGAATAAAATATTTTAACATTTTTATGAATTTTGAAAAAAAGAATCAATTCAAAAACATTAAAATTCAGAGAGAAATTAATTTTTGGATCAATCAAATAAACTAACAAAAATTCAAAAATTCAAAAGTTTAAAGAAGGGCGCCAAGAACACCTTGTTCTTTCCCGCGTGCCCTGTTTTGCTTCAATTTGCATTTTCTCACTTTTCTCTCTAATTACTCAATGGTTTTGCATGATTCAAACACCAATCTTGCTCGTTTTTGAACAAGGATCACAACCATATAGATTAATTGCATTTATTGAAAGTTCCTAGAGTTTGACTAAATTTTGGTAAAACATATCAACAATAAAGATGAAGAAAACTGTCAAAAATCAAAGATGTTGAAGAAGATGTCCTAACAACAAGATGCGACATCCTGGACTGATATAGCAGGATTTAAAAGTGTAACAAATCTGTCCCAGATTTGCTATGCCTTTTAATACTGGATCAAGGATAAAAAATAGAAAGCCCAAGACATAAGACTATATATATGAACACTTAGACCTAGGGTTAGTAGTCTATGTACATTATGTATCACTTAAAACTTTGTAACCTAGTTCCTTTGTGTTGAATAAGGGTTTAGGGTTTGAGAGTCATTGGCTCTCTTAGGAGTTGTAAGTCTCCACTCTGTATTATGGGATGCAGGGTGGAAGGCATAGGTACAGGGACACAACCAGAAACCTGTAGGTAATGGTTGGTGTATTGTTCTTGGACGAAGCTTTGAAGCAAATCCAAGATAAATTGAAGGTCAAGAAACCGCGACAGATCTGAATTGGCAGAAGACAGAGACATCACAGGTTGTGATTAGGATATGAGTGGGGTATTTCGTATCAGGGTTCTAAACGTTTGAGTTTAACCTTGATAAAGATGTTCATGGGGTAGATGTTAGGTATAAAGTTGTAAACGGGGGAGTTTATCTTTGTAACACTCTACACGATAGTGAAGTCTTCATCCTGGATTGGTATCCCCCAGATGTAGGTGAATTACACCGAACTAGGTTAACAACTACTGTCTTATTTTAACATTCTGCAATTTACAGTTTTGTTAATTTTCTTGACTGACATGTTGGATCAGATGTCGTGACATCTGTGTGTGTGTGCAGTTCTGATATTCAAGGTATCAGTCTGCAGTTGCGCCTCTGAGTTTAAAAGATTATATAGCACAATATCTTGACATGTGTTAGGACATCTGCTATATACATAGGCCAGAATTTCAATTGGTATCAGAGCAGGCATCCTGTCTGGTTCTGGATGAGATCTTTGGGAGATACTTTCTGGCATTTAAACAAGGAGGAGTTTTGGATATCAGATCAATCAAATCAAACATACCTAAGGATATTTATGGATGAGATGAATGTTCTTGATCGAAGGGAGCAACCCGGAGGTTGTTTATGTTGTTGAGGAGATTCTACAACAACTATAGGAGAAGTGGCTAGTTCTCTTGTTGATATGTCTTGTAAGATGTTGTGACATCTTATTAGGACAAGCAGGATCTGTTCCTTGGTGGTTCTGCTGCATGTGTTTCTGATGGAAGAGCTCTAGAATTATGGGATTCTGGAGTTGTTACTGAAGATAGTTGGTGGAAGGTCTCAATCGTCAGCCTCTATGTTTGAAGATATCTGCATTCGTTTATTCCAAAGTCGGGAGCGATGAAGTGAAGGGAGTTGTGGTTAGATATCTGGTATGGTGACTTGGTACTTAGGAGCTTAGTTTCTTAGTGCAGTTTGGAGTCAGTTGAAGAGGAGAGGAGTTGAGTTAAAGTTTATCAGGTTCTTGCTCTAGGAGTTTGATAAATGTTTGGTCGGCTAGGTTGTCAAAGATACTTGAGATCTCTCTCAAGTCCACTCATAAATACATCTATGTCGTGTATCTGGAGTCTTCTAGTTACTCTTCTGACTAGAAGGTGTTTCTTTGAGACACAATCTGAAGAACGTGGAGGTGATTTATTTTCACCATCCAAAAACAGCAAGGAAGGATTCATCTCTCTTGACTCTAAGAGTGGATCCAATCTGATTGAATATTTGTTGAGGTAAATAAGACTTGTTCAGAGAAAGTCTTAGTTACTTGAGTCAAGGGTGGCAGCCTTGGTATCTCAACATTGTCATTGAAGAAGATACTTGCAAAAAGATTGAATGCTTTATAGGTATTCATGACATGATCTGGTGGAGCTCAGCTACAGTAGTGAAGAAGGGTTATGGTACAAGGATCTAATATCAATTTCTATTTGTGGAATCCACAAGTATTTAATTGATTATCCTTGAAAGTCAAGATTGAGGATGTTCTGTCAGATGTTATAACATCTTTTCATCAGAGGCTTGTAGAATCATGGGAGGGGTCTGCATTCGCTTAAAAGTCTCATAGGTGTTGACCTGGGATTATTGGCTTAGCGTCTGTTTCCTGGAAAGTATTGTGAATGACTTGTCCAGATGGTGATGCTGTTGAAGATGGAGATGAAAGACTATGAAGACATCATAATCTTGATGGTTACAGCTTGGGTCAGTTTATTTCTGATTTAGGTACTTTGGAGCATAGTGTTTTCTCTGGTTGTGAAGGTCGAGGATAAGTGGCAGTTATCTCTGGCTTTCTACTGATGGCTCTACTAAGGGAAGTGGCATTCTTTGGTATTGCTATCAGGCAGTCTTGGACTACATATTTTCTAAAGATTTAGATGTGGCAGGTTTGAAGTCTTTGGAGTTTTAAAGCAGAATGGAGGTTGTCTACTCAAAACTTGGTTATTCAATCAAGTGTGTGAGAGCATGGAAATCTGTTTCTGTAAAGGGAGGAGGTTCTTCTAAGTGGTAGAAGAAAGAGATGAATTCAACAGTTGGATGTCATAATGTTTGGACATCTAACTTGATATCAGAAGTCTCAGCGAGTGATGTGGCACATTAGCTTAAGATAAGGTGGTCTACAGGAGAATGGGAGTGTTTGATTCTTCAAAAAGGTCTATCTCATGCAGTTTGCGGGAGCTGTGGATGAGAAGATGTTACATGACTAAGAGGCTTGGTGGATCCAAGATGTCTTGCTATAAGGCAAGTAGTTTATGTGACTTGAAGATCTGATTTCATTAGTAGATCATGGTATCTTGTGGGAGTTCTGAAGATGAGTGAGGTCAATCAAAAGGTGGCATTTGATTGGTTTCACAATGTGCGTTCAATCAGGATGCTTGAAACTGATTGCTCTTTTATAGAAGAGTAGTTAGTTGAAATTGTAAGGAGGTTCTGGCTCTCTGGGAGCTTGTGGCAGAAGTTCTGAGTTGAGAATGGAAGCATTCCTTCTTTGGTGGTTCAGAGTTTATTTCTCTCTGGGTTTCTGAAGTCTTCTTTGTTCAAGCTGGTGATGCAGTGTTGTGTGAAGATCTTCAGTGTGGATTACTATGCTGATAGTAAGTCCAGTGGTGGAGCATATCAAGAACCATGGTGTGTGGTGTCTGTGATGTGTGGAAGATGTCCTAACTGATGTTAGAACATCCTTGGGTTAGTTATCCTTGGTGAAGGATTTCAGGTTCTGTGATGAACTGGTTACTTGCATCGTGTCCAAGAAGTATCTACATGATCATCCGGGAGAATGATGGAGTAAAAGGGTTCCTTGGAAGGAGGATGTAAGTGTTTGTGAAGACTGAAGTGAATCATGTGTTGATTGCATGGAAGTCTGTTTCCTGAATGCGTTCAGAAGTGGAGATTCACCATAAATAAGAAGTATTCCAGATTATCATACGAGAGAATGATAGGAATGACTGTCTTGGATTGCGGGGTGTTTATCTCTAATGCTGGCTGGATGAGGTCATTGGAAAATCTTGCATACGGCATTGGAGCCCTTGGAGCAAGTCATGCTAGTAGTGGATCAGTTTGGCAATTGTGCAGTTCTGGAGCATGCATACGATAGTTGACATCGTTATAACAAACTAAGGGGCCCTGTGCGTCTCTTTGAGGAATGGGAAGCATTCTAATTCAATTGGTTTGTGCCTCAAGCAACGGGATATCTATACATGAGAATTCAAGAGGAGTTCATGTGGTGTATAAGATGGTTATGGAATGAGGGGGATCAATGGGAGTTTGATCTCAAGCCAAGAGTTTGTTATGATTTGGATACACGTCCTCACGGGATACATGACATTGATCATGTGTGAGTGATTATTGTTTCTTTACAGAGGGAACAATAAGAGAGTTAATGGTTGCGTTCAGCAGGTGTGTTGAACAGAGGGTGCGCTCTTGAAGACATGAAGATGCGTCTTATGTTTTCCAGTCATTAGCTTGGGTGTTCAGTGGAGGAGCACCAGTTACCTTAGTCAGGGGGAGAGGCCTCTTGATCTAAGATGAAGTTCCAGTTTGCATTTGTACGTCAAGCCAACTGAGATGTCAAGATGGCTTGGCATTATTGTTGAAGTTCCAGTTTGCATTTGTGCCTCAAGCAAACTGAGATGTCAAGGAGGATGTCTTAACATTAGAGTATTGTTGCAAGTTGTGGGAAACTTGGCAATGCATATTTAAATGATTCTTATTGGATGCTTAAGAATCATTGACTGAGTCTGGGAGAATTTATTTTTCTCTTGCAGACTGGGATCATATATTTGTGAAGGAGTCTCTGTATGGTCAAATCAGAAGAAGAATCCTGGAAGAATAGACAATGTCTGACATGATGTCAGGACATTGTTGTAATACATGTCTGAATGTAATGGGTTCCTTGGCCGATGTTCTTAAAATGAGAAACATTCAATAGTCTTGGCCGGTGCTCATTTAATAGAGTTATTGGCGCTTTGAATTGACCAGCATTTTGTTCTATGGTTCTTTTCTTTCAAAGGCAACTATCTGTTATAAATAGGATTGTTGTGACACTCCTTGGTCTCATAATTCCTTCTTTCCAAGTGAATGTTCGATGGCATTTTTCAAGATCTGGATGAGTTGCGTCTGGATATATAGCTGTCTTGGTCACTTTTGCCAATTTTTGGCTAAAAAAGGGGGAGAAGAATAGTGTTCTGGTGTTTGTGTTCATTCGAGCAGTGGCAGTGCAAGAATGTTGGAGGGAGATGTTCCATCATCTCTACTTACTAATTTCTTGTTTTTGTGTCTTGTGATCTGAGTTGTAAAACAAGTTGTGTCTTGTGACCTGAGTTACATAATTTTTGTACTCGGTGTTACAAAAGCTACAATTGGTGTTTCTTTTCTGGAGGAGTCTTCTACACTGGTTCTGGATCTTTCTTGGAAGGAAAAAGAAATGTTTTGAGGGGGATATTTCTTCAAAGTCTAATCAATTCTCAAGATGGAGGAGTCTTGCTGATGGCAGAATACAGAAGTAGATGTTTTAGCCAAAATTTTTCAAAAGGGGGAGATTGAAAGTTCCTAGAGTTTGACTAAATTTTGGTAAAACATATCAACAATAAAGATGAAGAAAACTGCCAAAAATCAAAGATGTCGAAGAAGATGTCCTAACAGCAAGATGCGACATCCTGGATTGATATAGTAGGATTTAAATGTGTAACAAATCTGTCTCAGATTTGCTACGCCTTTTAATACTGGATCAAGGATCAAAAATAGAAACCCCAAGATAGAAGACTATATATATGAAGACTTAGACCTAGGGTTAGTAGTCGATGTACATTATGTATCACTTGTAACTTTGTAAACTAGTTCTTTGTGTTGAATAAGGGTTTAGGGTTTGAGAGTCGTTGGCTCTCTTAGGAGTTGTAAGTCTCAACTCTGTATTATGGGATGCAGGGTGGAAGGCATAGGTACAGGGACATAACCAGAAACCTGTAGGTAATGGTTGGTGTATTGTTCTTGGACGAAGCTTTGAAACAAGTCCAAGATAACTTGAAGGTCAAGAAACCGCGATAGGTATGAATTGGCAGAAGACAGAGACATCACAGGTTGTGATTAAGATATGAGTGGGGTATCTCATATCAGGGTTCTAAACGTTTGAGTTGAACCTTGATAAAGATGCTCATGGGGGTAAATGTTAGGTATAAAGTTGTAAACGGGGGAGTTTAGCTTTGTAACAGTCTACACGAGAGTGAAGTCTTCATCCTGGATTGGTATCCCCCAGATGTAGGTGAATTGCACCGAACTGGGTTAACAATTACTGTCTTATTTTAACATTATGCAATTTACAGTTTTGTTAATGTTCTTGACTGACATGTTGGATCAGATGTCGTGACATATGTGCGTGTGCAGTTCTGATATTCAAGGTATCAGTCTGCAGTTGCGCCTCTAAGTTTAAAAGATTATGTAGCACAATGTCTTGACATGTGTTAGGACATCTGCTGTCTGCATAGGCCATAATTTCATTTATATTAAGTGTGGAGTGAGAAATCAAAGGATAACCTCAAGAACCCTAATTTTACCATGAACATGATGAAATTCCAAACACGATTGATTCATGGCAATTAATTGAGGGTTATTACTCTACATACATGCAGAAACAAGATGGTAACTCAAAAATTCATTTATGATGCATGTAATATGGAGTTTGAAGGCTTCAGGCTTACCTCTTGCAGCTGGTGATCGAGCTTGATGATAGAGATGTTACAGATGTGTTGTAAGGACCTGGACAACTTCACTATACCCTATGGAGTGTGTTGAGATGCTTAGCCTTGATTGGAGATGCTTGGATCACATTGTGGTACCTCAACTGCAACCTTGTCAAAAGCTTGAGCAACTGACTTGTGATTTTGTGATTCAGGTGTTTCAGATGTGTTTCAAGGCCATGGATCACTAATATATGATGTATATGAGCTGTTGGCATGATTGGTTTGGTTTGAATCACTTCCAATTTCAAAACCCGATAGTGACTTAAAATGGAAGGAAAATTTGGAGTGAAAGAGATATTTTGAGTAAAGCATCAGTTTGGGTTCTTTGGTGTACTCAAACTGATCACAATTGATGTCTATTTATAGTGCAACAAGTTTGTTTTGGTATCAATAGTGAATGGCAACTGG
Organism: Lathyrus tuberosus; assembly: GCA_022829125.1. Lineage (NCBI taxonomy): Eukaryota > Viridiplantae > Streptophyta > Magnoliopsida > Fabales > Fabaceae > Lathyrus > Lathyrus tuberosus. The sequence continues at coordinate 12,660,436 of JALAZF010000048.1, forward strand.
TAAAGGTCTGTGGCCAATGGTTACCAAATGGAATCTCAAGTCTCCTCTAGCCATTGACTTGAGATTAGGGAGCGGGCCTATAGTCTTCTGTTGCATGAGTTTATCTTGAATCATTTGGTTGGTCACGAACTGATACATGCCAGCTCTATGCATCCTTTAAATGCTCCATGACAAATTTGAAAGTTTTGGATTTTGAACTTTGAATGCTACTTGCCAAATGATAAGGTTTTTGACTTGCAAGGCTCTATGGTGTTGTAGCCCTGCCGAGATCATGTTCATTGCACCTCATAAACTTATCTTGTATGGTGACAAGGTTTTCCAAGTCATGAAAATACCAAAATCGTGTGGCATTTACAAATCTGTCTTGTGAAAAACAGTTTTGGAGGTATCATGTTTCCATGCTTGTAACTCCTTACTCAAGTTGAATTAGGATGAGTTCTTGTACATTTTGGAAAGCTTGCATGATGTACTTTAACTTTGTTGTTCACCAATGGACCTGGTTCAACTTGGATCAAGGTGAAAATGTCCTCAAAGTTTGGAAAAAGTGAAACAGATTCTGACTTGTTGAAAATTTCACTAAGTGTTGGGAAAAGTGGCCATTTCCCATTTTTTTTTGATTTTGATCAATCCATAACTCAAAATCCATGAGGATTTGAAATCTCTTATAGTTGATACTTTTAAAGTATGTAAGATGAACTTTCATTTGAGCTTTGAATGGTAGAAAAAGGCCTTATGGTTTAGGAGTTATGACCTTGCAAAGTTGGTACAAAATCACTTTTGTTCCATAACTTAGAAAAAATTTAGTTTCTCAAGGTTGCCCCTTTTGCAAGAAACCTCACTTTTCTTGATTTTTATTGATGAATGATGCTCGATACCATACATTAACATTGTTTTTGACTTAGGGGAACCATATTTGTGAAAAATTCCAAAAAGTCAAACTTGATTTTGGGCACAGTTGACTTTTTGTCAGATGAAATCCAAACTGTGTGATCCTTTAGGAAATCAAGTCCTTGACCCAATTCAAACCTAATGGATGGATTCCATAGGTGTTGTAGGGTGTCTTGAATCATGTTCCAAGGTTTGGGAGCATGTCTTGGTCAAAAGTCAAAGATACAGTTGACTTTTTCTTTAAAACCCTAATAGTGGTCTAGATGAAATTGAAACTTGTGAATCAAGCTTCTTGGATCAATCCATTGTTGAAAATGGATCAATGTAGTGTATTTGAGGCCCTCAAATCATGTCTTGAGGTCTTGGCTCATGCTGTGCTCCAAAAGTTAACTTAGGGGTGAATTAGGTCAAGAAACCCTAATTCATGATTTTTGATGAATGCTTCCCCTGATGCTAATTTGACTTGATGATTGGATCCATGAGGTCCCTAAGAGTATTTTGGGTCATGCTTTGAAGCATTGGCTCATGCCCAGAGGAAAAACTTCATCTGGAGGCCTTGGTTGACCAAACCCCTAATTTGGTGACACTGGCGATCTCGATGCTTGATCCACTTGAAATGTTGCACTCCTTTGCCTGATTATTGATGTGGGAGTCCTCTTGATCCCTTATGGGTGTTTTAGAGGTTATACAAGTTGAAGATAATGTCATTTCTTGATTGATCCTTTGTCTAAGTGCTCTGGGAGGGCTCAAAACCCTAATTCTTGATTGTGGTGAATGCTCAACCATCTTTAAGGAGATTGATGAGGCATGATGCTACATCCATATTGTGGTGATGATTATCACAATGATGGGAAATCTTGGTGGTCAAAATTTAGGGTATGATAGATGCCCCTATTTAATCTTCTTGGACCTGAAGGTGTGAATGGCGAAGATGTTCGGACATTCAGGGTGCAAGAGGATTAAATATCGGAATACCCAAAATTTTGACGGTGGTTATGAAAGTTAGAGGTTTGGTCATCCATCTTCTCTTGCTAAGAAATGTTACTTAGAAAAGGGTAAAACTTTCCCTCGATCCTGGTCTTCAGCCAAGGAACTGGTCTTAGTTTCTGAAATAAACTTCCCCTCGATCATGGTCTTCAGCCAAGGAACTGGTCTTAGTTTCTGAAATAAACTTCTCCTCGATCCTGGTCTTCAGCCAAGGAACTGGTCTTAGTTTCTGAAATAAACTCTCCCTTGATCCTGGTCTTCAGCCAAGGAACTGGTCTCAGTTTTTGAAATAAACTTCCCCTCGATCCCGGTCTTCAGCCAAGGAACTGGTCTTAGTTTTCTTCTTGTCGAGTTTCTTTTTTTTACAAGGAATGCTATGTGTAGCGGTCTTCATCAAACTTCTCGCCGAGCTATACTGGAGAGATGCCATTTGATGGAAAAAATTTGAGGTCAGACTTGCTGGGGACACCCATTTGTCTGAGCCATAGAGGTGTGCAAACTTCTCTGTTGGAGACGAAATTTGTTGACTCTACTAGGGAAAAACGAATCTCTTGAGAGACTGCTTTTTGCTTAGGGATATTACATCATACTTTTCTTCGAGATCTTTTTGGAGAAATGCCAGGTGATGTAATCCAATTTTGAGGTGCTGATGACTTCATTAACATCGACTTTCTTGGGAGAAAAAACTGATGTTTTGCTGAGAGTCTTCAGTTGAGAGGCTTTCTCTGGGGATTTTCTTTAATCTGGGAAAGCGAAAAATATCATCTTCAATGGTGAAGAGTGACGTTCCAAAGTGTCGGTCAAATGTCTTCTTGCCTTTCAGAGGTTCAAGCTATCAAAGTGGTCGAGGACCGTCTCCAATCCAGAAATAAACTAGAGGAGAGATTGCTCAGACGATACATTTCCTGACGAGGAAAGAACTTAACCCGGGATTTTGTCTTATCCGACACGGAAAGGACAACTGACAACTTGATTGACAATAAGACTTCATCACTTGGGAATGAGTATGACCAGAGTGATATTGATGCAATATGAATATGAACATGAATCAATTATGCATGATGTATGTATGTTTATGCTCACAAAATTGACGCGACATACAGACTAGTGAATGAACACGACTGGATACTCGGCCACTATGGGGGATGAAAAGTATCGTCGGTTCAAGATAGCAATCCTGTTTTGCTTAGGGGAGGTAGACCCTATGGGAAAGAGAGAATCGTCAATCGGTCTTAAGAGGTAAGAACTCTGTCGTGAACGTCAGATGGGATATTGCATCTGAAACAACTGATCCTTCATTCAGGTGCACTGGTTTGGAAGGAGTACTTTGATTCTGCACTTTGAGGTTCAATCACCTTCGGAGAAGCTATCGATGTTCTTTTTGATGTTCCAAGTCAAAAGGAATTGCCATCTTTATTTTTAAGGCAGAAGAAAATTTGACAAGTAAAAATTCATTTTTTTTCTTTTATTTCAAGAATCGTTGATCATGTTAAAAATGTCATTCTGTAAAGCTAAAACAAATGAGAATTGTAAACAAAAGCACTAGGGCTCAAATTTTATTGATAGGATGGAAATCAGCCAAGCGCATGATCCCATAGAGTATTTACAAAGTTTAGAAAAATTGTAATTTAAGGGAAAAGGGGCTACATTGAAACATAACGACCGTTATCCTTCTACCAACTTTGAATTCTGGACATCATGAGCTTCTGTCGAAGATGGCCTTGACTGGAAGTATTTTGACAAATAGTGTTACCGCTGGTGATTTAACCTTGTCGGACATAGTTACTTGCCATGAATCCCTAACTTTTTCCTGGATTGTCTTTTGAGGTTTCCAATCCACCGGGATGATTTTTTCTTATGTCTCTAATTTTTGCCTGGGCCGCCTTTTCAGGTTCTCAATCCACCGAGACGTTTTTTTCTTTTTTTTTATTTCATTTAGGCGAATTATTTCTTGACTATGTCAACATTCGTTGGGTAGGTAAACTCCTCTTCATCCATGGTTGCGAGTCTCAAGGCGCCGCCTGAGAAGGTTTTCTTGACCACATAGGGGCCGTCATAGTTCGGAGTCCATTTGCCCCGGGAATCAGTGAGGAATGATTGTATCTTTTTTAGCACAAGGTCTCCATTCCTGAAAACATGGGGTCGAACCTTTTTGTCGAACGCCTTCTTCATTCTTTACTGATACAACTGACCATGGCATAGAGGCGTTATTCGCTTTTCTTCGATCAGATTTAGTTCATCGTGTCAACTTTGACACCATTCAGCTTCTGCTAGCTTAGCTTCCATAAATACCCGGATTGATGGTATCTCTACTTCTATGGGGAGCACTGCTTCCATGCCATATACTAGAGAGAAAGGGGTTTCCCATGTTGAAGTGCGGACAGATGTGCGATAACCGTGGAGAGCAAATGGCAGCATCTCGTGCCAGTCTTTATAGGTTACAACCATCTTCTGAACAATTTTCTTGATATTTTTGTTAGCTGCTTATACCGCTCCGTTCATCTTAGGTCAGTAGGGAGATGAGTTATGGTGTTCGATCTTGAACTCAGCACATAACTCTTCCATCATCTTGTTGTTCAAGTTAGATCCATTGTTAGTAATGAACTGGCTTGGAACACCATAACTGCAGATGAGATTATTTTTGATAAATCAGACCACCACTTGTCGGGTTACATTGGCATATGATGCTGTTTCGACCCATTTGATGAAGTAGTCAATGGCTACCAGGATGAACCGATGTCCTTTTGAAGCGTTGAGTTCTATCACGCGAATCATGTCGATTCTCCATATAGAAAAAGGCCACGGGGAAGAAAGAACTTTGAGATGCGTTGGTAGTACATGGATTTTGTCAGCGTATATTTGACACTTGTGACATTTCCTCATGTACTTGTAGCAATCGGATTCCATGGTCAATCAATAGTATCCTGCTCTCAGATTTTTCCTTGCCATTGTGTGTCCGTTGGCATGAGTGCCAAAGGATCCTTCGTGAATATCTTTCATTTGCATGTTTGCTTCTTGTCTGTCTAAGCATCGAAGCAAGACCATGTCAAAGTTTCTCTTAAGGATCCCATAATTTTTGTGAACATTTTTGAATAATATTATTATGATTAACTGGGTTTCGGGGTACTCTGAGCAATTAGTGGATAAAGTAATTAGAGTAAACCGACGAACTCGGAATTTAATTAGATTAATATTATTTAACTTGGAATTTTATTAATTGGTGTATTTGAGATAATTTGGATAATTAGTAGTATTGCCAATTAATATTTTCTATGTACATTTTCTTTTCCTTGCATTATTTGGAAGTTAGAAAACTTTGAGAAGGAATTGGAAGAGAAAGGAAAGAAAGAGGAAAATTCTCTCAAGAGCTCTAGGACTCGAATCATCAACCAATCTTCATCTTTTCATCTCAGCTTCAACCTCCTCATCTTGTAATCCAGGTGGGTTCTAGTTAGATACTTTAAAGTATAGTTTTTTGAGTTTAGAGTCAATTTTGATATTGTGAGAAATGAGTAATTTTGAAATAAAATCATATTCTAACTGCTGGAATTCGATAATTGACTGTGTAATATACTGGTTATTATGTATATAACATGTTTTGGTGTGTTTGATTTGAAAAAAAAAAGGAATTTAGGGGTTGAATTGAGAAACCCGTAGCAGAACTTTTCTGCAGGAAAAAATTCTGGATTTCCACTGCCCATACGCGTATCACTCAAGGCAATACGCGTATTGAGTTGGGCAATACGCGTATGGCAATGAAGGATTTTAGGTGTTACGCGTATGGGAGGGGGCAATACGCGTATGGTTTGAGGTAATACGCATATTGGAGTTTTAAATGGAATTTTAAAGGAAAATCAGTCTCTGCCCATACGCGTATCACTTTGGGCAATACGCGTATGGCTGGGCGAGCCAGTTGGGCAATACGCGTATGGCACAAGGCAATACGCGTACGGTTAGGAGGGTGAAAAATTATGTTTTCTCGCAATACTATTTCTCGTTATGTCCATAACTTTTGACTCGTTTAGCCGTTTTTAATATTCTTGATATCATTGGAAAGCTAACAAAATGTACTTTCTTATTAAATGGTTTTAAGATTTGTTGGCCGATTTAATTATGTCGGAATTTTTGAAATAATGTCGTTATGTCGATTTTTATCGTTTAATGGTGTATGATTGTTGTTGAATATGTATGCATGTTAAAATATGAATTAGGTAGAGTGAGGAACATTACCATAAACAATGTCGGGAAGTGTGTAATGACATAGTGACAACGCTCATGCAAGAACGGCCGAGGCGTGTGTCTAGTAATCATAACCAGTTTATCTTGCGGTGTAGTTTCATGAGACTTGAGCACCTCCTCTGAAACATAGCACAATTACTTGGCAGGTTTGATTCTCGCGTGTAGTACAAATGGAGCCTACGGGTAAAGAGACTTGTGACGGTGTACGGGTCGTGTGAAGTGACGGATCACGGTGTACGGGCCGATGATCCCGAATTCATTTCATATGCCAAGTAACTTTAAGGATCCATGACTTGGGTCGTCTTCTAGACATAGAAGCGGACGGGAATAGGGGATGCCTTGGTATGGTTATTGATTAGTGAGATTCTTGCGTTAGCAGGCTCACGAGTGTGGTTACATTGATGTTGTGTGTGTACTCAAAGTCATTTCCCTTCCCTTTTGATTTGAGTTAGGTTGTTAGAACCTTGTAGAGCCGAGAGGACTATAAGATAGCGAACTCACTGAGATTTGTTGTATCTCACCCACTGTTGTTGTTTACATCACAGGTTCTGCAGGTTCCGCGAAGGGTAAGGATAAGGTTGTGTGACTATCCTTACTTAGCTGTTGGTTTTGCTTCCGTTGTGGAGTTTTGAGATCCTTAGTGATCTAGTTCTTAGTTTTATCTTTTGAACATTTTGTACATATAACATGCCAGTGGTTGTATTAGGTTGTTTTGGGTATTTTTATGTATACAGTGTTACTAGGAACTTATGTATTTCAGTACCAAATGTATTATCCATGTATGATATATGCTTTGATGTATGTATATATATATATATATATATGTGGGTGTTACAGAGATGCTTAGCCTTGATTGGAGATGCTTGGATCACCTTGTGGTACCTCAACTGCAACCTTGTCAAAAGCTTGAGCAACTGACTGGTGATTTTGTGATTCAGGTGTTTCAAATGTGTTTCAAGGCCATGGATCACTAATATATGATGTATATGAGCTGTTGGCATGATTGGTTTGGTTTGAATCACTTCCAATTTCAAAACCCGATAGTGACTTAAAATGGAAGGCAAATTTGGAGTGAAAGAGAGATTTTGAGTAAAGCATCAGTTTGGGTTCTTTGGTGTACTCAAACTGATCACAATTGATGTCTATTTATAGTGCAACAAGTTTGTTTTGGTATCAATAGTGAATGGCAACTGGTACAGGTCTGTGGCCAATGGTTACCAAATGGAATCTCAAGTCTCCTCTAGCCATTGACTTGAGATTAGGGAGCGGGCCTATAGTCTTTTGTTGCATGAGTTTATCTTGACTCATTTGGTTGGTCATGGACTGATACATGCCAGCTCTATGCATCCTTTAAATGCTCCATGACAAATTTGAAAGTTTTGGATTTTGAACTTTGAATGCTACTTGCCAAATGATAAGGTTTTTGACTTGCAAGGCTCTATGGTGTTGTAGCCCTGCCGAGATCATGTTCATTGCACTTCAGAAACTTATCTTGTATGGTGACAAGGTTTTCCAAGTCATGAAAATGCCAAAATCGTGTGGCATTTACAAATCTGTCTTGTGAAAAACAGTTTTGGAGGTATCATGTTTCCATGCTTGTAACTCCTTACTCAAGTTGAATTAGGATGAGTTCTTGTACATTTTGGAAAGCTTGCATGATGTACTTTAACTTTGTTGTTCACCAATGGACCTGGTTCAACTTGGATCAAGGTGAAAATGTCTTCAAAGTTTGGAAAAAGTGAAACAGATTCTGACTTGTTGAAAATTTCACTAAGTGTTGGGAAAAGTGGCCATTTCCCTTTTTTATTTTTATTTTGATCAATCCATAACTCAAAATCCATGAGGATTTGAAATCTCTTGTAGTTGATACTTTTAAAGTATGTAAGATGAACTTTCATTTGAGCTTTGAATGGGAGAAAAAGGCCTAATGGTTTAGGAGTTATGACCTTGCAAAGTTGGTACAAAATCACTTTAGTTCCATAACTTAGAAAAAATTTAGTTTCTCAAGGTTGCCCCTTTTGCAAGAAACCTCACTTTTCTTGATTTTTCTTAATGAATGATGCTCGAGACCATACATTAACATTGTTTTTGACTTAGGGGAACCATATTTGTGAAAAATTCCTAAAAGTCAAACTTGATTTTGGGCACAGTTGACTTTTTGTCAGATGAAATCCAAACTGTGTGATCCTTTAGGAAATCAAGTCCTTGACCCAATTCAAACCTAATGGATGGATTCCATAGGTGTTGTAGGGTGTCTTGAATCATGTTCCAAGGTTTGGGAGCATGTCTTGGTCAAAAGTCAAAGATACAGTTGACTTTTTCTTCAAAACCCTAATAGTGGTCTAGATGAAATTGAAACTTGTGAATCAAGCTTCTTGGATCAATCCATTGTTGCAAATGGATCAATGTAGTGTATTTGAGGCCCTCAAATCATGTCTTGAGGTCTTGGCTCATGCTGTGCTCCAAAAGTTAACTTAGGGGTGAATTAGGTCAAGAAACCCTAATTCCTGATTTTTGATGAATGCTTCCCCTGATGCTAATTTGACTTGATGATTAGATCCATGAGGTCCCTTGGAGCATTTTGGGTCATGCTTTGAAGCATTGGCTCATGCCCAGAGGAAAAACTTCATCTGGAGGCCTTGGTCGACCAAACCCCTAATTTGGTGACACTGGCGATCTCGATGCTTGATCCACTTGGAATGTTGTACTCCTTTGCCTGATTCTTGATGTGGGAGTCCTCTTGATCCCTTATGGGTGTTTTAGAGGTTATACAAGTTGAAGATAATGTCATTTCTTGATTGATCCTTTGTCTAAGTGCTCTAGGAGGGCTCAAAACCCTAATTCTTGATTGTGGTGAATGCTCGACCATCTTTAAGGAGATTGATGAGGCATGATGGTACATCCATATTGTGGTGATCATTATCACAATGATGGGAAATCTTGGTGGTCAAAATTTGAGGTATGATAGATGCCCCTATTTAATCTTCTTGGACCTGAAGGTGTGAATGGCGAAGATGTTCGGACATTCAGGGTGCAAGAGGATTAAATATCGCAATACCCAAAATTTTGACGGTGGTTATGAATGTTAGCGGTTTGGTCATCCATCTTCTTTTGCTAAGTAGTGTTACTTAGAAAAGAGTAAAACTTTCCCTCGATCCTGGTCTTCAGCCAAGGAACTGGTCTTAGTTTCTGAAATAAACTTCCCCTCGATCATGGTCTTCAGCCAAGGAACTGGTCTTAGTTTCTGAAATAAACTTCTCCTCGATCCTGGTCTTCAGCCAAGGAACTGGTCTTAGTTTCTGAAATAAACTCTCCCTCGATCTTAGTCTTCAGCCAAGGAACTGGCCTCAGTTTTTGAAATAAACTTCCCCTCGATCCCGGTCTTCAGCCAAGGAACTGGTCTCAATTTTCTTCTTGTCGAGTTTTTTTTTTTTTTTTTTTACAAGGAATGCTATGTGTAGCGGTCTTCATCAAACTTCTCGCCGAGCTATACTGGAGAGACATCATTTGATGGAAAAAATTTGAGGTCAGACTTGCTGGGGACACCCATTTGTCTGAGCCGTAGAGGTGTGCAAACTTCTCTGTTGGAGACGCCATTTGTTGACTCTACTAGGGAAAAACGAATCTCTTGAGAGACTGCTTTTTGCTTAGGGATATTACATCATACTTTTCTTCGAGATCTTTTCGGAGAAATGCCATGTGATGTAATCCAATTTTGAGGTGCTGACGACTTCATTAACATCGACTTTCTTGGGAGAAAAAACTGATGTTTTGCTGAGAGTCTTCAGTTGAGAGGCTTTCTCTGGGGATTTTCTTTAATCTGGGAAAGCGAAAAATATCATCTTCAATGGTGAAGAGTGACGTTCCAAAGTGTCGGTCAAATGTCTTCTTGCCTTTCAGAGGTTCAAGTTATCAAAGTGGTAGAGGACCGTCTCCAATCCAGAAATAAACTAGAGGGGAGATTGCTCAGACGATGCATTTCCTGACGAGGAAAGAACTTAAACCAGGATTTTGTCTTATCCGACACGGAAAGGACAACTAACAACTTGATTGACAATAAGACTTCATCACTTGGGAATGAGTATGACCAGAGCGATATTAATGCAATATGAATATGAACATGAATCAATTATGCATGATGTATGTATGTTTATGCTGACAAAACTGACGTGACATACAGACTAGTGAATGAACACGACTGGATACTCGGCCACTACGGGGGATGAAAAGTATCGTCGGTTCAAGATAGCAATCCTATTTTGCTTAGGGGAGGTAGACCCTATGGGAAAGAGAGAATCGTTAATCGGTCTTAAGAGGTAAGAACTCTGTCGTGAACGTCAGATGGGATATTGCATCTGAAACAGCTGATCCTTCATTCAGGTGCACTGGTTTAGAAGTAGTACTTTGATTCTGCACTTTGAGGTTCAATCACCTTCGGAGAAGCTATCGATGTTCTTTTTTATGTTCAAAGTTAAAAAGAATTTCCATCTTTATTTTAAAGGCAGAAGAAAATTTGACAAGTAAAAATTCATTTTATTTTATTTCAAGAATCGTTGATCATGTTAAAAACGTCATTCTGTAAAGCTAAAACAAATGAGAATTGTAAACAAAAGCACTAGGGCTCAAATTTTATTGGTAGGATGGAAATCAGCCAAGCGCGTGATCCCATGGAGTATTTACAAAGTTTAGAAAAATGGTAATTTAAGGGAAAAGGGCTACATTGAAACATAACGACCGTTATCCTTCTACCAACTTTGAATTCTGGACATCATGAGCTTCTGTCGAAGATGACCTTGACTGGAAGTTTTTCGACAAATAGTGTTACCGCTGGGGATTTATCCTTGTCGGACATAGTTACTTGCCATGAATCCCAAACTTTTTCCTGGATTGTCTTTTGAGGTTTCCAATCCACCGAGATGATTTTTTCTTATGTCTCTAATTTTTGCCTGGACCGCCTTTTCAGGTTTTCAATCCACCGAGACATTTTTTTCTTTTTTTTTATTTCATTTAGGCGAATTGTTTCTTGACTATGTCAACATTCGTTGGGTAGGTAAACTCCTCTTCATCCATGGTTGCGAGTCTTAAGGTGCCGCCTGAGAAGTTTTTCTTGACCACATAGGGGCCGTCATAGTTCGGAGTCCATTTGTCCCGCGAATCAGTGAGGAATGACTGTATCTTTTTTACCACAAGGTCTCCTTTCTTGAAAACACGGGGTCAAACCTTTTTGTCGAACGCCTTCTTCATTCTTTATTGATACAACTGCCCATGGCACAGAGGCGTTATTCGCTTTTCTTCGATCAAATTTAGTTCATCGTGTCAACTTTGACACCATTCAGCTTCTTCTAGCTTAGCTTCCATCAATACCCTGATTGATGGTATCTCTACTTCTATGGGGAGCACTGCTTCCATGCCATATACTAGAGAGAAAGGGGTTGCCCATGTTGAAGTGCGGACAGATGTGCGATAACAGTGGAGAGCAAATGGCAGCATCTCGTGCCAGTCTTTGTAGGTTACAACCATCTTCTGAACAATTTTCTTGATATTTTTGTTAGCTGCTTATACCGCTCCGTACATCTTAGGTCAGTAGGGAGATGAGTTATGGTGTTCGATCTTGAACTCAACACATAACTCTTTCATCATGTTGTTGTTCAAGTTAGATCCATTGTTAGTAATGATCTGGCTTGGAACACCATAACTGCAGATGAGATTGTTTTCGATAAATCAGACCACCACTTGTCGGGTTACATTGGCATATGATGCTGCTTCGACCCATTTGATGAAGTAGTCAATGGCTACCAGGATGAACTGATGTCCGTTTGAAGCCTTGAGTTTGATCATGCCAATCATGTCGATTCTCCATATAGAAAAAGGCCACGGGGAAGAAAGAACTTTGAGATGCATTGGTAGTACATGGATTTTGTCAGCGTATATTTGACACTTGTGACATTTCCTCATGTACTTGTAGCAATCGGATTCCATGGTCAACCTATAGTATCCTGCTCTCAGAATTTTCCTTGCCATTGTGTGTCCGTTGGCATGAGTGCCAAAGGATCCTTCGTGAATATATTTCATTTGCATGTTTGCTTCTTGTCTGTCTAAGCATCAAAGCAAGACCATGTCAAAGTTTCTCTTATAGAGTGTATCACCGCTCAGGAAGATGTTGCCTGCCAATCTTCTGATGGTCTTCCTGTCTTTTCTTGATGCCCCGTGTGGGTACTCTTGTTTATGAAGGAAGCATTTGATATTGTGATACCAAGGTTTGTCGTCTATGACTGCTTCAATCGCGAAGATGTAAGCGGGCCGTTCTAGGCGCATTATGTCAATCTTAGGTACGTCGTTCCATTGACCTACACTAATCATGGAAGATAGAGTGGCTAGTGCATCAGCCATGTGATTTTCTTCATGGGGATATGATTAAACTCGATTCTGTTAAAGAATGCCAACAACCTTTTCGCGTAATCTTTGTCAGAAATCAGTCCTGATAGGTATGTGTTCCAATCTCCTTTGATCTGATTGATAAATGCCATACCCCAAATTCTGACCACTAAGATTTCCCATCATTATGCAAATCATCATCACAATATGAATGAACCATCATGCCTCATTAGTCTCCCCAAAGATGGGTGAGCATTCACTACTATGAAAATTAGGGTTTCAAGCCCTCTCAGAGTTCTTAGACAAAGAATCAATCAAGGAATGACATGATCTTCAACTTGTCTAGCATCTCAAACATCCACAATGGATCAAGAGGACTCCCACTTCAAGAATCAAGCACAAGGTTGCAGCATTCTGAGTGGATTAAGCCTCACGATCGACAGTGTCACCAAATTAGGGTTTTGGTTGACCAGGGCCTCCAGATGGAGATTTTCCTTTGGGCATGAGCCAATGCTTCAAAGGATAACCTATGATGCTCCAAGGGACATTATGAACCCAATCATCAAGTCAATTTGGCTTTAGGGGATGCATTCATAAAAAATCAGGAATTAGGGTTTCTTGACCTAATTCACCCCTAAGTTGATTTTTGGGACAAAACATGAGCCAAGACCTCAAGAGGGGATTTGAGGGACTCAAATACATCAAATTGATCCATTTGCAACAATGGATTGATCCAAGAAGCTTGAGCAACAAGTTTCAAGTTTCATCTGAACCACAATTAGGGTTTCGCGGGAAAAGTCAACTGTGCCTTTGACTTTTGAGCAAGACATGCTCCCAAACCCTAGGGAATGATTCAATACACCCTATAAAACCTATGAAATCAATCCATCAAGTTTGATTTAGGTCAAGGACTTGATTTCATAGAGGATCGCACAGTTTGGAATTCATCTGACAAAAAGTCAATTGTGCACAAAAGTCAACTTTGACTTTTTGAGATTTTTCACAAATATGGTTCTTTGACCCTAAAATGATGTTAATGTGTGATTTTGATCATCATTCATCAAGAAAAATCAAGAAATGTGGGATAACTTGTAAAAGGGGTAACCATAAAAAACTTAGAAAATTTTCTAAGTTATGGAACAAAGTGGCTAGGGTACCAACTTTGGAGGATCATAACTCCTAAACCATAAGGCCATTTTTTCCCATCCAAAGCTGGATTTGTAGCCCTCATGGCCCTCTATAAAAGCTTCAACTTCACCTCATTCCAATTCATTATGGATTTTGAGTTATGGAATGATCAAAGTGGCTGAAAACATGAAATGCCACTTTTTCCAACCCTTAGTGAAATTTTCAGTAAGTCAGAATCTGCCTTCACTTTTTTCCAAATGTAGGGGAATTTTTCACTTCGATCCAAAAAGTGTCAAAACCAATTATGATCAAACAGTTATTGTATCATATGAGGGCTTTCCAAAATGGCCAAAAACTCCATCAAATTCCACTTGAGCCATGAGATATGACAATGGCAATATGCCTTGCTGAAAACTGCCAAGTCTAGGCAGAATTTTGCACTTTTGCTCGATTTGGGAAAATCAGATAATTCCAAGCCTAGTCATCACTTTGGACACATCTTAGGATCAAATCTAAAGGGAACAAACACTGATCCAAGCCTCCAAAGTCTTTGGAACAAGAAGTAGCATGCCAAACCTAGAAATCCCTAAAAGAGGGACAAGACTCCAATTTTGGATTGGAGCATTTAATGGATGCACCAAGGTGGCATAGACTGACACATTTGCAACTGAATTCAGTCAAGAATGATCCAACAACTAGGGAACCACAACTCTGTGCTCTAACCTCTAGTCAATGGCTAGAGGAGACTTGGATTCCTATTGATCAACATTGACCAAACCTCTGCTGCAATTGCCATTCACTATTGATCCCAAAACAAACTTGCTCTACTATAAATAGAGCTCATTTGTGCTCAGTTTGAGTTCACCAAAGCCATCAAACATATGCTTTCCTCAAAATCTCTTTCTTTAGGAAAAAAATACCTTATTTAGCAAGGTAACTCTGAGTTTTTGAGTTAGAGAGCAATTCCACCATAACTTATGATCCAAACACATCCAATATGTCATATCTAAGTTGTCCAAACTCACACAAGTGACCTGTAATCCTTAAATCTCAAAGTCACCTCTCAAAACCTTAAAATAGGCCTTTTTGTGCATTTTTCAAGCCATGTCTTGAATCAGTCACTTTCTAAACTAGATAAAACCTCAAACACACTCCAAATATCATCCTTGAACTGTCCCAAATGGTTCCCCCCATCTGGAACACCATTTGAGGGAGTTGCTATTTTGGCCACTTTTGCCCCTTTTGCAAGAAAGAGCTCAAACTCATCCCTGAGGTTTCCAGCTGATTCCAACCATCCTAAAAGCTTCTAAAAGATCATTTGAGAGTGTCCAAAGCATCAAACCATTTCTAGAACAAGAAACTTGGCAGATTGCACAAAAAACTCCAAAAGCTCAAAAAGAGGTAAGCATCATAACTTGAACTTTCCAAAATATGCATTGCTTTGAGGTCCACTGATCATGAACATCTTGTACATGTTATATGTGTTGTGTTTGCACCAAATTTCCATGCAATTCTTGCCTGTATCATGAGATAGCACAGAAAATGCAATTGGAGGCCTATTTCAAAACCACTATCGGGTTTTAAAATGGGGACATGATCTTGAAAAACTACCACCACCATTGGATTCCTTGTGAAATTCTAGGCAGGATAGATCTAAATTTTGTCTCAATCTATGGAGAAATGAGAAAGTTATGGTCTTCACGTTTCTGAGCCAAAACTTGCCTTGGCCAGGCCTAGAAAACAAGGCAAGCCTTGTGTATTTGTTGGTTTGTTTCAATCAACGGATATATCACCACCCCAGTGGTAAGGCGCGCGCCCTATAACCTTGAGGTCGTGGGTTCAAACCCCACCCAGACCATTTTGTGTTTTCTCACATTTTTGCTATTTTTTTCCAATATTTTCATGTTTTATTAATTAATTGGAAAATTAATAACTCCTTCAATTTTAATTATTTTTTATTGTTTCTTTTTGCCAAAAATCACAAAAATATTGAAATATTTTATTCCACAAAAAAATCAGATTTATATTATTTATTTAATATAATTAGTATTTTTGTGAATAAATTTCTTTTTAATTGTTTTTTAAACATTTAAAAGTGAATATTTACTTTGAAAATCAAAACCAAATGAGTTTTAATTCATCTTGTGATTAATCCCTCATTTTTAAAACCTTAAACAAAAATCACAAATGGTTTATTCAAACTTATTTGGCATTTTTATTATTTTTATTTGATTTTCTTTAAATATTTACTTTTAAAGAAAAGCAAAATTAGGGTTTCTTTGATTTTCACCCTCACAAAACATTTTCAAACTTTGGGCCTCTATTAGAGTGTAAGACCCAACCCCCTTTGAAAACCAAAACCATTTTTGGGCCTCATTCATTGTATAAGACCCGCTGTAGCGAGCGAAACTGGACGTGTTTCTTAAACACTGCCGCTCTTTTGGGGGTACTACAGGTCGATTCATTTTTATCCTATTAACCCTGCTTGCATACCGAGTTTAAACAATAGTTTGTTAGGTTACGGATGCGATATGGAAGTGGGGCCTCTTTCTTCTTACTTTGAGTGAAAAACCAGGACTGTTCATGGGTAAGGGATTAGGACTGATACTTTTTAATTGATGTATGTGGGTATGGGATTGTGGGTTTTTGTTGAGTGTGCTCACTAAGATTTTTTTTTCAATCTTATGCCTACGCATTCCCGTTTATCGAAACAGGGAAATCAGAGGGATCGTAGTTCCTCCTATTCTATGGGAGGAAATGGTGTTTTGGTGTCTTGTTTAAAGCCCAAGACATGAAGCTAAAGGTGGTTTGTATCTTATTCAAAGCCCAAGATGTGAAGCTAAAGGGTCTATTTGTATCTTGTTCGAAGCCCAAGATGTGAAGCTAAAAGTTTCGTCTTTAGAGAGAATTTGTCGTCTCTAAAGAGGGGTTTGTTTGTCACAACTGTTGGGTGACTGGTTATAAAGAAGAATTACTTTAACTGGGATATGTGAATCCAGTAATGCCATAATTTCCTTTATGGGGTTTTAACCTGAAGGAGAAGACTTTAACTCAGTGTAGAGCAATGCCATCTTTCCTTAGGAATTTCTCATGCTAAAAGAGGGACACTGGCATGGATGTAGATGATCGAGAGGCTTGCCGCTTACAACAATTAGATGAAGGGAAAGGAGTTGTTGATGTTTGTATACTGTGAACGAGGCACAGCTTTAATGCTAAAAGGTTGATTGGTTCAACCGGGGTTTCCTTATACAAAGCCTAAGAGGAGGCTATCGACCCAACAAGAGGGTGATTTTTGTGTGTCTCGTACGAAGCCCGAGAGGGAGGCTAAAAGGGTTGACTCTACAGGAGAATCTTTTATATGTGTCTTGTACGAAGCCCAAGATGGAGGCTAAAGGTTGGACTCAACAAGAGAGTCTTTTATACTCAACAAGAGAGTGTTTTGTATCTCGTACAAAGCCCGAGATGGAGGCTAAAGGTTGGACTCAACAAGAGAGTCTTTTATACTCAACAAGAGAGTGATTTTGTATCTCGTACGAAGCCCGAGATGGAGGCTAAAGGTTGACTCAACAAAAGAGTCTAAAAAGGTTAACCCCGTTGGGGAGAATCATTATACAAAGCCCAAGAGGAGGCTAGGGTTACAGTTTTAGTTGAGTGACAAGTCTAGTATGCTGATTTAAAGAGAAAATCAGTTCTTATATGAGTACGGTCTGCACTCAGGGATTTGATTCGAGGATCAGGGTTATTTCCTGTTCTTTAAGGAAATGAGAAATCCAAAGGGTATTGAGACTGTCCAAGTCTACGGGTTTCATCTCCTAGTTTTGAAAGGAACTTGAGAATGTCTTTGAGACTCGAGGGAATTAGACTGTCCAAGTCTAGAGTTTCATCTTTTGTACTACGTTTGAGAAACAGCAGTAGCAAGATCTAGACTTTTTGAAAGACTGTTCTATTAAGATGACTAATTTCTGTTCCTATACCTCTAGGAGGTCATCGGGACAATTTGTACGAAGCCCAAGAGGAGGCTAGAAACTTTTAAGAAGCCGAGGGACAATTTGTACGAAGCCCAAGAGGAGGCTATCATTCCCGGAGGAAGAAATCATTTATACGAAGCCTAAGAGGAGGCTGTGAATACTTCTAAGAAGCCGACAAGTCCTTGTACAATGCCCAAGAGGAGGCGGGGATGCTTTTAAGAAGCCTGTGGGTCCCTAAACCCCGAGAAATTCAAGACAGGCTATTTACAGAGAATAGATCAAGCCAGGAAAGTTTGAGAATTTGGAAGAAACTCAAGAGATGCCATTCACGGAGAAAAGATAATCTCTGGGGAATAGAGTTTCTTTGACGATTTCTAAATGTGAGAGTCTGTGAAAGGGTTCACCGAGATGCTGCCTTTCACATCTCCATATTGTTTAACCCCAAGAGGAGGGAAGACTGTATCTGGTAATCCTATGGGGATCTAGTTTTGTCTATTTAAGAGTAATCAACAAGGCTTAGTGCTAGACGTAGTTGCCGGGAAAACTCTAAATATCTATACTATTATTACACAGTCGATATGATTTTATGAAAGAAGACTTACAGTGAAATAGCCCCACAATACAGTTATATGTATATGAAAGCAGATAAGGAAAGCATATAACCACTTACTCGGTTGTAGAGATTCCATGCTGTTTGGTTAGTTGTTCAACAAAGAAAGATTGAAAACAACAGTATATTCAAGATCAAAGGAGAAGGTGCTTTGAAATGAAAAATTGGGGCTTACAGCTCAATTAGAGGCCCAAGGTTTTTATCAGTGATCGCACTGTCATTTTTGTACAGAGGGACTTATACAAGTGACTGAAGCCCAAGAAGGTTTTCTGTACAAAGGGATGGGTCTTACACTCTCTCAAGAGGCCCAAAAGGTTTAAAGAAAAAGAGTGGGGGCTTATAACACGAGGGTAGGCCCATATGATTTTTCGTTTGAAATGGCGATCGCGCTGAGATTTATTGAAAAGGTAGTGGGTCTTATACAATGACTGAGGCCCAAAATGGTTTGGTTTTAAAAGGGGGTTGGGTCTTACACTCTAATAGAGGCCCAAAAGTTTTGAATGGGTCTTATAGCTCGAGGAGAGGCCCAAGGTTTATTTTTAAACGGGCGACGACCGCGCCGAACTTTTCTTTTAACGCAGAGGGACTTATACAATATCTGAGGCCCAAAATTGTTTTGGTTAAAAGGGGATTGGGTCTTACACTCTATTAGAGGCCCAAAAGTTTTGAATGAGTCTTATTGCTCGAGGAGAGGCCCAGATATTTTTTTTTCAACTGACGATGATCGCGTCGAACTTTTTGAAATACAACGGGACTTATACAATAAGTGAGGCCCAATATAGGTTTGTATTTACAAAGGATTGGGTCTTACACTCTATTAGAGGCCCATGAGTGTTTGAAAATGATTTGTGAGGGTGAAAATCAAAGAAACCCTAATTTGTTTTCTTTTAAAAGTAAATATTAAAAGAAAATCAATGAAAAATACCAAATGAATTTGAATAAACCACTTTTGATTTTTGTTTAAGGTTTGAAAAATGAATTTTTAATCACAAGAGATATTGAAACCCATTTGGTCTTGATTTTTCAAGATAAATGTTCATTTTAAAATGTTTAAAAACAAATAAAAATGAATTTATTCACAAAAATAATAATTATATTAAATAAATTATATAAACTTAATTTTTTTGTGGAATAAAATATTTCAACATTTTTGTGATTTTTTACAAAAAGAACCAATAAAAAATAATTAAAATTGAAAGAGTTATTAATTTTCCAATTAATTAATAAAACATGAAAATATTGGAAAAAATGGCAAAATGTGAAAAAACAGAAAATGGCATGGGTGGGGTTTGAACCCACGACCTAAAGGTCACAAGGCGCGCGCCTTACCACTGGTGTGGTGATACATCCATTGTTTTGAGTAAAAACACAAATATAAAAGTCATGCCTTGGTTTTAGGCCTGGCCCAAGGCAAGGCAAGGCAAGTTTTGGCTCAGAAACGTGAAGGTCATAACTTTCTCAATTCTTAATGATTTGAGAGAAAATTTATATGCATCTGGACCAGAATTTCACAAGGAATCCAATGGTGGTGGTATTTTTTCAGATCAACCTCCCTCCTCAAAGCCCGATAGTGGTTTTGAAAAAGGCCTATAATTGCATTTTCTATGCTACACTTTGATACATGCATGAATTACATGATCAATTGGTTCAAACACAACATATATAACATGTATGAGGTGTGCATGATCAGTGGACTTCAAAGCATTGCATATTTTGGAAAGTTCAAGTCATGAGGCTTACCTCTTTTTGAGCTTTTGGGAGTTTTTGTGCAATCTATCAAGCCTCTTGTTCCAGAAATGATTGGATGCTTTAGATACACTCAAATGATCCCTTAGAAGCTTTTAGGATGATTGGAATCAGCTAGTACCTGCAAAAACACAAACTGGCCCTTTCTTGCAAAAGGGGTTAAAAGTGACCAAAATAACAACTCTCTCAAATGGTGTTCCACATGGGGGGAACCATTTGGGACAGTTCAAGGGTGATATTTGGAGTGTGTTTGAGGTTTTATCTGGTTTGGAAAGTGACTGAATCAAGACATGGCTTGAAAAATGCACAAAAAGCCTATTTTGAGGTTTTGAGAGGTGACTTTGTGATTTTGTGATTACAGGTCACTTGTGAGAGTTTGGATCACCTACATATGATGTTTATGAGGTGTGTGTGTGTGATTGGTTTGATTGAAAAAGCTCTCAAACTCAAAAACTCAGAGTTACCTTGCTAAAGAAGGTATTTTTGCCTAGAGAAAGGGATTTTGAGGAAAACATCTGTTTCATGGTTTTGGTGTACTCAAACTGAGCACAAATGAGCTCTATTTATAGTAGATCAAGTTTGTTTTGGGATCAATAGTGAATGGCAACTGCAACAGAGGTTTGGCCAATGTTGGAAAATGAAAACCCAAGTCTCCTCTAGTCAATGACTAGAGGTTAGAGCACAGAGCTTTGGTTCCCTACTTGTTGGAGGAATCTTGACTGAATTCAGTTGCAAATGTGTAAGTCCATGCCACCTCTAAGCATCTATTAAATGCTCCAATCCAAAATTGGAGTCTTGTCCCTCTTTTAGGCAATTCTAGGTTTGGCATGCTACTTCTTGTTCCAAGGACTTTGTAGGCTTGGCTCAGTGATTGTCCCCTTTAGATTTGATCCTCAGATGTGTCCAAGATGATGACAAGGCTTGAAATTGGTTGATTTTGGCAAATCAACCAAAAATGAAAAATTCTGCCTTGCCTTGGCAGTTTCCAGCAAGGCATTTTGCCACTACCATAACTCTTAGCTCAAATTGAATTTGGTGATATTCTTGGCACTTTTGGAAAGCCCTTATATGATACAACAACTGTTTGATCATATTTGGTTTTATACTTTTTGGATCCAAGTGAAAAATGTCCCTACATTTGGGAAAAAGTGAAGGCAGATTCTGACTTAGTGAAAATTTCACTAAGTGTTGGAAAAAAGTGACATTTTCACTTTTTGTGATTTTGATCAATCCATAACTCAAAATCCATAAAGAATTGGAATGAGATCTAGTTGAAGTTTTTGTAGAGGGCCATGAGATCTACAAATCAATCTTTGGATTGGGAAAAATGGCTTTGTGGTTTAGGAGTTATGACCCTCCAAAGTTGTTACCCTTGCCACTTTGTTCATAACTTAGAAAATTTTCTAAGTTTTTATGGTTACCCCTTTTACAAGTTATCCCACTTTATTTGATTTTTCTTGATGAATGATGATTCAAATCATACATTAACATCATTTTAGGGTTAAAAATCCATAATTGTGAAAAATCTCAAAAAGCCAAAGTTGACTTTTGTGCACAGTTGACTTTTTATCCGATGAATTCCAAACTGTGCAATCCTTTAGGAAATCAAGTCCTTGACCTAAATCAAACTTGATGGACATGTTCCATGGGTGTTATAGGGTGTATTGAATCATGTCTTAGGGTTTGGGAGCATGTCCTGGTAAAAAGTCAAAGTTACAGTTGACTTTTCTTGCGAAACCCTAACTGTGGTTCAGATGAAATTGAGACTTGTTGCTCAAGCTTCCTGGATCAATCCATTGTTGCAAATGGATCAATATGGTGTATTAGAGACCCTCAAATCATGTCTTGATGTCTTGGCTCATGATTTGTCCTAAAAGTCAACTTAGGGGTGAATTAGGTCAAGAAACCCTAATTCCTGATTTTTGATGTATGCATCCCCTAAGGTCAAATTGACTAGATACTTCGGTCCATGAGGTTCCATGGAGTATATTAGGTTATAATTTGAAGCATTGGCTCATGCCCAGAGGAAAATTTCCAACTGGAGGCCCTGGTCGACCAAAACCCTAATTTGGTGACACTGGCGATCTTGAGGCTTGATCCACCTAGAAGGGAGCATCCTGGTGCTTAATCCTTGCTGTGGGAGTCCTCTTGATCCATTGTGGATGTTTGAAAGGTTTAGACAAGTTGAAGATCAGGTCAATTCTTGAATGATCATTTGTCTAAGAACTTTGAGAGGGCTTGAAACCCTAAGTTTGATTGTATTGGATGTTCACCCATCTTCAAGGAGACTGATGAAGCATAATGATACACCCATATTGTGATAATGATTTGCACAATGATGGGAATCTTAGTGGTCAAAATTTGGGGTATGACACCCGTTGCGCTTTCAAAATCCCGGCGCTATCGTCCGTTTAAAACAAACCATTTGGGCTTCTCCTTGAGGTATAAGACCCATCTTTGTTCACTTTCAATCATTTTTGGGCCTATTGAGAGAGTGTAAGACCCATCCCCTTGTACAGAAAACCTTTCTTGGGCCTCAGTCACTTGTATAAGTCCCTGTACAAAATGACAGTGCGATCACTGATAAAACCCTGGGCCTCTCCTTGAGCTATAAGCCCCAATTTTCCTTTCAAAAAGCATTTTCTCCTTTGATTTTGTAACATACTGTTATTTTCAATCTCTTTGTTGAACAACTAACAATACATTATGGAAGCTCTACAACCGAGTAAGTGTTTACCCGCTTTCATTTACCCTTTCATATGTATATAACTATATTGTGGGGCTATTTCACTGTAAGTTTTCTTTCATAAACTCATATCGACTGTGTAATACTAGTATAGATATTTAGAGTTTCCCCGGTAACTACGTCTAGAACTAGACAAAACCTCGTCTCCTTACATCCGATGTTCTCCCAGATATTTCAACATAACCTAAACCATGAGAATTTTCTTTTACAACAACTTTAGATAACTAGATCTAAGAAATCTCCCCCCTTGAACAGTTCATATACAGAAGGCCAATGTTCCAAGTGAAACCCTTTCTGGAACTATTCATCAGCCTCCTCTTGGGCTTAGTGCAAGAACCCACAGGCTTCTTAAAAGCATCCCCGCCTCCTCTTGGGCGTTGTACAAGGACCCGTCGGCTTCTTAGAAGTTTTCACAGCCTCCTCTTAGGCTTCGTATAATGATTATTCCTTCGGGAAGATAGCCTCCTCTTGGGCTTCGTACAAATTGTCCCGTCGGCTTCTTAAAAGTTTTTCTCGCTTCCTCTTGGGCTTCGTACAAATTGTCCCGATGACCTCTTAAAGGTATAGGAACAAAAATTAGTCATCTTAATAGAACAGTCTTTCAAAGAGTCTAGATCTTTCTACCGCGAACATATTGTCTCTTGATCTCTCTTAAGCATAGTACAAAAGATAAAACTCTAGACTTGGACAGTTTAATCTCCTTGAGTCTCGAAGACATTCTCAAATTCCTTTCAAAAATAGAAAAAAACATCCGTAGACTTGGGCAGTCTCAATACCCTTCGGATTCCCCGTTTCCTTAAAGAACAGGAAATAATCCCGGTCCTCAGATCAAATCCATGAGTACAACATTACCCATATAAGAACTGATTTTCTCTTTTAACCAACATACTGGACCTGTCACTCAACTGAAAGAATAAACATAGCCTCCTCTTGGGCTTTGTACAATGATTCTCCCCAGCAGATCTAACCCGTTTAGCCTCCATCTCGGGCTTCGTATGAGATACAAAAACACTCTCTTGTTGAGTATAAAAGACTCTCTTATTGAGTCAAACATTGTTAGCCTCCATCTCGGGCTTTGTAAGAGATACAAAAACACTCTCTTGTTGAGTATAAAAGACTCTCTTGTTGAGTCAAACATTTTTAGCCTTTATCTCGGGCTTTGTACGAGATTAAAAAAACTCTCTTGTTGAGTATAAAAAGACTCTCTTGTTGAGTCGATCACCCTTAGCCTCCATCTCAGGCTTCGTACGAGATACAAATCACTCTCTTGGTGAGTATAAAAGACTCTCTTATTGAGTCAAACACTTTTAGCCTCCGTCTTGGGCTTCGTACAAGACACATATAAAAACACTCTCTTGTTGAGTCAACCCTTTTAGCCTCTATCTCGGGCTTCGTACGAGACACAAAAGCATCATCTTGTTGGGTCAATAGCCTCCTCTTAGGCTTTGTATAAAGAAATCCCCGTTTGATTCAATCAACCTTTTAGCATCCAATCATGCTTTGGTCACAGGATACAAACATCAACAACTCCTTTTCCTTCATCTAATTGCTGTAGGCGGCAAGCCTCTGGATTATTTACATCCATACCACTGTCCCTCTTTTAGCATGAGAAATTCCTAAGGAAAGATGGCATTGCTCTAAACTGAGTTAAAGTCTTCTCCTTCAGGTTGAAAATCCCCTATAAAGGAAATTATGGCATTGCTGGATTTGCATATCCCATTTAAAGTAATTCTCCTTTATAATCAGTCACCCAACAATTGTGACAAACAGACCTCTTTAGAGATGACAAATTCTCTCTAAAGTCAACACCCTTTTAGCTTCACATCTTGGGCTTCGTACAAGATACAAATAGACCCTTCAACTTCACATCTTGGGCTTTGAACAAGATATAAACCACCTTTAGCTTCATATCTTGGGCTTTGAACAAGACACCAAAACACCATTTCCTCCCATAGAATAGGAGGAACTATGATCGCTCTGATTTCCCTATCCCGGGAATACGTAGGCATAAGATTGAAAAAGAATCTTAGCGAGCACACTAATCGAAAAACCCCAAAGTCCCCTACCTCCAGCCAATTTAGCAAAGTATCCCAACAAATTCCCCATGAACAATCCCGATATTTCGTTATGAACAAAATAAGCAGAGAGAGACCCACGAACTAAAGCCGCATCTGTAAACCAACAGTTTTGACTGTTTAACCTCAGTTTGCAAGTAGGGTTAATTGGAGACATCTATTTCCCTTCCTTCATCAGCTTCAATAGGATAAAAAATTAATCGAACTGTAGTACCAAAGCGATAGTGATTCGAAACCACAAAAACCGCGCTACAGAAAAATGGCGACCACAGTGGGAGCGACTTGGTAAGATCTTGTCGCCCCCATTTTCCACATAAAAAATGGCGCCCACCGTGGGGCCAAACAAAGGAATCTTGTCTCTCTTATCTCTCTGGTTGAAACCTTCTCTTGGGACGAGTCCTTGGGTTTACAAGGTATCACCGAATGACGGTTCCATCAGGGAATGTCATTATTGCTAGGATCGGCCCTCACTAGGATCTTAGGTCAAAAAACTTTAAGTTAGGAAGGTACCACAGAATGGCGACTCCGTCGGGGAGCCATTTTCTGTTAGGATCATAGGATTCATAGCTCTTAAAAAGTCTAGGACATTAGGACAAATATATATACTGCTTTTCCTAATTGATATATGTGTTTATTTTTCTGCTAATGGGAATGCATGTGATGCCGCATGTGGAAAGATTGAGTATACACCTAGGAAAAACCTCTTTCAGTAGTGCGGAAGCTATCGGAAATAGTTGTCACGTGATACTACCCTCTTCTGAGATTCTTCGAAATACATCACCTAGCACGGTTCTCGGCCCGCTGATGTTATATCAACAAGAATCAATGATTTTGAGAGACAGGTACAAAAATCACTAGTTTAAACCTTTGGGATGGGTAGAGCCTTGACTTCATGACACCGACCATTTGACCCCATGTTTTTTCTATGTTTTTGTATGCTGCATTCATGCATTCATTTTAAAAACATTAAGCAAAGAAATTTTTTCTCTTCTAGTGTCTCTTTTTCAAATTAAACTAAGACAATGATTGCAAATGTCAGAGATAAAAGGGTTGCGCTCATGGATTTCGGTAGAAGAAAAACTCACAACTATACCTTCAAGGTTCCAAAACTAGGGGATTTGAGAGGATTAGCAAGGATGATCACTAACCCTAACGCTTTCAGAGCCAAGTACGGAGGTCTGCTACCTCTGTTAAGGGTCCATGTAATTGAGGGAATCCTGGAGGCACTCGTTCAGTTTTACGATCCGGTCTATCACTATTTCACATTCCCGGATTACCAGCTCGCACCAACACTGGAGGAGTATTCTCATCTGACTGATCTACCCATTACTGATCAAGCTCCCTTTTCTGGACTGGAAGAAATTCCAAAGGATCAAATCATTTCGAGAGCAATCTATTTGGATGAATCAGAAGTCTGGACTCACCTGACCACCAAGGGAGGAATCCCGAGTCTACCAGCCAAGTTTCTGGTAAAGAAGGCTCTGTACTTTGCTAGTATAGGGAACATGAATGCTTTCGAGAGCATCTTTATTTTGCTCACCTACGGGTTATTTCTGTTTTCCAACATTGATAACTTCATCAATATCAACGCCCTTAAGGTTTATCTCATTGGAAATACCGTACCAACCTTGCTCGCAGATGCATATCATTCTGTACATTTAAGGAATTTATACAGCAGACGAATGATCACGTGCTGTGTACCCATGCTATATAAATGGTTTATCTCCCATTTGCTAAGTCTGCCGCTTTTTGGGATCATAAGAGTGCCTTACGTTGGTCGTAGAAAATCATGTCTCTTACCAACTCTGACATTGATTGGTACAATCGAATTTATGACGGGATCAGGATCATTGACCGTTGTGGAAATTTTCCCAACGTACCCCTTATAGGAACTAAGGGAGGAATCAATTACCATCCAGTTTTAGTTCGTCGTCAATTTGGATACCCGATGAGGGATGTCCCGCGTAATGCTCATCTGGAAGGTCTTTTCTTCAAGGAAGGAGAAAATGACAGGGCACTAAAGATGGAAATAGTGCACACTTGGAAACATGTTCATAAGAAAGGACGGGAGTCTCTATGAAAACCGGACTGTGTCTCGGTGGAGCCTTATCTCCACTGGGTACAAACTAGAGCTCTCAAGATAAAGATGCCTTATCCTCGTCACGGAGTTCTTCCGCCATGGGAATCCGTAATGTACTTCATAACTGAAACGAAAAAACTTCAGGTTACTCTCAACAAAGTTTAACAGGAGAGGAGGTCTAGGAAGAACAAGTACCGCATCCTCAATGTGGAGTGTACCAAAATACAGCAACTACTGAAAGATAAGGATGCTCTAATTGAGATTTTGGAGCAACATGCTGTAGAAAATCAGGATGACCAAAGGAATTTGCTCGCTCATTTCACTTGGAAAAGGAATGAAAACCCGACAACGGCCCAAGAGCCCCGGTCCAAGAAAAGGAAAGTACCAGAATCAGCACCCGAGTTCTCCTCAGAGAGGACTCGGAACCCATTAGCTTAGGTTTCTGTTTCCGCATCTTGTAATTTACTGTATTTCCATTTTCGTAATCCTTTGAATTCAATAAAATGGGGGTGTCCCCGCTGTTTGATATTTTCAATCTAATTGTCGAAGTTTATTTTGATTAAACTAAAAAACAATTAATATAATCATTGCATTCATTATTCTCACGTCACGTATTCTTCTTACCTATGAATCTCACGTTTGTGTCTTGGTTCTAGAATCAAACTATCTCATTCGTACAATACTCAGGCCAATCGTCAAAAAAAGATGGATGATCTTGAGGAAGAGAACAGAGAGTTGAAAGAAGAGATCGACGCGCTGAGAGAGGATATGAAAAAGCTTCGTAACGACATGCAAGCCATGGTAGAAGCTCAGTTACAAAGAACTGTGATCTCAGAGATCACCTCAACGCCCATAGTGGAGAAGTATGATCCTAGGTATCAAATGCCAAAAGATCGTCGCTGGGGCATGCCTGTTAACTATATCCCAGAAGAATATATTCCGCCGATCACTAAAGATCAGGGAATCATAGCAGAAGCCGCTGGGCCTGAAGGTTACAAACTTCGGGAAAGCGAGGATGCCGGAGGCATAATGAGGACTCTTGAAGGTTACAAACTTCAGGAAGCGCCAGGATTCATTGCCGTAGTAACGGTACCACCCCCCTGTGGTGCACACTGTCCCGGAAGGACAGATTCCACAGATACCTTCTGGTAGAAAGGACAGTATGTTTGATAGAATAGATGAATTCCATAAGCAGTTCCTGGAAATGCAGAAGGAACTGCAAGCTATTCGCAGTCAGGATTTATTTGGAAAGGACGCCGCAGACATTTGTTTGGTCCCCAATGTGAAAGTCCCGCACAAATTCCAAGTGCCCGACTTTGAAAAATACAAGGGTAATTCTTTCCCTCAGAGTCATCTAGGGATGTAGGCTCGACGAATGTCAGCTCAGACAGAGAACCAGGATCTACTGATTCACTAATTTCAAGATAGTTTAACCGGTGCCGCATTAAAATGGTACATGGGTTTAAACCGCACTACGATTAGCACTTTCAGAGATCTTGGCAATGCCTTCGTCCAACAATATAAATACAATTTGGACATGGCACCAGACAGAGATCAACTCAGATCAATGTCGCAAAAGGACAAGGAAACCTTTAAGGAGTACGCTCAGAGATGGCGTGAAATTGCCGCTCAAATTTGTCCACCTCTTGAGGAAAAAGAGATGACAAATATTTTCTTAAAGACCTTGAGCTCATTTTACTATGACAGAATGGTTGCCAGTGCGCCCAGCAACTTCACCGAAATGGTCGGTATGGGAGTGCGTCTTGAGGAAGCCGTTCGAGAAGGACATCTAGTCAAAGGCACTGGGTCGACAAGCGGTACTAAAAAATACGGTAGTGCTCTCCCTAAGAAAAAGGAGCAAGATATTGGGAATATCTCCCTCGGAAAGCAAAGGCGACGGTACCAACCAGTAGCAGCTGTAACTCCTGCTATCAACCCTGCGTCTGTTTCTACGTATCAACCTCAAGTTGCTCAAAGCCAACCGCATTCGCAGCAATTTCAGCAAAGGACACACCAACCTCTTCAGTAGGCTCGTCCTCAATACAACAATAACCGTACAACGCGACCACCAGGGTTTGACCCTATACCTGTGTTGTACGCAGAGCTATTTCCATTACTATTGGTCAAGGGGCGTGTCCAAACTAAGCCTCCTCTTACAGTACCGGAAAATCCGCCTTTTTGGTTTAAGGTGGATCAGACTTGCCCTTACCATCAAGGAGGACCAGGGCATAACATAGAGAGCTGTCTCAGTTTCAAGTCCGATGTGCAAAAGCTTGTTAGGAGCGGGGTTTTATCTTTCAAAGATACGAATCTGAATGTTCTCACGAACCCGCTGCCTCAACACGAGAAGGTTACAGTCAATTTGATAGAGGGAGAGTCTAATAACACCTATCAAATTCACGATGTACTCTTATTGAGGGCCAACTTGGTCAAGATGCATTGTAGACAGAGTGGATATGGCCATGTGCCACCTCATAATTATCACCAGTGTGACATCTGCTCTAAAACCAATCAAGGATGTTCTGTGGTGCAATCAGCTCTACAGGAACAGATGGATCTCGGATGGATCCAAGAGCACCAAGTTCGTGGAGTTAACATGGTTTATACGAATTCCAACATCATTCAAAACCACGATATCTGTGCAATGAATGTCAACTTGGTGTCAATGCACTCAAGGCAAAGCCAGTATCATAATCTGCCCCGTCATGATTATAATTCCTGCCTGACTTGCTCGGTAAACAAACAGGGATGCTCTTTTGTACAAGAGGCCCTCCAGCGTCAGATGGATCTTGGATGGATTCAAGACTACCATGATAGGAATCATTATCAAATCAACATGATTCAAATCTTCGATATTTGCTTAATGAATACCAGCCTGGTGAAGTTACATGCTAAACAGGTCCAGCTCGGGTTCCTAGTATCACATGATTATCAGAGCTGTAAAGCGGGTTGCGAAGACGATCAGGGTTGTGCCCTTGTCCAGGAAACACTTCAGCACTTGTTGAACCACTGGTGGCTGCCAATATATATGGATGAAGACACCCAGCAAATAAGTATCACTAATGGAAATCCTACTAGATATCAAAGTCAGGAGGTTGGGTTGATGGAAACAGATCTAGTAAGGTTACACTGTATTCAAAGCGGACGTGGTCAGGTGCCACTACACAACTATGAGCGGTGTGGAGTTTTCTCAGTAGATAATCAAGGATGCTACCTCGTGCGAGCAACCCTTCAAAGTCAGTTGGACCGCAAAGAGATTCAACCATGGTCAAGTTCTAGATCAGTCAACTACTTCGCTGATCAAATCGAGGACGTTGTCGCAATCTCTGATCATCAGAGGACTAGGGATGTTTGTACCATTATCCCTCTACTTGACGAATCGAGAGTTCCCAACCGGAAACGGATCGAAATTACTTACAATGGTCACAAAAATCAGAAGGCTCCCATAGTCATCTATCTATCGAGACCGCTACCGTATAAATCAACTAAGGTTATCCCTTACAAATACGGTGCAACAACAATTGAGAATGGAAAGGAAATTCCGTTACCCTCCGTCGTGAATATTGCAGACATCAGTCGAGTAACACGGAGTGGTAGAATCTTCAACAGAGGAGTTGGAGAACCCAGCAAAGAAAAGGAACCTCAGACAGAAGTTCCCGATCCACCAGTCGGTTAATCCAGTAATCCCGACCTTTCAAAAACCGATGATGAGATGCTAAAGCTCATCCAAAGGAGTGAATACAACATTGTTGACCAACTGTTACAAACTCCTTCGAAGATCTCTGTGCTATCACTTTTACTCAGTTTCGAAGCCCACTGAGAGGCTCTACAGAAAGTGTTGGAGTAAGCCTTTATGGAACAGGATGTAACAATTAGACAGTTCGATAGCATTGTCTCTAACATCACTTCCTACAATAACTTAGGATTTAGTGATGAGGAATTACCTGAAGAAGGTCGTCATCATAACATGGCGCTCAACATTATAGTCAACTGCCAGGACGATGCTTTAGCCAACGTACTTGTAGACACAAGGTCAGCCCTGAATGTTATGCTGAAGTCCACTTTGATGCAATTATCATTTAAAGGACCTCCGATGAGAACCAGCGAGGTCGTCGTCAAAGCATTCGACGGATCCAGAAAAATGGTTATCGGCGAAGTCGACCTTCCCATAACTATTGGTCCTCACAATTTCCAAGTCACTTTCCAGGTCATGGACATCCGGGCAATATACAGTTGTTTATAAGGAAGACCTTGGATACATCAGGCTGGGGCGGTCACTTCGACCCTCCACCAAAAGCTAAAGTTCGTCCAGAATGGCCAACTTGTCAAGGTTTGTGCAGAACAGGCCTTGCTCGTAAGCAACTTATCATCATCTACTTGTGTAGAACCCGAGGAGGTTGTTGGAACTCAGTTCCAGGCACTTTCGGTGAGCAATGAGAATCAATCAGAGAAAGGAACCTCGATTTCCTCATACAGAGATGCTCTCGAAGTGATCGAAAATAACAATGCAAAAGGATGGGGACAGCTTGTCATTCCCACTGATAACAAAACAAAGAAGGGTCTTGGGTTTTCTGCAACCTGCACCCAGATAGCTGCTAATGATGAAAGTCTTCATCCCATTCAGAACTTCTTCTACAGTGGGGGCTTCCTTCAACCAGTGACTCAAGAAGTGCATACCATCAATAAAGATTATTTCTCCGATACGGAGGAAGAATGGAAGTCCTATCTCAACGAGGACGGTTATACGTCTCAGGGTGAAACACAGACTCTCTTTTGCTATCCCGCACAGAGTCCGAGATTTATACCGAGGTCAGATGTCAAAATGATGTACGGAGATTGTGATCCTGAAGGATGCCGGGCTCCGCCAAATTCATTAGAGGAAGACACTCCAATGAAATACAACTTTGACCACGACTATTATGGCCCAATGGATGGCTTGCCTATTTGGCAATCGTATCCTGGAGACTTGGGGAAAGAAAATCAGCCGAACAATGAAAATCAGCTGAGCATCATTAAAAAGAATACCTGCGTCCCCACCATGTCATGGGATCAACACCCAGGTTATCCTGAAAATACCCAGCACGACGATGAATTCGCAACGTTTGCCAGACTAGAATTCATCAACTATGCTTTCCTCGAGGTCAACGTCATCGAGAGGGATGACTCCTCCAATTCCAAATAAGTGTGGGATACCCTGGGACAGCCGAGTGGAAAATACGACTTCAAGGTCAAGTACACCGCTCCTGAAAGCACTCGTATCAGGCTCGAGGACATCCAACCAACTGGATGGGGAGATACAGCTTAGAGTACAAATACTACGCAAAATACAACTGAGGAATCTTTCTACGACAACTCTGCCTGGGAGACAGATTCCAATGATCTAGCTCCACCAGAAATCAGCGTCATTTCTGAAGACAAATCAAGGAAGGTACCAGACTTTGTGATTCACCGAGGAGTTCGCCGCCAATGGGTTATTGTCGATGTTCCGAAGATTGTTCATAAGTCAAATTAATTGCCGACTTTAACCTTTCACCTTGTCCGGGTGAAACAGATGTTTTGATAGGGCTCACTTTCTGTAAACATCCCTCTTCGCTTCGCCCAAAGCGATAGAGTTTTGTTTTATATGGCTGTAGTTTCAAGAATCGACTTGTTCATTAATAAAATAACGTCTTTCTATAATTTCCGCATTAATTGCTATTTTCTCTTTTTGCTTTTTTCAGAAAATGGCAATCCTAAAAAATAACTCAATAATAAAAACAAGCAGTTTTCAAAAAAAATACACTGCACACACTCTTGCATTCTCTCTATCTCTTCTAAAACACAAATCACCACGTCATGCAGATTGCTTGTTTTAAACCCCGTTGAAACATACGATCCAATGCCTTATCTCAACTTTGAGTTCCCGGTATTTGAGGCCGAAGAAGAAAATGATGACGAAATTCCAGAGGAGATCTCCCGACTACTCAGACAAGAGGAAAGGTCCATTGAGCCTCACAAAGAGTTGCTGGAAACAGTCAACTTAGGATCAGAAGAAGAGAGAAAAGAAGTCAAGATTGGGGCACTGCTCAGTCCAACTGTCAAAGAAAGTTTGACGAAACTTCTTAAAGAGTTTCCCGATGTATTCGCTTGGTCCTATCAGGATATGCTAGGGTTGGATACCACCATCATGGAACTTTATCTACCGTTGAGATCAGAATGTCCGCCGGTAAAACAAAGGTTAAGACGGACTCATCACGACATGGCCATCAAAATCAAGGAGGAAGTACAGAAACAGATTGACGCGGGTTTCCTCGCTACGTCAGAATATCCTCAATGGTTAGCCAACATCATACCAGTTCCGAAAAAGGATGAAAAATTCAGAATGTGTGTCGACAACCGAGATCTGAACAAGGCAAGTCCAAAGGACGACTTTCCCTTACCACACATTGACATGCTGGTAGACAGTACAACAAAGTTCAAAGTTTTCTCCTTCATGGATGGATTCTCGGGCTATAACCAGATCAAAATGGCGTCGAAAGACATGGAGAAAACTTCGTTCATTACCCCCTGGGGTACCATCTGTTACAAGGTAATTCTGTTCGGTTTGAAGAACGCCGGGGCAACCTATCAGAGGGCCATGACTACTCTGTTTCATGACATGATACATGAAGAAATCGAAGTGTATGTCGATGATATGATTGCAAAATCTAAAACAAAGGAGGAGCATGTGACACACCTGTCAAAACTATTCGAGCATTTGCGAAAGTACAAACTCCGCTTGAATCCCAACAAGTGCACCTTCGGTGTCCGTTCAGGGAAACTCTTAGGGTTCATCGTCAGCCAGAAAGGAATTGAGGTTGATCCTGACAAGGTCAAGGCCATTTAAGAAATGCTTTCTCCAAAGACTGAAAAACAAGTCAGAGGATTCCTGGGACGTTTGAACTACATCTCCAGATTCATATTCCTCATGACCGCGACATGTGCGCCGATTTTCAAATTACTAAAAAAGAATCAGGACTGCGTTTGGACAGAAGATTGCCAAACCGCCTTTGACAGTATTAAGGAATATCTGCTGAACCCACCGATACTATCACCTCCAGTGGAAGGAAGACCACTAATCATATATTTAACAGTCTTGGAAGACTCAATGGGTTGTGTACTTGGCCAACAAGACAAAACAAGAAGAAAAGAGTCTGCCATCTACTATTTAAGCAAGAAATTCACCGACTGCGAGACTCGGTACACTATGCTTGAGAAAACTTGATGCGCTTTGGCTTGGGTAGCCAAACGTCTTCTCCAGTACATGATTCGTCACACTACTTGGTTGGTCTCCGAAATGGATCCAATCAAGTATGTATTTGAAAAACCTGCTCTCACGGGACGGATTGCCCG
The DNA here is from genome assembly GCA_022829125.1 of Lathyrus tuberosus. Lineage (NCBI taxonomy): Eukaryota > Viridiplantae > Streptophyta > Magnoliopsida > Fabales > Fabaceae > Lathyrus > Lathyrus tuberosus. The sequence goes on from JALAZF010000048.1 coordinate 12,694,649, forward strand.
CTGACAGATGTTGCTATCAGAATATGACATAGAGTACCACGCTCAAAAAGCCATTAAAGGAAGTGTTTTAGCCGATCATTTGGCTTATCAACCGATTGACGATCAGGAATCAGTCGGATATGACTTCCCAGACGAAGATGTCATGTATCTAAAAATGAAAGACTGCGATGAACCGCTACCCAGGGAAGGGCCAGAGCCAGGTTCCCAATGGGGACTAATCTTTGACGGAGCTGTCAATCATTACAAAAATAGAATTGGGGCAATCATCATAACACCTCAGGGTACCCACATTCCTTTCACCGCCAGACTCACATTCAAGTGCACAAACAACGAGGCCGAATACGAAGCTTGTATTATGGGTCTCGAAGAAGCGATCGACTTAAGGATTAAAAACTTGGATGTATATGGCGACTCAACTTTGGTTATCAATCAGATCAAAGGACATTGGAACACATACCTATCAGGATTGATTCCTTACAAAGATTACGTGAAAAGGTTGTTACCATTCTTCAACTGAGTCGAGTTTCATCATATCCCTCGTGAGGAGAATCATATGGCTGATGCATTAGCCACACTCTCTTCCATGATTAGTGTAGGTCAATGGAATGACTTACCTAAGATTGACATAATGTGCCTTGAACGACCGCTTACGTCTTCACGATTGAAGCAGTCATAGACGACAAACCTTGGTATCACGATATCAAATGCTTCCTTCAGAAACAAGAGTACCCACCTGGGGCACTAAGGAAGGGCAGAAAGACCCTCAGAAGACTGGCTGGCAATTTCTTCCTGAGCGGTGATCCACTCTATGAGAGGAACTTTGACATGGTCTTGCTCCGATACGTTGACAGACCAGAAGCAGACATACTGATAAAAGAAATTCATGAAGGATCCTTTGGTACTCATGCCAACGGACACACAGTGGCGAGAAAAATTCTGAGAGCATGGTACTACTGGTTGACCATGGAATCCGACTGCTACAAGTACATGAGGAGGTGTCGCAAGTGTCAGATATACTCCGACAAAATCCATGTACCGCCAACGCTTCTCAAAATTATCTTTTCCCCATGGCCTTTTTCTATATGGGGAATCGACATGATTGGCATGATTGAACCTAAGGCTTCGAACAGACATCGGTTCATCCTGGTAGCCATTGATTATTTCACCAAGTGGGTCAAAGCAGCGTCATACACTAATGTAACCCGACAAGTCGTGGTCCGCTTTATCAAAAACAATATCATCTTCCGTTATGGTGTTTCGAGCTAGATCATTACTGATAATGGATCTAACTTGAACAATAAGATGATGAAAAAGTTGTGCGCTGAGTTCAAGATCGAACACCATAACTCATCTCCCTACCGATCCAAGATGAACGGAGCGGTAGAAGCGGCTAACAAGAACATCAAGAAGATCGTTCAAAAGATGGTTGTAACCTATAAAGACTGGCACGAGATGCTACCCTTTGCTCTCCACGGTTATCGCACATCTGTCCGTACTTCAACAGAGGCAACCCTTTTCTCTCTAGTATGTGGCATGGAAGCAGTGCTCCCCATCTAAGTAGAGATCCCATCAATTCGGGTATTGATGGAAGCTAAGCTAACAAAAGCTGAATGGTGTCAAATTTGACACGAGGAACTGAATCTGATCGAAGAAAAGTGGATAACGGCACATGCCATGGTCAGTTGTATCAGCAAAGAATGAAGAAGGCGTTCGACAAAAAGGTCCGACCCCGTGTCTTCAGGAAAGGAGACCTCATGCTCAAGAAGATACAATCATTTCTCACTGATTCTCGGGGCAAGTGGACTCCGGATTATGACGGCCCATATGTTGTCAAGAAAGCTTTCTCAGGCAGTGCTACAAATGTTGATGTAGTCAAGAAATACTTCGCCTAAACTAAAAAAAAATGTCTCGGTGGATTGAAAACCCGAAAGGGCGGTCCAGGAAAAAAGTAGAGACATGATAAAAAATCATCCCAGTGGATTGGAAACATCAAAGTACAATCCAGGAAAAAATTAGGGATAATGGCAAGTAACTACGTTCGACAAAGGGGCAAGTCCCTCGGCAGCAGTTACATCATCCGTCAGGAAAGCTCCGGTCAAGGTCATCTTCGACAGAAGCTCAGGATGCCCCGAAGTCAAATTTGGTAGAAGGCTATTGGTCGTTATGTTTCGATGTAGCCTTTTTCCCTTAAATTACGATTTTCTAACTTTGAAAATACTCTATGGAATCACGAGTTTGGCTGATTTCTATCCTATCAATAAAATTTGAGCCCTTGTGCTTTTGTTTGCAATTCTTATTTGTTTTAGCTTTACAGAACGACGTTTTAGTATGATCAACGATTCTTGAAATAAAACAAAAATGAATTTACTTGTAAAACTTTTTCTGTTTTTAAAATAAAGATGGCAATTTCTTTTGACTGGTGAACATCGAAAGAACATCGATCGCTTCTCCAGAAGTAAGCAAGCTTTAAAGTGTAGAATCAAAGTACTCCTTCTAAACCAGTGCACCTGAATGAAGGATCAGCTGTGTTAGAGATCGTTTTTCATCTGACAGCCCCCCGGCAGAGTTCTTATCTCCTAAGCCCGACCAACGTAGCTCCCCAAGAGGACTACTTCTCCTAAGCAAGACATAATTGCTATCATGAACTAGTGATACTTTTCATCCCCCACTGTGGCCGAGTATCCAGTCGTGTTCATCTACTAGTCTGTATGTCGCGTCAGTTTTGTCAGCATATATATACATACACCATGCATTATTGATTCACATGCATAATCATATTGCATCACTATCACTCTGGTCGGTCTTATCCCCTAGTGATAACAGTCCTCTCAATCGAGTTGTCAGTTCTTTCCTCGTCAGGAAATGTTGCATCTGAACTACCTCTCTCCTCTAGTTTATTTCTGGGATGAAGTCGGCCCTTGACCACTTTGATAACTTTAACCTCTGAAAAACCCGAGAACCCTCAGCCAGCATTATTCTTCGCCATTGAAGATGATGTCTTCGCTTTCCCGGATTAAGGGAAATCACTAGAGAAAGCCTCTCAACTAAAGACTTTCGGCAAAACATTGGTCCTTCTCTTCAGAATGTCAATGTCAACAAAGTCATCGGCACCTCAAAATTGGATCACATCATATGGCATTTATCCGAGAAGATCTTCGAGAAAAGTATGATGCAATATCCCCAAGCAAGAAACAGTCTCTCAGAGACGCTCGTTTTCCCCAGTAGAGTCGACAAATGGCGTCTCCAAACAGAGAAGTTTGTACACCTCTATAATTCAGACAGATGGGTTCCCCAGCAAGTCTGACATCAAAAGTTTTTCCCATCAAATGGCATCTCCCCAGGAAAATTCGGCGAGAAGTTTGAGGAAAACCGCTACACATAGCGTCCCTAGTCAATAAACTTTATTGACGAAAGAAACTTAGACCAGTTCCTTGGTAGGAAACCAGGATCGAGGGGAAGTTTACCTTTTCTAAGCATCATTGCTTAGCAAAAGAGGAAGGATACGCGAACTACCATTCATAACCACCATCAAAATTTTGGGTATTCTGATATTTAATCCTCTTGCACCCCGAATGCCCGAATACCTTCACCATTCCCACCTTCGGGTCCAAGAAGATTAAATAGGGGCATCTGTCATACCCCAAATTTTGACCACTAAGATTTCCCATCATTGTGCAAATCATCATCACAATATGGATGAACCATCAGGCCTCATTAGTCTCCCCAAAGATGGGTGAGCATTCACTACTATCAAAATTAGGGTTTCAAGCCCTCTCAGAGTTCTTAGACAAAGGATCAATCAAGGAATGACATGATCTTCAACTTGTCAAGCCTCTCAAACATCCACAATGGATCAAGAGGACTCCCACTTCAAGAATCAAGCACAAGGTTGCAGCATTCTGAGTGGATCAAGCCTCACGATAGACAGTGTCACCAAATTAGGGTTTTGGTTGACCAGGGCCTCCAGATGGAGATTTTCCTATGGGCATGAGCCAATGCTTCAAAGCATAACCTATGATGCTCCAAGGGACATCATGAACCCAATCATTAAGTCAATTTGGCTTTATGGGATATTGCATCTGAAACAGTTGATCCTTCATTCAGGTGCACTGGTTTAGAAGGAGTACTTTGATTCTACACTTTGAGGTTCAATCACCTTCGGAGAAGCTATCGATGTTCTTTTTGATGTTTAAAGTCAAAAGGAATTGCCACCTTTATTTTAAAGGCAGAAGAAAATTTGACAAGTAAAAATTCATTTTTTTCTTTTATTTCAAGAATCGTTGATCATGTTAAAAATGTCATTCTGTAAAGCTAAAACAAATGAGAATTGTAAACAAAAGCACTAGGGCTCAAATTTTATTGATAGGATGGAAATCAGCCAAGCGCGTGATCCCATAGAGTATTTACAAAGTTTAGAAAATGGTAATTTAAGAGAAAAGGGGCTACATTGAAACATAACGACCGTTATCCTTCTACCAACTTTGAATTCTGGACATCATGAGCTTCTGTCGAAGATGACCTTGACTGGAAGTTTTTCGACAAATAGTGTTACCGCTGGGGATTTAACCTTGTCGGACATAGTTACTTGCCATGGATCCCTAACTTTTTCCTAGATTGTCTTTTGAGGTTTCCAATCAACTGGGATGATTTTTTCTTATGTCTATAATTTTTCCCTGGACTGCCTTTTCAGGTTTTCAATCCACCGAGACGTTTTTTTATTTCTTTTTATTTCATTTAGGCGAATTATTTCTTGACTATGTCAACATTTGTTGGGTAGGTAAACTCCTCTTCATCCATGGTTGCGAGTCTCAAGGCGCCGCCTGAGAAGGTTTTCTTGACCACATAGGGGCCGTCATAGTTCAGAGTCCATTTGCCCCGGGAATCAGTGAGGAATGATTGTATCTTTTTTAGCACAAGGTCTCCTTTCCTGAAAACACGGGGTCGAACCTTTTTGTCGAACACCTTCTTCATTCTTTACTGATACAACTGACCATGGCACAGAGCCGTTATTTTCTTTTCTTCGATCAGATTTAGTTCATTGTGTCGACTTTGACACCATTCAGCTTCTGCTAGCTTATCTTCCATCAATACCCTGATTGATGGTATCTCTACTTCTACGGGGAGAACTGCTTCAATGCCATATACTAGAGAGAAAGGGGTTGCCCATGTTGAAGTGCGGACAGATGTGCGATAACCGTGGAGAGCATATGGCAGCATCTCGTGCCAGTCTTTGTAGGTTACAACCATCTTCTGAACAATTTTCTTGATATTTTTGTTAGCTGCTTCTACCGCTCCGTTCATCTTAGGTCGGTAGGGAGATGAGTTATGGTGTTCGATCTTGAACTCAGCACATAACTCTTTCATCATCTTGTTGTTCAAGTTAGATCCATTGTTAGTATTGATCTGGCTTGGAACACCATAACTGCAGATGAGATTGTTTTTGATAAATCAGACAACCACTTTTCAGGTTACATTGGCATATGATGCTACTTCAACCCATTTGGTGAAGTAGTCAATGGCTACTAGGATGAACCGATGTCCGTTTGAAGCCTTGAGTTCGATCATGCCAATCATGTCGATTCCCCATATAGAAAAAGGCCACGGGGAAGAAAGAACTTTGAGATGCGTTGGCAGTACATGGATTTTGTCAGCGTATATTTGACACTTGTGACATTTCCTCATGTACTTGTAGCAATCGGATTCCATGGTCAACCAATAGTATCCTCCTCTCAGAATTTTCCTTGCCATTGTGTGTCTGTTGGCATGAGTGCCAAAGGATCCTTCATGAATTTCTTTCATTTGCATGTTTGCTTCTTGTATGTCTAAGCATCGAAGCAAGACCATGTCAAAGTTTCTCTTATAGAGTGTATCACCGCTCAGGAAGAAGTTTCCTGCCAATCTTCTGATGGTCTTCCTGTCTTTTCTTGATGCCCCATGTGGATACTCTTGTTTCAGAAGGAAGCATTTGATAACGTGATACCAAGGTTTGTCGTTTATGACTGCTTTAATTGCGAAGATGTAAGCGGGTCATTCTAGGCGCATTATGTCAACCTTAGGTACGTCGTTCCATTGACCTACACTAATCATGGAAGATAGAGTGGCTAGTGCATCAGCCATGTGATTTTCTTCACGAGGGATATGATTAAACTCGATTTTGTTAAAGAATGGCAACAACCTTTTCGCGTAATCTTTGTAAGGAATCAGTCCTGATTGGTATGTGTTCCAATCTCCTTTGATCTGATTGATAACTGTCATACCCCAAATTTTAACCACTAAGATTTCCCATCATTGTGCAAATCATCATCACAATATGGATGAACCATCATGCCTCATTAGTCTCCCCAAAGATGGGTGAGCATTCACTACTATCAAAATTAGGGTTTCAAGCCTCTCAGAGTTCTTAGACAAAGCATCAATCAAAGAATGACATGATCTTCAACTTGTCTAGCCTCTCAAACATCCACAATGGATCAAGAGGACTCCCACTTCAAGAATCAAGCACAAGGTTGCAGCATTCTGAGTGGATCAAGCCTCACGACCGACAGTGTCACCAAATTAGGGTTTTGGTTTTCCTCTGGGCATGAGCCAATGCTTCAAATCATAACCTATGATGCTCCAAGGGACATCATGAACCCAATCATCAAGTCAATTTGGCTTTAGGGGATGCATTCATAAAAAATCAAGAATTAGGGTTTCTTGACCTAATTCACCCCTAAGTTGACTTTTGGGACAAAACATGAGCCAAGACCTCAAGAGGGTATTTAAGGGTCTTAAATACATCACATTGATCCATTTGCAAGAATGGATTGATCCAAGAAGCTTGAGCAACAAGTTTCAAGTTTCATCTGAACCACAATTAGGGTTTCGCGGGAAAAGTCAACTGTGCGTTTGACTTTTGACCAGGACATGCTCCCAAACCCTAGGGCATGATTCAATACACCATATAACACCTATGAAATCAATCCATAAAGTTTGATTTAGGTCAAGGACTTGATTTCATAGAGGATCGCTCAGTTTGGAATTCATCTGACAAAAAGTCAACTGTGCACAAAAGTCAACTTTGACTTTTTGAGATTTTTCACAAATATGGTTCTTTGACCCCAAAATGATGTTAATGTGTGATTTGGATCATCATTCATCAAGAAAAATCAAGAAAAGTTGTATAATTTGTAAAAGGGGTAACCATAAAAAACTCAGAAAATTTTCTAAGTTATGGAACAAAGTGGCTAGGGTACCAACTTTGGAGGATCATAACTCCTAAACCATAAGGCCATTTTTTCCCATCCAAAGCTGGATTTGTAGCCCTCATGGCCCTCTACAAAAGCTTCAACTACACCTCATTCCAATTCATTATGGATTTTGAGTTATGGAATGATCAAAGTGGCTGAAAACATGAAATGCCACTTTTTCCAGCACTTAGTGAAATTTTCACTATGTCAGAATCTGCCTTCACTTTTTTCCAAATGTAGGGGAATTTTTCACTTGGATCCAAAAAGTATCAAAACCAATTATGATTAAACAGTTTTTGTATCATATGAGGGCTTTCCAAAATGGCCAAGAACTCCATCAAATTCCACTTGAGCCATGAGATATGACAATGGCAATATGCCTTGCTGAAAACTGCCAAGGCTAGGCAGAATTTTTCACTTTTGCTCGATTTGGCAAAATCAGATAATTCCAAGCCTTGTCATCACTTTGGACACATCTTAGGATCAAATATAAAGGGAACAAACACTGATCCAAGCCTCCAAAGTCTTTAGAACAAGAAGTAGCATGCCAAACCTAGAAATCCCTAAAAGAGGGACAAGACTCCAATTTTGGATTGGAGCATTTAATGGATGCATCAAGGTGGCATGGACTGACACATTAGAATGATCCAACAACTAGGGAACCACAACTCTGTGGTCTAACCTCTAGTCAATGGCTAGAGGAGACTTGGATTCCTATTGATCAACATTGACCAAACCTCTGCTGCAGTTGCCATTCACTATTGATCCCAAAACAAACTTGCTCTACTATAAATAGAGCTCATTTGTGCTCAGTTTGAGTACACCAAAGCCATCAAACAGATGCTTTCCTCAAAATCTCTTTCTTTAGGCAAAAATACCTTATTTAGCAAGGTAACTCTGAGTTTTTGAGTTAGAGAGCAATTCCACCATAACTTATGATCCAAACACATCCAATATGTCATATCTAAGCTGTCCAAACTCACACAAGTGACCTGTAATCCTTAAATCTCAAAGTCACCTCTCAAAACCTTAAAATAGGCCTTTTTGTGCATTTTCAAGCCATGTCTTGAATCAGTCACTTTCCAAACCAGATAAAACCTCAAACACACTCCAAATATCATCCTTAAACTGTCCCAAATGGTTCCCCCCATCTGGAACACCATTTGAGGGAGTTGCTATTTTGGCCACTTTTGCCCCTTTTGCAAGAAAGAGCTCAAACTCATCCCTGAGGTTTCCAGTTGATTCCAACCATCCTAAAAGCTTCTAAAAGATCATTTGAGAGTGTCCAAAGCATCAAACCATTTATAGAACAAGAAACTTGGCAGATTGCACAAAAAACTCCAAAAGCTCAAAAAGAGGTAAGCATCATAACTTGAACTTTCCAAAATATGCATTGCTTTGAGGTCCACTGATCATGCACATCTTGTACATGTTATATGTGTTGTGTTTACACCAAATTTCCATGTAATTCTTGCCTGTATCATGAGATAGCACAGAAAATGCAATTGGAGGCCTATTTCAAAACCACTATCGGGTTTTAAAATGGGGACATGATCTTGAAAAACTACCACCACCATTGGATTCCTTGTGAAATTCTAGGTAGGATAGGCCTAAATTTTGTCTCAATCCATGGAGAAATGAGAAAGTTATGGCCTTCACGTTTCTGAGCCAAAACTTGCCTTGCCTTGCCTTGGCCAGGCCTAGAAAACAAGGCAAGCCTTGTGTATTTGTTGGTTTGTTTCAATCAACGGATGTATCACCACCCCAGTGGTAAGGCGCGCGCCCTATAACCTTGAGGTTGTGGGTTCAAACCCCACCCAGACCATTTTGTGTTTTCTCACATTTTTTATTATTTTTTCCAATATTTTCATGTTTTATTAATTAATTGGAAAATTAATAACTCCTTCAATTTTAATTATTTTTTATTGTTTCTTTTTGCAAAAAATCACCAAAATATTGAAATATTTTATTCCACAAAAAAATCAGATTTATATTATTTATTTAATATAATTAGTATTTTTGTGAATACATTCCTTTTTAATTGTTTTTTAAACATTTAAAAGTGAATATTTACTTTGAAAATCAAAACCAAATGAGTTTTAATTCATCTTGTGATTAATCCCTCATTTTTAAAACCTTAAACAAAAATCACAAATGGTTTATTCAAACTTATTTGGCATTTTTAGCATTTTTATTTGATTTTCTTTAAATATTTACTTTTAAAGAAAAACAAAATTAGGGTTTCTTTGATTTTCACCCTCACAAAACATTTTCAAACTTTGGGCCTCTATTAGAGTGTAAGACCCAACCCCCTTTTAAAACCAAAACCATTTTTGGGCCTCAGTCATTGTATAAGACCCGCTGCACTTTCAAAAATCCGGCGCGATCGTCCGTTTAAAACAAACCATTTGGGCTTCTCCTTGAGCTATAAGACCCATCTTTGTTCACTTTCAATCATTTTTGGGCCTCTTGAGAGAGTGTAAGACCCATCTCCTTGTACATAAAACCTTTCTTGGGCCTCATCACTTGTATAAGTCCCTGTACAAAACGATAGTGCGATCACTGATAAAACCCTGGGCCTCTCCTTGAGCTATAAGCCCCAATTTTCCTTTCAAAAAGCACTTTCTCCTTTGATTTTGTAACATACTGTTATTTTCAATCTCTTTGTTTAACAACTAACAATACAGTATGGAAGCTCTACAACCGAGTAAGTGTTTACCCGCTTTCATTTACCGCTTTCATATGTATATAACTGTATTGTGGGGCTGTTTCACTGTAAGTCCTCTTTCATAAACTCATATCGACTGTGTAATACTAGTATAGATATTTAGAGTTTCCCCGGCAACTACGTCTAGAACTAGACAAAACCTCGTCTCCTTACATCCGATGTTCTCCCGGATATTTCAACATAACCTAAACCGTGAGAATTTTCTTTTACAACAACTTTAGATAACTAGATCTAAGAAATCCCCCCCCCCCCTTGAACAGTTCATATACAGAAGGCCAATGTTCCAAGTGAAACCCCTTCTGAAACTGTTCATCAGCCTCCTCTTGGGCTTAGTGCAAGGACCCACAGGCTTCCTAAAAGCATCCCCGCCTCCTCTTGGGTGTTGTACAAGGACCCGTCGGCTTCTTAGAAGTTTTCATAGCCTCCTCTTAGGCTTCGTATAATGATTCTTCCTCCGGGAAGATAGCCTCCTCTTGGGTTTCGTACAAGTTGTCCCGTCGGCTTCTTAAAATTTTTTCTCGCCTCCTCTTAGGCCTCGTACAAATTGTCCCGACGACCTCTTAAAGGTATAGGAATAGAAATTAGTCATCTTAATAGAACAGTCTTTCAAAGAGTCTAGATCTTTCTACCGCGAACGTACTGTCTCTTGATCTCTCTTAAGCATAGTACAAAAGGTAAAACCCTAGACTTGGACAGTCTAATCTCCTTGAGTCTCGAAAAGTTCCTTTTAAAAATAGAAAAAAAACACCCGTAGACTTGGGCAGTCTCAATACCCTTCGGATTCCCCATTTCCTTAAAGAACAGGAAATAATCCCGGTCCTCAGATCAAATCCATGAGTACAACATTACCCATATAAGAACTGATTTTCTCTTTTAACCAACATACTGGACCTGTCACTCAACTGAAATAATAACCAAAGCCTCCTCTTGGGCTTTGTACAATGATTCTCCCCAGCGGAGCTAACCCGTTTAGCCTCCATCTCGGGCTTCGTACAAGATACAAAAACACTCTCTTATTGAGTATAAAAGACTCTCTTGTTGAGTCAAACATTATTAGCCTCCATATTGGGCTTCGTACGAGATACAAAAACACTCTCTTGTAGAGTATAAAAGACTCTCTAGTTGAGTCAAACATTTTTATCCTTCATCTCGGACTTTGTACGAGATACAAAACACTCTCTTGTTGAGTATAAAAAGACTCTCTTATTGAGTCGATCACCCTTAGCCTCCATCTCGGGCTTCGTACGAAATACAAATCACTCTCTTGGTGAGTATAAAAGACTTTCTTGTTGAGTCAAACCCTTTTAGCCTCCGTCTTGGGCTTCGTACAAGACACATATAAAAACACTCTCTTGTTGAGTCAACCCTTTTAACCTCTATCGCGGGCTTTGTACGAGACACAAAAGCATCCTCTTGTTGGGTCAATAGCCTCCTCTTAGGGTTTGTATAAAGAAATCCCCGTTTGATTCAATCAACCTTTTAGCATCAAATCATGCTTTGGTCACATCATACAATCATCAACAACTCCTTTTCCTTCATCTAATTGCTGTAAGTGGCAAGCCTCAGGATTATTTACATCCACGCCACTGTCCCTCTTTTAGCATGAGAAATTCCTAAGGAAAGATGGCATTGCTCTAAACTGAGTTAAAGTCTTCTCCTTCAAGTTGAAAATCCCCTATAAAGGAAATTATGGCATTACTGGATTCGCATATCCCAGTCAAAGTAATTCTTCTTTATAATCATTCACCCTACAATTGTGACAAACAAACCTCTTTAGAGATGACAAATTCTCTCTAAAGTCAACACCCATTTAGCTTCACATGTTGGGCTTCGAACAAGATACAAATAGACCCTTCAGCTTCACATCTTGGGCTTTTTACAAGATATAAACCACCTTTAGCGTCATGTCTTGGGCTTTGAACAAGACACCAAAACACCATTTCCTCCCATAGAATAGGAGGAACTACGATCGCTCTGATTTCCCTATCCCGAGAATACGTAGGCATAAGATTGAAAAAGAATCTTAGCGAGCACACTAATCGAAAAACCCCAAAGTCCCTTACCTCCAGCCAATTTAGCACAGTATCCCAACAAATTCCCCATGAACAATCCCAGTATTTCGTTCTGAACAAAATAAGCAGAGAGAGACCCACGAACTAAAGCCGCATCTGTAAGCCAACAGTTTTGACTGTTTAACCTCAGTTTGCAAGCAGGGTTAATTGGAGACATCTATTTCCCTTCCTTCATCAGCTTCAATAGGATAAAAAATGAATCGAACTGTAGTACCAAAGAGATATTGATTCGAAACCACAAAAACCGCGCTACAATAACCAGGGCTGAGTCTCCGTATACATCCAAATTCTCTATCCATAAGTCAATTGCTTCTTCGAGACCTATGATACAAGCTTCGTATTCGGCCTCGTTATTTGTACATTTGAAAGTCAGTCGGGCAGTGAAAGGAACGTGGGTACCCTAAAGTGTTACAATGATTGCCCCAATTCCATTTCCATAAGTGTTGATTGCTCTGTCAAATATTAATCCCCACTGGGAACCTCGTCCTGGCCCTTCAGTGGGTAGCGGTTCATTGCAATCTTTCATTTTTAAATACATGACATCTTCGTCTGGGAAGTCAAATACGACTAATTCCTGATCGTCAATTGGTTGATGAGCCAAATGATAGGATAAAATACTTCCTTTGACGACTTTCTAAGCATGGTACTCGATGTCGTATTCTGATAACAACATCTGCCAACGGGCAATCCTTCCCGTGAGAGCAGGCTTTTTGAAGACGTACTTGATCGGATCCATTTTGGAGATTAACCAAGTAGTGTGACAAATCATGTACTAGGGAAGACGTTTGGCTGCCCAAGCCAGAGCGCAGCAAGTTTTCTTGTGCATAGTGTACCGAGTTTCACAGTCGGTAAATTTCTTGCTTAGGTAATAAATGGCAGACTCTTTTCTTTTGGTTTCGTCTTGCTGGAAAAGTACACAACCCATAGAGTCTTCCAAGACTATTAGGTAGATGATCAGTGGTCTTCCCTCCACTGGAGGTGACATGATTAGTGGATTCAACAGATATTCTTTGATACTGTCGAACGCTTTTTGGCAATCTTCTGTCCATTCGCAACTTTGATTCTTTCTGAGTAATTTGAAGATTGGCGCACGTTGCGGTCATGAGGGATATAAACCTTGAGATGTAATTCAGACGTCCCAAAAATCCTCTGACCTGTTTTTTAGTATTTGGCGAAGGCATTTCTTGAATGGCCTTGACCTTGTCAGAATCAACCTCAATTCCTTTATGGCTGACGATGAACGCTAAAAGTTTTCCCGAGCGGACACCGAATGTACATTTATTGGGATTCAAGCGGAGCTTGTACTCTCTCAAATGCTCGAATAACTTGGACAGGTGTGTCACGTGATCTTCTTCTATTTTAGATTTGGCAATCATGTCATCGACATACACTTCGATTTCTTTATGCATTATTTCGTGAAACAGAGTAGTCATAGCCTTTTGATAGGTTGCCCCGACGTTCTTCAAGCCGAATGGCATTACCTTGTAACAAAAGGCGTCCCATGGGGTTATGAATGAAGTTTTCTCCATATCTTCTGGCGCCATTTTGATTTGATTATAGCCCGAGAATCCATCCATGAAGGAGAAGACTTTGAACTTTGTTGTACTGTCTACCAGCATGTCTATGTGTGGTAAGGGGAAGTCATCCTTTGGACTTGCTTTATTCAGATCCCTGTAGTCTATACACATTCTGACTTTTCCGTCCTTTTTCGGAACTGGCACTATGTTAGCTAGCCATTGAGGATATTCTGAGGTGGCGAGGAAACCTGCGTCGATTTGTTTATACACTTCCTCCTTAATTTTGATAGCCATATACGGGTGAGTCCGTCTTAGCCATTGTTTTACTGGAGGACATTCTGTATTTAGTGGTAAATGATGTTCCATGATGCTGGTATCCAACCCTGGCATGTCCTGATAGGACCAAGCAAATACATCTGGAAACTCTTTAAGAAGTTTTATTAAGCTTTCTTTGACAGTCAGACTGAGCAATGTTCCAATCTTAACTTCTTTCTTTTCTTCCTCTGATCCCAAATTGATCGTTTCCAACGGCTCTTTGTGAGGTTAAATGGACGTTCCCTCTTGTCTGAGTAGTCGGGAGATCTCCTCTAGAATTTCCGCGTAATCTTCTTCTTTAGCTTCAAATACCGGGAATTCAAAGTTGGGAGAAGGCATTGGATCGTATGTTTCAATGAGGTTTAAAACAAGCAATATGCATGACATGATGATTCAGTTTTTAGAAGAGATAGAGAGAATGCAAGAGTGTGTGCAGTGTATTTTTATGAAAAATGCTTGTTATTATTTTGGGTTGTTTTAGGATTACCATTTTTTGAAAAACGAAAAGTGAAAACAACAATAATTGCGGGAATGGCAGAACAACGTTATTTATTTATGATTTGTCGATTCTTGAAATACAGCCCTATAAAACAAAACTTCGTCGCTTTGGGAAAAGCGAAGAGGGACATTTACAGAAAAGTGAGCCCTATAAAAACATCAGTTTCACCTGGGCAGAGTGAAAGGTTAAAACAAAGATGACAATTACTTAGACTTATGGACGACTTTCGGGACATTGACAGCAACCCATTGGCGACGTACTCCTCGGTGAATCACAAAGTCTGGTACCTTCTTTCTTGGTTTATCCTCAGAAATGACGCTGATTTCTGGCGGAGTAGGATTGCTGGAGTCTTCCTCCCATGTAGAGTTGTCGTAAACGAACTCTTCTGTTGTATCTTCCTTAGTGTTTTCTGGCTGGATGTCCTCATATTTGATGTGAGAGCTTTCAGGAGCGGCGTACTTGACCAAGAAGTCGTACTTGCCACTCGGCTATCCTAAGGTATCCCATACTTCTATGGGGATAGAGGAGTCATCCTTCTCAATGACGTTGACCTCAGGAAAAGCATAGTTGATGAACTCTTGTCCTGCAATCTTTGCAGATTCATTATCGTGCTAGATACCTTCGAAATGTCCTGAGTAATGATCCCATGACTCGGTGGGGACGTGGGTATTCCTTTCAATATTACTCAGCTGATAGGCATCTTTTGGCTTACTCTTTTTCCTCAAGTCTTCTGGGTACGGCTTCTAGATAGGCAAGTCATCCAGGGGATCAAAATAGTCTTGATCGAAGTTGTTCTTCATTAGATCATCTTCTAATAAGTTAGGTGGAGCACGACATCCCTCAGGGTCACAATCTCCATAGATCATCCGAACGTCTGATCTTGGTATATATATCGGGCCTTGCTTGGGAAAACAAAATGGCATGTGCGTTTCTTCCTGAGACATATAACCGTTGTCGTTGAGATAAGATTTCCATTCCTCGTCCTTATCGGAGGAGTAACTCTTGTTGATGGTGTGTACTTCGTGAGACACTGGGTGGAGGAAGCCTCCACTGTGGAAGAAGTCCTGAATGGGACAAAAAATTTCATCTTTCTTGGCAGCCTGGGTACAAGTTGAAGAGAAACCAAGACCTTTCTTTATCTTGTTATCCGTAGGAATTACAATCTGTCTGCATCCCTTTACGTTATTACTCTCGATCACTTTGAGAGCATCTTTGTATAAGGAAATCGACGTCCCTCTTTCTGATCAATTCTCATTGCTCACCGAGAGTGCTTGGAACTGGGTTCCAACAACCTCCTCGGGTTCTACACAGGAGAATTATGATAAGTTGCTCACTATTAAGGCCTACTCTCCGCATACTGTGACTAACTTGTCATTCTTGATGAACTTCAGCTTCTGGTGAAGTGTCGAAGTGACTGCCCCAGCTTCGTGTATCCAAGGTCTTCCAAATAAATAGCTGTATGCTACCCGAATGTCTGTGACTTGGAAAGTGTGAGGACCGATGGTTATAGGAAGATCAACTTCGCCGATAACTATTTTTCTTGATCCGTCAAAGGCTTTGGCGATGACCTCACTGCCTCTCATCGGGGCTCCCTGAAATAATAGTCGCATCAGAGTTGATTTTGGCATAATTAAAAACCATCATGTGTCTACCAGTACGATGGCTAAAGCATAGTCTTTGTAGTTGATTGTAATGTTAAGCGCCATATTGTGATTTTTGCCTTCTTCCAGCAGTTCTTCATCACTGAATCCTAAATTGTTGCAGGAAGTGATGTTGGAAATAATGCTGTCAAACTGCCTTATCGTCACATCTTGTTCTACAAAAGCTTGCTCCAAGACTTTCTGCAGAGCTTCCCTGTGAGCTTCGGACTAAGCAGGAGAGATAGCACAGAGATTCTAGATGGAGTTTGCAACAGTTGGTCCACAATGTTGTACTCTCTTTTCTGGATGAGCTTCAACATCTCATCGTTGTTCTTTACCAGTTCTGGATTACTGGATTACTCGATTGGTTGATTGGGAACTTCTGTTTGAGGTTCCTTCTCTTTGATAGGTTCTCCAACTCCTCTATTGAAGATCCGAATGCTCCGTGTTACTCGACTGATGTCGGTAATGTTTACGACGGAGAGTAATAGAGTTTCCTTTCCATTTTCGATGGTTGTTGCACTGTACTTGTAAGGGATCGCCTTTTTCGATTTGTACGACATTAGACCTGGAAAGTAGATAACCACGAGAGCTTTTTTATTTCTCTGACCGTTATAGGCAACCTCAATTAGTTCCTGGTTGGGAACTTTTCTACCATCAAGTGGAATTCTTGATTCATCGAGTAGAGGAATTATGGTGCCAACGTCTTTGGTCCTCCCATGATCGGAGATTATGACAGCGTCTTTGCTTTGATCAGGGAGATAGTCTTGTATCACGTTGATCAACCCAGAACTTGAACATGGTCGAACCTCTTTCTGGTCCAACTGATCTTGAAGAGCTGCTCGTACGAGGTAGCATCCTTGGTTGTTCTCTGATCAAACTCTACAACGCTCATAGTTGTGGGGTGGCACCCGGCCACGTCTGCATTGTATACAGTGCATATTTACTATATCTATTTCCATCGAGCGGACATTTTGATTTTGATGCCTACCAAGATTCCCGTCATTCATATTAATATGTTGTGTAGCTTCATCCAAGTAGATTGGAAGCCACCAGTGGTCCAACAAGTGTTGAAGTGTTCTTTGGACAAGTGCACACCCTTGGTCATCTTTACGGCATTCTTTACAGTCTTGATAATCATGTGAAGCCAGAAAGCTGAGCCTAACTTGCTTAGCATGTAATTCTACCAGACTGGTATTGATCAAGCATATGTTAAAGATCTGAACCATATTGACTTGATGGTTATTTCTCTCACGGTAGTCTTGGATCCATCCGAGATCCATCTTACATTGGAGGGCCTCTTGTACAAAAGAGCATCCATGATTGCTTATTGAGCAGATCGGGCAACTGTTGTAATCGTGTCATGGCATATTATGGTATTGACTTTGCCTTGAATGCATCACCACCAAATTGACGTTCATCACAAGAATGTTGTGGTTCTGAAAAATGTTGGGATGTGTATGGGCCATGTTGACTTCACAAATTTTGTGATCCTGGATCTAGCCTAGATCCATCTGTTCTTGTAGGGCTAATTGCACTACGGAACACCGTTGATTATTCTTTGAGCAGGTATCACACCGGTGATAATCGTGAGGCGGTACATGATCGTACCCGCTCTGCCTGCAATACATCCTGACCAGATTGGTTCCTAATAGGAGTACATCGTGAATTTGATAACTGCGGCTAACTTCTTCCTCTATTAAATTTACTGCAGTTTCTCATGTTGCAGCAACGGGTTCGTCTGAACATTCGGATTAGTATCTTTGAAAGATAGGATCCTGTTCCTAATAAGTTTCTGTACATTAGACTTGAAGCTGAGACAACTCTCAATGTTGTGCCCCGATCCTCCTTGATGGTAAGGGCAAGTTTGATCCACTTTGAACCAAAAAGGTGGATTTTCTGGTATTGTAAGAGGAGTCCTGGTTTGGACGTTCCCCTTGGCCAGTAAGAGTGGAAATAGTTCTGCGTATAACATCGGTATAGGGTCAAACCCCGATGGTCGTGTTGTATGATTGTTATTGTTGTAATGTGGATGAGCCTGCTGAAGAGGCTGTTGTGTCCTTTGCTGATACTGTTGTTGACTTGGTTAACTCTGAGCAACCTGAGGTTGATAAGTCGGAGCTGGCGCAGGGTTGATAGCGTGAGTTATCATCGCTGCTGGTTGATACCTTCGCCTTTGCTTTCCCAAAGAGATATTACTAATATCTTGCTCTTTTTTACTTTTGGAAAGCACTGCCGTATCTCTTAGTATTGCTAGATGGCTCTGCATCTTTGACCAATCATCCTTCTCGGATTGCTCCTTCAAGGCGTACTCCCATGTTCACCATTTCAGTGAAGTCGCTGGGCGTACTTGCAACCATTCTGTTGTAATAGAATGAGCTTAAGGTTTTCAAAAAGATCTTGGTTATCTCCTTTTCCTCAAGAGGAGGACAGATCTGGGCGGCAATTTCACGCCATCTCTGAGCATACTCTTTGAAAGTTTCTATGTCCTTTTGCGACATTACTCTGAGCTGATCCCTATCCGGTGCCATGTCCAAATTGTATTTATACTATTGAACAAAAGCTACACCGAGATCTCTGAAAGTACTGATCTTGGTGCGGTTTAAACCCATGTACCATTTGAGTGCGGCACCAGTTAAACTGTCTTGGAAATAATGGATCAGTAGCTGTTGAGTTTTTGTCTGAGTAGACATCTTTCGAGCGTACATCACCAAATCACTTTGAGGGCAAGAGTTGCCTTTGTATTTTTCAAAGTCAGGCACCTTGAATTTGTGCAGGATCTTTACATTAGGGACTAGACAGAGGTCTGCGGCGTCTTTTCCGAAGAAGTCTTGATCGTGAATGGCATGCAGTTCCTTCTGCATTTCCAAGAATTGTTCCTGGAACTCATTCATTCTTTCGTACATGTCTTTGTTTCCACCAGGAATGGCTTGTGAAATCTATCCTTCCGGGACAGTATGTGTAATACCCCATATTTTAATTACTCTGGATAATATTAGTTGTGATCTACTGAGTTCCAGTGTACTCTGAGAAATTATCTGCAAAGATAATTAGAGTAACGGTTGAGCTCAGAGCAAATCTAATTAATATTATCCGTCTCTGAGATATTTTAATATTTGGAACTTTAGAGACTTTTTGGGCAATTAGGTGTATTACAATTGATGATGTCTTACTATATCATTTCTTTTCCACTCCTTTTCCACATAAGAGCAAGAGAAAGAAAAAGATAGAAAGAAGTTAGAGAGAAAGAAGGAGAAAGGAAGGAAAAAGGGAAGAAAAACCTAGAAGAGAGAAAGATCAAGAACATCATCCATTCTTCATCAAATCATCTCCCAATCTTCATCATCATCTTCTAATCAAGGTGGGTTCTAGATAGATACCTTAGTTGTAGAATTTCATGAGTTTTAGAGTTAGGTTTGAATTGTGAGAAAATGAGAAATTGTGCTAAAATCATGAATCTAACGGATGAAATGCAATATAAATGTTGTTTAATGCTCGTTGCTATAATTATACTGTGTTCTGATTGTTATGGTAAGGGTTGATTGTGTTTTGGATGGAAAAACTATGGAATTTTGATGAAGAACAGCGCTGTTGGGAAGTTGGGGTTTCCAGGCTTCGCCTAGCGAACCTGGGGCGAGTCCCAGTGAACAAACTTTTGAGGGTTCGCCTAGCGAACCTGGCAGCGAAGGTTAGCGAAGGTTCGCCAACGATGTTCTCCTAGCAAACTTTGTACCTTTTCAGGGCTGTTTGGTTCTGCCTTGCATCGCTGAGCTGTTCGCGAAGCGAAGGGCGAGGCGAATGTTCGCTAGGGAGTTCGCGAAGCGAACTTTAGGTTTGTTTTTGTTCTTTTTGTCCATTCACCAGGAGTTTGCCTAGCGAAGGCTGGAGCGAATGCTCGCTGGGAAGTTCGCCTAGCAAACATGACAGATCCTTCCACTTGTTTCTTTGATAACTTTTGACTCGTTTATCCAATTTAAGAGTTCTTTATATCGATGTGAAGCTACGAAAATACTCTAAATAATGGAAGTGGAAAATACTGGTTTCGATGTCGATTAAATAAATCGGGGAGAACCGTGAATTAGTGTAAACTTGGGTTACGTTGAATTATGTGTTTCCATTATGTGATTGATGACTATTTTCCTATGCTCTTATTGTTAAACATGTTTGAATATGTATGCATGTTAAAATACGAAATAGGTAGAGTGAGGAATATTACCTTAAACAATGTGGGAAATTGTGGAATGACATAGTGACAACGCTCGTGCATGAGAGGCCGAGGCGTGTGTCTAGTAATCATAACCAGTTTATCTTGCGGTGTAGTTTCATGAGACTCGAGCTCCTCCTCTGAAACGTATGCACAATTACTTGGTAGGTTTGATTACCTACGTGTAGTACGATTGGAACCTATGCTATGGGTAGAGACTTGTGATGGTTAACAGGCCATGATAAGTGACGGTTCACGGTTAACAGGCCGATGATCCCGAATCCAATTTGTATGCCAAGTAACTACAAGGATCCATGACTTGGGTCGTCTTCTAGACGTAGAAGCGGACAGGAAAAGGGGATGCCTTGGTACGGTTATCGACTAGTGAGATTCTTGAGTTAACGGGCTCAGGACTTACCTTTGTACTAGTGTGAGTTAACAGACTCACGAGTCTGGATCCATATAGTGTGTGTGTACTCAAAGTCGTCCCCCTTCCCTTTTGACTTTATTTAGGTTTGTTAGAACCTTGTAGAGCCGAGAGGACTATAAGATAGCGAACTCACTGAGATTTGATGTATCTCACCCCACGTTGTTGTTTACATCACAGGTACTACAGGTTCGGCGAAGGGTAAGGACAAAGTGCTTTGACTTTTCCTTACGGATCATAGCTTTTGAGATGGCATGGTTTCCGCTATGGCGTTTTATTTTGAGATCATTGCAGTGATCTAGTTCTTGGTGTATTTTGGGACATCTTGTATATGTTATGCCATAAACTTTAGAACTTTGTATTTAGGGCATTTAATGTATATAATGTGTTAACTAGGAACTTATGGTATTTCAGTACCAAATACTTGGATTCATGTATAATATATATGCTTTGATGTATGTTGTTATATATGGGTGTTACAGTTGGTATCAGAGCAGGTCGTATCCTCGACCTAGCCATGAAATAGTATGAGTATTTTCTTTCTGTTTCATATGTGTTGTGTCGCCATTGGTCTTACGTGTTATATTTATGGTACTGAGCCTGATCAACTTAATCCTATCTGTATGACATTTAGGAACATGGTCGACGGGCGCAGAAACAACCGTGGTAGACCGAGAACTACTCCAGCAGGGACAAATCCACCAGGGGACGAAGGGAATGCCCCTTTGTATCAATTTATGCAGTAGATGCATCAACAACAGAATCAGTTTGTGCAACAAATGGTACAGTAAATGGCTGGTGGCGTGCATCCTCCAGTGGTTGTTCCTGAAGCTGCAGAGGGAACCTTTAGGGATTTCATTCGTATGAATCCTCCAGAGTTTCAGGGAGGGTTAGATCCAGTAAAGGGTCATGAATAGATATTCGGTATGGAACGGATTTTCTTGATAGTTCAGTGCAGTGAGGAAAATAAGGTTATTTTTGCTTCTCACTCGTTGAAGGGTCCTGCCATGAGGTGGTGGGAGAGTGCTTCGGCCTTAATGACAATTCAAGAGGTACCGAAGGTATGGGACCAGTTTAAGATAAATTTCATGGAGAAGTATTTCCCCAGTTCCTTAAGGTCTCAGAAGGAATTCGAGTTTCAACAGTTGAGACAAGGCAACTTGACTATGGCTTCTTATGTAGAAAAGTTTGAGGTTATGGCTGCTTATTCTAGGCAGGCCATGTATGCTCCTGATGAGAGGTGGAAGATTGATCAGTTTCTTTTTGGTTTGAGGGCCGAAATTTCGCATAGCGTGTCGCAGAGGGAATTCACTAACTATGTTGAGTTGTTACGACAGTGTTATGTGGCGGAGCATAGCTTAAAGAAAGTGCAAGCAGAAGAAGAGTTGAGTAGGGTGAATCAAAGTGATCGTGGGAGATCGAATCAACAATTTAGACCAAGGCAGCAAACTTTTAAAGGGAAACAAGTTCAGAGTTCCAGGACTAGTGCGCCTCCGGTATGTCGTACGTGTGGTAAGAATCATCTTGGTAGGTGCAGTTTGGAAGGAATAAGGTGTTATCAGTGTAATAAGGTGGGCCATTTAGCGAGGGTTTGTCCTCAGGGTAGGAATCAGGCACAAGGGAGGAATATCGGCCGAGTATATACCTTGGATGCGAGGAAAGCAAAGGGTGACAACTCTTTAATTGCTGGTACGTGTTTTGTGAATGGAAATCCTTGCTTTGTTTTATTTGATTGTAGAGCCACACACTCTTTTGTATTGATGCAATGTGTAAAGCGGCTTGGGTTGCAAGCGGTTCCTTTGTCTCCACCCATGATGGTTACTACTGCCATGGATGAGATGGTTGAAACACCTTTAATGTGTGAAAATTGTGTTTTATCGGTGGATGGAAGAGTTTTCCAGATTGATTTGATTTGTTTACCACTTAAGAAAGTGGATGTTGTTCTGGGAATGGATTGGCTTTTAGCTAATTCGGTATTTATCGGGTGTGAAGAAAAACTAATCATTATTCCATCTACTGAAGCTACTCCGAAGGATGTTTTGACAACTATTTTAGAAGGTATGGTTGGAATGATAAATTTCTTGTTTGAGGAGGAAAAATCCGTTCTTTTGATTCTTACTAAGGAGGAGAGTAGTAACCTTCAAGTTTTGAGTATTCCGGTAGTTTGTGAGTTTCCTAAAGTTTTCCCCGAGGATATCACTTCTCTTCCTCCAGAGCGGGAAGTGGAATTCTCTATTGACTTGATACCGAGAACGGCTCTAATATCCGTTTCTCCGTATCGGATGGCACCACCTGAATTAAGAGAATTAAAGGATCAATTGGAAGAGTTGTTGACTAAGCATTTTGTTCGACCCAGTGTTTCGCCCTGGGGAGCTCCAGTGTTATTGGTAAAGAAGAAGGGTGGTGGAATGCGGTTGTGTATTGATTACCGTCAGTTGAATAAGGTCACCATCAAAAATAAATACCCATTACCAAGGATAGACGATTTGTTAGATCAATTGAAAGGAGCATGTGTGTTCTCGAAGATTGATTTACGGTTGGGTTATCATCAGATTCGTGTGAAGAGTTCAGATGTACCAAAGACTGCGTTTAGAACCCGTTATGGTCATTATGAATTTTTGGTGATGCCTTTTGGTGTGACGAATGCCCCGGCAGTTTTCATGGATTATATGTATCGGATATTTCAACCCTACTTGGACCAATTTGTGGTGATTTTCATTGATGACATTCTTATCTATTCTCGTGATCCTCAAGAGTACAGAGAACATCTAAGAATCATTTTATTTATCTTACAAGAGAGACAACTTTTTGCCAAGCTAAGTAAGTGTGAGTTTTGGATGTCGGAGGTTAATTTCCTTGGACATGTCATATCTCAGGGAGGTGTAGCGGTTGATCCATCAAAAGTTGAAGCAGTGATTAATTAGGAGAGACTGAAGAATGTGTATAAAGTTAGAAGCTTCTTGGGATTAGCAGGTTATTACAGAAGGTTTATCAAAGGCTTTTCTCAACTGGCTTTACCGATGACGAGACTGACTCTGAAGGATTATTCGTATGAATGGGATTCGGCTTGTGAGCAAAGTTTTATGAGCTTGAAGGAGAGATTGACGACCGCTCCTGTTTTGGTTATTCCTGATCCTAGCAAGTCGTATGAGGTATATTGTGATGCATCGAAGATGGGATTAGGAGGCGTGTTAATGCAAGATGGACATGTGGTGCCTATGCTTCTCGATAGTTGAAAGTCCATGAAGAGAATTATCCAACGCATGATTTAGAATTGGCGGCAGTTGTATTTACTTTGAAGGTGTGGCGTCACTATTTGTATAGTGTACGTTTTGAGATGTTTAGCGACCACAAGAGCTTAAAGTACCTCTTTGATCAGAAGGAATTGAACATGTGTCAAAGGAGGTGGATGGAATATTTGAAGGATTATGATTTGGAGTTAAAGTACCATCCGGGTAAAGCAAATAAAGTGGCGGATGCATTGAGTAGGAAGGTGTTACATAATGTCGAGTTGATGATGCTAGAGTACACTTTATTAGAAAAATTTCGAGATCTAAATCTTCAATTTGTTTGGACTCCTAATGGTGTGATTATGGGAAATTTGAATATCAATTCTACTCTTAGGGAGAAAATCCAACAAGAACAAGGGTTAGATGAGAAGTTACAAGAAGTGTTAGTACAACCGGGTTTTGTGCGAGCTACCGACGGAATTATTTTGTTTAATCAAAGGATTTGTGTTCCGGATAACGCGGAGTTAAAAAGGAGGATTTTGGAAGAAGCACATAAGGGTGCTTTTACCATACATCCGGGGTCTTCAAAGATGTACCAAGATCTAAAGGGGGACTATTGGTGGTCTGGGATTAAAAAGGATATTGCGGTGTATGTGTCGGAATGTGCGGTGTGCCAACAAGTGAAGATCGAACACCAAAGACCGGGTGGCTTGTTGCAACCTTTGGAAATTCCGGTATGGAAATGGAATATTATTTCTATGGACTTCGTCGTTGGACTACCCCGTACTCAGGCTGGTTATGATTCGATTTGGGTAATTGTGGATCGGCTAACGAAATCCGCGCATTTCTTAGCTGTGAAGACTACCTACAAGGCGAGTCATCTCGCAAGGTTGTTCATTTCGGAGATAGTGAGATTGCATGGTATTCCCACTAGTATCGTTTTGGATAGAGATCCAAAGTTTACTTCTAGATTTTGGAGAGCTTTTCAACAAGCTATGGGAACGAAGTTGTGTTTGAGTACGTCTAATCATCCGCAAATGGATGGTCAGACGGAACGGACAATACAAACAATGGAAGACATGTTGAGAGCTTGTGTACTTGAAAGTGGAGGAAATTGGATAGAACTTTTGCCGTTGATTGAGTTCTCTTATAATAACAGTTATCATGCAAGTATTGGTATGGCACCTTATAAGGCGTTGTATGGAAGGAAGTGTAGGACACCTTTGTGCTGGGAAGAAGTTGGTGAAGATAGAATGTTGGGACCCGAGATTATTCACGAAACTACGGAGAAGATTAGGATGATTCGTGATAAGGTCAAACAAGCACAAGATCGTCAGAAGAGTTATGTGGATAACCGTAGAAGACCTTTAGAATTTGAAGAAAGCGATCGCGTGTTTTTGAAATTTACTCCGAGATTGCGGTTGAAAGAACCGTTTCGGTCGCGGAAATTAAGTTCGAGATACGTGGGACCGTATCAGATTTTGGAAAGAATTGGTGAAATAGCTTACAGATTGGCCTTACCGCCTTCTCTGTCGGAGATGCATGACGTTTTTCATGTGTCTCAGCTTCGAAAATTTGTCCCAGATCCTCTTCAGCCAATTTTTCCAGATATAATTGAGATAGAAGCAGATTTGACATTTGAGCCTCAACCGAGTCGTATCACAGGAAGAGAAACTAAAGTGTTAAGGAATAAAGAGATTCCTCTTGTTAAGGTCCAGTGGGATGAGACGCATCCGGGCGATGCAACTTGGGAATTGGAAACAGAGATGCGGGAGGTCTATCCTCATCTTTTTAGGTAATTGTTTTAAATTCATGGGAGAATTTCTATTTAAGAGGGGGAGGATGTAATACCCCGTATTTTAATTACTATGTATAATATTAGTTGTGATCTACTGAGTTCCAGTGTACTCTGAGAAATTATCTGCAAAGATAATTAGAGTAACGGTTGAGCTCAGAGCAAATCTAATTAATATTATCCGTCTCTGAGATATTTTAATATTTGGAACTTTAGAGACTTTTTGGGCAATTAGTAGTATTACAATTGATGATGTCTTACTATATAATTTCATTTCCACTCCTTTTCCACATAAGAGCAAGAGAAAGAAAAAGATAGAAAGAAGTTGGAGAGAAAGAAAGAGAAAGGAAGGAAAAAGGGAAGAAAAACCTAGAAGAGAGAAAGATCAAGAACATCATCCATTCTTCATCAAATCATCTTCCAATCTTCATCATCATCTTCTAATCAAGGTGGGTTCTAGATAGATACCTTAGTTGTAGAATTTCATGAGTTTTAGAGTTAGGTTGGAATTGTGAGAAAATGAGAAATTGTGCTAAAATCATGAATCTAACGGATGAAATGCAATATAAATGTTGTTTAATGCTTGTTGCTATGATTATACAATGTTCTGATTGTTATGGTAAGGGTTGATTGTGTTTTGGATGGAAAAACTATGGAATTTTGATGAAGAACAGCGCTGTTGGGAAGTTGGGGTTTCCAGGCTTCGCCTAGCGAACCTGGGGCGAGTCCCAGTGAACAAACTTTTGAGGGTATGCCTAGCGAACCTGACAGCGAAGGTTAGCGAAGGTTCGCCAACGACGTTCGCCTAGCGAACTTTGTGCCTTTTCAGGGCTGTTTGGTTCTGCCTTGCTTCGCTGAGCTGTTCGCGAAGCGAAGGGCAAGGCGAATGTTCGCTAGGGAGTTCGCGAAGCAAACTTTAGGTCTGTTTCGTTCTATTTGTCCATTCTCCAGGAGTTTGCCTAGCGAAGGCTGGAGCGAATGCTCGCTGGGAAGTTCGCCTAGCGAACATGACAGATCCTTCCACTTGTTTCTTTCATAACTTTTGACTCGTTTATCCGATTTAAGAGTTCTTTATATCGATGTGAAGCTACGAAAATACTCTAAATAATGGAAGTGGAAAATACTGGTTTCGTTGCCGATTAAATAAATCTGTGAGAACAGTGAATTAGTGTAAATTTGGGTTACGTTGAATTATGTGTTTCCATTATGTGATTGATGACTATTTGCCTATGCTCTTATTGTTAAACATGTTTGAATATGTATGCATGTTAAAATACGAAATAGGTAGAGTGAGGAATATTACCAACAATGTGGGAAAGTGTGGAATGACATAGTGACAACGCTCGTGCATGAGAGGCCGAGGCGTGTGTCTAGTAATCATAACCAGTTTATCTTGCGGTGTAGTTTCATGAGACTCGAGCTCCTCCTCTGAAATGTATGCACAATTACTTGGTAGGTTTGATTCCCTACGTGTAGTACAATTAGAACCTATGCTATGGGTAGAGACTTGTGATGCTTAACAGGCCATGAGAAGTGACGTTTCACGGTTAACAGGCCGATGATCCCGAATCCAATTCGTATGCCAAGTAACTACAAGGATCCATGACTCGGGTCATCTTCTAGACGTAGAAGCGGACGGGAAAAGGGGATGCCTTGGTACGGTTATCGATTAGTGAGATTCTTGAGTTAATAGGCTCAGGACTTACCTTTGTACTAGTGTGAGTTAACAGACTCACGAGTGCGGATCCATATAGTGTGTGTGTGTGTACTCAAAGTCGTCCCCCTTCCCTTTTGACTTGAGTTAGGTTTGTTAGAACCTTGTAGAGCCGAGAGGACAATAATATAGCAAAATCACTGAGATTTGATGTATCTCACCCCACGTTGTTGTTTACATCACAGGTACTACAGGTTCGACGAAGGGTAAGGACAAAGTGCTTTGACTTTTCCTTACGGATCGTAGATTTTGAGATGGCATGGCTTCCGCTATGGCGTTTTATTTTGAGATCATTGTAGTGATCTAGTTCTTGGTGTATTTTGGGACATCTTGTATATGTTATGCCGTAGACTTTAAAACTTTGTATTTAGGGCATTTAATGTATATAATGTGTTGACTAGGAACTTATGGTATTTCAGTACCAAATACTTGGGTTCATGTATAATATATATGCTTTGATGTATGTTGTTATATATGGTGTTACAGTATGTACCACTGGTTGTGGTATAGACATCATAGCGGTGATTCTTGGCGCTTCAGTGCCCTGAAGTTTGTAACCTTCAGGAGTTGCTGTCGTAAACCTTGCATCTTCACTTTCCTGAAGTTTGTAACCTTCAGGTCCAGTGGTTCCTATTGCAGCTTCGGGTCTTCAGTGACTGGCAGGATATATCCTTCAGGGATAAAGTTGAGAGACATGCCCCAGGGGCGACCTTTAGGCATGTTGTACCGAGGATGATTCTCATGTGTCTCCATAATGGGCATAGATTTGATCTCTGAGATTACAGTCTTTTGATGCCGTTGCTCCTGAGCTGCTGCCAGTTATTGCATGTCACTGTGAAGTTTTTCCAAACTTTCCTTTAGAGCGTCGATTTCTTTTCTCAGCTCTCTGTTCTCTTCCTCAAGATCGTCCATTTTATTTTGTTGATTGGCCCGAGTATTGTATGAGTGAGACAGTTTGGCTCTAGAATCGTGACACATACATGAGACTCAAAGATAAGAAGAACGCGTTATGTGTGAATGATGAATGATATGCAAAGACATATTTCTTTTAATTTTTGTTTTAATCAAAAAGAACTTCAACAAATAGATTGCAAATATCATACAGTGGGTGGATACCCCTTTTATTGAATTCGAAAGATTGTTGTATTTTACAAGGAAAAGTACCGTATTTAAAAAGTGTTGTAAGGAAAATGGCTAAGCTCGTGGATCCTGAGTCCTCTCTAAAGAGAGCTCAGATGTTGGTTCCGGTATTTTACTTTTCTTTGACCGGGGCGCTTCAGCCGTTGTCGGGTCGTCAGTCCTTTGCCAAGTGAAAGGAGCGAACAAATTTATTCAATCTTCTTGACTTTCTACAGTATGCTGTTATAATATTTTAATCAGAGCATCCTTCTCTTTTAACAGATCCTGAATCTTGGTACATTCCACATTGAGGATTCGGTACTTGTTTTTCCAAGAGCTCTTCTCTCGTTGAACTTTGTTGAGAGCTACCTGGAGTTTTTCCGTATCAGACATGAAATAAATGACAGATTCCTTTAATGGAAAAACTTCTTGGTAAGGGTAAGGCATCCTCAGCTTGATGGCCCTAGTTTTCACCCAATGGAGATAAGGCTCCATGGAGGTACTGTTTGGTCTTCCTAGAGACTCTCTTCCTTTCCTGTGAATGTGTTGCCAGGCATGCACTATTTCTTTCTTTAGTGCCCTATCATTTTCCCCTTCCTTGAAGAAAAGACCTTCCAGATGAACATTATGTGGG
This sequence comes from Lathyrus tuberosus, assembly GCA_022829125.1. Taxonomy (NCBI): domain Eukaryota; kingdom Viridiplantae; phylum Streptophyta; class Magnoliopsida; order Fabales; family Fabaceae; genus Lathyrus; species Lathyrus tuberosus. The sequence continues at coordinate 12,723,772 of JALAZF010000048.1, forward strand.
ATATTCTTCATCGGGTATCCGAGTTGACGACAAACTAAAATCGGATGATAGTTGATTCCTCCTTTAGTTCCAATGAGGGGTATATTAGGGAAATTTCCACATCTGTCGATGATCGCTATCCCTTTGTAAATCCTATTATACCAATCTATGTCAAAGTTGGTGAGGGACATAATCTTCTGTGACCAACGTAGATTACTCTTGTGATCCCAAAAAGCAGCAGACTTGGGTAAATGAGAAATGAACCATTTGTAGAGTAAGGGTACACAACATGTAATCATTCCTTTGCTGTACAAATTCCTTAACTGTACAGAACGATAAGCATCCCCGAACAAGGTTGGTACGGGGTTTCCAATCAGAAATATCTTAACAGCGTTGGTATCAACGAAGTTGTCAATATTGGGAAAGAGGAATAACCCATATATGAGTAGGACAAAGATATCTTCAAAAGCAGTTATGTTTCCTATACTGGAAAAATATAGAGCTTTCTCTATCAGAAACTTAGCTGGTAAACCCCGGATTCCTCCTTTAGTGGTCATGTGAGTCCTAACTTCTGACTCGTCCAAAGAGATCGCTCTTGCAATGGCCTGCTCCTTTGGAATTTCTTCCAGTCCAGAAAATGGAGCTTGATCAATGATGGGTAAATCAATCAGATGAGAGTACTCATCCAGTGTTGGTGCTAGTTGGTAATCTGGAAATGTGAAGCAGTGATAAATCGGATCGTAGAACTAAATCAGCATAGACATGATTCCTTCAACTACGTGGACCCTTAATAGAGACAACAATCCTCCGTGCATAGCTCTGAAAGCCTCAGGGTTGGTAATCATCCTTGCCAACCTCCTTAAATCCTCTAGTTTCGGAGCCTTGAAGGTGTACTTGTGCATCTTTCTTCTACCGAAATCCATAATGCAATCTTTCTGATATTTGCAATTATTGTTTTAGTTTACTTTGAAAAAAGATTTTTTCTTAGTTTAAAAAGAGTTTTTTTAGATGAATGCATGAGTGCAGCACACAAAAACATTGAAAAAACTTGGGTTCAAAGGTTCAACGTCACGAGCATGGAGTCATGGCTCTACCCATCCCCAAAGGTTGTACTATTTTGGTCAATTTTTGTACCTATAGAACGGGTTCTAAGGTTCCTAAAATCATTGACTCCCCTAGGGATATCAACAGCAAGCTGATTCACTCGAGCGAGCTGTAATATCCTAGGGTAAATCTCATTTGAGTGTAGTATCGCGTATCAACTATTCCCAATAGTCACCGCACTACCAAATGGTCATATGGTTAATATCTACTAAATCGTCAGGGTCACGGGTGCCGCACTGGGAAAACTTTGCTTTCACGACAATCGGTCGTTCAATATTTAGTATCCACACGGGTACCTCGCCGGATTTAGTGGGCTACCAGGATCACTTGTTCGAGATTCACTCCCTATAAGTTCTCCTGTCTATGCCACCCCTTATCTTAATGTTCTCTCAAACTTTCCACATCCGTATCAATCGAATTCCCATTGACAGAAAAATAAACACGGATATCAAGTAGGAATAGCAGTGAATATATATATATATATATAATATAGTATAGAAAATGCTAAACAACCTAGACCTCTTAGGAATTCTAATCCTAGTTTGGCTCCCCAGCAGAGTCGCCATTTTTCTGTAGAGTGCAATTTTTGTCGGTGATGCGACCACCTTATCACCATTGGTTAGAATTGGGTGCTACTTTCTGATTTCTTATTTATCCTATGAAGCTGAAAAGGAAAGAGAAGCTATCTAAAACTAACCTTGCACGCAAAAATGTTTTCTTTAACAAATGCTTAAGAGATTGGGGGGTCCGAGGTCAGGTTATACAATGGGGAGTTGTCAATTACCCATCCTATATATGGTTATCCATAGATCGTTTAGCAAATTCTACGGTTATCTACTTATTGGTGCTTATCTGTCATGGGTTGGGAAAGTTCTCCTTTGGGAAAGTTTGAGAGAGAGTTTTTGTTGATTTCGGGTTTTCTGATGTTTTTGGTAAGGTACTGGACCTAAGGTTTTTTTATATGTGTGCTCGCTAAGATTTTGCAATCTTATGCCTACGTATTCCCGTTAAAGAAAACAGGGAAATCAGAGCAATCGTAGTTCCTCCTATTCTATGGGAGGGAAAATATGTTTTGGTGTCTTGTTCAAAGCCCAAGATTTAAGCTAAAGGGTTAAGTATTTGTGTCTTGTTTAAAGCCCAAGATTGAAGCTAAAAGGTTTGACTGAGAGAGAATTTGTCATCTTTAAAGGGAGATATCTCATCTGTTTATCACAGTTGTTGGGTAACAGATTATAAAGAAGAATTACTTTAACTTGAATATATGGAATCCAGCAATGCCATAATTTCCTTTATAAAGGATTTGTCCCGAAGGAGAAAACTTTAACTCAGTGTTAAGCAATGCCATTTTTCCTTAGGAGTCTTTCATGCTAAGAGAAGGACATTGGCTTGGATGTAAATAATCTAGAGGCTTTCCACTTATAGCAATTAGATGAAATAGTGTTTTACCAGGATAAATAGGGACTACAACTTGGATTTTTAAATCAACAAGTGTGCCACTTATAGTAGTTATCTGGGATTAGGTTTGTTTTAATTTGTCTGTTTTGATGTGTGATGTACAGAGAAATGTCTTCCTACAGAGAGATTTTTGATTTCCTCTGAGGGGATGTTGATTTTTGTGTGCCTTGATCAAAGCCCAAGGTTGAAGCTAAAAGGTTGACTCTACTAGGGAGTTTTATATCTGTCTTGTACAAAGCCCAAGATTGAGGCTGAATAATACTGACTCAACAAGAGAGTGTTTTATTTATCTTGTAAGATTGAGGCTAAAAAAGAAAAGAATTGACTCTTTTTTTAGGAGATCTTTATATAAGCCTAGAAGGAGGCTGGAAGGAATTGACTCTTCTAGGGAATATTTTGTCTGTCTTGTACAATGCCCAAGATTGAGGCTAAAAGGGATTGACTCTACCGGTGAGAGGTTTTATCTATCTTGTACAAAGCCCAAGATTGAGGCTAAAAGAGGATTGACTCCACTGGGGAGGTTCCATATGTATCTTGTACAAAGCCCAAGATTGACTCTAAAAAGGGTTAACTAACTCAGCTAGAGAATGTTTATGGGTGTCTTGTACAAAGCCCAAGATTGAGGCTAAAAGGTGCTAAGGGATGATCATTATACAAAGCCTAAGAGGAGGCTGGTTAGGGAATTTCTTATATAAAGCCTAAGAGGAGGCTAACTTCTGCTGAGGATTAGTGAGATCCATAGACAGGTCCAAAGTGGGGAATTCACTCTTGCTGAGGATTACATAAGAGTTGAAATATCAGATGCCTTGAGGTTCTGATTTTTCTGAGGGTTATACTGGGAATAACTTGACCCTAGCTGGGGAAATTTAGAATGAGAGTTTAAAGATTGAGTTTTAAAATCTATAGAGGTTTTAACTTTGTTGATGATGGATGAAATAATCAGGGTTTTTCCTGTGTTTTTAAGAAACTTGAGGGTTTCTTGAGATCCAAAAGGAGATGAGACTGTCCAAGTCTACTGGTATGAAAAGGTTTATCTTTGTATGAGAATCAACCCTAAATGGTTCTGATGTTTTGAGATTCTGACTCTCTGGAGGATTGAACTATCAAAGGATGACTAAGTTCTGTCCTATACCTGTAAGAGGTCTTTGGGTCCTTGTATTAAGCCCAAGAGGAGGCATGAGAACTTCAAAGAGGCCTGAGGGTCCTTGTACAAAGCCCAAGAGGAGGTTGGGGGATGCTTTTAGGAAGCCTGTGGGTCCAAACCTAAGAAAAGTTAAAGAAAGGTTTCACTGGGAATAATCCTTTCTTTAGTGAACAGTTCTAAGGTTTGAAGAAATTCAAGAGAGGTTTCATCGGGAATTAATCCTCTCTGGGGTAAATGAATTTCTTAGGCAAATTTCTAGATAGTGACAGTCTTGAGAAAAATTTCACCGCGAATAATACCTTTCTCTGTTCCATATTGTATAAGCCCAAGAGGAGGCAAGACTGTATCTGGAATTTCCTATGGGGAACTAGTTTTGACTGTGTTGAAAGAGTGACCACTAGTTTGATCTAATCCTAGACCTAGTTGTCGGGGAAAAATCTAAGCAATATAATATACAGGCATATATATATACAGATGAAATATATACAAGTATGTAAAAGAAAGTTGATAGAACTTACAGGTGAGCAAGCTTCCAGTACTACAGCTGTATGGTTAGTTATTCAAGAAATTAAAGAAAGTTTTGATAATAACTATGAATTTTAATCTAAATCAAAAGGGAAGTTGTTTTGAAAGAAGATTAGGGCTTATATTCAAGGAGAGGCCCAGAAATATCAGTGATCGTACCGTTGTTCTGAAAATTGTATCGGGACTTATACAATGACTGAGGCCCAAATTTATTGTATTTACAAAAGAGGTTAGGTCTTACACTCTATTAGAGGGACAAAGATTATTTTTATACAAGAGATGGAGCTTACAACTCAAAGAGAGACCCATATGGTTTTTTTGTTTTGGAAGCGGCAATTGCGCCGAGATTTTTGAAATCGTATCGGGAGTTATACAATGACTGAGGCCCAAAAAGGTTTTTATTTACAAAGGGGTGGGTATTACACTCTATTATAGGCCCAAAAAATTTTGAAGAAAGAAAGATGGGACTTACAACACTAAGGAGGCCCAAAATGACTTTGTTTAAAAGGCGACGATCGCGCCGTAGTTTTAGAAAACACAGTGGGACTTATACAACGACTGAGGCCCAAAATTTATTTATGTGACAAGGGATGGGTCTTACACTCTATTAGAGGCCCAAAAGTGTTTTGAAAAAGATTTGTGAGGGTGTGTAATAATCAAAACCCTAATTTGCTTTAAAAATGTATTTTAATTGAATAAAATTCAATTAAAATGATCAACATGTATGAAAAACAATTTGTGATCTTGGATTAATGTTTGAAAAATCATGTTTTAACCCTAGAATGATTTAAAAATCATTTGAGTTTGAAAAATCCAGAAAAAGAAATATTTTCAAAGGTTAAAAAACAAATAAAAATAAATTCTTTATAAAAATATTAAATGTACAAAATAAATAATATTTTTGTGAAATTTTTGTAGAATAAAATATTTTAACATTTTTATGAATTAAAAAAAAAAGAATAAATTCAAAAACATTAAAATTCAAAGAGAAATTAATTTTTGAATCAATTAAATAAAATAACAAAAATTCAAAAATTCAAAAGTTTAAAAACGGGCGCCAAGAACACCTTGTTCTTGCCCGCGTGCCCTGTTTTAATTCAATTTGCATTTTCACACTTTTCTCTCTGATTACTCAATGGTTTTGCATGATTCAATTACCAGTCTTGCTCGTTTTTGAAGAAGGATCACAACTATATAGATTAATTGCATTTATATTAAGTGTGGAGTGAGAAATCAAAGGATAACCTCAAGAACCCTAATTTCAGCATGAACACAATGAAATTCCATACACGATTGATTCATGGCAATTGATTGAGGGTTATTACTCTACATATATGCAGAAACAAGATGGTAACTCAAAAATTCATTTATGATGCATGTAATATGGAGTTTGAAGTCTTCAAGCTTACCTCTTGCAGCTGGCGATTAAACTTGATGATGGAGATATTACACATGTGTTGTAAGGACCTGGACTGCTTCACTATACCCTATGGAGTGTGTTGAGATGCTTAGCCTTGATTAGAGATGCTTGGATCACGTTGTGGTACCTCAACTGCAACCTTGTCAAAAGCTTGAGCAACTGACTGGTGATTTTGTGATTCAGGCATTTCAGATGTGTTTCAAGCCCATGGATCACTCATATATGATGTATATGAGGTGTTGGCATGATTGGTTTGGTTTGTATCACTTCCAATTTCAAAACCCGATAGTGACTTGAAATGGAAGGCAAATTTGGAGTGAAAGAGAGATTTTGAGTAAAGCATCAGTTTGGGTGCTTTGGTGTGCTCAAACTGATCACAATTGATGTCTATTTATAGTGCAACAAGTTTGTTTTGGATAGTGAATGGCAACTGTTACAGGTCTGTGGCCAATGGTTACTAAATGGAATCTCAAGTCTCCTCTAGCCATTAACTTGAGATTAGGGACCAGACCTATGGTCTTCTGTTGCATGATTTTATCTTGACTCATTTGGTTGATCATGGACTGATACATGCCAGCTCTATGCATCCTTTAAATGCTCCATCATAAATTTGAAAGTTTTGGATTTTGAACTTTGAATGCTACTTGCCAAATTATAAGGTTTTTGACTTGCAAGGCTCTATGGTGTTGTAGCTCTGGAGAGATCATGTTCATTGCATTTCAGAAACTTGTCTTGTATGGTGACAAGGCTTGCCAAAGTCTTGAAAATGCCAAAATCGTGTGGCATGTACAAAGCTGTCTTGTGAAAAATTGTTTTGGAGGTATCATGTTTCCATGCTTGTAAGTCCCTATTCAAGTTGAATTAGGATGAGTTCTTGTACATTTTGGAAAGCTTTCATGATGTACTTTAACTTTGTTGTTCACCAATGAACCTGGTTCAACTTGGATCAAGGTGAAAAATGTCCTCAAAGTTTGGAAAAAGTGAAACAAATTCTGACTTGTTGAAAATTTCACTAAGTGTTGGAAAAAGTGGTCATTTCCCATTTTTGTGATTTTGATCAATCCATAACCCAAAATCCATGAAGATTTGAAATCTCTTGTAGTTGACACTTTTAAAGTATGTAAGATGAAATTTCATTTGAGCTTTGAATGGGAGAAAAATGACTTATAGTTTAGGAGTTATGACCTTGCAAAGTTGGTACAAAATCGCTTTTGTTCCATAACTTAGAAACAATTTTGTTTCTCAAGGTTGCCCCTTTTGCAAGAAACCTCACTTTTCTTATTTTTCTTGATGAATGATGATCAATACCATACATTAACATTGTTTTTGACTTAGGGGAACCATATTTGTGAAAAATTCCAAAAAGTCAAACTTGATTTTGGTCAAAAGTCAAAGATACAGTTGACTTTTTCTTCAAAACCCTAATTGTGGTCCAGATGAAATTGAAACTTGTGAATCATGCTTCTTGGATCAATCCGTTGTTTCAAATGGATCAATGTAGTGTATTTGAGGCCCTCAAATCATGTCTTGAGGTCTTGGTTCATGCTTTGCTCCAAAAGTCAACTTAGGGGTGAATTAGGTCAAGAAACCCTAATTCCTGATTTTTGATTAATGCTTCCCTTGATGCTAATTTGACTTGATGATTGGATCCATGAGGTCCCTTGGACCATTTTGGGTCATGCTTTGAAGTATTGGCTTATGCCCAGAGGAAAAATTTCATCTGGAGGCCTTGGTCGACCAAAACCCTAATTTGGTGACACTGGCGATCTCGAGGCTTGATCCACTTGGAATGTTGCACTCTTGTGCCTGATTCTTGATGTGGGAGTCCTCTTAATCCCTTATGTATGTTTGAGAGGTTAGACAAGTTGAAGATCATGTCATTTCTTGATTGATCCTTTGTCTAAGCACTCTGGGAGGGCTCAAAACCCTAATTCTTGATTGTGGTGAATGCTCAACCATTTTTTAGGAGATTAATGAGGCATGATGGTACATCCATATTGTGGTGATGATTCTCACAATGATGGGAAATCTTGGTGGTCAAAATTTGGGGTATGACAATTTGGGCAAAAAGTCAATCAAGAAATGCCATGATCTTCAAATTGTCTAACCTCTCAAACACCCATAAAGGATCAAGACGACTCCACATCAAGAATCAAGCACAAAGTTGCAACATTCCAAGTGGAATGAGATTCGAAACACCCAGTGTCCCCAAATTAGGGTTTTTGTCAACTGATTCCTCCAGAGTGAAGTTTTCATAGGGGAATGAGCCAAGGCTTCAAAATATGACTCAATATGCTCAATATAACCCTAGGAGTCCCTTTACAAAGTTAAGTCACCCTCAGAGAATGCATTCCTTAAAAGTCGGGAATTAGGGTTTCTCCGCACCGAACCGCTCCGGAGCCAAAAGTCAAAACATGACTTTTTTTTGGCAAAAATGATCCTTGTGACTCATATTCTCATAAAATATGATTTATAATGTCATTAGAAAAATAACTGATCAAGAAAAAAGGGGTAACCTTGGAAATTTGAAAATTTTTCTAAGTTACTAAATTTGTGGCTGGTTTTGGTGCCAACTTCCAAGGACCATAACTTTTGATCCAAACAGCCATTTTGAGTGATCCAAAACCTGATTTGTAGGTCTTCCTACATTCTACAAAAGTTTCAACTACATGAAACTCTAATTCTTCATGGATTTTTGGTTATGGATGGATCAATGTGATGAAAAATCAAAGATTTAACACTTAGTACAAAACTGTCTAAATTTCAGCATTGAACATTAATGTTCATGGGGATTTTTCAACTAAGTCCAGATAGTTTCAAGACAAACTATGACCACACATGAATTGTACCATATAAGGGATTTCTAAAAAGTACATGAGCTTTCCACGACTCAATTTGAGCAAGGAGATATGATCCTCCCAAAATGACACTTTCAAACTGTCTTGTACAAGACAGATTTGTGCATTCTTGCTCGAATTGGCTAAATTAGACAATTACAAGTCTTGTCATCCATTTGGACACCTCAGGGGATAACATCAAAGGGAAAATATCTGATCCACATGCCTCCCAAGTCCAAGGGTCTACATGTAGCTATGTGTCACCTAAAAAGGCTAAGAATCTCAAAGACTCCAATTTTGTTTCAATGCATTCAGTGGATTCACAAGGTGGCAAGCATCAAGACATTGCCGATTGAATTGAGTTAAGCCTTATCTCTAAACCAAAGGACTCATAACCTACTGCACCGACCCAAGTTAATGGCTAGAGAAGACCAAAAATTCCTTTTGATCAACATTGGCCAAGGGATTGCCCAAGCCCCCATTCACTATTGATGCCAAAACAAACTCGTTGCACTATAAATAGACATCAATTGTGATCAGTTTGAGTACACCAAAGCCTCAGAACACTGGCTTTACTCAAAATATCTCTCTCACCCGAGAAATGCCTTCATTTGCAAGTCACTATCGAATTTTTCATTAGAGAGCCATTCCATCACAACCAATTGTTTTAACACATTCCATACATCATATATGAGATAATCAAACACTCCTCACACTTCTGAAACATCAGGATCACCATCTCCATTTCTCACTTGGTTTAACTGCAGTCAGAGTCATTCCAGCTTATCCAAAAAGTTTCAAAACATCCTGAAGGTTGCAACACAATCCTTGAGGCCTAAGGAAGCTATCCAGATCAGTGTTTCACTTTTGTAACACCTATACAACAGAAATCGATTCCTTCTTGCACAGGTAAGCCTTAAACTTTCAAACTCAATGAATCATGCATCATACACATGTTTTCAAGTTACCATTGTATTTCTAGATGTTCTTAGATCATTTTTCCTCAATCAATTGCTATTTATCTTATGTGTATGAGATTTCATTTAGTTCTTGCATTCTTTAGGGTTCATCTGGTTACAACGTGATATCTTTTTTTACACTTAATTTAATTGAAATTGAAAAATAAACATCATGTTCCTTGTTAAAAAACGCATAATTTTCATTTTTACATCTTGTAAAATGGTTGAGAAATGAGAGAGATAGCTTGCTTCACGTAAGTCTGATGATTGTCCAAGGAAGAAGATGGCCATGGCGCCATTTTCAGGTTTTTAGGATCAAACATAGTATATATTACACACTTGCCAATATATGTTTGAATTGGCATTGCGCCCTAGTGGAAACACTAGTATTTGTGTGTGTGTAGCGAGTGAGAGGTCTGGGGTTCGAATCCCCCTCGCCCCAGACCTTTTGGTATTTTTTTGAACTATTTTCCAAAGGGAGTTTCACATATTATTCACTCTTGCCATCCTCTATCAGCCAACGCACTTGGCTCAACTGGTGAAGTTTTAAACCCTCCACCCCAAGGGCGTAGGTTCAAACCTTAGGAGGGTCATCCTATTTTTTACCACTTATTTCTTTCTCATTTTTTTTTCACCATCTCTTAATAACTTCCAAAATTAATTTCTCCCTTAATTTTTATCATTTTTGATTGTTTTTTTTAAAAAGTCATAAAACTGTTAAAATATTTTATTCCACAAAAAAAAAAGATATTAGTTATTTAATATATTTTGAATTTTTGAAAAGAATTCCTTTTAATTGTGTTTTTAACATTTTTTAATAAATTCTTTTTCTTGATTTATCAAATGCAAATGACTTTCAAATCATTCTATGGATAAAACTTGATTTTTCAAAACAGTTATCCAAGATCACAACTTATTTTTCAAAAATGTTTGATAATTTTGATAATTTTAAATGAGTTTTTATTCAAATAAAAATGCATTTCTCAATCAATTTAGGGTTTTAATTGTATTCACACTACAAACATTTTTCAAAAACACTTTTGGGCTTGTAATAGAGCGTAAGACCCATCCCTTGTCACACACAAACCATTTAGGTCTCAATCATTGTATAAGTCCCGATACTATTTTAAAAATCTCGCGCGCGATCGCCATTTTAAAAAAAATTTAAACTAGGCCTCCCCTTATGTTGTAAGTCCCATTTTTCTTCTTTTCAAAAGAATTCATCTAGGCCTCTCCTTGAGTATAAGCCCCAAACTTCCTTTTAAAACAACTTTCCTTTTGATTTAGATTCAAATTTATAGTTGTATCAAACCTTTCTTCAATTTCTTGAATAACTAACCATATAACTATGTTTATAATGCTGGAAGCTTGCTCACCTGTAAGTACTACTATACTCTTCAACATACTTGTTTATATATATATATATCTGCTTAGAGTTTTCCCCAGCAATTAGGTCTAGGTTTTAGGTCAAACCAGTGGTCACTCTTTCAACACAGTCAAAACTAGTTCCCCATAGGAAATTCCAGATACAGTCTTTCCTCCTCTTGGGCTTATACAATATGGAACAGAGAAAGGCATTATTCCCAGTGAAACTTTTCTCAAGACTGTCATTATTTAGAAATCTGTACAAGAAATTCATGCCCCTAGAGAGGATTATTCCTGGTGAAACCTCTTTTGAATTTCTTCAAACCTTAGAACTGTTCACAGAGAAAGGATTATTCCCGGTGAAACCTTTCTTGAAAGTTTCTCAGGTTTGGACCCACGGGCTTCCTAAAAGCATCCCTAGCCTCCTCTTGGGCTTTGTACAAGGACCCTCAGGCTTCTTAAAAGTTCTCAGCCTCCTCTTGGGCTTAGTACAAGAACCCAAAAGACCTCCTACAGGTATAGGACAAAATCTAGTCATCTTTTGCTAGTTCAATCCTCCAGTGAGTCAGAACATCAAACCAGTTTAGGGTTTATTCTCATCCCTTAAAACATCAGCCTCCTCTTGGGCTTCAAACAAAGATCTTTCTCCAGTTAAGAGAAAACCTCTTCATACCAGTAGACTTGGAAAGTCTCATCTCCTCTTGGATCTCAAAGAAACCCTCAAGTTTTCTAAAAAACACAGAAATAACCCTGATCATTTCATCAATTCACCAGTAGAGTTTAAACCTTCCATTCTAGATCCCCCAGCTAGGGTCAAATTACTATCAATAAACCCTCAAACAGAACCTCAAGGCATCTGATATTCCAACTCTTCTCCATTCCTCAGTAGGAGTTGATTCCCCAATTTGGACCTGTCTCTGGATCTCAACAATCCTCAGCAGAAGTTAGCCTCCTCTTAGGCTTCATATAAGAAATTCCCCAACCAGCCTCCTCTTAGGCTTTGTATAACGATTTTCCCTCAGTAGATTAAGCCTCAATCTTGGGCTTTGTACCAGACAGATAAAATATTTTCCAGCTGAGTCAATTCTTTAGCCTCAATCTTTGGCTTTGTACAAGACAGATAAAACCCCTCCCTAGTGGAGTCATTTCTTTTAGCCTCAATCTTGGGCTTTGTACAAGATAGATAAAATATTTCCCAAAAGAGTCAATCTCTTTCTGCCTCAATCTTGGGCTTTGTACAAGACATATATAAAACCCCCTAAACAAAATCAACCTTTTAGCTTCAACCTTGGGCTTTGATCAAGGCACACAAAAATCAACATCCCCTCAGAGAAAATCAAGAGTTCTCTCTGTAGGAAGGCATTTCTCTATACAATCACACATCAAAATAGATAATCAAAAAACCCTAATTCCAGATAACTACTGTAAGTGGCACACTTGTTGACTCAAAACATCCAAGTTGTAGTCCTTCTCTTATCCTGGTAAAACCCTTTCTTTCATCTAATTGTTGTAAGTGGCAAGCCTCTGGATTATTTACATCCAAGCCAATGTCCCTCTCTTAGCATGGAAGATTCCTAAGGAAAATGGCATTGCTCTACATTGAGTTAAAGTTTTCTCCTTTAGGACAAACACCTTATAAAGGAAATTATGGCATTGATGGATTCCATACATTCCAGTTAAAGTAATTCTCCTTTATAATCAGTTACCCAACAACTGTGATAAACAAATGAGATATCTCTCTTTAGAGATGACAAATTATCTCTCAAAAACCCTTTTAGCTTCAATCTTGGGCTTTGAACAAGACACAAATACTCAGTTAGCTTCAATTTTGGGCTTTGAACAAGACACAAATACTCAATTAGCTTCAATCTTGGGCTTTGAACAAGACACCAAATATCTTTCCTCCCATAGAATAGGAGGAACTACGATTGCTCTGATTTCTCTATTATCATTACGAGAATACGCAGGCATTAGATTGCGAAATCTTAGCGAGCACACATAACAAAAACTTTAGGTCCAATACCTTACCAAAAACATCGAAAAAACCCGAAAACAACAAAAACACTCTCTCAAACATTCCCAAAGGAGAAATTTTCCCAATTTATGACATATAAACACCAATAAGTAGATGACAGAAGAACATGCCAAACAATCTATGGATAACCATATATACGTTGGGTAATTGATAACTCCCCATTGTATAATCTGACCCGGACCCCTCAAACTCTTAGCATTTGTTAATGAAAACATTTGCGTGCAAGGTTAGTTTTAGATAGCTTCCCTTTCCTTTCCAGCTTCATAGGATAAATAAGAAATCAGAAAGTAGCACCCAATTCCAACCAATGCGGTAAGGTGGTCGCGTCACCGACAAAAATCGCACGCTACACACACACACACACACACCCCTTTTTAGCTTTCTTTAATAAGCATTCTGATGACTTTGAGAGAGTCTTCTTTTGTTATAGCAGGAAATTTATTGAGAAACTTCCTATTCTTTACTCTCCTGATTCTAATAGGATTGTCAATTGTTATAATGTCCATTTTAAGTCTATCTCTTATGTGATCCAGATTAGATGCAAATAATACACTTCCATATGCTTCATCCAGATCCTGAGTGGCTCCATATTCTGTCAGTAGATTGATCAGTTTGCCTTGATAGAACAAATCAGAAAATAACCTTGAATAAGGTACTATTCTCTTGAGTTTCTTGGAGGTGTCTTTGATGGATTCACACAAGTGATGAAAGATGTAACCAGGTGTAGCGGGGAAATTTGTGAGTGTAAGCTATTAATTAACTTAACTCATAAAACGAGAGTCGCCACCACACTTTTATTTTATCCAAAAGGAAAGGAAAAAAGAGCGAACAAAACCTAAACAAGTTCTAAAACAAGAACAGATAAATAGAGACTGGGTAAGGGGGTTAGTTACGCTAAGGGAAGGTGTTAGCACTCAAAACTTCTATAGTAATCTATAGGAACCCTTTGAAATATCTACGCTTTTTGGTTTAAAAAGGTTTATTTGAAAAGAGATTGGGGAGGTGAGAAGAGAAATATTTTTTTAGATTTTTCTGTTTGGAGAGACTTATCGCCTCATGCCTATGTACCCACAAAGTGCAATATAGGATCAAAATCTCGTAGTTCGTGGTACAAATAACAAAAATGTATGTTTTGGTTAATTTTAAATGTAAAGACAAGTCATCATTTTAAGGAGAAAACTACGACTAGTTGCCCACAAGTATAAGAAAACAACATTTGCATCATCTTAAGATGGAGGATTTTTGCTTGGATAAAAATCAATAAATCTATCACTCAACATCTGAGTGGAAATTGTCAACATCTTAAATACTATGGGGAATAGGAGAATTATATCTCAACTATGAAAATGACTCGTGTCTAAACTTTTTGAAAAGTTTTAAATGAAAAAGTGAACAAAGGCACAAAAGGTTTGAATGAGTTTTTGTATTTTTTATGTCTTTTTTTGAAATTAGTCAAAGTATGATTAACATTGATTGACATTTATTAAAGAAAACAAAGTTTGAAAATGACTTGACCAAAGTCAAGGTTTTATTGTGAAAGAGGTTCAGTTTTGAAAATAAGAAGGTTTTGAAAAAGGGAGAAGATTTTGAAAATTGAAGAATGGGTGGAGAAGAAGTGACTATCCTAAAGCAAAAAGATAAAAGCTAAGGATAAGAATGGTCTAACCACACAAGTAAGCTCCATAACATAAGCATTCGTTCCTTTAGATTAGGCCTTGATTAAGATAGGTCTTCAAAAGAGAACTCCAAGTACCCAAAAATCCAAAGTTTACCATCACAAACTTCCAAGCATAGGTTAAGATCCTAGTTCTAAGTCCAAAGTTCCATGTTCACTGCAAAGGATAGTAACCATAGTCCACAATTAAGAAAACAAGTTTTTTAGGGATTTAAACCTTTATTAATGTTTTTGGTCCAAATGGACAAAAGAAAAAGAGCATAAACATAAACAAATGGTCCAAGTGGACAAAGGAAAAATGGAGGAAACATAAACAAATAATATGATATGATATGATAACATAAAGCATAAAAAAAAGAGAGATAGGGAGCAAGGAGGAAGCATAAACATAGCACAATTAATATACAATATAGAGCAATGGCGATCCAAAATGAGAGAACAAGTTGTGTTGTTTTTCGGAAATGCTCAACTAGTTATCCATGAGAATCAAAACATGGTCTCATACATTACCATGGGGAGGGCTCCAACTAGGATAAAATCAACGAGTATGCCAACTAACCCCCATGGGTAACAAGAGAAATCCAATCTATTTCAAACCACGCCATGGAAGAGTAAGAGACTGATAATTCACTTACAATACACAACAGTTTTCCGATTTCTGATCCAATTTAGCGCTATGTTAAGAAATCGTAATCGGAGTTATATAGAAGCCACGACTATCTGAGGCCGGTCAATAACAATGTTAGTTCTAATGCATGCTAGAAAAGTGATATGTAGATCCTCTCCGAAAGCAATACCGCACGAAAATAAAAGAGGTAACGATCTCATCTTCGTCAAAAACTTAAAATAAGTTCCAATGATATTGAAGATTCTCATTGATCAAAAGAATAAAAAAGAGAAGAGGGGAGAAGGGAAACCAAATTGAATCATAATATTTGGATCATTCCATCCTTAAGTTCCATCACTCTTCTTGGTGGATTAAAGTACTAAATCTATCACTAATTCAAAGCACCTAAAATGAATCCAATGATCCACTTAAAGATAGATTTGAACTAATGAAGGTTTATCCAACATCATCTAACACCTAAAATCCATGGAATTTAAAGATAAATTTGATCAACAAACACCACAATTCAAGGAAAAACAAAAGGAAATGGAAGAAGGAGGAAAAGGAATCAAAACAGTCCCAAAACAAGCCAAAAAAACACATTCTGGACAGTGTTAATCGATTAACCTTCTGGTGTTAATCGATTAACACAGTGAAAACAGTAGTTCCAGAATGCAGAAACAAGTGTTAATTGATTAACACCAGTGTGTTAACCGATTACACCTGCTAAAATAGCAGAAAATCAGTTTAAAAAATGAAAAATCCTTTATCAATCATTTCTTCAAACACCTCATGATCAAGGATGCAATTGTGCACGAAAATTCAAGTAAAACAACAACAAATAACACCAATGAAACACAATTTACAAGATCCAAAGATCAAGCAACAAGAATCAACAAGAGATCACATTGTGGAAGATGGATCAAGCATAATAATGGTGGAACAAGAGTTTACCATTTCCAAATCTGAAAATGCTTCAAATCAACTTCAAGAACCACACTCCAAAGCTTTGATCTACCAAATTTGATGATGAAAAAGTGTTTTGAAGGAGGTTTCGCTCAAAGATTAGTAAGCTTCAATGAACAGCTTACTAACTTTTAATGGAAGAAATAACTTTGGTGAATTTGGGTAGATGAAAAAATTGAGAATGAGGAAGAATTTTGACAAGATGAATTTGGCTATCAAAAGCTTGTAGAATGAATGAAATTAAGCCTCTATTTATAGAATTTAGACTTGGGAATTTTGGTGGCTTGGAGCTTGGTTTGGAGCCAAAATTAGGCTTGGAATTTGAATTTGGAGGCAAAATCAAGATCAAGTGGTGATTAATGAGGGTGTATGGTGGGAATTAATTGTGATTATGTAGAGGAATTAAAATGAGGTGATCTAGAAGATTCTCATGATGAAACAAGTGAATTTTGGTGCTAAATGCTGCAGAATTTGAATTTGGCTCATTTTTCACAATTCTTCACGTGGTTAATCGATTAACCATATAGTGTTAATCGATTAACACAACAAAAATTAGGAAAATTTGCCTTTTTTTTGCACTGCCGTGGCTCTGGATCAATTCTTTTTGCTTGTTAAAGAAGGCATGGAAATAAACACATGAACCTTGGAGTCTCTTGAATAATAAACAATCAAATTTTGGGAAACTCTTGATCAAATGATTTTGAATTATTTGCAGATCAACTTTGACTTTGTTCAGATGAATTTCATTCGAGCTGAGGAACTGGTATTTGACATTATTGATCCCAACCTTTTCCTGAAAAAGTTAGTAAAGGGAAAACAAACATATTTTTGGATTTTAATTAGGGGTTAGTAAACATAAACATAAATAAATATAAAGCAAACAAGAAAACAGGGGTGCTTGGTGATCTCCCTAAAAAACAAACCTACAAAGGAGGGCAAGAGAACCAAATCTACTGATCTTGTTTGCGGTATGAGATGCAAATGATATATGGGATCTTCGGGGTTAAAATTAGGGTATTACACCAGGGAGGTTTAATCTTTGATCAGTTGTAAGAAACCAGAGAAACATCTTATGATCCCAAGAAATTTGATCAAAACTTCCTTCTCGCGAAATTAAACAACCAATAAGAGTTTTGAACAGTAGTTTATGTTCCAGATGCATGTTCTTTTATTTCCCAAAGTCGCTTTTCTTTTTTAATAGAGTATCCTTAATTTCTTTGTCATAAATTCCTCCATCCTTTATGTTGTGAATTAACAATCCTTTATTTTCAGCCCGAATTAACTTAGCAATTTGCTTTTGAGTAATGGTAACTTCCAGACCCATTACAGTAGATCTAATTTCTTTACACTTGAATTCCTTTAAACCCATTTATGCTCTAGTTTTTCTCTTTAATTTCTTGTTGTTTGCTATAGTGATTCTTTCTTCAGTCTGAGCAGAGAACTCATCATATACTTCTGCTCTGACCCAGAAGTTTTTAACTAGTGTTGGATAAGTAGGTCCATTTAGCAAGTTGAAGTAGTTCATCCATCCTTGAGAATCAAAATTTCTTCAGATGAAAACCATTAGTAGCAAAGCTCTCAAAGTTAATAATTTTCTCAATAAGAAGCTTAAGATCATCTTGATTGAGTGAAGAAGTCTTTGGTTTGATTTTAATATCTTGCATGGAATCAATGTTTAATGGATTGGCAGAAGAAGATGCCATAGGGAGGGTAAAAGGATTTTTCTAGGGGTTTTCAGTTAGGGCACAAGAATATACAGTGATAGAGGTTGTGTGTGTTGGGAAGGTGTTGAAATAGATAAATGAAATTAATGAAGAATTAAACACATAGGTATAAAAAAAACTTAATTTCTTTCAAATTCAATTAATAGGCGAAAGGAGAACAATTCATACAGGTGTAAAGTGAGATACATGTGTCCAAAAAAATTCACCCTTAAAGCATGTGAGAAACAGAAATCTCTTTTGCGTAAGAATCTGAATCAGAAAATTTTCAGAGATTATCTTGGATCAAAACTTCGCTTTATCAAAGATTTTGACGAAGATACATTTTGACAATTGTTCAGATTAAGATTCCTCACTCTAAAAAAAATGATACAACCTTCTTCAAAAGTGTTAGGAAAAATTCTTATTTTACAAAGAGAGCAAATATCCATGACACAAGTTCTGAAGGATCTAAAGTAAATTTTATTCAAGATAAGAAGTGCTGATGCAAACATAATAAAAAACTGAAAAGATAAAGTAGAACTCATCTGGATAGATGTTCTGAACCTGGAACTGGAGTCAGTTTTGATGAGGTGCTTGTGATATGTCCAGTAGCCAGTATGTTGAACACAGAGTATTTAAGTAACACCATTTGATTTTGAGACCCGTTGTTCAGGTAGATATCTTAATTCAACAGCTCCCCTTAAATTCCTACTGAAATGAAAAGTACAATTTTCCATAAGATCTTTGTCTGCACCTCTGTGAAGTGTTATGCACAGACTAAGCTCTGACGCCAATTGAAAGCGGGAAAACACACAAGAAGAGGGGGTTAAATTGTGTGAGACAAGAATGAAAATCCTTTTCTTTTAAAGATATATAAGATTCTGAATAGTTATTCAGAACCAGATCGTAAACGCAACGAAACTGAAGCTAGACGCAAAGTAAACAGCATATAAAACACAACAGATTTATACTGGTTCCTCTCCCAACTGAGAGTACTCCAGTCCCCTTGCTTCACAAGATATTTTTACTATTATCAATGCTTGAATACACTTGCTTATGTATTTAAACATAAGAATTTCACAACATAGACTTACAGTCTGAAACTCTTCTGCTCAATCAGATCCTGATCAAGACATACTTGCTTAGAGCATATGTCTAAGACTTTAACTTGCTTAATCAACTCCTAATTAATACTTTCTCTTGCTTAGAGCTCGTGTCTAAGACTTCACCTGCTCAATCAACTCCTGATTATCTAAGACTTTGCCTTTGCTTATAGCACATGTCTAAGACTTCTTTGCTCAGACCTCCTGTCTAAGACTTTGCCTTTGCTTAGAGCACATGTCTAAGACTTCTTTGGTCAGACCTCCTGTCTAAGACTTCTTTACTCAGACCTCATGTCTAAGACTTTTTCTTTGCTTAGATCACATGTCTAAGACTTCTTTGCTCAGACCTCATGTCTAAGACTTTGCCTTTGCTAAGAGCACATGTCTAAGACTTCTTTGCTCAGACATCCTGTCTAAGACTTTGCCTTTGCTTAGAGCACATGTCTAAGACTTCTTTGCTCAGACATCCAGTCTAAGAATTTGACTTTGCTTATGAACAACATATTCAAAAGAAAGGAGAACAAGGTTTACGAGATTCTGAATCAGAGACACAAAGTAATGACCCTAACAAAGATCTTAAGCACTTGAAGATTTCCAAGATATTCAGTAGTTAGGAAAATTTAAGCCTTATTACAATTAACAACTATAATAGAGGATTCTGCATATACAATAGTGTTATTTACTGTTGATCTTATCATTTCTTCAAGCGGATAGAGGTGTAAAACACCTCTATCGTCTTTTGCATTCCAATTGCTTCTTGTTTCTTGTTCCCATATTTTAAGTATAACTTCCGACTACTTAAATAGCAGATTTCTGGGAACTAGCCATTGAAAAGATAAATAATCAGGAAGTACTTTGATCTCTTTTAAAGTACAAGAGATGTTTGCGAAAAGATACACTCACGATCTTGATCTATTGTGTAAATTAATTAACCATTGAGTCTTCAGAAGAATTCTGTACTTATAGAGCCATTGAGAGAGGTTATTCATAAAGTATGTCAATAATTCTTGAGCCTTATGATTGTAGACTCTAGCTGCGGAACTGAATGGACATAGTGGTACTCTTTTTTTAATACGGATAACATGAGCTTTGTTACAGATTCTGAATGCTTTATCAGAAGCTATCTTCAATTATGAGAATAGAACTAATGAGATGCTTCTTCTGATGCTGAGATTATCACCATCAGAATCCATTCCAGAATATCACTTAGCAATATGTTTTTCTCTACAACAACCGTGCCTTCATAACAGATCCTGAGTAAGTTTCTTTAAGCATTATGACATGCATACATGAATACACATTAGATAACACCATTGTTCTTTCAATACTATTGTTATCATCAAAACCCAAGTGGAATATGTCAAGAGAAAATCTTGTTCTAACATTAACTTCATTCACCTTGTACTTTTTCTTCATAGCTTCATAAATTAGATGAAAATCATAATTTGTTCCAATTCCACGATTAGTTTAAAAAAAGGTGTGTTCTTTAAACATTACATAATATCTTATTTTGTTGTATGATGTTGTATGTTGTTGTTGTTGTATGTTGCTATTGTTGTTCTTGAACCTTATTTTGTTGTATGTTGTCGTGTTATTGATAAATGTTGTTCTATGTTGTTGTTGTTGATTAATGTTTTAAGAATAAGAACAAAACATTTCTAAGTCACGAGAAATAAACTTCTTGTGACTTAGCAATGTTATGTTCTTTAAATTCTTAAAACATTACGTAATATCTTGTGTTGTTGTATGTTGTTGTATGAAGTTGAGTTTATTATATGCTATGTAGATTGTTTGTTTCACTAACCCTTCACTGATATTACATTTCATTTAAATTGACATAGAAACATATAATCTGAAAATTAAGTTGTATTTGAAAACCAACTTATATCAATTATTGTTTTCCAAATTGTATCCGTCTCATCATTCATCTCACACTGTTTAACATATAGAATGTGCGTCAATGATCTGAGTCCTTCAACACATCCATATCTTCTATTATAGTTTAATTTGAATAAAAACAATTTATTAATATTATTCAATTTAAACTAGAATAGAAGGAATTGATCTGATGAAGGACTTAGACCATTGAACCACATTCTATATGTTAAACACCGTGAGATGAACGATGAGATGGATACAATTCGGAAAACAGTGGCTTGTTTAAGTTGGCTTTCAAGAATAGTTTAATTTTCAGATTATTTACTTCTTCCTTAATTTGAATGGTTGTATGTTGTTGCGAGGTTTATTGAAAAACAAGCAATCTACATATTATATAATAAACTCTAGGTACTTTCAACAACAGTTATTTATAATAACTGTTATAAAATGTTATTTTCCTAAATGTATATACCACCACGGTTAGCTTTAGAAACCGTGATCATATATAGCACACTTTCAGGTTTTCTACAACGGTCGTAAGACCGTGATTGTAAGTTGCACATATACAACCACACCCTACGTAATAACCGCATGTCACGCATGATGTTATCCCTTTTCCAACCGTTGTTGTATATATTTTCCGTAGTAGTATCAATATCATTTAAGCACTTTACCCTATCATCAATATTTATGTCAATCTAACCAAAAACATTGAGATTCCACCACCTTAATCTATCTTTTAGAGCCTTGAATTTCTCCTTAAGAATGTAAATAGGAGAACCAGAAACTTGAAAAGAGATCCAAATATCTTTAAGAAAGCTTAGAAACTCTTTATGATACATCCAATAATTGAAAAACCTAAATGGTTTAGGGCTCTAATTCAACTTATTAGATTTTAGCCATATCGGATGGTGATCCGAAACGTCTCTGTCACCAACAAATTGAGCCTTAAGATTCCAAGAGTTTATCAGGTTTTCAGCGACAAGAATCCTATCCAGTCTACTTCTACACCTTCTGTTCAAATTGAATCAGGTAAAACGATTACCCACAACTGGGAGATCCACAAGATCCAAACCATCAATGAATGAATTGAATTCTACCATTTCAGCATAATTGGAGTTGCCCTTACCCATCCTCTCCTCCACCAATTTAATTGCATTGAAATCACCTTCTATGATCCAACCACCTGCAGGCAACCAGTTCTTACACGATGAAATCTCAGTCCACATATTCCTCTTTTCAGCCAACCCACAAGGAGAGTAAACGTTTACAACATAGATATTGAACCCTCACCAAACTAGATTAATTCCCAAGAATCCTTTTCCCCTGATGCTGAATACAGAAGAAAAAACTCCTTTTTTCTAGATGATTAAAATCCCACCGGATTGGCCCACCGAATTACTAGCAGACCACTCAAACTCCCCTGAACCCCACAAACTTCTAACCAAAGCATCCTCCATAATTTGAATCTTAGTTTCCTGCAACAAACATAACTCGGCCTGTCCCTTAATCAGAATTTGGGAGATCCTCCTTATTTTAAGAGAGCTGCCACAACCACGAACATTATAGGAAATTAGGTTCATGAACCCTAATTTCCACACCCCTCTTAATTTCACATATTTTCCTATCTCTTGCCTCCATATCCCTAATGATTCCTTCGAACACTTCCTCGCCTTCCTCACCTTCGGTCCCCAATTACTTTATAGTTTACCAAACCATTAAAGGAACCTCTTCCAAACTCTTCTTGCAGCGATAGTTACCTTGAATTATGTCAGTATCAGTTAACGAATCGCAGCATAGGACAGACCCTCCGGAAAACCTTGATGAATCATCCTCCTCCTGTGTTGAATTTGGTGTTGGAATTGTCCTAGTTAGTGATGAATTTCTCACCACAGGAATAGTAGCTAATGAGTGGAGAAGAGAAGAGAAGTATGAAGGAGAAAAAGGAATTTGGATTTTCTCATACAATTCGTTAAACGAAATTTTCTTTCTTGGTTTTGTAACGCCCCATTTTATTTTTAATCATTATTCGTAATTATAATTGCACGTCGATAAGTATAATGGTGTGAATATGCATGTTTCGTGGTGTTTGGAATACCCTTAGTGGTGGGTAGTGGCCTTAAGAATAAAAGTTTAAAGTAGTAAGGGGTGTGTGACCAAAAACATAGAATTGGTGGGTGTAGGGAGTAAAATTAATTATAATAGTAGGTAAATATGAATTTAATTAATATTTGATGGAAATTAATATTATTATTATTTCATTAGTTAGATTAAGTGAAAATAATAATAATATAATAAGAGAAAAGAGAATTAGAGAAGGGAGAAGTCATTCTAGGTGAAAACAAGAGGAAGAAGCAAGAGGGAAGTCTAGGGTTCAAGAGAGAAGAAGGAAATCTTGCAAGAACTCTAAGGTAAGGGTGGGGTTCTTTAATCACTTAAGGGATGAATGATATATGTATGTGGGTAGATAAATCGTTAGGTTCATACTCATGGATTCTGTAATGGTTTGATATTCCGGTGAGAAGTTGAAGTCGCGTGTCAGTAATAACAATAATGCTTATAATGTAAAAATTGATTGGTTGAATTGTGATTTTTGGTGTTATAAGAAGTTCTAATGAATGTGTATGGTTGTATACTGATTTAGAAATTTGATTATGGGATAACCGATGTTTATGGTTGTTGGGATGGGTTTTAGAAGAGAATTTTTGTGACAGAACAACAGAGAATCGCTTCTGCAGGTAGACTAATCGGTTACGTGACTTGGAGTAACCGGTTACCTAGTGTAAAATTGGGGGATTTTAACTCTGTTTCGGCCGAGTAACCGGTTACCGATTTTAAAGTAACCGGTTACCCTATACAAAATCTACATAACAGGAGTGTGAGAGGCCGAAGTATCCGGTTACCTTGTTTGCAGTAACCGGTTACCACTGGGCGGAATAGATTTTCTAAATTTTCAAAAATTCATATCTTTTGACTCGTAAGTCCTTTTCGATTGCCGTTCGAATCGTTGGAAAGGTGATTTTATGTACTTTTGTTAAAAATTATTTAAATGACAGAATTCCAACTATTCGATGCGCTGTATGTGTTTCTGTGGATGTTTCGACGTGTAGAACCCTGAAATGTGTAACTCGGTCGTACGAATGCGTGATATTGTTGTGGATTGCAATGTTTGCATGTGTTGGCAGGTATATACTATATGTTGGACAGTTGTGGTGTAATGTATTGGTCGTATGCTAGTTATGTACATTACGTCGTTGTTGTATGTTGTTGTTGCTTGCATATCATGTTGCATGAGTTGTGGGATAAGACGTGTGCCCGTGTGCGGTGTGAGCGCCTATCCAGATTCCTTGAAATGGAATCGTGTTGTTGCTGTTGTTGAGGTGATCGTGTGCCCATGTGGGGTGTGAGCAACCACGGCTGTCGTGTGCCCATGTGGGGTGTGAACGACTTAAATGGAAATTCCGCCTCGAATTGTGATCATGAAAAAGGGATTGTATTGGTACTACATGCATTGAGTCGAGTTGTAGGTCTCATTGCATTGTATAATAATTGTGTTGCATTATGGATTGTGTGATTGTCTGTGTGTAATGAAGGGTGAATCGTATGATGATTTTATGCCTTTATATTTATATCATCTATTTCCTTTGTTGATTTGAGAATCTCACCCCTTCAGTTTGAATGTTACCTCTACGTGGGTAACGTGCAGATAAGCAGGATTAGCGCGGAGTTGAAGTTAGTGAAGACGAAGTCTTTTCTTTTATTTCGTTGAGTCGGCGTCTGCTCTGATTGTAACACTGGGTTTTTGGAACGCTTGTCGTTGTTTATTTTAGTATTTGATGTCGCTTTATTTACTTAATGATGATTATGTGGTACTAAAGATGTTATGTTTCAGTTGATTTTCCGCTGCCATATGAAAAGATTGATTTTGCATAGTTTTATTAATGTTATCTCTGTGTTACGTATAGTATGAATGAGCAGATGTTTGTTGAATGTAGCATCCTAACTGATTGTATGTTTTATTTTACTCTGATATTTTATTGTTAATTGTCTCATGGGTTTAGGGTGTTACATAGTGGTATCAAAGCTGGTCGGTCCGTCCGACCAAGTTGTCGAGTCATTGTCGTGTGACAGCTGATTACTGCCGATCCTATTTCCTTAACCATTGTGTTCTGTTGTTATCGTGTAACAGGTTTAGAATGGCTAGAAGGAACGATGCTGCTCTGCAGGCTGTTGCTCAGGCGGTACAGAACCCGCCTCATGCTAGTGAAAATGACGAGTTTCAGAAGAACATACTGCCTACCTTCAAGGGAAGATATGACCCGGATGGAGGGCAGGCTTGGCTCAAGTAGATCGAGAGATTCTTCTGGGTTATGGAATGTCCTGAAGCATAGAAGGTGCGGTTAGGTACACACATGCTGGCTGAGGAGGCTGATGATTAGTGGGTTAGCACTCGTTAACTATTGGGAGCAACAGGAGAGGTAATTACTTGGGTTGTGTTCAGTAGGGAATTCTTGAGGAAGTATTTTCCTGAGGATGTCCAAGGAAAGAAAGAGATCAAATTTTTGGAATTGAAGCAGGGCAACATGTCGGTTACTGAGTATGCTGCCAAATTCTCGGACCTGGCTAAGTTTTATCCTCACTACAATGCGGCAACTGCTGAGTTCTCAAAGTGTGTTAAGTTTGAGAATGGATTGAGGCCTGAGATCAAACAGGCGATTGGTTATCAATGAATCAGGAGGTTCCCAGATTTGGTTGACTGTTGTAGGATCTTTGAAGAGGATAGCAAGGCTCGATCGACTCACTTTAAGGGGTTGGCCGAGTGGAGGGGAAAACAACAGATGCACCGTGGGAAGCCCTATGCAGCTCTAACTGAGAAGGGTAAACAGAGGTATATTGATGGCAAGAAGCCGAGTTGGGGAGGTGCCCCTACTCCTCTGAAGTGTTATAGGTGTGGTGAATTGGGTCATCGTGTAAGTGAATGCACGAGTGATGTGAAGAAATGTTTCAAATGCGGACAGCCAGGACATCTGGTTGCTGACTGCAAGGTTAATATGGTAACTTGTTACATATGTGGAGAACATGGCCATATTAGTACTCGTTGCCAGAAACCAAAGCAAGCTTCGACTGGATGAAAGGTGTTCGCTTTGACATGGACTCAGACTTCCAGTGATGACAGACTCATCAAAGGTACATGTTATATTAATAATGCACCTTTGATTGCTATTATTGATATTGGTGCTACTCACTCCTGTATTGCTGCTGATTGTGTGAGAAGGCTAGGCCTTGTTGTTCTCCTATGAAGGGAGAAATGGTTGTTGAAACTCTTGCAAAGGGATCGGTGACCACTTCTTTAGTCTGTTTGAATTGTCCCCTATCGATCTTTGATAAGGACTTTGGTGTGGATCTGATTTACTTACCGTTGGAAGGTCTCGATGTGATCTTGGGTATGAACTGGTTGGAGTTCAATCATGTTCATATTAACTGTTTTAACAAGTCGGTGTGATTTCTTGCTCATGAGGAAGATGAAGAAGATGGTTTTCTATCTGCTAGAGTGTTGAGAGAGCTCTTGGAAGAAGAAGCTCAGGTGCTTGCATTGTTTTCATCTTTGTTAGTGGAGAGTGAGTCGGTGATTAATGAATTACGAGTAGTGCGTGAATTTCCTGAAGTGTTTCCAGATGATATTGCTGATGTACCGCAAGAGAGAGAAGTGGAGTTTACTATTGATCTTGTCCCTGGTACCAGACCTATTTCTATGGCACCA
This sequence comes from Lathyrus tuberosus, assembly GCA_022829125.1. Lineage (NCBI taxonomy): Eukaryota > Viridiplantae > Streptophyta > Magnoliopsida > Fabales > Fabaceae > Lathyrus > Lathyrus tuberosus. The sequence goes on from JALAZF010000048.1 coordinate 12,750,288, forward strand.
TACAGGATGTCAGCATCAGAATTGACAGAGCTGAAGAAGCAACTGGAAGAGTTGTTAGAAAAGAAATTTGTGAGACCAAGTGTATCGCCTTGGGGAGCTTCGGTGTTGTCGGTGAAGAAAAAGGATGGCAGTATGAGGTTGTGTATCGATTACAGACAACTGAATAAAGTGACGATTAAGAACAAGTATCCGCTTCTGAGAATAAATGACTTGATGGATCAATTAGTCGGTGCCCGCGTGTTTAGCAAGTTTGACTTAAGGTCGGGTCATCATCAGATACGGGTAAAGGACAAAGATGTTCAGAAGACGGCCTTCAGAACCCGATATGGACATTATGAGTATGTGGTGATGTCGTTCGGAGTTACTAATGTGCCTGGTGTATTCATGGAATATATGAATCGTATTTTTCATGCTTACTTGGATCAATTTATGGTTATCTTTATTGACGATATTCTAATCTATTCTAAGTCAGAAGAGGAACACGCTGAACATTTGCGGATCGTGCTACAAGTGTTGAAAGAGAATAAGCTCCATGCTAAGTTGTCTATGTGCGAATTCTGGTTGAGAGAGGTAAGTTTTCTTGGGAATGTTATTTTTAGTTGATGGTATTGCTGTGGATCCGTCCAAAGTAGATGCAGTTCTACAATGGGAGGCTCCGAAGTCAGTAACTGAGATTAGAAGCTTTTTGGGCTTGGCTGGTTATTACCGAAGGTTTATTGAATGCTTTTCGAAGTTGGTACTTCCGTTGACTCAGTTGAAGTGCAAGGGTAAAGCGTTTGTGTGGGATGTTCATTGTGAGAAGAGTTTCATCGAGCTAAAGAAAAGATTGACTACAATTCCAGTTTTGACTCTACACGAACCAAATGAGCCATTTGTGGTGTATTGGAACGCTTCCTTGATGGGTTTAGGAGGTGTGTTGATGTAGGATGGTAAGGTTGTGGCTTATGCTTCGCGATAGTTAAGGGTCCATGAGAGGAATTATCCAACTCATGACTTGGAATTAGCTGTAGTGGTATTCGTATTAAAAATTAGGAGGCACTATCTTTATGGTTCTAGATTTGAAGTGTATAGTGATCATAGGAGCTTGAGGTATCTGTTTGACCAGAAGGAGTTGAATATGAGACAAAGAAGGTGGTTGGAGTTCTTAAAGGATTATGATTTTGGCTTGAACTATCATCCCGGTAAAGTTAATGTCGTGGATGACGCTTTGAGTTGGAAGACGTTGCATATGTCTGCTATGATGGTTAAAGAGTTAGAATTGATTGAACAATTCAGAGATATGAGTTTGGTTTGTGAGCAGACACTGCATAGTGTGATGTTGGGTATGCTGAAGATCAACAATGAATTTCTTAATAGCATAAGAGAAGGTCAGAGGTTAGATGTGAAACTGGTGGATTTGACGATTGGAAATGACCAGGCGGAAGGTAATGAATTCATAGTAGATAAACAAGGTGTGTTGAGATTCTGTGATAGGATTTGCATTCCTGACGATCCTGAGTTGAAAAGGATGATTCTAGAAGAGAGTCACAAGAGTAGTTTGAGTATCCATCTAAGGGCTACGAAGATGTATCAAGACTTGAAGAAGATATTTTGGTGGTCTGGATTGAAATGTAATGTGGCTAAGTTTGTGTATGCTTGTTTGACTTGTCAGAAGTCGAAGGAGGAACATCAGAAACTTGCTAGTTTGATGCAACCATCAGATATCCCAGAGTGGAAGTGGGACAACACTTCTATGGATTTTGTGACCGGGTTGCCTAATACGCCGAGAGGACATAATTCCATTTGGGTGTGGTAGATAGACTGGCGAAATTGGCACATTTTATTCTAATTAATATCAGCTTTCCTTTGCAGAAGTTGGCAGAGATCTATATTCAGGTGATTGTGAAGTTGCATGGAGTTCCGTTGAGTATTGTGTCGGACAGAGATCCAAGGTTCATTTCTGGGTTTTGGGAGAGTTTGGAAGAAGCTTTGGGATTGAAACTGAGATTGAGTTCGGCTTATCATCCGTAGACAGATGGGCAGACAGAGGGGACTATACAATCCTTGGAGGATTTGTTGAGGGCTTGTGTGCTTGAATAAGAAGGTGCTTGGGATAGTCATTTGCCACTAATTGAGTTCACTTATAATAACAATTATCATTCCAGTATTGGAATGGCACCTTTTGAAGCATTGTATGGTCGGAGGTGTCGAACGCCTTTGTGTTGGCATGAATCTGGTGAGAGGGTAGTACTTGGACCTGAAATTGTTTAGCAGATTATCGAAAAGGTGAAGCTGATTCGGGAGAAGATGAAAGCTTTGCAGAGTAGGAAGAAGAGTTACCATGATAAGAGGAAGAAAGACCTTGAGTTCCAAGAAGGAGACCATGTGTTTTTTAGAGTCACTCCGGTGACCGGTGTTGGACGTGCGTTAAAGTCAAGGAAGCTCACTCCTCGGTTTATTGGTTCGTATCAGATTTTTATAAGAGTTGGACCTATTGCATACAGAGTGGCGTTGCCACCCCATTTGTCGAACTTGCATGATGTAATCCATGTTTCACAGATTCAGAAATATGTTTCGGATCCGTCGCATGTGATTCCGATGGATGAGGTGGAGGTGAGAGATTATCTTATAGTTGAGGCCTTACCAGAGCGTATTGAAGATCGCGAGGTAAAGCAGTTGAGAGGCAAAGAGATCACTCTCATGAAGATGGTGTGGGGAGGTGCTGCCGGTGGGAACATGACTTGGGAGTTAGAGAGCAGGATGCGAGAGTCGTATCCGGAGTTGTTTGCATCAAGCAAATTTTCGAGGAAGAAAATATTCTAAGTGGGGGAGAGTTGTTACGCCCCATTTTATTTTTAATCATTAGTCGTAATTATAATTGCGCGTCGATATGTATAATGGTGTGAATATGCATGTTTCATGGTGTTAAGAATACCCTTAGTGGTGGGTAGTGGCCTTAAGAATAAGACTTTAAAGTAGTAAGGGGTGTGTGACCAAAAACGTAGAATTGGTGGGTGTGGGGAGTAAAATTAATTATAATAGTAGGTAAATAATAATTTAATTAATATTTGATGGAAATTATTATTATTATTATTTCATTAGTTAGATTAAGTGAAAATAATAATAATATAGTAAGAGAAAAGAGAATTAGAGAAGGGAGAAGTCATTCTACGTGAAAACAAGAGGAAGAAGCAAGAGGGAAGTCTAGGACGCAAGAGAGAAGAAGGAAATCTTGCAAGAACTTTAAGGTAAGGGTGGAGTTCTTTAATCACTTAAGGGATGAATGATATATGTATGTGGGTAGATAAATCGTTAGGTTCATACTCATGGATTCTGTAATGGTTTGATGTTCTGGTGAGAAGTTGAAGTCGCGTGTTGGTAATAACAATAATGGTTATAATGTAAAAATTGATTGGTTGAATTGTGATTTTTGGTGTTATAAGAAGTTCTAATGAATGTGTATGGTTGTATACTGATTTAGAAATTTGATTCTGGGATAACCGATGTTTATGGTTGCTGGGATGGGTTTTAGAAGAGAATTTTCATGGCAGAACAGCAGAGAATCGCTTCTGCAGGTAGAGTAACCGGTTACGTGACTTGGAATAACCGGTTACCTAGTGTAAAATGGGGGGATTTTAACTCTGTTTCAGCAGAGAAAACGGTTACCAATTTTGAAGTAACCGGTTACCCAGTACAAAATCTGCATAACAGGAGCATGAGAGGCCGAAGTAACCGGTTACCCTGTTTGCAGTAACCGGTTAACACTGGGCAGAATAGATTTTCTAAATTTTCAAAAATTCATATCTTTTGACTCGTAAGTCCCTTTCGGTCGCCGTTCGAATCGTTGGAAAGCTAATTTTATGTACTTTTGTTAAAAATTATTTTCAATGATAGAATTCTAAATATTCGATGCGCTGTATGTGTTTCCGTGGATGTTTCGACGTGTAGAACCGTGAAATGTGTAACTCGGTCGTACGAATGCGTGTTGTTGTTGTGGATTGCAATGTTTGCATGTGTTGGTAGGTATATACTGCATGTTGGATAGTTGTGGTGTAATGTATTGGTTGTATTCTAGTTATGTGCATTACGTCATTGTTGTATGTTGTTGTCGCGTGCATATCATGTTGCAGGAGTTGTGGGATAAGACGTGTTCCCTTGTGGGGTGTTAGCGCCTATCTGGATTCCTTGTAATGGAATCGTGTTGTTGTTGTTGAGGTGATTGTGTGCCTATGTGGGGTGTGAGCGACCACAGCTGTCGTGTGCCCATGTGGGCTGTGAGCGACTTAAATGGAAATTCCAGCGGGAATTGTGATCGTGAAAAAGGGATCTTATTGGTACCACATGCATTGAGTCGAGTTGTAGGTCTCATTGCATTGTATAATGATTATGTTGCATTATGGATTGTGTGATTGTCTGTGTGTAATGAAGGGTGAATCGTATGATGATTTTATGCCTTTATATTTATATCATCTATTTCCTTTGTTGATTTGAGAACTCACCCCTTTTGTTTGAATGTCACCTCTACGTGGGTAACGTGCAGATAAGTAGGATTAGCGCGGAGTTGAAGTTAGTGAAGACAGAGTCTTTTCTTTTATTTCGTTGAGTCGGCGTCTGCTCTAATTATAACACTGGGTTTTTGGAACGCTTGTCGTTGTTTATTTTAGTATTTGACATCGCTTTATTTACTTGATGATGATTATGTGGTACTAAAGATGTTATGTTTCAGTTGATTTTCCGCTGCCATATGAAAAGATTGATTTTGCATAGTTTTATTAATGTTATCTCTGTGTTACGTATGGTATGAATGAGCAGATGTTTGTTGAATGTAGCATCCTAACTGATTGTATGTTTTATTTTACTCTGATATTTTATTATTAATTGTCTCGGGGGTTTAGGGTGTTACATAGTTTGGGCCAGACAGAAGGCCCAAAATGCCTATCCGGAGTACAAGAAATGGGGTCCGAGATTGTATTATCCACATCCATCCCGAGAATGGGCTCAACAAACTCAACCAAAGCCACCCTATATGACACGTCACTCACAATTGGCAGGTGGACCACAGGTGACTGTTGTGACAAATCACATCCAATTTGACCCTCATTAATTGCAATATCCTCCACATTTAATGAATCCACTAATTCCGCCACGTTTTGACCAGAATGATTCATGACAAAATTTCCCTTTTCAGAATTTTCAACAAAATTCTCAGAATACCCACCAACTTTTCTGACATCATCCCCCAAACTTTCACATACTTGGGTATTATCCGCTCCATCATCACTCCCAACCTCTTCTTTTCCCCAGAATATGATTTGTCAATCTCCTCATCTGCATCCCTAGGCATACTAGGTTCAACATCTTCATCCTCATCAGAAGAAGTCGACATGCTACCATCCCCGGTAGAGTCCGATGACTCTAAATCATGCAAACCTTTATCTTAATATGGTATTACTAACCTCTTAGGGTCATGATGATCTTCTACCAACTTAATTCTGGATGTGTTTTCATTAATCTCTACATTCATCACTTCATTAAGATTTATAGTGAATATCGTTTTGATTAAGAATCTCACGACGTCAAAATGCTTCTTCTTCTCAGTTTCTTCATCACAGCAAATGTATGTTCCTACCTTACCAGAAATCAATTTGAAAAACTAGCTACTCCACGTACGGCAAGGGAGGAAATAACATTTCATTTAGGTGACTCTTTCATTATCAACGTAGTCTAGGGACAAAGGTCTAATGTCGCTGAACCATTTCTTGATCCAACCTCGAGCTTGTTGAATAAAGATTTGATATCAACCTCCTCACTTTCTTTAAGCAAGCATAGGTTCGCTCTTAAAGGGGTAGCCTTCACGTTAAAGAATCCTTCCTCGGTGAGTGCATCTTGAATGTTGTAGGTGTTTCCTGACTCAAGAACCACCCCAACATAAGCCTTCTCAAATCTTGGTAGATCAGCTTTCTCCACATTGAATTGGATATGGGCAAACTTAGGTTTCTCAGCGATAGGTATTCATTTTTTCCCCATCACTGAAGTTCTCTTTCCTATAGCTTGCACAAGTAAAGTAGTTTCCATCTTCCTTATCTTGTACAACACCATTCGCCATTGAACCCACCTTTCTTGTTCACCCCTACGCCCTACCCCCATTTTCACGACGATGAAAACGGGGGATATTGGCAAATATTTTACTACCCTGAAGTTGAATACTATCCAACTTTACCGCCATGATTCGAGCATCAGGAACCTTCCTAAACCGAGAAAAACTGTATCGCCTATCTCTATTATCCCTTCTTGCAGGAATGTAAACTTCAGAGATCAACTCGTAGACTTTGAAAATTATAAACACATCTTTCGCATCTATGAAATCTTGAAACTCAATGAAGAAGAAAGTAGTAACCTAACCCTCGCCCACTCCTTTCCCTATCTTCTCTTTCCAAACTGAAAAACGTAAAGGTTTACCATGGTTTCTCTTTTTTCCAACCATATTCCACTCCATGATCCTAACCAAAGCGAGATGAGAAGGTCCCTAATCCAAAGATTAAGACTTTAAACCAATCTTAACTGCTTGATGTTGGTGTTCTTACACATGTGTCACTTATTAAAAGAATTTAATTTGATTTTTATTATACTTCCTTTATGTTATATATTTAGAAACATTTTATGACACTATTATTTAATATATTCTATGAATTTTTTGTGAAGTTTCTGATGCAACAAATTAATGAATCAAAGAGAAAGAATCTGTTTGAGTTAACGTAATTTACATTTAAAAGAATGGAAAGATATCATAGTCATCTACTTCTTTGACAACTCTAAAGAAAGAAATAATCAAATTTATTTTTTATTTAGAGTTAAAAAAAAATCAAACTTATATCTTATATATTTTGTGTTAAATTTTAATTTTGTGATAAAATCAATTTATAATCAGGATGATTTAAGAATGGCGTTGAAATGAAACCAACAATTCTTAAATGAGGGAAAATTTGTGACCTGTAAATTTGCTAATTCACCATTTTTCACGCCTAAAGAAAAAAAAATTAAAATAATAAAATTAAAATTTCACAAAAAAAAAAGTGAAACTGTATATCAAATTTTCTTTTAGCTCTGAGGCATATGAATGTTTAAACCCTACTTTGTTCTGGGTTTGTTTGAAATTTTTATGTCTTTTTATCATTGATTTCCATGTTTATGCTAGATAACAGTATTAATTTTTGAACTACACATGAATAATTAGTTGGTAAGAGAAGCCTGCACCCAATAATATTTTTTCGATGAAGCGGCAACAATAAGTGGATAGTAAGATTGGAAGAGAGGGGCAAAGAGAAAGAGGAAGAAGCATCAATTTGTAGTTTAAAAAATTAAATAATTGATTTCATAATATTTATATAAATCATTTTTCCACTAACTTGCTGTATTTGATAAAGGTGGATTCCTTTAATTAGTACACCTCCCTTGAGTATGAGTACTCCATTAAAACAATTGGGTATTAAAGTGTTCACCAAATTAAAAAATTATCTTTATCTTAAATCAAAAAGTTTTACCCCATACCCCTACATTTATCCCCATACCCCTACTCATCAAATTTTTGGACGAAAATACCCCCATATAAATAGTCTTTATTTCAAAATTTTCAATTTTTTTGTTCATTTTGTCTTTCTACAAATGGTAAAAAACGCACAGACTTTCGCTTCTGGAGAACACACTAAGACTACTTTCGGATCACAAAAAATACACTTCCGGAGAACATACGTGGGCTACTTCCGGAGTACAAAAAAATACCAATCGGAGAACTCGAGTAAGTTAGTTCCGGTTCTTTATTTTTCGTTGGCACACACCGGATAACTTGGCATCGTGTTATCCGATTTGTGTATTTCCTTCACCAGATAACTTGATGCTCGGTTATCCGGTTTGTTAATTTCTTCACCGGAAAACTAGATGATGGGTTTTCCGGTATTGTTTCGATTTTTAATTTTTTTATTTTTATAGTGGCACGTTTTAGAGGACGCGACTGATTTATCTATCGATAATACGCTGATGGATCGGTAGTTTAAGCACGTGATATTCGAGATGAAGATCGGATAGCTGATCCTCCACCTGTACCAACAGTGGCTCATATTCCACCGCATCTACCATTTCCTGGAGGACCGACTGATACATCACTTTTGGTGAGGTATCAGAACCATGTGGCTCGTTATTTGTGGGATGGCCAAGTAAGTAAATCTATGACCTTTCTATGGTGAATAAAATGTAATTTTAATTATTTATGTATTATGACATATTATACGATTTATTTTTCAGGAGAGAGTTCTGAAGAAGGAGCTGAAGGTTGCTGCACATGGCAGCAAACTGATTGAATGGGCTCCATCACAACTCCCACCTATGATTGAGCTATGGGTATCTGGTTCTGGTCTATCCTCTCTGCAGAATACCAGTTTATCGAGGATAGATCAGAACCTGTTATCCATATTTGTGGAGAGGTTGCATCCCGAGACATCGTCATTCCATATGCCGTTTGGCGAGATGACGATTACATTAGACGATGTTTCATGCCTCATTCATATACCGATTAGAGGGGAGTTATGTAACCCTGCACAAGGGTTTACTGACTCGGATGCTATTACCTAGGCTATTAGTCTAATGGGTGCTACACTGGAGGAAGCAACTGAGGAGATTCGTACAAACAGAGGTCCTTACTATAAGTTTGATTGGTTGAAGAAATTATTTGTCCGTATTCGAGCTGATAGCAGATTTGATTGTGCGGCTAGGGCGTATATGTTGTTGCTACTAGGCTGCACTATTTGTACAGATAAGACCTTTACTCTTGTAGAGGCAAAGTATTTACCACTCTTTGAGGACTTGGAAAGTTGTGGTAGATATTCTTGGGGGGCTGCTGCTCTTGTCACACTGTATAGATATCTCGGAGATGCTTCGTTCTATAGTTGCAGACACCTTGGTGGATATGCCTCTCTATTACAGGTACAACTGCTTAATTTTAATTTAATTTAGACTTGTATTATATTATTTATAATAGCTTTAATTGATGATATTCATTATGTGTCACAGTGTTGGATTCACGAGTATTTCCCAACTGTTGGGAAGAGAGGATTTTCGAAGATTGCTGGTGTTGGTAGTCCACTTCCCAGGGCGATGAAGTGGCAATACAAGCAAGGGACGCAGAAGGTTGATGAGATTAGGGCAGTGTTTGATGGATTGACACCTACTGATGTCATTTGGCGCCCGTTTGAGGATCACATACATACCATACCATTTACTGATATTTGCTTGTACAGGGGTGGCCTGAAGTGGTATGGTACATCTGTACTTTATTTATCTGACAGATGTTTTCGCCAGTTTGGATACAGGCAGTTTATCCCATCTCATCCACCTAATATTGACACACTTGATATAGATTTTGAGTGGGTTTCCTACCATGCGAGCGTCTCGCAAGTGCTACATTATGTCGAGTTTGCAGCTACTCCGTATGATACGGTGGCTGAATACATGCCGTGGTACTACACAGTTTCCCATCCTCTTTTGATACCACCTCAGGGGGAGGCCAGTGAGGTTCCAGTTCCAGAGTTTGATGTTGTACCGGCAGATCCGAGGTTACGACATATTTCACATGAGCTGCGTCGCTATCTCGCTCATCACGTGGCCGAGGAGAATGATGATGATTATGTTGAGATCTTTCGAGCACTACATCTAGCTCAGGGTGGACTGTTACCTCATGGTAGATCGGTTAATTATGGTAGTGAGGACGATGCTTGATGTATTAGTCAGACTTATGTATTTTTATTTAGACTTATGTATTATTCAGACTTATGATTTATATTTATGTGATAATATTCAGATTTATATTATGATTGATGATGTATAAAAAATATAAAAAATAATATGAAGTTAAACGTCACTCATAAAAATATAAAAAATAATAAGAAGTTAAACGTCAATCATAAAAATATAAAAAATAATATGAAGTTAAACGTCACTCATAATAATGGAAAAAATAATATGAATTTAAACGTCAATCATAACATACTCCTTGCATTTCGCTTTCACATTCTTGTTTATGTGAAATCGGCAAAGCAAATTAACTGTCGTAGGAAATACTGTTTCAATTGCTTTCATCAAACCAAGATCTCTATCAGTTAAAATTACTTGTGGACATAACCCTTGTTTAGTAAATAACTATTTCAATTTATCTAGTACCCAGCACAAAGCCTCTATTTGCTCAGATTCCATATAGGCAAATGCAATAGCAAATGTTAACTCAGTTGATGTCACACCAACTATTTCAAACAAAGGTTGCCTATACTTATTGGTTTTGTAAGTACTATCCATAATCAACACAATAGGAAAGAGATTCAACAACTTCACAGAGTCTGGATGGGCCCAGAAGATATCTCTCACAACTTCTGACTCATCTTTTTTCCTACTCCAATAAACATAATTAGTTTCCTCTATCAATTTAAACAACTGTTGCATTTCCGTTCTAGGGCCCCTGATGTTTTTTTTAATCTTACTCTTATGTTTATATATTTGGGTGATTCGAGTCACACTCTTCGGATCTCGTTCTTTCAATGACAACAATATGTGTCTTGGAGGAACATGACATTTTGATAAATCAGCTATATGTTGTTAGTTATCATCATTGAGTCGACTTACAAATGCATGGCCTTCAAATCTATCAGGTAAACCATGGTTGTGAACTCCACATTTTACATCAATTTTCCAACCAGGACCATCTTTTGAAGGTGTTGATCTTACTTTGAAAGGACAATTACATTTTTTGGTAGTACTTTGTGTTTCGCTATCCCCTTCTTTGTATTTTCCACCTCTATCACAACCAGATATAACCTTGTCACTTCTTCCTCTCTTGCCAGTATAGGTGTCCGAACGGGTTATTATAACAGTGACTCTATTCCTCAGTCCAACCTCCTTAATCCACCTAGTCGCCTCTTCTCTTGTAGGAAATTTTTCTGTGGTCGAGAATATTTCTGTTGTATCTACACATGTTTGGTCTTTGTCACATATCATCAAAGGAATGTCCATGTCTCCTAAACAAACTTAAATTAAAAAAAAAACACGAACCGGATAACTATGGACTAAGTTATCCGGTTGATAAATAACCCAAACCGGATAACTTGAAAACAAGAAATTCGGTGTTGAAAATATACAAACCGAATATCTTGGAGACAAGTCATCCAGTTAACAATCATGGCATCCAAAAAGAAAATCGGATAACTTAGTGCTATGTTATCCGGTTCATGAAAAACGTTAATCGGATTTCAGTGTTTCATGTTTTCCGGTTTGTAAAAAAGTCATTCTAGAAATCCTTATCCTGGGTTCTCCGGTTCTCGTCGAATACTGACAAAAATTACTTTTAGACTCGTCTGACTACATGGTAAAAAGTAAAAAAAAAAATTAAATAAAAAATAAAAGGACAAAATTGGAATTTTTAAAAATTTGTAGGGGTATAGGGATAAATGTAGGGGTATGGGGTAAAATTTTCCTTAAATCAAAGCCGATAACCTTTTAAAGGCTTAAATAGTTTTCTATTTTTACAAATTGACGTGTTTTTATTTTTTTACTGTATTTTTATTTTTAGAAATGATTTTTGAATGTTAAAATCTTTTTGATTGTCTTGGATCAAGGAGAAGGCAGGTAACTCTTTGCTTATTGATAGTTCCATGTAAAAGTGGTTTTAGCGACATCCTTGAGAGATTTTTCTAAGTAGCATTAGACGCAATGGCTTCCTCAGTCCATCTCAAAGTGAAATACCACAGTGATGTTAGAAGGCAATTGTCTTGGATGTCGACTTAAGGGCAGTAAGGTGTATTCGCAATGCCATATTAAGAAACCTACTCGCCACCAGAGTGGTATCAAAATAGGCTCGTGAAGAGTAAATATGGATGACCTTGATGTAGTCAAAGATGAGGTCTTTTTGGAGGAAGGACGTGATTTGGTCGCTGGAACCCAAGCCAAGGCATTGAGATCGATTTCCGATGGAGACTTTGAGGTCATTGAACTTGATGACAATTATTCCCAATCAGTAAGGATATGGGCCAGACAACCATCATGGGTGAAGAACATATTAATCAAATGTCTTGAGGCTAACAAAAATCTCTTTTCCATCTCTCCTCATGAGATACTCGACATCGAATCGAACGATATATATCACAGCAAAGAAGAAAATAATCCCGGAAGAAAGTCAAAGCAACACCCAACAGAGTTCAATTCTTGTTAGACGCCAATTTTATTTTTGAAGTAAAACATACTGAATGACTCTCCAACATTGTGTTAGTAAAAAAGGCCTCACAGAAATGGATGATATGTGTTGATTATACTGACCTCTATCGTGCATGCTCAAAGGATTCATATCCGCTGCCAAATATAGAAAAATTGGTAAACAGTTCAACCATATACAAATAGTTGTCATTCACAGATGCTTATTCCAACTAAAATCAAATACATATGTCTCTACTTGATACAGGAAAGTCACTATTCATGATTGAGCAAGAAAATTACCAATATTATGTGATGTCCTTTAGATTAAAGAGCGCATACGCCACCTTACAAAGAATGATGAACAAGGTCTTTCAAAAAGAGGTAGGCAAGAAGTTAAAGGTATATATGGACGACATGACTGTGAAGTCTAACTAAGAAGATTCACATGACCAACACCTAAATTGGGAATTCAAAATGGTTCAACAATATAACATCAGGCTCAATCCAGAGAAATGTACCTTTAGGATCAGAGCCGATAAATTTATAGGGTTTTACCTTAAAAAAAAGAGGGAAATAGGCACCTCCACAAATGCAAAGAGGTCATCCGAATGAATGCGATAACCTCAAATAATGAGGTTATGAAGTTGAACGATATGCTTAATCGATTTGAACAAGTTTATTTCAAAATTATTCCAACATGCACTACTGATGACAGTTTGTCATTACATGATTTTTATGATTATTTGTGAAGAATTCGATGAAATCTCAAGCTAAAGATGATCTAAATATGAAGAAACAGAGCAAAGCCAAGAAATCAGGAAGAAATTGTGACGAAACAAGCAATTTTCAGCATAATTTACATCTTGATGTTTGTCTAGTAAATTGATCATATCTAGAGTTCTATATCTCTTTTTGACACGGGGTTTTCTGCAAAATAAAGCTAAGAAAATTATCTACATTATGCAATAATTGTGTGCGTAACATAAAGTATCACGTGCGCAATGTATTGTGTGCAATATCGTGTGCCCGATGGAAAAGTATCATGCACCCGATAGGCTGTTTTCTGACCCATTATGACTTCTTTTAAAGAGGATTTTGGAAATTTTTCAAGGGTTACGAAAGTTGGAGGCTAGGGCTTTGGGAGCACAAAAAGAGATTTTAAGAGCATTTGAAGCCATTGGAGGCCATCTCTTCAAGGGATTTCTCATGTTATTTCATTTACCGATTATGGTATTATTTCCTTATTGATGTGTAGATAAATTCTCTTAGGTTAGGTTGTGTGATGATGAACCTTATTCAATATTGTTGGTATATTTGTTTGTTTGACTTTGTATGAATCCTTTGAATTATAATTTTATCTAGTTGTTAGTTATACTTAATGCTTTTTATTTGAGATACTTTGTTAATCTGTTATTGCACACATAGAGATTCCTGACCCGTAGCCTATGTGTTGGACCTAGGGGAATTGTTCTACTTATGCTGGTTGAATAGGTATATGCGACCCTAAGTTGTGGCATAGAGAATTAACGATTTGTACATCGCCTAACACTACTTACGCTGCGAACTAGGGATAGAAAGCTCTGAGTATTTGTTAGTGAGTTATTTCATTGGGGCTGGCTATAATGGTTTTGTTAATTCTCCGTGAGATTATAAGGATAATACCATTCATACAAGACATCATACATCAGCAAGAGAGGATAATGGGATTCTAAAACACAACCTGACCGCTTTCATGACATTGTTTCCCAATTTGTTTACTTTTTTGAACTGAAACTTGCAAAAAAAAACCCCCTTATTTACTGTTTTACTTTAAATTGCACAAGTCATTGTCTTGTTCAAACACAATCCTTATGGGTTTGTTCTTTTTATTATTACGACATTATCGATACACTTGGTGGGAAGTCATCAAGTTTTTGACGTTGTTGCTGGGGAGAGTTGATTGCAACAGGGCAACGTTTTGTGCAAGGTTTATTTTTCTTAGTTTGTTTTATTTTATTTTTAGTTTATTGCTTTTTGTTATTTTCTTTTTTTATCATAGTGCTATTGAGGTATCTTTGTTTGTGTGTACGCAACTCAGGTGATAGGAACATAGACCATGACTGCACCAATAATACAAACTATGAGGGACTAATGTAGGCCTACTGACGCGTCACAGGTTTCCTTGGGTTTCATTCTGAAAAATCCTGTGCATTTCAACATCAAATACTCCATATTTTCGAATTTGCAAAATAAACAATTTGACGGAAACACAACTAGTGACCCATGAGAACATCTAGCAAGATTATTCGAGACAACATCCATGTGTCAACCATAAAGTATTACAAAGGATTAAGTTAAACTGAAGTTATTCAGCTGCTCGTTGATTGGAAGAGAGAAGGATTAGATATTATGTCTTCCCAATGGAGTAATAAGAACTTGGAAAGAATTTGAAGATAAATTTTTTGAAAGATTCTTCACTACAACAGAATTCACAGAAAGAAAAGATGAAATCACACAATTTGAACAACAAGAGACCGAATCTCTCTACGATGCTTGGGAGAGGTTTAAACTGTTAATAAGACGGTATCCTAATTACAATATGAGCAGTATATAACAAAAACAATTTTTTGTGAAAGGCCTACAAATGCAAGCACGAATGCTCTTAGATGCATCCGCCAGAGGAACAATCAAGATATTGACCGAACAACAATTAAAGAACCTCATTGAAATGATGTGTATGAATGAGTACCACTCGAAAATTTAAAGTTCGGTAGAGTCTGAAACTAGTGGCACACCTAAATGTATGTTACCTCTTGATACTCATTTTTCTCTTTTGGTTCGGATTGAATTATTGAATAAAAAGCTAGTTGAAATTAGCTTAGATAGAGCTAACGTGAGCTAGGTACAAGCACTTAGGTATGATTTCTGTGGAGGTGAACTTGCGAATGGAAGGTGTTCGTTGGAAAGTAAAAGTGAGAAGGTTCAGTTTGCAAAGTTTTAAAACAACAATCCTTGTTCAAACACATACAATCCGGGGTGGAAAGATCACCCAAATTTATATTTGAGCAATAATCAGAAACCCAATGCCAACCAAGAAATGCCACAAAGCCAAAAAGTAATGTTTCAAAGGAATGCATCACACAAGGAAGAGACTTTGCAGAATTTTATTAAATTCACTAAAAGTAGATTTGATCAGATAAATAAAAACCATGAAGAAATAAGTAGAAATCAGGATGAGTCAATAAAAAAATATGGATATAAAGATTAGTCAGGTAACTAGACAAATAGAAGGTTTTCCGAGCATGAGTTGAGTCAGGTAACACTGTAGACAATTCTAAGAATGAAACATGCAAGGTCGTGGATACAGGTTCAAAGGTACTTATTGAACAAGGTAGCAAAAAGACAGTTCAAGAAGGTTTGATTGAAAGAGAAGGGAAGGGGAATCAAGGTGATGAAGAAGAAAGAGGAGTCACCCTTGATCACTTCATTGATAAAAATTCTACTTGGGGAATAACGAAGAAGCAAATCCTGACCAAACTAAACCCCTACCGAATTACATTAAACCACCTTTCCATATAATTTAAAAGAAATCGGTTCTAGAAGATGAAGCAGCGAGGTTAGAAAAGTTCAAGAAAATGGTAGCTAATCTCTAGGTAAGTATTTTATTCTATGAAATTTTAGAACTGATGCCTAAATGTGTTAAGTTTATGAAGGTAATTTTAAAGGGGTCAAAAGATAAAGTAGGCAAGGAACATGTAAACATGACCGAAAAAAAGGAAGTGATAAAATCTCAAGTGTTTCCACCAAAATTAAAAGATCTAGGTAAGTTTACTATTTCTTGCAATATCGGTGAGGTGAATATCCCTCATGCTCTATGTGATCTTGGATCTAGCATAAATGTCATGCCACTAAAAATGGTAAAAGAGTTGAATGTGTGTGAGATCACACCGATTAACACGACTCTCACCATACCTGACTCATCTGCTTCTCAATCGATTGGCATTTTACGTGACGTGTTAGTACATGTCGACGAACAGGTATTTCCTGCGGATTTTGTAGTGCAGGATAGAAAGGGAACTTCAGGAGGATTTGTTATTCTCGGACGACCATTCTTGGCAATCGGGGAAGGAAAGATTGATGTAGAAACTGGTGAACTTATATTGAAGTTCAATAAAAAGAAAATTGTTTTCAAAGTGTATGATTGGACACCATATGTTGATAATTTGGATACTTGCTATCAACTGGAGGCAAAAGGTAACAAGGTAGACACGGGACAAAGAAGAAGCGAAGTGACCGGCGTGAGGGCATCCCTTGCGCCTGACGTGTTATGAGGATTGAGGATCAAGCTATTGACGAAAAAGAAGAGTTGGATGGGAGACAACCCATCAATTTTAATCTGTTTTTGTTTTGCATAGTTTATTTTGTTTCTATTCAAGACCATACCAAGAGTAAGTAGCTACTCTAACATAAATTTTCCAGGAAGATCTTAATTGTCTTTATTAAACGAGTTGGTAGCTGTTTATGTTTTTTAGATTTACAAGTTATAACTTTAACATTGAGCAGATGATCCAAAAAAGACTTGATCATTCAATTAGAAACTAGCAACTTGAAGGCGAAGGATGAGAAAAGAATCAACGGACTTGTACTCAACCTACATATACCTCATCTAGTTAGGTTTGAGCCAAATATTTCCGTTGTGCACTTTTATTTCTTTTGTAGTGTATCCATGCATTATTCTTTTATCTGGTTTGATTTATTTCCGATTAAGTTATCAAGTTTAATCAACACACATTGAGGCAATATTTTTATAACTTTGAGCCTTTGTAAATAAACCTTTAGTAGTAGGATTACCCTTTGCTAAACACTTTGTGCCTAAGCCTTCCTTTCAGTGACATAGCCAAAAATTCTTAGTCATATTACTTGAAAGATCTTTTATTTCCACCATCTCTTTGAGTTAGGTAGAAGTATAGTTCTTAGAGTTGTATGAAAAAGATAAAGTTTGGGGTTGCTCTTGGATGTTAGCAATGTTTTAAGTTTGGGGTTGGGGTACTTGAGAATATGATCCAAAATTTCAAAATTTGTTTAGAAAAAGAAGTGGAAAAAGATATTTCTTCAAATGAAAAAAAATTGAATAAATGACAAAAGAAAAAGATTGAAATTGTAAGAAGGACCACAAATCTAGAGTACTAACAGAAAGGTATGATGAATGAAGGAGAACTAGGAACCTAACTCCAAAGGTTTAACTTTACTTTCCTAAATATGTCCTACCCTAACATAAGCCTAGTTACAACCTGGAAAGCCCTCTAATGTGTGTGTTTTTATTTGTATTATTAACTCTATTCGAACATGATCAAGCTAAGTTTAATTGATTTTGCATGTTGATTGAGTGATCACCCTATCCATTGAGTAAGTTATAATGAGCTGAGAGACAGGTTGAGTATTCGTCAATGTTGAAGATGTTTTCCGAATTCGCAGGATAGAAGTTGGGTGATAGAACAATGGTCAGATAAAGCAAATACTGAATTTGGTGATGTTCGATTATTGTTGAACGACTTGTGTCTGTTTAAATATGCAGTTACAAGCAAGTTACTTGAGGACAAGCAACATATTAAGTTTGGGGTTATGATGGTAGTTTGTCATTACATGATATTTATGAGTATTTGCAATGAATTCGATGAAATCCCAAGCTAAAGATAAGTTAAATATGAAGAAGTATGAAGAAAATGAAGAACTCGAAGAAAAAGAGAAAAGCCAAGAAATCAGGAAGAAATTGTGAAAAAACAAGGAATTTTCAACATAATTTACATCTTGATGGCTTTCCAGTAAATTGATTATATCTAGAGTTCAGTAACTCGTTTTGACGCGGGGTTTTTTGAAAAATGAAGCTATGAAAATTATCTACATTATGGAATAATTTCACGCGTGATGGAAAGTATCACGTTCACGATGTATTATGTGCAATACCGCGTGCGCAATGGAAAATCATCATGCGCGCGATGGGCCTTTTTATGACGTGTTTCTGACCCATTCTGACTTCTTTTAAAGAGGATTTTGGTACTTTTTCAAGGGTTACGAAAGTTGAAGGCTAGGGGACGAATTTGGGAGCATAAAAGGAGAGTTTTACAACATTTGAAGCCATTAGAGGCCATCTCTTCAAGGGATTTCTCATGTTATTTCATTTATCGATTATGGTATTCTTTTCTAAATGATGCGTAGATAAAATCTCTTAGGTTAGGTTGTGTGATGATGAACCTTATCCAATATTGTTTGCATTATATTTTGGTTTGACTTTGTATGGATCCTTTGAATTATAATTTTATACAGTTGTTGGTTATGCTTAATGCTTTTTATTTGAGATAGTCTCTTAATCTGTTATTGCAAACATAGGGATTCCTAACCCGTAGCCTATGTGTTGAACCTATGGGAACTATTCTATTTATGATGTTTGAATAGGTATATGAGACCCTAAGTAGCGGCATAGAGAATTAACGATTTGTACATTGCCTGACACTGCTTACACTGGCGGACTAGGGATAGAAAGCTCCGATTAGTTGTTAGTGAGTCATTTTGTCGGGGACTAGATATAACGATTTTGTTAATTCGCCGTGAGATTATAAGGACAAGACCATTCATACAAGGCATCATACATCAACAAGAGAGGATAATGGGATTCTAAAACACCAACTTACCGCTTTTGTGACATTGTTTCCCAATTTGTTTACTTTTTTGCACTGAAACTTGAAAAAACCACCCTTTTTTTTGTTTTACTTTAAATTGCACAAGTCATTGTCTTGTTCAATCACACTCCTTGTGGTTTTGATCTTTTTATTATTCCGACATTATCGATACACTTGCCGAGAAGTCATCAAGTTTTTGGCGCTGTTGCCGGGAACAGTTGATTGCAACAGGGAAACGCTTTGTGCAATGTTTATTTTTCTTAGTTTGTTTTATTTTATTTTTAGTTTTATTGCTTTTTGTTATTTTCTTTTTCAATCATAGTGCTATTGAGATATTTTTGTTTGTGTGTATGCAGGTCAGGTGATAGGAACACAGACCATGGTTGCACTAATAATATGAACTATGAAGGACTACTGTAGGCCTACTGACGCGTCAAAGGTTTCCTTGGGTTTCATTCCAAAATATCCTGTGTATTTCAACATCAAATAATCCATATTTTCATATTTATGAAATAAACAATTTGACGGAAACGCAACTAGTGACCCGTGGAAACATCTAGCAAGGTTCTTCGAGACAACATCGATGTGTCAACCGTAACGTATTACAGAAGATTAAGTTAAACTGAAGTTATTCAGCTTCTCATTGTTTAGAAGAGCGAATGATTGGTTATTATTTCTTCCCAATGGAGTAACAAGAACTTGGAAAGAATTCGAAGATAAATTTTTTAAAATATTCTTCATTGCAACACAATTCACAGAAAGAAAAGATGAAATCAAACAATTTGAACAACAAGAGACCGAATCTCTCTACGAAGCTTGAGAGAGGTTCAAACTGTTATTAAGACGGTGTCTAAATCACAATATGAGCAGTATGGAACAAATGCAATTTTTTTGAAAGGCCTACAAATACAAGCACGAATGCTCTTAGATGCATTCACCGGAGGAAAATTCAAGATATTAACCGAACAACAAGTAAAGGACCTCATTGAGAAGATGTGTATGAATGAGTACTGCACGAAAATGGAAAGGTTGGTCAAGCCTAAAACTAGTGGCACACCTAAAGGTATGTTACCTCTTGATACTCATACCGCTCTTTTGGTTCGGATTGAATTATTGAATAAAAAGCTAGCTAGAAGTAGCTTAGATAGAGCTAACGTGAGCCAGGTACAAGCACTTAGGTGTGATTTCTGTGGAGGTGAACATGCGAATGGAAGGTGTTCGTTGGAAGGGACAAGTTAGGAGATTCAGTTTGCAAAGTTTCAAAAGAACAATCCTTATTCAAACATATATAATCCGGGGTGGAAAGATCACCCAAATTTCTGTTGGAGCAATAATAGGAATCCCAATGCCAACCAAGAAATGCCACAAATCCAACAAGTTCTGTTTCAAAGGAAGGCATCACACTTGGAAGAGACTTTACAAAAATTTTATTAAAGTCACTCAAAGTAGTTTTGATCAGATAAATAAAAACCATGAGGAAATGAGTAGAAATTAGGATGAGTCCATAAAAAATATGGAGATAAAGATTAGTCAGCTATCTAGACAAATAAAAGGTTTTCCTAGCTCGAGTGGAGGATTCAGAGGTAAGACTATAGATAATTCTATGAATGAAACATGCAAGGTCGTGGATACAGGTTCAAAGGTACTTATTGAACAAGGTGGCAAAAAGACAGTTCAAGAAGGTGTGATTGAAAGAGAAGGAAAGGGGAATCAAGGTGATGAAGAAGAAAGAGGAGTCACCCTTGATCACTTTATTGATAAAAATTCTCCTTGGGGAAGAATGAAGAAACAAATCCTGACCGAACCAAACTCCCCTTATCGGATTACATTAAACCACCTTTCCATAAAATTAAAAAGAAACTAGTTGAAGAAGATGAAGCAGCGATGTTTGCAAAGTTCAAGGAAATGGTAGCTAATCTCAAGGTAAGTATTTTGTTCTATGAAATTTTAGAACTATTGCCTAAATGTGTTAAGTTTATGAAGGTATTTGATCGGTGGTTTTTATGCGTTATTTTACTGTTAATTTTAGTTAGTTTTATTATATGTTTAATTTCATTTTAATCCTGTTTACCGCATTTTATGCTTGGTTTGTGTCTTTTCAATATTTTGAGGTTCAGATAAGCATTCACGAGGAATCAGAGCGAAAACTAGGAAAAAACGCAAGAATTCTGAGAAAGTTGCATATGCGTGTCAGGATGCCTGGACCAAAAAAAATCAACAAACATAAAATATATTAGGCAACCAGTTCTCTTATCTATACTATGTTATAGGTCTCTTCATTAGCTTTTCGACGCTTCGAACGGGGACCAAAATGGACTTACGGATCAAAAGTTATTATCGAAACAATTCCAGTTATAAAATCCCGTGAGATGACACGACCGCCCGTGTTAGCTGACACGGCCCGTGTCAGTAGATGAGTTTTGGCAAGGAAAAAAAGGGACTTTTTGGCTACAAAATAATTTGACAATCAAAGATTGGAAAAATCAAGGCAATCAAAGAACTAAAGGTTTTCAAGAGTGGAAGCAATTGAAGATCGAAGTAATCCTATTATCTTGTAATGTATAATCTTTGTTTTGTTTTTCTTTTGAATAATATGAGTAACTAGACCTTAATGTTAGGGAGGTGTCCCTGATCTGGATCTGTAATGAATTTTATATTAGTATTGCAATAACAATCTTTCTTTTTCATATTTGATTTGATCTCTAGCTATTCGTAATGCTTGCCCTATCGGACAAACAGGGTTTGATTTGTGATTAACGATCAGGCTGGACCACCGTTGTTAATGCTTTGCTCTAGATTATTCTATAGTGGATATTGCCTAGGAATAAGGATACCCTATAGAAATCAGAATATTCCTGATAATTGATTTCTTGATTTTAAACGTGATTATTTATGGACATCGTAATTAGGTTATGAAATCAAAGTTTTCCCACTAAGGAATTAGGGGTGAACATTCTAAAGAACCGGTAATTAATTATTTAAAATAAGTTATTCCAGTGTTAATTCAGAGTTGTTGCTGAGTCAGATCATACACCATCTCTAGCACAGTTTACTCATATTTGTTGAAACCACTTAGTCAATTTCCTTCTTGTATTTTAAATTATTTTTATATTTAAAACAGACAATTCCAAAACCCCAAGTGCTTTTGTTTAACTAAAATAAAACCAGAACTCTATATCCTCAAGCAGTCCTTGAGATCGACATTCGGGGAAATTCCCTTTTATTACTACATCGGTTAAAATAGTACACTTGCTATTTTTACGATTAGTATTATTAAAGGGGTCAAAAGATAAAGTGGGCAAGGAACATGTAAACATGACCGAAAAAGAGGAAAGGATAAAATCTCAAGTGTTTCCACCAAAATTAAAAGATCCAGGTAGGTTTACTATTTCTTGCAATATCGGTGAGATGAATATCCGGTATGCTCTGTGTGATCTTGGATCTAGCATAAATGGCATGCCACTAAAAATGGTAAAAGAGATGAATGTGTGTGAGATCACACTAAGTAACACGACTCTCACTATAGCCGACTCATGTGTTACACAACGGATTGGTATTTTGCATGACTTGTCAGTACATATCGACGGGCTAGTATTTCATGCGGATTTTGTAGTGCATGATAGAAAGGAAACTTTAGGAGGATCTGTTATTCTCGGACGACCATTCTTGGCAACCGGGGGAGCAAAGATTGATGTAGAAACTGGTGAACTTATATTGAAGTACAATAAAAATAAACTTGTTTTCAAAGTGTATGATTGGACACCATATATTGATAATTTGGATACTGTCGCTACTCGAAAAATAGTCGACCGGAGGCGAAAAGGAAGAAAACAGAAGAGTCGCCATCGAACTTTATTTATCCCATGAGGGGAAGGGAAAACATCGAGAAAACCCAAAAATGGAAAGGATAAGATGGTCTCGCAACCAAATTACGGGTTCGGAAGCCGGTTATGCGAGGAGAAGGTATTAGCACCCCCCACATCCATCGTACTCGATGGGAACCATTTGCTTGTCTATGTGTAAGGATGTTTGCTAAAGGATATTGCTTTCTAAGAGTGTTCTAAGAGGGAAAGAGAAGAGGTTTAGAAACAAAGAATGTGAAAGAAAATAAGATGAAAGAGAATGGTGGAAACAAAAAGGAGAAGAAGGAGAAGGAGAAGAAAAGGAGACTCGATAGGACTTCGCGATCCTATGCCTACGTATTCCCTCGTGCAATGGTGTAATACCCCAAATTTTGACCACTTAGATTTCCCATCATTGTGAAAATCATCATCACAATATGGATGAACTATCATGCCTCATTAGTCTCCCCAAAGATGGGTGAGCATCTACTACAATCAAAACTAGGGTTTCAAGCCCTCTCTGAGTGCTTAGACAAAGGATCAATCAAGAAATGACATGATCTTCAACTTGTCTAACCTCTCAAACATCCACAATGGATCAAAAAGGACTCCCACTTCAAGGATTAAGCACGAGGCTGCTCTCTTCTAGGTGGATCAAGTCTCAAGATCGACAGTGTCACCAAATTAGGGTTTTGGTCGACCAGGGCCTCCAGATGGAAATTTTCATCTGGACACAAGGCAATGATCCAAAACATAACCTAATATACTTCATGGAACCTCATGAACCCATGCATCAAGTCAATTTTGCCTCAGGGGAGGCATTCATCAAAAATCAGGAATTAGGGTTTCTTGACCTAATTCACCCCTAAGTTGACTTTTGGGACAAACCATGAGCCAAGACCTCAAGAGATGATTTGATGGTCTCTAATATACCATATTGATCCATTTGGAACAATGGATTGATCCAAGAAGTTTGAGCAACAAGTCTCAATTTCATCTGCACCACAATTAGGGTTTTAAGGGAAAAGTCAACCGTAACTTTGACTTTTAGCCAGGACATGCTCCCAAACCCTAATACATGATTGAATATACCCTATTACACCCATGGAACATGTCCATCAAGTTTGATTTAGGTCAATGACATGATTTCCTGAAGAATTGCACAGTTTGGAATTCATCTGATAAAAAGTCAACTGTGCACAAAAGTCAACTTTGACTTTTTGAGATTTTTCACCAAAATTGATTTTTAACCCTAAAATGATGTTAATGTATGATTTGGATCATCATTCATCAAGAAAAATCAAGAAAAGTGAGATAACTTGTAAAAGGGGTAACCATAAAACTTAGAAATTTTTCTAAGTTAAAAATAAAGTGGCAAAGGTACCAACTTTGAAGGACCATAACTCCTAAACCACAAGGCCATTTTTTCTCATCCAAATATGGATTTGTAGCCCTCATTATCACCTACAAAAACTTCAACTACAAGTCATTCCAATTCATTAAGGATTTTGAGTTATGGAGTGATCAAAGTGGCTGAAAAGTGAACATGTCACTTTTTCCAACACTTAGTGAAATTTTCACTAAGTCAGATTCTGCCTCACTTTTTGCCAAATGTAGGGGGGTTTTTCACTTGGAATCAAAAGAGATCAAAACCAAACATGTTCAAACAGTTGTTGTATCATGTAAGAGCTTTCCAAAATGGCCAAGAACATTGCCAAATTCAACTTACACCATGAGATACAACATTGCCAAGTTGCCTTGTTGAAATCTGTCAAGGCAAGGCAGAATTTGCAACTTTGGTCGATTTGTCAAAATCAGCCAAATTCAATTGCTCCAATCCACTTGGACACCTCAGAGGATTGAATCCAAAGGGGACAATCACTGAGCCAAGTCTCCAAAGTCCATGGAACAAGAAATAGCATGTTGAACCTAGAATGGCCAAAATAGGGACAAAACTTCAAATTTGGAATGAGGCATTCAATGGAACCATCAAGGTGGCATGGACTGAGCCATTCTCATCTGAAATCAGTCAAGACTTATCCAAGACCAAGGGGACCAAAGCTCTGTGCCCTAACCTCTAGTCAATGGCTAGAGGAGACTTGCATTTCCATTGGCCAACATTGAGGAAACCTACTTACCAGCTGCCATGCACTATTCCTTGCAAAACAAACTTGCTCTACTATAAATAGAGCTCAATTGTGGTCAGTTTAAGTACACCAAAGCCATCTAACAGATGCTTTCCTCAAAATCTCTTCTTTCACTCCAATTTTGCCTTCTAAGGGAAGTCACTATCGGGTTTTGAGTTTGAGAGCAATTCCAATCAAACCAATCACTCACACACCTCACATACATCACATATGAGCTGATCAAACACTCACATAACTTCTGAAACATCAATTTCATGAAATCATCAGCTGGTTGCTCAAGGTTTTAACCAAAGTGCAGCTGAGGTACCACAAAATGATCCAGCCAATTTCAATCAAGTCCAACCATCCAAACACAATCCATAGGGTGTAGGGAAGCTGTTCAGATCATCACAACTCAACTGTAACACCTCCAAATCAAAAATCACTTTGAACTTGCTGTCACGGCTTGGAGGTAAGCACATGCTTGGTCATCTCTCAATCTATGCATATTTCCTCGCACAATAATTTGGCCATATGTTCATAATCATGCATGGAATGTTTTCCCTCAATTAATTGCATTGTTTGAATCGTGTATCAAAAATCCTAGCCTTCATGCAGAAATTAGGGTTCTTGAGGTCTCTTCGTGATTTCTTGTTGTATGTTTAATTTAAATGAAATTAAAGTACATAGACATGATCGTGAGGTTGAGACGAGCATAATGATATGTGGATTGCATGATATGATTACGTATTCATGGAGATTGGATGGAAAATGCAAATCTGAGAAACCAAGAACACGCGCGTGTTCTTCAGCTTGTTCTTGACGCCATTTTTAGAAATTCAAATATTTGAATTTTGTGATTTTGTTTAATTGATTCAAAAATTAATTTCTCTCTGAGTTTTAATGATTTTGAGTTGATTCTTTTTTTAATAATTCACAAAAATGTTAAAATACTTTATTTTACCAAAAAATCCCAAAAATATTATTTATTTCATATAATTGATATTTTTGCAAAGAATTAATATTTTGATTGTTTTTTACATATTAAATATTTTTTCTACATTGATTTTGCAACTTTTAATGCTTTCTAATTATTTTGTAGGTCAATACTTAATTTTTGAAGCATTAATCCAAGATCACAATTTGCTTTCCATGTGTTAAACAATTTTTTATCATTTTAAGTGAATTTTTATTCAAATAAATACATTTTGAAAATAAATTAGGGCTTTGGATTAATTCAACCTTCATAAAATCAATTCAAAACACTTTGGGCCTCTAATAGAGTGTAAGACCCAATCCTTTTTTGACCAAATCATTTTTGGGCCTCACTTATTGTATAAGTCCCGATACCGTCAAAAAACAAACGGCGCGATCGTCGCCTTTTCAAAAATCATCTGGGCCTACCCTCGAGTAGTAAGACCCATTTCTTTTCTTTAAAACCTTTTTGGGCCTCTTGAGAGAGTGTAAGACCCATCCCCCCTTGTACAAAAACTTTTTGGGCCTCACTCATTGTATAAGTCCCTCTGTACAAGTAAACGGCGCGATCGTCGCCCGTTTAAAAATAAAAATCATCTGGGCCTCTCCTTGAGCTATAAGACCCATTCAAAACAGTTTGGGCCTCTATTAGAGTGTAAGACCCAATCCCCCTTTTAACCAAAACATTTTGGGCCTCACTTATTGTATAAGTCCCTCCGCGTTAAAAGAAAACCTCGGCGCGATCGCCATTTTTAAACAAAATATCATTTGGGCCTACCCTCGTGTTATAAGCCCCACACTCTTTTCTTTAAACCTTTTTGGGCCTCTTGAGAGAGTGTAAGACCCATCCCTTTGTACAGAAAACCTTTTTGGGCCCCAGTCACTTGTATAAGTCCTGCTGTACAAAGTCAAACAGTGCGCTCACTGATAAAACCCTGGGCCTCTCCTTGAGCTGTAAGCCCCAAACCTTTCTTTTTCAAAGCACTTTCTCCTTTGATTTTGAATATATTATTGTTTTCAATCTTTCTTTGTTGAACAACTAACCAAACAGCATGGAAGCACTACAACCGAGTAAGTGGTTATCGCTTTCATTTATTGCTTTCATATTATAAACTGTATTGTGGGGCTGCTCACTGTAAGTCTCCTTTCATAAACTCATATCTACTGTGTAATAATAGTATAGATATTTTGAGTTTCCCCGGCAACTACGTCTAGAAATAGGTGACGCCGTTTCGTTTATTCGTAGAAATAGACGCCTAGATCCCCAATATGAGCACCAGATACAGTCTTCTCTTCGGCTGTCCTCCTTAGGAATCGTCAAGAAGCTCTACTCCCCAAGATGAATGTATTCTCCGTGAATGGCATCTTTGAGTTTCTTCCAAATTCTAGAACTTTCCTGACTTGATCTATTCCTTGTGGATAGCTTGCCTTGAATGTCTCGGGGTTTGGGTACCCACTACGGTCATAATCTTGGACCTTAACTAAGGAACCCTCTTTAAAAGCTAGAAGTCGCTGGATAGTAAACCTCGCATGTTTACCAGTGGTTTTTATCTTTAAAAGAGTTATCTCTCCTAATGGAAAGGAGATGATAAGACCCACGGGCTTCTTAAAAGCATCGGCCTCCTCTTGGGCATTATTCAAGGACCCTACGGCTTCTTAGAAGTATTCACCGCCTCCTCTTAGGCTTCGTATAATGATATCTTCCTCCGGGAATGATAGCCTCCTCTTGGGCTTCGTACAAGGACCCGTCGGCTTCTTAAAAGTTTCCAGCCTCCTCTTGGGCTTCGTACAAATTGTCCCGACGACCTCCTAGAGGTATAGGAACAGAACCTAGTCATTCTCATAGAACAGTCCTTTCATAGAGTCTACTACTGTTTCACAAAGCATAGTACAAAAGATAAAACTCTAGACTTGGACAGTCTAATCTTCCTTGAGTCTCAAAGACATTCTCAAGCATCCTTCGTTAAATAGGAAGGAAACCCGCAGACTCGGACAGTCTCAACACCCTTTGGATTTCCCGTTTCCTCAAAGAGAAGGAAATATCCTGGATCCTTGAATCAAATCCATGAGTACAGTATTGCTCATATAAGAACTGATTTTCTCTTTCAAAATCAGTATATTGAACCTGTCACTCAAACTGAAACAGTCACCTTAGCCTCCTCTTGGGCTTTGTATAATGATTCTCCCTAGCGGAGTCAAACAATGTTTAGCCTCCCTCTCGGGCTTTGTACGAGACACATAAGAGACTCCCTCGTCGAGTCAATCACCCTTTTCGCCTCCATCTCAGGCTTTGTACGAGATACAAAAAGGTTCTTATTGAGCCAAACAAACAACAGCCTCTATCTCGGGCCTCGTACGAGATACAAAAAACTCTTTTGTTGAGTCAAATAGCCTCCATCTCGGGCTTTATACGAGATACCAAACGACTCCATCGTCGGGTCAAAACCTTTTTCGCCTCTCTCTCGGGCTTTGTATGAGACACAAATTAGCCTCCTCTTAGGCTTTGTATAAGAAAACCACTGGTTGATCCAATCAACCTTCTAGCATCAAAGTTGTGCCTCGTCCACAGCACACAAACATCAACAACTCCTTTCCCTTCATCTAATCGCTGTAAGCGGCAAGCCTCTGGATCATCTACATCCATGCCACTGTCCCTCTTTTAGCATGAGGAATTCCTAAGGAAAGATGGCATTACTCTACACTGAGTTAAAGTCTTCTCCTTCAGGTGAAAACCCTTTCTTCAGAAATTATGGCATTGCTCAGATCCGCGTATCCCAGTTAAAGTAATTCTCCTTCCCCCCTCTTTAGAGATGACAAATTCTCTCTAAAGTCGAGGTCTTTCAGCTTCACGTCTTGGGCTTTGAACAAGACACAAATAGACCTTCAGCTTCACATCTTGGGCTTTGAACAAGATACAAATTACCTTTCGCTTCACGTCTTGGGCTTTGAACAAGACACCAAAACACCCATTTGGAACTACGAACGCTCTGATTTCCCTGTTTCGGTAAACGGGAATACGTAGGCATAAGATCGAAAGAAAAGATCTTAGCGAGCGCAATCAACAAAAAACCCAAATCCCATATCTCCATCAATCAAAAGCAGTAATTCAAAAGCATCAGTCCTAACATCCTAACCCTTGTTCCCCGTCAGAAACCCTTTTCCTAGATTAAAAGAAAGAAAATAGTATTGGCGAAAATACAAATAACCAGTACAAAGGCCCCCCCACATTGATAGCATTCGTAACCTAACAGACCGCTGTTTAAACTCAGTATTCAAAGCAGGGTTAATTGGAGACATCTATTTCCCTTCCTTATTCAGCTCACAATAGGATAAAAAATGAATCGGCCTGTAGTTTTAAGCTCAAACCGCAGAGAGTGACCAGCGCTTAAGAACCGCGTCCAAAATCGCTCGCTACAGAAAAAAATGGCGCCCACCGTGGGGCCCCTTCCTTTCTTTCTACTTCTCTTGTGTGAAAAATTACACAAATGGCGACTCTGCTGGGGAGTCTCCTTTTCTACCTTAGGGCATCATCCCCGTTTTCTATGGAAAATGGGAACTCTACCGAAGAGAAAGATTGACCTATGCTGGTCCATCTCTTAGGCAGGGAACCACAGATTGGGGCTCCCGCCGGGGAACCCATTTCTGTCAGGAACTTAGGAATCGTAGCTTTATAAGTCTAGGATGATTAGGACAAATATATATACTGCTTTTCCTAATTGCTATACGTGTTTATTTTTCTGCTAATGGGAATGCGGGTGATGCCGTATGTGGAAAGATTGAGTATATAACTAGAAAAGACAACCCTTTCGTAGTGCGGAAACTATCAGAAATAGTTGTTACGCGATACTACCCTCATTTGAGGCTGGTGATCTATTCTCGGTGAATGGCACTTACTCTAAGATTGCTCTACAACTCGCTGGCGATCCGCTTGTTGTTTTGCTTTCCTGGGAGGAGCTGATGATAATGAGTACAGGTACAAAAATCACCCTAGTATAAACCTTTGGGGATGGGTAGAGCCTTGACTTCGTGACAACGACCCTTTGACCCCATGTTTTTTCTATGTTTTTGTGTGCTGCATTCATGCATTCATTTAATAAAACATTAAAACATTCAAAAACTTTCTCTTCTAGTCTCTCTGTTTTTCAAATTAAACTAAGACTGTGATTGCAAATATCAGAGAAGAGGATTACGCTAATGGATTTCGGTAGAAGGAGAACTCACCAGTATACCTTCAAGGTTCCAAAGCTAGAGGATTTGAGAAAGTTAGCGAGGATGATCGTTAACCCAGAGGCTTTCAGAGCCAAGCATGGTGGTTTGCTACCACTGTTAAAGAGTCCATGTGATTAAGGGGGTCATGGACGCGCTCATTCAGTTCTACGATCCGGTTTATCACTATTTCACATTCCCGGATTACCAGCTATCACCAACGCTAGAGGAGTATTCTCATCTGACTGATTTACATATCACTGATCGAGCTCCATTTTCTGGACTGGAAGAAATTCCAAAGAATCAGACTATTGCAATAGCAATTCATTTGGACGAGTCTGAGGTCAGGACTCACATGACCACTAAGGGTGGCATCCAAGGTTTGCCAGCCCAGTTCTTGACAAAGAAAGCTCTGTACTTTGCTAGTATAGGGAACGGGACTGCTTTCGAAAGCATCTTTGTCTTGCTCACCTACGGGTTATTTTTGTTTCCCAACATCAATAACTTCGTCGATATCAACGCTATTAAGGTTTTTCTCATTGGAAACCCTGTGCCGACTTTGCTCGCAGATGCGTATCATTCTGTACACTTGGGGAATTTATACAGCGGAGGGGAGATCACATGCTGTGTACCTTTGCTCTACAAATGGTTTATCTCTCACTTGCCCAAGTCTGCTGCTTTTTGGGATTGCAAGAGTGTCTTACGTTGGTCGTAGAAGATCATGTCTCTCACCAATTCCGATATAGATTGGTGTAATAGGATTTATGAGGGAATCAGAATCATTGACCGTTGTGGAAACTTCCCCAGCGTGCCCCTCATAGGAACTAAGGGAGGAATCAACTATCATCCGATATTGGTTCTTCGTCAATTTGGATACCCGATGAGACACATCCCACTGGGTGTTCATCTGGAAGGTCTTTTCTTCAAAGAAGGAGAAAATGACAGAGCACTAAAGATGGAAATAGTGCAAGCTTGGAAACATGTTCATAAGAAAGGACGAGAGTCTCTGGGAAAACCAGATTGTGTCTCGGTGGAGCCTTATCTCCATTGGGTACAAACTAGAGCTCTCAAGCTAAAGATGCCTTATCCGCGTTACGGAATTCTTCCGCCGAGGGAAACTGTCATGTACTTCATGACGGAAACTGAAAAGCTTCAGGTTACTCTCAACAAAGTTCAACGGGAGAGAAGGTCTTGGAAGAACAAGTACCGCACCCTCGACTTAGAGTGTATCCAAATACAGCAACTACTAAAAGAGAAAGATGCTCTGATTGAAATTTTGGAGCAGCATGCTGTGGAGAATCAAGATGACCAAAGGAATTTGCTCGCTCCTTTCACTTGGCAAAGGAATAACAACCCGACAACGGCCCAAGAGCCCCGATTAAAGAAAAGGAAGATACCAGAATCAGCACCTGATTTCTCTTCAGAGAGGACTCGGGACCCATTAGTTTAGGTTTCTGTTTCTGCACTTTGTAATCTACTGTATTTCCATTTCTGTAATCCTTTGGAATTCAATAAAAAGGGGTTTACCCACTGTTTGATATTTGCAATCTAATTGTCGAAGTTTATTTTGATTAAACAAAAAAAAACAACAATTAATATAATCATTGCATTCATCATTCTCACATCGCGTATTCTTCTTCCCTACGAATCTTACATTTATTTCTCGATTCTAGAGTCAAACTGTCTCATTCGTACAATACTCGGGCCAATCGTCAGAAAAAGATGGATGATCTTGAGGAAGAAAACAGAGAGTTGAAAGAAGAGATCGACGCTCTAAGAGAGGATATGAGAAAGCTTCGTAACGACATGCAAGCCATGGCAGAAGCTCAGCTACAAAGAACTGTGATCTCAGAGATCACCTCAATGCCCATCATAGAAAAGTATGATCCTAGGTATCAGATGCCGAAAGATCGTCCTTGGGGCATGCCTGTTAACTATATCCCGGAAGGATATGTTCCGCCGATCACTGAAGATCAGGGAATCGCAACAGAAGCCGCTGGGCCTGAAGGTTACAAACTTCGGGAGGCGCCAAGACTTACCGCCGTAGTCACGGTACCACCCCCTGTGGTGCACACTGTCCCGGAAGGACAGATTCCACAAACACCTTCTGGTAAGAAGGAAACTATGTTTGACAGAATGGATGAATTCCAGGAGCAATTCTTGGAAATGAAGAAAGAGCTGCAAGCCATTCGCGGTCAGGATCTATTTGGAAAGGACGCCGCAGACCTCTGTTTGGTCCCAAATGTGAAAGTCCCGCACAAGTTCCAAGTGCCCGACTTTGAAAAATACAAGGGTAACTCTTGCCCTCAAAGCCATCTGGTGATGTACGCTCGGCGGATGTCAGCCCAAACGGAGAATCAGGACCTGCTGATTCACTACTTCCAGGATAGTTTAACCGGTGCCGCACTCAAATGGTACATGGGTTTAAACCGTACTACGATCAGTACATTCAGAGATCTTGGTACTGCCTTCGTCCAACAATACAAGTACAATTTGGACATGGCACCCGACAGAGATCAACTCAGATCAATGTCGCAAAAGGACAAAGAAACCTTTAAGGAGTATGCTCAAAGGTGGCGTGAAATTGCCGCTCAAATTTGTCCACCTCTTGAGGAAAAAGACATGACAAAAATCTTCTTAAAGACCTTAAGCTCATTTTACTATGACCGAATGATTGCCAGTGCACCCAGTGATTTCACCGAAATGGTCGGCATGGGTGTACGTCTTGAGGAAGCTGTCCGAGAAGGACGCTTGGTAAAAGACACTGGATAAACGAGCGGTACTAAAAAATACGGTAGTGCTCTCCCTAAGAAAAAAGAGCAAGATATTGGGAATATCTCTCTCAGAAAGCAAAGGCGACGTTATCAGCCAGTAGCAGCTGTTACTCCTGCTATCGGCCCCGCGCCTGTTCCTATGTATCAACCTCAGGTTGCGCAGAGCCAACCTGACCAACAAAGGACACAACAGCCTCTTCAGCAGGCTCTTCCTCCATATAACAACAACCGTACAACACGGCCACCAGGATTTGATCCTATACCCGTAATGTACACAGAATTATTTCCGTTACTGCTGGCTAAGGGGCACATTCAGACTAAGTCTCCCCTTTCAGTTCCAGAAAATCCGCCTTTCTGGTTTAAAGCGGATCAAACGTGCCCTTATCATCAAGGAGGTTCAGGGCATAACATAGAGACTTGCCTCAATTTCAAGTCCGACGTGCAAAAGCTTGTTAGGAGCGGGCTCTTATCTTTTAAAGATACGAATCCCAATGTTCTTACGAACCCGCTGCCTCAACATGAGAAAACTGCAGTCAATCTGATTGAGAAAGAGACTAACAATGTCTATCAAATTCACGATGTACTCTTATTGGAGACCAATCTGGTCAAGATGCATTGTAGACAGAGTGGATATGGCCATGTGCTACCTCATAATTATCACCAGTGTGATATCTGCTCTAAAGACAACCAGGGATGTTCTGTGGTGCAAGCAGCTCTACAGGAACAAATGGATCTTGGATGGATCCAAGAGCACCGAGTTCGTGGAGTTAACATGGTTTACACGAATTCCAACGTCATTCAAAACCACGACATCCGTGCGATGAATGTCAACTTGGTGGCGATGCACTCAAGGAAAAGCCAGTATCATAATCTGCCGCGGCACGATTACAGTTCCTGTCTGATTTGCTCGGTAAACAAACAGGGATGCTCTTTCATACAAGAGACCCTCCAGCGTCAGATGGATCTTGGATGGAAGCAAGACTACCATGATAGGAACTCCTATCAAATCAACATGGTTCAGATCTTTGACATTCGCGTGATGAATACCGACCTGGTAGAGTTACATGCTGAGCAGGTCCGACTCAGATTCTTAATATCACATGACTATCAAAGCTGTAAAGCGGGTTGTAAAAACGATCGAGGTTGTACCCTTGTCCAGGAGGCGCTTCAGCACTTGTTAAATCATTGGTGGATGCCAATCTATATGGATGAAGATACTCAGCAGATTAGTATCAGTAACAGGAATCCCACTCGGCGTCAAAGTCAGGATGTCTGATCAGTGGAAGCTAACCTAGTGAGGTTACATTGTATTCAAAGTGGGCGTGGTCAGGTGCCTCCACACAACTATGACAATTGTAGCCTCTGTTCGGAAAGTAACCAAGGGTGTTACCTTGTGAGAGCAGCTCTTCAGGGTCAGGTCGATCGTGGAGAAATTCGTCCATATCCAGGTTCAGGACCCATCGTTTGGTCGCCGAACTACCTTGTCGATCAAGTTGAGGATGTTGTCACCCTCTCTGGTCATCACCATACCAGGGATGTTTTTACCATCATCCCTCTACTTGACGAATCTAGAGTTCCCAACCGGGAACGGATCGAGATTACTTATGATGGTCAGAAAAATCAGAAGGTTCCCATAGTCATCTATCTACCGGGGCCGCTACCATATGAATCAACTAAGGCTATCCCTTACAAATACGGTGCAACAGTAATCGAGAATGGAAAGGAAATTCCATTACCCTCCGTCGTGAATATTGCAGACATCAGTCGTGTAACACGGAGCGGTCGAATCTTCAACCGAGGGGTTGGAGAATCCAA
Organism: Lathyrus tuberosus; assembly: GCA_022829125.1. NCBI lineage: Eukaryota > Viridiplantae > Streptophyta > Magnoliopsida > Fabales > Fabaceae > Lathyrus > Lathyrus tuberosus. Next base: position 12,784,889 of record JALAZF010000048.1, read on the forward strand.
CAAAGAAAAGGAACTTCAGGCAGAAATTCCTGATCCGCCAGTCGGTCAATCTAGTAATCCCGACTTTTCAAAAGACAAGGATGAGATGCTAAAGCTCATCCAAAGGAGTGAATATAACATTGTTGATCAACTGTTACAGACTCCTTCAAAGATCTCAGTATTATCATTGTTGCTCAGTTCAGAAGCCCACAGAGAGGCTCTACAGAAAGTCTTGGAGCAAGCCTTTGTGGAACAGGATGTAACAATCAGACAGTTCGATAGTATTGTCTCTAACATCACTTCCTGCAACAATTTGGGATTTAGTGATGAGGAATTACCCGAAGAGGGTTGCCGTCATAACATGGCGCTCAATATTACAGTTAACTGCCAGGACGATGCTTTAGCCAGCGTACTGGTAGACACAGGGTCAGCCCTGAATGTTATGCCGAAGTCCACTTTGATGCAATTATCATTCAAGGGCCCTCCGATGAGAGTCAGCGAGGTCGTCGTCAAAGCATTCGACGGATCCAGAAAAATAGTTATTGGCGAAGTTGATCTTCCCATAACTATTGGTCCTCACACTTTCCAAATCACTTTCCAGGTCATGGACATTCGGGCAACATACAGTTGTTTATTAGGAAGACCTTGGATACATCAGGCTGGAGTGGTTACTTCAACCCTCCACCAAAAGCTAAAGTTCGTCAAGGACGATCAACTTGTCACGGTTTGTGGGGAACAAGCCTTGCTCGTGAGTAACTTATCATCATCTGCTTGTGTAGTACCTGAGGAGGTTATTGGAACTCAGTTCCAAGCACTATCGGTGAGCAAGGACAATCAGTTCAAAGAAGGAACTTCAATTTCTTCATACAAAGATGTTATCAAAGCGGTCGAGAGTACCGATACGACAGGATGGGGATGGCTTGTTGTTCCTATTAACAATAAAACAAAGAAGGGTCTTGGTTTTTCTGCAACCTGTACCCAGACAGCTGTCAACGATGAAAGTCTTCATCCCCTTCAAAACTTCTTCCACATTGGAGGTTTTCTTCACCCAGTGTCTCAGACAGTTCATGCTATCAATGAGGAAGATCCCTCTGACGCAGATGAAGAATGGAAGTCCTATCTTAATAAGGATGGTTATATGTCTCAGGAAGAGGTGCCTATGCCTTTTTGCTTTCCTACGGAAAGTCCGAGATTTATACCAAGATCAGATGTCGAAATGATCTACGGAGATTATGATCCGGAAGGATGCCGTGCTCCGCCAAATTCATTGGAGGAAGACACTCCGATGAAAGATAATTTTGACTACAACTACTATGGCCCAATGGATGGCCTGCCAATGTGGCAGCCTTACCCAGGAAACTTGGGGTAAGAAAGTTAGCCGAGTAATGAAACTCAGCTGAGCGTCATTGAGCAGAATACCTGTGTCCCCACCATGTCATGGGATCAACACTCAGGTCATTCAGAAACTACTCAACATAAAGATGAATTCGCAATGTTTGCAGGACTTGAATTCATCAACTACGCTTTTCCTGAGGTCAACGTCATCGAGAGAAATGACTCCTCTAATTCCACAGAAGTGTGGGACACCCTGGGACAACCAAGTGGAAAATACGACTATATAGTCAAGTACACCGCTCCCGAAAGCTCTCGTATCAGGCTCAAAGATATCCAGTCAACTGGATGGGGAGATGCAGCTGAGAGCACCAATGCTATGCAAAATACAACAGAGGAATCCTCCTACGACAATTCTGCCTGGGAGACAGATTCCAATGATCCCGCTCCACCAGAAATCAGCGTTATTTCTAAAGACAAATCAAGGAAGGTGCCAGACTTTGTGATTCACCGAGGAGTTCGCCACCAATAGGTTACCGTCGAGGTTCCGAAGGTCGTTCACCAGTCAAAGTAATTGCCATCTTTAACCTTTCACCCTGCCCAGGTGAAACGGATGTTTTGATAGGGCTCTCTTTCTGTAAATTTCCCTCTTCGCGTTGCCCAGAGCGACAGAGTTTTGTTTTATAGGGCTGTAGTTTCAAGAACCGACTTGTTCATTAATAAAATAACGTCGTTCTGTAATTTCCGCGTTAATTGCTGTTTTCTCTTTTTGCTTTTTAAGAAAATGGTAATCCTAAAAAACATTCAAAAATAAAAACAAGCAGTAAAATCAAAACACTACACACACTTGCATTTTCTCTATCTCTTCTAAACACGAATCATCACGTCATGCAGATTGCTTGTTTTATACCCCGTTGAAACATACGATCCAATGCCTTCTCCCAACTTTGAGTTCCCGGTATTCGAGGCTGAAGAAGAAAATGACGACCAAATTCCAGAAGAGATCTCCCGACTACTCAGACAAGAGGAAAAGTCCATTGAACCTCACAAAGAGCCGTTGGAAACGGTAAACTTGGGTTCAGAAAAAGAGAGAAAAGAAATCAGGATCGGAGCACTGCTCAGTCCAACTGCCAGAGAGGATCTGATAAAGCTTCTCAAAGAATTCCCCGATGTATTCGCTTGGTCTTATCAGGATATGCCAGGGTTGGATACCAGCATCGTGGAACATCACTTACCGTTGAGATCGGAATGTCCGCCAGTAAAGCAAAGGTTGAGACGGACTCACCCGGACATGGCTATCAAAATTAAGGAGGAGGTACAAAAACAGATCGACGCGGGTTTCCTCGCTACATCTGAATATCCTCAATGGTTAGCCAACATCGTACCCGTTCCCAAAAGGGATGGAAAGGTCAGAATGTGTGTTGATTACAGAGATCTAAACAAGGCAGGTCCAAAGGACGACTTTCCTTTACCACACATTGACATGCTGGTTGACAGCACAGCAAAGTTCAAAGTATTCTCCTTCATGGATGGATTCTCGGGCTATAACCAGATCAAAATGGCGCCGAAAGACATGGAGAAAACTTCGTTCATTACCCCATGGGGTACCTTTTGTTACAAGGTAATGCCGTTCGGTTTGAAGAATGTCGGGGCAACCTATCAAAGGGCCATGACTACTCTGTTTCATGACATGATACACAAGGAAATCGAGGTATATGTCGATGATTTGATTGCAAAATCAAGAACAGAGGATGAGCACGTTGAACATCTGTCAAAATTGTTCGAGCGTCTAAGAAAATTCAAGCTCCGCTTGAATCCCAACAAGTGCACCTTCGATGTCCGTTCAGGGAAACTACTAGGGTTCATCGTCAGCCAGAAAGGAATTGAAGTTGATCCTGACAAGGTCAAGGCCATTCAAGAAATGCCCTCTCCGAAAACTGAAAAACAAGTCAGACGATTCCTGGGACGTTTGAACTACATCTCCAGATTCATATTCCTTATGACCGCGACGTGTGCGCCGATTTTCAAATTACTCAAAAAGAACCAGGATTGCGTTTGGTCAGAAGATTGCCAAACCGCCTTCGACAGTATCAAGGAATATCTGTTGAATCCTCTGATTCTATCACCTCCAGTGGAAGGAAGACCACTGATCATTTACCTCACAGTCCTAGAGGACTCAATGGGATGTGTACTTGGCCAACAAGATGAAACTAAACGGAAAAAGTCTGCCATTTACTATCTAAGTAAGAAATTCACCGACTGCGAAACTCGGTACACAATGCTTGAGAGAACTTGTTGCGCTTTGGCTTGGGCAGCCAAACGTCTTCGCCAGTACATGATTCGTCATACTACTTGGTTGGTCTCCGAAATGGATCCGATCAAGTACGTTTTCAAAAAACCTGCTCTCACGGGAAGGATTGCCCGTTGGCAGATGTTACTATCAGAATATGACATAGAGTACCATGCTAAGAAAGCCGTTAAAGGAAGTATATTAGCCGATCATTTGGCTTATCAACCGATTGACGATCAAGAATTAATCGGGTTTGACTTCCTGGACGAAGATGTCATGTATCTAAAGATGAAAGATTGCGATGAACCGCTACCCAGTGAAGGGCCAGAACCAGGTTCCCAGTGGGGACTTATCTTTGACGGAGCAGTCAATCATTATGGAAACGGAATTGGGGCAATCATTGTTACCCCTCAGGGTTCCCACATTCCTTTCACAGCTCGACTTACGTTCAAATGTACGAACGACGAGGCCGAATATGAAGCATGTATCATGGGTCTCGAAGAAGCGATTGAATTAAGGATCAAAAACTTGGACGTATACGGCGATTCAGCCCTGGTTATTAACCAGATAAAAGGAGATTGGAACACATACCAATCAGGATTGATTCCTTACAAAGACTATGCAAGAAGGTTGTTACCCTTCTTCAACAGAGTTGAGTTTCATCACATCCCTCGTGATGAGAATCACATGGCTGATGCATTAGCCACTATCTCTTCCATGATTAGTGTAGGTCAATGGAATGACATACCTAAGATCGACATAATGCGCCTTGAACGGCCCGCTTACATCTTCGCGATTGAAGCAGTCATAGACGACAGACCTTGGTATCACGATATCAAATGCTTCCTTCAGAAACAAGAGTACCCATCTGGGGCACTCAGAAAAGATAGAAAGTCCCTCAGAAGATTGGCTGGAAACTTCTTCCTGAGCGGTGACACTCTTTATAAGAGAAATTTTGACATGGTCTTGCTCCGATGCGTCGACAGACCAGAAGCAGACATGCTCATGAAGGATCCTTTGGCACTCATGCCAACGGACACACAATGGCGAGAAAAATTCTCAGGGCCGGGTATTATTGGTTGACCATGGAATCCGACTGCTACAAGTACATGAGGAGGTGTCACAAGTGTCAGATATACTCCGACAAAATTCATGTACCGCCATCACATCTCAAAGTTCTTTCTTCCCCGTGGCCATTTTCCATATGGGGAATCGACATGATTGGCTTGATCGAACCTAAGGCTTCAAACAGACATCGGTTCATTCTAGTAGCCATTGACTATTTCACCAAGTGGGTCGAAGCAGCGTCATTCGCCAATGTAACCGACAAGTGGTGGTCCGATTTATCAAAAACAATATCATCTGCCGTTATGGTGTTCCAAGCGAGATCATTACTGATAATGGATCTAACTTGAACAATAAGATGATGGAAGAGTTGTGTGCAGAGTTCAAGATCGAACACCATAACTCATCTCCCTACCAACCCAAGATGAATGGAGCGGTAGAAGCGGCTAACAAGAACATCAAGAAGATCGTTCAAAAGATGGTTGTAACCTACAAAGATTGGCACGAGATGCTACCCTTTGCTCTTCATGGTTATCTCACATCTGTCCGTACTTCAACAGGGGCAACCCCTTTCTCTCTAGTGTATGGCATGGAAGCAGTGCTCCCCATAGAAGTAGAGATCCCATCGATCCGGGTATTGATGGAATCTAAGCTTACCGAAGCTGAATGGTGTCAAAGTCGACACGACGAACTGAACCTGATCGAAGAGAAGCGAATCATTGCACTATGCCACGGTCAGTTGTATCAACAGAGAATGAAGAGGGCGTTCGACAAAAAGGTCCGACCTCGTGTCTTCAGAAAAGGAGACCTTGTGCTCAAGAAGATATAATCATTTCTCACTGATTCTCGGGGCAAGTGGACTCCAAATTATGATGGCCCCTATGTGGTCACGAAAGCTTTCTCAGGCGGCTCCTTGAGACTTGCAACCATGGACGGAGAGGAATTTGCCTACCCCACGAATGTTGATGTAGTCAAGAAATACTTCACCTAAACTAAAAAAAAAACGTCTCGGTGGATTGAAAACCCGAAAGGGCGGTCCAGGCAAAAGTTAGAGACACGAAAAAAATCATCCCGGTGGATTGGAAACATCAAAGTACAATCCAGGCAAAAATTAGGGATAATGGCAAGTAACTATGTTCAACAGAGGCAAGTCCCTCAGCAACAGCAGTTACATCATCCATCGGAGGAAAACGCCAGTCAAGGTCATCTTCGACAGAAGCTCAGGATGTCCCGAACTCAAAGTTGGTAGAAGGATAGTGGTCGTTATGTTTCAACGTAGCCCTTTTCCCTGTAAATTACCATTTTCTAACTTTGTAAATACTCTTTGGAATCACGCGTTTGGCTGATCTCCATCTTATCAATAAAATTTGAGCCCTCGTGCTTTTGTTTGTAACTCTTTACTTGTTTTAGCTTTACAGAACGACGTTGTTTAAACTTAATCAACGATTCTTGAAATAAAACAAAAATGAATTTACTTGTTAAACTTTTTCTGCTTTTAAATTAAAGATGGCATTTCTTTTTACTGTTGAACATCAGAAGAACATCGATCGCTTCTCCCGAAGTAAGCGAACTTCAAAGTGCAGAATCAAAGTACTCCTTCTAAGCCAGTATGCCTGAATGAAGGGATCAACTGTGTCAGAGACCTTGTTTTGTCTGACATCCTCGGCCGAGTTCTCATCTCCTAAGTCCGATCAACATAGCTCCCAACGGGACTATCTCTCCTAAGCAAGGTGGAATTGCTATTTTGAATCAACGGTACTTCTTCGCCCCGCGATGGCCGAGTATCCAATTGTGTTCATCCATTAGTCTGTATGTCGCGTCTGTTTTGTCAGCATATACATACGTACATCATGCATTTTTTATTTGCATTTACATTTCATATTACATCACTATCACTCTAGTCGGTTTTGTCCCTTAGTGGTAGAAGTCCTCTCAATCAAGTTGTCAGTTCTTGCCTCGTCAGGAAATACTGTGTCTGAACAACCTCGTTTCCAGTTTAATTCTGGAAAGAAGTTGGTCCTTGACCACTTTGATAATTTGAATCTCTGAATGACCAGAGAAACCTTCAACAGACATCACTCTTCGCCATTGAAGATGATATCCTTGCTTTCCCGGATTAAGGAAAATCCACAGGGAAAGCCTCGTGATCAGAGATTCGGCAGCACGCCAGTTTTGCTCCGAAAAACCACTGATGAAAAGGTCATCGGCACCTCAAAATTGGACCCCATCATATGGCATTTCTCCGGGAAGATCCCGAGAAAAGTATGATGTAACCCCAAGCAGAAGGAGTTTCTCAAGAGACTCGTTTTCCCCAGTAGAATCGACAAATGGCGTCTCCAAAACAGAGAAGTTTGTACACATCTACAACTCAGACGTTGGGTTCCCCGGCAAGTCTGACATCAAACCTTTTTCCGTCAAATGGCATCTCCCCAGGAAAATTTGGCGAGAAGTTTGAAGGAAAACCGCTACACATAGCGTCCCTTGTCAATAAAGTTTATTGACAAAAGAAACTAAGACCAGTTCTTGGTAGGAAACCAGGATCGAGGGGAAGTTTAAATCAGAAACTAAGACCAGTTCTTGGTAGGAAACCAGGATCGAGGGGAAGTTTAAATCAGAAACTAAGACCAGTTCCTTGGTAGGAAACCAAGAACGAGGGGAAGTTGACAAAAGAAACTAAGACCAGTTCTTGGTAGGAAACCAGGATCGAGGGGAAGGTTAAATCAGAGACTAAGACCAGTTCCTTGGTAGGAAACCAAGAACGAGGGGAAGTTGACAAAAGAAAACTGAGACCAGTTCCTTGGCTGAAGACCAGGATCGAGGGGAAGTTTACCTTTTCTAAGCATCATCGCTTAGCTAAAAGAAGATGAATGCGTAAGCTACCATTCATAACCACCTTCAAAATTTTGGGTATTCCGATATTTAATCCTCTTGCACCCTGAATGCCCGAATACCTTCGCCATTCACACCTTCGGGTCCAAGAAGATTAAATAGGGGCATCAGTAATACCCCAAATTTTGACCACTTAGATTTCCCATCATTGTGAAAATCATCATCACAATATGGATGAACTATCATGCCTCATTAGTCTCCCCAAAGATGGGTGAGCATCTACTACAATCAAAACTAGGGTTTCAAGCCCTCTCTGAGTGCTTAGACAAAGGATCAATCAAGAAATGACATGATCTTCAACTTGTCTAACCTCTCAAACATCCACAATGGATCAAAAAGGACTCCCACTTCAAGGATTAAGCACAAGGCTGCTCCCTTCTAGGTGGATCAAGTCTCAAGATCGACAGTGTCACCAAATTAGGGTTTTGGTCGACCAGGGCCTCCAGATGGAAATTTTCATCTGGACACAAGGCAATGATCCAAAACATAACCTAATATACTTCATGGAACCTCATGAACCCATGCATCAAGTCAATTTTGCCTCAGGGGAGGCATTCATCAAAAATCAGGAATTAGGGTTTCTTGACCTAATTCACCCCTAAGTGGACTTTTGGGACAAACCATGAGCCAAGACCTCAAGAGATGATTTGATGGTCTCTAATATACCATATTGATCCATTTGGAACAATGGATTGATCCAAGAAGTTTGAGCAACAAGTCTCAATTTCATCTGCACCACAATTAGGGTTTTAAGGGAAAAGTCAACCGTAACTTTGACTTTTAGCTAGGACATGCTCCCAAACCCTAATACATGATTGAATATACCCTATTACACCCATGGAACATGTCCATCAAGTTTGATTTAGGTCAAGGACATGATTTCCTGAAGAATTGCACAGTTTGGAATTCATCTGATAAAAAGTCAACTGTGCACAAAAGTCAACTTTGACTTTTTGAGATTTTTCACCAAAATTGATTTTTAACCCTAAAATGATGTTAATGTATGATTTGGATCATCATTCATCAAGAAAAATCAAGAAAAGTGAGATAACTTGTAAAAGGGGTACCCATAAAACTTAGAAATTTTTCTAAGTTAAAAATAAAGTGGCAAAGGTACCAACTTTGAAGGACCATAACTCCTAAACCACAAGGCCATTTTTTCTCATCCAAATATGGATTTGTAGCCCTCATTATCACCTACAAAAACTTCAACTACAAGTCATTCCAATTCATTAAGGATTTTGAGTTATGGAGTGATCAAAGTGGCTGAAAAGTGAAAATGTCACTTTTTCCAACACTTAGTGAAATTTTTACTAAGTCAGATTCTGCCTCACTTTTTGCCAAATGTAGGGGGATTTTTCACTTGGAATCAAAAGAGATCAAAACCAAACTTGTTCAAACAGTTGTTGTATCATGTAAGAGCTTTCCAAAATGGCCAAGAACATTGCCAAATTCAACCTACACCATGAGATACAACATTGCCAAGTTGCCTTGCTGAAATCTGTCAAGGCAAGGTAGAATTTGCAACTTTGGTCGATTTGCCAAAATAAGCCAAATTCAATTGCTCCAATCCACTTGGACACCTCAGAGGATTGAATCCAAAGGGGGACAATCACTGAGCCAAGTCTCCAAAGTCCATGGAACAAGAAATAGCATGTTGAACCTAGAATGGCCAAAATAGGGACAAAACTTCAAATTTGGAATGAGGCATTCAATGGAACGATCAAGGTGGCATAGACTGAGCCATTCTCATCTGAAATCAGTCAAGACTTATCCAAGACCAAGGGGACCAAAGCTCTGTGCCCTAACCTCTAGTCAATGGCTAGAGGAGACTTGCATTTCCATTGGCCAACATTGAGGAAACCTACTTACCAGCTGCCATGCACTATTCCTTGCAAAAAAAACTTGCTCTACTATAAATAGAGCTCAATTGTGGTCAGTTTAAGTACACCAAAGCCATCTAACAGATGCTTTCCTCAAAATCTCTTCTTTCACTCCAATTTTGCCTTCTAAGGCAAGTCACTATCGGGTTTTGAGTTTGAGAGCAATTCCAATCAAACCAATCACTCACACACCTCACATACATCACATATGAGCTGATCAAACACTCACATAACTTCTGAAACATCAATTTCATGAAATCATCAGCTGGTTGCTCAAGGTTTTAACCAAAGTGCAGCTGAGGTACCACAAAATGATCCAGCCAATTTCAATCAAGTCCAACCATCCAAACACAATCCATAGGGTGTAGGGAAGCTGTTCAGATCATCACAACTCATCTGTAACACCTCCAAATCAAAAATCACTTTGAACTTGCTGTCACGGCTTGGAGGTAAGCACATGCTTGGTCATCTCTCAATCTATGCATATTTCCTCGCACAATAATTTGGCCATATGTTCATAATCATGCATGGAATGTTTTCCCTCAATTAATTGCATTGTTTGAATCGTGTATCAAAAATCCTAGCCTTCATGCAGAAATTAGGGTTCTTGAGGTCTCTTCGTGATTTCTTGTTGTATGTTTAATTTAAATGAAATTAAAGTACATAGACATGATCGTGAGGTTGAGACGAGCATAATGATATGTGGATTGCATGATATGATTACGTATTGATGGAGATTGGATGGAAAATGTAAATCTGAGAAACCAAGAACACGCGCGTGTTCTTCAGCTTGTTCTTGGCGCCATTTTTAGAAATTCAAATATTTGAATTTTGTGATTTTGTTTAATTGATTCAAAAATTAATTTCTCTCTGAGTTTTAATGATTTTGAGTTGATTCTTTTTTTAATAATTCACAAAAATGTTGAAATATTTTATTTTACCAAAAAATCCCAAAAATGTTATTTATTTCATATAATTGATATTTTTGCAAAGAATTAATATTTTGATTGTTTTTGACATATTAAATATTTTTTCTACATTGATTTTGCAACTTTTAATGCTTTCTAATTATTTTGTAGGTCAATACTTAATTTTTGAAGCATTAATCCAAGATCACAATTTGCTTTCCATGTGTTAAACAATTTTTGATCATTTTAATTGAATTTTTATTCAATTAAATACATTTTGAAAATAAATTAGGGTTTTGGATTAATTCAACCTTCATAAAATCAATTCAAAACACTTTGGGCCTCTAATAGAGTGTAAGACCCAATCCTTTTTTGACCAAATCATTTTTGGGCCTCACTTATTGTATAAGTCCCGATACCGTCAAAAAAATAAACGGCGCGATCGTCGCCTTTTCAAAAATCATCTGGGCCTACCCTCGAGTAGTAAGACCCATTTCTTTTCTTTAAAACCTTTTTGGGCCTCTTGAGAGAGTGTAAGACCCATCCCCCTTGTACAAAAACTTTTTGGGCCTCACTCCTTGTATAAGTCCCTCTGTACAAGTAAACGGCGCGATCGTCGCCCGTTTAAAAATAAAAATCATCTGGGCCTCTCCTTGAGCTATAAGACCCATTCAAAACACTTTGGGCCTCTATTAGAGTGTAAGACCCAATCCCCCTTTTAACCAAAACATTTTGGGCCTCACTTATTGTATAAGTCCCCCGCGTTAAAAGAAAACCTCGGCGCGATCGTCATTTTTAAACGAAAAATCATTTGGGCCTACCCTCGTGTTATAAGCCCCACACTCTTTTCTTTAAACCTTTTTGGGCCTCTTGAGAGAGTGTAAGACCCATCCCTTTGTACAGAAAACCTTTTTGGGCCCCAGTCACTTGTATAAGTCCCGCTGTACAAAGTCAAACAGTGCGCTCACTGATAAAACCCTGGGCCTCTCCTTGAGCTGTAAGCCCCAAACCTTTCTTTTTCAAAGCACTTTCTCCTTTGATTTTGAATATATTATTGTTTTCAATCTTTCTTTGTTGAACAACTAACCAAACAGCATGGAAGCACTACAACCGAGTAAGTGGTTATCGCTTTCATTTATTGCTTTCATATTATAAACTGTATTATGGGGTTGCTCACTGTAAGTCTCCTTTCATAAACTCATATCTACTGTGTAATAATAGTATAGATATTTCGAGTTTCCCCGGCAACTACGTCTAGAAATAGGTGACGCCGTTTCGTTTATTCGTAGAAATAGACGCCTAGATCCCCAATAGGAGCACCAGATACAGTCTTCTCTTTGGCTGTCCTCCTTAGGAATCGTCAAGAAGCTCTACTCCCCAAGATGAATGTATTCTCCGTGAATGGCATCTTTGAGTTTCTTCCAAATTCTCGAACTTTCCTGACTTGATCTATTCCTTGTGGATAGCTTGCCTTGAATGTCTCGGGGTTTGGGTACCCACTACGGTCATAATCTTGGACCTTAACTAAGGAACCCTCTTTAAAAGCTAGAAGTCGCTGGATAGTAAACCTCGCACGTTTACCAGTGGTTTTTATCTTTAAAAGAGTTATCTCTCCTAATGGAAAGGAGATGATAAGACCCACAGGCTTCTTAAAAGAATCGGCCTCCTCTTGGGCATTATTCAAGGACCTTACGGCTTCTTAGAAGTATTCACCGCCTCCTCTTAGGCTTCGTATAATGATATCTTCCTCCGGGAATGATAGCCTCCTCTTGGGCTTCGTACAAGGACCCGTCGGCTTCTTAAAAGTTTCCAGCCTCCTCTTGGGCTTCGTACAAATTGTCCCGACGACCTCCTAGAGGTATAGGAACAGAACCTAGTCATTCTCATAGAACAGTCCTTTCATAGAGTCTACTACTGTTTCTCAAAGCATAGTACAAAAGATAAAACTCTAGACTTGGACAGTCTAATCTTCCTTGAGTCTCAAAGACATTCTCAAGCATCCTTCGTTAAATAGGAAGGAAACCCGCAGACTCGGACAGTCTCAACACCCTTTGGATTTCCCGTTTCCTCAAAGAGAAGGAAATATCCCGGATCCTTGAATCAAATCCATGAGTACAGTATTGCTCATATAAGAACTGATTTTCTCTTTCAAAATCAGTATATTGGACCTGTCACTCAAACTGAAACAATCACCTTAGCCTCCTCTTAGGCTTTGTACAATGATTCTCCCTAGCGGAGTCAAACAATGTTTAGCCTCCCTCTCGGGCTTTGTACGAGACACATAAGAGACTCCCTCGTCGAGTCAATCACCCCTTTCGCCTCCATCTCGGGCTTTGTACGAGATACAAAAAGGTTCTTATTGAGCCAAACAAACAACAGCCTCCATCTCGGGCCTCGTACGAGATACAAAAAACTCTTTTGTTGAGTCAAATAGCCTCCATCTCGGGCTTTATACGAGATACCAAACGACTCCATCGTCGGGTCAAAACCTTTTTCGCCTCTCTCTCGGGCTTTGTATGAGACACAAATTAGCCTCCTCTTAGGCTTTGTATAAGAAAACCACTGGTTGATCCAATCAACCTTCTAGCATCAAAGTTGTGCCTCGTCCACAGCACACAAACATCAACAACTCTTTTCCCTTCATCTAATCGCTGTAAGCGGCAAGCCTCTGGATCATCTACATCCATGCCACTGTCCCTCTTTTAGCATGAGGAATTCCTAAGGAAAGATGGCATTGCTCTACACTGAGTTAAAGTCTTCTCCTTCAGGTGAAAACCCTTTCTTCGGAAATTATGGCATTGCTCGGATCCGCGTATCCCAGTTAAAGTAATTCTCCTTCCCCCCTCTTTAGAGATGACAAATTCTCTCTAAAGTCGAGGTCTTTCAGCTTCACGTCTTGGGCTTTGAACAAGACACAAATAGACCTTCAGCTTCACATCTTGGGCTTTGAACAAGATACAAATTACCTTTCGCTTCACGTCTTGGGCTTTGAACAAGACACCAAAACACCCATTTCCTCCTATAGAAGAACTACGAACGCTCTGATTTCCCTGTTTCAGTAAACGGGAATACGTAGGCATAAGATCGAAAGAAAAGATCTTAGCGAGTGCAATCAACAAAAAACCCAAATCCCATATCTCCATCAATCAAAAGCAGTAATTCAAAAGCATCAGTCCTAACATCCTAACCCTTGTTCCCCGTCAGAAACCCTTTGCCTAGATTAAAAGAAAGAAAACAGTATTGGCGAAAATACAAATAACCAGTACAAAGGCCCCCCCCACATTGATAGCATTCGTAACCTAACAGACCGCTGTTTAAACTCAGTATGCAAAGCAGGGTTAATTGGAGACATCTATTTCCCTTCCTTATTCAGCTCGCAATAGGATAAAAAATGAATCGGCCTGTAGTTTTAAGCTCAAACCGCAGAGAGCGACCAGCGCTTAAGAACCGCGTCCAAAATCGCTCGCTACAAATGGGAAAGTCAGAGTCAACGTAGTTCGGAGGACTACGGGTGAAGAAGATGGAAGGGGGCTCGCCAAGATCGTTGCGATCTTGTGCCTACGTATCTTTCATTCGGACAAGAATGAAGAATCAGAGCAATCATAGTTCGACCGACTACGGCTTGTTGGTGTTTTTTTATGGACGATGCTAACGTGCGGGTTCTAGCAGTTAGGTGTATTACAGCTCGCTCGTGGAGTCTTATGCGTTACCTGTTTGCGGTAGAACGGACGTAACATGTCCTTTTTGAAAAGGTTGATTTTCGCCATCAAGGCAAGATGTCACATTTGATTTGTGAAGGTTGGTTTTAAGGGGTGAAATAAGTCCTTGGATAGGAACCCCTTCGGGTAGTACCCAATTCTTTATCTCAAAAGGTTTGTTATGAAAATGGTGTGGCGAATATAGTCACGTCTTCGTATTGAAAGACGAGTATCGAGACTACACACTCTAAAGTGAGCATCCTAATACTCGAAGAGGAAAAGGTCTTCACCTAATCCTCTCTCTTTAGTTCAATACAAAGAGAACTTTATTCTCTTATTAAAAGTGTTTTGATTTAGATGGTAAATGCTTCATGATAGTGAACCCTAAAGGTAATGTCAAGCACTCGGGATAGGAGAAGGCCTTCGCCTAACCACTCCACGACCATCTAAGTTTATTAAGAAAAAGTTTGAAAATGCACTTGGTACAAGACCAAGGTTTTTAGGCACAAGGAGATGAAATAAATAGAGAGAAAGGTTTTTGAAAGAAAGGGGTGGTGAATATGGTCACGTCTTCGTATTGAAAGACGAGTATCGAGACCACACACTCTAAAGTGAGCATCTTAATACTCGAAGAGGAATAGGTCTTCACCCAATCCTCTCTTTTTAGTTCAATGCAAGAAGAAGTTTATTTTCTTATTAAAAGTGTTTTTGGTTTAAAAAGAGAAAGAAAAAGGGAAATGAAATAGAAATCAAAATGAAATCGAAATCAAGATCAAACAGAAATAATTAAATCCCTAGCTCACAAAATTAACAGTCAAATGAGTTAATAAAAATTGGAAACCAAAGATTAAAAATCTAAACATTAAAAATCTAAACACAAATTAAAGTGAAAAAAGATCTATCTATAAACTAAAAATGTTTTTGAGATTTTTAATTAATTGAAAATAAATGAAATAATTAATCTAAAAAATAAAGTTTAAATAAACAATATTTAGAAAAATAATGCTAATGCTAATTAAATAAATCTAAATCAATATTAAAAAAAATAAAAATCTAATAAGATAATTCTAAAATTATAACATAATAAAAAATTAAAAATAAAAGATAGTTTTAACAAAAATAATGAAAATAAAAAAAAAGATTACTCAAAAGACAGAAAAAAAGAAGTGAGGTGTGATTAGAAATTGGACCTCAAGAAAACCAATCTACAACCCAAATAGAGGACCCAAACGAACCGGGTCGGATTAGTGCTCAAAACCCGGTTAAGTTCAATTGCCAAAAGGATTAGGTTTCACCGTCAACACACTCACGCTGAAAAATGCAAGAGAAACTCCTAGCCTCAAATGAAAACGAAGAAAAACATGGCGGATATCGCGAAACCATTATCAACTTCGCTCGATTTCAACTCTCTCGCTCACAAATCTCTGTCTTTGTTTTCTTCAAATCGCAGCAGTGGTGACGCGTCGTGGGCGATTCCGGCGGCGGTGGGGCTGTTGTTGTTTGTCGGAGATGAGGTCGAGGCGATGATGTTGGGGTTTGTGGATGTGTTTTCGCGGTGGTGGTAAGTTACTGTGATGGGTGGTTCGATCGGTGAATGGTAAAGGGTTGTTGAATAATGACAGTTGAAGTGGTGACGGTTTGTTATTGTTGGGTTAAGATTGTGTGGATGGAAGATTTAGAAACTGATATGGTGTTGTTGTTCTGACTGTGAGAGTAAAAGTGGCGGTGATGTCGAAAGATCGCGACGAGATGGTGGTGGGTCGTGGCGATTGTTGTCGTCCTGAACGGAGGTATCAAAGTGGCGAGTTGAAGAAATATTGGCGTTCAAGTCATCGGTGAATGCGTTGAAGGAAGATGATATAGCAGCGGAGTTCTTCTCTCTAGAAACAGCTTCACTCTCTTCCTGTGAAATGCAAATGCGAATAGTGCTGGCTTTGTTGATGATTCTCTACATTCCTCTATTTCTTGTTTGGCTGTTATGGAGGTTAGTATGTTGGTGGTTTGTGAGTGAAAGTGGTTCGGCTATGTTTGGGCGTTGAGCTTGGTGGTGTGTGTTGAACGGAGGTGATTGTTTTGAACTACAACGAAGTGGCGTTGAGGCTGGAAGAATGGAAAGGATGTACAAGGTGGATGAACGGAGGTCTCAAAGTGGAAGAAGAACAATGAAGATGAAGAACAAAGTTCTTTAATGATTTATTTTTCAATAAAAGTCAGAGAGAGAGTTTTTTCTTTTCTTGTTTGGGTTTCTACCTCTTTTTTTCGTTCTCCCCCTCCTCTTTTTAACTCTGTTTCTTCTTTGAATCAAAACCACAAAACTTGTTTTTTCACTTTTTTGAATTTTGTCTTGTTGTCTTGTGAGACATCATTTTCTAATTCAAGTTGTGATGTATTGTTGTTGGTTGTTGTAGCAGATTTGTACAGACTTTGGACGGAAGTGGCAAGCTGTATGTGTTGTTATTGTCGAGCGTAGGTTGTTGCAGGTCTCAGGCCCTTAATGTGTGTTGCAGCTTGGTATCATGTTGCAGAGGTTTTGGAGTTTTGGCTTGTCGCATTGTCCTTGTGTACAGGCTGTTTATGCGCATGGCTTGTGTTGGCATTATAATTTTCTTTTCCACTTTTCCTTGCTTTTGAATTTTTGTCTTTTTGTTGTAATGAGATTTTTATTGTAAGACTTTTGTAATTGGAAATGAAATATATGGTTGGATGATGTATTTTTTGTAATTTTGTTTACATGGGCTTTTATTGTAATTTATGGATTATTTATTTTTTGGTAGAAACTTGTGATAAAAATGGGCTTTGAATGCAATATGGAGTTTGTTGAATTTATGGAATAATAATGGTGTAAAATAAAATGGACAAATGGTTAAAAATGGGCTTGTGAACTTTAATAAATTTGAATGGATTAAAAAGGTTATTGAAAATGAAAATTGGATGGGAAAAAAAATGGAAAATTGTTTGAAAATGAAATGGATTTTGGTTTGGATATGAAATGGAAAATTAGATAATTAAATGGATATTGGGAGGAAATTGGTTTTTTTGATAAAAATGGATAATGGAAAAAATGTCGATGATGTGGATAAAAGAAATGGATTTTTATGGATATGGAAATGGTGTTGGATAATGGATACATGAATGGAGAATGGTTTAGAAATATGGGTTAAACATAAATACAAAGAATTTGGTTTAGAATATGGATTAGGAAAAATGGATAAATAACAAAGTGGATAGAAAAAAAATGGTTACGGGAATGGATGTGAATTTTGTACTGTGCCTCCACACTTGAACAACACTAAACCTTGACAAGCGACCTTGAATGCCACAATTCTTGAATTAAATCGAAGAAGAACTTCCTTGAATCAACTTTAAAGTAATGACTCCACAATCTCGAATTCGTCTTAACATGGTTCTGATTGAACAATAAATCTGACGAATCCTGACAAGCCTGATGAATCTTGATGAGGAGTTAGAACTCAACCCTTGCTTCAGACTTGAATGGAAGAACCTCAAAACAAATAAGAAACCTTGATTCAAAGGACCTCCTGATCCCAAGCCTTAAGAGCTCAAAGAAACACATGATCGAATGCAAAGATGATGAAAATGATATGATATGCAAGGTTAGAGTAAGGGTGAAAATGAGGGTGTGACAGATACTTGCTATCATCTAGAGGTAAAAGGTAACAAGGTAGACACACGACAAAAAAGAAGCGAAGTGACCGGCGTGAGGGTATCCCTTGCGTCTTACTTGTTATGAGGATTGAGTATCAAGCTATTGACGAAAAAGAATAGTTGGATGGGAGACAATCCATCAGTTTTAATTATTTATTTTTTTGCATAATTTATTTTGTTTCTATTCAAGACCATACCAAGAGTAAGTAGCTACTCTAGCATAAATTTTCCAGGAAGATTTTAATTTTCTTTAATAAACGAGTTGGTAGCTGTTTATTTTTTTTAGATTTACAAGTTATAACTTTAACATTGAGCAGATGATCCAAAAGAGACTTGATCATCCAATTAGAAATTAGCAACTTGAAGGCGAAGGATGAGAAAAGAATCAACGGACTTGTACTCAACCTACAAATACCTCATCTGATTAGGTTTGAGCCAAATATTTCCATTGTGCACTTTTCTTTCTATTGTAGTGTATCCATGCATTATTCTTTTATCTGGTTTGATTTATTTTCGATTAAGTTATCAAGTTTGATCAACACACACTGAGGCAATTGTTTTATAACTTTGAGCCTTTGTAAACTACCCTTTGGTAGTAGGGTTATCCTTTGCTAAACACTTTGTACCTAAGCCTTTCTTTCGGTGACGTAGCCTTAAATTCTTAGCCATATTACTTGAAAGATCTTTTATTTCCACCCTCTCTTTGGTGTTAGGTAGAAGTATAGTTCTTAGAGTTGTATGAAAAAGATTAAGTTTGGGATTGCTCTTGGGTGTTAGCAACATTTTAAGTTTGGGGTTGGGGTACTTGTGAATATGATCCAAAATTTCAAAATTTGTTTAGAAAAAGATACTTCTTCAAATGAAAAAAAATGAATAAATGACAAAAGAAAGATTGAAACTGTAAGAAGGACCACAAATCTATAGTCCTAACAAAAAGGTATGATGAATGAAGGAGAACTAGGTACCTAACTCCAAAGGTGTAACTCTACTTTCCTAAATATATCCTACCCTAACATAAGCCTAGTTACAACCTGGAAATCCCTCTAATGTGTGTGTTTTGATTTGTATTATTAACTCTATTAGAACATGATCAAGCTATGTTTAATTGATTTTGCATGTTTATTGAGTGATCACCCTATCCATTGAGTGGGTTATAATGAGCAGAGAGACAGGTTGAGTATTCGTCAATGTTGAAGATGTTTTCCGAATTCACCAGATAAAAGTTGGGAGATAGAACAATGGTCAGGTAAAGAAAATACTGAATTTGGCGATGTTCGATTGTTATTGTACGACTTGTGTCTGTTGAAATATGCAGTTACAGGCGAGTTACTTGAGGACAAGCAACAAATTAAGTTTGGTGTTGTGATGGCAATTTGTCATTACTTGATATTTATGAGTATTTACGATAAATTTGATCAAATCTGAAGCTAAAGATGAGTTAAATATGAAGAAGTATGAAGAAAATGAAGAACTCGAAGAAAAAGAGAAAAGACAAGAAATTGGGAAGAAACGAGGAATTTTCAACATAATTTACATCTTGATGTCTGTCCAGTAAATTGATCATATCTAAAGTTCTGTAACTAGTTTTGACGCGGGGTTTTCTGAAAAATGAAGCTAAGACAATTGTCTACATTATGGAATAATCGCACGCGTTATGGAAAGTATCACGTGCACGATGCATTGTGTGCAACATCGCATGCATAATAGAAAAGCATCATACGCGCGATGGGCCTTTTCTGACGTGTTTCTGACCCATTCTAACTTCTTTTAAAGAGGATTTTGGCACTTTTTCAAGGGTTACTAAAGTTGGAGGCTAGGGCACGAATTTGGGAGCACAAAAGGAGTTTTTTAGAGCATTTGAAGCCATTAGAAGCCATCTCTTCATGGGATTTCTCATGTTATTTTCATCTATCGATTGTGGTATTCTTTTTTAAATGATGTGTAGCTAAATTCTCTTAGGTTAGGTTGTGTGATGATGAACCTTATTCAATATTTTTAGGATTATATGTTTGTTTGTCTTTGTATGAATCCTTTGAATTATAATTTTATTCAGTTGTTGGTTATGCTTAATGCTTTTTTTTAGATACTCTTTTAATCTGTTATTGCACACATAGGGATTTCTGACCCGTAGCCTATGTGTTGGACCTATGGGAACTGTTCTACTTATGTTGTTTGAATAAGTATATGATACCCTAAGTAGTGGCATATAGAATTAACGATTTGTACATCGCCTAACACTGCTTACGCTGGCTGACTAGGCATAAAAAAATCCAAGTAGTTGTTAGTGATTTATTTTGTGGAAGAATATCTATTATAATTTTGTTAATTCGTCGTGAGATTACAAGGATAAGACCATTTATACAAGGAATTATACATCAATATGGGAGGCTAGGGGGATTCCAAAACACAACCTGGTCGCTTTCGTGAAATTGTTTCCTAAGTTGTTTACTTTTTTGCAATGAAACTTGCAAAACCCCCCATTTTTTTACTGTTTTACTTTAAATTGCACAAGTCATTGTCTTGTTAAATGATAATCCTTGTGGGTTTGATCTTTTTATTACTGCGACATTATCGGCACACTTGTCGAGAAGTCATCAACTACCATTTCTGCATATTGTTAAGGAAGGAATCACAATTTGAATGGACACCAGAATGTGAAAGGGTTTTTATTTCATTAAAAAGGGGAATTAGCCATACCCTTAATGCTCACTCAATTTATCCCCGATGAATGTATTTTCTAGCACACTTTATAATAGTTCAGAATGACTTTCCTTTGAAATAGGTACTTCGCCGACTAGACTTAACAAGATGGATAACTAAATGGCCCATCGAAATGTCTGAATTCTATATTTCTTTTGAAGCAAGGAAAGCATTGAAGGCCTATGTGTTTGCATATTTTCCTAGTAGAAGTGAATCCTAGTTCACCCAATCCAACACACACTTAGACATTATTTAGAGATGGATCATCTAACAACCGGAGCTGCGGTGTTAGCTTAATTCTAGAAAATGAAGTCATCCTTGTGGTTAAAGTTTCCTTATACTTTGAATTCTCGTCCAACAATAATTAAGCTAAATATGAAGCAATCATCTCCTGGATCACATTGGCGGCAGAGATGAGAGTATAGAATGTTAAATTGAGGACATATTTCCAACTAGTTGTTTCTCAAATCAAAGGGGAAGCGGGCCAATGATCCATTGTTGTAGTGATATTGACGCTAACTAAAGATAAATCGGTGAAGTTCAAGATATCTAATGTTGTGCATGTCCCGAGGGAACAAAATACTATAGCCAACATGCTCTCCAAACTTGCAAGTACAAGGGGGTACAGGGTCAACCATTCAATCATTCAAGAAACTATAAAAAATTCGAGCATTGAGACCCTAAAAGATTTAGTGATGGTCATAGGCGGTACCGGTTAGTCATCGTGGATATCCCCCATGACATCATACATAGAGCAAATTGTTGTTCCTTCTAGTCAACTTAAATATTTGATTGTGGCAGTTTACTATTTTACCAAGTTGGTTGAAATGGAGGCTTTGGTAAAGAGCACAATAGTAAACATCTTAAATTTTATTAAAAGGAATATCAGACTGATAATGGAACTCAGTTCATAGACAAAAAGTTAAAGAACTTATTCAAGGAATTAAAATTTAAACAACACTTTGCATCAGCATAACATCCCAAATGAACTGAGAAGTAGAGGCAGCTAAAACGGTGATGTAGAAGGGAGCCAATACAGATAAGATCTAAGTGTAAAGCTCAATAAGTGGATCCCATTAAAATTTCTTAGCATATATAACTAGTGTATGTAAAGCATAAGGTACACACACTTTTTTCAAACTTACACTATTGGAGTTGCATGTCACTAATACTTTTAGGGGGAGAACCCCAATACGATTTTGTTGCTTGTCTGTTAAGCTTTCATTTCTTTATTATTGTTTATTGAGTCTCCTTATCTATTTCACATCTTTGGGTTAAGATTTGATTCAAATCATTTTAGAATGCAT
The DNA here is from genome assembly GCA_022829125.1 of Lathyrus tuberosus. Lineage (NCBI taxonomy): Eukaryota > Viridiplantae > Streptophyta > Magnoliopsida > Fabales > Fabaceae > Lathyrus > Lathyrus tuberosus. The sequence continues at coordinate 12,806,606 of JALAZF010000048.1, forward strand.
ATTTCAATTGTTTGAGTTAATGGAACAAGAACCATATTTGATGTTGGTTAAAGTTATGTGGGAGGTGGAATCTCAAACTATTTTGGTTAAAGTTATGAGCCGGTAAGGCCTTGCTCCTTTTTTTAATTCCTGTAGATAAACTAGGAATAATCCAACATTCATATAATTAAAGGGAGAGCCTCGTTAAAAAATGGGTGCTAATTCAACGGTGACAAAAATACATCATTATCCTAACAAAATCGGGCTAAGGTTATAACTCGTCTAAGTAAATAATCATTGCACAAACTATACGAAAGGAAGACGATCATCTTCCCCTGCTGCAGATTGGACGGTATCTTCCTCCGAATTAGCATGGACCTCCCCAACGGGAGTTTCCTCTGGAGGTTCTATCCATGTATTCGTGCTCACGGTGCTCATGTTTGTTGTTCTCATCCTCTTTAAGCTTTAACTTTCCACATAACATCTTCTTGCGACCTCCTAATTGTCCTAGATAAGTCCTAACCACCCATTTAGGAGTAAATACTTAGTATATTGAACAAGGTTAATAGGAGGGGCCCTAACTGAAGGTTGAGGAAACAAAAGAAAAGGGGGATTGAATTAGTTTTCAAATATGTCATATTTTCGCGACCTAAAGGCAATAAAAATAATGATAAAAATGACAAGGTATTTTTATCTTTGTTCATCGTTAACCAGGTTAGTCCAGTTCATCTGTCATAGTGATTTTGCCTTCTCAACAGAACTTAACCCAATAATCAAACTGATTATAATCTCAAAAACTACTCGTCAATGACTTCTTAAGGATTATGACTAAACTTAGTCCATTAAGGAATTACAACTCAAAGACTACCCGTCAATGACTTCTTAAGGATTATGACTAAACTTAGTCCATTAAGGAATTACAACTCAAGGTCTACCCATCAATGACTTCTTAAGGCTACAAACTAAAACTTAGTTCCTCAAGGAATTTAACAACTGTTAAATTCGAGGTTTGTGTTTACAATTGTTTCTAAATTAGCAGATACACAAAGTGATAAATAGACTTTACACTTAAGTATATATGAAATAAAGTGCTAAGTGTTTCTCTCTATTTTCTCTTTCTCAATATTGATTTTCACTATTGAAACTTTTCCAACATTTGAATATATGTTTTATCAATGAAGTTCTTCGCGAAAGTTCTCTGTTTCTCAACACTCTTCGTTCTATTTGTATATAGGATGAATAATACCGTTGGAGGATAGAATTGAAAACTTCTTCAAATCCACAACTGTAATAGTGGTATGAGGTTAAGTCGCAATTCGTGGATAGTGGTTTGTAGTACAATCATTGGGAATATCAGCGTACATGTCCTTTTGATTTCGCCGCTCAAATTGTACTATCTTTTAAAAAATTAATTCATTCATTCTCTCTAAATCATTGGCTTTGTATATGAGAGATTTGAAGCTTGATCATAGCTTAGAGCCTTGGAGGTAGACTTCAGAGTCTAGTGAAAATGAGGCTTAAATTTATCATAGTGCATCTGGGTTGTTTACTTCAGAAGCGTTGATTAGGATATCAAGAGGTTGACTTTAAGTTTAACACTTCTTTGTATTACCACTTTGGTTTGGAATCTGATGATGTTCAGAGTCCATATTCTTTCCATCTAGATTCCACAGAGTTTCTATCCAAAGTCTAGAGTCTGATGAAGTCCAGGCTCCAGAGTCTCTCTATCCAGAGTCCAGAGTCTAAAATCCCTCAATCTAGAGTCTAGAGTCTTTATTTGTCCATAGTCCAGAGTCTTTAGATTAACTTTGTTCAAAGTTTGGCTTGTTTAAAGTCGGCTTTATCCAACATCTGACTCGTTCATATTCCTAGTTTATCTAGCATCTGACTTGTTCAGATTCTGCACACTTAACAAACTATTAGAGTACAAAATTGTTCTTTATACTTTGTAATCATCAAAACTCAAGGATAATAGATGTAAAATCAAACTTTTTCCAACAATATCCCCCTTTTTGATGATGATAAATATTATAATTTTGATGACCAATTTTGACTTAATGAATATTTAGCTAAAAATCAGATTTAGGTATGTAAAGTCCCCCTGAGTTTTAGACTTCAAAATTTTCTTAGCTTAAGTTCACAAAGTGAGGCTTGCAATCTCCTCCCTGAGTTTAAGACACATAAAAAATTTGATTTTCAATCAGCACAAATAGTCTCAGGCTTAGGATTTATATTGGGATAAAAATGAATCAAATAATGCGGTGATTTTTTTAGTTCACGGGTGTAAGCAAGTTTTAAAGATAAAAAATAGCATAGTTGATATATTAAATACAACATATGGTAATCGATTATGAAGCTTTTTACATTCTCTAATTTGTTATGCTAGCTTAATGTATAATTGCTAATGAAGCATGATTTCCAACATTCAGAATGGGTTGATGTTGTTTTTACTCTTTCACTTTGCTAGGGAGTTTTAACACGTGATTTTTGGTGTTGAATGCCTTTTGAATTATAGAAAAGGGATAAGGAGAATTCAGGCCCATTGTCTATTCTTATGGTTTTAAGAATGATTTTTCATTAGTTTTCAATCATATGAACAAAACTTTGAATATGTGAGGCCACTTCGCCTTTGGTTTTAATGAGTATTATCCATGTGAATCTAATAAAGTCATCAAGTAGAGTCGAGAAGTACTTGTTACCATGAACAAATGGAGTTGCAATTGTCCCTCAAATATCAAAGTGTAGTAATTCAAATTTGGTAGAGGCATGAGATGAGCTAACATAGTATGGATGTTTTCTTTGTTTTGTCATATCATATAATCTATGATTTGATAGGTGCCATAATCTAAAATTCCAAAAGGAATTGTAAGGTATTGAACAATGAAATGTAGAAACATAAGTGTTGTTTACATGCTTCCAACAAATAACAATGGTTAGGTGTAAATTTGGCTGATAAATTTAAGGATTAACATAATTTAGGCATAAAAATCAAAACGAGTTTAAACTCATTTGAGTACAAGATATTAGTTATGCAAAATCATTAGTTTAAATGCATATGAATTGTTTACTTGAGAGTGACCATGTTTTTTATCATTGAAATCAATGGTATGGTCATGCCTATTATAGTGTGTACAATACCTTGAGTTAGTCTAGCTAAAATGAACCTCTACCTCGACTATTTGCTCTTTTAGCATCAAAAGCATTTTCCACTAGATTAGAATCATCAAGAACATGTGTTGGAACAATGCTGTATTCTTCTTGAGAAACTAAAGAGTAAATTTTGTTAATAGATGACAAGGATTCCATTAACAACACCTGTGTTTTTATCACCTAAATTTTTTCATTCAAACCAGTGAGAAATTGAATAGCTTGATCTTCAAAAATGTAACATCGAGCTGATTTCATAGAATCATATATGCACTGATAGTAACATGTACATGCACGTATTTGTCGATAAACATTCAATTCATCCTAGAGAGTTTTAATCTCTATTAAATACTCCAAAAGAGACTTAGAACCCTGCTTAAGGGAACTTAGGTGAGATCTTATAATGGACACAAGAAGTCTTTCAATTTTGAAAAATCTTTCTTATATATCTTACTAAGAATCAATAGAGTTTTCGCGAAACATAATAGTTTGAGCAATGGAATCCGAAACTGAATTAATAAGCCAAGAATGTAGCAGATGAGTACACATTTCCCAAGCTGCATAATTTAGATCTTTAAGATCTGGTATTGGTGTTGATCAACCAATGATGAACAATATGTTCTTTGCATCAAGGGTTTGTCTCATTAATCAACTTCATCCAGCATAGACAGTTCCATCGAGCTTTAGTGTAACTATAATAGAATTTGGTTCATTATTTGAATGCACATAGTAAATTAAATCTAATTAAGAATAAAATGGAACTTGATGAACAAGGTTATTTCGTGGCGCCATTGATGAATGTTGAAGGAATTGTGCAAAATTCAAAGTAACATAAAGAAATAAAAAAAGAAGACGGTGAAAAACTCAAATTGATAACAAGAATACAAATTTGTGTTGGAATTCAACCATAACCTATGGAGAATTTCACTCAATCTTGACGAACAAGATTGTTATCAATCACGCAATGACAATGAAAAGAAAAGGTTGAGAAAGAAAGAAAGAAAATAATGTTGGAGAAGAAGAAGAATATTTTCTGCAGAGCTTCTCTCTACTCACAAACTATGGAAAACTTCTTTATTCACTTGCAACTGCAAATTCCGTGAATACAATGTTATGAGTTGTTTACAAAAATAAGGGATACTCCCTATTTATAGATTTAGGTTAGCTTGTACCCTAAGCCAAAGCTCAAAACAATAAAAGCCCAAAATAGTTAACACTACTAAAATAGGCCTAAGTCGAAATCCTGTGTGAAGCAACCTGCTTCGACACTTCGACACACTAATACCACTCAACACATAGATATTTCGACACAAAGAATTACATTCTCAACACACCACCTAATTCATTGTGTCTAAGCTATCTATATTCATCATAGCTCTTAGTCTTCTAAACACTTCGACCTACACTCCCTTCATCATGATGTATGCAATCTAATTCTCAGTTCTGCAGTGTTCTAAGTTCATCTTACCTTCTGCTACCTGCTCTCGAAGATAATGGAACCTCATTTTGATGTGCTTGCTTCGACCATGTGCTATTCGATTCTTCGCCAGATTGATAGCTGGCATGCTGCCGATCTTCATGGTAATTGCTCCATGACTCTTCCCTATAATCTCTTCGACCAGATTCACCATCCATGTTGCTTGACATGCATAAAGTGTAGCAACTATGTATTTTGCTTCGCATGACGACAATGCCACTACTGGATCCTTTCTTGAACTCCAAGCAACTGGTACACTACCTAGCATAAACACATATCCAGCTGTGGATTTTCTATCCTCAGCATCACTACACCAACTTGAGTTAGTGTATCCCACTAATTTGCATTCATTTCCTGCATCAACTGTAGGAAACAAAATGTCGTAGTCGAGAGTTCCTATCAGATACCTTAGTATCCTCTTCGTCGCTGCTAGGTGTGATACCTTTGACTTCTGCAAGAATATACTTACCATACCCACACTGTTTGCTAAGTCGGGCATTGGGTGACAAAGGCATTGAAGTGGCCCAATAAGTCTTCTATATTGGATTGGGTCAACATCATCTTCATCTCAATCTTTCGAAAATTGCAAGCTGGTATCAGCTGGAGTCGAAGTTGAATTGCAATCTTGCATCTCGAATCTCTTGAGTATTTCGCCTGCATACCTTCTTTCGTGCATCGACAAACCTCTACTTCTCTTGTAGAATTCGATGCCAAGGAAATATGAGAGATTTCCCAAGTCTGACATTTCAAACTCCTCACTTAGGTCATGTTTGAAATCTTCGATCTCCTTCTTGCAACTTCCTATTATCAACAGGTCATCGACATAGAGACATAGTATAAGCAATTCACTATTGCTTCCCCTTACATATACTCCATGCTCAGTCGTGCACTTCACAAATTCTTTCTCCCTTTGAAAGCTATCAATCTTTTCATTCCAAGCTCTTGGAGCTTGCTTAAGTCCATATAGGGCTTTATGCAGCCTATACACCATTCCTTCTTCACCTTGTTTCACAAACCCAGCTGGTTGTGCAACATAAACTTCTTCGTCTAAGGGGCCATTCAGGAATGCACATTTCACATCCATCTGGCATGTGTGCCAATTTTTCATGTTTGCTAGACCAACAACCAACTTGATTGTTATGATTCTAACAACATGTGCAAATACTTTGACGAAGTCGATTCCTTCCTTCTATAGAAATCCTTTCGCCACAAGTCTCGCCTTGTGTCGAGTTACCTCTACTTTAGGATTCACATTCACCTTGTAAACCCATTGTTGTGAAAAACGATGCCTTGGAAACAAAGTATAAACTATTTCTTTATGATCAAGAAACACACGAGGGTTATGGTAAATGGAAAAACCAAGAAGAACAACAAGGATTGATTATAATTGTTATTCTTTACTTTCTCTTTGAATCAGATTATAAGTACTCAAGAATAACAAATAACCCTCTCACCCTAATTAGGATTTACCACACTTAAGATAAGAGACTAGTATGCTATTTATAATAAACCTAACATACTAAACTAATGGGCTTTCTAAAAATTACCTATTACAAGCTAACTTAGGGTACAAGCTAACTTAAACAATTGGATCCTTAACACAAGCCCCAATTCGACAATTACATACTATAACACAATTAGATTACAGCATGTAGGTCTTCGACAACAGCATGTGAGCAGACTTCGACAACATGATAAACCTCTGTCGACAATACTAGAGTTCGATCAAATATCTCACAAACTTCCACCTTGGAACAAACTCTATAACATCAAGAAATAAACTAGCTTTCTTCATTCAGCTTTATCCACTGCATACAGTGGAAAAACTTGCAACTGGGCAATGTCCTGGTGATCATATCAGAAGCATTATGATCTGTCGAAACCTTCAGCACTTGGACTTCTCCATGCTCGATTACCCCTCTGACGAAATGCAACCTCACATCGATGTGCTTGGTTCGCTCATGATAAGTTGAATTCATTGAAAGGTATATTCCACTTTGACTATCACATTTAACAGTGATAACTCGACCTTGAAGTTTCAGCTCCTTTGCAAAACCTTCAAGCCACAATGCTTCCTTCACAACTTTAGTTAGGCCGATATACTCCGCTTTAGTGGTTGATAAGGTAACAACCTTCTAAAGTGTTGCTTTCCAACTGATTGTTGACCCAAACATAGTGAACACATATCCAGAAATAGATTTTCTGGAATCTATACAACCTGCATAATCAGAGTCGACATATCCTTTGATTGCTGCTTTACTATCTTCACCCAAGGCTCCGCCATAAATTAGGACTCTATTCAGAGACCCATTTATGTACCTTAAAATCCACTTCAATACTTGCCAGTGAGCCTTTCTAGGATTTTCCATGTACCTGCATACAAGACTTACTGCATATGCTATGTCAGGTCTAGCACATACCATATCATACATTAAAGAACCCATTATATTAACATATGGAATGCTATTCATATAAGCTCTTTTGACATCAGTACTGGGACACTGATCTATACTCAGCTTGAATTGAGGGTTTGTCGGAGTCACAACAGGCTTTGAATTCGACATACCATACTTTTTTAGAATCTTCCGTAGGTATGCCTCTTGAGATAAGCATAATTTTGACTACATTCTATCTCTTCGGATGTAAATCCCAATAACTCTGGACACAACTCCCAGATCCTTCATGTCGAACTCCTTATTGAGTTCAGCCTTCACCCTCATTATATCTTCGACATTGTTGCTTGCTATTAGAATATCATCCACATAAACCAACAAAATAATAAATGAATTACCAGGTCAAAATCTGAAGTAAACACAGTGGTCGAACTGACTTCTAATGAAACTTATGCGTGCCATGAACTTGTCGAATCGCTTATTCCACTGTTGAAGAGATTGTTTTCGTCCATATAAAGATCTCTTTAGTTTGCACACATAATCTTCCTTCCCCTTTTCGACATACCCTTCAGGTTGCCTCATCTGGATTGTTTCATCTAGATCACCATACAAGAACGCAATCTTTACATCCATTTGTCCTAGTTCAAGGTCGAACTGTGCCACCATGGCAAGCAACATCCGAATGGATATGTGCTTCACAACAGGAGAGAACACATTTTTGAAGTCGAAACCTTCTTTTTGAGTGAAACCCCTAGCCGCCAATCTTGCCTTGTATCTCTTCGATGCCACTCCTTCGATTCCTTCCTTAACTTTGAAAATCCATTTACAGCTAACTAACCTGGCTCCAACAAGTTTCTTGATCAGTTCCCAGGTGTTGTTATCATGAATATATTTCATCTCATCATCCATGGCCCTCAGCCATTCAGTCTTCTTTCGACTCCTTATAACTTCCTTATAGTCTCTAGGTTCTTCGTCGAGAACCTCATTTGTAGAGATTAAGGCATAAGCTATAAGATCAGCATACCCAAGTCTTTGAGGTGTCTTGATGGCTATCCTCAACCTGTCTTTTGCTAGCAGATAGTCAATATCAGTTTCCTCATCTTCGACAACAACTTCTTCTTCTTCTTCGACTTCTTCTGGGACACGCCATTCAGCATCAAGATGCTTCACCTCAATAGGAATCTCTCCTTGTTCCAGCTCTTCGTCAACATCATCAGTTTTCTTGAAGGCCATCTTAGTTTCATTGAAAATTACATCTCGACTGGTGATACACCTCCTGTGACCTGGGTCTATGCACCATAGTCTATAAGCTTTGACTCCTTCAGAGTATCCGATGAACATGTATTTCAGAGCTCTAGGTTTGACCTTGTCTTGCCTAATGTGAGCATAGGCCACACAGCCAAATACTCTCAGTTTTTCGAGACTAGGTGGATGTCCCGACCAAAGTTCTTCAGGTGTCTTCATATCTAACGTAGTCGAAGAACATCTATTTATCAGATATGTTGCTGTCGAAACAGCCTCAGCCTAGAACACCTTCTTTAATCCAGCACTAGTCAACATGCATCTAACTCTTTCCAAAATAGTTCGATTAAACCTTTATGCCAAACTATTTTGCTGTGGAGTACCTGCAGTAGTTTTGTGCCTTGCAATACCTGAGGCAGCACAAAAGTTGTTGAACGCTTCATTGCAAAATTCAAGGCCATTGTCTGTTCTTACGCTCTTGACCTTTCTGCCAGTCTGATTTTCGACCAGAGTCTTCCAACCTTTGAAATTCTCAAAAGTTTAATCCTTAGTCTTTTGGATGAATACTTATAACTTTCTGGAATAATCATCGACTATGGATAGAAAATACCTTGCTCCTGAATGTGATGGACACCTTGCAGGCCCCCAAAGATCAGCATGGATGTAATCAAGGGATCCATGAGTTCTTTGTTTTCCTTTGTTGAACTTCACTCTGCAATATTTTCCAAGTACACTTGGTTCACAAAATTTCAGCGTTTCGACTTTGTCTCCTCCAAGCAGATTTTGTTTCCCCAATTCGACCATACCACTTTCACTGATATGGTCCAATCTCATGTGCCAAATTTTTGTCTTCGACAAAGGTTTCGTGTATGCAACATTTGTCGAACCACTTATAACTTCAGCCTCAAGGGTATACAAGCCTTGTTTCTTCATGCCTCATAAGACTTCCTTCGACCCCTTCATGACTCTTAGGATAATTTTCTCTCCTTGAAAAGTATATCCCTTCTTGTCGAATTCACCAAGAGAAATCAAATTTCTCTTCAAATCAGGTACGTACCTGACTTCAGTCAATAACCTTATTGACTCATCATGGAGGTTGAATCTCACAGATCCAATACCTGCAATTTTGTAAACTTTGTTGTTTCCCACCAGCACTTATCCACCATCTTGATCACACAATTCCTCAAACACGTCTTTGTTTGGATTCATGTGCCAAGTGCAACTTGAATCCATAATCCACTCCTTTCTTGAGTCGCTGCTTGAAACCACCAAGACATCAGATGATTCGAAGTCATCTTGAACAATGGTTGCGTTGCCATTATCCTTACCTCCCTGATCTTTCAGGCTTTCAGGGCACACTTTTCTTATGTGACCCTCCTTCTTATAGTGATAACATCGAATACCAGATGCCTTGCCACTATAAGACTTCTGTTGACTTTTACCTTTCTTCTTTTCGAACTTATCATCCTTTCGCAATAATTTTTCCTTAACGGCCAAACCTTCACCAACCGTCGAAGGTTTATGCTCCTTTCGTTCGTTCAAGTCCTTAGAATACAAGGTTGATTGAACTTCTTCAAAGCTCAGGGACTCCCTTCCATACAGGAGAGTTTCTTTGAAGTGAGCATTGTTCTGGGCAAAGCGCAAAACAACAATAGTGCTTGATCTTCATCATCGATCTTCACATTAATATTTTCAAGTTTCAACCATAACCCCGATGTCGTAGTCTCCTTTGATACCTATCAGAGAACCTTATCACCAAGGCTCAACAATATTGCACTGTGGGTTTTCTCTATCATGGTCGTCTTTTAAGTTTCCGTCAATGCAGTGTTCATGGTTGCCTCTCCCTTCAACGCTTCCAAACAACCCTGCTGAACCAGTAGAGCTTTCATCTTCAAGCACCACAGGCCAAAGTCGTTCACTCCGGTGAACTTTCCATCTCATACTTTGTTAAAGGTATCTCTCTCCACGCTCACCGCACCAATTTGTTGTGAAAAACGATGCCTTGGAAACAAAGTATAAACTGCTTCTTTATGATCAAGAAACACACAAGGGTTAGGGTTAATGGAAAAAACCAAGAAGAACAACAAGGATTGGTTATAACTTCTATTCTTTACTTTTTCTTTGAATCAGATTACAAGTACTCAAGAATAACAAATAACCCTCTCACCCTAATTAGGATTTGCCACACTTAAGATGAAAGACTAATATGTTATTTATAATAAACCTAACATACTAAACTAATGAGCTTTTTAACAATTACTCATTACAAAATAAATTAAGGTACAAGCTAACTTAAACAATTGGATCCTTAACACAAGGCCCAATTCGACAACTACATACTAGAACACAATTCGACTACAGCATGTAGGTCTTCGACAGCAGCATGTGAGCAGACTTCGACGGCATGCTGAACCTCTGTCGACAATACTAGATTTCGATCCAATATCTCACACCCATTTCACATCAATTTCCTTCTTGTGTTGAGGCAATTCGACAAGTGACCAAGTGTTGTTGACTTCGATGGACTCTAACTCCTCATTCATTGCTTCCACCCACTTCAAATCTTTCAATGCCTCATCTGCATTGACTCGTTCGACACCTGCATAGAAAGCATAGTGTACCAGCTCACCTTCTTCATCGACTACATCATCTGATGTAATCACACAATCTTGCAACCTTGCAGGCATGTGTCTTGTTCGTCGAGATCTGCTGGGGCGTGCTTCACCTCCGACTTCTTCTTGTTGAACTTCTCTTTCGACTTCACTAGCTGGTTCTTCACATAAGATTCTCACTGAATCCTTCTTAACATTCTCAGTCAAATCCCATTCCTTAAGCTCATCTATGATCACGTCCCTGCTGATCACTACTTGCTTGTTCACTTGGTCGAACAACTTGTATCCTACATTTGAATGATATCCTATTAGGATCATTTTATTTGACTTGTCATTAAGCTTTCTTCTCAACTGATCTGGCACATGTCTATGTGTTATAGATCTAAACACCTTCAAATGACTTAGGCTTGGCTTGAAACTAGACCAACATTCTTATGGCGTAATTCCTTCTAGCTTCTTTGTCAGACATTTATTCAAGATATATATTGTTGTTGACACAACTTCTCCCCATAATTCTTTGGGTAGATGCTTGCCTTTCAACATACTTCTCAATATATTCATGATGGTTATATTCTTCCTTCCTGCAGTTCCATTTTGGTGTGGAGTGTAGGGTGGCACCACCTCATGCACAATCCATTCTTTCTCACATAATGCATCGAAATATTTCGACACACACTCTCCACCACCATCAGTCTTCAGAATCTTTAGCTTTCGACCACTTTGCCTTTTGACCATAGATTTAAATTTGGAAAATACACCGATCACTTCACTTTTCTTCTTGATCAGGTGAGTCAACAATTTTCGACTGAAATCATCTATGAACGTGACAAAGTATCTGTTACCTCCAATTGAATCCACCTGGATAGGACCACATACATCCGAGTATATGACTTCGAGGATTGCCTTCGACTTGCTTCCTGCATCCTTGCTGAAGCTATTCTTGTGTTGTTTCTCCTAAACACATTCTTCACACACTTCACTTGGAATGTCAATTTCTGGTAATCCTGAAACCATATTTCTTCTCTTCAACTCTCTTATGTCTTTGAAATTGAGGTGGCTAAGTCGATAATGCCATATCCATTCATCTCTGCTGGCTGCAGTTGTAAGGCACTTATGCTCCACCACATTAAGTTCAATCTTGAAGGTTCTATTCTGAGACATTGAAGCCTTCAAATTAACCTACCACCTGAGTCGAGAACTCTCATCATCTTGTCTTCGATCGAAACCTTGTAATTCTTTTCGACCACCTGCCCTATACTGAGCAAATTACTCTTCATGCCTGGTATGTACAAAACATTGGAAATTATTCACCTCTTGCCATCTTTCCTCGTAATCAGAACATCACCAATACCTTCAGCTTCTAGAGTATTGTCATTTGCAAATTTCACCATGTTCTTCATTGAGGGCTTTATGTTGACAAACCAATCTTTCCGTCCAGTCACGTGTGATGAGCATCATGAGTCCAAGTACCACTGATCTTGAAATCTTTCTTCATCTCTTGTTGTGACCATCAGCAACATCTCTTCTTCATGTTTCGTCAGCTTTGCATTAGTTTCTTGATTCTTTTTCTTTTCTGGACAATCACTATTTATAGATTTAGGTTAGCTTGCAACTGCAAATTCTGTGAATACAATGTTATGAGTTGTTTACAAAAATAAGGGTTACTCCCTATTTATAGATTTAGGTTAGCTTGCACCCTAAGCCAAAGCCCAAAAATATAAAAGTCCATAATAGTTAACACTACTAAAATATGCCTAAGTCGAAATTCTGTGTGAAGTAACCTGCTTCGACACTTCGACACACTAATACAACTCGACACATAAATATTTCAACCCAAAAAATTACATTCTCAACAATTTGTAGCAAGCAATTCAAAGAGAATGTGATAAAAATTGGAAATTTCTTAATACACCACGCATGTTTCTTAGGCACCACGCGAAATTTCTTTTTTGCCCCCTAATTTCGGATGTGCACATCCGGACGCACCAATTTTTTTAAAAACGTTGATTTGTTCCGGATGTGCATATCATGAAAAATTCCTGATCTGCAGATCCGGAAAAATAGCAGAACTTTTTTTTTTTTTTTTAAATCAGTTTTGTTGGTTGGTCGCAGATGTTAATATATCGTCGCATTAATGAATATTGAATAAGAGGATTATTTCATTATTACTACTATAATGAAATTCTCAATATATCGGTGAACGGACGCGTCTCAAAGTGACTAGCAGGAGGGAAGACTTCAATTGTTGATCATAATTTTCCCTGATTTTAAGGGTGAATCATATGGTAAGTTTTTTGTCTAGTCTAAATCAAATCATAAGGTTTTGTTGTATTATGTAGAATAAATCATATGTGTAACTTTGTGTTTTTCTATAGTTGTAGTAAGCTTTGTGTTTCTCCATAACTTATGTGTAACTTTTTGTAAGGTGGTGGCATTAATGGACTGACTTTGGGTCACAAGATACAGAGAAATTGTTTCTGATCAGGTTCATTCCGAGGAGATAATTCAATATATCTTTAAAATAACAGTGGATTCCTCATTATGAGACATAGCTGATTTTCTTTTAATTTGCAGGGAGTGGCGTGTGGCTTTCTATAAATCAACTGGGTTTAAGCCTAAAAGGATTATATTTTACAAGTTCGAGTTGGTTTTTTTCTAAATCATATTGTATGCAGTTCCTCCTGCTTATTATGCACACTTGCTAACTTTCCGCGCTCGATACTACATAAGTGAAGTCGAAAATTCTGATTTTGGTTCTGCAAGTGGTAATAGGAGTACCACCAACTTTGTGTCGACTCTGCTGCCATTTATCTTGGATAACGTCAAAGAAGTAATGCTTTACTGTTGATCTTGATTTGTTCTACAATCTTCGAGGATAGATTTGGGAGTTCTGATATTCACAATGCCCTTTTTTGGATATATAACTTATGGTTATAGGTCATGTTTGCCACCATAGGTGGACGGCCGTTATTTTGTTTAAATATAGGTTAGAACTACTAGAGAGCTTTTGGATACAGAACATGTGGTCACCATGCGTTTTGATATAAAGTTCCAGGCATTTGTTGCTCTAATATAAAGTTCCAGGCATTTGTTGCTCTAACCTTCTGTTAAAATAAATGTTATTATTACTTCTTAAAATAAATGTTATTATTACTTCTTAATATGCGTTTTTAAATGAATAAGTTCCAGGCATTTTTCCGGATGTGCTCATCCGAACACGTTCACGCTCAATACGTACTTGATTTGCACACCTGGAAGGCGCGTAACTTGTCATTCCGGATATTCACATCCGGAACAAATCAATGTTTTCTAAAAAAATGGTGCGTCCAGATGTGCACATCTGAAAAATAGAGACAAAAACGAAAATTCACGTGGTGTCTAAAAAACATGGGTGGTGTAATAAAAAATCCCCTAAAAATTAAAAAATCACATCGGAGAAAAGAAGGATAAAAGAGAACTCTTCATAGAGCTCTTGATACCATATTGTAAACAAAGTGATACACTTCATTAAAGCCTGAATGAACGATTACAATGACTATTTATAGGAGAAGGATTGTGTATGCTAACTATTCTAGGAGTGACACACATGTAGATAACCTCTAAAAATATCTAATCAACTCCTAACTAACTAACACTTGTTAATAATAGAAAGTTTCACTTCTAAATAACTAACCAGCTATAAGTGAAAAGCCTCACTAACAAGAGTTAATAGCATAACTAACTTTAACTGATTCTTCTTCTTTCACGTTAAGTGTTAAATCAAGAATGTATATATACATATGTAAATTATACTATGAAACACGTTACACAATGTTGCTTATTCCTATTTTAATCACAACCTTGGTCAAACAAAGCTGTCTAAAGTAAAACATGTTGTAATGTCAATAATACTAAATATGGTTCTACTCATAAAGAATAGTTTGTTAATTTACACAACATATCATAAAGTACTAAAATTAATTTAATAAAGTATTTTGTGTAGGGTGTTATTAATTCTACTTTTATGTTATAAAATATAAATCATGATGTATTATATTCTCTTATTTTTAGCCGAAAAATGATACATATATAAGCTTTGTCAACCAATTATAATTTAAATGATAAGTGTTAGAGAAGTGTGGAATATTCTGTTATAGACTGTTAGGTCTGTTAATAGTTTAGTTAGTTAGAGCTGTTAGGTGTTAACTCTAACAGCTTCTGTTATCAGTCCTTGTATATAAAGGCTGCTTATCATTCTTGTTGTATTAAGTTTGGTTCACTTTGTATTATCTCTTGTAAAACTAAAAGAGTTTTTGCTCTGCACACATACTTTCTGATATTGCACAGAGTGCACAACATGAACTGAGTTCACATTCTAACATGGTATCATTCGCGGAATCGATCCTTATCGTTTCTTCCTCTGTTTCTCTCTGATTAATCGTCTTCAGCATCTCACAGTGTGCTTGATTCAACAATGGCCGAGTCTGAAAATCAAGAATCTGCTAACAAAGCTATGTCTCAAGATCTTTCAACTGTGTTCGCAACCACCAAATCTGTGAATTCGTTCGGACCGAAGCTCTCGATCAAATTGCAGGAGAACAACTATCTCCTATGGAATCAACAGGTTGAAGGTGTGATTTTGTCTCAAAAGCTGCACAAATTGGTAGTTAATCCTCAGATCCCGATGAAATACAAAACAGCTCAAGATCGTCTTGAAGGTACGATTTATGATGAATATGAAGCCTGGGTTGTACAAGATCAAGCTGTGTTTATCTGGCTTCTATCCACCATTTCTGAATCAGTTCTACCAAGGGTTCTTGCGTGCAAACATGCATTTGAGGTGTGGGACAAAATTCATCAGTTCTTCAATGCGCAGATGAAAGCTAGGGTTCGGCAACTTCGTGTTGAACTGAAATCTACCAAGAAAGGTACTAAATCGATCACTGAATTTGGGTTACGCATCAAAGCTATTGCAAATTCCTTACTTGTAGTAGGTGACTCGATTACTGAACAAGACCAGGTAGATTCAATTCTTGATGGTTTACCTGAGGAATACAATCCCTTTGTTATGCAAATATATGCGTGTTCACCGCCTCCTACATTGTGTGATGTTGAAGCTCTACTGTATGTACAAGAAGCACAACTTGACAAATATCGTCAAGAACTCGCCACTGCTAATGTTGCTGCCAATGTGGCTCATACCAGTCCTGCTGAGAATAACTCCAGAGGAGCTTATTCCAACTATCGTGGTCATGGCAGGACGAATCGAGGTCGTTATCGAGGTAATGGGAGACATACAATCGGTAATAGATCCACTTGCCAACTTTGTGGAAAATATGGACATGCTGTCACTACTTGCTGGCATAGATTCGATGAGAACTACATGCCTCCTTCTTCCTCAGGTGACCAGTCCAAAGAAGCCAAGTCTTCCACTCCCAAGAATTCATCTACTCAAGACAATGCCCAAGAAGCTCAAACTGTGGCAATGATGGCCACCACAGGTAAACCAAAGCCTTTTACTCAAGAGTATTCACTGCCTGCAGAGCTTGAGTCCCAAGCTTGGTTTGCTGATTCAGGTGCATCTCACCATCTCACACCCTATGATTCTCTTTTACAAACCAAATGCAAGTATGTAGGACCTAATAGGGTGTATGTAGGAAATGGTCAAACTCTTAACATTGAGGCTGTAGGCTCATCTCAAGTAGTCTCTAGTTTTATGCCCAATTATAAGTTGAAATTAATCAATATTCTACATGTTCCTTCAATCACTAGGAATTTACTGTCTGTTTCCAAATTTTCTAGTGATAACAATGTTGTGTTTGAGTTTCTGCCTAACAAATGTTATACCAAATCTCAGGGTTCTAATCAAGTCATTGTGGAAGGCGTTTTAGATGCTAGTGGCCTCTACTGTTTTCCTTGTCTAGCCTTAGAGCTCACAAGATCTCACAATTTGCCTTCCAAATTCCATGTCACTCCTGCTGCTCAAAGCTATGTTGCTTCTCACTCAAGTGGCATGTCTTCTAGTCATTGTAATAATACTATGCTATGGCATAATAGGTTAGGACATACAAATTTTCCTTCTGTTTCTCATGTTCTAAAACTATGTAATATACATTCTTCTAATAAACATGATTTTTGCAATTCTTGTAATCTTGGTAAGGCTCATATAGTGTATGCTCCTCTAACTGATACTCAATACCACAGACCCTTTGATGTAGTGTACACTGATTTGTGGGGGCCAGCTCCTATTTCCACTAGGTCTGGTTATAATTACTACATTACCTTTGTAGATGGTTGTACTAGGTATACCTGGCTGTACTTTCTCAAAACTAAGGCTGAAGCCCTGTCTGCCTTTAAACTGTTTCATGTCTTTGTTCAAACTCAGTTTCAAGTCACTATTAAGTCTGTCCAAAGTGATTTTGGTGGAGAATTTCGTCCATTCACAAAGTTTTTGACTGAGCTAGGCATCACTCACAAGCTTACTTGTCCTCACACCTCCCATCAAAATGGGTCTGTTGAGAGAAAACATAGGCATGTAGTAGAGATGGGTCTTACACTGTTAGCTCATGCCTCATTACCTTTGTCCTTTTGGGAACATAGTTTTTCCACAGTAGTTCATATTATAAATAGACTCCCTTCTGCATCTATTAAAAATGGTAGTTCACCATTTCATGCCTTGTATGGAAAACAACCTGATTACTCATCCGTCAAAGTTTTTGGCTATTCTTGTTTTCCTCTTCTCAGACCATATAATAAAAACAAGTTTCAATTCAGGAGTCAAGAGTGCATTTATCTAGGAGTCTCTCCATAACATAGAGGATTCAAATGCTTAAGTACTGATGATAGGGTTTATATTTCTAAAGATGTCACCTTTAATGAGCAGTCCTTTCCCTATACAAAATTGTTTGTAACTCAGTCTAATACATCTAGTACCAGTCAGAGTTTGCCTAATGCTGCTGGTATTTCCCTCATAACTGTACCTAGTAAACCTATGTTACCAGCACCAACTCAGACCCCATCTCACCCTATTAGTACTAATCCGGAAACACAAAATACAGCTGACTCTACTGCACCTGATGGTTCTTTGCAGCCTGAACATGTCATCAATAGTCACCTTGAGCACACTCCTAGCCAGTCTGTTACACCTAGTCTGGGTCACATCACATCAACTCACAGGTCTCCCTCTATTCAGCCTGTTGTTATTACTACTAATAAAGGTTGTGAATCATTAAATTCCTCTTTAGATATTAATTCTGCTGAACATACGCCTTTACCTATCAGTCCAGTTAATGAGCAACCTTTATCTAGGGCTGATGTTCCTAATTTCTCTAATGAGCCTATAATTCCTAATAGTTGTCATAATTCTGAACCTGCTATCTCAGAACAGCATGTCTCTCATAAGTCTGATGAACTTACATTGTCCTCTTGCATACCTTTTTCTCCATCCTCTGAATCTCCTTATATTCAGTCATATGCACCAATTGAACCTTCTCTTAAAAATGCTCATCCAATGCTTACTAGAGCCAAGACTGGTCATTCTAAACCTAAGGCCTTTCTTGTCCATTCTGAACCCACAAGTGTCAAACAAGCTCTACTTCAACCTGAGTGGACTCAAGCCATGAAAGAAGAGTACAATGCACTTTTAGCTAACAAAACTTGGTCTCTCACCACTTTACCACCTGATAAAAGAGCAGTAGGGTGTAGGTGGGTATTTAAACTTAGAGAAAATCCTGATGGCACCATTCACAAGTATAAAGCCAGGCTAGTTGCCAAAGGCTTTCATCAGGAACATGGTTTTGATTACACTGAGACCTTTTCCCCTGTAGTGAAACCAATAACTATTAGAATCATTCTGACTCTAGCTATCACTAACAGTTGGGATATCCAACAAATTGACATCAATAATGCCTTTTTGAATGGAGTTTTACATGATGAAGTTTACATGACACAGCCTCCAGGTTTTGTTAGCTCTGACAAGGCTCTGGTTTGCAAACTCCATAAAGCCATCTATGGCCTGAAACAAGCCCTAAGGGCTTGGTATGAAAAGCTTACACAGGCCCTTCTCCATTTTGGCTTCACTGCATCCAGATGTGACAATTCTCTTTTTGTATATAGCAAGCTGGGTGTTTCTATGTATGCACTTGTGTATGTGGATGATATTCTACTAACTGGCTCTAATACTTCTCTCATACATGATCTCATTAATAAACTTCATACTACCTTTGCTTTAAAGAAACTTGCCAGGCCTAGCTATTTTTTGGGCATTGAGGTTAAAACCTGCAGCAATGGTGCTCTTTCTCTCACTCAGTTCAAGTATATTCAGGACCTACTTGCTAAGGCTAAGATGAATCAAGCTAATGGTGTTCCAAGTCCCACGTTGAGTGCCTGCAAACTAAGCAGACATGACACTTCTTATTTTTCTGATCCACACTTGTACAGGTCTATTGTTGGAGCACTTCAATATGTGACATTAACCAGACCTGATATCTCCTTTAGTGTCAACAAAGCATGTCAGTTTATGGCAAACCCTCTTGAGTCGCATTGGGCAGCTGTGCGAAGAATCCTCAAGTATCTCAGTGGTACTGCTTCACTTGGTTTATTACTTTCTCCATCTGTAGCTGCTCTAAAATTTTCACTGCGCGCATATAGTGACTCTGATTGGGCTAGTGACCCTGATGATAGAAGATCTACGTCAGGTTCGTGTATTTTCTTTGGACCTAATCTTATCTCCTGGGTATCTAAGAAATAATCACTGGTAGCTCGTTCGAGTACTGAAGCAGAATATCGAGCTCTTGCCCATACAACATCTGAGCTGCTCTGGATTGAATCTCTATTAACTGAACTCAGGGTACTATTTCATACACCAATGTTGGGTGCGGAACAGGGCAAGCAATCAAAAAGATTTGGAAGTATTTTTCCGGGATTTATCGTGTCCACAGAGATCGGTGCTACTGAACTGCCGTTCGATAATTTCTAAGTTTATGAGTTTGGATTAAAATGGGTTTAAAGTAAATAACAGAAAAGTAAATAAAAACATAAAAACAAATTCATTCTTCAAACAAACGAACTTATCAGGCGTGTATATATTCGACTCATCACAGACTTAAACTTACCGACCAGTTACACTCAACTTACAATACTCCTCAATATCACCCGGTATCGCTCACAATAGTGTTCATCTCTGACACACCGAGTTGAGAAATCACCCGTATCACTCTCTTCATCACTCTCGCGCACGAAGCCTCGAGACACGGACGTCATTAAGTTTTGACACCCTTACGGATTATTAGCCCTAAATCTATCTCTAGCATCCAGACACTAACAGATAATTATCCTTAATCGAAGTTTGTGACGTTTATCTCTAACACGACCCAAACCCCGCGCATTTAAGCAAAAATCAAGAACAATCACCAATAGAGATTCATAAAGCAAATTAAATATAACACCATGATCAACAAATATACATAAGATCAAAGTAAAAACATATACAAACCCAACAAAGAAGAAAGACATGAAGAAAATCAGAAAATGAACCAAACACTTCACGGATTGTCAGAGCCGATCGATGAGAAATCCACCCCGGATCATCCAAATACAAGCTCCAACGATGTTTTCTAGGCTAATCTACAAGAAAAATGAAGTTTGATGCAGTTGGGAGCAAAAAATACCCAAAACTATCCCAAAAAATGTGTTTTTTCACTATATTTATTGCTGTCAAAGTCGCAGAGCGCGCTTAGCGCGCGTTTTTTGAAGTTAAACCGCCTTACGAGCGCGCTCAGCGCGCAACTCACTGTAAGTAGCTCTTTCTGGGGGCTTGGAGCGCGCTCAGTGCGCTCAAAGCATGCTCGAAAATCCAAAGCTTATTTTCTTCATAACTCTTGAACCGTAATTCCGTTTTTCGCCCGATTCGAAGCGTTGGAAAGCTTATTCAATGCTCTAAACAACAATGGAAAAATACCACTGCTTGAATACCTACAAAAATGAGATAAAATCAATTAAACTCAATGATGTTTACACGAAACGCATATATACACTAAAATATAAACTATACGTATTTATAAACAAAACAGGGTTTATTCGTATGATATTAACCAAAAAGTATCGATAAGTGCAACAAAACTTATATACAAAAATAGATACAATTTGCACTTATCAAACTCTCCCCAACTTACATATTGTTTGTCCTCAAACAAAGCCAACAACTAAAGGAACAAAAGTGAAATCCAAGAAATCACGCAACAACAAGTTTTTACAAACAAAAACAAATGCAATGGTTCAATCGAAAATGGTACACACAAAGTAAATACTTACCACTAAACTACGACGATAACATAATCACAAAACAAATGCAAAATACAAAAATCATGCAAAACATTCTAAAACAACACAAGTTCAAATGTGAATCACACCTAGCAAAAATAATCATCGGTAGATGAAAAACACAAAATGAGGTATTTTTCACTCACACAACAATCTTACAAACAAAAAACAAAATTATGCATCCATCCAAAAATTCACATTGAACATACAAAGGCAAGAATCACAAGGACTTTTCAAGATTGTAATGTGGTCGGGCAAACAAACAAGGGGCAATTCCTAAAGCTAATCGAAACAAAAACTTGCCTAAACCTAAGGGAGTGATCAACTCACAAAAGTTCAAACACAAAATTTTAATGAAACTTCTTCTTCACACCCAAGTGTTACACAACAACACACAACTTATTTAGCACAATTATTGGAACTCTTTTTGTTTCCTTTTTCAAGGATTTTCTTTTTCTCCCTTTTTTTCTTTCTTTTTCTCTTTCACAAATTTTTCTCTTTTTTCTTTTCTTTTTCAATCCTCATAGAATCCAACCAATGAGTATACAATCATCCTCTCCCCAACTTGAATTCAACCGCACCATCATGTGAATACTCCCTACTTTCTGGTGCAAGAAAAAAAAATCCATACAACAACACAAAGTTGAGGTCCAAGAAAAAACAAAATCCATTCAAAAACAAGTGAACTAAATACTCATACACAAGCATTAAGTTCAAACAAAAACATGGATCAAAAAGCTCAAAGGGGTTACAAATTATCACACACTCACAAGGTGAATTGACTATTTGGCTTAGGTAGTTGTTCTCAAAATGAAACAAAATGCCTTGATCCTTTTCATGCATTCATATACACAACATAAACAACAGATTCAACATAATAAAATCCAGTTAGAACAAAATTGTCGATACTCCGAGCATATAACAATGGAAGGCTTCCTCACAAAAAGGGTAGAAACTAAAGTGATTCACAATAAGAACAAGTATACGAAAGAATGAATGGCATAGAAGTTGTAAAAAGCCTAAGTATCATGAATATGCTAAAGTAAAGAAAGCGATAAACACATACCTTGAACGTGTACAAAACTTTAAACACTATCATTACCACGCATTCGCAAGTTGAAACACTCAAAATCGGAAAAACACCGAATGCGACTTCAAGCAATCGGGCAAAAATTTGAGTCCAAACAACAACAAAAGAATTAGAAAATTACTAATAATTACTAATATATAAGGCCTTGGTGGAAGTGGGAAAAAGGGGGACCAAGTGAACAATTAAAAGAATTCACTGGTTCAGCACAGCAGAGCGCGCTCAGCGCGCAGGCCCGCGCTGAGCACGCTACACCAGAACCAAAAAAATCAGTACAGCAAGAAGGTTCTGGTGTAGGCCTCCACTTAACACCTACACAATCTCATATACAATGAAAAAGTAATAAGGGAACAAAAAAATGATAAAACACGCTTGTTTTACGTCGTAAGCTCGACGCCTATTATTTATACACACTTCTCCAAGTTGCCTCTTTACACGGTTAGCGCTCACCGACGACGAAACCTAACCAAACACTTAGCAAACGTGAAGAGAAACAAATATATACACTATATTTACAATTATGCAAAACATGTAAAATTCACAAATATGGTAAACATATACAAGTATCAATATAAACAAGTGAAAATAGACAATATATACGATATCTACAAAACTAAAAAAAACAAAGAAACTATCGCAATGCGATTCAATAAAAACACCAATCCCCGGCAACGGCGCCATTTTGTTGGGTGCGGAACAGGGCAAGCAAGCAAAAAGATTTGGAAGTATTTTTCTGGGATTTATCGTGTCCACAGAGATCGGTGCTACTGAACTGCCGTTCGACAATTTCTAAGTTTATGAGTTTGGATTAAAATGGGTTTAAAGTAAATAACAGAAAAGTAAATAAAAACATAAAAACAAATTCATTCTTCAAACAGACGAACTTATCAGGCGTGTATATATTTGACTCATCACAGACTTAAACTTACCGACCAGTTACACTCAACTTACAATACTCCTCAATATCACCCGGTATCGCTCACAATAGTGTTCATCTCTGACACACCGAGTTGAGAAATCACCCGTATCACTCTCTTCATCACTCTCGCGCACGAAGCCTCGAGACACGGACGTCATTAAGTTTCGACACGCTTACGGATTATTAGCCCTAAATCTATCTCTAGCATCCAGAAACTAACAGATAATTATCCTTAATCGAAGTTTGTGACGTTTATCTCTAACACGACCCAAACCCCGCGCATTTAAGAAAAAATCAAGAACAATCACCAATAGAGATTCATAAAGCAAATTAAATATAACACCATGATCAACAAATATACATAAGATCAAAGTAAAAACATATACAAACCCAACAAAGAAGAAAGACATGAAGAAAATCAAAAAATGAACCAAACACTTCACGGATTGTCAGAGCCGATCGATGAGAAATCCACCCCGGATCATCCAAATGCAAGCTCCAACGATGTTTTCTAAGCTAATCTACAAGAAAAATGAAGTTTAATGGAGTTGGGAGCAAAAAATACCCAAAACCATCCCAAAAAATGTGTTTTTTCACTATATTTATTGCTGTCAAAGTCGCAGAGCGCGCTCAGCGCGCGTTTTTTGAAGTTAAACCGCCTTACACTGTAAGTAGCTCTTTCTGGGGGCTTGGAGTGCGCTCAGTGCGCTCAAAGCATGCTCGAAAATCCAAAGCTTATTTTCTTCATAACTCTTGAACCGTAATTCCGTTTTTCGCCCGGTTCGAAGCGTTGGAAAGCTTATTCAATGCTCTAAACAACAATGGCAAAATACCACTACTTGAATACCTACAAAAATGAGATAAAATCAATTAAACTCAATGATGTTTACACGAAACGCATATATACACTAAAATATAAACTATACGTATTTATAAACAAAACAGGGTTTATTCGTATGATATTAACCAAAAAGTATCGATAAGTGCAACAAAACTTATATACAAAAATAGCTACAATTTGCACTTATCAAACTCTCCCCAACTTACATATTGTTTGTCCTCAAACAAAGCCAACAACTAAAGGAACAAAAGTGAAATCCAAGAAATCACGCAACAACAAGTTTTTACAAACAAAAACAAATGCAATGGTTCAATCGAAAATGGTACACACAAAGTAAATACTTACCACTAAACTACGACGATAACATAATCACGAAACAAATGCAAAATACAAAAATCATGCAAAACATTCTAAAACAACACAAGTTCAAATGTGAATCACACCTAGCAAAAATAATCATCGGTAGATGAAAAACACAAAATGAGGTATTTTTCACTCACACAACAATCTTGCAAACAAAAAACAAAATTATGCATCCATCCAAAAATTCACATTGAACATACAAAGGCAAGAATCACAAGGACTTTTCAAGGTTGTAATGTGGTCGGGCAAACAAACAAGGGGCAATTCCTAAAGCTAATCGAAACAAAAACTTGCCTAAACCTAAGGGAGTGATCAACTCACAAAAGTTCAAACACAAAATTTTAATGAAACTTCTTCTTCACCCCCAAGTGTTACACAACAACACACAACTTATTTAGCACAATTATTGGAACTCTTTTTGTTTCCTTTTTCAAGGATTTTCTTTTTCTCCCTTTTTTTCTTTCTTTTTCTCTTTCACAAATTTTTCTCTTTTTTCTTTTCTTTTTCAATCCTCATAGAATCCAACCAATGAGTATACAATCATCCTCTCCCCAACTTGAATTCAACCGCACCATCATGTGAATACTCCCTACTTTCTGGTGCAAGAAAAAAAAATCCATACAACAACACAAAGTTGAGGTCCAAGAAAAAACAAAATCCATTCAAAAACAAGTGAACTAAATACTCATACACAAGCATTAAGTTCAAACAAAAACATGGATCAAAAAGCTCAAAGGGGTTACAAATTCTCACACACTCACAAGGTGAATTGACTATTTGGCTTAGGTAGTTGTGCTCAAAATGAAACAAAATGCCTTGATCCTTTTCATGCATTCATATACACAACAAAAACAACAGATTCAACATAATAAAATCCAGTTAGAACAAAATTGTCGGTACTCCGAGCATATAACAATGGAAGGCTTCCTCACAAAAAGGGTAGGAACTAAAGTGATTCACAATAAGAACAAGTATACGAAAGAATGAATGGCATAGAAGTTGTAAAAAGCCTAAGTATCATGAATATGCTAAAGTAAAGAAAGCGATAAACACATACCTTGAACGTGTACAAAACTTTAAACACTATCATTACAACGCATTCGCAAGTTGAAACACTCAAAATCGGAAAAACACCGAATGCGACTTCAAGCAATCGGGCAAAAATTTGAGTCCAAACAACAACAAAAGAATTAGAAAATTACTAATAATTACTAATATATAAGGCCTTGGTGGAAGTGGGAAAAAGGGGGACCAAGTGAACAATTAAAAGAATTCACTGGTTCAGCACAGCAGAGCGCGCTCAGCGCGCAGGCCCGCGCTGAGCGCGCTACACCAGAACCAAAAAAATCAGTACAGCAAGAAGGTTCTGGTGTAGGCCTCCACTTAACACCTACACAATCTCATATACAATGGAAAAGTAATAATGGAACAAAAAAATGATAAAACACGCTTGTTTTACGTCGTAAGCTCGACGCCTATTATTTATACACACTTCTCCAAGTTGCCTCTTTACACGGTTAGCGCTCACCGACGACGAAACCTAACCAAACACTTAGCAAACGTGAAGAGAAACAAATATATACACTATATTTACAATTATGCAAAACATGTAAAATTCACAAATATGGTAAACATATACAAGTATCAATATAAACAAGTGAAAATAGACAATATATACGATATCTACAAAACTAAAAAAAACAAAGAAACTATCGCAATGCGATTCAATAAAAACACCAATCCCCGGCAACGGCGCCATTTTGTTGGGTGCGGAACAGGGCAAGCAAGCAAAAAGATTTGGAAGTATTTTTCTGGGATTTATCGTGTCCACAGAGATCGGTGCTACTGAACTGCCGTTCGACAATTTCTAAGTTTATGAGTTTGGATTAAAATGGGTTTAAAGTAAATAACAGAAAAGTAAATAAAAACATAAAAACAAATTCATTCTTCAAACATACGAACTTATCAGGCGTGTATATATTCGACTCATCACAGACTTAAACTTACCGACCAGTTACACTCAACTTACAATACTCCTCAATATCACCTGGTATCGCTCACAATAGTGTTCATCTCTGACACACCGAGTTGAGAAATCACCCGTATCACTCTCGCGCACGAAGCCTCGAGACACGGACGTCATTAAGTTTCGACACCCTTACGGATTATTAGCCCTAAATCTATCTCTAGCATCCAGAAACTAACAGATAATTATCCTTAATCGAAGTTTGTGACGTTTATCTCTAACACGACCCAAACCCCGCGCATTTAAGCAAAAATCAAGAACAATCACCAATAGAGATTCATAAAGCAAATTAAATATAACACAATGATCAACAAATATACATAAGATCAAAGTAAAAACATATACAAACCCAACAAAGAAGAAAGACATGAAGAAAATCAAAAAATGAACCAAACACTTCACGGATTGTCAGAGCCGATCGATGAGAAATCCACCCCGGA
This sequence comes from Lathyrus tuberosus, assembly GCA_022829125.1. Taxonomy (NCBI): domain Eukaryota; kingdom Viridiplantae; phylum Streptophyta; class Magnoliopsida; order Fabales; family Fabaceae; genus Lathyrus; species Lathyrus tuberosus. The sequence continues at coordinate 12,833,431 of JALAZF010000048.1, forward strand.
TCATCCAAATGCATGCTCCAACGATGTTTTCTAAGCTAATCTACAAGAAAAATGAAGTTTGATGGAGTTGGGAGCAAAAAATACCCAAAACCATCCCAAAAAATGTGTTTTTTCACTATATTTATTGCTGTCAAAGTCGCAGAGCGCGCTCAGCGCGCTCCGGGCGCTCAGAGCGCATTTTTTTAAGTGAAACCGCCTTATGAGCGCGCTCAGCGCGCAACTCACTGTAAGTAGCTCTTTCTGGGGGAGCGCGCTCAAAGCATGCTCGAAAATCCAAAGCTTATTTTCTTCATAACTCTTGAACCGTAATTCCGTTTTTCGCCCGGTTCGAAGCGTTGGAAAGCTTATTCAATGCTCTATACAACAATGGCAAAATATCACTGCTTGAATACCTACAAAAATGAGATAAAATCAATTAAACTCAATGATGTTTACATGAAACGCATATATACACTAAAATATAAACTATACGTATTTATAAACAAAACAGGGTTTATTCGTATGATATTAACCAAAAAGTATCGATAAGTGCAACAAAACTTATATACAAAAATAGCTACAATTTGCACTTATCAACCAACACTTCTTTGTGATAATGTTAGTGCTGTTATGCTGGCACACAATCCGATTCTCCATGCTCGCACCAAACATATTGAATTAAATATTCATTTCGTGAGGGAACGAGTTGTAGCCGGTACGATGCAAATTCAACATGTTCCGACAACTCTGCAAATTGCTGATGCTCTTACAAAGCCATTAGGTTCCACTGCATTCACTGAGTTACGCCGCAAACTGAAAATGGTCTCTTCAGCCCAACATCCTTCAGCTTGAGGGGGGTGTTAGAGAAGTGTGGAATATTCTGTTATAGACTGTTAGGTCTGTTAATAGTTTAGTTAGTTAGAGCTGTTAGGTGTTAACTCTAACAGCTTCTGTTATCAGTCCTTGTATATAAAGGCTGCTTATCATTCTTGTTGTATTAAGTTTGGTTCACTTTATATTATCTCTTGTAAAACTAAAAGAGTTTTTGCTCTGCACACATACTTTCTGATATTGCACAGAGTTCACAACATGAACTGAGTTCACATTCTAACAATAAGACACATATATCAACAACATATTAATTCAAACACAACATTTTTTATCATAAGATTCAAACATACATCCATGTCCTGGCCATAAGATATACTAAGATACCATTAAGTACTAGGATATTCCCATAGGTATAACTAGTTTTATTTAAAATACATACAATCTGGTTCTTGCACATCACATTTCTCCCTCATAAGTCATAACATGTATTATTTCTAACATGAGAGTTAGATGAAGATGAAAATCCTCAAATCGCAAACATGAAATTATTGAATGAGATGAGAGATGAGTGCACACCCATATTTAACATCTAGTTAACACATAGATTATCCACGGTATGATTTGGCACCCAGGCAGTAGCTTTATTGCCAATGAAATGACATACAGGGACGCTTCCAGGAGTAACTTCGAGTGCTTCATAAAGCAACTCAGCATTCATACCTCTAGTGTCATGGTGGCACACTGTTAAAGCGTTAGTTTTAGTTCCATCTTGGGCCACCAACGAGACCACATACGCGGTTGTTTCCCTTACTTGATGGCAATTGAATACTACATTTTTAAAATTCAATCTATGACACATCACAGCATTTTCACCAACTTTTTTCACATCTTCCACCACATATTGATCTTGATTTTCAGCAAAGTTACTTGAAATTGCCTTAATCTTTGTCGTTCCGAAATGTGAAATGACTTGGTCAATCATCGCTTTCAAGGTTGATACGCAATGTTTGTGTTCTGCTATAGCAGTTGGACTATAACAAAAGTCCTCAAGACTTTGTTCATCTTTATTTGCCAGCCATATGGAATCTGTGACACCTTGTCTTGATTTTGTGAATGGTCGAATTACATTTCCTACTGGATGAGTGTTACCCAAGCGAAAAACTTTCCCTGGGTGAAGGTCATGTTCGAAAAAGAGAGTCGAGTATTGGTTCAATTCTTCCGTTTTGATAGGTAGACTATTAGTTTTTCCATTTGCCACATTAAATACCAAAAAGATTAGTTCTTAAATCATGATATATAGTTTTATTATGAGGCACTAATTCAAATAAGATATTCTAATGATCAAGAGAAGTGGAAGTTTATAATTTAAATTACTGACTAGGGATCAATAGATCAGAGAAGGCCTTTGGCAATGGAATGTTTGGCCAAATGGATTGCCAATAATCTTCTCCCGGTGATGTCGCAGTGATTCCCACAAATGCCAACTGCATAAAATGTTGGTGTATTATAAAAAATATTCAGGATAATTTCGAATAAAAACTATACATAAATTAATCTTGCAGAGTAAAAATTATTTAGCTTACACAAAAGAGAGATAAAACAGTGAGATGTGCATACTCCATTTGAGTGGCTATGAAGAAATGATAATTGTGTAAGACTTAGTGAGTGTATATGAAAGTGTTACAGAATCCCCTTTATATAGACTTCATACATAACTTGTTGCATGTAAATTTGTCGTACTGTTCATTACTGATTCCTCCAAGTGAATGTCATGGTTTTGGCACATGGCTTCCATGCAGATGAACTCGAAAATATTTTTTAGCCTTCAAATGGGCATCCATGCATGCACCTCAAAACTTTTGTGTGGTACCATTATTGTCTTGGCGCAAATGGCATGGCGTCCATGCAGCATTGCAACTGCTATATCTCCAAAGCTTGTGTGATACATCATTATTGTCTTGAAGAGTTATTAAATTTTTGGTGCAAATGGCATCCATGCAGCATTCTAACAATTAAGTCTCCAAACTTTTGATACCATATTTACTTACTTTAATTCTCCTAAAGTAGAAATATCAGAAAATACTGTAAATATATTTGCATTTTCAATTGATTTTGAAATACACCTAATATTCCCTTTAAATACAATTGTTTATAAAAAAGAAATATGTATTTAGAATACAACAATAAATTAGAGTCAATAAATCAACTACGGAGTAACAATTTGGTAAGGTTGTCCTAAGGAAGCACAAAAAGTGTTATAATATTAGTTGACTTATAAAAATTATCGTAAATTAGCCAAATATACGAATAAATTTATTTGATACGTTAATTTTGAAATAAATAATGGTTATATAAACTCAATTATATTAAAATATAAAAAGAAAAAAGGACACGTGAAGTAAACGAGAAATAAATATTAAATATTTAAAAATAAAGATTTTATCTTTTAAATTAACGTAATTATTGTTTAAAATAAACTATATATTCTGTAATAGTGACATGTGAAATAAAAAGTTTATTTGATACAATATAAAATATATTTATTTATTAATGTAAATTTGAAATTAATTATTTAATCGTAAAATGAAAAATAGTTATATAAACTCAATTCTATTAAGAAGAAGAAAAAATAATCCGTGAGAAGAAGAAAAAAAAATGAAATTTTGAAATTTTGAAATAATGATTTTGTCTTTCAAATTTAGACAAATTGTTGATTAAAATAAAATAATCATTGTGATCATACTGACCCGTGAGATCAAAAAATTATTTGATGGATGGATGCCATGCCATGTTTAAAATAAACAATAATCATATAAATCTAATCGTATTGAATAAGCATAAAAAAAACTATGAGACGGTTAAAGAAAAAAATAATATTTAGAAATAAGGATCTTGTCTCTCAAATAAGACAATCATTAATTAAAATAAAATAGATAATGTGTTGATAGTAATCCGTGAGATAAAATAATTTTTTAATTTTATTAAAATTAAAAAATAGATTATTAATATTTATAGTGATAATAAATAAATAGAGGGAAAAAATAAAATAAAAGTGAGTGACTGTGGAAAAAAATATGAAAGAGATTTGAAATTTGCATCAAGAGAAAATGAGTGCATGTAATATTTAATTGTGATTTAATTGTAAAATATTTGAAAATAAATGTCACATGCTCATATAAAAGATGAGAATGCTGATATAAAAGATAAGAATGTAAAAAATTAACATTATTTAATTACTTAATAATTTCACCTCAATAATAACTTCTTATTTATATTGAAGATTAAAGCAATGAAGTCAATAGAGTTGTGTTAGTTATTTACAATACAATAACAAACTTCCATTTAGTTTGAAATTTGTTAGAGAAGTTGTTTGAGCAGTTACTTGTTATTCAAGTGATCATATGGTGTAGCCTAAACACAGTAGTTTGTGGTGGAAGCAATTGATTAATTGTGTATATAAATGAACCTTGTAATAGTTCCAAATTAATGAGAATTTACTTCTTCATCATGTTCAGTTTGATTTCTTAATATGGTATCAAAGCAAACAATGAACTTTACCCCATTCCCATTCTTCTTTGATCAATAATTTCAACTTTGTTGATCTGCAAAATCAATTTGCAGTTAGTGTTCTTTATCTGCATATTTTCTGTGCAAACTTGCTCAGTATTTCTCTTAGTTCCTTTCAATTTTCTGCAGCTTCTTTTTCGTCTTTATCATCGATCGAAGATGCCTCCCCTTGTTGCAACAACAAATTGATCTAGAATCATTACGTTCATCCAAATGAAGGCCCAAATAGTCCCACCAAAATAGTTGTTTCTTGTGTGATATTGAGTTTTGAAAAAAAAAAAATTTTCTTTTTAGTATTTCAGAAATAAATCACCAAAACAAAATTGTTGACAAATACTCCCTCCGGTCCTTTTTATAAGGAATACTTCACCTTTTTAGATTCATTAAATAATTAATGTATCTGGTCTGCATTATAGATCAGATACATTAATTATTTAATGAATCTAAAAAAGTAAAATGTTCCTTATAAAATGGACCGGAGGTAGTACAAAATATACACCAGACAAATATTTATTGATAATAAGTTATTTAACTTTAGTACTTAATATCTTCTAATTAAGATAAAAATAGTTACTATAACTAATTATAAATTTTTATTAAAATCTTACATTAGTCAAATATTTGTCTTTAATATATTTGTTTGTCAAATTTATTTGTGATTTTTAATAATATGATAATGACAAGTGTGGTCAATTAATATGATTAATGTTGTATTCTAAAATAACATATTAATCTAATTTCTATTTTAGCCATTTTCACTTTGACAAATTATATACAAGATAAATTAATCAGTTAAAATATGATCAATCAATTATAAGATAATTAATTTAAAAATAAATAATTTAAATAAGAGACATATGTTTGAAATTAGATGGCTGAGGGAGCTATGAAGTCCCTCGTGAATGTATCATCAAACAAATACCATTCCATCCAATAAAATAATTGAATGGTTGAGATCTATTAAAAAATAAAAAGAAACGCATATATTTGTTAGTACACAAGGTGATGAAAACAAAAGGAGTGAGAGAATATTTATTGCTCTGTAATGACGGCTACAAAAGTTGTAAGAAAGATGATTAAATAAATGATAGCTACCATTAGTCTATTTATGCACAAGTACTAGGGTCACATAACCAACATACTAAAATAATTACCCATAAATACCATCCCTTAATTTAGGATTTCCTAATCAAAACTAACAACACCTATTCCATCCCTTAAGTGGAGAAATTGATTCGTCTTGACCGCCTTTGTCAGAACATCAGTAAGTTGCTTCTAGGTGCTACAATGCACAACTTCTAGCACTCCATTCTGGACTTGACTTCTCAGAAAATGATATTTTGTCTCAATATGTTTGTTTCTCCCGTGCAAAACTAGGTTCTTGCCAACATTGATTGCAGACTTGTTATCAATCATTAGCTTCAGAGGCTTGTTTACTTTGATCTTCAGATCCTGCAGCAAAATCAGAAGCCATACAGCTTGCATGCAGCTACAGCACCTGCCATGTACTAAGCTTCACACGTTTACAGTGCAACAACATGCTGCTTCTTGAAACACGAAGAATATGACCTCCCAAAAACTTAAACAAGTATCCAGAAGTACTTCCCATGTAAACTCTATCTCCACACCAATCAGAGTCTGAGTAAATCATCAGCTCCGAATTAGTTTTTCTTCCAGAAGGGAATGTCACTTCATACTTCAGAGTTCCCTTGATATACCTCAGAATCCTGGAAACAACTTAGTAATGGGGTCACTTAGGTTTACTCATGAACCTACTAATTATTCCAACTGGATAGTAGATATCAGGTCTGGTATTACACAGATACCTCAGAGAACCAACCAACTGTTTAAAGGTTGTAGCATCCACATCCCCACCTTCAGAATCACACTCTAATTTGTGATTGGTTTCTGAAGGTGTGACAGCAGCCTTACAATTCTACAGCTTAAATCTCTTCAGAAGCTCAAGTTCATACTTCAGCTGATGCAAAATGATATCCTTCTCAGAGTACATAAACTCCATCCCTAGAAAATATGTCATTTTCTCGAGGTCAGTCATTTCGAACTTATTCATCAGCACCTTCTTGAACTTGGCTATCTCTTGTTCAGAACTCCCTGTCAGCAATATGTCATCAACATACAGACACTCCGTAATCATATTTCCTTTAAAGGTATGCTGAACATAAACACCGTACTTCATCTCACATTTTTGAAACCCTTGCTTCTTGAAAAATGAATCAATCTTCAGATTTCAAGCTCTGGGCGCTTGCTTCAATCGATACAAAGCTTTATGTAATATGTACACCAACCCTTCATGATTCTTTTAAACAAAACTAGGAGGTTGTGACACGTATACCTTTTCTTGTAATGGATCGTTCAGCAATGCAGATTTCACATCTTAATGCATCAGAGGCCAATTCCTGTTAGCAGCTATTGCAATCACCAGTCTGATTGTTTCATGTCTCGCTACATGTGCAAACACTTCAGAATAATTTAGCCTAGGTGTCTGTAGAAATCCTCTTGCTACTAACCTCGCTTTGTGTTTTCCAATTCATTCATCTGGCTTTAGCTTCCCCTTGAAAATCCATCTGACGTTGATGGCTTTCTTGTCATTTGGAAGCTTAGTCAACTTCCAAGTCTTGCTTTTTTCCAATAGCCTCAAGTTCTTCCTTCATGGCCTTCAGCCAAACTTTCTTTTTGAGGGCATCTTCTGTACTTACTGGTTCACAGTCTACTACCATGGCGATCCAAGTAGATAATTTAGAAATTTTAATTCTATTTAAAATTCTATTTAACGTAGAGAACCTTTTAATGCTGAAAATTTTAAATTTGTTATTGGATGAAACTCATATTAAGTGATATTAATGTTGAGGTAATAATTTTGATTTTAGTTTGAGTGTATGCATAATTAACTTATATTAATCTTGCAGTTTAATATATTTTGTTCTATTTTTTTCTATTAACTATTAAAAATTAAATTCATTTACTCTCTTATTGTGTACAGGCTGTTCAACTATTTTTTGTTAAATCCATAGCTTATTATGTGAAATTGACAATGCTATTCAGGTTTATCTAAATTTAATTCTTGATTCTTTTCGTTTGATTACTTCCAAGAATTGAGTTCTTCATTATTGCTTACTTACAATGTTTCGTTGATTTTTTCAGTGATATTTTTTTGTTTCAGACAATATCCTCATGGGCTAATTCCAGTGATGAGGATGTTGCTTAAGCTGTCTTGCTGCCATTGCATTGATTTTTTTTTTTTTTATATAAGTAAAATTATATTATAAAAATAGGACACAAATTAGTGTCCTACACAATTACACAGGCCAACTATCTACAATCGGACCTTACAAAAAATCAAGAGGTGCTTTCACCCACGCGTAATAGTTACAATGAGAAGCATTAGAACCCTTCTTTCCTATCCACCACCAAGATAACAAAACGATTCGATTAGTAATAGAATCGAGATCCCAAAATTCATCTCTAAACAAAATGTTATTCCTAAACATCCAGATAACCCAACAAACCAATATCCAAAGCCCCGCCGCATTCCCAATATTAAGTTTTTTCTTCACACAACCATCCATCCATAATGAAAAATGATTAATGGTGTCCCCTAAAAGGAATTCCTCAATTCCTAACCATCTAAAAACAAATCTCCACACCATCACAGATTTATGACAGCAAAAGAATAAATGTTCAGAAACTTCCAACTGTAAGAAACATAACGGACATACCATAGCATGTTGATTGGTTATAATGCCTCTATGAGCAAGTATCTCATGAGTCGGAAGAATATTGAGAAACAACCTCCAACCAAACACTCTGACTTTGTGAGAAACTTGAGCAGTCCAAACCAAGTTAAGCGCCGCTCTCAAATTCTCCCCACAACACCAGTGGTTCGAACCTTCGTGATTCTGCAGAAAAGAATATAAAGAAGAAACCGAAAAATGCCCAGAATTTTCAAGCAACCAAACAACATTATCCTTCTTGCCTTCAATCAGCGTAACATCGTTCAGCCCGACCATGATGGCGTCAACTTAGTTTTGAACAGCAGCAGAGGCGCTGTCAAGGAAAAAACGCGGCTGCCACTTCCAAAAACCGTTTAAAAACGCTCCATTATCAGCAACCCAACTATCTTGATTTGAGACCAAGCTCCAAACATCAGGATATAAGGAGGCCAAAGTTGATGAACCTTGCCAACGAGCACTCCAAAACGGAATTGTAACGTCACTGCCAACCTCATACGACATCAAATTGGAGAGCTGTTGTCTGCTACAAAAACCTGCAATAATAAATAAATCTTTCCACCACAGAGATGATGGAAACTCATACTTGGATAACAAGCCAACATGAAAATCAAGAACAGAATGTTTATATCGACGGCGGATAAAATCGCTCCAAATGAATTCTTCCACTGAAACAATTTTCCACACCCATTTGAAAAGCAAGGTTGCATTGAAGAGCTTTAGATCCTTAATCCCGAGTCCTCCGTCTTCCTTGCTCTTGCAAACAACACTCCACCTGGCCCAAGACACACATTTTTTGGCCATTGAACCATTCCAAAGAAAACGTTTTTGAATTGACGTAAGAATACGAATTACACAACTAGGGAGTTTATAGAAGGACATATAATGAATTGGGAGATTTGCTAGAACTGAGTTGATTAAAGTGATTCTACCACCGATAGAAACAAACCGACCATTCCAAGAATTTAGCCTGCCTCTCACCTTATCAATCAATGGTTTCCAAAACGAGAGAAGTCTATGGTTACCACCGACAATAATTTCGAGAAACTTAAAAGGGCCAGCTGAGATTTTACAAGATAGATAATTTTCTGCTGCCAAAAGAAAAGATTCATCCAAAGTAATTCCATACAGAGAACACTTACTGAAATTAATATCAAGTCCTGACACCAAATGGAATCCCTTCAGAATTGCTTTAACTGCCATTATATTCTTCCAAGAACCATCGCCCACCAACATAGAATCATCTACATACTGTAGAAGGTGAATTGGTGTATCAAGATGCGCCTTAAAACCAGAAAAGGATCCATTCTCCACAGCCCGGTGCAGTAACACCGCAAGGCCCTCAACAGCAATAGTAAAAAGAAATGGAGACAACGGGTCGCCTTGTCTGAGGCAACGAGAAACCTTGAAGTCCCATGTGGGACTCCCGTTAACCAAGACCGAAGTGTAACAATTAAAGACTCCATTGTTCATCCACATCATCCATTTTTCTCCGAAGCCCATAATCTTCATAACATCGCGCAAATAATCCCATTCGACACAATTATATGCTTTAGTGAAATCCACCTTAAAAGCTAAATCGATGACTTCGTTTAACAATAGAACTCCGTCAAGAATATTTCTTCCTTCGATGAATGCCGATTGAGAATTTGAAATGATACTACCAATAACACCTTTGAGTCTATTAGCAAGGATTTTCGCCACAACTTTGTAAACTACACCAGCTAATGAAATTGGTCTATAATCATCCAAATTCATCAAACTGTCATTTTTCGGGATAAGAACCATGAAAGAAGAGGCAAGAACTTTAGGAAGCTTCTCGCCCTCAAAGAATTCAAGGATACATTTAGAAAAATCGTGCCCAACTAATTCCCAACACCTTTTGAGGAACTCAAAGGTAAAACCATCAGGCCCTGGACTCCGGTCTCTACCACAATCGAACACAGCTCGTCTAATCTCAATAAATTCTACCTCTCTATCAAGCTCCACACTATCATGTACTGATAAACGTTTGAAACCGTTGCCTCCAATGTGTGGAAGAGGCCTAGAGCAGCTGCAACTACTAAGCCTCTTTAGAAAATGATTTTTGACGGCTGTTTTAACCCCGTCCACATCTTCGATCAGCCTATCATCAATTGAAACAGAAGAAATTGAGTTCAAGTTAAGCCGAGATTTCAAGGCAGCGTGAAAATATTTGGTATTAAAGTCCCCATCATGCAACCACTTCGAGCGAGATTTTTGCCTTAAAATACTTTGCTTGATCCTCAGATTTTTCCATAAGTCGTCTTCGGCTTCATTCCTCTTAAGAATCTCTTGAGTAGCTAACTGATCTTTATTCAATTCAAACAAATCCTCCACATCATTTATAATACCTACATCCATCTTGATTCTAGTATCGATCCAACCAAAAATGTTTACATTCCACCATCTCAACTTCTCTCGCAGAAAATGGAATTTTCTGGAAAGAATAAAAGAGGTCTTCCCAACCACAACACAAGCTTCCCATTGCTCTTTCACAAAAGACATAAAACTAGGATGGTCAAACCAACACGACATGAATTTGAAGGGTTTAGGACCCCAGTTGACAATTCTGGCAGTGAGCCAGACTGGCCTATGATCAGAGACATCACGCTCCCCAAACTTCTGAACTACCGAGTTCCAATCGTTCAAAATTCCTGGTGACACCGGAAATCTATCGAGACGACAACACGACCTGCCTTTTGATTTGAACCACGAAAACTTACCCCCAGAAATAGGAGGATCAACACACCCACTCAAACTTATGAATTCTTCAAATTCTGCCATGTATCTCCTCTTATGACTCGAACAACCAACTTGTTCACTCAGTTTCCTAATAGCGTTAAAATCACCTCCTATGATCCACTCTCCAGGATCTACTTTAGATTTTAATTCAAGAATCTTGGACCAAAGTTTCCTTTTTTCTTTAATGCAACAAGGTGAATACACGTTTAAGAGATAAACATTTCTATCAAGCCACTCAACCTGAATACCCAGATATCCTGTCCCAATGAAGCTGCAAATTGGTTTGAACCATACTTCCTTCCAAATAGTGAGAACCCCACCAGATAAGCCAGCAGAATCACAAGCCGACCATTGACAGCTCTTATTCCCCCAAATGATATACACCAAATCATCAGACATTGAAGAACATTTAGTTTCCTGGATAAAACAGACTTCACCGCCACCATCCTTAATACTATTGCGGATTCTTTTACGCTTGAAGTCGCCCCCACACCCTCTGATATTGTATGAAACTATATTCATAAAACATCACTAGCTGCCACCTTCTTACACTTCTTCGATTTTCTGTCATGTTCCTCCATCCTACGTAAAATAGACTCAAAAACTTCGTCGTCTTCTTCCGCATCAATGCTCAATTTTTTTATAGAATCCCAAATTCTCATAGGTATATTATCCAACATTTTCTTAATGCGAGAATTACTATTAAGAAAACCAGACTCTCCAATTGAGTTATCTATTGAAGGAGAATTGCAAAGACCCTGAGGCGAAACTTGGTTAGCAGCATCCCCTGCTTTGGTACCAGAATGAGAAGAGGAGGGGGATCCGATAGGGAAGGAAGTCTCAGCTTGAAGCAAGGTACCATAATAGGATGGTTTGAAGGGAATTTTTAACTTCTGATAAATATCGCCAATCAAGGCCTTCTTCTTCTTGGGGAACACCTTCAATTTCGAAGCAGCACCCGGCCTTTCAGGTCTATCACCCACAGGATCAGGTTGTGGTATCGAAATTTCCACATCAGATGTACTCACCAGACTAGAAGATCTATCCTCCTCTCCAACCTTCGCAAGAACAACTGACCCAACTTTTCTATTAATAACCTCTAAAGAGCAAGGGACAAGGACTTCCTTGGAATTCACATCATCACTACTCCCTACACTAACTTCAGACTCGAAGGAAGAAGAGTCTCTGACCTGAGTTGAATGGTGAACCACGTTAGAATTATCACCTTTGTCTCTTCTGATCCTAGAGCCATCACAACAACCAGTTCTCACCATCCCAAGAGAGTCGTTCACATCAACTCGCCCTTTTGACTTATCTCTGAGGTTAATCCCACCCAAAGCGCCACCATCAAGAAAAGGTTCAGACTCCTTAGACTGGAAGCTAGCAGAATTGAAAACGTCCAGAAGGGGGTCCTCATTCGAAGAAGAAGATACAATTTCTTTAGAACTATCCTCTTCGAAACGACTCTTATGCAGCATTCGGTGATCCCTCAGAAAAGGTCCCAAGGAGTCCTCAACGATTTTGATATGAAAAGTAATCTCATTGACATCGATTGCGATAACTTCATTGAGATTCAAAGCAAACTTCGTTCGAACTAAAATACGTGTGACGTCCTATCTGGTTTATTTCTACGTATCCTCACCCATTTTGACAAAATCACCGACGGTACCAGCGAGAAACTTAAAAAAAATTTCGCCCCAAACATGACACGGTAATCCGAAAATCTTCACCCAAGTGAGCCTTTCCTGCTCGACATCAGATGGAGACCACAGATGAACATCAGAGAACCACTTACCAACCCACTCTTTGTCTTCTTCCACCAACTTTCCAATGTCACCCTGATTGTCTTCTTCCAATAAGCAGAGGTGAGTACCCATAGGAGTGACTTTAATGTTAAAATAGCCCTCCATTTGGAATGCGTCAATAACATCGATGGCCGACCCTGGGCGCTCCAAAACTCCCACATAGGCTTGAGTGAATCGCTCCAAATCTTCGTCACTGACGGTGAAGCTCAAATGGGCGAACTTGGGCTTATCCCCCATAAGGACAAGGTTCTGGTTTCGCCTTTTCCATTCAAACCCCCCTCTAACCTTTTGAGCATACGAATGACCTCCCTCTCCTCTGGCATTGATAATAGGATTAGGAATAGGTTTAACAGCAGATTCGACAGGCAATTTCTTAACCTCTCCTCCGTTCTGCAAATCCGTACAACCTCCATCAGCATGTGGAACTCTCTGAAATCTGGGTAGGTTAACGAAAATATTATGGCCATTAAGGATAATGTTATCCAACTTAATGGCGAAAAGATTTTCATCATCAACCTTTTTGAACCTAACGAACATAAATCTTTTCCCCCTCCTATCTGTTCTCCCCGAAATGAAGACTTCTAAAACTAATCCATGCTCCTTAAAAGTGTTAAACATGTGTCTTACATCATAGTAATTTGGGAATTTAGTGAAAAAGAAAGTTGACGCATCTCGTAAATCATTCTCAATACCTTTACCTGAGCTGTGTTTCCAGACAGACCTTCGACCTAAAACCGCACGACGACCCTTCTTCTTCGTAGCCACCTCCCAAACCCCTTGCCTCTCACCGACAACCTCTCTTACGCCCATAGCAGACAAAAGACTCAACACAGATTTAAACTCTCAATCTGAAGCCACCGAAGGACACCGAAGAACGGCTTAGAACCACCGCCACCCACGGTAAAAGGGACAACACTGTGGAAGAAGACCCACTAGGAGGAAGGTTCCTAACCCGAAGGTTAGGACTTTAAACCAAACCCATACGGATCTAACAATGTTGAACCCAACTACCAAAAAGAATAGCGATACTCGAACGAATCAGATCAGTGGACTTGATACATTGTTCTGGTGCAAAGAAAAAAAAGGAGGCAGAAGAGGGGAAAAAAGGAAGATGAAGAGACACGAGGAAGATGAAGAGACATGAGGGTAATAGAGAGAAGGGGGAGCTTCTCTCTCTAGAGCCTATTTTGGATATCATTGCATTGATTTATTGCTTCAAGGAGTTCATCTACTAAATAAGTAACTCATGAAATTGATGTAATTTGTCTCGCTTCAATTGGCTTAACTAATATATATTAAGTAGTGGCTAAATTAATATAAATACAATTTAGCTTTATACAAAAATTGGTTGTAAAATTGGTTGTAGCTTTTTATACTTTTCTGTTACAAATCTCTTTAAGTGCTTTTTAGAGTTATGCACTGAAGTAAGCTCAAAAATATTATTTTGGTCAGTGTTTATTTTTTCTGATTTAAAAACAGTGAGCTTTGTGAGAAAATAGATTGACTTGGTGATGCATGGTGAATCGGACTTTTCAAATAAATAATGTTTTATAATGTAGAGAAAGAGATAGAGAGATTTCGTCAGAAAAAGAAAATCTAAAATAAGGATTGAGAGTTGACGGTTGGGGATTTGTGGCAGGAAGCCTGGCAGATGAATGAGAATATGAGAGAAAATTAATTGCAACCTGATAGTAGAATGTATATTATTATTGTAATGCCCTGTATAGTATATATATCTAGAATAATACAATACACGCATTTTATTTGGTACTGACACCATCATAAGTGCCTAATGGCATAATTCACATACTTGACCATTCTAAAAACATAATACAAACTATGGTGCAAGCTATGGAAATTAGCCAAAACAAGAAAATCTAAGAATACGGTAGAATATTTATCATTGTACAAGAAAATGATACACAGCGGAAAATAAGCTTAACTAAGCTCCTCTTGAAACATCCAAGCATTGCTCCACTTGTAAACCAAACCTACAAACCACACCTGAAATAAAGCAACTATAGTGGGGTGAGATACATCAAATCTCAGTGAGTTCCCTATCTTATAGGTCCTCTCGGCTTTACAAGGTTCTATCAATCCTAACTCAAGTCAAGGGGAAGGGGAATGACCTTGAGTGCACAATCTCACAATCTCACACTATATGGAAACATGCCATGAGTTCATTAACTCAAAATATCACTAATCGGTAACCACACCAAGGCATCCCCTGTTCCCGTCCGCTTCTACGTCTAGAAGTCGACCCGAGTCATGGATCCTGGTAACCTACTTGACATACGAATAGATTCGGGTTCTACGGGCCATTAACCATTATGAACCGTCACTTCACACGGGCCATTAACGGTCACAAGCATACGCTCCCAGAGCGCCATTCGTACTGCACGCGGGAATCAAACCTGCCAAGTAGTTGTGCACATGTTTCAGAGGAGCTCGAGACCCATGAAACGCACTCACAAGATAACCGGTTACGATTAGGTGATCTCACACACAACGTGATTGTATTCGACAATCATAAGGCCACAATGCCTTAAGGCCACATTCACCTTTTCTCAAAGAACACAAAGGTTCACACACATTTCCATACTAGTGCCTCACACTCTCCTAGACCAATCTCGTCACGGATGTACCTTCCTACATCAGGTGCCCGAGCCTTGCTGTCTAGGTTCTCTACTCCAGGCCAGAAGTCGTCAATGAATGCACGAGCGTCGCCATCCAGAGTTTCTATCCCAAATCTATTCACAACCTAGAATTATAACAATCTTAACTATGCCATTTTTTTTTGGGTAAGGTTTCCTCACTCTACCTAATTTCATATTTTAACATGCATACTCTCTCGATCAAGTTAAACATCAATAACAGGCAAAGTATATCACAATTGCACATATAATAATTCAATCACAAGTTATACAAAAGCATAATAGAATCACATAATGGTTCATCGCATAAAACATCCCTTTCGGGGTCCCTCCGATTCATTTAATCGGGTATCAGATCAATATCGATCACTGTTATCCCATAGGATATTTCCACAGCTTTACATCGGCTATAACTATACCTCGATCGGATTTACGATCCAAAAGATGTCAATTCCAACATTTCACAAAACATTACTTTCCTTCATTTTCCACTAATTCATTTTATCGGATAGAGGGTCGTCATAGCTTTCTAATGACACCAAGAACGTCCCGATCCGAGTTACGGATCAAAAGTTATGAAGGAAACAAAACGGGAAAAGTTGTCATGTTCGCTTTGCGAAGCTCCCGCGAATGCTCGCTTTCTCATTCGCAGTGTGAAGCTCCCAGCGAATGCCAAAACCACACTGGGTTCGCTGCCCCATTCGCAGTGCGAACGTCTGGCGAACCAAGGCAGAACTGAAACGAGGTAAAGTTCGCAGTGCGAACCTCTGGCGAATGCTCGCCCTCACATTCGTCGTGCGAATAGCCAGCGAATGCTCGATTCCTCCTTCGCTAGGGGATTCGCAGTGCGAACCTGCGAAAACCCAGAATTTCAGCAGCGTAACAGCTGGGGCCTTTGGATCCAAAACCCATTCCAAACACTACCCAATGCACAAATAAGCATCAATAGATGATTCTATACACATATTGATCATACAACACAGTTTATAACTCATTTTATCCGTTAGATTTCATTGATTCAACAATTTATCATTTTCTCTCAAATTCTAACCTAAGTTCCAAACATCTATTTCTAGAACTTAGAGTTTCTAACTAGAACCCACCTGATAATCGAAGAGAAGTTTGAAGAACATGGTAATGATGACGATCCATGGGTTTCTCTCTTCTCTCTTCGTCTTCTCTTTTTCACTTTCTCTTCTTTTTCTTCTTTCTTTCCATTTCCTCTTTTCTTCTTTTTCTTTCTTTTCCTTTTCTTAATATATATATATATATATATATAATACTATTATTATATAATATAATCCAATAGAGTAAAATATTTTCAATTGATATTTTGTCATCTCAACCAATTGATCAATTATTAGAGTTATCATAAAAGTCTCTCTTGAACTAATAACAAATTGATCTCTTTAGAGTTCATTAGCTGCTCTATTGGTCCCAATTGATAATGCTTAGAGTACTTAGCGGATTCCATTAATCTAATTTACCAAGGATAGAGCACATAGATGCTCATCTGATCTCATCTGATATCTAATTGAGCATTTAGATAATATGGGATATTACAATTATTATTATTATTATTATTATTGAAAAGTTAATTAATACACACATTCAGATTTACATGGATTACAACTGTATCGGCGACTTGAATTATCCTACATTAATGGAATATAAAAGGTCAATTAAAATTAATTAATATTTATTTCTAATAATAATAATAATAATAATAATAATAATTAAAAATATTAATTTTATTAGATAAAAACTCCAGGCCTATACACGATCCCACAAAAGAGTTTAATGCATTATAACCACTTGCGTATTTACAAGCTGAAGGGTCTTGAGATATTATGTACTACAAACCAATTCCAAAATTTATGACTATATCCAAATGCCAATATCAAATCAAAGTTGTGTTCATGCAAGTAGTATTAGAGAGACCTACTTAAAAGATATGTCCGGGAAAGGTCACCTCCTTAATTATGTTTTTATCCAATCATTCCCTAACACAATAATTTAAATCATAAAATGGGAGTGTATTGTATTGAGAAAAAACTCCTTTGTTTATCAAGAATAATATCTATAAAAAAAATAACACAATTATTTTTATATTACAATAAAATATATATTTTTCCTATTGTTTGCTTTATTTTATTCCTTAATTTTTTTTCCAAAATCATCTCAGTTTCTTACATAGTGCCTTACATATACAAAATTGTAAAGTAAATACCCAAATATTCTAAAGTTCTATGCATTCGATGACAGTTTTAAAAGTTATATGCAATCAATAAAATTATTTAATATTTATTTCTAATAATAATAATAATAATAATAATAATAATAATAATAATAATAATTAAAAATATTAATTTTATATAAAAGTGTTATCTTGTCATGAAATGAAATAAAATAAAATAATATATGATATCTAAAAGTTTATTTAAATAGCTTTTTATAAAAAAAATAGTTTATATATTTCATCTTCTTACTATGATATTCTTAGATGATAAAATTTAAAAAAACTTATAAAATAAAAAAACTATTTTCAATACGTTTTTATAAAACATATTTTTACAAAATATTATTTTGAAAAAATAGGCAGTTTTTATTATGTTAGAGTGGTTTATTCAATTTAGACTTTATTTAGCAGATTTTGTTTTACTTTCAATTTGTATAATTACAATTAAGTATGCATATTCAGTTTCGATTTAGTATGCATATTCAGGTTTACATTGACTTATTTTTAGAAATGCATGACTTGTACTCATGGTTTTCTTTTTATATGTTTAATCATAATATTACATACAATGAATGTTCACCAATTTACATCACACCTATTGTGTTTTCTATCTTCCAATACAAAGGCTATGAAAGGATTCAACACGGTGTCACCTCCATCTAGAGTAGGATGACCAAACAATACTTTGCTAACTACAATCCTACTATTAACTTAGTTATCCGTGCCAACTTTTTGCAATTTTTGTATAAAAAATTTACCTATAACATTTTCATCTTTTTAGAGTAAAAGAAATTTAATTTTTACATATTCATTGTATCTTTTTTACTCAATTATGATATATATAATGAATCAACTTAGACAAAGTTCAATATCTGATAGAATAAGAAATAGTATAAAATTTTAACACTTTTGTTGTTTTAATAAAACTTTATTCATTTTTATTTTATTGATTATAAATGGGAATAGAAAAACTATTTAAAAATTTAATTATTTTGATTAGACATAAAAGTTTTTAGTGAGTAATGGAGTAGTTACAGAATAGGAAAAATTCAATAAATATTTCAATTTAATTATAATTAATATTTTAATTCTTATAAATCAAAAGATCATTATTATTATTTTTTTCGAATCAATAAAAAATTGAATTAATTCAAAAAACAGTGAATACAAAGGTGATCTTCAAGATCCAACCCCCAAAGATCCAACTACATCATAAGTAAAGCTATGTGCTTTCTAAGCTTTTTACAAACCCAACCGCTATGAACAATCTTATCCACTATATTCTTTACAATACTATCTTGATCTATAATGTTCTCCCTATCAAAACAGTAAGTAGTTCTATGTTGCCAGCAATGATAAATGGTTTCAGCCAGGCCAATCTTCATAATATTCACTCTGCTGCCCTTACCTCTGCAGAATCTGGTTAACTAATCAATTTCTTCTCCCCATGGCTTGGGTTCATGACTGATCTGCATCCACTGCAGAACTTTGCTCCAGATGTACTTCATCCTGTGACAATCAAAGAACAGGTGGTCAATGTTTTCAACCTGCAAGCAGAAACAACAAGACTTGTCTTCCAAGATTCCCCAGTTTGCCAATCTCTCTTTTGTAGCTAGTTTCTTGTGACAAGCTAACCACAAACTCATCCTAGCCCTTGGTCGGCCTCTGTTGCCATTCATGATGTTGAGCCACTCCATGTTGTCATCCTGAGAGAAGGTTTCTTTATAAGCCTTCCCAATCCTGAATTTGCCTTCCCTGAGACTACTATCCCAATAGCTCTGCATCAGTGGTATGAGCCTTTTAGATCTAATCACACTTTTCAGCACCCAAGAGAAAGTAGTTGTAGGTTCAATATTCATTACATCCTGATTCCTTATAAAGTACATATGAAACCACTTTACCCACAGATTGTCACTCTTCCTACATAAATTCCAAAGCAGCTTGCCCATATTGACTGAGTTCCAAGTCTCCAGGTTGATGATGTTCAAGCCACCCTTCTTAGTAGGTCAGCACACTGTTTTCCAGGCCATAGGGCTTTTCCTGCTAGGGTTGGTTCCACCAGTCCATACAAAAGTTCTGCAGGCATTGTTAATTCTACTGATCACACCTTTGGGAATGGAAAAGCTCTGCATCCAGTAATTGCTGATAGAGAAAGTAACTGCATTAATCAATTGGATTCTTCCTGCTTGACTCAACAATTTCGCACTCCAGTGATGGATACAATGAAGGATCTTATCAACAAGAGGGAGATAATGATTGATAGAAAGTTTTTGGCTAGATAAGGGCACCCCAAGGTACTTAAAAGGAAGGCTTCCCTCTACATAACCAGTCATCAACAGAATTTTTTGTTTTTCCCTATCATCCACTGCACCAAAGTAGGCTTTGCACTTAGTGGGATTGACTACCAATCCTGTTGAAGAGGAGAATTGATTCATAGTGTTCATCATAAGTTCGACAGATCCTACATCTCCCTTGTAGAATAGCAGTATGTCATTAGCAAAAGTCAAGTGTGTCATCTTCATCTTTTCACATCTAGAGTGATGGTTAAAATTAGGATTCCTCTGCATTTTCTCAAGGAGCCTAGTCAAGTATTCCATAGTGATGACAAACAAGAAAGGAGAGATAGGGTTCCCTGTCTAATCCCTCTTTTAGCTCTCAACAGTCTAGAGTTCTCTCCATTTAAATTGTACCTGTATGAAACAGTGGTAACCCTCAACATAATCCAATTCACAAACTGGTTAGGGATTCCAACCTCCAAAAGAATGGTTTCAAGGGCTCTCCAACTTAACATGTCATAGGCTTTTTGTAAATCAAGCTGTATAAGGCATCCAGGAGCTCCATACTTTCTAGAATATCCTTTGATGAGCTCAGTAGCCAAGAGGATATGGTTGTGGATCTGTTGCCCCGGGACAAAAGCCGCCTAGTTATGACTAACTATGGAACCTATGATCTGGGCTAGTCTGTTAGTCAAGATTTTGGAGTACAATTTGTACACCACAGTACAACAAGCTATAGGCCTGAACTCTCTGATAAACTTAGCTCCATCACTCTTAGGAATTAGAGTGACTAGAGTGTTGTTGAAGGCTGTGATTCCCTTGCTATACTTAAACCAATATCTGATAGTTTCAATGACATCTTTTTTCACAGTTTCCCAACAGCTCTTGAAGAATTTAGCATTGTATCCATCTACCCCTGGGGCTTTAGAGTCTCCAATGTCCTGCAAAGCTTTAGAGATTTCCTCTTCACTAATGGAGGTTATTAGGAACTGCCTTTGCTCATAGTTGAGTTGTTTACCCTTTCTCATAACACCAATATCCACCTGATGAAGGATTCGATTTTCTCTTCCCATAAGCTCTTCATAGTACTTGATGACTGTATCTTCAATGTCTTTCTTGTTGCTCATCATAGACCCACCCTCATTCCATAAGTTCATCATCCTTTTGGCATAGTTCTTGGCCTTGAGAGAAGCATGGAAGAAATGGTTATTCTCATCACCCAACCTGATCCAGTCAATCTTTGATTTCTGTTGCAAAATTTTCTCCTCAAGGGCATTCCAGTTGATCAGTTCCTTTGACTTGTTCTTAACCTTCAGGATAAGATCAGCATTCATATGATCAGTAGCGAGCTCAGTTTGGCACTCTTCCAGCTCTTTTCTAGTAGTCAAAATAGTTCTCTGCACATCAGTCAGGGGCTTGCTTATCTGTCTTATAGTGGCCTTAAGTCTCTTAAGTTTTTCCCACAGGATGAATGGGGGGTACCACTGATAGGCTCCTTCCAACTGTTGGCAACAGCTTCCTGAAATCCATTAAGTTCAGTAGTACAGTTGATAAACTTGAAATTCCTCTTTTTAAGTTGGTTCTGATTCTACATGCAGAGTTGGAGAAGTACATGATCAGAAACACTAGGGGGGAGGTGAATCAGTTGGAAATCCATATTCTAAAACCATTTGACATTTCCTATTACTCTATCAATTCTAGAGTAAATAGGATCAAGGGAGTGTTTATTGTGCCAGGTGAAGTAGTCTCCCTGATTCTCCATTTCAGAGAGCTGACAAGTATCCATCAATACTTGTAGATCCCTGTACTCAGTTTCAGTTACCATTCTTCCTCCAATCCTGTCTTTACTCTTGAGGACATTATTAAAGTCTTCAATAATGCCCCAAGCTTCATTTTGTTGAATTTTCAAGTTGGCAATATCCCTCCATAAGATCCTTCTCATCTCCAAGGTATTCATGGCATAAACCACAGTTAGCTTGAACATAAGAATACCACTCTGGTCCATAACCTTCCAACGGATATACTGGCTGCTACAAGCTTCCATGACCATCTTCACAGCTCTATTATTCCAACTGATCCAGATCCTTCCATTTTCATGATGGCTGTAGTTGTCAATAACATTCTCATAGATCTTCATCTTGCTTCTCACTAATTCAGCCCTTGACTGCTTCACTCTAGTTTCTAGAAGAATACAAATATCAGGTTGCAAACTAAAGATATGAGAGCTAATCTCTCTCATTTTGCCACCCTTATTTAGCCCCTTCACATTCCATGAAATAATCATTTACTAATGGTTAGTGCCCCTAGAGGATCTATCAATTCCCCTAGAGCATTGAAACCATTGCTACAATTGATTCTAGTTTCCTCTTGAGTGTTACCTTTCCTCTTGCCCCTGTCTGTATTTCTTCCTTTTGGAGTTTCCCAACTGGTTTCACCCTCTTGATTGCTCATAGATTCAGCATTCTCTCCTGCTATGACTGCTAGTTGATTCAATCCTGATTCTGTAGTGGTGATAGGTCTGTTTATTAATGTCTCCTCTTCCACCTGGCCCTGCTTCTTGTCCATATCTTTCTTAGGCACCCATTGTTGCACCACTTTCTTTGCATCACAATTATGTCCAAATTTCTGGCATCTCACACAGAATTTTGGTAACCACTCATATTCAATGGGTTGCTTGACTATATTTCCTTCATGGTTCTGAATGGTAACTTCTTGTGGCACAGGCTGAGTAGCATCAACTTCTATGAGAATTCTAGCATAGGAAACTCGCAGCTTCTGAGCTGTGCACTCATCAGTAACAACCGGGGTCCCAATAGCACTACCAATCTTATTCAAGCTCTTAGCTCCCCACAATTCCAAGGGTAACTAAGGCAGTTTCACCCATAGAGGGATGGTTCTAAGCATATCCTTTTTCATGCTAAAATCAGGCTTCCAATCTCTGAGGATCATCGGCATATTCTTTATGGTATAGGGTCTATTCATTAGGATCTCTTCTTTCTCTTTGAATGACTTAAACCTCATGAGAAAGAAACCCTCATCATGATAAAACAAATCAGGAAGTTGGATTGTGTTCCAGTTCTTCATCATAAACTGCTTAACCATATTCATACTAAGATCACCCCCTAGCACATACATGATTAAAGCACTTCTCCAATAATTTACCTCAGATTCAATATCAGATTCATCTATTTCAACAACTATCTCTCCATTCACAATTTTAGGGGCAACAAAATCTAAATTCACACCGTTTGTAGGCTTTCGGTTGTTGCTAATCACGTCTACCCAAAGCTTTCTTGGTTCTTCCTTAGGCTTCGTTGAAATTAGGGTTTCCTCCATTGTCGTCTTGTTCATTTCCACTGTGTGGCTACTCATAGAACTACAATCTTCTCCATGCTCCGATGATACTGAGTGGTCCGATGGTACTTCCGGCTCGTGACACTGTTCCGGTGGAGGTTCAGGCAACGACGGTTCCGAGAGTCGTGGAGGTCTCCCCCGTCCCCTTCCTCTCCCTTTTCCCCTCCCAGCCATCTACTTTTGTAAAAGATCATTATTGATTTGAGAAAAAATGATTTTTATAATAAAACATTGACTATAAAGTTTTTAAAAACTTATAAATTTTTCGAGCTTATAGTGTGAAAACATTACATAATAAATGATTGAATTCTAATTATTTAAAATTAAATATTATTTTAAAAAATTCAAAACCTTTTAATCATTATTATTACCATTATTAATATTAGCTTTTAATTATTATTATATTATTATTACCATTATCATTGTGTTCTTTTTTATTATTATTACCATTATAATGAATAAATTTTGATTTTAAAATAATCACAAAATATATAGAATATTGCAATTAATGGTATATTTTTGCAATTATTGTCTTATTGATTTGTACCACTAATATATAGTAGTATTTTGGAAAGACATTGATATAAGAAAAATCTATTCAAGAAAATGTTATTTCCATTTTTTATTACAAATAAATTTAATCTTTAATTTAAATATGATAATGATTTATGTCAGTTATATATATATATATATATATATATATATATATATATATATATATATATATATATATATATATATATATATATATATATATATATATATATAAAGAAGTGTCAAAAAACATTCAGATTGAGAGGGATAAATACATTAAATAGTAAAAACATCATTAGACAAAATATTGAATTGTCAGACATTGGAAAATAATAATAATAATAATAAATAAATGCTCTATAATTTTGATTATTGATTTGTACCACTAATATGTAGTAGTATTTTGGAAAGACATTGATATAAAAAAAATCTATTTAAGAAAATGTTCTTTCCATTTTTTATTACAAATGATTCAGAAACCAGGAACCTATCTATTTTACTCATGGATTTACCATTCCCGCTATACCAGCTAAAAGGATTCCCACTACAGGGAGGATCAATCAGATTCATCTCCTCGATGAAATCTAAAAAAAACCTTTCTTCTGCTCGTCTAACATTACACAAACTCCCCTTTCTTTCCGCCGAACTTGTGATCGCGTTGAAATATCCTTTCAAAATCCAGTACCCTTGATGCTTCCTTTTCTTTAGCTTCAACAGACTACTCCACAATGACCTCTTACGAATCAGACAACAAGGGGAGTACACGTTGATAACAAAATAAATCCCATTCTTTCATCTACTTTCAATGCCCAGGTAACCATCTCCAATAAAAGAGCTAATAAGGATGATAAAGTCCTTATTCCACAAAGTTATAATACCACCTGACTGCCCAGTTTCCTTAACACTAGACTAACCCACCTCCTGATTCATCCAAAAGCTACTAATAATCGAATCCTCCACAGAACACAATTTCGATTCTTGAATAAGGAAAATATCAACTTTACATGTGTTGATGATCGAACTATTCCTTTTCCTCTTTGAGATGTTACCTCCCCCACTTATGTGCAAAGACCCAATAATCATTAAGCATAATTGTTTATCGCCAACCTACCTTTGCTTCTATCTTTATCAGATGCCTTCATCTCCGCAATTTTCTTCGAATAATTCTTCTCTTTATCTTTTGCTTGAATCCCAACTTAGAAATCGCATTCCACACTTTTTCCCCCACATTTGATTCAATAATCTCCCAAAATCTACTATTACAATGCCTAACATCAGAATCTGTCATCGACTCAAAACACAAAATCGGACCAGCTGAATAACTCTCCTCAAAATACGAAGGATTAGAATTCTGGGAGTTAAGGACATCAAAATACGAAGGATTAGAGAATGATTCACTTGGGTCCACCGAATAAAGAGATGCCACAGGTTTAGGTAAACACAACTTTCTTTTCTTAGGCTTAGAACATTTTTTACCTAACGGCCCACAAACCTCCTTTAACGTCTTCACAACTTTTTTTTAAAATTTTGGTCCGATACAATCCGACCTCAGGCCCAATATCTTTGAAGAAAGAATCCAAAGAAAGACTTTTTTCCTCACTCTGACCTGGTTCTGCAACGCGGGTCCCCTGATTTGACTTGTCTTCTAAAGTAGCCCCTCTAACTAACTACTGCTAAAGTTGCATCAAAGCTCTTTGTCCTATGAATGTCATCCTCGATAGTCCCCTCTATCTTCTTAGGATTGATCAAACTTTTGCCTACTACATCATTACATTGCTGAAACGTGTCTGATCTTCTCACTTTATCAAACAACCGCTTATCTTCATACTCCTCCAGCAAAGAACCAACAACAAGACCTTCTCCCCACACTTCATCTTCATCTCTGAAATGTTTGCTCCACAAGCTTCCAGACTCCGATGAAGAATCAACAACACCTACCTTGTTACCCCCTTCATTAGGAAGAATACAAAGCGGGTCGTGGCTATCTTCTGTAATCTTAATCTGAAACGATACACCATTGATCGCCACATTAAAAGTTTCGTTTAAAACAACAGCATAACTTGTTCTCACCAAAAACCTTGCCATATCCATACACTTTCCTAACAATGTATTTTCGTCAGCACAAATATATTTGTCCACTGTGTTGGCCAACAACTCAAAAAATGAGTAATTCCACGCGTGACAAGGTATACCATAACACCTCAACCACGTAACCATTTCGTTGTCAACATCATCTTCTTTCCACTCCCTTATTTTTGTAAACCATTGGTTCCACCAACTTCTAGCTTCTCTGATAAGATATCTAATCTCTCCCGGCTCACTTTCCTCAAGTAAACAGAGTTTAGCTCCAAGAGGAGTTACTTTAATGGAGAAGTAGCCCTCAACTTCAAAACTAGTTTGAATGTTATATGACATTCCTGAATTAATAATAACTCCCACATAAGCCTTTTTGAATCTTTCTAACTCAGACGCTTCGGTTTGAAACTTCAACAAAGCTGAATATTTCCTAGGTAATAACTCTGAAGAACTTCTGCCGTTTACTACCACCTCAGCAAAGGATTTATCCCTTAGTGCAAAATTCTCAACCCTATGAATCTTCCCCAAACCGTGCACAGAGGAAAAACATGCACAACAATGTAGAATTAGATGCATTTTCCTTTAGATTTTCTAAAATGTGATTAAGATTATGTTGTAATGGTCTTAAATATCTCTTATACTCCTAATAATAAATTTTGTTTATAAAAAAAAAATATAAAGTAATTAAGAGTGCTGTACATCTTGGTAGAGCACTTTTGTACTATAATTTTTAAACCATAATGTATAACAATTTCTTCTTTATATCCGAAAAATGAAACAATATACGCTTCCACGATGTCAGGAACATATATCAGTTATATATTAATTTAAACACAAACTTTTTTTATTATAAATTTCTAACATGCATTCGTGTACTAGCCATACAAAACGATAATAAGATACCATTAAGTACTAGGATACACTCATACTTCTTATAGTTTTATTTAAAATACATATGATCTGGTTCTTGCACATCACAGTTATCCCTCAAAACATGTACTATTTTTAAAACATGTCCATTTCTAACATGAGAGTTAGATGAAGATGAAAATCCTCAAATCGCAAACATGAAATTATTGAATGAGATGAGAGATGAGTGCACACCCATATTTAACATCTAGTTAACACATAGATTATCCACGGTATGATTTGGCACCCAGGCAGTAGCTTTATTGCCAATGAAATGACATACAGGGACGCTTCCAGGAGTAACTTCGAGTGCTTCATAAAGCAACTCAGCATTCATACCTCTAGTGTCATGGTGGCACACTGTTAAAGCGTTAGTTTTAGTTCCATCTTGGGCCACCAACGAGACCACATACGCGGTTGTTTCCCTTACTTGATGGCAATTGAATACTACATTTTTAAAATTCAATCTATGACACATCACAGCATTTTCACCAACTTTTTTCACATCTTCCACCACATATTGATCTTGATTTTCAGCAAAGTTACTTGAAATTGCCTTAATCTTTGTCGTTCCGAAATGTGAAATGACTTGGTCAATCATCGCTTTCAAGGTTGATACGCAATGTTTGTGTTCTGCTATAGCAGTTGGACTATAACAAAAGTCCTCAAGACTTTGTTCATCTTTATTTGCCAGCCATATGGAATCTGTGACACCTTGTCTTGATTTTGTGAATGGTCGAATTACATTTCCTACTGGATGAGTGTTACCCAAGCGAAAAACTTTCCCTGGGTGAAGGTCATGTTCGAAAAAGAGAGTCGAGTATTGGTTCAATTCTTCCGTTTTGATAGGTAGACTATTAGTTTTTCCATCTGCCACATTAAAGACCAAAAAGATTAGTTCTTAAATCATGATATATAGTTTTATTATGAGGCACTAATTCAAATAAGATATTCTAATGACCAAGAGAAGTGGAAGTTTATAATTTAAATTACTGACTAGGGATCAATAGATCAGAGAAGGCCTTTGGCAATGGAGTGTTTGGCCAAATGGATTGCCAATAATCTTCTCCCGGTGATGTCGCAGTGATTCCCACAAATGCCAACTGCATAAAATGTTGGTGTATTATAAAAAATATTCAGGATAATTTCGAATAAAAACTATACATAAATTAATCTTGCAGAGTAAAAATTATTTAGCTTACACAAAAGAGAGATAAAACAGTGAGATGTGCAAACTCCATTTGAGTGGCTATGAAGAAATGACAATTGTGTAAGACTTAGTGAGTGTATATGAAAGTGTTACAGAATCCCCTTTATATAGACTTCATACATAACTTGTTGCATGTAAATTTGTCGTACTGTTCATTACTGATTCCTCCAAGTGGATGTCATGGTTTTGGCACATGGCTTCCATGCAGATGAACTCGAAAATATTTTTTAGCCTTCAAATGGGCATCCATGCATGCACCTCAAAACTTTTGTGTGGTACCATTATTGTCTTGGCGCAAATGGCATGGCGTCCATGCAGCATTGCAACTGCTATATCTCCAAAGCTTGTGTGATACATCATTATTGTCTTGAAGAGTTATTAAATTTTTGGTGCAAATGGCATCCATGCAGCATTCTAACAATTAAGTCTCCAAACTTTTGATACCATATTTACTTACTTTAATTCTCCTAAAGTAGAAATATCAGAAAATACTGTAAATATATTTGCATTTTCAATTGATTTTGAAATACACCTAATATTCCCTTTAAATACAATTGTTTATAAAAAAGAAATATGTATTTAGAATACAAGAATAAATTAGAGTCAATAAATCAACTACGGAGTAACAATTTGGTAAGGTTGGCCTAAGGAAGCACAAAAAGTGTTATAATATTAGTTGACTTATAAAAATTATCGTAAATTAGCCAAATATACGAATAAATTTATTTGATACGATAATTTTGAAATAAATAATGGTTATATAAACTCAATTATATTAAAATATAAAAAGAAAAAAGGACACGTGAAGTAAAGGAAAAATAAATATTAAATATTTAAAAATAAAGATTTTATCTTTTAAATTAAGGTAATTATTGTTTAAAATAAACTATATATTCTGTAATAGTGACATGTGAAATAAAAAGTTTATTTGATACAATATAAAATATATTTATTTATTAATGTAAATTTGAAATTAATTATTTAATTGTAAAATGAAAAATAGTTATATAAACTCAATTCTATTAAGAAGAGGAAAAAATAATCCGTGAGAAGAAGAAAAAAAAATGAAATTTTGAAATTTTGAAATAATGATTTTGTCTTTCAAATTCAGACAAATTGTTGATTAAAATAAAATAATCATTGTGAGAATACTGACCCATGAGATCAAAAAATTATTTGATGGATGGATGTCATGCCATGTTTAAAATAAACAATAATCATATAAATCTAATCGTATTGAATAAGCATAAAAAAAACTATGAGACGGTTAAAGAAAAAAAAATATTTAGAAATAAGGATCTTGTCTCTCAAATAAGACAATCATTAATTAAAATAAAATAGATATAGTGTTGATAGTAATCCGTGAGATAAAATAATTTTTTAATTTTATTAAAATTAAAAAATAGATTATTAATATTTATAGTGATAATAAATAAATAGAGGGAAAAAATAAAATAAAATTGAGTGACTGTGGAAAAAAATGTGAAAGAGATTTGAAATTTGCATCAAGAGAAAATGAGTGCATGTAATATTTAATTGTGATTTAATTGTAAAATATTTGAAAATGAATGTCACATGCTCATATAAAAGAAAAGAATGCTGATATAAAAGATAAGAATGTAAAAAATTAACATTATTTAATTACTTAATAATTTCACCTCAATAATAACTTCTTATTTATATTGAAGATTAAAGCAATGAAGTCAATAGAGTTGTGTTAGTTATTTACAATACAATAACAACTTCCATTTAGTTTGAAATTTGTTAGAGAAGTTACTTGTTATTCAAGTGATCATATGGTGTAGCCTAAACACAGTAGTTTGTGGTGGAAGCAATTGATTGTGTATATAAATGAACCTTGTAATAGTTCCAAATTAATGAGAATTTACTTCTTCATCATGTTCAGTTTGATTTCTTAATATGGTATCAAAGCAATCAATGAACTCTACCCCATTCCCATTCTTCTTTGATCAATAATTTCAACTTTGTTGATCTGCAAAATCAATTTGCAGTTAGTGTTCTTTATCTGCATATTTTCTGTGCAAACTTGCTCAGTAATTCTCTTGGTTTCTTCCAATTTTCTGCAGCTTCTTTTTCGTCTTTATCATCGATCGAAGATGCCTCCCCTCGTTGCAACAACAAATTGATCTAGAATCATTACGTTCATCCAAATGAAGGCCCAAACAGTCCCACCAAAATAGTTGTTTCTTGTGTGATATTGCGTTTTGAAAAAAAAAAACTTTCTTTTTAGTATTTCAGAAATAAATCACCAAAACAAAATTGTTGACAAATACTCCCTCCGGTCTTTTTTATAAGGAACACTTCACCTTTTTAAATTTATTAAATAATTAATGTATCTGGTCTGCATTATAGATCAGATACATTAATTATTTAATGAATCTAAAAAAGTGAAATGTTCCTTATAAAATGGACCGGAGGTAGTACAAAATATACACCAGACAAATATTTATTGATAATAAGTTATTTAACTTTAGTACTTAATATCTTCTAATTAAGATAAAAATAGTTACGATAACTAATTATAAATTTTTATTAAAATCTTACATTAGTCAAATATTTGTCTTTAATATATTTGTTTGTCAAATTTATTTGTGATTTTTAATAATATGATAATGACAAGTGTGGTCAATTAATATGATTCATGTTATATTCTAAAATAACATATTAATCTAATTTCTATTTTAGCCATTTTCACTTTGACAAATTATATACAAGATAAATTAATCAGTTAAAATATGATCAATCATTTATAAGATAATTAATTTAAAAATAAATAATTTGAATAAGAGACATATGTTTGAAATTAGATGGCTGAGGGAGCTATGTAGTCCCCCGTGAATGTATCATCAAACAAATACCATTCCATCCATTAAAATAATTGAATGGTTGAGATCTATTAAAAAATAAAAAGAAACGCATATATCTGTTAGTATACAAGGTGATGAAAACAAGAGGAGTGAGAAAATATTTATTGCTCTGTAATGACGGCTACAAAAGTTGTAAGAAAGATGATTAAATAAATGACAGCTACCATTAGTCTATTTATGCACAAGTACTAGGGTCACATAAGCAACATACTAAAATACTAAATTACCCATCAATACCATCCCTTAATTTAGGATTTCCTAATAAAAACTAACAACACATATTCCATCCCTTAAGTGGAGAAATTGATTCGTCTTGATCGCCTTTGTCAGAACATCAGTAAGTTGCTTTTAGGTGCTACAATGCACAACTTCTAGCACTCCATTCTGGACTTGACTTCTTAGAAAATGATATTTTGTTTCAATATGTTTGCTTCTCCCGTGCAAAACTAGGTTCTTGCCAACATTGATTGCAGACTTATTATCAATCATTAGCTTCAGAGGCTTGTTTACTTTGATCTTCAGATCCTGCAGCAAAATCAGAAGCCATACAGCTTGACATGCAGCTACATCACCTGCCATGTACTAAGCTTCACACGTTTACAGTGCAACAACATGCTGCTTCTTGAAACACGAAGAATAAGACCTCCCAAAAACTTAAACAAGTATCCAGAAGTACTTCCCATGTAAACTCTATCTCCACACCAATCAGAGTCTGAGTAAATCATCAGCTCTGAATTAGTTTTTCTTTCAGAAGGGAATGTCAGTTCATACTTCAGAGTTCCCTTGATATACCTCAGAATCCTGACAACAACTTGGTAATGGGATCACTTAGGTTTACTCATGAACCTACTAATATTCCAACTGCATAGCAGATATTAGGTCTGGTATTACACAGATACCTCAGGGAACCAACCAACTGTTTGAAGGTTGTAGCATCCACATCCTCACCTTCAGAATCACAATCTAATTTGTGATTGGTTTCTGAAGGTGTGACAGCAGCCTTACAATTCTACAGCTTAAATCTCTTCAGAAGCTCAAGTTCATACTTCAGCTGATGCAAAATGATACCCTTCTCAGAGTACATAAACTCCATCCCTAGAAAATATGTCATTTTCTCGAGGTCAGTCATTTCGAACTTATTCATCAGCACCTTCTTGAACTTGGCTATCTCTTGTTCAGAACTCCCTGTCAGCAATATGTCATCAACATACAGACACTCCATAATCATATTTCCTTTAAAAGTATGCTGAACATAAACACCGTACTTCATCTCACATTTTTGAAACCCCTGCTCCTTGAAAAATGAATCAATCTTCAGATTTCAAGCTCTCGGTGCTTGCTTCAATCGATACAAAGCTTTATGTAATATGTACACCATCCCTTCATGATTCTTTTAAACAAATCTAGGAGGTTGTGACACGTATACCTCTTCTTGTAATGGATCGTTCAGCAATGCAGATTTCACATCTTAATGCATCAGAGGCCAATTCCTGTTAGCAGCTATTGCAATCACCAGTCTGATTGTTTCATGTCTCGCTACATGTGCAAACACTTCAGAATAATTTAGCCTAGGTGTCTGTAGAAATCCTCTTGCTACTAACCTCGCTTTGTGTTTTCCAATTCATCCATCTGGCTTTAGCTTCCCCTTGAAAATCCATCTGACGCTGATGGCTTTCTTGTCATTTGGAAGCTTAGTCAACTTCCAAGTCTTGTTTTTTTTCAATAGCCTCAAGTTCTTCCTTCACGGCCTTCAGCCAAACTTTCTTTTTGAGGGCATCTTCTGTACTTACTGGTTCACAGTCTACTACCATGGCGATCCAAGTAGATAATTTAGAAATTTCAATTCTATTTAAAATTATATTTAACGTAGAGAACCTTTTAATGCTGAAAATTTTAAATTTGTTATTGGATGAAACTCATATTAAGTGATATTAATGTTGAGGTAATAATTTTGATTTTAGTTTGACTGTATGCATAATTAAATTATATTAATCTAGCAGTTTAATATATTTTGTTCTATTTTTTTCTATTAACTATTAAAAATTAAATTCATTTACTCTCTTATTGTGTACAGGCTGTTGATCTATTTTTTGTTAAATCCATAGCTTATTATGTGAAATTTACAATGCTATTCAGGTTTATGTAAATTTAATTCTTGATTCTTTTCGTTTGATTACTTCCAAGAATTGAGTTCTTCATTATTGCTTACTTACAATGTTTTGTTGATTTTTTAAGTGATATTTTTTTGTTTCAGACAATATCCTCATGGGCTAATTCCAGTGATGAGGATGTTGCTTAAGCTGTCTTGCTGCCATTGCATTGATTTATTGCTTCAAGGAGTTCATCTACTAAACAAGTAACTCATGAAATTGATGTAATTTGTCTCGCTTCAATTGGCTAAACTAATATATATTAAGTAGTGGCTAAATTAATATCAATACAATTTAGCTTGATACAAAAATTGGTTGTAAAATTGGTTGTAGATTTTTATACTTTTCTGTTACAAATCTCTTTAAGTGCTTTTTAGAGTTATGCACTGAAGTACGCTCAAAAATATTATTTTGGTCATTGTTTATTTTTTCTGATTTAAAAACAGTGAGCTTTGTGAGAAATTAGATTGACTTGGTGATGCATGGTGAATCGGACTTTTCAAATAAATAATGTTTTATAATGTAGAGAAAGAGATAGAGAGATTTCATCAGAAAAAGAAAATCTAAAATAAGGATTGAGAGTTGACGGTTGGGGATTTGTGGCAGGAAGTCTGGCAGATGAATGAGAATATGAGAGAAAATTAATTGCAGCCTGATAGTAAAACGTATATTATTATTGTAATGCCCTGTCTAGTATATATATCTAGAATAATACAATACACGCATTTTATTTGATACTGACACCATCATAAGTGCCTAATGACATAATTCACATACTTGACCATTCTAAAAACATAATACAAACTATGGTGCAAGCTATGGAAATTAGCCAAAACAAGAAAATCTAAGAATACGGTACAATATTCCTCATTGTACAAGAAAATGATACACAGTGGAAAATAAGCTTAACTAAGCTCCTCTTGAAACATCCAAGCATTTCTCCACTTGTAAACCAAACCTGCAAACCACACCTGAAATAAAGCAACTATAGTGGGGTGAGATACATCAAATCTCAGTGAGTTCCCTATCTTATAGGTCCTCTCGGCTTTACAAGGTTCTATCAATCCTAACTCAAGTCAAGGGGAAGGGGAATGACCTTGAGTTCACAATCTCACAATCTCACACTATATGGAAACATGCCATGAGTTCATTAACTCAAAATATCACTAATCGGTAACCACACCAAGGCATCCCCTGTTCCCGTCCGCTTCTACGTCTAGAAGTCGACCCGAGTCATGGATCCTGGTAACCTACTTGACATACGAATAGATTCGGGTTCTACGGGCCATTAACCATTATGAACCGTCACTTCTCACGGGCCATTAACCGTCACAAGCATACGCTCCCAGAGCGCCATTCGTACTGCACGCGGGAATCAAACCTGCCAAGTAGTTGTGCACATGTTTCAGAGGAGCTCGAGACCCATGAAACGCACTCACAAGATAACCGGTTACGATTACGTGATCTCACACACAACGTGATTGTATTCGACAATCACAAGGCCACAATGCCTTAAGGCCACATTCTCCTTTTTTCAAAGAACACAAAGGTTCACACACATGTTCCATACTAGTGCCTCACACTCTCCTAGACCAATCTCGTCACGGATGTACCTTCCTACATCAGGTGCCCGAGCCTTGCCGTCTAGGTTATCTACTCCAGGCCAGAACTCGTCAATGAATGCACGAGCATCGCCATCCAGAGTTTCTATCCTAATTCTATTCACAACCTAGAATTATAACAACCTTAACTATGCCATTTGTTTTGGGGTAAGGTTTCCTCACTCTACCTAATTTCATATTTTAACATGCATACTCTCTCGATCAAGTTAAACATCAATAACAGGCAAAGTATATCACAATTGCACATATAATAATTCAATCACAAGTTATACAAAAGTATAATAGAATCACATAATGGTTCATCGCATAAAACATCCCTTTCGAGGTCCCTCCGATTCATTTAATCGGGTATCAGATCAATATTGATCACTGTTATCCCATAGGATATTTCCACAGCTTTACATCGGCTATAACTATGCCTCGATCGAATATACGATCCAAAAGATGTCAATTCCAACATTTCACAAAACATTACTTTCCTTCATTTTCCACTAATTCATTTATCGGATAGAGGGTCGTCATAGCTTTCTAATGACACCAAGAACGTCCCGATCCGAGTTACGGATCAAAAGTTATGAAGAAAACAAAACGGAAAAAGTTGTCATGTTCGCTTTGCGAAGCTCCAGCGAATGCTCACTTTCTCATTCGCAGTGCGAAGCTCCCAGCGAATGCCAAAACCACACTGGGTTCGCTGCCCCATTCGCAGTGCGAACGTCTGGCAAACCAAGGCAGAACTGAAACGAGGTAAAGTTCGCAGTGCGAACCTCTGGCGAATGCTCGCCCTCACCTTCGTCGTGCGAATAGCCATCGAATGCTCGATTCCTCCTTCGCTAGGGGATTCGCAGTGCGAACCTGCGAAATCCCAGAATTTCAGCAGCGTAACAGCTGGGGCCTTTGGGTCCAAAACCCATTCCAAACACTACCCAATGCACAAATAAGCATCAATAGATGATTCTATACACATATTGATCATACAACATAGTTTATAACTCATTTTATCCGTTAGATTTCATTGATTCAACAATTTATCATTTTCTCTCAAATTCTAACCTAAGTTTCAAACATCTATTTCTAGAACTTAGAGTTTCTAACTAGAACCCACCTGATAATCGAAGAGGAGTTTGAAGAAGATGGTAATGATGATGATCCATGGGTTTCTCTCTTCTCCCTTCTACTTCTCTTTTTCACTTTCTCGTCTTTCTCTTCTTTCTTTCCATTTCCTCTTTTCTTCTTTTTCTTTCTTTTCCTTTTCTTAACACACACACACACACACACACACACACACATATATATATATATATATATATATATATATATATATATATATATATATATATATATATATATATATATATAATACTATTATTATATAATATAATCCAATAGAGTAAAATATCTCCAATTGATATTTTGTCATCTCAACCAATTGATCAATTATTAGAGTTATCATAAAAGTCTCTCTTGAACGAATAACAAATTGATCTCTTCAGAGTTCATTAGCTGCGCTATTGGTCCTAATTGATAATGCTTAGAGTACTTAGAGGATTCCATTAATCCAATTTACCAAGGATAGAGCACATAGATGCTCATCTGATCTCATCTGATATCCAATTGAGCATTTAGATAATACGGGGTATTACAATTATTATTATTATTATTATTATTATTATTATTATTATTATTATTATTATTATTATTGAAAAGTTAATTAATACACACATTAATGGAATATAAAAGGTCAATTAAAATTAATTAATATTTATTTATAATAATAATAATAATAATAATAATAATAATAATAATAATAATAATAATAAAATAATTAAAAATATTAGATAAAAACTCCAGGTCTATACACGATACCACAAAAGAGTTTAATGCATTATAACCACTTGCGTATTTACAAGCTGAAGGGTCTTGAGATATTATGTACTACAAACCACCCCAAAATTTATGACTATATCCAAGTGCCAATATCAAATCAAAGTTGTGTTCATGCAAGTAGTATTAGAGGGACCTACTTGAAAGAGATGTCCGGGAAAGGTCACCTCCTTAATTATGTGTTTATCCAATCATTCCCTAACACAATAATTTAAATCATAAAATGGGAGTGTATTGTATTGAGAAAAAACTCCTTTATTTATCAAGAATAATATCTATAAAAAAATAACACAATTATTTTTATATTACAATAAAATATATATTTTTCCTATTGTTTGCTTTATTTTATTCCTTAATTTTTTTTCCAAAATCTTCTCAGTTTCTTACATAGTGCCTTACATATACAAAATTGTAAAGTAAATACCCAAATATTCTAAAGTTCTATGCATTCGATGACAGTTTTAAAAGTTATATGCAATCAATAAAATTATTTAATATTTATTTCTAATAATAATAATTATTATTATTAAAAATATTAATTTTATATAAAAGTGTTATCTTGTCATGAAATGAAATAAAATAAAATAATATATGCTATCTAAAAGTTGATTTAAATAGCTTTTTATAAAAAAATTAGTTTATATATTTTATCTTCTTACTATGATATTCTTAGATGATAAAATTTTAAAAAACTTATAAAATAAAAAAGTTATTTTCAATACGTTTTTATAAAACATATTTTTACAAAATATTATTTTGAAAAAATAGGCAGTTTTTATTATGTTAGAGTGGTTTACTCAATTTAGACTTTATTTAGCAGATTTTGTTTTGCTTTCAATTTGTATAATTACAATTAAGTATGCATATTCAGTTTCGATTTAGTATGCATATTCAGGTTTACATTGACTTATTTTTAGAAATGCATGACTTGTGCTCATGGTTTTCTTTTCATATGTCTAATCATAATATTACATACAATAAATGTTCACCAATTTACATCACGCCTATTGTGTTTTCTAGCTGTTGGTACATTTTTCTAACACTAACTATAACCCTTTATGTATCTTCCAATACAAAGGATATGAAAGGATTCAACACGGTGTCACCTCCATCTAGAGTAGGATGACCAAACAATACTTTGCTAACTACAATCCTACTATTACAACTTAGTTATCCGTGGCAACTTTTTGCAATTTTTGTATACAAAATTTACCTAGAACATTTTCATCTTTTTACTGCAATAGAAATTAAATTTTTACAGATTCATTGTATCTTTTTTACTCAATTAAGATATATATAATTAATCAACTTAGACAAAGTTCAATATCTGATAGAATAAGAAATAGTATAAAATTTTAACATTTTGTTAAGGTTTTAATAAAACTTTATTCATTTTTATTTTATTGATTATAAATGAGAATGGAAAAAACTATTTAAAATTTTAATTATTTTGATTTAATTATTTTGATTAGACATAAAAGTTTTTAGTGAGTAATGGAGTAGTTACGGAATAGGAAAAATTCAATAAATATTTTAATTTAATTATAATTAATATTTGAATTCTTATAAATCAAAAGATCAGTATTGATTTGAGAAAAAAATGATTTTTTAATAATAAAACATTGACTATAAACTTTTTAAAAACTTATAAATTTTTCGAGCTTATAGTGTGAAAACATTACATAATAAATGATTGAATTCTAATTAATTAAAATTAAATATTATTATAAAAAATTCAAAACCTTTTAATCATTATTATTACCATTATTAATATTAGCTTTTAATTATTATTATATTATTATTACCATTATCATTGTGTTCTTTTTTATTATTATTATTACCATTATAATGAATAAATTTTGATTTTAAAATAATCACAAAATATATAGAATATTGCAATTAATGGTATATTTTTGCAATTATTATCTTATTGATTTGTACCACTAATATATAGTAGTATTTTGGAAAGACATTGATATAAGAAAAATCTATTCAAGAAAATGTTCTTTCCATTTTTTATTATAAATAAATTTAATCTTTAATTTAAATATGATAATGATTTATGTCAGTTATATATATATATATATATATATATATATATATATATATATATATATATATATATATATATATATATATATATATATATATATTAAGAAGTGTAAAAAAACATTCAGATTGAGAGGGATAAATACATTAAATAGTAAAAACATCATTAGACAGAATATTGAATTGTCAGACATCGGAAAATAATAATAATAATAATAATAATAATAAATAAATGCTCTATAATTTTGATTATTGATTTGTACCACTAATATATAGTAGTATTTTGGAAAGACATTGATATAAAAAAAATATATTCAAGAAAATGTTCTTTCAATATTTTATTACAAATGATTCAGAAACCTGGAACCTATCTATTTTACTCATGGATTTACCATTCCCGCTATACCAGCTAAAAGGATTCCCAATACAGGGAGGATCAATCAGATTCATCTCCTCGATGAAATCTAAAAAAAACCTTTGTTCTGCTCGTCTAACATTAAACAAACTCCCCTTTCTTTCCGCCGAACTTGTGATCGCGTTGAAATATCCTTTCAAAATCCAGTAACCTTGATGCTTCCTTTTCTTTAGCTTCAACAGACTACTCCACAATGACCTCTTACGAATCAGACAACAAGGGGAGTACACGTTGATAACAAAATAAATCTCATTCTTCCATCTAGTTTCATTGCCCAGATAACCGTCTCCAATAAAAGAGCTAATAAGGATGATAGAGTCCTTATTCCACAAAGTTATAATACCACCTGACTGCCCATTTTCCTTAACACTAGACCAACCCACCTCCTGATTCATCCAAAAACTACTAATAATCGAATCCTCCACAGAACACAATTTCGTTTCTTGAATAAGGAAAATATCAAATTTACATGTGTTGATGATTGAACTATTCCTTTTCCTCTTTGAGATGTTACCTCCCCCACTTATGTTCAAAGACCCAATAATCATTAAGCATAATTGTTTATCGCCAACCTACCTTTGCTTCTATCTTTATCAAATGCCTCCATCTCTGCAATTTTCTTCAAATAATTCTTCTCTTTATCTTTTGCTTGACTCCCAACTTAGAAATCGCATTCCACACTTTTTCCCCCACATTTGATTCAATAATCTCCCAAAATCTACTATTACAATGCCTAACATCAGAATCTGTCATCGACTCAAAACACAAAATCGCACCAGCTGAATAACTCTCCTCACTTAAAGCTTTATTACTATTGTCGATTAATCAGAAGGTTTTGGTGTTTGACATTTAAAATTCTGGGAGTTAAGGACATCAAAATACGAAGGATTAGAGAATGATTCACTTGGGTCCACCGAATAAAGAGATGCCACAGGTTTAGGTAAACACAACTTTCTTTTCTTAGGCTTAGAACATTTTTTACCTAACGGCCCACAAACCTCCTTTAACGTCTTCACAACTTTTTTTAAAAATTTTGGTCCGATACAATCCGACCTCAGGCCCAATATCTTTGAAGAAAGAATCCAAAGAAAGACTTTTTTCCTCACTCTGACCTGGTTCTGCAACGCGGGTCCCCTGATTTGACTTGTCTTCTAAAGTAGCCCCTCTAACTACTGCTAAAGTTGCATCAAAGCTCTTTGTCCTATGAATGTCATCCTCGATAGTCCCCTCTATCTTCTTAGGATTGATCAAACTTTTGCCTACTACATCATTACATTGCTGAAACGTGTCTGATCTTCTCACTTTATCATACAACCGCCTATCTTCATACTCCTCCAGCAAAGAACCAACAACAAGACCTCCTCCCCACACTTCATCTTCATCTCTGAAATGTTTGCTCCACAAGCTTCCAGACTCCGATGAAGAATCAACAACACCTACCTTGTTACCCCCTTCATTAGGAAGATTAATACGAAGCGGGTCGTGGCTATCTTCTGTCATCTTAATCTGACACTACGCCAAAAATATTTTTAGACGACACCTAAAAGACAGTGCTTTTATACAAAAGCGCTGCTAAAAAGAATAAAAAGATTTCGCTAAAAAAAAGCGCCTTAAAAGAAAGGCTTTAGAAAGCGCTTTTTAAAAGCGTTGTAAAAGACTGCCACCTTAGACCACCTTAGAAAGCGCTTTCCAAAAAGCGCTGCTATAGGTATTACTTTAGAGAGTGCTTTTAAAAAGCCCTGTCTAAAGGCCACCTTAGAAAGCGCTTTCAGAAAGCGCTACTATAGGGCTCTAATTATTTTCACTTTAGAAAGCGCTTTCTAAGGAAAAGCGCCCTCTAAAGTCCTTTACTAATTAAAATATAAAACAATTATAAACATTTTCAGAGACACTTCTATTCATTTTCTCTCTCGACCGTTTCTCTAAACCCTTGTCGTCGTTCTTGCATGCCATTATTGTCGTCGTTCTTTGCCATTACCGTTGTCGTTACTGTCACTGTTGCCATTATCATCGTTCTTTGTTCTTCTAAACTTGTCATCGTTCTTGCATTCAGTTCCCGTTCGAAACTCTCCTTTGTTCTTCAGTTCAGGTGTTCTTCAGTTCCCATTATCGTCCTTCGTTCTTCTTTGTGAGCAATATTTAACAACTCTAGCTTATTGAATGTCACTGTAAGAAAAATAATAATAATATTGTCGAAAAATATTCTGTTTGTTCTCAATATTCAGTTTGCATTACTTCCTTCGTAGAAAAATGTTCAAGATACTGTTGTTGCTTCTCACTAACTTGGACGATAAGCATATCACATGTTTGATGTAATGCCACACAGAGAATGACTTGTTCTGTAATCAGTCATATATATTAATAGTATTTTTCATTCTATTTTTCCATAATATGCAACCTTGTTTTGTTTAAATTATAGAATCAGAGAAAATTAGGGGAATTCTTAGGGTATTTACTGTGATATGAATAGAGTTTTAAGAATGTAACCAATGTCTAGTTTTTAATCAAGAATGAGTCACTATTCTTTGATAACAATTATATTGCATTTGTTGTGGTTGCATATTTTTCCAGTGTAATTCGTTGGCTACAGTGTTGCTGAGTCAATGTGATTAATTCTTTTGTTGCTTTTAAATGTTGGTATTTGACTGTTATTCCTTTTTTGGTTAGAATGTGATTCAAACATTTGGTTACCACTTATACAAGTGATACTGCTTATTTTCGAAATAGATTCTTCATAGATGAATGATGATAGCTGAGTCAATTTGACTAATTCTTTTGTTACTTTTAAATGTTGGTATTTGTCTGTTATTCCTTTTTTGGTTAGAATGTGATTCAAACATTTGTTAGAATGTAATTTACATCTCTAAAGGTAATTAGTTGTTCACCCTCGCCACTGGAATTATATATAACTTATATCATTCAATGGATTATGGATTACGGATTATGGATTTTTATATTTGTCATTTAATTTTTGTTTTTTTCTTTCTTACAGGTAAAATGTCTAATAACCAGGAAGACACCCACGAGACACATGATACACAGGAAGCTCAGAATGAAGCTTCGAATGTAAACCATGAAATAAAAAGAGGAAAAACCATTATGAAGAGAATCATCCGTGCTAGAGATAAAGGGATGAGATTTGATGTACATTAGAGTGACCAAAACCAACTAGTTGAGCCTAACGGTTCAATGTTGGCTTCATACATTGGTTCACTCGTCCGTCAGCACATTCCAATCACTTGTGATAATTGGAGGAGTAAAGCATTGGATGCCGGTAAAGAAAAGATATGGACCGAGATAGAGGTACTTACCAAATATGATTGATGTTATTAGATTTTTGTTGACGATTAAGTCTTTAATTTACTTATACTAACACACTTTATGTTTATATGTGTATGTTTTTTTGTAGAGGTCCTTTAATATTGAAGAAAGCCGAAAAAAGTATTGTCTTCAATTGGCCGGAAAGAGACACAGAGGGTTTAGAGCCTTGTTATCAAATAAGTATCTAAGGGATGAAGACAAAATTTTTGTTGAAGGAGAACTTCCACCGTTGTATGCGGATGTGATTACACCGGAAGAATGGAGCCTTTTAGTAGACAAACAGAAAACCGAAGAATTCAATGTAATGTTATCTTTTCATGTCTATTGATTGTATTATATATTTGTTTCATTAGTTTGTTTTGATATGACTTAAACTTGTTTATCCAGAAATTGAGTGCCATTAACCGCGAAAGAGCATCAAAGCCCGTGTATCCATACAGAAAAGGGTGTTTGGGATATGCACGGTTACAACAAAAATTGGGAAGTATATATTAATACTATGATTTTATTAATTGTATTATTGTGTTATAATTGATGAACTTATTATTTAACTAAATGTATAGTT
The DNA here is from genome assembly GCA_022829125.1 of Lathyrus tuberosus. Taxonomy (NCBI): domain Eukaryota; kingdom Viridiplantae; phylum Streptophyta; class Magnoliopsida; order Fabales; family Fabaceae; genus Lathyrus; species Lathyrus tuberosus. The sequence continues at coordinate 12,876,268 of JALAZF010000048.1, forward strand.
AGAAGAGAGTCAAAGTGAAGAATCATCACTTCCGGCACATGTTTTGTGGAAGGAAGCTCGTGTGGGTAAGGGTATAGCTGTTACAGAAGATGTTCAGCATGTTTATGAAGAATGTGTAAGTATAACATTATGTCTCAAAGTTAATTAAAATTTTATTAAATTATAATTAATTTTTAATCCCCACTAATAATTTTCGATATGTCAATGAATTTCAGGAGAATCTATCTAAATCCATACCCGCAGATGAGGATGATTGCAGAAGCATTCTTAGTCGAGTGCTAAATGTTCCTGAGTATCCCGGTCGGGTGAGAGGGAAAGGATTTTTTGTGACTCCATCATCCTTGTATAAGCAATCAAAGAAAAAAAATCCCACCACCCAAAAAATCATGCAAACTGTGATGGCACTACAAGCGCAAGTCCAAGCATTGCAGCAGGATAAAGAGAGATATGAGGCGGAAAGGCGCGATTCCGGTTTGAAAGGTGCTAGTGACAAAGCTAGTATCAATTCTCCAAATAAAATTCCCGAGGTAACTAGCACATATTTATTTTAATTAAATTAACACATTTATTTTAATTGACCTTTATACATATTAACAGTTACATATTTATTATTGCTTCAGGGCATTTCATCTTGCCAGCTGTATTTGTCGTTTCTGACTTATCGCATGGTTTGCAAGGGAAAAGTGCATAACTTTGTAGGAGCGTTACTTCACCATCATCCGCTCCCACAAGGTTATCTGAAAGTGTCAGTTGATATCGCTTTAGATACAGATGCGTTACTACCGATACCAGACTCAGTTTCAGAGGTTACATTGTTGCGGGATGCAATAGGTTCGTTTGTTGCATGGCCGTTAGACCTCATTTCCATAGGTGATGAGGTATGTTGAAAACCATTACGAATCTCTTAGTATTCAAAAGTCAATTCTGAACGATTATGAAAATCATTCTGAACGATTATGAAAATCATTCTGAACCATTACTTACATTTTTTTTACATGGTAATGTTAGACTCCTACAAAACCCGCAACAAAGAATAAAGGGGTTTTGCGGCAAAACGAGTCTGTTGAATCACACAGAGAGGTAGCTTTTAAGTGTTATTCTATTATCCGAATTCAAAAGTTTCATGATTTTATACTTTACCTAACTTATATGATTTTTAGGTTCCTGCTCAACCTTCACAACAGACCGGCAAGAAAAAAGCTCCTACAAGGACCGTGAAGGAAAAAAGACCTCACTTTCAGACGTGTCTAGAAACACTTATGTCAATGTCGGATTTGATGCAAGGTGCTATTCGTCAAATCAACATGGACGAAGGTGTTTTTGGTTTTCCTCATTCCGAGATAATCGGAAAAGAGGACATGGAGCAGGTTTTCAATCGTACTGAATTAGGCATCGGTGTTATGCATTCATACATCTGGTACTCCAATCAATCTATTATTTATTTAGTTGAACAATTTATTTACACATTTCAGTGATAATAGTCTAATGTTTATTATGTTTTTATTTAAGGTGCATGTATGAAAAATTCATGCGGGGGACGGATTTGTCAAACAAATTCCGTTTCTTCTGCTGCAACATTGTTAATGCACCCATAATTGATATGAATGCAGCAAAAGTAAGAGGCCATTTACTTGACAGATTTATGGCCAGCAACACAGAAAGTCTGTTTCTTTTACCGTATAATACTGGAAACGGGTAAGATTTTCATTCTAATTTCATTCTAATCTTTAATTTGTATCTTTTGGGTAGAAATTATCCATCTAAACTTTTGTTATATTTTACAGTGGACACTGGTTATTGGTTGCCATTAATCCTGTAAGAGAAGTGGTATATTATCTTAATTCATTGGATACCGATTGGTCCACGTCTCAAAATATAAAGGATGTGGTTGACACGTAAGTGAGATTGTTCGAAATATTCGTGTGTATTTGTATATTTAATTATTTCTGTGACATTGTTCTAAGTTTATGTTTTTCTTTTATAGAGCTATACTAGTGTACCGTGCACAAAGAGAGACTCGAGTAGCACGGGCTAGAGCAACCAATGTTACATGGGTCAAAGTGGAGGTATATTAATTTTCACAATGTTGCTTATTAGTGATGCTACTTGATAACACAAAACATCTATATATTATTTCTTATTTAATTTGTTTGTCTACGTGTAGTGCCCTCGTCAGTGTAATGCCATAGACTGCGGGTACTTTGTTTTGAGGTTCATGAGAGAAATCATTCAAATGGAACAATTGGAGATTCCTATCATGGCATGTATGGATTTATAACTTAGGATTTATTTTAATATTTATCGGATATGTCATATAATTTATTATTTTTAACTAATTAATGCGTATTTTGTTTTGTTATGTAGTATTTTGAAGATATGGCGTGTTCTTGTTACACAAGGAAACAATTGAATTATATTACGGAAGAATTGTGCGAATTCTTTCTTCTAAGAAGAATTCTTTGAATGTATAGTTTTGTGAATGTAAATTTTAGTTTTGTGAATATAAGGAAATTCTGTTGCAAGAAGAATTCTGTTGTAAATTCTAGTTTTGTCAATAGAAGGAAATTCTGTTGTAAATTCTGTTGCAAGAATTCTGTTGTAAGAATTCTGTTGTAAATTCTAGTTTTGTGAATAGAAGGAAATTCTGTGTTTATTGAAATGTATATGAATTTTGTTGTTGCAAGAATTCTATTTATTGAAATGTATAAGAATTCTGTTGTGGCAAGAAATTCTATAAGAAATGCAGGTTTGAAACTATGCAGGTTTCTGCATAAAAAAAAATGGCTAAAATGGAATTTATTATACGTAGAAAAAATCAATAAAATTATAGGTATTCTTTATAGAACGCTTTTAAGGAAAAAGCGCTCTCTAAAGTCCCCTTCAGAGAGCGCTTTTAGGGAAAAAGCGCTCTCTAAAGGTATATAAAAAAATCATTTTCCGTATACATTAGACATCGCTTTTCAAAAGCGCTGTCTAAAGTCCCATTTAAAGAGCGCTTTTAGGGAAAAAGCGCTCTCCAAAGGTATATAAAAAAATCATTTTACGTATACATTAGACAGCGCTTTCAAAAGCGCTGTCTAAAAGCAACTTTAGAGAGCGCTTTTGAAGGAAAAAAGCGCTTTCTAAAGTATATAATTTTTTTTTTTAATTTTAAACGTATACTTTAGACAGCGCTTTTAAAAGTGTTGTCTAAAGTCCCCTTTTAGAGAGCGCTTTTTAATAAATAAAAAAGCGCCGTCTTTACCTACGACAGCGCAGCCTTAAACAACGCTTTTAAGCGCTTTTATAGGGCAAAAAAAGTGCTCTCTTTTCCCTCTTTTCCCGTAGTGTGAAACGATACACCATTGATCGCCACATTAAAAATTTCGTTTAAAACAACAGCACAACTTGTTCTCACCAAAAACCTCGCCACATCCATACACTTTCCTAACAATGTATTTTCGTCAGCACAAATATACTTGTCCACTGTGTTGGCCAACAACTCAAAAAATGAGTAATTCCACGCGTGACAAGGTATACCATAACACCTCAACCACGTAACCATTTCGTTGTCAACATCATCTTCTTTCCACTCCCTTATTTTCGTAAACCATTGGTTCCACCAACTTCTAGCTTCTCTGATAAGATATCTAATCTCTCCCGGCTCACTTTCCTCAAGTAAACAGAGTTTAGCTCCAAGAGGAGTTACTTTAATGGAGAAGTAGCCCTCAACTTCAAAACTAGTTTGAATGTTATATGACATTCCTGAATTAATAATAACTCCCACATAAGCCTTTTTGAATCTTTCTAACTCAGACGCTTCGATTTGAAACTTCAACAAAGCTGAATATTTCCTAGGTAATAACTCTGAAGAACTTCTGCCGTTTACTACCACCTCAGCAAAGGATTTATCCCTTAGTGCAAAATTCTCAACCCTATAAAACATGCACAACAATGTAGAATTAGATGCATTTTCCTTTAGATTTTCTAAAATGTGATTAAGATTATGTTGTAATGGTCTTAAATATCTCTTATACTCCTAATAATAAATTTTGTTTATAAAAAAAATATAAAGTAAGTGTGCTGTACATCTTGGTAGAGCACTTTTGTACTATAATTTTTAAACCATAATGTATAACAATTACTTCTTTATATCCGAAAAATGAAACAATATACGCTTCCACGATGTCAGGAACATATATCAGTTATATATTAATTTAAACACAAACTTTTTTTATTATAAATTTCTAACATGCATTCGTGTACTAGCCATACAATACGATAATAAGATACCATTAAGTACTAGGATACACTCATACTTCTTATAGTTTTATTTAAAATACATATGATCTGGTTCTTGCACATCACAGTTATCCCTCAAAACATGTACTATTTTTAAAACATGTCCATTTCTAACATGAGAGTCAAATGAAGATGAAAATCCTCAAATCGCAAACATGAAATTATTGAATGAGAGATGAGTGCACAACCATATTTAACATCTAGTTAACACAAAGATTATCCACGGTATGATTTGGCACCCAGGCAGCAGCTTTATTGCCAATGAAATGACATACAGGGACGCTTCCAGGAGTAACTTCTAGTGCTTCATAGAGCAACTCAGGATTCATACCTCTAGTGTCATGGTGGCACACTGTTAAAGCGTTAGTTTTAGTTCCATCTTCGGCTACCAATGAGACAATATACGCGGTTGTTTCCCTTACTTGGTGACAATTGAATACTACATTTTTAAAATTCAATCTATGACACATCACAGCATTTTCACCAACTTTTTTCACATCTTCCACCACATATTGATCTTGATTTTCAGCGAAGTTACTTGAAATTGCCTTAATCTTTGTCATTCCAAAATGCGAAATGACTTCGTCAATCATTGCTTTCAAGGTTGATACGCAATGTTTGTGTTCTGCTATAGCAGTTGGACTATAACAAAAGTCCTCAAGACTTTGTTCATCTTTATTTGCCAGCCATATGGAATCTGTGATACCTTGTCTTGATTTTGTGAATGGTCGAATTACATTTCCTACCGGATGAGTGTTACCCAAGCGAAAAACTTTCCCTGGGTGAAGGTCATGTTCGAAAAAGAGAGTCGAGTATTGGTTCAATTCTTCCGTTTTGATAGGTAGACTATTAGTTTTTCCATCTGCCACATTAAAGACCAAAAAGATTAGTTCTAATGATCAAGAGAAGTGGAAGTTTATAATTTAAATTACTGACTAGGGATCAATAGATCAGAGAAGGTCTTTGGCAATGGAGTGTTTGGCCAAATGGATTGCCAATAATCTTCTCCCGGTGATGTCGCAGTGATTCCCACAAATGCCAACTGCATAAAATGTTGGTGTATTATAAAAAATATTCAGGATAATTTCGAATAAAAACTATACATAAATTAATCTTGCAGAGTAAAAATTATTTAGCTTACACAAAAGAGAGATAAAACAGTGAGATGTGCAAACTCCATTTGAGTGGCTATGAAGAAATGATAACTGTGTAAGACTTAGTGAGTGTATATGAAAGTGTTACAGAATCCCCTTTATATAGACTTCATACATAACTTGTTGCATGTAAATTTGTCGTACTGTTCATTGCTGATTCCTCCAAGTGGATGTCATGGTTTTGGCACATGGCTTCCATGCAGATGATCTCGAAAATATTTTTTAGCCTTCAAATGGGCATCCATGCATGCACCTCAAAACTTTTGTGCGGTACCATTATTGTCTTGGCGCACATGGCATGGCGTCCACGCAGCATTGCAACTGCTATATCTCCAAAGCTTGTGTGATACATCATTATTGTCTTGAAGAGTTATTAAATTTTTGGTGCAAATGGCATCCATGCAGCATTCTAACAATTAAGTCTCCAAACTTTTGATACCATATTTACTTACTTTAATTCTCCTAAAGTAGAAATATCAGAAAATACTGTAAATATATTTGCATTTTCAATTGATTTTGAAATACACCTAATATTTCCTTTAAATTCAATTGTTTATAAAAAAAAATATGTATTTAGAAGACAAGAATAAATTAGAGTCAATAAATCAACTACGGAGTAACAATTTGGTAAGGTTGGCCTAAGGAAGCACAAAAGGTGTTATAATATTAGTTGACGTTTAAAAATTATCGTAAATTAGGCAAATATACGAATAAATTTATTTGATACGATAATTTTGAAATAAATAATGATTATATAAACTCAATTATATTAAAATATAAAAAGAAAAAAGGACACGTGAAGTAAAGGAAAAATAAATATTAAATATTTAAAAATAAAGATTTTATCTTTTAAATTAAGGTAATTATATTGTTTAAAATAAACTATATATTCTGTAATAGTGACATGTGAAATAAAAAGTTTATTTGATACAATATAAAATATATTTATTTATTAATGTAAATTTGAAATTAATTATTTAATTGTAAAATGAAAAATAGTTATATAAACTCAATTCTATTAAGAAAAAGAAAAAATAATCCGTGAGAAGAAGAAAAAAAAATGAAATTTTGAAATTTTGAAATAATGATTTTGTCTTTCAAATCTAGACAAATTGTTGATTAAAATAAAATAATCATTGTGATAATATTGACCCGTGAGATCAAAAAATTATTTGATGGATGGATGCCATGCCATGTTTAAAATAAACAATAATCATATAAATCTAATTGTATTGAATAAGCATAAAAAAACTATGAGATGGTTAAAGATAAAAATAATATTTAGAAATAAGGATCTTGTCTCTCAAATAAGACAATCATTAATTAAAATAAAATAGATATTGTGTTGATAGTAATCCGTGAGATAAAATAATTTTTTAATTTTATTAAAATTAAAAAATAGATTATTAATATTTATAGTGATAATAAATAAATAGAGGGAAAAAATAAAATAAAAGTGAGTGACTGTGGAAAAAAAATGTGAAAGAGATTTGAAATTTGCATCAAGAGAAAATAAGTGCATGTAATATTTAATTGTGATTTAATTGTAAAATATTTGAAAATGAATGTCACATGCTCATATAAAAGATAAGAATGCTGATATAAAAGATAAGAATGTAAAAAATTAACATTATTTAATTACTTAATAATTTCAACTCAATAATAACTTCTTATTTATATTGAAGATTAAAGCAATGAAGTCAATAGAGTTGTGTTAGTTATTTACAATACAATAACAAACTTCCATTTTGTTTGAAATTTGTTAGAGAAGTTGTTTGAGCAGTTACTTGTTATTCAAGTGATCATATGGTGTAGCCTAAACACAGTAGTTTGTGGTGGAAGCAATTGATTGTGTATATAAATGAACCTTGTAATAGTTCCAAAATAATGAGAATTTACTTCTTCATCATGTTCAGTTTGATTTCTTAATATGGTATCAAAGCAATCAATGAACTCTACCCCATTCCCATTCTTCTTTGATCAATAATTTCAACTTTGTTGATCTGCAAAATCAATTTGCAGTTAGTGTTCTTTATCTGCAGATTTTATATGCAAACTTGGTCAATAATTCTCTTGGTTTCTTTCAATTTTCTGCAGTTTCTTTTTTGTCTTTATCATCGATCGAAGATGCCTCCCCTCGTTGCAACAACAAATTGATCTAGAATCATTACGTTCATCCAAATGAATGCCCAAACAGTCCCACCAAAATAGTTGTTTCTTGTGTGATATTGATTTTTGAAAAAAAAATAACTTTCTTTTTAGTATTTCAGAAATAAATCACCAAAACAAAATTGTTGACAAATACTCCTTCCGGTCCTTTTTATAAGGAACACTTCACCTTTTTAGATTCATTAAATAATTAATGTATCTGGTCTGCATTATAGATCAGATACATTAATTATTTAATGAATCTAAATAAGTGAAATGTTCCTTATAAAATGGACCGGAGGTAGTACAAAATATACACCAGACAAATATTTATTTATAATAAGTTATTTAAACTTAGTATTTAATATCTTCTAATTAAGATAAAAATAGTTACTATAACTAATTATAAATTTTTATTAAAATCTTACATTAGTCAAATATTTGTTTGTCAAATTTATTTGTGATTTTCAATAATATGATAATGACAAGTGTGGTCAATTAATATGATTAATGTTGTATTCTAAAATAACATATTAATCTAATTCCTATTTTAGCCATTTTCACTTTGACAAATTATATACAAGATAAATTTATCAGTTAAAATATGATCAATCATTAATTAAAGGGTTAATACCTATTTTGCCCCCTGCCATATAGGCGCTTTTTGAAAAACCCCCCTACGAAAAAAAAAGTTGCAAAAATTTCCCTAACATTTGAAGATTCTCTCAATTCTAACCTTCATCACATCCAGTCACAAAAAAATATGATGTGTCATGCCATGTTGGCTTTTTGTATTTTTATTTTGAAATATTTTAATGTCACGTGGCACTTTATCTTATGTTTATTTATTATTTAGATTAGAAAATATGTTAAATGTTCAAAAACTTGTTAGAGATGAGATTTGAACCCACCACTTTTCTCTCATTGCCTCAATGATTTACCACTAGGCTAGAAAACTTTTCTTGAAATATTATCTCCTTTAATTGACTTTAATACATGTTTTTCGGTTTTTACTTTTAAATGATGTTAATATATTAGAACTAAATAATATATTTAATTTTAATTTTTTTTAATGTTACATATACTACCAATTTTAGTTTATTAAAATGCTATAATTATTAATTTTTCAAAACTAAACTAGACTAATCCTTTATAAAAACTAAACTATTAAAGTTTAAACTATTCAAATAAATTAAATTAAACTAACGTTAATATAATTAAGAAATAAATTAGTTTATTAATTTCTAAATTAATAAATACTGTAATTACTGTAGCTAATTTAATTTACGTTTTAATAATAATAAACTAATTAATTAATACTGTAATTAATAAACTAATTTAATAAAATAATTAATAATCTAATTAATAAATTTATAAATTAATAAATTTATAAATTAATAAATTTATAATTACTGTAGCTAATTTAAAAATTTATTAATTAGTTTATTAATTTCTAAATTTATTAATTAGTTTATTAGTTTCTAAATTTATAACTAATAAACTAATTAATAAATTTATAATTACTGTAGCTAATTTAATTTATAAATTTATTAGTTACAGTTTTATAAATTTATAATTACTGTAGCTTATTTAATTTACGTTTTAATAATAATAAACTAATTTAATTTACATTTTATTGTAACTTTATAAATTAATAAATTTATAATTACTGTAGCTAATTTAAAAATTTATTAATTAGTTTATTAATTTCTAAATTTATTAATTAGTTTATTAGTTTCTAAATTTATAACTAATAAACTAATTAATAAATTTATAATTACTGTAGCTAATTTCATTTATAAATTTATTAGTTACAGTATTATAAATTTATAATTACTGTAGCTTATTTAATTTACGTTTTAATAATAATAAATTAATTTAATTTACGTTTTATTGTAACTTTATAAATTAATAAATTTATAATTACTGTAGCTAATTTAAAAATTTATTAATTAGTTTATTAATTTCTAAATTTATTAATTAGTTTATTAGTTTTTAAATTTATAACTAATAAACTAATTAATAAATTTATAATTACTGTAGCTAATTTAATTTATAAATTTATTAGTTACAGTATTATAAATTTATAATTACTGTAGCTTATTTAATTTACGTTTTAATAATAATAAACTAATTTAATTTACGTTTTATTAAATACAGTATTTATTAATATATAAATTTATAATTACTGTAGCTAATTTAATTTACTTTTTAATAATAATAAACTAATTTAATTTACATTTTATTAATTATAGTATTTATTAATTTAGAAATTAATAAACTAATTTATTTCTTAATTATATTAACGTTAGTTTAATTTAATATATTTGAATAGTTTAAACTTTAATAGTTTAGTTTTTATAAAGGATTAGTTTAGTTTAGTTTTGAAAAATTAATAATTTTAGTATTTTAATAAACTAAAATTGGTACAGTATATGTAACATTAAAAAAAATTAACATTTAAAAGTAAAAACCGAAAAACATGTATTAAAATCAATTAAAGGAGATAATATTTCAAGAAAAACTTTCTAGCCTAGTGGTAAATCATTGAGGCAATGAGAGAAAGGTGGTGGGTTAAAATCGCATCTTTAACATTTTTTTGAACATTTAACATATTTTCTAATCTAAATAATAAATAAACATAATATAAAGTGCCACGTGGCATTAAAATATTTCAAAATAAAAATACAAAAAGCCAACATGGCATGACACATCATATATTTTTGTGACTGGATGTGATGAAAGTCAGAATTGAGAGAATCTTCAAATGTTAGGGAAATTTTTGCAACTTTTTTTTTCGTAGGGGGATTTTTCAAAAAGCGCCTATATGGCAGGGGGCAAAATAGGTATTAACCCTTAATTAAAAAATAAATAATTTGAATAAAAGACATATGTTTGAAATTAGATGGCTGAGGGAGCTATGAAGTCCCTCGTGAATGTATCATCAAACAAATACCATTCCATCCATTAAAATAATTGAATGGTTGAGATCTATTAAAAAATAAAAAGAAACACATATATATGTTAGTACACAAGGTGATGAAAACAAAAGGAATGAGAGAATATTTATTGCTCTGTAATGATGGCTACAAAAGTTGTAAGAAAGATGATTAAATAAATGACAGCTACCATTAGTCTATTTATACACAAGTACTAGGGTCACATAAGCAACATACTAAAATACTAAATTACCCATCAATACCATCCCTTAATTTAGGATTTCCTAATCAAAACTAACAACACCTATTCCATCCCTTAAGTGGAGAAATTGATTCGTCTTGATCGCCTTTGTCAGAACATCAGTAAGTTGCTTCTAGGTGCTACAATGCACAACTTCTAGCACTCCATTCTGGACTTGACTTCTCAGAAAATGATATTTTGTCTCAATATGTTTGCTTCTCCCGTGCAAAACTAGGTTCTTGCCAACATTGATTGCAGACTTGTTATCAATCATTAGCTTCAGAGGCTTGTTTACTTTGATCTTCAGATCCTGCAGCAAAATCAGAAGCCATACAACTTGACATGCAGCTACAACACCTGCCATGTACTAAGCTTCACACGTTTACAGTGCAACAACATGCTGCTTCTTGAAACACGAAGAATATGGCCTCCCAAAAACTTAAACAAGTATCCAGAAGTACTTCCCCTGTAAACTCTATCTCCACACCAATCAGAGTCTGAGTAAATCATCAGCTCTGAATTAGTTTTTCTTCCAGAAGGGAATGTCACTTCATACTTCAGAGTTCCCTTGATATACCTCAGAATCCTGACAACAGCTTGGTAGTGGGAGCACTTAGGTTTACTCATGAACCTACTAATTATTCCAACTGCATAGCAGATATCAGGTCTGGTATTACACAGATACCTCAGAGAACCAACCAACTGTTTGAAGGTTGTAGCATCCACATCCTCACCTTCAGAATCACAATCTAATTTGTGATTGGTTTCTGAAGGTGTGACAGCAGCCTTACAATTCTACAACTTAAATATCTTCAGAAGCTCAAGTTCATACTTCAGTTGATGCAAAATGATACCCTTCTCAGAGTACATAAACACCATCCCTAGAAAATATGTCATTTTCTCGAGGTCAGTCATTTCGAACTTATTCATCAGCACCTTCTTGAACTTGGCTATCTCTTGTTCAGAACTCTCTGTCAGCAATATGTCATCATCATACAGACACTCAATAATCATATTTCCTTTAAAGGTATGCTGAACCTAAACACCGTACTTCATCTCACATTTTTGAAACCCCTGCTCCTTGAAAAATGAATAAATCTTCAGATTTCAAACTCTGGCGCTTGCTTCAATCGATACAAAGCTTTATGTAATATGTACACCATCCCTTCCTGATTCTTTTAAACAAATCCAGGAGGTTGTGACACGTATACCTCTTCTTGTAATGGACCGTTCAGCAATGCAGATTTCACATCTTAATGCATCAGAGGCCAATTCTTGTTAGCAGCTATTGCAATCACAAGTCTGATTGTTTCATGTCTCGCTACACGTGCAAACACTTCAGAATAATTTAGCCTAGGTGTCTGTAGAAATCCTCTTGCTACTAACCTCGCTTTATGTTTGCCAATTCATCCATCTGGCTTTAGCTTCCCCTTGAAAATCCATCTGACGCTGATAGCTTTCTTGTCATTTGGAAGCTTAGTCAACTTCCAAGTCTTGTTTTTTTTCAATAGCCTCAAGTTCTTCCTTCACGGCCTTCAGCCAAACTTTCTTTTTGAGGGCATCTTCTGCACTTACTGGTTCATAGTCTACTACCATGGCACACTGAATAACCTCTCCCTCAGAGTCTATTTTAGTATCTTGTAGCATGTCATAATCTGAAAATCTTCTTGGGATGTTTCTGATTCTCTGTGGCCTCTGACCTCGTTCAGAATCTCCTTTGGATGCTGGAACCCTATAAGTTCTATCTTCAGAAGCTTCTCCTTCAGAAGGTTGACCTCCTCCAGAACCTTGACCACCTTCAGAGTCTGGAATATTCCCAAAATCTGAATCAGAATCATCTTCGCCATTTGAGTCTCTTTTAGAGTCAGAATCATCCCTCAGAGTCTATTTCAGTATCTTGTAGCATGTCATACTATGAAAATCTTCTTGGGATGTTTCTGATTCTATGTGGCCTCTGAACTCATTCAGAATCTCCTTTGGAAGCTGGAACCCTAGAAGTTCTATCTTTAGAAGCTTCTCCTTCGGAAGGTTGACCTCCTCCAGAACCTTGACCACCTTCAGAGTCTGGAATATTCCCAAAATCAGAATCAGAATCATCTTCGCCATTTGAGTCTCCTTCAGAGTCAGAATCACCATCAGATTCAGACTCGCCTTCAGAGTCTACTCTAGCTTCAGAATCTTCTCCAGCTTTTGACTCATCTTCAGAAACTTCTAATTCTGACTTTTCTTCAAAAGTTCTCACACCAGAGTTGGATTGAGAGTTATTCCAATCCCAAGCTTTTGATTCCTTTACAATGACGTCTCTGCTGAATTCAACTTTATTAGTTTATGGACAATAAATCTTGTATACACTGGTACTGTGGTACCTCACCGGTAACATCACTTTGCTTCTATCATCCAGCTTTTGTCTTCTGCCTTTTGGAACGTGTTTGTAACATACAAAACCAAACACCTTCAGATGGCTAACACTTTGCTTGTCTCCAGTCCACTTCTGAATGTGAACTATTTCCTTCAGTTTCTTCGTTGGACATTTTTTGAGCACATATGCTACGGTTGCAACAGCTTCTCCCCATAAGGTGTGAGGAAGTTTCTTATCCTTCAGCATGTTTCTCGTCATATCAAGCAAAGTACGATTTCTTCTCTCAGCAAGACCATTATGTTGAGGAGTATAAGGAGCAGTAACTGTTAGTTCTTAGATTGGCTGGAATTTTGGTAAAACAAAGTATGTTCAATGTTGATGTCAAGGTGGTGATATTGCAACATTGAGTCTTAACACTGGGTTGTGTTAAGTGTTTAAATTGCTGAAGTTTGGATGTCTGATGTCACATGGCGATGTTGTGACATTAGATCTGCAAAATTAATAACATCAGGTTGTGATGTTGTTAGGGTTTGCGTGTTAGCTGGAATTTTGGAGAGTAAGCTGTCTCATTGGTTGCGAATATCTTGGGATAGATATTTTCTGCTGCATAAGAGATCTGGTGCAGATTTGTAGGAGATTTAAAAGGTTGAAGATTTGAAAGGATTTTAGGAGAAAATCTGTTTTGAATATTCAGTTTTAAATAACAAATCAGGTCAGATATTGTAGCAGGTCCAAGTCCAATTCAAGGAGCTATATAAAGCGCACCAGTACTAAAGAAAAGTGACGAAGAAAGTGAGCTAAAGATTGAGTGTCGTTTGTGTCTTCGTGTATGATTTGTAAACCATTCTAGTGTGAATTGGTATTATTGTTTTGAGTTGTTCTTGATCAAAGCTGTGAAGCAGAATCAAGTAGTGCAATTCAAAGTGTGTGATCTTTGAATTATCTCACTGAAGTGTTTTAGGGATTGAGTAGTGTTCTCATATCTAAGTGGTTTCTTAGGTAGAAAGTCACTAGTAGGAATTAAGTTTAGGTGATTGTCAACTGGGTTGTTGAGTCTGTAAATTAATTCTACAAGTAGTGAATTTCACCCCTGGCTTGGTAGCCCCCAGACGTAGGTAGTTAGACCAAACTGGGTGAGCAATTCTTTGTGTTGATTTGTTACTGTTATTGATGTCCATTTGCAGAGTGTGTTATTGTGACATCGCACCTTAACATCACACGTCTGATACCAGAATTTCAATTGGTATCAGAGCAGGCATCCTATCTGTCTCTGGGTGAGATCTAGGGAAGTTACTTTCTAGTGTGAAGATGGACAAAGAAGTTGGAGGATTCGTCAACAGACCCCCTATTTTGGATGGATCCAATTATGACTATTGGAAGCCAAGGATGACTACTTTCTTAAAATCCTTTGACAGCAGGGCATGGAAGGCTATTATTAAAGAGTAGAAAGCACATGTTGTGTGTGAGAAAGATGATGCTGGCAAAGATAAAGAAGGCACCTCAAAGCCAAAGCCTGAAGAAGAATGGACCAGGGAAGAAGATGAGCTTGCCCTTGGTAATTCCAAAGCTCTAAATGTAATTTTCAATGGAGTGGATAAGAATATTTTCAGGTTAATCAATACCTGTGAAGTTGCTAAGGAAGCGTGGGATATTTTGAAGGCCACTCATGAAGGTACATCTAGAGTTAAAATGTCAAGACTTCAGATTCTAACATCAAAATTTGAAAGCCTGAAGATGAAGGAAGATGAGACTATTCATGACTTCCACATGAAGGTTCTGGAGCTGGCTAATGCATCCAGTGCTCTTGGTGAAAAAATGTCAGATGAAAAGCTTGTAAGGAAGATCCTTAGGTCCCTTCCTAAGAAGTATAAGATGAAGGTAACTGCCATTGAAGAATCACAAGACATCAGCAAGATAAGAGTTGATGAGCTCATTGGATCCCTTCAAACTTTTGAGCTTGGGTTGAATGAGGAAGAACCAGAAAAGAAGCCAAAGAGTATAGCCTTGGTGTCAAATGATCAAGAAGAGAAAGGACATAGCTCTGAATCCCAGGAGGATCTATCTCAGGCCATAGTTATGTTAGGAAGACAGTTCAACAAAGTGTTCAAGAGGATGAATAATAACTCCAGACCTAATGTCAAGAACATATCTTCTGACATCAGCAAGTTAAAAGAGAGGGATGAAGAGAAAACTGCCCAAGATAAAGGAGTTCGGTGCTTTAAGTGTGAAGGGTATGGACATGTCAAGAAAGAGTGTCCCACCTTCTTGAAAAAGCAGAAGAAGGGCATGACAGTTTCCTGGTCTGACTCTGATAGTGAAAGTGAAGGTGAGTCAGCAAAGCATGTTAGAGCTTTGACATAAACTGTTGTCTCTGATGATGATTCTAGTGATGGAGAAATAACCTTTGAGGAACTAGCTTCTACTTATCAAGAGCTTTGCCAAAAGAGTGCTGAAATCTGTCAAGAAAACAAGAGTCAAAAGAAACAGATTGCTCAGCTTGAGACTGCTAAAGCTTATTTGGAAAACGAAGTCTCACTAGTCAAAGCTCATCTTGATCATATGACCAAATCTGTTAGGATGCTGAGCTGTGGTACAGACACACTTGATAAGATCCTTCAGACAGAAAAGGTTGCTGGTGATAAGTCAGGTATAGGATTTGTGGCTGAGAAAAAGGTTGTTGTTGAAGCAAGCACTTCAGGAACAAAGAAGGAGGTGTCCCAACCAATGTCTCATCATCAAACAATGAGACAGGATCCTACCCCTAAGAAGGTTGTTCAGCCTCAGAATGTTGAGAAAAAGAATGGTCCCCATCAGAAGAAGATGCAGCCTCAAGGAGCTAGTCAGTATATGCCTCCCCAATATCACAAGAGCATGCAAGCTGCAAGGTTCAAACAGAACATGTCTCAAAACTGGTATGGATATGGATACTACAATATTGTGCCTCGTCACTATGGAAGAAGGAAGCCCCATCACCATAGGAGATAGCCTAAGAGACAGCATCATCAGTATAGAGGGAGACAACGTTATGGGTGGCAGCCACAGCATTATCACCAAAGTGGCAAAAGATTTAACCACTTTAGAGATGACAGAGTAAGATGCTTCTATTGTGGCAGGGTTGGATATATGCAGTCCTCGTGCTTCAAGCTCCATGGTTATCCAAATTCTGTCCCTCAAACCAGACAAAAGGAGGTCAGAACCAAAGTTGCTAAACAATGGGTTCCTAAAGCTCAGGCCACGTGTCTATTGGCTCATACCTCAGATGGACATTTTGCCATGGATGCATGGTACTTTGACAGTGGATGTTCAATGCACATGACTGGATCAAGGGAGCAGTTGGTGGAGTTCAATCCTTGCCATGTAAATAAGGTTGTGTTTGGCAATAGAGAAGAAGGAGTAGTAGAAGGAAGTAGAAGAGTGAAGAATCTTGATGGTCTTACTCTTGATAATGTGATCCTTGTCCAAGGTTTAAATGCCAATTTGATCAGCATAAGCCAACTGTGTGATGAAGGGCATAAAGTTAGCTACACCAAAGATGAGTGTGTGGTATATGGTGAGCATAATCAAGTTGTTATGAAGGGTGCCAGAACCAAAGATAACTACTATCAGTGGATTTCCCTTGAAGGTAATTCAACTAATGATGTTCAAGTTGATGTTATAACATCAGACTATGACATCAGGATGCTGAAAGGTCACTCAGAGTTAATGAGTTCTGATGTGAATCCTTTTAAATTTTTAAAAGGAAAGTCTTTATGGAGGGAGAAAATTAGTGATTGGTCTTTAAGAGGTACTCAAAATCAGGCGCCTTACCATATTGATTCTATATCAAGATTCATCAAACGTTCTCGTCTCAACGGTTCATCTCCCTTAATCTTAACAGAATAGAAAAATCTTCTCTAAACCTAGTCTGTTACAAAGGAATGATGTCTTCCCCATCCAAGAACTCTGATTCTCAAAGACCTGCGCACGTACGAACTAGGGTTTCTTCGGAAAAAGAACTTGTTGACAAAGAACATATTCCTATGGCACTTCTAGATTCAGGTAACTCTAAACCTTCAACCAAGTTGAATAAAACTGAAACTAGGTCATCATCCTCTCAAGCTGTTGAGGAGAAGTATGATGTGGACATGCATTTGGAGCAGATTGCCACCAAAATTGTTGAGAAGGGAATACATGTGAAAGGGATTTCTGTCCCATTAAGGAAAATGCCTGCTGAACAGGTGAACTCTCAAAATGAGGACACAAATCTTCAAAGATTGGCTTTGTTTGTGATTCAAGACGCTGAAAGTGGTAGTAAAGAAGAAGATCTTGAAGATACTGGTGTCATCTTTGATGTCAGAACATCGTCCGCTAGGAATGAAAGTCACAGGTGTAAAGGGAAGGATCAGGTTGAGGTTATAGATGTTGAGGACTCATCTAATAGTGATATCATTGGTAATGCAAGAAGAATGGAGGATAGGAAAGGAGTGGAGTCACTTCCTAATGAAAATGTGGTTAAGGATAAGAAAAGGACTTCAGTTGCAGACTGTCCCAAGTCGTGGAGCAAAGTTGCCAGGTCTGGCAAGAAGAGGAGAATCAGGGAAGAATCAGATTCAGAGTGTGATGTTCAAGACATCAACCCTGTGATGAACAGAGCTACTGATCAAGTGCCTGATAACATCTCATTTCATTGTGCCAGAAGTGCTTCCATGTTGAATTGTGTGAGCCAAAGAAGGATAGCTCTGGAAAGAGAGCTAGTAGCAGATGACTTAGAGTCTACTGGAATTGTAGATCTAATCAAGTTTGCTGGTCTCATAAGGACTGTGTCAGGATTGACTAGTTGCTATGATAGACTGGTCAGAGAATTTATAGTGAATATCCCTAAGTCTATTGATGACAGCAAAAGCCTAACCTTCAGAAGAGTGACCGTCAGGGGTAAGTGTGTCTGGTTCTCTCCTAAGGTGATCAATGCCTACTTAGGAAGAAGTGAGGAAGATTATGAAGAATTAGAAGTTTCTAATAATGTTATCTGCAAAGAAATCACAGCTGGACAGGTAGAAGTTTGGCCTTCAAAAGGAAAGTTATCAGCAAGTTTATTAAGTGTGAAATATGCTCTTCTTCATAGAATAGGTGCTGTTAACTGGGTTCCTACTAACCACAAGACCTCTGTTTCTGCTGGGTTGGGCAAATTAGTTTATGCCATTGGAACAAAGAGACTAATTGATTATGGCTTTTACATCTATAATCAGACTATCAAGCACGCTGCAACAAGAGCTGTGAAATTGCCTATTGCATTTCCATCCCTCATTTGTGGGATAATACTGTCTCAGCATCCTGGGATTCTTCACCAGGATGATAGTGTGTGTAGAAGGAAGCCTAAACTGTCTTTTCATCAGAAGTTGTTTAAAGGAAAACATGTTGCTGATAATGTCAAGGCATCTGCCTCAACATCTACTAATCATACTCATGTCAAGACTGATATGATTTCTGAACTGGAGGAAGCCTGTAAAGCACTAGATGAAGTCATCAGAGTAAACATTGAAAGGAAGGATAAGTTTAAAAAATTACTTATGACTCTGAAGATGAAGGAAAAAGAAAGTGAGAAAGATGAGTCTGATAATGACTGTCCAAAAGAAGATGAAGAAGATGATGATCTCAGCCCAGATGATTAAAGCTTTTAATGTTTCTCTTAATTAGTAGTTTTAGTTTTATTTTCTGTCCTTGTTTCAGCACTTAATGTGCTTGGTTTGTATGTTGAATATTGTGCTGTATATGAACCTTTTATGTTTTTCTATGATTTGTTTTGCCTGGTTGCTAACTGTGAGGCTAACAATGAGAGATAGGGTAGTACTAACTGTAGTTAATAGGGCTTCTGATTGAAGATTGTCTAATTGTGGCTAAAAAGGGGGAGAAGTAGCCAAAGAAAATTGTCAAAAGTACAATTGTCAAATGTTGTTAAAGGAATATGTTAGCTATAGTACAGTAGTGCAGAAATTAAGGGGGAGTAATAAGTATTTACTGAAGCTGGTTTTTGCTGGTTCATGATTGAGGGGGAGCAACATTGTTGAAAATTGTTGCTGTTGAAGATGGTGCTGCAGCAAAGTTTTTGGGTGAAGCAAAGTCCATAATGAAGTTTGTATGCTGCTGCTGCTTGGAGTTTCAAAATCATTGAAGTTTTTTTCCGCTGCTGAAGTCTCTGAAGGTGCAGAGTGCAGAGATTGTTTTAGCCAAAATTAGCCAAAAGGGGAAATTGTTAGTTCTTGGATTGGCTGGAATTTTGGTAAAACAAAGTATGTTCAATGTTGATGTCAAGGTGGTGATGTTGCAACATTGAGTCTTAACACTGGGCTGTGTTAAGTGTTTAAATTGCTGAAGTTTGGATGTATGATGTCACATGGAGATGTTGTGACATTAGATCTGCAGAATTAATAACATCAGGTTGTGATGTTGTTAGGGTTTGCGTGTTAGCTGGAATTTTGGAGAGTAAGCTGTCTCATTGGTTGCGAATATCTTGGGATAGATATTTTCTGCTGCATAAGAGATCTGGTGCAGATTTGTAGGAGATTTAAAAGGTTGAAGATTTGAAAAGATTTTAGGAGAAAATCTGTTTTGAATATTCAGTTTTAAATAACAAATCAGGTAAGATATTGTAGCAGGTCCAAGTCCAATTCAAGGAGCTATATAAAGCGCACCAGTACTAAAGAAAAGTGACGAAGAAAGTGAGCTAAAGACTGAGTGTCGTTTGTGTCTTCGTGTATGATTTGTAAACCATTCTAGTGTGAATTGGTATTATTGTTTTAAGTTGTTCTTGATCAAAGCTGTGAAGCAGAATCAAGTAGTGCAATTCAAAGTGTGTGATCTTTGAATTATCTCACTGAAGTGTTTTAGGGATTGAGTAGTGTTCTCATATCTAAGTGGTTTCTTAGGTAGAAAGTCACTAGTAGGAATTAAGTTTAGGTGATTGTCAACTGGGTTGTTGAGTCTGTAAATTAATTCTACAAGTAGTGAATTTCATCCCTGGCTTGGTAGCCCCCAGACGTAGGTAGTTAGACCGAACTGGGTGAACAATTCTTTGTGTTGATTTGTTACTGTTATTGCTGTCCATTTGTAGAGTGTGTTGTTGTGACATCGCACCTTAACATCACACGTCTGATACCAGAATTTCAGTAACCTCATACTCAATTTCATTATCCTCACAGAACTTTCTGAACTCAGTGGAGTTATACTCACCTCCACCATCGGTTCTGAGAATCTTCAGAGTCTGACCACTCTGATTCTCAGCCTTCATTCTGAATTTCTTGAATTCAGCAAACACCTCGTGTTTGAAATTTATAAGGGATACCCATGTCGTCCTTGTGAATTCATCAACAAATGACACGAAGTATTTGTTCCTTCCAATCGATGCTACTGGAAATGGACCACACACATTAGAATGCACTACTCCCAAGGCATGTTTTGCTCTTGAAGCTACTTCTAACGCAAATGGTAATTTTGGTTGCTTTCCTTCCATGCACACTTTGCATGACTTCTCAGGCTTCTTATTTATAGGAATTCCATGTACCAGCTTCTTCGAATTCAAATGCCCTAAGCTTCTGAAATACAAATGACCAAATCTTTTGTGCCATAGCTCACTTTCCTTCACAACACTTATTGTACTAAGGCATTTAGAGTCTGCAGTTCTGACATTCACCTTGAATGTTCTATTCCTTTCCTGTTCTGACTTCATAATCAACTTCTAACTACAGTCATACAGCTTCAAAAAATTATCCTTCATGGAAATTTAAAAAACTTTCTCAATTAGTTGCCCTACACTCATCAGATTGCTTTTCATGTCAGGTACATACCACACATTCTGGATCAATGTTGTTTTACCATTGTTCAGAACGACTCTGACATTTCCCATACCTTCAGTGTTGAGGTATTTATCATCAACACATATGATCTTTGTCCTCTTTCCAAAGTCAAAGTCAACAAGCCATTTCTTATTTCCATTAAGATGATTTGAACAGCCAGTGTCCATATACCACCAGTATGTCAAATTCATATCATCAGATTCAGAAGCCATCAATAGCACAGATCCATCATCAGAATCTCTTCTGGCTACATTTGCTTCTTCTGACTTCCTTACCTTGTTTGACCAACAATCAGGAGTAAAGTGGCCAAACATCTTACAACAGTAGCACTGGATCTTCTTCTTGTCATACCTCTGTTTTCCCTTCTGAGCATTCTTCTTCCTATCAGAAGTTCAGGTTTCTGACTTCTGAGCACCATCAGATCTTCTCCTAGCTTCTGACCAAGACTGCTTCTTACCAGAAGCTGCTTTCAGAGTCTGTTGCTCTACTTCTATTTCAGAATTTCTCTCAGTCAGACATAACTCTTGTGCTTCTAGACTGCTTTACAGCTCTTCAATTCTCATGGTGTTTAGATCCTTAGAATGTTCTGTTAGAACAAGATTTGTTCATGACATATTCTCTTTTGGTTTTGATGATAACAAAAGTATTAAAAGAACAATGGTTTATTTGATGTGTGTTTTATTTATGTAGGTTCTTGTACATAAATAATCATAATTTGTTTTACTTAGACACACTTGAGAGTTGCTTCATTTCTTGCTTCTGGTGGCAGAGTCTGAAGAATAATTGCTAGTGTGGCTTGGCGCAGACTCTGAGCTGAAGGCCTCAACATTCAGACGAGTTACTACACTTGGTAATTATATATCAGCATCTGGTACCATTCAGAGTTGGTGATAAAGTTGTGGATTATCCGTACTACTGAAAGCAAGTTGTATTGTCTTATCATCTTGTCATCTAGAGTCTACAAGATTGCAAGGTTCAAGAAAGGTTTACATGCTCTACGAATGTCTGCTCTCAACAGCTCTATCGTACAGAACCTCTTTGAAGGCTCTAAAATTTGACTAAATTTTGGTAAAATATGATGTTGAACAAGATGTTATAATATGAAGACATCTGTAAAGAACAACATGTCAGACAAGATGTCCTATCTTGAGGACTCAACATCTTTGTCTGATACAGCAGGTTTGTTGCAGATCTGTTCCAAGATTTAAGGCGCTATCAGAACATGGATCAAGGAATGATTGGACAGAGATTTTGAAGCCCATGGACAACTGAAGATTATAAAAGGAAGACCAAGACCTAGGGAAAATCACTAGTCCTTGTTAAGACTTTTGTAAAGCAAAAATAAAGGTTTAGGGTTTTGAGAGTTGTGTGCTTTTCTTGTATTATAAGTCACCCTTTGTATCGGTTTGATACGTTGTGGTAGACATAGTTTTTCATATTCAGAAAACTGTAGGTAATGAATTGTATATTGTTCTTAGATGAAGCTTTTAAGCAAATTCAAGTATTAGTGTTAGTCAAGAGTATTGATTGAATATTGTGTTGTAATGGTTGTCTTTCAATTGAACAGTTTGATACAGTCACCGGAGGTTGTGACTGTTAGATATCACTGAGATGATTTAGGAATTGAGATGGGTTTCTCTTATCTAGATGGGTTTCTAGGTAGAAGTTTCACTGGGTAGGGAAATAAGTGATAAGTTACCGAAGGTTGTATACTTAGAATTAATACTACTGTTAGTGAATTCATTCTTGGCTTGGTAGCCTCCAGATGTAGGTGTTGTTGTACACCGAATTGGGTCATCATATCTTGCTGTTATTTATCATTCTGCTATGTATAAATCAGTCTATTCTTATGCTCAAAAATATGTGTCTTAATAGATGTTGAAACATCTGTCACGACACTGTTATGACTTTGAGATATTAGAATGTTCTTGTTCTGTCCTTGTATAGTAAAGCACAGATCAATGTCTCAACATTTCTTAGGACATATGTTATCTGTATACTAGAATTTCAATTGGTATCAGAGCAGGCATCCTGTTCTGTTTCTGAATGAGTTCTAGGGAAGATACTTTTTTATCTTTTGAACAAGGAAGGAGATTGTATGATCAGACCATCCATTACTATTGTGTTCAAGGGGATTGGAAGCTAGGATGATAGCTTTTGAATCCAGCCTGACAACTACTGATGGTTGACTGATACTTTTGTGAGGATTATACCGCTGCTAGTGATAATGATGTTATTGTTATGCATGGTGCCTTATAAGATGTTCTGACATCTTACTTGGCGCTTGTTGAAGATGGTGTCAGCCTCTATAGATGTTCAAGCCATCACTAGCTGCGTGGGAGTAATATAAAGAAGAGAGCATTGTGATTTGGCTTCCACTAAAGGATCATTCTATGTTGCTTGGGAGATAGTTTCAACCAGGTACCATGAAGGTAATAGGAAGAAAAAGGTTGAGTTGAGGTCTTGTTTATCAAATTCATGATCTATGGATTTGGTAAACACTCTATGTCACGTTTAAAGAAGCCCAAGATACTTGAGTTTTCTATCAAGTCCACTCGTAAAGGCACTTATGAATGTGTTTGATAAATAGAGTTCAGAAGAGAAGATGGTCAAGAAGAAGATCCACGAGTACTTATTGAAGAAGTGTGATATGAGAATGTCCTACCATTGAAGAAAGACAGGAGCAATATATTTTTGCTCCCAACCCTATAAGAGATTGTCTATGTTTTAGGATTCCCTATCAGAATTCTTGGAAGGCAGTCTATTATGGAATAGAAAAGAAGGAACAATATGGTTGTTCAAATGTCAGCACAATTGTACAGACATTCAACTAGGTTGGAATTGGAGTAAAAGCTGATCAATGTCAAAGCATTCTTATGAGTGTGAAGACATTGGATCTTTGTGGAGAAATTTTTCCTACTGATCTCAAGGGAAACTACATGAGGTTTTTAACACTTGGAAAGTGATCCTGATTATCCAAGGATATTACTGGTTTGTCTGAAGATGGTCTTCTAAGGAAGATTTATGCTTTAAAGATTTCTTCCTAGGTTGTGCTGGATGTCTTATTCCTGATCTTGTAGCTAGAGTAACGAGGGGTGTCAACCTGAAGAAATACGAGTCTGTAAGGACTAAACAGTTGTAGAGGGCTCATCTACTGAAGAGGTTTTTGGAAGATTCAGGAGGATGTGGTTTTCCTAGTCTGAACACCAAAGAGAACGCTGAACTGTCAAGAGGTTGTGTATCAAGAAGCAAGTTGAGTCATGGATGTTAATCCTAATGTCTCATCATTGTATTCATCATCAGGATTCTCTAGCTAAAGGGGAGTCTAATGACATTTGGTGACTGAAGAATACAGAATTGGGATTTAAAACCAATTGCTATTTGTGGCCTTAGCAAGTATTTAATTGATTATCCTTTTGCTTGGTGTTCAAGAAAGATGATGTCAAAATGTCACACCAGAAGGTGCAGCTTCAGACAGTTGCAAGAAATCAAGAACCTATTCTATGTATCTGATTTGTCTTGAAGAATGGATACAGTCGATATCATCTGTGAAGTTCTCAAAAGGTTCTTATCTTGTCCTTAAATGTAATCAAGGTGCGTAATTCTAGTAATGGATTCAGAACCAATTTCAATGATCTGTTCATTGGAAAAGGAACTGATGTTCAACTAGATGTTGAACATCATTCCAGAAGAGTGTGTACAGAATCTTGTTGATCCAAGGAGTGAACTTCTTGAACAAAGGAGTGATGTAGCATATGCTCTGGATGCTAAACAAATGTGTGTTGATTAAAAGTGTTGGGAATCTTCTTCATATTGGACTTGAAGAGACATTTGGTTTGCAGTCTAGAAAATCTCTTTCCAAGAAACATTTTATCCCGATAATTTTGCAAATGGTAATTGTAATACCCCAAATTTTGACCACTTAGATTTCCCATCATTGTGAAAATCATCATCACAATATGGATGTACCTTTATGCTTCATCAGTCTCCCCAAAGATGGGTGAGCATCCAATACAATCAAAATTAGGGTTTCAAGCCCTCTCTGAGCTTTAGACAAAGGATCAATCAAGAAATGACATGATCTTCAACTTGTCTAATATCTCAAACATCCGCAATGGATCAAAAAGGACTCCCACTTCAAGGATTAAGCACAAGCCTGCTCCCTTCTAGGTGGATCAAGTCTCAAGATCGACAGTGTCACCAAATTAGGGTTTTGGTCGACCAGGGCCTCCAGATGGAAATTTTCATCTGGGCACAAGGCAATGATCCAAAACATGACCTAATATGCTTCATGGAACCTCATGGACCCATGCATCAAGTCAATTTTGCCTCAGGGGATGCATTCATCAAAAATCAGGAATTAGGGTTTCTTGACCTAATTCACCCCTAAGTTGACTTTTGGGACAAACCATGAGCCAAGACCTCAAGAGATGATTTGAGGGTCTCTAATACACCATATTGATCCATTTGGAACAATGGATTGATCCAAGAAGCTTGAGCAACAAGTCTCATTTTCATCTGCACCACAATTAGGGTTTTAAGGGAAAAGTCAATTGTAACTTTGACTTTTGACCAGGACATGCTCCCAAACCCTAATACATGATTGAATATACCCTATGACACGCATGGAACATGTCCATCAAGTTTGATTTAGGTCAAGGACATGATTTCCTGAAGAATTGCACAGTTTGGAATTCATCTGATAAAAAGTCAACTGTGCACAAAAGTCAACTTTGACTTTTTGAGATTTTTCACCAAAATGGATTTTTAACCCTAAAATGATGTTAATGTATGATTTGAATCATCATTCATCAAGAAAAATCAAGAAAAGTGAGATAACTTGTAAAAGGGGTAACCATAAAACTTAGAAAATTTTCTAAGTTAAAAATAAAGTGGCAAAGGTACCAACTTTGGAGGACCATAACTCCTAAACCACAAGGCCATTTTTTCTCATCCAAAGATGGATTTGTATCCCTCATTATCACCTACAAAAACTTCAACTACAAGTCATTCCAATTCATTAAGGATTTTGAGTTATGGACTGATCAAAGTGGCTGAAAAGTGAAAATGTCACTTTTTCCAACACTTAGTGAAATTTTCACTAAGTCAGAATTTGCCTTCACTTTTTGCCAAATGTAGGGGGATTTTTCACTTGGAATCAAAAGAGATCAAAACCAAACTTGTTCAAACAGTTGATGTATCATGCAAGAGCTTTCCAAAATGGCCAAGAACATTGCCAAATTCAACCTACATCATGAGATACAACATTGGCAAGTTGCCTTGCTGAAATCTGTCAAAGCAAGGCAGAATTTGCATTTTGGCTCGATTTACCAAAATCAGCCAATTGCAATTGCTCCAATCCACTTGGACACCTCAGAGGATTGAATCCAAAGGGGACAATCACTGAGCCAAGCCTCTAAGGTCCAAGGAACAAAGAATAGCATGTTGAACCTAGAATGGCCAAAATAGGGACAAGACTTCAAATTTGGAATGAGGCATTCAATGAAACCATCAAGGTGGCATAGACTGAGCCATTCTCATCTGAAATCAGTCAAGACTTATCCAAGACCAAGGGGACCATAGCTCTGTGCCCTAACCTCTAGTCAATGGCTAGAGGAGACTTTCATTTCCATTGGCCAACATTGAGGAAACACCTGCTGCAGTTGCCATTCACTGTGGATCCCAAAAAAAACTTGCTCTTCTATAAATAGAGCTCAATTGTGGTCAGTTTTAGTACACCAAAGCCATCTAACAGATGCTTTCCTCAAAATCTCTTTCTCTTGGCAAAAATGCCTTTCTTAGCAAGGTAGCTATCGGGTTTTGAGTTTGAGAGCAATTCTGCACAAACCAATCACTCACACACCTCACATACATCACATATGAGCTGATTAAACACTCACATAACATCTGAAACATCAATTTCACAAAATCACTTGCCATCCACACAAGTTTGAAGTGAAGTTGCAGCTGAGATGCCATAAACTGATCCAGTTCATTTCAATTCAATCCAAGTGTTCAAACACAATCCATAGGGTGTAGGGAAGCTGTCCAGATCATCACAACTTGTCTGTAACACCTCCAACTCAAAATCACATCTGCTCTTGCTGTCACGACTTGGAGGTAAGCCTAAACTTGGTCTTCTCTCAATCTATGCATATTTCCTCGAACAATAATTTGGCCATATGTTCATAATCATGCATGGAATGTTTTCCCTCAATTAATTGCATTGTTTGAATCGTGTATCAAAAATCCTAGCCTTCATGCAGAAATTAGGGTTCTTGAGGTCTCTTCGTGATTTCTTGTTGTATGTTTAATTTAAATGAAATTAAAGTACATAGACATGATCGCGAGGTTGAGGTGAGCATAATGATATGTGGATTGCATGTTATAATTACGTATTCAGTGAGATTGGATGGAAAATGCAAATCTGGGCAAACTGAAAAACGCGCGTGTTCTTGGTGATTGTTCTTGGCGCCATTTTCATATATTTGAATATTTGAATTTTGTGATTTTGTTTAATTGATTCAAAAATTAATTTCTCTATGAGTTTTAATGATTTTGAGTTGATTCTTTTTTTAATAATTCACAAAAATGTTAAAATATTTTATTTTATCAAAAAATCCCAAAAATATTATTTATTTTGTATAATTGATATTTTTGCAAAGAATTAATATTTTGATTGTTTTTGGCATTTTAAATATTTTTTCTACATTGATTTTGCAACTTTTAATGCTTTCTAATTATTTTGTAGGTCAATACTTAATTTTTGAAGCATTAATCCAAGATCACAATTTGTTTTCCATGTGTTAAACAATTTTTGATCATTTTAATTGAATTTTTATTCAATTAAATACATTTTGAAAACAAATTAGGGTTTTGGATTAATTCAACCCTCATAAATCATTTTCAAAACACTTTCGGCCTCTATTAGAGTGTAAGACCCAATCCTTTTTTTGACCAAATCATCTTTGGGCCTCACTTATTGTATAAGTCCCGATACCGTCAAAAAAAACAAACGGCGCGATCGTCGCCTTTTCAAAAATCATCTGGGCCTCTCCTTGAGCTATAAGACCCATTCAAAACACTTTGGGTCTCTATTAGAGTGTAAGACCCAATCCCCCTTTTAACCAAAACATTTTTGGGCCTCACTTATTGTATAAGTCCCTCTGCGTTAAAAGAAAACCTCGGCGCGATCGCCATTTTTTAAACGAAAAATCATTTGGGCCTACCCTCGTGTTATAAGCCCCACTCTTTTTCTTTAAACCTTTTTGGGCCTCTTGAGAGAGTATAAGACCCATCCCTTTGTACAGAAAACCTTTTTGGGCCCCAGTCACTTGTATAAGTCCCTCTGTACAAATTCAAACAGTGCGCTCACTGATAAAACCCTGGGCCTCTCCTTGAGCTGTAAGCCCCAAATCTTTCTTTTTCAAAGAACTTTCTCCTTTGATTTTGAATATACTGTTGTTTTTAATCTTTCTTTGTTGAACAACTAACCAAACAGCATGGAAGCACTACAACCGAGTAAGTGGTTATCGCTTTCATTTACTGCTTTCATATTATAAACTGTATTGTGGGGCTGCTTACTGTAAGTATCCTTTCATAAACTCATATCTACTGTGTAATAATAGTATAGATATTTCGAGTTTCCCCGGCTACTACGTCTATAACTAAGTGACGCTGTTTCATTTATTCGTAGAAATAGACGCCTAGATCCCCAATAGGAGCACCATATACAGTCTTCTCTTCGGCTGTCCTCCTTAGGAATCGTCAAGAAGCTCTACTCCCCAAGATGAATGTATTCTCCGTGAATGGCATCTTTGAGTTTCTTCCCAATTCTCGAACTTCCCTGACTTGATCTATTCCTTGTGGATAGCTTGCCTTGAATGTCTCGGGGTTTGGGTACCCACTACGGTCATAATCTTGGACCTTAACTAAGGAACCCTCTTTAAAAGCTAAAAGTCGCTGGATAGTAAACCTCGCACGTTTACAAGTGGTTTTTTTCTTTAAAAGAGTTATCTCTCCTAATGAAAAGGAGATGATAGACCCACGGGCTTCTTAAAAGCATCGGCCTCCTCTTGGGCATTGTTCAAGGACCCTACGGCTTCTTAGAAGTATTCACAGCCTCCTCTTAGGCTTTGTATAATGATCTCTTCCTCCGGGAATGATAGCCTCCTCTTGGGCTTCGTACAAGGACCCGTCGGCTTCTTAAAAGATTCCAGCCTCCTCTTGGGCTTCGTACAAATCGTCCCGACGACCTCCTAGAGGTATAGGAACAGAACTTAGTCATCCTCATAGAACAGTCCTTTCATAGAGTCTACTACTGTTTCTCGAAGCATAGTACAAAAGATAAAACTCTAGACTTGGACAATCTAACTTCCTTGAGTTTCAAAGACATTCTCAAGCACCCTTCGTTAAATAGGAAGGAAACCCGCAGACTCGGATAGTCTCAATACCCTTTGGATTTCCCGTTTCCTCAAAGAAAAGGAAATATCCCTGATCCTCAAATCAAATCCCTGTGTACAGTGTTACTCATATAAGAACTGATTTTCTCTTTTAAATCAGTATATTGGATCTGTCACTCAACTGAAACAGTTACAATAGCCTCCATCTCGGGCTTCGTACGAGATACCAATATTCTCCCCAGTGGAGTCAAAACAACCTTTTAGCCTCTCTCTCAGGCTTTGTATAAGACACAAAAGATTCCCTCGTTGAGTCAATCACCCTTTTTTTTGCCTCCATCTCGGGCCTCGTACGAGATATAAATCCCTTAAGCAAGAGTCGAACTCTTTGCTAGCCTTCTCTTAGGCTTTGTATAACGATATGCCCCACTGGGTCAAAAACTTTTAGCTTCTCTCTCGGGCTTTATACGAGACACAAATTAGCCTCCTCTTAGGCTTTGTATAAGAAAACCACTGGTTGATCCAATCAACCTTTTAGCATCAAAGTTGTGCCTCGTTCACAGTAAACAAACATCAACAACTCTTTCCCTTCATCTAATCGCTGTAAGCGGCAAGCCTCTGGATCATCTATATCCATGCCACTGTCCCTCTTTTAGCATGAGAAATTCCTAAGGAAAGATGGCATTGCTCTACACTGAGTTAAAGTCTTCTCCTTCAGGTTAAAACCCTTTCTTCGGAAGTTATGGCATTGCTCGGATCCGCGTATCCCAGTTAAAGTAATTCTCCTTCTCCCCTCTTTAGAGATGACAAATTCTCTAAAGTCGAGGTCTTTTAGCTTCACATCTTGGGCTTTGAACAAGATACAAACTACCTTTCGCTTCACGTCTTGGGCTTTGAACAAGACACCAAAAACCAATTTCCTCCCATAGAATAGGAGGAACTACGAACGCTCTGATTTCCCTGTTTCGGTAAACGGGAATACGTAGGCATAAGATCGAAAGAAAAGATCTTAGCGAGCGCAATCAACAAAAAACCCAAATCCCATATCTCCATCAATTAAAAGCAGTAATTCAAAAGCACCAGTCCTAACATCCTAATCCTTATTCCCCGCTAGAAACCCTTTGCCTAGAAAAAAGAAAGAAAGAACCGTATTGGCGAAATACGAATAACCAGTACAAAGGCCCCCCCACATTGATAGCATCCGTAACCTAACAGGCCGCTGTTTAAACTCAGTATGCAAGCAGGGTTAATTGGAGACATCTATTTCCCTTCCTTATTCAGCTCACAATAGGATAAAAAATGAATCGACCTGTAGTTTTAAGCTCAACCGCAGAGAGCGACCAGCGCTTAAGAACCGCGTCCAAAATCGCTCGCTACAGAAAAGTGGCACCCACCGTGGGGCCGGTTTTTATTTCTGTCTGTTTTCCTTGTAAAATGGCGACTCTGCTGGGGAGTCTCCTTTTCTGCCTTAGGGCATCATCCCCGTTTTCTACGGAAAATGGGAACTCTACCGAAGAGAAAGATTGACCTATGCTGGTCCATCTCTTAGGCAGGGAACCACAGATTGGGGCTTCCGCCGGGGAACCCATATCTGTCAGGAACTTAGGAATCATAGCTTTATAATTCTAGGATGATTAGGACAAATATATATACTGCTTTTCCTAATTGCTATACGTGTTTATTTTTCTGCTACAGGGAATGCGTGTGATGCCGCATGTGGTGAGATTGAGTATACACTTAAGAAAAGCCAACCTTTTTCGTAGTGCGAAAGCTATCGGAAATAGCTGTTACGCGATACTACCCTCATTTGAGGCTGGTGATCTATTCTCGGTGAATGGCACTTACTCTAAGATTGCACACAACTCGCTGGCGATCCGCTTGTTGTCTGCTTTCCTGGGAGGAGCTGATGATAATGAGTACATGTACAAAAATCACCCTAGTATAAACCTTTGGGGATGGGTAGAGCCTTGACTTCATGACAACGACCCTCTGACCCCATGTTTTTTCTATGTTTTTGTGTGCTGCATTCATGCATTCATTTAATAAAACATTAAAACATTCAAAAAAAAATTTCTCTTCTAGTCTCTCTGTTTTTCAAATTAAACTAAGACTGTGATTGCAAATATCAGAGAAAAAGATTGCATTAATGGATTTCGGTAGAAGGAGAACTCACCAGTATACCTTCAAGGTTCCAAAACTAGGGGATTTGAGAAAGTTACCAAGGATGATCGTTAACCCAGAGGCTTTCAGAGCCAAGCACGGTGGTTTGCTACCACTGTTAAGAGTCCATGTGATTAAGGGAATCATGGATGCGCTCATTCAGTTCTACGATCCGGTTTATCATTGTTTCACATTCCCGGATTACCAGCTGGCACCAACGCTGGAGGAGTATTCTCATCTGACTGATTTATATATCATTGATCGAGCTCTATTTTCTGGACTGGAAGAAATTCCAAAGAATCAGACTATTGCAAGAGCAATTCATTTGGACGAGTCTGAGGTCCGGACTCACATGATTACTATGGGTGGCACCCAAGGTTTGCCAGCCCAGTTCCTGACCAAGAAAGCTCTGTACTTCGCTAGTATAGGGAACGGGACTGCTTTTGAAAGCATCTTTGTCTTGCTCACCTACGGATTATTTTTGTTTCCCAACATCAATAACTTCGTCGATATCAACGCTATTAAGGTTTTTCTCATTGGAAACCCTGTGCCGACTTTGCTCGCAGATGCATATTATTCTGTACACTTAGGAAATTTGTACAGCGGAGGGGAGATCACATGCTGTGTACCTTTGCTCTACAAATGGTTTATCTCTCACTTGCCCAAGTCTGCCGCTTTTTGGGATTGCAAGAGTGTCTTACGTTGGTCGCAGAAGATCATGTCCCTCACCAACTCTGATATAGATTGGTGTAATAGGGTTTATGAGGGAATCAGAATCATTGACCGTTGTGGAAACTTCCCCAGCGTACCCCTCATAGGAACTAAAGGAGGAATCAACTATCATCCGATATTAGTTCTTCGTCAATTTGGATACCCGATGAGACACATCCCACTGGGTGTTCATCTGGAAGGTCTTTTCTTCAAGGAAGGAGAAAGTGACAGGGCACTAAAGGTGGAAATAGTGCAAGCTTGGAAACATGTTCATAAGAAAGGACGAGAGTCTCTGGGAAAACCGGATTGTGTCTCGGTGGAGCCTTATCTCCATTGGGTACAAACTAGAGCTCTCAAGCTAAAGATGCCTTATCCTCGTTACGGAATTCTTCCGCCGAGGGAAATTGTCATGTACTTCATGACGGAAACTGAAAGGCTTCAGGTTACTCTCAACAAAGTTCAAAAGGAAAGAAGGTCTTGGAAGAACAAGTACCGCACCCTCGACGTAGAGTGTATCCAAATACAGCAATTACTGAAAGAGAAAGATGCTCTGATCAAAATTTTGGAGCAGCACGCTGTAGAGAATCAAGATGACCAAAGGAATTTGCTCACTCCTTTCACTTGGCAAAGGAATGACAACCCGACAAAGGCCCAAGCGCCCCGGTCAAAGAAAAGGAAGATACCAGAATCAGCACCCGGTTTCTCCTCAGAGAGGACTCAGGACCCATTAGTTTAGGTTTCTGTTTCTGCACTTTGTAATCTACTGTATTTCCATTTCTGTAATCCTTTGAATTTCAATAAAAAGGGGTTTCCCCACTGTTTGATATTTGCAATCTAATTGTCGAAGTTTATTTTAATTAAACCTAAAAACAATTAATATAATCATTGCATTCATCATTCTCACATCGCGTATTCTTCTTCCCTACGAATCTCACGTTTGTGTCTCGATTCTAGAGTCAAAATGTCTCATTCGTATAATACTCGGGCCAATCGTCAGAAAAAGATGGATGATCTTGAGGAAGAAAACAGAGAGTTGAAAGAAGAGATCGACGCTCTGAGAGAGGATATGAGAAAGCTTCGTAACGACATGCAAGCCATGGCAGAAGCTCAGTTACAAAGAACTGTGATCTCAGAGATCACCTC
Organism: Lathyrus tuberosus; assembly: GCA_022829125.1. Classification (NCBI taxonomy): domain Eukaryota; kingdom Viridiplantae; phylum Streptophyta; class Magnoliopsida; order Fabales; family Fabaceae; genus Lathyrus; species Lathyrus tuberosus. Next base: position 12,909,632 of record JALAZF010000048.1, read on the forward strand.
AACGCCCATCATAGAAAAGTATGATCCTAGGTATCAGATACCGAAAGATAGTCCTTGGGGCATGCCTGTTAACTATATCCCGGAAGGATATGTTCCGCCGATCACTGAAGATCAGGGAATCGCAACAGAAGCCGTTGGGCCTGAAGGTTACAAACTTCGGGAAAGCGAAGATGCTAGGGGCATACTCAAGACTCCTGAAGGTTACAAACTTCGGGAGGCGCCAAGACTTACTGCCGTAGTCACGGTACCACCCCCTGTGGTGCACACTGTCCCGGAAGGACAGATTCCACAAACACCTTCTGGTAAGAAGGAAACTATGTTTGACAGAATGGATGAATTCCAGGAGCAGTTCTTGGAAATGCAGAAGGAGCTGCAAGCCATTCGCGGTCAGGATCTATTTGGAAAGGACGCCGCAGACCTCTGCTTGGTCCCAAATGTGAAAGTCCCGCACAAGTTCCAAGTGCCCGACTTTGAAAAATACAAGGGTAACTCTTGCCCTCAGAGCCATCTGGTGATGTACGCTCGGCGGATGTCAGCTCAGACGGAGAATCAGGACCTGCTGATTCACTACTTCCAGGATAGTTTAACCGGTGCCGCACTCAAATGGTACATGGGTTTAAACCGTACTACGATCAGTACATTCAGAGATCTTGGTACTGCCTTCGTCCAACAATACAAATACAATTTGGACATGGCACCCGACAGAGATCAACTCAGATCAATGTCGCAAAAGAACAAGGAAACCTTTAAGGAGTATGCTCAAAGGTGGCGTGAAATTGCCGCTCAAATTTGTCCACCTCTTGAGGAAAAAGAGATGACAAAGATCTTCTTAAAGACCTTAAGCTCATTTTACTATGACCGAATGGTTGCCAGTGCGCCCAGTGATTTCACCGAAATGGTCGGCATGGGTGTACGTCTTGAGGAAGCCGTCCGAGAAGGACGTTTGGTAAAAGACACTGGATCAACGAGCGGTACTAAAAAATACGGTAGTGCTCTCCCTAAGAAAAAAGAGCAAGATATTGGGAATATCTCTCTCGGAAAGCAAAGGCGTCGTTATCAGCCAGTAGCAGCTGTTATTCCTGCTATCGGCCCCGTGCCTGTTCCTATGTATCAACCTCAGGTTGTGCAGAGCCAACCTGACCAACAAAGGACACAACAGCCTCTTCAGCAGGCTCGTCCTCCATATAACAACAACCGTACAAGACGGCCATCAGGGTTTGATCCTATATCCATGTTGTATGCATAACTATTTCCGTTACTGCTGGCTAAGGGGCACATCCAGACTAAGTCTCCCCTTTCAGTTCCGGAAAATCCGCCTTTTTGGTTTAAAGCGGATCAAACATGTCCTTATCATCAAGGAGGTTCAGGGCATAACATTGAGACTTGCCTCAATTTCAAATCCGACGTGCAAAAGCTTGTTAGGAGCGGGCTCTTATCTTTCAAAGATATGAATCCTAATGTTCTTACGAACCCGCTGCCTCAACACGAGAAAGCTGCAGTCAATCTGATTGAGAAAGAGACTAACAATGTCTATCAAATTCACAATGTACTCTTATTGGGGACCGATCTGGTCAAGATGCATTGTAGACAGAGTGGATATGGCCATGTGCCACCTCATAATTATCACCAGTGTGATATCTGTTCTAAAGATAACCAAGGATGTTCTGTAGTGCAATCAGCTCTACAGGAACAGATGGATCTCGGATGGATCCAAGAGCACCGAGTTCGTGGAGTTAACATGGTTAACACGAATTCCAACGTCATTCAAAACCACGACATCCGTGTGATGAATATCAACTTGGTGGCAATGCACTCAAGGCAAAGCCAGTATCATAATCTGCCGCGGCACGATTACAGTTCCTGTCTGATTTGCTCGGTAAACAAACAGGGATGCTCTTTCATACAAGAGGCCCTCCAGCGTCAGATGGAGCTTGGATGGATCCAAGACTACCATGATAGGAACTCCTATCAAATCAATATGGTTCAGATCTTTGACATCCGCGTAATGAATACCAATCTGGTAGAGTTACATGCTGCGCAGGTCCGACTCGGATTCTTAATATCACATGATTACCAAAGCTATAAAGCAGGTTGCGAAAACGATCGAGGTTGTACCCTTGTCCAGGAGGCACTTCAGCACTTATTAAATCACTGGTGGATGACAATCTATATGGACGAAGATACTCAGCAGATTAGTATCAATAACAGGAATCCTACTCGTCGTCAAAGTCAGGATGTCCGATCAATGGAAGGTAACCTAGTGAGGTTGCATTGCATTCAAAGTGGGCGTGGCCAGGTGCCACCACACAACTATGACAGTTGTAGCGTCTGTTCGGAAAGTAACCAAGGGTGTTACCTTGTGAGAGCAGCTCTTCAGGGTCAGATCGATCATGGAGAAATTCGTCCATATCCGGGTTCTGGACCCATCATTTGGTCGCCGAACTACCTTGCCGATCAAGTTGAGGATGTTGTCACGATCTCTGGTCACCACCAGATCAGGGATGTTTTTGCCATCATTCCTCTACTTGACGAATCTAGAGTTCCCAACCAGGAACGGATTGAGGTTACTTATGACGGTCAGAAAAATCAGAAGGTTCCCATAGTCATCTATCTACCGGGGCCACTACCGTATGAATCAGCTAAGGCGATCCCTTACAAATACGGTGCAACAACAATCGAGAATGGAAAGGAAATTCCATTACCCTCCGTTGTGAATATTGCAGACATCAGTCGTGTAACACGGAGCGGTCGAATCTTCAACCGAGGGGTTGGAGAATCCAACAAAGAAAAGGAACTTCAGGCAGAAATTCCTGATCCACCAGTCGGTCAATCTAGTAATCCCGACTTTTCAAAAGACAAAGATGAGATGCTGAAGCTCATCCAAAGGAGTGAATATAACATTGTCGATCAACTGTTACAGACTCCTTCAAAGATCTCAGTATTATCACTGTTACTCAGTTCAGAAGCACACAGAGAGGCTCTACAGAAAGTCTTGGGGCAAGCCTTTGTGGAACAGGATGTAACAATCAGACAATTCGATAGCATTGTCTCTAACATCACTTCCTGCAATAATTTGGGATTTAGTGATGAGGAATTACCTGAAGGGGGTCGTCGTCATAACATGGCGCTCAACATTACAGTTAACTGCCAGGGCGATGCTTTAGCCAACGTACTGGTAGACACAGGGTCAGCTCTGAATGTTATGCCAAAGTCCACTTTGATGCAATTATCATTCAAGGGCCCTCCGATGAGAGTCAGCGAGGTCGTCGTCAAAGCATTCGACGGATCCAGAAAAACAGTTATCGGCGAAGTTGATCTTCCCATAACTATTGGTCCTCACACTTTCCAAATCACTTTCCAGGTCATGGACATCCGGCCAACATACAGTTGTTTATTAGGAAGACCTTGGATACATCAGGCTGGAGCGGTTACTTCAACCCTCCACCAAAAGCTAAAGTTCGTCAAGAACGATCAACTTGTCACGGTTTGTGGGGAACAAGCCTTGCTTGTGAGCAACCTATCATCATCTACTTGTGTGGAACCCGAGGAGATTATTGGAACTCAGTTCCAAGAACTATCGGTGAGCAAGAACGATCAATCCGAAGAAGGAACTTCAATTTCTTCATACAAAGATGTTATCAAAGCGGTCGAGAGTACCGATACGATAGGATGGGGACGGCTTGTCATTCCTATTGACAATAAAACAAAGAAGGGTCTTGGTTTTTCTACGACCTGTACCCAGACAGCCGCCAACGATGAAAGTCTTCATCCCCTTCAAAACTTCTTCCACAATGGAGGTTTTCTTCACCCAGTGTCTCAGACAGTTCATGTTATCAATGAGGAAGATCCCTCTGACACAGATGAAGAATGGAAGTCCTACCTTAACAAGGACGGCTATATGTCTCAGGAAGAGGTGCCTATGCCTTTTTGCTTTCCTACAGAAAGTCCGAGATTTATACCAAGATCAGATGTCGAAAGGATCTATGGGGATTGTGATCCGGAAGGATGCCGTGCTCCGCCAAATTCATTAGAGGAGAACACTCCGATGAAAGACAATTTTGATTACAACTACTATGGCCCAATGGATGGTCTGCCAATGTGGCAACTTTATCCAGGAAACTTGGGGCAAGAAAGTCAGCCAAGTAATAAAACTCAGCTGAGCATCATTGAACAGAATACCTGTGTCCCCGCCATGTCATGGGATCAACACTTAGGTCATTCAGAAACTACTCAACATGAAGATGAATTCGCAACGTTTGCAGGACTTGAATTCATCAACTATGCTTTTCCTGAGGTCAACGTCATCGAGAGGGATGACTTCTCCAGTTCCAAAGAAGTTTGGGACACTTTGGGACAACCAAGTGGAAAATACGACTTTATGGTCAAGTACACTGCTCCCGAAAGCTCTCGTATCAGGCTCGAAGATATCCAGTCAACTGGATGGGGAGATACAGCTGAGAGCACCAATGCTATGCAAAATGCAACAGAGGAATTCTCCTACGACAACTCTGCTTGGGAGACAGATTCCAATGATCCTGCTCCACCAGAAATCAGCGTCATTTCTGAAGACAAATCAAGGAAGGTGCCAGACTTTGTGATTCACCGAGGAGTTCGCCGCCAATGGGTTGCCGTTGAGGTTCCGAAGGTCGTTCGCCAGTCAAAGTAATTGTCATCTTTAACCTTTCACCCTGCCCAGGTGAAATGGATGTTTTGATAGGGCTCGCTTTCTGTAAATTTCCCTCTTCGCTTTGCCCAAAGCGGCAGAGTTTTGTTTTATAGGGCTGTAGTTTCAAGATTCGACTTGTTCATTAATAAAATAACGTCGTTCTGTAATTTCTGCATTAATTGCTGTTTTCTTTTTTGCTTTTTCAGAAAATGGTAATCCTAAAAAACAATTCAATCATAAAAACAAGCAGTAAAATCAAAACACTGCACACACTTGCATTTTCTCTATCTTTTCTAAACACGAATCATCACGTCATGCAGATTGCTTGTTTTATACCCCGTTGAAACCTACGATCCGATGCCTTCTCCCAACTTTGAGTTCCCGGTATTCGAGGCTGAAGAAGAAAATGACAACGAAATTCCAGAAGAGATCTCCCGACTACTCAGACAAGAGGAAAGGTCCATTGAACCTCACAAAGAACCGTTGGAAACGGTAAACTTGGGTTCAGGGCAAGAGAGAAAAGAAATCAGGATCGGAGCACTGCTCAGTCCAACTGTCAAAGAAAGTTTGATAAAGCTTCTCAAAGAATTTCCCGATGTATTCTCTTGGTCCTATCAGGATATGCCAGGGTTGGATACCAGCATCGTGGAACATCACTTACCGTTGAGATCGGAATGTCCGCCAGTAAAGCAAAGGTTGAGACGCACTCACCCGGACATGGCCATCAAAATCAAAGAGGAGGTACAGAAACAGATCGACGCGGGTTTCCTCGCTACATCTGAATATCCTCAATGGTTAGCCAACATCGTACCCGTTCCCAAAAAGGACGGAAAGGTCAGAATGTGTGTTGATTACAGAGATCTAAACAAGGCAAGTCCAAAGGACGACTTTCCTTTACCACACATTGACATGTTGATTGACAGCACAACAATGTTCAAAGTATTCTCCTTCATGGATGGATTCTCGGGCTATAACCAGATCAAAATGGCGCTGAAAGACATGGAGAAAACTTCGTTCATTACCCCATGGGGTACCTTTTGTTACAAGGTAATGCCGTTCGGTTTGAAGACTGCCGGGGCAACCTATCAAAGGGCCATGACTACTCTGTTTCATGACATGATACATAAGTAAATCGAGGTATATGTCGATGATTTAATTGTAAAATCAAGAACAGAGGATGAGCACGTTGAACATCTGTCAAAATTGTTCGAACGTCTAAGAAAATTCAAGCTCCGCTTGAATCCCAACAAGTGCACCTTCGGTGTCCGTTCAGGGAAACTACTAGGGTTCATCGTCAGCCAGAAAGGGATTGAGGTTGATCCTGACAAGGTCAAGGCCATTCAAGAAATGCCTTCTCCGAAAACTGAAAAACAAGTCAGAGGATTCCTGGGACGTTTGAACTACATCTCCAGATTCATATTCCTTATGACCGCGACATGTGCGCCGATTTTCAAGTTACTCAAAAAGAACCAGGATTGCGTTTGGTCAGAAGACTGCCAAACTGCCTTCGACAATATTAAGGAATATTTGTTGAATCCTCTGATCTTATCACCTCCAGTGGAAGGAAGACCACTGATCATTTACCTCACAGTCCTAGAGGACTCAATGGGATGTGTACTTGGCCAACAAGACAAAACTAAAAGGAAAGAGTCTGCCATTTACTATCTAAGCAAGAAATTCACCGACTGCGAGACTCGGTACACAATGCTTGAGAAAACTTGTTGCGCTTTGGCTTGGGCAGCCAAACATCTTCGCCAGTACATGATTCGTCATACTACTTGGTTGGTCTCCGAAATGGATCCAATCAAGTACGTTTTCGAAAAACCTGCTCTCACGGGAAGGATTGCCCGTTGGCAGATGTTACTATCAGAATATGACATAGAGTACCATGCTCAGAAAGCCGTTAAAGGAAGTATTTTAGCCGATCATTTGGCTCATCAACCGATTGACGATCAAGAATCAATCGGGTTTGAATTCCCAGACGAAGATGTCATGTATCTAAAAATGAAAGATTGCGATGAACCGCTACCCAGTGAAGGGCCAGAACCAGGTTCCCAGTGGGGACTTATCTTTGACGGAGCAGTAAATCATTATGGAAACGGAATTGGGGCAATCATTGTTACCCCTCAGGGTTCCCACATTCCTTTCACTGCCAGACTTACGTTCAAATGTACGAACAACGAGGCCAAATACGAAGCATGTATCATGGGTCTCGAAGAAGCGATTGAGTTAAGGATCAAAAACTTGGACGTATATGGCGACTCAGCCCTGGTTATTAACCAGATAAAAGGATATTGGAACACATACCAATCAGGATTGATTCCTTACAAAGATTATGCAAGAAGGTTGTTACCCTTATTCAACAGAGTCGATTTTCATCACATCCCTCGTGATGAGAATCACATGGCTGACGCATTAGCCACTCTCTCTTCCATGATTAGTGTAGGTCGATGGAATGACATACCTAAGATCGACATAATGCGCCTTGAACGGACCGCTTACATCTTCATGATTGAAGCAGTCATAGACGACAGACCTTGGTATCACGATATCAAATGCTTCCTTCAGAAACAAGAGTACCCATCTGGGGCACTTAGAAAAGACAGGAAAACCCTCAGAAGATTGGCTGGAAACTTCTTCCTGAGCGGTGACACTCTTTATAAGAGAAATTTTGACATGGTTTTGCTCCGATGTGTCGACAGACCCGAAGCAGCCATGCTCATGAAAGAAATTCATGAAGGATCCTTTGGCACTCATGCCAACGGACACACAATGGCGAGAAAAATTCTCAGGGCCGGGTACTATTGGTTGACAATGGAATCCGACTGCTACAAGTACATGAGGAGGTGTCACAAGTGTCAGATATACTCCGACAAAATTCATGTACCGCCATCACATCTCAAAGTTCTTTCTTCCCCGTGGCCATTTTCCATATGGGGATTCGACATGATTGGTATGATTGAGCCCAAGGCTTCAAACGGACATCGGTTCATCCTGGTAGCCATTGACTATTTCACCAAGTGGGTCGAAGCAGCGTCATTCGCCAATGTAACCCGACAAGTGGTGGTCCGATTTATCAAAAACAATATCATCTGCCGTTATGGTGTTCCAAGCGAGATCATTACTGATAATGGATCTAACTTGAACAATGAGATGTTGAAAGAGTTGTGTGTAGAGTTCAAGATCGAACACCATAACTCATCTCCCTACCGACCCAAGATGAACGGAGCGGTAGAAGCGGCTAACAAGAACATCAAGAAGATCGTTCAAAAGATGGTTGTAACCTATAAAGATTGGCACGAGATGCTACCCTTTGCTCTTCACGGTTATCGCACATCTGTCCGTACTTCAACAGGGGCTACCCCTTTCTCTCTAGTATATGGCATGGAGGCAGTGCTCCCCATAGAAGTAGAGATCCCATCAATCCGGGTATTGATGGACGCTAAGCTCACCGAAGCTGAATGGTGTCAAAGTCGACACGACGAACTGAACCTGATCGAAGAAAAGAGAATCACGGCACTATGCCACGGTCAGTTGTATCAACAGAGAATGAAGAGGGCGTTCGACAAAAAGGTCCGACCTCGTGTCTTCAGAAAAGGAGACCTCGTGCTCAAGAAGATACAATCATTTCTCACTGACTCTCGGGGCAAATGGACCCTGAATTATGATGGCCCCTATGTGGTCACAAAAGCTTTCTCAGGCGGCGCCTTGAGACTTGCAACCATGGACGGAGAGGAATTTTCCTACCCCACGAATGTTGATGTAGTCAAGAAATACTTCGCCTAAACAAAAAAAAAAACGTCTCGGTGGATTGAAAACCCGAAAGGGCGGTCCAGGCAAAAGTTAGAGACATGGAAAAAAAAGGATCATCCCGATGGATTGGAAACATCATAGTACAATCCAGGCAAAAATTAGGGATAATGGCAAGTAACTATGTTCAACAGAGGCAAGTCCCTCAGCAGGAGTTACAGCATCATCTATCGGAGGAAATCTCCAGTCAAAGGTCATCTTCGACAGAAGCTCAGGATGCCCCGAATTCAAAGTTGGTAGAAGGATAGTGGTCGTTATGTTTCAACGTAGCCCTTTTCCCTGTAAATTACCGTTTTCTAACTTTGTATATACTCTTTGGAATCATGCGTTTGGCTGATCTCCATCTTATCAATAAAATTTGAGCCTTTGTGCTTTTGTTTGTAATTCTTAACTTGTTTTAGCTTTACAGAACGACATTGTTTAAACTTAATCAGCGATTCTTGAAATAAAACAAAAATGAATTTACTTGTTAAAACTTTTTCTGCTTTTAAATTAAAGATGACATTTCTTTTGACTGTTGAACATCAGAAGAACATCGATTGCTTCTCCCGAAGCAAGCGAATTTCAAAGTGCAGAATCAAAGTACTCCTTCTAAGCCAGTATGCCTGAATGAAGGGATCAACTGTGTCAGAGACCTTGTTTCGTCTGACACGCCTCGGCCGAGTTCTCATCTCCTAAGCCTGATCAACATAGCTCCCCGCGTGGACTATCTCTCCTAAGCAAGGTAGAATTGCTATTTTGAATCAACGGTACTTCTTCGCCCCGCGATGGCCGAGTATCCAATTGTGTTCATCCATTAGTTTGTATGTCGCGTCTGTTTTGTCAGCATATACATACATACTTCATGCATTTTATTTGCATTTACATTTCATATTGCATCACTATCACTTGAGTCGGTCTTGTCCCTAGTGATAAACAGTTTTCTCAATCGAGTTTGTCAGTTCTTTCCTCGTCAGGAAGTGTTGCGTCTGCACAATCTCGCCACCAGTGTATCTTTAGATCAGAGTCGGCACTTGGCCACTTTGATAACTTGAACCTCTGAAGGATCAGAGAACCTTCAACAAATGTCACTCTTCGCCATTGAAGATGATATCCTCGCTTTCTCGGATTAAGGAAAATCCATAGAGAAAGCCTCGTGATCAGAGATTCGGCAGCACGCCAGTTTTGCTCCGAAAAACCACTGATGAGAAGGTCATTGGTACCTCAAAATTGGACCCCATCATATGGTGTTTCTCCGGGAAGATCCCGAGAAAAGTATGATGAACGATCCCAAACGAAAACAGTCTCTCAAGAGACTCGCTTTCCCCAGTAAAAACAAATGGCGTCTCCAACAGAGAAGTTTGTACACCTCTACAACTCAGACGATTGGGTTCCCCCAGCAAGTCTGACATCAAAACTTTTTCCACTCAAATGGCATCTCCCCAGGAAAATTCGGCGAGAAGTTTGAAGGAAAGCCGCTACGAATAGCGTCCCTTGTCAGTAAAGTTTATTGACAAAAGAAACTAAGACCAGTTCTTGGTAGGAAACCAGGATCGAGGGGAAGTTTAAATCAGAAACTAAGACCAGTTCTTGGTAGGAAACCAGGATCGAGGGGAAGTTTAAATCAAAAACTAAGACCAGTTCTTTGTAGGAAACCAGGATCGAGGGGAAGTTTAAATCAGAAACTAAGACCAGTTCCTTGGTAGGAAACCAGGATCGAGGGGAAGTTTATTTCAAAAGAGACTGAGACCAGTTCCTTGGTAGGAAACCAGGATCGAGGGGAAGTTTACCTTTTCTAAGCATCATTGCTTAGTTAAAGAAGATGAATGTGTAAGCTACCATTCATAACCACCATCAAAATTTCGGATATTCCGATATTTAATCCTCTTGCACCCCGAATGCTCGAATCCCTTCGTCATTCATACCTTTGGGTCCAAGAAGATTAAATAGGGGCATCTGTAATACCCCAAATTTTGACCACTTAGATTTCCCATCATTGTGAAAATCATCATCACAATATGGATGTACCTTTATGCTTCATCAGTCTCCCCAAAGATGGGTGAGCATCCAATACAATCAAAATTAGGGTTTCAAGCCCCTCTGAGCTTTAGACAAAGGATCAATCAAGAAATGACATGATCTTCAACTTGTCTAATCTCTCAAACATCCACAATGGATCAAAAAGGACTCCCACTTCAAGGATTAAGCACAAGGCTACTCCCTTCTAGGTGGATCAAATCTCAAGATCGACAGTGTCACCAAATTAGGGTTTTGGTCGACCAGGGCCTCCAGATGGAAATTTTCATCTGGGCACAAGGCAATGATCCAAAACATGACCTAATATGCTTCATGGAACCTCATGGACCCATGCATCAAGTCAATTTTGCCTCAGGGGATGCATTCATAAAAAATCAGGAATTAGGGTTTCTTGACCTAATTCACCCCTAAGTTGACTTTTGGGACAAACCATGAGCCAAGACCTCAAGAGATTATTTGAGGGTCTCTAATACACCATATTGATCCATTTGGAACAATGGATTGATCCAAGAAGCTTGAGCAACAAGTCTCATTTTCATCTGCACCACAATTAGGGTTTTAAGGGAAAAGTCAACTGTAACTTTGACTTTTGACCAGGACATGGTCCCAAACCCTAATACATGATTGAATATACCCTATGACACCCATGGAACATGTCCATCAAGTTTGATTTAGGTCAAGGACATGATTTCCTGAAGAATTGCACAGTTTGGAATTCATCTGATAAAAAGTCAACTGTGCACAAAAGTCAACTTTGACTTTTTGAGATTTTTCACCAAAATGGATTTTTAACCCTAAAATGATGTTAATGTATGATTTGAATCATCATTCATCAAGAAAAATCAAGAAAAGTGAGATAACTTGTAAAAGGGGTAACCATAAAACTTAGAAATTTTTCTAAGTTAAAAATAAAGTGGCAAAGGTACCAACTTTGGAGGACCATAACTCCTAAACCACAAGGCCATTTTTTCTCATCCAAAGATGGATTTGTAGCCCTCATTATCACCTACAAAAACTTCAACTACAAGTCATTCCAATTCATTAAGGATTTTGAGTTATGGAGTGATCAAAGTGGCTGAAAAGTGAAAATGTCACTTTTTCCAACACTTAGTGAAATTTTCACTAAGTCAGAATTTGCCTTCACTTTTTGCCAAATGTAGGGGGATTTTTCACTTGGAATCAAAAGAGATCAAAACCAAACTTATTCAAACAGTTGTTGTATCATGCAAGAGCTTTCCAAAATGGCCAAGAACATTGCCAAATTCAACCTACATCATGAGATACAACATTGGCAAGTTGCCTTGCTGAAATATGTCAAAGCAAGGCAGAATTTGCATTTTGGCTCGATTTGCCAAAATCAGCCAATTTCAATTGCTCCAATCCACTTGGACACCTCAGAGGATTGAATCCAAAGGGGACAATCACTGAGCCAAGCCTCCAAGGTCCAAGGAACAAAGAATAGCATGTTGAACCTAGAATGGCCAAAATAGGGACAAGACTTCAAATTTGGAATGAGGCATTCAATGAAACCATCAAGGTGGCATAGACTGAGCCATTCTCATCTGAAATCAGTCAAGACTTATCCAAGACCAAGGGGACCATAGCTCTGTGCCCTAACCTCTAGTCAATGGCTAGAGGAGACTTTCATTTCCATTGGCCAACATTGAGGAAACACCTGCTGCAGTTGCCATTCACTGTGGATCCCAAAAAAAACTTGCTCTTCTATAAATAGAGCTCAATTGTGGTCAGTTTGAGTACACCAAAGCCATCTAACAGATGCTTTCCTCAAAATCTTTTTCTCTTGGCAAAAATGCCTTTCTTAGAAAGGTAGCTATCGGGTTTTGAGTTTGAGAGCAATTCTGCACAAACCAATCACTCACACACCTCACATACATCACATATGAGCTGATCAAACACTCACATAACATCTGAAACATCAATTTCACAAAATCACTTGCCATCCACACAAGTTTGAAGTGAAGTTGCAGCTGAGATGCCATAAACTGATCCAGTCCATTTCAATTCAATCCAAGTGTTCAAACACAATCCATAGGGTGTAGGGAAGCTGTCCAGATCATCACAACTTGTCTGTAACACCTCCAACTCAAAATCACATCTGCTCATGCTGTCACGACTTGGAGGTAAGCCTAAACTTGGTCATCTCTCAATCTATGCATATTTCCTCGCATAATAATTTGGCCATATGTTCATAATCATGCATGGAATGTTTTCCCTCAATTAATTGCATTGTTTGAATCGTGTATCAAAAATCCTAGCCTTCATGCAGAAATTAGGGTTCTTGAGGTCTCTTCGTGATTTCTTGTTGTATGTTTAATTTAAATGAAATTAAAGTACATAGACATGACCGTGAGGTTGAGGCGAGCATAATGATATGTGGATTGCATGTTATAATTACGTATTCAGTGAGATTGGATGGAAAATGCAAATCTGGGCAAACTGAAAAACGCGCATGTTCTTGGTGATTGTTCTTGGCGCCATTTTCATATATTTGAATATTTGAATTTTGTGATTTTGTTTAATTGATTCAAAAATTAATTTCTCTCTGAGTTTTAATGATTTTGAGTTGATTCTTTTTTTAATAATTCACAAAAATGTTAAAATATTTTATTTTATCAAAAAATCCCAAAAATATTATTTATTTTGTATAATTGATATTTTTGCAAAGAATTAATATTTTGATTGTTTTTGGCATTTTAAATATTTTTTCTACATTGATTTTGCAACTTTTAATGCTTTCTAATTATTTTGTAGGTCAATACTTAATTTTTGAAGCATTAATCCAAGATCACAATTTGTTTTCCATGTGTTAAATTTTTTTTGATCATTTTAATTGAATTTTTATTCAATTAAATACATTTTGAAAACAAATTAGGGTTTTGGATTAATTCAACCCTCATAAATCATTTTCAAAACACTTTGGGCCTCTATTAGAGTGTAAGACCCAATCCTTTTTTGACCAAATCATCTTTGGGTCTCACTTATTGTATAAGTCCCGATACCGTAAAAAAAAAAACAAACGGCGCGATCGTCGCCTTTTCAAAAATCATCTGGGCCTCTCCTTGAGCTATAAGACCCATTCAAAACACTTTGGGCCTCTATTAGAGTGTAAGACCCAATCCCCCTTTTAAGCAAAACATTTTTGGGCCTCACTTATTGTATAAGTCCCTCTGCGTTAAAAGAAAACCTCGGCGCGATCGCCATTTTTTAAACGAAAAATCATTTGGGCCTACCCTCGTGTTATAAGCCCCACTCTTTTTCTTTAAACCTTTTTGGGCCTCTTGAGAGAGTATAAGACCCATCCCTTTGTACAGAAAACCTTTTTGGGCCCCAGTCACTTGTATAAGTCCCTCTGTATAAATTCAAACAGTGCGCTCACTGATAAAACCCTGGGCCTCTCCTTGAGCTGTAAGCCCCAAATCTTTATTTTTCAAAGCACTTTCTCCTTTGATTTTGAATATACTGTTGTTTTCAATCTTTCTTTGTTGAACAACTAACCAAACAGCATGGAAGCACTACAACCGAGTAAGTGGTTATCGCTTTCATTTACTGCTTTCATATTATAAACTGTATTGTGGGGCTGCTCACTGTAAGTATCCTTTCATAAACTCATATCTACTGTGTAATAATAGTATAGATATTTCGAGTTTCCCCGGCTACTACGTCTAGAACTAAGTGACGCCGTTTCATTTATTCGTAGAAATAGACGCCTAGATCCCCAATAGGAGCACCAGATACAGTCTTCTCTTCGGCTGTCCTCCTTAGGAATCGTCAAGAAGCTCTACTCCCCAAGATGAATGTATTCTCCGTGAATGGCATCTTTGAGTTTCTTCCCAATTCTCGAACTTTCCTGACTTGATCTATTCCTTGTGGATAGCTTGCCTTGAATGTCTCGGGGTTTGGGTACCCACTACGGTCATAATCTTGGACCTTAACTAAGGAACCCTCTTTAAAAGCTAAAAGTCGCTGGATAGTAAACCTCGCACGTTTACCAGTGGTTTTTATCTTTAAAAGAGTTATCTCTCCTAATGAAAAGGAGATGATAGACCCACGGGCTTCTTAAAAGCATCGGCCTCCTCTTGGGCATTGTTCAAGGACCCTACGGCTTCTTAGAAGTATTCACAGCCTCCTCTTAGGCTTCGTATAATGATCTCTTCCTCCGGGAATGATAGCCTCCTCTTGGGCTTCGTACAAGGACCCGTTGGCTTCTTAAAAGATTCTAGCCTCCTCTTGGACTTCGTACAAATCGTCCCGACGACCTCCTAGAGGTATAGGAACATAACTTAGTCATCCTCATAGAACAGTCCTTTCATAGAGTCTACTACTGTTTCTCGAAGCATAGTACAAAAGATAAAACTCTAGACTTGTACAGTCTAACTTCCTTGAGTTTCAAAGACATTCTCAAGCACCCTTCGTTAAATAGGAAGGAAACCCGCAGACTCGGATAGTCTCAATACCCTTTGGATTTCCCGTTTCCTCAAAGAAAAGGAAATATCCCTGATCCTCAAATCAAATCCCTGTGTACAGTGTTACTCATATAAGAACTGATTTTCTCTTTTAAATCAGTATATTGGATCTGTCACTCAACTGAAACAGTTACAATAGCCTCCATCTCGGGCTTCGTACGAGATACCAAAATTCTCCCCAGTGGAGTCAAAACAACCTTTTAGCCTCTCTCTCAGGCTTTGTATGAGACACAAGAGATTCCCTCGTTGAGTCAATCACCCTTTTTTTTGCCTCCATCTCGGGCCTCGTACGAGATATAAATCCCTTAAGCAAGAGTCGAACTCTTTGCTAGCCTTCTCTTAGGCTTTGTATAACGATATGCCCCACTGGGTCAAAAACTTTTAGCTTCTCTCTCGGGCTTTGTACGAGACACAAATTAGCCTCCTCTTAGGCTTTGTATAAGAAAACCACTGGTTGATCCAATCAACCTTTTAGCATCAAAGTTGTGCCTCGTTCACAGTAAACAAACATCAACAACTCTTTCCCTTCATCTAATCGCTGTAAGCGGCAAGCCTCTGGATCATCTATATCCATGCCACTGTCCCTCTTTTAGCATGAGAAATTCCTAAGGAAAGATGGCATTGCTCTACACTGAGTTAAAGTCTTCTCCTTCAAGTTAAAACCCTTTCTTCGGAAGTTATGGCATTGCTCGGATCCGCGTATCCCAGTTAAAGTAATTCTCCTTCTCCCCTCTTTAGAGATGACAAATTCTCTCTAAAGTCGAGGTCTTTTAGCTTCACATCTTGGGCTTTGAACAAGATACAAACTACCTTTCGCTTCACGTCTTGGGCTTTGAACAAGACACCAAAAACCAATTTCCTCCCATAGAATAGGAGGAACTACGAACGCTCTGATTTCCCTGTTTCGGTAAACGGGAATACGTAGGCATAAGATCGAAAGAAAAGATCTTAGCGAGCGCAATCAACAAAAAACCCAAATCCCATATCTCCATCAATTAAAAGCAGTAATTCAAAAGCACTAGTCCTAACATCCTAATCCTTATTCCCCGCCAGAAACCCTTTGCCTAGAAAAAAGAAAGAAAGAACCGTATTGGCGAAATACGAATAACCAGTACAAAGGCCCCCCCACATTGATAGCATCCGTAACCTAACAGACCGCTGTTTAAACTCAGTATGCAAGCAGGGTTAATTGGAGACATCTATTTCCCTTCCTTATTCAGCTCACAATAGGATAAAAAATGAATCGACCTGTAGTTTTAAGCTCAACCGCAGAGAGCGACCAGCGCTTAAGAATCGCGTCCAAAATCGCTCGCTACAGTAATATATTCAAATGTGGACAATTTGTTTTCATAAAATGAATTACTATGATGATTCATGATTCATTGTTTTTCATTATATTCTGGGAGGAGTACCTTTTTAGAAATTTAAATTTAATGGGACACTGAAGTAGATTGAAATAAGTCGAATCATGTTTTTGGGATTTGAAATAAATAAGTAATTTAAAATGCTTTTAGCATGTTAATATATGTATTAGACTTACATTCGAACTTCGTGATAATTGTTTTTGTTATGTATAGTATTCTTGTAATAAATAATAATAAATAATTTTGAAAATTGATAATTTTTAAAATATTATTTGTTGATCTAATTATGATATATTGAAAATTTGTTTGTTAGTTAAAAATCGTTATTTTAGTTGTAGAAATAACTAATACTTTTAGAAAAAGTGAGTATATTTTTAAAAATATAATAATTTTAATTAAAATAAAACAATTATTATATTCTGTAAAAATTTATATATGTTGTTTATTAAGATATATAGCACACATTAATAAGATAATTATTGAATATTATCTTTTATTTAATACAAATAAAATAAAAATATTTATTATTATTATTATTATTATTATTATATTATTATTATTATATTAATTATATTATTGTTATTACTACTACTATTATTATAATAGTCAACAATTTATTGATAAATACTTTTTTCCCGAATTTTAGATAAAGAGTGATAAAATATTATGATTATTAAAAAATTAATCCTTTATTAGTATACATATCGTAATTATGTAAAAAAAACATATCCTCATAATGCAAATTATAAGTATTTTGTTAAAACATTAACTCATGAATATAAAATTAATAAAATTCAAATATAAGTTTTAGATATAGATATCAAAAATGAAAAAAAAAATTATATCAATTAAATAGAAAAATATTTAAATATAAATAGATCTTTAGAATTCAAATTTAGTAAAGGATCTTCTTTTGGTGACTAAAACAAGAATATGTTAGTAATTTTTGAAATATTTTTAATTACTATGAAAATTTATTTATTTTGTCCAAATAATGGAAAGTTATTTTTTTACAAAATATTTCTAAAATAAAGAAATCAATTATTTTCCATCATATAGTATAGAAATGAACATTTTCTTTATATATATATATATATATATATATATATATATATATATATATATATATATATATATATATATATTGTTCTGAACTGGGTCAGCACGTACCCCACAGTCGGGCAGGCCCAACTCTTTGTCATATTGGGGAAGCCCAATAACGCTCAATCCTCCTCCCCGTCGGGCACACTTAGCACTCTCTGCAGTCGGGCAGACCACCACCTAGCACGGGGAGAGACCACGCATCTTCCCACAGACTCCACGTGCCCCTCACGCGGGAACACGTCATCAGATAACTACCCGCTTCCTGGAGAATTGGTCAGCCCACCTTCCGAAGATCACGGGGCAGTTATACCAGGGCGAATGCCACATGCTGGTCTTTCATACGCCACTTAAGCCTTGTAAGTTATTTGCATTGGGTCTGGCAATCCAACCCAATGCAGATGGCCCAACGCTGGGGGCACACTATAAATATCCTCTATCATTAAAGGGTCAAGTATTCTGAATTTCACTCACTACTATTTTCTATACTTGCACTCTTTTTACTCCGTCTCTTACTTTGGCATCGGAGTACCTTGCAGGTACACCCCCCACTTTCTCACCACCATCGAAGTGTAACGGAGCTCACGACCTGTTGCTGGCCACCGATCTATTTCTCATCAGGTACGATCATATATATATATATATTTCCGATGAAAAAAATTGTTTGTACTTTTAATTGAAATATTTTACTAAAAAATGAGTTTATTTCTATATATATGATGAAAAATATTTCTATTGTTAAGTTGATTTATATTTGAAAAAGGTTTTATTTCTATAACAAATTTTAATTATTGTAATATATATTTGTAATTCGCATTTATATTTGAAAAATATAGTAATTATTAATTATTGTTATTAATTATTTGATTTAAACTAAATTAAAGACTATAATTTGATGATTTGAAGTCAGATTATATAAACGTACTTTTGGAGTAAGTTAAGCCTCATTCTCATTTAATATACTACCTCTGTTCTTTTTTATAAGAGACAACTCACTTTTTAGGTTCATTGAATAATCAATGTATTTGGCCAGTTTATAGACCTAAAAAGTAACTTGTCTCTTATAAAAAGGAACGGAGGTAGTATTATTATTATTTATTATTAACATTATTATTATTATTATTATTATTATTATTTATTATTATTATATTAATTATATTATTATTATCATTACTATTATTATTATAATCAGCAATCTAATAACTACTATTAAAATGATTCCGCGTTGATTATCCAATTTATCCTTCTGTTTAAATCCTTAATTACACTTAACAAAAAAGGCATTATGGACTTTAAACGGTTTTATTTTTCAATTAAATTAATACCAGTTTCTATTAGCGGAACAATCGAGGGGGTCAACGAGGGAGCATTTCTTAATTGGGACACACCTTTGTGAGATACACACCACATACTCACCTAAAACCTTAAGGTGACAGGTGTGACTCAACGGAACACCTTCTACCCACATCTGCGGGAAGTGTTTCAATACAAGTAAGTCGGTCCCTTTCTCGAACCAAAGGCTTATGATACCATTGTTAGCGGAACAATCGAGGGGGTCAACGAGGAGCATTTCTTATTAGGACACACCTTTGTGAGAGACACACCACATACTCACCTAAAACCTTAAGGTGATAGGTGTGTGGGTTCTCCCACTTATAAAGTGTTTAATCTTCCATTTTCTAATCAATGTGGGACTTCTTCCTCACACTTGATTCTCAACAGTTTCCAAGATTCATTCAATCTATTTTGCTGTTTGCTATTAGGCATATTAATACTCTTCATTACATGTTAAACCCTACATTTTTCGATTCTCATTATCCTTACCATGCCATGTAAGTTTTTAGGTTCTCATACAACACCAAAATACAACTTCAGTTATCTCCATCTCCCTCCTTCTATCCCTGCGTCCATCTTCTTTTTTTCTTTGGGTAAGCTTTTCATCTTCCATGCTTCTATCACTTTTTCAACGTGTGTTATTCTATTTTTCATCGATTTTGCATCTTAATGTTATTGTTAATGTAATAGATGTCACACTTATTAGTATTAATTTACAGATTTTTCAGATTATTTTTGTGGTGATGTGATTTGATTTATAAAGTGTGGTGGGTTTTGATTTAGGAATATGATCTTTCAATATTTGTTTTTTTATGGTGTTTGTATTTGATTTTTCTTTGGTTGCACCCCTTCAAAATTCAGTCAAAAGAAGCTCATTCCTTTAAAATGAAAGGGTTGTGTTTTAGAATGATGAAGAGGTTGATTATGTTTAGTTCAGAGTTTTTTATTGATTAGTTATTCAAAAAATTATTTTTATTATTTGATTATTGATATGCAATTGATTGCATTTAATTATATTTGATATGCAATTGATTTTTATTATTTGATTATTGATATTCGAAAAAGAAATATTTGATTCAATTTTATTATTTTATATTTAAAAAAATTCAAAAAAGTGTTTTTTAAGTTTTTTTTCTATAGAATATTTATTTTAATTAGTTAGAATATTTATTTTACTTTAATCAAATTAACTAGACATCATCAACACAATGGATACACGGGTACAAGAAACTTATTAATGGGAAAATGTTTACTTCATCAACACAATTATTTTTTATAAATAGGAATAAGTTACAATCATTTTTTATAAAGAAGAATAAGTTTTTTTGCTATAGAATATTTATTTTAATTAGTTAGAATATTTATTTTACTTTAATCAAATTAACTAGACATTAAAATAATAAATTCAATATTAATCATTAATATGCGACATTCATTTATGAACATATTTAGTTTGTCATTCTAAAAATATAAGAATAAAAATTATTTGTAATTATTTAGATCGTTATTTGAAATAAAATATATTTTGAAACTATTTGGATTTTTATAAAATTTTTAATAAAATAAAACAAAATCAATTGAGATTTTGTAATTTTTTTAAACTTATAAAATAACTAAAATTTATCCGAATCTTTTCAAATTAACTTTATAATTGTAATCATGATAAAAATATGTTAAATGGTAGTCATGAAAATTTAATGATAAATGGTAATTTATCGTACCTGGATCAGACAGTGATAGTGGCCAACGGCGTCTGGAACGGCAGCTCCGGTGGTGGTGAGAGACGCCGGGGGGGGGGGGGGGGGGTGTACCTGCAAGGTACTCCGACGCTCAAGTGAGAGAGTGTACAGAATATCAGCAAATACAGAAAGAGTGAGTGGTGAGAAGAATGTGTCTAACCTGACCCTCTCAAATGAGAGGGTATTTATAGAGAGCCCCCAGCGCGGGGCCAACGGTTACCTGCAATGGCCTGAATCAACTAGGCCCACTCCAAGTAACTGCTAGGGCTTACGTGTAGTAGTGAAGACCAGCACGTTGTCTTCGCCCTAGAGTAACTGCTCCTAGATTTCCGGAAGTAGGGCAGACCAAATCTTTCGGAAGTGGGAGGTTACTTGGAACGTGTCCACGCGGGGTAGATCGTTGGGTACTCCCCTCGGGGAGGAGCCTTCTGTGTCGAGGAGATATGAAGCCCGTAGAAAGGGCACGGCCTCGCGGGGAGGGATAGTGTCTGTCGAGGAGTGACGTGTAGCATGCTCGCGGGGGAGAAGCTAGTCTGTCGAGGAATCATATCTCAGCAGGGTGTGATGTCCTCTTCTCCTATTGTCCCAAGTGCCCGAAACTGCCTAAGTGCCCGGCGAAACTGTGGCTAGCACGTGGCAGTCGCGTGTCTTGCAGAAGGACCTTATTGGGCCTCCCCAGGCTGTATGGGTTGGGCCTGCTCGACTGTTGGGCAGCCTCGGCCCAGTCCAGAACATGAGCCCCCCAAGTCGTTGCTCTGAGATGTCAGAGCAATGACTTAAGGGTTATTGGCATGTCGGGGATACGCCAAGAGAGGGACCGAGGAGGCCATTCTCGTGCTCGACGTTCCTACAGTCGCACATAAGTCGGGCATCGGACAGCTGTGTTTGGTCGTAACGCCGGGGAGATGAGGGGTTTCAGATTCGAAACGTTGGGGAAAATTGAAACGACACGCGTGGGAGGAAGAGCGGCTGCATGTGTGCCACGTGTCGCCTGTCATCATTACCTAGAGAGGCTAGGGCGGCTGGCTAGGGTAGCGCACTCAAGTGCCCTATGTCCCTCGAGTTCCGCGAGAACCACTTATAAAAACTCCTCCCCTCATTCATTTCCCACTTTTCCGTTTCTCTCTCAACAATCTCGCTCCTTCTCTCTCTACCTTCTACAGTAGCCGTTCGCCGCCGTCAACTGCCGAAACTCCGCACCGGAACCCTAAAGCGCCACCTATAAGGTATTTGTTTAAACTGACCTCTTTTTTGCATTTCCTCTTAATTTTGATTAGCGTATAGCACTTCCTTGGTGAACTGATGAAGTTCCCATGAGAAATGAAATGATTCCTGGCGAATACGGCGGGAATCTTTAGTTGTTGAGAGAGGGAGTGCAAAGAACTTCTCTCGCTTTTGTTGAATATCTCGGGGACCAGGGATGAACATACCGGGGACACGTTGAATGTCCCGGGGTCCCCAATAGTTACTCTTTTCGTTAGCGTTATGGGAACACGGGGGCGGAATTTTCCAGGGAGGCGATGAGTTCCCCGGTGACCATGTTGATCCTCGGTCGGTTATGTTGGGGAAACGAGAAAGCCTTGCCATTTCCTCGCCCGTTCGCTTGAACAGCAGTAGAGGGGTGAATTTGATATGACCCATCGAATTCACCGTTTCCTTCTGCTTTTAAGGTAAATGGACGGTTTGGCTGCGAAGGTGGTAGTAGGATCATTTGAAAAAGACGACCACCCAGAATCTCCTATGGCACATATGGCTTTTGCCCAGGAGCGCCCGCTCGAGGAGTGGGTCTGCGACGAAGCCTTGGAGATGTCGTCCATCTTTGTCTATAAAGACGTGGAAGACGGGTTCTGCACCGTCGAGCACAGGCTAATTGGGTGTGATAAATCATGGAAGGTTTTTCGCCCAGAAGAACATCACCGGATATGCTCGCCTAACCGGGGAATGTGTATCCCATTGTACGAGTTCATGTTCGACGAAGCGGGGTGGAGGCTGCCCTTCACGGATTTCCAAGAGGGGGTCTTCGCCTGGTTGAAGCTGGCACCCTCGCAGATTCATCCGAACTCGTTGGCCTTTATCCGGGCTTTTGAGCTCGTTTGTAAACACTTGAAAATCGTACCGACGGTGTCCCTCTTCTTTCGTATATTCCATCTTCAAAGGTCGTCGGCCGGTGGACGACACGGCTGGGTGTCCTTTAAGCAAAGCAAAGCTCTGTTCCACACGTACTTGGATTCCGTCCGGGATTTCAAGTACCGCTACTATTTCGTGAAGCCGATCACCCTTGGGGCCATCAACTCGCTGTACCGGAAAGTCACCCATGAAGTCGACGGTCTCTCCGAGGAGGTTCTGAAGCCGAAGTTCCCTCTATACTGGACGGAGGAACACTTCAAAAAGGGGGTTGATAAATACAAGGTGAGACATAATCAGCTGGACGTCGACGACCGGGAAGCTTATGATAAGATCGTCGCGTTCGTCGAAAGCTTCAATGAAGCTCAGTACGAAACACTGGATGGCGAGCCTATAACGGGAGCGAACAGGCAGGTGAGGAAGCAACGTCGCTTGATCAATACCCGTGTTCTGCTCGAGACCTTCTCTGACGAAGAAGCAGACGAGCTGTTAGGTGGTGAAAACATCCTCAATCTAAGCCTTCCTCGTGTCTGTATACCTTGCCTTACTAATGTTTTCTTTCTTTTTGCAGGAAAAATGGCCGGAGCTGAGGAGAGACTCAAGAAGTTGAAGGAGAAGAGGGCTCGGGAAGAGCAGGCTCGGGGAAAGGCATCTCGTTCAAAGGGTCAAGATGTTGCTCCTTCTGGGGTCATGCCTGAGGGTGTTTTCTCTGCTGCGATGCCCGAAGGTTCCAGCCAATCCCAGCCTACTGCGACTGTGTCGGGGATTTCAGATAGGCGGACACCTCCTGCTGGGAGCCAGTCTCTGGGTACTCAAGGGACGCCGAAACGACAACGGGTTTCGAAAGCGGAGATCGTCGACCTGGCCCACGAAGACAGTCCCCCACCTTCTTCAAGCTTCGAACTTCCACCATGCCATCTCAAGCCCCACTTCTTCTCTGAAGTCATCTACCCTCGCGTCCCACCCTCTGAAATCCAAGCTGTGTTGGGGACCGCTGCGGAAGCGAGGAGGAAAACGATCTTTGAAGACATGACTGCTGTCATGTGGCTTTGCTCGACTGCCATTGTCCTGAACGATGAAACTCGCCCCGCTGCTGAACTTTCTCGACTGCAAGAAAGACTCGAGACCTTGGATGCTGAGCTGCTCGACCTGCGCAAAGAGTTGAAGGAATGCAGGGACCTGAATAAAGAACAGAGCGAGCAGCAACAGCGGGCTGAGACCAAGCAAAAGGAAGCCAAGGAAGCGGAGAGGGGCCACCTTGCCCGAATCGCCGAGCTGGAGGTGGAGGAGAAGCGGCTCAAGGAAAGGGTCGCAGAGCTGGAGGATGCTGTTCGGCCAGCTGAAGACGAAACTGAAGAGGATAAGCTCCTAACCTCTCGGGCAGCTCTGGTGGCCAAACTCAAGACAGCCGAGCAGGATCTCCGGCTAGCCGAGGATGATACCCTTGAGGCCGCGAGCATAGGCTTCCGAAATGCGGTGGCGCAGCTTCGGATCCTGAATCCCGGCCTTGTGACCGACGGGGCTGATGCTAATTGCGAGGTGGTTGATGGCCAGATAAAGTTGCCCGGGCAAAAAGGAAATGCCAACGAAGAAGGCAGACCAGAAGCTGCTGAAACCGCTGCCGAGACTGCTGCTGAGTAGGAATATAGTTTACTTGGTCTGCGTTCCATTTTGTTGTTGTTTCTCGGCTTGTGGGCTTATTGATGTAATATTTCTACAATGGGTTTTGCCCGATTTTAATACTTCGCTTTGCCTCTTTGTTTATTTTACTTATGTGTGATACTTTATATATTACTTACTTTTGCCTAAGTAGTTGAGATCGATGGCGCCTTGGGGTTTGCTCGACTCTGATGATCCTCGACTGTGAAGAGAGCTAGTCGAGTGGTCGGGGGTTGTACTCCGACCTTCAACGAGGCTAAGAAGTCGGTCGAGGTCTTCGCTTCGTGGCGTGAACTTCCCATCGCGAGCTGGGTGTTCTGCCTATTTGGTATGTCGACGACGGAGCTCGGTTGAGGTCTCCTCGTCGGGCCAAAAAGTCTCACGCACACACTTCGTGGTTTTTGGCCGTCGTGTGTTATATAGAGGTGTCGCGCATGTACCGTTGCACGCCCCCGTGGTCGCGACGTCGTACTGTCCTGGGCAGTGTCTAACTGTAGTATTGCTTGAGCTTCTCAGCATTCCATGGTCGAGCAAGTTGTTCACCGTGAAGGTTCTCGAGGTAATAGGCCCCCGTCCCCGTCTTTGCGGTGACGCAGTATGGGCCCTCCCAGTTTGCGGCCAGCTTTCCTTCGCGTGAATCTTTCTGATTTCTTCGTAGGACAAGACTGCCTATTTGGAAGTCTCGTTTGATAACTTTGTCGTTATAACATAAAGTTATTTTTTGTTTTAAAGAGGCTTCTCGGAGGGAAGCGCCGATCCTTATCTCTTCGACAAGGTCGAGTTCCTCTCGCAGGGCTTCGTTGTTTGTTTCTTCGTCGAGGGGAGCTTCTGTCCTCCTCGAAGGTTCCCTGATCTCCACGGGGATAACTGCCTCGGTTCCGTATGTTAGGCGAAACGGGGTCTCCCCGGTCGTGGAGTGCGGGGTTGTTCGATACGCCCAGAGGACGCTGTGCAACTCCTCGACCCACCGTTGTTTGGCCTCGCCGAGTCGTCACTTCAGTCCCCGGAGAATCACTATGTTCGCTGCTTTGGCCTGCCCGTTGGTTTGAGGGTGTTCGACCGACGTGAAGTGCTGTTTTGTACCCAGTTTGGCGACGAAGTCTTGGAAGTTCCTGTCGGTGAACTGTGTCCCGTTGTCTGTGACAATGGCTTGGGGCACACCGAATCGGGCGAGGATGTTTCTCTTGTAGAAACGGAGTACATTGAAAGCAGTGATTTTGGCCAGTGCCTCGGCCTCAATCCACTTCGTGAAGTAATCCACCCCGACGATGAGGTACTTGTTTTGGTACGACCCCATGACGAAAGGTCCGAGGATATCCATTCCCCACCACGCAAATGGCCACGGGGACGACAATGAGTTAAGCTCATTTGGAGGAGCGAGGTGCATGTGCCCGTGCCTTTGGCAGCGATCACATTTCTTAACGTGCTCCTTAGCATCATGTTGCATAGTGGGCCAATAATACCCCGCATGGAGTGCTTTTCGGGCTAGGGACCTTTCGCCGAGGTGCTGGGCGTTGATCCCTTCGTGGTTATTCGAGGATCCTCCAAGAAATCCACGCTCAAGTGAGAGAAGGCCTCGTATTCGGCTTGGTTATTCGATGTCTTGAAGGACAGTTCGAGGGAGACCTCTATCAGGATGCCCTGGTCATTTTCGAGGATAATGCCCGTTCCGCTACCTTTTGCACTGGAGGCCCCGTCGACGTAGATCGTCCATTTCTGGGAGCCATTGGTCAAGGATTCAGGGACGGTCATTTCCGCTACAAAGTCGGCCAGTACTTGGGCTTTCAAGGCTTTTCTTCCTTCGTATCGAAGGTCGAACTCGGATAGCTCGAGAGACCACCGGAGCATTCTCCCCGCCATATCTGGGCGACTGAGGAGCTGTCTGATAGGTTGCTCTATCCTTACCACGATTGTGTGGGCCAGGAAGTAATGACGTAATCTTCTGGCTGCAGATACGAGGGCCAAGGCGACCTTTTCAATCTGTTGGTATCTGAGGTCGGGGCCCTGAAGAGCTCTGCTCGTGAAATAAATCGGTTTCTGTCCGTCGGGGGTCTCCCGTATAAGGACAACACTCACTGCTTTGCCGGTGACGGCGAGGTACAAGAAAAGTGTTTCCCCGGTATCTGGTCGGGACAAGACCGGGGGTTGTGACAAGACTTGTTTTAGATGGAGGAGGGCTCGTTCGCATTCTTCACTCCATTCAAAAGTCACCTTCTGTCGGAGAAGCTTGAAAAAGGGGAGTGCGTACTGAGCAGATTTGGCTACGAAACGGGAGAGAGCAGTCAACATTCCGTTAAGCGACTGGATCGACTTCTTCGAGTTCGGGGTAGGGATTTCAGAGAATGCCCTACATTTTTCGGGGTTCACCTCGATGCCCCTCTCCGTGAGGTAGAAGCCGAGGAACTTCCCTGCGCGAACACCGAAGGTGCATTTATCGGGGTTGAACCTCATGCGACATTTCCTCGCCGTGTCGAACACTTTCTTGAGATGAGCGGCATAGTCGACTTCTTCTGCGGATTTGACGATCATGTCATCCATGTAAACCTCGAGCACGTCCCCGATATCTGCCCGGAAGACCTTGTTCATCATCCGTTGGTAGGTGGCGCCAGCATTTTTCAAGCCGAATGGCATTACGTTATAGTAGTAATTGCCCGACTCGGTCATGAAGGCGGTATGCTGCTTGTCAACCTCGTCCATGGGGATTTGGTTGTACCCCGAATAGGCATCCATAAAGGATAGTAATTTTAATCCTGTAGAATTATCGACCAGTTGGTCGATGTTAGGTAAGGGGTAAGAGTCTTTCGGGCATGCCCGGTTAAGATCTGTGTAGTCAACGCACATCCTCCATTTTCCATTATTTTTCTTAACGAGTACAACATTTGAGAGCCAAGTTGTGTACTTGGCCTCGGAAATAAATTTTGCCTCTAGGAGGTCTTTTACAGCTTTTTCAGCAGCCTCCATTTTTTCCGGAGACTGCCTACGCCTACGTTGAGCTACAGCCCTAGCGGGCGGATCTATAGTCAGCTGATGACAAGCCACTTCAGGGTCCAGTCCGGGCATCTCTGCAGCACTCCAGGCGAACAAATCTGCATTTTCTCGGAGACATGCCTTCAGTTGCCTCTTCGTCAGGTCGGAGAGTCCATAGCCAATCTTCACGCTTAGGTCTGGGCTGTCGCCGAGAGGAACCAGCTCGAAATCTCCATCTGGGACGGGGCGCGTTGGGTGGAGAGGCTGGCCGTTGATTTCAACTGGGAGGTCCTCGCCTGCCGCTTCTTCCTGTTCCCCAGTAAACCTGCTGTCAAGGTCGACCGCGCTGATCGGCGGGAGTGGAACCTGCACGACGTTTGGCGGTGTCTCGGCTTGAGTCTTGGGTTTGACGCCGCCAACGACACTCAGACCCTTGATTGCTGCGTCGAAACATCTTCTGGCCGCGTTGATGTCCCCGTGGAGAGTGACCACACGTCCACGTTTCATGTAGTATTTCATCTTCAGGTGGACCGTTGATGGTACGTGTAGCGAGCGATTTTGGACGCGGTTCTTAAGCGCTGGTCGCTCTCTGCGGTTTGAGCTTAAACTACAGGTCGATTCATTTTTTATCCTATTGTGAGCTGACTAAGGAAGGGAAATAGATGTCTCCAATTAACCCTGCTTTGCATACTGAGTTTAAACAGCGGTCTGTTAGGTTACGGATGCTATCAATGTGGGGGGGCCTTTGTACTGGTTATTTGTATTTTCGCCAATACGGTTCTCTTTCTTTTTATCTAGGCAGAAGGTTTCTAGCGGGGAACAAGGATTAGGATGTTAGGACTGATGCTTTTGAATTACTGCTTTTAATTGATGGAGATATGGGATTTGGGTTTTTTGTTGATTGCGCTCGCTAAGATCTTTTCTTTCGATCTTATGCCTACGTATTCCCGTTTACCGAAACAGGGAAATCAGAGCGTTCGAAGTTCCTCCTATTCCCTATTCCATGGGAATAGGAGGAAATGGGTGTTTTTGGTGTCTTGTTTAAAGCCCAAGACGTGAAGCGAAAGGTGGTTTGTATCTTGTTCAAAGCCCAAGATGTGAAGCTGAAGGGTCTATTTGTGTCTTGTTCAAAGCCCAAGACGTGAAGCTGAAAGACCTCGACTTTAGAGAGAATTTGTCATCTCTAAAGAGGGGGAAGGAGAATTACTTTAACTGGGATACGCGGATCCGAGCAATGCCATAATTTCCGAAGAAAGGGTTTTAACCTGAAGGAGAAGACTTTAACTCAGTGTAGAGCAATGCCATCTTTCCTTAGGAATTTCTCATGCTAAAAGAGGGACAGTGACATGGATATAGATGATCCAGAGGCTTGCCGCTTACAACGATTAGATGAAAGGAAAGGAGTTGTTGATGTTTGTGTACTGTGAATGAGGCACAGCTTTGATGCTAAAAGGTTGATTGGATCAACCAGTGGTTATCTTATATAAAGCCTAAGAGGAGGCTAATTTCCGCTAGGAAAATCATTATACAAAGCCTAAGAGGAGGCTATTTTGTGTCTCGTACAAAGCCCGAGAGAGAGGCTAAAAGTTTTTGACCCGACGATGGAGTCTTTTGGTATCTCGTATAAAGCCCGAGATGGAGGCTATTTGACTCAACAAGGGAGTTTTTTTGTATCTCGTATGAAGCCCGAGATGGAGGCGATTGTTTGTTTGACTCTACGAGGGAGTCTTTGTGTCTCGTACGAAGCCCGAGATAGAGGTTAAAAGTTTGACTCAACAAGAGAGTGTTTTTGTATCTCGTACGAAGCCCGAGATGGAGGCTAAAGGTTTGTTTCAGTTGAGTGACAGATCCAATATACTGATTTTAAAAGAGAAAATCAGTTCTTATATGAGCAACACTGTACTCAGGGATTTGATTTGAGGATCAGGGATATTTCCTTCTCTTTGAGGAAACGGGAAATCCAAAGGGTATTGAGACTGTCCGAGTCTGCGGGTTTCCTTCCTATTTAACGAAGGGGGTCACTTGAGAATGTCTTTGAGACTCAAGGAAGTTAGACTGTCCAAGTCTAGAGTTTTTTTCTTTTGTACTATGCTATGAGAAACAGTAGTAGACTCTATGAAAGGACTGTTCTATGAGGATGACTAGGTTCTGTTCCTATACCTCTAGGAGGTCGTCGGGACAATTTGTACGAAGCCCAAGAGGAGGCTGGAAGCTTTTAAGAAGTCGACGGGTCCTTGTACGAAGCCCAAGAGGAGTCTATCATTCCCGAAGGAAGAGATCATTATACGAAGCCTAAGTGGAGGCTGTGAATACTTCTAAGAAGCCGTAGTGTCCTTGAATAATGCCCAAGAGGAGGCCGATACTTTTAAGAAGCCCGTGGGTCTATCATCTCCTTTCCATTAGGAGAGATAACTCTTTTAAAGATAAAAACCGCTGGTAAACGTGCGAGGTTTACTATCCAGCGACTTTTAGCTTTTGAAGAGGGTTCCTTAGTTAAGGTCCAAGATTATGACCGTAGTGGGTACCCAAACCCCGAGACATTCAAGGCAAGCTATCCACAAGGAATAGATCAAGTCATGAAAGTTCGAGAATTTGGAAGAAAATCAAAGATGCCATTCACGGAGAATACATTCATCTTGGGGAGTAGAGCTTCTTGACGATTCCTAAGGAGGACAGCCGAAGAGAAGACTGTATCTGGTGCTCCTATTGGGGATCTAGGCGTCTATTTCTACGAATAAATGAAACGGCGTCACCTAGTTCTAGACGTAGTTTCCGGGGAAACTCGAAATATCTATACTATTATTACACAATAGACATGAGTTTATGAAAGGAGACTTACAGTGAGCAGCCCCACAATACAGTTTATAATATGAAAGCAGTAAATGAAAGCGATAACCACTTACTCGGTTGTAGTGCTTCCATGCTGTTTGGTTAGTTGTTCAACAAAGAAAGATTGAAAACAACAGTATATTCAAAATCAAAGGAGAAAGTGCTTTGAAAAAGAAAGATTTGGGGCTTACAGCTCAAGGAGAGGCCCAGGGTTTTATCAGTGAGCACACTGTTTGACTTTGTACAGCGGGACTTATACAAGTGACTGGGGCCCAAAAAGGTTTTCTGTACAAAGGGATGGGTCTTACACTCTCTCAAGAGGCCCAAAAAAGGTTTAAAGAAAAGAGAGTGGGGCTTATAACACGAGGGTAGGCCCAAAATGATTTTTCGTTTAAAAATGGCGATCGCGCCGAGGTTTTCTTTTAACGCAGAGGGACTTATACAATAAGTGAGGCCCAAAATGTTTTGGTTAAAAGGGGGATTGGGTGTTACACTCTAATAGATGCCCAAAGTGTTTTGAATGGGTCTTATAGCTCAAGGAGAGGCCCAGATGATTTTTATTTTTAAACGGGCGACGATCGCGCCGTTTACTTGTACAGAGGGACTTATACAATGAGTGAGGCCCAAAAGTTTTTGTACAAGGGGGGATGGGTCTTACACTCTCTCAAGAGGCCCAAAAAGTTTTGAAAGTGATTTATGAGGGTTGAATTAATCCAAAACCCTAATTTGTTTTCAAAATGTATTTAATTGAATAAAAATTCAATTAAAATAATCAAAAATTGTTTAACACATGGAAAACAAATTGTGATCTTGGATTAATGCTTCAAAAATTAAGTATTGACCTACAAAATAATTAGAAAGCATTAAAAGTTGCAAAATCAATGTAGAAAAAATATTTAAAATGCCAAAAACAATTAAAATATTAATTCTTTGCAAAAATATCAATTATATGAAATAAATAATATTTTTGGGATTTTTTGTGAAAATAAAATATTTTAACATTTTTGTGAATTATTAAAAAAAGAATCAACTCAAAATCATTAAAACTCAGAGAGAAATTAATTTTTGAATCAATTAAACAAAATCACAAAATTCAAATATTTGAATTTCTAAAAATGGCGCCAAGAACAAGCTGAAGGACACGCGCGTGTTCTTGGTTTCTCAGATTTGCATTTTCTATCCAATCTCCATGAATACGTAATCATATCATGCAATCCACATATCATTATGCTCGCCTCAACCTCACGATCATGTCTATGTACTTTAATTTCATTTAAATTAAACATACAACAAGAAATCACGAAGAGACCTCAAGAACCCTAATTTCTGCATGAAGGCTAGGATTTTTGATACACGATTCAAACAATGCAATTAATTGAGGGAAAACATTCCATGCATGATTATGAACATATGGCTAAATTATTGTGCGAGGAAATATGCATAGATTGAGAGATGACCAAGTATGTGCTTACCTCCAAGTCGTGACAGCAAGTTCAAAGTGATTTTTGATTTGGAGGTGTTACAGATGAGTGGTGATGATCTGAACAGCTTCCCTACACCCTATGGATTGTGCTTGGATGGTTGGACTTGATTGAAATTGGCTGGATCATTTTGTGGTACCTCAGCTGCACTTTGGTTAAAACCTTGAGCAACCAGCTGGTGATTTTGTGAAATTGATGTTTCAGAAGTAATCTAAGTGTTTGATCAGCTCATATGTGATGTATGTGAGGTGTGTGAGTGATTGGTTTGATTGGAATTGCTCTCAAACTCAAAACCCGATAGTGACTTGCCTTAGAAGGCAAAATTGGAGTGAAAGAGGAGATTTTGAGGAAAGCATCTGTTAGATGGCTTTGGTGTACTCAAACTGACCACAATTGAGCTCTATTTATAGTAGAGCAAGTTTGTTTTGCAAGGAATAGTGCATGGCAGCTGGTAAGTAGGTTTGGCCAATGTTGGCAAATGAAAATCCAAGTCTCCTCTAGCCATTGACTAGAGGTTAGGGCACAGAGCTTTGGTTCCCTTGGTCTTGGATAAGTCTTGACTGATTTCAGATGAGAATGGCTCAGTCCATGCCACCTTGATGGTTTCATTGAATGCCTCATTCCAAATTTGAAGTCTTGTCCCTATTTTGGCCATTTTAGGTTCAACATGTTATTTCTTGTTCCATGGACTTTGGAGGCTTGGCTCAGTGATTGTCCCCTTTAGATTTAATCCTCTGAGGTTTCCAAGTGGATAGGAGCAATTGAATTTGGCTGATTTTGGCAAATCGACCAAAGTTGCAAATTCTGCCTTGCCTTAACAGATTTCAGCAAGGCAACTTGGCAATGTTGTATCTCATGGTGTAGGTTGAATTTGGCAATGCTCTTGGCCATTTTGGAAAGCTCTTACATGATACAACAACTGTTTGAACAAGTTTGGTTTTGATCTCTTTTGATTCCAAGTGAAAAATCCCCCTACATTTGGCAAAAAGTGAGGCAGAATCTGACTTAGTAAAAATTTCAGTAAGTGTTGGAAAAAGTGACATTTTCACTTTTCAGCCACTTTGATCACTCCATAACTCAAAATCCTTAATGAATTGGAATGACTTGTAGTTGAAGTTTTTGTAGGTGATAATGAGGGCTACAAATCCATCTTTGGATGAGAAAAAATGGCCTTGTGGTTTAGGAGTTATGGTCCTCCAAAGTTGGTACCTTTGCCACTTTATTTTTAACTTAGAAAAATTTCTAAGTTTTATGGTTACCCCTTTTACAAGTTATCTCACTTTTCTTGATTTTTCTTGATGAATGATGATTCAAATCATACATTAACATCATTTTAGGGTTAAAAATCCATTTTGGTGAAAAATCTCAAAAAGTCAAAGTTGACTTTTGTGCACAGTTGACTTTTTATCAGATGAATTCCAAACTGTGCAATTCTTCAGGAAATCATGTCCTTGACCTAAATCAAACTTGATGGACATGTTCCATGGGTGTCATAGGGTATATCCAATCATGTATTAGGGTTTGGGAGCATGTCTTGGTCAAAAGTCAAAGTTACAGTTGACTTTTCTCTTAAAAACCCTAATTGTGGTGCAGATGAAATTGAGACTTGTTGCTCAAGCTTCTTGGATCAATCCATTGTTCCAAATGGATCAATATGGTATATTAGAGACCCTCAAATTATGTCTTGAGGTCTTGGCTCATGGTTTGTCCCAAAAGTCAACTTAGGGGTGAATTAGGTCAAGAAACCCTAATTCCTGATTTTTTATGAATGCATCCCCTGAGGCAAAATTGACTTGATGCATGGGTTCATGAGGTTCCATGAAGTATATTAGGTCATGTTTTGGATCATTGCCTTGTGCCCAGATGAAAATTTCCATCTGGAGGCCCTGGTCGACCAAAACCCTAATTTGGTGACACTGTCGATCTTGAGA
Organism: Lathyrus tuberosus; assembly: GCA_022829125.1. Classification (NCBI taxonomy): domain Eukaryota; kingdom Viridiplantae; phylum Streptophyta; class Magnoliopsida; order Fabales; family Fabaceae; genus Lathyrus; species Lathyrus tuberosus. The sequence continues at coordinate 12,943,138 of JALAZF010000048.1, forward strand.
CTTGATCCACCTAGAAGGGAGCAGCCTTGTGCTTAATCCTTGAAGTGGGAGTCCTTTTTGATCCATTGTGGATATTTAAGAGATTAGACAAGTTGAAGATCATGTCATTTCTTGATTGATCCTTTGTCTAAGCACTCAGAGAGGGCTTGAAACCCTAATTTTGATTGTATTGGATGCTCACCCATCTTTGGGGAGACTGATGAAGCATGATGGTTCATCCATATTGTGATGATGATTTTCACAATAATGGGAAATCTAAGTGGTCACAATTTGGGGTATTACAGATGCCCCTATTTAATCTTCTTGGACCCGAAGGTGTGAATGACGAAGGGATTCGGGCATTCGGGGTGCAAGAGGATTAAATATCGGAATACCCGAAATTTTGATGGCGGTTATGAATGGTAGCTTACGCATTCATCTTCTTTAGCTAAGCAATGATGCTTAGAAAAGGTAAACTTCCCCTCGATCCTGGTCTCCTACCCAGGAACTGGTCTCAGTTTTCTTTTGAAATAAACTTCCCCTCGATCCTGGTTTCCTACCAAGGAACTGGTCTCAGTTGTGGAAACAAACTTCCCTTCGATCCTGGTTTCCTACCAAGGAACTGGTCTTAGTTTCTTTTGTCAACTTCCCCTCGATCCTGGTTTCCTACCAAGGAACTGGTCTTAGTTTCTTTTGAAATAAACTTCCCCTCGATCCTGGTTTCCTACCAAGGAACTGGTCTTAGTTTCTTTTGTCAATAAACTTTACAGACAAGGGACGTTATTCGTAGCGGCTTTCCTTCAAACTTCTCGCCGAATTTTCCTGGGGAGATGCCATTTGAGTGGAAAAAGTCTTGATGTCAGACTTGCTGGGGAACCCATTCGTCTGAGCTGTAGAGGTGTACAAACTTCTCTGTTTTGGAGACGCCATTTGTCGATTCTACTGGGGAAAGCGAGTCTCTTGAGAGACTGTTTTTGTTTGGGGTTACATCATACTTTTCTCGGGATCTTCCCGGAGAAATGCCATATGATGGGATCCAATTTTGAGGTGCCCATGACCTTCTCATCAGTGGTTTTTCGGAGCAAAACTGGCGTGCTGTCGAATCTCTGATCACGAGGTTTTCTCTGTGGATTTTCCTTAATCCGGGAAAGCAAGGATATCATCTTCAATAGTGAAGAGTGATGCTTATTGAAAGTTTTCTCTGGCTTTTCAGAGGTTCAAGTTATCAAAGTGGTCAAGGACCAACTTCTTTCCAGAATTAAACTGGAAGCGAGGTTGTTCAGACACAGTATTTCCTGACGAGGCAAGAACTGACAACTCGATTGAGAGGACTTCTACCACTAGGGGACAGGACCCACTAGAGTGATAACGATGCAATATGAAATGTAAATGCAAATAAAAAATGCATGAAGTACGTATATATATGCTGACAAAACAGACGCAACATACAGACTAAGAGATGAACACAATTGGATACTCGGCTATCGCGGGGCGAAGAAGTACCGTTGATTCAAAATAGCAATTCCACCTTGCTTAGGAGAGATAGTCCCGTTGGGAGCTATGTTGATCGGGCTTAGGAGATGAGAACTCGGCCGAGGATGTCAGACGAAACATGGTCTCTGACATTATTGATCCTTCATTCAGGAATACTGGTCTAGAAGGAGTACCTTGATTCTGCACTTTGAAGTTCGCTTACTTCGAGAGAAGCGATCGATGTTCTTCTGATGTTCAACAGTCAAAAGAAATGCCATCTTTAATTTAAAAGCAGAAAAAGTTTAACAAGTAAATTTATTTTTGTTTTATTTCAAGAATCGCTGATTAAGTTTAAACAACGTCGTTCTGTAAAGCTAAAACAAGTAGAAAGTTACAAACAAAAGTACAAGGGCTCAAATTTTATTGATAAGATGGAGATCAGTCAAACGCGTGATTCCAAAGAGTATATACAAAGTTAGAAAATGGTAATTTACAGGGAAAAGGGCTACGTTGATACATAACGACCACTATCCTTCTACCAACTTTGAGTTCGGGACATCCTGAGCTTCCGTCGAAGATGACCTTTGACTGGAGATTTCCTCCGATAGATGATGCTGTAACTGCTGCTGGGGGACTTGCCTCTGTTGAACATAGTTACTTGCCATTATCCCTAATTTTTGCCTGGATTGTACTATGAGATTTCCAATCCATCGGGATGATTTTTTTTTCATGTCTCTAACTTTTTCCTGGACCGCCCTTTCGGGTTTTCAATCCACCAAGACGTTTTTTTTTAGTTTAGGCGATGTATTTCTTGACTACATCAACATTTGTGGGGTAGGAAAATTCCTCTCCGTCCATGGTTGCAAGTCTCAAGGCGCCGCCTGAGAAAGCTTTCGTGACCACAGAGGGGCCATCATAATTTGGGGTCCATTTGCCCCGAGAGTCAGTGAGAAATGATTGTATCTTCTTGAGCACGAGGTCTCCTTTTCTGAAAATACGAGGTCAGACCTTTTTGTCGAACGCCCTTTTCATTCTCTGTTGATATAACTGACCGTGGCATAGTGCCGTGATTCTCTTTTCTTCAATCAGGTTCAGTTCGTCGTGTCGACTTTGACACCATTCAGCTTCGGTGAGCTGAGCTTCCATCAATACCCAGATTGATGGGGTCTCTACTTCTATGGGGAGCACGGCTTCCATGCCATACACTAGAGAGAAAGGGGTAGCCCCTGTTGAAGTGCGGACAGATGTATGATAACCGTGAAGAGCAAAGGGTAGCATCTCGTGCCAGTCTTTGTAGGTTACAACCATCTTTTGAACAATCTTCTTGATGTTCTTGTTAACCGCCTCTACCGCTCTGTTCATCTTGGGTCGGTAGGGAGATAAGTTATGGTGTTCGATCTTAAACTCTGCGCACAACTCTTTCATCATCTTATTCTTCAAGTTAGATCCATTATCAGTAATGATCTCGCTTGGAACACCATAACGGCAGATGATATTGTTTTTGATAAATCGGACCACTACTTGTCGGGTTACATTGGCGAATGACGCTGCTTCGACCCACTTGGTGAAATAATCAATGGCTACCAGGATGAACCGATGTCCGTTTGAAGCCTTGGGCTCAATCATACCAATCATGTCGATTCCCCATATGAAAAAAGGCCACGGGGAAGAAAGAACTTTGAGATGTGATGGCGGTACATGAATTTTGTCGGAGTATATCTGACACTTATGACACCTCCTCATGTACTTGTAGCAGTCGGATTCCATGGTCAACCAATAATACCCGGTCCTGAGAATTTTTCTCGCCATTGTGTGTCCGTTGGCATGAGTGCCAAAGGATCCTTCATGAATTTCTTTCATGAGCATGTCTGCTTCTGGTCTGTCGACACATCGGAGCAAGACCATGTCAAAATTTCTCTTATAAAGAGTGTCACCGCTCAGGAAGAAGTTTCCAGCCAATCTTCTGAGGGTTTTCCTGTCTTTTCTGAGTGCCCCAGATGGGTACTCTTGTTTCTGAAGGAAGCATTTGATATCGTGATACCAAGGTCTGTCGTCTATGACTGCTTCAATCGCGAAGATGTAAGCGGGCCGTTCAAGGCGCATGATGTCGATCTTAGGTATGTCATTCCATCGACCTACACTAATCATGGAAGAGAGAGTGGCTAATGCATCAGCCATGTGATTCTCATCACGAGGGATGTGATGAAAGTCGACTCTGTTGAAGAAGGGTAACAACCTTCTTGCATAGTCTTTGTAAGGAATCAATCCTGATTGGTATGTGTTCCAATCTCCTTTTATCTGGTTAATAACCAGGGCTGAATCGCCGTATACATCCAAGTTTTTGATCCTTAAATCAATCGCTTCTTCGAGACCCATGATACATGCTTCGTATTCGGCCTCGTTGTTCGTACATTTGAACGTAAGTCTGGCAGTGAAAGGAATGTGGGTACCCTGAGGGGTAACAATGATTGCCCCAATTCCGTTTCCATAATGATTGACTGCTCCGTCAAAGATAAGTCCCCACCGGGAACCTGGTTCTGGCCCTTCACTGGGTAGCGGTTCATCGCAATCTTTCATCTTTAGATACATGACATCTTCGTCTGGGAAGTCAAACCCGATTGATTCTTGATCGTCAATCGGTTGATGAGCCAAATGATCGGCTAAAATACTTCCTTTAACGGCTTTCTGAGCATGGTACTCTATGTCATATTCTGATAGTAACATCTGCCAACGGGCAATCCTTCCCGTGAGAGCAGGTTTTTCGAAAACGTACTTGATTGGATCCATTTCGGAGACCAACCAAGTAGTATGACGAATCATGTACTGGCGAAGATGTTTGGCTGCCCAAGCCAAAGCGCAACAAGTTTTCTCAAGCATTGTGTACCGAGTCTCGCAGTCGGTGAATTTCTTGCTTAGATAGTAAATGGCAGACTCTTTCCTTTTAGTTTCGTCTTGTTGGCCAAGTACACATCCCATTGAGTCCTCTTAGACTGTGAGGTAAATGATCAGTGGTCTTCCTTCCACTGGAGGTGATAGAATCGGAGGATTCAATAGATATTCCTTGATACTGTCGAAGGCGGTTTGGCAATCTTCTGACCAAACGCAATCCTGGTTTTTTTTGAGTAATTTGAAAATCGGCGCACATGTCGCGGTCATAAGGAATATGAATCTGGAGATGTAGTTCAAACGTCCCAGGAATCCTCTGACTTGTTTTTCAGTTTTCGGAGAAGGCATTTCTTGAATGGCCTTGACCTTGTCAGGATCAACTTCAATTCCTTTCTGGCTGACGATGAACCCTAGTAATTTCCCCGAACGGACACCGAAGGTGCACTTGTTAGGATTCAAGCGGAGCTTGAATTTTCTTAGACGTTCGAACAATTTTGACAGATGTTCAACGTGTTCATCCTCTGTTCTTGATTTTGCAATCAAATCATCGACATATACCTCGATTTCTTTGTGTATCATGTCATAAAACAGAGTAGTCATGGCCCTTTGATAGGTTGCCCCGGCATTCTTCAAACCGAACGGCATTACCTTGTAACAAAAGGTACCCCATGGGGTAATGAACGAATTTTTCTCCATGTCTTTCGGCGCCATTTTGATCTGATTATAGCCCGAGAATCCATCCATGAAGGAGAATACTTTGAACTTTGCTGTGCTGTCAACCAGCATGTCAATGTGTGGTAAAGGAAAGTCGTCCTTCAGACTTGCCTTGTTTAGATCTCTGTAATCAACACACATTCTGACCTTTCCATCCTTTTTGGGAACGGGTACGATGTTGGCTAACCATTGAGGATATTCAGATGTAGCGAGGAAACCCGCGTCGATCTGTTTCTGTACCTCCTCTTTGATTTTGATGGCCATGTCCGGGTGAGTCCGTCTCAACCTTTGCTTTACTGGCAGACATTCCGATCTTAGCGGTAAGTGATGTTCCACGATGCTGGTATCCAACCCTGGTATATCCTGATAGGACCAAGCGAATACATCGGGGAATTCTTTGAGAAGCTTTATCTAACTTTCTTTGACAGTTGGACTGAGCAGTGCTCCGATCCTGATTTCTTTTCTCTCTTTTTCTGAACCCAAGTTTACCATTTCCAACGGCTCTTTGTGAGGTTCAATGGACCTTTCCTCTTGTCCGAGTAGTCGGGAGATTTTTTCTGGAATTTCGTCTTCATTTTCTTCTTCAGCCTCGAATACCGGGAACTCAAAGTTGAAAGAAGGCATCGGATCGTATGTTTCAACGGGGTATAAAACAAGCAATCTGCATGACGTGATGATTCGTGTTTAGAAGAGATAGAGAAAATGCAAGTGTGTGCAGTGTATTTATTTTACTGCTTGTTTTTATTTTTGAATTATTTTTTAGGATTACCATTTTCTGAAAAAAGCGAAAAGAGAAAACAGCAATTAATGCGGAAATTACAGAACGACGTTATTTTATTAATGAACAAGTCGAATCTTGAAACTACAGCCCTATAAAACAAAACTCACTCGCTCTGGGCAAAGCGAAGAGGGAAGTTTACAGAAAACGAGCCCTATCAAAATATCCGTTTCACCTGGGCAGGGTGAAAGGTTAAAGATGGCAATTACTTTGACCGACGAACGACCTTCGGAACCTCGACAGAAACCCATTGGCGGCGAACTCCTCGGTGAATCACAAAGTCTGGCACCTTCCTTGATTTGTCTTCAGAAATGACGCTGATTTCTGGTGGAGTAGGATCATTGGAATCTGTCTCCCAAGCAGAGTTGGTGTAGGAGGATTCCTCTGTTGCATTTTGCATAGCATTTGTGCTCTCAGCTGTATCTCCCCATCCAGTTGACTGGATATCTTCGAGCCGGATACGAGAGCTTTCGGGAGCGGTGTACTTGACCATATAGTCGTATTTTCCACTCAGTTGTCCCAAGGTGTCCCAAACTTCTTTGGAACTGGAGAAGTCATCCCTCTCGATGACGTTGACCTCAGGAAAAGCATAGTTGATGAATTCTAGTCCTGCAAACGTTGCGAATTCATCTTCATGTTGAGTAGTTTCCGAATGACCTGAGTGTTGATCCCAGGACAGGGTGGGGACACAGGTATTCTGTTCAATGACGCTCAGCTGAGTTTCATTACTCGGCTGACTTTCTTGCCCCAAGTTTCCTGGGTAAGGTTGCCACATTGGCAGACCATCCATTGGGCCATAGTAGTTGTAGTCAAAGTTGTCTTTCATCAGAGTGTCTTCCTCTAATGAATTCGGCGGAGCACGGCATCCTTCTGGATCACAATCTCCGTAGATCATTTCGACATCTGATCTTGGTATAAATCTCGGACTTTCTGTAGGAAAGCAAAAAGGCATAGGCACCTCTTCCTGAGACATATAGCCGTCCTTGTTAAGGTAGGACTTCCATTCTTCATCTGTGTCAGAGGGATCTTCCTCATTGATAGCATGAACTGTCTGAGACACTGGGTGAAGAAAACCTCCACTGTGGAAGAAGTTTTGAAGGGGATGAAGACTTTCATCATTGGCGGCTGTCTGAGTACAGGTCGCAGAAAAACCAAGACCCTTCTTTATTTTATTGTCAGTGGGAATGACAAGCTGTCCCCATCCTTTTGTATCGGTACTCTCGACCGCTTTGATAGCATCTTTGTATGAGGAAATCGAGGTTCCTTCTTCGGATTGATCGTTCTTGCTCACCGATAGTGCTTGGAACTGAGTTCCAATAACCTCCTCGGGTTCTACACAAGCAGATGATGATAGGTTACTCACAAGCAAGGCTTGTTCCCCACAAACCGTGACAAGTTGATCGTTCTTGACGAACATTAGCTTTTGGTGGAGGGTTGAAGTAACCGCTCCAGCCTGATGTATCCAAGGTCTTCCTAATAAACAACTGTATGTTGCCCGGATGTTCATGACCTGGAAAGTGATTTGGAAAGTGTGAGGACCAATAGTTATGGGAAGATCAACTTCGCCGATAACTGTTTTTCTGGATCCGTCGAATGCTTTGACGACGACCTCGCTGACTCTCATCGGAGGGCCCTTAAATGATAATTGCATCAAAGTGGACTTCGGCATAACATTCAGGGCTGACCCTGTGTCTACCAGTACATTGGCTAAAGCATCGTCCTGGCAGTTAACTGTGATATTGAGCGCCATGTTATGATGGCGACCCTCTTCAGGTAATTCCTCATCACTAAATCCCAAATTATTGCAGGAAGTGATGTTAGAGACAATGCTATCGAATTGTCTGATTGTTACATCCTGTTCCACAAAGGCTTGCTCCAAGACTTTCTGTAGAGCCTCTCTGTGTGCTTCTGAACTGAGTAACAGTGATTATACTGAGATCTTTGAAGGAGTCTATAACAGTTGATCAACAATGTTATATTCACTCCTTTGGATGAGCTTTAGCATCTCATCCTGGTCTTTTGAAAAGTCGGGATTACCAGATTGACTGACTGGTGGATCAGGAATTTTCGCCTGAAGTTCCTTTTCTTTGTTGGATTCTCCAACCCCTCGGTTGAAGATTCAACCGCTCCGTGTTACACAACAGATGTCTGCAATATTCACGACGGAGGGTAATGGAATTTCCTTTCCATTCTCGATTATTGTTACACCGTATTTGTAAGGGATTGCCTTAGCTGATTCATACGTTAGTGGCCCTGGTAGATAGATGACTATGGGAACCTTCTGATTTTTCTGACCATCATAAGTAATCTCGATCCGTTCCTGGTTGGGAACTTTAGATTCGTCAAGTAGAGGAATAATGGCAAAAACATCCCTGGTCCTATGATGACTAGAGATCGTGACAACATCCTCAACTTGCTCGGCAAGGTAGTTCGGCGACCAAATGATGGGTCCTGAACCTGGATATGGATGAATTTCTCCATGATCGACCTGACCCTGAAAAGCTGCTCTCACAAGGTAACACCCTTGGTTAATTTTCGAACAGACGCTACAACTGTCATAGTTGTGTGGTGGCACCTGGCCACGCCCACTTTGAATACAATGTAACCTCACTAGGTTACCTTCCATTGATCGGACATCCTGACTTTGACGACGAGTAGGATTCCTGTTATTGATACTAATCTGCTGAGTATCTTCGTCCATATAGATTGGCATCCACCAGTGATTTAACAAGTGCTGAAGTGCCTCCTGGACAAGGGTACAACCTCGATCGTTTTTGCAACCCGCTTTACAATTTTGATAGTCATGTGATATTAAGAATCCAAGTCGGACCTGCTCAGCATGTAACTCTACCAAGTTGGTATCCATTATGCGGATGTCGAAGATCTGAACCATGTTGATTTGATAGGAGTTCCTATCATGGTAGTCTTGGATCCATCCAAGATCCATCTGACGCTGGAGGGCCTCTTGTGTGAAAGAGCATCCCTGTTTGTTTACCGAGCAAATCAGACAGGAACTGTAATCGTGCCGCGGCAGATTATGATACTGGCTTTGCCTTGAGTGCATCGCCACCAAGTTGACATTCATCGCACGGATGTCGTGGTTTTGAATGACGTTGGAATTCATGTAAACCATGTTAACTCCACGAACTCGGTGCTCTTGGATCCATCCAAGATCCATTTGTTCCTGTAGAGCTGATTGCAATACCGAACATCCTTGGTTATCTTTAGAGCAGATATCACACTGGTGATAATCATGAGGTGGCACATGGCCATATCCACTCTGTCTACAATGCATCTTGACCAGATTGGTCTTTAACAAGAGTACATCGTGAATTTGATAAACATTGTTAGTCTCTTTCTCGATCAGATTGACTGCAGCTTTCTCGTGTTGAGGCAGCGGGTTCGTAAGAACATTAGGATTCGTATCTTTGAAAGATAAGAGCCCGCTCCTAACAAGCTTTTGCACGTCGGATTTGAAATTGAGACAAGTCTCAATGTTATGCCCTGAACCTCCTTGATGATAAGGGCATGTTTGATCCGCTTTAAACCAAAAAGGCGGATTTTCCGGAACTGAAAGGGGAGACTTAGTCTGAATGTGCCCCTTAGCCAGCAGTAACGGAAACAGCTTTGCGTACGTTACGGGTATAGGATCAAATCCTGGTGGCCGTGTTGTACGGTTGTTGTTATATGGAGGACGAGCCTGCTGAAGAGGCTGTTGTGTCCTTTGTTGGTCAGGTTGGCTCTGCGCAACCTGAGGTTGATACATAGGAACAGGCGCAGGGCCGATAGCAGGAGTTACAGGTGCTACTGGCTGATAACGTCGCCTTTGCTTTCCGAGAGAGATATTCCCAATATCTTGCTCTTTTTTCTTAGGGAGAGCACTACCGTATTTTTTAGTACCGCTCGTTGATCCAGTGTCTTTTACCAAACGTCCTTCTCGGACGGCTTCCTCAAGACGTACGCCCATGCCGACCATTTCGGTGAAATCACTGGGCGCACTGGCAACCATTTGGTCATAGTAAAATGAGCTTAAGGTCTTTAAGAAGATTTTTGTCATCTCTTTTTCCTCAAGAGGTGGACAAATTTGAGCGGCAATTTCACGCCACCTTTGAGCATACTCCTTAAAGGTTTCCTTTTCCTTTTGCGACATTGATCTGAGTTGATCTCTGTCGGGTGCCATGTCTAAATTGTATTTGTATTGTTGGACGAAGGCAGTACCAAGATCTCTGAATGTACTGATCGTAGTACGGTTTAAACCCATGTACCATTTGAGTGCGGCACCGGTTAAACTATCCTGGAAGTAGTGAATCAGCAGGTCCTGATTCTCCGTCTGAGCTGACATCCGCCGAGCGTACATCACCAGATGGCTCTGAGGGCAAGAGTTACCCTTGTATTTTTCAAAGTCGGGCACTTGGAACTTGTGCGGGACTTTCACATTTGGGACCAAGCAGAGGTCTGCGGCGTCCTTTCCAAATAGATCCTGACCGCGAATGGCTTGCAGCTCTTTCTGCATTTCCAAGAACTGTTCCTGGAATTCATCCATTCTGTCAAACATAGTTTCCTTCTTACCAGAAGGTGCCTGTGGAATCTGTCCTTCCGGGACAGTGTGCACCACAGGGGGTGGTACCGTGACTACGGCAGTAAGTCTTGGTGCCTCCCGAAGTTTGTAACCTTCAGGAGTCTTCAGTATGCCCCTAGCATCTTCGCTTTCCTGAAGTTTGTAACATTCAGGCCCAGCGGCTTCTGTTGCGATTCCCTGATCTTCAGTGATCGGCGGAACATATCCTTCCGGGATATAGTTAACAGGCATGCCCCAAGGACGATCTTTCGGCATCTGATACCTAGGATCATACTTTTCTATGATGGGCGTTGAGGTGATCTCTGATATCACAGTTCTTTGTAGCTGAGCTTCTGCCATGGCTTGCATGTCGTTACGAAGCTTTCTCATATCCTCTCTCAGAGCGTCGATCTCTTCTTTCAACTCTCTGTTTTCTTCCTCAAGATCATCCATCTTCTTCTGACGATTGGCCCGAGTATTATACGAATGAGACAGTTTGACTCTAGAATCGAGACACAAACGTGAGATTCATAGGGAAGAAGAATACGCGATGTGAGAATGATGAATGCAATGATTATATTAATTGTTGTTTTTTTGGTTTAATCAAAATAAACTTCGACAATTAGATTGAAAATATCAAACAGTGGGGAAACCCTTTTTTTATTGAAATTCAAAGGATTACAGAAATGGAAATACAGTAGATTACAAAGTGCAGAAACAGAAACCTAAACTAATGGGTTCCGAGTCCTCTCTGAGGAGAAACCGGGTGCTGATTCTGGTATCTTCCTTTTCTTTGACCGGGGCGCTTGGGCCGTTGTCGGGTTGTCATTCCTTTGCCAAGGGAAAGGAGTGAGCAAAATCCTTTGGTCATCTTGATTCTCTACAGCATGCTGCTCCAAAATTTTAATCAGAGCATCTTTCTCTTTTAGTAGTTGCTGTATTTGGATACACTCTACGTCGAGGGTGCGGTACTTGTTCTTCCAAGATCTTCTTTCCTTTTGAATTTTGTTGAGAGTAACCTGAAGCATTTCAGTTTCCGTCATGAAGTACATGACAGATTCCCTCGGCGGAAGAATTCCGTAACGAGGATAAGGCATTTTTAGCTTGAGAGCTCTGGTTTGTACCCAATGGAGATAAGGCTCCATCGAGACACAGTCTGGTTTTCCCAGAGACTCTCGTCCTTTCTTATGAACATGTTTCCAAGCTTGCACTATTTCCATCTTTAGTGCTCTGTCACTTTCTCCTTCTTTGAAGAAAAGACCTTCTAGACGAACACCCAGTGGGATGTGTCTCATCGGGTATCCAAATTGACGAAGAACTAATATCGGATGATAGTTGATTCCTCCTTTAGTTCCTATGAGGGGTACGCTGGGGAAGTTTCCACAACGGTCAATGATTCTGATTCCCTCATAAATCCTGTTACACCAATCTATATCGGAATTGGTGAGAGACATGATCTTCTGCTACCAACGTAAGACACTCTTGCAATCCCAAAAAGCAGCAGACTTGGGCAAGTGAGAGATAAACCATTTGTAAAGCAAAGGTACACAGCATGTGATCTCCCCTCCGCTGTACAAATTTCCCAAGTGTACAGAATGATACGCATCTGCGAGCAAAGTCGGCACAGGGTTTCCAATGAGAAAAACATTAATAGCGTTGATATCGACGAAGTTATTGATGTTGGGAAACAAAAATAATCCGTAGGTGAGCAAGACAAAGATGCTTTCAAAAGCAGTCCCGTTCCCTATACTAGCGAAGTATAGAGCCTTTTTTGTCAAGAACTGGACTGGCAAACCTTGGATGCCACCCTTAGTGGTCATGTGAGTCCTGACCTCAGACTCGTCCAAATGAATTGCTCTTGCAATGATCTGATTCTTTGGAATTTCTTCCAGTCCAGAAAATGGAGCTCGATCTGTAATGTGTAGATCAATCAGATGAGAATACTCCTCCAGCGTTGGTGATAGCTGGTAATCCGGGAATGTGAAACAGTGATAAACCGGATCGTAGAATTGAATGAGCGCGTCCTTGATCCCCTTAATCACATGGACTCTTAACAGTGGTAGCAAACCACCGTGCTTGGCTCTGAAAGCCTCTGGGTTAACGATCATCCTTGCTAACCTCCTCAAATCTCCTAGTTTTGGAACCTTAAAGGTATACTGGCGAGTTCTCCTTCTACCGAAATCCATTAGCGTAATCTTTTTCTCTGATATTTGCAATCACAGTCTTAGTTTAATTTGAAAAACAGAGAGACTAGAAGAGAAAGTTTTTTTTTTAATGTTTTATTAAATGGATGCATGAATGCAGCACACAAAACATAGAAAAAACATGGGGTCAGAGGGTCGTTGTCATGAAGTCAAGGCTCTACCCATCCCCAAAGGTTTATACTAGGGTGATTTTTGTACCTGTACTCATTACATCAACTCCTCCCAGGAAAGCAAAACAACAAGCGGATCGCCAGCGAGTTGTAGAGCAATCTTAGAGTAAGTGCCATTCACCGAGAATAGATCACCAGCCTCAAATGAGGGTAGTATCGCGTAACAACTATTTCCGATAGTTTCCGTACTACGAAAGGGTTTGGCTCCTCAGCTTCTCAGACTTAACAACCGGCTCATTGGCTAGAAGAGTGAATGGGTTACGTTGGTCAGCCTCCACTGAGGTTGATGGTCGACCCCGTCGCCATCACTTATCTTAAGTGTATACTCATTCTTTCCACATACGGCATCACCCGCATTCCCATTAGCAGAAAAATAAACATGTATAGCAATTAGGAAAAGCAGTATATATATTTGTCCTAATCATCCTAGACTTATAAAGCTAAGGATCCTAAGTTCCTGACAGAAATGGCTCCCCGGCTGAGTTACCACTCTGTAGTTTTTCACACAAGTGAAGAGAAGAAAGAAAACAGAGACGAATTGGCCCCACGGTGGGCGCCATTTTTCTGTAGCGAGCGATTTTGGACGCGGTTCTTAAGCGTTGGTCGCTCTCTGCGGTTTGAGCTTAAACTACAGGTCGATTCATTTTTTATCCTATTGTGAGCTGACTAAGGAAGGGAAATAGATGTCTCCAATTAACCCTGTTTTGCATACTGAGTTTAAACAGCGGTCTGTTAGGTTACGGATGCTATCAATGTGGGGGGGCCTTTGTACTGGTTATTTGTATTTTCGCCAATACGGTTCTCTTTCTTTTTATCTAGGCAGAAGGTTTCTGGCGGGGAACAAGGATTAGGATGTTAGGACTGATGCTTTTGAATTACTGCTTTTAATTGATGGAGATATGGGATTTGGGTTTTTTGTTGATTGCGCTCGCTAAGATCTTTTCTTTCGATCTTATGCCTACGTATTCCCGTTTACCGAAACAGGGAAATCAGAGCGTTCGTAGTTCCTCCTATTCTATGGGAGGAAATGGGTGTTTTTGGTGTCTTGTTTAAAGCCCAAGACGTGAAGCGAAAGGTGGTTTGTATCTTGTTCAAAGCCCAAGATGTGAAGCTGAAGGGTCTATTTGTGTCTTGTTCAAAGCCCAAGACGTGAAGCTGAAAGACCTCGACTTTAGAGAGAATTTGTCATCTCTAAAGAGGGGGAAGGAGAATCACTTTAACTGGGATACGCGGATCCGAGCAATGCCATAATTTCCGAATAAAGGGTTTTAACCTGAAGGAGAAGACTTTAACTCAGTGTAGAACAATGCCATCTTTCCTTAGGAATTTCTCATGCTAAAAGAGGGACAGTGGCATGGATATAGATGATCCAGAGGCTTGCCGCTTACAGCGATTAGATGAAAGGAAAGGAGTTGTTGATGTTTGTGTACTGTGAACGAGGCACATATTTGATGCTAAAAGGTTAATTGGATGAACCAGTGGTTATCTTATATAAAGCCTAAGAGGAGGCTAATTTCCGCTAGGAAAATCATTATACAAAGCCTAAGAGGAGGCTATTTTGTGTCTCGTACAAAGCCCGAGAGAGAGGCTAAAAGTTTTTGACCCGACGATGGAGTCTTTTGGTATCTCGTATAAAGCCCGAGATGGAGGCTATTTGACTAAACAAGGGAGTTTTTTTGTATCTCGTATGAAGCCCGAGATGGAGGCGATTGTTTGTTTGACTCTACGAGGGAGTCTTTTTGTCTCGTACGAAGCCCGAGATAGAGGCTAAAAGTTTGACTCAACAAGAGAGTGTTTTTGTATCTCGTACGAAGCCCGAGATGGAGGCTAAAGGTTTGTTTCAGTTGAGTGACAGATCCAATATACTGATTTTAAAAGAGAAAATCAGTTCTTATATGAGCAACACTGTACTCAGGGATTTGATTTGAGGATCAGGGATATTTCCTTCTCTTTGAGGAAACGGGAAATCCAAAGGGTATTGAGACTGTCCGAGTCTGCGGGTTTCCTTCCTATTTAACGAAGCGGGTCACTTGAGAATGTCTTTGAGACTCAAGGAAGTTAGACTGTCCAAGTCTAGAGTTTTTTTCGTTTGTACTATGCTATGAGAAATAGTAGTAGACTCTATGAAAGGATTGTTATATGAGGATGACTAGGTTCTGTTCCTATACCTCTAGGAGGTCGTCGGGACAATTTGTACGAAGCCCAAGAGGAGGCTGGAAGCTTTTAAGAAGCCGACGGGTCCTTGTACGAAGCCCAAGAGAAGGCTATCATTCCCGAAGGAAAAGATCATTATACGAAGCCTAAGAGGAGGCTGTGAATACTTCTAAGAAGCCGTAGTGTCCTTGAATAATGCCCAAGAGGAGGCCGATGCTTTTAAGAAGCCCGTGGGTCTATCATCTCCTTTCCATTAGGAGAGATAACTCTTTTAAAGATAAAAACCGCTGGTAAACGTGCGAGGTTTACTATCCAGCGACTTTTAGCTTTTGAAGAGGGTTCCTTAGTTAAGGTCCAAGATTATGACCGTAGTGGGTACCCAAACCCCGAGACATTCAAGGCAAGCTATCCACAAGGAATAAATCAAGTCAGGAAAGTTCGAGAATTTGGATGAAACTCAAAGATGCCATTCACGGAGAATACATTCATCTTGGGGAGTAGAGCTTCTTGACGATTCCTAAGGAGGACAGCCGAAGAGAAGACTGTATCTGGTGCTCCTATTAGGGATCTAGGCGTCTATTTCTACGAATAAATGAAACGGCGTCACCTAGTTCTAGACGTAGTTGCCGGGGAAACTCGAAATATCTATACTATTATTACACAATAGACATGAGTTTATGAAAGGAGACTTACAGTGAGCAGCCCCACAATACAGTTTATAATATGAAAGCAGTAAATGAAAGCGATAACCACTTACTCGGTTGTAGTGCTTCCATGCTGTTTGGTTAGTTGTTCAACAAAGAAAGATTGAAAACAACAGTATATTCAAAATCAAAGGAGAAAGTGCTTTGAAAAAGAAAGATTTGGGGCTTACAGCTCAAGGAGAGGCCCAGGGTTTTATCAGTGAGCACACTGTTTGACTTTGTACAGCAGGACTTATACAAGTGACTGGGGCCCAAAAAGGTTTTCTGTACAAAGGGATGGGTCTTACACTCTCTCAAGAGGCCCAAAAAAGGTTTAAAGAAAAGAGAGTGGGGCTTATAACACGAGGGTAGGCCCAAAATGATTTTTCGTTTAAAAATGGCGATCGCGCCGAGGTTTTCTTTTAACGCAGAGGGACTTATACAATAAGTGAGGCCCAAAATGTTTTGGTTAAAAGGGGGATTGGGTCTTACACTCTAATAGAGGCCCAAAGTGTTTTGAATGGGTCTTATAGCTCAAGGAGAGGTCCAGATGATTTTTATTTTTAAACGGGCGACGATCGCGCCGTTTACTTGTACAGAGGAACTTATACAATGAGTGAGGCCCAAAAGTTTTTGTACAAGGGGGGATGGGTCTTACACTCTCTCAAGAGGCCCAAAAAGTTTTGAAAGTGATTTATGAGGGTTGAATTAATCCAAAACCCTAATTTGTTTTCAAAATGTATTTAATTGAATAAAAATTCAATTAAAATGATCAAAAATTGTTTAACACATGGAAAACAAATTGTGATCTTGGATTAATGCTTCAAAAATTAAGTATTGACCTACAAAATAATTAGAAAGCATTAAAAGTTGCAAAATCAATGTAGAAAAAATATTTAAAATGCCAAAAACAATTAAAATATTAATTCTTTGCAAAAATATCAATTATATGAAATAAATAATATTTTTGGGATTTTTTGTGAAAATAAAATATTTTAACATTTTTGTGAATTATTAAAAAAAGAATCAACTCAAAATCATTAAAACTCAGAGAGAAATTAATTTTTGAATCAATTAAACAAAATCACAAAATTCAAATATTTGAATTTCTAAAAATGGCGCCAAGAACAAGCTGAAGAACACGCGCGTGTTCTTGGTTTCTCAGATTTGCATTTTCTATCCAATCTCCATGAATACGTAATCATATCATGCAATCCACATATCATTATGCTCGCCTCAACCTCACGATCATGTCTATGTACTTTAATTTCATTTAAATTAAACATACAACAAGAAATCACGAAGAGACCTCAAGAACCCTAATTTCTGCATGAAGGCTAGGATTTTTGATACACGATTCAAACAATGCAATTAATTGAGGGAAAACATTCCATGCATGATTATGAACATATGGCCAAATTATTGTGCGAGGAAATATGCATAGATTGAGAGATGACCAAGTATGTGCTTACCTTCAAGTCGTGACAGCAAGTTCAAAGTGATTTTTGATTTGGAGGTGTTACAGATGAGTGGTGATGATCTGAACAGCTTCCCTACACCCTATGGATTGTGTTTGGATGGTTGGACTTGATTGAAATTGGCTGGATCATTTTGTGGTGCCTCAGCTGCACTTTGGTTAAAACCTTGAGCAACCAGCTGGTGATTTTGTGAAATTGATGTTTCAGAAGTAATCTAAGTGTTTGATCAGCTCATATGTGATGTATGTGAGGTGTGTGAGTGATTGGTTTGATTGGAATTGCTCTCAAACTCAAAACCCGATAGTGACTTGCCTTAGAAGGCAAAATTGGAGTGAAAGAGGAGATTTTGAGGAAAGCATCTGTTAGATGGCTTTGGTGTACTCAAACTGATCACAATTGAGCTCTATTTATAGTAGAGCAAGTTTGTTTTGCAAGGAATAGTGCATGGCAGCTGGTAAGTAGGTTTGGCCAATGTTGGCAAATGAAAATCCAAGTCTCCTCTAGCCATTGACTAGAGGTTAGGGCACAGAGCTTTGGTTCCCTTGGTCTTGGATAAGTCTTGACTGATTTCAGATGAGAATGGCTCAGTCCATGCCACCTTGATGGTTTCATTGAATGCCTCATTCCAAATTTGAAGTCTTGTCCCTATTTTGGCCATTCTAGGTTCACCATGCTATTTCTTGTTCCATGGACTTTGGAGGCTTGGCTCAGTGATTGTCCCCTTTAGATTCAATCCTCTGAGGTGTCCAAGTGGATAGGAGCAATTGAATTTGGCTGATTTTGGAAAATTGACCAAAGTTGCAAATTCTGCCTTGCCTTGATAGATTTCAGCAAGGCAACTTGGCAATGTTGTATCTCATGGTGTAGGTTGAATTTGGCAATGCTCTTGACCATTTTGGAAAGCTCTTACATGATACAACAACTGTTTGAACAAGTTTGGTTTTGATCTCTTTTGATTCCAAGTGAAAAATCCCCCTACATTTGGAAAAAAGTGAGGCAGAATCTGACTTAGTGAAAATTTCACTAAGTGTTGGAAAAAGTGACATTTTCACTTTTCAGCCACTTTGATCACTCCATAACTCAAAATCCTTAATGAATTGGAATGACTTGTAGTTGAAGTTTTTGTAGGTGATAATGAGGGCTACAAATCCATCTTTGGATGAGAAAAAATGGCCTTGTGGTTTAGGAGTTATGGTCCTCCAAAGTTGGTACCTTTGCCACTTTATTTTTAACATAGAAAAATTTCTAAGTTTTATGGTTACCCCTTTTACAAGTTATCTCACTTTTCTTGATTTTTCTTGATGAATGATGATTCAAATGATACATTAACATCATTTTAGGGTTAAAAATCCATTTTGGTGAAAAATCTCAAAAAGTCAAAGTTGACTTTTGTGCACAGTTGACTTTTTATCAGATGAATTCCAAACTGTGCAATTCTTCAGGAAATCATGTCCTTGACCTAAATCAAACTTGATGGACATGTTCCATAGGTTTCATAGGGTATATTCAATCATGTATTAGGGTTTGGGAGCATGTCTTGGTCAAAAGTCAAAGTTACAGTTGACTTTTCTCTTAAAAACCCTAATTGTTGCTCAAGCTTCTTGGATCAATCCATTGTTCCAAATGGATCAATATGGTATATTAGAGACCCTCAAATCATGTCTTGAGGTCTTGGCTCATGGTTTGTCCCAAAAGTCAACTTAGGGGTGAATTAGGTCAAGAAACCCTAATTCCTGATTTTTGATGAATGCATCCCCTGAGGAAAAATTGACTTGATGCATGGGTTCATGAGGTTCCGTGAAGTATATTAGGTCATGTTTTGGATCATTGCCTTATGCCCAGATGAAAATTTCCATCTGGAGGCCCTGGTCGACCAAAACCCTAATTTGGTGACACTGTCGATCTTGAGACTTGATCCACCTAGAAGGGAGCAGCCTTGTGCTTAATCCTTGAAGTGGGAGTCGTTTTTGATCCATTGTGGATATTTAAGAGATTAGACAAGTTGAAGATCATGTCATTTCTTGATTGATCCTTTGTCTAAGCACTCAGAGAGGGCTTGAAACCCTAATTTTGATTGTATTGGATGCTCACCCATCTTTGGGGAGACTGATGAAGCATGATGGTTCATCCATATTGTGATGATGATTTTCACAATGATGGGAAATCTAAGTGGTCAAAATTTGAGGTATTACAGTACGGCCGTCAGTTTCGCCAACGTGGTCCTCCCCATGATGCAGTTGTAGAGGGACGGACAATCCACCACCAAGAAACGCGTCTTCACCTGTCGGGCAGTTTCCTCAATCCCGAAGGTGACCATCAACTCCACGAAGCCCTATGATCTGGTTGTCGCGCCATTGAAGCCTTGCAGGTCTGACCCTACGTACGGGGACAAGTGTTGCTTGGTCAGCTAGAGGGTCTCGAAGAGGTGGACGTACATGATGTCCACCGAGCTCCCCTGGTCGACCAAAATTATGTGGACATGAAAGTTGGCCATCTGTGCCCGGATCAAGAGGGGGATGTTGGCGTTCGGTGCCCCACCGGGAAGTTCCTCGAGGTAGAAGGTAATCGAATTTGATCTTCCTTTAACTCTCTTGAGGGTAGGGGCTCGAGGAGTTGTTGCTTTCGGTTCGTCGAACTTCCTCTTTATCGACCCCACGGTCAAACGGTCAGGGGCTCAGCCAGATATTGCCAGGGCTTGGGGGAAAGACTCCCAGGTACTGAGGGCACTTATCGAGTCTTCAGTTGGGAAGTTCTTCCACATGTTTCGGACAGCTTCAGGGTTGTCAAGTTCTCCCAAAAAACCGAAGTCTTCAGGCCGCGTGATGCTCAACGTGACTTGCAGCGATCCGTTGTTGGGAGAGGGAGTTGACTCCTCGACATTCTAGGCCTCCTGGCCGCTGGGGCGGGGGACCTCTTGCTGCTTGGCGTACTTCTTCAGGTACCCTTCTTTAATTAGCGTCTCGATTGCGTCCTTAAGGTGGACGCAATCTTCGGTAACGTGCCCGTGACTGCGATGGAACCGACAGTACTTGGACTTGTCAGCATTTGGTTTGGAAGCCGCCGGTTTCGGGAAGCGGATTCCCCCTTTGACGATCTCTGAATTGGTGCAGTCGCTATAAATGCGCACGCGGGACGCGTTCAGCGGTGTGTAGTCTTTGAAAAGGCCAGACGGTCCCCGTGACTCGCGGGGCTCTTTGGTCTGGGCTTCTTTTTTTCTTTCCCCGCCTCGCCTAGGTGGAGGGGAGTCTTCTCTTCTCCTGTCTCCACCTCGCCTGGGTGGAGGGGAGTCTTCTTCCTTGTTGCCGCAAGGGCCTTCTCTGCACCTTGAATCGAGAGCAATTTGTGCAGCTTCAGCTTCCTCGAACTCAATATGCGACTAAGCCCTCTCGAGGAGGCCTTCAAAGCTGCGGGGATGGTGTAGTCTGACAGATTCTGCGAACTTGGATCCTATCCGCAAACCCTTGATGATGAGATACATTTTGATGTGATCGGTCACGTGGATTTCGACTGCTTCTTTGTTGAACCTTTCTACGTAGCTCCGGAGAGGTTCATCCTTCCCCTGAAATATGGCTTCCAGGGAGGCTATCGTCTTCGGATGTCGACGAGAAGCCGTAAAGTGTTTTCTGAAGCGCTCCCTCAGGACCCTCCACGACGTAATTGATTCAGATGCTAGGTTTTTGTACCAAGCCATGTCCCCTTTCCGAAGAGTCGTGGGGAATAATCGATATTTGATGGCGCCGGAGACGTTCCTGAAATCGAGTAGAGCTTCAAAACTCTCGACATGGTCATCAGGATCAGATGTCTCGTCATAGGTTCCCAAGGATGGGGGCCTCTCCAGGCCCTTAGGAATAGGGGCGTCCATGATGTACCTGGCCAGAGGGGTCCGGTAATCGTCATCCTCGCTGACTCCCGGGGACACAGAGGGGGAATGTTGTCCATGAACATAGTGACGTCTCGGGGAGTGGTCCTTTGGGCGTCCTCTCAGTTCCTCGGCGTCTGGCCTGCTCCTTTTATTTTTCGAGGAGCGAACTGGTCCCTTTGGTGGCGGGGAGCGGTGCCGTTTCTGAGGCTGTTCCGGCTGAGTACGCTCCAAGCGTGGCCTGCGACCCCTTTGAACCGGGGAGGGGCTACGAGATGCCGCTGGGGACTGCGAACGTCTCAGAAGTGGGGGTGGTCGGTGCCTTCGCGGGGAAGTCCGACCACGACCTTTCTCCAATGCCTCGATTCAGATGTTCTGGTTGGTCTGATTGACCAAAGCAAACAGGGTAGCGGTGCTTGGGTCCGCATTTGGGGACGGGTCCACGGGTTGGAAAATGGGCTGGAGGACTGTTTCCTGTCCGTCTTGGTGAGCTGTCTCGTACTCCACTTCCTCGGAAGATGGAGAGGCGGTGAGTCCGTATCTGACGTCGTTCTCCATGGCAGGTCGGGCAGAGTTGTTGTCGACGTGGTTGCCAGTGCTGAGCTGCGCAATAACGTTGTCTAGTGCTTGATTCGCCGACGGGTTGGCCATGATAGTTGTTGAACGGAGAAAGCTTTGGTTTGCCGAACAGAAAAACGGGGAAGCTTATAAGTTCCCACAGACGGAGCCACTGATCGTACCTGGATCAGACAGTGATAGTGGCCAACAGCGTCTGGAACGGTAGCTCCGGTGGTGGTGAGAGACGGCGGGGGGTGTACCTACAAGGTACTCCGACGCTCAAGTGAGAGAGTGTACAGAATATCAGCAAATACAGAAAGAGTGAGTGGTGAGAAGAATGTGTCTAACCTGACCCTCTCAAATGAGAGGGTATTTATAGAGAGCCCCCAGCGCGGGGCCAACGGTTACCTGCAATGAGCTGAATCAACTAGGCCCACTCCAAGTAACTGTTAGGGCTTACGTGTAGTAGTGAAGACCAGCACGTGGTCTTCGCCCTAGAGTAACTGCTCCTAGATTTCTGAAAGTAGGGCAGACCGAATCTTTCAGAAGTGGGAGGTTACTTGGAATGTGTCCACGCGGGGTAGATCTTTGGGTACTCCCCTCTGGGAGGACCCTTCTGTGTCGAGGAGATATGAAGCCCGTAGAAAGGGCACGGCCTCGCGGGGAGGGATAGTGTCTGTCGAGGAGTGACGTGTCGAGGAGTGACGTGTAGCATGCTCGCGGGGGAGAAGCTAGTCTGTCAAGGAATCACATCTTAGCAGGGTGTGATGTCCTCCTCTCCTATTGTCCCAAGTGCCCGACACTGCCTAAGGGTGTGTTTGTTTCGGTGCTAGAAAAAAAGTTCCCGGGAATCTGAGGCTGGAAATAATTATTCCATTGTTTGGTAGATGGGAAAGAAAAAAAATGCCTTGGAATAAATAATTCCCAGGAATAAAATTTACTCATGAAATTATGAATATTTATTCCCATGTCAAAGGGTGGGAATCATATATTCCCATGGGAATAAAAAATAACCAACTATAACTACCCACTTTCATATTATTTCAACACATTATTTTATATTTTTAAAATTTTAAAATTATAATTAAATCAATTTCAAAATTATTCCTTGGAACCTTAATTATTTACCAAACAAATTGATGGAAATAAAACTCCTAGGATTAACATTCCTAAGAATGATATTCCTGGGAATATAATTTTAATCTCTCAAACAAACACACCCTAAGTGCCCGGCGAAACTGTGGCTAGCACGTGGCAGTCGCGTGTCTTGCAGAAGGACCTTATTGGGCCTCCCCAGGCTGTATGGGTTGGGCCTGCTCGACTGTTGGGCAGCCTCGGCCCAGTCCAGAATAGTAATCATGAAAAATGAACGATAAAAACTAAAAATTTATTGATACAATCATTTTTATAAATGCTGTTGATGTGTTATTATTTGGATTTTTTTCTTGCTGTAATACTAGAGATTTGGCAATAAATGATGCTGATGTGTCATTATTTGGATTTTTTCACACTTACAATTAGAAATTGAAAAAAAAAAGCGGTCATAGTCTTCCACTAACTACATTAGAAAGTTGAAAAAAAACTCTTGGAATCCGGATTAAAAAATGGAGAGACGCATGTCTAATTTTTAGATTATTTTCAATTAAAATTATTTGGCTATTAGTAAAATATCATCATTTGGAAAGTCACTTTGAAAATGACATTTCACACTTCTCACTACATTGAGTAGTGAGAAGTCACTTTGATTGAAAAGATACATTGAAAACATATAATATCAATTTTGACCTTGATTCACTTGATTTGGTTGTGTTTGTGAAATCATAGAATTATCTTTTTCGAGCTTTCAAGCCTGCATGCAAATGTTCCGATGGAAAAAATCCTAAGCACGTTGATGGAAATAAATTTTTAATTTAAAATATATTTATAATACAATTAAAAGTCGGGTATTATTACTAAATTTCAATATGTGATCAAGTTCTGCCATTAAAATATACATGCCACTGGAACTCCCTTAATAGCAGCAGGATGGGGCACAGGTCCAGATGCAACATTAGGACAAACCTGTTTCTTCAATTTCAACATGTGATCAGGTTCTGCCATTAAAATATACATGCATTAAAAGCACAAAAACTAAGCCAACATATATAAACTTGGTCACTTTATGTGACTTCAACACTGTTAGCACTTGGTAGCAATAGTTAATGAGATTTCTAAAAGTATACTTGAACAATTTTGCTTGTACTTGTACACGTACAGTGGGGCATATACATATACATATTATACAAAATATTGTGCTCTTTGTTCTATGAGCTACAGAGCATGCACGTTGATGGAAATAAATTTTTAATTTAAAATATATTTATAATACAATTAAAAGTCGAGTATTATTACTAAATTTCAATATGTGATCAGGTTCTGCCATTAAAATATACATGCATTAAAAGTCTCAACATTTCTTAGGACATATGTTATCTGTATAGTAGAATTTCAATTGGTATCAGAGCAGGCATCCTGTTCTGTTTCTGAATGAGTTCTAGGGAAGATACTTTTTTATCTTTTGAACAAGGAAGGAGATTATATGATCAGACCATCCATTACTATTGTGTTCAAGGGGATTGGAAGCTAGGATGATAGCTTTTGAATCCAGCCTAACAACTACTGATGGTTGACTGATACTTTTGTGAAGATTATACCGCTGCTGGTGATAATGATGTTATTATTATGCATGGTGCCTTATAAGATGTTATGACATCTTACCTGGCGCTTGTTGAAGATGGTGTCAGCCTCTATAGATGTTCAAGCCATCACTAGCTGCGTGGGAGTAATATAAAGAAGAGAGCACTGTGATTTCGCTTCCACTAAAGGATCATCCTATGCTGCTTAGGAGATAGTTTCAACCAGGTACCATAAAGGTAATAAGAAGAAAAAGGTTGAGTTAAGGTCTTGTTTATCAAATTCATGATCTATGGATTTGGTAAACACTCTATGTCACGTTTAAAGTAGCCCAAGATACTTGAGTTTTCTATCAAGTCCACTCATAAAGGCACTTATGAATGTGTTTGATAAATAGAGTTCAGAAGAGAAGATGGTCAAGAAGAAGATCCACGAGTACTTATTTAAGAAGTGTGATATGAGAATGTCCTACCATTGAAGAAAGACAGGAGCAATATATTTTTGCTCCCAACCCTATAAGAGATTGTCTATGTTTGAGGATTCCCTATCATTATTCTTGGAAGGCAGCCTATTATGGAATAGAAATGAAGGAACAATATGGTTGTTCAAATGTCAGCACAATTGTACTGACATTTAACTAGGTTGGAATTGGAGTAAAAGTTGATCAATGTCAAAGCATTCTTATGAGTGTGAAGACATTGGATCTTTGTGGAGAAATTTTTCCTACTGATCTCAAGAGAAACTACATGAGGTTTCTAACTCTTGGAAAGTGATCCTGATTATCCAAGGATATTACTGGTTTGTCTGAAGATGGTCTTCTAAGGAAGATTTATGCTTTAAAGATTTCTTCCTAGGTTGTGCTCGATGTCTTATTCCTGATCTTGTAGCTAGAGTAATGAGGGGTGTCAACCTGAAGAAATAGGAGTTTGTAAGGACTAAACAGTTGTAGAGGGCTCATCTACTGAAGAGGTTTTTGGAAGATTCAGGAGGATGTGGTTTTCCTAGTCTGAACACCAAAGAGAACACTGAACTGTCAAGAGGTTGTGTATCAAGAAGCAAGTTGAGTCATGGATGTTAATCCTAATGTCTCAACATTGTATTCATCATCAGGATTCTCTAGCTAAAGGGGAGTCTAATGACATTTGGTGACTGAAGAATACAGAATTGGGATTTAAAATCAATTGCTATTTGTGGCCTTAGCAAGTATTTAATTGATTATCCTTTTGCTTGGTGTTCAAGAAAGATGATGTCAAAATGTCACACCAGAAGTGTAATACCCCGTAAATTATTTTACTCTGAATAATATTGGTATGATCAACTGGGTTTCGGTTTACTCTGAGAATTTATTGGATGAAATAATTAGAGTAAACTGATGAGCTCAGAGCAGACCCAATTAATATTATCTGACTCTGAGGTTTTAAGTGTTGGAGCTTTAGAGACTGTTTGGACAATTAGTAGTGTTACTAATTGATGATATTTTCTATATCATTTCTTTTCCTCTCATTTCCAAACATAGAAACTTTTGAGAAGAGAATGGAACGAAAGGAAAGGAAAGGAAGAGAAAAAGAGGAAAAAGTCCAAGAGCACAAGATCATCAACCATCACTCTTTCTTCATCAAATCATCTTCCAATCTTCATCATCATCATCTATTCAAGGTGGGCTATAGATAGAACCTTTTGTTTTAGATTTTCTTCAGGTCTAGAATCTAGGTTAGAATTGTGAGAAAATAAATAATCTTGACTTTAACGGTTGAAATGCGGTATAAACTATGTAGTATAATCTTTAGCCATGTATGATCATCTGTTAATGCAAGTTTGTGTGTTAGATGAAGTTTTGGATGGGTTTTTGGCCCCAAAGCTCGGTTTTCACACTGCTGGGAAACCCAGTTTCGTAGGTTCGCACTGCGAGTCCCCTAGCGAAGGGGAAAGCGAGCATTCACTGGTTACTCGCACGGCGAAGGTAAGGGCGAACATTCGCCAGAGGTTCGCACTGCGAACTTTACCTTGTTTTGGTTCTGCCACGATTCTCCAGACGCTCGCACTGCGAATGGGGTAGCAAACCCAGTGTGTTTAGGCATTCGCTGAGAGCTTCGCACTGCGAATGAGGAAGCGAGAATTCACTGGCTGCTTCGCAATGCAAGCATGACAGATCCTCCAACTTGTTTCTTTCATAACTTTTGACTCGTTTATCCGATGTGAGCATTCTTGGTATCGTTGTGAAGCTATGAACATCCTCTAACTAATGGAAGTGAGAAATAATTGTTTATTGCCTGATTAAATAAATTGGAGGGAACCGTGAATTGGTGTAATTTGTGGTATGTTGAATTATGTGTTTCGATTATGTGATTGATGACTATTTGCCTATGCTCTTATTGTTAAACATGTTTGATTATGAATGCATGTTAAAATATGGAATAGGTAGAGTGAGAAATATTACCGTAAATAATGTACGAAAGTGTGGAATGACATAGTGACTACGCTCGTGCATGAGAGGCCGAGGCGTGTGTCGAGTGATCATAACCAGTTTATCTTGAGGTGTAGTTTCATGAGACTCGAGCTCCTCCTCTGAAACGTATGCACAATTACTTGGTAGGTTTGATTCCCTACGTGTAGTACGATTGGAGCCTATGCTATGGGTAGAGACTTGTGATGGTTAACAGGCCATGAAAAGTGACGGTTCACGGTTAACAGGCCGATGATCCCGAATCCAATTTGTATGCCAAGTAACTACAAGGATCCCTGACTCGGGTCGTCTTCTAGACGTAGAAGCGGACGGGAAAAGGGGGATGCCTTGGTACGGTTATTAATTAGCAAGATTCTTGAGTTAACAGGCTCAGGACTTACCTTTGTATTAGTGTGAGTTAACAGGCTCACGAGTGCGGATCCATATAGGGTATGTGTGTGCTCAAAGTCATTTCCCTTCCCTTTTGACTTGAGTTAGGTTTGTTAGAACCTTGTAAAGACGAGAGGACTTTAAGATAGATAGCTCACTGAGATTTGATGTATCTCACCCCATGTTGTTGTTTACATCACAGGTACTACAGGTTCGGCGAAGGGTAAGGACAAAGTTGTTTGACTTTTCCTTACGGATGGTAGCTTTTTGTGGCAAGGCTTCCGTTGTGGAGAATTTGGGATCATTAGTTGATCTAGTTTTTAGTTTTATCTATTGGAACATCTTGTATATATAACATGCCATAGTGGTTGTATTAGGCTTTTGGGCATTTATATATATACTGTGTTACTAGGAACTTGTATATTTCAGTACCAAACGTATTATTCATGTATAATATATGCTTTGATGTATGTATATATATGTGGGCGTTACAAGAAGGTGCAGCTTCAGACAGTTGCAAGAAATCAAGAACCTATTTTATGTATCTGATTTGTCTTGAAGAATGGATACAGTCGATATCATCTGTGAAGTTCTCAAAAGGTTCTTATCTTGTCCTTAAATGTAATCAAGGTGCGTAATTCTAGTAATGGATTCAGAACCAATTTCAATGACCTGTTCATTGGAAAAGGAACTGATGTTCAACTAGATGTTGAACATCATTCCAGAAGAGTGTGTGCAGAATCTTGTTGATCCAAGGAGTGAACTTCTTGAACAAAGGAGTGATATAGCATATGCTCTGGATGCTCAACAAATGTATGTTGATTAAAAGTGTTGGAAATCTTCTTCATATTGGACTTGAAGAGACATTTGGTTTGCAGTCTAGAAAGTCTCTATCCAAGAAACATTTTATCCCGATAATTTTGCCAATGGTAATATATTCAAATGTGGACAATTTGTTTTCATAAAATGAATTACGATGATGATTCATGATTCATTGTTTTTCATTATATTCATAAACAAGTTAGGGAGGAGTACCTTTTTAGAAATTTAAATTTAATGGGACACTGAAGTAGATTGAAATAAGTCGAATCATGTTTTTGAAATTTGAAATAAATAAGTAATTTAAAATGCTTTTAGCATGTTAATATATGTATTAGACTTACATTCGAACTTCGTGATAATTGTTTTTGTTATGTATGTGTGTGCTCAAAGTCATTTCCCTTCCCTTTTGGCTTGAGTTAGGTTTGTTAGAACCTTGTAAAGACGAGAGGACTTTAAGATAGATAGCTCAATGAGATTTGATGTATCTCACCCCATGTTGTTGTTTACATCACAGGTACTACAGGTTCGGCGAAGGGTAAGGACAAAGTTGTTTGACTTTTCCTTACGGATCGTAGCTTTTTGTGGCAAGGCTTCCGTTGTGGAGAATTTGGGATCATTAGTTGATCTAGTTTTTAGTTTTATCTATTGGAACATCTTGTATATATAACATGCCATAGTGGTTGTATTAGGGTTTTGAGCATTTATATGTATATTGTGTTACTAGGAACTTGTATATTTCAGTACCAAACGTATTATTCATGTGTAATATATTCTTTGATGTATGTATATATATGTGGGCGTTACAGTTGGTATCAGAGCAGGTCGTATCCTCGACCTAGCCATGAAATAGTATAAGTATTTTCTTTCCGTTTCATATGTGTTGTGTCGTCATTGGTCTTACGTGTTATATTTATGGTATTGAGCCTGATCAACTTAATCCTATCTGTATGACATTTAGGAACATGGCCGACAGGCGCAGAAATAACTGAGGTAGACCGAGAACCACTCCAGCCAGGACAAATCCACCAGGTGGCGAAGAGAATGCCCCTTTGTATCAATTCATGCAGCAGATGCAGCAACAACAGAATCAGTTTGTGCAACAAATGGTACAGCAAATGGCTGGTGGCCTGCACCATCCAGTGGTTGTTCCTGAAGCTGTAGGGGGAACCTTCAGAGAGTTCATTCATATGAATCCTCCGAAGTTTCAGGGATGATTATATCCGGTAAAGGCTCATGAATGGATATCCGGTATGGAGCGGATTTTCTTGATAGTTTAGTGTAGTGAGGAAAATAAGGTTGTTTTTGCTTCTCACTTGTTGAAGGGTCCTGCCATGAGGTGGTGGGAGAGCGCTTCAGTCTTAATGACAATTCAGGAGGTACCGAAGGTATGGGAACAGTTTAAGATAACTTTTATGGAGAAGTATTTTCCAAGTTCCTTAAGGTCTCAAAAGGAATTCGAGTTTCAGCAGCTGAGACAAGGTAACTTGACTGTGGCTTCCTATGCGAAAAAGTTCGAGGTTATGGCTGCTTATTCTAGGCAAGCCATGTATGCTCCGGATGAGAGGTGGAAGATTGATCAGTTTCTGTTTGGTTTAAGGGCTGAAATCTCACATAGCGTATCTCAGCGGGAATTCACTAGCTATGCTGAATTGTTAAGGCAGTATTATGTGGCGGAACATAGTTTGAAGAAGGTACAAACGGAAGGAGAATTGCGTAGGATGAGTCAAAGTGAACGAGGGAGATCGAATAAACAGTTTAGACCGAGACAACAAATGTTTAGTGGGAAACAAGTTCAGAGTTCCAGGGCTAGTGCGCCTCCGGTATGCCGTACTTGTGGTAAGAATCATCATGGTAGGTGCAGTTTGGAGGGAATAAGGTGTTATCAGTGTAACAAGGTGGGCCATATGGCGAAGGATTGTCCTCAAAATAGGAATCGAGTGCAAGAGAAGAATACCGGTCGAGTGTATACCTTGGATGCAAGGAAAATAATGGGTGACAATTCCTTGATTGCTGGTACGTGTCTTGTTAATGGAAATCCTTGTTTTGTGTTATTTGATTGTGGAGCAACACATTCTTTTGTATCGATGCAATGTATGAAGCGACTGGGGTTGCAAGCTATTCCGTTGTCTCCACCCATGGTGGTTACTACTGCCATGGATAAGATTGTCGAAACACCGTTGATGTGTGAAAATTGTGTATTATCGGTGGATGGAAGAGTTTTTCAAATAGATCTTATTTCTTGCCGCTTAAGAAAGTGGATGTTGTTTTGGGAATGGATTGGCTTTCTGCTAATTCAGTTTTTATCGGTTGTAAGGAAAAGTTAATTATTATCCCGTCCGTGGAGGCTACTCCGAAGGATGTGTTGACTACTATTTTAGAAGGTACGGTGGGAATGATTAATTTCTTGTTTGAGAATGAAAAATTTGTTCTTTTGGTTCTCACTAAGGAGGAGAACGACGACCTTCAGGTTCTGAGTATTCCAGTAGCTTGCGAGTTTTCGGAAGTTTTTCCCGAGGATATCACTTCTCTTCCTCCGGAGAGGGAAGTGGAGTTCTCTATTGACTTGATGCCAGGAACGACTCCAATATCCGTTTCTCCGTATCGGATGGCACCACTCGAGTTAAGAGAATTAAAGGATCAATTAGAAGAATTGATGGCTAAGCATTTTGTTAGACCAAGTGTTTCGCCTTGGGGAGCTCCGGTATTGTTGGTAAAGAAGAAGGATGTTGTTTTGGGAATGGATTGGCTTTCTGCTAATTCGGTTTTTATCGGTTGTGAGGAAAAGTTAATTATTATCCCGTCCATGGAGGCTACTCCGAAGGATGTGTTGACTACTATTTTAGAAGGTACGGTGGGAATGATTAATTTCTTGTTTGAGAATGAAAAATCTGTTCTTTTGGTTCTCACTAAGGAGGAGAACGAAAACCTTCAGGTTCTGAGTATTCCAGTAGTCTGCGAGTTTCCGGAAGTTTTTCCCGAGGATATCACTTCTCTTCCTCCGGAGAGGGAAGTGGAGTTCTCTATTGACCTGATACCGGGAATGACTCCAATATCCGTTTCTCCGTATCGGATGGCACCACTCGAGTTAAGAGAATTAAAGGATCAATTGGAAGAATTGATGGCTAAGCATTTTGTTAGACCAAGTGTTTCGCCTTGGGGAGCTCCGGTATTGTTGGTAAAGAAGAAGGATGGTGGAATGCGGTTGTGTATTGATTACCGTCAGTTGAATAAGGTCACCATCAAGAAAAAATACCCATTACCAAGGATAGATGACCTGTTAGATCAATTGAAAGGAGCCTGTGTGTTCTCGAAGATTGACTTACGGTTGGGTTATCATCAGATTCGGGTGAAGAGTTCGGATGTACTGAAAACTGCGTTTAGGACCCGTTATGGTCATTATGAATTCCTAGTAATGCCGTTCGGTGTGACGAATGCTCTGGCAGTTTTTATGGATTATATGAACCGGATATTTCAACCTTACTTGGACCAATTTGTGGTGATCTTTATTGATGACATTCTTATCTATTCTTGTGATTCTCAAGAGCATGGAGAGCATCTAAGAATCGTTTTATCCATCTTACAAGAGAGACAACTTTTTGCCAAGCTAAGTAAGTGTGAGTTTTGGATGTCGGAGGTAAACTTTCTTGGTCACGTCATATCTCAAGGAGGTGTGGCAGTGGATCCATCAAAAGTAGAGGCGGTGATTAATTGGGAGAGACCGAAGAACGTTGCAGAAGTTAGGAGTTTCTTGGGATTAGCAGGTTATTATAGAAGGTTTATTAAAGACTTTTCCCAGTTGGCTTTACCGATGACGAGACTTACTCGGAAGGATTGTTCGTATGAATGGAATTCGGCTTGTGAAAGAAGTTTTATGAGTTTAAAGAAGAGCTTGACGATCGCTCCTGTTTTGATTATTCCTAATCCTAGCAAGTCGTATGAGGTATATTGTGATGCATCGAAAAAGGGATTAGGCGGTGTGTTAATGCAAGATGGACATGTAGTGGCTTATGCTTCTCGACAGTTGAAAGTCCATGAAGAGAATTATCCAACGCATAACTTAGAATTGGCCGCAGTTGTATTTACTTTGAAAGTGTGGCATCACTATTTGTATGGTGTACATTTTGAGATGTTCAGTGACCACAAGAGTCTAAAGTATCTTTTTTACCAGAAAGAGTTGAACATGCATCAAAGGAGGTGGATGGAATATTTGAAGGATTATGATTTGGAACTAAAGTACCATCCGGGTAAAGCGAATAAGGTGGCGAATGCTTTAAGCAGGAAAGTGTTGCATAGTGCCGACTTGATGATGTTAGAGTATGCCTTAATGGAAAAGTTTAGAGATCTAAATCTTAAATTTAATTGGACTCCTAATTGTGTGATTATGGGGAATTTGAATGTCACCTCTACTCTTAGGGAGGAAATCCGACAAGGACAAGAGTTGGATGAGAAGTTACAAGAAATGTTGACTCAACCGGGCTTTGTGCGGACTACCGATGGAATCATCTTATTTAACCAAAGGATTTGTGTTCCGAATGATGTGATGTTGAAAAGAAGGATTTTGGAAGAAGCGCATAAGAGTATTTTTACTATACATCCTGGTTCTTCGAAGATGTATCAAGATTTAAATAGAGACTATTGGTGGTCCGGGATGAAAAAGGATGTTGCGGTATATGTGTCGGAATGTGCGGTATGCCAACAAGTGAAGATTGAACACGAAAGACCGGGTGGCTTGTTGCAACCTTTAGAAATTCCGGTGTGGAAATGGGATAGTATTTCTATGGACTTCGCAGTGGGATTACCCCGTGCGCAAGGCGGTTATGATTCAATTTGCGTAATTGTAGATTGGTTAACGAAGTCTGCTCATTTCTTGGCCGTAAAGACTACTTATAAGGCAAGTCATCTCGCAAAGTTGTTCATTTTGGAGATTGTGAGATTACATGGTGTTCCTTCTAGTATTGTTTCGGATAGAGATCCAACGTTTACTTCAAGATTTTGGAGAGCTTTTCAACAAGCTATGGGAACGAAGTTGTGTTTGAGTACGTCGAATCATTCGCAAACGGATGGTCAAACGGAACGGACAATACAAACGCTGGAAGATATATTAAGAGCTTGTGTATTGGAAAGTGGAGGAAATTGGATAGAATTACTACCGTTGATTGAGTTCTCTTATAACAACAGTTATCATGCAAGTATTGGTATGGCTCCTTATGAGGCACTATATGGGATGAAGTGTAGAACGTCGTTGTGTTGGGCGGAGGTGGGCGAAGATAGAATTTTGGGACCCGAGATTATTCACGAGACCACGGAAAAGATTAAAATGATCCGTGGAAAAGTTAAACAAGCCCATGATCGTCAGAAAAGCTATGCGGACAACCATAGGAGACCTTTGGAGTTTGATGAGGGTGATCATGTATTTTTTAAGGTTACTCCGAGATTGAGATTGAAAGGACCATTTAAATCGAGGAAGTTAAGTCCAAGATACGTGGGACCGTATCAGATCTTAGAAAGAATTGGTGAAGTAGCATACAGATTAGCCTTACCGCCTTCTCTGTCAGAGATGCACGATGTTTTTCATGTATCTCAGCTTCGAAAGTTTGTTCCAGATCCACTTCAGCCAATTCTACCCGACACTATTGAGATAGAAGCATATTTAACGTTTGAGCCTCAACCGAGTCGTATTACGGGAAGAGAAACTAAGGTGTTGAGGAATAAAGAGATTCCTCTGGTTAAGGTTCAGTGGGATGAGACGCATCCGGGAGATGCAACGTGGGAACTAGAATCAGAGATGCGAGACACTTATCCTCATCTTTTCAGGTAACTGCTTTAAATTTGTGGGCGAATTTCTAATTAAGGGGGGGAGGATGTAATACCCCGTAAATTATTTTACTTTGAATAATATTGGTATGATCAACTGGGTTCCGGTTTACTCTGAGAATTTATTGGATGAAATAATTAGAGTAAACTGATGAGCTCAGAGCAGACCCAATTAATATTATCTGACTCTGAGGTTTTAAGTGTTGGAGCTTTAGAGACTGTTTGGACAATTAGTAGTGTTACTAATTGATGATATTTTCTATATCATTTCTTTTCCTCTCATTTCCAAACATAGAAACTTTTGAGAAGGGAAGGGAAAGAAAGGAAAGGAAAGGAAGAGAAAAAGAGGAAAAAGTCCAAGAGCACAAGATCATCAACCATCACTCATTCTTCATCAAACCATCTTCCAATCTTCATCATCATCATTTATTCAAGGTGGGCTATAGATAGAACCTTTTGTTTTAGATTTTCTTGAGGTCTAGAATCTAGGTTAGAATTGTGAGAAAATAAATAATCTTGACTTTAACGGTTGAAATGCGGTATAAACTGTGTAGTATAATCTTTAGCCATGTATGATCATCTGTTAATGCAAGTTTGTGTGTTGGATGAAGTTTTGGGTGGGTTTTTGGCCCCAAAGCTCGGTTTTCACGCT
This sequence comes from Lathyrus tuberosus, assembly GCA_022829125.1. Lineage (NCBI taxonomy): Eukaryota > Viridiplantae > Streptophyta > Magnoliopsida > Fabales > Fabaceae > Lathyrus > Lathyrus tuberosus. Next base: position 12,977,426 of record JALAZF010000048.1, read on the forward strand.
GCTGGGAAACCCAGTTTTCGCAGGTTCGCACTGTGAGTCCTCTAGCAAAGGGGAAAGCGAGCATTCGCTGGTTACTCGCACGACGAAGATGAGGGCGAACATTCGCCAGAGGTTCGCACTGCGAACTTTACCTTGTTTTAGTTCTGCCACGATTCGCCAGACGCTCGCACTACGAATGGGGTAGCGAACCCAGTGTGTTTAGGCATTCGCTGAGAGCTTCGCACTGCGAATGAGGAAGCGAGAATTCGCTGACTGCTTCGCAATGCGAGCATGACAGATCCTCCAACTTGTTTCTTTCATAACTTTTGACTCGTTTATCCGATGTGAGCATTCTTGGTATCGTTGTGAAGCTATGAACATCCTCTAGCTAATGGAAGTGAGAAATATCTGTTTATTGCCCGATTAAATAAATCGGAGGGAACCGTGAATTGGTGTAATTTGTGGTATGTTGAATTATGTGTTTCCATTATGTGATTGATGACTATTTGCCTATGCTCTTATTGTTAAACATGTTTGAATATGAATGCATGTTAAAATACGGAAAAGGTAGAGTGAGAAATATTACCGTAAACAATGTACAAAAGTGTGGAATGACATAGTGACTACCCTCGTGCAAGAGAGGCCGAGGCGTGTGTCTAGTAATCATAACCAGTTTATCTTGAGGTGTAGTTTCATGAGACTCGAGCTCCTCCTCTGAAACGTATGCACAATTACTTGGTAGGTTTGATTTCCTACTGTAGTATGATTGGAGCCTATGCTATGGGTAGAGACTTGTGATGGTTAACAGGCCATGAGAAGTGACGGTTCACGGTTAACAGGCCGATGATCCCGAATCCAATTCGTATGCCAAGTAACTATAAGGATCCCTGACTCGGGTCGTCTTCTAGACGTAGAAGCGGACAGGAAAAGGGGGATGCCTTGGTACGGTTATTGATTTGCAAGATTCTTGAGTTAACAGGCTCAGGACTTACCTTTGTATTAGTGTGAGTTAACAGGCTCACGAGTGCGGATCCATATAGGGTGTGTGTGTACTCAAAGTCACTTCCCTTCCCTTTTGACTTGAGTTAGGTTTGTTAGAACCTTGTAAAGCCGAGAGGACTTTAAGATAGATAGCTCACTGAGATTTGATGTATCTCACCCCATGTTGTTGTTTACATCACAGGTACTACAGGTTCGGCGAAGGGTAAGGACAAAGTTGTTTGACTTTTCCTTACGGATCGTAGCTTTTTGTGGCAAGGCTTCCGTTGTGGAGAATTTGGGATCATTAGTTGATCTAGTTTTTAGTTTTATCTATTGGAACATCTTGTATATATAACATGCCATAGTGGTTGTATTAGGCTTTTGGGCATTTATATATATACTGTGTTACTAGGAACTTGTATATTTCAGTACCAAACGTATTATTCATGTATAATATATGCTTTGATGTATGTATATATATGTGGGCGTTACAAGAAGGTGCAGCTTCAGACAGTAGCAAGAAATCAAGAACCTATTTTATGTATCTGATTTGTCTTGAAGAATGGATACAGTCGATATCATCTGTGAAGTTCTCAAAAGGTTCTTATCTTGTCCTTAAATGTAATCAAGGTGCGTAATTCTAGTAATGGATTCAGAACCAATTTCAATGACCTGTTCATTGGAAAAGGAACTGATGTTCAACTAGATGTTGAACATCATTCCAGAAGAGTGTGTGCAGAATCTTGTTGATCCAAGGAGTGAACTTCTTGAACAAAGGAGTGATATAGCATATGCTCTGGATGCTCAACAAATGTATGTTGATTAAAAGTGTTGGAAATCTTCTTCATATTGGCCTTGAAGAGACATTTGGTTTGCAGTCTAGAAAGTCTCTATCCAAGAAACATTTTATCCCGATAATTTTGCCAATGGTAATATATTCAAATGTGGACAATTTGTTTTCATAAAATGAATTACGATGATGATTCATGATTCATTGTTTTTCATTATATTCATAAACAAGTTAGGGAGGAGTACCTTTTTAGAAATTTAAATTTAATGGGACACTGAAGTAGATTGAAATAAGTCGAATCATGTTTTTGAAATTTGAAATAAATAAGTAATTTAAAATGCTTTTAGCATGTTAATATATGTATTAGACTTACATTCGAACTTCGTGATAATTGTTTTTGTTATGTATAGTATTCTTGTAATAAATAATAATAAATAATTTTGAAAATTGATAATTTTTAAAATATTATTTGTAAATCTAATTATGATATATTGAAAATTCGTTTGTTAGTTAAATATCGTTATTTTAGTTGTAGAAATAACTAATACTTTTAGAAAAAGTGAGTATATTTTAAAAAATATAATAATTTTAATTAAAATAAAAAATTATTATATTCTGTAAAAATTTATATATGTTGTTTATTAAGATATATAGCACACATTAATAAGATAATTATTGAATATTATCTTTTATTTAATACAAATAAAATAAAAATATTTATTATTATTATTATTATTATTATTATTATATTATTATATTATTGTTATTATATTAATTATATTATTATTATTACTACTACTATTATTATAATAGTCAACAATTTATTGATAAATCCTTTTTTCCCGAATTTTAGATAAAGAGTGATAAAATATTATGATTATTAAAAAATTAATCCTTTATTAGTATACATATCGTAATTATGTTAAAAAAAACATATCCTCATAATGCAAATTATAAGTATTTTGTTAAAACATAAACTCATGAATATAAAATTAATAAAATTCAAATATAAGTTTTAGATATAGATATCAAAAATGAAAAAAAAAATTATATCAATTAAATAGAAAAAAATTTAAATATCAATACATCTTTAGAATTCAAATTTAGTAAAGGATCTTCTTTTGGTGACTAAAATAAGAATATGTTAGTAATTTTTGAAATATTTTTAATTACTATGAAAATTTATTTATTTTTTCCAAATAATGGAAAGTTATTTTTTTACAAAATATTTCTAAAATAAAGAAATCAATTATTTTCCAGCATATAGTATAGAAATGAACATTTTCTTTATATATATATATATATATATATATATATATATATATATATATATATATATATATATATATATATATATTGTTCTGAACTGGGTCAGCACCTGCCCCACAGTCGGGCAGGCCCAACTCTTTGTCATATTGGGGAGGCCCAACAAGGCCCAATTCTCCTCCCCGTCGGGCACACTTAGCACTCTCTGCAGTCGGGCAGGCCGCCACCTAGCACGGGGAGAGACCACGCGTCTTCCCACGGACTCCACATGCCCCTCGCGCGGGAACACGTCATCAGGTAACTACCCGCTTCCTAGAGAATTGGTCAGCCCACCTTCCAAAGATCACGGTGCAGTTATACCAGGGCGAAGGCCACATGCTGGTCTTCCATACGCCACTTAAGCCTTGTAAGTTATTTGCATTGGGTCTGGCAATCCAACCCAATGCATATGGCCCAACGCTGGGGGCACACTATAAATACCTTCTATCATTAGAGGGTCAAGTATTCTGAATTTCACTCACTACTAATTTCTATATTTGCACTCTTTTTACTCCGTCTCTTACTTTGGCATCGGAGTACCTTACAGGTACACCCCCCACTTTCTCACCACCATCGAAGTGTAACGGAGCTCACGACGTGTTGTTGGCCACCGATCTATTTCTGATCAGGTACGATCATATATATATATATATATATATATATATATATATATATATATATATATATATATATATATATATATATATTTCCGATGAAAAAAATTGTTTGTACTTTTAATTGAAATATTTTACTAAAAAATGAGTTTATTTCTATATACATGATGAAAAATATTTCTATTGTTAAATTGATTTATATTTGAAAAAGATTTTATTTCTATAACAAATTTTAATTATTGTAATATATATTTGTAATTCGCATTTTTACTCAATTATATTTGTAATTCACATTTATATTTGAAAAATATAGTAATTATTAATTATTGTTATTAATTATTTGATTTAAACTAAATTAAAGACTATGATTTGATGATTTGAAGTAAGATTATATAAACGTACTTTTGGAGTAAGTTAAGCCTCATTCTCATTTAATATACTACATCCGTTCCTTTTTATAACAGACAACTCACTTTTTAGGGTCATTGAATAATCAATGTATTTGGCAAGTTTATAGACCTAAAAAGTAACTTGTCTCTTATAAAAAGGAATGGAGGTAGTATTATTATTATTTATTATTAACATTATTATTATTATTATTTATTATTATTATATTAACTATATTATTATTATCATTACTATTATTATTATAATCAGCAATCTAATCTAATAACTACTATTAAAATGATTCCGCGCTGATTATCCAATTTATCCTTCTGTTTCAATCCTTAATTACACTTAACAAAAAGGGCATTATGGACTTTAAACATTGTTGCTGCAATATTAGCCATTGGACAATAAATGCTGCTGATGTGGCATGCTCTTATTTTGTTGGTTTTATTTTTCAATTAAATTAATTGATAATTTTACTCTATTTTTAATTTATTATATTTTGTATAATGGAAAGTCACTTGCATAATAATTAATTTAACCTAATCTGTATTTATATATTAGACGTGGTTGCACTTGAGAATGAAAAACCGGCCGAAAAATTGTTTGAACTTCCCACTGCACACGATATTCATCTCCACCCACTAGTTTCTGTTAGCGGAACAATCGAGGGGGTCAACGAGGGAGCATTTCTTAATTGGGACAGACCTTTGTGAGATACACACCACATACTCACCTAAAACCTACACAATGCTCCCCCTCATGTGGAAGGTCTCTTTTTCCACATATACTTGTATCACCGTTGAACTCAACGGAACACCTTCTACCCACATCTGCGGGAAGTGTTTCGATACAAGTAAGTCGGTCCCTTTCTCGAACCAAAGGCTCATGATACCATTATTAGCGGAACAATCGAGGGGGTCAACGAGGAGCATTTCTTATTAGGACACACCTTTGTGAGAGACACACCACATACTCACCTAAAACCTTAAGGTGATAGGTGTGTGGGTTCTCCCACTTATAAAGTGTTTAATCTTCCATTTTCTAATCAATGTGGGACTTCTTCCTCACACTTGATTCTCAACCGTTTCCAAGATTCATTCAATCTATTTTGCTGTTTGCTATTAGGTATATTAATACTCTTCATTACATGTTAAACCCTACATTTTTCGATTCTCATTATCCTTACCATGCCATGTAAGTTTTTAGGTTCTCATACAACACCAAAATACAACTTCAGTTGTCTCCATCTCCCTCCTTCTATCCCTGCGTCCATCTTCTTTTTTTCTTTGGGTAAGCTTTTCATCTTCCATGCTTCTATCACTTTTTAAATGTGTGTTATTCTATTTTTCATCGATTTTGCATCTTAATGTTATTGTTAATGTAATAGATGTCTCACTTATTAGTATTAATTTACAGATTTTTCAGATTATTTTTGTGGTGATGTGATTTGATTTATGAAGTGTGGTGGGTTTTGATTTAGGAATATGATCTTTCAATATTTGTTTTTTTATGGTGTTTGTATTTGATTTTTCTTTGGTTGCACCCCTTCAAAATTCAGTCAAAAGAAGCCCATTCCTTTAAAATGAAAGGGTTGTGTTTTAGAATGATGAAGAGGTTGATTATGTTTAGTTTAGAGTTTTTTATGAATGTTGGTGAATGTATCTGGAAGATGCAGTGTAGATAATGGTGGTGCCCTTAGTATGAAAAGGAATGTTATGGTTTGATTTGATTTTATGATTAATGAAATTGGTTTAAAAATTGGTTAAAGGAATTGGTTAAATGTAGAAGATGGTGTAAGGTTTTGACTACTAAAAGAATAATGGTTCAAAATGTGTAAAAAATTGATCTGTTACGTGAAACAGAATTAGTCCCCTCTTCTTAAGAAAATGGGAACCAATTAATTTTGGACCAAAAAAAATAATAAAACCCCAAATCAAATTTTTTTTATTTGGTTTTTTAATCAAATCTTCTCCTAATTGGCCTTTTTAACTGAAAATAAAATCAATTAAAAACAATAAACTAAAAATTTTTTTTCCATTTTGAATCAGAACAAAAATAATATGTTATATTAAAAAAGTTTCAAAATATTTTTATTGATTAGTTATTCAAAAAATTATTTTTATTATTTGATTATTGATATGCAATTGATTGCATTTAATTATATTTGTTATGCAATTGATTTTTATTATTTGATTATTGATATTCGAAAAAGAAATATTTGATTCAATTTTATTATTTTATATTTAAAAAAATTCAAAAAACTGTTTTTTAAGTTTTTTTTCTATAGAATATTTATTTTAATTAGTTAGAATATTTATTTTACTTTAATCAAATTAACTAGACATCATCAACACAATGGATACAAGGGTACAAGAAACTTATTAATGGGAAAATGTTTACTTCATCAACAAAATTATTTTTTATAAACAGGAATAAGTTAAGCACCTTGATGGAAATAAATTTTTAATTTAAATTATATTTAGTATACAATTAAAAGTCGGGTATTATTACTAAATTTATACCAAAATTTTTGAATTTTTATTGTAGAATTGAGTTTTAAGTAAACATTAACCTAAATAAATAAAAAAAATTGTAATTTAAAAAATATATTAAATTAGAATAATATTAAAAAATTTAATACTTAAAATTATTATAGTAATTAGGGTAATATTTTTAATTTAATTTTTTTTAATCAAAATAGTAAAGTTGAACATATTTTTAAATTATTTTTTAGATCACAGCTTATTTTTATTAAAAATCGTGTATTTTTATGAAATATTAATAAAAATAACGTATTTTATTAGTAATATTAATAAAAATCGCCTGATTTTTTTTAACATTTCTTAAAATACTTTATCAAGGAGTTAATTGACCAATTAATTCAATTAAAATCTTTTCAATAAATTAAATGATCCATTAAAATTCAATTAAACTTAAATAATAAAATTAAATAATATAATATCGATATCTTTTAAATCAATGTTTTAAAAACCGGACCGAACCGGAGATGAATCCGGGTGGATCAACCTTTTAAAATCGCTATTGGGTTAAAACCGGAGTTAAACCAAAAAAACCGGATTGAACCGTCCAAAACCATTCGAACCAAAGAACCGGATCCAGTTTTGTAAAACCGTCCGGTTCAAAAAAATTCATCAAATTTACCATTTTTAGAAATTTTTTAAAATGTTAATATCAAAACTTAACATACATTTCCCAATTACAAAAGAAGATTCACTGTGTTTTTTACAACCATACAAACTTGATATTGTTGTATTAAATTTGTAATGGATTTTTAAAATATTAATTTTATTAAGTTGAGAACATATAATAATGTGTGACATATCTATGAAATTTCGTTTCATATTATTAGTTTATTTAATAAACGGTTCGACCTTAGGTTTAACCAGTTTAACCAATTGAACCTTAAACCGTAAGTTTCACCGGTTCGATCTCCGGTCCGGTTTTTAAAACATTGTTTTAAATAGCATTCAAAAGTACTTTAAGAAAAAAAAAACTATAGGATTTTGAACAAGATTAATATAAGATATTTTTATAAATGGACACACAGGTACAAGAAACTTATAAACAGGAAAAAGTTTACATGTCGATACAATTATTTTTTATAAACAGGAATAAGTTACAATATTTTTTATAAATGAAAGTAAGTTATAAATATTTTAATAAATGGGAAAAATTCAACTATTGATAAAATTCTTTTTATAAACGAGAATAAATTACAAATATTTTTTTATAAATTGACACACGGTTCAACGCGCTTATAAACGAGAAAAAGTCTACATGTTGATACATGGGTAGTGTGAACATATCTATGAGATACCGGCTGTAGACTGGTCATTTTAATGTTTTGCTATTGTTTTATATAATTGAAGTTATAAAGGGTTGTATAATTATTTATAAATACGGATCAATACTTAAAAGTTGGTGCATAATATTAGTAGATATTTGAAACTATGTGAATATTTATGGACTGCAAAATAAGTTATTCTATAGAAAATATTTTAGAAAAATAATTAGGAGTACAAGTGGAATTATTAGAATAAAATTTGACTTATTTAATTAAAAAATTATAATTATTGAAATGTCACTTCTTTATTTGAAAAAAAAAACTAAAATTTTACTTAAAATTACTTTTAGAATATTTATTGTAGAATTTATAAATATATATTAAATTGTTATAGAAAATTATTTGTTAAATTATATGTAAAACTATATATTAAATTGTCATTTTTAATTATACGTTAAATTATAAGTAAAAATAAATTTTTAATTTAAAATATATTTATAAACGGGAATAAGTTATAAATATTTTTTTACATGTCGATACAATTAATTTTTATAAATAGGAATAAGTTACAATCATTTTCTATAAACGGAAATAAGTTATAAATATTTTTATAAACGGGAAAAATTCAACTATTGCTAAAATTATTTTTATAAACAGGAATAAACTATAAATACTTTTTATAAATTGACACACGGGTTCAACGCGCTTATAAACGAGAAATAGTCTACATGTTGATACACAGGTAGATGTGAACGAATCTATGAGATATCATCTGTAGACTGGTCATTTTAATGCCAATCTTTTTATTTTTTATATATTAAATCTATTAGATGCCAACTATAGACTGATCATTTGATTGTTATTTTTTCATACATTGAATTAAGTTTGATATATTTACTTATGCTATTGTAGGAATGAAAAATTCTATCAAGAACTTATTATTGTTACAACGATGAAGTACGATGTTCAAGTCAAATATTGTTTATTGAATGATATTACTATATATTTTTGAATACCATATGTAGGAAGTCTTAATTTTGTATTTGATAATTTATACGTAATATTGTTGTGTGATTTATTAACCTATTAAAGGTTATGTTCTAAAAAATTTAGAATCTGAAAAAATATTGCAAGATTGATAAGTATTTTTTACAACATAGCGTGTAAATACATACATGACCCGTGTTGTAGACTGATCATTTTAATGTTCATGTATTATATCTATAAGAAGTGTTAATTTTGTATTTTGTAATTTATACATACTATTGTTGTTACATTTATCCACCTATTAGATTGGTTACGTTGTAAAAATTTTAAAATCTTAAAAAAATTACAGGATTGACAAGTGATTTCCGCAACGTAGCGTGTGAATACTGACAGGACCCATGCGAACGCACGGGTAATGTAACGCCCTGTATAATATATATCTAAAATAATATCATACAAGTGTTTTATTTGGTAGTGACACCATCATAAGTGCCTATTGGCATAATTCACATACTTGACCATTTCTAATACATAAAACAATTTATGGTACAAGACATGGAAATTAGCCAAAACAATAAAAACTAAGATCATTATACAATATTCTTCAGTGTACAAGAAAAAATAATACACAGCGGAATAAGCTCGACTAAGCTTCTCTTGAAACTTCCAAGCATAGCTCCACTTGTAAATCAAACCTGCAAATACCTCCTGAAAATAATCAACAATAGTGGGGTGAGATACATCAAATCTCAGTGAGTTCCCTATCTTATGGATTCTCTCGGCTTTACAAGGTTCTAACAATCCTAACTCAAGTCAAAGGGGAAGGGGAGTGACCTTGAGTTCTCAATCTCACAATTTTACAATCGCACACTATATGGAAACATGTTCATGAGTTCACTAACTCAAAATATGACTAATCGATAACCACACCAAGGCATCCCCTTTTCCCGTCCGCTTCTACGTCTAGAAGTCGACCCGAGTCATGGATCCTGGTAACCTACTTGACATACGAATGGATTCGGTTTCTACGGGCCATTAACCGTTATGAACCGTCACTTCACACGGGCCATTAACCGTCACAAGCATACGCTCCCTGAGCGCCATTCATACTGCACGCGGGAATCAAATTTGTCAAGTAGTCATGCCTATGTTTCAGAGGAGCTCGAGACTCATGAAACTGCAACTCAAAATAAACGGTTACGATTATGTGATCTCACACAAAACGTGATTGTATTCGACAATCACAAGGCCACAATGCCTTAAGGCCACATTCGCCTTTTCTCATAATCACAAAAGTTCAACATGTTCCATACTAGTGTTTCACTCTCTCCTAGACCAATCTCGTCACGGATGTACCTTCCTACATCAGGTGCCCGAGCCTTGCCATCTAGGTTAACTACTCCAGGCCAGAACTCGCCAATGAATGCACAAACGTCGCCATCCAGAGTTTCTATCACAATTCTATTCACAACCTAGAATTATAACAATCTTAACTCTGCCATTTGGTTTGGGGTAAAGTTTCCTCACTCTACCTAATTCATATTTTAAACATGCATATTTCTTTCATTCACAATTCACAATTAGATAGACATGGTATAATCACAATTATTACGAGTAACACATATAATAACATAACACATAAGACACCTCTTTCAGGTTCCCTCCGATTCATTTAATCGGGCATCGAACTCAATACTTCCACTTTTATCCCGTAGGATATTTTCACAACTTTACATCGGTTATAAATATGCCTCAACCGGATTACGATTCAAAAGATATGGAATTTCAACATAACACATAAACATTATTTCATTCATTTTCCACCAAATAATTCATCTGACATAATACCCCTAATTTTCACTTTTTATTGGGTAGCGGATTGTCATAGCTTCACATCGATATAAAGAACGCTTAAATCGGACACCCGAGTCAAAAGATATGAATTTAAGAAAATATTTTTATTTTTGTTCCAGGTCGCGCTAAGCGGGCCCCACCCGCGCTAAGCGCGCTCCTCGCTGCCTGGAAAGGGTGAAAATTCTCCAGGCCGCGCTAAGAGTGAAATACAGCGCTAAGCGCGCTCTGTGTTATGCAGAAAAATAAACCGTTTGTAACAGTAACTTCCCATCCACAATTTCACCCTCAAAACCATACCCAATCAACAAATAAAGGTATGAGATCATACAACACAGTTTATAACTCATTTTATCCGTTAGATTTTATTGATTCAACAATTTATCATTTTCTCTCAATTCTAACTTAAGTTCCAAACATCCATTTCTAGAGCTTAGAGTTTCTAACTAGAACCCACCTGATAAATGAAGAGGAGTTTGAAGAAGAAGGTGATGATGATGATCCATGGGTTTTCTCTCTTCTTCCTTTTTCTCCATTTCTCTTCCTTTCCTCTTCTTTCTCTTTTCTTCTTCTCCTTACTAACTTCTTCTTCTTTCTTCCTTTTCTCTTTCCAAAGATATATATATATATATATATATATATATATATATATATATATAAACCAATATTATATAATATGATCCAACAGGGTAAAATATCTCCAATTGATATTTTGTCATCTCAACCCAATTGATCAATTATTAGAGTTACCTTAAAATACTCCCTTAAACTAATAAATATCACTCAGTCTTTTTAATAAAATAATTGATCTCTTATGATATCCAATTGAGCACTTAATTAATACGGGGTATTACAGGTAAGCCGCTAGTTTGTTGATAAAATATTTTTTTCTTGTAATTGTAGAAAACGAGGGATAAAATATTATAATTATTTAAAAAAATAGTCATTTATTGTTGTACGTAACTCGTAATTATCTAAAAAGAATACCTCCTCATAATGCAAATTATATGAATTTGTTAAAATATAAAATTAATAAAACTTAAATATAAATTGAAGATCGTGATATTAAAAATGAAAAAAAAAAGTAAGAATTAAATCGATTAAAATAGGACAAATTAAAATATAAATGGATCTTTGGAATTCAGATATAGTAGATGATCTTTTTGGCGCCTAAACCATATTCTTTTCTAGTAAACAAAAAATATCAGTAAAACGAGAACAATGGGTTCTCGAAACCACTTACAGAAAACCGAGACCAAGCTCGACAAAAAGAAGATTACAAAACCAATTAGGCCTAATGAAAGTAGTTCAAGGGAAATGTAATACCCCGTATTATCGAAATGTTCAATTTGGATATCATATGAGATCAGTTGAGTATCTATGTGCTCTATCTTTGGTATATTGGATTAATGGAATCCTCTAAGTACTTTAAGTATTGACATTTGGGATCAATAGAGCAACTGTTGAACTCTGAAGAGGTCAATTATTTCAATTCACGAAAGGATTTTAAGGTAACTTTAATAATTGATCAATTTAGTTGAGACGATAAAATATCAATTGGAGATATTTTACCCTATTGGAATTATATTATATAATAAGCATTATATATATATATATATATATATATATATATATATATATATATATATATATATATATATATATATATATATATATATATATATATATATATATATATATATATATATATATATATATGTAAAGAAAAAGAGAAAGATAGAAAGAAGAAGGAGAAAAAGAGGAAAAGAAGAGAAAGAGGGAAAAAGTCATAGATGAAGAAGAAAAGCTTGTGGATCATCTTCATCGATTCATCATCTTCTTCAAACTCCTCTTCGATTATCAGGTGGGTTCTAGTTAAAAACTCTAAGTTCTAGAAATAGGTGTTTGGAACTTAGGTTAGAATTTGAGAGAAAATGATAAATTGTTGAATCAATGAAATCTAACGGATAAAATGAGTTATAAACTGTGTTGTATGATCAATATGTGTATAGAATCATCTATTGATGCTTATTTGTGCATTGTTATGCTGCTGAGATTCTGGGTTTTCGCAGGTTCGCACTACGAATCCCCTAGCGAAGGGGAATCGAACATTCGCTGGTTGTTCGCACGGCGAAGGTGAAGGCGAACATTCGCCAGAGCTTCGCACTGCGAACATTACCCTATTTTGGTTCTGCCACGGTTCGCCAGACGTTCGCACTGCGAATGGGGCAGCGAACCCAGTGTATTTAGGCATTCGCTGGGAGCTTCGCACCGCGAATAAGAAAGCGAGCATTCGCTGGCTGCTTCGCATTGCGAACATAGCAGATCCTCCAACTTGTTTCTTTCATAACTTTTGATCCGTAACTCGGATCGGGACGTTCTTGGTGTCATTAGAAAGCTATGACGACCCTCTATCTGATATAAAGTGAAAATCTTGGGTATGGTGTGGGATATTTCATTTAGTGGGAAAAGAAGGAAGGTAATGTTTTGTGAAATGTTGGAATTGACATCTTTTGGATCGTAAATCCGATCGAGGCATATTCATAGCCGATGTAAAGTTGTGGAAATCTCCTACGGGATAAGAGTGAGAGATATTTATTTGATACCCGATTAAATGAATCGGAGGAAACCTACGTATTGTGTTAACTAGGTAAATGTGAAAAGTGATGTTTTATGTGATGTGTGATTATGTGAGTTTACTTGTAATATTTGTGATTATACCATGTCTATCAAATTGTAAATTGTGAATGAGAAAATATGCATGTTAAAATGAATTAGGAAGAGTGAGGAAACTTTACGCCAAAACAAATGGTATAATTCTAGGTTGTGGATAGAATTGTGATAGAAATTCTGAATGGCGACGCTCGTGTATTCACTGACGAGTTCGGGCCTAGAGTAGATAACGTAATAACAACGCTCGTGCATGAGAGGCCGAGGCGTGTGTCCATTACCGAATGGTATAGAATGAGCGAAACACTAGTATGGAACATGTGTAATTGTTACGTTTTATTGTTAAAGGCATGAGAGGCCTAAAGGCTATGTGGCCTGGTGATTATCGAATACAATCACGTTTATGTATATGATAACGTAATCGTAACCAGTTATCTTGCGGTGTAGTTTCATGAGACTCGAGCTCCTCCTCTGAAACGTATGCACAATTACTTGGCAGGTTTGATTCCCGCGTGTAGTACGAATGGAGCCTATATGGTAAAGAGACTTGTGATGGTTAACAGGCCATGAGAAGTGACAGTTCACGGTTAACAGGCCGATGATCCCGAATCCATTTCGTATGCTAAGTAACTACAAGGATCCATGACTCGGGTCGACTTCTAGACGTAGAAGCGGACGGGAAAAGGGGATGCCTTGGTAAGGTTATCGATTCGTAAGGAATCTTGAGTTAACAAGCTCAGGACGTAATTCCTTCCGTGTGATATTTATGAGTTAATAGACTCATGACATGTTTCCATATAGTGTGAGATTGTGAGATTGTGCACTCAAGGTCATTTCCCTTCCCCTTGACTTGAGTTAGGATTGATAGAACTCTGTAAAGCCGAGAGGATCTATAGGATAGGGAACTCACTGAGATTTGATGTATCTCACTCCACTATAGTTGCTTTATTTCAGGTAATTGCAGGTTTGATTTGCAAGTGGAGAAATGTTGGGATGTTTCAAGAGAAGCTTGGCTTTAGTATTTCCGCTGTGTATTTGTTGTATACAATTGAGGATATTGTATATTCTTAGATTTTATTTTCTTTGGCTAGTTTCCATGACTTGTGCCATAGATTGTATTTGTGTTTTTAGAATGGACAAGTATGTGAACTATGCCATTAGGCACTTTTGATGTGTCAGTACCAAATAAAATGCGTGTATTGTATTATTCTAGATATATATTATACAGGGCATTACAGGAAACCTACTAAAATCATAAAAGCTATAATTGGTATCGGTAATTTTCCCGATGAAATACCATCTCCAAATTAACGCCTTAATATTCCAAACCGCGTCTAAAACGTTCCAAGTATCATTCCTAAAATTGATATCATTCCTCATCAACCATAAGTACCAAACGGTAGCCAACCAAATACAACCTTCCCTCCCACTCTTCACTTTGTTCCTCTTACAAAACGGCTCCATTTTAAGAAACTCTCTTTAATATTACTAGCACCGAAATCCTCAAAACTAATCCACTCGGCCACATCCTTCCAAACTAATAAAGATACATTACAACGTAAAAGAAAGTGAACCAAAGATTCTTCCTCCAAAGTACAAAGGACGCAACACAAATCACTATCCGGAGCAAGACAACCTCTAAAATTAAGAGAAACCTTAGTTTGAATCCTATTAATAAAACACCTCTAACCAAAAACGTTAATTTTAAAAGGGACATGCATCTTCCAAACCATAAAAAAAACATTATCAAAATGATTATTAGGACCAAAAGGGGTACGGTGAAATTGAAGGAGAGAATAAAAATAACTAACCGAAAAAACCTCCGGCCGAATAGTCGTCCAAGAGACCGAATCAAGCTCCACAAAATCTGGCCTAACATGCTGCACATCGGCGCGCAACAGCAGCAAATCATCGGCAGCAGCATCATCAATTGTATTAGGCACCCCAAAATCCCCCCAACACCAATCCTCACCATACCAACTACCCATACAAGCAACCGCCACATCTTTAAGGCGAGACAATTCAAAAAGGCGAGGATATTTATCCTTAAGACAACTAGCTTCCACCCAATAAGCAAGCCAAAAAGAAGTTGAATAACCATTCCCAATAGAGAATCTACAATTAGAGACAAATAAATTTTCCGAAACTCCTTTATCCAACCCAATAATATCCCTCCACCAAAAAGAGTACCGTGACATCCTACTACAACCATTCCCGAAACCCACAACTCTCAAATTCACATCTCCATACCTTACTTTAAGAATCTTGTACCATAAAGCATTTGACTCCGATAAGATCCTCCATCTCCACTTATTAAGAAGCGCCGAATTAAAATCATCCACCATTCTCAATCCTAGACCACCTTTTTCAATAAGAAGGCACACCTCCCTCCAACTCACCCAATGAATTTTTCTAATCCCCTCCTTCCCTCCCCAAAGGAAATTATATGTTTGTGACCAAGTAAGAAACAATTATTATTAACCAAATATCTCTAAAATAATGAATATTTATTTTTATTTATTATTAAAAAAAATTATTATGAACATTTATGTGAGTTAATTTTAGATTTTGACGACTTTAAATATTTATTCATAGGGAACGTATAAAAAATATATATATTTACATATATATATATATATATATATATATATATATATATATATATATATATATATATATATATATATATATATATATATATTTGAATTTAATTGATATGCATTGAAAGTGTACAATTAATTTACACTGTCAATCAATCAATCTCGTGTATCATACTGTAATTTTTAAGTTAATAGTATAACATGACATATTAATAAATTCGTATTGGATGCATAACAATTAAACTCTTTAAATTTTGACTGAATATTTAAAGTTATGAAAATCTCAAATTAACTCACATTTATGAATTTAGATATTTTATTCAAATTCAATTTAAAATTTATTATTATTTCTTTTGAATCTTGGTTATAAAAGAGAGAAGACTAAACAATGATTCATCATTAAGTCATTTTTATTATTCACAATAATTCAATAAAAATGATCCATAAACTATTCCTTCTCACGTGTTTGGTGATCTGTATATCTGGTCATCAATTTGACAGAATGCAAAGAACATTGATAGATGACATGGAAATAGAGAGGCAGTTAAAACTGATTAACAAAGTTCCTATCAAGAGTATTCATGTATGTCACACTCTTCTTACTTGTCATTATCTTAGTTGAATTTCATCTTGCTTCATGTATAAATAACCATGCTTTTGTTTGAATATGGTTTTTATAGACAGAATTTGGTTACATAGTTGATTGCATTGATATTAATAATCAACCTGCCTTTAATCATCCTTTGCTAATGAATCATACGTTGCAGGTATGGACTCAATTAATTTTAATAATAACAAAAATATAATATATTTTCATTTTATTATAATTTTTATTATATTTTTCTTCTATTAATTACAGACACACCCCAGCTTTAAAATTACAAACAAAAATAATAGAAAAAATAGTACGAAGACATTATTTACTAAGGCTATATTTGGCCTTTCAAAAGACCGGTGTCCAACCGGAAGTGTTCCTATTAGAAGAACAACTAAAGAAGATTTAATTCGAGGAAAATCATATTTTAATAATGGTTTGGTTGATCATCTCCATGGTAATCATGTATGTTTTCGTTTGCACTTAAATTTTTTTAAATACTTAGTATCATTATATTATTTTAGTTTCAACTATAAATAGTTATAGAAATTTGTTTTCAGTATGCAGAAGTTATATCAAAACCGGATCGGTATTATTTCTATAATGGAGTTTCCGGAACAACTAGTGTTTATAATCTAAACATTAAAAATAATCAATCAAGTTCAGCTGTGATGTATATTCGAAATGGACCGGATAGCACAAATTATATAGGCATGGGATGGCATGTAAGTTTCGTTTATATATATATATATATATATATATATATATATATATTTTTTTTTTTTTTTTTTTTTTTTTTTTTTTTTTCTTTCACATTAAAATTTATTTTTGTATTAATTGTTAATTTGATTTTTGTGTTGATCTTAGATGGCTCCAGAGTTATACAACGATCATGACACTCATTTTTATGCAGTATGGACGGTAGGAATTTTTGTTAGTCATTTTATTTCTTTGGATAATTTAAATTTGTATACTTGTACCTTTGACTAGTTATTATGAATTTTGAGGTTTGTGTATTTTGCCATGGTTTTACTGGCTAAATTGAAATTATCTTATGGCCTTTTTTATCCAAAATATTTATTTTTATGTTTTTTTTCATTATTTATTTTTAATTAATGTTAATTAGAATAAACTTTTATTTCTTTCTTATATATTTAATGTTGAAATATAACAGACAGATAATTTCAAGAATACTGGATGTTTTAATTTACAATGTCCGGGATTTGTTCAAACTAATAAAAAAAACTATCTCGGTGGACTAATTGGGACCACATCTATCTATGGTGGAACTATGGTTGAAATGACATTATCTATTTCTCAGGTCATTTCTATACTATGAATTTTCATGAATGAGTATAAATATTAAACATACTAATTAAAAAAATGTGTTAGATTTTATATAAAATATTTTCAAGGAATTATCATTAGTCATTTTATATATTGTGTTTTTGTGTTCAGGATCCTGAATCAAAAAATTGGGTGTTATCTAATGAAAATGAGATGTTAGGATATTATCCAGCTTCATTATTTCCCAACATGGCACAAGCCCATCAAGTAGGATGGGGTGGTAGAACATCTACCACTAAAGGTAGTCCTAGTCCTCAAATGGGTTCTGGATATTTTCCTGATGACGTATTTACTCATTCAAGTTATTTTAAAGATATTGCATTTCAAGTTGATTCCAGGGGAACCCATTTCCCCTATGTTCAAGATGTAGAAGCAGTCGCTGACAAACCTAATTGTTTTTTAGCTAAATACTATGGATTACAACATGAAGTTGGATATTCTCTCCAATTTGGAGGACCAGGTGGTAATTGTGGTGATTAATTTTTATTATTATAAGTTTGTTAAAAGTTAAATACAAATAAAATTTTATTGACATCTATGTTTTGAATATTTTAATTTATATATTTTATTTAATTTTCAAAATATTTATTTAATTTGTTTTTCAAAAATACATATTCCATTTCTTATCAATAAAGTCCACGTATACTTATTTAAATAACAAGAGTGACCGAATAAAAACTTTCTGAATTTAGGAATTAATTATGTGAAATGACATCTATTGTCACTCTACGATATTTCTTAAAAAATGACCCTCTAAATTATTGTACACAGATCTTCTAACTAACATATTTATTTTTCATTTTTATCAAATAGACTATATATAACAATGTGTCCTTAAAAGAAATCACTTTTATATAAATACAAATAGACTTATAATCACTCGTGAAATTTTAATTAAATAATCTTTTAAACAAAAAAATGAAAAAAAAAATATTTTAATTGGTTACGAGAATGCTAAGAAATTCTACAACTAATTTTTTATTTTAAAAATCCTGTAATTAACATAATTTTTAAAACATTTATCACACAACTATTTTTTGGGTACAACTATAAAAATTCCATTTATTTAACATTATTAAATGTACAAAAAAAA
Source organism: Lathyrus tuberosus (assembly GCA_022829125.1). Taxonomy (NCBI): domain Eukaryota; kingdom Viridiplantae; phylum Streptophyta; class Magnoliopsida; order Fabales; family Fabaceae; genus Lathyrus; species Lathyrus tuberosus. The sequence goes on from JALAZF010000048.1 coordinate 12,996,436, forward strand.
TAAGACTCTAAAGCTATGTTTATAAACTTTTAAATCATAGTGCGAAAAAAATCTTATTTTATTATTTGAATATGGACCAAAGAAAATTTTACATTCTAACCAAAAAATAGAAAAAATAACGGTGGTAAGTTTTGACACCACCCCATCAAATTTTAACTAATCCAAACAAAAAAGTTTTATTTTGTTATATCGATACCTATGCATCTCATTTCATTCCATCAATCTGAACAAAGTCTTCGTCCCAAAATAAATTGAAATTCCAAATCTAAAATATGAATCAAACAAACACACTTATAATCTAAATTTTCTTTCTCTCAGTCAGTTGCAAGACTTGAAATTAACAAATCCTAGGGTTTTCATGCTCATCGCCACATAGCCATAGTTTCCTTAATTGTTCATCCTTTGATCATTACCCATGCAATGAAACACCATAACTATCTTCCTTCAATAGTCATTTTCTCATTCATTAACACTTAATAGTCTTATCATCATTTATTATCTGGAACCAATAGGACTTATTTTACACAATTGTGATCGCAATGTGTACCTTACACTTGAATGAAAATCGTACAAAAGGACCAAATATGTCTTTTCATCTTTCTATCTCAAAATGAAACATCTAACATTGTGTGCCCATTGGCGAGAGTATTATAACTAGCTTCTCTCAAGCAACTTATATCTTCTATCAATATAAAGACCAATTTTGTACTAGCATAATTTCATTGTGCATAGGAAAAGATAATCTAAAGGGAAGTAAGACAATTATGGCAAGCTAACTCCGGATGAGTACCAAGCTCGCACCATATATCGCCAAAGGTTGGGTGCCAAGTCTCCCACCGGTAGAAACACTCGCCCATTGGTTGCATCGCTCATCCACTTATTAAAATGTGTGGAATGATGTTTACTTATACAGTAATGGGATGGTTAGTCAAAGAAGAAATCCACATTTTTAGGGATAATAGGGGAAATAACAACTCCACTTCTCCTAATTACTAAGATTAGTAGTAGACATTGGAACTTAATGCTTTTTTGCAATAAGGACTTGGAATTTTGAAAAAGTGGAGGGCACACTTGTAATTCTCCTTTAAGTTTCCTTTTTCTAGAAACCCTCACTTGGTCCTTGTCTCATTCTTTACTTCGTTGTGCAAAACATAAATTGAAGAGAGAGAGAGAGAGAGAGAGAGAGAGAGAGAGAGAGAGAGAGAGAGAGAGAGAGAGAGAGAGAGAGAGAGAGAGAGAAGAAAAAACGAGAAAAAAGGAGAAAATTGGAAGGAAAGGCTTGGATGTGGAACTTTGAGGTTTTGAAGTGAAATCGGAGCTTAGATAGTTAACCACCTTCATCTACTCCTTCAATTTCCAAGTTCCATTAGGTAGTTAGGAACAAAACTGATTTTGGGAAACTTTCCATGTTAGGGAAAAGTTGGGATTTTTAAGTGTTCTTGTTATTAATTGTGAAATCCATGCTTTGATTGTTTTATCCATGTTATTTGTAAATGTTTGATGTTGTTTTGTTGTGAAATAATTTCCTATAACATGTATTGCTTGTTGTATGTGATCTATGTTGCCTTAGAGTAGATTAAAACTTGAAATTTTGGCATGTTTGCTAAAATTCTACAGAAAAAAAGATCTGGAAGGAATGAAGGATGCCACCCCCAAGTGAGGCTACCTGTCATGACCGTCATCTCTAATGATGGTTGTTGTAGTTGGGGACAGACATTATCCTCTATGATGGGCGACATCCCTAGATGACGCCCGTCATCACCTACTGACGGGTGATCCCTTTTTGGCATCCCCAGGTGACGATCGTCATGTCCCAATGACGAGCCAAGTCATCACCCTGATTATTTTAATTCCATTTTAGCATAAATGGGATTTTTTGAGCGGTTTCGTCCCTTTTATGATTAGTATGCTATGTTTGGGCATTTTTCAAACCGAAATAGCGTGTAATATTAATTAATATAATAGTAATGTACTAAGTCCAACTGACTTGAGCCTTAATTAATCTTACATACTAAATTCCAATTGGAAGGGTTGTAATTAGTACTAGCAATACTATGTGCTAAGTCCAACAAAACGGGGTCATAATTAGTGATGTGACTAAATTCCTATAGGAAGGGCCGTAATTAGTATAAGTGTATTGCTTTAAATCTAGGAGCCGTAAAGACACGTTATATTGCAATACTATTAGATCGAATATATTACATTATTAATTTATTGTTGTGTTATGTGAATTATAAGAATAAAAAGTCAAAATGAGAACCCGTATGACTCATTTAGACTCGTGGCTAGATTATTCCGGTTATTAAATGCGCGTAAAAGATGACTAATTATACATCTTGTGTAACACCATAATCCTCGACTAAATATTTAAACAAAATATTTTGAATAAAATCAAATATTAGAGTGTCACCAAAACGTTTTTTTTTTTTTGGAAATCTTGGTATCCGGTCTTACGACCGACTAATCCAAGAGGGACCAATTCCACCATCGACTAGTGGGGGCCCCGTTTAAAGCCAGAGCAAAGCTCCGTATGGACTGGCCCACACAAGGATTGATTGCACCTAGTAGGATTCAAACTTGAGACCTTGAGAGGAGCACACTCTCAAGACCCAAGCCTCCACCACTAGGCCAACCTTTGGGGGTTGAGTGTCACCAAAACGTAAAACTTCAAAAAACCAAATAGTCATGCAAATACGCAGCGAAAATTAAACAAAGTCCAACATAAATTCTCAACAACAAATCCATCAAAACAAAACAAAACATCACATAATGACGGAAAACATTCCATCCCTAGTGTTATATATTAGAGTGACTCCTATAAGACCCAATGATAAAAACTAAAGGACCATATAAGCCATCCCCTACTCATCAGCTACTCATGTACCTGATTATTTGTACTTCCAAGAAACACACACGCCACAACAACAAACAGGGGGTGAGAATACATCTAACAATTATTAGTAGTGAATAACAGCAGGACAAGATAATAATCACAAATGTAATAGTATTCTCAATCACACTCAAAACAAAATCAAACAGATCATAATACAGATGTAATGCAATGCCACCATCTACATCTCATATGCATGTGGTACCAAAATCACTAGCATCAGATGTATGTTAGTGATATTCTCATGTATTCGGTTCCTCCTTGAGTTGTGTCCCTCTATGGACATGACATCACCATAATCCCTCTCTGGACAAGGTGATAACACCGCAACACACCACATATTTGGCTCGACTTGCACCATTTTTACCGTTGTTTTATTGTCATTTCTAGTGTTATACTAGTATTTTGTCTGTATTTCAGGTACATAGCCAAGAGAGAGCCATACTTGAAGAAACGGAGCGAAAAAAGAGGAAAACGGTGAAAAAGGAGCAGTTTACACACACGGCATCCAACTTGGTGAAACAAAGCATTTGAATGATTGTTCAAAATTACACAAGCATAAAGTTTTCTAGAAAGTTACAAATAATTTTAACTATAGTAATATCAGAGGTGGAGTGCATTCCATGTCCAGGGTAAGAGTTTTTCTTCAAGCTCTGGTAATTTGTATGCTCCGTGAGATATTTTTTGGCATATGCGATACGGGCCTTCCCATTTAGGCTGTAGCTTACCCTGCTGTGGAGGGTTGACTACTTCTTTTAGTATCAGGTCGCCCTTTTGCATCTCCCTCGGCTTCACCTTGGATTTGTATCTCTTGGAAGCCTTATGTTTATTAACAAACTCTCGGACATGGGAAGCCTCTCATAGCTCATCGATCACATCCACACACTTCAATCCTATCTTATTTACTTCTTCGTCGAAATGGGCTCATTGCCATGACAGTGTCTTAATTTCTACATGAATTATCGCGTCCGCCCCATAAACCATAGAAAACAAGATTTCCTTGGTGGTGGACTGTGGCGTGGTGTGGTACGACCATAGTATCTCTTGGAGCAGCTTTTCCCATATTATCAATAATTTCATATGTCTTTACGTTAGAGGGAGCGGGCCCAAGATATCCACGCCCTACTGGTAGAAGAGCCAGGGCGAGGTCTTTGATCGGAGGAGCTTTGTTGGGGAATGCTGAAGGCCAACATGTGTTTGGCACTGGTAACACTTCTTGACTAAAGCAATGATATCCTTCATTAATGTGGGCTAGTAGTAACCCGCTTTTAATAGCTTGTGGGCAAGAACCTTTTCTCCGATATGGTTGTTGCATGCTCCCTTATGAACTTACACAAGAACTAAGGCAATGTCGTTCTCTAAGAGAGCTTCCCTGAGAGCATGGTGTACTTGGCAGCTTTCCTTCTGATATTCATGTCTTCTCCCTCTTCAGGTGGGAGGTCACCATACTGCAGGTAACGCAATATGGGTGACATCCATCTAGACTCCCGAATGATCTCTACGGAGTATGCTTCACTTGCCTTAATGTTGGGGAGGCCATAGTTTCCTATATGACTCTCATATTGAACCCTGCAACCTTTGAGGTGACCAGCTTTAATAAGAGGTCCTCCTTGAGGTTCTGTTCACGGGGGACATGCTATACTTTGAAATGAAACGTGAGGACAAATGTTGTAACTTATGCATATATTTTATCAACATAGGCTCCTTGGTTTGGTATTGTCCCCAGATCTAGTTGGTTACTAGTTAAGAGTCACTTTTTTCTTTTAATCTAGTAGCTCCTATTTCCATGGCAATGATCATACCAACAATGAATGATTCATATCTTGCTTGGTTGTTGTTCGCATTGAACTTAAACTTCAATGCTTGCTCAATAACTATACCGCCTAATCTCTCGAGTACTATCCTTGCACCACTTCCTTTTACGTTAGAGGTGCCATCCATAGATAACGCCCATTCAGATGAAGGATCCTCTTCAATAGGAGAACTGAGGTCGGCTACAAAATCGGCCAAAGCTTCTGATTTTATACTTCCCCTCGGAATGTATTAGAGGTCGTATTCCAAGAGCTCTACCGACCAGGATACCATTATTCCCGCCAGGTTGGGTTTCTTTAACACATGACAGATGGGGTAGTTAGTTTTTACTAGTATGGTGTGTCCCTAAAAATAAGATCAGAGTTTTCTTGTAGCGATGACAATGGCTAACACGAGCTTCTCGGTCTTTTTGTAACGTGTCTCTGCTCCCTTGAACACTTTTCTTAAAAAATACACAGGTTTCTCCACTTTGTCTATTTCTTGGAGAATGACTGAGCTCATCGTCCGCTCAATAACCGAGAGGTAAAGGAGAAAATGTGAGTCTTCTTTCGGGTGAGTGAAGATCAGGGGAAATGTAAGGAACTCCTTAATCTTGGAGAAAGCTTCCTCACACTCGGCTGTCCATTCGAACTTCTCCTTTTTCTTTAGGGCAGCGAAGAAAAGGAAAGCTTTGTCGATTGCGCATGAAAGGAAGCGAGAAAGGGCGACTAGGCGTCGTGTCAGCTGTTGCACTTTCCTTCACATTAGCAGGGATACTCATATAGATGGCCACCTGGCACTTGTCTAGATCAGCTTCAGTTCCCTTTCTCGTCAGCTTGATTCCCAGAAATCTCCCCTCTTATACTCTCAAAGAACATTTGACAGGGTTTAGGCGCATGTGATATTTTCTCACCGACTGCAGGATATCCTCGAGGTCATCGGCATGGTTGTGCCCTTTTGCCGTCTTGATAATCATGTCGTCGACATACACCAAAAGCTTCTGCCCTATTTAATGGGCGAACACAGTGTCCATGATGCGCTGGTAGGTGGCGCCAAATTTTTTGAGGCCGGAAGTTTAATACCCCAATTTTAAATTAATATTTTATTTAATTATTGGAGTGTTCATGTGTGTGTTGTTTGATTTATTATTCTGGATTATTTGTGTTATTTTGGTGTTTGAGGAATTTATGAGTGTTTTAGTAATTTAATAATTACTGAAAACATACAATTTAAGAGCGGAGAAATAAAATAGGATTTATTTAATTTATTAGAGTTAATTAGATCATTTTAATTAATTAGTAATAATTTGAGTAATTAGAATTATTAGGAATAACTCATAATATTATGGATTTTCATTAAATATTTATTCAAGTGCAATTTTTATTTAAAATCAAATAAAAGTGGGACATTTTAATTGAAAACTATAATTTTTTGAAATAAAATAAAAATTGAGATTTCATGTTTGAAATTATTAGAATTAGAGGGGAGTGTGAGTAATGGGGTGTGAAATTCAATTGGGATAATATAAGTTCTAAAGTGAGGGGTTGAGCTAGTGTACGAGAAATAAAATTACAAATTGGGAAGTGGAAGATCGTGGGATTTAGAATACGCAGAGCTTTGGGAAGCTATTGTAGGAAAGTGAAAGCTTCAATTTCGATGTAAGGGGAACTACTTTATCTATTGGTGATTTTTAGGCATTTAGGATGGTAAGGGTTTCTTACCCTCCTATCAACGCCATGGATGCTTTATGTACTTTTTTCAATTTCCTGTATTTTGTGAAATGTTTAGTCAAATAGGGTCTGGACAAAACCCTATTGGCATCGATCAAATAAATATTTTTGTTTCTGTATGTTATTGTGGTGACCAAATGAGATTTGGGATAAATCCCTTATGTTCACCGTAATAATATATTGCTATGATGAAATTGTTGTTTGTTATTATTTCTTAACTTCTAGGATTTCAGTCAAATTTGAGAATTGTATTGGTCTGTCTGTTCTGGTGCAATCTTGTTAATTTGGTTTGTTTCCCAATGCATAGAAACTAAGTATTTTAAAATGTCAGAAAAACAGAATTTTCTTAAAATTGCATTTTTTAAACAAAAAATTGGAAAAATTGAGTATGGGCGGTATGACTAAACGACAAGGTTGTACGGCTGTATGGAAGGGATATACAACTGTATGATGGGGCTGCACGGTTGGAGCTGTATGGGTGCACGGAGGGGGTTGTACGACGAGGGCTGTATGGCTGGGGTTGTACGACAGAGGTGTACGGTTGGGATTGTACAGGTGAACCGTGGGCGGTAGGCGGCGTTTTAAGCGGTTTTCGAGTTTAATGGTTAGTTTGGAGAAATTCGAGCAATTTTGTTGTCAGTAACATTTTTGATACGTTGAGAAAAAATTATTATTTTAGAGTTTATTTTATTTGTGTTAAACCGTCAATCTCTAAAGAGTTTAGTAAGTTAGTACTCGTGAAAGTTGTCAATAGGGCACTTTCGAGTACTTTGAGTACTCAAGGGTCACCCTAGAGTTGTCAAGTTTTGTTGACGAGTTATTTAGAGTTTCCTTGTAAACTCTGTGGAATTATTTAAATTATTTTGTAGATGATGTTGAGAATCAAGTGTGAGGAAGAAGTCCCACATTGATTAGAAAAGGGAAGATTAAACACTTTATAAGTGGGAGAACCCACACACCTATCACCTTAAGGTTTTAGGTGGTTATTGTTAGACGGTGTGGCTAGTGATCGAGAGGGGGGGGGGTGAATATATCACCTCCTTTTAAACTCAAGGATTTAAAAAAGTTTATCAGAGTCTTTCAAGTTAGCGGAAAAATTATGATCCCGAATCGACTTCCGTCTATTCTGAACCAGCTACTAGAAAACCGGACACACGAGTTTATGCTGGATTTATTAGGATGACAAAGATATATTAACACCAGATATGAATCGACTCAAATGCACTTATCATACAAAGACTGTTTCCAATGAACAAAACACAGCAAACAATTTTGTCAAACACTTGGCGTGTATGCATTCAACGATTAACAATAATGGTGATTTTGACAAAGATTTTCGTACCACTATTGTATCTTGAAACTTTAATACACAACACACCAAACGAATCACAAAATTGTTGAAAGCGTAAAGAGATAAAGATAGAATAGGATACGCAGAGATTTGGTAAGGAAGTTCCCCACTTCCGTCCTCGCGTGTGGGTACGTCTCCCTCTCAATTTCAAAATGAAATTGAGACCTGTTATATCAATAATGCTGAATTCGTTCTTTACAAGGTTACAATACAAATCCAGTAATCTAAACCCCAAGATCTTCCTATTGTATGAACCTTCACTTGATCTGAGCTTGATCAAGAATTTTCCTGCAAGAAATACAGACAATTCACCGGTTCCACGACCTGTTTGCGAAATCTCCAGATTTCCAAACCCTACGCTGCGGCTGAATCTATTCTGCAATCGTGACTAACAAACCCTCAAGAACACACCCGTTCTTGAAGGACAAACCAAATGGTTTTTCCTCGAAACCCCCTTTGTATCTTCAACTCAGCTAGATCAATGATCGTACCACTGAACGTTATCTCAAAGATCCCTTAATCCGAAGAACAAAAATGATTATGTGTTGATGTTCTTGAATTAACGAGATTGAGAAGATGATGAAGACAAAGTCTCTTTCAGGTTTCTAACACTGCTCTTGAAAAATCATGCACACCAAACTTGTCTTTTGCTTTGATTGCACTTTTTCACTCTAACCAGAATTTTTTTTTTCTTCAAACTGAACTGTCATAACACTTATATATGAAAACAGAAACGGTTAAAAGCAACAAACAGCTCTATGTATCGATACAAGAGTCGTATGCGTCGATACATAGTGAGTATAACACATGCATGAGTCGACACATGGTTGTATGCATCGATGCATACTGTACCTGTTAATTTTCAGTATGTAAAATAAATCATGCATCGATACATGATGCACATGCGTCGATACATAGCTCAATCACAAAGGAACATGTGTCGATACAAGTATCGTATGAATCGATACATACTGAAGCAAAATTATTTCAGAATGTGAAGTAAATCATGCATCGATACATGATGCGTATGCGTCGATACATACCCTAGTTACAAAGGATCATGTATCGATACAAGTGTCGTATGAATCGATACATATTGAAGCAAAACGGTTTTTTTTTTGTGAGTTTATCAAAGGTATGTGTCGATACAAGCCACGTATGAATCGATGCATACATAGGGAAAAACGTTTTTATGATTACAATGATGATATGAATCAATTTGCATTGTCTTTTAAATCATAGTAGGTATGAAATCATATGTATGTACAAACTAATCATGCATACAAATCTTATATCATGCATATCACACAATTTGCAATCATACAAAAACTTAAAGGCTTGCTCACAAACTCCCCCTTTTTGATGATGGCAAATTTGCAAGATGTGATAGAGCACTCCCCCTGAGTTTGTGCATGGCTGTCAACATCTTGTTGTCTTTCTTCTCCCCCTTTGTCAACATCAAAAAGAAGAGATAGACAGTCTGGTGAAATTGATGTAACAATAGACAGCAATATTGATATAGAAGCTCACAATCACCAAGAATGAAGCTTAACATAACAGAATCATTCACAGAGAATGATAAGACAGGGAAAGATTAACACAAGTAAACAGAACTAAAAGAAATAAGCATTAAAATTTTAAGAAAGTACTTGGAGTTTACATAAGCAGAACCAAAGCAAATGAAGTTTGAACAATGTAGCAAGGAAACTGAAACAACATGATGATGAAATGAAATGTAATGAAATGACATGATGCTAGCCTAAAAAGGGTTATGGCCTCCACAGGACTCCTCATCCTCTCTATCAGGATCTCTGAAGCTTGGTGGAGGCGGCGGAGGAGGCATCTCATCAGGATTATGGCCCATGAAATTGTATCCAAGTGTGATATTCTTCATACTGTTGCGCATAAGAAACATGCGTTTCACAAAGTAGTTTGGCCAATTAAGTGGAACCTTTTTGTGAAGAAGGTACACAGGATGAATGTCTGATCGATCCAACCTAGAATGACCACCAGACTTTGGACGCAAGATGTGCGAGACAATCCAGTGAAGTATTCTAGGTATGCTTGTAATCATACCAGAAGTGATGGGTTCATCCTCTCCGAGAGGTCTATCCAATTTGGAAATAGATGCAACATAGTCCCTTATTTTAAACTCCGTATCATAACTTTGGTCATGCCATTTTTTCAGTCCAGGCACCCCAAGCGGAATTTGAAACACTTTCTCCCAATCAGTGGCTTCAAAAGTGTAAGTTTTGGTGCCAATTGAGCATCTGAACATATAGCCTCTACCAGTTTGCAGACCAGCATAAAATATACGAATAAAATCCTCATGATAGGCATCATTTATGGCCAAAAATGTACCAAGGGTTTGTGCCTTCAATAAATCAACGACATCGTTGAGATGGAGGGCAGATGCATCAGTTTTATCAAAGACATGAGGTTTCATAACTAACCTTGTCTTGAAAGAGGTCTCAAACTCCTCAGCGATGGCAGGATGAAGAAGAGTGAGAGCACTGGGAGGGATTTCTGGAGGTTGTGGAGACTGACCAGACGTCCCAATGGGTTCCTTTCCTTTTCCTCTTTGTCTAGCCGGTATAATTCTGGGAGGCATGGTGATGTCATGATAATGATGCTCAAATACAATTCATGAATCAAACGTTAATGTTCAAACAACATATGCAATGAAATACATATAAACGATCTTAACGAATTTGTTCTACCATACACTAATCACAAAGTTCCAAAGAGATTTTAGAAAAGAATGATATTACCTCTGTTGAAGAAACCTTATGGAGTCTGAGTGATGTCTAAAAACAAAGCTTAACAGCCAAAGTGAGATATATATAAATAAGGACCAACATGCTTAAGACATCGATGAGGAGAGATCTAAAATCCCTAATTCACGACGAATGTTGAAGAACGGTTCCGTTGCTAATGGTTTAGTAAAAATGTCAGCAAGTTGGTTTTTAGTATCAACATGCTCAAATACAACGTCCTCTTTTTCAACATGATCGCGAAGAAAGTGATGCCTAATCTCTATGTGTTTAGTGCGTGAGTGTAAAACAGGATTCTTAGTAAGATTTATAGCACTGGTGTTGTCACACTTTATTGGAATGCGTTTGAGTTGAATATCGAAATCTTGTAGTTGTTGCTTCAGCCACAAGATCTGAGTGCAACAGCTACCGGCTGCAACGTACTCAGCCTCAGCAGTTGACAATGCGACAGACACCTGTTTCTTGCTATGCCAACTGACCAAAGAGTTTGAAAATAAGTGACATGTACCACTAGTACTTTTCCTATCTGATTTGCAGCCAGCAAAATCAGAATCTGAGTAACCTACTAAGCTACAATCGCTTCCTTTTGAATACCAGAGCCCATACTTAGATGTTCCATGAAGATATCTAAATATGCGCTTGACAGCTTTCAAGTGTGACTCTTTAGGATTCGATTGATATCGTGCACACATGCAGACACTAAACATGATGTCAGGTCTAGACGCAGTAAGATACAAGAGAGACCCAATCATACCTCTATATTGTTTGACATCTACACTCTTACCGTGTTCATCTTTATCTAGATTTCCGTTGGTAGGCATAGGTGTGTCTATTGATTTTGAGTCGTTCATTCCAAAGCGCTTGAGCAGCTCTCTGCAGTATTTTGTTTGACTTACAGTTGTGCCCTCATCAAGCTGCTTTATTTGGAGACCGAGGAAGAAATTAAGCTCCCCCATAAGACTCATTTCAAATTCACCCTGCATAACTTTTGAAAACTCTTCGACCAAGTGTATGTTAGTTGAACCAAAAATTATATCGTCTACATAAACTTGAACTAAAAGAATGTGTTTTCCCTTGTGTTTAATGAAGAGGGTGGTATCCACTTTACCTCTTGAATATCCATGATCAAGTAGAAATTTGCTAAGTCTTTCATACCAAACCCGAGGGGCTTGCTTAAGACCGTACAAAGCTCGTTTTAATTTGTAAACATAATCTGGATATTCAGCATTCTCAAAACCAGGAGGTTGTGAGACGTATACCTCTTCATTTAGGACACCATTTAGAAACGCACTCTTTACGTCCATTTGGTAAAGCTTAAAATCTCTAGAACACGCATAAGCAAGCAAGAGACGTATAGCTTCGAGGCGAGCAACTGGAGCATAAGTTTCCTCATAGTCTATGCCCTCCTCTTGGTTATACCCTTGTGCCACTAAACGTGCCTTATTCCTAGTTATCACTCCGTTTTCATCAAGCTTATTTCTAAAAATCCATTTAGTACCTATGATATGATGATCTCGCGGACGAGGAACAAGTTCCCAAACGTCATTTCTTTTAAATTGATTAAGCTCTTCTTGCATGGCCATTAGCCAAAATTCATCAATCAAGGCCTCTTTGGCATTTTTAGGTTCTACTTGTGAAACAAAAGCGAAGTGAGAGCAGAAATTACTTATCCTAGAACGAGTCATGACTCCCTTTGAAATGTCTCCCAAGATGTTGTCAATAGGATGATCTTTTGAAGATCTCCAAGTTGGTGGAAGGACATTCACTTCAGTTTGTCCTTCTTCCTTATCTTTGACATGACTGGTATCTTCCTCCTCCTCATTGTCTTCTGTTTTGGACTGATCAGTTTCCGAAACAACTTCTTTGAGTATGTCTTCTGTAGATATACCTGTGTCATTAAAAGAAATACCTTTTCCGACATTTTTCGGATAAGACTCATCAAAAGAGACATGAACAGATTCTTCAACGGAAAGTAAACGCTTATTATACACTCTATATGCTTTACTTGATTGTGAATAACCAAGAAAAATACCTTCATCCGCTTTTGCATCAAACTTCCCAAGTTTTTCCTTACCATTATTCAAAACAAAACACTTACAACCGAATACGTGAAGATGTGATAAGTTTGGCTTTCTTCCTTTTAAAAGCTCATAAGGGGTTTTATTTAAAATAGGGCGAATTAGAATCCTGTTTAGAACATAACAGGTTGTGCTAACTGCATCAGCCCAAAAATATTTTGGCAATCCACCCTCATTTAGCATTGTTCTTGCCAGCTCTTCTAAAACGCGATTTTTGCGCTCCACAACGCCATTCTGTTGTGGAGTTCGAGGAGCTGAAAAGTTATGCTCAATACCATACTTATCACAGTACTTATCAAAGAGATAGTTTTGAAATTCTCCTCCATGATCGCTTCGAATTGTAACTATTTTAGAATTCATTTTGTTTTGGGACAGTTTTGCAAAACTCTTAAAAGCGGAAAACGTTTCATCTTTGCTATGAAGGAATATAGTCCAAGTAAATCTAGAATAGTCATCAACGATTACTAAACCATAATAGTTTCCGCCTAGACTCTTTGTCCTAGAAGGTCCAAAGAGATCCATATGGAGAAGCTCAAGGGGTCGTGAAGTTGAAATTACATTTTTGGATTTAAAAGATACCCTTGTTTGCTTTCCCATTTGACACGCGTCACATAGATGATCTTTTGAAAATTTTATTTTTGGAAGACCGACTACTAGATCCTTAGATACAACCTTATTAAGCAAATCGAAATTAACATGCGCTAAGCGTCTGTGCCAAAGCCAAGAATCATCATTCAAGGCAACTAGACACTTAGAGCTTGTTAAAGGTACATCAAAAAGATCAAGCATATAGATATTGTTTACTCTTACACCCTTAAACACAATATTCTGTTCAGTATGTTCAATTGTGCAGCAAGTTTTTGTGAAAGAAACCTTGTAACCCTTGTCGCACAATTGACTAATACTTAACAAATTGTGTTTAAGCCCCTCAACTAGATGGACATCAGAAATAGTAGTGGTAGAGGGATTACCTACACTACCTTTGCCAAGTATAGCTCCTTTGTTATTGTCTCCATAAGTAACATATCCCTTCTTCTTTGCTTTGAAGTCTATAAAAAGCGATATGTCACCCGTCATGTGCCTTGAGCACCCGCTGTCTAGAAACCATCTTCTATCTACGGATGCAAGACACTCATCCTACAATATCAAAAGAGAGAAACAGGTACCCAATTTTCATTGGGTCCATGTGGGTAAGTTGTAACATGGTTGCCTTTAGGTCTCCATTGATAAATGCCTTTAGGAACAAGAAATCTCCTAAACTTGCATTTTTCAATGGTATGACCAGTATGACAACAATAGTGACATAAGCCACGATGATGTATTTGTTTATTTTTTATCATTAAACCCTTTGGAATAAAGGAGTATTTTGCATATGGTGGATTTAAAGACTTCTTAAACAACCTAGAATCAACGGCGTAAGTCACCTTGGGTTGTAAAGCTTTTTCCAATTTGACTTTAAGAGTTTTAACCTCTTGTTGCCAAATATGACAAGCTTCACAATACCTAACTTTACTACATCCGTTAACATTAATATCTTTTGAATTTTCTGCAATACTAGCTTTCAAGCTTTCTAAATCTTTTTCAGCTTTGTATACTTTACCTTCCAAGAATGAAAAAATTTGTTTATCGGAAGATAATCTTTTGAAAGCATCTACAGCTTCGTTATGCAGTTTTTCAAAAGCGATTTTCAGTTCAGAAAAAGACATAGAGGAGACATTACTATAGTAGGCTTGTCTTACTTTCTTATCGTTGATTTTCTTCTTGTGGTAGGACTGATTTTTGGTGTGAGCCATAAGACACAGATTTGCTGTCTCATCACTATCATTTGAACTTTGTGAGCTTGATGAGTCACTATCGCTTTCCCATGCTATGTAAGCTCTTCTTTGTTTATTTGACCTTCTTGGTTGAGCTTTTCCTTTGTCCTTTTTCTTCATAGGGCATTCTGTTTTATAATGTCCAGATTTACCACAATTAAAACACGATCCTTTTACTCTATGCTTCTTATTCTCTTCCTGTTTTGACTCTACAGATTGTCTTCGAAACTTAATGAGATTTTTGTCGGAATGCTGGATTCCATTCTTTCGAATGAATCTATTATATCTCTTAACAAAAAGTCCCATTTCTTCATCACCCGAATCTTCGTCACCACTTGAATCATTGTCGCTTTGCTCTTTTTGTGAGGACTTTGAGTTAGAGGCCACAAGAGCTATTGGCTTCTTCTCACTCTCTTTGTCTTTATTCTTTTCCTTTTTACTCTTTTTCTCAAATATTTCGAGACTTTCCAGTTCTTGCTGATGTTCTTCCAGCTTGCCGAATAAAGTTGTAATAGTAAGCGTCGTGAGGTCGTTGGCTTCCTTAATAGCTGTTACTTTAGGTTGCCATTCCCTGCTAAGACACCTCAGAATTTTATTAGTGGCTATTTCATTGGAAACAGGTTTTCCAAGTGCATTCAACCGATTTATGAGATGAACGAATCTCTTTTGCATGTCAGAGATAGATTCTCCTTGTTTCATGCGAAAGAGCTCGAACTCTTGATTAAGTGTGTTAATACGGGACTGTTTTACTTCAGTAGTACCCTCATGGGCAATTTCTAAAGCATCCCACATTTCTTTAGCTGTCGAGCAATGGGATACCCGATAATACTCATCAGCACTAAGTGCTGAAATTAGCATATTTCGAGCTCTCCAATCACTCGACCACTTTTTCTCATCTTTCTCATCGTAATCATCTTCTGGTTTAGGAACTATGGCGCCAGCCTCATTTCTCATAGTAATTTGAAAAGGACCATTTTGAATGGCAGCCCACACATTCCTATCCACAGAATTTATATGAACTCGCATGCAGTCTTTCCAGTAGCCATAATTTTCACCGTTGAAAACAGGCGCTCTATTATACGCCCCCTTTGGTTCAGAATCCATATCGTTACAAGCAGCCACAAAGCACCAGCGAACCGGCGCTCTGATACCACTTGTTAGACGGTGTGGCTAGTGATCGAGAGGGGGGGTGAATAGATCACCTCCTTTTAAACTCAAGGATTTAAAAAAGTTTATCAGAGTCTTTCAAGTTAGCGGAAAAATTATGATCCCGAATCAACTTCCGTCTATTCTGAACCAGCTACTAGAAAACCGGACACACGAGTTTATGCTGGATTTATTAGGATGACAAAGATATATTAACACCAGATATGAATCGACTCAAATGCACTTATCATACAAAGACTGTTTCCAATGAACAAAACACAGCAAACAATTTTGTCAAACACTTGGCGTGTATGCATTCAACGATTAACAATAATGGTGATTTTGACAAAGATTTTCGTACCACTATTGTATCTTGAAACTTTAATACACAACACACCAAACGAATCACAAAATTGTTGAAAGCGTAAAGAGATAAAGATAGAATACGATACGCAGAGATTTGGTAAGGAAGTTCCCCACTTCCGTCCTCGCGTGTGGGTACGTCTCCCTCTCAATTTCAAAATGAAATTGAGACCTGTTATATCAATAATGCTGAATTCGTTCTTTACAAGGTTACAATACAAATCCAGTAATCTAAACCCCAAGATCTTCCTATTGTATGAACCTTCACTTGATCTGAGCTTGATCAAGAATTTTCCTGCAAGAAATACAGACAATTCACCGGTTCCACGACATGTTTGCGAAATCTCCAGATTTCCAAACCCTACGCTGCGGCTGAATCTGTTCTGCAATCGTGACTAACAAACCCTCAAGAACACACCCGTTCTTGAAGGACAAACCAAATGGTTTTTCCTCGAAACCCCCTTTGTATCTTCAACTCAGCTAGATCAATGATCGTACCACTGAACGTTATCTCAAAGATCCCTTAATCCGAAGAACAAAAATGATTATGTGTTGATGTTCTTGAATTAACGAGATTGAGAAGATGATGAAAACAAAGTCTCTTTCAGGTTTCTAACACTGCTCTTGAAAAATCATGCACACCAAACTTGTCTTTTGCTTTGATTGCACTTTTTCACTCTAACCAGAATTTTTTTTTTCTTCAAACTGAACTGTCATAACACTTATATATGAAAACAGAAACGGTTAAAAGCAACAAACAACTCTATGTATCGATACAAGAGTCGTATGCGTCGATACATAGTGAGTATAACACATGCATGAGTCGACACATGGTTGTATGCATCGATGCATACTGTACCTGTTAATTTTCAGTATGTAAAATAAATCATGCATCGATACATGATGCACATGCGTCGATACATAGCTCAATCACAAAGGAACATGTGTCGATACAAGTATCGTATGAATCGATACATACTGAAGCAAAATTATTTCAGAATGTGAAGTAAATCATGCATCGATACATGATGCGTATGCGTCGATACATACCCTAGTTACAAAGGATCATGTATCGATACAAGTGTCGTATGAATCGATACATACTGAAGCAAAACGGTTTTTTTTTTGTGAGTTTATCAAAGGTATGTGTCGATACAAGCCACGTATGAATCGATGCATACATAGGGAAAAACGTTTTTATGATTACAATGATGATATGAATCAATTTGCATTGTCTTTTAAATCATAGTAGGTATGAAATCATATGTATGTACAAACTAATCATGCATACAAATCTTATATCATGCATATCACACAATTTGCAATCATACAAAAACTTAAAGGCTTGCTCACAGTTATGTGGTGTGTCTCTCACAAAGGTGTGTCCCAAATAAGAAATGCTCCCTCGTTGACCCCCTCGATTGTTCCGTTAACAATGGTATCAGAGCCCCGGTTGCGATTCAAGGAGGAAAATTTTGATGGCGATGAATCATCCGAATGGGCATTTTCCGGCGAGTCTTCCGATTCTCAAGAAAGATAATTATGAGAATTGGTGCAAGCAGATCAAGGTGGTTTTCTGTTATCAAGATCTTTGGGACCTTGTGAAGGAAGGAGTAACACCGCTTGGGGAGAACGCGATGGATGAAGAAAAGGCTGCACTCAAAGAATTGAAGAAGAAAGATTATAAAGCGCTGTTTATAATCCATCAATGTGTTGATCCAGATAACTTTGAAAAAGTTAGCAATGTAGAATCAGCAAAAGAAGCATGGGAGATTCTTGAAAAGTCATTTGGAGGCGCAGAGAAGGTGAAAGAGGTGAGGTTACAAACTCACAAGAGAACCTATGAGTTGCTTCAGATGGAAGACAACGAAAATATTGCAGATTTCTTCACAAGAGTTACAAAACTTGTGAATCAAATCAAAGTATGTGGAGAAACGCTGACGATGAAAGCAGTTGTCTCAAAGATTTTGAGATCATTGGCTCCTAAGTTCGACCACGTGGTAGTAGCCATAGAAGAGTCGAAAGACTTGTCAGTATTGACGAAGGAAGAGCTTCAAGGGACGCTTGAGTCTCATGAACAAAGGATGGCTGAGAGGGCTGCAGGAAAGTCGAAGAGTGATATGGCTTTGCAGGCGCAGTCAGAAAAAGAAAGGAAAGGCAAAGGAAACGTGAATGGCAACAAAGATAGAGGAGGCAGTAATTCGACTCAGAAGAAACCTTGGAACCAAGGCAACCAAAAAGGTGGTGCTGCAGGTAGAGGAAAAGGTGGTGGTCAAAAGTCAGACAAAAGTCACATTCAATGTTTCAATTGTCAGAAGTATGGCCATTATGTTAGTAACTGTCCAGAAAGGAAGAAAAATCAAGAAACTGATGCAAATCTGGCGAAGCATGAAGAAGAAGAAGAGACGTTGCTGATGGTCACAACGAAAGATGAAGAGAGATTCCAAGATCAGTGGTACTTGGACTCAGGATGCTCATCACACATGACTGGGAGGAAAGATTGGTTTGTCAACATGAAGCCCTCGTCGAAGAACACGGTGAAGTTTGCAAATGACAACACTCTAGCAGCTGAAGGTGTTGGTGATGTTCTGATTATGAGGAAAGATGGAAAAAGGTCAACAATTTCCAATGTGTTGTACATTCCAGGCATGAAGAGTAATTTGCTCAGTATAGGGCAGCTTGTCGAAAAGAACTACAAGGTAGTTGTCGAAGACAAGATGATGAGAGTTCTCGACGCAGGTGGTAGGTTGATCTTGAAGGCTCCAATGTCTCAGAATAGGACCTTCAAGATTGAACTCAATGTGATGGAGCACAAGTGTCTAGCAACAGCAGCCAATAGAGATGAGTGGTTATGGCACTTTCGACTAGGCCATCTCAACTTCAATGACATCAGGGAGCTGAAGAGAAGAAATATGGTGTCAGGATTACCAGAAATCGACATTCCTAGTGAAGTTTGTGAAGAGTGTGTTCAGTCGAAACAACACAAGAATAGCTTCAGCAAGGATGCAGGAAGGAAGTCGAAGGCAATTCTTGAAGTCATATACTCTGATGTATGTGGTCCAATCCAGGTGGATTCGATTGGTGGCAACAGATATTTTGTCACGTTTATAGATGACTTCAGTCGAAAATTATGGACTTATCTAATCAAGAAGAAAAGTGATGTGTTTGAGGTATTTGTCAGATTCAAATCCATGGTCGAAAGACAGAGTAGTCGAAGATTGAAAACTCTGAGAACTGATGGTGGTGGAGAATATGTGTCGAAAGAGTTCGATGCATTGTGTAGAAAAAAAGGGATTGTGCACGAGGTGGTGCCACCTTACACTCCACAGCAGAATGGGATTGTAGAACGCAAGAACAGAACCATCATGAACATGGTAAGAAGTATGTTAAATGGAAAGCATCTACCCAAAGAATTATGGGGAGAAGCAGTTTCGACAGCAACATATCTTTTGAACAGATGTCCGACAAAGAAGCTTGAAGGAGTCACACCAGAAGAATGTTGGTCTGGTGACAAGCCAAGCCTCAGTCACTTAAAGGTGTTTGGATCTATAGCACATAGACATGTGCCAGATCAGTTGAGAAGGAAGCTTGATGACAAGTCGAATCAGATGATCTTGATAGGATATCATTCGACTGGAGGTTACAAGTTGTTCGACCCAGTGAATAAGCAGGTAGTGATCAGCAGGGACGTGATCATAGATGAGCTTAAAGAATGGGATTGGACAAAGAATGCCAAGAAGGATTCAGTGAGAATCTATTGTGAAGAACCAGCCACTGAAGTCGAAAGAGAAGTTCGACAGGAACCAGTTGCAGATGAAGCAGGTTCAAGCAGACCTCGACGAACAAGACACATGCCTGCAAGGTTGCAAGAATGTGTAATTACATCAGATGATGTGGTCGATGAAGAGGGTGAGCTGGTACATTATGCTCTCTACGCAGATGTCGAACCAGTCAATGCAGCTGAGGCATTGAAAGATTCGAAGTGGGTGAAAGCAATGAATGAAGAGTTAGAATCCATCGAAGTCAACAACACATGGTCACTTGTCGAATTGCCTCAAGGCAAGAAGGAAATTGATGTGAAGTGGGTTTACAAAGTGAAAGTGAATCCCAAAGGAGAAGTAACTCAACACAAGGCGAGACTTGTGGCGAAAGGATTTCTTCAGAAGGAAGGAATCGACTTCGATGAAGTGTTTGCACCTGTTGCTAGGATCGAAACAATCAGGTTGGTTGTTGGTCTAGCAAATATGAATAATTGGCACACATGTCAGATGGACGTGAAGTGTGCATTCTTAAATGGTCCCCTAGACGAAGAAGTTTATGTCGCACAACCAGCTGGGTATGTGAAACAAGGCGAAGAAGGAAAGGTGTACAGGCTGCATAAAGCCCTGTATGGACTTAAGCAAGCTCCAAGAGCTTGGAATAAGAAAATCGACAGCTTCTTAAGGGAGAAGGAATTTGTGAAGTGTACAACAGAGCATGGAGTATATGTAAGAAGAAGCAATGGTGAATTGCTTATACTATGTCTCTATGTCGATGATTTGTTGATAGCAGGAAGTTGCAAGAAGGAGATCGAAGACTTCAAACATGACCTAAGTGAAGAGTTTGAAATGTCAGACTTGGGAGATCTCTCATATTTCCTTGGCATCGAATTCTACAAGACTAGTAGAGGTTTGATGATGCACCAACGAAGATATGCAGGAGAAATACTCAAGAGATTTGAGATGCAAGATTGCAACTCAACTTTGACTCCAGCTGAGACCAGACTGCAACTGTCGAAGGATCCAGACGAAGACGATGTCGACCCAACCCAATATAAAAGACTTATTGGGTCACTTAGATACCTTTGTCACACAAGGCCTGACTTAGCATACAGTGTTGGTATGGTAAGTAGATTCATGCAGAAGCCAAAGGTATCACACCTAACAGCGACGAAGAGGATACTGAGGTATCTGAAAGGGACTCTCGACTATGGCATTTTATTTCCTGCAGCTGATGAAGGGAAAGAATGCAAGTTAGTGGGATACACAGATTCTAGCTGGTGTAGTGATGCAGAGGATAGAAAATCCACAGCTGGATATGTGTTTATGTTAGGTGGTGCACCGGTTGCTTGGAGTTCGAGAAAGGAGCCATTAGTGGCATTGTCATCATGCGAAGCAGAATACATAGCTGCTTCTCTTTGTGCATGTCAAGCAACTTGGATGGTAAACTTGGTCGAAGAGATTACAGGGAAGAGTCATGGAGCAATTACCATGAAGATCGACAGCATGTCAGCTATCAATTTGGCGAAGAATCCAATAGCTCACGGTCGAAGCAAGCAATCGAAATGAGGTTCCATTATCTTCGAGAGCAGGTAGCAGAAGGGGAGATGAATTTGGAACACTGCATAACTGAGAATCAGATTGCAGATATCATGACGAAGGGAGTGCAGGTCGAAGACTTAAGAAGACTAAGAGCCATGATGAATGTAGATAGCTTAGACACAATGAATTAGGTGGTGTGTTAAATTGTAATTCCTAGTGTCTAAGTCGAAGTCGAAGTGATTAAGCAATGTGTCGAATTGTTAAGTGTCGAATTGTTGAAGTTGTTTCGACAGATTCATTTAGATTGGATTCAGATTTGTCTTAATTAGATTAGATTTTATATGATTTATATTAGATATTTTGGGCTTTAAAGTTTTTGGGCCTTTGTAAATCTAAATCTATATAAAGGGAGTAACCCTTGCATTGTAAACAATATTGTATTCACAGTTTGCAGATTAGCAAGTGAAAGTGCAATAGATTTAAAATCCCACAGTTCGTGGGTGCTAATATTCTCCAAATATTTCTCTTCTCTCTCTTTCTTTCTTGCTGCTATTGTTCTTCTTCTTCTTTGTTCATCATTACCATTACGTGTGTTTGTGGGTTGGTGATCAATCTTGAGATCAAGATTGAAAGGAAATCATCATAGGGTGTGGTGAATTTCCAACAGATGAGAGTATATAATATAAAACATACCCTTTTGAGATGCTTTTGAGTTTAATGGCTGAGTTGACGTAAATTATTGAGTAACAACACAATTTTACTCTATGATTAACTATTTTGAGAAAATATATAAATATATTACATTTCGAGTTCACTACTTCAGTGGAATTACAATGAGGTTTGTTATTGGTAAATTGTGAAATTTTGAGTTATAATATGATTTTATAAAATTAATTATATTTGTGGAGTTGAGTAATTCAATGGAATTACAATGAGGCCTGTTATTGGCAAATAATGGTTCAAGAGTGAAACCTATTTTTGAAATGATTTTAATTATTGCTTGAGTTGCATGTATGTTTTCTATACATGATCATGCATGCATATATTTTGGAGTTAGGTAAGACTTCGGTCCAATGAGGCCAGGTTGAGAGAGGAACTATGACGGTCTCATGTCTAGAGAAAGACACGGTTCAAAGAGGAACCGAAGACATTGGCAATCAGTAACATACCTCTAACCCCAAAAACTCGGCACTACATGCATATTGATGAAAGAGAAGTTGGTGCATTAGCATTTGCACTATACATTGATATGTGATTGTGTTTTGTGAGAATATTATCTTGTTATTGTTTCGTGTACCATCCTGTTGTTAATTTTCACCATTAACTTTTGTAATGTGTATTCTCACCCCTTTCTTGTTTGTTTTGTGTGGCTTTGTAATTATTGTACAGATACTCAACAAGAGTAGTTGCTTGTGAGTTGGAAGATGACCTTGTAGCTTTCTTTCGTATTTTATAGTTATCGCTATGTAGTTGGTTTATATGCTCTGATCTGTAATGTTGGGAACGTGGCGTATTATTTTCTTTGAGTTAATTTTTGGATTATGCTATTTTAATTAAGTATTTTTGACTTAATGAAAATAATTGAAGTTATGTGATTTTATCCGAGTTACGTTGCGAGATTTCAAAATATTTATGAATTATGCATGTTGTGTTTTGAGTAGTATCCTAAATTGTGAATTTCTCTTTTATATTAAGAAATGGCGTTTAGGATGTTACAGAAAGGCATGACATTATAGTAGTATTTTCCCTTATTTGACATGAATGCAGCTTTGAGGGCATCCAATGGATCCATCTTGATTTGGTTGCATCCGTAGGTAGGCATCCATGAAATTCAACACCCGATAGCTTAAGGATCCGTCGATCACGTGGTTGATATCTGGATAAGCAGCGTTCAGATCTGTGAAGTCTACGCACATGTGCCATTTGTGGTTAGCTTTTCTCACCAGGACCAGGTTGGCTAGCCAAGTGGGGTATGACGCCTCAATGATAAATCTAGCGTTGTATAGTTTTTCCACTTTTTCATCAATTGAGACCCTATTTTCTTCGCCCACCTTCCACTTTCTTTACGCCACTGGTCTGGCTGATGGATGGATGGATGGCTAGACGATGGCTCACAACTTTGGTGTCTATACCTGGCATGTCTGAGAGGGTTCGGGAGAATAGGTTGAAATTTCATCTGAGACGGTTGACTCGCTCCCGCTCCTCGCCCGAAGATAAAGAGGTGTTCATCTTTGTGACTTGTTGGGTGTGAGGTTCTATTCAGACTTCCTTCAAATTTTCTATGTGCGTGAGTCGTTCCGCCTATGTGCCCAATCTAGGGTCCAAACCCTCAAAGTTAGTATTTGGAACTTCGGAGGGATCTACATCAATCAATGCAAGCTCTTCTCTAGCTGTCTCCAGGCTGCTATGATAGTGTTCATGAGCTGCTTGTTGATCTCTATGAGTGGTGCCCATTTTTCCATCTAGGAGGGTGGATACGAACGCTCATAGGGCGTTGATGGTCGGACTCCCCAGGATGATGTTTTAGAGTGACATGGTATCTACGATGAGGTAGTTGACGTTGATGGTTTTGGCGTCAGCTCCCTCCCCACATATAGTTTTTAGGGCCACATAGCGCATTATTTGTATCCGCTCCCCTGATAACCATGTCAGGAGCCTGTGAACCCATGTACGTTATCAGATAAGGATTGATGCCCAGGGCATCTTCTTCATAGAAAATGATGTTGGCCCAGTTGCTCCTATGGTCCTCTTAGGAATACTGGAGGATATGACGTTCGCAGCAAGCACCTGCCTCACATATCTCCATCAAGCGGTCCGGGAAAATCCCCTCTAAGAGATACCGTGGGCGATGGTGCTTAGTGCGTGGTAAAGGGCCCTGTCAGTCATCTCCCGCAAGAAAGAAAAAAAGGGATGATAAGGTCGAAGCAAAAGGTGTTGTTTGTTAAAAAGGGGTGTGGTCCAGGTTAGTTTTACCGGGCCCCGTGGTGGGTGCCACTGTACTGTCCAAAAAAGTACAAGGTGTGTGTGTTCCCTCTGCAAGGGCAAAGAGACTCAATGGCCCTAGTAGGTATATTATACGAATGGAGTGAGGGCTAGCTCATTGCGACATATAGCAAATTATATATAAAAAAATATAAGGATTTTGTTAAAACAAAAACTTATAAATATAACATTAATAAAATTCTAATATAAATTCAAGATCTTGATATCAAAATAAAAAATAATAATAAAGAAATTAATTATATAGAACAAATTAAAATACAAATGGATTGATCTTAATTCAAATTTAATAGAGGGTCTTTTGGTGGCCAAAATGAGAATATGTTATTAATTTTGAAATGTTTTTATTTACTATGCAAATTTATATATTTATTTTTGAAAAAATATTTCTAAAATAATGATATTAATTGTTTTTCATCATATATAAAAAGATAAACTCTTTATATATATATATATATATATATATATATATATATATATATATATATATATATATATATATATATATATATATATATATATATATATATATTGTAATACTCCGTATTTTTAATTACTTTGGATAATATTAGTTGTGATCTACTAGGTTCCAGTGTACTTTGAGAAATTATCTGCAAAGATAATTAGAATAAAGGTTGAGCTCAGAGCAAATCTAATTAATATTATCGGACTCTGAGATATTTTAGTATTTTGAACGTTAGAGACTTTTTGGGCAATTAGTAGTATGAAAATTGATGATATTTTACTATATCATTTCTTTTTCCATTCTTTTTTCATTTAGAAACAAATAAAAGAAAAGGATAGAAAGAAGTTGGAGAGAAAGAAGGAGAAAGGAAAGGAAAGAAGAGGAAAAAGCTCAAGAACACAAGATCTTCAAACATCATCCATTCTTCATCAAATCATCTTCCAATCTTCATCATCATCATCTATTCAAGGTGGGTTCTAGATAGATACCTTAGTTGTAGATTTTCATGAGTTTTAGAGTTAGGTTGGAATTGTGAGAAAATGAGAAATTGTGCTAAAATCATGAATCTAACGGATGAAATGCAATATAAATGTTGTTTAAAGCTTGTTGTTATGATTATACTGTGTTTTGATCGTTATGGTAAGGGTTGAATGTGTTTTGGATGAGAAAATATGGTTTTTGGATGAAGAACAGCGCTGTTGGGAAGTTGGGTTTTCCAGGCTTCGCCTAGCAAACCTGGGACGAGTCCCAGCGAACAAACTTTCGAGGGTTCGCCTAGCGAACCCGGCAGCGAAGGTTAGCGAAGGTTCGCCAACGACGTTCGCCTAGCGAACTTTGTGCCTTTTCAAGGTTGTTTGGTTCTGCCTTGCTTCGCTGAGTTGTTCGCGTAGCGAAGGAAGAGGCGAATGTTCGCCAGGGAGTTCACGAAGCGAACTTTAGGTCTATTTTTGTTCTGTTTGTTCATTATCCAGGAGTTCGCCTAGAGAAGCCTGGAGCGAATGCTCGCTGGGAAGTTCGCCTAGCGAACATGTTAGACTTTCCCACTTGTTTCTTTCATAACTTTTGACTCGTTTATCCGATTTAAGAGTTCTTTATCTCGATGTGAAACTATGAACATACTCTAGATAATGGAAGTGGAAAATACTAGTTTTGATGCCGATTAAATAAATCGGGGAGAACCGTGAATTAGTGTAAATTTGTGTTACGTAGAATTATGTGTTTCCATTATGTATTTGATGACTATTTGACTATGCTCTTATTGTTGAATATGTTTGAGTATGTATGCATGCTAAGTACGAAATAAGTAGAGTGAGGATTATTACCGTAAACAATGTCGAAAAGTGTGAAATGACATAATGACAACGCTCATGCGTGCGGTGCCGAGGCGTGTGTCAGATACTAATGTCGTGGAATGAATAAACACGAGTATGGAACATGTGTGTTAACCTTTGTGGTTGTGCTAAGGCGTTATGGTCTTGTGATCGTCGAATACGATCACGTTTGTGAGTATGATCACATAATCGTAACCGGTTATCTTGTGAGTGTGTTTCATGGGTCTCGAGCTCCTCTGAAACTTGTGCACGACTACTTGGTAGGTTTGATTCCCGCGTGCAGTACGAATGGCGCTCTGGGAGCGTATGCTTGTGACGGTTAATGGCCCGTGTGAAGTGACGGTTCATAACGGTTAATGGCCCGTAGAACCCGAATCCATTCGTATGTTAAGTAGGTTACCAGGATCCATGACTCGGGTCGACTTTTAGACGTAGAAGTGGACGGGAAAAGGGGATGCCTTGGTGTAGTTACCGATTAGTGATATAGTGTGAGTTGTTGAACTCATGACATATTTCCATATAGTGTGTGTGTACTCAAAGTCATCCCCCTTCCCTTTTGACTTGAGTTAGGTTTGTTAGAACCTTGTAAAGTCGAGAGAACTATAAGATAGCGAACTCACTGAGATTTGATGTATCTCACCCCACGTTGTTGTTTACATCACAGGTACTACAGGTTCGGAGAAGGGTAAGGACAAAGTGGTTTAACTTTTCCTTACGGATCATAGCTTTTGAGATGGCATGGCTTCCGCTATGGCGTTTTATTTTGAGATCATTGTATTGATCTAGTTCTTAGTGCATTTTGGGACATCTTGTATATGTTATGTCGTAGACTTTAGAACTTTGTATTTAGGGCATTTAATGTATATAATGTGTTAACTAGGAACTTATGGTATTTCAGTACCAAATACTTGGATTCATGTATAATATATATGCTTTGATGTATGTGTGTTATGTATGGGTGTTACAGTTGGTATCAGAGCAGGTTGTATCCTCGACCTAGCCATGAAATAGTATAAGTATTTCTTTCCATTTCATATGCGTTGTGTCGCCATTGGTCTTACGTGTTATATTTATGGTATTGAGCCTGATCAACTTAATCCTATCTGTATGACATTTAGGAACATGGCCGACGGGCGCAGAAACAACCGTGGGAGACCGAGAACTACTCCAAGAGGGACAAATCCGCCAGGGGACGAAGGGAATGCCCCTTTGTATCAATTTATGCAGCAGATGCAGCAACAACAGAATCAGTTTGTGCAACAAATGGTACAGCAAATGACTGGTGGCGTGCATCCTCCAGTGGTTGTTCCCGAAGCTGCAGGGGGAACCTTTAGGTATTTCATTCGTATGAATCCTCCAGAGTTTCAAGGAGGGTTAAATCCAGTAAAGGCTCATGAATGGATATCCGGTATGGAGCGGATTTTCTTGATAGTTCAGTGCAGTGGGGAAAATAAGGTTGTTTTCGCTTCTCACTTGTTGAAGGGTCCTGCCATGAGGTGGTGGGAGAGTGCTTCGGCCTTAATGACAATTCAAGAGGTACCAAAGGTGTGGGAGCAGTTTAAGATAAATTTTATGGAGAAGTATTTCCCAAGTTCCTTAAGGTCTCAGAAGGAATTTGAGTTTCAATAGTTGAGACAAGGCAACTTGACCGTGGCTTCTTATGCAGAAAAGTTCGAGGTTATGGCTGCTTATTCTAGGCAGGATAGGTATGCTCCTGATGAGAGGTGGAATATTGATCAGTTTTTTTTTGGCTTGAGGGCCGAAATTTCGTATAGCGTGTCGCAGAGGGAATTCACTAACTATGCTGAGTTGTTACGACAGTGTTATGTGGCGGAGCATAGCTTAAAGAAAGTGCAAGCAGAAGGAGAGGGTGAATCAAGGGGATCGTGGGAGATCGAAACAACCATTTAGGTCAAGGCAACAATCTTTCAAAGGGAAGCAAGTTCAGAGTTCTAGGACTAGTGCACCTCCTGTATGTCGTCTTTGTGGTAGGAATCATCAGGGAAGGTGTGGTATTGAAGGTGTGAGGTGTTATCAGTGTCAGAAAATGGGCCACTTAGCGAGGGATTGTCCTCAGAGGAGGAATCAGACACAAGAGAAGAATATCGGGCGAGTGTATACCTTGGATGCGAGGAAAGCCAAGGGTGACAACTCTTTGATTGCTGGTACGTGTTTTGTGAATGGAAATCCTTGCTTTGTTTTATTTGATTGTGGAGCTACACACTCTTTTGTATCGATGCAATGTGTAAAGCGGCTTGGGTTGCAAGCGGTTCCTTTGTCTCCACCCATGGTGGTTACTACTGCCATGGATGAGATGGTTGAAACACCTTTAATGTGTGAAAATTGTGTTTTATCGGTGGATGGAAGAGTTTTCCAGATTGATCTGATTTGCTTACCGCTTAAAAAAGTGGATGTGGTTCTGGGAATGGATTGGCTTTCAGCTAATTCGGTATTTATCGGGTGTGAAGAAAAACTAATCATTATTCCATCCGTAGAGGTTACCCCGAAGGATGTGTTGACTACTATTTTAGAAGGTACGGTTGGAATGATAAATTTCTTGTTTGAGGAGGAAAAATCCGTTCTTTTGATTCTTACTAAGGAGGAGAGTAGTAACCTTCAAGGTTTGAGTATTCCGGTAGTTTGTGAGTTTCCTGAAGTTTTCCCCGAGGATATCACTTCTCTTCCTCCGGAGCGGGAAGTGGAATTCTCTATTGACCTGATACCGGGAATGGCTCCAATATCCGTTTCTCCGTATCGGATGACACCACTTGAATTAAGAGAATTAAAGGATCAATTGGAAGAGTTGTTGGCTAAGCATTTTGATCGACCCAGTGTTTCGCCCTGGGGAGCTCCAATGTTATTGGTAAAGAAGAAGGATGGTGGAATGCGGTTGTGTATCGATTACCGTCAATTGAATAAGGTCACCATCAAGAACAAATACCCATTACCAAGGATAGACGATTTGTTAGATCAATTGAAAGGAGCCTGTGTGTTCTCGAAGATTGATTTACGGTCGGGTTATCATCAGATTCGTGTGAGGAGTTCAGATGTACCAAAGACTGCGTTTAGGACCCGTTATGGTCATTATGAATTTTTGGTGATGCCTTTCGGTGTGACGAATGCTCCAGCAGTTTTCATGGATTATATGAATCGGATATTTCAACCTTATTTGGACCAATTTGTGGTGATTTTCATTGATGACATTCTTATCTATTCTCGTGATCCTCAAGAGCACGGAGAACACCTAAGAATCGTTTTATCTATTTTACAAGAGAGACAACTTTTTGCCAAGCTAAGTAAGTGTGAGTTTTGGATGTCGGAGGTTAATTTCCTTGGACATGTCATATCTCAGGGAGGTGTAGCGGTTTATCCATCAAAAGTTGAGGCGGTGATTAATTGGGAGAGACCGAAGAACGTTGCGGAAGTTAGGGGTTTCTTGGAGTTAGCAGGTTATTATAGAAGGTTTATTAAAGGCTTTTCTCAACTGGCTTTACCGATGACGAGACTTACTCGGAAGGATTATTCATATGAATGGGATTCGGCTTGTGAGCAAAGTTTTATGAGTTTGAAGGAAAGATTGACGACCGCTCCTGTTTTGATTATTCCTGATCCTAGCAAGTCGTATGAGGTATATTGTGATGCATCAAAGATGGGATTAGGAGGTGTGTTAATGCAAGATGGACATGTAGTGGCTTATGCTTCTCGCCAGTTGAAAGTACATGAAGAGAATTATCCAACGCATGATTTAGAATTGGCGGCAGTTGTATTTACCTTGAAAGTGTGGCGTCACTATTTGTATGGTGTACGTTTTGAGATGTTTAGCGACCACAAGAGCTTAAAGTACCTCTTTGATCAGAAGGAATTGAACATGCGTCAGAGGAGGTGTATGGAGTATTTGAAGGATTATGATTTGGAACTAAAGTACCATCCGGGTAAAGCAAATAAGGTGGCGGATGCATTGAGTAGGAAGGTGTTGCATAATGCCGAGTTTATGATGCTAGAGTATACTTTATTGGAAAAATTTCGAGATCTAAATCTTCAATTTGTTTGGACTCCTAATGGTGTGATTATGGAAAATTTGAATATCAACTCTACTCTTAAGGAAGAAATCCAACAAGAGCAAGGGTTAGATGAGAAGTTACAAGAAGTGTTAGTGCAACCGGGTTTTGTGTGAGCTACCGACGGAATTATTTTGTTTAACCAAAGGATTTGTGTTTCGGATAACACAGAGTTAAAAAGGAGGATTTTGGAAGAAGCGCATAAGGGTGCTTTTACTATACATCCGGGGTCTTCAAAGATGTATCAAGATTTAAAGAGGGACTATTGGTGGTTCGGGATGAAAAGGGATATTGCGGTGTATGTGTCGGAATGTGCGGTGTGCCAACAAGTGAAGATCGAACAACAAAGACCGGGTGGCTTGTTGCAACCTTTAGAAATTTCGGTATGGAAATGGAATAGTATTTCTATGGACTTTGTCGTTGGACTACCCCGTACTCAAGGTGGTTATGATTCGATTTGGGTAATTGTGGATCGGTTAACGAAATCCGCTCATTTCTTAGCTGTGAAGACTACCTACAAGGCGAGTCATCTCACAAGGTTGTTTATTTCGGAGATAGTGAGATTGCATGGTATTCCCACTAGTATCGTTTCGGATAGAGATCCAAAGTTTACTTCAAGATTTTAGAGAGCTTTTCAACAAGCTATGGGAACGAAGTTGTGTTTGAGTACGTCTAATCATCCGCAAACGGATGGTCAGACGGAACGGACAATACAAACCATGGAAGATATGTTGAGAGCTTGTGTACTTGAAAGTGGAGGAAATTGGATAGAACTTTTGTCGTTGATTGAGTTCTCTTATAATAACAGTTATCATGCAAGTATTGGTATGACACCTTATGAGGCATTATATGAAAGGAAGTGTAGGACACCTTTGTATTGGGTAGAAGTTGGTGAAGATAGAATGTTGGGACCCGAGATTATTCACGAAACTACGGAGAAGATTAGGATGATCCGTGATAAGGTCAGACAAGCACAAGATCGGAAGAAGAGTTATGCAGATAACCGTAGACGACCTTTAGAATTTAAAGAAGGCGATCACGTGTTTTTAAAAGTTACTCTGAGATTGCGGTTGAAAGGACCGTTTCGGTCGCGGAAACTAAGTCCGAGATACGTGGGACCGTATCAGATTTTGGAAAGAATTGGTAAAGTAGCTTACAGATTGGCCTTACCGCCTTCTCTGTCAGAGATGCACGATGTTTTTCATGTGTCTCAGCTTCGAAAATTTGTCCCAGATCCTCTTCAGCCAATTTTACCAGATACAATTGAGATAGAAGCAGATTTAACGTTTGAGCCTCAACCGAGTCGTATCACAGGAAGAGAAACTAAGGTGTTAAGGAATAAAGAGATTTCTCTTGTTAAGGTCCAGTGGGATGAGACGCATCTGGGCGATGCAACTTGGGAATTGGAATCGGAGATGCGGGAGGTCTATCCTCATCTTTTCAGGTAATTGTTTTAAATTCGTGGGCGAATTTCTATTTAAGGGGGGGAGGATGTAATACCCCGTATTTTTAATTACTCTGGATAATATTAGTTGTGATCTACTTGGTTCTAGTGTACTCTGACAAATTATCTGCAAAGATAATTAGAGTAAAGGTTGAGCTCAGAGAAAATCTAATTAATATTATCAGACTCTGAGATATTTTAGTATTTGGAACCTTAGAGACTTTTTGGGTAATTAGTAGTATGACAATTGATGATATTTTACTATATCATTTCTTTTTCCATTCTTTTTCCATTTAGAAACAAATAAAAGAAAAGGATAGAAAGAAGTTGGAGAGAAAGAAGGAGAAAGGAAAGGAAAGAAGAGGAAAAAGCTCAAGAACACAAGATCTTCAAACATAATCCATTCTTCATCAAATCATCTTCCAATCTTCATCATCATCATCTATTCAAGGTGGGTTCTAGATAGATACCTTAGTTGTAGAATTTCATGAGTTTTAGAGTTAGGTTGGAATTGTGAGAAAATGAGAAATTGTGCTAAAATCATGAATCTAACGGATGAAATGCAATATAAATGTTGTTTAAAGCTTGTTGTTATGATTATACCGTGTTTTGATCGTTATGGTAAGGGTTGAATGTGTTTTGGATGAGAAAATATGGTTTTTGGATGAAGAACAGCGCTGTTGGGAAGTTGGGTTTTCCAGGCTTCGCCTAGCGAACCTGGGGCGAGTCCCAGCGAACAAACTTTCGAGGGTTCGCCTAGCGAACCCGGCAGCGAAGGTTAGCGAAGGTTCGCCAAGGACATTCGCCTAGCGAACTTTGTGCCTTTTCAGGGCTGTTTGGTTCTGCCTTGCTTCGCTGAGTTGTTCGCGAAGCGAAGGGAGAGACGAATGTTCGCCAGGGAGTTCGCGAAGTGAACTTTAGGTCTGTTTTTGTTCTGTTTGTTCATTCGCCAGGAGTTCGCCTAGCGAAGGCTGGAGCGAATGCTCGCGGGGAAGTTCGCTTAGCGAACATGTTAGACTTTCCCACTTGTTTCTTTCATAACTTTTGACTCGTTTATCCGATTTAAGAGTTCTTTATATCGATGTGAAGCTACGAACATACTCTAGATAATGGAAGTGGAAAATACTGGTTTCGATGCCGATTAAATAAATCGGGGAGAACCGTGATATGTCAGTTTTTTCTCTCTCTCCTTCAACATATATTTAATAATGGAGGAGAGAGAAAAACAAAAACTACACATAATCTACACCATTTATTTTAAAATCGAATAATTTAGATTCATTTTCATGTTCTTACATAAAAATTGCATTCTCATAGGATACGAACCCATATAGGGTTCATATCATATGAGAATACTATTTTTATGTAAGAAAATGAGAATAAATCTGAACCATTAGATTTAAAAATAACGGTGAAGATTATTTGTGGTTTTTGTTTTTCTCTCTCCTTCATTATTAAAATAAATGATGGAGGAGAGAGAAAAAAACTGACACATAATCTACACCATTTATTTTAAAATCTAATGGTTCAGATCAATTCTCATGTTTTTACATAAAAATGACATTCTCATATGATACGTTC
Organism: Lathyrus tuberosus; assembly: GCA_022829125.1. Taxonomy (NCBI): domain Eukaryota; kingdom Viridiplantae; phylum Streptophyta; class Magnoliopsida; order Fabales; family Fabaceae; genus Lathyrus; species Lathyrus tuberosus. The sequence continues at coordinate 13,029,553 of JALAZF010000048.1, forward strand.
CCTATATATATATATATATATATATATATATATATATATATATATATATATATGATGAAAAAGAGTTTATTTCTATTTTTAAGTTGATTTATATTCGAAAAAGATTTTATTTCTATACAAAAAATAAATTAGTGTAATATATATAATAAAAAAGAGTTGTTTCTCTTGAATCACGTGTATCTATAACATATTTTCGCTGTTCCAAAATAAGAGTTTTTCTAGCACAAAAAATTTATTTTAAAATAAGAGTCTTTTTATGTTTTTAAAACAATAGTAATTAATTCTTACCAACTTGACCCTTAATAAATTATATCTACACAACTTTCAAGATATCATCTATCATTACACCTTTATAACAACCAATAGTAACTAAGGACAGTTTTGTGAAATTGTTGCATTTAATTCTTCAATTATTACTTTTGTTAATTTATGTGCACCAATCTTAAAAGACTTTCATTTTGAGACGGAGGGAGTATATAAAGAGAAAACTTTGTTTTTGGTGCAGCCTAATTTTCTACTAATTTTATCCTTATTTTAAAATGTGTAACTTATACAATAACTTCTATTAATTATTATTATTATCATTTTTCACATAATTTTTTACTAATAAATTCCTACATAATTTTCATTCAAAATTAACATTAAATAAAAAATATCATTTATATTTTATGTATATGTAGGGCTGGAAATGAGCTGAGTCGAGTCGAACTCGCCTCAGCTCAGCTCGACTCGTTAAAAATTGGTTCAGCTCAAATCTCGGTTATGGTTCGATACAAACTTTTTTTTAAGCTCAAACTCGACTCATTATAAGTTTACGAACAACTTGGTTCGACTTGTTAGATTCATCTCATTAGGTTCAGCTCGCTTGTTTCACGGACTTAAAAGTCATTTTGTAAATTTTTTTATTTATATATTTGACATTTTAAATTAATATTATTTTAAAAAGAAAGTATTGAAATAAAATAAAAGTTATTAGATTGAAATTTAACTTTGTCTAAAAAATATACTTATTCAAAAATTAATTAATTTATATGATGCTAATTTTATTTGTATAATTATTTTTAGAAATATTTTGCCCACTTAAGAATATAAATTATCAATTAATACCGTTAGATTAAAATAAAATATAACGTTAAAACTTATATTAAATCTTTAAACATGCTCTCAAAGATAATATAATCTTTCTTATATATAATCGAGTTGGCTTATGAACCTAACGAGTCGAACTATGTATAATTTAAATTCAACTCATTTAGTTAACGAACTTAGTTTTTGCTCATATTGAGCTTATTAGGTTCATGAATCAAGTTCAACGAATTAATTGTCAAACCGAATTCTAAACTATTTTCGATTTGGTTTAGTTTATTGCCGGCCCTATATATATACATTAAAAACGGCCATACAAACACGGGATGCAAGTATAATATTGAGAAAAATGCTTATTCATTCGAAACATTTTATCCCGATAATTTTGCGAATGGTAATATATTCAAATGTGGACAATTTGTTTTCATCAAATGAAATAAGATGATGATTCATGATTCATTGTTTTGAAATAAATAAGTAATTTAAAATGCTTTTAGCATGTTAATATATGTATTAGACTTACATTCGAACTTCGTGATTATTGTTTTCGTTATGTATAGTAGAGTTGTAATAAATAATAATAAATAATTTTGAAAATTGATAATATTTAAAATATTATTTGTTGAGATAATTATGGTATATTGAAAATTCTTTTGTTAGTTAAAAATCATTAATTTAGTTGTAGAAATAAATAATACTTTTAGAAAAAGTGAGTATATTTTAAAAAATATAATAATTTTAATAAAAATTAAAAATTATTATATTCTGTAAAAATTTAGCTATGTTGTTTATTAAGATATATAGCAAACATTAATAAAATAAGTATTGAATATTATCTTTTATTTAATACAAATAAAATAAAAATATATTATTATTATTATTATTATTATTATTATTATTATTATTATTATTATTATTATTATTATTATATTAATTATATTATTATTACTACTACTATTATTATAATAATCAACAATTTGTTGATAAATTTTTTTTCTTCAAATTTTAGATAAAGAGTGATAAAATATTATGATTATTAAAAGATTAGTCCTTTATTAGTATACATAACGTAATTATGTAAAAAAACATCTTCTCATAATACAAATTATAAGGATTTTGTTAAAACATAAACTGATGAATATAAAATTAACAAAATTCAAATATAAATTTTAGATATTGATATCAAAAATGGAAAAAAAAATTATATCGATTAAATAGAAAAAAATTAAAATATAAATAAATCTTTAGAATTCAAATTTAGTAAAGGATCTTCTTTTGGTCAATAAATGAGAATATGTTAGTAATTTTTGAAATATTTATAATTACTATGAAAATTTATTTATTTTGTCCAAATAATGGAAAGTTAGTTTTTTTACAAAATATTTCTAAAATAATGAAATCAATTATTTTCCATCATATAGTATAGAAATAAATTTTTTTCATATATTTATATATTAGTAGAGATCAACTTATTTTAAGAGTAAGTTTTTTTAACTTACTCCATATCATAACCTTTAAATTGAATCTAATTTATTGGTAAAATTAACATTTTTACTTAGAATCATTCAATTAAATCTAATTTAAATACTATAATTGTGGAATAAGTTATAAAAATTTACTTTTGAAGTAAGTTGATCCCCACTATATATATATATATATATATATATATATATATATATATATATATATATATATATATATATATATATATATATGTGTGTGTGTGTGTGTGTGTGTGTGTGTGTGTTTTTTTCATGTGATGAAAAGAATTATTTGTACTTTTAATTTAAATATTTTACTAAAAAATGAGTTTGTTTCTATATATATGATGAAAAATATTTCAATTTTTAAGTTGATTTATATTTGAAAAAGATTTTATTTCTATAACCAATTTTAATTATTGTAATATATATTTGTAATTAGTATTTTTACCCGATTAATTATTTGATTTAATCTAAATTAAAGACTATGATTTGATGATTTGAAGTAAGATAAAAAAACATACTTCTGGAGTAAGTTAAACCTCAATCTCATTTAAGATATTATTATTATTATTATTTATTATTATCATTATTATTATTATTATTATTATTATTATTATTATTATTATTATTTATTTTTTATTATTATTATATTAATTATATTATTATTATCTTTACTATTATTATTATAATCAACAATTTGTTGATAAATTATTTTTTTCTAGTAATTGTAGAAAAAGAGTGATAAAATATTATAATTATTAAAAAAATAGTCGTTTATATTATACATAACTCATAATTATGTACAATGAACATCTCCTCATAATGCAAATTACATGATTTTGTTAAAATATAAAATTCATAAAATTTAAATATAAATTGAAGATCTTGATATCAAAAATGAAAAAAAAAAATAAAAAGCAAGAAATTAATCGATTAAAATAGGACAAATTAAAATATAAATGGATCTTTGGAATTCAGATATAGTAGATGATCTTTTTGGCGCCTAAAACAAGAATATGTTAGTGACCAAGTAAGAAACAATTATTCTTAACCAAATATCTCTAAAATAATGAATATTTATTTTTATTTATTGTGAAAATTTGTTCTTTTTTATTATGAACATTTATGTGAGTTAATTTAATTATTATTTACATTTTTTTTTATACTCAGTACATACTAATTAAACTCTCTAAATTTTGACTGAATATTTAAAGTTATCAAAATCTCAAATTAACTCACATTCATGAATTTAGATATTTTATTCAAATTCAATTTAAAAATTATTATTATTTCTTTTGAATCTTGGTTATAAAAGAGAGAAGACTAAACAATGATCCATCATTAAGTCATTTTATTATTCACAATAATTCAATAAAAATGATCCATATACTATTCCTTCTCACGTGTTTGGTGATCTGTATATCTGATCATCAATTTGACAGAATGCAAAGAACATTGATAGATGACATGGAAATGGAGAGGCAGTTAAAACTGATTAACAAAATTCCTATCAAGAGTATTCATGTATGTCACACTCTTCTAACTTGTCATTATCTTAGTTTAATTTCATCTTGTTTCATGTATAAATAACCATGCTTTTGTTTGAATATGGTTTTTATAGACAGAATTTGGTTATATCGTTGATTGCATTGATATTAATAATCAACCTGCCTTTAATCATCCTTTGCTAATGAATCATACGTTGCAGGTATGCACTCAATTAATTTTAGTAATTCGTCTTCATTTTAGTGGAGTTATATTTATTATTATTATTTTTTGAATAAATGATAGAAACACCCGACGGGCTTTAAAACGACAATCGAAAATAATAGAAATAATAGTGTGAAGACTTCATCAACTAAGGTTGTATTCGGCCTTCAAAAAAATCGAGGCCCAACTGAAAGTGTCTCTATTAGAAGAACAACTAAGGATGACGTAATTCGAGAAAAATCATATTTTAATAATGGTTTGGTCGATCATATCCATGGTAATCATGTAAGTGTCGTTTGTACCTATAACCTTTTAAATACTTATCATTATATGATTAAAGTTTCAATTATTAAGTATTTATATGGAAAAAATATATTTGTAGTATGCAGAAGTCATATCAAAATCAAAAAGTATTAGATGGTATAGTGGTGTTTCGGGAACAACGAGTGTTTATAGTTTGAATGTTTAAAAAGGTCAATCAAGTTCGGCTGTGATGTATGTTCAAAATGGACCAGATAGCACAAGTTATATAGGTATTGGATGGCATGTAAGTTTTATATATATATATATATATATATATATATATATATATAGAGAGAGAGAGAGAGAGAGAGAGAGAGAGAAAGTTTCTTATTAAAGTTTATATATTGTATTATTTATTAATTTCATCTTTGCACTGATTTTAGGTGGTTCCTTAATTATATAATGATGACGCGACTCATTTCTATGCAGTATGGACGGTAGGAATTTTTTATCCTTTTTATTTCATATAACAATTTAAGTTTATACATTTTGATTTTGGATAAGTTATTATGGATATTGAGTTGGAATACTGCACAAAGTCTGAAATTTTATCAAGATTAAATTGCGTTAAAATAAGCCCTATTTGATTTTTTTTGTTTAATTTTATTTAGAAGAAATTTGCATTTCTTTCAAACATAATTTGATGTTGAAAATTGACAGGCAGATAATTTCAAGAATACTGGATGTTTCAATTTACAATGTCCAGGATTTGTTCAAACTAGTAAAGATAACTATCTTGGTGGGCGAATGGATGAAACATCCGTATATGGTGATCGGATGGTTGAAATGACATTATCTATTTCTCAGGTCATTTCTATACTATAAAGTTTCAAGGATATATAAGTACACATATTAAACATACTAATTAAAAAAATGTTTGATTTTTCATAATAAAATATTTTCAAGGAATTATCATTAGTCATTTTATATGAAATGTTTAAAGAAAAGCTACGGTATATTCATTAATCTATTTTTGATATTATGTCCAGGATCCTAATACAAAAAATTGGATGTTATCTAATGAAAATGAGGTGATTGGATATTATCCGGCATCATTATTTCCCAACATGGCACAAGCCCATCAAGTAGGATGGGGTGGTAGAACATCTACCACTCAAGGTGGTCCTGGTCCTAAAATGGGTTCTGGATTTTTTCCTGATGACATATTTACTCATGCAAGTTACTTTATAACTGTTGCATATCACGTTGAAGACTCCAAAGAAAACGTTGGACCCAATGATTATGAAGTAGAAGCAGTTTCTGACAAACCTAATTGTTATTTTTCTAAATATTATGTAATATTTGATGGGAAGGTTGGATATTCTCTCCAATTTGGAGGACCGGGTGGTAATTGTGGCGATTAATTTATAATATTGTAAGTTATTGTTAAAATTTAAATACAAATAAAATTTTATTGGACATTCATGTTTAGAACTTTTTATTTTACACTTATGTTTTTTTCTTGGATAAATTTGTCATTAATTGTGTTATTTAATTTGTAAAACATTTTTTAAAAATAATTTTCTTTCAAAATTACATATTCCACTAATAAAGTCCACAAATAATTGCAATATAAAAACTTGAAAAACTTGAAAGTTGTTTGAAAATTATTAAATTTATTTGAAATTCTCTAATACGGTGAACCACGGGGGAAGATCTACAAGTTTATCACTCAAAGCGTTTGATTCGATTAAAAATGAATAAATAAAAAAAATCCTCTCTCTCTCTCTCTCTCAAAAATAGAATATTACGATTAAAATCATATTATTTTTCCTAATGCATAGTGTCGCATCTGCGAAAATCAACCAGCGGAAAAGAACAGAAGAGTCGTCATCAAACGTTATTTATCCCGACGCAGGGAAAGGAAACGATCGAAGAAAACCTCAACAAAGGGAAATGAATGGTCATCGCAACCATAGCCTGGGTTCGGGAGTCGATTACGCGAGAGGAAGGATTAGCACCCTCTTGCGTCCATCGTACTCGATGGGATACACGCTTGTTGTTATCGATCAAAGGGTGTAGGGTATCTGAAACTCAACTGCTGACGGAAAATGAACGGGAGAAACGGGAAACAGGAAAAGAAAAGGAAAAAGATGACTCGCAAGGATCATCGCAATCCTATGCCTACGTATCTTCATTAACCAATAAAGAATCAGAGTCAACGTAGTTCGACAGACTACGGATTTGTGGGGGGAAGGTTGCTCGCCAAGACGTCGCGTCTCGTGCCTACGTATCCTCAATCTAACGCAAAGGAGGAAATCAGAGCAGTCGTAGTTCGAACTACTACGGGTTGCTAAAGGGAGACAAAAGGATCGCCGGCTGAAGGCGGACTTACAACAAAAGAAAGGGTGCTCCTACTACCTGTCAGAATCGGTAGAAAAGAAAGGAGAAACAAAGAGGTTGATAAATAAGGTTGTGCTCGCAGAGATCTCGCACGATCTCCTGCCTACGTATCTCCATTAACCAATGAAGAATTAGAGCGACGTAGTTCCCCTCACTAAGGGTGACCCTTATTTTGTTTGTGTTTTTTAACTGGACAATGCTAATGTTCTAGCTTAGGTGTTACGACTCGCTGAATCGAAGATCGTGTTACCGGTTTGCAATTGAACAAGGAGAAGCATGCCCTTACGTCGAGTGAGATTTTGAGATGGGAAGAGAAAGACGTTTGTTTGTTTATTGTCTTTTAGAAGAAAGTGTTTTGAAGTTAGTTTGAAACTCGCATTGCACTAAAGTCTATGACATAGGAGCGAATGCGTCGCATGGTCGCCCCCATTAGAACGTATGCTAAACACTCTAGAAAGGTGAAGGGAGGCCCTCCTCCTTCCATTTCCCGTGTACTTAAGGCTCATGGCGTACAATACTTGTTGCCTTTATTACATGTTTTTGATTTTGTTTTGAGATGAGAGAAGAGGGACTCAAAGTTTGAAAAGAAAATTTAATGGGGGACTCAATCCTAGTGTTAGCATGCATCATTGATCCTATGATTGAATTATGAGGAAGAAAGGAAAGATCTCTACCTAAGTTAGCATACATGGATTGATAACCTAATGTCTATCCTTATTTGAACCTAACCCAAAATTAGATTCAATCTAGGAGCCCTATGGGGAACATGCGAAACAAGTAGACATTATGTAACTCAATCCATAGACAAAAGGAACTACAAGTAAATGAAAGAGTAAGCAGTGTCAATCAACAATAACATCAAACAATCAAAGTAAGAAAAAGGGGGAGCTTTAGCCAAGGGGTCATATCAACCGAGGCAAACAAGCTAGCTGGAGGGAAATAGGGGTACTTACCCAATGGTATCGAGAACCATGGAGAGCAGAGTAAGGAAGGGGAAGATGTGAATCAGATCACATAAGCATCATGATCGGTCAATGCGAGATATAGACAAGATGTGGGGGTTTGATTGCTAAACCCTCCTTCCACTTGACCGACTCGATAACAAGAGTAAGCTATGTTCAAAGTATCAACATGAAATGCGAGCTATGAACGACTTGGGACTAGAAATGGCGGGAGTCGATTGCGGACTCTCATTCTGCCTAATGCCTTCTTTGAGGACTTTTCGAGGAAATGGGGAATGGGACGCCTCTTTGAGGTCTTTGGCACAAAAGTAAACAATCACAAAAATAGCCTCCTTTGAGGACTTCCAAAATTGCAGGCCAAGTGGCACGGACTCCCAATCCTACTTCTCATGGCATCAAAAGAAAAAAAATGCAGAATTAGTAAAAGAGAAGAGAAGTAATACCGAACAGATAGCAATCTGTAGCAACACAAGCAAAGTATAAGCAAATCGAAAAACTTCTAGTAATCTAGCATAAATGAGCAAAAGTGTCAGAAAGCGGAACTGATCTGTGAAAGACATGGAACCAAATGATCTTCACCCTTCATGAATAAAAATAATAAAACAAGGCAATAAACCATAAACAGTAGCAACAATAGCGCTCCAGCACTTGCATAGCTATAAAAACCAGCAACAAGCAAAAACAACCTATAACAGCTACCATTTCCAAAACAGAATAGGTGTATATGCAACCAGACATAATAGCAACATTTTACAGCACACTTTGTTCACTACAGCAGTGTATGCTATAGTAACTTCTAAATTCATTTAATTAACTAATGTACAAGAAGGGCCATACCTCAATGGGATTATTATCAAGAGAGCATGCCTCATCAAAACTAAACAAGCCTTGTTAATATCTAAAGTGTTAGCATAAAACTCCAAGCTCCTCAAAGAAAAATAACCAAAGTTAGTCAACAAGCTCCCAATGGAAATGAAATAAGAAAAACCATTAGAGATTCCAAAAATTAAGCAAAAGAATGCTAACGAGGTAACAAAATCTAACCACAAACTAAGGTAAAAACTTACCACATGTTGAGAATTAATCACAAGGAAGCATTAAGCACAAACTTCAACATTTAATCTAGATACTAACCAAAAAATAAATCCAATCCTACTAGAAAAATCAACTAAGAAGTCCATGAGAAGTCAATAAAAAATCACTACATGATTCAAATGATATTCAATCAAAATCATGTAAAATCTACAAGAGGTAACATGATATTCAAACAATGTCATGTAAAAAATCCTAATCAAAGCAACATAATATCCAACTAATATCATGTGAAAAATCTCAATCAAGTGGCAACATAATATTCAATCAATATCATGTAAAAAATCTCAATCAAGTGGCAACATAATATTCAATCAATATCATGTAAAAAATCTCAATCAAGTAGCAACATAATATTCAATCAACATCATGTAAAAAAAATCTCAATCAAGCATGAAAACTTTAACACTACTTGACATGCAAAAAAAACTCTAATCAAGCATGAAAAATTATCCCTAATTGACATGCAAAAAATCCTACAAGAGGTAACTAATATCATGTAAAAAAAGTCATTCGAACGCATTTGAATCAACAATTCAAAACAAATGCCAAAAATCGAGAAAATGACAATTCAAAAAAATAAAAAATTAGTTAATATCCTAAAATATTAACATGAAAAACCCTGATGGGCTCAAGAAGGGGTGTGAGTAGAATTTCCATGGCGTAGGGCTTAAACCCTGAAACAATTATAAAAAATGATATAAACAATTACCGAAGAAGCCAGGGGTGCAGGTAGTAAGTTTTTCTAGTTCGAAATTCTCTGATGGGCTCAAGAAGGGGTGTGAGTAGAATTTCCATGGCGTAGGGCTTAAAGCCCGATCCGTTTTGATCCAAATCCTTAAGGTCTCAAAATTTGCTGAGGGCTGGTTCACGAAAACCTAATTCAGTACCTTCTTGGCTGCGCATTTCACCTTCCTAACCTAACTCCATAAAAAGCAACGCCGCCGTGATATTCCTCCACTTCCCCGCTCTTCTCTTACAACTCGTTCTTCGCGGAAACCCTTCCCTCTAGAAACACTCTTCACTCAGCGCACTGTTTCTTCAGAGCGATGCCTCCACGACACGGCGGCGGTGGAATTCCTCCCAAGACGCCCACAACAATGCAACCATCTCTCCATCACGCGATTGAAGAAAACCAAAACAAACGGCATAACGTAATCGCGAAGAACGAAAACATCAAACCGAAATCATGAACACAAGCTCTGAATCAAAATGTTAGCACCTGCGCGACGACGGAAACGACAATAACGACGACGTTGAATGTGAAGACACTTCAGATAAGCTTCGGTTTCGTTAATCTTTTCAAATCCATTCGCGTTTTGCTCATTCCTTCTTGTACTTCAATTTCACGTTTTTTTCTTCAATCTGATTTCTGCACCTGGTTGTTGTTGTGAGTCAACGTTGAATCGTTGCTGTGCCGAGTTGTTTGATGTTGTTAATTATCGTTGATGATTGATTGAATGTGCAGGTTGATGATGACGATGATGGAGCTTGCTGTTGAAGAGAACTATGAATTGATGAACTGGTTTTTGGATTATGGTTTAGAATTGAATTTGGTTTTAATTTGGATTTTAGTTGGAGTTTGGATATGGTTTTGGACATGAGTTTGGATTTAAATATAGATTTGAAAATGGTTAACTTGGATTTTAGATATAGAAAATGATTATTTGTAAAGTGAATGGAAATGGATTTGAATTCTGAAATGGACATCAAAAATGGTTTTAAAGCGGATATTAGGAATTGGATAATGGTTTACGGTTAAAATGGATATCAAAAGTGGATTACGGTTTATGATATGAGGTGGATACGGATTTACGAACTTGTATCTTGAATTCCAAATATCTTAAAGCACTTGCCCAATCCAAATTCAAACTCGAATACTCAATGAACTCCCAACTCGAATCAACTTCAATCTCCTCCTTCATTAACTTGTATTATATGCAATGAACAATAAGAAACTGAGAGAATAATTGTCCTGGCCACAATATAAATCCACAACTGGATCTCATGTCAAGATGCATTTGCCATGAACCCTAACCATCATCCTCAATTGATGAATATCAACCAAGTCGCACAAAAGATAAGAAACCATGATCCCATGCCTCAGGAGCCCAATGCAAATGAATGAATGAGTCATGACCTAATGGATATACAGATGAACGTGAAGCATAAGCCACTTGGTACGGTAATAAATAAGAGGGCAAATTTTGGGGTATGACACATAGACATATCAAACAAGGTACAATTAAAAAAATAGTTCAATACATCGATCATCAAACACAGTACACATATTACTATTTTGGTAAGTACTTACTACTTTATGAATCAAACACATCCATAGGTTAGTACTCCATGGAAAGTATGAAGTTTCCTTATGCCTTACGTGCGCACAATTATTTATACCATTGGATCAAGTTGGTTGTTGAACTTTCTTGAAAATAATAAACTAGCCTTTTATTATTGGATTGTTGATTGACACGAAACACATATTATTAACATTATTTTTAGAACATTTATTACACCAGATTAGTTTTTAGATACAACACTCAAAATTCCATTTAGTTATTTAACTTTTATTATATGTAAAAAAATCAAAGTAAGATTCTAAGGCTATGTTTATATACCTTGAAATCAATAAAGCAAATTGGAAATGGAAAAAAGTAGTGTGGAGAAATGAAGTGGAGTAGAAATTTTACTTTATTATTTGAATATGGAACAAATAAATTTCACATTCCATCCAATTTTAACGAATCCTAACAATAAAATTTTATTTCCTTTCATCTCTACTACTGTATTTTATTTCATTCCATCAATCCGAACAAAATCTTAGTTCCAAAATAATTTAATCTTCCAAATCTAAAATATGAATCAAACAAACAAACTCATAATATACACTTTCTTTCTCTCAAATTGCAACACTTGAAACCAACAAATCCTAGGGTTTTCATGTTTATCACCACATATTTATAGTTTGCTTAATCGATCATCCTTTTTTAATTACCTCTACAATCAAACACCATGTCTTTCTCCCTTCAATTCTCTCTTTATCAATCATTGTCACTTAATAGTCTCATCATCATCTAGTCTTTGGAACCAATTATGTTTTTCCATCTTCCTATCTCAAAATGAAACACCTACCTTTGTGTTCCCCTTATTGTTTTCCATATGTGATTGATGAGAGTATTCTAACCACTTTCTCTCAACCTACTCCATTTTTATTTCTTCTTTCAATAGCAAGACAAGTCAGGTAGTTGGGAGTGTAGAAAGCTCACACCATATGTCTCCCAAGGTTGTTTGTCTTGTCTTCTAGTGGTCGAAACAATCTCTCATTCATTACATCACTCTCTTAGATATACAAATGTGAGGAATGATATGTCCTTACACAGTAACGGTATGAGAAGGTTATTCAAAGAATAAAGTCATATTCTTTAGGATAATATGGGAAATAATTGTTCCATTTCCCACATTATTGAGATATGAATACGATAACCACTCTATGGGTCATAAGATCTAGGCCCAAGAGATTCCTATAAATACCTCAGTCATAGGATTAAGAGAAGACAATCAATTCACCAAGAAATCACATATATAAATAAATTTTCATCTCTCTACATGATCTTGTTCTAATACCATCATAAACCCTAAAACATTACGCATAACCTTCCAAATACAAGGTTATCCCTAATGTAAGTTTTTAGCAAGTTCAATTGGCGCCTACCGTGGGACCGGTAAAACTAACCTAGGCCAAACCCATTACCATTTACCATTCACTTTTGTCACCTTCTCCAAGAGGATGGAAAAGTGAATCTAAAAAATCTCCATTAACACCATTTCAAGAGGTTTCGCTGGATATGGAGAATCCATTTCTTTCCAATGGAAACATGCCAAATAGGTTTTGACAAAGAGTATCATACTCGTCAATCTTGAAATAGACTTAAAAAAGGGGCCAGAGTCCAAAATCACATTCTCTAGTGAAAACGCCATCACCATTCTCCCTCATAACAATGATTCTAAGGTCATCATGGTGCAGTATGATAATTGGGATATTAAGGGAGTGTTGATTAATCCTTGAAGCTAAATATATGTCTAGTTCTAGAGTGACTTTGAGAGGCTTTGGCTTGACATAGATGACATTTGAGCATTCCAAACTTCCGAATTTGGTTTTTAAGCAAAATAGGTGCAAGTGAAAGGTCATATAACACTCGAGACGGTATTCAGGTTGAAAGAGAGTGAAAGGACAACCATTTTAGAATATCTTGTAGTAGACACCCCTCACCATGTAATGTTATCCTTGGGCATCCCACCCACAACTTATTTGGGGTTGTCTTGTCCACCCTCAATCTAAGTATGAAATAAACACTGCCTAGCAATTAAGTTGGGGAGGTTCAAAGAGATTAAGATATTTCCTAAGAATGTTATTATAACAATGTAGAAATGATAAGGAACCATATCTCCACAGTATTCTCCCCAAAACCAGACACACATGAAATAGATGTTATAATTAGTATCCTAGATTGGTGGTGGAGAATGAAAGGCTTACTCCCAAAAAGGACATAAAGGTGGTCCATATTAGATCCTTGGACTTCCAAGTCACCAAGCTAGGCACCTAAATGTTCGATGATGAGGAGGAAAAGTTGAGGAACTATGTTTTTGCAAGATATTCAAAAAGATATCAAATCTAAGATGTCCAATATATAGTTTGCTTTATATGATGTGCTTTAGATTATGAAAAATTAGATGACAAGTTGTGAAGATGAAACCTTTGATAAACCTTAAATCATAAAGCCAAGCAAGTATGACAAGCAGTAAAAAATGCACACGATAGTTTGTTCAATATCTTTCCTTTGAATGAAGAAGACAAATTAGAGTTTGATGATCAACGCAAACATCCTTTGATGATGGAATTCAACTTGAAGATATCTCAATCCTCATCTCCAAAAAAAACTAAAGCAAGTTCTTATATGGTTAGATTATTCAGCAAGTCTTGAAGCTACAGAGTGTGAAAAAAAGGAAGTATGAAAGCTCGCACTGCTGTGTCTGAGTGAATAATTTTTTGTAAAAACACAGTTATTTTTGTAACAAAATATGGCTAAATTACACACACAATGAGACATGTTTTAAAGCCTCTATTTTTCAAAAAAATAAAACCTAAAACATTTTGAAGCCTATCTAGTTGAATCTGAATCTGTCAGAATGTTTTGGATAAAGTTTGAACTGTCCAATCAATTGGAAAAAAACCCAATAAATTGGGTCAAGGTAAATATTGTTGATAAATTATTGTGACAATGTCTTAATGAATGTCAACAACTCCATATTGATGACACTCTGTCATTGCATAATATTTACGAGCATTTTTTTATAGAATCGATGTAATCTCGAGAACAATATGAGTTTAAGTGAAAAACAAATGAGGAAAATAAAAGAAGAGAAGGAAGTAAGTACTTAGTAGAGAAAAATAAAAAAATGAAGCAAAATAATCATTTTGGCCCCTAGAATTATCGTGACCGCGATGCCATAATCACGAGTCGCGATGAAAAACTATCACAATCGTGATGCTTTCTATAGTGGTCGCGATGGTGCGTTGGAATGACACACTTTTTGTTATTTAAAAGGAAAAAGAAGCCACTTTTGCAAGGGTTACAAATTTGAGATACAAAAAACGACAACTAGGTGATATTGGAGCTAAAAAATTGGAGTTTTTCACCATTGAAGATCAATTGTTTCCTTGAATTTCATGTACTTTTCATCTATACTCATGGAAATAATCTGTATAACTATGAGTAACTAATTTACTTTTGATTAAGTTTTGTTAGATGAAGATGGCTTTGTACTATTTTATTGATTTGATATTCTAGTTTTTATTCAATTATCTTTGATTCTAATGCTATGTGTTGACGAACATGTGAAGTGAACTTAGGATCATAGAGAATATTGATCGTAACATTGTGAGCCTAATCTAAGATAATTATTCAAGCATAGTTATTAACAAGGAATATGTATCTATAAGTTTATGAGAAAGAAATTAACGACCATTCTTGCATGTTTTTACTTCGAATTCGCCTGAGGAAATAGGGAGTTGTCGTTAAGAATAATGAGATATACACTAAAGATTTGAGTATAACGGTAGTGTTAATTTAACGTAACCTGACCAATTTTTCATCGTCGTATTTTCTATAACAATATATTTTCTGAAAAAAATATGAAAATTCCCCAATATTTACATTCAAAATCACACTAATAACCTTTTAAAATACGCAATTTGTAACACCTTAAAGCCCCGAACGGTTAATTAAAGAATAAAATTAATATTTTAGGATGCTACTCGAAACATAACATGCATACTTTCCAATTAATTTCTAAATTCGTAGAGGAATTTAAAATAATTAACATAAACTTCCAATTATCTCTTCAAATGAAGTACTTAATGAAATCAACAAAGTCAACATTAACTCAGAATAATTAGACGACTTGTTCTCCAATGTTACAGATCAGAGCAATATTCGAACTAAACGACAATAAGGCAATAAAGAAAAACAAAGAGAGCTTCATAGCCTTCTTCCAAATCACAACATACTTACTCCTTCTGAGTATTTGTACAATATTGTACAGAACAACATAAAACAAATAAAAAAGGGGTGAGAATACACTCAAATATATTTGTCGTATCCCAAATTTTGACAACCCTACTTTCCTTTCTTCTAACTTAGAGCTTAGATCATTAATAGGGATGGCAACGGGTAGGGTCGAGTGCGGGTTTCATAATACTCAAACCCACACCCGAAATCACCACCTGAACCCGAACCCGAACCCAAAGGCTATTCGAGGTGAAAAATAACACCCACGCCCACACCCGTTGGGTTCGGGTTTTTCCACCCAAATCTGAACTCGTAGCAAAAACACAAAAATACAACAGTAACATTGAAATTATTTGAAACACAAGAATTCCATCAAGGTCTCTCAAATAAAACTAAGAAATTAAATTACAACTTTCAATCAAGTTTGGTAACATTACAATTAAAATTAAGGTCTTCATCATCTTAACATTACAATTAAATATTATACTTATATATATTTAGGGGCACTTATGTAATTTCATGTCTAAGCGGGTGTGGTTTCGGGTTTCGGGCGCGGGTTTCACACTACCCAAACCTGCACCCGAAATATTGGGTGGCACCCGAACCATTCAACTCGGGTTTTCACCCGTTGACTCGGGTTCGGGTGCGGGTGGGCCCCGCGGGTTTGGGTCTGCCTGCCATCCCTAATCATTAACATGTCCATAGTCCTATACAAGTCATCTAGTCAAACCCAATGGCCTAAAAAGTCAAGGGGGGGGGGGGGGGTCCTTTTTGTCTTTTTATTCTCCCTCAAGGAGTTTGATCTTACATTATTGATTTAGGTTTCTATTTAAGGTTCGATAGTTTTTTAATTATTTAACATCTGATTTTCATTAGAACTAATTTAATAGGTCTATTACTTTGTTCCACCATTTATTAAAAAAATGTCCAAAAAATCATAAAATAAAAAATATTTAGAAAGATTGTGTTCTTTTTACTTTTTATTTAGAATAGTAACTTAATTGGTTTTTTTATTTAAAACATAATAAAAATATTTAAAAAGTTTTTGTTCCTTTTAGGATAATTTTTTATTTTAGAAAGGATCAGAAAGATTGATCAAAATAAACACAAATCAAATAAATTTGATTTATAATTTTTGATTATTTTGATTAATTAGGGTTAAGTCTAATTTAATTCCTTTTTAAAATTAAACCTAATTCCTAACAATATAAATAGGAGACATATTTTCCATTAGAAGGGGAATCCTAATTTCTATAGCCATTCAGACTTATAAACAATTCACGTGAGTATTACACAATCCTTACACACCTATCTTGTACATATTCCACAAAACCTTCAACCTTACAAATTAGGGATGACAATGGGCAGGGTATGGGTAGGGTACTATAGTACCCGTCCCCATACCCGCAGTTGAAAAAATGTAATACCCCGTATTTTAATTACTCTGGATAATATTAGTTGTGATCTACTGAGTTTCAGTGTACTCTGAGAAATTATCTGCAAAGATAATTATAGTAACTGTTGAGCTCAGAGCAAATCTAATTAATATTATCTGACTCTGAGATATTTTAATATTTGGAACTTTAGAGACTTTTTGGGCAATTAGTAGTATTACAATTGATGATATATTACTATATCATTTACTTTCCACCCTTTTTCCACTTAGAAACAAATAAAGGAAAAGATAGAAGAAGTTGGAGATAAAGGAAAGGAAAGAAGAGGAAAAAGCTCAAGAACACAAGATCTTCAACCATCATCCATTCTTCATCAAATCATCTTCCAATATTCATCATCATCATCTATTCAAGGTGGGTTCTAGATAGATGCCTTAGTTGTAGAAATTCATGAGTTTTAGAGTTAGGTTGAGATTTTGAGAAAATGAATAATTGTGCTAAAATCATGAATCTAACGGATGAAATGCAATATAAATGATTGTTGTTATGATTGTATTGTGTTTTGATTATTTTGTTAAGGGTTTGAGGTGTTTTAAATGGTAAAACTAATGATTATGGATGAAGAACAGCGCTGTTGGGAAGTTGGGTTTTCCAGGGTTCGCCTAGAGAACCTGGGGCGAGTCACAGCGAACAAACTTTCGAGGGTTCGCCTAGCGAACCCGGCAGCGAAGGTTAGCGAAGGTTCGCCAACGACGTTTGCTTAGCGAACTTTGTGCCTTTTCAGTGCTGGTTGGTTCTGCCTTGCTTCGCCAGGGAGTTCGCGAAGCGAAGGGCGAGGCGAATGTTCGTTAGGGAGTTCGCGAAGTGAACTTTAGGTCTGTTTTGTTCTGTTTGTTCATTGGCCTGGAGCTTCTCCTAGAGAAGGTGGAAGCGAACGCTCGCTGGGAGGTTCGCATAGCGAACATGACAGATCCTCCCACTTGTTTCTTTCATAACTTTTGACTCGTTTATCCGATTTAAGAGTTCTTTATATCGATGTGAAGCTACGAAAATACTCTAGATAATGGAAGTGGAAAATACTGGTTTTGATGCCGATTAAATAAATCGGGGGCACCGTGAATTAGTGTAATTTGGGGTACGTTTAATTATGTGTTTCCATTATGTGATTTATGACTATTTGACTATGCTCTTATTGTTGAACATGTTTAAGTATGTATGCATGCTAAGTACGAAATAAGTAGAGTGAGGATTATTACCATAAACAATGCCGGAAAGTGTGGAATGACATAATGACAACGATCGTTCATGTGGTGCCGAGGCGTGTGTCAGATACTAATGTCATGGAATGAATAAACACTAGTATGGAACATATGTGTTAACCTTTG
Source organism: Lathyrus tuberosus (assembly GCA_022829125.1). NCBI lineage: Eukaryota > Viridiplantae > Streptophyta > Magnoliopsida > Fabales > Fabaceae > Lathyrus > Lathyrus tuberosus. The sequence goes on from JALAZF010000048.1 coordinate 13,047,887, forward strand.
TGGTTGTGCTAAGGCGTCATGGCCTTGTGATCGTCGAATACGATCACGTGTGTGAGTGTGATCACGTAATCATAATCGGTTATCTTGTTAGTGTGTTTCATGGGTCTCGATCTCCTATGAAACATGCGCACAACTACTTGGCAGGTTTGATTCCCGCGTGCAGTACGAATGGCGCTCTGGGAGCGTATGCTTGTGACGGTTAATAGCCCATGTGAAGTGACGGTTCATAATGGTTAATGGCCCGTAGAACCCGAATCTATTCGTATGTCAAGTAGGTTACCAGGATCCATGACTCGGGTCGACTTCTAGACGTAGAAGCGGATGGGAAAAGGGGATGCCTTGGTGTGGTTACCGATTAGTGTTATATAGTGTGAGTTGATGAACTCATGACATGTTTCCATATAGTGTGTGTGTGTACTCAAAGTCATCCCCCTTCCCTTTTGACTTGAGTTAGGTTTATTAGAACCTTGTAGAGCCGAGAGGACTATAAGATAGCGAACTCACTGAGATTTGATGTATCTCACTCCACGTTGTTGTTTACATCACAGGTACTATAGGTTCGGCGAAGGGTAAGGACAAAGTGGTTTGACTTTTCCTTACGGATTGTAGCTTTTAATATGGCATGGCTTCCGCTATGGCGTAAAATTATGAGATCATTGTATTGATCTAGTTCTTAGTGTATTTTGGGATATCTTGTATATGTTATGCCGTAGACTCTAGAACTTTGTATTTAGGGCATTTAATGTATATAATGTGTTAACTAGGAACTTATGGTATTTTAGTACCACGTACTTGGATTCATGTATAAGATATATGCTTTGATGTATGTTGTTATATATGGGTGTTACAAAAAAAATCCCCATACCCGAGCCCATACCCGCTTGGGTATTAAAATTGGCACCCGTCCCCGTATCCTATGGGTATATAAGTGTCCGTACCCGTACCCGTTACCCGCATTTCTAATAAAAATAAATATTTCAAGTATAAAATATCATAATATTTTAAGTTTTTAAAAATATTAAAAAGTTTTTAAAAAATTTTATTTTTGAATTATGAAATAAATGATCACGTATATTAAATATGTAGTAGTTTAAAATTGATGTTTTTTAAATTTAATAAATATTTATTTTTATATAATAATATAAATTAAAATATATAAATATATATTGTGTGGGTATGGGGTGGGCTGGGTACTAAGGTGTCCATCCCCGCTTATTTAAGTGGGTAATTATCCGAGTCCATACCCGTACCCATTTTTGCGGGTTTTTACCCTACCCGTTGTGGGTAATCTTCTGGATACCCACTGGGGATGAGCCGAATTGCCATCCCTATTACAAATCTTACATATAAGAAAATCAATGGCTAGCAAAAATACCGATTTGCCCCTCTGCTCCCACAAGCCACCACATGGCTGCTTTGGTGTTGCTCCACGTGGATGCCTTTAGTTTCTTCCTTCCCTTTTTTCTTCAGCAACGTCTCATTGTTTTTCATAACTCTCTTTCACCTTCCTATCTTTTTATTATTTTAATGTTTCTACTGTGAAATTCATTTAATGCTCTGTACCAATGCATTTTCCTTTTTCGTTTATCAAACCTCTACATCAATTTTTTACTATTATTTATTATTATTTTGGAAGATTTGCAATCTGAAATATCTTATCAGCTCGTATTTTGTGATATCTTTAGCACAGGTGTTGTCCTTTTATTTTGAACTCTCTTAACATTGCTTCTGATATTTCCTTCTCCCTACATTTCAAACCCATTTTACTCTACTGTTCATCCTCTTTTCCTTTTCTTCCTTCCATCCTTCATGGTGATTATGTTGTTGTTGATATTTTTGTTGTTTTTGTTGTTGTTGTTGTTGTTGTTGTTGTTGCAGGTTTCGAGATATTAGATTTGGTTGACCTAAATCGTTTCATCAACAAATTGTTAAGAAGGTACATGTGTTAGTTACACCGTAATGACTGTTGGTGTACAAGGTGAATAATGTATGAAAAGAGAAGAATATATTATAAAGAGAATGACGGCTGCAAAGGATTACAAAAGGATTATAAAAACACTCACTACCACTAGTCTATTTATAAGCTAAAACTAGGGCTACAAAAGCAACAATAAAATACTAAAATACCCTCTAACAAACTTGGTCACCAAGTTTGTGAATATAAATTAAAATATAAATTATTTCTAATACTATCCCTTAATTTATATTTCCTCAAAACTAACAACTCCAATTCCATCCCTTAAGCGAAGGAATTGATCAGTTTTGATAGCCTTCGTCGGAACATCTGCCAACTGCTTCTGGGTACTACAGTGCACAACTTCTAACACTCCATTCTGAACTTGACTTCTCAGATAGTGATACTTTGTCTCAATATGCTTACTTCTCCCATGCAACACTGGGTTTCTGGCAAGATTGATTACAGACTTGTTATCAATCATCAGCTTCAGAGGTTTGTCAACTTTGATCTTCAGATCCTCCAGCAAGTTCAGAATCCACACAGCTTGGCATGCAGTAACAGCACCAACAATATATTCAGCTTCATAGGTTGATAACGCAACAACAGGTTGCTTCTTAGAACTCCAAGAAATAGGACCTCCCAGAAACTTGAACAAGTATCCAGAAGTACTTCTTCTGTCAACTCTGTCTCCACACCAATCAGAATCTGAATAACTCAGAAGTTCTGATTCAATCTTTCTTCCAGAAGGAAATAACACTCCATACTTCAGAGTTCCCTTGATATACCTCAGAATCCTGATAGCAGCTTGGTAATGGGACCACTTGGGTTTACTCATGAATCTGCTAACCATTCCAACTGCATAGTAAATATCAGGTCTGGTATTACACAAATACCTCAGAGAACCAACCAACTGTTTGAAGGTTGTAGCATCCACATCCTTACCATCAGAATCAGAATCCAGTTTCTGATTTGTATCTGCAGGTGTGATAGCAGCCTTACAATTCTGCAGCTTAAATCTCTTTAGAAGTTCTCGTTCGTACTTCAGCTGATGCAAAATGATACCTTTCTCAGAATATCTGAACTCCTTCCCTAGAAAGTATGTCATTTTCCCGAGATCAGTCATTTCAAACTCATTCATCAGCACCTTCTTGAACTTAGCTAATTCTTGTTCAGAACTTCTGGTCAGCAATATGTCATCAACGTACAAACACACCAGAATCATATTGCCTTCAGAAATATGTTGAACATAAACACCGTATTCCATCTCACATTTCTGAAAACCCTGCTTCTTGAAAAATGAATCAATCTTCTGATTCCAAGCTCTGGGCGCTTGCTTCAATCCATACAAAGCTTTATGTAATCTGTACACCATCCCTTCCTGATTCTTTTTCACAAATCCAGGAGGTTGTGACACATAAACTTCTTCTTCTAATGGACCGTTCAGAAATGCAGATTTCACATCTAAATGCATCAGAGGCCAATTCCTGTTAGCAGCTATTGCAATCACCAATCTGATTGTTTCATGTCTCGCTACAGGTGCAAACACTTCAAAATAATCCAGCCCAGGTTTCTGCAGAAATCCTCTTGCTACCAACCTCGCTTTGTGTTTGCCAATTGATCCATCTGGCTTTAGCTTCTGCTTGAAAACCCATCTGACGCTGATGGCTTTCTTGTCCTTTGGAAGTTCTGTCAGCTTCCAGGTCTTGTTTCTCTCTATAGCATTAAGTTCTTCTTTCATGGCCTTTAGCCAGAACTTCTGCTTGAGAGCCTCTTCCGTACTTATGGGTTCAGAGTCTACTAACATGGCACACTGAATAATTTCTCCTTCAGAATCTACTTCAGTGTCTTACAACATGTCAAACTCTTCAAATCTTCTTGGAATGTTTCTGATTCTCTGTGGCCTCTGACCTCGTTCAGAATCTTCTACAGATGCTTGAACCCCAGAAGTTCTGTCCTCAGAAGTTTCTCCTTCAGAAGCTCTTGCTTCAGAAGGTTGACTTCCTCCAGAACATTGACCATCTTCAGAGTTTGGCATATTCCCAGAGTCTGAATCACCACCAGAATCTGGATTATCATCAGAATTTGGATCATCAGAATCACCTTCATCTTCTGAGTCTCCTTCAGAGTCAGAATCACCATCAGTTTCAGAAACTCTTATTTCTGACCTTTTTTCAGAAGTTCTCACATCAGAATCAGATTGAGACTTATCCCAATTCCAAACTTCTGATTCCTTCACAATAACATTTCTGCTGAACTCAACTTTATTAGTTTTTGGACAATACAACTTGTACGCACCTGTACTCTGGTACCCCACCAGTAACATTACTTTGCTTCTATCATCCAACTTGTGTCTTCTAGCTTCTAGAACATGTTTGTAACACACAGAACCAAAAACCTACAGATGACTAACACTTTGCTTTTCTCCAGTCCACTTCTGAATATGAACTATTTCCTTCAGCTTTTTCGTTGGACATCTGTTGAGCACATATGTTGCGGTGGCAACAGCTTCTCCCCACAAGTTCTGAGGAAGCTTCTTCTCCTTCAGCATGCTTCTCACCATATCAAGCAAAGTACGATTTCTTCTTTCAGCAAGACCATTGTGTTGAGGAGTATAAGGAGCAGTAACCTCATGCTCAATTCCATTCTCCTCACAGAACTTCTGAAACTCTTTGGAGTTATACTCACCCCCACCATCGGTTCTGAGAATCTTCAGAGTCTGACCACTCTGATTCTGAACCTTCATTCAGAACTTCTTGAATTCAGCAAACACCTCGTGTTTGAACTTAATAAGGGATACCCATGTCATTCTCGTGAATTTATCAACAAATGACACGAAGTATTTATTCCCTCCGATCGATGCTACTGGAAATGGACCACACACATCAGAATGTACTACTCCCAAGGCATGTTTTGCTCTTGGAGCAACTTCTGACGCAAATGGCAATCTTGGTTGCTTTCCTTCCATGCACACTTTACATGACTTCTCAGGCTTCTTAATTGTAGGAATTCCATGTACCAGCTTCTTCGAATTCAGATGTTCTAAGCTTCTGAAATTCAGATGACCAAATCTTCTGTGCCATAGCTCACTTTCTTTCACAACACTTGTTGCACTAAGACATTCAGAGTCAGAAGTTCTGACATTCACCTTGAATGTTCTATTCCTTCCCTGTCCTGGCGCCATAATCAGCTTCTGATTACAGTCATACAACTTCAGAAGATTGTCCTTCATGGTAACTGAAAAACCTTTCTCAATTAATTGTCCCATGCTCATCAGATTGCTTTTTATGCCAGGTACATACCACACTTTCTGAATCAATGCTGTTTTCCCATTGTTCAGAACAACTCTGACATTTCCCATACCTTCAGCGTTAAGATATTTGTCATCAGCACATCTGATCTTTGTCCTCTTTTCAGAATCAAAATTAACCAGCCATTTCTTATTTCCAGTAAGATGATTTGAGCAGCCAGTGTCCATATACCACCAGTCTGTCAAATTCGTATCATCAGATTCAGAAGCCATCAGTAGCACAGATTCATCATCAGAACTTCTGGCTATATTTGCTTCTTCTGACTTCCTTTCTTTGTTTGACCAACAATCTCTAGCAAAGTGACCAAACTTCCTGCAACAGTAACATTGGATCTTCTTCTTGTCATACTTCTCTTTTCCCTTCTGAGCATTCTTTTGCCTATCAGAAGTTGAGGTTTCTGACTTCTGACCACCATCAGATCTTTTCCTGGCTTCTGACTGCTTCTGATGCTTCTTATCAGAAACTGCTTTCAGAGCCTGCTGGTCTACTTCCCTTTCAGAAGTTCTCTCAGTCAGACGCAACTCTTGCGCTTCTAGACTGCTTTGCAGCTCTTCAATTCTCATGGTGCTCAGATCTTTAGAATGTTCTATTGATACCACAATGTAATCAAACTGAGGAGTAAGGGATCTCAATACCTTCTCAATGATTACTTGTTCAGAAAGAGTTTCTCCACACGCCTTCATCTCATTAGTGATCAGAATCACTCTGGAGATGTACTCAGGAACTTTCTCATTGTTCTTCATGTTGAGATTCTCGTACTGTTTACGTAGAGACTGAAGCTTCACCTTCTTCACTGATGCGTCACCACCGTAACATCTGACCAGTGTGTCCCACGCCGCCTTTGCCGTTGTTGAATCTGCAATCTTCTCAAACACATTCACATCCACACACTGATGGATGTAGAACAATGCTTTCTGATCTTTCTTCCTTGTATCCTTCTGCGCGTTCTTCTGTTCCTCCGTCGCATCTGCTGCTACCGGAACATAACCTTCAGTGACAAGATCCAGAACATCTTGAGCACCGAACAGTACACGAATCTAAATCATCCAACGAGTCCAGTTTTTGCCATCAAATACTGGAAGCTTGGTGTTCATGCCGCCGTTTCCGTTCATCATCTTCAACCTTGTACAGTCACTCAAATCTCACACAGTGTTTCCCAACCCACAGAATCAGAAATTATGATTCTGATCAGAATTTTGTTCTAGATTCAACACGAACCTAGAATCAAAAATCAATCACACAGCCTCATGTTCCATTCGTGTTTCCCGTGTTTCCCCGTGGATCCGAACCGGAGCTCTAGATACCAATTATTGGTGTACAAGGTGAATAATGGATGAAAAGAGAAGAATATATTATAAAGAGAATGACGGCTACAAAGGATTACAAAAGGATTATAAAAATACTCACTACCACTAGTCTATTTATAAGCTAAAACTAGGGCTACAAAAGCAACAATAAAATACTAAAATACCCTCTAACAAACTTGGTCACCAAGTTTGTGAATATAAATTAAAATATAAATTATTTCTAATAACGACATCGTTTTGAATTTTTTTGTTTGTGTTTCCTGGTTTTCTGATTATCTAAGAAGTTAGATCTATAGTTTGATTATTTGAATCTAAGTTTTTACTCTTATTTTACAGCAAATTCAGATTACTTGTAAGAGAAAACGCAACACCGAACAAACAACAACCTCCACCGTGCTCTGCATCACGATTCACCACCATTGCCTTATCATCGTCGCCCCGTTGTTTTCATCGGAGTGAGTGTGTTTCTCTTTTCCATTTTATTTTTTCTTTCCATGTGATGTTTGTTGTTGTTGTTTTATGTTTATGTGGATTTGATTTTGTTTGATTTATTTGAGAGAGAGATAAGATGATACGATGAAAGAGAGTTGCGATTTTGGTTTGTTTTAAGTTTTAAAAAAAAACAAGTGTTGTTGTTGTTACAGGCTATAGGAAGAAGATGAGGAAGAGAAACAAGCTTTATTGCAGAATCGTTAGCTATGGGAAAAACCATTGATAAAGTCAACAGATCTACAACGGCTTCTGGTGGAACCACCGACTCTGAAATCGAAAGTATCGAAACCACCAGATTTTCTATGAAATATCTCCACCCCTTCTTTTGAGATTCTTTAACTCTCCTTTAATTATTTTAAAAATTTATTTTTCTTCTTTTTAGGTTATCAATCTATCATCTTTTTTATTCTTAGTTATCCCTCATTCTTCTTCTTCTTCCTGTCTACAAAGGTAAAAGTTCAAGTTAATGAATTTGTTTGGAGTTTTAACTATTTTGTATTTTATTTATACCATGAGATTCTTCAATTTTACCGTTTATTATTATTATTATTATTATTATTATTATTATTATTATTATTATTATTATTATTATTATTATTATATTTTGGTATTTACTGAATGTTGTTTATTGACTTATTTTTCTTCTTTTCAGGTTATAAATCTATCGTCTTTTTTATTCTTGGTCATCCTTCCTTCTTCTTCTTCTTCCTCTCTACAAAGGTAAAAGTTCATGTTAGCGTTTTTTTTTTTTGGATTTTTAACTATTTTGTATTTTATTTTGGTGTTCATTTTCATATTTTTGAGTTTTACTTTTTAGGTTTACTGATCTAGATTTCTAACAGTTTTTATTTTGTTATTGATTTTCTTTTTCGTGTTCTTTGATCTATCTTTGTATGCTTTAGACAAAGTAAAGGTTAGATTTCTTTTGTTTTACTTATTTTTGTTTGTTATCTAAGATGTGATCACTTATTTTTCTCTCTTTATAAACTTTTGTGTTTTTGGCAGTAATAAACTAGTAGAAGACCCGTGCGTCCGCACGGGTCCATCAATTTTAATTGGTATATAATTTATTTAAATGCAGTACTTATGAATATGAAATAATAAATTTAATTTTATAATAACCGATAATATTATTTATTGAAGTAATACACAATGATCAAATCAAATGAATTTCTTATAAATTATTTTTAAATATTAGAGTAGGTAAAGTTAACAAATCATGAAAATTAATTAGTCAAAGAAAGTGAGTTTTATCAAGTAATTTTGATCAATGTTTACTAAATAAAGCTCAAATAACTAATCAACTCATAGTTATGTTATAATACCTAGTCCACTTAAAATAGTTCAAGTTATAGTTAATTGTTGTGTGAAATTGTGAATGCAAAATTCTTGAGCCAAACTACATTAAGCATACTCCATGTGTGAATTGTAGCTTAGTTAAGTAAAGAATGTCTTCTCACTTCATTTTCAACATCAGAAAGCATAAGTTAGATTAGTGATGACAACATTATGTAGCATGAAAATGCTATTAAGAACAATTTCTTGTTTGACGGGTATATAAAATGAGTTTCATACATACTTTAAACTCCTTATATAATAGTAAAGTAGTAACCAAGATGGCAATCCTCTTAATACACTAAAAATATGTTAGCCATAGTTACAATATTAAACATAATACATAGCCAAATAATCCTTTTACAAAATTATTAGTAAAAGGTAAATTGGACTTTGTTGAAGTCTTCGTGCATGATGAAGAACATTATTAAAATAAGATCAAATTAAAAAGTAAAAATATAGTAGAAGCATATTCAAGGACCCATTATTCCATAAACTGCAAGTCCCCCTACAATAGGCTTCAACTTGGACCAATTCTTCATCCCATCATTCCATAATAATAGGATTTAACTTGGATCAATTCTTCAATATACCATCAACTACAAGTCCCGCTGCAACCTTGCATAAGAACAATAACACCAGTCAACATATTTTAGAAGCAGATTCAAGGAAATAAGAATCATCATAAATTATAAACTTAGTATCAATTTTATGTGGTAATAAATGAGAAAAACTCAAATCCACGACCATTTTACCCACCAAAGATTTCATGATAGAAGGTGTTCTGATATTTAGCAACAATCTCACAAAAGGTTTTCATATCCAAATTCCAATACGGGTCGCACCTGACATGAACAACTGTCTAAATGTATCTAAAATATCAAAATCGAGTCCATCCATTTGCCAATAACTTTTGAAAACAGAAACACTTAGAACAATCACACAAATATTTCATAAAACTTGTTAGAAAATATTAGCATAAAATTTGGTTTTTGGGTACAATACAAAGTAGTGAAAAATTGTTGGCAACAGAGAATCATTGGTCTAAGTGTAGATATATAACCAATTAGTAACATTTTCAAGCATGAAATTAAAGAATCCCACACAAGCTGCAGATGAAACAACCTGAATATATATGATTTTGCAATTTGACAATTAAAAAAATAGTCACCTAGATTGCTTGTTTAACAAAGTTTCTGCAGTGCGTCTTTTGGAAGACCCTCTCTCAAGAAGAGTATAAATCTCACTCGCACACATCGCTATTTCTTCCTCCAACCCTCTTACAAGAACCCGCCTTTGCCATCCTCCATCAGAGGAAGCTGCTTTTTTGATTCTCCTCTAAACTAACCTTTGAAAGCTCCTCCGGAGCAAGCAAATCAGTAATCTCCTCGTTATACAACTCTAAAAAGGTTGCTTTAACGCTATACTCAGCATTCTGGCCTTTAAGTGTGTCAAAAATGTGCTTAACAGCCCTAGGAATTACTCCTGTCACTGGAGGCAACTCTCCATTGGGCCCACTCTGGAGTAAAAATGGTCAAATCAAGTCATTAACATGACTTAAAGATGTAGTTAATAATTAATTACTTAACAACACTTCGACATTGTTTACACCATAGAGCAAAATCATACCTTGGATCTTTTGCATTCCCCTTCAAGTTTTGCTTACTTTTCTTCAAAGTGTTCACTTTAGTAAGATATGAATAGTTCACATGCTACTTGATCAACAATATTATGACCATTCTTTTCATGACTTAGTCAAAATTAGATGGTTGTTACACTCAATTCTAATAAGTACCGAGCTTCCACAGCGTCCCATCCGCATTCTGCTATTGCCAGTAGTGATATATTGCTGTTACATTTGATTTCCTTCATTGAATCAAGTCAAAAACATTCATGCCTAATGCCCACGCGCATGTCTGTGGATCGAACTTTGAGCTTATGATTTAATTTGTGAAGTTGAGATACCTGTAGGACCGGTGAAATGCTTCAAGACAGGTTTCGAATGCACCGATTACGTTTTCGTGCAATTCAAGTGAGAAAAGTGGTGTTAGGTCTTTCTGGACAACAACATCGTCGTCGAGGAAAACAATATTCTCAACAAAGCCCAAAGATACTTCAATTTCTTTGTATTCTTCAGCAGTAAGGGTTTCAATCTGAAAAGCACGCACCCGTCTCCCATATGTATCACCACAGTCCTTACCCATACGACAAATATTTCATTCATATTTAAACGACATGCCCTCGTTGCGAGCTCCCAAGCTCTTGTTAATGTTATAAATAGGATTTTTCTTGTGAGGTTTCCCAGGACCGAGGGGTGAATTGCTATGCCAAATCTCTAACTGACCATTTCTCTTGGTGCCAAAACCACTATGATCCGAGCCAAAAAGCCAATACTTTCCATCATAGTCGATGATAAAGGAATCAATAAGCAGTTTTTTTATAAGGACTTTTACCAATTTCCACTGCAACGGAAAGTTAACTACCCTGTAGAGACGAAGATCTCCTCTTTGACTCCCCTCGGGCATCATGTATATCTGTAAAGTTATGATTGAAAGAATGAAATGAAGTATAGTTTGGTACAAACATTATATTCACAAACATAATTTTTCTTGGAAACAATACCTGGCCATCATGCCGAAATACATAAGGATAACAAAGATGCCAGTCTTCATTCAAGGCAATTCCCAATTGTTGCCATGTTGCTCCCTTATCAGTACTTTTTGAAACTCCTATATCACCTTGCATGGTGATTGAATTCTTTGTCTCGTAGAACAGGTAAAAAGCATCTCCCTGGATTGTAACGCCAACAGTATGAGCTAACAGGTTAATACAGAGATAATTAATATAAAAAACAGGTTTGCCAATGTAATACCCCGTATATCTAAATGCTCAATTGGATATCAGATGAGATCAGATGAGCATCTATGTGCTCTATCCTTGGTAACTTGGATTAATGGAATCCTCTAAGTATCTTAAGTATTATTAGTTAGGATCAATAGAGCAACTAACAAACTATGAAGAGATCAATTTATTATTAGTTCAAGAGAGACTTTTATGATAACTCTAATAATTGATTAATTGGTTGAGATGACAAAATATCAATCGGAGATATTTTACTCTATTGGATTATATTATATAATAATAGTATTATATATATATATATATATATATATATATATATATATATATATATATATATATATATATATATATATATATATATATATATATATATATATATATATATATATATATATATATATATATATATATATATATATATATATATATATATATATATATATATATATATATATATATATATGTTAAGAAAAGGAAAAGAGAGAAAAAGAAGAAAAGAGGAAATGGAGAGAAAGAAGAGAAAGTGAAGAAGAGAAGAAGAAGGGAGAAGGGAGAAACCCATGGATCATCATCATTACCATCTTCTTCAAACTCCTCTTCGATTATCAGGTGGGTTCTAGTTAGAAACTCTAAGTTTTAGAAATAGATGTTTGGAACTTAGGTTAGAATTTGAGAGAAAATGATAAATTGTTGAATCAATGAAATCTAACAGATAAAATGAGTTATAAACTGTATTGTATGATCAATATGTGTATAAAATCATCTATTGATGCTTATTGGTGCATTGGGTAGTGGTTGGAATGGGTTTTGGACCCAAAGGCCCCAGCTGTTACGCTGCTGAAATTCTAGGTTTCCGCAGGTTCACATTGCGAATCCCCTAGCGAAGGAGGAATCGATCATTCACTGGCTATTCGCACGGCGAAGGTGAGGGCGAGCATTCCCCAGAGGTTCGCACTGCGAACTTTACCTCGTTTCAGTTCTGCCTTGGTTCGCCAGACGTTCGCACTGCGAATGGGGCAGTGAACCCAGTGTAGTTTAGGCATTCGCTGAGAGCTTCGCACTGCGAATGAGAAAGCGAGCATTCGCTAGAGCTTCACAAAGCGAACTTGACAGCTTTTCCGTATTGTTTCCTTCATAACTTTTGATCCGTAACTCGGATCGGGACGTTCTTGGTGTCATTAGAAAGCCAATGTTTTGTGAAATATTGGAATTGACATCTTTTGGATCGTAAATCCGATCGAGGCATAGTTATAGCCGATGTAAAGCTGTGGAAATATCCTATGGGATAACAGTGATCGATATTGATCTGGTACCCGATTAAATGAATCGGAGGGACCCCGAAAGGGATGTTTTATGCGATGAACCATTATGTGATTCTATTATGCTTTTGTATAACTTGTGATTGAATTATTATATGTGCAATTGTGATATACTTTGCCTGTTATTGATGTTTAACTTGATCGAGAGAGTATGCATGTTAAAATATGAAATTAGGTAGAGTGAGGAAACCTTACCCCAAAACAAATGGCATAGTTAAGGTTGTTATAATTCTAGGCTGTGAATAGAATTGTGATAGAAACTCTGGATGGCGATGCTCGTGCATTCATTGACGAGTTCTGGCCTGGAGTAGATAACCTAGATGGCAAGGCTCGGGCACCTGATGTAGGAAGATGCATCCGTGACGAGATTGGTCTAGGAGATAGTGAGACACTAGTATGAAACATGTGTGTGAACCTTTGTGTTCTTTGAGAAAAGGCGAATGTGGCCTTAAGGCATTGTGGCCTTGTGATTGTCGAATACAATCACGTTGTGTGTGAGATCACGTAATCGTAACCGGTTATCTTGTGAGTGCGTTTTGTAACGCCCCAGTTTTGTCAGTTTTTATTTAATCGAGTCGTTTTGATTATTTTATTATTATATTATTTTATTTCCGACTTTTATCTGAAAATATGTTATTTTTCGTCGTGATTATATTTTGTCGCGTTTTGGGAACGTTTGCGAGATATTTGAGTGTGGGGGTATTTTGGTCTTTTCATTTATTTTTTCCTAAGTTAGTATGAATATAAATAGAAAGAGAGAAAAATAGTAAGAAAAGAGAAGAAAAAGAGAAAGAAGAAAAGAGAAGAAAAAAAAGGAGAAAAAGAGAGAAATCAAGGAAATCGATCAACCGACTTTCTAAAACACGATTAAATCGGGTAAGGGTGCGAAACTCGATTATCTTATCATTGTGTATGATTATGTATGTGTGTGTGCATGTTGTCTTGCCTTTTTCCATAGTTTTCGGTTATAGGTCGAAAACGCGGTAAACGAGTAGAAATCGATGTTTTCACGGATGGAAATCGATACGAATCTTGTAGTATGATCATGTGATATGTATGAATAATTGCTGAGGTTTGTGTTGCTGTTGGAAATGGTTTGGTTGGGAAAAATGGGGTTTTTGGGGTTATGGAACAGTGTAACACGAAGCAGAATTTTTCTGCATCAGGTGTAAAGTGCCGGGCGGTTCTCTGGTTTCGCCGGGCGGTTCGGGATTTCGCCGGGCGGTTTTTGAGAGGCGCAGCCTTTACACGATTCTGACTCTATTGAGTCATTTGGGAGAAATGGTGATGCCTCTGCTTCGCCGGGCGAAGTAGCGGCGAAGGGATTTCGCTGGGCGGTTTTTGGGTTTCGCCGGGCGGTCCTGGGGAAATTTCACATTTTTATTTTCTTCTAAATTCCATAACTTTTGATCTGATTATCCGTTTTGAACATTCTTTATATTGTTGGAAAGCTTATGAAATGTTCTTTCTTGTAAAAATGATTTTTGAGATTGTTGGCCGATTAATTTATATCGGGAATTTGAAATAGTGACGTTTTGTCGACTTTTGCCGTTTAATTGTGTGAACTTGATGTATATCATGCAATGTGCTGTTGATGTGGATATTGTATAACTTGTGTGCTGTTGTGTGATGAAAATGCATGAAATACATGTTGTGATGATGATTTGTGGCCTAAGGGCAAGTAAATGCCATGTGTTGTATTGGATGATATATGCATGATTATGGTTGCATATATGTGTGCATTAGAATGTCACGAGTCATTGTATGCCAAGCATCATGATATGCATTCTTGAGATGTCGTGTGCCTTAGTGGGTGTGAGCGACGAATCGATTCGAGAGGGAATCCGCTATAACATCGTGTGCCTTATACAAAGAGGTGTGAGCGATGATTATGGACGATCGTGTGCCTTATACAAAGAGGTGTGAACGATCGGGTCGTGTGCCTTATACAAAGAGGTGTGAGCGATCCATAAATGTCGTGTACCTTATACACAGAGGTGTGAGCGACAGGGAACATCGTTTACCCGACGGGGAGTTACACTAAGTAACAAGCGATGCTTCCAATAGTTCCTGAGTGAACTAGTGTTGAGATGATGGATGGATGGTACCGCATATGTATTACCTAGAGTCGTTGTGTCGGTCTCTGTGCATTTGCATAAATCATGAATATGATTGACTATGTGCGAGAATTGTGAATGAATTGATATATGTTGGAGATAATTGTATTGTGTATGATTGATATGCATTGGTGATGGATAAATTAGATATGTATGGTGTTGTGTGGCATTTGGATTCTGTTGTACGTTGTGGTGAGAATATTTATGTGTGTAATTTTGTGTTATTATATAATTATATGCAATTATATTATGATTGTGTTTCTCACCCTTCTGCTGTTTTATAATGCTCTATGAGGCATTGCAGATTAGATTGCTGGAGGTCTTTTTGTGAAGCTTAGGTCTTCATTCTTTTGTCGGTTGGCTCTGATATGTGGCACCGGGTAGTTAGGGAGACCGTTGGTGATTTGTGGGCATATGTATATGTTTCTTTTGGGATTGTACATGTATGATTGTATTTGACAGACAAACCTTTCATGATATATATATGAGATTCAGTACAGATGTTCCGCTTTTATTCTGTACCTGAATTTGTGGGTATAAGGAACTGAATTCCTTTGTTAATTATTACCTGAGAATGTTGCATATCTTTATGGGCAGGTTTATTTGTGTTTGTTTTCAATTGATGTGACCCCTCGGTCTATGCCGTGAATGTTTTAATTATACTCTGATGAAATTTTGAATTTTTCTTTAATGGCTTTATGTAATTAGGGGTACAGATTAGGGGTGTTACATTAAGTGGTATCAGAGCCAGTCCGTGTCAATTTGTGGCAGTCGTTGTTGGACGTTGTGTTTGGGTGAGCTGTTTGTTTGACCATAGTTGCTGTTATTGGAAATGAATAGAATATGGCTGGTAGGAATGACGCTGCTTTGGCTGCTGCTATGCAAGCTATGGCTCGGGTTGTGCAGGGTGCACCTAACGCTGCAGGTAATGATGAGTTCAGGAAAAATAGATCGCCTGTCTTCAAAGGAAGATATGATCCTGATGGTGCTCAGATTTGGCTGAAAGAGATTGAAAGAATCTTCTGAGTGATGGATTGTGCTGAGGATCAGAAGGTGAGACTGGGTACTCACATGTTACTGGAAGAGATCACTTGGGCTGTGTTTAGCATTGATTTTCTGAGGAAGTATTTTCCCGAAGATGTAAGAGGAAAAAAGGAAATTGAGTTCTTGGAATTGAAACAAGGTAATATGTCTGTTGTTGATTATACTGCTAAGTTTGTGGAGCTTGTGCAGTTTTATCCACATTATGCCAAAGCGACTGCGGAATTTTCTAAGTGTGTAAAGTTTGGGAACGGGTTGCGTCCTGAGATAAAACAGGCAATCGGTTACCAAAGGATTAGAAGATTTTCTGATTTGGTAGATTATTGTAGGATTTTTGAAGAAGATAGCAAAACTCGTTCTACTCACTATAAGAGTGTGAACGAGAGGAAAGGGAAGCAATCGTTTCACAGTGGTCCTTATGTAACACCAGCTGATAAGGGTAAACAAAGGGGGAATTTTGATAAAAGTCCAAGTGGGGGAGGAATGTCTAATCCTCCGAGATGTTATAGATGTGGTGACCTAGGACATCGTCAGTTTGAATGCAGGAAAGATATGAGGAGGTGTTCCAATTGTGGAGGTTTAAGACATATTGCAGCTGATTGTAAGAGGAACGTGGTGAAGTGTTTCAATTGTGGCGAACCTGGGCATGTTAGTACAAAATGTCCGAAACCAAAGCAAGCTCCAGCTGGTGGGAAGGTTTTTGCATTGGTAGGAACTCAGACTTCAAATGCAGATCGTCTGATCAGAGGTACTTATTTTATTAATAGTACGCCTTTAGTTGCTATTATTGATACTGGAGCGACTCATTCGTTTATTTCGTATGAGTGCGCGAAGCGTTTGAATCTTGTGTTGTCTTCGATGGATGGAGAGATGGTTATTGATACTCCAGCAATGGGGTCAGTAACTACTTCTTTGGTTTGTTTGAGTTGTCCTTTGACCATTTATGGTAAAGACTTTGAGATGGATTTGGTGTGTTTGCCGTTGGAGGGTTTAGATGTGGTTTTGGGAATGACTTGGTTGCAATTCAATCGGGTTCATATTGATTGTTATCATAAGCTGGTAAGATTTCCTTCTCTTGAGGAAGACGAAGACTCGAGTTTCTTATCTACCAAAGAGTTGAAGAAACTTTTGACGGATGAAGCTCAGTTGTTTGGGTTGTTTGGATCGTTGACTGTGGATAGTCAAGTTTCACTTGATGTGTTTCCTGTTGTGTGTGATTTTCCAGAAGTGTTTCCTGAGGATATTTCAGATGTACCGCCAGAGAGAGAGGTGGGGTTTTCTATAGATCTAGTTCCTGGTACTAGACCTGTGTCGATGGCACCATATCGAATGTCGGCATCTGAGTTGGTTGAGTTAAAAAAGCAATTGAACGAATTATTGGAGAAGAGGTTTGTAAGACCTAGTGTGTCGCCTTGGGGTGCTCCAGTTTTGTTGGTGAAAAAGAAAGATGGAAGTATGCGATTGTGTATTGATTATCGCCAGTTGAATAAGGTGACGATTAAGAATAAGTATCCTCTTCCGAGAATTGATGATCTGATGGATCAGTTGGTTGGTGCTTGTGTGTTTAGTAAGATTGATTTGAGGTCAGGGTATCATCAGATTAGGGTGAAAGAGGAAGATATTCAGAAGACGGCTTTTAGGACATGATACAGTCATTATGAATATTCTGTGATGCCGTTCGGGGTTTCTAATGCACCAGGTGTGTTTATGGAGTACATGAATCGTATTTTCCACGAGCATTTGGATAGTTTTGTGGTTGTGTTTATTGATGATATCTTAATTTATTCTAAGTCTCGGGAGGAGCACGCGGAGCATTTGCGTATTGTTTTGCAGGTTTTGAAAGAAAGAAAGCTTTTTGCCAAATTGTCCAAGTGTGAGTTCTGGTTGTCGGAGGTGAGTTTTCTTGGGCATGTGATTTCAGGTAACGGTATTGCTGTGGATCCATCTAAAGTAGACGCAGTTCTACAAGGGGAGGCTCCTAGATCTATTACTGAAATTAGAAGCTTTTTGGGTTTAGCCGGATATTATCGAAGGTTCATTGAAGGTTTTTCTAAGTTAGCACTTCCATTGACCCAGTTAACTTGCAAAGGTCAAGCGTTCGTTTGGGATATTCACTGTGAGGAAAGTTTTAATGAGCTGAAGAGAAGATTGACGACAGCTCCGATTTTGATTTTGCCGAATCCTACTGAACCATTTGTGGTGTATTGTGATGCGTCTTTGATTGGTCTAGGTGGGGTGCTAATGCAAGAAGGTAAGGTCGTGGCTTATGCTTCGAGGCAGTTGAGAGTGCATGAGAAAAAGTATCCTACTCATGATCTTGAATTAGCGGCTGTGGTTTTTGTGTTGAAGATTTGGAGGCATTATCTCTACGGTGCAAGATTCGAAGTCTTTAGTGATCATAAAAGTTTGAAATACTTGTTTGATCAGAAAGAGTTAAATATGAGGCAACGCAGATGGTTGGAATTTTTGAAGGACTACGACTTTGGCTTGAATTACCATCCTCGTAAAGCTAACGTGGTAGGCGATGCGTTGAGCCGGAAATCATTGCATATGTCGGTGTTGATGGTTAAAGAGTGGGAACTTTTGGAATCGTTTAGAGATTTGAGTTTGGTATGTGAAGTGACGTCGGATAGCGTAAGGCTTGGAATGTTAAAGGTTACTAATGATTTTCTATTGACCGTTAGCGAGAAACAGAAGTTGGATGTGAAATTTGTGGATTTGATGACGGTTGGGTATAAAAGTGTGAATGAGGACTTTAAAGTGGATGATAATGGTGTTTTGAGGTTCCGCGGTAGAATTTGTATTCCTGATGATGCGGAGTTGAAAAGGATGATTTTTGAGGAAGGACACCGGAGTAGTTTGAGTATACATCCGGGAGCGAATAAGATGTATCAGGATTTGAAGAAGATTTTCTGGTGGTCTGGATTAAAGAGAGATGTGGCTCAGTTTGTGTATTCATGTTTGACGTGTCAGAATTCGAAGGTAGAACATTTGAGGCCTAGTGGCTTGTTGCAGCCGTTGGATATTCCTGAGTGGAAATGGGATATCATTTCGATGGATTTTGTGACACGGTTGCCGAACACTCAGCGGGGACATAACGCGATTTGGATGGTTGTGGATAGACTGACTAAATCGGCGCATTTTATTCCGATTGACATCATTTTTTCTTTGGAGAGGTTAGCTGAGATTTATATCAGTGTGATTGTGAAGCTGCATGGTGTTCCGTTGAGTATTGTTTCGGATCGAGATCCGAGGTTTACCTCGAGATTTTGGGAAGTTTACAAAAGGCGTTGGGTTCTAAGTTGAGGTTGAGTTCTGCTTATCATCCTCAGACGGATGGACAGACGGAGAGAATGATTCAGTCGTTGGAAGATTTGTTGAGGGCTTGTGTTCTTGAACAAGGTGGTGCGTGGGATAGTTATCTTGCATTGATTGAATTCACGTACAATAATAGTTTCCATTCGAGTATTGGAATGGCACCGTTTGAAGCGTTATATGGATGAAGATGTTGAACACCGTTGTGTTGGCATGAATCTGGTGAGAGAACGGTGGTTGGACCGGAGTTGGTACAACAGACTACGGACAAGGTGAAACTTATTCGTGAGAAAATGAAGGCTTCTCAGAGTAGGCAAAAGAGTTATCATGATCGAAGAAGGGAAGATATTAAGTTTCAAGAGGGCGATCATGTATTTTTGAGAGTTACGCCGGTGACGGGTGTTGGTCGTGCATTGAAATCGAAGAAGCTTACTTCTCGGTTTATTGGTCCTTACCAGATATCCGCGAGAGTGGGTGATGTGGCTTACTGGGTGGCGTTGCCGCCGAGTCTGTCGAATTTGCACGATGTGTTCCATGTTTCACAGCTTCAGAAGTATGTTCCGGATTCGTCGCATGTGATTTCGATGGACGAGGTCGAGGTAAGGGAGAACCTTACGGTTGAGGCATTACCGGTTAGGATTTTGGATCGCGAGTTGAAGAAGTTAAGGGGCAAGGATATTGCACTTGTGAAAGTAGCGTGGGGAGGCGCTGCTGAGGGCAATTTGACTTGGGAGTTGGAAAGTCGGATGCGGGAGTCGTATCCAGAGTTGTTCGTCTCAGGTAATATTTTCGAGGACAAAAATTTCTAAGTGGGGGAGAGTTGTAACGCCCCAGTTTTGTCAGTTTTTATTTAATCGGGTCGTTTTGATTATTTTATTATTATATTATTTTATTTCCTACTTTTATCTGAAAATATGTTATTTTTCGTCGTGATTATATTTTGTCGCGTTTTGGGAACGTTTGCGAGATATTTGAGTGTGGGGGTATTTTGGTCTTTTCATTTATTTTTTCCTAAGTTAGTATGAATATAAATAGAAAGAGAGAAAAATAGTAAGAAAAGAGAAGAAAAAGAGAAAGAAGAAAAGAGAAGAAAAAAAAGGAGAAAAAGAGAGAAATCAAGGAAATCGATCAACCGACTTTCTAAAACACGATTAAATCGGGTAAGGGTGCGAAACTCGATTATCTTATCATTGTGTATGATTATGTATGTGTGTGTGCATGTTGTCTTGCCTTTTTCCATAGTTTTCGGTTATAGGTCGAAAACACGTAAACGAGTAGAAATCGATGTTTTCACGGATGGAAATCGATACGAATCTTGTAGTATGATCATGTGATATGTATGAATAATTGCTGAGGTTTGTGTTGCTGTTGGAAATGGTTTGGTTGGGAAAAATGGGGTTTTTGGGGTTATGGAACAGTGTAACACGAAGCAGAATTTTTCTGCATCTGGTGTAAAGTGTCGGGCGGTTCTCTGGTTTCGCCGGGCGGTTCGGGATTTCGCCGGGCGGTTTTTGAGAGGCGCAACCTTTACACGATTCTGACTCTATTGAGTCATTTGGGAGAAATGGTGACGCCTCTGCTTCGCCGGGCGAAGTAGCGGCGAAGGGATTTCGCCGGGCTGTTTTTGGGTTTCGCCGGGCGGTCCTGGGGAAATTTCACATTTTTATTTTCTTCTAAATTCCATAACTTTTGATCTGATTATCCGTTTTGAACGTTCTTTATATCGTTGGAAAGCTTATGAAATAATCTTTCTTGTAAAAATGATTTTTGAGATAGTTGGCCGATTAATTTATATCGGGAATTTGAAATAGTGACGTTTTGTCGACTTTTGCCGTTTAATTGTGTGAACTTAATGTGTATCATGCAATGTGTTGTTGATGTGGATATTGTATGACTTGTGTACTGTTGTGTGATGAAAATGCATGAAATACATGTTGTGATGATAATTTGTGGCCTAAGGGCAAGTAAATGCCATGTGTTGTATTGGATGATATATGCATGATTATGGTTGCATATATGTGTGCATTAGAATGTCATGAGTCATTGTATGCCAATCATCATGATATGCATTCTTGAGATGTCGTGTGCCCTAGTGGGTGTGAGCGACGAATCGATTTTAGAGGGAATCTGCTATAACATCGTGTGCCTTATACAAAGAGGTGTGAGCGATGATTATGGACGATCGTGTGCCTTATACAAAGAGGTGTGAGCGATCGGGTTGTGTGCCTTATATAAAGAGGTGTGAGCGATACATAAACGTCGTGTGCCTTATACAAAGAGGTGTGAGCGACGGGGAACATCGTTTGCCCATCGGGGAGTTACACTAAGTAACAAGCGATGGTTCCAATAGTTCCTGAGTGAACTAGTGTTGAGATGATGGATGGATGGTACCGCATATGCATTGCCTAGAGTCATTGTGTCGGTCTCTGTGCATTTGTATAAATCATGAATATGATTGACTATGTGCGAGAATTGTGAATGAATTGATATATGTTGGTGATAATTGTATTGTGTATGATTGATATGCATTGGTGATGGATAAATGAGAAATGTATGGTGTTGTGTGGCATTTGGATTCTGTTGTACGTTGTGGTGAGAATATTTATGTGTAATTTTGTGTTATTATATAATTATATGCAATTATATTATGATTGTGTTTCTCACCCTTCTGCTGTTTTATAATGCTCTATGAGGCATTGCCGATTAGATTGCTGGAGGTCTTTTTGTGAAGCTTATGTCTTCATTCTTTTGTCGGTCGGCTCTGATATGTGGCACCGGGTAGTTAGGGAGACCGTTGGTGATTTGTGTGCATATGTATATGTTTCTTTTGGGATTGTACATGTATGATTGTATTTAACAGACAAACTTTTCATGATATATATATGAGATTCAGTACAGATGTTCCGCTTTTATTCTGTACCTGAATTTGTGGGTATAAGGAACTTAATTCCTTTGTTAATTGCTACCTGAGAATGTTGCATATCTTTATGGACAGGTTTATTTGTGTTTGTTTTCAATTGATGTGACCCCTCGGTCTATGCCGTGAATGTTTTAATTATACTCTGATGAAATTTTGAATTTTTCTTTAATGGCTTTATGTAATTGGGGGTACAGATTGGGGGTGTTACATTAAGTGGTATCAAAGCCAGTCCGTGTCAATTTGTGTCAGTCCTTGTTGGTCGTTGTGTTTGGGTGAGCTGTTTGTTTGACCATAGTTGTTGTTATTGGAAATGAACAGAATATGGCTGGTAGGAATGACGCTGCTTTGGCTGCTGCTATGTAAGCTATGGCTCAGGCTGTGCAGGGTGCACCTAACGCTGCAGGTAATGATGAGTTCAGGAAGAATAGACCGCCTGTCTTCAAAGGAAGATATGATCCTGATGGTGCTCAGATTTGGCTGAAAGAGATTGAAAGAATCTTCCGAGTGATGGATTGTGCTGAGGATCAGAAGGTGAGACTGGGTACTCACATGTTACTGGAAGAGGCTGATGATTAGTGGGTTAGTACACGTCATGTGTTGGAAGCTGCAAAAGAAGAGATCACTTAGGCTGTGTTTAGCATTGAGTTTCTGAGGAAGTATTTTCCCGAAGATGTAAGAGGAAAGAAGGAAATTGAGTTATTGGAATTGAAACAAGGTAATATGTCTGTTGTTGAGCTTGTGCAGTTTTATCCACATTATGCCGAAGCGACTGCGGAATTTTCTAAGTGTGTAAAGTTTGAGAACGGGTTGCGTCCTGAGATAAAACAGGCAATCGGTTTCCAAAGGATTAGAAGAGTTTCTGATTTGGTAGATTGCTGTAGGATTTTTGAAGAAGATAGCAAAGCTCGTTCTACTCACTATAAGAGTGTGAACGAGAGGAAAGGGAAGCAACCGTTTCACAATGGTCCTTATGTAACACCAGCTGATAAGGGTAAACAAAGGGGGAATTTTGATAAAAGGCCAAGTGGGGGAGGAATGTCTAATCCTCCGAGATGTTATAGGTGTGGTGACCTAGGACATCGTCAATTTGAATGCAGGAAAGATATGAGGAGGTGTTCCAATTGTGGAGGTTTAGGACATATTGCAGCTGATTGTAAGAGGAACGTGGTGAAGTGTTTCAATTGTGGCGAACCTGGGCATGTTAGTACAAAGTGTCTGAAACCAAAGCAAGCTCCAGTTGGTGGGAAGGTTTTTGCATTGGCAGGAACTCAGACTTCAAATGCAGATCGTCTGATCAGAGGTACTTGTTTTATTAATAGTACGCCTTTAGTTGCTATTATTGATACTGGAGCGACTCATTCATTTATTTCGTCTGAGTGCGCGAAGCGTTTGAATCTTGTGTTGTCTTCGATGGATGGAGAGATGGTTATTGATACTCCAACAATGGGGTCAGTAACTACTTCTTTGGTTTGTTTGAGTTGTCCTTTGACCATTTATGGTAAAGACTTTGAGATGGATTTGGTGTGTTTGCCGTTGGAGGGTTTAGATGTGGTTTCGGGAATGAATTGGTTGCAATTCAATCGGGTTCATATTGATTTTTATCATAAGCTGGTAAGATTTCCTTCTCTTGAGGAAGACGAAGACTCGAGTTTCTTATCTACCAAAGAGTTGAAGAAACTTTTGGCGGATGAAGCTCAGTTGTTTGGGTTGTTTGCATCGTTGACTGTGGATAGTCAAGTTTCACTTGATGTGTTTCCTATTGTGTGTGATTTTCCAGAAGTGTTTCCTGAGGATATTTCAGATGTGCCGCCAGAGAGAGAGGTGGGGTTTTCTATAGATCTAGTTCCTGGTACTAGACCTGTATCGATGGCACCATATCGAATGTCAGCATCTGAGTTGGTTGAGTTAAAGAAGCAATTGAACGAATTGTTGGAGAAGAGGTTTGTAAGACCTAGTGTGTCGCCTTGGGGTGCTCCAGTTTTGTTGGTGAAAAAGAAAGATGGAAGTATGCGATTGTGTATTGATTATCGCCAGTTGAATAAGGTGACGATTAAGAATAAGTATCCTCTTCCGAGAATTGATGATCTGATGGATCAGTTGGTTGGTGCTTGTGTGTTAAGTAAGATTGATTTGAGGTCAGGGTATCATCAGATTAGGGTGAAAGAGGAAGATATTCAGAAGACGGCTTTTAGGACATGATACGGTCATTATGAATAGTCTGTGATGCCGTTCGGGGTTTCTAATGCACCAGGTGTGTTTATGGAGTACATGAATCGTATTTTCCACGAGCATTTGGATCGTTTTGTGGTTGTGTTTATTGATGATATTTTAATTTATTCTAAGTCTCGGGAGGAGCACGCGGAGCATTTGCGTATTATTTTGCAGGTTTTGAAAGAAAGAAAGCTTTTTGCCAAATTGTCCAAGTGTGAGTTCTGGTTGTCGGAGGTGAGTTTTCTTGGGCATGTGATTTCAGGTAACGGTATTGCTGTGGATCCATCTAAAGTAGACGCAGTTCTACAAGGGGATGCTCCTAGATCTGTTACTGAAATTAGAAGCTTTTTGGGTTTAGCCGGATATTATCGAAGGTTCATTGAAGGTTTTTCTAAGTTAGCACTTCCATTGACCCAGATGACTTGCAAAGGTCAAGCGTTCGTTTGGGATATTCGGTGTGAGGAAAGTTTTAATGAGCTGAAGAGAAGATTGACGACAGCTCCGATTTTGATTTTGCCGAATCCTACTGAACCATTTGTGGTGTATTGTGATGCGTCTTTGATTGGTCTAGGTGGGGTGCTAATGCAAGAAGGTAAGGTCGTGGCTTATGCTTCGAGGCAGTTGAGAGTGCATGAGAAAAATTATCCTACTCATGATCTTGAATTAGCGGCTGTGGTTTTTGTGTTGAAGATTTGGAGGCATTATCTCTACGGTGCAAGATTCGAAGTCTTTAGTGATCATAAAAGTTTGAAATACTTGTTTGATCAGAAAGAGTTAAATATGAGGCAACGTAGATGGTTGGAATTTTTGAAGGACTACGACTTTGGCTTGAATTACCATCCTGGTAAAGCTAACGTGGTAGCCGATGCGTTGAGCCAGAAATCGTTGCATATGTCGGTGTTGATGGTTAAAGAGTGGGAACTTTTGGAATCGTTTAGAGATTTGAGTTTGGTATGTGAAGTGATGTCGGATAGCGTAAGACTTGGAATGTTAAAGGTTACTAATGATTTTCTATTGACCGTTAGCGAGAAACAGAAGTTGGATGTGAAATTTGTGGATTTGATGACGGTTGGGGATAAAAGTGTGAATGAGGACTTTAAAGTGGATGATAATGGTGTTTTGAGGTTCCGCGGTAGAATTTGTATTCCTGATGATGCGGAGTTGAAAAGGATGATTTTGGAGGAAGGACACCGGAGTAGTTTGAGTATACATCCGGGAGCGAATAAGATGTATCAGGATTTGAAGAAGATTTTCTGGTGGTCTGGATTAAAGAGAGATGTGGCTCAGTTTGTGTATTCATGTTTGACGTGTCAGAATTCGAAGGTAGAACATTTGAGGCCTAGTGGCTTGTTGCAGCCGTTGGATATTCCTGAGTGGAAATGGGATAGCATTTCGATGGATTTTATGACAGGGTTGCCGAACACTCAGCGGGGACATAACGCGATTTGGGTGGTTGTGGATAGACTGACTAAATCGGCGCATTTTATTCCGATTGACATCATTTTTTCTTTGGAGAGGTTAGCTGAGATTTATATCAGTGTGATTGTGAAGCTGCATGGTGTTCCGTTGAGTATTGTTTCGGATCGAGATCCGAGGTTTACCTCGAGATTTTGGGAAGTTTACAGAAGGCGTTGGGTTCTAAGTTGAGGTTGAGTTCTGCTTATCATCCTCAGGCGGATGGATAGACGAAGAGAATGATTCAGTCGTTGGGAGATTTGTTGAGGGTTTGTGTTCTTGAACAAGGTGGTGCGTGGGATAGTTATCTTGCATTGATTGAATTCACGTACAATAACAGTTTTCATTCGAGTATTGGAATGGCACCGTTTGAAGCGTTATATGGACGAAGATGTCGAACACCGTTGTGTTGGCATGAATCTGGTGAGAGAACAGTGGTTGGACCGAAGTTGGTACAACAGACTACGGACAAGGTGAAACTTATTCGTGAGAAAATGAAGGCTTCTCAGAGTAGGTAAAAGAGTTATCATGATCGAAGAAGGAAAGATCTTGAGTTTCAAGAGGGCGATCATGTATTTTTTAGAGTTACGCCGGTGACGGGTGTTGGTCGTGCATTGAAATCGAAGAAGCTTACTTCTCGGATTATTGGTCCTTACCAGATATCCGCGAGAGTGGGTGCTGTGGCTTACTGGGTGGCGTTGCCGCCGAGTCTGTCGAATTTGCACGATGTGTTCCATGTTTCACAACTTCGGAAGTATGTTCCAGATCCGTCGTATGTGATTCCAATGGACGAGGTCGAGGTAAGGGAGAACCTTACGGTTGAGGCATTACTGGTTAGGATTTTGGATCGCGAGTTGAAGAAGTTAAGGGGCAAGGATATTGCACTTGTGAAAGTAGCGTGGGGAACCGCTGTTGAGGGCAATTTGACTTGGGAGTTGGAAAGTCGGATACGGGAGTCGTATCCAGAGTTGTTCGTCTCAGTTAATATTTTCGAGGAGGAAAATTTCTAAGTGGGGGAGAGTTGTAACGCCCCAGTTTTGTCAGTTTTTATTTAATCGAGTCGTTTTGATTATTTTATTATTATATTATTTTATTTCTGACTTTTATCTGAAAATATGTTATTTTTCGTCGTGATTATATTTTGTCGCGTTTTGGGAACGTTTGCGAGATATTTGAGTGTGGGGGTATTTTGGTCTTTTCATTTATTTTTTCCTAAGTTAGTATGAATATAAATAGAAAGAGAGAAAAATAGTAAGAAAAGAGAAGAAAAAGAGAAAGAAGAAAAGAGAAGAAAAAAAGGAGAAAAAGAGAGAAATCAAGGAAATCGATCAACCGACTTTCTAAAACACGATTAAATCGGGTAAGGGTGCGAAACTCGATTATCTTATCATTGTGTATGATTATGTATATGTGTGTGCATGTTGTCTTGCCTTTTTCCATAGTTTTCGGTTATAGGTCGAAAACGCGTAAACGAGTAGAAATCGATGTTTTCACGGATGGAAATCGATACGAATCTTGTAGTATGATCATGTGATATGTATGAATAATTGCTGAGGTTTGTGTTGCTGTTGGAAATGGTTTGGTTGGGAAAAATGGGGGGTTTTTGGGGTTATGGAACAGTGTAACACGAAGCAGAATTTTTCTGCATCTGGTGTAAAGTGTCGGGCGGTTCTCTGGTTTCGCGGGCGGTTCGGGATTTCGCCGGGCGGTTTTTGAGAGGCGCAGCCTTTACACGATTCTGACTCTATTGAGTCATTTGGGAGAAATGGTGACGCCTCTGCTTCGCCGGGCGAAGTAGCGGGGAAGGGATTTCGCCGGGCGGTTTTTGGGTTTCGCCGGACGGTCCTGGGGAAATTTCACATTTTTATTTTCTTCTAAATTCCATAACTTTTGATCTGATTATCCGTTTTGAATGTTCTTTATATCGTTGGAAAGCTTATGAAATGTTCTTTCTTGTAAAAATGATTTTTGATATTGTTAGCCGATTAATTTATATCGGGAATTTGAAATAGTGACGTTTTGTCGACTTTTGCCGTTTAATTGTGTGAACTTGATGTGTATCATGCAATGTGCTGTTGATGTGGATATTGTATGACTTGTGTGCTGTTGTGTGATGAAAATGCATGAAATACATGTTGTGATGATGATTTGTGGCCTAAGGGCAAGTAAATGCCATGTGTTGTATTGGATGATATATGCATGATTATGGTTGCATATACGTGTGCATTAGAATGTCACGAGTCATTGTATGCCAAGCATCATGATATGCATTCTTGAGATGTCGTGTGCCCTAGTGGGTGTGAGCGACAAATCGATTTTAGAGGGAATCCACTATAACATCGTGTGCCTTATATAAAGAGGTGTGAGCGATGATTATGGACGATCGTGTGCCTTATACAAAGAGGTGTGAGCGATTGGGTTGTGTGCCTTATACAAAGAGGTGTGAGCGATCCATAAACGTCGTATGCCTTATACAAAGAGGTGTGAGCGACGGGAACATCGTTTGCCCGACGGGGAGTTACACTAAGTAACAAGCGATGGTTCCAATAGTTCTTGAGTGAACTAGTGTTGAGATGATGGATGGATGGTACCGCATATGCATTACCTAGAGTCATTGTGTCGGTCTCTGTGCATTTGTATAAATCATGAATATGATTGACTATGTGCGAGAATTGTGAATGAATTGATATATGTTGGTGATAATTGTATTGTGTATGATTGATATGCATTGGTGATGGATAAATGAGATATGTATGGTGTTGTGTGGCATTTGGATTTTGTTGTACGTTGTGGTGAGAACATTTATGTGTGTAATTTTGTGTTATTATATAATTATATGCAATTATATTATGATTGTGTTTCTCACCCTTCTGCTGTTTTATAATGCTCTATGAGGCATTGCAGATTAGATTGCTGGAGGTCTTTTTGTGAAGCTTATGTCTTCATTCTTTTGTCGGTCGGCTCTGATATGTGGCACCGGGTAGTTAGGGAGACCGTTGGTGATTTGTGTGCATATGTATATGTTTCTTTTGGGATTGTACATGTATGATTGTATTTGACAGACAAACCTTTCATGATATATATATGAGATTCAGTACAGATGTTCCGCTTTTATTCTGTACCTGAATTTGTGGGTATAAGGAACTGAATTCCTTTGTTAATTATTACCTGAGAATGTTGCATATCTTTATGGGCAGGTTTATTTGTGTTTGTTTTCAATTGATGTGACCCCTCGGTCTATGCCGTGAATGTTTTAATTATACTCTGATGAAATTTTGAATTTTTCTTTTATGGCTTTATGTAATTGGGGGTACAGATTGGGGGTGTTACACGTTTCATGGGTCTCGAGCTCCTATGAAACATGTGCACGACTACTTGGCAGGTTTGATTCCCGCGTGCAGTACGAATGGCGCTCTGGGAGCATATTCTTGTGACGGATAATGGCCCGTGTGAAGTGACGGTTCATAATGGTTAATGTCCCGTAGAACCTGTATCCATTCGTATGTCAAGTAGGTTACCAGACTCCATGACTCGGGTCGACTTATAGACGTAGAAGCGGACGGGAACAGGGGATGCCTTGGTGTGGTTACCGATTAGTGATATTTTGAGTTGATGAACTCGTGAACATGTTTCCATATAGTGTGAGATTGTGAGATTGTGTACTCAAGGTCATTTTCCCTTCCCTTTGACTTGAGTTAGGATTGATAGAACCCTGTAAAGCCGAGAGAATCTATAGGATAGGGAACTCACTGAGATTTGATGTATCTCACCCCACTATAGTTGCTTTATTTTAGGTGCAGGTTTGGTTACAAGTGGAGCGATGCTCGGATGTTTCAAGAGAAGCTTAGTTAAGCTTATTCCACTGTGTATTCTTTTGTTGTATACAATTGAGGATATTGTATATTAGTCCTAGATTTTATTTTTGGCTAGTTTCCATGACTTGTGCCATGTGTTGTATTTATGTTTTAGAAACGGACAAGTATGTGAACTATGCCATTAGGCACTTTTAATGTGTCAGTACCAAATAAAATGCTTGTATGGTATTATTCTAGACATATATTGTATAGGGCATTACAACCAACAATTTCAAAATGGCCAATTGGTAAGTTAAACCCAGGAGAACCCAAATACACTGCCAACCATTCAAAGATTCAGGCCTAATACAAATTATGCCTCAAGTGTTCATTTAGGTAATACTTCTACTACTAAGAAATAAGCTACCAATCTAGAGAACCATATGTTACATGACCTTCATCTAACAGCATAGAACCTAATAAGCATCTTACAAAATAGAACTGAAGTAAGCTCAAACAGAATTAAAACTGAAGTCAAAGGAACATTACAAACAGATGCTAGTGTAGCAGTCATTCCAACCTGCAGAAGTTAAATTAACTTGTAATTATCTATACTTACATCAAACAAATCAGGCTTTAAGTCGACTATAGCGCCGCTATACTGTAGATGAATTCTAACAGGACCAGAGCTTTACACAAAGCTTCTATCTACAAGTTTAACACACAAAAAAATAGAAGGTTCCAATGTAGAAACCAGAGCTTTAACATGAAAAAATAGAAAGTTTGTTGCATATGAGATAAAGATTTAATCTATGTTAAGGGAGAGCCCACTCTGAGTAGCTCTAGAACTTGAATGGAATCCTGTATAGCCTAGAACACCACCCCCACATCAGCAAAACTCTTGGGATGATTATAAAAAAAGTTTTGACGCAAAATTAGGCAACCCATATAATAGACAATGCAAAGTTAGAAGTATTTAAAGTGTAATAATGCATAATAATGCAACATGCATAAAAAAAAATGTAGATACCATAATAGTTGCAGTACAAAGAAATAGATAAAATTGCTTTTGAATGAAGAAATAACTTTTAGATAAACAAAATAGTATATAGATCTCATCTTGTTGTTAATCTCAGGATGTGTTTGCAATGGACACAATCAATGAGTATAGCTCTCATGTTATCGTTAAACTCAGGTTGTGAGTCCATGTAATCATGTGGACGACTCTCATTCTTCATTGTTCAACAATACCATATCAGATTCAAACCAAAATCTTAAAGAATGGGATAAATACAAAAATTGTTTATGTTTGTTACCTCAACTAACTCGTAGAACTTGTAAATGTCATCAAGATATTCAACAGCAGCAAGTTCATTGTTAGCATCAACAACATCAATGTCAACAATCTTTTTTGGTTTGTTTATCAAACTACAGGCAGCCTAATAGATTATGAAAAGAAAACAGGTGAATAAATGAACATATAAAAGACCTATCCAATCCATATCATGTCTCATCAACAAAACCAACAAACAAACCTTGCTTCTAGCTGTGAGAACAAAAGTAAGAGTGTGTGATGATTTTTTCCTGGAATTAACCTCTCATTCCTTTATGTTGTGCACAAAATTTTCTATACTGCTCTCTTCTTCAGAACTTATTATATCAATAACTTCCACAGACTTTGGTTTTGTAGTGACTTTCTTCTGAACAGATTTAAGGGCCACTGCCACTCTTCTAGCCACTAGAACTCCCTTAATAGCAGCAGGATGAGGCACAGGTCCAGATGCAACATTAGGACAAACCTGTTTCTTCAATTTCAATATGTGATCAGGTTCTGCCATTAAAATATACATGCATCAAAAGCACAGAAACTAAGTCAACATATATAAATTTGGTCACTTTATGTGACTTCAACATTGTTAGCACTTGGTAGTAATAGTTAATGAGATTTCTAAAAGTATACCTGAACAATTTTGCTTGTACTTGTACACGTACAGTGGGGCATATACATATACATATTATACAAAAGATAGTGCTCTTTGTTCTATGAGCTACAAAGCATGCATTTTGAGTCTTGAATAAATAATCTAGTTGTGAAACTTGTTACACTCAAATTTAATATCATAGATATGGTAGAAGCAAAGAGATCAATGAAAGAACACAAAACAGAAGATAAGCCAGTAAAACTCATAGGTGATCTCGCGCTAACCTAACTAGTTTTTCCTTTAAAAATGCAACATCGCCATTAGGTATATTTGGCAGGCGGTGATTTGGCTCCTCCTCGTCTTCACCCTCGATGGACAGAGAAAGGTCATCAGAATCTGATTTGTCATCATCTGCAAAAGATATAAACTTAGGTCCTTTCTCTCATTAAATTGTTGATAACTAAATTGACAGAAATAGAGGCATCGATTTCTTTCTGATTTAAATAAATAAAATAGAATGAATTATAGAATGAGCACATAAGCTGTCATAAAAATGAAACAGTTTGGTTGAAAATATAGTTTGTATCAGGAGCAGTATGTTGATATGTCAATGAAGATGGCAATGATGTTGTAATGTACAAACCTTTTTCATTAGTTGTCTTAGCGCATGAGCCGACATGCCAACCCAAGGAATACATTCCTTGTCCCAAAACACAAAATTAGTAGTCTTGGATTCGTGTTCCACCTCAATCTCAATTTTATACCTAGACGGGGGGGGGGGGGGGGGGAGGGATATTTAGGTCGACTACAATTATCTTTCAAGTAAATGCAAAAATTTGAAATATAACTTAGTGTGGTTTAACCATGCTTACTTAGTTATTGGAGTTGAACAGATTTCAGAACAGTTGCATTGGAATGGGCAGCCAGGAGATTGGTTGGTTTTGTTACAAGTATGACACAACTCATAATACCACCCGAAAGGGTTAGCCATGAACCTCATTCTCTTTCCAACCTTATTGCAGAAGGTTTCCTACATAAAAAAAAGTAGTGATTACAATACATAGACAAAAAAGCAAGTAAAAGTAAGGTGAAGTAAAAGACTGCTAAAAAAGGAACAAACTTCAGTAAGAGTGGTCATCTCAGCAATGCTTATAACATCCTTGGTGAATGAGAAAGCCCTGTCATCGATTGCTCCTTGCGAACATGAATTCTGAGAAAATGATTAGGTAGCAGTTTGTTCTTGATTACCATCCAGAAATCTATGTTATAGGCAAGTTTCCATAAAAAACAAAAAGTAAGGAGAGTAACAACATATTAGTAATTGACAAATGATGAAGGTTACTATACTTTATTTTGAACTCCTCAACTTGTGGATGATCATGGTTCAGTAGTAGTTTAGATCCATTCTACGCATTAGAAATGTTTAGCTTTCCGTTGGCTATAAAAAATTGGCAATCATTAGAATGTAATGACAACATGACATTAGGACGAATATAAATTTTACATTACATGAGCTCTGTCGACACCATGCGTGAGTAAGTATGAGGAACACATGTCTACTTTCAACAACATAATTCATAAATTGGGTTGTATATGCTTCCCATAAAGTAACATCTATGTCAGTCCCACTGCAAACACAAGTATATATCAGTGTTACTTTGATCTAAAAATCTGTAGCAAATAGTTGAAGTAAAAAAGTTATGAAAAATTAAAGTAAGAGACCATTCATCCGATAATATGAGGTTCACGCAGGCTTTTTTTCCAGCACCTGCTAGTTGAGTCCTAACAACTTGCTGAACAACACCTATTACATCTGAATGAAATTTGAAATCAGTTTAAGAAATCTCCGTTTAAGAATGAACAATGAAATCTCCGTTTAATAACTTATTGTAAAGGCGATCAACAATAAAATCTCCGTTTAAGAAATCAGTAAAGGACTTGAAGTTGAAGTTGTATTGTGGAATGTCTGGTATGTCTACGGCAGTGATAGTTATGGCACGATTAAAAAACAGGTTGTATTTGTTATCACAAACTTTCAGAGGCATGTCATTCAACAAAGTTTCACCATTATAGACCATATAGGTTTGATTTTCCTGCAAGGTCTTCTTCCAAACATCAAGGTCACGGGAGCGGGTTACAACATGGATTTGGTCAGCCTGTAGTTGAAAAAATATTGAAACAATGTATAAATATTTCGCGAATGCAGCTTGTTAAAATATATGATATAACAAAGAATAATACATTCACATCTTGAATAATAGCTTCAAGATGATGCTGGCCATTGCATTCCTTGACGTTCCAGACATCGACGACACGAATAGCTATTTTCCAAACGTTCTGTTCAGGTTTCAAGTTGCAAATCATAATAGGTGGTCTCGACATGGTTGGTCGGTAAACTGAAAAACAAAACATGTTTACATGAAAATGAAACATGAACTCATAAAAACTGAAAAACAAACCAGGTTTCCAAACTTTTTCATCAATACATCACATACACAGTTTTTGTTAGACATAAAGTTTATAAAAATCACAACTTTATATAAAGCAAACCTTAGGATGAACATCAAAACTTTATATAAATCACAACTTTATAAAAATCACAATTTTATAAAAATCAAAACTTTATAAAAATCAAAACTTTATAAAATCAACTTAGAAAGGTCACAACAATACAGGATGAACAGAAAAAAGATTGATGCATTACCTGTGGAAGGCGGTTGGAATTGGAGAAGAAGAAACCGGAAAGTCTCTCGCTGGGAATGTGTGGAGAGGAAAGAGGAAAGAATAGAGAGAGAAATGTGAGAGACGAGAAAAAGAGAGAGAAAGAGTGAGAAAGACGGTAGTGGAGAGAGAAGGTGATGGAAAGAGGAAAGACAGGAGTGAGAGGGAAAAGGTTAGACATTTTCAAAAACAATTCAGCCACTTGGCAATATGGAATGATCTAATTGGGTAATGAATTATTAGTTAGTCAATTATATAAAAAGGCTTTGATTAAGTGTAAATGAATTTTTAGTTAAAGGGTAATTTAGAGTGTTTGGTGGTATGTTCCAATAATAGGTAGGTAGTTGATATTGCCTTTTTATCTTGAATTTACATGTAATAATAATGTTCTATGTGCTCTTGTATTTGGATTATAACTTATTTTGTTGTTGGTTTGACTCCTTCGTTGGAGATAGAAGACAAGGAGGAATGATTTGTTTTGATTGTTTGAAAAAATTTAATTCTATTTACTTTTCCTAAATTATTATTTTAGGAAATGATAATATTAAAATCTAAATAACTTTTATTAAACCCCTTGAAAATGATTCATGTGTATTTCTATTTATTAGGTGAAATTAGTGTCTATTAAACATCATTTTAATTTCTTGAATTTTAATTTTAGTATTGGAGTGTTTAAACATAATTTTAATTCTAATTCTAATTCTAATTTGAAATTTATAATTATGTGACTTGAAATTTGTTTAAACATGCTTGGCGATCAAAGTAGATAATTTAGAAATTTGAATTCTATTTAAAATTATATTTAACGTAGAGAACCTTTTAATGCTGAAAATTTTAAATTTGTTATTGGATGAAACTCATATTAAGTGATATTAATGTTGAGGTAATAATTTTGATTTTAGTTTGAGTGTATGCAATAATTAAATTATATTAATCTAGCAGTTTAATATATTTTGTTCTATTTTTTTTCTATTAACTATTAAAAATTAAATTCATTTACTCTTTTATTGTGTACAGGCTGTTGATCTATCTTTTGTTAAATCCGTAGCTTATTATGTGAAATTGACAATGCTATCCTGGTTTAGGTAAATTTAATTCTTGATTCTTTTCGTTTGAGTACTTCCAAGAATTGAGTTCTTCATTATTGCTTAGTACTTACAATGTTTTGCTGATTTTTTCAGTGATATTTTTTTGTTTCAGACAATATCCTCATGGGCTAATTCCAGTAATGAGGATGTTGCTTAAGCTGTCTTGCTGCCATTGCACTGATTTATTGTTTCAAGGAGTTCATGTACTAAGCAAGTAACTCATGAAATTGATGTAATTTGTCTCGCTTCAATTGGCTAAACTAATATATATTAAGTAGTGGCTAAATTAATATCTATACAATTTAGCTTGATACAAAAATTGGTTGTAAAATTGGTTGTAGTTTTTTATACTTTTCTGTTACAAATATCTTTAAGTGCTTTTTAGAGTTATGCACAGAAGTACGCTCAAAAATATTATTTTGGTCATTGTTTATTTTTTCTGATTTAAAAACAGTGAGCTTTGTGAGAAATTAGATTGACTTGGTGATGCATGGTGAATTGGACTTTTCAAATAAATAATGTTTTATAATGTAGAGAAAGAGATAGAGAGATTTCGTCAGAAGAAGAAAAACTAAAATAAGGATTGAGAGTTGACGGTTGAGGATTTGTGGCAGGAAGCCTGGCAGATGAATGAGAATATGCGAGCAAATTAATTGCAGCCTGATAGTAAAACGTATATTATTATTATTATTATTATTATTATTGAAAAGTTAATTAATACACACATTCAGATTTACATGGATTACAACTGTATCAGTGACTTGAATTATCCTACATTAATGGAATATAAAAGGTCAATTAAAATTAATTAATATTTATTTCTAATAATAATAATAATAATAATAATAATAATAATAATAATAATAATAATAATAATAATTAAAAATATTAATTTTATTAGATAAAAACTCCAGGTCTATACACGATCCCACAAAAGAGTTTAATGCATTATAACCACTTGCATATTTACATGCTGAAGGGTCTTGAGATATTATGTACTGCAAACCAATTCGTCCCCCAAAATTTATGACTATATCTAAGTATCTAAGTGCCAATATCAAATCAAAGTTGTGTCCATGTAAGTAGTATTAGAGGGACCTACTTGAAAGAGATGCCTGGGAAAGGTCACCTCCTTAATTATGTTTTTATCCAATCATTCCCTAACACAATAATTTAAATCATAAAATTGGAGTGTATTGTATTGAGAAAAAACTCTTTTGTTTTTCAAGACCTTCTATAAAAAAAAATAACACAATTATTTTTATATTACAATAAAATATATATTTTTCCTATTGTTTGCTTTATTCTATTCCTTAATTTTTTTTTCCAAAATCTTCTCAGTTTCTTAGTGCCTTACATATACAAAATTGTAAATTAAATACCCAAATATTTTAAAGTTCTATGCATTCGATGACCGTTTTAAAAGTTATATGCAATCAATAAAATTATTTAATATTTATTTCTAATAATAATAATAATAATAATTAAAAATATTAATTTTATATAAAAGTGTTATCTTCTCATGAAATGAAATAAAATAAAATAATATATGCTATCTAAAAGTTGATTTAAACAGATTTTTATAAAAAAATTAGTTTATATATTTCATCTTTTTACTATGATATTCTTAGATGATATAATTTTAAAAAACTTATAAAACAAAAAAGTTATTTTCAATACGTTTTTATAAAACATATTTTTACAAAATATTATTTTGAAAAAATAGGCAGTTTTTATTATGTTAGAGTGGTTTATTCAATTTAGACTTTATTTAGCAGATTTTGTTTTAATTTCAATTTATATAATTACAAGTATGCATATTCAGTTTCGATTTAGTATGCATATTCAGGTTTACATTGACATATTTTTAGAAATGCATGGCTTGTACTCATGATTTTCATATGTCTAATCATAATATTACATACAGTGACTATTCACCAATTTACATCACGCCTATTATCTTTTCTAGCTGTTGGTACATTTTTCTAACACTAACTATAACCCTTTATGTATCTTCCAATACAAAGGCTATGAAAGGATTCAACATGATGTCACTTCCATCTAGAGTAGGATGACCAAACACTACTTTGCTAACTACAATCCTATTAGTTCAACTTAGTTATCCGTGCCAACTTTTTGCAATTTTTGTATAAAAAATTTACCTATAATATTTTCATCTTTTTACTGCAATAGAAATTTAATTTTTACAGATTCATTGTATCTATTTTACTCAATTATGATATATATAATTAATCAACTTAGTCAACGTTCAATATCTGATAGAATAAGAAATAGTATAAAATTTTAACACTTTTGTTAAGGTTTTAATAAAACTTTGTTCATTTTTATTTTATTGATTATAAATGGGAATAGAAAAAACTATTTAAAAATTTAATTATTTTGATTAGACATAAAAGTTTTTAGTGAGTAATTGAGTAGTTACGGAATAGGAAAAATTCAATAAATATTTCAATTTAATTATAATCAATATTTTAATTCTTATAAATCAAAAGATCATTATTGATTTGAGAAAAAAATGATTTTTTTATAATAAAACAATTTATTGATTATAAACTTTTTAAAAACTTATAAATCTTTCGAGCTTATAATGTGAAAACATTACGTAATAAATGATTGAATTCTAATTATTTAAAATTAAATATTATTTAAAAAAATTCAAAACCTTTTAATTATTATTACCATTATTAATATTAGCTTTTAATTATTATTATTATTATTATTATTATTATTATTATCATTATCATCGTGTTCTTTTTTATTATTATTACCATTATAATGAATAAATTGTGATTTTAAAATAA
The DNA here is from genome assembly GCA_022829125.1 of Lathyrus tuberosus. Classification (NCBI taxonomy): domain Eukaryota; kingdom Viridiplantae; phylum Streptophyta; class Magnoliopsida; order Fabales; family Fabaceae; genus Lathyrus; species Lathyrus tuberosus. The sequence continues at coordinate 13,085,873 of JALAZF010000048.1, forward strand.
TCACAAAATATATAGAATATTGCAATTCATGGTATATTTTTGCAATTATTGTCTTATTGATTTGTACCACTAACATATATTAGTATTTTAGAAAGACATTGATATAAGAAAAATCTATTCAAGAAAATGTTCTTTCCATTTTTTATTACAAATAAATTTAATCTTTAATTTAAATATGATAATAGTTTATGTCTGTCATATATATATATATATATATATATATATATATATATATATATATATATATATATATATATATATATATATAAAGAAGTGTAAAAAACATTCAGATTGAGAGGGATAAATACATTAAATAGTAAAAACATCATTAGACAGAATATTGAATTGTAAGACATTGGAAAATAATAATAATAATAATAAGAAATAAATGTTCTATAATTTTGATTATTGATTTGTACCACTAATATATAGTAGTATTTTGGAAAGACATTGATATAAAAAAAATCTATTCAAGAAAATATTCTTTCCATTTTTTATTACAAATGATTCAGAAACCAGGAACCTATCTATTTTACTCAGGGATTTACCATCCCTGCTATACCAGCTAAAAGGATTCCCACTACAGGGAGGATCAATCAGATTCATTTCCTCGATGAAATCTAAAAAAAAACCTTTGTTCTGCTTGTCTAACATTAAACAAACTCCCATTTCTTTCCGCCGAACTTGTGATCGCGTTGAACTATCCTTCCAAAATCCAGTAACCTTGATGCTTCCTTTTCTTTAGCTTCAACAGACTACTCCACAATGACCTCTTACGAATCAGACAACAAGGGGAGTACACGTTGATAACAAAATAAATCTCATTCTTCCATCTAGTTTCAATGCCCAGGTAACCGTCCCCAATAAAAGAGCTAATAAGGATGATAGAGTCCTTATTCCACAAAGTTATAATACCACCTGACTGCCCATTTTCCTTAACACTAGACCAACCCACCTCCTGATTCATCCAAAAGCTACTAATAATCGAATCCTCCACAGAACACAATTTCGATTCTTGAATAAGGAAAATATCAACTTTACCTATGTTGATGATCGAACTATTCCTTTTCCTCTTTGGGATGTTACCTCCCCCACTTATGTTCAAAGACCCAATAATCATTGAGCATAATTGTTGATCGCCAACCTACCTTTGCTTCTATCTTTATCAGATGCCTCCATCTCCGCAATTTTCTTCGAATAATTCTTCTCTTTATCTTTTTCTTGACTCCTAACTTAGAAATCGCATTCCACACTTTTACCCCACATTTGATTCAATAATATCCCAAAATCTACTATTACAATGCCTAACATCAGAATCTGTCATCGACTCACAACACAAAATCGTACCAGCTGAATAACTCTCCTCTCCTCACTTAAAGCTTTATTACTATTGTCGATTAAATCAGACAGTTTTGGTGTTTGACACTTAAAATTATGGGAGTTAAGGACATCAAAATACGAAGGATTAGAGAATGATTCACTTGGGTCCACCGAAGAAAGAGATGCCACAGGTTTAGGTAAACACAACTTTCTTTTCTTGGGCTTAGAACATTTTTTACCTAACGGCCCACAAACCTACTTTAATGTCTTCATACACTACGCCAAAAATAGGAATAGACAGCACTAAAAAGACAGCGCTTTTATAAAAAAGCGCTGCTAAAAAGAATAAAAAAATTTCGCTAAAAAAAAGCGCTGTAAAAGACAGCCTTTAGAAAGCGCTTTTTAAAAGCGCTGTTAAATGCCATAAATGGAAGCCACCTTAGAAAGCGCTTTTTGGAAAAGCGCTGCTATAGGTATTAACCTTAGAAAGCGCTTTCGGAAAAACGCTCTTATAGGTAGCACTTAAGAAAGCGCTTTATGAAAAACGCTCTTTAAGGTCAATTATGAATTAAATTATAAAACAATTTCTATTCATTTTCAGAAACCTCTTTTCATTTTCTTCTCTCGACCGTTTCTTTCATGCGTTATGAAACCCTTGCTTTCAATCGTTCTTGCATGCGTTCTGAAACCTTGTCATTGCCGTCGTTCTGAAACCTTTGCCGTCACCGTTACCATCGTTCTAAAACCCTTGCCGTCACCGTCGCCGTCGTTCATTCTTGCATTCGTGAAGGAGAAGACGAAAACGAAGAAGAGGTACGTTGTTGTTGTTGTTCTTGCTTCTTACATTGTTCTTGTCGTTGTTGATGTTGTTGCCGTTCATTCTTCCCGTCACCATTGAAACCGTTATGTTGTTGTTGCCCTCGTTGTGTTGTGGTTGTTGTCGTTCTATTTCTGTTGTTGTTGCTTCTGTTATTTTTTGTATCAGAATGAATGTTAGGCATAAATGTATCAAGATGAATGTTGTTGTTGCTTCTGTTATTAACATTGTTATTAACATTGCTTCTGTACTGGAGAGATATACACATACATAGAAATGGATTTATCATTAACAGAAGCAACATTGCTTGGCATAGAAATGGATATACATTAACATTGTTTGGCATAATTTTATTCTTTCATGGATTTATCATATACATAGAAATGGAGACTCATACTTAGAAATGGAGAGATTTATCATATATTGGAAATAAAAGAAGCAACATTGCTATCATGGATTATTATCATATATTGTGTAGTTTACTATCATATATTGGATATAAAAGAAATACATAGTTTTGAGATTAATTAAAAGAAAATGTTGTGTAGTTTGTTAATGATCTATCCTTATAGTGCAACGAATGCTCTTTCCTTGTTGGAGATAATCAAAAGCCTTGTTAATATCTTTGAATTCCACCTCTTGTGTTATGAAACCATCCAAATTAAGTTCCTGTAACATAAATATATGGCCATAACCAATCACAACATTGCTATTATATAGTGACTATATATATTGAGAAAGAGTACTTACTTTTGAGGCCACTATGTAGGTGTTTACCTCTAATTGTTGCTTGTTTGTGATTACATGTTGCCACTTATCAAGTTATGACTCATAATTGGTCAATTAATGATATTTCATTTTATGATACGTGTACAGGGGGATCTTGGTAATTCTAACCTATCTGGACACTGTGTTGGTCTAGAAGTTGTTTACATCTCTAAAGGTAATTAGTTGTTCTCTCTCGCCACTGTAATTAGTAGTGCTTTGAATGAACTGATATGATGGAGTTACTAACTTATTGAATTTGCTATATATAGGGGTTACTTGTGATCAAAGTGTGAAAGTCGGATCGTTTCCCTACAGGTAAATATTTTTTATTTTTGTTTTTGTTTAGTTTAATTAGTATAACTATGGATAAGAAATGGATGTCTTCAAGTCGATTGTCGAAAGAGTACGAGAATGAGGAATCGGAATTCGTTAAGTTTGCTGTTGCGCACGCCAAAGACCCCAGTCAAATGAGATGTCCTTGCTTGGGTTGTTGTTTTGGGAGAGTCGGGTTGACGCGGTTCAGTTGGCATCATATTTAATAAGGAGTGGAATTGATAGAAGTTATACATGTTAGAATTTGCATGGTGAGAAAATTAACGGGAATGTTGAACCGGGGGATAATACGACCTATGCTTCAAACGACAATGGCACAGATACATACGATTCTGATCGAGTCGAAGAGATTGCAGAAGCACTTGAAGAAGATCTTAAGGATTGTCCCAAATTGTTTGAGAGGTTGGTACTGAATATTTGTCCAATATACAATCAATTGGACTCCCCAAATCTCATATTGTCGAAAAAAAAGAAGGAAAAAAGTTAATTGGAAATGAAGTTGTGACAGTATCAAGGGTCGAACGGGATCAAGTGCATTTGTATGTTCTGCACAATGAGAATGAGGTTGAGCCGTATGTTGAAATGCACAAGGATGTTCTCCGAGGTTTAAATCCGAATAGAAATGAGAATTGGATAGTACGAGAGCACAATCGAAGTTTCATACCTTGATTTAAGGATCATATTTATTCAAAGTATTATTCAGATCCCGCTTCAATAACAGAAAGGTCGAGATGTTTAGCATATGGTCCAAGTTTGGTTGTGTTTTCTTATAGCGCATACACAATTAATGGATACACATTTTATACCAAAGAACAAGATGATAAAAGTACTATGCAAAATAGTGGTGTCACCGTGGTAGCTGAAGCAATGCACATTTCAAGTGTGAAAGATTTAAACCCCAAATTTGCAAATCTGTCATATTTTGGGGTTATCGAACGTATTTGGGTGTTTGATTATGAGAAGTTTCAGATTCCTATATTTCGTTGCAAGTGGGTTGAAAATAATAATGGCGTACGAATGGATAAGTCAGGATTTTTGCAAGTGGATCTTAATAGGGTGGGGTACAAAGATGAGCCTTTTATTCTAGCCTCTCAAGCTAAACAAGTGTTTTATGTCACTGATCCGACAAATACAAAATGGTCTATAGTGATTTTATCTAACAAAGTAATTGATGAAAACATTGGAGATCAAGGTGATATTGATGTTGATATTGAATCATTTACTAGAAATGATCAAGATGAAAATATTATAGCGAATGAATCATATACAAGAAGTGATCATAATGAGGGTATTTGGATCAATCCAACCGTCCGTGTTGTTAAGAGACGGGTAGAACATATTCCAACCAAGAAAAGAAAGAGACGTTAGTGAAAAAGGTACTAGTTATAAAATTATAGCTTATATCATTCAATAATATTAATTAGTTGTCATGTTATATATACCTTATATCATTCAATGGATTATGGATTATGGATTTTTATATTTGTCATTTAATTTTTGTTTTTTTCTTTCTTACAGGTCAAATGGCTAGTAACCAGGACGACACACACGAGATTCCTTTGAATGGATCGATTAGAGGTTCCTATTACGGTATGCATGGATTTATAACTTAGGATTTATTTTAATATTTATCGGATATGTCATATAATTTATTATTTTTAACTAAATCATGCATATTTTGTTTTGTTATGTAGTACTTTGATGAATACGCGTGTTCTCATTACACGAAGGATAAATTGCAAGAAATTAAGGAGGAATTGTGCGAATACCTTATTGAAAAAAGAATCCTATATAAGGTATAGGATTATGGGATTATGTGAATGTATAGTTTTGTGAATGGTTTATTTTATGGGATTGTATAGTTTTGTGAATGGTTTATGCCCTTTATGTGTTTTTGGATTGTAATTGTATAGTTTTGTGAATAGTTAATGTAAATAACTTGAATTATAATGGAAATGGTTTATGTGGTTTATGTGATTTATGAGATTAGTGGAAATGGTTAATGAATCATACTAGAAATTGTTAATGGAAATGTGAAATATACAGGTTTATTGAAATGGCTTGAATTATACAGGTTTCTGCATAAAAAAATGGTTAAAATGAGATTTTTTTTTAAAAAAATCATTAAAATTATACGTAGAGAAAAGACAGCGCTTTCTAGAAAAAACGCTGTCTATAGCTCACAAAAGAAAGCGCTTTTCCTAAAAAGCGCCCTCTAAAGGTATAAAAAAATTGATAACTAAAATTATAGGCATACATTAGAGAGCGCTTTAAAAAGCGTTGTCTAAAGGGGGCCTTTAGACAGCGCTTTTTCTTGAAAAAGCGCTCTCTAAAGGTTTATAAAAAAATTCATTAAAATTTTATACGTATACATTAGACAGCGCTTTTGAAAAAGCATTGTCTAAAGGCCCACTTTAGAGAGCGCTTTTTACGGAAAAAGCGTTGTCTAATGTATACTTTAGAGAGCGCTTTTTCATAAATCAAAAGCGCTGTCTTTACCTACGACGGCGCAACCTTAGGCAGTGCTTTTAAGCGCTGTCTAAGGCCGAAAAAAGCGTTGTCTAATGTCTTGTTTGGCATAGTGATAACTTTTTTTTAAAATTTTGGTCCGATGCAATTCGACCTCAGGCCCAATATCTTTGAGGAAAGAATCCAAAGAAAGACTTTTTTCCTCACCCTGACCTGGTTCTGCAACGTGGGTCCCCAGATTTAACTTGTCTTCTAAAGTAGCCCCTCTAACTACTGCTAAAGTTGCATCAAAGCTCTTTGTCCTATGAATTTCATCCTCGTTAGTACCCTCTATCTTCTTAGGGTTGATCAAACTTTTGCCTACTACATTATTGTCGTACCTCGAAAAATACGATCCTCGCGATGGACGCGGAAAAAACTGTTCGAAACAGAGTCGCCACCGAACTTTATTTATCCCAAAAGAGGGAAAGGAAAATATCGATAAAACCTTTGAAAGGGATAAGAAAATGGTCATCGCAACCAAATTCGGGTTCGGGAGTCGGTTACGCAAGAGGGAAGGTATTAGCACCCTCTACGCCCGTTGTACTTAACGGGAACCTCTTGATTCGATTCGTGAGAAAGTTAGTTACGTTTATTTGTTTATCTTCTAAGGTAAAAGGGTTAATTTTTAAAAGGAAAATGGGGGGTTTTTATTAGTGTGCTCGGCAAGGATCAGAACCCTTGGGCCTACGTATTCCCTCGTGCAATGGGAAAGTCAGAGCATTCGTAGTTCGTGGGACTACGGTTTGTTGGTTTGTGTTTTTTAGGCGAACGAGAGTTTAATTCGCATTCTAACTGCTAAACGTTGGCTTGTCGGCTCGTCATGGGAGGCTGAAGCACTAGTTCATATGCGCGAAAGAATGGATTAAACAATGTTCTTTTTGTGAAAAGTTGTTTGAGTATGAATTAAGTGTATTAGAGATTTGATTGAGAAGAAGATTTGATTTGGACGTGTTTTAGGCGAACGAGAGTTTAGGTTGCATTCTAACTGCTAAACGTTGGCTTGTCGGCTCGTCATGGGCGGCTGAAGCACTAGTTCATATGCGCGAAAGAATTACTTAAACAATGTTCTTTGGGAAAGGTGTTCAAGTTGTGGATCAATGTGTTCGTATTTTGATTGGGTGACGATTACTTGAACTTAAGAAAGATTCCTCGGGCCCAAGTAATCGGGAAAGCGAGTCGAAGAACCGGCTCTCTCTCTTTTTCATCCTTAATTGTGAAAGAGTTTTAATATGGTTAGAGTATTTTAGATAGATGACAATTACTTGAACTTAAGAAAGATTCCTCGGGTCCAAGTAATCGGGAAAGCTAGTCGAAGAACCGACTCTCTCTCTTTTTTATCCAAATGTTTAAGAAAATAAGATTTGATTTGGTTTATTGTAAAAATGGTTTAATGTGTAATCGTGTTATGAGTCTTTTAAAGAAGACAACTGCTTGAACTTAAGAAAGATTCCTCGGGCCCAAACAATTGAGGAGAAGAATCGAAGATTCCATTCTACTCCGTTTTCTTCTTTTATGAAAAGTGTTTAAATATGATTAAATGTATTAATTTGATTTGAAAAATGCTCGATGTCGATCGAGATTTGAATTTGCGTGTGAAAAGGTTGTGGACTAATGGAAAGGAGGTCCTAATGGTTCAAGGGTTTTTTTTAGATAAGTCAATTGTTCGAATATGAAGAAGACTCCTCACACTCAAACAATCGAAAAGAGGACTCGAAGGCTCCAGTCCAAGTATTCGAGAGAGTGGATAGGGAGAGAGAATAGAAGACCCTAAACTCTCCTTTTTTTGTTCAAGTAACTTGTGAAAATGATTCGAGTATCCAATTAATGAATAAGAATTTGGGTGGCATAATCGACATAGAATTGTCGAGACCACGGATCGAAAATCCAATTTAAAGGTGTAATTTAATCAAATAATAGCACGACCGATTTATTTTTAAATTTGCCCATCACAAAATTATCTACAAGAATTTACAAAATTATTCACAAAATTTGCAAAATTATTTATGAAATATAGAGTGAAATAATAATCATTACCAAAATAATTTACTAAAAATAAAAAAAAGTTTGCAAAATTTACTAATAATAATTAATTGGAGAAAAAACAAATTTACCAAAATATATGTATGTATATATAAATAAATGGCCATAATGGGCTGCGCGCATGCTCACTACCAGTGGATAATTTTTCAAAAGAGAAAGACACTAAGTGTTACTTTTATCAATAGACCAAAAGAAAATAAATCAATATAAAACAAATTAAAATATGAAGAAAAGAAAAAACATGTTATCTCCAAAAGGTCAAGGAAGGGCGATGCATTCAAAAGAAGAAAAACAATAAACAAAACTCACGTGTATTCTTATAACTCAGTCACTTTCCCCTCTCCTTTTCACAATCTCGCCGCCATATCTTCTCTCTTTCGATCGAACCGCTCTCTATTCTCTTTCTCCCTCGATTTCGATTACTTCCTCTGTTCTGCTCACAAACTCATTTCTCCTTCCACGATTTCGCCGCCGTCTTGCTCTGCACTTCCTCTCACTTTCTCTTTCGGCTCGATTCTTCCTCTATTGGATTTCATCCTCTCCTCCACTCGATTCTGCCTCTCATTTGCGATGGCGGTTGATTGTTTATGGTTTGTGGAAACGTCGTGAAGAGTGGAGGCAGTTGACGTGATTAAGGTCGTCGATTACCGACACGGCAATGAGGAAGAAGGTGTGTGCTACGAAGGATGGTGGTTGATTTCGGGTGAGCGTTTGCGTATCGTGAAGATTGGGGAGTGTGCGTTTAGATCTGTGGTTGTTTTGGTGTTGAAATGAAGAACGTTTGAAGGGAGAAGGGTCGAAGGTTGATGAACGGTGTATTGATTTGAGCAGCAAGTTTGAAGATCTAAATGTTATCGAAGGTTTGTGGTTCTGAGGGTTTGAATTGGTTTGAAGTTAGGTTGAAGACGGTTTCGTGGAGTGGTTGCCATGAAAAATAGGTGGTGGAAGTATGTGGTTAGGTTTTGCGGTTCGTCGTTATTTGTTCAGGGAGAATCTGGTGCAGAAACACAGTTTGTGAATTGATTTGGTTGTGGTGATGTGTGTGCGTTGATGAAGGTGAAGAGGTGAGTCATGGCGGTTTGAAGGGAAGGGTGAAGGTATTAAGGTTTGATTGTTGAAGAAGAAGGTGGATTTGGGAGGTTGAAGGTTTGTTGAGTGGTGATGATTGTGGATCGAAAACAGGGCGGAGGGGTAGTGAGTTTATGGTTGTGTTGCTGTGATAAAATGAGGTTTTTTTTGGGGATAAGTTTCAGAAAGTTACGGTTTTAGAGGTCCTCTTTTTTTTCTTCATCCAAGAGCAGTAGTCCGTTTTTTATATCATAAGGTGAGTCTTTTTGTTCTTTTCTTATTTTTTTAATTTCTCTTTTTTGAATTTGTCTTGTTGTGTTTGATCCGTCGTTTTCTATCGTAGGTTATGCAAGGTTTTGTTGGTTGTTGTGTGTTGCAGCTTGATATCACGTTGCAGGGAGGTACGTTCGGACATTGTGGGTAGAAGCAGAAGTTTGTTGTTTAGTGTTCGTTTTGGCTTGAAGTGAGGCATTAGGTGCTTGCTGCGGTTTTACTGGCTTCGCAGTGTTTCGGCTGGTGTGGTTTTGCTGCAGCAGGATGTGATTCAGAAAAAGAAGAGTGTAGTGTGATGGCCTATATTGGCTTTTTCTTTGTTGTAACAATAAAAATGAGAAATAAAAAAAAAAGGTTCTTTTTATATTGCTAAATATATTTTTAGCAATTGTAGAAGTTAATTATATTAAACTAAATTAAGAAAAAATAATAATTAAAATAAACTAAATTAAAGTTGGAAACTTAATAAAAAACAAACTAATAATAATTAGAATTAAAATTAAAATTAAAAGTAGAACTAAACTAGACCACTAAAGATTAAACTATCAAATTAGATTTAAATTAACAATAAACTAAAAATCAAAATTAAATAAGGTTTAAAATATAAACTAAATTAAAAATAAAAAATAATAAAAAATAAAAAAAAATAAAAAAAATAAAAATTAAACTGGGTTAATTCTAAGTAATTTAAAATAAATGTTTAGATAAATATATAAATAAATATGGTCAAGAATTAAATTTTTGAATAATTGTCAGTGGGTGGATATACAGATGAAAATATATACAGGTAGGACAAATTTGGGGTATGACAATTATTACATTGCTGAAACGTGTCTGATCTTCTCACTTTATCATACAACCGCTTATCTTCATACTCCTCCAGCAAAGAACCAACAACAAGACCTCCTCCCCACACTTCATCTTCATCTCTGAAATGTTTGCTCCACAAGCTTCCAGACTCCGATGAAGAATCAACAACACCTACCTTGTTACCCCCTTCATTAGGAAGAATACGAAGCGGGTCGTGGCTATCTTCTGTCATCTTAATCCGAAACGATACACCATTGATCGCCACATTAAAAGTTTCGTTTAAAACAACAGCACAACTTGTTCTCGCCAAAAACCTCGCCATATCCATATACTTTCCTAACAATGTATTTTCGTCAGCACAAATATACTTGTCCACTGTGTTGGCCAGCAACTCAAAAAATGAGTAATTCCACGCGTGACAAGGTATACCATAACACCTCAACCACGTAACCATTTCGTGTCAACATCATCTTCTTTACACTCCCTTATTTTCGTAAACCATTGGTTCCATCAACTTCTAGCTTCTCTGATAAGATATCTAATCTCTCCCAGCTCACTTTCCTCAAGTAAACAGAGTTTAGCTCCAAGAGGAGTTACTTTAATGGAGAAGTAGCCCTCAACTTCAAAACTAGTTTGAATGTTATATGACATTCCTAGATTAATAACAACTCCCACATAAGCCTTTTTGAATCTTTCGAACTCAGACGCTTCGGTTTGAAACTTCAACAAAGCTTAATATTTCCTAGATAATAACTCTGAAGAACTTCTGCCGTTTACCACCTCAGCAAAGGATTTATCCCTTACAGCAAAATTCTCAACCCTATGAATCTTCCCCAAACCGTGCACAGAGGAAAAACATGCACAACAATGTACAATTAGATGCATTTTCCTTAGATTTTCTAAAATGTGATTAAGATTATGTTGTAATGGTCTTAAATATCTCTTATACTCCTAATAATAAATTTTGTTTATAAAAAAAATATAAAGTAAGAGTGCTGTACATCTTGGTAGAGCACTTTTGTACTATAATTTTTAAACCATAATGTATAACAATTTCTTCTTTATATCCGAAAAATGAAACAATATACGCTTCCACGATGTAAGGAACATATATCAGTTATATATTAATTTAAACACAAACTTTTTTTATTATAAATTTCTAACATGCATTCGTGTACTAGCCATACAATACGATAATAAGATACCATTAAGTACTAGGATACACTCATACTTCTTTGTACTTACTAGTTTTATTTAAAATACATATGATCTGGTTCTTGCACATCACAGTTATCCCTCAAAACATGTACTATTTTTAAAGCATGTCCATTTCTAACATGAGAGTCAAATGAAGATGAAAATCCTCAAATCACAAACATGAAATTATTGTATGAGAGACGAGTGCACAACCCTATTTAACATCTAGTTAACACAAAGATTATCCTCGGTATGATTTGGCACCCAGGCAGCAGCTTTATTGCCAATGAAATGACATACAGGGACGCTTCCAGGAGTAACTTCGAGTGCTTCATAAAGCAACTCAGCATTCATACCTCTAGTGTCATGGTGGCAGACCGTTAAAGCGTTAGTTTTAGTTCCATCTTGGGCCACCAATGAGACAATATACGCGGTTGTTTCCCTTACTTGGTGACAATTGAATACTACATTTTCAAAATTCAATCTATGACACATCACAGCATTTTCTCCAACTTTTCTCACTTCTTCCACCGCATATTGATCTTGATTTTCAGCAAAGTTACTTGAAATTGCCTTAATCTTTGTTGTTCCGAAATGTGAAATGACTTGGTCAATCATCGCTTTCAAGGTTGATACGCAATGTTTGTGTTCTGCTATAGCAGTTGGACTATAACAAAAGTCCTCAAGACTTTGTTCATCTTTATTTGCCAGCCATATGGAATCTGTGACACCTTGTCTTGATTTTGTGAATGGTCGAATTACATTTCCTACTGGATGAGTGTTACCCAAGCGAAAAATTTTCCCAGGGTGAAGGTCATGTTCGAAAAAGAGAGTCGAGTATTGGTTCAATTCTTCCGTTTTGATGGGTAGACTGTTAGTTTTTCCATCTGCCACATTAAAGACGAAAATGATTAGTTCTTAAATCATGATACATAGTTTTATTATGAGACACTATAATTCAATACATTAAGATATTCTAAAGATAAAGAAAAGTGGAAGTTTATAATTTAAATGACTAACTAGGAATCAATAGATCAGAGAAGGTCTTTGGCAATGGAGTGTTTGGCCAAATGGACTGCCAATAATCTTCTCCTGGTGATGTCGCAGTGATTCCCACACAAGCCAACTGTATAAAATATTCATTTATTATAAAAAATATTCACGATAATTTCAATTAAAAAACTATAGATAGATTATAAATTATATTTTGCAGAGTAGAAAATATTTAGCTTACGCAAAAGAGAGATAAAACAGTGAGATGTGCAAACTCCATTTGACTGGCTATGAAGAAATGATAACTGTGTAACATTTAGTGAGTGTATATGAAAGTGTTACAGAATCCCCTTTATATAGACTTCATACATAATTTGTTGCATGTAAATTTGTCGTATTGTTCATTATTGATTCCTCCAAGTGGATGTCATGGCTTTAGCATATGGCTTCCATGCAGATGATCTCGAAAATAGTTTTAGGGGGACAACTTTAATACCCATCACAAAAAATTGGATAGTTTATCTTCAACCAATCCACTAATGTCATATTATTTTATTATACTTAATTATTTATTTAATGATTTAAATTTTGTAAATTTCTACTACAATGTAGTCTAATTTACTCTATGAGTAACGCTACCAAACTTTTTGAAGTGGGTAGATAAGAATTTACTAGTTTTAGCCTTCCACAGGGCATCCATGCATGCACCTCAAAACTTGTGTGGAACCATTATGGTCTTGAAGATTTCTTAAACTTTTGATCCACGTGACGTTCATGCACCTCAAAGCTTGTGTGGTACCAATGTTATCCTGAAGAGTTATTCAATGTTTGGGGCATATCGCATCCATGCAGCAGCATTGCAACACTTATGTCTCCAAAGCTTGTGGTGTAATATTCACTTTAATTCTCCTATAGTAGAAATATCGAATTTTTTACCCATATAATCAACTTTACCTATAATATATTTCAATCTACCCACATTTCCAACAAAATACCCAATCTACTCAACTTTAAAAAAAAAAACATTTTCTTACAAGGAGGCGTCATTTGGTTTGGCTCCCCCTGTAAAACTATGAGGTGATGTCATCTGGTTTGGAGTCACCATTTAAATTACAAAGGGGGCGCCAAATGGTTTGGCGCCACCTCATAGTTTTACAAGGGGGAGCCAAACCAAATGGCGCTTCCCCTGTAGGAAAATGTTTTTTATTTGAAAGTTGGGTAGATTGAGTATTTTGTAGGAAATGTGGGTAGATTGGAATATATTATAGGTAAAGTTGATTATATGGGTAAAAAATTCAGAAATATCAGCGAATGTTAACATTTCCAATTGATTAGGATATGTATTTAGAAGACAAAAAATAATTTTGAGTCAATTGTTAAACTAACAAATTGATAATTGTTGGTATATCAAAGCAAAAAGATGTTATAATGGTTTTAAAAATTGGTTCGTAACTGCGACAAAACAGTTTCGACATGTGTCCATAATGATACTTGTTCTGGACTGGACCAATAGCTAGAATTGGCCCAATCCGCCTCTGCTCCAGAGCGGCCCAAATTGCCTAAGTCCAATCCACAGAGGGGCAAAAGTGACCTTTCTGCCCCTTCAATCGGGCAAGGAATGCAACGTCCCTCCTCGGCATTGATGCCCGTTACGCACGGCATTCTCACTGCCCGAACAACAAAGGACAAGTGCCCGGAACCACGTTAATGCCCGACATAACGGCTAGTTCCGGACACCCTGCCCGACATAACGGCTAGTTTAGGCAGTTACCTATTCTTTGGGGAAAACGGTTGTTTCGCCCCGAAAATAGGACCGTTGGCCACGCGCTGGGGGCTCTATATAAACCCTCTCGCTTGAGAGGGTCAGGTATCAAATATTCACCCTAAGAATTCACTCTTTGTACTTGCCCCTTTTCTCTGACCTTTACTTACTTGAGCGTCGGAGTGCCTTGCAGGTACACCCCCTCCTCCTCTCCATACGACCAGCATCCCTGACGCACTTGGTGGCCCGATTCTACAGGATCTGATCCAGCCTTCACGATCAGTGGCGCCGTCTATGAGAATCCTTTGTTCTCCCCTTCTTTCTTTAACCGAAGATCAAAACAACTTTCGATCACCCCGATCATGGCCTCCCAAGATCACACCCAGGATGCTCTTCATTCCACCATCCTCCCCGTCAATAAATCTGACGTTGACGGCCAATCATCTCTTCTTCGAGATGCCTGTTTCCTTAGGGATGGAGCCACCGCTTCTCCTTCCCCAACTCCTGCTGATCGCCACAACAATTAACCGTCTCTCAACCTCCAGCCCGTTCCTGTTCCGCCCAGCGCCGACCCGGCCGTGGCAGCCCTCCTGGAGGCCCTCAACAAAACCAACACCCTGATCCTGCAGCAGAACGAGAGGATCGGGGCACTAGAAGAGTCTCGCCGTCCAAGATCCCCTCCTATGCGGAGAAATCAGCGACGATCAAGAAGCCCGCAGCCCCGGAGATAAATCGACCGAAGACTGCGCCATGAGCAAGATCCTCGCGTAGCCAGAAAGCGCGACCAGATCTCCCCGCGTAACCAGCACGCTCATGACCACAAAAGGACTCGAATGAACGAGGAATCTCCGATCAAGTCCAAAAGACGGACACGCTCACCTTCCCCGCGAAGGAACCGCTCCCCTTCTCCTCGAAGGGACCGCTCACCTTCTCCACGAAGGAACCGCCGACGCGAGCAGCCCGTCCGGTCACCATCATACATCAGTTCCAGCGACGACGACGAGCCTCGCGGCCCGTTGTCCCAAGAGATCCTGGCCACCCGCCTCCCGAAAGGCTTGGAGAAACCCCCGTCACTTGGCACATACGACGGGACCACTGACCCAGACGAGCACATCGAGAATATCGATGCCCTCTTAGACTACTGCGGCGTACGGGGCGCCATCAAATGCAGATTGTTCCCGACCACGCTTCGGAAAGGAGCAATGACATGGTATAAACAATTGCCCGAGGAGTCCATTACCTCGTGGAAACAGCTCGGCAGGATGTTCTCGCGGCACTTCACAGCATCTCGCCGCCACCCCAAAACTGAGGCCTCCCTCGGAGCCATAATCCAGAGGAAAGACGAACCTCTCCGAGCATACATCGAGAGGTTTAACAAGGAAGCAGTGCAGGTCCCGACGACGGACAAAATGAAGAAGTTCCTGCTCGAACAAGGGGTCCTCCCAGACTCCGATTACGCTAAAGCCATCGGCCTCGCCCCACCGAGAAATTTAGACGCCCTCCTCCTCAAAGCCCAAACTCATATCCAGTACGAGGAGAAGATTGCGGCCTGCAACGTCCGGGCATCTCGCAGCCAGGAGAATGCCCGGGCCGCCAAAGGAGAGGAAGCCTCGACATCTCGTCGGGGTGAACGAAGACACAAGGACCGTCCGAGGGACTCCCGCGACAGCAAGGGACCCTCCGGGCGCTTCCACGACTACACTCCCCTGACCGTTTCTAGGGAAAAGATTCTGTCTGAATGTGCCAATTCGGAGTTCAAACAAGCCGGGGTCCGTTTCCCCAAACAGCTGCTGAACAAACCAAACGTGGATAAGTCGAAGTACTGCCGCTTCCATAAAAGTCACGACCATACTACAGAGGACTGCATCCACCTGAAGGATGCCATAGAGATACTGATCAGGGACGGGCACCTGAAGCAGTTCGCAAAGAAGAAGGACACTTCTCGGCAAGACGCCCAGGAGTCCAAGAAGGTCGAGGAAGAGGTACCTTCCTCGGATGACACTAACGTACAGGTAGCGATGTCCGTGTCCCGGCCAGAGGACTTCTACGTCCCAGACGGGCTCAACGCCTCTGCTTATTTCGCGGTCCACAGCCCGTGGGAGACTTTTCCGTCCGCCATGGTCATTTCTGGCGGGGGATTCAACAAAGTCACTGTGGGCTCTGTGAAACGGAAGTTCGACCACCTGATCAACACCAGCTGCAACAAAGTGACGACACTTGATCAGGCCCAGAAGGGCTCCGTCCCAATCTCCTTTTACAAGGAGGACCTCCTCGGCGGGTCCCCGAACTCTAGCATACCTCTGCTCGTCAGAACCCGGATGGCGAACTTCGACGTCCGCAGAATACTTGTCGACCAAGGCAGCTCGGTCGACATCATGTACTCCCAGCTGTTCTCAACGCTTCACCTGGACGAATCTCACCTTACTCCCTACGTGGGATCTGACTTGTAGGGATTCAACGGATCCGTGACAAAGCTGTGGGGTTACGTGGAGCTGATCGTGACATTCGGCGCAGCTGAGACGACCAGATTCATCAAGGTGCAGTTTCTGGTAATCGACTGCCCGTCGCTTTACCAATGCATTTTCGGAAGGCCAACTCTGGCCGAGTTGGTAGCGGTGCCCTCAACCGTCCACCTGAAGATGAAGTATTACACTTCGAAAGGGAAGGTCGCCACCCTCCACGGTGATATAGAAGCTGCCCGACGGTGTTTCGAAGCAGCCACAAAGGGACTCAACACCATTGCGCCCAAGCCAAAGGTGTCGAGCAAGCCAACACTGCCAAGCAGCTCCTAGGAAGCCAAGCCTCTACCCCAGGTCGACTCCATCGACCTCGACAGCCGCTTCCCCGAGGACCATCAGGAGGAACGAGCAGCATCAGCCAGCCCTATAACACCCTGATTCCCCGTCGGCAATTTAAATGCATAATATCAGAGTAAATTGAAAATTTCAAAAACAAACATAATGAAACAGGATGTCACAAGTCTTCGACATAGCAAAACACATGTTGCAATTAATAACAACATAGATACATAACACTTTGGATGAACCGACAAACAAATCATCATATAATTTTCAAAACTTCAACTTCTTTATTAATAACAAAGCGGAAAACATTATAATTATTCAACAACATATTTCTCATAAAAAAATATGCCAACAAATATTCAAATAAAAGAGAGTTACATTACTCTCAAAATCTTCAACATATAAACAACAAATAAAAATAAACATTAAGCATTCATCCCCCCGAGTATTACGTATCAGAGCAAACGACACCGACTCGAACTAGCGAAAGTAACAGTTATCCTTCTTGATTACCTGCACTATGCCGTAAAAAGCGTATTCCAACAGAAGGGTGAGAATTCACATCATTATGAAAATATATAATAATGAACAATGTACAACATACATACATCAAGAATTCATCACACTTCTCAAACATCTATACAACATGGCTTACATATTTCATATACCAAAGTAATTTAATTATAAGCATTACAAGTATAGAAATTCATCAATTATCGCATATAGCACAATTACCACAATGTAACATACATGTAATAATTAACCAATTATCTCATGTTACAAAACCAAATCGAACATCACATAACAATAAATATACAACATCATCCTCACACATCAAGAATAATTTCCGGTTATCAAAATCGGACTCGTCGCTACAACATCAATCAAAACAATGTGCAATGCATAATGCTGACACGACACCATGCATGTGGTACCAATGGAGCTGAACTCCCAACGTAATAACTTGTCAACTCAGGGCCAACGTAATAATATTGCCAATCCAGGCCAACGTGGTGATCATTCGATCCAACATAAAAATATTGCCAATCCAGGCCAACGTGTTTGCCATAATTTTCAGGCCATGAGATGTATGCGACACTCAAAATACAACAACACAAAATGCAACTACCGAACAACGGTATACAACATGTGCCAAAACAAGCCATCGTGTTTGCCATAATTTTCAGGTCATCATCATCATCATCAAAACAAAATACAACAACACAATCAACAACACTGAGCACTCGGCTCTCAACACTGTACAAAATGTACATCATCATCATCATTGGCATAAGCCTTCATCGTCGTTCATCAACGTCATTTAATCAAGTTATCACAAAATTCACATTTTGTAAACATCATAATTATTCATCAAAAACATCGTCATAACGTTCGCCATCACATTCATAACAAAATAACATATATAGAATACACTGATTCATGTTATTCAAGTTTCATCAATGCACGATATTACACAATCGCATTCATCGTTTATTCACTAGGATTCACGCCATAAGGCTACCCCCAGAAACAATTCACAACACAATTGCTAAACACCTATAAATGGCACAAACAATCCACATTTATATGGTATTAGCCTAATACGCACAAATACACCAATTGCACGCTAGTTAGACAACAAAACATCCGACAACCCAAATGTTTTCACAACCACACCTAAATAAAATCATCTACTATCCTCCAACCCAATCCTATTAGAAAGAATATTTAATTAGCTTCCCAACGCTTCGAACGACGACCAAAACGGAGTTACGGATCAAAAGTTATGCCCATTTGAAATTTTCCCAAAACTAGAAAATTGCCCCTGCACCAGCTACGGGTTTTGCACATTTTCCACTAAAAATCTCATCTAAACATCACTATAATACAAACTAAATACATAGCAACCTATATCTATCATGTATCAACAATTAGGAACCTTAAAACTTGATTTCTAACACAAAAGTTTTGGATCCAAATCTCAAAATCTCAACATATCAAATGTTATAATTCTCAAACATTTTCAAGAAATATAACATATATACAACATACATCCACATTGGATTCCCTCAATAAATATTAATCCACTGCTATCAAAATGAATATCACATTATAGATAATATTCTTAGCTTCGTAACGGTCCAAACGGCACCTAAAACGGAGTTACCTTTCAAAAGTTATTGCATTTATAAGTTTTACAAAATGCTGTCAAAACCAGAAAATTACTGTTGCGAAAAATACTGTTATAAAACCAGAAAACTCTCCTCTCTCTAATAATTCCACTAACTTCTAATTATCTCTTATAATTATATCTTTCATAATTTTCTTACTAACTATTCTCTAAATTTTCCACTAAACCTACCCACTTATTTTACTACCCCATTACTTATAATTATAATAATAGTAATAGTAATAGTACCAATTAATAAAAATAAATCTAATAGTAATAATAATACTAATGGTAATAATAATTACAATTACCATCACATAGTAAAAACAATTATTACACCACAATATTAATAATACTAATATTTCACCCATAGTAATAATCATCAAATAATAATAGCAATAATATTCATGCAATCATATTATTATCATTACTACTAAAATACACCAAATACTATACAATAATCAAGTAACGAAATAATCGAAATAGGGCGTTACAACTCTCCCCCACTTAGAATATTTTCGTCCTCGAAAATTCATCCGATACAACTACTCCAACTACTTAATTCTTCCGAGTAATCAAATCTCGTCCTCGCAAGGCAACTCCACATATAACACAAACAACGGTTCTTAACCTCAACGGCGACAACAACGCGAATACTACCCAAGTGATGCAATTGACAACTAACATCGCAACACAAGAAGTAACCAACTTAAGAATTTACCGGTTTAAGAACCAGAACACAACAACATAAGAATACCAACTTAAACACAACATCAACGTAACCAAATATCAACATCGGTACATTTCACGTCTGAACAACCGCAATACACTACGCGTTCGCTACGCACTCTGATTACTTTCAAGGTACTAACTCTACTCAGTTGACCTCCAACTTCCAATCATCAAAATCGACATAATACCAAGGCTTTCGACTTAACTCTTCGGGATCTCCCCGTTAACATCACACATAAACTACAACTTTACTATATTTTATCAACATAGTTCCCAAAATCACCTTAGGCGCATAACAACATTACAACAACATTTGACACCTGAGTCCATTTAAATTCAACAAGATAAATCATCTTTACCAACCAAAACTCCACTTTTACAAATCAACTTATAATTTAACTTCTTGTTCTACCTGTAACTCAACTCTCACATTATCCAGTCTCAACTGAAATTTTCCATACTACTCATCAATCAAACACAGCTTCGTGCTGTCATCCTTAAATTCCACTAATATTCTAACATATTAACTTGTATCAGCAAAAACAAACAACCTTCAAGCACTTGGCTTGACTTCGACCAATTCAACGTACATACTATACTAGTTGGCACGACACATCTATCCATCAATTATGACTCTGTCTACTATCAACAATGGATTAAGGGTGATCAGTTCCTCAATTTGTCAATAGACAGCCGACAACCATAACGGTGAAATGAATCATCAGTACCCAACATAATAGCGTACTTCAACTTGTGCCCAAAGTCCGTAAGCATAATGCTCCGCCAACTTTCTAAGGCTTACCAATGCCACTCTTAGTTTCTTTAGTTTCAACTTCGTCAACGATACAAAAACGTTCAAAATCCATTACGCATCCTCTTATGCACGTTCATAGTACAACACGACTTTAAATATTTTTCCAACACCGAAATCGCTACAACATTGAGAACGATCCAATTCAGTTTGCTCCAATTACAACTTTCAACCAAGGAGAAAATTCTTAGCAACACAAATCAACATTCACATTTCTCTCAAAATTACCTTTACTTAACATCATCGTCTTAATCATCCTCATTCAACATAAATTGCATCTCCAAGCATTCTCCGATACAGTCACATCTTACAAATACCAACATTTTATTCTTAATAATATTCCACACTTGTTTTCATCCTTCCAAATTTTTCAGCAAATATCGCTCAACTTCAACCATATATATCTCCTTCAATACAGATCTCTCAATCACAAAATCCTATTCCAAAATGAAGAGAATTTTGTGTAGATTTCAGAACTTCAAGAATCGCCCAAATCCGAGTTACGAGTAAAAAGTTATCATCCTTGCAATGGGACTGGTTCAGAATTTCCGTATGCAGAATTTTCCAAAAAGTCAGCATCAGACCCAAATATTAAAACGCACTTTTCTCCCTCTTCACAAGCTTCCTGAAGACCAATCGTATATGCAAACTGTAGGGAATTTCGTAAGCTTTCCAAAAATTCCAGAACCGCTTCCATCCGAATCACGAGTCAAAATTTATACCTCGTTTATTGACAGCTGCTCCAAAATCACAAAAACCAGAATTTGAGGTTGATGAACATAAGTTCCATTTCCCTCTCTTGCTTCCAAGATCTACCAACATCCTCCTTTTCGTCCAACTACGAAAATCACTCAACTTTAATCCCACTATACTCAAGATATACAACTTACCGAATTAATCCACCAACTTATCATTCCATTCGGAATAATTCCTTAATTTCAATCATCCTTGATTCACCGTCCAGACTCTACGCACATCTCCAACTTGACTGATACGAATTCGCGAGTCCAAACTCTCGCCGGTCCGCAATAACATCGCTCCAACATATGCACTCTTGCAAGCAACATCACCTTGAAACAACTTCTACATACCAACAACACGTACGGGAGCAAACTTCTCCCCCACTTAATTCAAACCAACCTGTAGACAACTACTAGAAACTACTAACAAACAAGCACCGACAGTGTCCCACACACATGTTGAGTACTAAGGAAGAAACAACATTAGACAACATTGGCCGGACAGACCGACCTGCTCTGATACCACTATTATAACACCCTGATTCCCCGTCGGCAATTTAAATGCATAATATCAGAGTAAATTGAAAATTTCAAAAACAAACATAATGAAACAGGATGTCACAAGTCTTCGACATAGCAAAACACGTTGCAATTAATAACAACATAGATACATAACACTTTGGATGAACCGGCAAACAAATCATCATATAATTTTCAAAACTTCAACTTCTTTATTAATAACAAAGCGGAAAACATTATAATTATTCAACAACATATTTCTCATAAAAAAATATGCCAACAAATATTCAAATAAAAGAGAGTTACATTACTCTCAAAATCTTCAACATAAAAACAACAAATAAAAATAAACATCAAGCGTTCATCCCCCCGAGTATTACGTATCAGAGCAAACGACACCTACTCGAACTAGAGAAAGTAACAGTTATCCTTCTTGATTACCTGCACTATGCCGTAAAAAGCGTATTCCAACAGAAGGGTGAGAATTCACATCATTATGAAAATATATAATAATGAACAATGTACAACATACATACATCAAGAATTCATCACACTTCTCAAACATCTATACAACATGGCTCACATATTTCATATACCAAAGTAATTTAATTATAAGCATTACAAGTATAGAAATTCATCAATTATCGCATATAGCACAATTACCACAATGTAACATACATGTAATAATTAACCAATTATCTCATGTTACAAAACCAAATCGAACATCACATAACAACAAATATACAACATCATCGTCACACATCAAGAATAATTTCCGGTTATCAAAATCGGATTCGTCGCTACAACATCAATCAAAACAATGTGCAATGCATAATGCTGACACGACACCATGCATGTGGTACCAATGGAGCAGAACTCCCAACGTAATAACTTGCCAACTCAGGGCCAACGTAATAATATTGCCAATCCAGACCAACGTGGTGATCATTCGATCCAACATAAAAATATTGCCAATCCAGGCCAACGTGTTTGCCATAATTTTCAGGCCATGAGATGTATGCGACACTCAAAATACAACAACACAAAATGCAACTACCGAACAACGGTATGCAACATGTGCCAAAACAAGCCATCGTGTTTGCCATAATTTTCAGGCCATCATCATCATCATCAAAACAAAATACAACAACACAATCAACAACACTGAGCACTCGGCTCTCAACACTGTACAAAATGTACATCATCATCATCATCATTGGCATAAGCCTTCATCGTCGTTCATCAACGTCATTTAATCAAGTTATCACAAAATTCACATTTTGTAAACATCATAATTATTCATCAAAAACATCGTCATAACGTTCGCCATCACATTCACAACAAAATAACATATATAGAATACACCGATTCATGTTATTCAAGTTTCATCAATGCACGATATTACACAATCGCATTCATCGTTTATTCACTAGGATTCACGCCATAAGGCTACCCCCAGAAACAATTCACAACACAATTGCTAAACACCTATAAATGGTACAAACAATCCACATTTATATGGTATTAGCCTAATACGCACAAATACACCAATTGCACGCTAGTTAGACAACAAAACATCCGACAACCCAAATGTTTTCACAACCACACCTAAATAAAATCATCTACTATCCTCCAACCCAATCCTATTAGAAAGAATATTTAATTAACTTCCCAACGCTTCGAACGACGACCAAAACGGAGTTACGAATCAAAAGTTATGCCCATTTGAAAATTTCCCAAAACTAGAAAATTGCCCCTGCACCAGCTACGGGTTTTGCACATTTTCCACTAAAAATCTCATCTAAACATCACTATAATACAAACTAAATACACAGCAACCTATATCTATCATGTATCAACAATTAGGAACCTTAAAACTTGATTTCTAACACAAAAGTTTTGGATCCAAATCTCAAAATCTCAACATATCAAATGTTATAATTCTCAAACATTTTCAAGAAATATAACATACATACAACATACATCCACATTGGATTCTCTCAATAAATATTAATCCACTGCTATCAAAATGAATATCACATTATAGATAATATTCTTAGCTTCGTAACGGTCCAAACGGCACCTAAAACGGAGTTACGGTTCAAAAGTTATTGAATTTACAAGTTTTACAAAATGCTGTCAAAACCAGAAAATTACTGTTGCGAAAAATACTGTTATAAAACCAGAAAACTGCTATTTTCGGAAATGTTACTGTCAGCTACGAAAATCAACATAAAAACCTCATAAATCCATCATTTTTCATGAAACAAATTGTTATACAACCTATATACATCATATAACAACTATTAGGAATCTTAGTTAAAACATGTTTTCTACCATCAATTTCCTAAATTCATACACAAAACCTAACAATTGAAATTGATAAAAATCAAACCAATTCTCCTAGTATGTTATACTACCCATTGATCCCAATCATATACTCCCATAATAACAAGAATTCTCCCCCTTACCTCTTTGATTCTTCACCTTCTTCTTGTAGGTTTTTGTTCTTCTTTCCCTTTCTCTTTTCTTCCTTTGCTCTTCTTTTCTTTCTTCTCTATTTCCTTTTCCTTTCTTTCTTTTCCTTTCTATTTCTTTCCATATATAATTCTCATAAAACTCTTACTATCTCCTCTCTCTAATAATTCCACTAACTTCTAATTATCTCTTATAATTATATCTTTCATAATTTTCATACTAACTATTCTCTAAATTTTCCACTAAACCTACCCACTTATTTTACTACCCCATTACTTATAATTATAATAATAGTAATAGTAATAGTAACAATTAATAAAAATAAATTTAATAGTAATAATAATACTAATGGTAATAATAATTACAATTACCATCCCATAGTAAAAACAATTATTACACCACAATATTAATAATACTAATATTTCACCCATAGTAATAATCATCAAATAATAATAACAATAATATTCATGCAATCATATTATTATCATTACTACTAAAATACACCAAATACTATACAATAATCAAGTAACGAAATAATCGAAATAGGGCGTTACAAGCCCGTCTACAGCATCCAGCAGCAGCTCCCATCCGATGCGCCCAATCCCGGATGGCGACTTCGAGATAGTTCTATTCGGCGAAGATCCCCAACGGGGAGTGAAGATCGGAGCAGACCTACTTGACATCGCGAGGAAGCAGCTCAAGGCATGCCTCCGGGAGAACGCTGACCTCTTCGCGTGGAGCGCCGTAGAGATGCCCGGCTTAGACCCGTCCACTGCATGTCACCAGCTGACCATTGACCCGGCCATTAAGGCCGTAGCACAACGTAGGAGAAAGCAGTCTCCGGAGAAAACGGAGGCTGCTGAAAAAGCTGTAAAGGACTTCCTCAAGGCCAAATTTATTTCGGAAGCCAAGTACACCACTTGGCTGTCCAACGTTGTATTGGTCAAAAAATCTAATGGAAAATGGCGTATGTGCGTTGATTATACCGATCTCAATAAGGCATCCCCGAAGGATGCCTATCCCCTCCCCAATATTGATAAACTTGTTGATAATTCCGCTGGTTTTAAACTTTTATCGTTCATGGATGCCTACTCGGGCTACAATCAAATCCCAATGGCAATGTCCGACAAAAAATATACGGCCTTCATGACCGAATCAGGGAATTATTACTACAACGTAATGCCCTTCGGCCTGAAGAACGCCGGAGCGACATACCAACGAATGATGAATAAAGTATTTCGGGGAGAAATAGGCGACATGCTCGAGGTATACATGGACGACATGATCGTAATGTCCCACGAGGAAACCGATCATACCGCCCACTTGCGAAAGGTCTTCGAACAGGCCAGGAAATACAAAATGCGTTTTAATCCGGAGAAGTGCACGTTCGGTGTCCGGGCAGGCAAATTCCCCGGCTTCTGCTTGACAGAACGAGGAATCGAAGCCAATCCCGACAAATGTCGGGCATTCTCCGAGTTTCCTACGCCCAAGTCCAAAACATCCATCCAGTCCCTCAACGGGATGCTCGCATAACTATCTCGTTTCGTGGCCAAGTCCGCCCAGCACGCCCTACCGTTCTTCAAGCTCCTCCACAAAGAGGCCGCCTTCGAATGGACCAAGGAGTGCACCTAGGGAAGCTGTCCATATCCTTGGAACCAAGCTGTAACACCTATAACACAAAACACGATCACCAGCTACAAGAGGTAAGCATGAGCTCTTCTAACTCTGTGATCCATGCAATTTTTGCTGCACAATAATTGCATGAGCTCTTCTAATTACTGATCACGCTCCCTTTTCTGGACTGGAAGAAATTCCAAAGGATCAGACCATTACAAGAGCAATTTATTTGGACTAGTCAGAGGTCAGGACTCACATCTGAAACGAGCACTCTCAGAGCCACCGGTTCTCTCTCGCCCGGACAATGGCGAAACGCTATACCTATACATGGCCGTAGCGGCCGAAGCGGTAAGCGCCGCTCTCATCCGCGAGACACCTGACGGGCAGAAGCCCATTTATTTCACGAGCAAGGCGCTACAAGGACCGTAGTTACGATACCAGCAGATAGAGAAGGTGGCATTGGCCCTCATCAACGCTGCCAGGAGATTAAGGCACTACTTCCTAGCCCACACGATTGTGGTTCGAACAGATCAGCCCATAAAGCAGCTACTTGGACGACCAGATATGGCCGGACGAATGCTTAAATGGTCGCTAGAACTGTCCGAATTTGACATCCGGTACGAAGGCAGAAAAGCCCTTAAGGCCCAAGCTCTGGTCGATTTCGTCGCGGAGATGACATTCGCGGACTCCCCCGCGAGCGGGACATGTAAGTAGACCATCTTCGTCGACGGTGCCTCAAGCTCGGCAGGTAGCGGTGCGGGCATTATACTGGAAAGCAACGAAGGGACTATCGTTGAAGTATCACTCACACTGTCTTTCCCAACTTCCAATAACCAGACTGAATACGAAGCCTTCCTCGCTGGCCTACGCCTCGCCGAGGACCTGGGAGCAGAAGAGGTCGTCATTTGCAAGGATTCACAACTCGTGGCCCTCCAGGTCCGAGGTGAATACCAAGCCAAAAACGACAACCTGACCGAATACCTGGCCCTGGTAAAGAAGGAAATGGCAAAGTTCACAACAGTAGAAGTGAAACACGTTCCCCGCGAACATAATGTACAAGCGGACGTGCTGTCCAAATTGGCCAGCATAAAGAAGAAAGGCGGAAACAAATCCATCATACAAAAAGTACTTCCCCGACCCAGCATCGAGAAGGCCTCCCCGACACTCGACGTGCAGGTGGTCGGCGACAACAGCTGCTGGATGACCCCCGTCTACAACTACCTCGCCAAAGACGAACTCCCGTCCGACCAAAAGGAGGCCAGCATAGTCAAGCAAAGGGCCTGCTCTTATGTCCTGGTCGAAGACAAACTGTACAAATGGGGATTCTCCATTCCGCTGCTCAAATGTGTCGAGGAAGAAATGGTCACGCATATCCTGCGCGAAATCCACGAAGGAATCAACGCCCAACATCTCGGTGAAAGGTCCCTTGCTCGAAAGGCCCTCCGAGCAGGATACTACTGGCCGGCGATGCAAAACGACGCAAAAGAGCACGTAAAGAAGTGCGATAAATGCCAACGGCACGGGGACATGCACCTAGCGCTGCATAACGAGCTCAAGACTATGTCCTCCTCGTGGCCATTCGCCTGGTGGGGCCTAGACATCCTAGGACCCTTCGTGGTAGGATCAAGTTAGAACAAGTACCTCATAGTGGGCGTGGATTATTTCACAAAGTGGATAGAAGCAGAACCTCTAGCCAAAATAACTGCCCTCAACATCCTGCGTTTCTACAAACAAAACATCCTTGCACGTTTCGGCATTCCCCAAGCGATAGTAACGGACAACGAGACGCAGTTCACGGACAGGAAGTTTCAAGACTTCGTCGCCCAACTGGGCACGAAACAACACTTCGCATCCGTCGAACACCCCCAGAAAAACGGGCAGGCTGAGGCAGCTAACCGAGTCATCCTTCGAGACCTCAAGCGAAGGCTAGACGAAACAAAGAAGGCGTGGGTCGAGGAGCTACACAGCGTGCTCTGGGCTTACTGTACAACTCTCCATTCAACGACCGGGGAAACACCTTTCCGTTTAGCATACGAAACCAAGGCTGTAATTCCCGTAGAAGTTCGCGTGCCCTCTAGGCGGACAGAGTCGCCCCTAGACGAGGAAATGAACGACGAATCTCTAAGGGAAGAGCTCGACCTCGTCGAGGAAATCAGAATCGGGGCAGCTCTCCGCGAGGCCTCACTGAAACAAAAGATCACCATCAGGCACAACGCCAAAGTGATACGACGAGAGTTCGACGTGGGAAGCCTTGTCCTAAGAAGAAACCACAAAGACTCTGCAAAGGCAAGCTAGCAGCCAATTGGGAGGGACCCTATCGCATCCGGGCAAAAATGGAAAATGGGGCCTACTACCTAGAACATCTCACTGGGGAAGAACTCGCTCGACCATGGAACGCCGAAAAGCTGAAACAACACTACAGCTAAGTCCTCGGTTCGACTCGTCGCAACGATGAACGTCATCTACCGACCACTATGCGCGTCTAGGTACAAGCGTCGCATATGATTAAAGCACAACCCCGCTCAGTAACGAGCTGGGTAGTTGCTCAACAGCGGTCCTCGATCGAGTATCGCCGTCGTCAAAGTACCATGATTGGTAGAACCCCAGCTCGCGATGGGACGTTCACGCCGCGAACTCAGGCCTCAAAAGAGACCTGAGCTCTGCTCCCCAGCCAGGATATTCCCCGACCGTTCAACCAATTCCCCATACTGTCGAACACATCTACATCGAGCAATCCCCCATAAATATTCACACAAGTCAAAAAACTCCCAAACACGGGCAGACATACATTCACAACAAGCATGCATACAACACTTAGCAAAAATAAACGCAAGTAAAATCATGCACGCGAAGAAGACAGAAATATA
The DNA here is from genome assembly GCA_022829125.1 of Lathyrus tuberosus. Classification (NCBI taxonomy): domain Eukaryota; kingdom Viridiplantae; phylum Streptophyta; class Magnoliopsida; order Fabales; family Fabaceae; genus Lathyrus; species Lathyrus tuberosus. The sequence goes on from JALAZF010000048.1 coordinate 13,114,503, forward strand.
ATTAACATAACAGATGGCCACAAGGGCCACGATTGTCCGTTATTACATAGAACGGGGCCATGCCCCCAAAAATAAAGTTACAAATAATTCAACGGTGCGCAGTCTAACACCCCAATTCTACCCATCGAATATTAATAAAAATCAGAGTATTTTAAAATTTCCAACAAAATCAGGATGTCACATTTTTCAACTTAAAAACAACAAACTACTTGTATTTCACTTATCATTTGATACATAGCATTCGGCATACAACTGTCAACTTAAACTTCACTCACAACTTTACTCAGTTATTACAATTTTCAAATTAATATTATTCAACATTTAGTAATAATAACAACTTAGGAACAACTTCAAACAACTAGTAATAACAACTATTCAACAACTTAAAATAACAACGACATAAACAAAACATCCCCTCCCTAGTGCTACGTATCAGAGCATGACACCAACTCGAACTAACAGCAACTAAAGACTTCATAAAGCTACTTCGAACATCCAACTGCAAATCTTGAGTACCTGCTCAATTACCCATAATAGGTAACATCATTACAGAAGGGGTGAGATATCGAATAGTATAACAAAAGTATGATAATTAATATGTTAGATAGAATTATACAATTTCACTACTATCCAACAACAACCACTTACCAATCACCCGCAATTTATAAACATACTTTATTAACTTATTACACACATCAACATTTACGACATAATCACATAATCCACATAATCAACTTCTTCAACATCAACATAGTCAACTTTATCAACATAATCATATAAGCAACTTCATCGACATAATCCACATAAACAACTTAATCGACTTAATCAACATAAAACAACTTCATCAACTTGATCAACATAAACAACATAAATAATACGACACAGGATGCGACTCGACTATGCACATGCATGTGGTACCATTTCGGAGTAGAACTCCCAACTTAAACATATGCCAAGTTATCGAGGCATTTTCAACTTAATCGGATGCCATCAAGGCCAACTTAAACAGGTGCCATCAAGGCCAGCTTAATCAATGCAAATGTATGCATGCAACAATAACCACAACGTCACAACCACAACAACGCAATAACAACAACGAGAACAACAACTTAAACATGCACCACTTGCATCAACTTAATCCAACATTGGTCGTTCGACCTACAACTTAATCAACAACATATTCAACATCACATCACCAACATCACCACATCAACAACGTATTCAACATAAACATAAAACATTGGTCATAAGACCTACAACATAACAGTTCCCATAAACCGGGACAATTCAACCTATTCAACTGTACCTGCAAATCAACTTAATCGACATAATTACCACAAAACAAACCAACCAAGAATACCTACTAATTTATATTAGTTATCCCGCCAATTTTCATTAAATTCCGGACAACTAATTTTTCGCTTAATTTGGCTAATCGGGACTGTTTTATAAATATTGTACTGCTACATAAATGGTCTACTATTAAAGACACGTACCAATTATTTAAATAAAAATATTCTATTACTTACTCAAAGCAACCAAAATAAGGTGGCTAGTACATGTATATTATTAATTATGATACTACTATTAAATCACTTAGTGGATTTTGTAGAGAAACCATAATATAAAACTAATATAATGTTTATCCAGCTGTACCTGCAAATCAACTTAATCGACATAATTACCACAAAATGATCCAACTATAATTATCCACTTGCATACACGAACTACCCCGTAAATTTTGGTTCGATTCCGAGCAACTAAATATACCGCTTAATTCTACCGGGCGACTAAAATTCCTACTGTTTTCAACTTCCAGCATCTTTTCAACAAAATAAATCAACCACAATGCCTACTAATTATTACAAACTACCTCGATAATTTTCGTTAAATTCCGAGCAACTAAATTTTCCGCCTAAATCGGCTAAACTGACCAAAACTGCATTATTTTCACTTCTGCTGTTAATACTAGCTTAGTATAAAATTCTGTGACTTTTTCTGGTTTTTGATACAATACCCTGCTATATTTTAAAATCATCTGTCATGAAAATTTGTATCATTTTGTTCCTGTCAAAACTGCTACTACTACATTTCCAATTTTTCTGTCAAAATTAATACTGCTACTTATAATTAAAGACTATATTATTTTTCTGCTATAATTGGACTATATGCAGACCTCAAAACCATTTTTCCTGGAAAGAACATCTCGTTAGCTTTCCAACGCTTCGAACGGGGGTCAAAACCGACTTACGGTTCAACAGTTATTAATTTTTGAAGTTTTTCCGAAACCAGAATTTTCTGCATAATTCTGCTACGGGTTTGAGCAATTTCGCCCGAAAGTCCGACCGATTCAATTATTTTATTCGAAACAGACACATACTCGTTCATACCAAACATATAGTAGTGATTTGGAACCATCAAACGTGAATTCTACAACTTTCGATTTCCATCCGAATCTTAAATGGGTCTCTAAACTATTACTAAAAATCAATTTCTAAATACCCAAAATTTAGTAATTCTAGAAAATATTCCCCAACACATAATACCAGAATAAATTCCACAATAAAATCAACACAAAATCAACATCACAGTAGAGAAATTATATAACTCAATCCCATGTACCAATTATCATATATCCGGTTATAAAATTCGAACCCCACCCTTACCTTGGATTGACGGTCTCTCTATAATTTTCCGGTCGAAACTGATTTTTGACAGCAACCCTCTTACACTCTCTTCTCCGACCCTTGTGCTTCCAAACCCTCGTTCATCAATTTTCTCCCGTAACCTCTTTTTCTTTCTGCAACTTCTTTTCCATCATACTGCTACTTATTCTTCTTCTTCTTTTTCTTACCCTCCATCCACTTATATTGTTTCCTATTTCTTCCACCTACCACTTACTCCACTAACCATAAAAATAATAATAATAATATTATTATTTAATCTATTGGGCCTAATTCTTATACCTTCTTATTTGCTATTTTTCACACAACAACTAAACCCAATTTAATTAAATAAATAGTCCAACTTAATAATATTATTTCTAATATTATTTCTTCGATTAAACCGACTAATTACTCGACTGTCCACTAAACACTCAAGCAACATAATAATCCAATTTCTCCTCTTAGAATAATACTGACAAATTCCCAACTTCGACAATTTCTAATAATTAATTCCTTTAATAATGTAATTAAATAATTAATTATATTCGGGGCGTTACACGCAGGCCGGACAAGATACAACAACGTCAGAATAACAACACTCCTCATTCATCCGCTTGCTCGGCTGACACCGGCTCAGGTCTCTAGTCCTCCTCGGGTTGATCCTCAGGCTGGGCCTCGGGGGTATCTAGAACAAGGCCTGCAGGCAAAACGACGCGACCATCCTCAACGCGCGCAAGATAGTGAGTACCCTCGGTCGAGATCTCGAGCCCGGGGTTCACCACCCGCAACTGAGCCACGGCGCTTTCGAAAGACTCCACTGCCACGGCGATACTGTCCTCCTCGGCCAGCAGGATGCGGGCAACCAGCTCAGCCCTAGTCTTCAACTCTTTTATCTCATCCGGTTCGTCGGCACCCGGGGCACTGGCCGCCATCAACTCTTTGTTCAGCTCCTCGACAACCTTTTTCTCCGCCGCTAGCTTGGTGACATCCTCTTTCAACCTAGCTGTCTCCTCTTCGGCCTTCTTCCGAGCTTCACAGGCACTCTTAACTTCCTCCTTGAGGGCCGCCTCAGAAGCCCGGGCAGCGTTGAGTTCGGACTCAAGCGTAGAATCCCCTTCGGCGTAGAAACAGCCATCTCCAACATTCAGACCAGGGCAGAAGCATCCTGGGCCACCAGCGCCCTCTTGCTCGGGCGATCCATGCCTTCCAAGCAAAGGGATTCTGCCCCGAGGGACGACCAAAGAATTGCCTTCAAAGAATCTCCTGTCAAGGATGCACGGAGGTAACTCAAACTTCCCCTTCTCCGGCACACGGGTAAGGTCCACATCATCTAATGTCCTTGGCCACTTCGCCCGCCCGGTCAAAGGCAGTGGAGATCCCTGTGGAGTAGGAGAGGGAGAAGAAGAGGTCCCCACGACAGTTTGAACAAGGGGGGGAGCACGAGCACCTGCAGGCCGGGTCTTAAGAGGAGCCGCTCCAGCATTATTCCTCGCCATAGCATTCCTCACCACGCGATCGTGAGCTTGAGGCATCTCACCTGCACAAATGAAAATTCGAGCACGTTAGCTACGTGGAAAAGAGATAACACAAACAAAATCTAAATAACCAAGACTACCGAGCAGCTTCTGAGCATCCGCGGGAGTCTTGCACTCCAGCAGTGCCTTAACATTGACGAATCTGCGCTCAACTCTCTGGCTCCCATCCTCCTCGAAGATAGGGTTGCCCTTGCTTGTCCAGCAACTTGCAAGACTGAAGGAATTGAACCAGTTCACCAGCTTCTCGTAAGCCACGACGTCCTGCCCGCGCAGCTCGCTCGGCTCGAAGACATAAGCGCTGAGCTTCTTGGAGAAATGGTCGGGTGCCTAACGGATGGGAAACGTGTACAGCCTCTGCCCAATATACTTTCCCTCCTGGTTGAGCAGCTCATTCCCATCTTCGTCGACCTCTATCTCCCAGATATATGTGCTATCCTGGGCAACCTCGGACACGGGTTCTACGATGAAATACCGTCCCTTGAACGTTCGGATTGACTCCGAGAACGGCTTAAATAACTTTTTGGGCTGCTTCAAGGAAACCCATTCGTACTTCTTCCCCGCCAGCTGCCTTTGAAGATGGAAAACAACGAAGAACAGAGGGAGAGTAGTCCCCAGAGCGAGATGCTCGCACACCAATTCAAAAGCCCGGATGAAGGCCAGCGAATTAGGGTGAAGTTGAGAGGGTGCCAGCTTCAGATGATCGAACACCGACCGCTGGAAATCAGTGAAAGACAGCCTCAGTCCCTGCTCTTTGAAGGCATACTCGTACATCATAAAGCGGTCCCCGAAATCCGAGCAGACCCGCTCGTCCAAGGTAGGGAAGTGCACATTCCACTCCCCTTCTGGTCCCACCTCCGTAAAGACGTCCGCCAAAGACTTTGCGAACGTAGAGATATGCTCGGAAGGTTAGGCCACCTCCCATTCTTCCGCACAGAACCCCTCAACGTCTTCCTCCATGACATCCCATTCTTCTTCTTCCCCGACATTGCTCGAGGAGCTCAATGTTGCAGAGCTCGAAGCCGCAGAGCTCGAAGCCGTCGAGCTACTATTCTCCTCGGAGCCAGTTTCCTCCTCAGACGTATCTAGAATGACCTCTCTATCTGGCCCCGTCGCCATTACGATCACCTAAAAAGCAGAGAAGACAATGAATTCGACAGCAAATCAAATCCACCCTTCCACTGCTAAGTCAAGTGAAAGGGCGCGCGAAGGGCTGAGGACAACGTCCCCGGCCTAAGCCCTAACATCAAAGAAAAAACCTCCCCACGAGGATATGCCCGGAACTCTCAGCTCAGAACGAGGAGCTTGCCCGCGCTCACACCCAGTTTCCGGTCGAAGTTTCGCCGGAAATCGCAAAGGTTCACCAGAATCTGGGAACGATCTACCGGAAAACTCATCGTTCTACCAGAAGATAAACAAACACAGTGGTCACGCATGCACAACTACCGCAACCACACCGTGGACCACCCTCCTCGCTAAACGTACTACATACTCCAGCGAAGTGCTGAAGGCGGAAAAATGGCACAACCACTGTCCACCACCAACACTCGCCAGAAATCTACCTATTTCATCACCTAAAGCTAACCCTAACAGCATGCAATCTACCACTAACAACAAAAGGAAGTAAAACAAGCTACAAATCAGAAAACTTACTTGTTTTGAGTAGAAGTAAGAGATTTCTCGAAGCTTGGCACGGTGGTCGGAAGCACTGAAGACGGTGACGGGCAAGAACGCAGAAGAGGCGAAGAAAATCAAAAAGAAAAAGTGCAAAATGGGAAAATCTCCCCCCTTTTATACTAAGGGGCACGTGCACACACGCGCCCGTAGGCCATAATGACTACCCGCTAGCCATCATTACCTATTAACTGCTACACAGGGCTCGAAGCACACGTGGCAACCCACCGTTTCCCATTCTATCTAACGCTTAATCTCCCAGAATACCGGGCAATAGGGTCACGACCACGAATATCACAGACGCAGAGAGCCACGAGCACTTCGAGACAATCTTCCCCGCCTACAAACGATGACTCTATGCTGGATCCCCGGAGCAACGAGTAGTCCTTAAGTCATCACTCCCATGCTCGGGAGCAACGACTTGGGGGGCTCCTGTTCTGGACTGGACCAATGGCTAGAATTGGCCCAATCCGCCTCTGCTCCAGAGCGGCCCAAATTGCCTAAGTCCAATCCACAGAGGGGCAAAAGTGACCTTTCTGCCCCTCCAACCGGGCAAGGAATGCAACGTCCCTCCCCGACATTGATGCCCGTTACGCACGACATTCTCACTGCCCGAACAGCAAAGGACAGTTGCCCGGAACCACGTTAATGCCCGACATAACGTCTAGTTCCGGACACCCTGCCCGACATAACGGCTAGTTTGGGCAGTTACCTATTCTTTGGGGAAAACGGTTGTTTCGCCCCGAAAATAGGACCGTTGGCCACGCGCTGGGGGCTCTATATAAACCCTCTCGCTTGAGAGGGTCAGGTATCAAATATTCACCCTAAGAATTCACTCTTTGTACTTGCCCCTTTTCTCTGACCTTTACTTACTTGAGCGTCGGAGTGCCTTGCAGGTACACCCCCTCATCCTCTCCATACGACCAGCATCCCTGACACACTTGGTGGCCTGATTCTACAGGATCTGATCCAGCCTTCACGATCAATACTGTTACACGGTTTTTATACTAAAGAATACATTGTGGTTAATTCACATTACGACAACTGCAATGAATACCGTGACAATTGTACAAACAGAAATCACAAAAGCTTTTACGCGACCACGATCATTTTTTAAAATCTTTTAGAATATTAATACAAAAGTAAAACTTTATCACAAATCAAACACATAACATACATAGTAAAACAAAAACAAATTACAAGGCTTTAGACATTTAGTGACAATGTATAAATTGTTGAGAAAAAATTAGTGTGAGTTAAAAATTTTGAGAAACAAAGTCTGGAGAAGTCCCACATTAATTAGAAAACTTGAGATTGAGCAATTTATAAAAGAACTCACACCTATCACCTTAAGATTTTGCGTAAATATGTGGTGTGTCTTTCACAAGGTGTGTTGCTCATAAAGAAGAAAAACTCAATAAATAAAAATGATTCATCGTGTTGACCCCCGAATTGATGATCATAATAGTGGTATCAGAAGTCTTTGGTTCAAGTGAGAGATTGTTTTCCTTATATTGAAAGTACTCCCGACAAGTGGTGGGTAGGAGGTGTCACGTTGAAGAGTGTCAATAACGGTATAAGTGTATGTGGATAAAAGAGTTTCAGCTTGAGGGGGAGCATGAAGGTGTGACAAGTACACAAGAAGGGAGGGGGTTGAATTGTGTTTCACGTTTCATTTTAGTTTAACTTCTGATCAGAGTTTCATAATTAGAACTGGTGTTCAGATTCTGTTTAATTCATTAGCAGCGGATATAACAGAAGTAAATAAAATAATAGCAGAAGACACAATAGGTTTATTCTGGTTCCTCCCTTAACTGAGAGTACTCCAGTCCCCTTGCCTCACAAGATTTTTTCATTATAACCACTTCATGATTACAATCGTTTATGCTCCGCATAAGACTTTTACAACTTCTCAGACTAACTGTTTGAGACTTCCTTTGCATAGAGCACATTTCTAAGACTTTCCCTTCCTCACACCTTTTGACCGAGTCACTTGCTCCAAGGTCTTCAGGTTGAGACTTCCCCTTGCTTAGAGCACATATCAAATAAAACAGATTCTGATTATTTATGTACAAGAACCTGCTTAAATAAAACACACATCAAATAAACCATTGTTCTTTCAATACTTTTGTTATCATCAAAACTAAAAGGGAATATGTCATGAACAAATCTTGTTCTAACAATCTCCCCCTTTTTTATGATGATAAACACAAGTATTTAAATGACAATGTTGGGCATTTAATTTTCTCTACAACAACAGGGTATGAGGTTTGTAAGCTCCCCCTGAGTCTGATAGTCCACAGCTGAGTTCTATTGACTTTAACATTAAAAACTATTTTTCAAGAAAAACTAAATTAGTCTTCTTAGTAACATCAGGGTTTGAGGTTTGCAAGCCCCCCCTGAGTCAAATAGTTTCAAGGTTTAGGTTTGTAAGATCCCCCTTAGTTCCATATTTAAGAAAACCAAAATAAAAATATTTTAACTTCCTTTGGCAACATCAGAATACGAGGTTTGTAAGCTTCTTCCGAGTCTAATAGGCTAAGTCAGAGGTATGTAAGCTCTTACTCAACATTATGTACAAGAGAGTTAAAATGTGTTGCCCTTTTTAAATTTCTTTGGCAACACCAGAATATGAGGTTTGCAAGTTCCTTCTGGGTCTGATAGGCAAAGTCTGAAGTTTGTAAGCTTTTCCTTAGACCTATGTACAAGGAAGTTAAAAATACGCCCTGGGCAAGGTAACCATAAAAACAGAAAATAAATGACCAATATGTACAGGACAAGTATTCAATGGGTTCAGTTTCCACTTAAATACTTACTATTATTTCTCCCCCATTTTGTCACATAAAATAGAATAAAAGGAAAAGAAAGGAAAGAGAAAGAATATCACTAATAAATGCAACTCAGATCATCATTATAGGATCAGTTTCCAAATAGGAAGAATAATCAAGTAATAAGAGTCATTAAGGTTTGTAAAGTGCATGCTTTGAAGTCTTAGTGTTCGTTACTATTCCAAGAATTAAACAAGGATTAATTAGAGACTCTTGGTATCCATAGAAGCCATTATAAAAGCATCCAGCTCCTAAGTCATTTTCATCAATCACCAACCTAAAGATATGTAATCATCAACTGAGAGTCATAATGCATCCGTCGTAACAGACGCAACCAAGAGCTCTACAAGTTTGGCAATCCAATCCCCTCAGAGGTGAGCTGCTTCTGAGTCCTCTTCAACTGAGCCTCTGCCCTCAGCAATACTTTCTACAGAAGAGGCAACATCAGTAGTACCTGAACGACCTTCAAAAGAAGGTTCAGCAGTAGCTTCTTTAAAGCCACATAGAAAAAACATGAAGAGGTCAAAGAAGAAGAAAATGAAGGTCAACAAGCAGTTATACCGCTCTCTTTCAGACATAAAAGAGAAAGAAGTGATTGATTAAGAAGACGAAGAGGTGGACTATATTAACAGTGGACGCCGTTGGGCACGAGATTCATTAGCTAGAGATCAATTCTAGAATCATCTTGTTCCCTTTTTAAATTTTTTTTTGTAATCCATCAATTTAATATTAATGAAATAGTTTTTCTGACCAATACTACTTTAGCATGCAATTACATTCCGGTCAGTTCTTTAGATTTTCTGAAGGTACATTAACAAAGTGAAACTGACACAGAAACGACAATTAAAACAGATCAAACATCAACTCATTTTTATTCAGAGAATCTTAATAGGTTAGACTACTAGATCACATTTCCAAGAGTCATTATTAGAATACTGATAAGATTTAATCAATACTTAAATACTATTAAACTCAAGACAATGTATGTAACATGTCTATAAAAGGACTCTAGTAAGCTTTCTTCCATCATCACTTAATCCCTAAAACACTAAGATGTATAAGAAAAAGCAAATCTGGGTTCCAAAGAGAGATTTCAGGAAGGCATCACTACTGAATGCACCAACTCAAGCAAATCAAAGCAAGGCAGCAACTAAAGAATATGCAAGCAAGCAGGAAGCTTTAGAAGTTCTCTCCTCTTCAGCATTTTTTGTGAAGACTCACAGAAGAAGAAGAAGATCTTCTGGATCCAGACGCAGAAACAAACTAAGAAATGAGGATTTAGAGTTTGCTAAGGAAAAATAGCAAGATTTCTTAGATAATCTAGACATGTCAGATGATCCTATGGAATTTATAAGGACACATCCGTTAGACTAGAAAAATCTAATTGTCTTGTAATAGCTTCCTTTTTATTAATAAAATAAGTTGCAAACATTTGAGTTCTTTTATCTATTTCAGATTCTCATTAAACAACAAGAATAAATATTAATCAGTTAAAATTGAACACAAGCATGAACAAACTCTGAATTTATTAATAAGATGTTGAATACAAAGATTTCAACAACATACAAAGCATAACTATGCAGAAATCTAACATCAGAATCTTTCATAGATAGCTTCAAACTTGTCTCTCCAAATCTTTGAAGAACTAGCCTTAGAACTTATGTTAACCCCTTGCTGAACAAGTATTTCAGAAATGAATCGTCCATAAGGAATGAAGAAGATCTTTCCCTTTTGAAAATAAGAAAGAGACCTTTTCAGATGGTCAAACATAACTTGAGGAAGATCAATCTTCAAATCTAAATTAAGAAGTAGAAGCAGATCTTTTTCAGCAGGGTCCACTTGGTATAAATCCTTATCCTTAGGAAGTAAGTTTGAATTCAGAATCAGATTCCAAACAACAACATCAGGAAGAAGATTTGAGACCTATGATGTATTAGATAGGTCTACAACGATACGTCGTGTAGGAAGATAGTGTTCCCAAACAAGAGTTCCTGGGACTTCTCCAATCTCCTCACAATTGATCACATTTGCAATTTCTTTAGAGATTACTGTAATAGAAACACTAGTTACTCTAGACAGAATAGCATACTCAAAATACAGCTCAACAATGGAGGCAATGATCCAAAAATCTTTGACAAGACTCGGATAAGTGATACCACGAAGCATCTCAAAGTAGCCATTCCACTCTTGTTTAGACAAAGTCTTCTAGAAGTTGAAACCAATCTTAAGCAACTCATCAAAATTCACAAACTTTTCATTGATGACAACCAGCTGATTCAAAGGAGAATTAACTCATCTCAGGTTTGGTTTGATCATCACACAACCAAGAAGAAAAGAAGAAGACACTACTAAAAATAAGACATTTGGTTAAATGATTTTACATCAGGTTTCAAGATATATGATGTAAAAAATATTTGTCAAAGAATTATACATCAGGTTACATAACAATTTGAAGTGAAAAATATTTGATTTAGGGATTTTACATCAGACATTTATTTCCACTGATGTAAAAAATAATGCGGTGACAGTTTCGTAAATAATATGCAGTTTTGTTACAAAGGATTTTACATCGTGTCTGGCTTTGCACCGATGTTATTAAGTCATCTGATGGAAAAAAATAACAAGGTGGCAATTTCATATATAATATGAAGTTTTGTAATAAAGGATTTCACATCGGTCCTTGATTTGAACCCGATGTGAAACGTGGACCTTTACATTGTGCCTAGTAGCAACCGATGTGAAAAGTCATCATTTCTTTTCGTTTTCATTTCTTCAAAGAAAGTTGGATTCAAAGGATAGAGCCACTCCAATAACACTCCCATTTTCACATGATGTCTTCTTCTTCAACAACTTTGTTTCAATCTTCACCCTTCTCTCTCAACACCAAAACCAAACCCTATTCTCTTCCCAAATCAAAACCCACCAATTTCATTATCAAATCCCAATCTCGACCAGAACCCCTCACTCACAACAACAACAACAACAACTCAACCCCTTCCCCTGCCACTCCACCATCCTCTTCCTCCAAACACCGGCGTCCAGCCGAAGAAATTACCGCGAAGAAGCTCGTCGCATTAACGTCTCCCAACACCTCTTCTCCATGAAATACGTCCCTTTAAATGCCGATTCGTCTTCCACTGAATCATACTTCCTCGACGAGATCGTTTATCGATCCCAATCCAGTGACCTCCTCGATGTCCAACACAACCTCGACGCACTCAATATAGTGAAGTCCCACTCCCATCCACCAAACCCCATGTTGGCATGTACTCTTTGCGCCTGCAACCACATGGCATTCTCCGAACCTCCAACAATGCCGTAATCTATCAGTTCTGGTTGGAATTTCACACCAACCTCTCTCCACAAACAACACACCTCGTCACCGCTCAACTTTCCAACTCCTTTTCCATTCATTCCACTTCCGATTCTCAGATCATCTTTCCCTTCACACTTCACTCTTTCCAATACTGCACTTCCAATTTTTACCGTAATTCACCAAATCCCTATTTTCATTGCCCAATTCAATGGGATTATTTTTTATTTTTTTTTATTTTGTGTTTTTTTTCTAGAATTTAAAGTCCATTGAATCCCAAGATGAATCAAGGTTGCACTAGATTGGTCCACTTCCAGGTGATATTGCTAAAGTGGAAGCATATTGTAGAATTTTTAGAAATTCTGAGAGCCTTCATTCTACATTAATGGATATTTTTTGTAACCCTCTCACCGATGAATGTAGTGTTTTAGATGATGTTCGGTCCCATGAGAAGCCACTCCTAGAAAGATAAAATAGTTTATATACTTGGATGTATGGTTACCCTTGTCAAGGGTGGGAGAAAGGATGTTCTTTCAGGAGGATTTTCTGTTATGTCTCGCTATCGTGCTTCTGGGTTAGCAGCATCGTGGGGGTAATCCTTCCCCCACTTGCGAATTTCAGGAACGAGCTGAAAAGGTGCTGTGAGAGCTTGCATGTTGCTCTTGAGAATTATTTGGTTGCTGGTGATGATCGGGGTTTGGAGGTGTGGAGGAAACTTCAGAGATTGAAGAATATATGCTATGATTCTAGTTTTTCTCGTGGAGAGGTTTATCCGTGTTCTGAACTATTTGTGGGTTAAGAATTGCGGTACTAGTCATACTGGTCGTTTCAAGGATCTAGGTATGACTTTTCTTGTTATCCAGGTTAATCGTCTAAGGAAAATGAACCGCCCTGTTGTTGGTGTTGGTTGTGCTTCCACCGGCGATACTTCGGCCGCTTTGTCGGCTTATTGTGCCTCTGCTGCAATTGAGATTTTGCAGCAGTTTGAGGCTTGAAGGACGGAAAATTGTATGCAATTGATGGTTCTGTTTCGTTTTGGGATCTTTCTCACTTGAAGCAAATGGTATGATATATGGTTTTTACTTTCTTGTTTTTTTTGTTGGTTATGCAGTTTTCTATTGATCAGTGAAGATTTTTAACTTTAGAGGGTTTTGAATAAAGTATTATTTAGTATTGGAGCAAGTTCTAGTCCAATGACAGTTGTTAGCTATGTAGGGGTGTTTGGATAAACAAGTTAATTTAGTGCTTATGTAGAAAATGAAGAAATGGAAAATGTTGTTCCCATACAAGTTATAAGTTGTTCGCATATGCTATATTGCAGAACTTATGAAATTAAGGTGAAAACAGTTCATGGGATGTCATTAGTTGGATGTCTTGTAGATAAGTTCAAACAAGCACATCCAAATAGATCCTTATTTAGAACCCTTTTTTATCTCATGATGTTTACTAGATGTTCGGTATATAATATCAAGATGAAACAGTTGCCGTTCATGGCAGTTGTGTGTACAATTATGTTGTTCATTGTATATAGAACTACAAAGTATCAATATCATCAAGAAGAGGTATTCTTCAATTCATTCTTCAATTCGATACTCTTCAAATTAGATTCTTATTAATGATATATTAGACTATACTAATTTGGTTGATTTTTCTTCTCTTTTTTTATCATCGGAGGCCACTATCAGATTGACAAGAAATGGAGTTTATGGGGAAAAACAATGGTAAAAACTCCTGTCAGTCTACCCGGCTATTTTACAATCTTTGCGCTAACATGGCACTGTAAGTAGATGTACTATTTTTTATACTCATTGGAACCATTGGTGTCGCCGCAGGAATATCCTGCAAATTCATAGAAATTGAAAGGCTTACTGCGAGGTATAATACAAGATAATTCAGATTTGGAGTTAAGGCCATTGTGGTCAAGGCGTAATTCGAGGTCGAAGGTCAGAAATTTTGCATTGTTCTTCTATACTTTAGTTCTAACGAAGCTGCACCGAGCTAACAAAAATCTAATGATTATTCGGTGGTGATTATGAAATTGCTGTTTAGGGATTATTCTAATCGTAACTTGCTGGCAATTCCAGTTGGTATTAAACAAAAGCATAATGTCGATGCTCTGGTGCAAAAGTTACTTTTTGTCGACTACTTTGGTTATCAAAGTTACTTGTATCAGTGACATTCTTTATCTAATTTCATTTATTTCAGTTTCTTCCAGAAAATTTTACAATTATTTTATTCCATTATGACGGGAACGTGAATGGATGGTGGAGTCTTGACTGGAGTGACAAGGCTATACACATCGTCAAGACTCCGTAAATGTACGAATGATGCTTTTGTTTCTCTTCTGTTGTTTTATTTAATACTATTTCGGTGTATTCTGCCTCTGGTGTGATCGTGCGATAATCGACTTTGGGTCTTCTGACATGATATATGATGATGTTGTTAATCTTGTTCTGATTGTAAGGCTAGTATCGAAAACGGATAATTTAGTATCATATGTGTTTTCTCCAGAACGACATTGTCCATGGATGGGGAATGGATATGAAACTTGGATATTGTGCACAGGTGAGAATTATGCATATTCTTCAGAATTACTACCACCTTTGAAGAGAGATAGATATTGTGCACATTGAGGTCTGTTCGTTAACTTATACTCCCTCCGTTCCATATTATAAGCAAATTTCACCTTTTTAGATTCATTGAATAATTAATGTATCTGGTTCATATATAGACTAGATACATTAATTATTCAATGAATTTAAAAAGGTGAAATTTGCTTATAATATGGAACGGAGGGAGTATCATTTTTTGTTTAAATAACACATCCATGTGATCATTTAGAAGTCGGCACCTACCTATTTAATGTTCTATATAGGAAGCAACAAAGGGAAGCCAAATGCTGTCTGCCATTACTTTTTATCCTCTCTTTTGAAAATTGCTTTTGTACATTGGGCAATTCATCATAATACAAATTGTCTAATAAATCAACAAGTCACTTTAAAATTCTTTGCTTAATATTGTAAGAGGTTTGAATAAACTACCTTTTTTTCCATTAAGTAGAAGTATTTATCCTATTTGATTTCTTCCCTGTTCGCACATTTTAATAAAGATGGAATCACATTCTATTTTGTGCACTTTCGTTTAATAGGGACAAATGAAGCTGGAAAGGAAACAAATATTGTCTCTATTTATTAAGGTTATGAAGAAATTCTACAAACATCTATATGTCCTTGCATCCAAAGAGATTGAATCAACCATGCCACGACTGAAGGAAGTAAGTTAATATTAGTCGAACATTCTGACTGAACTTCATAGAAAGTTTGGTTAATGAAATCCTCACATGCATGTGCTGCAGTATCCAGGGACACAAGTTCTACTAATTTTGCAGCTTCTCTTTTTATCTTTCGCTAATCTCGAGTCTCTTTTTCTTTGTTTTCTTTTATTTTTGCCTAGATTGTCATGTGTCATACCCCAAATTTTGACCACTAAGATTTCCCATCATTGTGCAAATTATCATCACAATATGGATGTACTTTTATGCCTCATCAATCTCCTCAAAAATTGTTGAGCATTCCCTACAACTAATGTAGCGCGAATTTTTGGACGTGGTTGCGAAGCACTATCGCTTTTGGGGTACTACAGTTCGATTCATTTTTTATCCTATTGAAGCTGATGAAGGAAGGAAAATAGATGTCTCCAATTAACCCTGCTTGCATACTGAGTTTAAACAGATGACTGTTGGTTTACAGATGCTATTGAGATTGTGGGTCTCTCTTAAGTTATTTTGTTAAAATAGTGCCCGGGTGATTGGTGGGAGTCTAACACTGATGCTTTTCGATTGATATGTGAAGGTATGGGATTTGGGACTTTGGATTAGTGTGCTCGCTAAGATTTTTCTTTCAATCTTATGCCTATGTATTCCAGTTTACCGAAACAGGGAAATCAGAGCGATCGTAGTTCCTCCTATTCTATGGGAGGAAATAGTGTTTTGGTGTCTTATTCAAAGACCAAGACGTGAAGCTGAAAATGTGGTTTATATCTTGTTCAAAGCCTAAGATGTGAAGCTGAAGGGTCTATTTGTATCTTGTTCGAAGCCCAAGATGTGAAGCTACAAAGGTGTTGTCTTTAGAGAGAATTTGTCATCTCTAAAGGGGGTCTGTTTGTCACGACTGTTGGGTGACTGACTATAAAGGAGGATTACTATAACCGGGATATGTGAATCATAGCAATGCCATAATTTCCTTTATAGGGGGTTTTAAACTGAAGGAGAAGACTTTAACTCAATGTAGAGCAATGCTATCTTTCCTTAGGAATTTCTCATGCTAAAAGAGGGATAGTGGCGTGGATGTAAATAATCCAGAGGCTTGCCACTTACAACGATTAGATGAAAGGAATTGTTGATTGATGTTTGTGTCCTGTGAACGAGGCACAGTTTTGATGCTAAAAGGTTGATTGACTTAACCGGGGTTTTTCTTATACAAAGCCTAAGAGGAGGCTATTGGACCAACAAGAGGGTGTTTTTATGTGTCTCGTACGAAGCCCGAGAGGGAGGCTAAAAGGAGTTTACTCAACAAGAGAGTGCTTTTAGATGTGTCTTGTATGAAGCCCAAGACGGAGGCTAAAGGTTGACTCAACAAGAGAGTCTTTTATACTCAACAAGAGAGTGTTTTTGTATCTCGTACGAAGCCCGAGAGGGAGGCTAAAAGGATTATTGACTCAACAAGAGAGTCTTTTTGTATCTCGTACGAAGCCCAAGATAGAGGCTAAAAGGATTGCTGTTTCAGTTGAGTGACAGGTCCAGTAGGTTGGTTAAAAGAGAAAATAAGTTCTTATAAAGAGACTGATTAAAGGTAAGACTATGCTTTGGGATTGATCAGAGGATCAGGGTTATTTCTTGTTCTTTAAGGAAATGGGGAATCCAGAGGGTATTGGAGACTGTCCGAGTCTACTGGTGTTTTTCCTTTCTTGAGAATGCCTTCGAGACTCAAGGAGATTAGACTGTCCAAGTCTAGAGTTTTATCTTTTGTACTATGCTTAAAGAATTAGTAGTAGTATGTTCACGGTAGAAAGATCTAGACTCTTTGAAAGACTGTTCTATTAAGATGACTAATTTATGTTCCTATACCTCTAGGAGGTCGTTGGGACAATTTGTACGAAGCCCAAGAGGAGGCTGGAAACTTTTAAGAAGTCGAGGAACAATTTGTACGAAGCCCAAGAGGAGGCTCTCTTCCTGAAGGAAGAATCCTTATACGAAGCCTAAGAGGTAGCTGTGAATACTTCTAAGAAGCCGTAGGGTCCTTGTACAACGCTCAAGAGGAGGCGGGGATACTTTTAAGAAGCCTGTGGGTCCCCAAACCCCGAGAAATTCAAGACAGACTATTCACAGAGAATAGATCAAGCCAGGAAAGTTCGAGAATTTGGAAGAAACTATAGAGATGCCATTCACGGAGAAAAGATCATCTCTGGGGAGTAGAGTTTCTTTGACGATTTCTAAGGGTGACAGACTGAGAAAGGGTTCACCGAGAATGTTGCCTTTCACGTCTCCATATTGTTTAACCCCAAGAGGAGGGAAGACTGTATCTGGTAATCCTATGGGGGTCTAGTTTTGATTGTATTTAAGAGTGACCAACAGGGCTTAGTGCTAGACGTAGTTGCCGGGGAAACCCTAAATATCTATACTAGTATTACACAGTTGATATGAGTTTATGAAAGAAGACTTACAGTGAAACAACCCCACAATACAATTATATGTATATGAAAGCGGATAAAGAAAGCATATAACCACTTACTCGGTTGTAGAGCTTCCATGCTGTTTGGTTGATTGTTCAACAAAGAAAGATTGAAAACAACAGTATATTCAAAATTTAAAGGAGAAAGTATTTTGAAAAGATGTTGAAGCTTACAACTCAAGGAGAGGCCCAAGGTTTATCAGTGATCGCACTGTCGTTTTGTACAGAGGGACTTATACAAGTGACTGAGGCCCAAGAAATTTTCTGTACAAGGGGATGGGTCTTACGCTCTCTCAAGAGGCCCAAGTGTTTAAAGAACAAGGATGGGGCTTATAACACGAGGGTAGGCCCAGATGATTGGTTTTTTTTATTGGCGATCGTGCCGAGGTTTTCTTTTAACGCAGGGGGACTTATACAATGTCTGAGGCCCAAAAAGTTTGGTTTAAAAGGGGATTGGGTCTTACACTCTAATAGAGGTCCAAAAGATTTATTTTTGTACAAGTGGTGGGGCTTACAGCTCAAGGAGAGGCCCAGGGTGATTTGTTTGAAAATGGCGATCGCGCCGAGATTTTTGAAAACGCGGTGGGTCTTATACAATGCATTGAGGCCCAAAATGGTTTGGTTTTCAAAGGGGGTTGGGTCTTACACTTTAATAGAGGCCCAAAATATTGTGAATGAGCCTTATAGCTCGAGGAGAGGCCCAAGGTTTGTTTTTCAACGGACGATGATCGCGTCGAACTTTTTGAAATACAACGGGACTTATACAATAAGTGAGGCCCGCAAATAGGTTTGTATTTACAAAGGGTTGGGTCTTACACTCTATTAGAGGCCAAAAACTGTTTGAAATTATTTGATGAGGGTGAAAATCAAAGAAACCCTAATTTGTTATTCTTTAAAAGTAAATATTTAAAGAAAATCAAATAAAATACCAAATAAGTTTGAATAAACCATTTGTGATTTTTGTTTAAGGTTTGAGAAATGAGGGATTAATCACAAGGTGAATTAAAACTCACTTGGTTTTGATTTTCAAAGTAAATATTCACTTTTAAAATGTTTAAAAACATTAAAAATAATTTATTCATAAAAATACTAATTATATTAAATAAATAATATAAACTTAATTTTTTTGTGGAATAAAATATTTCAATATTTTTTTGATTTTTTGCAAAAAGAACCAATAAAAAATAATTAAAATTGAAAGAGTTATTAATTTTCTAATTAATTAATAAAACATAAAATATTGGAAAAAATAGCAAAAATGTGAGAAAACACAAAATGGCATGGGTGGGGTTTGAACCCACGACCTCAAGGTTATAGGGCGCACGCCTTACCACTGGGGTGGTGATACATCCATTGCTTGAAATGAAACCACAAATATATAAGGCATGCCTTGTTTTCTAGGTCTGGTCAAGGCAAGGCAAGGCAAGTTTTGCCAAGAAACGGGAAGGTCCATAACTTTCTCATTTCTTAATGGGTGGGGACAAAATTTATATGCATCTGGCCTAGAATTTCACAAGGAATCCAATGGTGGTGGTATTTTTTTAAAATCATACTCCCTCCTCAAAACCCGATAGTGGTTTTGAAAAAGGCCTATAATTGCATTTTCTATGCTACAGTTTGATACAAGCATGAATTACATGATGAATTGGTTCAAACACAACATATATAACATGTATGAGGTGTGTATGATCAGTGGACTTCAAAGCAATGCATATTTTGGAAAGTTCAAGTCATGATGCTTACCTCTTTTTGAGCTTTTGGAGTTTTCTGTGCAATCTGCCAAGCTTCTTGTTCCATAAATGGTTTGATGCTTTGGACACTCTCAAATGATCCCTTAGAAGCTTTGGGGATGGTTGGAATCAGCTGGAACCTGCAAAAACACAAACTGGCCCTTTCTTGCAAAAGGGGTTAAAATGACCAAAATAGCAACTCTCTCAAATGGTGTTCCAGATGGGGGGAACCATTTGGGACAATTCATGGATGTTATTTGGAGTGTGTTTGAGGTTTTATCTAGTTTGGAAAGTGACTGAATCAAGACATGGCTTGAAAAATGCACAAAAGGCCTATTTTGAGGTTTTGAGATGTGACTTTGTGATTTTGGTGTTACAGGTCACTTTTGATAGTTTGGATCACTTACATATGATGTTTATGAGGGGTTAGGATCATGAGTTGTGATGGAAATGCTTTCTAACTCAAAAACTCAGAGTTACCTTGCTAAAGAAGGCATTTTGGCCTAAAGAGAGGGATTTTGAGGAAAGCATCTGTTTGATGGCTTTGGTGTACTCAAACTGAGCACAAATAAGCTCTATTTATAGTAGAGCAAGTTTGTTTTGGGATCAATAGTGAATGGAAACTGCAGCAGAGGTTTGGCCAATGGTTGCACTTTGGAATCCAAGTCTCCTCTTGCCATTGACTAGAGGTTAGGGCACAGGGTTGTGGTTCCCTTGGTCTTGGATAAGTCTTGACTGAATTCAGTTGCAAATGGCTCAGTCCATGCCACCTTGGTGTATGCATTGAATGCTCCAATCCAAAATTGAAGTCTTGTCCCTCTTTTAGGCAATTCTAGGTTTGGCATGCTACTTCTTGTTCCAAGGATTTTTGAGGCTTGGCTAAGTGTTTGTCCCGTTTAGATTTGATCCTCAGATGTGTCCAAAGTGATGACAAGGCTTGGAATTATCTGATTTTTCCAAATCGAGCAAAAATGCAAAATTCTGCCTAGCCTTGGCAGTTTTCAACAAGGCATATTGCCATTATCATATCTATTGGCCCAAGTGGAATTTGGTGATGTTCTTGGTCATTTTGGAAAGCCCTCATATGATACAACAACTGTTTGATCATATTTGGTTTTGATACCTTTTGGATCCAAGTGAAAAACCCCCCTACATTTGGAAAAAAGTGAAGGCAGATTCTGACTTAGTGAAAATTTCACTAAGTGTTGGAAAAAAGTGACATTTTCAGTTTTTGTGATTTTGATCATTCCATAACTCAAAATCCATGAGGAATATGGAGGGAGGTCAGTTTTAAGCTTTTGTAGAGGGTAATGAGATCTACAAATCAAGCTTTGGATGGGGAAAATGGCTTTGTGGTTTAGGAGTTATGATCCTCCAAAGTTAGTACCCTTGCCACTTTGTTCATAACTTAGAAAATTTTCTAAGATTTTATGGTTACCCCTTTTACAAGTTATCCCACTTTTCTTGATTTTTCTTGATGAATGATGATTTAAATCATACATTAACATCATTTTAGGGTTAAAAAACCATTTTTGTGAAAAATCTCAAAAAGTTAAAGTTGACTTTTGTGCACAGTTGACTTTTTATCAGATGGATTCCAAACTGTGTGATCCTTTAGGAAATCATGTCCTTGACCTAAATCAAACTTGATGGACATGTTCCATGGGTGTTAAAGGGTATATTGAACCATTTCCTAGGGTTTGGGAGCATGCACTACTACGAAAAACCCATTTAGCAACGGTTGGGAATGACATATAATGACGCGGACGAAGGTGTTGTTATGTAGATTGTTGTTGTAAGTTCGCCGTTTCTACAATGGTCTGGAAACCGTTGTTGTATTCTGGAAGTGCGCGATATATTGCAACGGTTATGTATTTCAACCGTTGTAATATATATTAACTATCACAACTGTTATCAGTATGAACCGTTGTCATATATGTTAACTATCACAACGGTTATTTGTCTCAACCGTTGTGGAATATATCCTTAGTTTATTAAATACAAATGTATATTGCTTGTTTTACCATCCACCTTATTAAAGAAATACAACCATTAAAATTGGTAAAGAACTATATAATCTGAAAATTAAACTGTTCTTGAAAACCAACTTAAACACACCACTGTTTTCCGAATTGCATCTATTTCATTCCGCATATTTTATGTTCCTTAACATAAAATTTATGGTTCGATGGTCAGTTTCCTTCAATCCATCGATATCTTTTGTTATAGTTTACCTCATCATCGCCAAAAATCACCACGATTTTATCATCATAACAATGATCATGATCTTAACAACCACGGTGATTAGTGACGATGATGAGGTAAACTATAATAAAAGATATCGATGAATTGAAGGAAATGGACCATTGGACCATAAATTTTATGTTAAGGAACATTAAATGTCCTGAATGAAATGGATGCATTTCAGAAAACATTGACATGATAAAGGTTGGTTTTCAAATACATCCTAATTTCCAGATTATAATGTTCTATAGCAATTTAACTGATTGCATTTTCAATAAAAGGATAGTGAAACAAACGATATACATAGTATATAATAAACTAAATTTCATATACAATATCAGAATGAATTCATAAATATGTACCTTATCAGAATGAATTCATATATAGGTACCATCATCATCATCACCGTGTGAAACAAATCCTAAGAAGTGGGAAGCAATGATGAAAATTAGTTAGTATTAAATTTAACTATATACAATATACATAGTATATATATAATAAACTAATGTTCTATATCAATTTAACTGATTGCATTTTCAATAAAAGGATAGTAAAACAAACAATGTACATAGTATATAATAAACTAAATTTCATATACAATAGAAGAATGAATTCATATCTATGTACCTTATCAAAATGAATTCATATATATATGTACCACCATCATCATCACCGTGTGAAACAAACCCTAAGAAGTGGGAAGCAATGAAGAAAATTAGTTAGTATTCAAAACAAAACAACCAAAAGTTGAAACAAAACCCTAAGAAGTGGGACTGTACCATTACAATGAAGTTCACCTTGCTTGTGAAGCATTGAAGTCGAATATGCACAAAATGAGAACAATCAACAAAAACAACATGAAGCAAATGAGATAATGGGAACTATTTAACAAAAAGATTGAAGTAGAAGACTACCTTATTTTCCATAAACAATATGTACATTACGCTTGCTACCGCCAGCATCATCACCATGTTCATCTAGTTTTAGATTCTGCAGGAAGAACTACAAGGAGGAAGAAGCTTAAATCAAAAGCTTCATACTTCTTGTATTTCTTCTCGCAGATTCTAAAAAAAGATGAAGTTTGGGTGCTAGGGTTTCGCTGTGAAGGAAACGGCGCGACTGTCAAAAAGGGAAAGTTAATTCCCTTATATAGGTAAATGTTTCACAACGGTTTTCTTAAATAACCGTTATGATAGATTATATATTAATTTAATAATATCACAACGGTTAGTTATAATAACCGTAGCGATACCTCTTATACGTGGTACAAGGTTCGACACCAGGCAACAACATTTTCCTAAAATTACGCCTGGATTATAAGTGATATCGCTACGGTCATTATTTATAACCGTCGTGATATTATTAACCGTTGCACTTCCCAACATATGAACGGTTTACAAGAAAATATAATTCCAGAATATGAATGGTTTACAAGTTATCATCATTACAAGCATTAAACTATCAGTCTTTTCATCTTCAACCTCATCTATAAATAGACAATTTTACTTATCTAAATAATATATTCTTCGTAACAATGAGTTCAACAAATGAGAATCCTAGAAACCTCAATGAGGAACGTCAGGCGCCAATCCAGGAGGTCGTCCAACCATCAACTTCCAACTTCAGGGATGCCTTAAGGGTAAGGAAGGATAAGAAGAAGAAGAAGAAGAAGTCGAAGAAGAAGAAGATAAAGAAGAAAAGGAGACCTGTATATTATGATTCCGATGAGGGGGTGAGGAGAGATGTCTAGATTATGAAGATGCATTTTATGCTATGGGCTCTGACAATGATCTTGATATGTAATATGTTTATCAATGTACTCTCAATGGAATATTAAAATAAAATTATGTCTATATATGTTCATCTCTTACAGTTTTATTTTTAAAGTTATATATATACTCTATTGCACTTAAAAATACTAAAGAATACATTGATGTGAATCGAAGCATGATACATGTAGTACAATGGTCTTCTAATACAAGCGTGTTAAAATGTAAAAATATGGAAAAAAAATATAGAGCTGGGAATCGAAGCTTGTTACACAGCTTGTATTACAACGGTTATCTAATACAACCGTCGTTAAATATGGCATTATAAATTTTTAATCCTGTTACAACGGTGGGATACAAAACCGTGGTAAACCTGGCGTCGTTAAATGGGGTTTTCGTAGTAGTGATGTCCTGGTCAAAAGTCAAAGCTACAGTTGACTTTTTCCTCAAAACCCTAATTGTGGTACTGATGAAATTGAGACTTGTTGCTCAAGCTTCCTGGATCAATCCATTGTTACAAATGGATTAATATGGTATTTTGGAGACCCTCAAATCCTCTCTTGAGGTCTTGGTTCATGATTTGTCCCAAAAGTCAACTTAGGGGTGAATTAGGTCAAGAAACCCTAATTCCTGATTTTTGATGTATGCATCCCCTGAGGTCAAATTGACTTGATGCTTGGGCCCATGAGGTTTCATGGAGTATTTTAGGATATGCTTTGAAGTATTGGCTCATGCCCAGAGGAAAGTTTTCATCTGGAGGCCCTGGTCGATCAAACCCTAATTTGGTGACACTGGCGATCTTGAGGCTTGATCCACCTGGAAGGGAGCAGCCTTGTGCTTAATCCTTGAAGTGGGAGTCCTCTTGATCCCTCGTGGATATTTGAGAGGCTATACAAGTTGAAGATCATGTCATTTCTTGATTGATCCTTTGTCTAAAAGCTCTGAGAGGGTTGGAAACCCTAAATTTGATTGTAGTGGATGCTCACCCATCTTTGGGGAAACTGATGAGGTATGATGGTTCCTCCATATTGTGATGATGATTTTCACAATGATGGGAAATCTTAGTGGTCAAAATTTGGGGTATGACAGATTCCCCTATTTAATCTTCTTGGACCTGAAGGTGTGAATGGCGAAGGTATTCGGGCATTCGGGGTGCAAGAGGATTAAATATCGGAATACCCGAAATTTTGATGGTGGTTATGAATGGTAGTTCACGCATCCTTCTTCTTTTGCTAAGAAATGATGCTTAGAAAAGGTAAACTTCCCCTCGATCCTGGTTTCCTACCAAGGAACTGGTCTTAGTTTGTGAAATAAACTTCCCCTCGATCCCGGTTTCCTACCAAGGAAGTGGTCTTAGTTTCTGAAGTAAACTTCCCCTCGATCCTGGTTTCCTACCAAGGAACTGGTTTAAGTTTCTTGAAATAAACTTCCCCTCGATCCTGGTTTCCTACCAAGGAACTGGTCTTAGTTTCTGAAGTAAACTTCCCCTCGATCCTGGTTTCCTACCAAGGAACTGGTCTAAGTTTCTTGAAATAAACTTCCCCTCGATCCTGGTTTCCTACCAAGGAACTGGTCTCAGTTTCTTTTGTCAATAAACTTTCTTGACAAGGGACGCTATTCGTAGCGGTTTTCCTCAAACTTCTCGCCGAATTTTCCTGGAGAGATGCCATTTGATAGAAAAAGTTGTGCTGTCAGAGTTGCTGGGGAACCCAGTCGTCTGAGTTGTAGAGGTGTACAAACTTCTCTATTTGGAGACGCCATTTGCCGACTCTACTGGGGAAAACGAGTCTCTTGAGAGTCTGCTTTCACGCTTGGGGATATTGCATCATACTTTTCTTGGGATCTTCCCGGAGAAACGCCATATGATGTGATCCAATTTTGAGTTGCTGATGACCTTTTTATCAACGGTTTTTTTTTGGAGAAAAGTTGCTGTATTGCCGAATCTCTGCTTAAGAGGCTTTCTCTAGGGATTTTCCTTAATCCGGGAAAGTGAAAATATCATCTTCAATGTCGAAGAGTGACATCGGTTGAACGTTCTCTGGTCTTTCAAAGGTTCAAGTTATCAAAGTGGTCAAGGGCCAATTCTGATCCATAACTAAACTGGAGGTGAGAGATTGTTCAAACGCAACCTTTCCTGACGAGGAAAGAACTGACAACTCGATTGAGAGGACTGTTATCACTAGGGGACAAGACCGACGAGAGTGATAGTGATGCAATATGAATGTGAATGCAAATCAATAATGCATGATGTATGTATGTATATGCTGACAAAACTGACGCGCCATACAAACTAACGGATGAACACGACTGGATACTCGGCCATCGCGGGGCGAAGAAGTCCCGCTGGTTCAAGATAGCAATTCTGCCTTGCTTAGGAGAAACGGTCCCTGTTGGGAGCAACGCTGGTCGGGCTTAGGAGATGGGAACTCGGCAGAAGAGGTCAGATGGATTATTCGCGTCTGACATAGCTGATCCTTCATTCAGGCATACTGGTTTAGAAGGAGTACTTTGATTCTGTACTTTGAGGCTCGAACACCTTTGGAGAAGCGATCGATGTTCTTTCGATGTTCAACCGTCAAAAGAAATTGCCATATTTATTTTTAAAAGCAGAACAATTTTAACAAGTAAATTCATTTTTGTTTCGTTTCAAGAATCGTTGATCATGTTAAAAACATCATTCTGTAAAGCTAAAACAAATATGAATTGCAAACAAAAGCACAAGGGCTCAAATTTTATTGATAGGATGGAAATCAGCCAAACGCGTGATTCCATAGAGCATTTACAAAGTTTAGCAAATGGTAATTTACAGGGAAAATGGCTACATTGAAACATAATGACCACTATCCTTCTACCAACTTTGAATTCTGGGCATCCTGAGCTTCTGTCGAAGATGACCTTGACTGGAGCTTTCCTGACGGATGATGTAACTGCTGCTGAGGGACTTGCCCCTTTGTCGAAAGTAGTTACTTGCCATTATCCCTAATTTTTTCCTGGATTGTACTTTGAGATTTCCAATCCACCGGGATGATTTTTGATCATGTCTCAAATTTTTGCCTGGACCGCCCTTTCAAGTTTTCAATCCACCGAGACGTTTTTTTTAGGCAAAGTATTTCTTGACTACATCAACATTTGTGGGGTAGGCAAATTCCTCTCCGTCCATGGTTGCAAGTCTCAAGGCACCGCCTGAGAAAGCTTTCTTGACCACATAGGGGCCGTCATAATTCGGAGTCAATTTGCCCCGAGAATCAGTGAGAAAAGATTGTATCTTTTTTAGCACAAGGTCTCCTTTCCTGAAGACGCGAGGTCGAACCTTTTTGTCAAACACCATCATCATTCTTTGCTGATACAACTGACTGTGGCATAGTGCCGTTATTCGTTTCTCTTCGATCAGGTTGAGTTCGTCGTGTCGACTTTGACACCATTCAACTTCTGTAAGCTTAGCTTCCATCAATACCCGGATTGATGGATCTCTACTTCTATGGGAAGCACTGCTTCCATGCCATATACTAGAGAGAAAGGGGTTGCCCATGTTGAAGTGCAGACAGATGCGCGATAACCATGAAGAGCAAAGGGTAGCATCTCGTGCCAATCTTTGTAGGTTACAACCATCTTTTGAACAATCTTCTTGATGTTCTTGTTAGCCGCTTCTACCGCTCCGTTCATCTTTGGTCGGTAGGGAGATGAGTTATGGTGTTCGATTTTGAACTCTGCGCACAACTCTTTCATCATCTTAATGTTCAAGTTAGATCCATTATCTGTAATGATCTGGCTCAGAACACCATAACGGCAGATGATATTGTTTTTGATAAATCGGACCACCACTTGTCGGGTTACATTAGCGTACGACGCTGCTTCAACCCACTTAGTGAAGTAATCAATGGCTACCAGAATGAACCGATGTCCGTTTGTAGCTTTGGGCTCAATCAAGCCAATCATGTCGATTCCCCATATGGAAAAAGGCCATGGGGAAGAAAGAACTTTGAGATGCGTTGGCGGTACATGAATTTTGTCGGAGTATGTCTGACACTTGTGACACTTCCTCTGGTACTTGTAGCAGTCGGATTCCATTGTCAACCAATAGTACCATGCTCTTAGAATTTTTCTCGCTATTGTATGTCCGTTGGTATGAGTGCCAAAGGACCCTTCGTGAACTTCTTTTATCAGCATGTCTGCTTCTGGTCTGTCTACACATCGGAGCAAGACCATGTAAAAATTTCTCTTATGGAGTGTATCACCGCTCAGGAAGAAACTGTCTGCCAGCCTTCTGAGGGTTTTCCTGTCCTTCCTTAGTGCCCAGGTGGGTACTCTTGTTTCTGAAGGAAGCATTTGATATTGTGATACCAAGGTTTGTCGTCTATGACTGCTTCAATCGTGAAGATGTAAGCGGGCCATTCAAGGTACATTATGTCGATCTTAGGTATGTCATTCCATTGACCTACACTAATCATGGAAGAGAGAGTGGCTAATGCATCAGCCAAGTGATTCTCCTCACGAGGGATGTGATGAAACTCAACTCTGTTGAAGAAGGGTAGCAACCTTCTCGCGTAGTCTTTGTAAGGAATCAATCCTGATTGGTATGTGATCCAATCTCCTTTAATCTGATTGATAACCAAGGCTGAGTCGTCGTATACATCCAAGTTCTTAATCCTTAAATCAATCGCTTCCTCGAGACCCATAATACAAGCTTCGAATTCGGCCTCATTGTTTGTGCACTTGAATGCCAGTCTGGCGGTGAAAGAAAAGTGGGTACCCTGAGGGGTGACAATGATTGCCCCAATTCTGTTTCCGTAATGATTGACAGCTCCGTCAAAGATAAGCCCCCATTGGGAACTTGGTTCTGGCCCTTCACTGGGTAGCGGTTCATCGCAATCTTTCATTTTCAAATACATAACATCTTCGTCTGGGAAGTCAAACCCGATTGATTCTTCATCGTCAATCGGTTGATGAGCCAAATGGTCGGCTAAAATACTCCCCTTAACGACTTTTTGAGCATGGTACTCTATGTCATATTCTGACAGCAACATCTGCCAACGGGTAATCCTTCCCGTGAGAGCAAGTTTTTCAAAGACATACTTGATTGGATCCATCTCGGAAATCAACCAAGCAGTGTGACGAATCATGTACTGGCGCAGACGTTTGGCTGCCCAAGCCAAAGCGCAGCAAGTTTTCTCAAGCATAGTATACCGAGTCTCGCAGTCGGTGAATTTCTTGTTCAAATAGTAGATGGCAGACTCTTTCCGTTTGGTTTCGTCTTGTTGGCCAAGTACACAGCCCATGGAGTCTTCCAGGACGGTGAGCTAGATAATCAGCGGCCTTCCTTCCACTAGAGGTGATAAAAGCGGAGGGTTCAACAGGTATTCCTTAATACTGTCGAAGGCGGTTTGACAGTCTTCTGTCCAAACGCAGTCTTGATTCTTTTTAAGTAATTTGAAAATTGGCGCACATGTCGCGGTCATGAGGAATATGAATCTGGAGATGTAGTTCAAACGTCCTAGGAATCCTCTAACTTGTTTTTCAGTTTTCGGAGAAGGAATTTCTCGAATGGCCTTGACCTTGTCAGGATCAACCTCAATTCCTTTCTGGCTGACGATGAACCCTAAAAGTTTTCCCGAACGGACACCGAAGGTGCATTTGTTGGGATTCAAGTGGAGTTTGTACTTTCTCAACCGCTCAAATAGCTTTGACAGATGGGTCACATGCTCCTCTTCTGTCTTAGATTTGGCAATCATATCATCGACATATACCTCGATTTCTTTGTGTATCATGTCATGAAAAAGAGTAGTCATGGCCCTTTGATAGGTTGCCCCGACGTTCTTCAAACCGAACGGCATTACCTTGTAACAAAAGGTACCTCATGGGGTAATGAACGAAGTTTTTTCCATGTCCTTCGGCGCCATTTTGATTTGATTATAGCCCGAGAATCCATCCATGAAGGAGAAAACTTTGAACTTTGTTGTACTGTCTACCAGCATGTCGATGTGTGGTAAAGGAAAGTCGTCCTTTGGACTAGCCTTGTTTAGATCTCTATAATCCACACACATTATGACTTTTCCGTCCTTTTTTGGAACGGGTACGATGTTGGCTAACCATTGAGGATATTCTGATGTGGCGAGGAAACCCGCGACAATCTGTTTCTATACCTCCTCTTTGATTTTGATGGCCATGTCCGGGTGAGTCCGTCTCAACCTCTGTTTTACTGGCAGACATTCTGACCTTAACGGTAGATGATGTTCCACGATGCTGGTATCCAACCCTGGCATATCCTGATAGGACCAAGCGAATACATTGGGAAATTCTTTGAGAAGCTTTACCAAACCCTCTCTGGCAGTTGGACTGAGCAGTGCCCCAATCCTGATTTCTTTTCTCTCTTTTTCCGAACCTAAGTTTACCATTTCCAACGGCTCTTTATGAGGTTCAATGGACCTTTCCTCCTGTCTGAGTAATCGGGAGATCTCTTCTGGAATTTCGTCGTCATTTTCTTCTTCAGCCTCAAATACCGGGAATTCAAAGTTGGGAGAAGACATCGGATCGTATGTTTCAACGGGGTTTAAAACAAGCAATCTGCATGACGGTATGATTTGTGTTTAGAAGAGATAGAGGAAATGCAAGAGTGTGTGCAGTGTATTTCTTTTACTGCTTGTTTTTATTATTGATTTGTTTTTTAGGATTACCATTTTCTGAAAAAACAACAAGAGAAAACAGCAATTAATGCGGAAATTACATAACGACGTTATTTTATTAATGAACAAGTCAATTTTTGAAATTACAGCCCTATAAAACAAAACTCTGTCGCTTTGGACGAAGCGAAGAGGGAAATTTACAGAAAGTGAGCCCTATCAAAACATCCGTTTCACCTGGGCAGGGTGAAAGGTTAAAGACAACAATTACTTTGACTTATGAACAATCTTTGAAACATCGAAAGCAACCCATTGGCGGCGAACTCCTCGGTGAATCACAAAGTCTGGCACTTCCCTTGATTTGTCTTTAGAAATAACGCTGATTTCTGGTGGAGCAGGATCATTGGAATCTGTCTCCCAGGCAGAGTTATCGTAGGAGGATTCCTCTGTTGCATTTTGCATAGCATTGGTGCTCTCAGGTAGATCTCCGCATCCAGTTGGCTGGATGTCTTCGAGCCTGATACGAGAGCTTTCGGGAGCGGTGTATTTGACCATATAGTCGTATTTCCCACTTGGTTATCCCAGGGTGTCCCACACTTCTTTGGAACTGGATGAGTCATCTTTCTCGATGACGTTGACCTCTGGAAAGCATAGTTGATGAATTTAAGTCCTGCAAACGTTGCAAATTCATCGTCGTACTAGACGTTTTCTGAATGACCTGATTGTTGATCCCATGACATGGTGGGGACGCAGGTATTCTTTTTAATGATGCTCAGCTGATTTTCATTGTTCGGCTAATTTCCCTGCCCCAAGTCTCCTAGAGACGGCTACCACATTGGTAGGCCATCCATCGGGCCATAATAGTTGTGGTCAAAGTTGTCCTTTATCAGAGTGTCTTCCTCTAATGAATTTGGCGGAGCACGGCATCCTTCAGGATCACAATCTCCGTATATCATTTCGACATCTGACCTCGATATAAATCTCGGACTCTGTGTAGGAAAGCAAAAGGACGTAGGCACCTCTTCCCGAGACATATATTCGTCCTTGTTAAGATAGGACTCCCATTCTTCCTCCATATCAGAGGAATCATCTTTATTGATGGTATGCACTTCTTGAGGCATTGGGTGAAGGAAACCTTCACTGTGGAAGAAATCTTGAATGGGATGAAGACTTTCATTGCTGGTAGTAGCTGTCTGGGTACATGTTGCAGAAAAACCAAGACCCTTCTTTGTTTTATTGTCAGTAGGAATGACTAGTTGTCCCCATCCTGTTGTATTGGTACTCTCGACCGCTTTGATAGCATCTTTGTATGAGGAAATGGAAGTTCCCCCTTCGGATTGATTGTCCTTGCTCACCGAAAGCGCTTGGAACTAAGTCCCAATAACCTCCTCGGGTTCTACGCAAGTAGATGATGATAAGTTACTCACGAGCAAGGCTTGTTCTCCACAGACCGTGACGAGCTAGTTGTTCTGGACGAACTTTAACTTTTGGTGGAGGGTCGAGGTGACCGCCCCAGCCTGATGTATCCAAGATCTTCCTAATAAACAACTGTACGTTGCCCGAATGTCCATGACCTGGAAAGTGACTTGGAAAGTGTGAGGACTGATAGTTATGGGAATGTCGACTTCGCCGATAACCGTTTTTCTGGATCCGTCAAATGCTTTGACAACGACCTCACTGGTTCTCATCGGGGGTCCTTTGAAGGATAATTGCATCAAAGTAGACTTCGGCATAACATTTAGGGCTGACCCTGTGTCTACCAGTACGTTGGCTAAAGCATCGCCCTGGCAGCTGACCGTGATATTGAGCGCCATGTTATGACGGCGACCCTCTTCAGGTAATTCCTCATCACTAAATCCCAAGTTATTGCAGGAAGTGATGTTAGAGACAATGCTATCGAACTGTCTGATTGTTACATCCTGTTCCACAAAGGTTTGCTCCAAGACTTTTTGTAGAGCCTCCCTATGCGCTTCTGAACTGAGTAAAAGTGACAGCACAAAGATCTTTGAAGGAGTTTGTAATAGCTGATCAACAATGTTGTATTCACTCATTTGGATGAGCTTTAGCATCTCATCGTTGTTTTTTGAAAGGTCGGGATTACTGGATTGACCGACCGGTGGATTGAGAACTTTTGTCTGAGGTTCTTTTTCTTTGTTAAATTCTCCTACTCCTCAGTTGAAGATTAGACCACTCCGTGTTACTCGACTGATGTCTGGAATATTCACGACGGAGGGTAATGGAATTTCCTTTCCATTCTCGACTGTTGTTGGACCGTATTTGTAAGGGATAGCCTTAGTTGATTTATATGGTAATGGTCCCGGTAAATAGATGACTATGGGAGCCTTCTGATTTTTCCGACCATCGTAAGCAATTTCCATCCGTTCCTGGTTGGGAACTCTCGATTCTTCAAGTAGAGGAATGATGGTACAAACATCCCTAGCCTTCTGATGATCAGAGATTATGACAACATCCTCAATTTGATCAGCGAGGTAGCCCGGCGCCCAGTCGATTGGTCCGGAACCCGGATATGGGCGAATCTCTCTAAGATCCACCTGACCCTGAAGAGCTGCTCGCACAAGGTAACGTCCTTGGTTACTTTCCGAACAGACTCTACAACGTTCATAGTCGTGTGGTGGCACCTGGCCACGCCTGCTTTGAATACAATGTAACCTCACTAGGTCAGTTTCCACAGATCGAACGTCCCGACTTTGATGCCGAGTAGGGTTCCCGTTGGTAATACTAATTTGCTGGGTGTCTTCATCCATATAGATTGGAAGCCACCAGTGATTCAACAAGTGCTGAATGGTTTCCTGGACAAGGGCACAACCTTGATCGTTTTCGCAACCCGCCCTACAGCTCTGATAATCATGTGATACCAGGAACCCGAGCCGGACCTGTTTAGCATGTAACTCTACTAGGCTGGTATTCATCAAGTGAATATCGAAGATTTGAATCATGTTGATCTGATAGGGATTCCTATCATGGTAGTCCTGGATCCATCCAAGATCCATCTGACGCTGGAGGGCCTCTTGTACAAAAGAGCATCCCTGTTTGTTTACCAAGCAAGTCAGACATGAACTGTAATTGTGCCGCGATAGATTATGATACTGGCTTTGCCTGGAGTGCATCGCCACCAAGTTGACATTCATTGCACGGACGTCGTGGTT
Source organism: Lathyrus tuberosus (assembly GCA_022829125.1). NCBI lineage: Eukaryota > Viridiplantae > Streptophyta > Magnoliopsida > Fabales > Fabaceae > Lathyrus > Lathyrus tuberosus. Next base: position 13,147,772 of record JALAZF010000048.1, read on the forward strand.
CTGAATGATGTTAGAGTTCGTGTAAACCATGTTAACTTCACGAACTCGGTGCTCTTGGATCCATCTAAGATCCATTTGTTCCTGTAGAGCTGATTGCACCACAAAACATCCTCGATTGCTTTTAGAGCAGATATCACACTGGTGATAGTTATGAGGTGGCACATGGCCATATCCACTCTGTCTGCAATGCATCTTTACCAGATTAGTCCTTAACAAGAGTACATCATGAATTTGATAGACGTTGTTAGTCTCTCCCTCTATCAAATTGATTGTAGCTTTCTCGTGTTGAGGCAACGGGTTTGTGAGAACATTAGGATTTGTATCCTTGAAAGATAAAACCCCGCTCCTAACAAGCTTTTGTACGCCGGATTTGAAATTGAGACAGTTCTCTATGTTATGCCCTGGTCCTCCTTGATGGTAAGGGTAAGTCTGATCCACCTTAAACTAAAAAGGCAGATTTTCCAGTACTGTAAGAGGGGACTTAGTCAGGACATGCCCCTTAGCCAATAGTAACGGAAATAGTTCTGCGTACAATACGGGTATAGGATCAAATCCTGGTGGCCGCGTTGTACGGTTGTTATTGTATGGAGGATGAGCCTGCTGAAGGGGCTGTTGAGTCCTTTGCTGATTAGGTTGGCTCTGCGCAACCTGAGGTTGATACGTAGAAATAGGCGCAGGATTGATAGCAGGAGTCACAGCCGCTACTGGCTGATAACGTCGCCTTTGCTTTCTGAGAGAGATATTCCCAATATCTTGCTCTTTTTTATTAGGGAGAGCACTACCGTATCGCTTTGTACTACTTGATGATCCAGTGTCTTTGACTAGACGTCCTTCTCGGACGGCTTCCTCAAGACGAACTCCCATACTGACCATCTCGATGAAGTCACTGGGCGCACTGGCAACCATTCTGTCGTAATAAAATGAGCTTAAGGTCTTTAAGAAGATCTTTGTCATCTCTTTTTCCTCAAGAGGTGGACAAATTTGAGCGGCAATTTCACGCCATCTCTGAGCGTATTCCTTAAAGGTTTCTTTGTCCTTTTGTGACATTGATCTGAGTTGATCTTTGTCGGGTGCCATGTCCAGATTGTATTTAAATTGTTGGACGAAGGCAGTGCCAAGATCTCTGAAAGTGCTAATCGTAGCACAGTTTAAACCCATGTACCATTTCAGGGGGCACCAGTTAAACTATCCTGAAAGTAGTGAATCAGTAAATCCTGATTCTCTGTCTGAGCTGACATTCGCCGAGCGTACATCACCAAGTGACCCTGAGGGCAAGAGTTACCCTTGTACTTTTCAAAGTCGGGCACCTGGAATTTGTGCGGGACTTTCACGTTAGGGACCAAACAAAGGTCTGCGACGTCCTTTCCAAATAAATCCTGACCGCGAAGGGCCTGCAGTTCTTTCTGCATTCCCAGGAACTGTTCCTGGAACTCATTCATTCTTTCGAACATGTTGTCGTTTCCACCAGAAGGTATTTGTGGAATCTGTCCTTTCGGGACATTGTGTACCACGGGCGGTGGTAAAGTCATTATGGCCGAGACCCTCGGTGCCTCCCGAAGTTTGTAACCTTCAGGAGTTGCTGTCATGCCCCTGGCATCTTCGCTTTCCCGAAGTTTGTAACCTTCAGGCCCAGCGGTTCCTGCTGCGGTTCCCTGATCCTCATTGATCGGCGGAACATATCCTTCCGGGATATAGTCAAGAGGCATGCCCCAGGGACGATCTTTTGGCATTTTGTACCTAGGATCAGACTTCTCCACTATGGGCGTTAAGGTGATCTCCGAGATCACAGTCTTTTGTAGCTGAGCTTCTGCCATGGCTTGCATGTCGTTATGAAGCTTTCTCATATCCTCTCTCAGAGCGTCGATCTCTTCTCTCAACTCTCTGTTCTCTTCCTCGAGATCATCCATGTTTTTCTGACGATTGGCCCGAGTATTGTACGAATGAGACAGTTTGACTCTAGAACTGAGACACAAACGTGAGATTCGTAGGTAAGAAGAATACGTGACGTGAGAATGATGAATGCAATGATTATATATATATATATATATATATATATATATATATATATATATATTTTTATTTTTTTTTGTTTTGGGAATCTTGGTATCCGGCCTTGCGACCGACTAATCCAAAGGATTGCGAAAATAGAAATACAGTAGATTACAAGGTGCGGAAACAGAAACCTAAGCTAAGGGGTCCCGAGTCCTCTCTGGGGAGAAACCGGGTTCTGATTCTGGTACTTTCCTTTTCTTGGACCGGGGCTCTTGGGCCGTTGTCGGGTTGTCATTCCTTTGCCAAGTGAAAGGAACAAGAAAATCCTTTGGTCATCCTGATTATCCACAGCATGTTGCTCCAAAATCTCAATCAGAGCATCCTTATCTTTTAGCAGTTGTTGTATTTTGGTACACTCTACATTGAGGGTGCGGTACTTGTTCTTCCAAGACCTCCTCTCCTATTAAACTTTGTTGAGAGTAACATGAAGTTTTTCCATTTCAGTCATGAAGTACATGACAGATTCCCTCGGCGAAAGAACTCCGTGATGATGAATAGGCATCTTTAGCTTGAGAGCTTTAGTTTATACCTAGTGGAGATAAGGCTCCACCGAGACACATTCCGGTTTTCCTAGAGACTCTCGTCCTTTCTTATGAACATGTTTCCAAGCGTGCACTATTTCCATCTTTAGTGCCCTGTCATTTTCTCCTTCTTTGAAGAAAAGACCTTCCAGATGAGCATTACGCGGGACATGCCTCATCGGGTATCCAAATTGACGACGAACCAATACTGGATGGTAGTTGATTCCTCCCTTAGTTCCTATGAGGGGTATGTTGGGGAAGTTTCCACAACGATCAATGATCCTGATCCCGTCATAAATCCTATTGCACCAATCTATATCAGAGTTGGTAAGAGACATGATTTTCTGCGACCAACGCAAGACACTCTTATGATCCCAAAACGTAGCAGACTTAGGAAAATGGGAGATAAACCATTTGTATAGCAGGGGTACACAGCATGTGATCATCCCTCCGCTGTACAAATTTCCTAAGTGTACAGAATGATACGCATCCGCGAGCAAAGTTGGCACAGAGTTTCCAATGAGAAAAACCTTAATGGCGTTGATATCGACGAAGCTATTAATGTTGGGAAACAGAAATAACCCGTAAGTGAGTAAGACAAAGATGCTTTCAAAAGCAGTGATGTTCCCTATACTAGCAAAGTACAGAGCCTTCTTTGTCAGGAACTGGGCTGGCAAACCTGGGAGCCCACCCTTGGTGGTCACGTGAGTCTTGATTTCTGACTCATCCAAATAGATTGCTCTTGCAATGGTCTGATCCTTTGGAATTTCTTCCAGTCCAAAAAATGGAGCTCGATCAGTAATGTGCAGATCGGTTAGGTGAGAATACTCCTCCAGTGTTGGTCCGAGCTGGTAATCCGAGAATGTGAAACAGTGATAGACCGGATCATAAAACTGAATGAGTGCCTTCATGATTCCTTCAATCACATGAACTCTTAACAGAGGTAACAGACCTCCGTACTTGGCTCTGAAAGCTTCAGGGTTAGTGATCATCCTCGCTAATCCTCTCAAATCTTCTAGTTTTGGAACCCTGAAGGTATACTTATGAGTTCTCCTTCTACCGAAATCCATCAGCTCAATCCTTTTCTCTGACATTTGCAATCATTGTCTTAGTTTAATTTGAAAAAGAGAGAGTAGAAGAGAAAATTTTTCTTTGATGTAATGTATTTTTGATGAATGCATGAATGCAGCACACAAAAACATAGAAAAAACATGGGGTCAAAGGGTCGGTGTTATGAAGTCAAGGCTCACCCCCCCCAAAGGTTTATACTAGTGATTTTTGTACCTGTCTCTCAAAATCATCAGTTCTTGTCGAGAAAACACCAGCGGGCCGGGAACCGTGCTTGGTGATGTTTTTCGAAGAACCATCAGAAGAGGGTAGTATCGCGTGACAACCATTTCCAATAGTTTTCGCACTACTAAAAGAGGTTTTTCTTAGGTGTATACTCAATCTTTCCACATGCGCATCACACGCATTCCCATTAGTAGAAAAATAAACACAGATATCAATTAGGAAAAGCAGTATATATATTTGTCCTAAAGTCCTAGACTTTAAAGAGCTATGAATCCTATGTTCCTGACAAAAATGGCTCCCCGACGGAGTTGCCATTCTGTGGTATCTTCCCAACTTTAAAGGTTTTTGACCTAAGATCCTAGTGAAGTCAAAAAGGTCATATCCAATGAAATCCCCAAAGAAAGAAAGAAAAGAAAAAGAAGGCCCCATGGTGGACGCCACTTTTCTGTGGCAGTACTCTAATTTTTTTAAAGGTTTCTACCTAAGAGATGGGAAGAGAACAAGATCTCGTTGTCCCCAGTGAAGTCGCCATTTTTTCTGTAGCGCGAATTTTTGGACGTGGTTGCGAAGCACTATCGCTTTTGGGGTACTACAGTTTGATTCATTTTTTATCCTATTGAAGTTGATGAAGGAAGGGAAATAGATGTCTCCAATTAACCCTGCTTGCATACTGAGTTTAAACAGATGACTATTGGTTTACAGATGCTATTGAGATTGTGGGTCTCTCTTAAGTTATTTTGTTAAAATAGTGCTCGGGTGATTGGTGGGAGTCTAAGACTGATGCTTTTCGATTGATATGTGAAGGTATGGGATTTGGGACTTTGGATTAGTGTGCTCGCTAAGATTTTTCTTTCAATCTTATGACTACGTATTCCCGTTTACCGAAACAGTGAAATCAGAGCGATCGTAGTTCCTCCTATTCTATGGGAGGAAATGGTGTTTTGGTGTCTTGTTCAAAGCCCAAGACGTGAAGCTGAAAATGTGGTTTATATCTTATTCAAAGCCCAAGATGTGAAGCTGACGGGTCTATTTGTATCTTGTTCGAAGCCCAAGATGTGAAGCTAAAAAGGTGTTGTCTTTAGAGAGAATTTGTCATCTCTAATGGGGGTCTGTTTGTCACGATTGTTGGGTGACTGACTATAAAGGAGGATTACTTTAACTGGGATATGTGAATCCTAGCAATGCCATAATTTCCTTTATAGGGGGTTTTAACCTGAAGGAGAAGACTTTAACTCAGTGTAGAGCAATGCTATCTTTCCTTAGGAATTTCTCATGCTAAAAGAGGGACAATGGCGTGGATGTAAATAATCCAGAGGCTTGCCGCTTACAGCGATTAGATGAAAGGAGTTGTTGATGTTTGTGTTTTATGAACGAGGCACAATTTTGATGCTAAAAGGTTGATTTACTCAACCGGGGTTTTTCTTATACAAAGCCTAAGAGGAGGCTATTGGCCCAATAAGAGGGTGTTTTTATGTGTCTCGTACGAAGCCCGAGAGGGAGGCTAAAAGGAGTTGACTCAACAAGAGAGTGCTTTTAGATGTGTCTTGTATAAAGCCCAAGACGGAGGCTAAAGGTTGACTCAACAAGAGAGTCTTTTATACTCAACAAGAGAGTGTTTTTGTATCTCGTACGAAGCCCGAGAGGGAGGCTAAAAGGATTATTGACTCAACAAGAGAGTCTTTTTGTATCTCGTACGAAGCCCGAGATAGAGGCTAAAAGGATTGTTGTTTTAGTTGAGTGACAGGTCCTGTAGGTTGGTTAAAAGAGAAAATCAGTTCTTATAAAGAGACTGATTAAAGGTAAGGCTATGCTTTGGGATTGATCAGAGGATCAGGGTTATTTCCTATTCTTTAAGGAAATGGGGAATCCAGAGGGTATTGGAGACTGTCCGAGTCTACTGGTGTTTTTCCCTACTTGAGAATGCCTTCGAGACTCAAGGAGATTAGACTGTCCAAGTATAGAGTTTTATCTTTTGTAATATGCTTAAAGATACCGTAGTAGTACGTTCACGGTAGAAAGATCTAGACTCTTTGAAAAACTGTTCTATTAAGATGACTAATTTCTGTTCCTATACCTCTAGGAGGTCGTCGGGACAATTTGTACGAAGCCCAAGAGGAGGTTGGAAACTTTTAAGAAGCCGAGGGACAATTTGTACGAAGCCCAAGAGGAGGCTCTCTTCCCGAAGGAAGAATCCTTATACGAAGCCTAAGAGGTAGCTGTGAATACTTCTAAGAAGCCGTAGGGTCCTTGTACAACGCTCAAGAGGAGGCGGGGATACTTTTAAGAAGCCTGTGGGTCCCCAAACCCCGAGAAATTCAAGACAGGATATTCATAGAGAATAGATCAAGCCAGGAAAGTTCGAGAATTTGGAAGAAACTCAAGAGATGCCATTCACGGAGAAAAGATCATCTCTGGGGAGTAGAGTTTCTTTGACGATTTCTAAGGGTGACAGTCTGAGAAAGGGTTCACCGAGAATGCTGCATTTCACGTCTCCATATTGTTTAACCCCAAGAGGAGGGAAGACTGTATCTGGTAATCCTATAGGGATCTAGTTTTGACTGTATTTAAGAGTGACCAACAGGGCTTAGTGCTAGACGTATTTGTCGGGGAAACTCTAAATATCTATACTAGTATTACACAGTTGATATGAGTTTATGAAAGAAGACTTACAGTGAAACAGCCCCACAATACAGTTATATGTATATGAAAGCGGATAAAGAAAACATATAACCACTTACTCGGTTGTAGAGCTTCCATGCTGTTTGGTTAGTTGTTCAACAAAGAAATATTGAAAACAACATTATATTCAAAATTTAAAGGAGAAAGTATTTTGAAAAGATGTTGGGGCTTACAGCTCAAGGAGAGGCCCAAGGTTTATCAGTGATCGCACTGTCATTTTGTACAGAGGGACTTATACAAGTGACTGAGGCCCAATAAATTTTCTGTACAAGGGGATGGGTCTTACACTCTCTCAAGAGGCCCAAGTGTTTAAAGAACAAGGATGGGGCTTATAACACGAGGGTAGGCCCAGATGATTGGTTTTTTTATTGGCGATCGCGCCGAGGTTTTCTTTTAACGCAGGGGGACTTATACAATGTCTGAGGCCCAAAAAGTTTTGGTTAAAAGGGGATTGGGTCTTACACTTTAATAGAGGCCCAAAAGATTTATTTTTGTACAAGTGATGGGGCTTACAGCTCAAGGAGAGGCCCTGGGTCATTTGTTTGAAAATGGCGATCGCGCCGAAATTTTTGAAAACGCGGTAGGTCTTATACAATGCATTGAGGCCCAAAATGGTTTGGTTTTCAAAGGGGGTTGGGTCTTACACTCTAATAGAGGCCCAAAAGATTTTGAATGGGTCTTATAGCTTGAGGAGAGGCCCAAGGTTTGTTTTTCAACGGACGATGATCGCGTTGAACTTTTTGAAATACAACGGGACTTATACAATAAGTGAGGCCCAAATATAGGTTTGTATTTACAAAGGGTTGGGTCTTACACTCTATTAGAGGCCCAAAAGTGTTTGAAATTATTTGATGAGGGTGAAAATCAAAGAAACCCTAATTTGTTATTCTTTAAAAGTAAATATTTAAAGAAAATCAAATAAAATACCAAATAAGTTTGAATAAACCATTTGTGATTTTTGTTTAAGGTTTTAGAAATGAGGGATTAATCACAAGGTGAATTAAAACTCACTTGGTTTTGATTTTCAAAGTAAATATTCACTTTTAAAATGTTTAAAAACATTAAAAAGGAATTTATTCACAAAAATACTAATTATATTAAATAATATAAACTTAATTTTTTGTGGAATAAAATATTTCAATATTTTTGTGATTTTTTACAAAAAGAACCAATAAAAAATAATTAAAATTGAAAGAGTTATTAATTTTTCAATTAATTAATAAAACATAAAATATTGGAAAAAATAGCAAAAATGTGAGAAAACACAAAATGGCATGGGTGGAGTTTGAACCCACGACCTCAAGGTTATAGGGTGTGCGCCTTACCACTGGGTTGGTGATACATCCATTGCTTGAAGTGAAACCACAAATATACAAGGCATGCCTTGTTTTCTAGGCCTGGTCAAGGCAAGGCAAGGCAAGTTTTGCCAAGAAACAGGAAGGTCCATAACTTTCTCATTTCTTAATGGTTGGGGACAAAATTTATATGCATTTGGCCTAGAATTTCACAAGGAATCCAATGGTGGTGGTATTTTTTTCAAATCATACTCCCTCCTCAAAACCCGATAGTGGTTTTGAAAAAGGTCTATAATTGCATTTTCTATGCTACACTTTGATACAGGCATGAATTACATGATGAATTGGTTCAAACACAACATATATAACATGTATGAGGTGTGTATGATCAGTGGACTTCAAAGCAATGCATATTTTGGAAAGTTCAAGTCATGATGCTTACCTCTTTTTGAGCTTTTGGAGTTTTCTGTGCAATCTGCCAAGCTTCTTGTTCCATAAATGGTTTATGCTTTGGACACTCTCAAATGATCCCTTAGAAGCTTTGGGGATGGTTGGAATCAGCTGGAACCTACAAAAACACAAACTGGCCCTTTCTTGCAAAAGGGGTTAAAATGACCAAAATAGCAACTCTCTCAAATGGTGTTCCAGATGGGGGGAACCATTTGGGACAGTTCAAGGATGTTATTTGGAGTGTGTTTGAGGTTTTATCTGGTTTGGAAAGTGATTTAATCAAGACATGGCTTGAAAAACGCACAAAAGGCCTATTTTGAGGTTATGAGAGGTGACTTTGTGATTTTGGTGTTACAGGTCACTTTTGATAGTTTAAGCTGTCCAAACTCTCACAAGTGAGTTTATATTATTTATTTAATATAATTAAGTTTATATTATTTACTTTGAAAAAAAATTAAGTTTATATTATTTATTTAATATAATTAGTATTTATTTATTCCACAAAAAAATTAAGTTTATATTATTTATTTAATATAATTAGTATTTTTGTGAATAAATTCCTTTTTAATGTATTTAAACATTTTAAAAGTGAATATTTACTTTGAAAATCAAAACCAATCAAGTGAGTTTTAATTCACCTTGTGATTAATCCCTCATTTCTAAAACCTTAAACAAAAATCACAAATGGTTTATTCAAACTTATTTGGTATTTTATTTGATTTTATTTAAATATTTACTTTTAAAGGAAAACAAAATTAGGATTTCTTTGATTTTCACCCTCACAAATCATTTTCAAACACTCATGGGTCTCTATTAGAGTGTAAGACCTAACCCCTTTGTAAATACACCACTTTTTGGGCCTCAGTCATTGTATAAGTCCCACTGTATTTTCAAAAACAACGGCGCGATCGTCGCCTTTTTTTTAGCAAAACCAAATGGGCCTACCCTTGTGTTATAAGCCCCATGTCTTTTCTTTAGGCCTCTAATAGAGTGTAAGACCCAACCCCCTTTTAACCAAAACTTTTTGGGCCTCAGTGCATTGTATAAGTCCCGATGCATTAAAAGAAATCTTGGTATAATCGCGAGTTCAAAAATCAAACCATCTGGGCCTACCCTCATGTTATAAGCCCCATTCCTTTTCTTTAATCACCTTTGGGCCTCTTGAGAGAGTGTAAGACCCATTCCTTTGTACAGAAAACCTTTTTGGGCCTCAGTCACTTGTATAAGTCCCTGTATAAATTCAAAACAACAGTGCAATCACTAATAAAACCTTGGGCCTCTCCTTGAGCTGTAAGCCCCAATAAACTGTTCAAAGTGCTTTCTCATTTGATTTTGAATATCATATTGTTATCAAAGCTTTCTTTGTTGAACAACTAACAAAACATCATGGAAGCTCTACAACCGAGTAAGTGTTTATCCGCTTTCATATATATATATAACTGTATTGTGGGGCTGCTCACTGTAAGTCTTCTTTCACAAACTTTTATATACTTGTCAAATATCCACTGTGTAATACTAGTATAGCTATTTAGAGTTTTCCCCGGTAACTACGTCTAGCACTAGGTAAAGCCTGTTGGTCACTCTTAAAATACAAACAAAACTAGATCCCCATAGGATTACCAAACACAGTCTTCTCTCCTCTTGGGGTTAAACAATATGGAGACGTGAAAGGTAGCATTCTCAGTGAACCCTTTCTCAGACTGTCACTTTTAGAAATTGTCAAAGAGACTTTACTCCCCAGAGTTGATCTATTCTCCGTGAATATCATCTCTTGAGTTTCTTCCAAATTCTTAGACTTTCTTGGCTTGATCTATTCTCGGTGAATGGCATATCTTGAACTTCTCGGGGTTTAGGGACCCACAGGCTTCCTAAAAGCATTCCCGCCTCCTCTTGGGCGTTGTACAAGGACCCTTCGGCTTCTTAAAAGCACTCATGCCTTCTCTTGGGCTTAGTACAAGGACCCAGAGACCTCTACAGGTATAGGAACAGAACGTAGTCATCAATTTGCTAGAGCTGTCTTTCTGAGTCAAGTGTCAGACCAGTTAATGGGTTGACCTTCATCCCTTAACATACCAGCCTTCTCTTGGGCATCATACAAAGATTATTCACTATCTGAGAATCGATTTCTCAAAACACCAGTAGACTTAGATAGTCTCAATACCCTTTGGATTTCCCATTTCCTTAAAGAACAGGAAATAACCCTGATCCTCTGATCAGTACCAAAGCACGGCCTTACCCTTAATCGTTCCCTTCATAAGAACTGATTTTCTCTTTTATCCAACATACTGGACCTGTCACTAAACTGAAACAGTCGCCAACAAAGTCAGCCTCAATCTTGGGCTTCGTACGAGATACAAAACACTCTCTTGTTGAGTATAAAAGACTCTCTTGTTGAGTCAATCACCTTTTAGCCTCCGTCTTGGGCTTCGTACAAGACACATATAAAAACACTCTCTTGTTGAGTATAATAGCACTCTCTTGTTGAATCAACCCTTTTAGCCTCTATCTCGGGCTTCGTACGAGATACAAAAACACTCTCTTGTTGAGTATAAAAGACTCTCTTGTTGAGTCAATCACCTTTTAGCCTCTGTCTTGGGCTTCGTACAAGACACATAAAAAGACTCTCTTGTTGAGTCAATCTCCCTTCAGCCTCCATCTCGGGCTTCGTACGAGATAAAAATCACTCTCTTGTTGAGTATAAAAGACTCTCTTGTTGAGTCAAACACTTTTAGCCTCCATCTCGGGCTTTGTACGAGATAGAAAACACTCTCTTGTTGAGTATAAAAAATCCTCTTGTTGGGTCAATAGCCTCCTCTTAGGCTTTGTATAAGGAAACCCCGGTTGAGCCACTCAACCCTTTTAGCATCAAACCTGTGCCTTGCTCACATCATACAAACATCAACAATTCCTTTCCCTTCATCTAATTATTGTAAGCGGCAAGCCTCTGGATTATTTACATCCACGCCACTGTCTCTCTTTTAGCATGAGAAATTCCTAAGGAAAGATAGCATTGCTCTACACTGAGTTAAAGTCTTCTCCTTCAGGTTAAGATCTCCTATAAAGGAAATTATGGAATTGTTGGATTCACATATCCCAGATAAAGTAATTATCCTTTATAATCAGTCACCCAACAGTCGTGACAAACAGACCAAATACCCCTCTTTAGAGATGACAAATTCTCTCTAAAGTCAAAACCCTTCAGCTTCACATCTTGGGCTTCGAACAAGATACAAATAGACCCTTCAGCTTCACATCTTGGGCTTTGAACAAGATATAAATCACCTTTAGCTTCACGTCTTGGGCTTTGAACAAGACACCAAAACGACCTTTTTCCTCCCATAGAATAGGAGGAACTACGATCGCTCTGATTTCCTTGTTTCATCAAACGGGAATACGTAGGCATAAGATTAAAAAATCTTAGCGAGCACACTAATCAAAAACCTAAAATCCAGTATCTCCACCAAAAATCAACCCAAAAGCATCAAATCTAAACACAGTATCAAAAACCTCATAAATGATCCAGACACAGTGTTCTCAGGCAAAATAATCGAAGATTGGGCCCCACCTCCACGTAGCATCTGTAACCTAACAGACTGCTGTTCAAACTCAGTATGCAAGCAGGGTTAATTAGAGACATATATTTCCCTTCCTTAATCAGCTCAATAGGATAAAAAATGAATCGAACTGTAGTACCCGTGCGATCGTGACTCAGGACCACAAAAATCGCGCTACATCATGGAACCTCATAGTGTTTCTGTGGACGAAGACCTCATCGATGGGGCTAAACAAGTTGAGGTATGTACTTCCAACTTTCGCTTCACTTTTTTGAAGATCCTATGATAATCCCCACACTTGTTTGTTTCCACATCCATTTGTCAATATATCTTATCTTTAATATTATTACTGGATTACTGAATAGGAGGATATGAAGTCAAAATCAGAATCGCTCTTTACTCCTGAGTTGCTCCAGCGATATGCCATTGAAGACGGAGAATCCTTTGACAATGTTTTGCAAAGTACTGGTGGAAAAATACCCACAGGCGGTCTTATCAGTGTGAAATCCAACAGGAATATAATCAAATCTGAAAAGAAGAATGGAAGTCATAAGAGTGATAAAAAGAGGCGTGTAGACAACCACAACCATAAATTATTAAGTAAAAAGGAAAAGAAGAAAAGGTCTTCTTGACTAAGAGAAGAACTGTTGCAGAACAAACCATGAAGGTTTCAGCCATTGTTGGTCCTAGGTAGTAATCAGAACACAAGTAATAGTGAGGAAAGTGTATGTCCAAATTGAAGAAACTGCTAATTTTGAGGCAATCCCGAGTTATTTTTTCTCTCCCTTTGCTGGAGGAACTATGTATTAATATTTTATACTCATTACCATGAAAATGTTTTAGGAAACAAATTTTAATGTGAAGGATTTATTCAAATTTTGATGGTTATGAGATGAGTTCTGATCCTCAATTACTCAACATATCTAGTACTCACCATAGTTGTTGACTTATCATACAAGTTTTAAAGAGAAGTGGCACACACTTAAGAAAATGCAGAAGCTCAAAATTGGTGTCATATGCAAGTTTATTTTTTTACATCGGGCCAAAAAGGCAATCGATGTAACAACCTATATTTTACATCAGGTCAGAAAGGCAATCGATGTAACAACCTACATTGTACATCGGGCCAGAAAGACAATCGATGTTAAATGTGCATTTATTGAAAAAAATAAAGTTAAACTCATATTTCACATCAGAAGTAACAATCAACTGATGTAGTAAGTGTATTTTTTACATCGGGCTATTGCCCGATGTAAAATGTCTTTGATTTACTACATCGCTTGGCTTTACATCAGACCCAGATCCGATGTAAAATGTGATTTTTGCCCGATGTAAAAAATCTTTTCTGCACTAGTGAGAAGAAGAAGAAGAACTGAACAAGAATCTTACAAGAATAGGAATATTGTCAGAAAAAGGACACAATGATGTTTCACAAGACAGGGAATAGTAACGGCAAGTACTAAAAGTGAAAACATCATTACCCAAAGGTTCTTTATCCAGCAAATATTTCAATTCCATTAGATGAGTTTCACCTTTATGAAAATTTAAGTATTATAAAATTTTTTGAAAAAACTTTTTACTTAAAATATTATGACAATAAAAAAGAGTCTTCTTCTGAATCTCAGAAACTGACAACTTTTAGAAGCTATCATCCATCAGAGTCTAGTAGATCTAGACTTTGACAGAGATATTATTTGTCAGTCACAAGTCTCTAAGGTTCTATTCAGAACTAGCACTTTATCTTGAAACAAGAGTCATGAGTGATATATGAATATTGATTTGTCTTCTTTAGACAGCTAACAAGCAATAATATCAACACAAAAGTGAGAAAATTGTTTTCATAAATGTGATCATCATCTTGGTTAATAAAACATTCAGTATAGACAAACACAACAAAGTTTCCTCTTAAAGATTTTTGAAGTTCTTCTTTATAAAATAACTTCTCTAGAAGTCTAACAGGAACTTTGTATTTATATCTATACAAATGTTTCATTGAATCAAAAGATAAACCAGAAAAGAACAAGCATACCTCTTTTTTTGTGTGGCCAGACTCAATTCAATATTCAAACTTGACCAATAGATTCCGAACACAACTTTGAGTGGATTATGATATTCAATAGCTTTCTAACCATTGATTTCACTACTCTCACCAAATTCAGTACAACCAGTACATGAATCTGAGCTGTTGGCTCTTCTTCCAATAAATGTTGTAAACAACCTTATGGAAGATGTCTCTACTTCTTTCCTTGATATATGTAGCAGATACATTATGATACTCATATTTCTATAAGACCATACATGTAACTACAAACAGACTCTTCTTTGCCTTACATCTCAATCTAATAGCAAAGCCATAAGTCACTCCAGAGTATAAGTCTAGAATGAGATATGATAGGAACATAATCTTGTTCTAAACAATGTCAATAATCTCATTATCTGGGATTAAATCTTTTGACTTTGAAATCATTGACAAGCTCAGAACCAGATGGTGTTAGCTATCAAAAATTGACATAAAGCATATCAAAGTACTGTCTTAGTACGACTGACAAAACTCAAAGAGAAGTTGAAGATTTCTCATAGAAATTTCTTTTTAAAAAAACTTCCATGATGATCCTCAACCAAGAAGCAATGAAGTTTCTTAAGATATCGCCTTAAAGAACAAACTCCATACTATCAAATATTTTGAAGCAAGATAGCTTTAACAACATATCTTGCTCTTCAATACTTGATATTTATTTCAGAACACAGATGCTTCTTTTCATCTGTATCTTGCACTAATATCAGCTTCAAAAGACTAGTCATTGAAGAGCATCTGATATTAGGTTCTGGTAGTGTTTCTTCTTGCTTTCAGATTTGGGAGATCAGTTGAAATACAAGTATTTTAGAAACTTCTAAAGTTACTCTTCTAACAGCAGATATTATAATCCATTCACTCAGTATCGAAGTGCTTTTGATAAGAAACCTAAGTCTCTCATCATCAGCCATTCCTAGGAACTGAGCAAAATAGAGAAGGTCGTTTGTTGAATATTTTTTCATCATCTAACTTCATTTCTTTTCTTTGAAGATTGCAAGACAAATCTTCAGAACACAACAGATTCAAGATGTAAATATCAAAAAGAAACTGTGACTTTAGATTTAAGTCTAGGAACAATCTTCTCAGAATTTTCTTGAAAAGATTAGATGAAGTGCAACTACTTCAAGCTTCAAAATCTGGTCCCCACAAATCTAAGCGCAAGAATTCAAAGATAGTCCAAGCATCATACATATCAATGATGTTGATATACTCAAAAGTGAGATAAAGCATCTACCAGAATGCAACTACCTCTGAAGATATTCAATGAGCATCTTCTGAGTTGTTGAAAGAGATTTTCAACCATCAACTTCTATAGCAATACCTCTTTCAAGGATATTCTATGGACCTTCAGCAACCCTTTATCTAGTCCAATGAGTTAAAAATATGTTTAGCTTTTCCATCATTTAAATTCACTCGAGTTATTCATTTGAATATGGTAGGAAAAGCCGTATGATATTTTTCATGTGGCACTTGATTCCTTCTTGAAGAAGAAATATACTTTTCTTATTGGATCATTATTTGCGCCACTGTTAAGTGTTAAGCACAAACCAAGCTCTGATACCAATTGAAGGTGTGAAAAGTACACAAGAAGGGGGGTTGAATTGTGTTTCATGTTTTATTTTAATTTAACTTCTGATCTGAGTTTCAGAATCAGAACTAGTATTCATATTCTGTTTAATTCATTAGCAGCGGATATAATAGAAGTAAATAAAATAACAACAGAAGAAACAACTGATTTATCCTGGTTCCTCCCTTAACTGAGAGTACACCAGTCCCCTTGCCTCACAAGAGATTTTCATTATAACCACTTCTTGATTACAATCGCTTATGCTCCTCATAAGATGTTTACAACTGCTCAGACCAAGTTTCGGAGACTTCCTTTACTTAGAGAACATGTCTAAGACTTTCCCTTGCTCACACCTTCTGACCGAGCCACCTACTCCAAGGTCTTCAGCTTAAGACTTCCCCATTCTTAGAGCACATGGCTAAGACTTCTCTTGCTCACGCCCTCTGACCGAGCCACATGCTCTTCTGGTCATCAGACTGAGACTTCCCCTTGCTCAATCTCTCTTGACACCTATTGCTCACGCCCCTCAGACGGAGTCTTCCCCAATGAGATTTTCACATCTCAAGCACTTAAGCAATGAGACTTACGTGGCTTAAGCATCTTGGATCAAGACTTTTTGCTTGAATCCCAATGAGACGAGACTTTTTGGCTAAGCACATAGCAAGAGACTTAATCTAAACTACTGAAGGCTCAAAAAAATAGAGAACGAGGTGTACATGATGCAAGCATCAGTGGTACAGCAAATCACCATAACAAAGACTTAAAGCCCTCAAGATTTCTAAGATATTTAATGATAACAAATCTTAAGGCTTTTACAATTACAACCTAAAACAGAAAATTTGCATATTACATTAGAGTTGATAATTGATTGATCTTGCTACTCCTTCATCAGAAGAATCCTTGTTAAGATTCAAACTTGAATCTTTAGGCATATATATAGCCTTTGGAGAAACTAGCCGTTGAGGAAGTGTCTTAATCAAGTGTCTTTGCCTTTACTCCATAGTACAAGAGACGTTGAAGATAGATGCGCAACAGATTATGAATCCAGTCTATAACGTGTTTAACCTTAGATTATTCAAGATGTTTTGTACTGATAGAGCCGTTGGGAGCAGACATCCGTAGAACCTACCTGCTTTTCTTGAGCCTTGCAATCTTGTAGACTCGAGATGACATGCTGATAAGATAATACAACTTGCTTTCTATAGTACGGACAATCCACAACTTTATCACCAACTCTAAATGGTATCAGATGCTGATACACAATTACCAAGTGTAGAAACTCGTCTGAATGCTGAGGCCTTCAGCTCAGAGTCTGCTTCAAGCCACACTAGCAATTGTTCTTCAGACTCTGCCACCAGAAGCTAACAATGAAGTAACTCCCAAGTGTGTCTGAGTAAAATAGATTCTAATTATTTATGTACAAGAACAAGAACCTGTATAAATAAAAGACACGTCAAATAAACCATTGTTCTCTTAATGCTTCTGTTGTCATCAAAACTATAAGAGAATAAGTCATGAACAAATCTTGTTCTAACAGAGCATTATGGAGAGACTCACACTTGAGGAGGAGTGTTGAGAAAAAGCAAATGTGAGTTAAGAACTTTGAGAAACAAAGTGTTGGGAAGTCCCACATTGATTAAAAAACTGGAGACTTGTGCATTTATAAGTGAGAGAACCCACACGCCTATCACCTTAAAATTTTGGGGGAATATGTGGTGGGTCTATCACTAGCACTACTACAAATAATATCTTTCACGATGAAGCTTTCATCTCAGCTATTAAAAACCGAGGTCAAAAAATCTGAAACGCACCATTTATTTTTTTAATTAAAAAACTTAATCTTTTACCTTTGTTTTTCCAAAAATCGACATAAAAAGTTGGCAAGATTTTAGCTTCGACTCCCAGCGCTTGCAATTTTATGTTTTATTCAGAACTAAAAAGGCGCCATTATTTTTTATAGTTTTCACGTCGGATATGTTCCGTCGGTTTTTAATAAAACCATGATAAAAAATGTCTTTACAATTTTTTATTCCTTTAGATTTAATGTTAAATCTCATTCACTTTTTGCGCCCTATCTAGAAAACGACATTGAAACACTATTCTTCTCAAGCGAACGAAACTGAAACACCATTATTCTCCAAGAAGGAAAGAAGCTCGAACCTTAAACTAATTACTTTTCTTAGAGTCTCTCATCACATTTTCGGTATGTACAAATTCTACATACTGTTGTTGTTGCTGCTTGTTCTTGTTGTTGTTGCTTTTGTCATTGTTGTTGTTGTTGTTGTTGTTATTGTTGTTATTTTGGTCGTTGTTGAATTTGTTGTCTCATTATTGTTGTTTTTATTATGATTTTTGAGACTTATGCGATTCATTCACTACTACGGAAAACATATACAACAACGGTTGAAAAAGGGATAACATCACGTGTGACCTGTCGTTGTTACGTAGGGTGTGGTTGTATATGCGCAACTTACAATCACGGTCTAATGACCGTTGTCGAAAACATGAATGTGCGCTATACCTTTAGGCAAATAACATTTTATAACGGTTATTATAAATAACCGTTGTTGAAAGTACCCAGGGTTTCTTATATAATATGTAGATTGCTTGTTTTTCAATAAATCTCACAACAACATACAACCATTCAAATTGATGAAGAAGTATATAATCTGAAAATTAAACTATTCTTGAAAACCAACTTACACAAACCACTGTTTTCCAAATTGCATGTGTCTCATCATTCATTTCCCGCTCTTTAACATATAGATTGTGGTTCAATGGTCTAAGTCCTTCATCACATCAATTCCTTCTATTCTAGTTTAATTCGAATAATATCAATAAATTGTTGTTATATAAATTAAACTGTAACAGAAGATATGGATGTGTTGAAGGAATCAGGTCATTGAACCACATCCTAAATTTTAAACAACGGGAGATGAATGATGAGACGAATGCAATTCAGAAAACATTGATTGATATAATTTGGTTTTCAAATACAACTTAATTTTCAAATTATAAGTTTCTATGTCAATTTAAAGGAAATGTATTTTCATTGAAGGGTTAGTGAAACAAACAATCTACATAGCATATAATAAACTTAACTTCATACAACAGCACAAGATATTATGTAATGTTTTGAGAATTTTATAAAGAACAAACATTGCTAAGTCACAAGAAGCTTCTTTCTTGTGACTTAACAATGTTTTGTTCTTTAAATTCTTAAAACATTAATCAACAACAACAACATACAACAACATTTATCAACAACACAACAACATACAACAAAATAAGATTCAAGGACAACAATAGGAACATACAACAACAACATACAACAATATATGATATTATGTAATGTTTAAAGAACACACCTTTTTTAAACTAATTGTGGATCTGGAACAAATTAGGATTTTCATCTAGTTTATGAAGTTATGAAGAAGAAGTACAAGGTGAATGAAGTTAACATAACAACTTCATACTTCTTGTATTTTTCTTCATAACTACACAAACCATATGTATCATAGCCAAAGTATACGCTTTTTTAAGGTGGTAAAGACGAATCTGAAAAAAATGAGAACATTCACCAAATAAAAAAATGAGAACCCATTTTTAACAAGAAATGTAAACTAAATCGAAGCATAAGTTTAATGAACGAACCTGAAATATGATTAAAGAGTATCATAGCGATTGGTGAAGATGAATCTGAAGGTTTAAGAAAGTTTAAAGAGTGACATGGATGTTAGGGTTATGTTATGAGAGAGAAGAGTGAAATATGTGATAAGTGTCAATTTGTAGTGTTTTGTATATATAGTTTTGTGACACTTATCATGTTTTAGTGTAATTTTATTGAATAATTCTCCAACTTTGTGTATAAATACATTAGTTAGTGTATACTTGTGTTTTTGATTCATTTGTGTAACAATTAATAGTTTTCCATTCATTTTGAAGGTAATTTAGCATTGTTGGAGCAATGAGTAATAAAATCTCCAGGATGTACCATTTAGATCAATAAAAGGAAGAAGGCAAAGAAAGAAAGCCATTGTATAGAAGCTGGAAGCCAAAACAAAGAAGTGCAGTCAGACAGATTTCGCTGGGCGAAGCTAGTGTCGCTGGGCGATACTGCCTTTCGTCGGGTGAGTTACACCAGAAGATTTGCTGACTGTAATGCTCCGTCGGGCGAAGCTTCCTTCCGCCGGGCGAAACTGCCTTTCGCTGGGTGAAGCAACGGCGAGAGGAAATAAGGAAATTCGGCGAGAGGAAATAAGGAAATTCCAGTAGCATTCCATGTTTTTGAGTTTTCGTCGGGCGAAGCCTTATTTTCCCGGGCGAAATTAGATATTTATTGCCAGGCTATTTAAGTACGCAGCTGATGTGAGTATAATAAAAAGCTTCGCCTGGCGAAACCATTCTTCCGTCGGGAGAAGCGTCTGAGATAGAATTTTGCATATAATTCATTTTACTTCATTTTTGTTAGGTTATGTTGTTTGGGGGTGATTTTTGCTCACCCAACTTCATCAACCTCATTCTTTGGTAGAGATAGCTAGAAAACAACTTTGAAGCTTGCACACGGAAGAACCGGGGTGGATTGATCGTCGATCGACTTTGACAATCCGCGAGTTGTTTGGTTCATTTCTCTTCTTCTTTGTGTTTTTCTTCTTAGTTGGGTTGTGTATATGTATTTACTCTGAACTCATGTACATTTGTCGCCCATGGCGTTGTATGAAACTTGTTTTACAAATCTTTATTGGTGATTGTCCTTGACTTTTACTTTATGCCCGGGGTTTGGGTTGTGTTAGAGATAAACATCGCGAACTTCGATTATGGATGATTATCTGTTAGTTTTTGGATGCTAGAGATAGATTTAGAGCTAACAATCTTCAATAGGCGTCGGAACTTAATGCCATCCGTGTCTTGAGTCGAGTGCGAGAGTGTCGACGATGGTAGCACGGTTGCTCTCTCAGCTCAGTGTGTCAGAGATGAACACTGTTGTGAGCGATGCTGGGTGATATTGAGGAGTATTGTAGGTTGAATATAACTGGTCGGTAAGTTTAAGTTTGTGAGGAGTGAATTATGTGCATGCCGGATAAGTTTCTTTTCTCTGAAGAATGAATTCTTTTTATGTTGATATTTACTTTTCTGTTTTCTTGTTTGAAACCATTATAATCCAAACTCATAAACACGAGAGATTGTCTAACGACATTCTTTCCCTCGAACCGATCTCTGTGGACACGACATAAATCCCGAAGGGAATTCTTCCGAAAATAAATATTTTTGCTGCTTGCCGCTATTCCGCAACCAACAAAATGGCGCCGTTGTTGGGGATTGGTTTTGATATTGAATCACATTGCGATAGTTTCTTTGTTTTTGAGTTTTGTAGATATCGTACATATTGTCTATTTTCACTTGTTTATATTGATACTTGTACATTTTAATGTTTGTTTAAGTGTTTGGTTAGGACACTTTCTTTTAGTTTGCGCGGTGAGGCATCACTATGGCATGAAGGAAGGAAGTTACTAGCTAAGCACAGTAAAGGCGTCGAGCTTACGACGTAAAACAACCATGTTGTATTATTTTCTTTTGTTGTTGTTTAGTTTAGGTAGTATGGTGCAATTGTCTAAACAAATTTAAATCGGACCAACTCTGAAATTTCAAATCTTCACTTTTAAATTTGTTTAGACAATTTCTGCAGGTCTTTTAGTGTTCATATTAATAGTTTTTGTGTTTGCCTTTGAGCTTGTTTTGAGTTGCTTGAGGAAATTTGGTGATGTTCCAAGTTTGATCGTTTCAACTTGCGAATGCGTGGTAATGACAGTGTTTAAAGTTTGGTACACGTCCAAGGTTTGTGTTTATCGCTTTCTTGACTTTAGCATATTCATGATACTTAGGCATTTTACAAACTTCCATGCCATTCATTCTTTTGTATACTTGTTCTTGTTGTGAATCACTTTAGTTCCCACCTTTTTGTGAGGTAGCTTTCCATTGTTCATATATGCGGAGTACCAACATTCCTGTTCTAACTGGATTTTATTATGCTTAATCTTTTGTTTGTGTTGATTATTTGAAAGCATTAAAAGGATCAAGGCATTTTGTTTCATTTTGAGCACAACTACCTAGCCAAATAGTCATTCACCATGTGAGCGGGTGATCATTCGTAACCCCTTTGAGCTTTTTGATCCATGTTTTATTTGAACTTAATCCTTGTCTATGAGTATTTAGTTCACTTATTTTTGAATGGATTTTGTTTTTTCTTGAACCCTCAACTTTGTGTTGTTGTATGAATTTTTGCCTTGCCTTAGAAAGTAGGGAGTATTCACATGATGATGTGGTTGAATTCAAGTTGGGGAGAGATTGATTGTTTACTCATTGGTTCATTTCTATGAGGTTGAAAAAGAAAAGAAAAAAGAGAAAAATATGAAAAAGAAAAAAAAAAAAAAGAAAAAGAAAATCCTTGAGAAAGGAAACAAAAAGAGTTCAAATAATTGTGCTAAATAAGTATTGTGTTTTGTGTAACACTTGGGATTTTGGAAGAAGTTGATTGGAATTTTGTGTTTGAGTCTTTGTGAGTTGATCACTCCCTTAGGTTTAGGCAAGTTTTTGTTTCAATTACCTTTAGAAATTGCCCCTTGTTTGTTTACCCGATCACGCTACAACCTTGAAAGTCCTTGTGATTCTTGCCTTTGTATGTTCAATGTGAATTTTTGGATGGTTGCATAATTTAGTCTATTGTTTGCATGATTGTTGTGTGAGTGATAAGTACACCATTGTGTTTTTCATCTACCGACGATTGTTTTTGCTAGGTGTGATTCACTTTGGAACTTGTGTTATTTTAGGATGTTTGGCATGATTTTTGTATTTTCCTTTTGTTTCGTGATTATGTTAACATTGTAGCTTAGTGGTAAGTATTCACTTTGTGTGTACCGTTTTTGTTTTGAACCATACATTTGTTTTCCATTTTCAAAACTTGTTGATTTGTGATTCTTGGATTATCGTCTTTTGTTTCTTTAAGTTGTTTGGCTTTGTTTGAGGACAAACAATTATGTAAGTTGGGGAGAGTTTGATAAGTGTCAATTTGTAGTGTTTTGTATATATAGTTTTGTGACACTTATCATGTTTCAGTGTAATTTTATTGACTAATTCTCCAACTTTGTGTATAAATACATTAGTTAGTGTATACTTGTGTTTTTGATTCATTTGTGTAACGATTAATAGTTCTCCATTCATTTTGTAGGTAATTAAGTATTGTTGGAGCAATGAGTAATAAAAGCTCCAGGATGTACCATTTGGATCAATAAAAGGAAGAAGGCAAAGAAATAAAGCCATTGTATAGAAGCTGGAAGCCAAAATAAAGAAGTGCAGTCAGCCAGATTTCGCTGGGCGAAGCTAGTGTCGCTGGGAGATACTGCCTTTCGCCGGGCGAGTTACACCAGAAGATTTGTCGACTATCATGCTCCTCCGGGCGATGCTTCCTTCCGCCGGGCGAAACTGCCTTTCGCTGGGCGAAGCAGCGGTGAGAGGAAATAAGGAAATTCCAGTAGCATTCCATGTTTTTGAGCTTTCGCCGGGCGAAATTAGATATTTGTTGCCAGGCTATTTAAGTACGTAGCTGATGTGAGTGTAATAAAAAGCTTCGTCGGGCGAAGCCATTCTTCCGCCGGGCGAAGCGTCTGAGACAGAATTTTGTATATAATTCATTTTACTTCATTTTTCTAAGGTTATGTTGTTTGGGGGTGATTTTTGCTCTCCCAACTTCATCAACCTCATTCTTTGGTAGAGATAGCTAGAAAACAACTTTGAAGCTTGCACACGGATGAACCGAGGTGGATTGATCGTCGATCGGCTTTGACAATCCGCGAGATGTTTGGTTCATTTCTCTTCTTCTTTGTGTTTTTCTTCATTGTTGGGTTGTGTATATGTATTTACTCTGAACTCATTTATATTTGTCGCCCATGGCGTTGTATGAAACTTGCTTTACAAATCTTTATTGATGATTGTCCTTGATTTTTGTTTTATGTGCGGGGTTTGGGTTGTGTTAGAGATAAACATCACGAACTTTGATTAAGGATGATTATCTGTTAGTTTCTGGATGCTGGAGATAGATTTAGAGCTAACAATCTTCAATAGGCGTCGGAACTTAATGTCATCCCTGTCTTGAGTCGAGTGCGAGAGTGTCGACGATGGTAGCACTATTGCTCTCTCAGCTCACTGTGTCAGAGATGAACACTGTTGTGAGCGATGATGGGTGATATTGAGGAGTATTGTAGGTTGAGTATAACTGGTCGGTAAATTTAAGTTTGTGAGGAGTGAATTATGTGCATGTCGGATAAGTTTCTTCTCTCTGAAGAATGAATTCTTTTTATGTTGATATTTACTTTTCTATTTTCTTGTTTGAAACCATTATAATCCAAACTCATAAACGCGAGAGATTGTCGAACATCATTCTTTCCCTCGAACCGATCTCTGTGGACACGACATAAATCCCGGAGGGAATTCTTCCGAAAATAAATATTTTTGCTGCTTGCCGCTATTCCGCAACCAACAATATGTTAGGGTTTTCATTTGAGAGAAACAATTGTTATGTACTGAATGATAGATACTTTCTCTTATATAGTAAAAATTATCACATTTCATCACGGTTAGAAGGAAAAACCGTGATATAATACATAACTTTTACAACGGTTCTTTAGTAACACCGTGGTTAAATCTCTCACAACTTATTTATTTCTTTATGAACTCAATTATTAGAGAGGTATTAATTATTGTTATTGCTATTTCTCATTACTGTTGTGATTGTTGTTTTTATTTTTGTTGACTTGTACTATTTTTTTGTAAAACAATAATATATAGTGATATAAATGAAAAAGTATATATAACAATAATAAATATTTTCATTAAGAGGGCCAAGAGGGCGGAGTAGATAAATTATTTCATTACATATTGTCAATGTCGGAACAAGAACCCCTAGCATCAAAGGAATCTTCATAATCTATGACGCTTTACTCACTACCCTCGTCAGAATCATAGCAACAAATCTTCCTGGGCACCTTTTTCTTCTTCTTCTTCAGCTTCTTCTTTTTCTTCTTCTTGGCCTTCCTAACCCTAAGTGTATCCCTGACAGCGCTTGATCCAGATGGTTGGACCTCTTTAGTTGACTGATGATCATGGTGTTGTATTGTGGTGACTTCAGTTGAGATATTGCTGTTAGCATTTTCAGATGGAGAACTCATGTTGCTATATCTAGCTTAGAAGAATTGTTTTGAAGAAGTGGAAATTCATTATATCAAACTATGCCTTTATAGAAGAG
Organism: Lathyrus tuberosus; assembly: GCA_022829125.1. Lineage (NCBI taxonomy): Eukaryota > Viridiplantae > Streptophyta > Magnoliopsida > Fabales > Fabaceae > Lathyrus > Lathyrus tuberosus. The sequence goes on from JALAZF010000048.1 coordinate 13,172,555, forward strand.
GTTGAAGATGAAAGATCTAATGATTTAATGCTTGAAATGATTACTTCCAATGGTTGATATTCTTAAATGACATTGTGACCGTCTTGAAAACTGAAGAAAAATTTCAATCATCATTATAGTTGGGAAGAGCGTTTGTATCTTTAGGGAAGTGCAAAGGTTGTACAGATAATATTACAATAGTTAATTATTAAATTCGTGATTAAATAATCTGCATTTTTTATTTATTTATGGATTTAAGTGACGCACGCTTTTTGTAATAGGAAAAAATGGAAAAAAAAATGCAGATGTCAAGATTCGAACCATGTACAACTCACTCTATAGCCATGGTTGTTTCTATCAACCGTGATAAAATGACTTTCAAAAAAATAAATCAGTATTAGGCGCATCCAGTTTCATATATAACAACGATAGATGGAATGACCGTGGTAATATTTTGTTACCGAATGTGAATTTTGTAGTAGTGATTTTTTTGGTTATGTACTATTTTGATTTTAATTTCGGAAATTGTATGTGATTATAGATCGTAGTTGGATGAAAGTCAATAGATTAAGTAAACAACATAAGAATGGAGCGATGTAATTTCTTGAATTCGTGGAAAAGAATCTTCCTAACGATAATGAGATTTTTTGGGGTCCTTGTAAATTTTTTCGAAATACGCAAACACCTCCAAGTGTTATTATATTCAATCATTTAGTTTGTGATGGAATTATTCCAAATTTCATGAAATGGGTAAGGCATGCTGAATAGACAAAAAAAGACCTTTGTTAAATACAGTTGACAATGACGATGAACTTATGAATGATACTCTAGAAGACATGATTCGTGATATTGGAATAGATGCTTTCAAGAAATCTATGGTGGTAGATACTTTGCAAAGATACATGGAAGACTCGTTGTATACGGGATGCAAAAGTTTTACAAGATTGTCAGTCGTGTTAAGACTATTTAATCTTAAGGCAAGAGGTGGGTGGATAGATAGAATTTTCACTGAATTACTTGAATTGTTGAAAGAAATACTTCCAGAAGGTAACAAGTTGCCGAACCATAGTTATGAGGCCAAGAATATATTATGTCCAATGGGTTTGGACTATGTCAAAATACATGCATGTCGTAATGATTTCATATCTATAATATAAGAAAAGTTGATGTTCTGGAAATCTCAATATTGCCCTAAGCTCTAATTCTGCCACGTCATGATATTAGGGGTATTTTGCGTCTAGAAATTACTTTTTCCAACCGATGATGTCATATTGTTCAAATGCAACTTCATGTTTATAGAACTAAGGCATGATGTAGTGGGATGATGATGTCACAAGATACAATTTGGTTCCAAAGTAACTATCTGAATATAATTCTTTTATGTTTTCTCTTCTCCCAAAACGTGTTATACCCTTTTCATTTTGTGCTTTCTATTCTCTCTCTTCGATCATCTTCTTTCTCTGCCGTCTTCATCATCATCTCTCTTCTCTCTCTTTTTCTTTCATTCACAGGTTTGGCTTAGGAATTGCACAGGTTGTTTTATTCTTTATTTTCTTCTCCATCTTCTTTGATAACAAGGCAGTGATGATTTTTTAAATATTTGATTCGAACATTGGGTGTAGAGTTGTTTCATGGCTAGGCGATTATGTAGCTGTGGAACAACATTAGTTGTATTTCGTGCAGATGCTAGATGCAGCCATTGGGAACCTTTTCTATCACATGTGCAAGAATATGTGAATCTGAACCTTCTTTTGTTCATTCGTCTGGGAAAATCTGTTTGATAATTAGGGTTTTTTGTTTGTAAATGCTGAAACCCTAAAAAGGTTATTTTTTATACAATTGGTGTTATCGGGTACTGAAAATGTGTAGCATGTTATTTTGACACAAAATCTGAACGAAGAACCCTAGATCTGTAAGTATGTTGTTTTTTATTCTATTTAGACTCGATATATAAGCCTCTATGGTTGAGTATTTGAATGGTTGTTGCCTCCATTTTTCTAATTAATTGCTTTGATAGTGATGCTAATTAGTTGCTTTGTTGCAGGTGGTATAGGGTAAAATGTCGATGGTTGATGCAGTGCGACATCTTCTGGAAAATGCGCAACAAGATCCTCATAACCACCACTTTGTTTTACTTTCTGATAGGTAATGTAGTCTATATTTTTTTCATGGTTAGTTTGTTTATTTTAGTTTATGATCTTCTTACATTGGTTTTGTAGCTGTGTGCCGTTGTATAAATTTGATTATATTTTCGATTATCTGAAGTATACAAATATCAGCTTTGTAGGCTGGTATGTCATGTTTCTTGCCAACAGAGCTCTATCGTCCTTGCAGAAGCCTACTCCACTCTTCAATGGTTTCTCATCATAATTTGTTTTCTTCCACTACGTTTTGACAAATATTATAAGATTTCATATAATCACCAATCCACAACAAAGCTGAGAAAAATAAATCTTATATCTTGATCTTGACTTCTATACAGCTTAATGTCAAACTCTTCTATTAAATTTTTACTCGATTCTCGCTTCTTGAATCTTCCAGCTTCACCAATCTTCTTCAAGTCTTCGTGTGTGGAAATCACCCCTTGATCCCAATGATTTCTTGAGATGAAATATTCGAAGATTGAGAAGAATTTCACCTTGTCTGTAGCCTTCCACACAATCACTACCAAGATCAACTAAAGAGAAGAACATCCTTCTTTTCACTGGAATTTTTCACTGCCAGTTACAACCCCAATTTTGCAAGCTTCCTAAAAATCTTAACAAACTCTTCAAGAATGATTAGTTTCAAGACATGTCTCCCTCAAAAATTACAAATCTTCGTAATCAATATATGAATCTACACAAGAGGCTGAAGATGAAAAAAAATTATGTTTGCAAGAGATTTTCAATTTTCAAAAATGAAGTTTGTTAACTCTACAAAATCACTCTAAAAGATGTTATCAGTTATGTTTATTTTATTTTTTGGGAATGATATGACAAAGGAATTTATATGTTCTTGAGATTAAGCACAAAAATGGATGAAAAAAGTTAGTTAGATTCGAGTCAAGAACATTTCATGATTTGAGTCAAATGATAAAGTAGAGTGAAATATGATCTCCTAAAAAAAGCTACCCATTTTCTCATGAAAAACAGGAAAAACGTGGAAAGCATTGTGATTTGAGTCAGTTGAAAGTGTGACTCAAGTCAAACTGGGCAGTGGCTAACAGGAAGTGTGCGATTCAAGTCAGTGCAACTTATACTTCGAGTCATAGTGTTGCATGATTTGAATCAGTGTAAATTGTGATTCGATTCACAGTCACCAAAAACTTCGTATTCTCGTCTGTTTGATTTGATTCGAGTCATGGATTGTGAGTGACTCAATTAATTCCTAATAAATCTCAATTTTTCATGTTTTTTAAAGTAGTCTGAAATTTCACTTCCCATATTACTCGAACTAACATCAAATATGGTTCTTGTTCCATTAACTCGGTAAATTTACTTAAAGCATCATGATCAAACTCAAATACAAACAATTAAATTATGCATGCTAAAAAAAATGAATTGATTCAAAATTCAACCTAAAGATGTGCAATCGATTATGCGGCTCAATAACCAAAAGTAAATGAAATTAAAGCTTAGAAGACAAGCAATAAAATTGTGCATTCTCTCCCTGAATGCATTAGCGACATGTAACTTCAAGTTTGGTTGTTTACAATGCCTTTAACTTTGGTAATCATTATTTGCATATTCGATGAAGAATGATGAAGTAATCCACCTACTAAAATAGGGAATCCAAATTACCCAGGATTTTATTGGTCCTTAAATCATTTAGATGTTGGTCCATGTTCCTTCTTTGAATAGGATGGAGAGGACTCTGCCTCAGTCCATTGAGTTGGATCTTCGAGGGGAAGCCTCATCGGAGCCTGTTGGAGGTGTTAGTGTCCTTAGTGATAACCAACGGGTGTCACATAAATTAGGTCATCTGTCTCTTGTCCTTTTGGTAAGGCCCAATCTTCGCGCTCTGAAAGAGCATTAGGCGTTTACTTTGGAAGAGGATTTCTTATAGCTTGCCAACTTGACTGGCAAGGCTCTTAAGGAGGAGCTGTTGAATTTGGCGTATTACACTCAGTGTGCTTCAACTACTTCGGCTATAGAAGGGGTTGGTTTCCTATTTGACTCGCGTCGTTAGGAGAAAAGGCTACTAGAGAATAGTATCCTAACCCGACGATTCTGCAAGATACGTACCTGCACAAAGTACAAAACAATTTTGTTTCTCTTACCAAGATAGGTTATGCTTTTAGGGCATTCAACCTTCATGGCTCGTTAGTCAATCAGGTAAAATGCTCTTAATGAGGGACATAGCAAGGAATGATAAGGCTATCTTTTTAGTGTGGGCTACTTTAATTGCTACCAAGGCATCTCTTTCTGCTGTTTAGAGGGATCTTAAAAAATTGCGCCTTGAGAACACCTCCATGGCTCAGAGTTTAAATGTATCATCCAATGATGGTCTCAAAACCATTTTAGAATCCTTTGAGAATGCTTTGCAAGAAGAACATTTTTATTCTCCCATGTGTATTTCCAAGGAACAAGTACGGTCAGACCATACGCTTAAAGATGAAAATATCATCTCACTTAGGGATTAGCTTTTTTTGTAATACCTTGCACTAAGAAGTGTGAGTAAAATGAAATTGACATTGTAATATTGTTTTTATTTGTTTAAGATCTACACCCTCTGGTCACAATTATAAGCAAAATTAAAAAAAATTCACACTGTATAAAAAAGTTAGTTAAGTGCAATTTTTATTTTTTTTATTTCATGTACAATCAAAATGTATGAGACTCACCGGAACCTCTAGAGTGGTTAACCACCTGCCATACTCCAAATTTTAACCGATTTCCCTTGTATAGTTTTTTTAAAGCTTTTTATTTTGAATTGGTCAATTAGCTCAGTTAGGAGTATAACAAGGAGGTCAAACACAAGGTCATGGGTTCAAAATGTTATTGTACCTCTTTTTTGCAGTTTTCTTTTGTTTTGTTGTTTTTATTAAAAAAAGTTTTAAAAAAAAGTTTATTTTTTATTTTTAATATACCTTTTCATTTTTTATTATTTTTTTATTTTTTATACTTTTATTTTATTTTTATTTTTTATGTTTTATTTTATTTTGATAACTTTTCTTAATTAAAAAAACATTAAAAACAAATATCCACGTGTCACGCCATGATTTGTTCTTGTGTTAAACTTAATAAAAAAAAAGTTCGCAATGAGTGGAGAATGAGGGGCGCTGCCCCTCCTCCTTTTTAAGGTTTTTTTCCTGTTTTTTTTCTTCTTTTATTATTTATCATTTAATGATGTTATTTGCAACTAGGGTTTGTGTGAAAAATAGGCCTTAAGTGTTGGTCTATTTCACGTCACTTTTACTTTCACACACTTCTTAATTTTTTTTGTGTTTTTGCTTGTTGTTTATTTATTTTTAATTTAATTTATAATTGTTTAATTTTTAATTTAGATTTTAAATAGTGAATTTAAAATTTTAATTTAGATAATTAAATTGTTTGTTTAACTTATAAATGATTCATAATAAAAAATAGAAAAACACTACTCTTATTCCATTTAATTCAAAAAGTAACAAAAATATTCTTTTCATTTTAATTCAAAAAAATACCTCATCCTTTTAAATTATAAAAGATACAAATAAATCAATCCTTTCATCTGTGAGTAATACATGGGCATGTACATAAATCAAACTTCTTTTAAAATTAAATTAAATGAACGATTTTGCAAATAAATAGATAAATGGATGCACATCCACTATGTTTATGAGTATTTGATTGATTGACGCTCGTCGCGTCTGTCAATTACTCAAAAATAAATCAATCTAAAAACAAACTCAACACATCAAATGTATTTTGTGCCCTTACACAATTTATTCAAAAATATTTTCATAAAAAGAATAAGTTATGTCATTTCGACGCAAAACACAAATTAGCGCTTAAGCCTCCATCCTGCGAGCATATAAGCCAAGTTTAAACGCAAGAATTCAAATTAATCATATTCTATAAAATCAACCAACATAAGGTTTTTTTATACGAACTACGATGCTATGATTTTCTCACTGCAAAATAAGAATACGTAGGCACGAGGTTTTGAAACCTTGACGAGCTCAATAATTAAATAAAAATTTTTCTTGTTTCTTTTATAATTAATTTCTTTTCTTGTAAATATATTTTCGTAAGTAAAATAAAAATAAAACAAAAATCCTTAACAAACCATCAAGCTTAGAAATATAGGAGGTTTCTATTTAATATAATAGATGTGAGAGGTGCTATTATCTTCCCCTCGCATAACCGACTCCCGAACTCTAATTTGGTCGCGATGAACATTCTATCCTTTCCTTTACCCCCCTAAGGTTTTATCGTTATTTCCCCTTTCCTTAGAAATGACTAAAATTCGGTGGCGACTCTGTTAGTCCATCCGCGAGCGTGCAATGCGCTTCGTGAGTTCATATTTTTTGAGATGCAACACTACCAAGAGGATAGTGGACCGATTATATCCATTTTAGTGGTTTTTCCACTTTATTTGTGTGTGTGCTTTGCTTTGTGGGGTTTTTATTAATTTAGGCATACTCTTGTGGTGTTTATGACAACACCTATAAGTTTTTGCGTTCGGGCTTTGATCCCTTAGGTTGTACCCCAGATTCGTTGTTACCTTACATGATCACAAAGAAAAGAGATATTTCAAAACTTATGGTTTGTTCATTAGTAATGGAGAGATCACAATGAACTTTGTGAAGTAAATAGTCACATAAGAAATATTATCAAAGATAAAACTGTAAACATAACTAGGTGCACCTACCACAGCTTATTCTTCCTGGTTTATAGCTTGTCGGGTCATTAACCATATATTTCACATTATGGTCCTCTTTGCAGCCTAATTTCTCCCTTAATGAGTTATTATGCTTTAAGTCATTCTAAAAGATCCAACATTTAAGACCTTCTTCAGCTCCTTCTACTTCCACAGTTACTTGTGTGAAACGGTCCATGTAGGGTCGTAAGCTCTCTTTCTTCCCCTATGTTATCCCACTGAGGGAAACTATTATCACTATTTGAATTTTTTTACCTGTGAAGCTCATGCAAAGATCAGTCCATGACTCAATGCTTCTGCTCAGTAGAGCTCTGAACTAGAGTATGGCAGATCTCGTAAATATTAGTGCAAATAGTTTTCACTTTGATGCCTCATTGGTAAAGATATAGTTCAAACATTCATCAACGAGTTGTATGTATTCGTCAAAATCTCTCTTTACATTATACTCTTTTAGCTACAGATGCTTCTCTAGTGACCTTGGTATCTGGTTTTCCAGGTTACAAGCACAAAGAGTATGCTTTTGTGGATTCTTCACAGGTGATTTCTCCACTTGTTCCACAGGAGGAGCGTGTCTACCTCGGCCTCCTTTGGGACCGTGGGGAGGAGTATGGTGTATTTTTTTTGTGATTTGGAGATTGCGGAGCTTTGTCACCATATGACATGGTCGCCTTAGGCATGATAGTTCGACTTCTCTTGGAAGTGGATTTCTACACTGTGTTCCCCCTCAGATTCTAGTTATGTAAGCTTTCTTTTAAACGAAATAATATTTATTCTATCTTGCGAGTTTTATTGATGAATTATGTTATACATACTGTTCCGTAACTTGTTTGCATATTGTATTCTAAGGCTAGCTTGTAACAACAAGAAACTAGGTAATGCTTATGATCTTGATGCTGAAAGTGGTGCTAGAGGTCTGAGTGAAGGCTCGCCTTATTAAAACTACGGAGCAAATCCTATGATCTAAGCATATTCAAGGAGACATGAATGAAAGTGACCTGATCCATGTCGCTTTGAGGAAGAGGTGGTGGATCTCTTGTGGCTTGAAAAGTAGCAGCGACTGATTTGTGCAAAGCGGCAGAGCGATTGAATTTAGATTAAGTCATTTTTAGGTGATTTTGAGATTAGAGATTTGAATCATAAATGATTTTTTATCGGAATAGATCAAAAGTAGCGGATCTGAAGTTCAATCTCAAGAACTCTTATTGTATTCGATTGAGAAAGGTATGGATTTATGAATTGAAAAGTATTCAATCACGGAAAATATAGGAAGTAGAAGTCTTTTCCCACAGACGTCACTATTGTTTCGTTATGGAACCAGAATTAATAAAAATATAGTTTATATTTGTAAGAGTATTTCTATTTGTATAAAAGTGTAGTTTCTATTTGAAGGATGCTTATTTAGAAGATAAAAAAGAAAAATAAACTTCTTCAAATTAGAAAATTGCACATAATAATTTAGAGGTAGTTATTTTTAAGAAATACTTGTATAGTGATAATACAGTTCCCTTTGCATAATCAACTCTAAGGCCTGAAATTTGATTTTAAATTTTTTTTATGTTTTAAAGAATTTTTCATTTATTTTCCTTTTCAAATAAACTTTAGGCAGCTTATTTATTTTTAAACTACCTTCGAGTTTTTATGCCAATACACTCTTGTTATATATATATATATATATATATATATATATATATATATATATATATATATATATATATATATATATATATATATATATATATATATATATATATATATATATATATATATATATATATATATATATCTTCCCATTAGAAGTAGAAGATGTACTTATGACATAAATTTATTTTAAATAAATATTATTTTAACTATGTATCATAAATTGTGCCAAAATTTAAACTAAAAATAAAATTGTGAAATAAATTGTTCCGAAAATTGACACAAATAAAGTTTTATTTATATTAAAGTTTCAACAATATTTCAAGACAAAAAAATTCCAAAAATAACACGTAATAACATGAATTAATCAACCACAATTACCCCCTGGTCCCCCGAACTGGAGAGAATATCCAACTTCACTCTCAACTAATCCATAATATTTAGCAAGAAAACAATTAGGTTTGTCAGAAACGGCTTCTATATGATATTCCTTGGGTAAAATACCCTCTGTAGAGTTATTAACTTGATATGTAACATATCTAAAGTAGCATGCATGAGTATATACGTGATCGGGAAAATATCCAGAACCCATTGGCGGACTAGGACCACCATTGGAAGATGATGTTCTACCACCCCAGCCTACTTGATGGGCGTTGTTCAAGTTGGAGAATAATGTTGCCGGAAAATATCCAAGCATCTCATTTTCATTAATTATCATCCAATTTTTTGTTTTAGGATCCTGAACACAAAAACAAATTGTATTATGAAATATATCATAGTTTGGCTTTAAAACTTTATTTTTTTTAAATAAGTAAATATATTCAAAGGAAATATTAGGAGTATTCCAATCCAATCAGTCCCAACAATAAATTGTGAACCCAACCCCTAACTAACGAACAATAATGCATCCACCATTTCATGTTAAATGTTAAATGAATAATTTATAATTCCTTGAAAATATTTGGTTGTAAAATAAAATGAAAACATTCATCTTCAATAATTAAGTTTAATATTTTTTCTTATTGGAGAAATTGCATAGTTTAAAAATGACCTGAGTAATAGACATTCCCAATTCAATCATACGTCCACCATAGATAGATGTAATATCAATTCGTCCGCCAAGATAGTTTTTTTTGCTAGTTTGAACAAATCCCGAACATTGTAAATTAAAGCACCCAGTTGTCTTGAAATTATCTGTCTGTCAAGTTTTTCAACATCAAATTATATAATGTTGAAATAAATCTTGTAATTAACATTAAAAAAACAAAATGAAATTCAATGCAATAGTAATGTACAAAATGTATAAACTTAAATTATTAGAAGAAATAAAAAGGACAACAAAATTTCTTACCGTCCATACTACATAAAAATGAGTTGCACCATCGTTGTATAATTGTGGAGCTACCTAACATCAATTCATTAAATCAAATTAACAAATCATACAATATATATATATATATATATATATATATATATATCACCAAAATTAAACTTACATGCCATCCCATTCCAATATAACTTGTGCTGTCAGGTCCATTTCGAACGTACATCACAGAAGAACTTGTTTGATCATTTTTAACATTAACATTATAAACACTATTCATTCCAGCAATTCCATTATAGTAGTCATAAATTCCAGGCTTTGATATGATTTCTGCATACTACATATACAATAATTTTGTGTAATTTATACAGTTGAAACTATTATAAAGTAATTAAAATGATAAGTATGGAAAACTAACAGGTACAACCAAAAACTTACATGGTTACCATGAAGATGATCAACCAAACCATTGTTAAAATATGATTTTCCTCCAATTAAGTTATTTTTAGTTGTTCTCTTAATGGGAACAGTTCCAGTTGGACACTCGTCTTCTTGAAGTCCAAATACAGCCTTAATTGATGAATTCTTCTCATTTCTTTCCCTAATTTTAAGTCTAAAGCTGGGTTTTTTCTATAGTTGATACACAAAAAATATATAAAAATTCAAATATAACAAAAATGATTGATAATTTTGTCATTATTCCAATTAATAGAGTGCATACCTGCAACTTATGATTCTTCAGCAAAGGATGATCAAAAGCTGGTTGATTATAAATATCAATGCAATCAACAATATATCCAAATTTTGTCTATAAAAATCATATTCAAACAAATGCAAAGTTAGTTATGTAACAAGACAAAGTTCAACAGTAACATATAAGAAAAGTATGCATGCATACATGAATACTCTTTAAGGGAACTTTATTAATCCTTGTTAACTCTTGCTCTATTTCCAAGTCCTCTTTCATTGTGTGGCATGTAATACATCCCACTAAACACACGAAAAAGAACAGTATATTTATCATTTTTATTGAAATATCTTGAAAAATAAAAATGATTTAATGTGAATTATTGTTTAGTTTTCTCTCATTTTATAGTTACGATTCAATGAATAATAATAACTGAAATTGAATTTAAAATTTTAAAAAATAGTTAAGTTCATAAATGTTAATTAATTTTAGATTTTTATTACCTATTTTTTTTATTATTTAAATCATGAATGTTTAGATTATTTTAGTGTCTATCTTGAAAATTACTAATTCCTAAAATGAATTTTATATTTTGATTTTTTTTAATGAATAAAAAGAAACAAAATCAGACTTCCCTCTTTCTTTGTTAAAAATTACTTAATATGGTAATTTGACACCAATCAGTTTTGGTTATATATCTGTTGTAAATAAATTTAAAATTTAAAGTTTGTTTTTAAAATAAATTAATATTAAAATATGATATAACATTCAATATTATTGTTTTATTGGATAAAGATATATACCAATATCTAATCAAATTTCAGATTTTGGGATTGGGAGTGTTCATCTTAATAAATTCTTTGATTTCATGAGTTTTATTTGGGTATTGATATCATTGTTTTATTGGATGAAAATATTGATACCCAATCAAATTTAAAGATATAAAAATATTTATCAATTTTATTTAAAAATAAATATAAATTTTAAATTTTATTTCGACTGAGCATTAATATCCAACTGAAACTAATGGTACCCAGCTGAAACTAATGGTCATAAAAAAAATTTATCATATTAATATGAACACTCAATTATCCTTCAATTGGATTGAATATCGATATTTTTGTCTAATAAAATAATGATATTTAATATTATTTGAATTTTAAATAAATTTTAAATTTTAAATTTAGTTAGACTAAATACATCCATACCCAACTAAAATTCATCCATATCAAAGAATTCATCAATAAAATAATATTAAATGCCCTTGTTTTATTCAAGATACCCGAGCTTTTACCTTAATTATCTTGAATTAATCCAAAGCAGCAATTGCGCCATGTACCTCAAATTATAATTCACTTAAAATAAAATTGGTTTCAAATTATAAATTATTTTTGTAAAAAAAATTATCTCAAATTATAAATCACTTTATATTTACTATGCAATATTAAGAATATTTTTTACAATATATTTTCTATTTATTACTATTTTTTATTTTAACTTTTTAAATATCTTTTTTTCATCTGTAATAAATAAATGACAATATTACAAAGTGATACCCAATTTCTCTTTTTTATACTGCAATAATTATAAATATCCAAAATATTTTATAATTTAAAATAAATAAAGTATATTTTTATATTAAATTGTAATATACCTAACTCTCGCTATATTTTGTCAAGCCTGAGTCTGACCTGTTAAAAATTGTAAAGTGTAAGTCTGCCCTGTAGCCCTATCATATGTTTATTTTTAGGCCTAAATCTGATTTTTTCGAATGCCTGATTAGCCTACTAGCCTATTTAAAAGTCTATTTCATTTGAACATCTGTAAATAAGAAATTCAACTAATGTTAAATAGACTAACAAGTTAAAAGATCAATGAGATTAAATGTTTGTTTTCATTGTCTCGTTCAAATTTTCTTATTAGCATAAGTTTGATGATACTATTTGTTGAAGATAACTTATGAGAAAAACTTATGACAACAATTTATGACATTGTTTATAATGTTTTTTCAACTTATTTTCAAAAGTTCTTCAAGATGACTAAGTTTTATTTTCGTATTTTGATTCAAAGTACAAAATAGAATATTATAATAATAAATTTATTGATATTTTTTTAAATAGGTCAACCTGATAGGTTTAAAAGGTTTTTCTTACGGCCTGGGCCTGTGCCCTAGCCTCTTTAGCTAAATAGACTTATAAAAAAGTTTAGACCTTTTTTATTTAAGAAAAAATCTGGCATGGCCTGAGCCTATGTAGGCTAGGCCGTAGGTCCCTGTTAGTTGGTCTGACCTATTTCCACCCCTATCCATCGAGGAGAAACCAATAATCATTTTTTTTCTTTCATTTTACTCTCTCTGTTCTTGTATATTGCTTTGAAAAAGTAAATATAATAAATTATAAATTACTTTTCAATTTCAATAAATTATTAATATTTTTTATTAAACTCTTAAGTATTATTTTTCTTGCAAATCTTGCAACTTATTTTCTTTATATCACTAATAAAAGATAATGTTATAATATTTTATTTTTTATAATAATCGTTATTTTTCTTAATATTCATGAAATAGTTAAAATGACTTATAAAAAATGAAAGAAATAATTATATATTCAATTTTTTTAATCAAAAAGTCTTAAATGTTATTAAGCCTTCTAAAATCATTTATGATCATAATCAAGAAGATTTCCGAGTTCATTTCCCTCCCCTCAACACTTTTTAACCATAGACACATTTTAGTTACAATTGAATCTAGACGTTTTTACTGCAAATTAATAATAAGCACTATTACTCTTTATTGCCACAATCATTTATGATCATAAAAGACTTAGTCATGAATGTCATTATATCACAACCTTGTCATTAAGTCACATGATTTCCACTTTATTATAAAAATTATTGCTTTTATCTAGTTAAGTAACCCCATTGGTAGTTAGGAAAAACATCACACTACAATGACATGTATTTAAATATGTAGCATTTTATTTATTCACTTTTAAAACGTAGAATTTTAATAAACTATTAGAAAATAATCAAATAATATTCTATAAATCAAATATTTTATAAATTATAAAATAAAATTTTCATAAATTAAATTTTTTATACTAATTAGGTATATTATCCATGCATTTCAAAATAAATATTTTATAAATTATAAAATAATTTTTTTGTAATTGTTAGTATAAATTATGAATTAATTTATAAGATTTTATGTAATTAGTTGTATAAAAAAGATGAATTATAAAAGAGAGAATAATAAATATTTAATACTAAAATAAAAAAAATATATTAATATTTTATTTGATAATGAAAATTAGGGGTGTTCGCGATTCGGTTTGGATCGATTTTGAAGCAAAATATCATCCGATCCACAAATAAATTTACTTGCAGTTTGGTCCGGATTTGGATGATTGGTTAAAAAAATCAGATTCGATATAATTTTTTGCGATTTTATTTGGATCGGTTTTTTGGATTTCCAAATTACAAATTATAATTTTATTAATATTATAAAAACACTAATAAATAATAAATTTGATATACATATACTATATTAAAAGTTAATATTACAAAATGATAATGATCTGTTATGATTGAAACAAATAAAATAATAAAAATTAATAGATTAAATTAAACTAATAAATAATATTCTATAAAAAAGTATTATCTAATAATAAATTAACATAACATATTATACTAATAAAAAATATGTAAGTATAAAAATATATACATGCGGTTCGGTTTGGTTTGCATCAGTTTTGAAAAATCAATCCGAAATCCAATCCGAACCGAGCGGTTTTTACAAAATGACATCCAAACATATTCAATATTTTTTCGTTTTTTTGCAGTTTTCAATTTTTTAAAATCGATTTGCGGTTTTTATTTAGATTGATTTGGATTTGAACCCCCTAATAGAAATAATAAGTTTGACTTATCTAGAAAAATATCTTAAAATTACCATTAGTGTTGTTTGGATTGATAAGAGATTTCACTTTTCTCCATTTTTAATTTAATATAATTCATAAATTGCATGTCATACTTTTTCTTCTTCTCCTTTTACAATTTATTTTATTAATTGTATATAAAATATGAATTATAAAAGGGAGAATAATAAATATTTAATACTAAAATAAAAAGAATAATATTAATATTTTATTTGGTAATGAAAAATAATAAGTTTGGATTGTCTAGAAGAATATCATAAAATTTCCATTAATTAGTGTTGTTTGGATAGATAAAAGATTTCTCTTTTCTCCATTTTTAACATAATATAATTTTTAAATTACATGTCATACTTTATCTTTTTCTCTTATTACAATTTATTTTATTAATTGTATATAAAAGATGAACTAAAAATAGAGAATAATAATATTTAAGACTAAAATAAAAAAAAACAATATTAATATGTTATTTGGTAATCGAATATAATTTCAATTATCTAGAAGAATATCCTAAAATTACCGTTAGTATTGTTTTGATTTATAAAAGATTTCTCTTATCTCCATTTTGAATTTAATATAATTTCTAAGTTACATGTCCTACTTTATCTTCTTTGCCCATTTCACTGTATTTTATTAATTGTATATAAAATATGAATTATAAAAGGGAGAATAACAAATATTTAAGGTAATAATATTCAAGTGAAGAAGGAGTGGAATTATAACAATGATTGGTTCAACGATGCGAACTTCATCATTTTCGTGAAGAAGGAGTGGAATAATATTCAAGTGGAGGGGAGAGGTGACTTTGTTTTAAAGGAGAAACTTAGACTTCTTAAAGATAGTCTTAGAAGGTGGAACACGGAGGTTTACGGTTTATTCGATTTGGAGGTGGAGGAGAGTGTTAAGGATATCAATGAGGGGGATGATATAGCTTTAGTGACTAATGGTGAGCTGTCGGCGGAGGAATTAGATACTCGCAAAAAAGCTACTAGTAGGTTTCGGTTGAATTTGAGGATTAAGGAGAACATGTTATTACAAAAATCCCAGTTAAAGTGGTTGAATGATGGGGAGAACAATAGTCGTTATTTTCGTAGTATTATGAAGGAAAGAAGGAGACGCAATTATATTGGATGCATAAATTCTAGTAGAGGTATGTTAGTATCGGTTAAAGATGTCAAAGAAGAGGTTTGGAACCATTTCCATAATAAGTTTGCGGAGACGGATCACGAGAGGCCTATTATGGAGGGGACGTCGATTAAGAGGCTTAGTAGTGATGATAAAAATTTGCTTGAGGGGTCGTTTACGGAGGAAGAGATTAAAGAGGCGGTGTGGAGTTGCGAGGGTTCTAGAAGCCCGGGTCCCGATGGTTACTCCTTCCTTTTTATTAGGAAATGTTGGTCTTTTATTAAAGCGGATTTTTTGCGTTTTTTTAATGATTTTCATAGAGGGGCGGTTTTATCCAAGACCATAGTTTCTTCTTTTTGGTCGTTAATACCTAAGGGGGACAATCCGTTGGGTTTGGACGATTATAGACCTATTTGTCTTGTCGGTTGTATGTACAAGGCCTTGGCAAAGCTTTTGGCGACTAGACTTAAGAAGGTTTTACACTCCATTGTTTATAGGTGTCAAAGTGCTTTTGTCCCGGGAAGACAACTTCTTGACGGAGTTTTGGTTGCTAATGAGTCGGTTGATTATGCTTCTAAGGAGGATAAGGTGGTTTCTCTTTTCAAAGTGGATTCGAGAAAGCCTATGATAAAGTTAGTTGGAACTTTCTTAGATTTATGTTGAGGCGGATGGGGTTCGGGAATCTTTGGATGAGTTGGATGGAAGCTATGATTTTCTCTAGCAAGATGTCTGTTTTGGTTAACGGAAGCCCGACTAAAGAGTTTTTGGTTGAGAGAGGGTTAAGACAAGGTGACCCTCTATCACCCTTTCTCTTTGTTTTGGTGGCGGAAGGATTAACTAGTTTGGTAAGAAGATCGGTGGCTATAGGTGATTACTCGGGTTTCAACGTTAATAACTCTTGTTTTATTGATATCCTTTAATTTGCGGACGACACTCTTTTGGTTGGGGATGGGAGTTGGAAACATATGTGGGCTATCAAGGCGGTGCTTAGGGGCTTTGAAT
The DNA here is from genome assembly GCA_022829125.1 of Lathyrus tuberosus. Taxonomy (NCBI): domain Eukaryota; kingdom Viridiplantae; phylum Streptophyta; class Magnoliopsida; order Fabales; family Fabaceae; genus Lathyrus; species Lathyrus tuberosus. The sequence continues at coordinate 13,189,086 of JALAZF010000048.1, forward strand.
TAATTTCGGGTCTTGGCATTAATTTTCACAAAAGCAAGTTGATAGGAATTAACACTACTCCCTCTTTTTTAGAAGCGGCGGCGTTGTTTTTGGCTTGTCGAACGGAGAATAAGGAGTTCCATTTTCTTGGTATTCCTATAGGGTTTAACCTTAGGTGTTTATCAACTTGGGTCCCTCTTCTATCAAAGTTAGAGAAACGGCTCTCTAGTTGGCATGGGCACTTTTTGAGTTTGGGTGGGAGAATCACTCTCCTTAGATCCGTGTTGGGAAGCCTCCCTATTTTCCAATTTTTGTTTTACAAGGCTCCGGCGGGGGTTTGGAAGGAGATAAATAAGATTCAAAGCGGGTTCCTTTGGGGGTGCTCGAGGGAGAAGAGGCGCATACATTGGATTAAGTGGGATTCGTTATGTTTACCGATTGAGAAAGGAGGGTTAAATCTTAAAAAAATCGACGATTTCAATTTGGCTCTTCTTCAAAAGTGGAGGTGGAGGATTTTTAGAGGGACGGAGCAAACATGGTATAATATTTTGAAGGCGCGGTATGGTGACATCTCTTTGCACGTTTTGGGAGCCAAAGAAGGGCGTTTGAGAGGGAGCTCTTGTTCGATTTGGTGGTTGGACTTACTCGCAACCACTACTAGATACCACGAAGATGTTTTTACTAACAATTGTGTTTTTTATGTAGGTAATGGTTACAAAATTCCATTCTGGTACGTCAATTGGACAGGTGGAGGAATTTTTAAGGATGTGTTCCAGGTTTTGTTTGCTAAATCCCGGTTGAAGGAGGTTTCGGTGGCGGGGTTGGGAGGCTGGATAGAGGGGAAGTGGCAATGGGGGGATCTTGGCATACATCATGGAGGGACTGAGGGGCTGGATATTCAATTAGGGGGGCGGTTTGTCTGGTGCAGTTCATGACAGTATGTCTGTCCTTAACCCCTCGCAAGGAGAGGTGAGCGAGGCTGGTGTTCCTCTGTTGGGTCCGTCGGCCACTGCCGGTGTTGAGGTGGTTCGTACAGCTGGTGGAAGTGAAGAAGAGGGAGGTGGCTATCAGGATAGGGAAGTTGCAGATGTCCCTGCTGCTGTTTGTTCATTTGGTTTGGTGGACTCGCAGCAGGTGGCGATGGAGTTGGAGAGAACGAGGGGCTGGTTAGAGACGGTTCAGCCGGTACTGGATAAGAAGGATAATATGAGGTTGGTCTTGGAGGATTCTCTTATTTTTTCTGTTAGCTCTATGTACAGGAAGCTGGCTGCATTTAGTATTCCATTTGGGCCTCTTAACAGAGATGACTTAGCATTCAAATTGATTTGGAAGGTGGCTGCTCCCTCTAAAATTCGGGCGTTTGGTTGGTGTTGCCTCTTAAATAAGATCCCAACTAAGGATCGATTGATTTTGAGGGGTATTATTCCTTTATCGAGTGGATCTAATTGTGTTTTTTTGCAACTCCCAAGTTGAATCTCTTAAGCATTTATTAGTTGATTGTTTGGTAGCAAAATTGGTTTGGTCGGATATTTCGGATTGGATTGGTTTTCTTGATTCCGGTGTTGGAGGTTTTGAAGGGAGTTTTATGTCTTGGTATGCCTTTTGTTAATCGAAGCGGGTCAAGCCGGGAAGGGAAGGGAGTATTTGGTTGGCGGTTATGTGGACCATTTGGTTGAGTAGGAATGATATTATCTTTAGGCATTCGAATTGGAATGTTGTGGATTTGGTGTGGAAGGCGAAATTTTTGATTTGGAAGTGGACTTTTATTGGAGATATTACCTATCCCAATTACAATTTATACTAATTCGATAAAGACCCTTTATTGTATTTGTCTTAGATGTATTTGGTTGGTAATTTTTTCACTTTTTTCGTCGAGCTTGGTCTCGTCTCTCCTTTGTAAACAGGATTGAGTACCCTTTGTACTCCGTTATTATATCTTGATTACAAAAAAAAAAAAAAAATTTAAGGTAATGAAAAATAATGTTTGAATTATTTAGAAGAATATATGATCGCGATTTTATGAGTCTATCGGATTATCTAATTGTAAGTATACAGACTATTGCGTAATTTTAAAAGATATAGAATACATAAGGACTAATAATTAATATGTTGTTATCTATTGGAACTACGTAAAGCTAAGGCTAATGATTACTTAGGTTGGACGAAATAAAAAACTAGAATTAAAATAAGATTTAGAAAAATATCAAGAAAGAGAGGTCGGAATGTGGATTTCGTGCACCTCGGGGACTCTATGACTCTGTAATTCATTGACGTTTGTTATATGTTAAAATACCAGTTTAAAAATTCTATCTCACACTCTCGCGCTATTGATTAAAGTTACACTCCCTAACCATGAGATTTTGCTCTCGCTTGCCCAAGAAACTTTTTTGAAAACTAAAGTTCTCTCGCTGTATTGAGGATCAATGCTAAATTTCCACTATCAAGTTCGACTCTCACACTGTCGCGCTATCGATTCGAACCTTAATTGTTTTTCACTCTCATGCAAAAACGTTTGAATTACAATTGAAAACTAAAGCCATAAAAATCATTTAAGAAAAGTTAACACCAAATTCATTATCGAGTCACGTCGGAACGACAGTCCTCACATACCGGACTCAAAGATGTTTAGCTAAACATGGATTTAAACCTAAAAAAGTAAGTATGGTAATTGTTCTAGACTGGGCCAGCGCCTGTCCATCAGTCGGGCAGGCCTAACCCAATATCATGCTGAGTGGCCCATTAAGGCCCAATTCATCTCCTTGTCGGGGACACCCAATGACATTACTGTCGAGCAGATGTTGCACCACCCTGGAGAGTTCACGACTCTTCCCCCACGTTCTCCACGTGTTCCTCCCTCGGGGAGCACATCGTCAGGTAACTACCCATCTCTGAAAGAGTCGGTCTGCCCACTTTCCAGAGATCTCGGGACTGTTACTCCAGGGTGAAGACCACATGATGGTCTTCCCTACGCCACGTAAGCCCTGGCAGTTATCTGCATTGGGCCTAGCAATCTAACCCAGTGCAGACGACCGTTGGCCCCACGCTGGGGGCACAATATAAATACTCTCTCTCAGGAGAGGGTCAGGTATTCTATTCTGATTCTTACTCTCACTTTCTGGACTGGAAAACACAAAACATAATAAATAGTTCATCATTGGACACAGAGGTGATGTTCTCCTCTTTCCCATAAAGGGTATGGGCTAGGATCTTATGGAAATAACAAATGGCAGGGTTATGAATACTGTCGGAGTACATGGAATTTGGTTCAGGGTGATGGTTTCCAGCAAAACTTCCCCAAAAGATATCTAGTTCAAGCTCTATAAACACATCTTCCCGTGCTATAGTAAATACATCAGGGTCACTGGGAAATCCTAAAAGGTCAGCCATATCACGGTGTGTGAAACGGTATTTGTTCCTAAATAATCTAAAGGTAGCTAAGCCCCTATTAAACCCCAACCCTCTGTTAGGATCATAGAAGAAAGACTCAGAAATTCCATGGATATGTGCATAATGAAATTAAATTAATAAAATCAAATTATATTTTTATTATATTCAATTAAATTAAATAATACTTAGTAATTTTTTAAATATTATTTATTTTTTATATGTATATATATTTAAATATAGGGAATATAACAAATGATGTTTAGTTGTCTAGTGGTAAGACATAATTGAAATAGCTAGAGGTAATGGGTTCAATTCCCAAGTTTTGGCACCTTTTTATTTTATTTTTTGAAAAAAGAACACAAAAATCGGTCACTAAATTCGGTCTCTAAATTCGTTCACAAAATTGGTCTCTAAATTTCGGTCACTAAATTCGTCGCAAAAGCTTAGCGACTAGCACTTTTACAACCGAAAAATGATGGTCTCTAAATTGGTCGCAAAACGCTATAGTGACCGATTTTTAAGCTTTTTCGGTCTATAATTCGGTCCCTAAAAGCAAGTTTTCTAGTAGTGATTTTCACGTTATCAATATCCTAACATTACCATTAGTATTGTTACTATTGATAAAAGATTTCTCTCTTCTCCATTTTTAACTTAATATAATTTTTAAATTATATGTCATACTTTATCTTTTTCTCTTATTAGAATTTATTTTATTAATTGTATACAAAAGATTAATTAAAAATAGAGAATAATAACTTTTAAGACAAAATAAAAAGAACAATGTTAATATTTTATTTGGTAACTAAAAATAATAGGTTTGGTCTTGAAGAATATCATAAAATTGTTGAGAATATATTTCTTTGTGTCAAAGTACCATGTTGACAGAGTTTGTTATCAAAATGCTCTATCTGTAGAAATTGTACAATTGTCGAAATGTCGAAGAAGTGTATCTCGATAGAAATTTAGACTTAGCTTTATTTTGTGTTTTTAGCTGAGTTGGATTTGTTGGTGATGCTTGGTGTGCAAGCAATCTCAGCCTATAAATAGAGAGGTACCTTATCATTGTAAATGAAGTTGCACATAGAAAAGATTGAAAAAAACTTCAGTTTGAAGGCAGAGAGAAACTCTGCAGAAATATTCTCCTTCTTCCCTTTTTCTCTTGAACCCTAATTTCTCTTTCTTCCCTAATTCATCTTTTCCTTTCTTCTCAAATTTTCATGCAGTTGAATCATTTTGCCACCAATGTGTGGTTGATTCACTCGAGTGAAGAGTGAAGAACAAGAGGCGGAGTCAATCAGAAGAACCAATTCTTGTTTATAAAGATTGATTCGATAATTCCAAGTTTTGGGTGAAATTATAACATCAGGGATTCGTCGAAAGCCCAACATCTGGTATCATAGCACTGGTTGTGTGATTCTTTGGTAGCATATTGCGATGAATCATCTGAATGAGCATTTTCTGTAACACCCTAAATGTCCCCCGCGTAATTACAATAAAATATTAGAGTAAAATTCAATACAAAAACATTTAGGATGCTACAATTCAACAAAACCCACTCATACATCATGATATGTGACAAATATCACTTTTAAAAATTACTAACAGTAATAATAATAGTAAAACATACGCCAAGTCTGAACTTCAATTTTATTTAAGCAGCGGAAACATCAACATCAAATAATTATTCAAAATATAATTATGAAATAATATAATTATAACCAAAATTCAACATAGGAGATAACATAATTCTCCACCAACAGAAATAGGCACACAAATGCCAACCCCCGGTGTTACACATCAGAGCAGACACCGACTCTAAAAATAAAGGAATACACCATCTTCCACATACATCCATTCTTCTATTGTGGATTATCTGCACGATGCCCATGTAAAGACAATATTCAAACATAAGGGGTGAGATATCATAGTTATATAGAGGAACGCATAATAATAAGCAAGCAATCATATTATTTCATGCACATCACCCATTCTACAACACACTTTCACACAATCAACACAACAACCATCCAAACATAATAAGAACGCAACCAATATGCAATGCAATGAGACTCACAACTTGGCTCAATGCATGTGGTATTAATACGTGAACTCTCAAGTTCACCGCTCTGATCCACATCGAGGATCAAAGCCCACCAATTCGTTACCATCACCACTGATAATGCTTCACTGATTCCATCACCTCCGAAATCAGCTACTCGCATCCAATCCCCACCACCTAGGATTGAGGATCACCAAAAACGGACCACCATCCAACACCATAAATGCATGCAACATACAGCATGCAACAACAACACCATGCAAAATGACCGTCACACCATAGTCGATGTACTTCCCTAATACTGACCACCATGCACCAAACACACGTTATAAAAGTTCAGTAACATCAACATACATTATAACAAGCAGCAACAGTGCATTTAAGATTATGTAACACCACAACATAAACACTATAATGCATTTAACACCATCACATAGCAAATTATTCATTTTCAAGTACTAAAACCAATTTTAGAATAAAGTTCGTCGCATCAGTTTCCTAACGGTTCGAACGGAACCTGAATCGGACACGCGGAACTGGAGTTATGAATTTTAGAAGTTTTTTAAAAATTGCTCCCAATGTAACTGATTACACCGATTGAGATAATTGGTTACACCCCCTTGTAACCAGTCACGCTACGCAAAACACTCAGTGTAACCGGTTACCCAAATCCTAGTAACCGATCACACCCCCACAAAATGCCCAAAAAACACGTTTTTAAAGCAGTGTAACTGGTTACACCATATAAGGTAATGGATTACACTGTTGGCAGAAGCACTTTTCTACAACTTTTTCAAACGAAAACCATTTTTATTCCACCCCAAAACCCCCCTTTTTCCTTACAATTCATTCACTACATTATTTTATACCAAAAATCAATTTTTCAGAACATCAGAACCCCAATTCTTTCCACCAAAAACACTCATAACTTAAGTTTCGACTCTGACTCGCAACAACCATCAACAACACAACATCTACATCACATAATTCCATTAACTACATGGTTCCAACAGCAACAACACAACAATTCAACAATTAAACATCAATCGTAGCATTATCATACCACTCATAATTCATCAATCAAATATTCATTCCCACAACTACAAAATTGCAACAATGATCATGATGTAGAGAGAAGAGAAACACAAACCAAGCATATACATAGTCTACCCACCATCATCATACAAACCCTTAGGTAATCAGAACTCCACCCTTACCTTAGAGTTCTTGCAAAGCTTTCTTCTACCTCTAGCAATGGTGATCTCCTCCTCCCCCTTGAGCCCTTACCTTAGAGCATTGTAAAGCTATTTTTACTCGAAGTGGTATGTCTATTAATATGGGCATTGGTGAAGTGGAGGAGGAGTAAGTTGTAGGTGAAAACAAAAAAGAGATTGATGAGAGTGAAGTGGAAAAAAATGTAAAGGGAGACTTAGTTGAAAAGGAGAAAAGAGAGATGGAAGAAGTAGAAAAGAAATGGAGAGAAGAGAAAAAGAAAAAGAATAAGAAGGGGAAGGAAAAAGTGAGCAATATCCCAATTCAAAATCTACCTTATCCTCATGGTCCTACCAAAAAGGACAATGCGAGGCACTACGCTCGATTTTTGGATATTTTTAGTCGACGGCAAATCAATATTCCATTCTCTGAGGCACTTGAACAAATGCCTACGTATGCTAAATTCATGAAGGATATCCTTACCAAAAAGAGAATATTTACGGACAAAGAAACCATCCTTTTTTACGCTAGTTGTAGCGCGATCATTCAAAGGACTCTACCCCGGAAAGAAGGTGATTCAGGAAGAGTTGCAATACCTATAACGACAAGTAATGAGTATAATTGCAAGGATTTGATTGATTTGGGTTCTAGTATCAATTTGATACCTTTGTCCGTTGTGAAAAGATTGGGAAACATTGAGATAAAATCAACAAAAATGACTTTGCAATTGGCCGATAAATCTACTACATGTCCCTACGATGTAGCGGAAGATGTGTTGGTAAAGGTTGATAAATTCTTGTTTCCAATTGACTTTATGGTAATGGACATGGAGGAAGATGAAGATACACCTTTGATTCTTGTCCGGCCCTTTATAAAGACCACTAAAATGGTGATTGATGTTGATAATGGTATTATGAAGATAAGGGTTCAAGGTGAAGAAGTATGTTTCACCCTCTTTGAATGCATGAAATGTTCCAATGATAAGGAAGATGGTATCCGCATAAATGATATTGATGAAGATGCAATGGATGCGAAAGGGCTATCGTGTTGGAAGATTCCATTTCTGGAAAAAAAATTGTAAAAGGAAGAGACAAAGGTTAGAGATCTAGTTAGTTTGTGAGTTTGTTCGGGATTTGGCTAAAATTCCTCTTGGCGATATGTGGAGTCGCATTGGACCTTCGATCTCAAACGACGTTAAACAAAGAGCTAGTTGGGAGGCACCCCAACATTGTAAGTATTTGTTGTTTTTTGTAGTTTAGAATTTAATCGGGTGGTGAAAAGTTGGCTGAACCTCAATTTATGGCCAAAAGTCATTGACCTTGTTCCACTGATAGCGCTAAGCACGGTCTGAGCCTGCTTAGTGCGGTCACTTTAAAATGACCAAATCAGTGATAGAGCGTGTGTTTTAACTGGTGGGCCTAGGGGTAAAATCAGATTTTAATTTTAAGGGGTCATTTCCCTCTACTCTCATTCCCCCCCCCCCATTTATGTTCTCATTTTCAATTTCTCTCACACACTTCTCACATTTAAGCATTCTCATTCTCACATTCTGTCAACCATTCCAAGAGAAAGGAGAAATTTTTTTAGCTTTCCCAACATTCTCATCTCTTCAAGTACACGTTTGCTCTAATTGATTTTCTTCTTTCTTCTTTGCAGTAGAAATTAGCATATGGTTAGGGTTTAGTTTGGACTTGTTAGAAATTAATTTCTTGGTTTGGATGATTGTGTAATTGCATGCCTGATTTAGGTTGTGAAAAAATTCTTGCTTGTGGTGGTTTGAAAGTTTAGGGTTTTTGAAAGCTTGATTGACTAAGTTCTGAAAAGTAGTTGTGTTGTTGTTGGTTGCTACATGTTATTGTGTTGTTGATGATACTATTGTAGGTGGGAAATGCTACATTGAGGTGTGGGGTTGAAGCTGGTTGTAGAGGCATTTTTCCTGTTATCACAATTGCGCTAAGCGCGCTCCCCTGCACTCAATTTTTTTGAATTCTTACCATTTCGTGTTTTCCTACTTGTTGAGATTAAACAATTAATTGCTTATGGATTTATAATAATTTTTGAAATTGTTTTTGATGAATTTTGGTGTAGTTTTGTCTGATTCTTTTGCAGATGGCACCAATGCGACAAAGATACACAGTTGGCTCATCTTCACGGCAGAGGCGGGCTGTTAGGTGCTAAATTGTGTTAATATTTAGTTTAGTTTTTAGCACCTTTTTGTGATCTTTATTTGATAATCAATGCCTTTTCCCATTGTTTCCGGTTAATAACCGTAGTATAGTTAATTACATTATTTAACTTATCTATTTAACTTTTGTGTTTTAATTGAAGGTTTTTACATGGAAAGGTGTATATTGGAGCAAGGAAGGCTCCCTAGAAGCAGTTTTTGGAAAAAATGATTTTTGAAGCATGCTTGGAGCCCGCAAGCGCGCTCCTAGCGCGGTGATGGAGATACTTACAGAGAGTTGCCCGCTGAGCGCGGTACTGAGCCCGCTTAGCGCACTGTTAGGTCAGTTTGCAATTAAAGAGGCCGCGCTTAGCGCACTCTGCGATCCTCTGCCCCCTTATAAATTGACTTTTCTGTATTTTTCTTGGGATTTTTGATACTTTTCAGAGAGAAATACATTGTAACACTGTAGCATCCTATTTTGGAAGATTGGAAGCATCATTCGTCGAGAGATCGTCATTGATGCTTGATATTCTTCTTCATCTTCTTGATTGTTTAGCTTCCATGAAAATGGAGAGCTAATTTTCCTTTTATGTCAAGGTTAGAAGGTAGACAAACCTTTCTTTTGTATGTATAGGTATTGATTCTAGCTTATGAACTCTTGGATGATGAATGTATGATGAAAAACTTTGTTTATATGGTTTATTCTTTGTGTTGGTTCATGATTGAGAAATGTGTTCCTACTCTTTACCTAGGTTTTTTCATCCATCAATGTACATTGGCTAGAGATAGTAATGTGTGTTGATGTTCATAAATATTGAACTTGAATGTTGTCATTTTGATAGTTTGAGTGAGAGATCATCAAAGGATCAAAATGGTAAAACTCACAATATGTGTTAGAGATAAACATATTGGGAGGATATGTGATTACATTTACCGTCTAAACGAGTTCATTCGCTTTGTCAATCCTATCCGTGCAAAATGGTTTGTCGAACCCTAATGTTGACATGCTTCTTATAAATTGTTAAAACAAATCTTTTTACCGCTATTACTTAAATTCGAATGCAAGTGTTCCGACTAAAAACAACCAAAACCCCTTGTTACTTTGAAGTTTAAAACGTATACGACTGTAGAACGGCTGCGATATCACTGAACAATCTCTGTGGATCGATAACAAAACCCTAACTCTATTTGTATTTCAACAAATTGGCGCCGTTGTCGGGGATTGTTAATTGATATTGCAAGCATTGCAATAGTTGTGAAGTTTTAGACTTGTTAAAAAATTTCTTGTGCTTGTTGATTTGTTTTGTTTAGTGTGCAGACTTTGTTTATGCGAGGGCAACTACCGGCGGACCAACTTCTATTCGATCCCGAGATTTAAAGAACCACTCATAGACTCAATAGCAGAACTAGACGGAGGAGGCAACTAGCTAGACAAAGGCAAGAACAAGGAGAAATTTCGATTTCTACACCACCACCAATTCCACAGTTCACGCCAATCACGGATCCACCACCACCCCCCGTTTCCACACCATGTGTAAATAGCCCACGTCACACCGCTCAGTTTGCTAACAATAATCAAGGAAGGCAAGTTGAGATGAAAACTGGAACTTTGAACTTGTTGTATGGAAGTCCGTTCACGGGAATGGATCATGAAGACCCTTTCGCTTTTCTCACCAAATTTTATGAGATAGCGTTAGCGGCCGGAGTCGATCAAGCGCAAGAGTTACCTCTTTTCAAGAGACTATTTCCTCATGCTTTGCTTGGCAAGGCTAAGGATTGGTATCTTGATCAAACTCCCGCTGTGATGACCGATTGGAACGTTCTGGAGGAAAAATTTATAGAACGGTTCTTTCTCACAACCGTTTTATGGAGTCAAAAACTGCAATTTCTGTGTTCTCTCAGGGCATTAGTGAATCTCTGAATGAAGCATGGGAACGATTCAAATCCATGCTTCGCAAATGCAAAGGCCACGGGTTTGACGAGTTAACACAAATTCACATCTTCAAGAATGGTCTCCAACCAAATTGCAAGACATTATTGGATGCCACTTCTGGAGGATCTTTGTTATCAAAGAGTGCCGAATAAGCTACGGATATCATCAATAGAATGGCTCTCAATGATCTTCAAAGTCAAAGCCGTAACAACTTGCAAAAGAAGCCCGGGGTACTTGAATTGGGAACTAATGATGCAATCCTAGCACAAAACAAGCTTATATCTCAACAAGTGGAACTTTTGACTCAACAAATTAAGGAACTGAAGGAACCTAGCAAGAGTAAACAAATTGCTTGTTGTGAACTTTGCAAAGGAGAGCATGACACCGGATTTTGTCCTCCTCCGGGATTTGAAGAAGTGAACTACATGAATAATCAACGAGACTGTCAAGGAAGACAACAACAACAACACAATCCTCAACAACATTACCAAGGCAATCAAGGATATCCTCCGAGGGGGAACTATCAACATAATCAAGGTTATGGTGGCGGTTCTTCAAGCCGGCAAAATCCTTATCAACCTCCACCGCCTCCGGTTGCGAACTCTAAGTTGGATGACACTTTGGCTCAATTCATGCAAATGTCTATGGCCAACCAAAAAAGTAGTGATGCGGCGATAAAGAATCTAGAAAATCAAGTGGGGCAACTTGCCAAACAATAATCGGGTCCTTCATTCTCCGCAAATACTCAAGTGAATCCTAAGGAGCATTGTAAGGCAATCGTTACTAGAAGTGGGAAGGAGTTGGTAAAAGAAAATGAGAAAAAGGTGGAGGAAGAAAAAATTGATGGTATTGTGGAGGAGGATAGTGATGAGGAAGTAGTTGAAAATAAAATTGAAAATGAAGGTGTAGTTGAAAAGAAAGATGATGAAATAGTTGAAGTTGAAAATGAGAATGGTGAGGAGGTGAAGAAAAAAGAGAGACATAGGAGAGTGAAGAAGGGAAAGGAAGTAGTGAGCACTATTCCGATCCAACATTTACCATACCCTCATGCTCCTTCAAAGAAAGAAAATGAACGACATTACGCTCGTTTCATGGATATTTTTAAACAATTGCAAATTAACATTCCTTTTGCCGAAGCTTTGGAGCAAATGCCAAAATATGCTAAGTTTATGAAAGACATTCTCACAAAGAAGCGGAGGTATTCGAAACCAGAAACTATAATCCTTGGCGCAAGTTGTAGTGCCATCATCCAAAGAACTCTTCCGAAAAAAGAAGTTGACCCGGGGCGTGTTACTTTGCCGGTAACCATTGGTGACGTCTATGTTGGCAAAGGCCTAATCGATTTGGGCTCAAGCATTAATCTAATTCCATTGTCCATTGTAAAGAGGCTTGGGAACATTGAGATAAAAGCAATTCGGATGATGTTACAATTGGCCGACAAGTCCACAACTCATCCTCATGGGTTGGCTCAAGATGTCTTGGTAAAAGTTGACAAGTTTTCCTTTCCGGTTGATTTTGTTGTTATCGGTATGGAGGAAGATGAGGATACGCCTTTAATTCTTGGGCGACCTTTCATGAAAACCGGACGAATGATGATTGATGTGGATGACGGTTTAATGAAAGTGAGGGTTCAAAACGAGGAAGTTTGCTTTGATCTTTTTGAAGCAATGAAACATTCTCGAGACAAGCATGATAGCTTTCGTATCGATGCAATTGAAGAAGCAACTTTGGAGGTTTCAAAGCATGTCCATATATTATCTCCTTTGGAAATGGCTCTTGATGAATCTTTTGAGGTGTTTTCCGATGAAGAAGAAAGAGCTCTTGAAGAATGTTTAAAAGAGCTTGAATCTCTCAAAGAGTTACAACCGTGGGAAGTGGAAACGGAAGAGTTAAAGAAGGATGTGAAAGATGAGAAGTCACCACTTGAATTAAAGGTCTTGCCTTCCAATTTAAAATATGCGTTTCTTGATGACGGTGGTAACAAGCCGGTTATCATTAGCAACGTTTTGTCCAAAAACGAGGAAGACCGTTTAATCCAAGTTTTGAAGAAATATCAAGATGCAATAAGTTAGGTTCTTTCCGATCTTAAGGGAATTAGTCCATCTTATTGTATGCACAAGATTCTTATGGAAGAAGATTTCAAGGCGGTTGCTCAACCACAATACCGCTTGAATCCAACTATGAAAAAGGTGGTTCGGAAAGAAGTTGTGAAGCTTTTGGATGCGGGAATGATCTACCCGATCTCTGATAGTCCATGGGTAAGCCCCGTGCACGTTGTTCCTAAAAAGGGTGGCATGACCGTTATCTGAAACGATAAGAATGAGTTAATCCCAACAAATATTGTGACGGGGTGGAGAATGTGTATTGATTATAGAAGGTTGAACACCGCAACTAGAAAAGACCATTTTCCACTTCCATTCATGGACCAAATGCTCGAGAGATTATCCGGGCAGCAATTCTATTGTTTCTTGGACGGATATTCGGGGTATAATCAAATTACGGTTTACCCGACGGATCACGAAAAGACGGCTTTTACTTGTCCCTTTGGCATTTTTGCCTATCGAAAGATGCCTTTTGGTTTATGTAATGCGCCGGCAACTTTCCAAAGTTGTGTTCAAGCTATCTTTTCTGACCTCATAGAAAAGACAATGGAGGTGTTTATGGATGATTTTTTCGTGTTTGGAGCATCTTTCGACTTGTGTTTGAAGAATTTGGAAACCGTCCTTGAGAGGTGTGTTAAGACTAACTTGGTGTTGAATTGGGAGAAGTGTAACTTTATGGTGACGGAGGGAATTGTGCTTGGCCACAAAGTTTCTTCCAAAGGCCTTGAAGTAGATCAAGCAAAGATTGAAGTAATTAAAAAGTTGCCTCCTCCTACCAACGTCAAAGGAATCAGAAGCTTCTTGGGGCATGCGGGATTCTATAGGCGTTTCATCAAAGATTTTGCAAAGGTAGCAAGGCCATTGAGCAACTTGCTCAACAAAGATCAGGAATTGGAAGAAATGCGGAATGCAGCCTATCATTCCAGTTGGTTGTATAAAGAAAAGGTAAAGAATTATCACGACAAGAAGATCCGACAAAAGGACTTCCAGGTCGGCCATTTGGTACTATTGTTTAATTCTCGGTTAAAACTTTTTCTGGGAAAATTAAAATCAAAATGGTCAGGACCATTTCGTGTGAAAGAGGTGAAAAGTTACGGAGCGATTGTGATCGAAGATTTAGAGAAAAAAGACTATTGGACCGTAAATGGTCAATGCTTGAAAATCTACCTTGGTGGTAACTTTGATTGCAACAATTATTCTGTTCTCCTCGACGTTCTTCATTGATCGTCTTGGACCGTCGAGCTTATCCGACGTTAAACAAGCGCTCGTTGGGAGGCACCCCAATTTTGTAAGTTTTTATCGTTTTCTAGTCCATTTGCTGTTTTAATCATGTTTTTTGTGAAGTTGATGTTTGATGCTGCTCTAAATGTTGTTTTGAACTGCTGGAAAGTGAAATTGAACTGCTAGATGGTGTTTTAGTTTTGCAGTGCGCGCTTAGCGCGCAGTAGCCTGCTCAGCGCGGGTTTAAGAAAAATCAACCTATACTTCCAATGAGCAGCGCGCTTAGCGCGGTCCTGAGCCCGCTCAGCGCGCTCTTCGAATTTTGAAAAAAAAATATAACTTTTTCTGGGCCCACTTAATCTGACCCGGCCCAACGCGTGTTTATGAGTTAGGGTTCTGAGGTTTCTGCCTCATTTCACCCTTTCTCACCCAAAAATTCTCATTTTCTCTCCTCTTTCAAAATTTCCCAAAGTTCTTTGGATTTTTTGTGTGCCCAACTGCAGTAACTTCATTCTTCTTGCTCAGAATCTTCATCAACTAACTGTAAGTTCTTCATTTTCGTTTTAATTTTTCATGAACAAAACCCATTTTGGGTTGAATCTTGAAGTTTAATGTTCTTGCTCGTTATGTTTTCATTTTTGTTGTCAATCTCCATTATTGTTTGTTTTCTACTGATTGCATGTGGTTAGAAACCCTAATTTTTGAAATTAGGGATTGTGATTTAGAAATTAGGATTGTGTATAGATTAGGGTTTTGATTTTGTAAATTCGTGATTGTGCATATCTCTGTGAATAGGGCTGTGTTTAGGAAGTAAAAGAATGTTTGGAAACCTTCTGTTGCAGAGGGGATTTTTTTTTTGCATTTCGTAGAGCCCGCTCAGCGCGCTTAGCGTGCTCTGAGATTTGCAGAAAAACTCCTCTTTTCTTAATTCTGTTGGGTTTTCCTTTGATTATTCTTAGTTTGTGATGCTATTTTCATTAACATGTGTTGCTGTTTTGTGTTTGTTCTGTTTGTTTTTCTTTTCAGATGTCAGGACGCAAGACTTGGTTGAGGGGAAAGGAAATCGATTTCTCAAGGGATGCTATAAATGCTTACCTCAATAATCACCTTCAGTTGGCCGAGGATGAATTATGTGATTATGGTAGGATGATGGCTTGGCGTAGCTGGAGTGCCAACCAGTTGAGGGATATGTTGTGTATGAGGGGACAGACTTACCAACTGAACGCTAATGGAGTGCCCCTCAAGTTTTTGAGGAGTGTGTTGACTACAGAGACGCAGATTGTGATGGCGGTTGTTTTGCACAACCTTAAGCCACGTAGCCATACCTCCTCCATTCCTATGGATACTGCTGCTCTTATTGCTTGCATCCTTGACGACGAGAAGACCGTGGACTTAGCACGGATCATTTCCAGTGAGCTTAAGAGGATAGCTGTTAGTGCTTCGCCGTTTGGTGATAGGGTGGCGTGTACCTTGACCTATCCTGGACTTATCATGGCCTTGTGCAGTAGGGCGCGTGTCACCCTCCTTTCTCATGGGAATGTTAAATTGGTTGTGTTGGATGATAACTATATATCTCGTCATTGTTTGCAAGCAATTAATTTTGCGGATGTTGTTCCTGTAGCTGCTGCTGCCCCTGCAGGGCGTGCTCGTGGTCCAAGTGCTGATGCCAATTGGGCAATGCACGAGGCTCACCAGCGTGCTTTCTTATTCATGCACGAGTCGATGATGCAACTGCAGCTCCAAATCTGGGAGCCACATATTGATCATTCCTTGAGGTCACGAGAGGACCTCATGGCTTATGCGAGATGGCCTGAGGGAAGGCATGGTTTTTCGGAGGGGCAGGTTATGGGGCAGGTGTTGATGATGACGAGGGTGATGATGGAGCGGGCGATGGAGTATCTAGCTCTAGTTCTTATTGATGATGGGTTTGATGTGTCTATTTTTGTTTTTATTTTTATTTTGCTATGATTAGTATGCTTCTAGTATTATCTACTGTTGTTTAGAATTTTTGTATTTTCCATCCGGGCGGATGTCGATTTTGGATAATTGTTACATTTTGTTTGGTTATTAATGAATTTTCCATCCGGGCGGATGATGTTCTATGTTATAATTTTTGGTACAAATTTTTGTTGTTGTTTGTTCTCTATTTTAAGGTAATTAATGGATGAAGTAGGTTAATTTCTTGGTACAAAAGTGATGAGCTTCACCATACATTGATGGTGATGATAAATTTCTGAGTTGATGCACAAAGGTACTCTGTTTTGTGCTTTGTAGAATGTTAATACGTACATGAACTTTTTGCTTTACATAATTTTCAAGCTTTTCTTCATTTTGCATATTTTTTCATATTGGAATCAATTAGGACATAACCACAAATGTGAGTTCCCTCCATTGTTTACAAATTATTGAGGGATTTAAGCGATTGTTGCTTACTCAAATTTTTTATGTTTAATCTTACTTTTTGTTTTGAAATTTTGGAAACTTGGAAATGATCAAGGCAATTTTTGAGTACTATGAGTAGAACCACATTTCCATAAATCACTTCAAGCCACCTTGTGAGTGTGTGATCTTTAGAAACCTCTCTTGAGCCTAAAACGAAAAATTGTGTATCTGTGAAGCATGAACCCGAACTTTAATCGCTTTGAAGAGCATTCTTGATTTAAGTCTTAGTATTGTTGAAGTTGGGGAGTTTGGTTCATTGTGAAAAGAGAAGAAGGAATTGTGGGCAATGCATTCTTAATTGAAATCAAAGATAGTTTGAAAAAGAAAGAAAAGGAAAAATAAATGAAAACTCAAAAGAGAAAGAAAAAGAAAATTGTAGAAATCAAAAGAGAATGAGATAGAATGCATTGTGAGAATAAATTGAAAGTTTGAGCAAGGATGGTTGTTTAGAAAAGAAAATGCTCTTCATAAATTTTACCCTTTCTTGTTCAAAGGCCGTGTACATATGACCCTTGTTTCTTAACCCCGACCAAGTTACAACCTATAAAAGTCCTTTTGTGATCTTTGTTTCCATTATTTTCATTAAATTGTGAGATGAGTGCATAAATTGTTTTGGATGTGGCACAATTGCTTATGAGTGTATTTTGTCCCTTGTGTATATTGAGCTTGGCTCATTTGAATAAATTCGGTGATTCCCGTTTGAACATTTGTTTGCTTATGATGAGTACTTATTATTTATGTTTAGAAGTTAGTTTATATACATATTTTTATTCTGTCGGAGCTGAGCATTACGTGCAGGTGTATCAATTCGGTTTGAACCATTGATTTTTATTTGTGTTTGCTTATCCGTTTTTCCTCTTGCTTCTAGTCTATTTTACCTTTGTTTGAGGACAAACAAAGAAACAAGTTGAGGAGAGTTGTTAGGTGCTAAATTGTGTTAATATTTAGTTTAGTTTTTAGCACCTTTTTGTGATCTTTATTTGATAATCAATGCCTTTTCCCATTGTTTCCGGTTAATAACCGTAGTATAGTTAATTACATTATTTAACTTATCTATTTAACTTTTGTGTTTTAATTAAAGGTTTTTACATGGAAAGGTGTAGATTGGAGCAAGGAAGGCTCCCTAGAAGCAGTTTTTGGAAAAAATGATTTTTGAAGCATGCTTGGAGCCCGCTAAGCGCGCTCCTAGCGCGGTGATGGAGATACTTACAAAGAGTTGCCCGATGAGCGCGGTACTAAGCCCGCTTAGCGCGTTGTTAGGTCGGTTTGCAATTAAAGAGGCCGCGCTTAGCGCGGTGCAGCGCGCTTAGCGCGCTCTGCGATCCTCTGCCCCCTTATAAATAGACTTTTCTGTATTTTTCTTGGGATTTTTGATACTTTTCAGAGAGAAATACATTGTAACACTGTAACATCCTATTTTGGAAGATTGGAAACATCATTCGTCGAGAGATCGTCATTGATGCTTGATATTCTTCTTCATCTTCTTGATTGTTTAGCTTCCATGAAAATGGAGAGCTAATTTTCCTTTTATGTCAAGGTTAGAAGGTAGACAAACCTTTCTTTTGTATGTATAGGTATTGATTCTAGCTTATGAACTCTTGGATGATGAATGTATGATGAAAAACTTTGTTTATATGGTTTAATCTTTGTGTTGGTTCATGATTAAGAAATGCGCTCCTACTCTTTACCTAGGTTTTTTCATCCATCAATGTACATTGGCTAGAGATAGTAATGTGTGTTGATGTTCATAAATATTGAACTTGAATGTTGTCATTTTGATAGTTTGAGTGAGAGATCATCAAAGGATCAAAATGGTAAAACTCACAATATGTGTTAGAGATAATCATATTGGGAGGATATGTGATTACATTTACCGTCTAAACGAGTTCATTCGCTTTGTCGATCCTATCCGTGCAAAATAGTTTGTCGAACCCTAATCTTGACATGCTTCTTATAAATCATTAAAATAAATCTTTTTACTGCTATTACTTAAATTCGAATGCAAGTGTTCCGACTAAAAACAACCAAAACCCCTTGTTACTTTAAAGTTTAAAACGTATACGACTGTAGAAAGGCTGCGATATCACCGAACAATCTCTGTGGATCGATAACAAAACCCTAAATCTATTTGTATTTCAACACAGGCGCATGGTGCTTATGGCGCAACCAGATTCTTAGGCCCGGAACAAGAAGCCTGATACCTAGAGTTGACTCTCATAAGCATATGGTCTGAGAGAATCTTTCGTATCAACCCACAGGAAGTCATCGGGTTGTCTTTCGTTAATTGAGAATAAGAATTGGCACACATTGCTCACCCCCACACTAGGCTAAATTATAAGATTATAATAGAGTTCTACGCTGATGCGATTCCATTTGAGGGAATCCACTACTCTTAAACCACTTTTGTGCAGGGGAGGGAGGTTTCGTTTACGCGGGATGCCATTAACACATACTTGGTAACCTGCTTACTTTGGCTGAAGGTGAGAAATGTGCATATTATCAGAGAGCGGCAAGAATGAATTGGAATTTAGATCACGTGAATGATGCTTTGGTGCATCTGAGTAGATCATTTGTGCTGAACGTATTCGGTAAGTTGTTGAAGTTGAAGAGGGGGGACATGAACACCCTTGTGCAGGTAATGATGACTCTGGTCCTTCACAACATAAGTCCCATAAGTCGTACTTCTACCATTCTGATTGAGACTGCTTCCCTGATTTATTATATGTTGGATAAGAGTCAAATTGATGTAGCAAGGATCATTCCTAACGAGATTCGCGCTATTGCCTCTAGTGGTCTCCGGCTAGGTACCAAGACGCCAACTATTCTTGCTCTCCCAGGACTCATCATGGGGTTGTGCACCCAGGCGGGTGTTCTAATAACTGACATGGTTCATAATACCATCGACAATGTTGTGAATGATGCTTACATTGAGAGCCATTGTATGCCCATAGTGGTTATGCCCATAGATCCGCAGCCAGCAGCCCCTTTAGTTCGACAGGAGTATGGTGAGAGGGTCGCATGTATGTATACTTGGGACATGCAGCTTGCTCATCAGAGAGCTTTCAAATCCCTTCACTCTTCTTTATGCTAGTTGCAGCTTCATATCAGAGAGCCACATATAGATTATGCATTTCCCAGTAGTGAGGAGTTTGATGAGTTTGTCGATTGGTATGAGAACAGACCATTTCATTTTAGGAAGGCAGAGGTACCTCAGGCAGATGCGGCCCAGGATGTTGTTGCTGCTGCTGATGATGACAATAGTAGTGAGACCATTTGGGAGGAGGCCACTAGTGTGGAGGAGTGATGGATTGATGGTTTGAGTATTCTTAGTTTTATTTAGTTTTTATGTTTTTATGTTGTACCATGCTTGTTGTTTTTGTTTCAAAAAATTTGTGCATTTTGGATTTCTTTTGTGCCATCCTTTTTAGGATGAGGATTTGAAAACTCATGTTGGTGCACCATGTTTTAGGTGTTTATGTTTAATACTATGTGATTTATGTTTAATATTAAGTTGTTACTTCTTTATTTTGTGTAGTTGGTTAGTTACTAGTTTAGTAGAATTTTTTTGTTGTTTGTTCCTAAGTTTCAAGAACTTGAAGGAACCTTGTGAACATGTCAAGATTGATTGAACCAACATACAATTGAGTGATAATGATATGCTTAAATAGAAGCAATTTCAAGGTACATGTTTATCGCTTTCTAAACTTAGCATGAATATTGTTGAGTCCCTATTTCTGAGGTTGGCATTAATTTTGGTAAAACTAACTTAGCTAAAAGATATTGGACAAGATGTCTCAACATGTTGAACTAACTGCAGGTTGAGATGTTAGACAAGATGTCCTATCAGGAGGATCTGACATCTTTGTCTGTTACAGTTTTGGATTAACTGTCTTTATTAACAGGTGTGATTGGAATATGACTAGGATTCCAGGTGGCACCTGAGATTGGAGAATCAGAGATTCTAATTCCAAGTATATTTGCGGTTTCCTTGCAAAGGAGACATTTTTGGTAACTTGGGATTGAAGAAAGAATTAGGTCGCTAATTTTGAGGAAGATATCTGCTGCGCTTTTGAAGCCCAAGTCTAGCTGTTGTTTTCAATATAAATAGGTTAGAGTTAACCTAGTTTTTGTGGGTTGTTGCAGCTGTTTTAGAAGTACTAGGGTTTGTACTTGTGAGCCTCTCGTGTATTGTGTGAATACTTGAGAAGGACGTTTTTTATGAGTTGTAATATTTTCAGTCACTGCTGTGATTGGAAGGGAATTGAGAAAGGTCTCATACCTAGGTGTATCTTAGGTAGAAATCTAGAAACGGTAGTTTCTGGGTACTAAGTTGTAAACGTCTGAGTTTAGCTTAGAACCAATTCTACTTAGGGATTTCATTCCTGGCTTGGTAGCCCCCAGACGTAGGTGTTGTTGTTCACCGAATTGGGTTAACAATCTTTGGTGTTATTTTCTTTCTGCTACTTTCATTTATTCTTCCTTAGCAGAGATCAAGTGTCACGACATCCTGTCTGACATCTTCATGATCTGCTTAACCAGAATTTCAAATATGAAACTTGTGATTTTTGCACACCATCATACAATTAATTCTTTTGAAGTGAATGTTCAAATGTGGATCACATAGAACATAAACTTGTGTGATAAAGCTTCCATTGTTTACTATATGCGGGAGACCAACATATTTGTTTTAACTTAATCTTATTATGTTTAATCATGCATGTGTGTTGATTTGTGTAAAAGTAAGAAAATGATCAAGGCAAATTTTAAAATTGAGTAAAATTACTTGAGCAGAAAGAATATTTAATCTACCTTGTAAGCGAGTGGGCATTTGTTAACCCCTTTGAGCTTTTCCATCAAGATCCTTGTTGATGAGTGATTTGTGTAAATATTTTTCATAATAATAATTTCATCATTAAATTTTGGAATGGATCTTGATTTTTGTTTGTGAAACCTTTGAATCTCAGCCATAATGTGTGGTTGCTTGTGTTTCCTTGCCTTAGTTGTGTGAGAGCATTCTTGTCACCATATTGAGTTGTATTCAAAGTTGGGGAGAAAGAGGTAGGTTGATGCATTGTGAAAAAGAAAGTGGTAGAAAAAAAGAGAAGCAATGAAAATAAGAGTTCGAAAAAGAAAGCAAAAAGGGCATGAAATATGCCAACAATTGAACTCAAGGTTGGAATTTTGAAAAAGAAAAGAAAACAAGAGGGTTAAGGTCTTAGATTGTGTAAGAATGTGTGGAGTTAATGCTCTCTTAGGATTAGGCATTTTAGTTTCAATGACTTTGATAAATGACCTTCCTTGTAGGCCAAGCCAAATTACAACCTTTGAAAGTCCTTGTGATTCTTGCTTTTGTACTGATTAATGTGTATGTTTGATGAATGCATAATTCAATCCGGATGTTTGCAGGATTGTTTGGCTAGAGATAAAACCTCATGTATTTTTCATCAAAGGATGAATGCGTGATTAGGTGTGATTCATGTTTTGAGTGTGTATTGCTTTTGACTTTTTTAATTTGTGTTGTGCGCTTAGCAATTGTTTCATCCTCATGGTTTGTTTATAGTAGTGGTAAGTTTTATCTTGTTTTTTCTTTTACGTTTGAACCATGATATTGTTGTTGTCCTAAAAACGCGTTGTTCCGATTTCTTGTTGTTTTAGGGTTTTCTTTGTGTTTGTAAAACTTTAGTTTAGGGACAAACAAAATACTAAGTTGGAGAGAGTTATTAAGGGCCAAATTGGGTATATAATTAATAGTATTTTGTGGCCCTTTTCAATTGAATTCATGGTGAAGTAGTAATAAGATCATAGTTTTAATGTAAATAAGTAAAGTTAAGCTTATTCTTGTAAATAACTTATTGTATGATCAAATTGGTGAATTTTTGTAGGTTTTCTCACTTGAATGGATACTTGGAGCCTATGGAGGAAGAAATGCAAGTGGAATAGAGATTTTGGTAAACTTTTCGAGCCAGCCCGCGCTTAGCCCAATCTTCACCGCAATTTTGCGCTTAGCTTGGTTTGCAGCACAATTTTTTATCAGAGGCAGTAGCTAAGGGTGCCAAACCACGCTTAGCCTGGTCTGTCGCGCTAAGCTCGCTTTGTGGGATTTTGCCAGTAACGTTACTGATCGCGCTAAGCGAGCTCTCCATGGGCTTAGCGCGGTGGCACTTGATGGCAATTGTATAAAAGGCAACTTTATAGATATTTTGACACACAATCCCATTTTTCAGATTTGGTTAAGATATTTTAGGTCAAGAAGCTTTAGAACTCCAAAAAGGGTAAAAATCAAAGATTTTGAGCATCAATCCTCGATCTTTCGACTTTGATGCTAGTAGAGCTTTCTTTATTACTTGTTGCTCAAGCTACCATGGTGATGGGTAGCTAAACTCTTTTATATCAAGGGTAGATATAGTCTTCCTCAAGCTTGTATGTATTTTCTTTAATCTTTTGTATGTGAACAAGTTGATGATCAATGTATGATGAATATCTTTGCTCTTAATGATATATATTTGATTTGAATCACTATTGAAAGATATTTTTCAAACCTTGACCTAAGTTATTCATATATCAATGAATAAACTCTAGACATAGATTTGTGAGTTGATATTCACTTTGTGTCGATCTTTAAGTTTATTGTATTGATTATTAGCAGGAGGTATTATTTAGTGACTAATACGATAATACTCACGAAATCGCTTTAGACATAAACGGTATTGAAAGGATACATGATTATATTGATCAGAAACAAATTCACACGCTTGATTGATAGAATACATGCAAGTTAGGTTGATGAAATCTATTCTTGATATGTCTTTTTAAACAAACATATTTCTGAAGGTGCGAGAAATACACAAGAAAGGGGGGTTTGAATTATGTATTTACTCTTTTAAAAACTTTTCAATTCTTGTCATTAAGACGCTTTAAGTAACATTAGAGTTCGTTGAGAGACTCTGACTTGCGAGGATATATTCAGACTTGCTATGCGTGAAGCATAAGAACCAACAGGAGTCTGAACATAATATACATTTCTCAGAACTTGCAGTGCGGAAGCTTATCAGAGTTAAGCTCCAAGGTTCTGACTTGCTTATGTAAGGTTCTGATATTCAATAAAGAAACATAAACAAAGACATTAAGAAGAACGAGAGTAAAGAACACAAGATATATCATGGTTCACCACAAGGCTAATCCAGTCCACCATCCTCAGGTGATTTCGCCTTGAACACAAGGTCTTAATCCACTATAATCCAACTGATTACAGATGCACGGGATAACTCCGGTGATTAACACACAATGAACCATTCAGGGATTCAACTTAATGAATATTACAAACATTGAACTGCAGGTGCCAATCTCGCAAGATCTACTGCCAGGATTTCAACAACTAGACGTTCAGGGATTCATCACAATGAATATAACGCCTACTGACCCTATTTCAGGATTTACCACAATGACACCCAGCCATTGTCTTCTCGAGTCTCCGGTCACACTGACCACTCATGGAATCCTAATTCACCAAGAATTAGTTCAACAAGAGATTACAAAGATGATTCTTAACAAGCAGATTACTCCTAAGTCTAAGTACAAAGAACACACAAGTGTTCAAGCAAGATGTGAGCAACAACTTCTTGCTATCTTAAGAAACTACATAGATGTATGTTGATTTGACAGTTGTTGACATCTTGTAGATCTTCTTCTTCTTCGTCTTCTTGGTTGGGCAAGCTTTGAGCAACAACTCCTTGCTTCAGATCTTCAATGTAGTCCTGACGAGAAGGTGGTTGATGACTTGACTGATTTTCAATGTTGTCTTCTTCATCAACAGCTTCTGTTACAATTTGTTGTTGTTGTGTTGATTTGATCTTTGAGCTTCAACAATAATGGCCATGTGTAAATAGATGACAACTTTGAATGTTCTAAGTATTACAATGAAAACTTATCGTTGTTGCTATCTTCACACAATGACTTGGTCAATTCGTAAATGATACATCCAATTGATGATCTGCGTAATCGACTCAATCGTCTCTACAGAAGCAAGAACTCCTTTCTTTTTATAGCCAAGTAGAAATATAGTTGTTTAAATTACTGTGGCTTTTAGAAAAGAGACGTTGTGTAATGATTATAGCTGTACTGACACATCTCCTTTTTGCTGTGGGAGAAGTGATGGGATATATCTTTCTTGGCCGCTGTGTACAGTCATTGACAACGGTAACATTTGACTTCCAAACTTCAGAGGCTTCTGATGGTAATTTAATGAAGCATGAGTAGAGCCTTCCTAATAGGATATCTGAAACTTCAAGTCTTGAGTCTTTCAAAGTCGTCCATTAGGAATCAGCCTTCAGAACTTCAGAACTTGTCTTTAAGTACGTTATCCTTTACTTCTTCAAGTCTTCCAAAAACTCAGAACTTGTCCATTAGGAATCTGTCTTCAGAGTCTTCAGCACTTAACCTTTGGAACCATAATCTTTAGAACACATAAGTCTTCAGAGTTTTTCTGCACTTGGTCTTCAGAGCCTTCCGCCTTCAGAATTTCAAGTCATGAGAGTCTTCAGCACTTCAGTTCTCCAGAAGATTATCTTCTTCAGAAGCTTCGCAATCTTCAGAATCTCAACCACTTTCAGAGAGAATCCACAAGAGCATTATAACAACAATATCATCATCCTTGGATCTGACTGATCATGATAAGATACATAAGCGTTCTTGCTTCTCGCGACTTGTGTCGCACATAGTAACTTTGTATATTATCAATTATGCGCATCTGGCTGGTGCTTGTTGGATCTGATCTCTTCTATGAATATGATCTGCACAAAACACATGTTAGAACATAAAATAGTTCTTTCACAAATACATATTGTTATCATCAAAACATAGAGACGACTTGTAGAGACAACTCTTGCTCTCACAATCTCCCCGTTTTTGATGATGACAAAACCAAGTATTTTGATTGAACATTTTATACAAGGTAATCACCAAACAAACATATTCAGTGTCTGGAACAATAGCTCCCCCTGAATGTGTTATCCTCAAAGTTTTATCTGTGATTATCTAGAATCTTATATGATCCAAAGACATACAGAATAACAACTTGAGTTGCCAGAACAAAGAATAGAAAAAGATTACTTCTCTATCTTGTCTTTAAGGAAACAAAGAGTCTTCAGCATCTGGATTAGTTCATCAGAACTTCCATTTTCAGATCTTCAGAACTCAGTTCCTTTTGTAGTCGTATCAGAGCTTATAATCTTCCGAGACATCTGAAGCATTTCTACTTTTCAGCAGATTCATTTAAGCTTAAACAGAACAGTTCTTATCTAATAACATAGCCTCCTTATTCATCAGAGACAGACACTGTCTTTTGAGAAACTCCCCCTGAGTTTCAGACTTTATGAAGATTTTAGATTTTGCAATTGAATCTTCTAGGTAGTCTCCCCCTAATTTCCATAAGTCAGATATTGGGATCTTCATAATCGTGATTCAGAATTGTAAGTTTTTAATCACCAATGTAGATCATGACTTTTCAGAGTTTAACTTTAGAACACAGATCTTCATCTCAGAACCTTGTTACTGTCACAACTCAGTGGTTCATCAAAGCTTGACTTTTGATCAGATACCAATATAGGGTTAATTAAGTGATCAGTCAATGCTTGATTCTGAAACTGGTATACATGATTTAATTCTTAGTCTGATATCAAGTTATGTGCCGATTCTGATACCAGAGTATGTTGAGTCTGATACCAACTGAAGGAATTCTTTTCATACCACTTGAAGGGTATTTCCTTAGTGTGCTAAAATTGATACCAATGAAGGTATTGAAAACATTTCACAGCTTAGCTCTGATTGATATAACTACAGACTGAGTCTGATACCAATCTTTTATATACTGAGTCTGATTACCAATTGTTGATTTAGTCTTATACCAAATCATTTTCTCTTTAATTGGTTCTTGGTTAACATCATAACTACTTCTTGGATCTTCAATCCAGATCTTCAGACAATTCTTGACTTCTGATTTGCACAGTTCTTCTGAGTAAGCATCTTGAGATGTAGACTTTGTCTTGACTGCTTTCAGAGTTTTCCTTCTTCTGATTCTTACGTTCTGAATCTCATATTCTCAGACAACTTACAACTTCTGAACTAAGTGAGACAGAGATCAAGATAAACTTATACTTTCAGAAAGTTCTCAACTTCTGAATAGTACTGGGTAGATCTGATTCTGAACACATGTTCATGAAGTACAACTTCGATCATATAAACAATCAGTTCATAAGAACTTCTTGGCAAGGTTCATCTTTCTTAACCTGTTCTTAGAATGCCTAGTGAACTTATTCAGAGTTCCTCGGTTAAACATCAAACAACAACGTTAGTGGTAAACGCATTTTATATGATTGATTACTTGTTTGAGTTTGTATTCTTTCTTTTTTAAGATTTCTTCTTTCCAATCAAAATCATATTATTTTTCTCCGCCTTTTTGACATCATCAAAAAGTTTGGAGCATTTGAGCATTTAAGCATTAAGCATACTTAGATTGATATGATAAGGAACAGTCTTAGTGATAAACATCTCTAATCATAGCATTTTTATTGATGGACAATTAGATGGAAACTTCAACATAAGACCACATAATAGTTTCAAAATTTAAAGCATAGGTTAAGCTTAATCCTAAAGAGTTCAAGGTAATCAAAACATAGATATTTTAAAAACACAGAATTAATGAAAATAGTTAGAGTACCCAACACTTAAACTTAGACTTAACGAAAATAAGTTCTTATAGGTTCGACTAAAAGGAGCCTAATGATGATGAAGAAGATGAGATCGAGCTATCAGAACCATCAGTTCTTGAGGCATGCAACTTTTCTTCTGCTTGAGTAATTGCCAGCCTCTTATTCTTCATAATCTCTTCTGAGATCCATTTATGGAAGTCAGTCCAAATATTTCTTATTTCCATGGGGTTCATACAGGAACTAGAAGCATCCACTAAGCTTTAGATTCTTGAGATGGTATTATCCTTGCATCATTTTCAGTCTAATCATCGTTAGGTTTGTGATGAAGTTTTAAGTGTTTTAATCATGATAAAGATTTTAGGAACATATTTACTCAATATGTGAGTATAAATGACAAGGCAAAAGTAGCATTGATTCATTCATCATAAGTGCAAAACACGAACAGTACAGACACACACTTAACAAATCAGCTCATACTGATAACTTAACCTAGTTTTAACCAGCAACCATCTTATCCTATGAGAACCAACTACTGTCAAAGGTTTCACAAAAATTCCTAACCAGAGCAGTGTCTGGGCTACACCGAATCCTGCAAATTGCTTGCACAATTCCTGCTCTGAAGAGTACTTCTGATAAGACTCTTCCATAGGGAATGAACGATTTGTTCATAGTTCTTGACAAAAGAATAGACTCCTTAAGATGATCAAAAATAACTTGGGACAGATCAATAGGAGTTCTCCTAAGAAGACACATGATGAGAAGCTTGGCATCATGATACATAAAATCTTTGTTTGTATTGCGAGGTTTAATATTTGTCAAGATGAACTTGAACCATCCTCTAGCAATAGGCAGAAGTTTTTCAGGATTCGTAGGTTCAAAGGCAGATCCTTTATCAAACATATAATGCATTTCAGCATCGGAGGTGCATCTCATGGATGCGTGGTTGGGTGTGACACCTCCTGGTGGACAGTTAATGGCTTCAGCAATCTTTGTGGTGTTGATGGTGACTGAAAGACCATAAATGTCTGAAGAAATGGTCAGACCATTACTATTAACAGAGGCATTGATCCAAAAGGATTTTAAAATGTTTGGATAAATTGAGCCTCTTAACATATGTATGTATCCATTCCAGTTTTGAAAGTGAATACCAAGATGAAAATCATGATCAGTATCCATTGGATTTGGTCGTTTTTCATTGATGATTTTAAGAAGATCATCATTACCATGAAAGGTTCTTGGAGTCATTTTTTATTTTGTTTAGGGTGATAAGAAGGTTGAGAATAAGGGATAATGGAGAATTCTTTTGGAATATGTTATGACTTTAAATAGACGGATAAAGGAGATTGAGCTAAATGGGTCAATAACCGAGAGTGACTTAAGAAGACTGGAATACTTAGATTATAAATTATGTAGGGGTAGTCTAAGAGATGAGGACAAATAAGCAGTCTGTTATTCTAGGGAAGATCAAAGAGATATACATGCATTTTATTCTTAGCAAAAGTTAGGTGGTTGTATTATGAAGTCATTAATTCTAAGTGAAGACAAAAGGATACACTTTCTAGTTTCAAGGTTTTTATTTATTGATTATTAATCAGCGCATAGCCAAGAATGCAGGCAAAGGGATTTTTCACTACTTCCAATACTCAAAGAGAATCCTAACCTGTCGTAGCATGATCACACTGATTAGATGCTATTGCCTAGGTGATGAGCTATTTTGGTCAAGGTAGCGCGTTTCCCTATTTCGTAGCTGAACAAATACCATTCAATACACGTATATCAAGGATATTTGGATGGCTGAGATCTTCCTAACTAGAGATATTGGTATGGCTATTGGGACAGATTTTTCTATATGAAATACATCAAGAGAATAACGTTGTGCACCATAGTTTCTAAGATTAGCTGAACTAGATTGAGGGACTCTAAGAGTTTGAATATGAGTGCTAGTTGAAGTGTAGTTATGGGTTATAGGATGTGGCCAAACAGAGTGATGACATGATGAGGAGAATCTTACATATGTGACTGTTTTACTTTACCTATTCATAAGTCATATGCAGACATATACGGAGAAGGATATAAGATTTTCTAAATATATTTCTAATCAATTTCACACATCATGACCAAAAAGTATGAATTTTAATAAGTCGTAGATAAGGGTAGAATGGTACCTTAAAGATACTGATATCTTTACAGACTTATCTGAGTGCTTTCCATTTTGACTCTGATCCTTCTTTCTAGAGAAGTTGAAATCTTCATGCCATACCTTTGATGAATGCATTCCTTTCTGAGCTTTTGATTCATCATCTCTCTGATTCTGCTTACTTCTGAGTGAACTGTTATGGGTTCTCGGATTCTTCAAGATTTACTTGCATTCTGGTTTCTGAAGAATGTGAACATTTTATGAACTCTGATTCTAGGTAGAGAGCTGGAATCATTCTAAGCAAAAATCATTTCATTTTCTTGTTCAACCTTACTCATCTGATTTCTAAAAATTAACAAATCAGAGACTCTGAACTTGATTGTCAGAAGGGCAAGTTTCCATAAAGCTTTTCTCCTTTTTAGGGGGTCATTAAATTCATAGCTTTTATCATGAACTGTTGAGAGATTATGTGCTGAGAGGTTTTGACATCGCATAACATCTTCTGACTTGTTCCTTCAGCCAAAATCAAATCTTGTTCAGAAATAAGTATCATCAAACATGTGTATAGCACTAGACATGGTTTACATGACACTTCTTGATCTCACAATGTTGATTTAACTAGTTTAAGGTTAGTTCATCAAGAGTTAACATCATATCTACTTCTGAAGAGAGTGTTAACTGATTTCTTCATTCTGAAGGACATCAGCAATTTAAATCCTTTTGACTTTAAGTAGTCGACTTAAGTGTTTGGATTGACATCTTTTGATTCCAGTGTTTAATAGATTCTGCGAAACTTTATCAGATAGTGATCAGATCAATAACGTCTGGTTCAACTGAGAATTAGTCTCAAGTCATCAGAACTTAATTATTTTGATTCAATCAAAACTTAAGAGTTCATTCTTGATCAAGTACTTGATGAATCTTTTGAATTCTTCTTCCTGAATATTCTTTCAGTTTTCTGCATAGCTTTCCAAGAGAACAATATTCAGTTCTTCATTGAATCTTTTAACCTGTTGATCAATCAAGATTCAAATGTTGAATCATTTCTAAGAGTTTGAATTCATCAAATTTCTGACTTCAACAGACTTCACTCTGAAATTCAAAATCATAGAACAACAATCTTTCTTCTTTACATGAAGAAGTTCTGAATGAGCTTTAAACGAGAAAGTCAAGGGTGGACCTAATCCGTTTCTTGAAAACATCTCAAAAACTCATAAAGAATTAATCTTCAGCAAACAAGATTTCTTGTTTTCTGATGATTCAACTTTGAGCAAATACGTGGTTAATCCACACGTATCTTCTAATATAAGCATTCAACAGATACTACTTCTTATCTGATGAATCTATCTTATCAGCTGATTCTTCAATCTTCATCAAAGCTTAAATGAGAAAGATTTGTTTGACAACTATACAACTTCCATAATCAGTGATTTGCTCAAGTAGTCAGATTGATTACAATTTTGTACACAGTCATCTTCTGAACTATTACAAAAATTGTAAGTGAATTTCAATGTCACCCAGAGTATTTCTTCGCACCGCATCTGGATCTTTTTCTGACACTGTTAAGTGTTTGATATACATCAATAACAGAACCAGAGCTCTAATACCAATTGAAGGTGCGAGAAAGACACAAGAAAATGGGGGGGGGGGGTTTGAATTATGTATTTACTTTTTTAACAACTTTTCACTTCTTGTCATTAAGACACTTTAAGTAACATCAGAGTTCGTTGAGAGACTCTGACTTGCGAGGTTATATTCAGACTTTCTATGCGTGAAGCATAAGAACCAACAGGAGTTTGAATATAATATGCATTTCTCAGAACTTGCAGTGCGGAAGCTTATTAGAGTTAAGCTGCTAGGTTCTGACTTGCTTATGTAAGGTTCTGATATTCAATAAAGAAACATAAACAAAGACATTAAGCAGAACAAGAGTAAAGAACACATGATATGTCCTGGTTCACCACAAGGCTAATCCAGTCCACCCTCCTCAGGTGATTTCGCCTTGAACACAAGGTCTTAATCCACTATAATCCAACTGATTACAGATGCACGGGCTAACGCAGGTGACTAACACACAATGAACCGTTCAGGGATTCAACTTAATGAATATAACGAACATTGACCTGCAGGTTCCAATCTCGCAAGATCTACTGCCAGGATTTCAACAGCTAGACATTCAGGGATTCATCACAATGAATATAACGCCTACTGACCCTATTTCAGGCTTTACCACAATGACACCCAGTCATTGTCTTCTCGAGTCTCCGGTCACACTGACCACTCAAGGAATCCTAATTCACCAAGAATTATTTCAACAGGAGATTACAAAGATGATTCTTAACAAGCAGATTACTCCTAAGTTTAAGTACAAAGAACACACAAGTGTTCAAGTAAAATGTGAGCAACAACTCCTTGCTATCTTAAGAAACTACATAGATGTATGTTGATTTGACAGTTATTGACATCTTGTAGATCTTCTTCTTCTTCGTCTACTTGGTTGAGCAAGCTTTAAGCAACAACTCCTTGCTTCAGATCTTCAATGTAGTCCTAACGAGACGGTGGTTGATGACTTGACTGATTTTAAATGTTGTCTTCTTCATCAACAGCTTTTGTTATAATTTGTTGTTGTGTTGATTTGATCTTTGAGCTTCAACAACAATGGCCATGTGTAAATAGATGATAGCTTTGAATGTTCTAAGTGTTACAACGAGAACTCATCGTTGTTGCTATCTTCACACAATGACTTGGTCAATTCGTAAATGATACATCCAATTGATGATCTGCGTAATCGACTCAATCGTCTCTACAGAAGCGAGAACTCCTTTCTTTTTATAGCCAAGTAGAAATATAGCCGTTTGAATTAATGTGGCTGTTAGAAAAGAGACGTTGTGTAATGATTACAGCTGTACTGAGACATCTCCTTTTTGCTGTGGGAGAAGTGATGGAATATATCTTTCTTGGGCGCTGTGTACAGTCATTTACAACGGTAACATTTGACTTCCAAACTTCAGAGGCTTCTGATGGTAATTTAATGAAGCATGAGTAGAGCCTTCTTAATAGGATATCTGAAACTTCAAGTCTTTAGTCTTTCGAAGTCGTCCATTAGGAATCAGCCTTCAGAACTTCAGAACTTGTCTTTAAGTACGTTATCCTTTACTTCTTCAAGTCTTCCGAAACCTCAGAACTTGTCCATTAGGAATCTGTCTTCAGAGTCTTCAGCACTTGACCTTTGGAACCGTAATCTTCAGAACACATAAGTCTTCAGAGTCTTTCTGCACTTGGTCTTCAGAGCCTTCTGCCTTCAGAACTTCAAGTCATGAGAGTCTTCAACACTTCGGGTCTCCAGAAGATTATCTTCTTCAGAAGCTTCACAATCTTCAGAATCTCAACCACTTTCAGAGAGCATCCACAAGAGCATTGCAACAGAAATATCAGCATCCTTGGATCTGACTGATCATGATCAGATACAAAAGTGTTCTTGCTTCTCGTGACTTGTGTCACACATAGTAACTTCGCATATTATCAATTACGCACATCTGGCTGGTGCTTGTTGGATCTGATATCTTCTATGATTATGATCTGCACACAACACATGTTAGAACATAAAATAGTTCTTTCACAAATACGTATTCTTATCATCAAAACATAGAGACGACTTGTAGAGACAACTCTTGCTCTCACAATTTCAAACTTTAATGTTTACTACAAAACACTTGTGATATTTATGATACCAAACAAAACTCTTTTGAAACCCTTACTTAAAACTCTTTAAACTGTAGAACGACAGTGATATCACGATAATCCCTGTGGAGACGATAAAATTATTACCCACATAATATACTTTCAACATATACTAGGCATATAAATTAATTTGCTCAGCATAGGTAGTTGGTTGAAAAGAATTATAAAGTGTCTATTGAAGACAAAATGATGGGAGTTCTCGACTCAGGTGGAAGGTTAATCTTGAAGGACCCCATATATCAGAATAGAACCTTCAAGATTGAACTTAAAGTGATGGAGCACAAGTTCCTTGCAACTCTAACTAGCAGAGATGAATGGATATGGCACTATAGACTTGGTCATCTCAACTTCAAAGTGTCGATTGAAGACAAGATGATGGGAGTTCTCGAATCAGGTGGAAGGTTAATCTTGAAGGCCCCATATCTCATAATAGAACCTTCAAGATTGAACTTAATGTGACGGAGCATAAGTTCCTTGCAACTATAACTAGAAGAGATGAATGGATATAGCACTATAGACTTGGTAATCTCAACTTCAAAGACATCAAAGATCTGAAAAGAAGAAATATGGTTCTAGGGTTACTAGAAAACGACATTCCAAATGAAGTATAGGATAATGTGTGCAGGAAAAGAAGCACGAGAACACCTTCAACAAGGATGCAGGAAGCAAGTCGAAGGAAATTTTTGAAATCATACACTATAATGTATGTTGTCCTATCCAGGTGCATTCATTTTGAGGTAACAAATACTTTTTCACATTCATATATGATTTTAGTCGAAAACTGTGGACTTACCTGAACAACAAGAAAAGTGAAGTGATTGAGGTATTTGCCAAGTTTAAATATATGGTTGAAAGACAAAGTGGTCAAAAGCTCAAGATTTTGAGGACTCATGGTGGTGTAGAATATGTGTCAAAAGACTTCAACACATTATGTGAGAAAGAAGGGATTGTGCATGAGGTGGGTCCACCCTACACACCACAACAAAATGGAACTGCTTAAAGGAATAATAGAACTATAATGAATACGGTGAGAAGTATGTTGAAAGGCAAGCATCTACCCAAAGAATTATGGGGAGAAGCTATGTCAACTGCAACAGACATTTTGAATAAATGTCTGACGAAAAAACTAGGAGGAATCACTACTACGGAAAACCCATTTAACAACGGTTGGGAAAGGTATGTAATCACGCGTCCACAGGCGTTGTTATGTATAGTGTCGTTGTATATATGATACTTACAATCACAGATCAGTAACCGTTGTATTAAACTGGAAAGAGTGCTACCTATCACAACAGTTGATACAAACAACCGTTGTGATAAAATAATTGTCTTAGGTTCGATTCCCAGCTGCGCTGTTTTGATATTTTTTTTTCTGGACAGCGCGCGAGATATTATAACGGTTGTGTAATATAACCGTTGTTAAAGCATAAGATATTATTACGATTATGATGTATAACCGTTGTTACATATTCTGCATAATTAAGAAAAAGATTACTGATTTTATAATTAGTCCCTTTTTTTAACCTGTATTATTGTTCACCATATCACAGCAGAAAATACAACTAAGATTTGTGATAAAGTAATCATGATAATGTTAATTGTATCATATTCATAATATCACATAACTGTATCATATGCAATTGTAACAAATATCTTACAATTTATCAGAACAAACAACTTGCAGTTTACACATTACATAACATCACATAATTGTATCATATTCAATTGTTACAAATATCTTACAATTTATCAGAACAAACAACATACATAAAATCACATAGTTGTATCATATTCAATTGTAACAAATATCTTACAATTTATCATAACAAACAACCTACAGTTTACACAGTACATAACATCACATAATTGTAACTTGGTGTTTTGGTTTCTTGTTTCTTGGTGTCTTGACTCTACAGACCTATGATTTCAAATAGTTATACTTGTTAGTAAAAATATTTAGAAACTATAACATATAATTAATATATTATGAATAAAGACTAAATTACGTACTTGTTAATTTTCCCATATGCCTTCTTCATGATCGATTCGAATAGCGTGCACGACATCTCCATCAACTTCATCATATGAGGTAGGGACTTGTGTTGTGTAAGAAGGTGTGGACGCAATATCAAGACTTCCATCACTAAGAGGAATGTGTTTTCCTTGGAGAACGATTGACCATTTCCCTGATATGTCCGATGGGTCGGTAACATAGAAAACTTGTTTTGCTTGAGAAGCCATGATGAATGGTTTGGTCATAAAAGATTCCTTGCCAAGGTCGACCCGTGTGAATCCTAAGTCATCAAGGTGTATACCATTTCTATTATTGGGAAGCCATTTGCATTTAAATAAAGCCACTTTGAAAATAACATAATCAATCTCCCAAATCTCATCAATGTCACCATAAAACACGGTAGTTGCCAATATAGGATTCTTATCTTTTGAACTAGAGAAATACATCGATTTGGCTTCAACCATAACCACACTATTTTGCATTGTACTACGATCATCTTTTGATTTTGTATAAAAGGTATAATGACCAATGTCGTATGCGGTCCAAGTAATGACACAAAATTTTGGCTCGTACGACAACCATTTAAGTATCTCGGATGCACTACGATCATTAGATACACTTTTATTAAACCATTCTATGAATCTCTTGTTATGCTCTATCAACAACAACTTGTCACTCATTCGGGAACTTTTTTTTCCTCAAAAGTCCTTTGTGAGTATCTATGAAAAGTTGAACTTCATCTATATTATTCAATATATAGAAATGTTCTTGAATAACTACATCCCGAGCCATTGACTTAACATTTAAACCTTGAATACCTCTTATGTCTGTGTCACCATGTCGAGAAATTGGAATTCCTATAGAATCTGCGTCCGACAAATAGTTTGTACAAAACTCAACAGTTTCTTCTGTGATGTATCTTTCAACATTCGAATCTTCTGGTCGGTGATGATTCTTCGTATATCCTTTAAAGATCTTCATATATCTCTCTATTGGATACATCCACCTTAGATAAACTGGACCACAAATTCTGATTTCTCTGACTAGATGAACAAGTAAGTGAACCATAATGTCAAAAAATAATGGAGGAAAATACATCTCCAATTGACACAAGATTATGGCAGCCTTATCTTCTAATTCATCTAATTTTTTGAAATCAAGAACTTTATTACATATGCCATTGAAGAATAACCACAATCTCGTTATAGTTACTCTCACATTTTTTGGTAGGATCCCACGGATAGCCATTGGTAGAAGTTGTTGCATCAATACATGACAATCATGAGATTTTAAACCAATTAACTTGAGATCTTTCATTGATACAAGTTTCTTGATGTTTGATGAGTAACCTTGCGGAACTTTAATACCTTGTAAACAATCACATAAAATTTTCTTTTCCTTTTTAGAAAGAGTGTGACATGCTGAAGGCAGATAAGTTCTTTTTCCTTTCTCTATTGGAGCCAACTGTTTTCTTATACCCATCTTCTCCATATCAAGACGGGAAGTCTTACTATCTTTAGTCTTGCCTGGAATGTTAAGAAGTGTGCCAATCAAACTATCACTCACATTTTTCTCCACGTGCATCACATCAAGACAATGTCTAACATCAAGACCTGACCAATACGGAAGATCAAAGAAGATGAACCTCTTTTTCCAATTATTTTTTGCAACGGCCCCTTTTTCTTTTTTTCTCTTCCCAAAGAAAACATTAATGTGTTCCTGTCGTTGATAAACTTTTTCCTCGCTTAAAGGTTCAGGTGCCTCGTCAAACTCATGCTCTCCATTAAAAGCCTTCCGCAATCTACGATAAGGATGATCGAGTTTTAGAAATTTTTGATGCCCAAGGTAAACAGTCTTTTTTCCAAACTCAAGTTGGTGATAACAAGTATCATCTTTACAGGACACACTCTATGTTCGTTGACACTATATCCAGCCAAGTTACCGTAAGCAGGAAAGTCGTTGATCGTGCAAAATAACATTGCACGTATCTTAAACTTTTCCCCAGAATATGCATCATTAACTTCAATGCCTTCATCCCACAAGAGTCATAAAGCATCAATTAATGGACTTAAATAAACATCTATGTCGTTACCAGGTTGTTGTGGTCCAGAAATCATCATACTTGACAGTATATACTTGCGCTTCATACTGAACTAAGGAGATAGGTTGTAAATAGTGAGAAGAATAGGCCATGAAATATGATTAGTGCTTAGATTACCAAAGGGGTTCATTCTATCGGTGGCAAGTCCAAGCCTAAGGTTTCTTGGCTCAACTTCAAAATCCGAAAACAACGAATCAATTTTCTTCCATTGCAACGAATTAGCAACATGGCGAATGTTTCCATCACAAGTCCTTTCATATGCATGCCATCTAAGATTCTTTCCGTCATTCGAATTAGTAAAAAGTCTCTTAAATCGTGAAATTATTGGCAAGTACCATAACACTTTAGCAGGAGGATGCTTCCTACTAACATTGTCATAGTCATTGTCATCACCACTGTTGGCCTTCAGCTTGTAACACGACACACCATATTTCAGACATTGATACAAGTCTTCATACTCTTTCCGGTATAATATGCAATCATTAGGGCAAGCATGTATTTTGATATACTCCAGACCCATTAGACACAATGTCTTCTTGGCCTCATAACAGCGATCCGACAATTTGTTATCTTTTGGTAACATTTCCTTTAGCAGTTCAAGTAATTCTGTGAAACTTTTATCCGACCATCCATTTTTTGCCTTCAGATGAAATAAATTTAACACCACCGACAATCGTGTAAAATATGTGCATCCCTTATATAAAGGGGTGTCTTTATCACTAAATAAAGTATCAAAAATATGAGCATTCTTAAAAGAAGATTCCCCAATATCACGCAACATATCATTGTCGCTCCCAGGATTTTCATCCAGGTACAAACGCGAAAGTGGCGCGGAAAATAGAGTCGCCAGCAATGTATATTTATCCCAAGAGAGGGAAAGAAAATGCCGCATAAACCTGAGGAAGAAGGAAAGGCATGGTCGTCGCAACCATAACCTGGGTTCGAGAGTCGGTTACGCGAGGGGAAGGTATTAGCACCCCACGCGTCCATCGTACTCGATGGGATCCACGCTTGTTATCTAATCTAAGGGTGAGTTATCCTAAAATCTATGGCTGTACTGACACGGGAAAGGGGAAAACAAAGACAGACTCGATAGGACATCGTCGTCCTAGGCCTACGTACTCCCTTTGTGCAATGGGAAATTCAGAGTCAACGTAGTTCGGACCAAGTTCTTTTTGTGTTTTTTATGAGCGACGTTAAGTTCGCGTCCGGCAGTTAGGGTCGATGCCTGTTTGGACAAAATGGAAAGTAACGTGCCCTTTTTGAAAATAGACTTAAGTTTGACAATCCCGAAGGACAAAAATGATTTGAAATTTGTTTGTATTTTTTAGGACAGAAGTGACTTGAGTTAGTTCATAACCAACCTTGAACCAAAGTCTATGACGCGGAACGAATGCGTCGCATGGTCGTCCCCAATGGGACGTATGCTCGACACTCTAGAAGAATGAAGGGGGACCCCTCGATCTTCACTTCCTATGTTTAAGGCTTGTGTGCAAGGCAAGTTGACCTTATTAAGTATCTTAGAAGTGTTAAGAGATGAGAAGAGGGACTCAAAAGAAAAGAAAAAAAACACTAAGGGGATTCTATCCTAATGTTATCATGAAAAGGTGGCCCTAAGGGGAGGTTTGAGAACAACCTAAGCCTAAAGAAAAGAAAAGATGAGAGAAAGAAAGAGTGAGGGTGAACATGGATGACTATCCACACCCTCAAATAACTTACCTCTGCCTCTGCATAAAAGGTTAGTACAAAACAGACATAAGCAACAATAAAATAAATGAAACCTAAACAAGTCACAACCCAAAGAGAAATGGTTACAAACCAAATGAAACTCATCCAAGTCACAATGTACACCTTAGAGGTGACCCATAATGTTTACCAAACAAGATCAAGCAAATAAAATGCAAACAAGTGGCAAAACACACAAGAAAGCCATCAAAGAAGGAGTAGAAGAAGAATGAGTGGATATGCAAGGTGATCATGCAAGAATGCTTCAAATAATATCCAAGTCAGAATGTGGATGACCTAAACATGTGCCTAAACATGATATACAAGTGTCACGTGAGGCATACACACAAGTATCCAAGCATTAAGAATCATTAGAAGAAGGAGAAGGAAGCATGTAAGTGAAACATGTTCAAGTATGCAAGATGAAATATGAATAACATATGACATGAATGCAAAGCTCCAAGGTCAGAAACATATATCAAATGAAGTGCAAAGGAATGATATAGCATGGCATACACAAACCAAACATAAGTCATGAATGAGCATAGATGAGAAGAGGTGAGAAGATGAGTCAAAAAGAGGCATGTAAATCAAGCATAGAACATATGCACCAAGTATGCAACAACCTCACACCAATGACCTATAATTGCAATCAAGTGACCTATAATAATTCAAACATGGTTTATGAAGTCAAAGAAGCAATCCCAAATGATGGCACAAGTGCCTTCTCAAACAAGTAATCAAACATGATCAAAGATGTGCATAAAAGAAGACCTCAAAAAAAGAGCAATCAAAGAATTAGAAAAACACCTTTAAAAAATACCAAATTAATTCTCAAAACACGTCAACCAGGGGTAAACATCATGTTAAAAACTCATGCAAAAATTCACAAGATAAGTCACTCAAACAATCATGCAAAGATCAAGTAAGAAACATGACTCAATATGCAAAAAAGAAGGACCAAAATGCAATATGAAATGATTTTAAAAATATGAGAAAAATGTTTTAATGAACTTCAATATGTTGGTGAAACAATGCAAAAAGAATGAGTTCAAAATGTTTTATATGTTATGAGAAATAAAATCAGCAAGCTAGGGTATGCATATATGGAATAAATTCAAAAAAAATTAACCAAATAATTAATTCAGATGCTAAAAATAAAATAAAAATGAAAAATAAAATTTGGAAAACGTTTATAAAACTCTAAATATACTTCATGATTTTTTTTTGTAATTTTTGGAAGCAACTATCTATTTTTAAAAATTAAAAATGAAATGCAACAATTAAATAAAATAAAATAGAAAATAAAACAAGTGGGGGGGGGGGGGGTGTAAACAGCAGCCACAACACGTTGGGAAATAAACATGGGCCCAGAGGAGGGGTGTAAAAAGCAAGCCCAAAACCTAAAATCCATCAGCGAAAATAAAAAAAAGAACATGCGAAACCCAGTCAATGGATTGACTCCACAGCCACCCTAGGATCCATCTAACGCTCCTCACTCAGTCAACCAAACCAACACGTAAGCATGATGAGAGGCACAGATCCACACACCCACACTAAATAACGTGCACACGCGCACACCAAAACACTCAGCAATTAAAAAAATGCACGTGAGCAGCACATGAAATACTTAATGCGTTGGCATCTTACAAACCACCAGATTAAATCAACGTCCCCAAACAATTCAAAATTAACGTGATGAGTGGTTTAGATTTAGGGTACACAATAGTTAGCATAGAGTAGCACACACACATACCATAAAATAAAACCAGAATTTTAAAAACGAGGCACGTTGTGGACCACACGATCAAAGCCATGGACGGTGGTGATTACATCTCCTTCCCTGAAACCCTAATCTCGCCGGAAAAAAAACCAGACGCCGGAGCCATAGCTCCGGTCGTCCCTTCCGGCCACCTGCAACCAAGATTTTTCCAGAAAATGCAAAAGAGTACACTATTCTGACCAGAATTCAATGAGGATTACCAATATACAATTAAAAATCACAAACAAACAACACATAAGCCAAATTGAACGAAACAAGGTTGGATCAAAAACTTTCAAACTCATCATACAACCATATTACACGTCCAATCTCAAAATAAAATACATCAGCATGCTCAGCAACAATCACAGATCATTATGCGCATCTAAAAATTGAGTTTTAAGATCACGATATTGTCACTAACCTGAGATCATGCAATTCGTACACTTGTTGTTAGCTTCAGATGATGAATGATTCGTGCTCTATGGAACCCAAGGATTCAGATTGTGAAGGAAGTTTGTGAAAAACCCTAGTGGATAGAGAGATTCGAAGGAGAGAAGGATTAGGGTTAAAACTTGAAATTTGATCAAAATAACGTGCCCCCCTCCAATGAGTGCATGAGTAAGCTTATATACTCTAGGTCATTCCACTGATTATCATTTAGGTCTTATTAATTCCTTGATTAATGAGTTTTGGGTGATTTTGGAAATTTGCATTTTGAATCATACACCCCCCCTCCATGCATGTACACCCAAGCTTCCTATGATGGATCACTCACTTGTCAATTGCTAATCACACCTGAATGGAATTTGGGCCTTGAAATGTCTTGGTTTGTGAGTTTTGATGCACCTTGCCATTTTGCATAATGTGAAATAAGTGATGAATAAGTCATGGATCCACTTGATTCCAAGGCCAAAGATGATCCTCATGAGGTGAACTTGGATGTTGGAATGTGACTTGAAGTAATAGAATCAATTATAGGTCCATATGTCCCAAAATGCAAAAGTTGTGAAAATGGAACCATGAGAAAACCCTAAAAACCACCTTGCCTTCTTTTGATCATAACTTGAGTTTCACAAATGATATTGAGACCATCTAGTACTTGTTGGAAAGGGGAGAAAAAGATATTCAACTTTCATGTTTGAGAAAAATTCATTTAAAGCTTCCTTGGTGGTGAAAAGTCAAGTTGAATGTAGTGCAAAAACTTGCCAAAAATTGAAACTTTCAAATTATAGGTCATTTCCATATTTAGTAACTTTAGCACAAACTCTTGATCCTTGATAAATGGTATGAAACTTGACCCTTGAAGACCATATGAGGATGTGAGACCTTGAAAACCTTGAAGAGAACCTCAAAATCTCATAGTTGACTTCCCCTCTCACTGTTGACTTTTCTCCAATTCTCCTGATTTGCAATCCATTGGCCAATTGAACCTCTCATGAACCAAACTGATGGAAAATCTTCCATTCCTAGGTACTTGGGGACCCAAGGAATACCATGGAAACAAGTCTTGCCCAAAAAATTCAGAAATAAACTGACTTTATAGCAAACCCTAATTTTGGTACCCTTAGTCTAGGAGGAAATGGCACAGTCTCCAAATCCAAATTCCTCTGAATATGATGTGTATCCTCTCTAACAAAGATGAGATATGCCATTTGGTGATGATAAAAACCCAGGGAGCCTGCCCATTGGAGCAATAAACCCAAGAATCTCAAAACCCTAGTTTCTGCACTGGTTAGGAGGGAGTGGTTCACTTGAGATCTTCTGCCAATTGTGAACTCCTGATGATGTGATAGACCAAATAGGATCTCTTGAGCCCCAAGGCCCCTTAGTGACTCAAATAATGGTGGCATCAATAACCATTTCTCCTCTTAATCTCTTGTCCAATACAAGGACTCTTGCTTGGCCCTTTGAAGAACACCTTCTCCTCTTGAACTGCCTCAAGCACCTTGACCCCATGCTAAGAACCAATGATATGCACACATGATAATGCAAAAATGAAATGAAACATAAGCCAATTAGTACTAAAGTAAGGAGAGCAAATTTGGGGTGCTACAGCTACCATTATTCAATCAACTTGGTTCTGAAGGTATGATAGCAACGGTTGTCATGCGTTCAAAGGATTCACGGAGATTGAATACCACAAGAAACCTGAAATTTGCAATCCTGAAAGTAGGGACAACTCCACTGGGGAACAAGCAATAAATGCTGCACCATCACAACACGTACGAGTGTTGGAAACCAATACAGACGATGTATTGAAATGTCTTGAAATAAACACGGACGAGTGTTAGCTATGCTGGGGATAAAGTGAAACAAACTCTCCAAGGTTATGTCATCTCTGCTGATAAAGAGAACTGACAAAGGAATCTCGAAATATGCCATCCCTGCTGATAAAGGGAACTGGCGAAGAAAATCTTCAAAAGATAGCTATCTCTGCTGATAAAGAGAACTAGCAAAATAAATGCCATCCCTGCTGATAAAGGGAACTGACGAAGAAAACCTTCAAAAGATTGCTATCTCTGCTGATAAAGAGAACTAGCAAAATAAATGCCATCCCTGCTGATAAAGGGAACTGACGAAGAAGATCTTCAAAAGATTGCTATCTCTGCTGATAAAGAGAACTAGCAAAATAAATGCCATCCCTGCTGATAAAGGGAACTGACGAAGAAAATCTTCAAAAGATTGCTATCTCTGCTGATAAAGAGAACTAGCAAAATAAATGCCATCCCTGCTGATAAAGGGAACTGACGAAGAAAACCTTCAAAAGATTGTTATCTCTGCTGATAAAGAGAACTAGCAAAATAAATGCCATCCTTGCTGATAAAGGGAACTGACGAAGAAGATCTTCAAAAGATTGATATCTCTGCTGATAAAGAGAACTAGCAAAATAAATGCCATCCCTGCTGATAAAGGGAACTGAAGAAGAAAGTCTTCAAAAGATTGCTATCTCTGCTGATAAAGAGAACTAGCAAAATAAATGCCATCCCTGCTGATAAAGGGAACTGACGAAGAAAACCTTCAAAAGATTGCTATCTCTGCTGATAAAGAGAACTAGCAAAATAAATACCATCCTTGCTGATAAAGGGAACTGACGAAGAAAATCTTCAAAAGATTGCTATCTCTGCTGATAAAGAGAACTAGCAAAATAAATGTCATCCCTGCTGATAAAGGGAACTGACGAAGAAAACCTTTAAAAGATTGCTATCTCTGCTGATAAAGAGAACAAGCAAAATAAATGCCATCCCTGCTGATAAAGGGAACTGACGAAGAAAATCTTCAAAAGATTGCTATCTCTGCTGATAAAGAGAATTAGCAAAATAAATGCCATCCCTGCTGATAAAGGGAACTGGCCAGCAAAATATGTCAAGCAAGAACTGACTACCAGGTGAGAACTGGACTTCACAAAAGAGAAAGGCCAAACAAAGGCAAACTCCTAATGGACTCACAATCCACAGATAAGATGACTCCGTTGGGGAAAGGAGAAATCTAAATAAAAGACTCTGCCGGGGAGCACAAATTTGAGGAACGCGTCCCTCCAAAATCTCCTGAGTTATGCCATCTCTGCTGAGAAAGAGAACTGGCAAAGAAAGTATCAAACCTGGCTTATGATTCGAATGCAAATGTTTGAATTTTGGCGTAATGCTCCATACGAAATGGAAATAATCGCGTTTGAGGGTGCAATGCAAATGCTTATGATATGCAAAAGGGCCCCTCCAGCAAAATAAATGCTGGAGAGAAGAGACCAATTCAGATGGGGATGACAAAAATAAATTGTCCTCTGAATCCAAGAATTCTGCTGAGAAGGATCACACTGACCGACTCTTTGGATCAACGACTTCTGCTGGGGATGAAATCCCAAAAGAACATCCGCACTACCGGGGATTACACGTGACCTCTACTGAAGGTAACATCCAAAACCTGAGATTTCTCCTCTGCTGGGGGAGTTGAGAATGAATGCCAATGACAGAACCAGAAGTCAGTTGCTGAGGATTTCTAATAACCAATGGGCTTAGAACCTGCTGGGGATTCCAGCCCATAATGCCATCCTGCCTGGGGAATACTGCTGAACTTAT
Organism: Lathyrus tuberosus; assembly: GCA_022829125.1. Classification (NCBI taxonomy): domain Eukaryota; kingdom Viridiplantae; phylum Streptophyta; class Magnoliopsida; order Fabales; family Fabaceae; genus Lathyrus; species Lathyrus tuberosus. The sequence continues at coordinate 13,233,850 of JALAZF010000048.1, forward strand.
CCTGCTGAAGGGGCGAATGACTTTATCCTCACCTTGCTGGGGATTAGAACATAACGTTGTCGGTGAAAGTGTGCTTCCTGACTGGCTGGGGAAAGTGGACACCCTGATTCTATGGGGAGACAACATCCTGATCCAGAGAACAAGTTCCTCGAGTCTCCTGCTGGGGAAAGTCTGCTCTGCTGAGGAAAGTGCAATCTCAATGCTGGGGAGAGCAAACTACTGGGGAAGTACAATCCTGTTGCCATCCAACCTGACCTGTCTCTACGGTCATAGACGGCCCTTTGAACTTTCCACTTGCCCCAGACCACCAGGTCTAATGGAAGAAATCATCTCAAGAGGATTTTATAGAGGACCGGGTATTCGCACTGCCTCAAGGTCTTCAAACTCTTGGAGAGATTTATCAGATCTCGACATAACTTCCCCAGACTTCATAATCCATGAAGTACATTACCTCGAAAGGATTTGTAATGAATTGAAAATACTCTGTCCCAGTATTCTGAACTTTGAAGAGGTGTTTTCAATTAACCATTTTCAGGAGTGGACAATTTCTCACGCTATAGAGGTGGCCTGCCCCAATCCTTGAAGGAAATTTTCCCCTGACTGATCTTACAGAGATTTGTCAAATCGACCTGATTGCCCCTGTTCGGCTGCTTTAGGGGGAGTTTTCAACGTGACTGCTCCAGATTAGCTGCATCTTATCACCATTTATCGGGAACCCCCCAGGCTGCGCACAATCTCTTAGCCACATACCCCTTGACATGATTGTCCTTCGGAGTTTTCACCATCTCAACTTGGCGTGATCGAGCTTCTCAACTGTCGTTCATCATGTAAGCTTCTTTGATATCAAACACATGCAAGCAGAAAATGTTTATTATGAGAATGACAATTCTATTGCAACACTCGTGTTACCCTTGAAGTTTTGTTGAAAATGTGTCGCCAAGCCTCATGAACGAATCACTAGTTGGGATGCGGCACTAATTTTTGAATGGAAAATAATACGCACATGCAATACCAACAAAAATCTTATTAGCACAACTCATAGGAGTCAGGAATGCTATCTCAATGAAGTACGCCGTCGGAATAAACCCTGTTTCAATTAGGACTTTTGAGGGTTGTATCGTGGTCTGGTTCGCGGTTTTGAGAAAAAGAAAGATTTAAGGCTCAAAGTTTATCAGTGCCCACCCATTCTCCGTGACGTTCTCCAGTCCTAAGTTCAGCTAATTCGGCGCAAGCGGTCATCTCTCAAAAGGTTTTATGATCCTTAAAGAAACCCATGCATCTGATGGTTCGACACCCAATGAGGTTTTGGAGTAACAGTCACCCCTTTTTGTCTTTTGTGTCTGTAGTCACACGACTTTGTTCTGCTCAAATATTTTCTTTGTAATCCTTTTGGCTTTTCGCTTTCTCATTCTTTTGCTTTTTGTTCCCTAATTTTGCCTGGACTGACTCTTTTGAGTTTTCAATTTTGAAGTCCAGCGGGATGCCTTAGCTTTTGCCTAAGTCACTTGCTTTCAAGTTTTTCGACTTAGCAGGCTTTTTCTTTTTCTCTTTTTTTTTTTGAACAAGTTGTGTGACACTGTTTTGTCTGACTTGTTTGAAAGGGCTATGACTATTTCACTCTTCGGTTGGTGAGGAGTAACCATTGTGGTTCTACACCTCTTAACCTCTTGCTAGTGGAATGGAAGGTAATGGATCCTCAGATGTACACTCCTTCTGAGAGTTGAACACTTGGTCAAACTAACTGACGCCTACCCTGCCCCGGGTTAAGATTGAGGGTTTTTTTGTTTCCAGAAAGAACTCCTACTACTAGGCTCAAAGAGGTTAACAAAGGTCTATCTCCTTATCTCTTCAGTGTTTGTAAATTGGAAACAATGCCTGTACATCCTTAACAGGGTTTTATCCAAAAGCGTACCATTAGAAATCTGCGCTCTTATTTCGTCATCCTCACTCAAAAGTTCTAGACAAGAAAGGTTGGTATTGCAGTGCATATAAACATTTAAAATGAGTGAACACGAATGGAATTCTTCAAGAAAAACAAACTCATTGCATTAAAAATCCACATTCAAGCACAAACAAATTTTTACATGCAGACAATGTTTAAACAGATAAATGAAAGCTACGTATGAACATGCAATAAAGAAACTGATGATTGCCATTGTTGAGGAGACTTGACTCCGTCTGGACTTATTGCTTCTGATGATGTCTTCGCAGCCTCGAGTGCTCACTCTGATAAAGAAGCTTCAATCCAAAGGGGTACCATCTGGCGTGACGACCTTTGAGTCGATCAAGTCTTGCACCTTATGCTAGAATGCATCGCAATTATCAATTGTATGCCCAAATGTTCCCGAGTGGAACTCGTACCTAGCATTCATATCAAAGTCTGGAGGAATAGGGTATGGTACCGGCGTGGTACTCCTCGTTTGAATCAGAGAGTTCTTGAGCAAGCGAGCAAACAACTGACTATAAGGAATAGGAATAGGATCAAATATCCTCTTGGGCCTTCTTGGTCTAAATTTCCTCTGTTGCTGATGATTTGGCGGCTGTTGCTGATTTGGGCGCCTCACCTGCGCTTGCACTTCCCTTTCCACATTTGGCTGAGGCACAAACAAACATTGCTGACGTAGAGCTTCTGCGGCAAAAGGTTGTGGAGAAAGTCTATGACATGGGGTGGATCCTGCAAAGAGGGGAGGAGTCTCCACTTCCTTTGCAACAATTTGAGTAAAATCACCTTGTATGCTCACGCCGCCCGACGTGAATTCAATTGCCCCTGCATCAATCAAATCCTGGACTTGGTGCTGAAAGGCCCTACATTTCTCCACAGTATGCCCGGGTGCCCCAGAATGGAAATCACAATGGGCTCTTGCATTGTAGCCTAGTGGGGGATTACTAGTGAGAGGAGCCAAAGTCCTTTTCTGTACTAGTTGCAACTGAAGGAGATGCTGCAATAGCTGAGAATATGGCATAGGGAGCGGATGAAAAACTCTTTTAGACTGCTTCGGTCTTTGTGCACACTTTTTATTCTTAGGCTTATCTTAGGAGATAAGACCTGGTTGCTGTTGGGAAAGTTCTGGAACTTCAGCTTGTGGAAGAGATTCACGAGGCAATCCACGATCTAGATCAAATCCCAAAGAGATGGGAGGAGTAAGGACCTCTGTCGCGGAAGCGAGCACATGACTGTTTTCCTTCTTTAACACTGTTTTCAAAATATCCATGACCAAACCCATCTGAGTCTTCATCTGATTGACCTCATCCCTCAGCATCTTCTGGTCTTGCATGAGAGTTTGCATATTCCCCATAAACTGCCCCATCTGGCCTCGCATTTCCCTCAACTCAGCTTGAATTTGCTCCATGATCAACTCTTGAATGGCCTGAGGAGTTAAGTCTACAATTCTAAAGAAATCCAGATCAGAATAAGAATAACCAGCCTTAAACACCTGTTATGCACAATGATCATGAATATGCAAATGCGAATGAACATGTTTAAAAATTCGCAGGGCGATCCACCCCTTGATTCCAGTTTAACTTCAAAAACCAGAATCAAAGTTAGGATGCAACCCTGCAAATGCATAAACATGTTGGGATGCAAAACAATGATGCAAATGCACACATGGGATCAAGGATGCCACACAGACTGGACAACTACTGCACTGAACAAACTGAACCATCTCAAAGATCTGCCCAAATACCCAGAATACCAGAATAACCATAGTACCACACTGATAAATCTGCTGACCAGAAAACCGGGTATGTTGGAGGTCAAGGTTACCTGCAAACCTATAAACACCCTGCCCTCTCACATGTGGGTACTAGAAAGCCAAGGATCCTCAATATCACGGGCTCTCAGGTCGAGAAATGATGATACGTTCACCATTTCTGGTTTGGCGTCATCACCAATCGAGGAGGCCTCAACTGATTCCTCTCAAAAGAAAACATCCTATGGTAAGTCCTCAGTTTCGGCACTGAGGTCGAGAAGCAATAGTACATTCATCCCTCGGGGTACAGTAATATCGCCAATCAAGGAGTGCTTCCACTGATTCTTTTCCAAAAGGAAACCCTATAGCAAGTTCCCAGCATTGGGTCCTCGGATCGACAGGTGTAATGGGTTTGCCATTTCTGGTCTGCCATTATCACACCTCGGGAGGAGTGCCGTTACTGAGTCCTCGGGAATGGCCGCCAGAGTCGACAGTTTTCCAAGTTACATTCAATCATCTGCACCAATGTGCAGGATAAAACATTACCAAAGAAAACCTCGTCTGGATGTGGAGTATTCATGTATACTACGTCTGGCCAAATGGCACACAAGTCACACTACTTTCCACGCTAATCCTACGTGTACGCTCAAGCCTGGGTATTGGGCTTATCTCTCAGAACTCCCAACCCGCCAAACAGCAAAACAGTGCAGCAGATGATAATAATGTGCAATGCAGAAAATGTGGTAAAAATAAAATACAACAAAATAAAGCAAAAAAAAAACAAAAAAAAAAAACACCCAAAGAGGACAAAAACAAACAAGCGCTAGGACAGACTCGCTAAAGGGGATGGACCAGCATAGGTCAACCAGCATTCCCCAGCAGAGTCGCCAGCTGTCGCTCCCAGGATTTTCATCCAGGTACAAACGCGAAAGTGGCGCGGAAAACAGAGTCGCCAGCAATGTATATTTATCCCAAGAGAGGGAAAGGAAACGCCGTATAAACCTGAGGAAGAAGGAAAGGCATGGTCGTCGCAACCATAACCTGGGTTCGGGAGTCGGTTACGCGAGGGGAAGGTATTAGCACCCCACGCGTCCATCGTACTCGATGGGATCCACGCTTGTTATCTAATCTAAGGGTGAGTTATCCTAAAATCTATGGCTATACTGACACGGGAAAGGGGAAAACAAAGACAGACTCGGTAGGACATCGTCGTCCTAGGCCTACGTACTCCCTTTGTACAATGGGAAATTCATAGTCAATGTAGTTCGGACCAAGTTCTTTTTGTGTTTTTTATGAGCGACGTTAAGTTCGCGTCCGGCAGTTAGGGTCGATGTCTGTTTGCGACAAAACGGAAAGTAACGTGCCCTTTTTGAAAATAGCCTTAAGTTTGACAATCCCGAAGGACAAAAATGATTTGAAATTTGTTTGTATTTTTTAGGACAGAAGTGACTTGAGTTAGTTCATAACCCACCTTGAACCAAAGTCTATGACGCGGGAACGAATGCGTCGCATGGTCGTCCCCAATGGGACGTATGCTCGACACTCTAGAAGAATGAAGGGGGACCCCTCGATCTTCACTTACTATGTTTAAGGCTTGTGTGCAAGGCAAGTTGACCTTATTAAGTATCTTAGAAGTGTTAAGAGATGAGAAGAGGGACTCAAAAGAAAAGAAAAAAAACACTAAGGGGATTCCATCCTAATGTTATCATGAAAAGGTGGCCCTAAGGGGAGGTTTGAGAACAACCTAAGCCTAAAGAAAAGAAAAGATGAGAGAAAGAAAGAGTGAGGGTGAACATGGATGACTATCCACACCCTCAAATAACTTACCTCTGCCTCTGCATAAAAGGTTAGTACAAAACAGACATAAGCAACAATAAGATAAATGAAATCCAAACAAGTCACAACCCAAAGAGAAATGGTTACAAACCAAATGAAACTCATCCAAGTCAGAATGTACACCTTAGAGGTGACCCATAATGTTTACCAAACAAGATCAAGCAAATAGAATGCAAACAAGTGGCAAAACACACAAGAAAGCCATCAAAGAAGGAGTAGAAGGAGAATGAGTGGATATGCAAGGTGATCATGCAAGAATGCTTCAAATAATATCCAAGTCAGAATGTGGATGACCTAAACATGTGCCTAAACATGCTATACAAGTGTCACATGAGGCATACACACAAGTATCCAAGCATTAAGAATCATTAGAAGAAGGAGAAGGAAGCATGTAAGTGAAACATGTTCAAGTATGCAAGATGAAACATGAATAACATATGACATGAATGCAAAGCTCCAAGGTCAGAAACATATATCAAATGAAGTGCAAAGGAATTATATAGCATGGCATACACAAACCAAACATAAGTCATGAATGAGCATAGATGAGAAGAGGTGAGAAGATGAGTCAAAAAGAGGCATGTAAATCAAGCATAGAACATATGCACCAAGTATGCAACAACCTCACACCAATGACCTATAATTGCAATCAAGTGACCTATAATAATTCAAACATGGTTTATGAAGTCAAAGAAGCAATCCCAAATGATGGCACAGGTGCCTTCTCAAACAAGTAATCAAACATGATCAAAGATGTGCATAAAAGAAGACCTCAAACAAAGAGCAATCAAAAAATTAGCAAAACACCTTTAACAAATACTAAATTAATTCTAAAAACACCTCCACCAGGGGTAAACATCATGTTAAAAACTCATACAAAAATTCACAAGATAAGTCACTCAAACAATCATGCAAAGATCAAGTCAGAAACATGACTCAATATGCAAAAAAGAAGGACCAAAATGCAATATGAAATGATTTTAAAAATATGATAAAAAATGTTTTAATGAACTTTAATATGTTGTTGAAACAATGCAAAAATAATGAGTTCAAAATGTTTTATATGTTATGAGAAATAAAATCAGCAAGCTAGGGTATGCATATATGGAATAAATTCAAAAAAGATTAACCAAATAATTAATTCAGATGCTAAAAATAAAATAAAAATGAAAAATAAAATTTGGAAAAATTTTATAAAACTCTAAATATACTTCATGATTTTTTTTTATAATTTTTGGAGGCAACTATCTATTTTTAAAAATTAAAAATGAAATGCAACAATTAAATAAAATAAAATAGAAAATAAAACAAGTGGGGGGTGTAAACAGCAGCCACAACACGTTGGGAAATAAACATGGGCCCAGAGGAGGGGTGCAAAAAGCAAGCCCAAAACCTAAAATCCATCAGGGAAAAAAAAAAGAACATGCGAAACCCAGTCAATGGATTGACTCCACAGCCACCCTAGGATCCATCTAACGCTCCTCACTCAGTCAACCAAACCAACACGTAAGCATGATGAGAGGCACAGATCCACACACCCACACTAAACAACGTGCACACGCGCACACCAAAACACTCAGTAATTAAAAAAAACGCACGTGAGCAGCACATGAAATACTTAATGCGTTGGCATCTTACAAACCACCAGATTAAATCAACGTCCCCAAACAATTCAAAATTAACGTGATGAGTGGTTTAGATTTAGGGTACACAATAGTTAGCATAGAGTAGCACACACACATACCACAAAATAAAACCAGAATTTTAAAAACGTGGCACGCTGTGGACCACACGATCAAAGCCATGGACGGTGGTGATTGCATCTCCTTCCCTGAAACCCTAATCTCGCCAGAAAAAAAATCAGACGCCGGAGCCCTAGCTCCGGTCGTCCCTTCTGGCCACCTGCAACCAAGATTTTTCCAGAAAACGCAAAAGAGTACACTATTCTGACCAGAATTCAATGAGGAATACCAATATGCAATTAAAAATCACAAACAAGAAACACATAAGCCAAATGAACGAAACAAGGTTGGATCAAAAACTTTCAAACTCATCATACAACCATATTACACGTCCAATCTCAAAATAAAATACATCAGCATGCTCAGCAACAATCACAGATCATTATGCGCATCTAAAAATTGAGTTTTAAGATCACGATATTGTCACTAACCTGAGATCATGCAATTCGTACACTTGTTGTTAGCTTCGGTTGATGAATGATTCGTGCTCTATGGAACCCAAGGATTCAGATTGTGAAGGAAGTTTGTGAAAAACCCTAGTGGATAGAGAGATTCGAAGGAGAGAATGATTAGGGTTAAAACTTGAAATCTGATCAAAATAACGTGCCCCCCTCCAATGAGTGCATGAGTAAGCTTATATACTATAGGTCATTCCACTGATTATCATTTAGGTCTTATTAATTCCTTGATTAATGAGTTTTGGGTGATTTTCGAAATTTGCATTTTGAATCATACACCCCCTCCATGCGTGTACACCCAAGCTTACTATGATGGATCACTCACTTGTCAATTGCTAATCACACCTGAATGGAATTTGGGCCTTGAAATGTCTTGGTTTGTGAGTTTTGATGCACCTTGCCATTTTGTATAATGTGAAATAAGTGATGAATAAGTCATGGATCCACTTGATTCCAAGGCCAAAGATGATCCTCATGAGGTGCACTTGGATGTTGGAATGTGACTTGAAGCAATAGAATCAATTATAGGTCCATATGTCCCAAAATGCAAAAGTTGTGAAAATGGAACCATGAGAAAACCCTAAAAACCACCTTGCCTTCTTTTGATCATAACTTGAGTTTCACAAATAATATGGAGACCATCTAGTACTTGTTAGAAATGGGAGAAAAAGATCTTCAACTTTCATGTTTGAGAAAAATTCATTTGAAGCTTCCTTGGTGGTGAAAAGTCAAGTTGAATGTAGTGCAAAAACTTGCCAAAAATGGAAACTTTCAAATTATAGGTCATTTCCATATTTAGTAACTTTAGCACAAACTCTTGATCCTTGATAAATGGTATGAAACTTGACCCTTGAAGACCATATGAGGATGTGAGACCTTGAAAACCTTGAAGAGAACATCAAAATCTCATAGTTGACTTCCCCTCTCACTGTTGACTTTTCTCCAATTCTCCTGATTTGCAATCCATTGGCCAATTGAACCTCTCATGAACCAAACTGATGGACAATCTTCCATTCCTAGATACTTGGGGACCCAAGGAATACCATGCAATCAAGTCTTGCCCAAAAAACCAGAAATAAACTGACTTTATAGCAAACCCTAATTTTGGTACCCTCAGTCTAGGAGGAAATAACACAGTCTCCAAATCCAAATTCCTCTGAATATGATGTGTATCCTCTCCAACAAAGATGAGATATGCCATTTGGTGATGATAAAAACCCAGGGAGTCTGCCCATTGGAGCAATAAACCCAAGAATCTCAAAACCCTAGTATCTGCACTGGTTAGGAGGGAGTGGTTCACTTGAGATCTTCTGCCAATTGTGAACTCCTGATGATGTGATAGACCAAATAGGATCTCTTGAGCCCCAATGCCCCTTAGTGACTCAAATAATGGTGGCATCAATAACCATTTCTCCTCTTAATCTCTTGGACAATACAAGGACTCTTACTTGGCCCTTTGAAGAACACCTTCTCCTCTTGAACTGCCTCAAGCACCTTGACCCCATGCTAAGAATCAATGATATGCACACATGATAATGAAAAAATGAAATGAAACATAAGCCAGTTAGTACTAAAGTAAGGACAGCAAATTTTGGGGTGCTACAATCATGTAGTTGATCTTCCATATATTCATCTTCATCGACTCTTTGACTTTGTGACGCACGACTTTCCTCCACTTCACCATGCCACATCAATATTATATAATTTTGACATATACCATCACAACAAAGGTGATGGAATATTTCATCCTTTCTACACTTTTTTATATTTGCGCAAAGAACATAAGGACAATAAAAGATACCATTATTTTCGGGAAGATGTTTATCAGTGTATTCAAGAAATTCAAGAACTTATTTCTCATAAATCAGACCTAATCTATCGGCTTTCATCCAACTACGATTCATAACAACTTCTGAAATTTATACAAATATAATAATGTGAATGACACACCAAAATGTAATCCAAAAACTTAATGTATATGCAAATCTAAACCTAAAGCATATAAAACATTTACTCTAATACTGACTAGCATAAACAACATAAACATATTGACTTGAGCATATAGACAAAGAAAAAAGGAATGAAGATGTTGAAGAATACCGTACTTAGAATCTGAAGAATCAAATGAACGAAGAGGGTGTGAAGATTTGAGCTACGAAGAGGGTAAAGTTTACACCGCCACTGTCGTCTCTGGTGGCTCGCTTGTTCAACTAGGGCGTCTTGTGAAAGAAATAATACATAATAAGTTTTCTTTTAAATTATCAGTGAACCCTTTAATTACTGTTGGAAAACACAACCGTAGTGGAATTGAAGACCTCTTACAACGGTTTTTTACTTCACCGTCGTAAACTATTTTACAATTTATTTTTAAAATAATGGAGTTAAGTTCTATAACAACGGTTGGTTTAAAAAACCATTGTAAAATCATTTACAATTTATTTTATAAATAATGGACTTAAGTGACAAATGCTTAATGTACTCTAAAAAATGGAAAAAGTGTAAGTGCAGGGAATCGAAGCTTGTTGCACAATATTTATTACTATGGTCTTTTAAAACAACCGTCATTATATTTCTGCTTATACGTACGGCTACTTACTGGGCGCGAAAATTTTAACCTATTACAACGGTTTAGATGAATTCGTTGTAAACCTGGCATTGTTGTTTGCGCGTTTTGTAGTAGTGAATCACTCTAGAAGAATGTTAGTCTAGTGTCTGGTGTCAAGCCTATCTTAAGTCATTTGAAAGTATTTGGATCTATATCATATAGACATGTGCCTAATCAATAGAAATGAAAACTTGATGACAAGTCGAGTCAAATAATCTTAATAGGATATCATTTGACTAGTGGATACAAGTTGTTCGTGTTGGAGTAAGCCCTAATAGCCAATCAATATTGGCTTAATATGCTTTTGTATCATGATATATATTGTTTGTTAATATATATACTTACTAGGCATTGTATTTATTGTGTTATTTGTACGTGACATAATAAAGTCCTTAGAATAATTAGTCTATTAATGACCTGTTAAGTGTGACTTAATCGTGAGACCTCATTAAACATAAAGACGTTATTCTTAAAGTATCTGTAGTTAAGCTTTACTGTCAAATAGGAAAACAGTAATGCATAGAGACTATTATGTGAGTAGACTAATGAGTGTATCTCACAAGTCATGGATATGAGATATCAAGTCTTCACGTAGGTATAAATATTAGGAGTAATATTTATATTGGATTGACCCACCATGAGAATACTACATAGTTTGTTATGTAAGTGTCATAAGTTATTCTCATAGTAATAGGGATGTATTCCACCCTTCAACCTGAAACCACTATGGACCCTAGATGTGGAGTCGAGTAATTTATTGTCAATCAAATGTTGTCCGTAACAGGATGACCATAAAGATGGTTTATGGGTTCTTTACAAATCATGTTGAGGGACATGAGTGACCTAGATGGGATTTGTCCCTCCTACATATACAGGAGTAATATCTGTGGGCCCCTTGATAGAGTATGACTGTAAAATGCATGGTCGGGCTCAAATGAGTCGATATGAGATATTTGACTTATTTGTTGTTATCAAGTATACTCAGGGATCAAGGAACAAAATATTGGACTATACAAGGGTGACACATTCTATGCCTTATGTTCAATATAGATATAAGGGCAAAAGGCTAATTATACATATGATCATTATCACATAAAGGTTATGTCAGATCACACGACATTCTCGTGACTTGGGTAGCAGTGATGTGTTGCTAGATACCGCCCACTGTTTATAATATTAAATAGATAATTCAATATTATTGCCAATGTTACGAGAACCTATAGGTTCACACGCATAGAGTACTGATAGTGGAATTGACGATTAAATTAAATAAGATTTAATTTAATTATGTGTTAATAGTATTTAAATTGTTTAATACATTAGCAAATATATAATTTATTTGATTAAATTTGATTTAATTAAATAAATGAGAATTGACTGTTGTTAAATTAAATATGATTTAATTTATTTAACATTTTATTTTATTTTATTAAAAGAGTTTAATTAAATATAAATAATATCTATTTAACTAAAATAGTTTTAGTTAAATACGATTGGGCTTATTTTGGAAAAATCCAAAATAAGAGCATTGGGGTTTTAGTAGCTCTCTATAAATAGAGGAGCTATTTTCCCTACCAATCCTAATTGTCAATTTTCTCAGAACAAGAGACGGTTATCATCGCGTTCCACTTTGTGCTCGCGTGGACTTCGTAGAGACGATGGTATTTTCCACGTTCGTGATCAAAGTTAAAGCACGCTTCAAGGGATAATTCAGAATCTTTTCTTTGTGTTTGATTTGTGATTGATGGTTTAATCAAGATCCATTCATCGGGATTATTCCGTTAAGAGGATAAAATTTTGAAAAGCCCTCTTAAATCCCAACAGTTCGACCCAATAAACAAGCAAGTAATGATCAGTCGGGACGTGATCATAGATGAACTTAAACTTTGGAAAAATAAATATAAGAGTGTTTCTATTTGTATAAAAGTTTAGTTTCTATTTGAAGGATGCTTTTTTATAAAAATGAAAAATAGACTTTTTAAAATTAGAAAATTGCACATAATAATTTAGAGTTAGTTATTTTTAAGAAATACTTGTATAATGATAATACATTTCTCTTTGCATAATCAACTCTAAGACCCAAAATTTGATTTTAAAGAAAGAATTGTTGTGTTTTAAAGGATTTTTTAATAACTTTTCTTTTCAAATAAACTTTAGTCAACTTAATTATTTTTAAGCAACCCTTGAGTTTTAATGCAAATACACTCTTAATATTTAAGTAAGTATGTATGGATCTTTTCCCATTAGAAGTAGAAGAAGTATTTATGACCGAAATTTATTTTAAATAAACATTATTTTAACTAAGTATCGCAAATTGTGCCAAATTTAAACTAAAAGCAAAATTTTAAAATAAATTGTACAAAACATTTACGCAAATAAAGTTTTATTTATATTAAAGTATCAATAATAACTCAAGACATATTAAACCTTGGGATGTTCCTGATCAAAATGAGGTTGAATAGTGTTGAGGAACTAGGCTTGATATCCTTGATGTCTTCCTTACCTATTTAACAACAGAAACAAAACATATTTTTGGTATTTTGATTAGGGGTTAGTAAGTATAAACAAACATAAAGTAAGCAAGAAACACAGGGGTGCTTGGTGATCTCGTTCAAAATCAAACCTACATAAGAGGGCAGGAGAACTAAAGTTTGTCATCTTGTTTGTGATGCAGATGATGCAAATGACATATGGGATCTTATAGGTAAAAATTAGGGTATTGCAGCTGCCTCTATTTAAGTTTCTTCTATTCAGAGATATGAAGATTGACATCTTTGTCTCGACCATATAGAACAGACTTAAATACAAAAATAAACCCAATTTTTGGCCCTAAGATACCACATAATGATATGATTGTGCAAACGACATGCAAACACAAGACCTCTGTGGGGAAAACAACACCACAAGAGACAAAAGGGATACAAAGTTCCATCAGGGAAAAAAATCTCCACTGGGAAAAAGATCATCTACTACCAGACGCCTGGTAGTAAAAATAACGCAATCAAAGGGAAAGATTACCAACTACCAACCAAGTGGCAGCTACGACAAGGTAACCAAATAAAAGGGTAAGAGAAACATTACCTACTACCAACTAAGGGCAGTACAACAAAGGTAATAAACTCAAAAGGAGAGAGAAATGTTACCTACTACCAACTAAGGGCAGTACGACAAAGGTAATAAACTCAAAAGGACAGATTACCAACTATCAACCAAGTGATAGCTACAACAAGGTAACCAACCAAAAGGTTAAGAGAAATATTACCTACTACCAACTAAGGGTAGTACGACAAAGATAATAAACTCAAAAGAGAAATATTACCTACTACCAACTAAAGGCAGTATGACTAAGGTAATAAACTCAAAAGGATAGATTACCAACTATCAACCGAGTGATAGCTACGATAAGGTAACCAACCAAAAGGGTAAGAGAAATATTACCTACTACCAACTAAGGGCAGTACGACAAAGATAATAAACTCATAAGAGAAATATTATCTACTACCAACTAAGGGCAGTACGACAAAGGTAATAAACTCAAAAGGAAAAGAGAAATATTACCTATTACCAACTAAGGGCAGTACGACAAAGGTAATAAAATCAAAAGGAGAGAGAAATATTACCTACTACCATTTAAGGGCAGTACGATAAAGGTAATAAACTCAAAAGGATAGATTACCAACTATCAACCAAGTGATAGCTACGACAAGGTAACTGTAACGTCCATATAGAAATACATACATCAAAGCATATATTATACATGAATCCCACGTTTGGTACTGAAATACCATAAGTCCCTAGTAAACACATTATACATACACATGCCCAAATTCCTAATACCAAAAAATTATGGCATAAATATATATACAAGATGTTCCCAAGGATAAATACTAAGAACTAGATCGACAACGATCTAAAAAAAAACTCCACAACGGAAGCTACACCATCGGACAAGTAAGGATAATCATACGGCCTTATCCTTACCCTTCGCGGAACCTGAAGTACCTGAAATATTTAACAATAGTGGGGTGAGATACATAAAATCTCAGTGAGTTCCCAATCTTTTGGATTCTCTCGGCTTTACAAGGTTCTAGTCAAATCCTAACTCAAGTGAAGTGGGGAAGGGAAGTGACTTTGAGTACTCACACACACTATATGGATCCATGCTCGTGAGTATTGTTAACTCACCATATCACTAATCGATAACCTTACCAAGGCATCCTCTTTTCCCGTCCGCTTCTACGTCTAGAAGTCGACCCGAGTCATGGATCCTCGTAGTTACTTGGCATACGAAATGGATTCGGGATCATCAGCCTGTTAACCGTGAACTGTCACTTCTCATGGCTTGTTAACCATCGCAAGTCTCTTTACCATATAGGCTCTATTCGTACTACACGCGGGAATCAAACCTACCAAGTAATTGTACCATATTTCAGAGAAGCTCGAGACCCATGAAACGCACTCACATGAAACAGTTACGATTACGTGATCATACACACAAAAGTGATTGTATTCTACAATCACAAGGCCACACTAGCCTCAAGACCTCTTTTGTCTTATCCCAATTAAACACAAAAAACATGATCTATACTAGTGTAATTCTTTCCATACCATTCGGTAATAGGCGCACGACTCGGCCTCTCATGCACGAGCGTCGTCGTTGTGTTACTCAACAAATTCCTAGCCGTTACTAGGTTCACTATAGTTTAGTGTAATTTTTTCCTCACTCTCTCTATTTTTTCTTTTAAGCATGCATATCTCTCACAATCAGGTTAACAACAATAAGATAGGCCAAGCATACACAATTTCACCATAGAATTACATATTATAATTCAAACACAATTATACCACTTGCGGGGTTTCCTCGGATTATTTAATCGGGCAATAATATAGATATTTTCCACTTCCAATATATAGAATATTTCATTAGCTTCACTACGATATAAAGAACGCTTAAATCGGATACCCGAGTAAAAAGATATGAATTTTTGAAAATATTTTTGGAAAACTAACAGTGGTAACCGGTTAGCACATATGTTGTAACCGGTTACTCTGTTGTCACTGTTCACACAGAATCAAAATGAGAGTTAGCGACACATTTTGGTAACTGGTTAGCACATATGCTGTAACCGGTTACTGCGTTCAAAATCTGCGTAGGATGTCAAATTTTCAAGGGGTAACCGGTTAGCACATATGTTATAACCAGTTACTCTAGGCTCAGAACCAAAAAAATTTGTTTTTAATCATACCTTTCCATCTCAAACTCATTCCAATCATGATCAAACATCATAACAATTATCAACAGATGATTCCACACATATATTGATCATACTACATAATTTATATCACACTTTATCCGTTAGATTTAATTGATTTGCAAAATTGTTCATTTTCTCACAAAACCAAAACCTATCTCTAAACTCAACAAATCTACTACTAAAGTATCTATCTAGAACCCACCTGAATTAGAGGATGATGATGAAGAAGATGAGATGAATAGATGAAGAGTTTATGATGGTTGATGATCTTGAGCTCTTGGACTTTTTCTCCTCTTTCCTTTCCTTTTCTTTCCCTTTCTTTCCTTCTCTCCTCAAAAGTTTCTATGTTTGGAAAATGAGAGAAAAGAAATGATATAGGAAAAATATCATTAGTTAGTAACACTACTAAAAGTCCAAATTAGCTCAAATGCGCCAATTAATAAAACATTAGAGTAAGGTAATATTAATCTGATAAGCTCTGAGTTCATCAGTTGCTCTAATTATCTTATCAAATAAATACTCATAGCACACTGGATCTTAACTGTGTCAACTAATATTATCTAGAGCGTTTATACAATACAGGGTATTACATCCTCCCCTCCTTAGATAGAAATTCGTCCTCGAATTTAAAAGATTACCTGAATAGATGAGGGTAAGCATCTCGCATTTCTGATTCTAGTTCCCAAGTAGCATCACCCGGGTGCGTCACATCCCATTGCACCTTCACAAGAGGAATGTCTTTATTCCTTAATACATTTGTCTCTCTTCCCACAACACGACTCGGTTGAGGTTCAAAAGTCAAGTCTGCTTCTAGTTCCACTGATTCCGGTAGAATTGGCTGAAAAGGATCAGGAATAAACTTTCGGAGCTGAGATACATGAAAGACATCATGCATTTATGACAGAGAGGGTGGTAAGGCTAATCGGTAAGCAACTTCGCCAACCCTTTCCAAGATCTGATACGGTCCCACGTATCTTGGACTTAACTTGCATGACTTAAATGGTCCTTTCAATCTCAATCTCGGGGTAACTTTCAAAAATACATGATCACCTTCCTCAAATTCTAAAGGTCTCCTACGGTTGTCCACATAACTCTTTTGACGATTTTGGGCTTGTTTAGCTTCCTCACGGATCATTTGAATCTTTTCCGTAGTCTCCTGAATAATTTTCGGTCCCAAAATTCTATCTTCACCAACTTCCGCCCAACACAAAGGTGTTCTACATTTCCTCCCATATAATGCTTCATAAGGAGCCATGTCGATGCTCGCATGGTAACTATTATTATACGAAAACTCAATCAACGGTAGAAGTTCTTTCCAATTTCCTCTATTTTCTAACACACAAGCCCTCAACATATCTTCCATCATTTGTATTGTTCGCTCAGTCTGACCATCCGTCTGAGGATGATTCGACGTGCTCAAACACAACCTCGTACCCATAGCTTGTTGAAAAACCTTCCAAAATCTTGAAGTAAACTTTGGATCTCTATCGGACACAATGCTAGAGGGAACACCATGCAATCTCACAATTTCAGCAATAAACAACCTTGCAAGATGACTTGCCTTGTAAGTAGTCTTCACGGCTAAGAAATGCGCAGATTTCGTTAGTCGGTCCACAATCACCCAAATTGAATCATAACCACCTTGTGTACGGGGTAAACCTACCGCAAAATCCATAGAAATACTATCCCGTTTCCAAATTGGAATCTCTAAAGGTTGCAACAGACCGCCCGGTCTTTGGTGTTCAATCTTCGCCTGTTGACACACCGCACATTCTGACACATACACCGCAATATCCTTTTTCATTCCGGACCACCAATAATCCTTCTTTAAGTCCTGATACATCTTCTAAGAACCAGGATGTATCATAAAAGTACCTTTATGAGCTTCATATAAAATCTTTCTTTTTAATACCGAGTCATTCGGAACACAAATCCTTTGGTTAAACAGGACAATCTCATCCACTGCTCGTGAAAAACCCGGTTGAAGTAACATCTCTTGAAACTTCTCCTCTAAAACTTGTTCTTGTTGAATCTCATCTCTTAGAATAGAATTTACATTCAAATTTCCCATAATTACACCATTCGGAGTCCACACATACTGGAGATTAAAATCTCTAAACTTTTCCAACAAAGCATACTCCAATATCATCAATTCGGCACTATGAACCCTTTTCCGACTTAATGCATCTGCCACTTTATTTGCTTTTCCTGGATGATACTTTAATTCTAAATCATAATCCTTAAAGTACTCCATCCACCTTCTTTGTCGCATATTCAACTCCTTTTGGTCAAATAAATACTTCAAACTTTTATGGTCACTGAACATTTCAAAACGCACACCATACAAATAATGGCGCCACACCTTCAGTGCAAACACAACTGCTGCTAGTTCCAAATCATGAGTTGGATAATTCTTCTCATGAACTTTCAATTGTCGAGAAGCATAAGCTACCACTTGACCGCCTTGCATTAAAACACCTCCTAATCCCATCTTAGAAGCATCGCAAAATACTTCATAAGAGTTGTTAGGATCAGGAATAATTAACACCGGAGCAGTCGTCAATCTTTCCTTCAATTTCATAAAGCTTTGTTCACAACCCGAATCCCACTCATAAGCACAATCTTTTCGAGTAAGTTTCGTCATTGGTAGTGCCAATTGAGAAAAACCTTTGATGAACCTTCTATAGTAACCTGCCAATCCCAAGAAACTTCTAACTTCTGAAGCATTCTCGGTCTCTCCCAATTAATGACTGCTTCTACCTTTGACGGATCTACTGCCACACCACCTTGAGATATAACATGCCAAGAAAATTAACTTCCGACATCCAAAACTCACACTTGCTTAACTTAGCAAAAAGTTGCTTCTCCTGCAAAACCGATAAGACAATTCTCAGATGTTCTTCGTGCTCTTGTGGAGTACGAGAATAAATAAGAATGTCATCAATAAATATCACGACGAATTGGTCCAAGTAAGCTTGAAATATACGGTTCATGTAATCCATAAAAACAGCTGGAGCATTAGTCACACCGAAAGGCATCACCAAGAATTTGTAATGGCCGTAACGGGTTTTAAATGCAGTCTCAGGCACATCGGAACTCTTCACTCGGATCTGATGATAACCCGACCGTAAATCAATCTTCGAGAACACACAGGCTCCTTTCAATTGATCTAACAGGTCGTCTATCCTGGGTAAGGGGTACTTGTTCTTAATGGTGACTTTATTCAACTTACGATAATCAATACACAACCGCATTCCACCATCTTTCTTCTTTACCAACAACACTGGAGCTCCCCACGGTGAAACGCTAGGTCTAACAAAATGTTTAGCCATCAAGTCCTCCAATTGGTCCTTTAATTCTCTTAATTCAAGCGGTGTCATCCGATTAGGAGAAACGGATATAGGAGTCGTTCCCAGTACCAGGTCAATAGAGAACTCAACTTTTCTCTCCGGAGGAAGAGAAGTAACGTCCTCAGGAAAAACTTCGGGAAACTCACAGACTATAGGGATGCTCAGCACTTGCTGCTCACTACTCCATTCCTTAGTAAGAACCAGTAAAACAGATTTCTCCTTCTCAAACAAGAAATTTATCATTCCCACCGTACCTTCTAAAATAGTTGTTAACACGTCCTTCGGGGTAGCCTCAACAGATGGAATGATGATTAACTTTTCCTCACACCCAATAAACACCGAATTAACCAAAAACCAATCCATCCCCAACACGACATCAACTTTCTTAAGCGGTAAACAGATAAGGTCAATCTGAAAAACTCTACCATCCACAGACAAAACATAGTTTTCACACATTAAAGGTGTTTCCACTATCTCATCCATGGCAGTAGTAACCACCATGGGTGGAGACAATGGAACAGCTTGCAACCCAAGTCGCTTCACACATTGCATCGATACAAAAGAGTGTGTTGCTCCGTAATCAAATAAAACAAAACAAGGATGTCCATTTACGAAACGCGTACCCGCAATCAAAGAGTTGTCACTTTTCGTCTTCCTTGCATCTAAAGTATAAACCCGACCGGTATTTCTTCCTTGTGTCTGATTTCTACTCTGAGGACAATCCCTCGCCATATGGCCCATCTTATTACACTGATAACACTTTATTCCTTCGAAACTGCACCTACCATGATGATTCCTCCCACAAGTGCGACATACCGGAGGCACACTAGTCCTGGAACTCTGAACTTGTTTCCCTTTAAAAACTTGTTGTCTTGGTCTAAATTATTGATTCGATCTTCCACGATCACCTTGATTCAACTTACTCAATTCTCCTTCCGCTTGCACCTTCTTCAAGCTATGTTCAGCCACATAGCATTGCCTTAGAACTTCAGCATAAGTGGTGAACTCTCTCTGAGACACACTATGAGAGATTTCAGCTTTTAGTCCAAAAAGAAACTGGTCGATCTTCCCCCTCTCGTCCGGAGCATACATAGCCTGCCTAGAATAAGCAGCCATGTCCTCAAACTTTTCAGCATAACTGGCCACAGCCATACTACCTTGTCTTAACTGTTGAAATTCAAACTATTTCTGAGTCCTCAAGGAGCTAGGAAAATATTTCTCCATGAAAATTGCCTTGAATTGTTCCCAGACCTTGGGCACACCCTGAATAGTCATAAGAGCCGAAGCACTCTCCCACTACCTCATGGCAGGATCCTTCAACGAATGCGAAGCAAAAACCACCTTATTATCTTCACTAAAGTGCACTATTAAGAAAACTCTTTCCATACCGGCTATCCATTCGTGAGCCCTTACAGGATCTAATCCACCATGGAATTCCGGAGGATTCATGCGGAAGAAATCCCGAAATGTCCCACCTGCAGCTTCTGGAACAACCACCTGAGGATGCAGACCTCCATTCAATTGTTGTACCATTTGCTGCATAAACTGGTTTTGTTGCTGCTACATCTGTTGCATAAACTAATACAAAGGAGCATTCTCATCGCTGCCTGGCGGATTCGTCCCGGCTAGAGTAGTTCTGGGTCTACCATGGTTGCTTCTGCGTCCGTCAGTCATGTTCCTAAAAGTCATACAGATAGGATTAAGTTGATCAGGCTCAATACCATAAATATAACACTTAAGACCAATGGTGACACAACGCACATGAAACTGAAAGAAACACTTATACTATTTCATGGCTAGGTCGAGGATACGACCTGCTCTGATACCAACTGTAACGTCCATATAGAAATACATACATCAAAGCATATATTATACATGAATCCCACGTTTGGTACTGAAATACCATAAGTCCCTAGTAAACACATTATATATACACATGCCCAAATGCCTAATACAAAAAAACTATGGCATAAATATATATACAAGATGTTTCCAAGGATAAATACTAAGAACTAGATCGACAACGATCTCAAAAAAAACTCCACTACGGAAGCTACGCCATCGAACGAGTAAGGATAATCATACGGCCTTATCCTTACCCATCGCGGAACCTGAAGTACCTAAAATATTCAACAATAGTGGGGTGAGATACATCAAATCTCAGTGAGTTCCCTATCTTATGGATTCTCTCGGCTTTACAAGGTTCTAGTCAAATCCTAACTCAAGTCAAGTGGGGATACCAAGGCATCCCCTTTTCCCGTTCGCTTCTACGTCTAGAAGTCGACCCGAGTCATGGATCCTCGTAGTTACTTAGCATACGAAATGGATTTGGGATCATTTACCTGTTAACCGTGAACCATCACTTCTCATGGCCTCTTAACCATTGCAAGTCTCTTTACCATATAGGCTTCATTCGTGCTACACGGGGGAATCAAACCTACCAAGTAATTGTGCCATGTTTCAGAGGAGCTCGAGACCCATAAACACACTCACATGAAACGGTTACGGTTACGTGATCATACACATAAAAGTGATTGTATTCTACAATCGTAAGGCTACACTCACCTCAAGACCTCTTTTGTCTTATCCCAATTAAACACAAAAAATATGATCCATACTAGCGTAATTCGTTCCATACCATTCGGTAATAGGCGCACGCCTCGACCTCTAATGTACGAGCGTCATCGTTGTGTTACTCAACAAATTCCTAGCCATTACTAGGTTCACTATAGTTTAGTGTAAGTTTTTCCTCACTCTCTCTATTTTTTCTTTTAAGCATGCATATCTCTCACAATCAGGTTAACAACAATAAGATAGGCCAAGCATACACAATTTCACCATAGAATTACATATTATAATTCAAACACAATTATACCACTTGCGGGGTTTCCTCCGATTATTTAATAGGGCAATAATATAGATATTTTCCACTTCCAATATATAGAATATTTCATTAGCTTCACTATGATATAAAGAACACTTAAATCGGATACCCGAGTAAAAAGATATGAATTTTTGAAAATATTTTTGGAAAACTAACAGTTGTAACCGATTAGCACATATGCTGTAACCGGTTACTCTGTTGTCACTGTTCACACAGAATCAAAATGAGAGTTAGAGACACATTTTGGTAACCGGTTAGCACATATGCTGCAACCGGTTACTGCGTTCAAAATCTGCGTAGGATGTCAAATTTTCTAAGGGTATCCAGTTAGCACATATGCTGTAACCGATTACTCTGGGCTCAGAACCAAAAAAACTTATTTTTAATCATACCTTTCCATCTCAAACTCATTCCAATCATGATCAAACATCATAATAATTATCAACAGATGATTCCACACATATATTGATCATACTACACAATTTATATCACACTTTATCCGTTAGATTTCATTGATTTGCAAAATTGTTCATTTTCTCACAAAACCAAAACCTAACTCTAAACTCAACAAATCTACAACTAAAGTATCTATCTAGAACCCACCTGGATTAGAGGATGATGATGAAGAAGATGAGATGAATAGATGAAGAGTTGATGATGGTTGATGATCTTGAGCTCTTGGACTTTTTCTCTTCTTTCCTTTCCTTTTTTTCCCATTCTTTCCTTCTCTCCTCAAAAGTTTCTATGTTTGGAAAATGAGAGAAAATAAATGATATAGGAAAGATATCATTAGTTAGTAACACTACTAAAAGTCCAAATTAGCTCAAATGCGCCAATTAATAAAACCTTAGAGTTAGGTAATATTAATCTGATCAGCTCTGAGTTCATCAGTTGCTCTAATTATCTTATCAGATAAATACTCAAAGCACACTGGATCTCAACTGGTATCAACTAATATTGGTAATGAGACTTGAAAAATGTTGGTACTGGGACTTGAACCCATGACAAGACGCTGCCTATAATGACAGTTGGTTTAAATTACCCATGGTGAAAGGTCTGTAAGCATTTTGAAAAAATAAGTAAAAAAACGCTACCTATAATGACGGTTGGTTTAAATACCCGTAATTAAAGGTCTATCAACATTTTGAAAAATAGGAAAGAAGTAACATGATTAAAATAAATTCAGAAAAATCTAAAAACACGAAATTTAATCTAATTAGGTAAAATAAGAATTTTGAGAATTTTTTTGGAATTTATTGAGACTATGAAAACAATAAAAAAAATCATTAAAAATAGAAAAAAGATGAATTTGGGGTTTTGAGGGTGAAGTCCTGTAACTCTTCCAGAGTATGGGACTAATGACCGCATGATTTTTCTGCTTCAGATGCACGAAACAGATCTAAAAAATATACGATTTTCCCTAAAACCGATTTTTTGAAGAGCAAGACCTAAAACTAAACTATAGGCAATAATGATGGTTTTGCAAATACCCGTGGTGAAAGGTTGTGGGCATTTTGAAAAATTATGTAGAAAACTATAAATGTTGGTGCAGGGAATTAAACCCATGACCAGGCGCTACCTATAATAACGGTTTTTTAAATACTCGTAGTGAAAGGCCTCACATTTCACCACGGTTGGAATAGTAACCGTCATTAAAAGCCTTTTAATGAGATTAAAAAAAATGCGCATATCTATTACAATAGTGTATAGGCAAGCCATTATAAACCCGGCGTTGTTGTATGCACGTTTTGTAGTAGTGATAAAATTCATTATGAATGTATTTTAAATATATCTACCACATCTTGTTGAAAAGAAAAGGAAGTAGTTTGTGATGCTAAATAGATGAATCATAAAAGGAATGCGATTCATTTTATATTTCTTTGAATTTTAGCAGAAAAATACGGTTCTAAAGGAAGTAAGTGATTTCATGTGTTGAAAGAAGAAAACTTTTAATGGTTATAAAAGGAGTCAAAGTAGAAGAAAGAAGTAAGACTTTTTCTTTATATGATTTGTTATAGAAAATCAAATTGCCTACTTCTACATCTTGGGTATGTGATACTAGATGTTGATCTCACATTTATAAGAACGTGATGAGTCTTTTAAAAAGTCGGGCATTGATTGTAATTTGAGTCAACATACGTCTAGAATGGAACAATGTGTTTCATTGACTATAAGAGCTTATTATTAGACTTAAATTAGAGCTTGGAATGAAACCAAATAATTGTTATTATGTTTCATTTAGTAATAAACACTAATTTTAAATCTTGTATTGACAAGATGAGGAGTGCATGTTTGATAATGGACAAGTGTTGTTATGATTATCCAAAACAATGGTTTCAATACTAAATCAAGTATTTGATTTGAGTTATACGATCTTGATAAGCTCATCTATAACAAATGTAGGATGGATCAAATAAGATTTGAACCTTATGTATATCAATAGCATCAATGTTTAGTCCAATAAGTGAGATATGCATTTTCAAAGTCTATGAGAATAGATTGTTGGAATAATTTGGTTTTATATCATTTGACATATGCAAGTCTTGATTTTGGAAGATATATCTAATGTCTCGAATCATCGACTAAGTGAAAGGACATATGATATATCTTGATTATATACATGTGTGATGTATATGGACCTCTAAACATATTTACTAGATGAATTTTGTTTCTCTTACTTCATTTATATTACTGGCAAACTCAATAATTATGGATTTGTGTATGTGACACGAGTTATAATTCTTTTTAGAAGAGTTCAAGAATGAAGTAAAAAGAAACAACTCGAAAAGGTATTAAGACCATAGGAATTGTTCGTTGTGGTAAATACTTATAAAAGGAATATAATGACCATTTAAATCGTATCATGTTTGACATTGTTCGATCTAATATAATTCAATTATATCTTTGTGATTTTTCTTTATAAATTATTTTACATCAATTATTCTTATCCATAACCAATTCCATTTAAAGTAGTCGTAGAGGCACCATACTTGATATGGAGGTAAGAGTACCTAGTTTGTCTTTATGATCATTTGGGTTGTAAGGTTTATTAAGTAAACTTGATCATAATCTAGATGAATATGTATTTATGGATATATCCCAATAGAAATAAGTGACAAATATTCTATATCACGTTATGGGATAAAATTGTTTTGTCAATGGAACTGAAGTTTTCCTTTAGAGACATTATGTATCTAAAGGAACTAGTGGGAATGATACAGAACTTGAAGAAATTCAAGATCTAGAAAATACATATATTTATCAGAATGGAATATGAACTAATTCAACAAGACAGTTGTTGTTGGACCATTGGTTCATGTAGCACAGCATCTAGAGAAGATCATAAATGATCTTGATTTTAAAATAAGTATAAGTTGTTTAAATCCAATTATGGATTATAGCAAGCTTCTTGGAGTTGAATCCTTTTATTAATTAAGTTTTATGTGAACTAGGATTAATAAATGTCATGTTTAAATCTTGTGCACACAAAAGGTTAGTGGGAGTATTTGCATAAATATAGTATAGTATGCAGGCGTCATAATATTCATCAAAACAAATTCCCTACAACACCAATGTAGGACATGGTTAAGGAAATGGTTTCGATGAAATGCTTAAGCGAGATTTCCTAAAAGGTTAGGAATCAGAATCTATAGAGATAGATGGTTGATGAATCTCAATCCTAGCACAAGTACATATTTTGATGAAGTTTTGAGACACTTAATATGAATAATATCACATTAATATTATTGCATGTGTGACATGATATTTTGTCTAATAGACAATGTCTTACCTCATTGGGTGAGAAAAAGGACACCATGATATGTACTGCACTAGATACACTGTATGCTATGAGCATAAATAATAAGTACCAAAATGATTGAAGTGTTCATCACTAGATCACTATCAAGATGATATGTGGTTATCTTAAAAGGATCTGGTGTTCCTTTTCTTGATAGTAGATGAGAATAATCATTATAAAGGAGTTACAATGATGTTATTCCAAAATTTTATGAACTATATATTCATATCATAGTATAAATTAAATGTTATGCTTAGATGACAACTGTATAAGTTAAGAAAGGCTTCAGATAGTTGTCGTTTCTAGTACAAAGGTCAAATATATATGATTTGGGTCGCTTTTCTAATTCCTGGAAAGAAAGTTGTATTTCTTGTATTGTAGATCCTACTGATCTCATTCACGGTGATAATGGGTTAATCTTGCAAGTTTAGAAAACTAGATCTCACTAGCGATTCATGTATATATATTTTGACACTTCAATTTATTTTAATAGAAGATCGAAAGTTGAAATTGGAAGAGGTGTATATTACCAACATAGGAAAGAGTTCCTTATACCCTAATAAATTAGCATGCTTAAATAATTCTTGACGTACACAATGGGCAGATAGATGTTAAGTTAATATCTGATTGGCTCTAGTGCTAGCGGGAGATTGTTGGAGTAAGCCCTAATAGCCAATCAATATTGGCTTAATATGCTTTTGTATCATGATATATATTGTTTGTTAATATATATACTTACTAGGCATTGTATTTATTGTGTTATTTGTATATGACATAATAAAGTCCTTAGAATAATTTGTTTATTAATGACCTGTTAAGTGTGACTTAATCATGAGACCTCATTAAACATAAAGACGTTATTCTTAAAGTATAGGTAGTCAAGCTTTACTGTCAAATAGTACAACAGTAATGCATAGAGACTATTATGTGAGTAGACTGATGACTGTATCTCACAAGTCATGGATATGAGATATCAAGTCTTCACGTATGTATAAATATTATGAGTAATATTTATATTGGATTGACCCACCATGAGAATACTACATAGTTTGTTATGTAAGTTTCATAAGTTATTCTCATAGTAATAGTGATGTATTCCACCCTTCGACCTGAAACCACTATGGACCCTAGATGTGGAGTCGAGTACTTTATTGCCAATCAAACGTTGACCTTAAAAGGATGACCATAAAGATGGTTTATGGGTGCTTTACAAATCATGCTGAGGGACATGAGTGACCTAGATGAGATTTGTCCCTCCTACATATACGGGAGTAATATTTGTGGGCCTCTTGATAAAGTATGACTGTAAAATGCATGTCCATGCTCAAATGAGTTGTTATGAGATATTTGACTTATTTGTTGTTCTCAAGTATACTCAGGGATCAAGGAACAAAATATTGGACTATACAAGGGTGACACATTCTATGCCTTGTGTTCAATATAGATATAAGGGCAAAAGGGTAATTATACATATGATCATTATCACATAAATGTTATGTCAGATCACACGACATTCTCATGACTTGGATAGCAGTGATGTGTTGCTAGATACCGCCCACTGTTTATAATATTAAATAGATAATTCAATATTATTGTCAATGTTACGAGAACCTATAGGTTCACACGCATAGAGTACTGATAGTGGAATTGACGATTAAATTAAATAAGATTTAATTTAATTATGTGTTAATAGTATTTAAATTGTTTAATACATTAGCAAATATATAATTTATTTGATTTAATTAAATAAATGAGAATTGACAGTTGTTAAATTAAATATGATTTAATTTATTTAACATTTTATTTTATTTTATTAAAAGAGTTTAATTAAATATAAATAATATCTATTTAATTAAAATAGTTTTAGTTAAATACGGTTGGGCTTATTTTGGAAAAACCCAAAATAAGAGCATTGGGGTTTTAGTAGCTCTCTATAAATAGAGGAGCTATTTTCCCTACCAATCCTAATTGTCAATTTTCTCAGAACAAGAGACGGCTAGCACCGCGTTTCACTTTGTGCTCGTGTGGACTTCGTAGAGACGATGGTATTTTCCACGTTCGTGATCAAAGTTAAAGCACACTTCAAGAGGTAATTCGGAATCCTTATTTTGTGTTTGATTTGTGATTGATGGTTTAATCAAGATCCGTTCATCGGGATTATTCCGTTAAGAGGATAAATATTTGAAAAGCCCTCTTAAACCCCAACAGTTCGACCCAATATACAAGCAAGTAATGATCAGTCGGGACGTGATCATAGATGAACTTAAACTTTGGAAAATAAATATATGAGTGTTTCTATTTGTATAAAAGTTTAGTTTCTATTTGACGGATGCTTTTTGATAAAAATGAAAAATAGACTTTTTAAAATTAGAAAATTGCACATAATAATTTAGAGTTAGTTATTTTTAAGAAATACTTGTATAATGATAATACATTTCTCTTTGCATAATCAACTCTAAGACCCAAAATTTGATTTTAAAGAAAGAATTATTGTGTTTTAAAGGATTTTTTAATAATTTTTCTTTTCAAATAAACTTTAGTCAACTTAATTATTTTTAAGCAACCCTTGAGTTTTAATGCAAAGACACTCTTAATACTTAAGTAAGTATGTATGGATCTTTTCCCATTAGAAGTAGAAGAAGTATTTATGACAGAAATTTATTTTAAATAAAAATTATTTTAACTAAGTATCGCAAATTGTGCCAAATTTAAACTAAAAACAAAATTTTAAAATAAATTGTGCCAAACATTTACGCAAATAAAGTTTTATTTATATTAAAGTATCAATAATAACTCAAGACATATTAATCCTTGGGATGTTCCTGATCAAAATGAGGCTGAATAATGTTGAGGAACTAAGCTTGATATCCTTGATGTCTTCCTTACCTATTTAACAACAGAAACAAAACATATTTTTGGTATTTTGATTAGGGGTTAGTAAGTATAAACAAACATAAAGCAAGCAATAAACACAGGGGTGCTTGGTGATCTCCTTCAAAATCAAACCTACATAAGAGGGCGGGAGAACTAAAGTTTGTCATCTTGTTTGTGATGCAGATGATGCAAATGACATATGGGATCTTTGGGTAAAAATTAGGGTATTACAGCTGCCTCTATTTAAGTTTCTTCTATTCGGAGATATGAAGATTGACATCTTTGTCTCGACCATATAGAAGAGACTTAAATACAGAAAACCCAATTTTTGGACCTAAGATACCACATAATGATATGATTGTGCAAATGGCATGCAAACACAAGACCTCTGTGGGGAAAACAACACCACAAGAGACAAAAGGGATATAAACTTCCATCAGGGAAAAAAATCGCCACTGGGAAAAAGATCATCTACTACCAGACGTCTGGTAGTAAAAATAACACAATCAAAGGGAAAGATTACCAACAACCAACCAAGTGGCAGCTACGACAAGGTAACCAAACAAAAGGGTAAGAGAAACGTTACCTACTACCAACTAAGGGCAGTACGACAAAGGTAATAAACTTAAAAGGAGAGAGAAATATTACCTACTACCAACTATGGGCAGTACGACAAAGGTAATAAACTCAAAAGGACAGATTACCAACTATCAACCAAGTGATAGCTACAACAAGGTAACCAACCAAAAGGTTAAGAGAAATATTACCTACTACCAACTAAGGGCAGTACGACAAGGATAATAAACTCAAAAGAGAAATATTACCTACTACCAACTAAAGACAGTATGACTAAGGTAATAAACTCAAAAGGATAAATTACCAACTATCAACCGAGTGATAGCTACGATAAGGTAACCAACCAAAAGGGTAAGAGAAATATTACCTACTGCCAACTAAGGGCATTACGACAAAGATAATAAACTCATAAGAGAAATATTATCTACTACCAACTAAGGGCAGTACGACAAAGGTAATAAACTCAAAAACAAAAGAGAAATATTACCTATTACCAACTAAGGGCAGTACGACAAAGGTAATAAACTCAAAAGGAGAGAGAAATATTACCTACTACCATTTAAGGGCAGTACGAAAAAGGTAATAAACTCAAAAGGATAGATTACCAACTATCAACCAAGTGATAGCTACGACAAGGTAACCAACCAAAAGGGTAAG
Organism: Lathyrus tuberosus; assembly: GCA_022829125.1. Lineage (NCBI taxonomy): Eukaryota > Viridiplantae > Streptophyta > Magnoliopsida > Fabales > Fabaceae > Lathyrus > Lathyrus tuberosus. The sequence continues at coordinate 13,263,578 of JALAZF010000048.1, forward strand.
AAAAATATTACCTACTACCAACTAAGGGCAGTACGACAAAGGTAATAAACTTAAAAGGATAGATTACCAACTATCAACCAAGTGATAGCTACGACAAGGTAATCAACCAAAAGGGGAACAAGCTTCCGCTGTCAGAAAAAGGGACCAAAGTTCAATACAGGAATAAACCGGGGAGAAATGGTCAAACAAGACTCAACCCGATGAGGAAATAACTCAAATGGGGATTACTTCCATCCAAATAAAAGCATGGGGGAAATAAAAGAAAATCCTCCACGAGGAATAAACTCAGTGGGGAATTAGAAAGGATAGACACTTTCTGCTTAGGGTCAACACTCCAATGGAGAGAGTGCACACACACTCTGCAGGGGACAACATCACCAGAGACCGGGGAGGCACCGACAGAAATGCAAAAACGCACAATGCAACAACAAAATGTTATGCACAACAAACTAATGCACATGCAATGCATATTAGTATGAATATGCTAACAAAACAGACATAGGGAAAACTGGGACGACCAAACACCACAGTACAACCAGATACTCGACTAATCTCCACACGATGGAGATATCAAAGCAGATCCTGCTAGGATAAACAAAAGCCATCAAAGGAAATAAATCCTACTACAAGGCTCAAATCTCGCTGAGGAGAGGAAGATACTTCTTTGGGAGAAACCCAAAGATCAATCTTCTATCATCAATAATCCACGAAGAGGATAACAACATGAACTCCGCTTAAAGGGGACAGAGAAATCTGCTACGAAAAATAAAGGATCGGATGGGTATTGTAACCATGTAAATAGATACACAAACTCCACTGGGGAATAACGTAGATCTTTTGGGGGTACAAGAAAAATCTCTGAAGACTAGCTATCTCTGAGAAGAACATCCTAGTCTTTCCAGGGAAAATAAGAAGTTAACATCATAGCAAGAAGTCAAGATGTGGGGGATTTTAAATCAATACCCAATCACAAGGTGAGAGAAAACCCGACAGGTGATTGCTATATCAACACTTCTTAGAAGGCAACAACATTTCTCTCTGCTTGGGAAACATCAAAAATAATAATGCACAACCTCCACTGGGGATCAGCAAGGATGAATCTCTGGGTGAGGGTTTCACATTAAGGAGAGGTGAAACTCAAAACTTTTCAACTGCCTGATCAAAACCTGGCTAGAGGAAAGAACATACTCAGCTGGAGAAGATCTAAATCAAGACTTAGTTAGGGAAAACCAAACAGCACTCGTCTGGAGAAAACCCGAACTGGCATTCAACTAAGGGATATTGGATTTCATAAGTCCAACACATCGTAACAAATCTTGAGGAAACCCACCGTCTTTTTAACAACTAAGGGGGAAACCTGGTTACAAACTCTGCTTAGGAATTATCAACATAATCTACTGGGGAGAATAAAAACGAACTTTACTGAGGAAAAAAACTAAGCTTTGTGTGTCGCGACTTTACAGTTCTTGAAATAACCATTGACATTCCTTTTTGTATTCATAAATCAAAGGAAAATGTTTTTATAATTTTCAAAATTTCAGTCAATTATTCACATTTTGTTTAAAAAATCATCATAAAAAATAAATGAAATTTTGTAAACAGAAACAAAATAAGAATTGAAAACAAAGGGACAAAGGCCCAAATTTTATTGATAGAATAGAAGTCCGCAAATGGCGTAACTCCATGGATCATTACAAAGTTTGAAAAATGGTAAATACAATGGAAATGGCTACATTGAAATACAATGACCGTTATTCTCCCTAGCAACTTTCAACTCTACTGTGCTCAAAACTTCCGTTGAGAATCGTTGAAAGAGAATCGTTGACAGGCAATGTTGCTTCAAGTGATCAAGACTGGCCGAATGCAGTTACTTTCCATAATCCCTAACTTTTTCCTAGATTTCTCTCTCGGGTTTTCAATCTACCGGGAAGTTTATTTCTGTTTTTGTCTCTAATTTTTGCCTGGAACGCCCTTTCGGGTTTTCAGCCTTCCGAGACGCTCATTTTTTCCTAAGTCGCCCTTTCGGGTTTTCAACTTAGCGAGTTGTTCTTTTATTTTTTAGGCGAAATATTTTTTGACTGCATCAGCATTCACGGGACGAGTGAACTCTTCACCATCCATAGTTGTAAGAATTAATGCACCGCCAGAGAAGGCTCTCTTAACAACATATGGACCTTCATAATTAGGAGTCCACTTCCCCAAGAATCAGTGATAAAAGTCGAGATCTTTTAAGGCACGAGGTCGCCTTCTCAGAACACACGAGGTCGAACCTTCTTGTCAAAATCTTTCTTCATTCTCTGTTGATACAATTGGCCATCACACAAGGTCGTCATTCTTTTCTCTTCAATCAAATTCAACTGATCGTATCTACTTTGACACCATTCAGCCTCAGACAAATCAACTTCCATCAAAACTCTCATAGAAGGGATTTCAACCTCTATTGGGAACACTGCTTCCATACCATAAACAATAGAGAAGGGGGTTACCCCTGTTGAAGTGTGGACGGATGTACGATACCCATGTAAAGCAAAAGGGAGCATCTCATGCTAGTCTTTGTATGTAACAACCATCTTCTGAACAATCTTCTTAGTATTCTTATTAGCAGTTTCAACAGCCCCATTCATCTTAGGTTATAAGGAGAAGAATTATGACGCTCAATCTTAAACTCATCACATAATTCCTTCATCATCTTGTTATTCAGATTTGACCCATTATTAGTGATAGTCTTGCTCGGAACGCCATACCGACAGGTAATTTGGTTCTTGATAAACCAGACCACTACTTGCTTGGCCACATTGGCATATGATGCCGCTTCAACCTAATTGGTAAAATAATCAATGGCCACCAAAATGAAACAGTGTCCATTTGATGCTTTAGGCTCAATCATTCCAATCATATCAATGTCCCACATGGATAAAGGCCATGGAGAAGAGATAACATTGAGAGGAGTTGGAGGCACATGAATTTTGTCAGCATAAATATGGAATTTATGGCATTTATTCACATATTTACAACAGTCAGATTCCATTTTCAGCCAATAGTAACCTGCCCTTAACATTTTATTTGCCATTGCATATCCATTGGCGTGGGTATCAAAGGATCTTTCATGAATTTATTTCATCAAAATGTCTGCTTCGTGTCTATCTACGCATCTGAGCAAGACCATGTCATAATTTTCTTATACAACACATCATCATTCAAGAAGAAATTGTCAGCCAACCTTCTCAAAGTTTTCTTATCTTTATTTGATGCCCCAAGTGGGTACTCTTGACTCTGAAGAAATCATTTAATATCATAATACCATGGTTTATCATCAACAACTTCTTCAACTGCAAACACATGAGTCGGTCTATCAAGACGCATAACATCGATTTTCGACACATCATTCCACCGATTTACCGCAATCATGGAGGATAAAGTTTCCAGAGCATCTGCCATCGGATTCTCTTCTCTGGGTATATAGTGAAACTCAACCTTATTGAAGAAAGTTGACAACCTTCTTGCATAATCTCGATAAATAATCAAATCAGTTTGACGCGTCTCCCATTCCCCTTTAATATGATAAATCACTAGGGTTGAATCTTCGTATGCACCAAGAATCTTAATTCTTAAATCAATAGCTTCTTCCAAACCCATAATACACGATTCATACTCTGCCGCATTATTTGCGCAACTGAACATCAACCTTGCAGTGAAAGGAATATGAGAACCATGGGGAGTAACAATGATTTCCCCAATCCCATTTCCATATGCATTAATAGCTCCATCAAAAATCATACCCCATTAGGATCCAGGCTCTGGCCCTTCTTCTGGCAATGGTTCTTCATAATCTTTAGCTTTCAAATACATCACATCCTCATCAGGAAAGTCAAACCTGATATGTTGATAATCATCAATTGTTTGATAAGCCAGATGGTCATCCAAAACATTTCCTTTTATCGCTTTTTCAGTTCGGTACTCGATATCATATTCTGACAACAACATTTGCCAACGAGCGATCCTCCCAGTCAAAGCAGGCTTTTCGAAAAATATACTTGATTGGATCCATTTTGGATATCAACCAAGTAGTATGATTTAACATATACTGGCGGAGGCGCTTGGAAGCCCAAGCTAAAGCACAACATGTCTTTTCAAGCATGGAGTACTGAGACTCACAATCAGTGAACTTCTTGCTCAAATAATAAATGGCAAATTCTTTTCGACCAAATTCATCTTAATGACCAAGAACACAGCCCATAGACACTTCTAGCACAGTCAAATACATAATCAATGGTCTTCCTTCCACGGGAGGAGACAAAATCGGAGGTTCAAGCAGATATTATTTAATACTATCAAAAGCTTTCTGACAATCCTCTGTCCATACATAACCCTGATCTTTGCAGAGAAGCTTGAAGATTGGACCACAAGTGGCAGTCATATTGGATATAAATTGGGAGATATAATTCAAATGTCCTAAGAATCCTCTTACTTGTTTTTCTATTTTGGGCACAAGCATTTCCTGAATAACTTTAACTTTACCAGGATCAACTTCAATGCCTTTCTGGCTGACAATAAAGCCTAACAATTTTCCAGAACGGACACCAAAAATTCACTTATTAGGATTCAGGTAGAGTTTAAACTCCCTCAATCGCCGAAACAGCTTTAATAAATAATCACTATGATCTTCTTTAGTCCTCAACTTACAAATTATATCGTCCACATAGACCTCTGTTTCTCTATGCATCATATCCTGGAACAGAGTGGTCATAGCTCTCTGATACGTTGAACCAGCATATTTCAAATCGAAGGGCATCACTCTATAACAGAATGTTCCCCAGGGTGTAACGAATGTTGTTTTCTCCATATCCTCGGGTGCCATCTTTATTTGATTATATCCAGAAAAACCGCCGATAAAGGAAAAGATATTGAACGTAGCAGTATTATCTACCAACATAACAATGTGTGGCAGTGGAAAATCATCTTTCGGACGTGTTTTATTCAAATCTCTATAATCAACGCACATTTGGACTTTTCCGTCTTTCTTTGGAACAGGAACAATATTGGCCACCCATTGAGGGTACTCAACAGTCACAAGGAAACCAACATCAATTTTCTTATGAACCTCCTCTTTAATCTTGACAGCCATGTCGGGATGAGTTGTTTTCAACTTTTGTTTAATTGGCAGACATTCTGGCTTTAACGGTAATTTGTGCTCCATAACATCAGTATCAAGACCTGGCATATCTTGATAGGACCAAGAAAATACATCAACATACTCTCTAAGAAGCTCTACCATCCTCTTCTTAACATATGGACCAAGCAGTGCCCCAATCTTGACTTCCTTTCTATCTTCCTCTGAATCCAAATTGATCAATTCCATTGGCTCTTCGTGAGGCTGAATGGCTTTTTCCTTGTGCTCAAGCAACCGAGAAATTTGATCCATAATCTTTTCAACATCCTCTTATTCCGCTTCAAACACAGGGAACTCAAAGTTGGTAGAAGGCATAAGGACATTGTTTTCAATGGTTTTAACAATTAACCTGCACAATAATTTATGTTTGATTTTAGAATATGAACAAAAGTTCAAATATCATGCAGATAAAAGTGATTATCATGTTATTATTTTTTTGTTTTTTATATTAACATTTTTCATAAATAATGTAAAAAGGGAAAACATAATATGGATAAACAAAATAACATTTTATTGATGATGATAATAGTTGAAACAAAGCCCTCACAAATTCACTTTCACCTTAGGCAGAGTGAAAGGATTTTTGAAAGAAAATAAAAACAAATTACTTTGAAGCATGAATGATCAGTGCATTTTGATGCACATTCCTATATGTTTATACTTATACATTTCCATACTTTACTTTGGTTATTTTTCTATTTTAATGTGTTTTTATAAATTAGTTTATTTTTGCACTTATTTGATTTTCGCACTTTATTTTCAGCATTAGCAGTCTGCACTAAAATGATCATATCTAGAGGTATGGGAATCGGTTTGAGACGTTCTACCAGTCGATGGAAAGCTAAGACAGAGAGCTACGACTTTCATGAAGAAGTCAGAAGCTGAATCGGACTGTAGCAGACCTGAAAAAGTCGATGAAGTTGCAGCATTAGATATAATTTGTTTTGGGTCACTTGTTTTGGGCCTGGGTTATGTATTTGACCCAGTTGGGTTGTAAACCGAATTCCCTTCTCTTGTATAAGGGGAGAAGCGTGTTACTTTAGCTTCCTCTCTTTTTCTTTTCACAAAATTTGAATCTTTTGCTTTTGTATGATTACGATGAAGAACTAATCTTTCTGAGTCGATCTGCTGTAATTCAGGTTCCAACAATTGAGATTATTATAATGTTAATTTTAGTTTAATTCCTTTCAATGATATTTTGTGTTCTTGTATGCTTAATTCAATTGCATGAAATATATTGATTCAATTTGGTTGATTGTATGACCCTAACATTGGCACGACACGTTTGCTTAATTCGTTTTTGTGCCTGATCAATCATGTTTGCTTAATCCATGAAAACTTATTCCGTTTACTTAATCCGGACAATAGGATCATACATCTCACGAACTTCACCGCGCTTGTCACTGAGTTTGTATCCAAATAGGAATAGACAATCTGCTTAGGGTATTAAAATTATAATAATCGATGATAGTAGGAACTGAATCGGTAGATTGACTTATTTCATAATCACTTTTGTTAATCACTTTTTCTCAATCGAACACCAAACCAACCCCCCCCCCTTAATTCGATTTACCTTTGGTTAGTAATAATCAAGAATCCTTGTGAGAACGATATTCGAGTTACAGTTGTCGCTAAACTACCGTTTGAAAATCACTCGTTTTTGATTCGCGCGCGACAGCGGATTAATGAACAATAGTAGGAACATCAACAGCGATCCAATTTTGGCATATCAATCCACGTGTTACAAAGTTGGGCGCTTCTTCCTCTTGTTCATCTTCAGTGATTGCAGCAGTAGAGTGGTCTTTGGCATGGATGAACCTAGCACTATGAAAAACCTCATGGATACTCTACAGTTGTTTGTGGGTTGAACCAGACGCAAAAACCAAACCAGTTCTATCCTTGTTCTCAACAACTTCAATGACTCAGCCCCATCCATCAGCTTGGCCACTCTTCAACACGTGTTAAGCATCTTTCAGAGAAAACATTGGCACCCCATTCTTCTTAACAGCATTATCAACGATAGAAAGAGTTTGGAACAGAGTTCCAACATCCTCGTCGACATCAATATAAGAGAAAGATGAAAGATAGGTTACCAAAATAGCCTGTTCTCCACCTACCACGACAAGTTTGCCATTCTTGACAAATTTCAACTTTTGGTGGAGTGTCAAAGTGACAGTTCCAGCTTCATGAATTCAATGGCGTCCAAGAAGACAACTGTAAGCAGGATGAATGTCCATTACTTGAAAATTAATCAGGAATAAGCACAGACATATCTTGATAGGGAGATTAAATTCTCCAATCACGGTCTTTCTCGAGCCATCAAAGGCTTTCACAACGACCCCATTGAACCTCATAGGAGTACCCTGATATGATAGTCTGGATAAAGTGGATTTTGGCATTATGTTCAAAGATGAGCGGGTGTCAACCAACACATTGGACAAAGCGTCCTCTTGGTAATTCATGGAAATATAGAGAACCAAATTATGACTTCTTCCATGTTCAGTCAATTCTTCATTACAAAGGCTCCGATTATTACACGCAATGATATTGGCAACAATGCTATCAAATTGATTAATTGTCACATCATGGCCTACATAAGCTTGCTCCAAAACTTTCTGAAGAGATTCTCTATGAGCCTCAGAGCTCATCAGCAGAGATAACACATAAATTTTAGACGGTGTATGCAAAAGTTGATCCACCACATTATATTCACTCGTTTTTATCAATTTTAGCATCTCATCACTGTCTGATTTCTGGTTTACGTCGCTTGATTGACCGGGCTCAAAAACATTCTTTAACTGAGCTTGCTTACCCACATCATCTTCACTCGTCTTCGAGGGTACAATAGCAAGTATTCAACCATTTCTAGTCACACGACCAACATCTGCAATGGTCACGACTGAAGGAAGAGAAGGAATGGGAACCTCTTTTCCATCCTCTAACATGGTAGCATTGTATTTATATGGAATAACTTTATTTGATTTATATAGTACCAGGCCAGGCAGACAAATAACCAAAGGTGTAACAGCAGACCTCTGACTATTGTAAGAAATTATAACTCGCTCTGGGATGTTGAAGTGTGGAACTATGACATTCACCTAATTCTCAACTTCATTTCTATTTGCAGTGACTTGAATCAGATTCTGATCAATCATCTCTTGTAAATCCCTTTTCACAATTACACACCCACGGGGGTTCACAAAACAAATACAACAAGTGGCATAGTCATGTTCATAATGGCTGTATTCACTCAGAATAACATGTATCTCAACAAGTGACCTCCGGATCCAGCGAATATAAAAAATACGATATGTACCAGGATACTCATATACTATATTAATATAGGCACCATGCTTGGGAAACGGATTTGATTGCACATTAAGATTGGTGTCTTCGAAAGACAAGATACCAAACTTGACCAACCTTTGTACTTCCATCTTTAATGGATAACAATTCTCAATGTCATGCCCAGGCTCCCCTTGATGGAAAGCACAATGAGCCTCGGGTTTATACCACCACGGTGAATCCTTCAGAACAACAGGTGGTGCACGAGTTTGAACAAGGTTCTTTTGAATCAAAGCAGGGAACAATTCAGAGTAAGTCATCGGAATTGGATAGAACTTCTCCTGACAACGGCTCAGTTGATTGTTCTGTTAGTGAGAGCGCTATTGTTGGAATTGAGGTTGATAATTTGGAGTAGCTTGAATGGCAGGAGCAGTATTAATGACAGGTGAAACAAAAGCTATCCGCTGTTGACGATGATTTCCATTACCATTTCTTCCCTTGTGTCTTCTGGACCTCTCTTGAAAGATGGCATTGGTTTCTCCATCCTTTTTCTTAGAAAACCCGACGCCATGCTTCTTTGCACTTCTAGAACTATCTTCCTTGGTCAAACGTCCTTCACGGACTCCCTTTTCTAAGCGCATACCTATATTCATCATTTCGGTAAAGTCACTAGGCGCACTTGCAACCATTCTCTCATAATAAAATGAGCTCAACTTCTTCAGGAAAATCTTAGTTATCTCCTTCTCTTCAAGCAGAGGACTGGTCTGCACAACAATCTCACGCCATCTCTGGGCGTATTCCTTAAAAGTTTCCTTCTCTTTCTGAGACATAGCGCGAAGTTGATCACGGTCTGGCGCCATATCTAAGTTGTACTTATACTGACGAATGAAAGCTTCTCCGAGGTCATTGAACGTGCGGATTTGGGTACTATTAAATCCCATGTACCATTTCAGTGCAGCACTAGTAAGTCTGTCTTAGAAGTAATGAATTAGCAACTGATGGTTGTCAGTATGGGTGAACATCTTTCTAGCATACATGACCAGTGACTTTGTGGACAAGTGTTCCATTTATATTTCTATAAATCTGGAACCTTGAACTTTGGGGGAATCTTCACATTTGGGACAAGACATAGCTCATGAGCATTCTTTCCAAACAACTTTTTCCCTCATAAAGCCCTGGTTTGTTTTTGCATCTCTGCAAACTGATCTTGAAAATCATCCATACGATTATGGAAACACAAAATCTCACTTGGTTCAGCATAAAATATTGGTTCATCACTCTGTGCAACAATATGTACCACAGGAGGAGGAATTGACATCACCAGTTGAACAGTGGTAACTTCAGCAGCAGGAACGTACCCTTCAGGATTAAAGTTCCAAGGCATGCCCCAGGGAAAACCAGGAGGCATAGAGTGTTAAAGAGTATTGACTGGGGCCACAGAAATAGGCGTTGATAGGATCTATGAAATCACGATTCTTTGTACAAGAGAATGAGGAGGCGGTGGTGGCTGATTCTGAGCAGCTACCAGAGCCTCCATCATTGCAGAAAGTTTCTCTAAATTTTCCTTTTGAGTGTCACCTCTTCACGAAGTTCACCATTTTCTTGTTGCAACTGGTCCATCTTCTTTCTTTGATTAGCCAGAGTATTGTAGTGATGCAACAACTTGTCTGAATGAAGACCAAGGGAAACAAATAAGACACATGGAAAAGGCAAAACACAGTGCACAATGATGCATGATATGCAAAATGCAAATATTTTCAATGAAACTTAAAGCGAATTGTAAATATTATTAAAATAACACAATTTAAAATACTGAAAATCTCATTTCATTAATATTGGAAAAAGGATTACAAAGTCTGAAATACAATCTCAAAGAGTCTCAATACATAAGAGGAATAAAACTAGATCTATGGAATCATTTCAGCAGATGGCCCAATCCTAGGCTGATACTTCTCACAAAGCCTCTTGATCTCTCTCTTGTAGTAGCTCTCAATGGTGTCCTTCTCCATCCCAAGCCAAACCACAACACTCTTCCATGCTCCAGAGTAGGAAGACGAGCATATGATGAAGGGATAGACGAAAATAAATCCTCTGGCTCCCTAGATCTCTTCGTGACACGTCGCTTAAGTAACTCAATCAAGTCATCCTTCTCCTTTAGTTGTTTCTGCAACTCCTCCTTCTCTGAGTTGTAAGCGTGAAACTTGCTCTCCCACATATCTTTCTCTTGCTTCGTCTTAGCCAAAGCTTCTTGAAAACTTCCTCTATCATCAATGGGAACAAGAGAAGATGATGGTGTAACAATAGGAAATAATGGCTTCTCAAGAGGATAAGGCATCTTGAGTTGACAAGATTTATCACAGACCCACTGAATGTAACACTCAGAAGCAGCACAATGTTGCTTTCCTAACTGAAACTTATCTTTCCTATGGACATGGCGCCAAAAATACACAATCCTCTTCTTCAACTCTAAGCTCTCTACTTCATCTAGGAAAAATAAACCCGATAATGAAATACTACTAGGTTTATACTTCAAGCAATATCCAAATTATCGCCTAGCGAGAATAGGGTTGTTAGTAATTCCTCCTTGTGTACCAAGAAAATGCAAGTTGGGGAACTCTCCACAACCATCAATAATCACTCCAGTGTCATACGCTAAATATTACTAAGTCATGTCTACATGAGTGAGGGACATAAGCCTCTGAGACCATCTGAGCTTATCCTTGTTATCTTTGAAAAGCTGAGACTGCGACAGGTGTGAAATAAACCACCTGTACAGTAGAGGTGCACAACAAGTAATCTCTCCTCCACCCTTGGAAGTCCTATAGTGTATGGAATGGTAAGTGTTCCCTAGTAAAGTAGGCACGGGGTTCCAACTCAAAAAGATCTGAATGGCATGAACATCGATAACACCATCCATGTTAGGAAACAACACAAGACCATAGGTAAGTAAGGCAAGAATAGCCTCAAGAGCATTCATACTCCCCATAGTAGCAAAAGTAGACGCTTTCCCCATCAAAAACTTGGCACTAATCCCAAGAATTCCTCCTTTAGTGGCAGACTTTCCCTTAAGATCAGACTCTCTGAGATGAATATCTTTGACAATAACTTTGAGTGTAGGAACTTCCTCTAAACCGCTGAAAGGGATCTTTTTTGAAATAGGAAAACCCATCCAATAAGAGTACTCTCCAAAGTTGGCACAAGCTGATAGTCAGAAAAGTGAAGCAATGGTGCAACGTATCGTAAAACTGAATCAAGGTGTTGAGAGCCCCTTCTTCCATATCATTCTTTAGAATGGACAAAAGTCTCCCATAACGGCCTCTGAAATCCACGGGACTAGATATCAAAGATCCAAGCTTTCTCAACTCTTGTAAATTGGGACTCTTGAAATTGTAATTTTGCGTATTCCTTCTTCCAAGATCCATAATTACGGACATCTGAAATATTTGCAAAAAATCACCTCTAAGTTCCTTAAAATCTTGAGAAAAATGCTCGTGAATGCATGAGGGTATGTATACAGCAACCACAAACAAGATCACACAAGGCACACGGGTTCTAGGTTCTGAGTCACGAGCATGGAGCCAAGGGTGAGAACCAACCCACAATTGTGTGTACTAAGGTTATATCAGTACCTGTAGAACAAGGTTCTAAAAAGTTCCCAGAGTCATGGTTCCATCTTTCAGATATTACCGGTATGAACGACTACTCGCCTACCAGTAATATTCTCAAGAGAAACTCGTCCGAGTTTAGTATCGCGTGACAATCACCTCAGGTCTATACCTGGATAATCACCGCATTATGTCCTAATAAGCCAAGATGGGTTAAAGGTTCTACGGTCCCCAGCTTCTCAGGCTCCCAGGTCGGAAAAAGTAATGCCAAACACGACTACTCGGTATGACATCAGTAATTCCAAAGGGGGCTCCACTGAGCGGTGGATCTCGACTTGACATGCAAAGGACTACTCCATGCATATCTCCTCGATTATACCACATATCCTTTCATAAGTTCTCTCAGGTTCGGGTATAGAACCTATCTCACCATTCAGACATCACCAAGCACCCAAACAGAACAAGCAATAACAAACAAATCAAACAAATAAGCGTAAATAAATCAAAGTAGGCTGAACCCGCTAAGAACCATTGATCCCCAGCAGAGTTGTCACTTTTCTATAGCGGAAAAAATTGTGAGTGTAAGCTATTGACTAACTTAACTCATAAAACGAGAGTCGCCACCACACTTTTATTTTATCCAAAAGGAAAGGAAAAAGAGCTAACAAAACCTAAACAAGCTCTAAAACAAGAACAGATAAATAGAGACTGTGTAAGGGGGTTGGTTATGCTATGGGAAGGTGTTAGCATCTAAAACATCTATAGTACTCTATAGGAACCCTTTGAAATATCTACGCTTTTTGGTTTGAAAATGGTTTGCTTGAAATAAGATTGGGGAGATGAAAAATATTTTTTAAGATTTTTGTGTTTGGAGAGACTTCTTGAGTCTCATGCCTACGTACCCACAAAGTGCAATATAAGATCAAAACCCCGTAGCTCGTGGTACAAATAACAAAATTCGTTTGTTTGGTTCATTTTAAAATAAAAAGACAAGTTGTCATTTTAAGGATAAAACTACAACTAGTCACCCACAAATATAAGAAAATAACATTTGCATCACCTTGAGATGGAGGATTTTTGCTTGGAAAAAAAGTCAACAAGTCTATCACTCAACATCTAAGTGGAAAATGTCAACATCTTTAGTACTATGGGGAATAGTATAATTACATCTCAACTATGAAAATGACTCATGTCTAAACTTTATGAAAAGTTTTAAATGAAAAAGTGCACAAAGGCACAAAAGTTTAAATGAGTTTACGTGTTTTTTAAAGTCTTTTTGAAATGGTCAAAGTATATTTAACATGGATTGTATTAAAGAAAATGAAGTTTGAAAAAAAAGCACGTGACAAAAGTCAAGGTTTATTGTGAAAGAGGCTATGGTTTGAAAACAAGAAGGTTTTGAAAAAGGGAGAAGATTTTGAAAATTGAAGAAGGGGAGGAGATGAAGTGACTACCCTAAAACATAAAATAAAAGCTAAAGAAAGAAACATCTAACCACACAAGGAGCAAACACTTGACAACAAGTCAACATAAACATTCCTCTTCCTTTTGGATTTAAACCACAAGCATAATAACTAGATAATTTAAAACATCAAAGGAAGTCCCAAGTTAAGTCATAGCAAAGTCAAAGTAAGGTTTTCCCAAGGGTTAAAAGCCAATTAGGAGAGTCATGCATCTGATGATTTTCACAAGGTCAAAGTATCAACACCTGCACACACAAAAATTCCCAAAAAACAGACAAAGGCAACACAAAGGTCCAAGGTCTCAAATCTTCGAGAGCATAGGGCAAGGATCCTAGATCTAAGTCCGAAGTCCAGGTCCAAGTCCGATCACATGGTTACAATAGTCCGAGATTAAGAGAACCTGAAAGTGTGAAAAGTACACAAGAATGTGGGTTGAATTGTGTTTCGCCATTTCTTATTATTTAGCTTCTGATCAGAGTCTCAGAATCAGAACTGATGTTCAGATTCAGAGTTAATTCATTTGGCAGCGGATACAACAGAATTAATTAAAATAACAGCAAAAGACACAAAATATTTATACTGGTTCCTCCCCTAACTGAGAGTAGTCCAGTCCCTTACCTCGCAAGAGCTTTTCATTATAACCACTTCATGATTACAATCTCTTATGCTTCTGCGTAAGACGTTTACAACTACTCAGACCAATTGTCTGAGACTTTCATTGCTTAGAGCGCGTGTCTAAGACTTACCATTTGCTCACACCATCTGACTGAGCCACCTGCTTATTTGTCTTATGGCTGAGATTTCCCCTTTCTTATAGCACATGTCTAAGACTTCCTTTGCTCACACCATCTAACTGAGCCTTCTGCTAATCTGTCTTCTGGTTAAGGCTTTCCTTTACTTATAGCACGTGTCTAACACTTCCTTTGATCACACCATCTGACTAAGCCGCTTGCTCATCTGTCTTCTGGTTGAGACTTACCTTTGCTTAGAGCACAAGTCAAAGACTTTCTTTTGCTCAATCATACTAGCTGAAAAAAAATTTATTTGCTCAAACATATAGCAGGAGACTTAATCTAAACTATTGAAGGCTAAGCAGAATAGAGAACAACGTGTACATGATGCACGCATCAGAGGTACGGGAGATCACCATAACAAAGACCTAAAGCACTTAAGATATCTTGAATATTTACAGGGTTAAGAAATCTTAAGGCTCTTACAATTACAACCTAAAACAGAAAATCTGCCTATTACATAGAGTTGATAATTGCTTGATCTTGTTACTCCTTCAACAGAAGAATCCTTATTAAAAATTCAGGTTTGAATCTTCAGCCATATATATAGGCTTTCCAGAAACTAGTCGTTGAGAAGGTTACTTGATCAAGTGTCTTTGCTTTTGCTCCAAAGTACAAGAGACGTTGATGATGGATGCACGGCAGATTTCTGAATCCATTATGTAACACGTTTAACCTTTGAGTCTTCAAGAGGTTTTGTACTAATAGAGTCGTTGGAAGTAGATATCCATAGAACGTACCAGCTTTTCTTGAGCCCTGCAATCCTGTAGACTCGAGCTGACAGGCTGATAAGACAATACAGGTTTCTTTCAGTAGTACGGATAGTCCACAACTTTATCACCAACTCTGAATGGTACCAGATGTTGATATACATTTACTAAGTGTAGAAACTCGTCTGAATGATGAGGCCTTCAGTTCAGAGTCTTCGTGAAACCACACTAGAAATTGTTCTTCAGACTCTACCACCAGAAGCTAGCAATGAAGCAACTCCAAGTGTATCTTAAGTAAACAGATTCTGATTATTTGTGTACAAGACAAGAACCTGCATAAATAAAACACACATAAAATAAACCATTATACTTTTAATACTTTTGTTATCATAAAAAATAAAGAGAAAATATCAAGAACAAATCTTTTTCTAACAACCTCCCCCTTTTTTATGATGACAAACACAAGTATTTAAAGGACAATGTTGGGCATTTACTTTTCTCTGCAACAACAGGGTATGAGGTTTGTAAGCTCCCCGTGAGTCTGATAGCGCATAGTTGAGTTTAATTTACTCTAGCATTAAGAACTATTTTTTAAGAAAAATAAATTAGTCTTCTTACTTACATAAGGGTCTGAGGTTTGTAAGCTACCCCTGAGTCAAACAGTTCCAAGGTTAAGGTTTGTAAGCTCCCCCTTAGTTCCATATTTAAGAATACCAAGATATCTGTATTTTAACTCCTTTAGGCAACATCAGAATACGAGGTTTGTAAGCTCCTTCTGAGTCTCATAGGTAAGTCAGATATTTGTTCTTTCGTAACACTATGTACAAGAGAGTTAAAATATATTGCCCTTTTTAACTTTCCTTGGCAACACTAGAATATGAGTTTTGTAAGCTCCTTATGGGTCTAATAGGCTAAGTCTGAGGTTTGTAAGCTCTTCCTTAGACCTATGTACAGAAAGTTAAATGTGCGCCCTGGGCAAGTAACAAAAAATAAATGACCAATATGTATTCAATGGGTTCAGTTTTCCACTAAAATACTTACTATTATTTCTCCCCCTTTTGTCACATCAAAAAGAATAAAAGAAAAGAAGGAAAGAGAAATAAAATATCACTAATAAATGTAACTCAGATCATCATTACTGGATCAGTTTCCAAAAAGGAAGAATAATCAAGTAATAAGAGTCATTAAGGTTTGTAAAATTCACGCTTTAAAGTCTTAATGGTCATTACCGTTCTAGGAATTAAACAAGGATTGATTTTAGACGCTTGGTATCCACAGAAGTCGTTATAAAAATATCCCACTCCTAAATCATTTTCATCAATCACCCATCCTAAGAATATGGAGTCAGCATCTGAGAGTCATAAGGCATTTGTCGTAACAGACACAACTGAGAGCTTTACAAGCATGCCAATCCAATTCCCTCGGAGACGAGCTGCTTCTGAGTCCTCTACAACTGTTCATGTGTTCTCAACACAACTTGCTTCTAAAGAAGCCACTTCAACAACACCTGAACGACCTTCAGAAGGTGATTCAACAGTAGCTAATTTGAAGCCTCAGAGAAGATGCGTGAAGAGATCAAGGAAGAAGAAAAAGAGGGTCAACAAGAAGTTCTACAACTCTCTTCCAGACATAGAAGAGGAAGAAATGATTGATTTAGAGGATGATGAGGTAGACTATAACAACAATGGATGCCGCTAGGCACGAGATTCAATGGCTAGAGATGAATTCTAGGACACATCTTGTACCCTTTTTTTTGTTAAAAAAATGTAATCCTTATGTTCAATTAATGAAAAATTTGTTAGACCAATACTTCTTTCACATGCATTTACATTCCAGAAATTTTCTTTAGATTTTCTGATGGTACACT
The DNA here is from genome assembly GCA_022829125.1 of Lathyrus tuberosus. Classification (NCBI taxonomy): domain Eukaryota; kingdom Viridiplantae; phylum Streptophyta; class Magnoliopsida; order Fabales; family Fabaceae; genus Lathyrus; species Lathyrus tuberosus. The sequence continues at coordinate 13,280,469 of JALAZF010000048.1, forward strand.
ATCAAAGTCAATACTGACACAGAAACGACTGTTAGAACAGATTAGACATAAATTCATAATTATTCAGAGAATCTTAATTGGTTAGACGTTTAGATTACATCACCAAGAGTTACCATTAAAATACTGATAAAATTTAATCAGTACTTAAATAATATTAAACTCAAGACAATAAATATAACATGTCTATAAAAGGACTCTAGTAAGCTTTCTTCCATCATCACTTAATCCTTAAAACACCAAGATGTATAAGCAAAAGTAAATCTGGATTCCAAAGAGAGATTTCAGGAAGGCAGCACTACTGAATGTAGTAACTCAAACAAATCAAAGCAAAGCAGTAGCTAAAGAACCTGCAAGCAAGCAGACAGCTTCAGAAATGCTCTCCTCTTCAGAATCCTTTGTGAAGACACACAGAAGAAAGAAGTCTTCTAGATCCAGATGCAGAAACAAACTGAGGAAAGAGACTTTGGAGTTTGCTAAGGAAGAATGGCAAGATTTCTTAGACAATCTAGACATGTCAAATGATCTCAGGGAGTTCCTTAGGACACATCCATTAGGCTAGAAAATTCTAATTGTCTTGTAATAGCTTCCTTTATATTAATGAAACAAGTTGCAAACATTTGAGTTCTTTTATCTGTTTTAGATTCTCAGTGAATAACATGAATAAATATTAATCAATTAAAATTGAACACAAGCATGAACAAACTCAGAATTAATTAATAAGAGGCTTAATACAAAGATTTCAACAACAATATAAAGCATAACTAAGCAGAAAATCTAACATCAGAATCTTTCGTAGATAGCTTCAAACTTGTCTCTCAAATCTTGGAAGAACTAGCCTCAGAACTTATGTTAACCCCTTGTTGAACAAGTAATTCAGAAATAACTCGTCCAAAAGGTATGAAAAAGGTCTTTCCCTTTTTAAAAGAAGAAAGAGACCTCTTCAAATGGTCAAACATAACTTGAGGAAGATTAATCTTCAAATCTGAATTGAGAAGTAGAAGAAGATCTTTTTCAATAGGGTCCACTTGGTATAAATTTTGATCCTTTGGCAGTAAGTTTGAATTCACAATCTGACTCCAAACAACAGCATTAGGAAGAAGATTAGAAACCACTGATGTATTAGATGGAACTACAAAGATATGCCAAGTAGGAAGATAGTGTTCCCAAACAAGAGTTCCTGGAATTTCTCTAATCTCATCATAATTGATCACATTTGCAATCGCTTTAGAGGTTACTCTAATAGAAACACCAGTTACTTTAGACAGAATAACATACTAAGAATTCATCTCAACAATGGAGGCATTAATCCAAAACTCCTTGACAAGACTTGGATAAGTGAAACCACAGAGCATCTCAAAGTAGCCATTCCACCTTTGTTTAGACACGTTCTCCCATAAGTTAAACCAATCTTAAGCAACTCATCAAAATCCACAAACTTCTCATTGATGATAATCAGTTGATTCAAAGGAGAATAAACTGAAGAACTTATCTCAAGTTTGGTTTGGTCAGCACACAAACAAGAGGAAAAGAAGAAAGAAAAGAAGCTGAACAAGAATCGTACAGAAATAAGAATCTTGTAAAAAAAAGGACACAATGATGTTTCACGGGACAAGGAATAGTAACATCAAGTACTAAAAGAGAAAACATCATTACCCAAAGGTTCTTTAACTAGAAAATATTTCAATTCCACTAGATGTGTTTCACCTTTATGAAAGGTTAAGTATTAAAAAGCTTTCAGAAAACTTTTTACTTAAACTGCTTAAGACAGTAAAAAATAATCTTCTTCTGAACCACAAAAACTGACAACTTTAAGAAGCTATCAACCATCAGAGTCTAGTGAGTCTAGACTTTGACAGAGATATCATCTGTCAGTTACAAGTCTTTAAGATTTTATTCAGAACTAGAACTTTATCTTCAAACAAGAGTCATGAGTGATAGATGAATATAGAATTGTCTTCTTTAGACAGCTAACAAGCAACAGTATCAACACACGGGTGAGAAAACAGTTTTCATAAATGTGATCATCGTCTAGCTTGATAAGACATTCAGTATAGACAAACACAAAAAAATCTCCTCTTAAAGACTTCTGAAGTTCTCTTTTTCAAAAGAACTTCTCTAGAGATCTAACAAAAACTTTGTATTTAAATCTAAACAAATGTTTCATTGAATCAAAAGATAAGCTAGAAAAGAACAAACATACCACATTTTTTGTTTGGTTAGACTCGATTCAATATTCTGACTTGACCAATAGAGTCTGAACATAGCTTTGAGTGGATTCTGATTCAATGGCTGTCTAACCACTGATTCCACTACTCTCACCAAATTTAGTACCACCAGTACTTGAATCTGGGTTGTTGGCTCTTCTTCCAAACAAAATTGTAAACAAACTTATGGAATATGCCTCTGCTTCTTTCCTTTATATCTGTAGTAAATACATTATGATACTCATATTTCTATAAGACCATACATATAAGTACAAACGGACTCTTCTGTGCCTTACATCTCAATCTAACATCAGCTCATAATTCACTTCAGAGTATGAGTCTAGAATAAGATATGATAGGAACAAAATCTTGTTCTATGCAATGTCAATAATCTCATTATCTTGGATTAAATATTTTGACTTTGAAATTATTGAGAAGCTCATAACCAAATGGCGTTATCTATCATAAATTGACATAAAGCAGATCAAAGTACTGTCTCAGTACAGCTAACAGAACTCAAAGAAAAGTTGAATACTTCTCATAGAAATTTCTTTTAAAACAACTTCCATAATGGTCCTCAACCAAGAAGCTATGGAGTTTCTTAAGATATCACCTTAAAGAACAAATTCCATATAATCAAATATTTTGAAACAAGATAGGTTTAACAACATCTCTTGCTTTTCAATATTTGATTTTTATTTCAGAACACAGATGTTTCTCTTCATCTACATCCTGCACTAATATCATATTCAAATGATTAAACATTGATGAGCGTTTGATATTAGGTTCTGGTAGAAATTACTTCTTACTTTCTGATTTGGGAAATCAGTTGAAATACAAATATTTCAGAAGCTTTTGAAGTTACTCTTCTATCAATAGATATCACAATCCATTCAGCCAGTATGAAAATCCTTCTAACAAGAAACCTAAGTCTCTCATCATTAGTCATTCCACAGAACTTAAGATAAAAGGAAGAAGGTGATCTATTGAATAGTTTTTCATCATCCAACTTCATTTCTTTTCTTTAAAGACTGCAAGACAAACCTTTAGAACACAGTAGATTCAGGATGTAAGCATAAAAAAAACTATGACTTTAGATTTAAGTCAAGAACTAGTCCTCTCAGAATTTGCTTAAAGTGTAACTACTTCAAGCTTCAAAAAATCATTCCACAAACCCAAGCACAAGACTTCAAAGATAGTCCAAGCATCAGACATATCAATGATGTTGATATACTCAAAAGTGAGATAGTGCATCTACCAGAATGCAATTACCTCTGAAGATATTCAATATGCATCTTCTGAGTTAGTGAAAAAGGTTTTCAAAAAGATCATCTATAACACCATCAACTTCTATAGTAATACCTTTTTCAAGGATATTCTATAGACCTTCAGCAACCGTTTATCAAGTCCAATGAGTTAAAAATATTTCTAGCTTTTCCATCATTTAAATTCAATGGAATCACCCATTTGAATATTGTAGGAAAAGTCATATGATATTTTTCATGTGGCACTTGATTCCTTCTTGAAGAAGAAATATACTTTTCTTATTTGATCAATATCTGCACCATTTTTAAGTGTTAAGCACAGACCAGGCTCTGATACCAATTAGAGGTGTGAAAAATACACAAGAAGGGGGGGATTGAATTGTGTTTCACGTTTTCTTATTATTTAGCTTCTGATCAGAGTCTCAAAATAAGAACAGATGTTCAGATTCTGAGTTAATTCATTTGGCAGCGGATACAACAGAAGTAAATAAAATAATATCAGAAATACACAAAAGATTTATACTGCTTCCTCCCCTAACTGAGAGTAGTCTAGTCCCCTTTCCTCGCAAGAGCTTTTCATTATAACCACTTCATGATTACAATCGCTTATGCTTCTGCATAAGACTTTTACAACTGTCTGATACTTTCCTTGCTTAGAGCGCATGTGTAAAACTTACCCTTTGCTCACACCATCTGACTAAGCCACTTGCTCATCTGTCTTCTGCCTGAGACTTCCCCTTGCTTAGAGTATATGTCTAGGACTTCCTTTGCTCACACCATCTGACTAAGCCGCCTGCTTATTTGTCTTCTGGTTGAGACTTTCCTTTGCTTATAACACATGTCTAAGACTTCCTTTGCTCACACCATCTGATTGAGCCGCCTGCTCATCTGTCTTCTGGTTGAGTCTTACCTTTGCTTAGAGCACATGTCTAAGACTTTCTTTTGCTCAATCAGACTAGCTGAAAAGACAATTTTGTTTGCTCAAGCACATAGCAGGAGACTTAATCTAAACTACTAAAGGCTTAGCATAATAGAGAATAAGGTGTACATGATGCACACATCAGAGGTACAGGAGATCACCATAACAAAGACCTAAAGCACTTAAGATTTCTTGAATATTTACAGGGTTAAGAAATCTTAAAGCTTTTACAATTACAACCTAAAACATAAAATCTTCCTATTACACAGAGTTGATAATTGCTTGATCTTGTTACTCCTTCAACAGAAGAATCCTTGTTTAAAATACAGGTTTGAATCTTCAGCCATATATATAGGCTTTCCAGAAACTAGTCGTTGAGAAGGTTACTTGATCAAGTGTCTTTGCTTTTGATCCAAAGTACAAGAGACGTTGAAGATGGATGCACATCAAATTGCTGAATCCATTGTGTAACACGTTTAACCTTTGAGTCTTCAAGAGATTATGTACTAATAGAGTCGTTGGGAGTAGACATCCATAGAACGTACCAGCTTTTCTTGAGCCTTTCAATCTTGTAGACTCGAGATGACAGGTTGATAAGACAATACCATCTTCTTTCGATAGTACGGATAATCCATATCTTTATCACCAACTGTGAATGGTACCAGATGCTGATATACAATTACTAAGTGTAGAAACTCGTCTGAATGTCGAGGCCTTTCAGTTCAGAGTCTTCGTCAAACTACACTAGGAATTGTTCTTCAGACTCTTCCACCAGAAGCTAGAAATGAATCAACTCCAAGTGTATCTTAAGTAAACAGATTCTGATTATTTATGTACAAGACAAGAACCTGCATAAATAAAACACACATCAAATAAACTATTATACTTTTAATACTTTTGTTATCATCAAAACTAAAGAGTAAATATCAAGAACAAATCTTGTTCTAACAGAACCAAGTTTTTTAGGTGTTTTTATATTTAGTAGTGTCTTAAAAGAAAAAAGAAGGTCCAAGTGGACAAAAAATAAAAAGAGCATAAGCATAAACAAAGGTCCTAGTGGACAAAATAAAAAAAAACAATATAATAATATGATATGAAATGCTAAAATAAAAGGAATAAAATAAATGACAAGAATTAAAGAGTAAGAATTAAATGGCACAAAGTAAAGTTAATGCAATAATATATTTAATATGTTAGTAATAGTGATGAAGAAGATTTTGTCATTTTTCGGAGAATACTCGACTAGTCAACCATAAACATGAAAACATGAATCTATACATCATTAAGAGAAGGGCTCTAACTTGGATAAAATCAACAAGTATGTCACTAGCTCTCTTAATGACAAAGAGACAATATATTTCACACCACACAATGGAGTGTAGGAGGTTGACAACCTTGCTTACAAAAACATCTTGATTTCCGATTTCAGGACAAAATGTAGCGCTATGTTAAGCAATCGTAGCACAACCTATGAAGAAGATCATAGTAGGGGTGTTCGCGATGCGGTTTGGGCGGTTTTCACGATAAAAATCATCCGAACCGCAAGTGAAATAAACATGCGGTTTGGTTTGGTTCGGTTGGTTAAAAAAAAAACAAACCAAACCAATGCGGTTTTGATTGGTTCGGTTGGTTCGGTTTTTTTCCAAAACTTTTATTATGTATAATCAACTATAGACTTTTCTGTCATGTTTATTCAATGCTTTTCTATTGAATTTTTAAAGTTTGTAGTTTTCTCAATATTGAGATGACATATTTCCTTGCCATTCATACATTACCAAGCTTATAAAATAGTATTCAATCAAATAACAAATCATTCATACAGTACCAAGCTTATCAAAATAGTATTCAATAAAATCAATACATAAATTAAAACTTTTTGTTTGTTCACAAATGCAGAATTCAAAATCCAGTTCCACCAACAAGCATTTTGTTTCTTCCACCATTCAAAATTCAGTTCAACCATTCAATATTGCTTTCTATGTCGCCTAGCATCCACCCTGTTTATATACAAATGCAAAATTCAGTCAAATTGATAGTAAAATACAGCAACTATTAGACAGAAAAATACAGCAACAAATTGACAGCAAAATACAGTAAAATACAATAATAAATTGACAGCAAAATACAGCAAAGTACAGTAAAATACAGCAAAATAAAGCAAAGTACAGCAACATACAGCAAAATACAGCAAAAAATAGCAAAATACAGCAACAAATTGACAGCAAAATACAGCAATAAATTGACAGAAAAATACAGCAACTAATAAATAGCAAAATACAGTAGCTAATAAACAACAAAATACAGCAAAATACAGCAACAAATAAATAGCAAAATACAGTAAAAACATACCATTTTTCAAACACGTCTACTAATCAGATTTAATATCAGAAAGTCCCTCATTTAGTTGTGGGATCGGAGCCATTTCTGAAAATGTATCAAATATATTAACAAACGTTAGACAAAACAAACAATTGAATAAAATAGATTCATGAACAAACATAGTTTACCACATATATATATATATATATATATATATATATATATATATATATATATATATATATATATATATATATATATATATATATATATATACCTTGTTCGAGCTTCTCCAAGTCTTCCAAGTGCTCTTCAATATCCACTTTCAAAGGGGAGGATCTTAACCAATTTTGCGCACATATTAAAGCTTCAACGGTGTGTGGTGTAAGAGAGCTCCTATAACAACTAAGAACTCTACCTCCAGTACTAAAAGCAGACTCCGAAGCAACAGTAGATATTGGCATAGCCAAGATATCTCTAGCCATTATACCAAGAGTTGGATATTTGGTGGAATTTACCTTCCACCAATTCAAGATGTCAAAATCTAGACTTTTCTTCTCCCTCGTCTCCATGAGATACAAATCCACTTCATTTTTATTTAAATTTGGATCCTGATCCATGTCCTTCTCAAATTCTTCATCCATATGATCAGAAGATGTAACAAATTCTGATGGTTCTATTTCTTGTGCAACACTTTCGGCTTGGCCTTTACTTAAGAAATGACTATAGCTTTCAAACATTTTGTTTAATGTTTGCCTCACCTTATCACACAAAGAATCGGCAACTTCCTTCTCATAAAACTTATCCAGTCCCCACCTAATAAACTGGAACTTACGTCGAGGATCGAAAATTACAGCAATAAATACCAACTTATTCATCTTTATGACATCCCCCCAATACTTACTATATTTTTCATGCATAATGTCAGCCATACTTGTAAGTAATGGGTCATCTTTGTGACATTCCTTCCAAGTCTTTAATGCCCCTAATATGGTACAATGTTCCATGAAATACGTAGAAGATGATACATACGTTGAACCTGAAACCTTCTTAGTGATTTCAAAAAACAACTTCAAAAATTTCACAAAACACTTGGCATTATCCCAATCCTCATTATTTGGTACACCACTTTCCAACATCGCATACTCAACACATTTCTCGCCTAATCTCTTAAAGGCCTTTTGAAACTTCAATGCACTTTCAAGCATAAGGTAGGTGGAGTTCCACCTAGTGGGACAATCATATTGCACTGTAGACTTGTCTTGTATCCTAACTTCTTTAATACATGTTCTGAACCTATGTAAACGACCAGGTGACTGACGAACATATCGAACCGCACTCCTAATTTTGGAAATTGAAGAATGCATGTTCTTCAACTTCAGCCCATCATTGACAACAAGGTTAAGTATGTGGGCACAACATCTAATGTGCAAATGCTCCCCTTTTAATGGATGGGAGTTCCAATCCTCCATTCTATTTTTTAGGTAAGTGATAGCAACATCATTTGAAGTCGCATTATCAACTGTGATGGTGAAAACCTTATCTATCATCCAACCCTCCAAACACGTTTCAATCTTTTTACCAATTATCTCTCCCTTATGAGATGTTATAGGACAAAAATTAAGAATCCTTTTATGCAACTTCCAGTCTTGGTCAATGAAATGTGCAGTAAGAACCATATAATTAATATTTTGCACAGAAGTCCAAGCATCAGTTGTTAGACAAACAGTTTGATTAGTAAACATGGTTCTTAACTTATGTTTCTCACTCATGTAAAGACTCAAACAATCCCTAGCAATTGAAATCCTTCCGGGAAGTGGGAATCTAGGTTGTGTAACACTCATAAAATGACGGAATCCTTCATTTTCAACAAAAGAAAAAGGCAACTCATCCACGATTATCATTCTAGCTAAAGCTTGTCTACACAATTCAACATCAAAATGGATACCAACAAGAGCATTATTAGATCCTTTAGAGCCTTCTTGAAGGCTAAGAGTGGTTTGAGTAGGATCAAGAACACTCTTGGGAATTTTTTTACATTGATGCAGCAGATGGTTATTTAAATTTGTGGTTCCATTCTTGTGTGAATCAGCCGCATAAGATTTGGTACACCAATTACACTTAGCCCGAGTACCCGAATCATCTCTTGTAAAATGATCCCAAACCCAAGATTTAGGCCTACAAGGTTTTTGTTTACCTGAATCTCCAACATTAGAATCATCGGCATTAGAATCATCAGCTTTAGAATCATCAGCTTCTCCAACTTTCCTTTTCTTTTTCTTTCCAACATTGTCACCTTTATGTTTGTCCAAACCAATAGTTTCGGGTGGATTTGTTGTAGGCATCGGTGGATTATTTTGAGGCTGCAAATACATAATGCATACGTTGTCTGTTATCTTTCTACATAATATAATACATAATGCAAAATACATAATACGGAGACCAAATTCATAATTAAATTGCACTTTCATAAATTAAAATCAGTTCAAGTTTAATTTATCAAGTTTACCTGATTTTCAGCCATTGAAAATGAACCATCAGAAATATCATTTGGACTGACTTCCTTATCAATAGGCATATCTAAGAAAGAAAGGAGCCAAGATATTAGAAATAGGAGAAAGTTTAAACTAATGCCTAAACTGATTTTTTAAACTATTGTTTCTCAATTTTTCATAACTAAGTTTTTGACATGTACAAATATTTAAACTTGAATGCTACTGTCATAGTTGTACAAATTATTTAAACTTGAATGCTACTGTCATCATTTTGTGTATTGATTTTTCATAACAGTGGCAATGTTAAAAGAGAATAAAGACAACTAATAGATAAAAATAACCAGAATAAAGTAAGTACACAAACCTTTATTTGAAGTAAGTACCTTAACAGTGATGACGACGATGACTTTCGAAAGAAGCTGCTGTCTGCTGATAATGTTTGTATTGCTCTAAATAATCTTTGTATTGCTGTAGAATGTTAATTGAAATCCTGGAAAATACCATTGCACACTGATAAATGTTTTGAAGAAATAAAATACTTCGGATGGTTGAAATAGAATGCTTCAGATACGAATTGCGGAAAGCCGGAAACATATATACTCAATTCCATAAATTGTCAGTATACAAATAACCCAATCCATTTTACTTAGTTACTTAGTTACTTAGTTACTAGATATTTCAAAGTTTTATTTAAACTCATTAGATCACTTTTGAGGTATCTAAAATTGTCTCACCGAACAAAGATTCCATCCTCTTAGAATGTACCCTTAATACTATCTAAACTCTAAATTCATTTTTAAGATTAATTCACATATGTTGAATAATCAAATCATTCAATTCAATCATGCATTTCAATAACAAGCCAATTTTTAAGAAACTTCTTGAGAGTTAATGATTGCTACTACTTTTGATGACACAAACTCGTAAAGTACAGTACTAAAAATTATTAAGGTAAGATTTTTGGTTTGAAAAACGGACACAAGTTTTTTCCATTAAAAAATTGATTATCTATGACTAATGATGTAGCTCAAATAAAACAAACAAGTCACAACCAAAAACTCAGGTCAAAGAAAGCACAACATCCATAAGTTGACAGGAGAAGGAATAGCAAAACTGCCCTTAACATTGTTCATCGATAACATCCAACAAAGTTTCTTTAATAGACTGAAGGACGTCTTCCAGAAAATAGGGAGGGTACAAGATTCAATTTGAAGTTTAGATTGATTCTAATTTAATGATAAAAATCTATCCTGTAACATAGTCTTCCCAAAACACATATTTTAATGTAACCCAGGTGGCTAATACCACAACTCTTGATACTAGATAACCAGAAAGGGAAACACCAGAAAATATGTAAAATTCAAGTTAACTCACTTACAGAAGTGTTTATTTAAACTAGGGTAGACTTGCAAGTTTGAAGATAATTGGTTCAACGTTTAATGGTTCAACGTTTTTTTAAAACCAAAACACAATAGCAAAATGATAAATAAGGCAGTGCGCAAAATATGAACCTCACAGTGATGACTGATGACGACGATGACTTTCGAAGCTGCTGTCTGCTGCCGTGCTGTGGTGCTGCGTTTGCCGTTAGAAATAACCCTAATTGAAAAACAATGAACAAAAGTGAAAGCGTGTTCTACTGTTTCGGGGCAGGCTTATGTGTTTTTGCTTACTTGGGTTGGGCTATTAGTATTAATATTGGGCCTTTAAGTTAAATAAAATAGTGTAATTTATAAATAATGCGGTTTGGTTTGGTTTGGTTTGGTTTTAAAATATAAAACCGCAAACCGAACCGAACCGCGCGGTTCTGTTATAAAATGACCCAAATACATCCGAACCAAATGCGGTTTTTGCGGTTTTCGGTTTGGTTTGGTCCGGTTTGCGGTTTTTAATTGGGCTGGTTTGGTTTTGAACACCCCTAGATCATAGTATGGGAGGCCGGTCAATAACGATATTTGCGGTAATACAAGCTAGAGAAGTGACATGTAAGTCAACATCCTAAATCTTGTCACACTAAAAGAAAAGAGGTAGTGGTCTCATCTTAATCAAGAACTTAAAATAAATTCTATGATGTTTAAGATTTTCATTGACCAAAAGAAAATGAAAAAAGGAAAAGAAGAGGAACCAAATTGAATCACATAATTTAGATCATTCCATCTTCAATTTCAACCACTCTTCTTGGTAGATTAAAGTACTAAACCTATCATTAATTCTGTAATACCCCGTAAATTATTTTACTCTGGATAATATTGGTATGATCAACTAGGTTCCGGTTTACTCTGAGAATTTATTGGATAAAATAATTAGAGTAAACTGATAAGCTCATAGCAGATCAAATTAATATTATCTGACTCTGAGGTTTTAATTGTTGGAGCTTTAGAGACTAATTGGACAATTAGTAGTGTTACTAATTGATGATATCTTACTATATCAATTCCTTTCCACCCTTTTTCCACACTTGGAAGGAAAGAAAGAAAAGGATAGAAAGAAGTTGGAGAGAAGGAAGAGGAAAGGAAGGAAAAGAGAAGAAAACTTGGAAGAGAGAAAGATCAAGATTATCATCCATTCTTCATCAAATCATCTTCCAATCTTCATCATCATCATCATCTATTCAAGGTGGGTTATAGATAGAAACCTTTGGTTTAGATTTTCTTGAGTATTAGAACCTAGGTTAGAATTGTGAGAAAATGAGTAATTGTGCTAAATCATGAATCTAACGGATGAAATGCAATATAAATGTTGTTTAATACTTGTTGTTATGATTATACTGTGTTTTGATTGTTATGTTAAGGATTGGAGGTGTTTTGAAGGAGAAAACTATTGATTTTTGATGAAGAACAGCGTTGTTGGGAAGTTAGGTTTTCCAGGGTTCGCCTAGCGAACCTAGGGCGAGTCGCAGCGAACAAACTTTCGAGGGTTCGCCTAGCGAACCCGGCAGCGAAGGTTAGTGAAGGTTCGCCAACGACGTTCGCCTAGCGAACTTTGAGCCTTTTCAGTGTTGGTTGGTTCTGCCTTGCTTCGCCAGGGAGTTCGCGAAGCGAAAGGCGAGGCGAATGTTCACCAGGGAGTTTGCGAAGCGAACTTTAGGTCTGTTTTGTTCTGTTTGTTCATTCGCCTGGAGCTTCGCCTAGCGAAGGCGAAAGCGAACGCTCGCTGGGAGGTTCGCCTAGCGAACATGACAGTTTGTGCAGTTTTGTTTCTTTCATAACTTTTGACTCGTTTATCCGATTTGAGTATTCTTAGTATCGATGTGAAGATATGACAATACTCTATGTAATGGAGGTGGAAAATGCTAGTTTTGATACCTGATTAAATAAATCGGAGGGAACCGTGAATTAGTGTAATTTGTGGTATGTTGAATTATGTGTTTTCATTATGTGATTAATGACTATTTTGCCTATTCTCTTATTGTTAAACATGTTCGAGTAAGTATGCATGTTAAAATACGAAATAGGTAGAGTGAGGATTATTACCGTAAATAATGTAGGAAAGTGTGGAATGACATAGAATGAATAAACACTAGTATGGAACATGTGTGCTAACCTTGTGGTTGTGATAAGGCGTTATGGCCTTGTGATCGTCGAATACGATCACGTTTGTGTGTGTGATCACGTAATCGTAACCGGTTCTTTGAGTTGCGTTTCATGGGTCTCGAGCTCCTCTGAAACATATGCATGACTACTTGGCAGGTTTCATTCCCCGTGTTGTACGAATGGCGCCCGAGGGGTGAATGCTTCTGACGGTATAAGGCCCGTGTAAAGTGACGGTTCATAACGGTATAAGGCCCGTAGAACCCGAATCCATTCGTATGTCAAGTAGGTTACAAGGATCCATGACTCGGGTCGACTTCTAGATGTAGAAGCGGACGGGAACAGGGGATGCCTTGGTATGGTTATCGATTAGTGATAGGATGAGTTGATGAACTCATGACATGGTTCCATATAGTGCGTGTGTACTCAAAGTCACCCCCTTCCCTTTTGACTTGAGTTAGGTTGTTAGAACCTTGTAAAGTCGAGAGGACTATAAGATAGCGAACTCACTGAGATTTGATGTATCTCACCCCACGTTGTTGTTTACATCACAGGTACTACAGGTTCGGCGAAGGGTAAGGACAAAGTGGTTTAACTTTTCCTTACGGATTGTAGCTTTTGAGATGGCATGGCTTCCGCTATGGTGTTTTATTCTGAGATCATTGTATTGATCTAGTTCTTAGTGTATTTTGGGACATCTTGTATATGTTATGCCGTAGACTTTAGAACTTTGTATTTAGGGCATTTAATGTATATAATGTGTTAACTAGGAACTTATGGTATTTCAGTACCAAATACTTGGATTCATGTATAATATATATGCTTTGATGTATGTTATTATGTATGGGTGTTACAGTTAGTATCAGAGCAGGTCGTATCCTCGACCTAGCCATGAAATAGTATAAGAAATTCTTTCCGTTTCATATGCGTAGTGTCACCCTTGGTCTTAAATGTTATATGTATGGTATTGAGCCTGATCAACTTAATCCTATCTATATGACGTTTAGGAACATGGTTGACGGACGCAGAAGCAATCGTGGTAGACCCACAAACCCTCCAGCTGGGACGAATCCGCCAGGCGGCGATGGGAATGCCCCTTTGTATAGTTCATGCAACAGATGCAGTAGCAACATAATCTATTCATGTAGCAGATGGTACAACAAATGAATGGAGGTCTGCATCCTCAAGTGGTTGTTTCAGAAGCTGTAGGTGGGAGTTTCCGGGATTTCATCCGCATGAATCCTCCAGAATTTCATGGCGGATTAGATCCTGTGGAAGCTCATGAATAGATGGCTGGTATGGAGAGAATATTTCTGATAGTTCACTGTAGTGAGGAGAACAAAGTAGTGTTTGTTTCTCACTCATTGAGGGGTCCTGCTAGGAGGTGGTGGGATATTGCTATGCAAGGTGTACCTAAAGTGTGGGAGCAGTTCAGGGCTATTTTTATGGAAAAGTACCTTCCTAGTCCTTGGAGGACCCAAAGAGAGTTTGAAGTCCGACAGTTGAGGCAATATTGTGTGGCAGAGAACCGTTTGAAGGAAGTTAGGACGGAAGGGGATTCGCGTAGGTCGAATCATAATGAGTGTGGGAGGACAAGCCAACAGTTTAGGTCTAGGCAGCAAGCTTTCAAAAGGAAACAAGTCTAGGATTCTCGGAATAGTGCACCTCCTGTGTGTCGTACGTGTGGTAAGATGCATTTTGGCAGATGTCCCTTCAAAGGGGTGAAGTGTTATCAATGTCAGAAGGTGGGACATATGGCGAGGGATTGTCCTCAGAATAGGAATCAGACGCAAGGGAAGAAAGCAAAGGGTGATGACTCTAGGATTCCTGGTACGTGGTTGTTAATGGGTTTCCTAGTTTTGTTTTATTTGATTGTGGAGCAACGCACTCCTTTATATCGATGCAATGTATCAAGCGACTTGGGTTGCAAGTGGTTCCACTGTCTCCACCCATGGTGGTTACTACTGTCGTGGATGAGATTGTTGAAACACCGTTGATGTGTGAAAATTGTGTTTTATCAGTGGATGTTGTTCTGGGAATGGATTGACTTTCTGCTAATTCGTTATTTATCGGTTGTGAGGAGAAACTAATTATTTTTCGGTCCGGGGAGGCTACTCCGAAGGATGTGTTGATTACTATTTTGGAAGGTACGGTTGGAATGATTAATTTCTTGTTTGAGGAGGAAAAATCCGTTCTTTTGATTCTTACTAAGGAGGAGAGTAGTAACTTTTAAGTTTCGAGTATTCCGGTAGTTTGTGAGTTTCTTGAAGTTTTCCCCGAGGATATCACTTCTCTTCCTCCGAACCGGGAAGTGGAATTCTCTATTAACCTGATACCGGGAACGGCTCCAATATCTGTTTCTCCGTATCGGATGGCACCACTTGAATTAAGGGAATTAAAGGATCAATTAGAAGAATTAATGGCTAAGCATTTTGTTCGACCCAGTGTTTCGCCCTGGGGAGCTCCAGTGTTGTTGGAAAAGAAAAAGGATGGTGGAATGCGGTTGTGTATCGATTACCGTCAGTTGAATAAGGTCACCATCAAGAATAAATATCCATTACCAAGGATAGACGACCTGTTAGATCAATTGAAAAGAGCCTGTGTGTTCTCGAAGATTAATTTACGGCCGGGTTATCGTCAGATTCGGGTGAAGAGTTCGGATGTACCGAAGACTGCGTTTAGAACCCGTTACGGTCATTATGGATTTTCAGTGATGCCTTTCGGTGTGACAAATGCTCCGGCAGTTTTCATAGATTATATGAATCGGATATTTCAACCTTATTTGGACCAATTTGTGGTGATTTTCATTGATGACATTCTTATCTATTCTCGTGATCCTCAAGAGCACGGAGAACACCTAAGAATCGTTTTATCTATCTTACAAGAGAGACAACTTTTTGCCAAGCTAAGTAAGTGTGAGTTTTGGATGTTAGAGGTTAATTTTCTTGGTCACGTCATATCTCAAGGAGGTGTGGCGGTTGATCCATCAAAAGTTGAAGCGGTGATTAATTGGGAGAGACCGACGAATGTGTCTGAAGTTAGAAGCTTCTTGGGATTAGTAGGTTATTATAGAAGGTTTATTGAAGGCTTTTCCCAACTGGCTCTACCAATGACGAGACTTACTCGAAAGGATTGTTCGTACGAGTGGGATTCGGCTTGTGAAAGAAGTTTTATGAGTTTGAAGGAAAAATTGATGACCGCTCCTGTTTTGGTTATTCCTGATCCTAGCACGTCGTATGAGGTATACTATGATGCATCGAAGATGGGATTAGGAGGGGTGTTAATGCAAGATGGACATGTGGTAGCTTATGCTTCTTGACAATTGAAAGTTCATGAAGAGAATTATCCAACGCTTGATTTAGAATTGGCGGCAGTTGTGTTTACTTTGAAAGTGTGGCGTCATTAGTTGTATGGCGTACGTTTTGAGATGTTTAGCGACCACAAGAGCTTAAAGTACCTCTTTGATCAGAAGGAATTGAACATGCGTCAAAGGGGGATTTTGGAAGAAGCGCATAAGGGTGCTTTTACTATACATCTGGGGTCTTCAAAGATGTATCAAGATTTAAAGAGGGACTATTGGTGGTCCGGGATGAAAAGGGATATTGCGGTGTATGTGTCAGAATGTGCGGTGTGCCAACAAGTGAAGATCGAACACCAAAGACCGGGTGGCTTGTTGCAACCTTTAGAAATTCCGGTATGGAAATGGGATAGTATTTCTATGGACTTCGCCGTTGGACTACCCCGTACTCAGGGTGGTTATGATTCTATTTGGGTAATTGTGGATCGGTTAGCGAAATCCGCGCATTTCTTAGCTGTGAAGACTACCTACAAGGTGAGTCATCTCGCAAGGTTGTTCATTTTGGAGATAGTGAGATTGCATGGTATTCCCACTAGTATCGTTTCGGATAGAGATCCAAAGTTTACTTCGAGATTTTGGAGAGCTTTTCAACAAGCTATGGGAATGAAGTTGTGTTTGAGTACGTCGAATCATCCGCAAACGGACGGTCAGACGGAACGGACAATACAAACCATGGAAGATATGTTGAGAGCTTGTGTACTTGAAAGTGGAGAAAATTGGATAGAACTTTTGTCGTTGATTGAGTTCTCTTATAATAACAGTTATCATGCAAGTATTGGTATGGCACCTTATAAGGCATTGTATGGAAGGAAGTGTAGGACACCTTTGTGCTGGACAGAAGTTAGTGAAGATAGAATGTTGGGACCCGAGATTATTCATGAAACTACGGAGAAGATTAGGATGATCCGTGATAAGGTCAAACAAGCACAAGATCGTCAGAAAAGCTATGCGGACAACCGTAGGAAACCTTTGGAAGTTGATGAGGGTGATCATCTATTTTTGAAAGTTACTCCGAGATTGCGGTTGAAAGGACCGTTTCGGTCGCGGAAATTAAGTCCGAGATACGTGGGACCGTATCAAATCCTAGAAAGAATTGGTGAAGTAGCTTACAGATTAGCCTTACCGCCTTCTCTGTCAGAGATGCACGATGTTTTTCATGTATCTCAGCTTCGAAAATTTGTCCCAGATCCTCTTCAGCCAATTTTACCATATACAATTGAGATAGAAGCAGATTTAACATTTGAGCCGAAACCGAGTCGTATCACAGGAAGAGAAACTAAGGTGTTAAGGAATAAAGAGATTCCTCGGGTTAAGGTTCAGTGGGATGAGACGCATCCGGGCGATGCAACTTGGGAATTGGAATCGGAGATGCGAGAATTTTATCCTCATCTTTTCAGGTAATTGTTTTAAATTCGTGGGCGAATTTCTATTTAAGGGGGGAGGATGTAATACCCCGTAAATTATTTTACTCTGGATAATATTGGTATGATCAACTAGGTTCCGGTTTACTCTGAGAATTTATTGGATAAAATAATTAGAGTAAACTGATGAGGTCAGAGCAGATCAAATTAATATTATCTGACTCTGAGGTTTTAATTGTTGGAGCTTTAGAGACTAATTGGACAATTAGTAGTGTTACTAATTGATGATATCTTACTATATCAATTCCTTTCCACCCTTTTCCACACTTGGAAGGAAAGAAAGAAAAAGATAGAAAGAAGTTGGAGAGATGGAAGAGGAAAGGAAGGAAAAGAGAAGAAAACTTGGAAGAGAGAAAGATCAAGATTATCATCCATTCTTCATCAAATCATCTTCCAATCTTCATCATCATCATCATCTATTCAAGGTGGGTTATAGATAGAAACCTTTGGTTTAGATTTTCTTGAGTATTAGAACCTAGGTTAGAATTGTGAGAAAATGAGTAATTGTGCTAAATCATGAATCTAACGGATGAAATGCAATATAAATGTTGTTTAATACTTGTTGTTATGATTATACTGTGTTTTGATTGTTATGTTAAGGATTGGAGGTGTTTTGAAGGAGAAAACTATTGATTTTTGATGAAGAACAGCGCTGTGGGGAAGTTGGGTTTTCCAGGGTTCGCCTAGCGAACCTGGGGCGAGTCGCAGCAAACAAACTTTCGAGGGTTCGCCTAGCGAACCCGGCAGCGAAGGTTAGCGAAGGTTCGCCAACGACGTTCACCTAGCGAACTTTGTGCCTTTTCAGTGCTGGTTGGTTCTGCCTTGCTTCGCCAGGGAGTTCGTGAAGCGAAAGGCGAGGCGAATGTTCACTAGGGAGTTCGCGAAGCGAACTTTAGGTCTGTTTTGTTCTATTTATTCATTCGCCCGGAGCTTCTCCTAGCGAAGGCGAAAGCGAACACTCGCTGGGAGGTTCGCCTAGCGAACATGACAGTTTGTGCAGTTTTGTTTCTTTCATAACTTTTGACTCGTTTATCCAATTTGAGTATTCTTGGTATCGATGTGAAGTTATGACAATACTCTATCTAATGGAGGTGGAAAATGCTAGTTTTGATGCCTAATTAAATAAATCGGAGGGAACCGTGAATTAGTGTAATTTGTGGTATGTTGAATTATGTGTTTTCATTATGTGATTAATGACTATTTTGCCTATTCTCTTATTGTTAAACATGTTCGAGTAAGTATGCATGTTAAAATACGAAATAGGTAGAGTGAGGATTATTACCGTAAACAATTTAGGAAAGTGTGGAATGACATAGAATGAATAAACACTAGTATGGAACATGTGTGCTAACCTTGTGGTTTTGATAAGGCGTTATGGCCTTGTGATCGTCGAATACGATCACGTTTGTGTGTGTGATCACGTAATCGTAACCGGTTCTTTGAGTTGCGTTTCATGGGTCTCGAGCTCCTCTGAAACATATGCATGACTACTTGGCAGGTTTCATTCCCCGTGCTGTACGAATGGCGCCCGAGGGGTGAATGCTTCTGACGGTATAAGGCCCGTGTAAAGTGACGGTTCATAACGGTATAAGGCCCGTAGAACCCGAATCCATTCGTATGTCAAGTAGGTTACAAGGATCCATGACTTGGGTCGACTTCTAGACATAGAAGCGGACGGGAACAAGGGATGCCTTGGTATGGTTATCGATTAGTGATAGGATGAGTTGATGAACTCATGACATGGTTCCATATAGTGTGTGTGTACTCAAAGTCACCCCCTTCCCTTTTGACTTGAGTTAGGTTGTTAGAACCTTGTAAAGCTGAGAGGACTATAAGATAGCGAACTCACTGAGATTTGATGTATCTCACCCCACGTTGTTGTTTACATCACAGGTACTACAGGTTCGGCGAAGGGTAAGGACAAAGTGGTTTGACTTTTCCTTACGGATCGTAGCTTTTGAGATGGCATGGCTTCCGCTATGGCGTTTTATTTTGAGATCATTGTATTGATCTAGTTCTTAGTGTATTTTGGGACATCTTGTATATGTTATGCCGTAGACTTTAGAACTTTGTATTTAGGGCATTTAATGTATATAATGTGTTAACTAGGAACTTATGGTATTTCAGTACCAAATACTTGGATTCATGTATAATATATATGCTTTGATGTATGTTATTATGTATGGGTGTTACAAATTCAAAGCACCTGAAATGAATCAAATGATTCACTTAAAGATAGATTTGAACTAATGAAGGTTTATCCAACTTCATCAAACACCCAAAGTCCATGGAAATTGAAGAGAAATTTGATCGACAAAGCCATGATCCAATGCAAAAAAAAAGGAAAAGGGAAGAAAGAAGAAAAGGAAACAAAGTTGTCCCCAAAACAAGTCAAAAACTGCCTCCTGCACTGGTGCAATCGATTGCACCCTGAAAAAAAAAACAAATTCAGGCGCGCAACAAAGAGGTGTAATCGATTGCACTAATGTGCAAATCGATTGCACCTGCAAAAGTAGCAGAAAATGAGTTTTAAAAACCACTTTTCCATAATCACTTATGCATTCAAATATCATATGATCATGTGAACTATTAAGCAACAAAATCACAGCAATTAACATCAAATAAACACCAAATGCAATTTAATGTTCAAATCAAATGGATCAAGAACACAGAAATCACAAAAGGTTACATGGTGAATAATGCAAATTAAGCTCAAGCAATGCTAGATCTAAGAATTACCAACCAAATCTGAATTTGCTTCAAAATTAACTTTAAAGAATGATCTCCAAAGCTTAGATTCAACAAAATTTGATGAAGAAGAAGTGTTTTGACGGAGGTTTAGCTTAAAGATTAACAAGCTTCAATGAAGAGCTTGTTAACTTTCAATGGAGAGAGCTTTAGTAATGGTTGGGGAAGATGAAAAATGGAGAGAGTGATTGAAGAATTCAAAAAGTGAGAGAGAATGAGAATTGATGAGTAGAAAATTCAGAAAAATAATGGGATATCCTCTAGGAATGAGAGGGATTTGTTTAAATAGAGAATAGGTTTGGAGCACATGGAGGTTTGGAAGTTGGTTTGGAATGCAAATCAAAGATCAATTGGTTTAAAATAGGTATGGAAATGAGGGTGTATGGTGGAATTAATCATGATGAGGTAGGGGAATAATATGTAGCAGATATTTGTGATGATTTGCTGCTCTAGAATGTTCCTTCTGATGTAAGAGTGAATCAATGCAAGTGCCATCAAAAGTCAATTGTTGCAGAACTGAAAAACTACCATTTTGGCCAAATTGCAATAGTGTAATCAATTGCATGAATATGCAAATCAATTACATTGCTGAAAAACTTCAAATCATGCGCCTTTTTGAAGGGGTGTAATCGATTGCACTAATGTGCAAATCGATTGCATCAGTGAAAAAGTGAACATTTTACCTTTTGCTGCATTGCTTTGGTCTTGGCTTGAGGTTTACTTATTAAAGAAGGTATGAAAATAAACACATGAACCTTTAACTTTCTGGCGGGACAAGTTATTAAACATTGGGATGTTCCTGATCAAAATGAGCTTGAATAGTACTGAGGAACTAAGCTTGATATCCTTGATGTCTTCCTTACCTATTTAACAACATAAACAAAAGGGAGCAAAACATATTTTTGGTATTTTGATTAGGGGTTAGTAAGTATAAACAAACATAAAGCAAGCAAGAAACACAGGGGTGCTTGGTGATCTCCTTTAAAATCAAATCTATAGAAGAGGGCAGGAGAACCAAAGTTTGTGATCTTGTTTGTGATGCAGATGATGCAAATGACATGTTGGATCTTAGGGGTAAAAATTAGGGAATTACAATACCGTCTGTGCACGACTAACAAGAAACGCTTAACTGCTCAAATGCGATTTATACATTGTTCGCTAAAATCAAACAACACACAACCATTTGCTACAAAGAACTACGTAGATTTGAGTTCCCCATCGTACTTGGGGATACGTAGGAGCGAGATCTAACGTCTTGTCAAATACATTAATAAAAAAAAAAACTTATTTTTAGTCTTTCTCCTTGCATTCTTTTAATAATTAGAAGAAATCAAATAATGTATGCTAACATTCATATTCACAAGGCTAATTAAACAATTCTCATTGAATACAATAGATGTATGGGGTGCTAATATCTTCCCTGCGTATAAACGACTCCCGAACCTGAATTTGGTTATGATTACCATGTCTTTGATCTTTAAGGGTTTTATCGACGATTTCCTTTTAAAAAATAAAACATCGGTGGTGACTCTGTTGATTTCGAACGTTTATTTCCTCGGGTATTTTTTCGCGCCGTGACAGAAAGCAAAATTGGAAGGAAACCAAAAGAGTGGCTCTATATGCACACTTTAGTTCATGCCAATATTCTCTTAGCGCGCCCAATGAAAAAAACCAAAATTCTAAACATGAGCTCTCGACCAGCGTAAAAAAGCTCGCCTATCGAGAAACCTGTGTCTGAATTTTGGGAAAGGGGATCATAATTAAAAGAAACCACTCCAATCATTTTCATGTACTCTCTTCAACTCTCTCACGCACGAAAAATCTCTAGAGACAATCATCCAACGAGAAAAACATCAAATTTACACTTTAATCTAGTTAGAAAACTACTCAAGTATTTCATTTTGCTCTTTATGCATTAAAGCTTATACATCATGAACTTTATTGCAAATTGGTATGCTTTGACTATTAGTATACATTGGTATACTTTAGATACTTTATGTAGACATTTGTATACTTTGGCTATTGAGGAAAATTGATTTCATGTATGAGAAACATAGTGAAATAATTAGTGCACCTAGATTTTCATTTGTCTTATTGAAACTACATACAAATATTGGAGCTTGCAAATGTGTGAGTTTTATCATGTAACCCGTCATAGTGGATTCAATGTATGTTGTTCATAAATTTTTACATATGGCTTTAGGAAGACCCACAATCAGAAGAAAGAGGCAAAACTTTGGAATAGTATAATTTGCCATACCTTATAATGAGCATAGGTTCAGAAACCACATTCATGAACAATTCTATACTGAGTTAGAAAGTCACAACTTAGTACAATAAAAGACAGTTTAGTTAGAATATCCATGGGAATATTTAGATGTGGTGGAAGAGATTAATCCTAAAGGTTGGAGAGTTTTAGTACATCCTCATGGTGAGCTTGTCAACATTGACATCGTCATGGAATTTTATGCCAGCGCTAAAATTACAGAAGATAAACTATTGATTAAGGTATCTTGTGGTCAGAGCCAAAGAGTTCAATTTGAAAGAGACACCATACATGCTTGCATCAAAGATCATTTTGAGGAAAACTCAAGAAGGTTGGACCCCTTCATAATTTAGGTAGTCAAAGGTAATTAGGACTATGATCGTATAGCTGCCGAGATTTGCGTACCAGGGAAAACTTACAAGTTGGAATGAAATATGCACACTATCCATTTTAAGAAGCCTAATAAAACCATTTAAGCTCAAATTTGGATGACCTTCCTTCTTCAAAACATCATTCCCGACCTTACAAACTGCACAAATGATATGTTACAAATAGATTGACATAGCAAGAGTAATCTCCAAAAATATGGGAGATATCGACTCACCAAAAAGACATGTCTCTGGCATTCTAGGTTTGATCATGGGATTGTCTAGATAATTCTGTATGAACATTATTGACAACTATCATATTCGTCACATGTCCTGAATAGGATCTTCGACGATGATATTATCTTCAACCATATTTAGAGTAGTACTAGGGGAGATAGTACTAGGTAGTACAAAGGATTCTCTGTGATGAATTCACATGGTGTATCCCTTCGAAAATGGTGACCACATTAAGTGGTCGAACATGTCACTCCTACTCTTTGGTCTTCTGAAACCATAACGCTTAAAAGGGCATATTACTATGGCGTTTTCTTTTGCACCTTTAAATGCAAAATTAATAAATTTATTTATCCCTTGCTGATACGCAATCGATGATTGTGGTTTCGTAATCCATAACTTATCCATTACTTTAATACCCCTTTGCTAACTACAAAGCATATTTATAAAGAAAGAGCGTGGAATCAATAGTACTATGAGAAAATGCAAGTAAATGTAAATGTGATTACTAGTGTCAGTGTTGTATTGTGTCTCTCACACGCTTTCATTTATTGTGTCACTGCATAATACCAGAATGTGAATGTCTTCACATCAGAACATCACAGAAGCTGTGACTTAATCGCCTGCAATCAACCAAAAATATTGCTGCCAATAAAAACTATATGCTACATAAACATGTGTCTCGTTTAGATATAATTGCAAAACAGTTATACAAGAGCACCTTTATCGTCCCACTACCGCTCAAGAGAGCACTAGAAATGGTAAATAGGATAGAGAGCACCTTCAAATGGTGCACCTTCATATAAAATTAAGGCAAAAAATAGAGCATCAATTGTCTAAACCAATCCTTATCTATAATCTTATGTCAGGGATTGGACAGTACAGGTTGTAGACATTAGACATTCAACATGCACACAAAAAAATATTTCAATCACCCTAGAAAAACATCAAAATTTCAGTCAGAAACATTCATGACAAAATAAAAAACAAGCTTACACGATTTTCAACTATTTCTAAATTTCTTTAACAGCTCTGGTTTTGACCCTCAAAGAGAATGAACAAAACATCCAAATTTTCTTATAAAGTTACGCTTAAGTATGTGAAACTAGGTTACCATTACTTAATCTCAAAAGTTATGTACCTTTTTCTCATAGCACTTTTTGGAGCAGCTTTAGCCCATTTATCAACAATCTCATGTCACGATGTTATTCAACTTTATGAGAATCTCAAATTCAATCTCATATCAGTAACTTTATGTTCTAGTCATATTGTATTTCTTGTCACACTTTATTTGCATGTTATAAACCAAAACAAGATTATAGGTCTGAATTAAAAGGTACTTTTTTTTAATTTGCAGCTGTAACATTACATTTTAGACACCCTATTTAATACATCTCCAAACTATAAACTTACATTTTTCTCATTAATTTAAACTTACATTTTTAATATACTAAATAATTTATTGATACTTTTGTTATATGTATAGGTTCATACAAACTCTTATGCCATAGTGGTAAGCATGGAGAATATCACACTCACTGTTATTTTGGCAATAACAGATCAATGTTAGGCTCAAACTGTCTCTTCAGAATGGGAGGATCATCAATTCTCCTCTCCAACAAACCATCTGATAGCAAAAGAGCCAAATACCAACTGATCCACACCGTCCAGACATACAAAGGCGTAGACGGCAAATCCTACGGCTGTGTTTTTCAAGATACTGCAGTTGAAACCTGATGTCCGGCAAGAACTCCTCCTCAAAGCCGTGTCCGGGGTAGCTTTTATATTATCCGACACTTTTCTTCTCTTCCTCTGACTACTTCCTTGTTTTCATGGACTTCCAGGATCAGATTGGTATTCATTAACTGCGACAACACCAGTTTCGAAGGAAACAGAACCATCAACTTCCTTTTCCTCCAATTTGATAACATCAGAAGCACAATTCAAATCATCACGAACACCATCAACTTCCATAGACCTATGCTTAACATCTGACTATTCTTCTCGTAGCTGTCCCATCTCATAATCTACCTCAGAATTTCCATTTCCAGCAGCACAACTCTGAGCTCCCTTGACTTTTTCACACACTAATGTTCAAATCAAAATTACATTCCCGCCGCAAAGCTTCCTCCCCCAAATTCATACCCTCCTCATCATTCACATTCACATCCAAATTCTAATCAATACCATCTCTTCTATTCAAATCACCCTCATTGTTAAAAGGCGATTCAGACACATCATTCAAATCGGCATCCTCGTTCAAATTAAGCCCAGAATTCAAATCAATATCATCTTTAACAAAAATTCCATTAGTATTATTATTTTTATTATTATCGAAAACAGCTTCTCTCAAACTCTAAGCACAGCCTGACGCTACATATATTCCTGATACATGAAACAGGTTCTACGTATAAAAGATGACATTAAAGATCTTGAATTCAGTTTGCGGTGACAATATTGAAGGGATTGGAATCTGAATGCAGAAAGCAACACACAAAACATATTCTCAAATGTCACATGAACACTTAAAAAGCAATAGAGATATCAAAAACAGTATACACTGAAACCCTAAACCTTATGTAATAGTCTTGAAAAATACCTACTTTGACAAGGATGTTTAGGAAAATATCATAAGCAACAAAACATAAACAGCAGAGTTAACTATTCTATGTTCTTTTCTCTATATAACATATTGTTTAATGCTCATAAACAATTTCAAAAAAACCAAATCTTTGAAGGAGCAGCTTGGAGAAGAATTGATTCCATAGAGAGCGGGATACCGAGAGCTGGATAATAAGCTTTCAAAGTTTTAGTGCTTTGCCAACCAGCGATATCATTTAAAATTGACATAACAATCAGTGAAAAAATCACAACAACCATGTTCAAAGGCACTTCAAAACTTACAGCAGTGAGAAAATCACACAACAATTGAAATAACCGAATCCAAATTTACTGCAGTGAGAAAAAACTATCAACAGATGTAAACCAAATGAATGAGTTTGTGAAACAGGGTATGAAACGGAAGAGAAAAAAAAGAGTAATTGATTTAGGGTTTTTGAACTGAAACCTATCACAGATGAGAAACATAAAGAAATTGATTTAGAGTTTAAGAATACTACCCTGTTAACATTGGTTTGGGATTGGTGTGAGGTTTTTACAGTGGCGTTCCGACAGAGATAACGAGGCGGAGGCGGCGACAAAGTTAGGGTTTTTTGCAGTGGTGTTGTTTTGTGGTGTTGAAGTTCTGAAAAGAAGAAGAAGCCCGCGCGGATCTTTGATTTTTGATGAAGAACTAGTTTTGAAAAGAAAAAAAAGTGGGTTTTTCAATTGGGTCAAAAAAAGTTGGTTGGGCGCAACCATTGCAGCCTATTAGAGAAGTTTTGGGCCAATGCAAAAAAATTGAGAATTTCTTAATGCACCAAAAATATGTCTTAGTCGCCACGTGAAATTATTTAAATGTCTTTAATTTTCGGAGATGCATATTCGGACGCATCTATTTTGAAATAAACGTTGAAATATTCTGGAGATGCATCTCCGGAACAATTTAAAACAATCAATTCATCCCACTCATAAGCCCTTTACATTTGAATTGTACTGGAGATGCCTCTCGGTGAATATTCTAGAGATACATCTCTGAAATGTATTAGAACGGGTATTTCATGTTATAAGTTGTTTATCTGTGTACGGATGAAGTATGTCGCACAATCGAAAATAAATAAAACACACGTACATAATTCCAGATGGACCAAAAATGCCATACAAAAATAAAAAATAAATAAATGTCGAAAATGTCGTACAATCGAGATCAATAAAGAAGTAAGAGCATCAAAATAAAGTACGGACCATAATACTACAACTATATAATAAGAGACTATTGTGTGTGTCTGACAACCTCTCATCTATCGCCTCGGTCATAAACCCCCTATCCTTCGTCGATGTCTTTGGTACAACAATGCCCCATGTGCCTCCGTCATGATGGAATCTAAGACTCGCCTGACATCAGACCCATCAGGGAAGATACCTGACTCAATGCTTGCCTGCGCAATCTCCACTATGCGACGACACCTAAGTAAGATGTCATCAGTATGATCTAGATATGCGTGTTCCTCCTCTAGTATCTGCTGAAGAGCTGGTCTCTACGGATATCCTGGAGCAGCATGCACCATGTACGGATGTGACACCCTGAAGAACCATTTAATGTACCCTTCGACGTAGCTCCAGTCGCTCTTGGCTGTGGTAGCCCGTGCCTCCTCCAGTACCATATTATTAGAGAAGAGCTAAGTATAAGCAGTTAGCAATTCAAAGTTGTTAGAAATAAAGTTATGTAATTAGGGTTGTTAGAAAGTTAGTCATAACTAACACCAACTATATATAAGTAACATCATGTGTGCATTGATAATTAATGACATAATAATAACTCCTTATTGCTTTTCTTTCTTATCTTTCATCTTTCTTCTCCTTCATCTTTTCAACTAAAGCTCATGTAATTAACAATGGCAATGATCAAAGATCATTCCTTAACATGATATCAATCGCCTTAGGGGCCAGATTTCCGTTGTACTTCAACCATCCTACCATCTTCATAGAAGCCACCATGGTTAAAGCTTCAACAATGTGCAGAGAGATGTCTTCATAGAAGAAAGTGTGCTTGATCAATTTCAGAGAAACTTGCACATCATGCAACCTATCAACTGCTCAGAGTTTAAAATAAATGCGGTTTGCTAATCCTTAAATCCTAAACTGCATTTGCTGCTCAAAGTTTCTGAGAAATCAAGAATGTCAAATCCTAAAAATTCATTGAATCATGTTGCACCAACCAACTCACCTGGTGCACCAGTGCATCACTCTCAAAATTCCATACTTCAGTTCAATTCCACAGACTCATCGTCTTCGTTTGGTCCCAAACTTTCCATCAAACTTCAAGACAACAATTTCTTGTTATGGAATCAAAAGGTTGAAGATGTTATCCTGGCTCACGAACTGCATCGGTTTCTTGACATGAAGGTCACAACCATTGAAGAAGCCTAAAACATCAATAGTATGGGAGTTGATGAGCTAGTGGGATCACTTCAAACATTTGAATTGACCTTGAATGATAGAATTGAAAACAAGAACAAACGCATTGCTTTTGTATCCAATGTTGGAGATAAAGAGGGTCTAGCTAATCTGGAAACCGATGAGGGTCTGTCAAATACCATTGTTTTACTTGGGAAGCAATTCAATATAATTTTGAAGAAAATGGACAGAAAAGAAAGATCAGGTGTCAAGGACATCACATCTGACATCAGGAATAACTATAAGTCTCAAAGGAATACCAGAACTAAAGAGAAGTCAGATCAAAGTAAAGGGATTCAGTGTTATGAGTGTGAAGGTTTTGGTCACATTAGGCCAGAATGTCCCAACTAGGGGTGTTCGCGGTGCGGTTTGGGCGGTTTTCACGATAAAAATCATCTGAACCGCAAGTGAAATAAACATGCGGTTTGGTTTGGTTCGGTTGGTTAAAAAAAAAACCAAACCAAACCAATGCGGTTTTGATTGGTTCGGTTGGTTCGGTTTTTTTCCAAAACTTTTATTATGTATAATCAACTATAGACTTTTCTGTCATGTTTATTCAATGCTTTTCTATTGAATTTTTAAAGTTTGTAGTTTTCTCAATATTGAGATGACATATTTCCTTGCCATTCATACATTACCAAGCTTATAAAATAGTATTCAATCAAATAACAAATCATTCATACAGTACCAAGCTTATCAAAATAGTATTCAATAAAATCAATACATAAATTAAAACTTTTTGTTTGTTCACAAATGCAGAATTCAAAATCCAGTTCCACCAACAAGCATTTTGTTTCTTCCACCATTCAAAATTCAGTTCAACCATTCAATATTGCTTTCTATGTCGCCTAGCATCCACCCTGTTTATATACAAATGCAAAATTCAGTCAAATTGATAGTAAAATACAGCAACTATTAGACAGAAAAATACAGCAACAAATTGACAGCAAAATACAGTAAAATACAATAATAAATTGACAGCAAAATACAGCAAAGTACAGTAAAATACAGCAAAATAAAGCAAAGTACAGCAACATACAGCAAAATACAGCAAAAAATAGCAAAATACAGTAACAAATTGACAGCAAAATACAGCAATAAATTGACAGAAAAATACAGCAACTAATAAATAGCAAAATACAGTAGCTAATAAACAACAAAATACAGCAAAATACAGCAACAAATAAATAGCAAAATACAGTAAAAACATACCATTTTTCAAACACGTCTACTAATCAGATTCAATATCAGAAAGTCCCTCATTTAGTTGTGGGATCGGAGCCATTTCTGAAAATGTATCAAATATATTAACAAACGTTAGACAAAACAAACAATTGAATAAAATAGATTCATGAACAAACATAGTTTACCACATATATATATATATATATATATATATATATATATATATATATATATATATATATATATATATATATATATATATATATATATATACCTTGTTCGAGCTTCTCCAAGTCTTCCAAGTGCTCTTCAATATCCACTTTCAAAGGGGAGGATCTTAACCAATTTTGCGCACATATTAAAGCTTCAACGGTGTGTGGTGTAAGAGAGCTCCTATAACAACTAAGAACTCTACCTCCAGTACTAAAAGCAGACTCCGAAGCAACAGTAGATATTGGCATAGCCAAGATATCTCTAGCCATTATACCAAGAGTTGGATATTTGGTGGAATTTACCTTCCACCAATTCAAGATGTCAAAATCTAGACTTTTCTTCTCCCTCGTCTCCATGAGATACAAATCCACTTCATTTTTATTTAAATTTGGATCCTGATCCATGTCCTTCTCAAATTCTTCATCCATATGATCAGAAGATGTAACAAATTCTGATGGTTCTATTTCTTGTGCAACACTTTCGGCTTGGCCTTTACTTAAGAAATGACTATAGCTTTCAAACATTTTGTTTAATGTTTGCCTCACCTTATCACACAAAGAATCGGCAACTTCCTTCTCATAAAACTTATCCAGTCCCCACCTAATAAACTGGAACTTACGTCGAGGATCGAAAATTACAGCAATAAATACCAACTTATTCATCTTTATGACATCCCCCCAATACTTACTATATTTTTCATGCATAATGTCAGCCATACTTGTAAGTAATGGGTCATCTTTGTGACATTCCTTCCAAGTCTTTAATGCCCCTAATATGGTACAATGTTCCATGAAATACGTAGAAGATGATACATACGTTGAACCTGAAACCTTCTTAGTGATTTCAAAAAACAACTTCAAAAATTTCACAAAACACTTGGCATTATCCCAATCCTCATTATTTGGTACACCACTTTCCAACATCGCATACTCAACACATTTCTCGCCTAATCTCTTAAAGGCCTTTTGAAACTTCAATGCACTTTCAAGCATAAGGTAGGTGGAGTTCCACCTAGTGGGACAATCATATTGCACTGTAGACTTGTCTTGTATCCTAACTTCTTTAATACATGTTCTGAACCTATGTAAACGACCAGGTGACTGACGAACATATCGAACCGCACTCCTAATTTTGGAAATTGAAGAATGCATGTTCTTCAACTTCAGCCCATCATTGACAACAAGGTTAAGTATGTGGGCACAACATCTAATGTGCAAATGCTCCCCTTTTAATGGATGGGAGTTCCAATCCTCCATTCTATTTTTTAGGTAAGTGATAGCAACATCATTTGAAGTCGCATTATCAACTGTGATGGTGAAAACCTTATCTATCATCCAACCCTCCAAACACGTTTCAATCTTTTTACCAATTATCTCTCCCTTATGAGATGTTATAGGACAAAAATTAAGAATCCTTTTATGCAACTTCCAGTCTTGGTCAATGAAATGTGCAGTAAGAACCATATAATTAATATTTTGCACAGAAGTCCAAGCATCAGTTGTTAGACAAACAGTTTGATTAGTAAACATGGTTCTTAACTTATGTTTCTCACTCATGTAAAGACTCAAACAATCCCTAGCAATTGAAATCCTTCCGGGAAGTGGGAATCTAGGTTGTGTAACACTCATAAAATGACGGAATCCTTCATTTTCAACAAAAGAAAAAGGCAACTCATCCACGATTATCATTCTAGCTAAAGCTTGTCTACACAATTCAACATCAAAATGGATACCAACAAGAGCATTATTAGATCCTTTAGAGCCTTCTTGAAGGCTAAGAGTGGTTTGAGTAGGATCAAGAACACTCTTGGGAATTTTTTTACATTGATGCAGCAGATGGTTATTTAAATTTGTGGTTCCATTCTTGTGTGAATCAGCCGCATAAGATTTGGTACACCAATTACACTTAGCCCGAGTACCCGAATCATCTCTTGTAAAATGATCCCAAACCCAAGATTTAGGCCTACAAGGTTTTTGTTTACCTGAATCTCCAACATTAGAATCATCGGCATTAGAATCATCAGCTTTAGAAGCATCAGCTTCTCCAACTTTCCTTTTCTTTTTCTTTCCAACATTATCACCTTTATGTTTGTCCAAACCAATAGTTTCGGGTGGATTTGTTGTAGGCATCGGTGGATTATTTTGAGGCTGCAAATACATAATGCATACGTTGTCTGTTATCTTTCTACGTAATATAATACATAATGCAAAATACATAATACGGAGACCAAATTCATAATTAAATTGCACTTTCATAAATTAAAATCAGTTCAAGTTTAATTTATCAAGTTTACCTGATTTTCAGCCATTGAAAATGAACCATCAGAAATATCATTTGGACTGACTTCCTTATCAATAGGCATATCTAAGAAAGAAAGGAGCCAAGATATTAGAAATAGGAGAAAGTTTAAACTAATGCCTAAACTGATTTTTTAAACTACTGTTTCTCAATTTTTCATAACTAAGTTTTTGACATGTACAAATATTTAAACTTGAATGCTACTGTCATAGTTGTACAAATTATTTAAACTTGAATGCTACTGTCATCATTTTGTGTATTGATTTTTCATAACAGTGGCAATGTTAAAAGAGAATAAAGACAACTAATAGATAAAAATAACCAGAATAAAGTAAGTACACAAACCTTTATTTGAAGTAAGTACCTTAACAGTGATGACGACGATGACTTTCGAAAGAAGCTGCTGTCTGCTGATAATGTTTGTATTGCTCTAAATAATCTTTGTATTGCTGTAGAATGTTAATTGAAATCCTGGAAAATACCATTGCACACTGATAAATGTTTTGAAGAAATAAAATACTTCGGATGGTTGAAATAGAATGCTTCAGATACGAATTGCGGAAAGCCGGAAACATATATACTCAATTCCATAAATTGTCAGTATACAAATAACCCAATCCATTTTACTTAGTTACTTAGTTACTTAGTTACTAGATATTTCAAAGTTTTATTTAAACTCATTAGATCACTTTTGAGGTATCTAAAATTGTCTCACCGAACAAAGATTCCATCCTCTTAGAATGTACCCTTAATACTATCTAAACTCTAAATTCATTTTTAAGATTAATTCACATATGTTGAATAATCAAATCATTCAATTCAATCATGCATTTCAATAACAAGCCAATTTTTAAGAAACTTCTTGAGAGTTAATGATTGCTACTACTTTTGATGACACAAACTCGTAAAGTACAGTACTAAAAATTATTAAGGTAAGATTTTTGGTTTGAAAAACGGACACAAGTTTTTTCCATTAAAAAATTGATTATCTATGACTAATGATGTAGCTCAAATAAAACAAACAAGTCACAACCAAAAACTCAGGTCAAAGAAAGCACAACATCCATAAGTTGACAGGAGGAGGAATAGCAAAACTGCCCTTAACATTGTTCATCGATAACATCCAACAAAGTTTCTTTAATAGACTGAAGGACGTCTTCCAGAAAATAGGGAGGGTACAAGATTCAATTTGAAGTTTAGATTGATTCTAATTTAATGATAAAAATCTATCCTGTAACATAGTCTTCCCAAAACACATATTTTAATGTAACCCAGGTGGCTAATACCACAACTCTTGATACTAGATAACCAGAAAGGGAAACACCAGAAAATATGTAAAATTCAAGTTAACTCACTTACAGAAGTGTTTATTTAAACTAGGGTAGACTTGCAAGTTTGAAGATAATTGGTTCAACGTTTAATGGTTCAACGTTTTTTTAAAACCAAAACACAACAGCAAAATGATAAATAAGGCAGTGCGCAAAATATGAACCTCACAGTGATGACTGATGACGACGATGACTTTCGAAGCTGCTGTCTGCTGCCGTGCTGTGGTGCTGCGTTTGCCGTTAGAAATAACCCTAATTGAAAAACAATGAACAAAAGTGAAAGCGTGTTCTACTGTTTCGGGGCAGGCTTATGTGTTTTTGCTTACTTGGGTTGGGCTATTAGTATTAATATTGGGCCTTTAAGTTAAATAAAAGAGTGTAATTTATAAATAATGCGGTTTGGTTTGGTTTTAAAATATAAAACCGCAAACCGAACCGAACCGTGCGGTTCTGTTATAAAATGACCCAAATACATCCGAACCAAATGCGGTTTTTGCTGTTTTCGGTTTGGTTTGGTCCGGTTTGCGGTTTTTAATTGGGCTGGTTTGGTTTTGAACACCCCTAGTCCCAACTATCTCAAGAAGCAGAAAAAGAGGTTGATTATTTCTTGGTCTGATAATGATGAGTCAGAAGATGAATCCAACACAGAGACTGCTGAACTTGTTACTACTCTCTCTAGCAGATAGGCTGATGAAGTATAAGTTTGTGATGAAAATGATCTCTATGAAGATCTGGATGTGGACTACAAGGAAACCTGCAATAGGTGTGAGGAACATCAGAAGACAGAAGAAAATCAGAGAGAGGCCATAGCTGAATTGGAGAATGAGAAGAAGGAACTCTTAGGTGTTGTCTCTCATCTTCAAAGTGAGATAACTCTCTTAAATTCCAAGCTCAATAACGTAATAGATTCCTTAAGAAGGATGAAAAATAGGGCTAATCAAACAAAAGATATTGGATATGCAAAATTTCATTATCACCCAGATAATAAACAAAGAAGAATGTCTGAAGAAAAGTTCTTTCCCTCTAAAAGGAAGAAGATGGACACAATGTCTAACCACATGTTACAACATTCTGGCAGACATAATGAACCTCCAAATAATTACCAGTCTTGTTGGAGATGTCATTACTGTGGAGAGTATGGTCATATAAATCCTTTTTGTTATAAATTGTATGGAAATTAAATATCCTCAGTTCAGTTTAAGGATAAGTCAGTTAGCAAAAAGAGAAGTGTTAAAGATGGGGGTGTTAACCTTATAGCTCACATATCCTTGAGAGCTTCAACTAGAAAAGACTGGTACTTTGACAATGGATGTTCTAGATATATGACTGGGGTACAGAAGTTGTTGATGGACATTAGGTCCCTGTCCACAGGTGCTGTCAGATTTGGTGGTGGTGTTAAAGGAGAAATTAAAGTAGTTGGTAAAATTGATAGATGTTGGATTACCTAGGTTGAAAGTGTTCTTCTTGTGAAAGGATTAGTTGTTAATCTCATCAGCATTAGTCAGTCGTGTGATCAAGGTTTGTTGGTAATTTTCTCAAAGTCAGAATGTTTAGTTAAAGATGAGAAAAATGTTGTTCTGATGAAGGGTATAAGGTCTAAAGACAACTGCTATCTTTGGGAACCTCAGATAATTGCTTACTCTTCCACATGTTCAAAAACCCAAGAGGATGAAATGAAGAAGTGGCACCCGAAACTTGGCCATCTTCATCTCAAAAGAATGAAGGAAATCATATATGGAGGAGCCATTAGAGGAATGCCAGAACTCAAGGTTGAAGAAGGGAAAGTCTGTGGTGAGTGTGAAATGAGGAAGCAAACCATGATGTCACACCCAATGTTGCACCATCAGACTACTTCCAAAGTACTGGAACTTCTCCATATGGGGATTATGGGACCTATGCAGGCAGAAAACATGAGTGGAAAAAGGTAAGTCTATGTGGTTATAGATGATTTCTCAAGGTTTACATAGGTAAACTTCCTTCAAGGAAACTCAGACATCTTTGAAGCTTTTAAAGATTTATGTCAAAGTGTTCTAAAGGAGCAAAAGAGTAGGATTGTCAAGATTAGAAGTTATCAAGACAAGGAGTTTGAGAATACCTAATTCGCTGAATTTTGTGAGTCTAAAGACATCAGTTATAGTTTTTCTTCTCAGCTAGTTGAAATGTTTGAGCAATGGAAAGGGCACTGTAATCACTCTCTATGAGCTATGGAAAGGAATGAAGCCTACAGTGAAACACTTCCATATTTTTCAGAGCAAATTCCATGTCCTGACCAACAAAGCCCAAAAGGGTAAGATGGATCCCATAAGAGATTAAGGGATATTTCTAGGATACTCTTCAAACAATGGAGCTTATAGAATATTTAACTATGTGAAATTCTGGTTAAGCAGATCACTAAGATATTGGACAGGATGTCGTGACACTTGATCTCTGCTTCTCATAAGGATAATGAATAACAGAATAAACAGCAGAAAGAAAACAACACACAAGAATTGTTAACCCAGTTCGGTGATCAACAACACCTACGTCTGGGGGCTACCAAGCCAGGAACAAAATCAACTAAGTAGAATTGGTTCTAAGCTAAATTCCAACGTTTACAACTTAGCACCTAGAAACTACCCTTCCTAGATTTCTACCTAAGACACTCCTAGGTATGAGACCCTTCTTAATTCCCTTTCAACTAAAGCAGTGACTGAAAATTACAACTCAATAAATTGTCCTACTCAGGTATTCACGCAATACAAGAGAGGCTCACAAAAGTACAAACCCTAGTACTCTATAACAGCTGTAAACTTTCACACCTATTCTAGGTTAAATCCATCCTATTTATATTGCAAAACAGAACTAGATTTAGGCTTCAAAATCGCAACAATTCAGCTCCACGGAATCTGCGACCTATTCTTCATTAGAATAGTTTCTTCAATCCTAAGTTTCTAAAAATGTCTCCTTACATGGAAACTGCATATTCCTTTTAGAATCAGAATCTCTGATTCCTCAATCTTAGATGTCACCTAGGACCAAATCACATTCCAATCACACCTGGAAAACAGACACAATTATTCCAAACTGTAACAGACAAAGATGTCGAATCAACATGATAGGACATCTTGTCTAACACCTTAACATGCAGTTAGTTCAACGTGTCTGGACATTTTGTCCAACATCTTTCTTCTAAGTTAGTTTTACCAAAATGGATGCCAACCTCAAAGGCTTGGACTCATCAATCTCCCCCTTTGGCAGATTTTGGCTAAAACTAACTCCAATTATCCTGCAGACAAAAATAATCAGAATAGAGAGACCATCATCAAAACAGCAGCGCAACACAGAACTTTTGTCTCCCCCTTAACCAATACCTTCCTCTGCAAGCAGCACTAACACTACTCCCCCTCAATGGTTAGTAGCAGTCAGCAGTGGTTAGTGATGTTAGTATTACTCCCCCTTTTTAGCCATAATATGACAAAGGCAGAAGGATTAACTCAAAAACCAATTAACCAGTATATAGTAATTAAAGTAGACACCCAAACAAAAGTAAATTATCTTGGGCATTAAGCCCTTACAAAACCAAAAACATAAAACAAGGAAAAAAATTTGAACTTGAGAGAATGCTTGACAATCCTCTTAACTCTGATGGGAATACATATTCAGAAATTTGAATAGCATTCCCACATCCAATGGAATGTTATGCCTCTTCAGATAGGCAAACTCCAAGCTTGCCTCTCAAGACTTCAAATTAATTCACGTCTAAAGCTTTAGTAAAAATGTCAGCTAGTTGATTTTCTGTGGCAACATGCTCCAGGGTTATGATTTTGTCCTCCACAAGGTCTCGAATGAAGTGGTGCCTGATGTCAATGTGTTTAGTTCAGCTGTATTGAATGGGATTCTTTGAAATATTTATTGCACTCAAGTTGTCACAGAAGAGTGTCATAACATCTTGCGTGACATTATATTCAGTCAGCATTTGCTTCATCCACATCATTTAAGAACAGGTACTCCCTTCTGCAATGTGTTCAGCTTCAGCAGTAGACAAGGAGACACAATTTTTCGTTTTACTGAACCAGGAGATTAAATTGTTTCCTAGAAAGAAACATCCACCAGAGGTGCTTTTTCTATCGTCTGCATTTCCAGCCCAATTAGCATCACAGTATCCTATTAATACAAAGTCAGAGTTGTGTGTATAGAGTAGTCCATAGTCACATGTACCATTTGCATACTTCAGAATTCTTTTGACCTGATTAATATGGCTAACTTTGGGTTCAGCCCAATACCTTGCACAGACTCCTACTGCAAATGTTATATCAGGTCTTCTAGCTGTAAGGTATAAAAGACTTCCAATCATGCTTCTATAGAGACTCTGATCAATACTTACTCCTTTCTCGTCTTTGGACAATTTTAGGTGAGTAGGAGCAGGAGTCCTCTTGTGTTTTGCATTCTCCAAACCAAACTTTTTAACGACATTCTTGGCATATTTCCCTTGACAGAGAAATATCGAATCTTCCATTTGTTTGACTTGGAGACCAAGGAAGTAAGTTAATTCTCCAACTAGACTCATTTCAAACTCAGATTGCATTTGCGTAACAAAATGTTGAACCATCTCTTTTAACATTCCTCCAAAGACAATATCATCGACATAAATTTATGCTATCATGAGTTTGCCTTCTCTTTCTCTAACAAAGAGGGTTTTATCAATTCCTCCCTTTCTGTAGCCATTTGTAACAAGGAAGTCAGTTAGTTTTTCATACCAGGCCCTTGGAGCTTGTTTCAACCCATATAAGGATTTCTTCAGCTTGTATACATGATCTGGAAATGTAGGATCAACAAAGCCTTTGGGTTGTTCCACATAGACTTCTTCATTCAGGAATCCGTTCAGAAATGAACTCTTGACATCCATTTGAAAAAGCTTGAATTTCAGCAGACAGGCTATTCCAAGTAGCAGTCTCACAGACTCCAGTCTAGCTACAGGAGTAAAAGTTTCATCATAATCCACTCCCTATATCTGAGTGTATCCTTGCGCAATAAGTCTGGCCTTGTTTTTTGTGACCACACCACGTTCATCAGACTTATTCTTAAACACCCACTTTGTTCCAATCACATTTGATCCTTTTGGTCTGGGTACAAAATCTCATACCTCATGCCTCTTGAACTGCCATAGCTCTTCCTGCATCGCATTAATCCAGAATCCATATGTCAAGGCCTCCTTGACATTCTTGGGTTCCATCTTTGACACAAAACAAGCACTTGTAATAACATCTCGTGATCTGGTCATCCATCCTCCATTTGGATTCCCTATTATGAGTTCCTTGGGGTGATCTTTCTAAATTATGATGGAGGGTCCCTTGTCAATCCTCTCAGTCATTATAGGTTCATGATTGTCATCATTGGTTTCTGCAACACCTTCAGAGTTATCTTGGGGGTGTTTCAACATCCACTGTGACATATTCCTCCCCCATGGGAAAGAATGCTCCAATGTCATTTGTAGCTTCGACTTTTATAGGTGAGTCATCAACCACAACATTTATGGACTCCAGTACCACTTGAGTTCTTGAATTGTAGACTCTGTATGCTCTTCTATTTGTGGAGTATCCTAGAAAGATTCCTTTTTCACTCTTGGGATCCATCTTCCTTCTCTGATCACGGTCTGCAAGGATGTAGCACTTGCTTTCGAAGATATGAAAGTACTTTACAGTAGGCTTTCTACCTTTCCATAATTCATACAATGTGGCAGATGTTCCAGACCTGATGGTTACCCTATTTAAGATGTAGCAAGCTGTGTTCATTGCTTCTATCCAAAAGTGATAAGGAAGTTTTTTGGCATGAAGCATGGCCCTTGCACATTCTTGAATAGTTCTATTCTTTCTCTCAACCACACCATTCTGTTGAGGAGTGATGGGTGAAGAGAACTCATGATTGATTCCTTCTGAGGAGCAGAAGTCATTAAACTTACTGTTCTCAAACTCCTTCCCATGATCGCTTCTGATTCTGACAATCCCACAATCCTTCTCTCTTTGAAGTTTCTGACACAA
Source organism: Lathyrus tuberosus (assembly GCA_022829125.1). Lineage (NCBI taxonomy): Eukaryota > Viridiplantae > Streptophyta > Magnoliopsida > Fabales > Fabaceae > Lathyrus > Lathyrus tuberosus. The sequence goes on from JALAZF010000048.1 coordinate 13,319,692, forward strand.
TCCTTTGAAAACTTCAAATACCTCTGACTTCTCTTTGATAAAATGCACCCAAGTGTACCTAGAGAAATCATCTAAAACAACGTATGCATACCTTTTTCCACCAAGGCTTTCAACCCGCATAGGTCCCATTAAATCCATATGGAGAAGCTCTAAGTTTTTTGATGTGGTCTGATGTTGAAGCCTTTTATGTGACATTATAGTTTGTTTACCAATTTGGAATTCCCCACTTATCTTGCCTTCATCTATCTTTAGATTAAGAATACCTCTGACAACCTCCTTGGATATGACTTCTTTCATTCCTTTCAAGTGCAAATGACCAAGTTTCTGATGTCATATCTTCACATCATATTCCCTTGACACCAGGCAGGTGGAAGGGTACTTAGTTTCATGAGGAGCCCGTAAGTAACAGTTATCCTTAGATCTGGTACCTTTCATGATAAGTTCCTCTTTAACGTTTGTTACCAGGCACTTAGATTCAGAAAAGTTAACCTTCAGACCTTGGTCACACAATTGGCTAATGCTTATTAGATTTGCCGTCAATCCTTTAACATATAAGACCCTATCAAGACTGGGCTGGCCATCTTACTTTAACTTACCAACACCTTTTATCTCCCCTTTTGAACCATCTTCAAAGGTGACATAACCAGTGGAATGAGATTTGATGTCAACCAAGAACTTCTTGACACCTGTCATGTGTCTGGAGCAGCCACTGTCAAAATACCAGTCTTCTTTGGCAGAGGCTCTCAAGGAGGTATGAGCTATGAAGGCTATAGTTTGATCCTTAGGGATCCACTTCTTCTTCCCTTTAGGAACCTTCTTTCTTCTTCTGGATCATGTTGATGATTTAGGATAACCATTCAACTTATAGCAGTGAGCATTTATGTGACCAAACTTCCCACAGTAATAGCATTGTGTGTCCTATTTTTGTTTTCCTAGAGAGATGTTCTGAGGCCTTTGATGATGTTGAGACTTCCTCCTTGACATCACTTGGGTTGAGTTCCCTCCAGTCCTCTGTCCTTTGATCTCAACTTGATCATTGTATCCGAGACCTCTTCCACTTCCAGTATTTCTTCCTGACATAAGGATTTCATCTAGCACATCTGAGCTATTGTTCATCATCCTTATATACTTGGTCATGTTGTTAAGTTTGGAGTTTAATAACACCACTTCATCCTCTAGGTCAGAGATCGTTTCCAAATGATTTAGTCTTTCATCACAAAGTTGGGAAATAAGATTCTGCTGATCTTGTCCTAATTAACACAATTCAGCAAGATCACCAAAGTTGAGATATCCAATATCTGATTCCTTGTCAGAATCATAAGCTCCAGTGAGTGCAGACACCCTTTTAGCAGACTCTCCATCGCTCGAGGATTCATCCTCAGACCATGATGTTGTTAGTCCTTTTTTCTCCTTCTTGTGGAAGGTGGGACATTCACCTCTTGTGTGTCCAAACCCCCCACACTCAAAGCATTGAATTCTCTTTCCACGGTTGGGTTTCTTATCATAGCTAGGTCTTCTTCCAAAGTTTCTCGATCTATAGATGTCGTAAGTCTGAGCCTTGACATTGGTCTTAGACTCCTCATCCAGTTTCTTCACTAGTTGGTGATACTGTTTTTCAAGAAACCCTACAGCTTTGGACAGGTCCTCATTGGAGTCACCCTCTTCTTGGTTGGTCGCCAAGGCTAGACTTTTCTTCTTTTCATCATTTTTGCTGATACCCATCTCAAAAAATTGGAGTGATCCCATGAGCTCATCTACTTTTATAGTATTTATATCCTGAGCTTCCTCAATAGCCGTCACTTTCATATCAAATCTCTTGGGGAGAGACCTCAGGATTTTTTGAACCAACTTGGCTTCAGGAATTTTCTCTCCCAGGTCACTTGATATGTTGGTAATATGAACAATGTTCATATGAAAGTCTTGTATACTTTCATCCTCTTTCATCCTCAGGTTCTCAAACTTAGTGGTGAGAAACCGAAGTCTTGAAGATTTAACTCTTGATGTTCCTTCATGGGCAGTCTTCAAGATATCCCATGCATCCTTTGCAACAGTGCAGTTCTTGATGATCCTGAAGATGTTCTTGTCCACATCATTAAACAATGCATTCAAGGCCTTAGAGTTACCTTGCGCAAGCTTATCATCTTCATCATCCCAATCTTCTTCAGGTTTCAGCTCATCAGTAGCCTTACCATCTTTGTCTTTGGTCTTTGGTGGATCCCACCCTTTAACCACTGACTTCCAAGCTTTACCATCCATGGACTTGATGAACGCCACGATGCGCACTTTCCAATATTCATAATTGGAACCATCAAGTATGGGAGGTCTATTTAAAATTCCTCCTTCTTTATCCATCGAACCAGAAAATATTGTCCCTGAATCTCACCCAGATACAGAGCAGGATACCAGCTCTGATACCAATTGAAATTCTGGTTAAGCAGATCACTAAGATGTCGGACAGGATGTCGTGACACTTGATCTCTGCTTCTCACAAGGATAATGAAGAACAAAATAAACAGCAGAAATAAAACAACACACAAGAATTGTTAACCCAGTTCGGTGATCAACGACACCTACGTCTGGGGGCTACCAAGCCAAGAACGAAATCAACTAAGTAGAATTGGTTCTAAGTTAAACTCCAACGTTTACAATTTAGCACCTAGAAACTACCCTTCCTAGATTTCTACCTAAGACACTCCTAGGTATGAGACTCTTCTCAATTCCCTTTCAACCACAACAGTGACTGAAAATTACAACTCAATAAACTGTCCTACTCAGGTATTCACGCAATACAAGAGAGGCTCACAAAAGTACAAACCCTAGTACTCTATAACAGCTGTAAACTTCCACACCTATTCTAGGTTAAATCCATCCTATTTATATTGCAAAATAGAACTGGATTTGGGCTTCAAAATCGCAGCAATTCAGCTCCACGGAATCTGTGACCTATTCTTCATTAGAATAGTTTCTTCAATCCTAAGTTTCCAAAAATGTCTCCTTACATGGAAACCGCGTATTCCTTTTAGAATCAGAATCTCTGATTCCTCAATCTCAGATTCCACCTAGGACCAAATCATATTCCAATCACACCTGGAAAACAGACACAGTTATTCCAAACTGTAACAGACAAAGATGTCGAATCAACATGATAGGACATTTTGTCTAACACCTTAACTTGCAGTTTGTTCAACATGTCAGGACATCTTGTCCAACATCTTTATGCTAAGTTAGTTTTACCAAAATGGATGCCAACCTCAAAGGCTTGGACTCATCACTACGGAACTAGGATGACAATGGAATCTATCAGTGTGGTAGTTGATGATTCAGTTACACAACAAAGGATGGATGTTGAGGACAATGTTGGAACATCCTCTGCGCCGACTGGTGAGGCAAGAAAAGAAGAAAACTGTAATTTATTTAGCATTGTGTCAGATAACTCTCAAAACACTTCAGGTCTCTCTAGTAAGGGTCATTCAAATCAATCCAAGGATCTCACTGCAAGACACTCTATTGAAAGAAACATTACTAGGAAAATGTCAAACTCATGTCTTGTCTGCAAGCTTAAACTAAGAATGAGTTCTATTATTCAAGACAAGAAGATCTTAGATTGCATCATTGGAACAAGGGAGTGTGATATGCGTTACCTTTACAGCACAAAGGTCATAAACAAGGTAGAATGGGTGAGTGATATGTATGGGTGTTTATCTTTGACATCCATACATATCATTTGAGCTGACCAAAAAGGTTACTGACTAAGCATCATACTTAAAACAGACTTTTCTGCATAAGTCTGATTCTTCTCTGCCCTTCAATCCTCTATCCTTCAAGGCTCCACATTGCACAGTCCATATTAACACCATAAGATGAAGTACATTCGCATTTGCAAAGGCTAATGTTCCAGTATGTGATGACTACAAACACCCTGAACAATAAGCTTGAGAAAGTAGTTCCTTGGGGCACTCATAAATAAACAAGTGTTATTTGATACACCTTCCTTCATAAGTGACCGAGAAGAATCCCTTACACAAGGACCTTGATCATGGGAAACTAACATCCGGACAAAAACATCCAGTTCTAAAACTCCTTTACTCTAAAAAGGTGTCTGGAACACTCATACCAATCATCTTAGATAAGACTCCAAGAAGATATGAAAAAAAAAAAGCAATCAGCACCACCCTTGAGCTTTAGCCATTGCATGGTTCCCAAAGGTTGAGATAGACCTTGGAGACCGCCATACAGATTAAGAGCACAAAAGCCTAAAGAGACCAACCTTTACCAAGAAGAGACAACTTCAGTGTATACATTCTCTTCAGCATGAACATTCTGATGTTTAGTATGATGTCAGGACATTTGAACAACATCAATGGCTTAGTTAGCTACACTACTATAAAATACGCAAACAACAACGCCCAAGTCACCACAGTTCTTCCACACACCATAGTGACATCTCTAAACCCAGGCGCTAACTTTTTATTTTATTTTTTAATTATAAATTTTTAGGGTATAATAACGGCTGACATTATAACCGATATGATACAATCAATCTTTCACGGGTTCGAACCTCAGCGCTCTTAAAAAATTTATTCATTTAACGTTAAGGCGCTTCTTTCTTTTTTATTTATTTTTAAATAAATAATAAAAGGGATATCACTATCGTTATTATGAGTAACCGTTGTGATATAATTTTAAATTATTTAAAATATAATTATGATTATTCTTGTAAACCATGACGAAAAGTGATATTTTTTAATATTTAAACGAAAGTATTTGTTGCCCTGTCCATAACAGTTGTTTCTCTCTAAAGAAAACCCTAACACAACCCTCTCCTCTCATGAATATTAACCAATATTGTAACAAGTGAATGGCGAAAATAAGCTTAAAGGATATCTGACGGGAGCAACGTTCGGCACAAACTCCTACGGCGGCGAAGATGGTATGTTCTCCTGCTCTCTTCTTTCTACTCTTCTTCTAGATGTTGTTTGAAGGCTCTGCAGATTTGAGCAAATTTTGGTAAAATAGGATGTTGTGAAAGATGTTCCAACATGAAAAAGTTTGATGGAAAAGACATGTCAGACAAGATATCCTAGCTTGTGTCTCGACATCTTGACCTGATATAACAAACTGTTGTTAATCTAGTCCAAGATTTAAGGAGTAATCAGAACATGGATTAAGGAAGAAATAAACAAAAGATTTGAAGCCCAAGACAGAAGACTATAAAAGGAAGACCAAGACCGATAATTAACTAATCCTTATGTAATACTTGTAAAGTAGAAAATAGGGTTTAGGTTTTTGAGAGTCGTGGGACTTTCTTGTGTTGTAAGTTTCCCTTTGTATCGGTTGGATACATTGTGGTAGACATAGTTGTTTGTACAGATTCAGAAACCTTTAGGTAATGAATCATGTATTGTTCTTGGATGGAGCTTTTAAGAAAATCCGAGTTGGATTGTTAGTCAAGGTAGCTTGGCTGAACTTTGCATTGAAAGAGGTTTCTTTCAAGTATGATGATACAATTATTGTGACTATAACTGTTAGATATCACAGGTTTTGATTTAAGTAGTGAGATGGGTTTCTCTTATCAATTAGATGCGACTTCTAATGATAAAGTTTTCATTGGGTAATGATAGGTAAACTAGAGGTTGTTTAGTGTAAACCAGAGGTTGTTTACATAAAACTATACTACTGATAGTGGATTCTTCTTCCTGGCTTGGTATCCCCCAGATGTAGGTGATTTGCACCGAACTGGGTCATCATATTATGTGTTCTTTATCATTCTGCAATTTACAGTTCAATATTGATTAACATGTTGTAACAAATGTTGAAACATCTATTGTAAATCTATTGCTGATATTCAGTGTATCAGCTTGTTTATTTTGCCCTTGTTTTAATGTTATGCAGGGAACAATGTCGTGACATGTGTTAGGACATCTGCTATCTGCTATGCCAGAATTTCAATTGGTATCAAGAGCAGGCATCCTGTCTGTTTCTGGATGAGATCTTAGGAGATACTTTCCGATCTTTAAACAAGGTGTGTGCGCGACCAGACCATTGATTGGATGTCTGGAATGATCGGTATTGGATCAAGGATGACAACCTTTGTTGGTTGTTCGTTGCTTCTGTGAAGTTGCTCTAGCCGCTGCTGGTGAAGAGGTCCTTCTCTGCTAGGTGTCCTCTACGATGTCTTGACATCTTAATTGGAGCATGTTAAAGATGTGTTGATGTTCCGCTGCATATGTTTCTGATGAAAGGACTTTGGTAAAGCTAGATTGAAGACTCTGTTCATGAAGGTGTCAACATCTATTAAAGTTCTAGCCAATCTGTCAGGGAGTAATGAAACGGAGAGAGTTATTTATTATTGTTTGTCGTTGATGTCTTGGTACTTGGAAGGTTGGTTCCTTCAGGTATTTTGAAGTCAGAAGAGGAGAGATCTAGGTTATCAACTTCTTGGGTTATGAAACAGGTAAATACCTGTGTCATAATAAAGTTGCCAAAGGCCTTGAGAATTCTCTCAAGCCTACTCATAAAGGCATATCTTGTCATGATGATTGTTTTTGTTCTGGAGGCTTGTGGTTGCTCTTCTGGATCAAGGGTGTTCTTGAGGATCATCAATCTGAAGAATATGGGAGTGATTTATTTTCACCTTCCATGTCGTGTAAGGTAGTGTTTCTTCAAATCAGTTGAAGTGGTTCTTCTCAAGGAAGACGCAGAAGTTTGTATCAGCTAGGTCAAGGGTGTCAGCCTTGATATCTCAACATTCTGCTTGGGGAGGAAATTTCTTACACTAAAGAATACTTGACTGGTATTCCTAAAGTGTTGATATCCCATGGATGTATGGGGTACTGAACAAGGATTTAAGATCAATTGATATTTATGGAGAGCATAAGTATTTAATTGATTATCCATGTTCTTGAAGCTCAAGATTGCTGGAGTTCAGGAGGTGCAACATTTCTCGTTGCAACTGCTTAGGGACTAACATCGGGTGGATGATCCAAGAAGATTTTCTGAATAAGGATTTAAGATTCATTTCTATTTGTGATGTTCACAAGTATTTAATGAATTATCCTTAGTTTATGATCAAGGAAGATGAAGCTTAGATGTCTCATCAGTTGTTGCATCATCAATGTTTAAGTATCTGTTTGGGGTTCTACAAGGATCTGATGTTCAACCAGATGTTGAAACATTCCATCAGCAGAAATTGTGCAGAATCTTGTTGATTCAAGGAGTGAATCTTTAGAACAATAGAGAGGAGTCGCATATTCCCTGGGAACCAAACGTTTGTGTGTTGACATAAAGTGTTGGGAACCCTCTTCTGGTTAGATCTGCAGAGGCACATAATCTGACTAGGAAGTTTCATGGCAAGAAGCTTAGCTAGAATATGGTGCTGATGGAAGTGAAGATGAAGACTTCTTATTCTTGATGAAGATGGCTTGGATCCGTTTATTTCTGATCTAGGTGAATTGAAGTACAGCTGCAGAGAGCATGTGATCCTTTTCAACATGGAGTTTAGGGATAAGTGTCCAGGACAGTATCTCTGACATCTTGAAGAAAGCTGGTTTGGTTCTTTGGAGGATGAGTTCTTGAAGTTGATGCTCATCAAGGTATCTGGTCTTAAGATTGGTTGTAGACCATTAACACAGGATATAGGTTGTCTACTCAAACTTGATGTGTCAATCAAGTCTATAAGAGCATGAAACTCTTGTTCTGTAGAAGTGGAAAAGTTTCTCAAGATGATATGTCTGAGGGGGAGTTGATCAAGGCTGTATCAGACAGACTTAAGCTTATCAGATGAATTCATGACATTGATGACAGATGTTCTGACATCAGGGTTATCATCAGACTGTTCTCTTAGTAGGATCTAGTTACAATGAAGTTACATCATCTTGAGAGAAGCTAACCTTCTCAAGTATGTGATTGGAAGGGATGCTTCAAAAGGCCTATGCAATGTATGGGAATTGCAGAAGCTAGTAGAGGCTACATTTCATAGTCTTAGTGTATCTAAGATGTCATGCTGAAGACCCAGATTCTTGGTTGGAGATCTGGAGGAAGCTGTGTCACTTGGCTGTGCTTAACCATAGTCACTTGGATCTAAGATGTGTGTTTCATCTTGTCCTTGGAACAAAACACCTTTGTGGAGAAGGGTGGTTGTTTGAAGACCAAAGGAGGAGCTGGTTTTGCTCTTGACTTGCTGATTGTTGAAGGGATCTTCACTTAAGGAGCTTGTTTTGGTGGGAGTTTAAGAGTTTATTTCTCTCTACAACTATCTGCAGTTCTTGATGATCAAGCTGGTAGGAGTTGTGTTCTCTGAAGATCTTCAGTTGGATTACTATGCAGATAGTAAGTCCAGTGGTAATTGTATCAAGAACCATAGTGTATGGTGTTTGTGATATGATCAGGATGTCCTAAATGATGTTAGAACATTATCGTGTTTTCTGAACTTGGAGAATGATGAAGTGAAAACTGTCTTGAATCATGGGGTATTTATCTGGTAGTCTGACTCTTGTTTAGGTCAGAATGCTAGTGGAGAGGTAGTTTCTTCTGCTGCAAGTAACTCTAGAAAGAAGTGGATAAGTTTGGTGCTTGTGAAGCAAGTAAGCTGAGGATTTCTGGAGCATGTATTTGATGTCTTTCAAATGTGAATGACATCTGGACTAGTTGATAAACTAGGAGATTCTGTATGCCTCTTTGAGGAATGTGAAGCATTCCAGATTCAATTGGATTTATTCTCAAGGAATAAGGATATCTTGGCTGTAAAATTCAAGGTGGATTTGTACAGGGTATGAATGGTTTCTAGATGAGAGGGATCAATGGTGATTTTGGTCTCAATCCAAGAGTTTGTTGGTTATGGTACAAGGATGTTATCCTAGTACTCTCTCACTATATGAGCATGAAGTTTGTCATGTGATATCATGTGGTGATTCTGGGTGTTTCTTGTTGGAAGGAGCATCATTTATGAAAGATAGGGGGAGAACTTCTGTCTATTGGGTATACTTTTGTGGTACATAGATTGCTTATGGATCAAGTAGTAAGTGAATGCGTTCAGCGGGTGTGTTGAACAAGGAGTGCGCTCTTGAAGACATGAAGATGAGTCTTATGTTTTCCAATCACTTTAAGGTGTTCTTCTTACAAAGGAGCACTGGTTGTCTTCGACAAGGGGAGTTGGACTTCTATCTTGGATCTGTTGCTGCAGTAGTGTAGTTGTTTATCAAGAGTGTTTGTGGTTTCAAGCAGTCTGTGATAGAATACCTCTGGTGAGGGTGTAATGTCATACCAGATGTCTTGACATTGTGCTACTATTATAGTTCTAGGTGGACTTGACAGGTTGATTTTTGGTTCTGTCATTAGGTGTCAATGGATTGAATCAGAGTTATACAAGCTTCTTGGGAGTGTCCTGAGAGTCATTGCTTATTTTTGGGAGAATTTACTTTTCTCTGCAAGAAGTAGATAAAGCTTCCTGGGAGTCTTTGTTACTAACTGGGAGATGTTTGAAGAAATGTGTTGCGGTGAGAATCGAATATCAAGCTATTAATTAACTTGAATCACAAAACTTTGAAATTCACCACCGAGCTTTGATTTATCCAAAGGAAAGGGTAAAGATCAAAGAAAACCCTAATTGTGCTATGTAAAGACACATCTAAGAGATCTAAGGTTCGGGGGTTGGTTATACCTAGGGAAGGTGTTAGCATCCTAGATATCTGTAGTACTCTACAGGAACCTCTTGTTTGTATTTGTGTTATGTTATGTTTTCTTGCTAAGGGAACTGAGCTAAGGATAAGATAAAGACCTATGGTAAAGACCAAGGTGCTAAAGGTAAAGATAAATACCTAAGGGTATATACACTAAGTATGCTTGCCAAGACGTCACATCTCGTGCCTACATATCCTAATAAGGATGGAATCAGAGCACTCGTAGTTCACCTAACGAAGGTGAGGAACCATTGTCTATGGTAAAAGTTCCAAGGGGGAATAAGTATGATACTCATATAGAGTTAAAGAACTCTCTAAGTCTAAGTTGAAAGACTAGTCTAAGGGGATGGACTTTGAACAAAGTCAAAAAGGGAAGTGAATACTCATTATGATGAGAATCACATAGAGTTTAAGAACTTTATCCTAATCTCTAAGTTGTAAGGCAAATGGCTCTCATAAGGCCAAAGGAGAAATAAGCATCTATAATGATAGTGCTTACAAAAGGGAAATATGAGTACACATTATGATGGTACTCACATAGAGTTGAAGAACTCCATGTTAACTTAAGTGGAAAGGTAAATGGATTTAATAAGGCCAAAGGGAAGATAAGCATCTATGATGATAGTTCTTACAAAAGGGTGAGGATCCTAAACTTAGTCAAGGGGAAGTGGCTCTAATGAGGCCAAAGGATTGATCCTAATAAGGTCAAGAGAAAGGGATGGCTCTAATGAGGCCAAGGGTAGATGATGGCTCTAATGAGGCCAAGAGGAAATGAGCTATCTATGACATTAAAGTCAGTATAGAGACTTTCCTTTGGAAGGAGTGGAACGAAGAGGGTTAAGGAGAATAGCTAACAAGCTAGCCTCACTTAAGGGAAAAACTTAATAAAGTTGGGAAAATAAAATATTACAAATGGCATTTACACATGAATTTAATGATGTTGATAACATAGCACATGGATAATGATGATGAATGTGATGACATTCAAAGTAAGCACTTAAGAAGATATACAAGTGTCAATTTAATATGTTCAAGAACTATATCAATTTGTACAAGGTAAAGACCTAAAGGGAGTATGATATAAGTCTAGACATATTAATCAATTAGGTTATGACCTAACATGGGGGCATAGTCTTGACATAAATCTTTGTACAAAAGAGAAAATCACTTAAGTTGTATATTTGAAACCCACTTTTAAGAAACGGAAAGATGATTGTTTTAGGCACTTATGTATATGGTGTGACCTAAGTTGAAAGTTTATGTACACATAGAGATGTTATAAACAAGGGGAAAAAGTCCTAATTATAGGTGAAGACCTATCTAAAACCTCAAGGGGGATGACAAAAGTTTACATGCTGAACATATAAACATACACTTAAAAGTGTACCTAAATCAAACTATACAAATATGTACAAGCTCAAGTTATGGTTCAAGGAGTTTAAAACAAGTTAAGACAAGTTGTTCAAATCCTAAAAAGTATCAAGAAGTACAAGAGATGCAACAAAGGAAGTCAAAATATATTTTATGAAAACCCTAAAATTTACACACTTTGCACATGAACAAAAGCTTTGAAAATAAATATTTTTTTGGGAAATTTTAATGTCATAATAAAATAGGCAAGAAGAATGAAAGGATGAAAAAATAATGGGTTAAAAAACCCTAAAAATGAATAAGTTATAGATTTTTAAAGTTGTGAAAGAAAATAAAAAACTAAGTGCTAAAAATAATGGAAAGGGTCCTAATGGGGTTTGAACCCACGCAATTGGCTTCATGTAAAAAAATTTAACCAGCTGCGCTGGCGGAGAAGCTTGTATACTATATGCCTTGATTAAAATAAATAAGAAATTTCTCACTGAATCCTAAAACAAAATGCGCGTGAAAAAAGGACAAAAGGGTTGATATCAAAATTGAACCCAAGACATGAGAGGTACAAGGCAAAGGCAAGGCAAGTGTTGCGCCACTGGGGTGACCGTTACATCCGTTCACTAATCTCATTCTAATAAATAATATATGAACAAGTTTCTAAAAACAAAATGGCCATGGTGCCATGGTTGAACCTGGCCAGACCTAGAAGAAGACCAGTTGCAAAAGCAACTCTAACTCCCTCAAAACTCCATGAAAATGGAAGTTGTAAAGACCAAAATTGTGTGATTTTCCACAAGGAATCCAAAGGTACAAATGTTTTTTTGCTAAAGAGGTCTCTAACTTAAAACATGATGGGGGTCCCTAAATATGTTCATTCTTGCATTTTCTTATACACAGTTCAATACAATCATGCTAAGTCATGTTCAATGAGTCAAACACATCATATACAACCTATTTAAGATAATCAAATTCAGTGTACATCAAAAATCATCATGCTTCAATGAGTTAGGTTTTTAAATGAACTTACCTCTTGTAGTCAATATTGCAAAACTTTCAAGAGATGTTACAGAACTGAGATAAGGCCTTGGACACTTCCAATATGCTTCAAAGGTCCTGGTTGAATGCTTAGACTCCAAGAAAAACAAGTGGAACAGAATGGAGACTCCCTCTTGCAAGAAATGGAAAATAACCAAAAGTGAAACTTCAAGAAATGAAGTTACATTTACAAATCCAAGCTTGGAACAGTTGAATGATGATTTATGGAGGGTGTTTAAAGTGTTAGAATGATTGGAAATGGAAGGAATCAAGACTGGTCTTGAAAAATGCAGAAAGTCGACTTTCTTTAGGTTTGAGAGTTGACTTTTGGTTCTGAGAGGTTTTTGGCGATGGTGATGATTTGAGTAGCTCTAACACATGTTTTTATGATGTGTTGGAGTGATTGGTTGGGTGGTTTTGTGACTGGAACTAGTTTTGACAAGGTTTGGGCAAAGTGTGTTCTTGCTTGGCACAAAAGTTGCTTGATTGCAAGAACTGAGTTTGGATGAATTTGTGGAGGCTTTTCTCTGACTTCTTGTGTGTTTTGAAATATGGAATGATGCCTTATTTATAGGCACAAGAGTGAGAGGGATCAGATTGCAGAAATGCAACTGATTTGGTTTTGGTTTGTTGAAATTTAGTTGAAATGCAAGTGGATTTGCAAAGGTGTTTCCAAATTTCCAAGGCAGTGGTGCAGAGACTTTCTAGGGTGGTTGAGCCCTTTTGAGACTTTGCTTCTGAGGTACAAAAGGTTGGAGTGTAGAAGAGACAGGTTGGTAGCTCAAGATCACACTTTATGCAAAAAGCCATGCTTTTCTAAAATGGTAGTCAAGTCTTTATGCCATAAATAGCAAGATCACTTGGTTAATGCTCAAACTTAATGGATAATGCTGCCAAATTCGTGTAATCTTCTGAACAAATGAAGATTTACAAGTAATCTCATCTGAATTGTAAAGATTTGCAGCATGAAAGTGGTTTTGCTTCAAGTGCATCAAGTGGAAAACCTCAAAAACCAAGTTTCAAACCTCCAACTTTGTGGCTTCGAAACTCATAGCTCACACATTGGATTTGGAAGTTCTTATACTTTCTAGAAAGCCCCAAGTATGCTCTACAATTTTCATGTTCACTCCAAGTTCTGAATCCAAAGGGATCATAGTGAGAAATTGGGTTGAAGTTGGCTGCAAATTAAGAAAAAAATGTGAAATTTCACTAAGTCCTAAACTTGACTTAAACTTCCAAGCTTCATAACTTAAAAATTTAACCCTTTTTGGGGTATGACCCTCTAACACACTTTTAAAGTTCATAATAATAGCTTCAATTTGGGCTTTGGATCACAAAAATTGGATGTGTTGATTGAAAGTTATGACTCTTCAAAGTTCACATAAGGACTATGGTTTTTCACACTTAGAAAAAAATTTCAAAACCAACTTTGCCCTTTTTGCAAGAAACCTCTTAAATCTTGATTTCTCATGCTCCAATTCAAAGATCAAACATTTCTTGATGGAATATGGCTTGAAAACTTCATCTTGGACCCAATATACCAAAAGTCAAAAGTTTGACTTTTCAGACAAAACCCTAATTTCTTCATGAATTCAACTGTGTGATCCTTGATGATCTTGATTTCTCAAACTTCCCAAACATCATAGATGGCTTCCAAGGATGTATATGAACATATGAAATCATGTCCCAAGGCTTGGGATCATGCCTTGGTCAAAAGTCAAAGGCATGGTTGACTTTTCCTAATAAAACCCTAATTTAGGCCAGATGAACTTGAGGCTCATTGCACTTGTGGTGGGAGCCAAATAATCTTGATTTCTTGATGAATAAGGTCTCTTGAATGTATGTAAACTCAATTGATTGATGAGCCAATCAAGACATTAATTGATCACACCAAGATTCCCTTGTAATCCCTTAGGTCAAAACCCTAATTTTCACATCTCCTGATTTTATGGTTCTTCCTTGGTTTCTCTTGATCCAATCACATGAGACCATGGAATATGAATTGAAAACCTCATGATTAGCCCTCAAGACCAAATATTAAACTTTTGGAGCCTCAGTTGACTTTCTTGATCAGCTGAATTTAAACGCCTTTCTTGACCACCTAGTGAGCACTTAGGGTGGATGTATTGAGCCAAGAAGTGTCTTAGGAAGCCTTGAAAAGTATGAGAGTTTGGCTTGTTGCTATTTCCTTCTCCTTGTGAAAAACCCTAGCTCTCAATAGAAGAACAAACTAGCAAAATATGATGGTTAGTTGACAATGCATAGATGATTGATCTCTAATGCAAATGCAAGATGTCAAGGCATCTAAGGGGTAAAATTTGGGGTATAATAGTTGCCCCTATTTAAATAACTTTACCGGATGGCACGAGTGATGATAATCCTCATGGAATCAAGGTGAAAGGTTTTTAAATATAGCAAACCGAAAATTTTGCCCTTAGATGCAGTGCTATGCTAAGGACAGACAGAACTATGTAAATGCTGACATGCCATGAACCTCTAATATGATGATATAATGGCATGATGGTGCAAAAATGCGGACAAAACAAGAAATAAAGGGACAAAGGTCCACATCCCAAGGGTAAGACTTACTGGGGATGAAGGTCAACAAACCACAAATGAGACTCACTAGGGAATGACTAAGAAATCATCGGGGATAAGAAAATAGACTATGGGGGAGACCCCACAGATCCTCACTGGAGGTGGAATTTAGACAGGTGTTCTCCACTGGGGAAAGATCCAGGGAGATAATCAACAGGTTTAGACATGACCGGACGATTTCGGGGACAACAAAAAGGGTAGACAAACTCTTTATTGGGGATAAAACCAGAAAGAAAGTATGATCTCCACTGGGGATCAATTTGAAACAAAAGGATAGACACCAAACAAATACATCTTTTGGGGATTTCTTATGCTGAAGAGTTCAAACCGGATCTTCAAGAAAAACCAGAAGGACAGAGACAAACACAAACTCTGCATGCGCCAAATGCTGATAATCACAAGGACTTTCAAAGGATATTGGTAATGACCAATCTTAAGATGCCAATAATGATTGGACTTAGAAAACATGCCAGTGATCACTGGACTTATGAAACTGATAATGATCAAACCTTTAACAAACGCCAGTAAACACTGGACTTTTACAGGGATATTGGTAATGACCAAACCTCTGCCGAAGATAAGATTGTAGGATGCCAATAATGATTGGACTTTTAGAAAAACATGCCAGTAATCACTGGACTTTAACAAGGATACCGATAATGATCGATATTTGAAATAATGCCAGTAAATACTGGACTTGAGATACCAATAATGATTGGGGTTTGGAAGAGAGAAGACAATTATGACTGACCAATTATGATTGGATTTGAACAATTCCAGTAATCACTGGACTTTGGGTACCAATAATGATTGGATTTAAAACATGCCAGTAAATACTGAACTTATACGATACCGATAATGATCGATATTAAAACATGCCAGTAAACACTGGACTTTACAATACCAATAATGATTGGATTTTGAACAAAGAGACATGCAATTATGACTGACCAATTATGATTGGATTTCAAACAATGCCAGTAATTACTGGACTTAGATACCAATGATGATTGGACTACAAACATGCCAGTAAACACTGGACTTGTACGATACCGATAATGATCGATATTAAAACATGCCAGTAAACACTGGACTTAACAAATACCAATGATGATGGGATTTTGAAACAATACCAGTAAATACTAGATTTATGGTACCGATAGTGATTGAACCTTCAAGCAATGTCAGTAATCACTAGACTTTACCGTACCAATAACGATTGGATTTAAAACATGCCAGTAAATACTGGACTTATACAATACCGATAATGATTGATATTAAAACATGTCAGTAAACACTGGACTTAACAAATACCAATGATGATTGGCCTGATAACAAGTGGGACATTACCTAGATCGTTAGTGATGACTAAACTTCCTGGGGAAAATGGATAATAATCAAATTTGACGCATGCTAGAGATAACCGGATATAAACAGGACACATATGACAATCCACGAACTCGAAAGAGATAAATACCATGAACAGGTTAAGGTAAAAGAAGTAAAGACCCAAAAGAAAACACACCAAATGCTAAAATGCACATGATATGATATGATGCGAATGTTCAATGATATGCAAGAGGCAACTCTGACAAGAGGCAAAGAGACTGGGGAAAAGGGGAAATGGATAACATATCCACTTCAACGAGCCACACTGAATCTGAAGAGAACAGCCGCTCGGGGGTCTAATAGAAATGTTCTTCTTTCACCTGAGGAGGTAAAGACTCTCCACATTTAACAAACATCTATGGATGATACTGGGGAGAAGTCCTTTGTATCATGGTAATCACTTATCACTGAAGTGTCCAATCCAGGAGGCATTGCCATCTATACTTGCTTCATTGGGGAATTACATGCCAGATGGTTTAACAGTGCTTTCATCACAACAAGAATCACTGGGGGAGCATGTGATTTTACTAAATCGTCCCTAGATCCAGAGTAGATTATGTTTTCATTGTGTTTTCACAAAAGATTTTTTTTTATAAAAATTTTCCGTTTTCAAAGCCATTATTAATAAATAAATGAAGTTTTGCATAACAAGAAAAGAGTAGAGAAATGATAAATATCAAACAATGAATGGTTCAAAAATCTGATTTTATTAGAATGGCAACTTGCAAATGGCAAAGTTCCACGGAACATTACAATTAGGAAATGGCAATAAGAAAAAAGTTATATTGTATTCAATGATCACTACTATCCCTAATGACTAAGAATCCTCCAAAGTCTTGCTGCTGAAGAGAGCTTAAACTTCTGCCTGAACTCCTTGGTATTGGTGACAACCCTTCTAACGCAGTGAAACACCCTTTGTCCCTAACTTTTGCCTAGATCGCCCTTTCGGGTTTTCAATCCACCGGGACACTCATTTTTGCCTTGGTCGCCCTTTCAGGTTTTCAACCTAGCGAGCTCCTTTTTTATTTTTATCTAATCCCTAATTTTTGCCTGAGTGTCCTTCATAGGTTATGACCCACCGAGATACCCTTTTCTTGCCTAAGTCGCCATTTTTTATTTTCGACTTAGTGGGCTCTTTAGGCGTAATATTTTCTTACTACGTCAGCATTTACAAGGTGTGAAAGCTGTTCACCATCCATCATTGTAAGAATTAGGAAACCTCCCGAGAATACAGTTTTTACCACAAATGAGCCTTCATAATTAGGCGCCCATTTTCCACGTACATCCCTTTGAGATGGCAAGATCTTTTTGAGCACGAGTTCCCCTTCTTGGAATTCACGAACACGAACCTTCTTATCAAATGACCTTTTCATGCTCTTCTGATACAAGTGACCATGACACATCGTAGTCAGACGCTTCTTATCGATGAGGTTCAGCTAATCATATCTTTCTTGGACCCACTCCGCTTCATCAAGCTTGGTCTCCATCAGAATTCTCAAAGATGGTATCTCTACTTCAATGGGAAGAACAACATCTATCCCATACACCAAAGAAAAAGGGGTTTCCCCTGTTGAAGTCCGAACCAAAGTCCTATACCCATGCAAGACAAATGGTAGCATCTCGTGCCAATCCTTATAAGTCTTGACCATTTTCTGTAGGATCTTTTTGATATTTTTGTTAGCAGCTTCGACAACTTCATTCATCTTGGGATGGTAAGGTGAAGAATTATGATGTTCAATCTTGAAGCTATCACACAACTCCTTCATTGTCTTGTTGTTCAAATTTGTTACATTATTTGTTATGATCCTATTTGGAATTCCATAACGACAAATAATTTGGTTCTTGATGAAGCGGGCAACCACTTGTTTGGTCACGTTGGTGTAGGAGGCAGCCTCAACCCACTTTGTGAAGTAGTCAATAGCCACTAAGATGAACCGATGACCATTAGATGCTTTTGGCTCAATTGCCTCAATCGTGTCAATGCCCCACATAGAGAACGACCAAGGTGATGACAACACATTCAACAATGTTGGAGGTACATGCACCTTGTCAGCATAAATTTGGAATTTGTGTCATTTTCTGGCATATTGGATGCAATCGGTCTCCATAGTTAACCAATAGTATCCATCCCTCAAGATCTACTTAGACATGGCATACCCATTGGCGTGAGTGCCAAATGCTCCTTCGTGAATGTCTTGAATTAACAGGTCTGCTTCTCGTTTGTCAACACATCTTAGCAAAACCATGTCATGATTCCTTTTGTATAGCACATCATTACTGAGGAAAAACTTGGACGATAACCTCCTCAAAGTCTTCTTGTCAAGAGCTGAAGCATTGGCGGGATATTCTTGGTTCTTCAGATAATTTCTGATGTCATGAAACCACGGTTTCCCATCCACCTCTTCTTCAACCAACTGGCAATAGGCTGGTTCAGTCTTGTGCTCAATTCTGACGAGTGGCACCTCATTAACAAATCTGGCCTTCCACGTTGAAGCTAACATGGATAAAGCATCAGCTATATGGTTTTCTGATCGTGGAACATGACGGAAAGTGATCTCATCAAAGTATTGGATCATCTCCACAATATAAGCACGGTACGGGATCAACTTCTCGTCTTTAGTTTCCCATTCACCTTTGACTTGATAAATAACTAGAGCAGAATCACCACTGACCTCCAAGATCTTGATTCTGAGATCAATAGCTACTTCCAACCCTAGAATGCACGCTTTATATTCAGCAATGTTGTTCGTGCACTCAAAACAGAGTCTGGTTGTAAATGGGGTATAACCATCGTCAGGGCTCATCAACACAGCACCTACACCATGCCCACTGTAGTTAGAAGAACTGTCAAACATCATTTTCCAACGAGAACCTGGCTCGGGACCTTCATCAGGACCTGGCTCTTCATAGTCTTTCTTTATCAACATAATATCTTTGTCTGGGAAATCAAACTTGAGGGGTTCATAGTCTTCCACAGGATGGTCTGCGAGGTAATTTGATAAGACACTTCCCTTGATAGACTTCTGAGTGACGTACTGAATGTCATACTCTGATAAAAGCATGAGCCAACGGGCAAGTCTTCCAGTTTGAGCAGGCTTTTCAAAGATATACTTTATGGAGTCCATTTTTGAGATCAATAAAGTAGTATGACATATATGTATTGCCTCAAACGCCTGGTGGCCCAAGCTAAAGCACATCAAGTCTTTTCCAAAAGTGAATATCGACTTTCACAATCAGTAAACTTCTTGATCAAGTAGTAAATGACATGCTCTTTACGCCCAGATTCATCAGGTTGGCCCAAAACACAGCCCATTGATCCTTCCAACACAGTCAGGTACATGAAAAAGGGTTTCCCCGGAACAGGTGGGACCAAGATTGGTGGTTCTTGCAAATAACTCTTGATTTTGTCAAAGGCCTGCTGGCAGTCGGAGTTCTACTCTACAGTTTTGTCTTTGCAAAGAAGCTTGAAGATCGGCTCACAAGTGGGAGTCATGTTGGAGATGAACCTGGAGATGTAATTCAAACGACCAAGAAAACATCTTACTTGAGACTCAGTTTGTGGAGCTGGCATCTCTTGGATAGCTCGCACTTTATCAGGGTCTACCTTAATTCCTCGTTGACTAACGATAAAACCGAGGTACTTTCCAGATCTAACACCGAAGGTACATTTGGCAGGGTTCAACCTCAATTGATATTTCTGGAGTCTTTTGAACAGTTTCTGAAGGTGATCCAAATGGCCCTCCTCACTCTGGGATTTAGCAATCATATCATCAACATACACCTCAATCTCTTTATGCATCATATCATGGAAAAGAGTCACCATAGCTCTTTGATATGTTGCCCTTGCGTTTTTCAAACCAAAGGGCATGACCTTGTAGCAATAAGTCCCCCAAAGAGTGATGAATGTGGTTTTGTCCATGTCGGCAGGATCCATTCTAATCTGGTTGTAACCGGAGAAATCATCCATAAAGGAGAAAACTGCAAAACGGGCCGTATTATCCACGAGAGTGTCGATATGCGGCATAGGGAAATTGTCCTTTGGACTTGCCATGTTAAGATCCTTATAATCCACACACATTCGTACTTTTCCATTCTTTTTCATCACGGGCACAATGTTAGCTACCCATTCAGGGTATTTTGAGACTGCCAAAAATCCTACGTCAAGTTGTCTTTTGACCTCATCCCTAATCTTGAGAGCCATGTCAGGTTTACTTCTTCGAAGTTTCTGTTTCACTGGCGGGTACTCAGGCATGAGTGGTAGTTTATGAACTACTATGTCTGTATCCAAACCAAGTATGTCCTGATAGGACCATGCAAACACACCCACATACTCTTCAAGAAGCTTTACCAACCGTTGTTTGATCTCTGCCCCTAGCATTTCCTCAATCTTGACTTCCTTCATGTCTTCATCGGTACAAAGATTGATGGTGTCAACTTGTTCCTCGTTTGGATGAAGATCCGTGTACTCGTACTCACACATTTTTGCCAACTCATCTGGGACTTCATAGTCTTCTTCTCCCTCATCTTCAGCTTGAGAGATGGGTGAGTCAAAGTCAATGGTGAAAGTAGGGTCATCGAATACAACAGGTTTGTGGATTATTCTGCATGGTAGAGTGACTTATTTTATTAAAATGGATAAAATTAAATGCAAGAAGAAATATTTTTGGTATTTTTTTTAAAAGATTGCCATTTTCCCTTAAAAGCAAAAACAGTAAATGAGAACAAAAGAGTTTAAAAAAACATCTTCATTGATTAATAAAAGTTGAAAGTGGTGGCCCATACAAAATAGTCCAATAGCATTGGGCACAACTATGGAATTGAAAACAGACAACAAAAACAAACATATTACTCTGGCGCAGGGAACAACACAGGGATCTCAATAGCTTCCCAATTATCTAGTGCGGCGTCACACTGAAACACCAAATGGATGACATCTTCATCTTTCTCGTCTTCTATTACGACATTGACCTGATATCCTTTGTTGAAGAACACTTCCTGGATTGTATTTGGTCTCATTATTGTAGAAGCAGATGCCTTACCACGAGTCGGTTTGTAACCCAACCCTTGATACTTCTTCCTTTCTTGAACTTCAATAACCTTGCCCCAGCCTGCGGGAGCACCTTCTTTCATGGAAGACTGGATACTCTTGAATGAAACAAAAGATGGATTACTCGAGACCACCGGTTCTTCAATGTCCAACATGACAACATTGGCTATTTCAAGAGCTTGGAAAGAAGTCTCCAAAGCATCCTCATCAACCTCTATATAGCGGAAGGAAGACAAATTACTGACCATCAAGTCATCTTCACCATGAATGATAACCAGCTTATCATCAATCACAAACTTCATCTTTTGGTGTAATGTTGAAGTTACAGCACCAGCTTCATGGATCCATGGCTTTCCAAGTAGGCAGTTATAGGCAGGATTAATGTCCAACACTTGGAATGTGATGTTGAAAACATGCGGGCCAATTAAGATTGGTAGCTCAACTTCACCCATTACAGATCTTTATGAGCCATCAAAAGCTTTGACAATCAGGGAGGCAGGTTTCATTTTAGCCCCTTTGTAAGCCAACTTTTCAAGTGTCCTCTTGGGTAAAACATTTAGAGAGGAGCCAGTGTCCACGAGGACCCTTACCAAAATGTTTTCTTGACATTTCACGGATACATGTAAAGCGAGATTGTGATTTTGACCTTCTCTAGGTAACTCCTCCTTGCTAAAGCTGAGGGTGTTACAAGCAATGATATTTGCAATAATGCTGTCAAACTGGCCGATAGTGATATCTTGAGCAACATGGGCTAGGGCCAATAACTTCTGTAAAGCAGCTAGGTAAGCAGGCGAACTCATTAACAGAGACAAGATTGAGATTTTAGAGGGAGTCTGGTGAAGCTGATCCACCACCTTGTAGTCACTTCTTTTGATGATTCTTAGAAACTTCGCATCTTCATCACTTATAACCACTTCCTTTTCCTTGTCCTTGGCAGGCATAGGAGCAACAGTTTCTTTGGGCATAGTCCCTTTGAAGAGGGGAGTATAAATTCGACCACTTCGTGTCATCTTTCCAGCCCCAGCTATATTAGTTACTTCCTCACTAGTAGTTCCCACCTATTTCCTTGGAACCACACTTCCAGACTCTTTGTCAACTACAACAACTTCATATTTCCATGGCACAACTTTAGAATTTCTGAAACGAAAAAGGAACAGGCTGTCGAATGATTGTCGGCCTTGGT
The DNA here is from genome assembly GCA_022829125.1 of Lathyrus tuberosus. NCBI lineage: Eukaryota > Viridiplantae > Streptophyta > Magnoliopsida > Fabales > Fabaceae > Lathyrus > Lathyrus tuberosus. The sequence goes on from JALAZF010000048.1 coordinate 13,341,986, forward strand.
TGATTGGAAGCAGAAGCAACAATAGATTCTGGTGTGTTGAACACTGGCTTCGGTTTATTGAAAATAGGGACCACAGAACCTGGCTTTAGTATATTAAAAATGGGCACCTTCTCTCTTGATTCTAGTAAATTGAATATGGGCTCAATTACCACAACTTCTTGTTTCTTCACCTTACTGATTACTTGCAGAAAACCTTCGTTAATCAAACCTTAAGTGTCATCTTGAACTAATTTGCATCCTCTGACACTGGCATCAGAGGCTTCACAATCATTATGGCAAACCTTCACCAAACCAGCTTCAAACAATTTTGAATGCAAAACCCTGACAGGAGTCTTAATCTTAGACGCATCCATAATCAACACCTCGTCACTTTCATCTTTGATAACATTTACAGTCCCATGCGTAGCCAATGAGTTATTCTTCACATTTGGCTGATTATCCCCAAAGGACATAATCTTCTTCTCCATTAAACCCTTCACAACAATTTCAATGCAAGGCACCCTTCTAGGTCATGACCGGTGGCGCCTTGGTGGAATGCACAGTGAGCATTAGGGTTATGAAATTGCATTGATTTTTCTGTAGGTGGGCCCAAAGGTCTAGTGGTGATCAAATCTTGTTGGACCAAAGAATGGTAAAGCTCTGTGTAAGTCATTGGAATAGGAGGAAATGAAGGTTTTTCCCCTTGTCTTCAGTAGGGAGCGTTTGATTGAGGGGCTGGTGGCCTCTGTTGTTGTTGGTAAGCTGGAGTACTGGGTGCTTGTTGATAGTTGGGTTATTGTTGATAAACGAACGCCTGCTGCGCGGGCTGATAATTTAAAGCTTGATGATTGAAAGTTGGAGTCACAACTGCCATGTAAGGTTGTGGGGAAAACTGCTCAGTGTATATTGGCTGTTGAACAAAACCAGGGTCAGATTGCTGTTGATAAACTGGTTGTTTCCAAACTTGATACTTTTTCCTGCCTATTATGACTGTGTCGTAACCTGAAATTTGACCTCCCTTTTTGCCTTTTGCATAGGCATGTACATCTGCATCGCTAGCATACGCATTCACACTTTTTCCTTTATGTTTTGATTGCAGGAATATTCAGGTTTCCAAGACCGTTTAATCGCATCCTCGCAAGGTCATCACATTATCAAAACAAGCACAAAACAAGGGTTTCTATGCCCATTTATCAAAGCAAGAGGTCAGAAATCTGAACCGTGGCCACAACATCATTTTTCAGGAAAATTTTGGAAAATTTGACTTGGTTAATCGATTAACCATTTGCAGTGTAAATGTGTTAATCAATTAACGCGTGCAAATTTTGCATAATTTGCTGATTTTTCAAGACAACAACTTTCCCTCCACATTTTTGGTTTCTACATTGGTCTAGTAGCATGTGGAACATTCTGGACTATTCAAGAATTCACCTACATTTGTTCCAATGCATCATTTTCAAATAAGTGCACCATGTTCCTTGTTTTCCAAGAATAACAACCTTTGGATGTTGGATCTCACATTGGGATTGTTACCGAGTTGGTTCTAACTAACCGAGTTAACTACCTTGACTCAGTGAGTCAAGTGTAACTAACTCCTAGACTAGTTCCAAACCCAAGCTAAGTCCAAAGCTAGCTCCAAACCTCTCATTCTCCTAAACAAAAGTCTATATAAACAAGCTCTCCATCACTTTTCAAAGGGGAAGAATCACAATTCACCATTTCACACAAGCCTCCCACATTTCAATCTCAATTCTCTCACATTTCTCTTTGAAGTTTGCTGCAACTTCTTCATCTTCATCTCAATCTTCTCTCCCAAACCACACTAGAGCTCAAATCCACCATTAAAGAGTGTAACACCCCAAAATTCGCCCTCTCATTCTTCATATCATTTAGCATGTGCTTTCATTGCATTACATTGCATTCAAGTCATAGAAAAATAAAGCATTGCATTGCATTCAGCATAGGGCATGTGATAAGTGGTTTTCAGAGTATTGATCATCCAGAGCAAGAGAACAAGATCCAAGGGTCTTCAAACAAGCCTCAAAGGTCTCTTTTATCAGAGATCATCTCATTTGATCCCACAAGTCATTGGAAGATGGGAATTCATCAAGAAGATTGGACAGTTCGTCATCTCCTATCAAAAGCAGTCAAAATTAGGGTTTTGGATTCAAGCACTCTCCTGGTGAAGTTTTGGTTCAAACTTGATCTCAATGTTTTCTACATGATGTTAAGTATCTAAGGATGGAAGATTGCCCATTGGTTCATTTTAGAAGAGGTTCAATTGACCAGTTGCTTGAGAATCAAGAAATTTGGGGAAAAGTCAACTGTGTAGTGGAAAAAGTCAACTCCTGACTTTTAAGGTCAAATTCATGAAATTCAAGTCACATATGTTCATTGGACAAGATTTGATCAAGAAATGATGGAGAAATCATCAAAAATAAGAATTGCACAAAGTTGCCAAATTTAGAAACTTTAAGGTTTCTAAAAATGGAAAGTTTAGGCCATTTTGCACTCTACTTCAAGGCATTCTTTCTTCAAGATAAAAGCTTCAAACTTCAGGCCCAAGTTGAGCCAATTAAAGATCACATTCTAAGCTTCAAATCCATACCAAGAACTCTTCCATTGGATCAAAATTGAGAGAGTTATGATCAATCAAAGTTTGACAAAATCAAGGCAAATCTCAAGTCATGGCAAGGCAGATTCAGGCATCCAGGCCATAATTTCATCAAACACTTGGCGTGCCAAATGTCAAGCTGGTTTTCTCCATCAAGAATGCTTCAAATGAAAAATTGTTGAACATCAAAGTTGTTCATCTCCATGTCCTCTGTAACTTTGATGTTGGGCATTTTCTCATTTGAACAAGTTATGGAGATCATATGAGGGCTCAAACATGGTGGTCTCGCGCTGAAACTCCATAGGCACCAAGGCCTTGCTTGCAGACCAAATCACATGCCCATACACCAGTTGTGATTCCTTGTTTTCCAAGCTTCTCCACCTTCGGATGTTGAAATTCACCTTGGGATTATTACCGAGTTGATCCTAACTAACCGAGTTAACTACCTTGACTCGGTGAGTTGAGTCTAACTAACTCCAACCCTAACTCCAAACCCAAAGCTAAGTCCAAATCTAATCCCAAACCTCCCACACTCCAAACCTAAAGTCTATATAAGAAATCCTTCACTCATTTTTAGGGGATTCACCATTTTTCACCAAATTTCTCACATCTTCATCTCAATTCTCTCTTCCCAACCCTCACAAAAAGCTCTTATTTTTTGAAGGATAATCACTTTTCACATTGAAAAGTGATTAATTCTTGAGCTCAAACTCCACCATTTGGCTTTCTTTGGTTTGATTTCTGGAAGTTCAGATTATTCTACTTCAATCCAAGGGTTTCACACTATTTATTTTGGTGCAAGTTCGATCTCAGTGATTTTTCGCGATTTTGCTCGGTTTCGACGCGTTTCGGCTACTAATCGCGGAATCTCTGGTTTTCTTTAATTTTCTGCACCAAGATCACTTTGCAACAATTACCAAAGCAAGTCTTCGCTTTGTAGGTTGGTTTTCCTCAAATCTATACTTGATTTAGCTTATTTACAACTTATTCGATGAAGATTTTTGGTAATTTTTTATTTGGATCCATGGTGCTTGAATTTGATTCTTGATGTTGTTGATTATTGGATTCAATTGATGTTTGATGACTGTAATTCCATGTAATTTTGTGATTAATTGATTGCATGTTCATTTGGATGCTTGGATAAGTGAGTTGCTGCTGAAAAGTGCTTTTGGAATTGGTTTTTTTGAACTCTATCCCAGAGTAACCGGTTAACAATAGTTTGTTAATCGGTTAACATGTGTATTTTTTGCGTAAATTGTCTGATTTTTAACTAAGTAACCGGTTGCTCACCGTTTGTTAACCGGTTACTCTGGGACAGAATGTGTATTTTTGTGCATTTTGTTGTTTGTTTGAGCTCTTTTTCATGCCTAAACTTCATGGATTAATGTGTGGATGATTGGTGGGCTATTCTTGAGCTGTCTCACTTCACACTATTGCATGAGCATGATTTTTCGACACGCGGTTCTTGATTGTTAATCGATGGATGTTTATGCTCGCGTTGTTGATTAATTGGTGTAATGATCACATAATGCACACACATTGAGCTTGTTAATTGTTAATTGATGCTTGTGTTGCTGGAATTGTTATGTGCATGTTCGTTTGCTTTCTATTTCAATAGGTGCACATTTGTTTTAATTTGTTCACATGCTTAATAATGTGTATTCTCTTACAATGTGCATGGTGATTTCAAGAATTGTTTACCATGATTTATGGCGTGATTGTGATCATGTTTATTTGATCCTTACTTGTTCTTCTCTCCTTATTTCTTTACTTGTAAGTTGTTTTGCTAACATTTTCAGGGGCTAATGGTAAGCCAAGTGTGTGGGTGTGTACCCACATACAACCTCTTTTCTTATCTTTTAAAGTTTTCAATGTGTGATTATGATAAGCATATTATGCTTCTTTGACACTTCACTTCTTTCATCCCCTTTGAGTTCTTAACTTAGCTTCCATCTTGGAAGTAAGTTATAACTCACTATTCTTCTCGTTTCTTTTAGAGTTAGGTTTCTAAACCACACTTAACCATTAGGAACATCCATGTATGATAACTTTAGGGTTTGAGTCTTAGTCCCCCTCATTAGATTTTACTTTTCTTAGCCTTTGAGTCTCTCTTCTTCTCATCTCAAAACAAAAGTAAAAACACTTAATAAAGGCATAACATATATTGCATTTGAGCCTTTCATGTGAGAATAAGATAGTGAGGGGTCTTCTCTCACTTTCTTAGAATATTTAGCATACGTCCCGTCTTGGGTCGATATGCGAGGCATTCGATCCTACGTGAAAGACTTAAATGCAATATGCGTTATACACACCAATAATCAAAATACTTCTTTCTAAAATACAAAAACAAACAAATTCTCTTCTCATCTCCTTCATTCTATTCCTTAAGGGCTCGTCATGTCCGTTCTACCGCAAACAGGTAACGCCTAAGTCTCCATACAACGAGCTGCAACACCTAACTGCTGGGACGCGCACTCTGATGTTTCCACTAAAAAACACAAACAAAACAACCCTTGTTGAGCCGAACTACGTTTGCTCTGATTCTTCTTTCTCGTCTGATTGAAGATACGTAGGCACGAGATGCGATATCTCGACGAGCAACCTTACCCCATAGTCCGTCGAACTACGTTGACTCTGACTTTCCCATTGCACTGAGGGAATACGTAGGCCTAGGACAACGATAATGTCCTATCGAGTCACTTCTTTCCTTTTTCCCCTTCTCCTTTCTACCTTTCATTTCCAGTTCTCCAGTTAGCAGTTGATTTCCAGCTCCTTACACCCTTTGATTGAACAGCAAGCTTGGATCCCATCGAGTACGATGGACGCGTGGGGGTGCTAATACCTTCCTCTCGCGTATCCGACTCCCGAACCCAGTTCTCTTGGTCGCAAGACCATGCTCTTTCCTTCCCTCAGGTTTATGCAATGTTTCCTTTCCCTCTCTTAGAATAAATACACATTGCTGGCGACTCTGTTTCCGTGGCACTTTCGCATTTGTACTTGGATGAAAATCCCGGGAGCGACAGTTGGTGACTCTGCTGGGGATCGAACCCAGAATCTCTGGTTCCCTAAGCGAGTCAATCCTAGCGCTTGTCTGTTTTTTTCATTGGGTGTTTACTTTGATACTGTATTTACTGTTTTTACTGTATTGCTATTTACTGTATTATTGCTTTACTGTATTACTGTATTTATCGCATTTACTACATTACATATCATTATTATACTGGACTGTGCTGTGCTGGTTTTCTGTTTGGCGGGATGGGTATTCTGAGAGATAAGCCCATTACACAGGCTTGAGTACATACATAGGATTAGAGTGGAAAGTAGTGTGACCTACGTAGCGTCTTGGTACGTATGGTTTACACGAAATTCACAACCAGACGAGGTTTTCTTGGGAGATGTTCTGATTTGCGCGTCTTGTGCATTTCGGGGTGTTAACCTAGAAAGCTGTCGACTCTGGTGACCGATCATTGAGGACCTTAGTGGAAACATCCCTCTTTAGTGGTGACAGTGGCAGACTACATTCCGTGGCAAACCCATTCGCACTCGAGGGCCCACTTTGGAACTTGAATGGGATGGCCTTTATTTTTGGGGAATCAGTGAACGTTCTCTTTGTTTGGCAATAGTACTATACCCCGATGGATGAATGTATTATTGCTTCTCAAAACAGAGAATCCGAAACTGAGGAACCGCTGTTTTAGTACCCACATGTGAGTATGGGCGGGTGTTTACAGGTTTACAAGTGACCATGCCTCCCACATACCCTAATACTCTGGTATTGTCACAGACAGATGATGTAACCTATTACAGTCAGTGGGTTTCTATCTACAGTATTATACTTAGATTGGTACAGACACCGTGTACACAGTCCAGCACAGACACAGAGCACGCTGATACAATGCCCTTTTGCATTGCATTATCATGTCATAACATTCATGTTTGTCATTTACAAGTGCTTATTACATTTCTGATTCCAATCAATGGACTCGACAGAGACAGTTCTCAAGAGAAAGAACAATGTTGCCTACAAGTTCCCAGAACCTACTTTGGATTTACTGCATAAGGTGATAGCTATGGCTGACCCAGGTGTTCTTGTCAACTTCCAGAAGAGATATACGAAATTGGTTGAGATGGTCCGCAGAATCACACAGTATGAACATGATGCTCTTCACACTTTGCTACAGTTTTATGAGCCTTCGTTGAGATGCTTTCTTTTTCCTGATTACATTTTGATGCCGACGTTGAAAGAGTTCTCATTTATTTTGGGAATTCCGGTCGAATCAGCAGTACCATTCTTTTCTAGTAGTCATCCTAGCATAGAGGAGATTGCAGTTGCGGTACAGGTGAATGATTCAGTGCTAAAAGGAAATGTGACTATCAAAAATGGGGTCAAAAGTTTTCACTTAGCCTTTCTTACCGTTCAAGCTCAAGAGGCTGCTGGCGCAAAGAATTGGGCAGTTTACAATTCCATCCTGGCTTTGTGCATATATGGCATTGTTCTTTTCCCTAATCAAGAGGATTTTGTGGATATGCAGGCTATAAGAGTTTTTGTTCTCAAAAATCCGGTTCTCACTTTGTTAGGAGATTTTTACTACTCGGTGCACTTCAAGAATGAAAGAAGAAGGGGAGGACCTGTCAATTTTTGCACTCCACTTTTATCTCATTGGTTTTTGAAGCATTTACCTCAGACAGATGCTTTTGTAGACACCGAAGACTCTTTAAAATGGTCCAAGCGGATAATGGGATTAACTACTAATAACATCGTCTGGTTCGATCGTAAGTTGCTGGGAATAGAGATTATCAATAGTTGCGGTAACTTTCCCAATGTGCCTCTAATTGGCAGGAAAGGGAGAATCAACTATAACCCGATCCTGGCCATTAGACAGTTTGGATACGCTTCCAGGTATCCTCCCATAGATCGGGATGTTGAGAAATCTGTGTTCTTTACAGGGACTGAAGATGAGGAAATGCTGCGAGAAGTTGTGAATGCTTGAGGGCACCCGTGTAAAACAGGAAAAACAGTTTTTGAAAAAATGGATTGTAGATCTTACTCTGATTATGAAAGATGGATTGAAATGATTGCTCTTGCCTTTTTCAAGGGAACCCCCTCTATATCCCGTAATGCCAGAGCAGCCTACCACGATAGTGATCGAGGAGTTTGACAAGCTGCAGAAGCTGGTGAAGGAGCTTCGGGTGGAGAATTCCGACCTGGGTAGTCTTCTTCAAAACACTCTGCATGCCAACAAAGAGTTGGAGCATAAAGCCCAAGACGCCGGAAAAATCTTAGCTGCAAGAGAAAAGGATTTCGCCGAAAGAGCTCAACATTTCCAGAAAATTAGTAAGGGTGCCGATGCTTCCACTCAAGCTCATAAGAAAACCAAACAGACTTTAGCCCAGACCAAGGACGTGCTAGCCAAGTTTCAGCAAGCCTGGGATGAGGTTAGGATCGAAAACACAGAGTTGCAGGAACAGCTAGAGATTAAGGATGATGAGCTTAAAAAGGCACATGAACAATGGAGGAAGTATCGGGAGAACCTTGGCAAAAGCCAAGAGCAATTGGAAAGCGCAAGAGAGGAGCTAAAGACTTCCAAGAAGGAGCTTGAAGAGGCTATGGTAGATATGGGGAAACTCAAAATGCAAGCCGGCGTGAAAAGGCATAAAGGAGTCTGTGATGATGAAGCTCTCTTGATGCATATGGGTTCGCTGACTGAAGCTCTCACAAAGAGAGATGTTCTTATTAAGGAATTAATCGAAAGACCAAATCACCAGCGCACTCACATACTCTTCGAGGAGGTCAAGTATTCAAGTGAAAAGTTGAAGGATTTAGAGATATCAGATTGACAGTTTTTCTCTCTCTCTCTCTTAATGTAGTTTTGTTAATGGATATCATCAGGCGTGTTGATGAATCCACTATTTTGATGTATGTTGTTTGAACTTATTGTTGAATGTTATGCGTATGTTTGGTTTCTTTTTTAATTGAAACGAGCAGTTTATCCAGAAGTTTTCCTTTGGCAGTTATCTGTACACAAGCACATAGTCACGGTATGTCCTTTCATATCACGATTTTTGATCTTCAGATTTCTGTGGTTAAGATTGGAATCAGGGTGTAGGGAACCTTGGAAATGATAAACATGGCATTTGCATTGCATATCATTTTTGCATGACAGGTACTCGTTGCAGGTCCTCTAACCTTTATTTGGTTGCAGGCACTATAGCTGGTAACCACGTTCACCGGTACGCAACTCACAGAAACCAAGTTAAGATCATGGATCAGATGCAAACTAAACTGACTGACATTAATGACTAGTATGCCCCAAAATCAGGAAAGACTCAGGGCAATGGTCGAGCGGCCACAGGTAGAGGTGCAGAATGGCAATGGTAATCAGGCTGGCGTTAATGCAGGCGGTGACCCTCCTAGAAATACTGGGGTTCACCAGGTTGTAAAAGATAACCAAGAGGATCAGTTTACTCTGTTAGATGCTGAAGATGAGAACACTCGCCGACTCAATGAGCTCGCTGAAAAGATCAGGTCTATTGAATCCCAAAACACTCTTGGTTTTGATGTCTCTGACTTGGGATTGGTACCTGGAGTAAGAATCCCACATAAGTTCAAGCCACCAACATTTGACAAGTACAATGGCACTACTTGTCCTAAAACTCATCTCCAGTCCTATGGGGGGAGGATAGCCGCTCATACTGATGATGAGAATTTGTGGATGTACTATTTCCAAGACAGCCTTACTGGGGCATCTCAAGAATGGTATATGAAGTTGAGCATGACTTCTGTGAGGAACTGGAAGGAGTTAGCTCATGCTTTCGTCAAGCAGTATCAATACAATATGGATATGGCTCCAAACCGTACTCAGCTGCAGAGTATGGCTCAGAATGCGAAGGAGAGTTTTAAGGAATATGCTCAAAGATGGCGCCAGTTGGCTGGCATGGTTCAACCTCCACTGCAGGATCGAGAGATGGACGACATGTTTATGGGTACCCTTCAAGGAACTTATCTTGATAGGTTGGCTGCCTGTTCTTCAACTGGGTTTGCAGACATTGTAATCGCTGGGGAAAGGATTGAGAGTTTGTTGAAGCTCAGGAAAATACAAGATGCCAGTGGTGCTAGTTCTTCAGGAGTGAGGAAGCCATTTGCTGGAGCTACCAGGAAGAGAGATGGAGAGGCCAGTGTTGTTTATAAGAATAGAGGAAGAGGTAGAGGTTATCAAGATTCCTATAATCAGGTTGTCGCTGTGACCATTCCTAGTCCACAAGTTCAATCACAACCACAACAACAGAATGTTCAGCCACAAAATAATCAACAGCCACGGAGACCATATCAGCAGAGACAAAATGACAGGCACATGGACCCTCTGCCTTTGACTAATGCAGCTTTGTTACCTCAATTATTGAAGCTTAATCTGGTGGAGCTTCGTACGATGGGCCCGGCTCCTGCTGTATTGCCAAAGGGTTATGATGCCAATGCCCGCTGTGAGTTTCATTCTGGGGCTCCAGGTCATTCTATTGAAAAGTGTCGGGCATTTCAGCATAAGGTACATGATTTGATTGATGCCAAGGCAATTAACTTCTCACCTCCACCAAACGTGCTTCAGAATCCTATGCCAGATCATAATGTGCCAAAGGTCAACGCCATTGAAGATGGGAAGGTTTTGAATTTGGTAACTGATGTGAACAGGATGAAGACTCCTTTGAGTTTTGTGAAGGCTCGGTTGTTGAAAGGGCAAGTGTTCCCTGGCTGTGAAGAAGGTTGCGTTGATTGCAAGAATCAGAGTAATGGTTGTGATAAACTGAAAGCCGGTATTCAAAATTTGATTGATGAGGGTTGTCTACAGTTCGATCAGGTGGACAAAAAGGACGATGATGTGTCAGCTGTCACCATTTATTTTACGCCAGATGAAATTCAAGTGCCATCGCCTGCTGCTATCATTGTGCCTGATGTAGTGAGTCCTGTTACTATTACGGTACCAGGACCAGTTCCTTATACTAGTGAGCGGGCTATCCCATGGCACTACGGTGCAGATATTTACTACCAAGGGGAAAAACAAGAAGTGGAAACTCCAGCTGGGGGTAGTTCCAGTATTGACAATGTTGGAGGTCTTGGTGGCTTCACCAGAAATGGACGCTTGTTTGCTCCACAGACTTTGAGAACTAATGCTGAAGCTGAAGCAGCAGCCAAAGCCAAGGGTAAACAGGTGGCTACATAAGAGGTTGTTGTTCCTGAATCTGTGCAGAGAAGTACTTTTGAGTAAGAGGTCGAGGAGTTCACGAGACTTATCAAAAAGAGTGATTATAAAGTGGTCGATTAGTTGAACCAAACGCCATCAAAAATTTCTATCTTGTCGTTGCTTATGTGTTCTGCAGCTCACCGAGAGGCACTTTTGAAGGTCTTGAATATGGCATATGTACCTCAAGAGATTACTGTGAATCAATTGGAGTCGGTTGTTTCTAATGTCAATGCTAGCCATGGGTTAGGTTTTACAGATTTTGATTTGACTACTGAGGGTCGCAATCACAACAAGGCATTACACATCACCCTAGAGTGTAAAGGGGCAGTATTATCTCATGTGTTGGTGGACACAGGGTCTTCCCTGAACATGTTACCAAAGAAGGCCTTAATGAAGTTAGACGCTGACGGAATTATTCTAAGACCAAGTGATTTGGTAGTGAGGGCTTTCGATGGTTCAAAACGTTCTATATTCGGAGAGGTAGAGCTCCCAGTAAAAATTGGTCCTCAAGTGTTTAGGTGCGTGTTTTACGTGATGGACATTCAACCCGCATATAGCTGCTTGTTAGGCAGACCGTGGATTCATGCCGCTGGGGCAGTGACATCTAAGTTGCATCAAAAATTGAAATATATGGTTGATGGTCAAGTGGTGACTGTATGTGGAGAGGAAGACATCTTCGTAAGTCAGCTGTCTACCTTTAAGTACGTGGAAATGGATGGAGAGATCAATGAGACGCTGAGTCAAGCATTTGAGGCAGTCAATATTGGTGATTCGTCTTCACAGGCAGTATCTTCTCAGAGCGAAGAACAGGTGGGTACTTCTATTACTTCTTACAGGCAGGCAGTGGAAGTAGTCAAAGTCGGTAATGCCCAAGGCTGGGGCAAATTGATTGAAGTCTCTGCAAAGGAGGATAAGTTCGGTATAGGCTATAACCCGTATCAAGCTGCTGCAGTAGAGCGTAAGGGGCTGATTACTTTCTACAGCGGGGGAATCATTAATCCAAATCAGATGTGTGCTGCAAGTGAAGATGGCGTCGACAGTGATTGTGACCTCGACAATTGGGTGCGGCCGTGTGTACCGGGTCAAGGGCTTTGCAATTAGTCTGTTGAAGATATTGTTCAAGTTACTCTTCAAACAGAGTAATTTTCTTTGTTTTTCTCTGTTGAATGTTAAAATCTCGCGCTCTGCTCAAGGCGTGTAGATCCATTTGTAGGGCCTCATAATTGTATTTGCAAGGTTTTTTTTATCATTAATAAAGGACGTTGTGCATTCAAATTTTGTGTTCCTTGCCTTTCATTTTTATTTTTGCAGAAAAAACAATAAAATGGCAATGTTTTATTTTTGTTTCTTTTTTCAAAAAGTCTCATTCTAAAATAAAGCATGACCCTCAATCATGCAGACTTAATCACCCGGATTTCATTGATAACGATTCTGCTATGGCCAAGTATGACTTTGATAATCCAATCTATCAAGCCGAAGAGGGGGATGAAGAAGATTGTGAAGTTCCCGAGGAATTGGCCAGATTGTTGAAGCAGGAGGAGAGGGTCATTCAACCTCACCAAGAGACAATTGAGGTTATCAACATTGGTTCTGAGGACGCCAAGAAAGAGATTAAGATTGGAACCAGTCTGCAGGCCGAGGTGAAGAAAGAGCTGATCAGTATGATGCGGGAATATGTTGACATCTTTGCCTAGTCATATCAAGATATGTCGGGGTTAGACACAAACATTATTGTGCACAGGTTACCGTTGAAAGAGGGTTGTCCTCCTGTCAAATAAAAGCTCCGGAGAACTAAACCAGAAATGGCTCTCAAAATCAAGGAGGAGGTACAAAAACAGTTAGATGCGGGATTTCTGGCCGTCACCAATTACCCACCATGGGTTGCAAATATTGTTCCTGTGCTGAAGAAGGATGGTAAGGTCAGAATGTGCGTTGATTACCAGGATCTAAACAAAGCAAGTCCGAAAGATGACTTTCCTTTACCTCATATTGATGTACTGGTTGACAACACCGCTCAGTTCTCGGTATTCTCCTTCATGGATGGCTTCTCCGGGTATAATCAAATTAAGATGGCACCGGAAGACATGGAGAAGACAACGTTCATTACCCCGTGGGGTACCTTCTGCTACAAGGTGATGCCTTTTGGGTTGAAGAATGCTGGGGCAACGTATCAGCGAGCTATGGTAACACTATTCCACGATTTGATTCATAAGGAGATTGAGTGTTATGTAGATGATATGATTGCCAAGTCTCGAACAGAAGAGGAGCATTTGGTCAACTTGAAGAAACTGTTTGAGAGGTTGAGAAAGTTTCGACTCAGGCTGAACCCGAACAAGTGCACTTTCAGAGTGCAGTCCGGTAAATTGCTGGGTTTCATCCTAAGCAAAAAAGGAATTGAGGTTGATCCCGCTAAAATAAAAGCGATACAAGAAATGCCTATACCAAGAACGGAAAAAGAAGTACGCGGTTTCCTGGGTAGGTTGAACTACATTGCACGGTTCATATCTCACCTCACAGCCACTTGTGAACCAATATTTAAGTTGTTAAGAAAAGAACAAGTGGTCAGGTGGAATGACGATTGCAAAAGGGCTTTCGAGAAAATAAAAGAATATTTGCAGGAACCTCCAATTCTCATGCCTCCAGTTCCAGGGAGACCATTGATCATGTATTTGACTGTGCTTGAAGGATCCATGGGTTGTGTTCTCGGTCAACATGACGAGACAGGTAAGAAGGAGCACGCCATCTACTACTTAAGCAAGAAATTCAATGATTGCGAATCCCGATACTCAATGCTTGAGAGGACATGTTGTGCACTTGCATGGGCCGCTAAGCGATTGAGGTAATATATGCTCACTCATACAACCTTGTTAATTTCAAAGATGGACCCTGTCAAGTACATATTTGAGAAATCAGCATTAACCGGACGGGTTGCACGTTGGAAGATGGTGTTGACTGAATATGATATCCAGTATACTTCTCAGAAATCCATCAAAGGAAGTATCCTGTCAGACTATCTTGCGCAGTAGCCTATTGATGATTACCAACCCATGAAATTTGATTTCCCTGATGAGGACATCATGTTTCTCAAAGTTAAAGACTGCGAGGAACCACTCCCGGAGGAGGGGCCAGACCCTGAATCCAAATGGAGTTTGATGTTTGATGGGGCCGTCAACATGAATGGATGTGGAGTTGGAGCAGTTCTTATCACGCCAAAAGGTGTTCATATGCCCTTCACTGCCCGAGTAACTTTCGGATGCACCAACAATGAAGCAGAATACGAAGCTTGTATAATGGGGATTGAGGAGGCGATTAATTTGCGAATTAAGACCCTCGATATCTTCGGTGATTCAGCTTTGGTAATCAATCAAGTGAATGGGAACTGGTACACGCACCAGACACATCTGATTCCGTATAGAGATTATATGAGAAGACGGCTGACGTTTTTCACAACGGTAAAGCTGTATCATATTCCTCGAGATGAGAATAAGTTTGCTGATGCCTTGGCCACATTGTCTTCTATGATCAAAGTACAAAGGTGGAACCATGTACCCAAGATTGAGGTGTCTCGTCTTGACAGGCCTACACACGTATTTGCTGTTGATACGATGTCTGATGACAAGCCGTGGTTTCATGATATCAAATGCTTCTTGAAAAGTCAGGAGTACCCGCCTGAGGCATCTACCAAAGATAAGAAGACTTTGAGGAGATTGGCTGGTAGCTTTTTCTTGAACCAAGATGACGTGTTGTACAAACGGAACTTTGACATGGTTTTGCTCAGATGCGTGGATAGACACGAGGCAAACATGTTGATGCAAGAAGTGCACGAAGGCTCTTTCGATACCCATGCCGGAGGACATGCAATGGCAAAGAAACTATTGAGGCCGGGATATTATTGGTTGACTATGGATGCAGATTGTTGTTCATACGCCCGCAAATGCCACAAATGTCAGATTTATGCAGATAAAGTGCATGTACCTCAGAATCCATTGAATGTCATGTCTTCTCCTTGGCCCTTTGCAATGTGGGGCATTGACATGATTGGAAGGATTGAGCCAACTGCTTCCAACGGCCATCGCTTCATCTTGGTCGCTATTGATTACTTTACCAAGTGGGTGGAGGCAGCGTCTTATGCTAATGTCACCAGCAGGTGGTAGCCAAATTTCTGAAGAGAGATATCATCTATCGCTATGGAGTGCCCGAAAGAATCATTACTGATAATGGTTCTAATCTCAACAACAAAATGATGGAAGAATTATGTCGGGACTTCAAAATTGAGCATCACAATTCTTCGCTGTACCGTCCAAAGATGAATGGCGCTGTTGAAGCGGCCAACAAGAACATTAAGAAGATTGTGCAAAAGATGGTGGTGACCTACAAAGATTGGCATGCGATGTTACCATTTGCCTTGCATGGGTACCGAACATCAGTAAGGACATCTACTGGGGCAACACCGTTCTCACTTGTGTATGGTATGGAGGCAGTCCTACCAGTGGAAGTTGAGATTCCCTCACTGAGAGTTATGATGGATGTCAAACTGGATGAGGCAGAATGGGTTCGCACCCGATTCAATTAGCTGAGCCTAGTTGAGGAAAAGAGACTAGCAGCTATTTGTCATGGTCAATTATATCAGAGAAGAATGAAGCGAGCATTTGATCAAAAAGTGCGACCTCAGGAGTATCAAGTTGGTGAATTGGTACTTAGAAAAATTCATCCTCCAAACACAGATCACAGGGGAAAATGGACACCGAACTATGAAGGTCCATATGTGGTTAAAAAGGTTTTCTCTGGCGGAGCCTTAATGCTTGTAACCATGGATGGTGAAGATTTTCCATCCCCTGTCAACTCAGACGCAGTCAAAAAATACTTCGCATAAATAGACCCGCTAGACAAAAAAAAAAGGAAAAGTCCAGGCAAAAAAGGGCATCCCGGCGAGCCATAAAAACAGAATAAAAAGGTTTGGGCAAAAATTAGGGATATAAAATAAAAAAATTGTACACCCGGTGAGTTGAAAATCTGCAAGGACAACTCAGGCAAGAAAGGGTATCCCGGTGGATTGAAAACCCGAAAAGGGCGGTCCACGCAAAAGAGGGATTAAGCGAAGACTGCGATCTGAGTCATCTGTACTACATCATCGTTTCACTCAAACTGGCAATCTCCAAAGGGTAGGAATCGGTCCAATCATTCTCCTCAGAAAGTAAAGATAATCGGAAAGTCTTGAAGACATACTGGTCATAGCAGAATTGAAACTCAGTGAAATGTCGTTTTCACGTTGCCATTAGGATAGTTTCTTTTCTCAATTTTCAGCGATCACCTCTTTCCAGGGATTGCTTCTTGATGTACTTGCTTATTATGGGCATTTCAATCAATAAAGTTGATCATTCAGTAAAAAAGCTTCTTATTTGTTTTCATTTTACTGTTTTGTTTGCAAATACGTCTGAATTTTTGATAAAGAACATTGCATCTTTGAAAACATTGAGGCTTTATAATAACATGTGCAGGGAAAACATTTAAAATTGCTTTGAATGTTAATTAACCCCGGACGGTGGATTCAAACCATGCAGTCTATGGGACATATATGTGCATTTCTCTTGTTGCAGGTTTACATTCAGAAGCCTATCATGAAGTCATCTTCAGCACCAAGCATGGTTAGGTGCTATCCCCCAACAAATGGTGGTCCAGGGTTGGATTTTCTCAGTTGCAAAAGTCATATCCAGCACGGGGCATACGTGCATATCCTTTGCTTGCAGGTAGCAGCCTTGTATCAGGCTCAAAAACAAGATTGAAGTGGTTGCAAAAACACGAGAGCATTGATCGTTTCTTCCAGATCAGTAATCACTCAACCCTAATACAAAATACCGGGGCAATCATGTTTAGGAAAGGGTTCACATGTCACCCTTTTGTCACAACGTTTACTGATTGAGTCCATCATTCGACTGACGGTCGCTCACGACGATTCGATATCGACAAGTTAATTGCCACTGGGTATCGTGGTAGCTTATTAAGTCGATTCTCCCATTCAGTACTTACAGTAGCTACAAGCTTTTCTGTGTCGATAACGGTTGCAAATTCCCCAGTAGAGCTGCTTCGCAGGCCTCGCAGTTAATGTTCAAGACTCAGTAAGTGTCCAGGAGTTTGAAGACGCCAAATCTTTTGTAAAATCCTCTTGGGACGATTTCTTCAGATCAGCCTCATAATCTGGAGCAAAAGTGAGTTTGTGTTCCAGATCCATTATCTCCAGTAGAGTGACTTCCTAGTTAATACGAATAGCTCAAGCCTCAACATTTTTTTAAGAGTTTGAAGATGCTTGGTCTTCCATAAAATCCTCTTAAGGGGCATCCCCAGCACGAGACGCTTTGAAGCGGTTCTCCCCAGTAGAGTTTGTTGTAAACTCATTATCCCCAGTGGAGTCGTCAAGCGGAAGGTTTGCCAAGCGCGGGACATTGTGGCTCTTATTCTAAGCTCGATAGCTTTGTTCCCCAACAAATTACCGTGGGTTTTTGTGTTTTCCCAGCAGATCTCTAGGGTTTCTTTCCCAGCATATCGCAACAGAATGTTTTCCAATCAAGATCTGCGTATCCCCGACGGAGTAGCTCCGATCCCCAGCAAGATCGTATCACCGACATTTTGTTCTCACCAAGAAGAGACTGTAAATTCATTGCTTAGCAACCAGGGCTAAATACGGTTGTATCCCCACAGGTCAGTAATACTCCCCAACTGAGTTGTTCTTTCTCCCCGCAGAGGTTCTGCAAATCAACAGAATCTCTTCCTCAGCAGAGTGTCAGTACATTCTTTCCCCAGCTGAGTCAGAAGGCTGAGTATCTCTAGCAAAGGATCTTGGGTTTGATAGATCCCCAAGCAGAGTTTTAATGACTCTTTTTCCTCAGCAGAACGTCATTCAGAAAGTTCTCATCCCCAACGAAGTTCCATGAGCAGAGTAATCTCCATATAAGGCAGAGCTATTCCAGTGAAAACTTCCTCAACAGGATCATCACACCTCAGTCTATCTGCTAGACAATTTATTTTTGGCAATTTGTGACAAGAGTTATTCCCGGCAGAAGGCTTAATCCCTACAGAGCAATTGAAGGATCGAACAATGACCTTTTCCCCGCGGAGTTGGATTCCTCGTACGGAGTCTCTTTTGCATTTGCATATAGTTTGCATGGCATTTTTCTAAAGCGTAGCATTCCATTGATATGGAGCATTACGATAAAACTCAAACATACGCATACTAAACATAAGCCAGACTCAACCGTTTGCCTGCAAGCCAGAGCAATTCACAAACAAAACATTGTCATACAACCCCAGCAAAGCTTACCACAACACTTGATCGTACAATGTTAATTCAATACACATCTGTATCGTCGACTTGGTCACTCGTCGTGTACCTTTGATGATTGTATGATGCTCGTCCGCATCGTTGACCTTTGACACTCGTCCGTGTCCTTTCAGCACTCGTCCGTGTTTGAACCCTTTAGCCAATACTCGTCCGTATTGACTTTTGAGATACTCGTCTGTATCTTATTAATCATCGTCCGATACTCGTCCGTATCGTCGACTTGGTCACTCGTCGTGTACCTTTGATGATTGTCCGATGCTCGTCCGCATCGTTGACCTTTGACACTCGTCCGTGTCCTTTCAGCACTCGTCTGTGTTTGAACTTTAGCCAATACTCGTCCGTATTGACTTTTGAGATACTCGTCCGTATCTTATTAATCATCGTCCGATACTCGTCCGTATCTTCGACTTGGTCACTCATCATGTACCTTTTATGATTGTCAGATACTCGTCTGCATCGTTGACCTTTGACACTCGTCCGTGTCCTTTCAGCACTCGTCCATGTTTGAACCCTTTAGCCAATACTCGTCCGTATTGACTTTTGAGATACTCGTCCGTATCTTATTAATCATCGTCCGATACTCGTCCGTATCGTCGACTTGGTCACTCGTCGTGTACCTTTGATGATTGTCTGATGCTCGTCCGCATCGTTGACCTTTGACACTCGTCCGTGTCCTTTCAGCACTCGTCCGTGTTTGAACTTTAGTCAATACTCGTCCTTATTGACTTTTGAGATAGTCGTCCGTATCTTATTAATCATCGTCTGATACTCGTCCGTATCATCGACGTCATGTACCTTTGATGATTGTCCGATGCTCGTCCGCATCGTTGACCTTTAACACTCGTCCGTGTCCTTTCAGCACTCGTCCGTGTTTGAACTTTAGCCAATACTCGTCCGTATTGACTTTTGAGATACTCGCCCGTATCTTATTAATCATCGTCCGATACTCGTCCGTATCGTCAACTTGGTCACTCGTCGTGTACCTTTGATGATTGTCTGATGCTCGTCCTCATCGTTGACTTTTGACACTCGTCTGTGTCCTTTCAGCACTCGTCCGTGTTTGAACTTTAGCCAATACTCGTCCGTATTGACTTTTGAAATACTCGTCTGTATCTTATTAATCGTCGTCTGATACTCGTCCGTATCGTCGACTTGGTCACTCGTCGTGTACCTTTGATGATTGTTCGATGCTCGTCCGCATCGTTGACCTTTGACACTTGTTTGTGTCCTTTCAGCACTCGTCCGTGTTTGAGCTTTAGCCAATACTCGTCCGTATTGACTTTTGAGATACTCGTCCGTATCCCTATTTTGATATACTTCAATCTATGCAGTTATTTGTCAATACTTCCATAAGGGTTTATATCCCTTTCCTTCTTCATTTAGCGTGCAAATTTTCTGGTTGTTTTGGTATTCAATCACAGTTCACCTTGATCGTCTGAATAACCGTTGTTTTCATCCCGCTCATGTTAACATATGATTGAATAGGGGCAGCTGTAACACCCCAAAATTTTCCCTCTCATTCTTCATATCATTTAGCATGTGCTTTCATTGCATTGCATTACGTTGCATTCAAGTCATAGAAAAATAAAGCATTGCATTGCATTCAGCATAGGGCATGTGATCAGTGGTTTTCAGAGTATTGATCATCCAGAACAAGAGAACAAGATCCAAGGGTCTTCAAACAAGCCTTAAAGGTCTCTTTTATCAGAGATCATCTCATTTGATCCCACAAGTCATTGGAAGATGGGAATTCATCAAGAAGATTAGACAGTTCGTCATCTCCTATCAAAAGCAGTCAAAATTAGGGTTTTGAATTCAAGCACTCTCCTGGTGAAGTTTTGGTTCAAACTTGGTCTCAATGTTTTCTACATGATGTTAAGTATCTAAGGATGGAAGATTGCCCATTGGTTCATTTCAGAAGAGGTTCAATTGACCAGTTGCTTGAGAATCAAGAAATTTGGGGAAAAGTCAACTGTGCAGTGGAAAAAGTCAACTCCTGACTTTTAAGGTCAAATTCATGGAATTCAAGTCACATATGTTCATTGGACAAGATTTGATCAAGAAATAATGGAGGAATCATCAAAAATCAAGAATTGCACAAAGTTGCCAAATTTAGAAACTTTAAGGTTTCTAAAAATGGAAAGTTTAGGCCATTTTGCACTCTACTTCAAGGCATTCTTTCTTAAAGATAAAAGCTTCAAACTTTAGGCCCAAGTTGAGCCAATTAAAGATCACATTCTAAGCTTCAAATCCATACCAAGAACTCTTCCATTGGATCAAAATTGAGAGAGTTATGATCAATCAAAGTTTGACAAAATCAAGGCAAATCTCAAGTCATGGCAAGGCAGATTCAGGCATCCAGGCCATAATTTCATCAAACACTTGGCGTGCCAAATGTCAAGCTGGTTTTCTCCATCAACAAGGCTTCAAATGAAAATTTGTTAAACATCAAAGTTGTTCATCTCCATGTCCTCTGTAACTTTGATGTTGGGCATTTTCTCATTTGAACAAGTTATAGAGATCATATGAGGGCTCAAACATGGTGGTCTCGCGCTGAAACACCATAGGCACCAAGGCCTTGCTTGCAGACCAAGTCACATGCCCATACACCAGTTGTGATTCCTTGTTTTCCAAGCATCTCCACCTTTGGATGTTGAAATTCACCTTGGGATTATTACTGAGTTGATCCTAACTAACCGAGTTAACTACCTTGACTCGGTGAGTTGAGTCTAACTAACTCCAACCCTAGCTCCAAACCCAAAGCTAAGTCCAAAGCTAATCCCAAACCTCCCACACTCCAAACCTAAAGTCTATATAAGAAATCCTTCACTCATTTTTAGGGGATTCACCATTTTTCACCAAATTTCTCACATCTTCATCTCAATTCTCTCTTCCAAACCCTCACAAAAAGCTCTTATTTCTTGAAGGATAATCACTTTTCACATTGAAAAGTGATTAATTCTTGAGCTCAAACTCCATCATTTGGCTTTCTATGGTTGGATTTCTGGAAGTTCAGATTATTCTACTTCAATCCAAGGGTTTCACACCATTTATTTTGGTGCAAGTTCGATCTCGGTGATTTTTCGCGATTTTGCTCGGTTTCGATGCGTTTCGGCTACTAATCGCGGAATCTATGGTTTTCTTTAATTTTCTGCACCAAGATCACTTTGCAACAATTACCAAAGCAAATCTCCGCTTTGTAGGTTGGTTTTCCTCAAATCTATACTTGATTTAGCTTATTTGCAACTTATTCGATGTAGATTTTTGGTAATTTTTTATTTGGATCCATGGCGCTTGAATTTGATTCTTGATGTTGTTGATTATTGGATTCAATTGATGTTTGATGACTGTAATTCCATGTAATTTCATGATTAATTGATTGCATGTTCATTTGGATGCTTGGATAAGTGAGTTGCTGCTGAAAAGTGCTTTTGGAATTGGTTTTTTTGAGCTCTGTCCCAGAGTAACCAGTTAACAACAGTTTGTTAACCGGTTAACATGTGTATTTTTTGCGTAAATTGTCTGATTTTTAACTAAGTAATCGGTTACTCACCGTTTGTTAACCGGTTACTCTGGGACATAATTTGTATTTTTGTGCATTTTCTTGTTTGTTTGAGCTCCTTTTCATGCCTAAACTTCATGGATTAATGTATGGATGATTGGTGGGCTATTCTTGAGCTGTTTCACTTCACACTATTGCATGAGCATGATATTTTGACACGCGGTTCTTGATTGTTAATCGATGGATGTTTATGCTCGCGTTGTTGATTAATTGATGTAATGATCACATAATGCACACACATTGAGCTTGTTAATTGTTAATTGATGCTTGTGTTGCTGGAATTGTTATGTGCATGTTCGTTTGCTTTCTATTTCAATAGGTGCACATTTGTTTTAATTTGTTCACATGCTTAATAATGTGTATTCTCTTACAATGTGCATGGTGATTTCAAGAATTGTTTACCATGATTTATGGTGTGATTGTGATCATGTTTGTTTGATCCTTACTTGTTCTTCTCTCCTTATTTCTTTACTTGTAAGTTGTTTTGCTAACATTTTCAGGGGCTAATGGTAAGCCAAGTGTGTGGGTGTGCACCCACATACAACCTCTTTTCTTATCTTTTAAAGTTTTCAATGTGTGATTGTGATAAGCATATTATGCTTCTTTGACACTTCACTTCTTTCATCCCCTTTGAGTTCTTAACTTAGCTTCCATCTTGGAAGTAAGTTAGAACTCACTCTTCTTCTCGTTTCTTTTAGAGTTAGGTTTCTAAACCACACTTAACCATTAGGAACATCCATGTATGATAACTTTAGGGTTTGAGTCTTAGTCCCCCTCATTAGATTTTACCTTTCTTAGCCTTTGAGTCTCTCTTCTTCTCATCTCAAAACAAAAGTAAAAACACTTAATAAAGGCATAACATATATTGCATTTGAGCCTTTCATGTGAGAATAAGATAGTGAGGGGTCTTCTCTCACTTTCTTAGAATGTTTAGCATACGTCCCGTCTTGGGTCGATATGCGAGGCATTCGATCCTATGTGAAATACTTAAATGCAATATGCGTTATACACACCAATAATCAAAATACTTCTTTCTAAAATACAAAAACAAACAAATTCTCTTCTCATCTCCTTCATTCTATTCCTTAAGGGCTCGTCATGTCCGTTATACTGTAAACAGGTAATGCCTAAGTCTCCATACAGCGAGCGGCAACACCTAACTGCTGGGACGCGCACTCTGACGTTTCCACAAAAAAACACAAACAAAGCAACCCTTGTTGAGCCGAACTACGTTTGCTCTGATTATTCTTTCTCATCTGATTGAAGATACGTAGGCACGAGATGCGATATCTCGACGAGCAACCTTTCCCCGTAGTCCGTCGAACTACGTTAACTCTGACTTTCCCATTGCACTGAGGAAATACGTAGGCCTAGGACAACGATAATGTCCTATCGAGTCACTTATTTCCTTTTCCCCTTCTCCCGCGTGGGAGTGCTAATACCTTCCTCTCGCGTAACCGACTCCCGAACCCAGTTCTCTTGGTCGCAAGACCATGCTCTTTCCTTCCCTCAGGTTTATGCAGTGTTTCCTTTCCCTCTCTTGGGATAAATACACATTGCTGGCAACTCTGTTTCCGTGCCACTTTCGCGTTTGTACTTGGATGAAAATCCCGGGAGCGACAAAGAGTAACAACTTTCACATTGGAATTGCTTTCTCTTGAGCTTAATCCTCCATCATTTAGCATTTCTTGATTAGATTTCTGGAATCACAACAAGTTCTACTTCAATTCAAGTGTTCATATCAATCAATTCGGTGCAAATTCGATCTCGGTGCATTTTCGCGTTTTTTGCTCGGTTTCGCTACGGTTTGAAGTGCAAGAACAAGATTCTCTGGTTTTCTTGGATTTTTCTCTCTACATTTCACTCACAGCAATTACCAAGCCAATTCTCCGGCTTGTAGGTTGGTAGATCTTACTTTAATCACTGTTTCGATCATTTTCGTACGTTTACGATGTAATTTCGATCGTTTTTTGGTTTGATTTGCCATGCAATTGCTTGATCTTTGAGCTCTATGTTTTGGCTTTCAATTTGTGTTTAATTGCTCATACATGATATAATTTTTGTGCACAAGTGTGAACCATGACACGTGGATGTTCAATTAAGTGATTAAGAGGGGAAAAAGACTTTTGAAAACTGATTTTCAGCCCCTGTTACAGTGTTAATCGATTAACACTTTGCAGTGCAAAAGTGTTAATCGATTAACCAATGTTATTTTTCTATTTTTCAAGTGTTAATCGATTAACACTTTGCAGTGCAAAAGTGTTAATCGATTAACACTGAACCAAAATGCCATATTTGCCTATTTTTCAAGCTTTCTTGATATTCTTTCCTCATTTAACTTCCATGGCTTGATATACTTGATACTTGTGGATGTTTTATGAATTGTTTAACCTCTGTTTGAAGTATGCTTGACAACTTTCAATGATTGATTTTTTTGCATTTATCGATTATTTGCAATTTTGGAAGTGTTTGAGCATGAACATCTTTGTACATCTTTTGATCACATAACATGGTTTTGTGTTGCATATTTATTGATCATTTGGTACTGTTTTGCACTCTCTCTCTTTGTTTTGCATTAAGTTCTTTCTTCGTGGATGAACTTAATCTTGTATAATCAATAATTCACACCTTTGGCTCTAATGATTTTTCATTCTCTTTAGAAAATTGTTAGCTTATCATTTCCCCTTGATTAATTGATCGAAACCATGTTTCGATTAGTAGATCCTTCCCTTTCCCTTTCTTTAGGATCTCTTTAGAGCTTCTATTTCTTGATCCCCCGTAGAGTTGGGGCTATTCTGCTGTTCATTTCACAATGCACTGGAGCACTGTACAAATTGGACCTTTTACTCTGTCCATTTCAATTTTTGCACTACACCCTGTGTGTTAGGGAAGGAATGAGAAGGGAGAATTATGACTACTTCAAGTAGGGGATGAATGACCTTGTGCCTGGCTTAGTCATCTCTATCTCTAGGCGGTAGGATATCTTTTTTCCCAGTCGAGTCGATCCTGTTCACTCTTACCTCTTTCAATATCTTTTGATCAATCACCTCTCTTTGGGTTAAGATCATTGTTCTTGTGCTAGTAAACTCTCTGTGTTTCAATACCTTACTTCTTTTCTTGTGGTCAATCATTGCTTTTTGATTCCCCTGAAGAGCTTCAATCTCTTTTCTTTGGTTAATCACAGTCTTTCTGTTAAAACCGAATCCCCAGGAGTTCGCAACATTTTCTCGGTTCTTCTCCCTTTGTTTGGTTAATCACTGCCTATCAATTAAAACACCAATTTGTATTCCTTCTCAGTTAACCACAGTCTATCTGTTAATACACTAAGTTTCCTCTCAGATTAATCACCTTCTCTTGGTTAATCACCCTATTTTTCAGTTAACCACAGCCAGTCTGTTAAAATACTGAACCTTTGCGAGTTAATCACCTTCCTTTAGTTAATTACTCGCCTTTTTTTTGGTTAATCACAGTCTTTCTGTTCATACCGAATCCTCAGCAGTTAGCAACCTTCTTTGGTTCGAATACTTGCACCCTTGGGTTTGTAACCTTTCTTTGGTTTAAATACCATTTCTTCGGTCAGGTACTGTTTGTTCAGTCAGGGTACCGAACTCCTTTGGGTCACAAACTTCGCTTGGTCCCACACCCGTCCTTTGGATCACGACCTTCACTTGGTCTCACACCCGTCCTAGTCACCGATCTAGCTTGAATGGTCAGAGGCAGTGCAGTGTGATTAAGTTCAACAGCACGGGTTTCCAACAGGGTGACATCGTGGCTGCCATTGATGATGCTGGTCCTAGCAACCATATTTCAAGCTTTGCGCGTAAGTGTCCGCCGGGTTTCAAGCTCAACAATTGGACATCTACTGTGATTCCTGTGGTTTTCCCACCAATCATGTAATGCATTTTGCTTTCTCATTCCCTTGTCCTCGCCCGAGACGAGTGGATAGCTTGTAAAGGGCCTCACGCTTTTGCAATATTATGTGATCAATAAATAAGAGTTTTTTTTCATTCAAAATCATGCTCTATTTTTCTTTCTTTTATTTTACTTTTTCACAAAACAACTGGAAGAAGTTTCTTTTATTTTCACTTTTCAAAATAGCTCATTCTAAACATATTCATAAACATGCAGAACTAATAAAAGCATTGATAAAAACATGGCAAACATCCATTATAATTCTGGGATTCCAATTAACCAAGCCGAAGAAGATGGTGAGGAAGATTGTGAATTACCAGCTGAACTAGCAAGGCTCCTTGAGCACGAGCGTAAAGAGATTCAGCCACACAAAGAGCCATTGGAAGTTATCAATCTTGGTACTGATGAGCTCAGAAGAAAAGTCAAGGTTGGTGCATCCCTCGCAGAGCATGTACACTCCAAGTTGGTCAAGTTATTGAAAGAGTATGTTGATATCTTCGCCTGGTCCTATCAAGATATGCCTGGGTTAGATACCAACATCGTTGAACACCACTTGCCACTCAAGCCCAGATGTCCTCCTGTCAAGCAGAAACTCAGAAGGACTAGACCCGACATGGCACTCAAAATCAGATAAGAGGTAAAAAAATAGCTTGACGCTGGATTTCTAGCCACTTCCGAATATCCTGAATGGATTTCCAACATTGTCTCGGTTCCAAAGAAAGACGGTAAATTCAGAATGTGTGTGGATTATCGAGATCTCAACAAGGCAAGCCCGAAAGATGATTTTCCTTTGCCTCACATTAATGTCTTGGTGGATAACACAGCGCAGTTCTCTATCTTTTCCTTTATGGACGGTTTCTCAGGATACAATCAGATCAAAATGTCCCCAGCTGATATGGAGAAGACTACTTTCATCACGCCATAGGCTACATATTGTTACAAAGTCATGCCATTCGGTCTAAAGAATGCAGGGGCAACATAGCAACGTGCTATGACAGCCCTCTTTCACGATATTGATCCATAGAGAGATTTAGGTTTACGTGGACGATATGATTGCCAAGTCCAAAACTGAAGATGATCACTTGGTTCATCTGAAGAAACTATTTGACAGACTCCGAAAGTTTAGACTGTGGTTGAATCCTGCGAAGTGTACCTTCGGAGTTCGATCTGGTAAACTGTTGGGCTTTATTGTGAGTCAGAAGGGCATTGAAGTTGATCCTAGTAAGGTTCGGGCAATTCAGAACATGCCGCCTCCCAAAATAGAAAAAGAAGTTCATGGCTTTCTGGGCAGACTTAATTACATTTCAAGATTCATTTCTCACTTGACGGCTGTAAGACCCTAATTTTTGACCCCTAAGATTCCACATATCATTCACATCTCATTTTGCATCTTTACCACAAACAAGATCACACATTGGTTCCCTTGTCCCTCTCATTCTTTGGGTTTATGCCTTGTAGGGTTTATTGAGCATCTGTGTGTTTCTTATTCACTTTATTGCTTTATTTGTTTATATTTTACTAACCTTAACCAAAACCCAAAAATATTTTGTTTTCTCTTTATTGACATTTTCAGGGGAAGAACAGGTTAAAAATGCCAAAATAACAGTCCCACAGCTCGAATGAATTTTATCTGAGAAAAGTCAAAGTTGATCCATAATCATGTCAAATTTATCTGGTCAAGGATTCCCCAAGTTTTAATTGATTATTATTCAAGGAATTCCAAGGTTCATGTGTTTATTTCCATGCCTTCTTTGACAAGCAAAAGAATCGAGCCGGAACCACAACAATGCAACAAAATGCTCATTTTTCACAAATTTTACACAGAGTAACAAGTTATCATCTGGTGAATAACGGGTTACTCAGTGTATTTTTACTCTATTTTTTGAAAATTTGAACAGAGTAACGGGTTATCACCCGGTGAGTAACCGGTTACTTGCATGCAAAATGGAAAAAAATTAAGTTTCATTGCATTTTGCACCAATCTCAGCCCTTGATCACATTTGGAATATTCTAGACCAACTCTTTTTAATTCCCCTACATCACTTTGATCATTTTCCACCACGTACCTTCACTAATCACCACTCTTTTGATAATTTCCCTCCAAATTCAAATTCCAAGCCTAATTTTCATTTCCAAACCAAATTCCAAACCACCAAATTTTCCAAGCCTAAACTCTATAAATAGAGGCCTCATTTCATTCATTTCATAAGCTTTTGATAGCCAACAAAACTCTTGCAAATTCTCTTCCCAACCACAAATTTCACTAAAGATCACTTTTCTTCTTTTGAAAGTTAACAAGAATTCACATTGAATCTTGTTCAACTTTGAGTTAAACCTTCATCAAAACTTGTTTTCTTCATTAATTCTCATAGTACAAGGCTTTGGTGTTTGGATCTTGAAGCAATTTGAAGGAATTTTCAGATTTGAAGTGGTAATTCATCTTTCACCATTGTTGAAGCTTCATCTTCATCTTCCATAATGTAGATCTTTGGAGAACTTTGTTACTTGATCTTTTGGATCTTGTAATTGTGTTTAATTGCTGGTTTTTACTGTTGTTTTACTTTAAATTTTGTGCAAATTCAGTTCCATAATCATAAAGTTTTTGCAAAAAGGTTTGAAAGATGATCATGCTGAATTCTGAACAAATTTCTACATTCTGGTGCAAAGTAACCGGTTACCCTCTGGTGAGTAACGGGTTACTCTGTGTTAATTTTGAAAAACTACGCTTATTTTGAACTAAGTAACCGGTTATCATCTGGTGAGTAACCGGTTACTCTGAGTCAGAATACAATTTTTGCCTTATTTTTGGGGCTGTTTTGGTTCCTTTTCCATTTTCTTCCCTTTTCCTTTGTTCTTAGCCTTAGATCACATAATTTTGTGATTTAATTTGGCTTTCTCTTCACCTATTTCTTCTTTTATTTTGATCTATGAAAGTCTTATGGATCATAGAATTCCTTTGTTGAATTTTGATCAAGACTAGATCACTACCTTCTTTTCTTTTCGTGCGGTATTACTTTCGGACGACGATCTACATATCGTTCATCTAGCATGCATTAGCACAAAGATCTATTAACCGGCCTCATTGTAGGGTAATTACTCCGTAAATTAATCGGTGATTGCTTAACATAGCGCAACATATGTCCCGTATCGGAAAACGATCAAAGATTGTTGATTATTTGTCTTTTGGTTCAACACTTATGAGACTTGTTGTTAGGAGGCTTTGGACTTATCAATCCTCTAATGAGTTCTCGTTAACCTTGACCTAAGTGCAATTATTCAATCATTATTGATCACTTACTCTAACAACTAATCACTAACTTCTAACTTTACCTTTATGTTTCCTTCTTGCTCCCTATCTCTCTTTACTTTTTATGCTTTATGTCATTTTATCATCTCATATCATGTTTATGCTTCCGCAATTTTTCCTTTGTCCGTTGGACACATGTTTATGCTTATGCCTTTTTCTCTTTGTCCACTTGGACCAAAAAACATTAATAAAGGCTAAAACCTCTAAAAAAACTTGTGCTTCTAATCTTGGACTATGGTTACTATCCTTTGCAATGGACACGGAGTTTTGCACCTAGACCTTGGACTTCAATGCTATTCTTGGATCCTTGGACTTAGAACTAGGACCTTTTCCCTTTGCTTTGGAATTATGGTTTGAAGACTTTGAAGACTTGTGCTTTTGCTTGGTTTATGGTGAAGATAGCTACATTTGTGGTTAGATCTTTCTTATCCTTAGCTTTTACTTTGTGCTTTAGGATAGTCACTTCTTCTCCACCCATTCTTCAATTTTCAAAACTTTCTCCTTTTTCCAAAACTTTCTTGATTTCAAACTATCACCTCTTTCATAATCAAACCTTGACTTTGTCAAGTGATTTTACTCTTTTCTTTTCATTTCTTAACAAATGCTAAACTACATAAGCATATTGACACCTTGTTCAAAAGACTTAAAAAAACATCAAACTCATCAAACTCTCTTTTTGTGCCCTTGTGCACTTTTTCCTTTAACTTTTTCATAAGTTTAGACATGATTCATTTCTTTAAGCGGAATTATTTGTTTGGAAATGACGACTTGTCTTTACACTTAAAATCAACCAAAACAAACAAATTTCATTCTTTGTACCACGAACTACAAGGTTTTGATCCTACATTGCACTTCGTGGGTACGTAGGCATGAGGCGATAAGTCTCTCCAAACACAAAAATCTTAAAAACAATTTCTCAGCGGTAGATATTTCAAAGGGTTCCTATAGAGTACTATAGACGTTTTGGGTGCTAACACCTTCCCATTGCGTAACCAACCCCCCTTACCCAGTCTCTGTTCACTTGTTCTTATTGTAGAGCTTGTGTAGGTTTTGTTCGCTCTTTTTCCTTTCCTTTTTGGATGAAATAAAAGTGCGGTGGCGACTATTGCTTTTCGAGTTAAGTTAATCAATAACTTACAAGCACGATTTTACCGCTACAGAAAAAGTGGCGACTCTGCTGGGGATAATCTCCCTTGAGAGGTTTAGTCTACTTTGATTTATTTACTGCCTTTTACCTTATTTGCTTGTTACTTGTTTGTTCTATTTGGGAGTTCCTCTGTGTGTGAGATAGGTCCTATACCCGAACCAGAGTGTACTTTGAGATAGGAGGATGGTATAGTCAAGGGAGCTTTGAGGGAGCCGAATCCTGAAAAAGCAGAACTTGAGAATCTATCCACTCGGTGGTTGCCTCTTTGGAATTACTGATGTCGATCGAGCGATCGTTGAAGGCATTACTTTTTCCATAGAAGCCTATAACACTGAGGACCGTAGTAACCTTTAACACATCTTAGCCTTTTTAGGATCTTGGCGCGAAAGCTATGAGGATGCAAATCTGACTTAGCTGTTACGCGATGCCACACTCAGGTTAGATTCTCTTGAGGATAACTACTAACCTCCGAGTAATCGGTGCGCTGGTGTGTCTGATAGTGGATTGTGGACCCTGGGTACTCTGTTAGAACCGCTGTTTTCTGCAGGTACAATGAAGACAAAACCTTAGTACATACCTTTGTGGGATTGGTTCTTAACCTTGACTTCATGCTCGTGACTCGAACCTTTGAACCCGTGTGCTTTGAGTGATCTTGTTTGTGGTTGTTGCATCCATAAGCACACATCTGCATTCTTCCAAGTCACCTCAGAGACTCATTTCAACTGTCTCCTTCTTCAGCTATCTGTTCACCGTCAAGCTGTTTCCTCAACACCACTATGAAACTAGAGCTGTTGTCAGATTGATAATGGAAAACCAAGAACAACACAATGCCGAAGTGAGAATGGAAATTGATGAGTTGAAGGCCGGCATGAACAAACTCGCGGAAATGATGCAAGTTCTAATTCCTAGAGGTGAACCACATCAGAAGACTGTGATCTCTGAAATCTTACCTACTGTTGTTGACCCTCCAATGACTCAGCAACCAGCTTCTACTTGGCCAGAATTTGGGTTACCTCCGAATTACTCGCCACCCTTTGCGACTACTCCCGTGTTTGTCCCGTCTGTACTGCCAGTATCTTCAGCTTCATTGTTCACTGAACCTCAGCTTGTTGTGCATTATGTTGCTCAAATTATTCCTGAGAATCCTCCTCTCGTGGTCCATGCTGCTAGTCCACAATCCGAGAGTCAGGGAGAACCTGGATACATTGAAGAAGTCAGAGAGCAATGACAAACTCTAGAAAAAAGGATAAGAGCCGTGGAAGGAAGTGATGTCTTTAGTGATGCCGCAATGGACATGTGCTTGGTTTCAGACTTGGTTATGCCTGCAAAATTCAAAACTCCTGATTTTGAAATACAAGGGGCACACTTGTCCCAGAAGCCACTTGGTGATGTACTGCCGCAAGATGGCTGCTTATACCAAAAATGACAAACTGCTCATTCACTCTTTCCAAGATAGCTTGAGTGGGGCTTCACTGAAATGGTATATGGGACTTGAGAAGAACCGTATCCAAAGCTGGAAAGACTTAGCTGATGCTTTCTTAAAGCAGTATAAGTACAATCTGGACATGGCACCTGATCGTCGCCAATTGCAGAATATGTCTCAGAAAGAAAAAGAATCCTTTAAGGAGTACGCTCAGCACTGGAGAGAGCTAGCTGCTCAGGTGGAGCCACCCTTGGCTGAAAAGGAATTGAGTGGTTTGTTCATGGACACTCTTCAACCACTCTTTTGGGAAAAGATGATAGCCAGTGTATCATCTAGTTTTGCTTACCTAGTCACTATTGGAGAAGACTAGAAGAGGGTATCAAGAAAGGAAAGATTACCAATGCTGAAACCTTTAGTGGTGCTAAAAAGTATGTTGGGAATTTTCAAAAGAAGAAGGATGGTGACACCCATGCTGTTTTAGTTGAAGGGAAACCTCGTCGCAGACAACAACATTATGTAGCTGCAGTTGCTCCTGTTGTCAATGCTCAACCAGTTCAAGCTCCTCATCAGACTGTTAGACAAAATTAGAATTGCAATAGGGTTAACTTTGATCATATCCTGATGTCCTACACTGAGTTGTATCTATGTCTTGTAAAGAAAGGTTTGATTACAACAAGGGATCTACCTCCTCCTCCAAATCCTCTCCCAGCCGGCTATCGGGCTGATCTTCACTGTGAGTTCCATTCAGGTGGGGCAGGCCATAACTTGGAAGGTTGCTATGCATTGAAAGCTAGAGTACAAGAATTGGTGAACTCAAAGATTCTGACCTTTCTTGATGATAATCCCAATGTTGTCAACAATCCTTTGCCAGAGCATGCCAAGTGAAGTTTGAGTCAGTTCAAACGGATTATCTCCTAAAGCCAGTGTTTCAGACGGGATAGCTCATCCTTGTTGCTGATTAGTCACTAGGCCTTGTTTCTTTCTGCTTGCATTTTTCTTTGATTGTATTGATTGTTTGCTTTCGAACTTTATTTGTACTTTCATGGTAATTTCAATGAAATGAGCATTGCAATGTTTGATTCAATTCATTTATATCCACTGTGTGCATCTTTATGCTTTCTTTTTCACAAAACAAAAATATATCCCCTATTCACTTTCTTTATTAAGCTTTTTTTTATGAAAAGATTGGAGGGAGGATGATGAAAACGAAATACCTGAAATTGCTGGATTGTGTGCTTTTAATCAAAACTTGGCTGATGATGTACATGCATTGTTTCAACTCCCAAACACTGGATAAATAAGGAAGTTAATCCTTTGTCAACCCCTTCGAGCCTAGAAGGTGGAGTTTCTTTCTGTACAAAAAACCCCGTAATCTTAACTTGGGGATGGGTAGTTCTCAGTTAATTTAACTGTGTATTTAAACACAAGAGAATCATTGCAATCAAAAGCTTTCCTTCGCACACATCCAAGAAGTGTCGAAGATGTCTTTCAAATCCAAAGCCAATGATGGTTCACTGTAATCATTAAGCTAGGCAGCCACTATCTTTCAAAAAAATGAATGATGAAAAAATCAAAAGAAAAGCCCGCTAAGTCAAAACCTATGAAGGTGACTTAGGCAAAAATTAGGGCATCCCGCTGACTGTAAACTCAAATGACGCAGTTCAGGCAAAAGTTAGGGATAACAAAAGAAAAATCAAGAGGTTACCAAAATCCTCAAAGACAAAACGAGTTGACTGAGGTCCTCATCAAAAACAACAAAATGTTGTAAGAGAAGTGATTGCCATCTCAAAAATCCCTTGAGTCATCATCATAATAGTGTTACAATTCCAAAATCGCTTGGAACCTAAATGCATAGTTTGAATTAACTGAGCATAGGACTGGACATCATCACGAAAAATGGGTTTGGTACAAATAGACTTTGAGCCTATATCCTTTGTTTCAAAAATCCGTGAACCAGACCACGTTACAACCCTCAAAAGACCTAATTGAAGCCAGATTTCTTTTGAAAGCATACTACAGCAAGGTTGCGTAAATTGACTCCTATGTTTGTTGCCAATCATTTGCTTTGATGTCCTACCTTTGCTTTATCTTTCATTTTGAATGTCTTAACCGCCGTGTTTTGACAAGTGGTTCATTTTGCTTTACATCAATAATATCATTCCAAAAATGATTTTTGATTTCAAAATTGCATCGCGCTTTGCATTAAAATTACCATGTTTGTTTGAATAAACCTATTTGCAGGAAAAATTTCCTCATCAAGAAATTTCAAACAGTTGAGAAACTTGGTTAGTGATCCTATCAGGAGCATATTGCTTCCAGATACTATTGTAAGCCAGTTCAAGATTTATTGCTCAGTGCAAGTTATTCTCAGATTTGGTTAACCAGAAGATCTCTTTCAAGACCCATACTGAGTTTAACCTTCTCAACAGTCATTTCAAGAACTGAAGCCATGATCAGTTCATCTTCTGCAATAGTCAAGCTGAAGCCATGATCAGTTTATCCTCAACATTCGTGTCAAGAATTGAAGCCATGATCAGTTCATTTTTCCCATGCAGCAGTCAAACTGAAGCCATGATCAGTTTATCCTCATTATTCAATCAATCTGGGGCAGTCTTCTTCAAGAATCCTCAAGATGTCTGTCCTAAAAAGACCATCAGCCTAATATAATTCATAAGTGTGACAGAGATGTGTTCAACATCTTCTCTCCAAGTAGAGTGGGTAGTGTTCCCTGTGTTGAGGAATCAGAGTTTCATTCTTCCCTCACAAAAGAGTCTATCTCGGTTGTCCCTATCATATGAATTGCATACATAAATCATTCATATATCATACATAGAAAGATTTTCATAGCTCGAAGCGTGTTTCGTGCTCATATGCATTTCCCTAAGTCATGTTGCTATCAACATATTACCTTGTGATCAAAGTCCAACTTACTTGGCGCCTACCAAAGCTTTTACATGCCTTTTCATTCAGTGCCATTCCTGAATGTTGTCGTTTCCCTGTGCATCTAGTGCTATTCTGGGATCTTTGTTTTTCTTTCACTCCAGTGCCATTCCTGGATGTCTGTCTCTTTTGATCTCCAGTGCCATTCCTGGATATCTTGTTCCTCTTGTTTCTCCCAATGCTATTCCTGGAAGTTCTGTCTCTCTCTTGTAATCCCCATCATATTTGCTTGGATATCTTTCAGTGCCATTCCTGAAAGTTTTATCTGTCCTTTCAGTGACATTCCTGAAAGTCCATGCTCTTTATTCAATACCAGTTTTGGATATCGTGAACTGTTTTTATCCAATGCCATTCTTGGATGCTTTTGATGAATTTTTCAGAACTTTTCTCACTTCATCCAATGCCATTCTTGGATGTTGAGATTCCTTTTATCCAATGCCATTATTGGATCTTTCTTATCCTTAGCTTTTACTTTGTGCTTTAGGATAGTCACTTCTTCTCCACCCATTCTTCAATTTTCAAAACTTTCTTCCTTTTTCAAAACTTTCTTGATTTCAAACTATCACCTCTTTCATAATCAAACCTTGACTTTGTCAAGTGATTTTACTCTTTTCTTTTCATTTCTTAACAAATGCTAAACTACATAAGCATATTGACACCTTTTTCAAAAGACTTAAAAAAACATCAAACTCATCAAACTCTCTTTTTGTGCCCTTGTGCACTTTTTCCTTTAACTTTTTCATAAGTTTAGACATGATTAATTTCTTTAAGCGGAATTATTCGTTTGGAAATGACGACTTGTCTTTACACTTAAAATCAACCAAAACAAAAAAATTTCATTCTTTGTACCACGAACAACGAGGTTTTGATCCTACATTTTACTTCGTGGGTACGTAGGCATGAGGCGATAAGTCTCTCCAAACACAAAAATATTAAAAACAATTTCTCTTCTTATCTCCTTAATCACTTTTCAAGCAAACATTTTCAAACCAAAAGCGGCAGATATTTCAAAGGGTTCCTATAGAGTACTATAGACGTTTTGGGTGCTAACACATTCCTATTGCGTAACCAACCCCCCTTACCTAGTCTCTGTTCACTTGTTCTTATTGTAGAGCTTGTGTAGGTTTTGTTCGCTCTTTTTCCTTTCCTTTTTGGATGAAATAAAAGTGTGATGGCGACTCTTGCTTTTCGAGTTAAGTTAATCAATAACTTACACTCACGATTTTGCCGCTACAACGGCTACTTGCGAGCCAATGTTCAAATTACTAAGAAAAAAATCAATTGGTCAAATGGAACAATGATTGTCAAGAAGCATTTGACAAAATTAAACAATACTTGATAGAACCACCGATCTTAGTACCGCCGTTCCTGGTAGGCCATTGATCATGTATCTCACCGTTCTCGATGAATCAATGGGATGTATATTGGGTCAACATGATGACACTGGTAGAAAAGAACATGCAATTTACTATCTAAGCAAGAAGTTCACTGATTGTGAGACCAGATACTCACTTTTAGAAAAAACTTGTTGTGCTCTTGTCTGGGCTGCTCGATGCCTACGACAGTACATGATTTGCCATACTACTTTATTGATATCCAAGATGGATCTGATAAAGTACATATTCGAAAAGCCTGCTGTCTCTGGAAGGATTGTTCGGTGGCAGATGCTGTTAATTGAGTATGATATCCAACATGTTACCCAGAAAGCAATAAAAGGGAGCGTCTTGTCTGACTACCTTGCTCATCAACCTGTAGAGGGTTATCAACAAATGAAGTTTGATTTTCCCGATGAGGATGTTCTGTTTATCAGAGACTATGAGACTCCAGACCCTGACATAGGACCTGAACCAGGGGCGTGATGGACGCTCGTGTTCGACGGTGCCTTCAACTCTAAAGGTCGTGGAATCGGTGCTATCCTTATCTCTCCAACAGGTTTTCACCTCGCCTTCATTGCCAGATTATGCTTTGCATGCACCAACAATATGGCTAAATACGAAGCATGTATCTACGGTATTGAAGCGACAATTGACATGAGAATCAAGATTCTTGAGGTCTATGGAGATTCTGATTTGGTTATTGGCCAAGTCAGAGGGAACTTTGAAACTCGGGATTCTAAGCTGGTTCCGTACCAACAACACATAGCTAAATTGATTCCTTACTTTGATGAGATTTCTTTTCATCATATCCCTAGGGAGGAAAATCAATTAGCTGATGCTCTTGCCACCCTGGCATCCATGTTCAAGGTCAAGTGAAAGAATGAAGCTCCTCATATCTGCATTGATCATTTGGACGAACCAGCACACTGTTTAGCAATTGAGGACGAGTCTGATGACAAGCCTTGGTTCTACGACATTAAGAGATATATGGAAAAACAGGAATATCCCGAGGGTATCACTATCACTGACAAGAAGGCTCTTAGGCGGCTCTGCACCAAATTCTTCTTAAGTGGTGGTGTACTGTACAAGAGGAATTATGATTTTGTGTTGCTCAGATGCGTGGATAGACACGAAGCATACGCGATCATAAGGTCCATACATGAAGGCTACGAGGGTGTACATGCTAAAGGTCCTGCCATGGCCAAGAAGATCCTTCAAGCTAGGTATTATTGGAAAACAATGGAGGTAGATTGTTACAACTTTGCCAAATCTACGTAGACAAGATCCACGTGCCTCAAACTCCATTGAATGTTTTGACTTCACCTTAGCCATTCTCTATGTGGGGTATATATATGATTGGAATGATCGAGCCGAAGGCTTCCAACGGTCACCGATTCATTCTAGTTGCTATCGACTACTTTACCAAGTGGGTTGAAGCTGCTTCTTAAACGAATGTTACACGCCAAGTGGTTGCCAGATTCATCAAGAAAGAGATAATTTGTCGCTATGGCATTCCTAGCAACGTTATCACTGACAATGCAAGCAACCTAAACAATAAGATAATGAAGGAGCTGTGTCAAGAATTCAAGATCGAGCACCACAACTCTCCACCATATAGGCCCAAGATGAATGGCACCGTCGAAGCAACAAACAAAAACATCAAGAGGATTGTCTAGAAAATGGTCAAGACATATAAGGATTGGCATGAAATGCTTCCTTTTGCACTACATGGCTACAAAACTTCAGTCCGCACTTCTACTGGGGCAACTCCATATTTGCTTGTGTATGGTATGGAGGCTGTTTTACCTATTGAAGTCAAGATTCCTTCGCTCAAAGTCATCATGGAAGCAGGTCTCGATGAAGCTGAATGGGTTCAATCCAGATATGACCAGCTGAATCACATTGAAGAGAAGCGCCTTACATTCGTTTGTCATGGTCAGTTATATCAGAGACGCCTCAAGCGAGCTTTTGACAAAAAAGTTCTCCCTCGAGCGTTCCTTGAAGGCGAACTCGTGCTCAAGAGATATTCACCTGTTCATTCGGATCCACGTGGCAAATGGGCTCCTAATTACGAAGGACCTTTTGTTGTCAAGAAGGCCTTCTCAGGCGGAGCCCTGATCCTCACCACCATGGATGGGGAGGAGTTTCCATCGCCCGTGAACTCCGATACAGTCAAAAAATATTATGCCTGAAAAAAATGAATAGTAGCCTGCTAGATTGACATCCGCAAGGACAATCTAGGCAAAAATGGGTGTCCCGATGGACCAAAAAAAAAGAAATGTCCATGCAAAAGTTAGGGACAATGAAAAAAATAATAATAACAGCCCGCTAAGTTGAAAACCCGAAAGGGCGACTTAGGCAAAAATGGGTATCCCGGTGGACGAAAAAAAATGTAGAAAAATGTCCAGGCAAAAATTAGGGATAAAGGCATTGACTGTGAACACTTGAGCCTCTCTTCATCATAGCTGGACCTCAGTTGGTAACAAAGCATCCGAATCATCATCAACTAATGCAAGGCGTTGGAACCTGGACTTACAGTGGATGGTAGCCAATGTTGTAATCAATGCAAGATATGATTCCCTTTGCCATTTACATTTGTTTTTTAATTTTATTGCAAATTTCCTCATCAAGAATTTTTGCATCCTTGTACACATCTTATGTACATATTTTTCACATTCAATAAAAATGCATCATTCAATTTCTCAATCGTTTTCTTTCCAGTATTTTGTTTGCAAAATAAGCAATTATTTGTGATCGCATAATACCATAAAACGTTGAGAATAATAAAAGGCTAAATCAATTGAGAAAGCATTATGCATTGCATTTTTTACTAGTAATTCCTGCAGGATAATAAGTAATATCCATTGGTAAGCCTAATGCCCGACTCCACCGTAATGGTTCTTTGAGGAGGATGTTGTTTCCCCAACAGAGCTTTCATCTCCCCAGAAAGTGCCATTATGGTTCTTTGGAAAGGTTGTTTACTTCCTATTTCCCCGATAGATCCATAATGTCCCTGGCAGAGTGGCCAAATGATGCATTTCAATCGGAGAACTGATTGATTAATTTCCCCATCATGGGTCACACATTATTCCCCAACATGTTGCATTCCAACAGCGGTACGATTTGGTTCCTCGTCTTCCCAAGCAAAGAAGATCCTCTGAACCTTGTGAATTCCTCAGACGGAGTCAGTCAGGATATCCACAACAGGGTCAGTGGCAATTTGGAACTTGGAATTTCCTGGTTTCATTCTCCAGTAGAGTTGGTCGTGATGAAGAGATCATCCCGATTTCTCTTATCCCCGATAGTCCTAATGGGGATAATCTAGAAGTTTGAAACTTCTCGATTTCTTCCCTAGCGGAGTTGTCGCCATTCAGGAGCTTTTCCTCAGCAGGGTCTGTTTTCATCTGTGGGTTCTTTCCATAGCTGAGAATGTCGAGTTTGTTTTGCTGCAATCTTCGCCTAGACCACCGCGCATTATTTCGACCTATACTTTTACATAGCATGATATCAAGCATCATGTAGGATAACACATACATGACATATGCATCGAGCATACTCCCTTTTTTTTGGCCCGATTCATCTCTCCAGCAGATATTTAGCCAAACTTCGCACTTATCAACCCTCAAAACATTAAACTCTTCTTTTGTCGCCATCGGCCAAATTTTCGAGCTACTCTTTTATTTAATCCCCTTCTACCCCGAATCATCGAAAAGCTCGCGCAATTCGGACATTCAGGTCCAAGTGGATTAAATAGGGGCAGCTGTCGTAACCCAAAATTCGACCTCCCTTTTTACCTTTTGCATAGGCATGTACATTCGCATCGCTAGCATACGCATTCACACTTTTTCCTTTATGTTTTGATTGCAGGAATATTCAGGTTTCCAAGATCGTTTAATCGCATCCTCGCAAGGTCATCACATTATCAAAACAAGCACAAAATAAGGGTTTCTATGCCCATTTATCAAAGCAAGAGGTCAAAAATCTGAACCGTGGCAACAACATCATTTTTCAGGCAAATTTTGGAAATTTTGACTTGGTTAATCGATTAACCATTTGCATTGCAAATGTGTTAATCGATTAACGCGTGCAAATTTTGCATAATTTGCTGCTTTTTCAAGACATCAACTTTCCCTCCACATTTTTGGTTTCTACATTGGTCTAGTAGCATGTGGAACATTCTGGAGTATTCAAGAATTCACCTACATTTGTTCCAATGCATCATTTTCAAATAAGTGCACCATGTTCCTTGTTTTCCAAGCATAACAACCTTTGGATGTTGGAGCTCACATTGGGATTGTTACCGAGTTGGTTCTAACTAACCGAGTTAACTACCTTGACTCAGTGAGTCAAGTGTAACTAACTCCTAGCCTAGTTCTAAACCCAAAGCTAAGTCCAAAGCTAGCTCTAAGCCGCTCACACTCCTAACCAAAAGTCTATATAAACAAGCTCTCCATCACTTTTCAAGGGGGGAGAATTACAATTCACCATTTCACACAAACCTCCCACATTTCAATCTTAATTCTCTCACATTTCTCTTTGAAGTTTGCTGCAACTTCTTCATTTTCATCTCAATCTTCTCTCCCAAACCACACTAGAGCTCAAATCCACCATTAAAGAGTAGCAACTTTCACATTGAAATTGCTTTCTCTTGAGCTTAAGCCTCCATCATTTAGCATTTATTGATTGGATTTCTAGAATCACAACAAGTTCTACTTCAATTCAAGTGTTCATATCAATCAATTCGGTGCAAATTCGATCTCGGTGCATTTTTGCGTTTTTTGCTCGGTTTCGCTATGGTTTAAAGTGCAAGAACAAGATTCTCTGGTTTTCTTGACTTTTTCTCTCTAAATTTCACTCACAACAATTACCAAGCTAATTCTCCGGCTTGTAGGTTGGTAGATCTTACTTTAATCACTATTTCGATCATTTTCGTACGTTTACGATGTAATATCGATCGTTTTTCGGTTTGATTTGCCATGCAATTGCTTGATCTTTGAGCTCTATGTTTTTGCTTTCAATTTGTGTTTAATTGCTCATACATGTTATAATTTTTGTGCACAAGTGTGAACTATGACATGTGGATGTTCAATTAAGTGATTAAGAGGGGAAAAGCACTTTTGAAAACTGATTTTCAGCCCCTGTTACAGTGTTAATCGATTAACACTTTGCAGTGCAAAAGTGTTAATCGATTAACCAGTGTTATTTTGCTATTTTTCAAGTGTTAATCGATTAACATTTTGCAATGCAAAAGTGTTAATCGATTAACACTGAACCAGAATGCCATATTTGCCTATTTTTCAAGCTTTCTTGATATTCTTTCCTCATTTAACTTCCATGGCTTGATATACTTGATACTTGTGGATGTTTTATGAATGGTTTAACCTCTGTTTAAAGTATGCTTGACAACTTTCAATGATCGGTTTTTTTTGCATTTATCGATTATTTACAAGTTTGGAAGTGTTTGAGCATGAACATCTTTTGACCACATAACATGGTTTTGTGTTGCATATTTATTGATCATTTGGTACTGTTTGCACTCTCTCTCTTTGTTTTGCATTAAGTTCTTTCTTGATGGATGAACTTAATCTTGTATAATCAATAATTCACACATTTGGCTTTAATGTTTTTTCATTCTCTTTGGAAAATTGTTAGCTTATCATTTCCCCTTGATTAATTGATCGAAACCATGTTTCGATTAGTTGATCCCTCCCTTTCCCTTTCTTTAGGATCTCTTTAGAGCTTCTCTTTCTTGATCCCCCGCAGAGTTGGAGCTGTTATGCTATCCATTTCACAATGCACTGGAACACTGTACAAATTGGAGCTGTTACTTTATCCGTTTCAATTTATGCACTACACCCTGTGTGTTAGGGAAGGAATAAAAAGGGAGAATTCCTACTCTCATTCTGACTACTTCAGGTAGGGGACGAATTACCCTGTGCCTGGCATAGTCATCTCTATCTCCAGGCGGTAGCGTATATTTTTTCCCAGTCGAGTCGATCTTGTTCACTCTTACCACTTTCAATATCTTTTGATCAATCACCTCTCTTTGGGTTAAGATCATTGTTCTTGTGCTATTAAACTCTCTTTGTTTCAATACCTTACTTCTTTTCTTGTGGTCACTCATTGCTTTTTGATTCCCCTGAAGAGCTTCAATCTCTTTTCTTCGGTTAATCACAATCTTTCTGTTAAAACCGAATCCCCAGGAGTTCGCAACCTTTTCTCGGTTCTTCTCCCTTTGTTTGGTTAATCACTGCCTGTCAAGTAAAACACCAATTTGCATTCCTTCTTAGTTAACCATAGTCTATCTGTTAATACACTGAGTTTCCTCTCGGGTTAATCACCTTCTCTTGGTTAATCACCCTATTTTTCAGTTAACCACAACAGTCTGTTAAAATAGTGAACCTTTTCCAGTTAATCACCTTCCTTTGGTGAATCACTCTCCCTTTTTTTTCGGTTTATCACAGTCTTTCTATTCATACCGAATCCTCAGTAGTTAGCAACCTTCTCTTGGTTCGAATACTTGCACCCTTGGGTTTGTAACCTTTCTTTGGTTCAAATACCATTTCTTCGGCCAGGTACAGTTTGTTCAGTCAGGGTACCAAACTCCTTTGGGTCACGACCTTCGCTTGGTCCCGCACCCGTCCTTTGGGTCACGACCTTCGCTTGGTCTCACGCCCGTCCTTTGGGTCATGACCTTCGCGCGTTCCTACACCCGTTCTTTGGTTGATCACAGTTTTCCTGTTTAAACCAATGCCCATCTCTCCCTGCAGAGTTGCAATCTTTGCTTTCTTCGGTTAACCACTGTTTATAAGTTAATCTACCGAAATCCCCTTTAGAGTCAAACACCTTCTCCTGGTTCAGTACTCTCACTTTTGGTTCATCACAACTTGTCTGTTAACACCAATTCTTTATTCTTTATCCCCATCGGAGTCTTAATCTCTCTTCCTTCGATTAACCACTGCCAGTCAGTTAACATATCGAGTCCTCTTTTCTTGGTTTCAACACTATTCCTTTGTTTGGATCCCCAGTAGAGTCCTTGGTATTATTCTTGCTCCTTTATCTTCTTAGTTTCGACACCATTCTTACACTTTATCCCCAGTTTAGTCGCTATCTTTTCTTTTGCTCTTCGTTCTTGGTTTTGACACCATTTCTTTGGAACCCCCAGTGGAGTTTCTTTCTTTCTTTTGTTCTTGGTTTTGACACCGCTTTCCTTTTCTTTTTTTTTTCTTTTCCTTTTCCGTCTTAGTTCCACAAACTACGGAAGCTCTGATTCTGCATTCTTTCGAATGTATGATACGTAGGCACGAGATCGCGATGATCTTGGCGAGCACCCTTCCACCCTTCTTCTATTCTTCTATGTCCCCTGGTTCCTTTGAACTACGACGCTCTGATTTCCTCATTGCATTATGAGGGTACGTAGGCACGAGGGCCCCAATCCTCCGCGAACATTTTCTATCTTTCTTTCTTTCTTCCTTTCTTTCTATTTTCTTCTCTCTCTCTCTCTCTCTCTCTCTCTCTCTATCTCTCTCTCTCTCTCCCTCTCTCTCTCTCTCTCTCCCTTCTTTTAGCTAGAAGCTTTTAGATAGATAACCCATCCAAGCCTAGAAGCAAGCGAAGTGGTTCCTGTCGAGTATGACGGATGCGTAAGGTGCTAGTACCTTTCTTTCGCATAACCGACCCCAGTTCCCGTTTCTTTCCCCTTGGGTTTTATCGATATTTTCCCTGTCCTTCGGGACTAAATAAAGTTTGGTGGCGGCTGTGTGTTATCTTTGAGTGT
Organism: Lathyrus tuberosus; assembly: GCA_022829125.1. Lineage (NCBI taxonomy): Eukaryota > Viridiplantae > Streptophyta > Magnoliopsida > Fabales > Fabaceae > Lathyrus > Lathyrus tuberosus. Next base: position 13,385,593 of record JALAZF010000048.1, read on the forward strand.
GCGATTCACTCGGGTATAAACCAGCCATCTTCAGACCGCATTTGTCTCCCCCTCTTTCTTTTTATGGAAATTATGGGAGGTTTCCTGTTGTTGCCACTGTTTGAATTGTTTGAAGAACTAATCACCTTGCCACTCTTCAAACCAGCTTCCACTTTCACACCCACAGCTACAATGCCAGCAAAATTGGTGGTAACGCTACTAATCATCCTTTCATAAAATTCGGGCTTCACAGTGTCTACGAACAAATCAGCTAGTTCTTTCTCGGACAATGGAGGTTCCACTTGGGAAGCAGTTTCCCTCCAGCGTTGAGCATATTCTTTAAAGGACTATGAGTTGTTCTGAGACATACTTAAAAGCTGCCTACGATTAGGGGCAAAATCCATGTTAAACTTATAATGTTTCACAAAAGCATATGACAGATCTTGAAAACTGTGAATTCTGGATTGGTCCAAACCCATATACCATTTAGCAGAGGCTCCTTTCGAGCTATCCTGAAAACAGTGGATCATTAGCTTGTCATTATCCACGTATGCTATCATTCTTCTATAGTACATGATCAAGTGCGACTTTAGACACATCGTGCCTGAATACTGGTAGAAGCTTGGAGTCTTAAACTTCAGTGGAATCACTAAACCAGATACCAAACACATATCTCTAGCATCAGTACTAAAGATGTTACTGTCTTCTATTGCTATAATCTTTCTTTGAATGGTTTCCACACTTTCCTTCAGCCTTTCATGATGCTCGTTCCCTTCTTCAGACCCTTCGGGGAAATCATAAACCTGTGTTGGATTGTGGAAAATGGGGTGCACTTGAGCTTGCACAGCTGGTGGAGTAAAGTTTGGGACAACTTGAGGATTCTCATGCCCCATAGGAAGAGCCTGTTATGTAGTTGTAGTAATTGGCAGAGGTACAAAACCATACGGTAAACCAAACGGTGGCACAACAGTAGTGTTGACATTTGTAGAAGGTTCCACAGTTGGAGTGACAATCTCGGAGACCACGGTGGTCTGAGTATCCATCTTCGCTTTGATAACTTTTAGGACTTCCATGATCTTCCCTACGCTTCCTCGTAAATCATCCATTTCATTGTTGACCTTATCCAATTCAATGTTATGCTTAGACATCCTTTGGCAAGCTTGGGCTCTAGTGTTGTATCTGCGTCGGAGATTCAGTGTGACGGTTTCTGAAGACAAGATGTCGGGATGAGACACGACAAGAAAGAATGCACATGTTACGACATGAATGAATGATGCAAATGCAAATTCAAGCAATGCAACCAAGGAACTCAAAAAATAAAATTTTGCAAACATTGTAGATATCGAGGATACATCCTAAAACAACTCATTTCATTAGTCATTTTGCAAGTTTTACAAAATAGGCGGTACACCTCCAAAGTCCATTACATAAGCAAGTAGAAATACAACATAAAAGGAAATTAAGAATCTAATCCACTTGATGATGGTCCTTCTCCTCCACGGAGCTCCTTTATGAGTTTGTCAATTTGTTCTTGCATCTTTGCTTTGTCAAGGGTCAGCTCCTCCAATGCCTTCTTCATCTTCAACTCCTCGCTTGTAGGGACTGCAGGAGGCTTATGACGTGGATAAGGCATCCTCATCACGAGGGCTGTTCTACGGGCCCAATCCAAGCAAGCTTCTGTGACAGTACAATCAGGATTTCCTAATGCAGTCCATCTTTGTTTGTTTATGCAATGCCAAGCACGTGCAATTTTGGCTCTAAGCTCAAGGTTTTCTCCTTTTTCAAGAAAAAGTCTCGTCAGGTTGTTAGGATCAGGTTCTTCCTCCATTGGGTGACCAAGTTGTCGGTGAGCGAGAACGGGGTTATAACTGATGCATCCCTTTCTGCCAACAAGAGGCACATTGGGGAAGTCCCCACGGCTGTGAATCATAAGGATCCCCCCATATATCGGATCGTACCACTTGATATCTGAATGTGTAAGCTCCATGAGTCTCTTGGACTAAATTGAATTGTCTTTAACATCCCAGAAGGTTGCGGTCCTCGGTAGGTGCAAAATAAAACACCTATAAAAGAAAGCAACACAACAAACGATATGTCCTTCTTCTCGCAGATTCTTTGAGTGAATGACATGATAGGCATCAGCCAACAGAGTGGGAACCAGATTCTTGAGCATAAAAATCTGGATGGCGTTCGACAAAGTCTTCGATGTTGGGAAATAGGAACAGTCCATAACCCAACAATGCAAAGGTGGACTCAAAGAGCACATTGTTCTTCCTATCAGCAAAATACCGAGCCTTCTCAAACAAGAACTGAGCAGGCAAACCAGAAAGTCCTCCTTTGATAGTCAAGTAGGCTCGGACGTCAGACAACCTTAGTCTCGTTCCTCTTGCAATATCCTTCTCACTGAGTTCATCTTCTAATCTGGAGAATGGAGGGGAATCATTGACAGGGAGACCCATCATAGCAGAGTATTCTTCCAAGGTCGGCATCAACTGGTAATCAGGAAACACGAAGTAATGATAAATGGGATGGTAGAGCTGAACCAACGTCTCTAACAGTCCTTCAGCCCTTTGAAGCTTCAACAGCGGGAGAATTCTTCCATATCTTTCTGAGAAAGCCAATGGGTCTTCAATCAGTTCTCCTAGTTTCTTTAGTTGCTCAACATTAGGAACCACGAAGGTGTACGACCAAGTACCTTTCTTTCCAAAATCCATCCTACAATGTCTGCAAAACAGGTTTCAGTTCCTTGATAAGGTTAGCAGGAAAATGCACAATGCAATGCAAATGCAGTTGGTTTTAAGGAACACATCAGAAACATTTTAAAAAGAAACTTCAATTCATTAATAGTGAGAAAAGTTACAACTTCAAAGTACAATTCAAGAAGCTCAAAATACAAAGAGGGAAAAACAGCTAGGCCTAAAGAATCCCAAGTAGTCCTATCTAGAAAGGCTCTACTCCACGCATCCTCTTTTGCCTTTTTAGCTTGTCATTCTCCAGGTTCAGCTTGTCAATAATTCCTTTCCAAGCGCCAGATGTCGGAGGAACACTTGAATACTCGTGAGTACTGGAAGTTGGTTGTACGCTAGAGAAAAATAAATTCTCTTACACCACGTGTCTATCTACTACACGTCACTCAAGCAACTCAATTAAATCATCCTTCTCTTTCAGCTGTTTCTTCATCTCCATCTGTTCATCATAGATGGCATGGCACTTCCCTTCCCAAGTGTCTCGTTCAAGTTTCATCCTTGCCAAAGTTTCCTGATATTCCTCCATGTGCTCAATAGGAATGTATAGCATGCGATTTTTGTCAATGACACGACCACCTTACCGCAATGGTTGGAATTGGGTGCTACTTTCTGATTTCTTATTTATCCTATGAAGCTGGAAAGGAAAGGGAAGCTATCTAAAACTAACCTTGCACGCAAATGTTTTTCTTTAACAAATGCTAAGAGATTGGGGGGTCGGGGTCAGGTTATACAAAGAGAAGTTGTCAATTACCCAATGTATATATGGTTATCCATAGATCTTCTTTGGCATGTTTAAATACTTTCTGGTGTTTATCTGTTATGGGTTGGGAAAGTTTTTCCTTTGGGAGTGTTGAGAGGATGTTTTTGTTGTTTTTGGTAAGGTACTGGACCTAAAGTTTTTGATATGTGTGCTCGCTAAGATTTCGCATTCTTATGCCTACGTATTCCCGTTAAAGAGAACTAGGAAGTCAGAGTAATCATAGTTCCTCCTATTCTATGGGAGGAAAAGATATTTGGTGTCTTGTTTAAAGCCCAAGATTGAAGCTAAAGGTTATTTGTATCTTGTTCAAAGCTCAAGATTGAAGCTAAAAAAGGTTTGACTGAGAGAGAAATTGTCATCTCTAAAGGGAGATATCTCACATGTTCATCACAGTTGTTGAAGGATTGGTTATAAAGGGGAGTACTTTAACTGGAATGTATGGAATCCAGCAATGCCATAACTTCCTTTATAAGGGAGATGTCCTGAAGGAATAAACTTTTAACTCCGTGTAGAGCAATGTCATTTTTCCTTAAGAATCTTCCATGCTAAGAGAGGGACATTGGCGTGGATGTAAATAATCCAGAGGCTTGCCACTTACAGCAATTAGATGAAAGATGAAGTTTACCAGGATAAGAGATAGACTACAGCTTGGATTTTTGAATCAACAAGTGTGCCACTTACAACAATTATCTGGAATTAGGGTTTTTTGATTGTCTGTTTTGATGTGTGATATATAGAGAAATGTCTTCCTACATAAAGAACTCTTAATTTCCTCTGAAGGGATGTTGATTTTTGTGTGCCTTGCTCAAAGCCCAAGGTTGAAGCTAAAAGGTTGACTCTGCTTAGGGAGTTTTTATATTTGTCTTGTACAAAGCCCAAGATTGAGGCTGAAAGAAAGTTGACTCTACTGGAGAGGTTTTTATCTGTCTTGTACAAAGCCCAAGATTGAGGCTAACTCTACTGAGGAAGAATCATTATACAAAGCCTAAGAGGAGGCTGGTTGGGGAAATTCTTTTATGAAGCCTAAGAGGAGGCTAGCTTTTGCTGAGGATTGTTAAAATCCAGAGACAGGTCCAATATGTATTGGGGAATCCAAAGATTTTACTCTTGCTGGGGATTTATAGTATCAGATATCATGAGGTTCTGATTCAGTTAAGGTTTTATTTATGGTAAAGGTTTAAACTTTGAGTATGAAAACCTATGGAGGTTTCAAACTCTGCTGGATATTGATGAAATGATTAGGGTTTTTTCCTGTGCTTTTAGGAAACTTGAGGGTTTCTTTGAGATCCAAGAGGAGATGAGACTTTCCAAGTCTGCTGGTATGAAGAGGTTAACTCTTAGTTGGAGAATGATCTTTGTATGATGCCCAAGAGGAGGCTACAATGGTCTGATGTCTTGGAATTCTGACTCTCCTGAGGATTGAACTAGCAAAAGATGACTAAGTTCTGTCCTATACCTGTAGGAGGCCTTTGGGTCCTTGTACTAAGCCCAAGAGGAGGCTGAGAACTTCTAAGAAGCCTGAGGGTCCTTGTATAAAGCCCAAGAGGCGGTTGGGGATGCTTTTAGGAAGCCTCTGGGTTCAAGCCAGAGAAAAGTTCAAGAAAGGTTTCACCGGGAATTAATCCTTTCTTTACTGAACAGTTATAAGGTTTGAAGAAATTCAAGAGAGGTTTGACCGGGAATTAATCCTCTCTGGGGAAATGAATTTCTTGTACACACTTTCTAAGTTGTGACAGTCTTGAGAAAAGTTTCATCGGGAATAATGCATTTCTCTGTTCCATATTGTATAAGCCCAGGAGGAGGCAAGACTGTATCTGGAATTTCCTATGGGGAACTAATTTTGATTGTGTTGAAAGAGTAATCATTGGCTTGATCTAGACCTAGACCTAATTTGCTAGGGAAAAACTCTAAGCAAGTATATATATATATATATAAACAAGTATATTGAGAAGAGATAGTGGAATTCATAGTTGTGCAAGCCCAAGCATAGCAACTTTAATTGTATGGTTAGTTATTCAAGAAATTGAAGAAAGTTTTGGTAAAACTTAGAATTTGAATCTAAATCAAAAGGAAACTTGTTTAAAAGGAAGTTTGAGGCTTATATTTAAAGAGAGGCCCAAAAGTGTTTCTTTTGAAAAAGCGAGGATCACATCGTAGTTTTGAAAACCACAGAGGAACTTATACAACGTCTGAGGCCCAAATTATTTGTACAAAGGGGCTGGGTCTTACACTCTATTAGAGGCTCAAGGAGTGTTTGAAAAAGGAAGAAACTTGGGACTTACAACACAAGGGGAGGCCCAGATGATTTTTCTGTTTAAAAGGCGACGATCGCGCTGCGGTTTTTGAAAGCACAATGGGACTTATACAATGATTGAGGCCCAAAATGGTTTATTTACAATGGGATGAGACTTACACTCTATCAAGAGGCTCAAAAGTTTTAAAAAGAAGAGAGAATGAGACTTATAACTCAGGGAGAGGCCCAGATGAAAAACAGTGATTGCACCGTCGTTTTGAAAATCGTATCGGGTCTTAAACAATGATTGAGGCCCAAAAAGTTTGTGTGTAACAATGGACGGGTCTTGCTCTCTATTAGAGGCCCAAAAGTTTTTGAAATGAAGTTTGAAAATTTTTAAATTAAAAGAAACCCTAATTTTAATAAAAATATATAATTTTCGAAGGAAATTAAATATAAAATATAAAATATATTTAAAATCAAGTGGCAAGCTTTGAAAAATATTTTTAAAAATCATTTTTAATCACATGAAGACTTGAAATTCAATTAGTTTTGAAAAATCAGGTGAGAATTTCATTTAAAAATGTTTGAAAACAAATAAAATAAAATTAATTACAAAAATTCAAACTATATTAAATAAATAATATAAATTCAATTTTTTTTTGTGGAATAAAATCTTTCAACATTTTTGTGAATTTTCAAAAAATGAAACAATAAAAAATAATTAAAAATGAGAGAGAAATTAATTAAGAAAAATCATAAAAAATATGAAAAATAGCAAAAAATGAGAAAATAGCAAAAATGGTCTGGGTGGGTCTTGAACCGGCGACCTCCAACCAAACACATGCGCGCTGCAACCACTCGGGTGGTGATACATCCTTGTATCAAAACCACCCCATGAATACATAAGGGTGACCTGAATTTCAGGTCAGACCAAGGCAAAAAACCAAGTTTTGGTGGATTTGCATGAAGGCCATAACTTCCTCAATTCTCCATGAAATTGGATGAAATTTAGATGGATCCTGCCTAGAATTTCATGATGAATCCAATGGTGCTTTTAAAATTTTCAAAAGATTCCCACATTTTAAAATTCGATAGTGGTTTCAAAAATAAGTCAAGATTTGCATGTTCTATGCTATCACATCATACAAGCAATAATAGCATGGTGGATTGGTTCAAACACAACACATATGATATGTATGAGATATCTATGATCAATGGACATCAAAGCAATGCATAATTTAAAGAGTTCAAGTTATCATGCACTTACCTCTTGAAGCTCCTTGTGCTATCTTTCAAGATGCTTGTGCCAGAAGTGATCCAATGCCTTAGACACCTTTGATTAATCCCTTAGAAGCTTTTAGAATGATCAAAACCAGCTGGAATCCTCAGGAACAAGAATTGGCTCTTTCTTGCAAAAGTGGCAAAAATGACCAAAATGCTATCTCACTCAAATGATGTTACAGTTGAGGGAAACTTGTTGGAACAATTTAAGGATGATATTTGAAGAGTGTTTGAGGGGTTATTTGGTTTTGAAAGTGATTGGATCAAGGCATGGCTTGAAAAATGCAAAAAAGTCAAAATTTGAGGTTTTGGAGGTTGACTTTCTGATTTTGGTGTTTCAGATCAAGGATGAGTGTTTGAACAGCTTATATATGATACATTGGATGTGTTTGGATCATGAGATGTGGTGGAATTGCTCTCTAACTCAAAATTCATTGGTGACTTGTAAAAGAAGGCATTTTAGCATAATGAGAGAGATTTTGAGGAAAGCAAGTGTTGTTGTGCTTTGGTGTACTCAAACTGACCAAAAATGATGTCTACTTATAGTGGAGCAAGTTTGTTTTGGCTGCAATAGTGAATGGTGGCTGGTACAGGCCTTTATCCAATGGTGATCAAATGGAATCTCAAGTCTCCTCTAGCCATTGACTTGAGATTAGGGAGCAGGCCTATGGTCTTATGTTGCTTGAGTTTATCTTGACTCATTTGGTTGATCATGGACTGATACATGCCAGCTCTATGCATCCTTTAAATGCTTCATGACAAATTTGAAAGTTTTGGATTTTGAACTTTGAATGCTACTTGCCAAATGATGAGGTTTTTGACTTGTAAGGCTCTATGATGTTGTAGCTCTGCAGAGATCATGTTCATTGCACTTTAGAAACTTGTCTTGTATGGTGACAAGGGTTGCTAAGTCTTGGAAATGCCAAAATCGTGTGGCATGTAAAAAGCTGTCTTGTGAAAAACAGTTTTGGAGGTACCATGTTTCCATGCTTGTAACTCCCTACTCAAGTTGAATTAGGATGAGTTCTTGTACATTTTGGAGAGCTCTCATGACATGGTTTAACTTTGATGTCCATAAATGGACCTGTTTCAACTTGGATCAAGGTGAAAAATGGCCTCCAAGTTAGTGACAAACCAAGACAGATTCTGTCTAAAATTTTCTAAGTGTTGGAAAAATGATCAAATCCATATTTTTATGATTTTGATCAATCCATAACTCAGAATCCATGAGGATTTGGAATGAGATGTAGTTGACATATTTGAATTATGTAAGATGAACTTTCATTTGAGCTTTGGATGGAAGAAAAAGGCCTTGTGGTTTAGGAGTTATGACCTTGCAAAGTTGGTACGAAATCCATTTTGTTCCATAACTTAGAAAAATTTAAGTTTCTTATGGTTGCCCCTTTTGCAAGAACCTCAATTTTCTTGATTTTTCTTGATGGATGATGATCAAAACTATACATTAACATTGTTTTTGACTTAGGGGAGCCATATTTGTAAAAAATTTCAAAAAGTCAAACTTGATTTTGGGCACAGTTGACTTTTTGTCAGATGAATTCCAAATTGTGTGATCCTTTATGCAATCAAGTTCTTGACCTAATTCAAACCTAATGGATGGATTCCATAGGAGTTTTAGGGTGTCTTGAATCATGTCCCAAGGTTTGGGAACATGTCTTGGTCAAAAGTCAAAGATACAGTTGACTTTTTCTTCAAAACCCTAATTGTGGTCCAGATGAATTTGAAACTTGTGAATCAAGCTTCTTGGATCAATCCATTGTTGTAAATGAACCAATGTGGTGTCTTTGAGGCCCTCAAATCATATGTTGAGGTCTTAGCTCATGTCTTGCCTCAAAAGTCAACTTAGGGGTGAATTAGGTCAAGAAACCCTAATTCCTGATTTTGGATGAATGCCTCCTCTGAGGCTATTTTGACTTGATGATTAGGTCCATGAGGTTCCTTGGAGCATCTTGGGTCATGTTTTGAGGTATTGGCTCATGCCTAGACGAAAATTTTCATCTGGAGGCCTTGGTCGACCAAAACCCTAATTTGGTGACACTAGCGATCTTGAGGCTTGATCCACCTGGAATGTTGCACTCTTGTGCTTGATTCTTGATATGGGAAACCTTTTGATCCTTTATAGATGTTTGAGAGACTAGACAAGTTGAAGATCATGTCAATTCTTGATTGATCCTTTGTCTAAGTGCTCTGAAAGGGCTCAAAACCCTGATTCTTGATTATAGTGGATGCTCAACAATCTTTGAGAGGATTGATGAGGTATGGAGGTACATCCATATTGCGTTGATGATTTACACAATGATGGGAAATTTTGTGGTCAAAATTTGGGGTATGACAGAATTATAGAAGATGATGCAACGACAGGTTGTGGAGGTTTCTCAAGGAGGTATGGCATCTTAAGATCAAGAGCTCGGGATCCAACCCACTGAATGAATGGTTCCAAGGCTACATAATTTCTCTTTCCCAAGTCGTCTTTAGTCCTTTTATGGATCGTCCCCCAAGCATGCAAAACTCTATCCTTAGTTTCTGCACTGGCTTCCTCGTTAAGATAGAAGAAACCGGACAAAAGGATGTTCTTAGGCTTGTCTTCCATAGGGTACCCAAACTGACGTCTAGCAAGAATAAGATTGTAGCTAATCCTACCTCTGATGCCAAGGAGTGGCACATTGGGGAATGGGCCACAACTATCAATGATGACCCATTTGTCATAGGCCGAGTCGTACCAAAACACATCAGTGTGAGTGAGAGATATGATTCTTTGAGACCAACGGAGCTTGTCTGGATTATCTTTAAAGCGTGATGTCTGAGGCAAATGCGTAATAAACCACTTGTAAAGCAAAGGTGCGCAACACAGGATGGTACCAGATCCCTTGAGAGTTCTGTGATAAATGGAGTGATAAGTATCACCAAGTAATATGGGTGCAAGGTTTCCACTTAGGAAGATCAGAATGGCATTGACATCAATAAATTCTTCAACATTAGCAAACAAAACCAACCTATAGACAAGTAAAACGAAGATTGCTTCAAAGGAATCCATGTTATTCATCTTAGCTAGGTAGAAAGCCTTATCTATCAAGAACTTAGAGGGTAGGCCCTTGATTCCATTCTCGGTGGTAAGGTTAGCCTTGACTTCAGACATCTCCAAGTGTATAGCATCGGCAATATCTTTTGGTGAAGGGATCTTCTTTAAACCACTGAAAGGCTCTTGTTCCAATACCGGTAAACCAAACCAATAAGAATACTCTTCCAAAGTTGGAACGAGTTGGTAGTCGAGGAAGGTGAAGCAATGGTAAAGAGGGTCATAAAACTGCACCAACGTGTCAAAGACTCCATCCTCCATCTTAGTCCTAAGGATACCAATCAACCTTCCATAGCGTTTTCTGAAATCTTTAGGGCAAGACACCAAAGCTGCCAGCTTTTTCAACTCTACCAAGTTGGGCTTCTTAAAATTGTACTTTTTGGTGTTTCTTTTCTCAAAATCCATGATACCTATGATTTGCAAAGAAAAAGACGAATGAATTCCTTAAAACCGACAATGGATGCTTGGATGAATGTATGCAATGCACAAAACACACAAACACAGATAAACACTCAAACACATATATGCAACAAAACACAAAGGGCCTAGGTTTAGAGGTCACATGCATGGAGCCATGGTCTACCCATCCCAAGAGGTGTGTACTATTGGTTTATCATCTGTAGAACAGGGTTCTAAAAGTTCTCAGAGTCATCGATAAATCTTTCGGATATTATCGGCCTACACGACTACTCGTGCGGGTTAATAATATTCTCAAGAAAAACTCGTCTGAGTGTATTATCGCATGACAACCATCACAGGTCTACACCTGGATAATCACTGCACTATGTCCTAAAAAGGACAAGTGGGGGAAAAGGGTAACTAAAGGTCCTCAGTATCACGGACTCCCAGGTCAGAAAGAGTGACATTAATATGACTACTCGCATCAGACATCAATAATCTCAAAGGGGCCTCCACTGAGCGTGGTCATCATATGCCAAACATGTTAGGACTACTTCCAACAGCCGACTACTAATTACACCACAATCTTATCATATGTGTGTTCTCAAGTACGGGTTAGGACTCATCTCACCATTCAGATGTAACAACTCTGCCAAACAGAAAAACCCAAGCAGATACAGATATACACACAGATATTTACAATTATACAAGCATACAGGTAAGCAAACATATAAATAACACAAACACAAACAAGGTAGGCTTAACCCTCAAGTTTGAACTCCCCAGTGAAGTCGTCATTTCTGTTGCGGTGAGAATCGAATATCAAGCTATTAATTAACTTGAATCACAAAACTTTGAAATTCACCACCGAGCTTTGATTTATCCAAAGGAAAGGGTAAAGATCGAAGAAAACCCTAATTGTGCTATGTAAAGACACAGCTAAGAGATCTAAGGTTCGGGGTTGGTTATACATAGGGAAGGTGTTAGCATCCTAGATATCTGTAGTACTCTACAGGAACCTCTTATTTGTATTTGTGTTATGTTATGCTTGCTTACAATGGGAACTGTGCTAAGGATAAGATAAAGACCTATGGTAAAGACCAAGGTGCTAAAGGTAAAGATAAAGACCTAAGGGTATATACACTAAGTATGCTCGCCAAGACATCGCATCTCGTGCCTACGTATCCTAATAAGGATGGAATCAGAGCACTCATAGTTTACCTAACTAGGATGAGCAACCATTGACTATGGTCAAAGTTCCAAGGGTAATGAGTATGATACTCATATAGAGTTAAAGAACTTTTAAAGTCTAAGTTGAAAGATTAGTCAAAGGGGATGGACTTTGAACAAAGTCAAAAAGGGAAGTGAATACTCATTATGATAAGAATCACATAGAGTTTAAGAAATCTATCCTAATCTCTAAGTTGTAAGGCAAGTGGCTCTCATAAGACCAGAGGAGAAATAAGCATCTATGATGATAGTGCTTACAAAAGAGAAAGATGAGTACACATTATGATGGCACTCACATAGAGTTGAAGAACTCCATGTTAACTTAAGTGGAAAGGTAAATGGCTTTAATAAGGCGAAAGGGAAGATAAGCATCTATAATGATAGTGCTTACAAAAGGGTGAGGATCCTAAACTAAGTCAAGGGGAAGTGGCTCTAATAAGGCCAAAGGATTGATCCTAATAAGGTCAAGAGAAAGGGATGGCTCTAATGAGGCCAAGGGTAGATGATGGCTCTAATAAGGCCAAGAGGTAATGAGCTATCTATGACATTAAAGTCAATAGAGAGACTTTCCTTTGGAAGGGGGGGAACAAAGAGGGTTAAGGAGAATAGCTAACAAGCTAGCCTCACTTAAGGGAAAAACTTAATAAAGTTGGGAAAATAAAAGATAACAAATAGCATTTACACATGAATTTAATGATGTTGATAAAAATAGCACATGGATAATGATGATGAATGCGATGACATTCAAAGTAAGCACTTAAGAAGATATAAAAGTGTCAATTTAATATGTTCAAGAACTATATCAATTTGGACAAGGTAAAGACCTAAAGGGAGTATGATATAAGTCTAGACATATTAATCAATTAGGTTATGACCTAACATGGGACATAGTCTTGACATAAATCTTTGTACAAAAGAGAAAATCACTTAAGTTGTATATTTGAAACCCACTTTTAAGAAAGGGAAAGATGATTATTTTAGGCACTTATGTACATGGTGTGGCCTAAGTTGAAAGTTTATGTACACATAGAGATGTTATAAACAAGGGGAAAGAGTCCTAATTATAGGTGAAGATCTATCTAAAGCCTCAAGGGGGATGACAAAAGTTTACATGCTGAACATATAAACATACACTTAAAAGTGTACCTAAATTAAACTATACAAATATGTACAAGCTCAAGTTATGGTTCAAGGAGTTTAAAACAAGTTAAGACAAGTTGTTAAAATCATAAAAAGTATCAAGAAGAACAAGAGATGCAACAAAGGAAGTCAAAATATATTTTATGAAAACCCTAAAATTTACACACTTTTCACATGAACAAAAGCTTTGAAAATAAATATTTTTTTGGGAAATTTTAATGTCATAATAAAATAGGCAAGAAGAATGAAAGGATGCAAAAAGAATGGGTTAAAAAAACCCTAAAAATGAATAAGTTATAGATTTTTAAAGTTGTGAAAGAAAATAAAAAACTAAGTGCTAAAAATAATGGAAAGGTTCCTAATGGGGTTTGAACCCACGCCTTTGGCTTCATGTCAAAACATTTAACCAGCTGCGCTGGTGGTGAAGCTTGTATACTATATGCCTTGATTAAAATAAATAAGAAATTTCTCACTGAATACTAAAACAAAACGCGTGTGAAAAAAGGACAAAAGGGTTGATGTCAGAATCGAACCCAAGACATGAGAGGTACAAGGCAAAGAACAGACAAGTGTTGCGCCACTGGGGTGGCCGTTACATCCGTTCACTAATCTCATTCTAATAAATAATATATGAAACAAGTTTCTGAAAACAAAATGGCCATGGCGCCATGGTTGAACCTGGCCAGACCTAGAAGAAGACTAGTTACAAAAGCAACTCTAACTCCCTCAAAACTCCATGAAAATGGAAGTTGTAAAGACCAAAATTGTGTGATTTTCCACAAGGAATCCAACGATCCAAATGGTTTTTTGCTAAAGAGTTCTCTAACTTAAAACACGATGGGGGTCCCTAAATATGTTCATTATTGCATTTTCTTATACACAGTTCAATACAGTCATGCTAAGTCATGTTCAATGAGTCAAACACATCATATACAACCTATTTAAGCTAATCAAATTCAGTGTACATCAAAAATCATCATGCTTCAATGAGTTAGGTTTTGAAATGAACTTACCTCTTGTAGTCAATCTTGTAAAACTTTCAAGAGATGTTACAGAACCGAGACAAGGCCTTGGACACTTCCAATATGCTTCAAAGGTCCTGGTTGAATGCTTAGACTCAAAGAAAAACAAGTGGAACAGAATGAAGACTCCCTCTTGCAAGAAATGGAAAATAACCAAAAGTGAAACTTCAAGAAATGAAGTTACAGATGCAAATCCAAGCTTGGAACTGTTGAATGATGATTTATGGAGGGTGTTTAAAGTTTTAGAATGATTAGAAATGGAAGGAATCAAGACTGGTCTTGAAAAATGCAGAAAGTCAACTTTCTATAGGTTTGAGAGTTGACTTTTGGTTCTGAGAGGTTTTTGGTGATGGTGATGATTTGAGCAGCTCTAACACATGTTTTGTGATGTGTTAGAGTGATTGGTTGGGTGGTTTTGTGACTGAAACTAGTTTTGGCAAGGTTTGTGCAAAGTGTGTTCTTGCTTGGCACTAAAGTTGCTTGATTGCAAGAACTGAGTTTGGATGAATTTGTGGAGGATTTTCTATGAGTTCTTGTGTGTTTTGAAATGTGGAATGGTGCCTTATTTATAGGCAAACGAGTGAGAGGGATCAGATTGCAGAAATGCAACTGATTTGGTTTTGGTTTGGTTGAAACTTAGTTGATGTGCAAGTGGATTTGCAAAGGTGTTTCCAAATTTCCAAGGCAGAGGTGCAGAGACTTTCTAGGGTGGTTGAGCCCTTTTGAGACTTTTCTTCTGAGGTATAAAAGGTTGGAGTGTAGAAGAGACATGTTGGTAGCTCAAGATCACACTTTATGCAAAAAGCCATGTTTTTCTAAAATGGTAGTCAAGTCATTATGCCATAAATAGCAAGATCACTTGGTTAATGCTCAAACTTAATGGATAATGCTGCCAAATTCGTGTAATCTTCTGAACAAATGAAGATTTGCAAGTAATCTCATCTGAATTGTAAAGATTTGCAGCATGGAAGTGGTTTTGCTTCAAGTGCATCAAGTGGAAAACCTCAAAAACCAAGTTTCAAACCTCCAACTTTGTGGCTTCGAAACTCATAGCTCACACATTGGATTTGGGAGTTCTTATACTTTCTAGAAAGCCCCAAGTATGCTCTACAATTTTCATGTTCACTCCAAGTTCTGAATCCAAAGGGATCATAGTGAGAAATTGGGTTGAAGTTGGCTGCAAATTAAGAAAAAAATGTGAAATTTCACTAAGTCCTAAACTTGACTTAAACTTCCAAGCTCCATAACTTAAAAATTAAGCCCTTTTTGGGGTATGGCCCTCTAACACACTTTTAAAGTTCATAATAAGAGCTTCAATTTGAGCTTTGGATCACAAAAATTGGTTGTGTGGATTGAAAGTTATGACTCTTCAAAGTTCACATAAGGACTAGGGTTTTTCACACTTAGAAAAAAATTTCAAAACCAACTTTGCCCTTTTTGCAAGAAACCTCTTAAATCTTGATTTCTCATGCTCCAATTCAAATATCAAACATGTCTTGATGGAATATGGCTTGAAAACTTCATCTTGGACCCAAAATACCAAAAGTCAAAAGTTTGACTTTTCAGACAAAACCCTAATTTCTTCATGAATTCAATTGTGTGATCCTTGATGATCTTGCTTTCTCAAACTTCCCAAACATCATAGATAGCTTCCAAGGAAGTATATGAACATATGAAATCATGTCCCAAGGCTTGGGATCATGCCTTGGTCAAAAGTCAAAGGCATGGTTGACTTTTCCTGATAAAACCCTAATTTAGGCCTGATGAACTTGAGGCTCATTGCACTTGTGGTGGGAGCCAACTACTCTTGATTTCTTGATGAATAAGGTCTCTTGAATGTATGTAAATTTAATTGATTTATGAACCAATCAAGACATTAACTGATCACACCAAGATTCCCTTGTAATCCCTTAGGTCAAAACCCTAATTTTCACATCTCCTGATTTTATGGTTCTTCCTTGATTTCTCTTGATCCAATCACATGAGACCATGGAATATGACTTTAAAACCTCTTGATTAGCCCTCAAGACCAAAGATTGAACTTTTGGATCCTCAGTTGACTTTCTTGACCAGCTGAATTCAAACACCTTTCTTGACCACCTAGTGAGCACTTGGGGTGGATGTATTGAGCCAAGAAGTGTCTTAGGAAGCCTTGAAAAATATGAGAGTTTGGCTTGTTGCTCTTTCCTTCTCCTTGTGCAAAACCATAGCTCTCAATAGAAGAACAAACTAGCAAAATATGATGGTTAGTTGACAATGCATAGATGATTGATCCCAAATGCAAATGCAAGATGCCAAGGCATCTAAAGGGTAAAATTTGGGGTATAACAAAATGTCTTAACATCTTAGTCAATTTTATTTTCTTCTGGTTGATAGGATTATTCTTGGGGCTCATTGAAAGGCATTGTGACTAACTTCAGACTCTACAAGAGGGACTAAATAAAGTCTGACAAGGTGTCAGAACATTGTTTAGGACGTGTGGATGTTTCCTAGTTGATTGTCTTGGACGATGGATTGTGCGTCTTAGAGAAGGTGTGTTAAACATGTGTCTTGATACTAGTGCATTCTTTGGACGGTTTATCCTAAAGTTGAAACAGTCAAATCCTAGTTGGGCGGTGCACAGTCATTTATGTTGAATTTACCTACCTAAATTTATTTCTCCATTGAATTGTTCAGCGGTAACTTCTATGGATCATAAATTTCTAGAGAAACTGTTTAGGTATTTAAAGGAGGTGTCTATTTCTGGTTTCTCAAGTTAAGGTTCTTGTTCTGGGTTGCGTTGTCATGTCTTTTGTTCGGGCTTGGCTAAGTACCATGTGGGTATGGAACTGCATTGGCTATTTTTGCCATGTGGGTGTGGATTCATCTCGGCTGTGTGTGGAGTTGCATTCTTGCAATTGTTTTGCAAGCATGTTGGGTAAGATGTTCTAACATCTTATCTGAGTCTCAGGTTTTTATCTGAGTTTTTCCTTCGTGCCTTGTGATCTGAGTTAGGAAGCAAGTTGTGTCTTGTGACCTGAGTTACATTCTCTATGTACTCTGTGTTACGTATGCTACATTTGTTTCTTCTTAAGATCTTTCTGGACCTTCTTATGGGTTCTCTTATTCCCCTAAAGAGGAAGATTTATCCCTCCGTGGCAAGTATAAGTTTGAGGGGGAGTGTGTTACACCCTCTTCCTCATGTACACCAATAGACAACTAGGAATTTCAAGGGTATGAAGGAGTCTCAGAAGTGTGCCAATCATAACCGCCACTCTCTGGATAAAATTGAATAACGTTCGGACTTTCTTTTTCTACCTAAGGGTTTTAGCCAAAACTCGTCAAAAGGGGGAGATTAAAGGCTATGCAGATTTGAGCAAATTTTGGTAAAATAGGATGTTGTTCAAGATGTTCCAACATGAAGAAGTCTGGTGGAAGAAGACATGTCAGGTAAGATGTCCTAGCTTGTGTCTTGACATCTTGACCTGATATAACAGACTGTTGTTAATCTGGTCCAAGATTTAAGGAGCAATCGGAACATGGATTAAGGAAGAAATAAACAGAAGATTTGAAGCCCAAGACAAAAGACTATAAAAGGAAGACCAGGACCTAGAAGTAACTAATACTTATGTAATACTTGTAAAGTGGAAAATAGGGTTTAGGGTTTTGAGAGTCGTGGGACTTTCTTGTGTTCTAAGTCTTCCTTTGTATCGGTTGGATACATTGTGGTAGACATAGTTATTTGTACAGATTCAGAAACCTTTAGGTAATGAATCATGTATTGTTCTTAGATGAAGCTTTTAAGCAAATCTGAGTTGGATTGTTAGTCAAGGTAGCTTGGTTGAACTTTGCATTGAAAGAGGTTTCTTTCAAGTAGGATGATACAGTTATTATAACTATAACTGTTAGATATCACATGTTGTGATTTAGGGAGTGAGATGGGTTTCTCTTATCAATTAGATGTGACTTCTAATGATAAAGTTTTCATTGGATAGTGATAGGTAAACTAGAGGTTGTTTACTGTAAACCAGAGGTTGTTTACATAAAACTATACTACTGATAGTGGATTTTTCTTCCTGGCTTGGTAGCCCCCAGATGTAGGTGATTTGCACCGAACTAAGTCATCATATTCTGTGTTGTTTATCATTCTGTAATTTACAGTTCAGTATTGATTAACATGTTGTAACAGATGTTGAAACATCTGTTGTGAATCTGTTGCTGATATTCAGTGTATCAGCTTGTTTGTTTTGCCTTTGTTTTAATGTTTACAGAGAACAATGTCGTGACTTGTGTTAGGACGTCTACTATCTTCTATTCCAAAATTTCACTGTTGATGTTTAGAATTTAGGATTATTGTTTTAGGGTTTGGTTTTAGGATGTTGTGGAAACCATTATGTTGTTGATGTTTTAGGGTTAAGTTTGAAGTTTGTTGTGTTTCCTTGTAGATACATGGTGATGATGGTGGTAGCAAGCGTATGGTGGTAGCAAGCATATAGTATGGTGATGGTACATATGGTTTTTGTTGCCATTGAAAAAAATATGAGAATTATGAAGTTATTGTATAAAATTTATCCACCTTATATTTTTTCTTCATGGCATCACAAACTAGATGAACTTAATATATATTGATTTGTTACAGTTCCACGATTATTTTCAATAAGAGGTGCGTTATTGACATAATGTATCTTGATTTATTACAGTCCCACTTAGGGTTTTGTTTCAACTATAGTTGAATTTGTTTTGAATACTAACTATTTTATTTTATTTGAAATAGCTGAAGCTGTATAGTAAAGATGATACTTGGTGATGATGATGGTGGTAGCAAGCGTATAATATGAGTTGATATGGTACATATGGTTTGTGTAGCAATGGAAAACAATACAAGAAGTGTGAAGTCATTGTGATATTGTATGCTGTTAGTGTTTTGTTGCTAAAATAATGTATATTTTTTTTATTGTGTTGCATGGATTTGTTGTGTTGTTGTATGTTGTTGTTGTTATTGTTGACAAATGTTCTCAAAACAAGAACAAAACATTGCTAAGTCACAAGAAAGAGGCTTCTTGTGACTTAGCAATGTTTTGTTCTTTAAATTCTTATACAGGTTGACAATAGATGAAGTTTAGTTTATTATATTCTATGTATATTTTCTGTTTCACTAACCTTTTAATGAAAATGCAATCATTTAAATTGACATAGAAACTTATAATCTGAAAATTAAGATGTATTTGAAAACCAACCTATATCAATCAATGTTTTCCGAATTGCATGCATCTCATTCTGCACATTTTATGTTCTTTAACACATAATATATGGTTCAATGGTCTATTTGCTTCAATACATCGATATCTACAATTCTATTTTACCTCCTCATCGTCGCTTATCACCGTGATTGTTAAGATCATGATTGTTATGATGATAAGTCATCATAACAATCGCGATGATAAGTGACGATGATGAGGTAAACTATAATAAAAGATATCGATGAATTGAAGGAATCAAACCATTAAACCATATATGTCTTAAAGAAGATAAAATGTGCTCGATGAGACACATGCAATTCGGAATACAATAGTGTGTTTAAGTTGGTTTTCAAGAATAGTTTAATTTTTAGATTATACAGTTCTTTACCAATTTTAATGGTTGTATTTCTTTAATGAGGTGTATGGTAAAACAAGCAATATAAATTGGTATATAATAAACTATGGGTACGTTCCACAACGGTTTTCTACATTAACCGTGATCTAATGTAATTTATTTGCTGCTGCTGGGTTTGGAACCCAATACTGTATATATCACAATGGTTGTTAAGCATAACCGTTGTGATATACTATGCGCTTTCCAGAATACAACAACGGTCCCAGAACCGTGATTATAAGTAGCGCATTTACGACAACACTCTACATAACAATGCGTTGATCTGCCTGATTATATGTATTTTCCAACCGTTGTTAAAAGGATTTTCTGTAGTAGTACCAGTTGATGAAACCTCACAGAGTTCTACGTTGCCTGATACAGACATTAAAACCTCACCTTGCATAGCTCCTTCATCACAACAGAACAAAAGTTCCATATTCTCTTAGGCTTGATTATGATATCAAGTTTGAGAAATAACAGAAACAACCTTCCTCCTGTAGGATATAGATGGAAAACAACCAGTCCCTTTTTTTTTGGAGAAAAGAACAGTTACCTTGATAACAACCTATTTCAAGCACAATTCTTCAAGAGAAGCATCCGGCTCATCTACACCAGAAACTAACCTTTTAGATAAGGTAGTCACACTCATCTGCACGATCAATCAGATCTAGCTTTCCTTAAGATGTTAGGGTGAATGTCCTAGACATTTATCCTTGACTATCAATCCATATGCGCATATCCTGGTTGAAATGCCTTCACAGTCCTTCAGCAGAAATCACACCACAAGCTTCTTCAGAGAAGAGACAAAAGCCAAGCTCTTGAACTCTTATTGAAGCATATCAGAAATAAACTGATCTAGTGAATATTCACCTAAGCTGATGGTGTCATGATCTTCACCTTCAACATTAGACAAAAACAAGACAGGTTTCTTGGAAAGAGACACAGAATCCTGCTGACCAGATGTCCCTTCAAGAAACTTCTTGAGAGAGTCCCAAACACTTTTGGTCATAACACGTGTGTTTAGCAATCTGAACACATACCACACAACTCCTTATCCTAGGAATTTGACACCTTAGAATAACAAGAGTCAAAGCAAACTATGTCTTCCAAGAATAAAATGACACTTCTTTGGTGACAAATATCCAAGGGTTGTTGTCCTTCCAAAGATCAAACAATACTAGAAAAAAACTCCCTGAAGCTCACCCAAAACTGATTAGGGTGCCAACTCTTATGCCAATTGAAATTTTCTGGCACATACAATACATAATGGTAATTCTGATGTCTCAACACCAGAGTACAAAGTCATGACAGATGTTTTGACATCTTCAGACTGACAGAACAATATTACCAATCATTTATTATGCAGAATGGTAAATAACACGGTTAATTGTTAACCCAGTTCGGTGCAACTCACCTACATCTGCGGGCATCAAATCCAGGAAGGAAATCCACTATGATAGCATTAGTTTAAAGCTAAACTCCCCCGTTTACAACTTCCTGCCTAATCACTACCTTGTGCTACTTCTACCTAGAAATCACCATCTAGATATGAGACCCCCTCTCACTTCCTAACAAGCAGTCATAATCTCAATGACCATGCCTCGAGAAACCAAAAAGAAAGATGTACCATCTTCCTATTACAATACTAGGCCAAGACTCTTAACTAAGAACAATACTTGGTTTAGTTTCACAACTTCAACCAAGAACAATACTCAACTCCTTTTCGTAAAGCTCTAGAGAGAGAACAATATACAACACACAATATGTCTACCACAATGTATCAAACAATACATAGGGTGACTTACAAAGTCACACACAAGAGACTCTTAAAACCTAAGTTTCTAAAACTTCCCCTAGTTTTTACAAAAGTGAAACCCGTGTAATACATTAGGTTTAGGTCTTCTTTAAATACTCCTCAACAGTCCATGGGCTTCGAAATCTTCACTCCAATCTAGCTTGATCCACACGCTGAGAGCTGCATCAATTATGAAGAAAAAAACTCCTTAAATCTTGGAACAAACACAACGTTTCCTAAATTGTCTCATCATCCAATTTTAGTAACTTGTGTACAACTGGAGATACAAAACTTGTACCAGATAAAATCTTCTTGACCTACGAAAATTACTGAGATAATTCCAAAAGGAATATCACATAATTAAAACCAACCTGTCAATAATCAAAACAACCAGAACATATGTTCTGGTACAACATGTTATAACATCTGTCAGGACATCTTCCCACAAGATAAACTGATCAGCATGTTACAACATCACACAGAACATCCTGCTGTGAACCATGTTTTAGCAAAAATGCTGCCAATCCTAAAACCATGCAACCTTCACAAAGAAATAACTCCACTATAATCAATTAAGGGTACAAGAGAGTCTTAAAGTGATTCACAAACTAGTGCTAACAACCGCAAATCAGAAAGCAACTAGTTTACAAATAAGAATAAAAAAGCTAAAAAAATTTCCCAAATTTGTAGCTTCAGTGCGAAGAAAATAACTTTCACCTCAGACATTGTATTGAAATTTTGAACGGTCAAAAGTTAGATATATGTGATACGAACATGCCCACCAAATTTTAACTCGATCCAAAGATTAACGAATTGGGGATCGTCGATTTAGTGAGACTGATAGCAGAAAAACGGGAATGAGTTTCTATCCACTTTTCTCTCTTTTGAATCCTTATTTTTCTCTATCTCTCTCAACACTATATTGATCCGCTCCACTTAAATAAGTGAGACAAATGGGCTAATCATATTTGGGCATTTCTCCACATAGGAAGAGAACCCAAACCCAACAGGGTACGTACCCGTAGCTATGTAACGCAAATTACAACTAGTTCTGAATGACAAGTCAAGCATAAACGATTAAGCAATTAGAGATGCAAACCAAAGTATTAGGATTTGATGGGCTTGAATATCCGATGATAGCAACAAAATGGAGTATAACTCAAGCCTTATCTCAAGTGAACTCCATCATGTTCCAACTAGAAAGAAGGCATATGACAAAGTCTTGAAGTACAAGGAAGTCATATCTTGGTTAGTATGAGTGAATACTTTGTAAAACATAAGGGAATTCTCGTAAAAGTGCATGGCTAAATCTCACACATGTACAGAAAAATATATTTTAAACTAATTTTTCTCAAAAAAACATGTTCAATAATCTCTTTTAAATTGTTAGTTCAAGACCGTTGTCCCTCAGTTGAACTTAAGGGATGTGATACATTCTAGTCGATTTCAAGTTCAAGTCATTACAACTATGAAATATTGTCTATTTTAGATGTGAAGAGTATATGTGTTGATTCCCAAACAATATAGACTATTTTGTTCTAACAGGAACACTAGTATTATTATTCCTGTATACATATTATTGAGCCTCAATAAAAATATTATTTTTATCATTTTTATTAATTATTTAAAAACATTTAAAAATTTGTTATAAGATGTCTTAGGCCTCAATCTCAATTCAAACACTATGTAAACTTGAGATAATTAACTACCACCATAAATACAAATCTATTCTTAAATAACTCTCCTCTTCTAAAAATTTGTATTTATGTACACACTAATATCCATGCAATAAAATATAAATTAATTGTGTCACTTTACTATAGTACTAAAATTTCTTAAATTATTAATTTTCTTTAATATGCATCTATATATATATATATATATATATATATATATATATATATATATATATATATATATATATATATATATATATATATATATATATATATATATATATATATATAATTTTTTCATACTTTAGTTTTCTTTAAACTGTATCTATGTAAACAAATCACTTAAAAATCGGTAACATATACAATTTTTGTATAAAATAAATATTTATTATTAATCAATTAATTTAAGGTTAATTAATTTCTGACATTTTCTAAATAAAAGTTAGAATAGTTATGATATTTTAATTTAAGTCTAATATATACTTAAAAAAATTGTTGCTTAATTTGTGATTGTATTTTTCTACATTACTTTTACATTTTAACATCTAACTCATTTTCAATATCGTTACATTTTTAACCATCAATTTAAAATAATAGTATACCTTTTGAATCAAGAGTGCTTAGAGCACCCACATCGGTCGATTTTGAGGGTGGTAACACATTATTAACCAATAACACATGTGTCAGTGGAAATGAATATTTTATTATGCAATGAATGGTATTGTAATGCTACCGTTTCCAATAAAAGTCACCGTGTTTTTATTTGCTTTTTGCAATTATTTGTAGGTATATATTCCAATTTTTAAGTGGCTTAAATCATTGAAAACAGTAAAATAATATAAAAAATTAAATGGGGTCCGTTTAAAACACCAAAACCAGTATCATGGATGTAGATGGTCTAAGTTGACACTAAATTTTGATTTGTATCAAATACATTTTAAAGATTTTTTTAATACATCATCCGATCACTATTATAAGCAATAAAAACCTTTTTAAATTCATTGAATAAATGATGTATCTGGACATTATTATATATCAGATACATCAAATATTCAATGAACCAAAAAAGTTTTTTGTTGCTTATAATAGTGACCAGAGGGTGTACTGTATTTTATTGGTACATCAAAAGACGTGCTTGTGCACGTAATGTGATATAGTGTAGGAAATTGGTGTAAATTATTGTGTCATTATAGTGTTGTTCGGTTTGCATTAATCAAATCATCATCATTAATAAATTTGAAATTTACAATGTCACTTAAGTCTTAACATTGATATTCATCATTTGGTTGTATTTGTTCAATTAAAGTTTTATACAAAATAAATCTAACAAATTAATATAACAAAATATGTACCAAAATAAATGTCACAATTATATATATATATATATATATATATATATCACTACGCCAAACAAGGGAAAAGAGGGCGCTTTTTTTGGCCTATGACAGCGCTTAAAAGCGCTGTCTAAGCCAGCGCTGTCGTAGGTAAAGACAGTGTTTTTTTATTTATGAAAAAGCGCTCCCTAAAAAGGGACTTTAGACAGCGCTTTTAAAAGCGCTGTCTAATGTATACGTTTAAAATTTTAAAGAATTTTTTTATATACCTTTAGAGAGCGCTTTTTCCTTAAAAGCGCTGTCTAAAGGGGGACTTTAGACAGCGCTTTTAAAAGCGCTGTCTAATGTATACGTATAATGATTTTTTTATATACCTTTAAAGAGCGTTTTTTCCTTAAAAGCGCTCTCTAAAGGGGGACTTTAGACAGCGTTTTTTTCTCAAAAGCGCTGTCTTTTGTCTACGTATAATTTTGAAGATTTTTTTAAAAAATCCCATTTTAACCATTTTTTTTATGCAGAAACCTGTATAATTCACATTTCCATAAACCTGTATATTGCATTACTTCCTTAAATCTAAACATGTATGTTTTATTCATAAAGTAAAGCCAATTTGCTAATAAGAATATAATAAAGTGAAGGTAGCTTACTAATAAATTCCAGGTCTTTAAAGTAAAAGAAATTCTTCATATGTGTGGTCAATCACTGTCAAGAATACATCCCTCCCCAAAATATCATATCATGCACTAACCAAGCTCAATATCAACCTATCAAAATAAAAAATGAATTCAGCCATAAACTAGAAAATTTGATAAAATGTTTAATTAGAAAATCAATACAAATTCAATTACCAAAAAGAGAATATCGACATATGTGTACCTTAGACACATCTAAGCAATATATGGCCTTAACAATTCTGGTATCATTTTTCATTCACATATATGTAGTCTCTACAACCCATCTCAAATATGCTAGCCTTTCTTTAAGAATATTGGCAAAGTCTGAGACAATTCAATCTTGTTTCTGTTTGACCATCAGCATCACTCATTCTGCATCCACTAACCATTTCCTACATAAATTGTTGCAAGAAAATAAATAAATATAAATAATTAGTCATATACTAAAAACAAATATTGAATACCATATAATGGTGATTTTGCACCAGTAAAAAACATTAGTTACAATATAAGTGTCATAGATGTACTAGTACGTCTACTCAACATATTTCAACTTATCCCTATAAGATACTAGTACACTCAAAGATAAAAGTGAAATATAGTCAAATACTAATAGCAGTTCTAGGATACAAGCAAACCCAAATACACATTAAAATGCATCTGCACAACTTCTTTTCAAGTTCAATTTCAAAACATTGTTCACAGTGAATCGGCTTTACCATATGAGGCACCACAAATAGCAACAAGAGAAGATATTATAACTTAAAAGGAAACAGGTACACCATATGCAAAATTTCTAAGGTGTGCATAATCAATGGTAAAATACCTTTAGTGGATTATTATTGTCTTAGCACATTTTACAATTGTATATGCCACTG
Source organism: Lathyrus tuberosus (assembly GCA_022829125.1). Taxonomy (NCBI): domain Eukaryota; kingdom Viridiplantae; phylum Streptophyta; class Magnoliopsida; order Fabales; family Fabaceae; genus Lathyrus; species Lathyrus tuberosus. The sequence continues at coordinate 13,411,451 of JALAZF010000048.1, forward strand.
CATGTAGAAATTTGTTTCGGTTCTTCATTTGTCTCCCTTTTAACCTGCATTTAAGGAAGCACAATCAGAAATGGAGAAGAACAAATTGAGATCTGAGAGTAAAGAATTGATACCCCATAAGGAACTGAGATGAAGCTGTAGGAATTAGATTCCAAAACAAATCTGAGACCGTTAAAACTGGTTCAGAACAATATCACCGCAACACATATTTGGGAGAAGCAGAGAACCAGAACCAAAATGAGATGAAGGGGTTTTGAGTGATTGAGAGATTTCGAGAGAAGAAGGGATATGGGGATTAAGGGATTCGAAGAGATGGGCTGAGAGATGAATGAAGGGTATCAATTCAAAGGGATTTTGAGAGATTAGGGTTTTTGTTTGGTGAAATTAGAAAGGGTGTGATTGAAAAATGGGGTTTTTGTTGAAACATGATGGAGGGAAAAGTTGGATGTTCTCAAATTTTAGAATTTTTCAGTGAAATTCAAGAGGGAATAAAGAAAATTTGTGACCGAGTTAAAACGATGTGGAGAGAAGTTGGAGCGTTCTGAAAACTTTGGCCTTAATTATATTTCTAAACCATTTTTGATGAAGTAATGTTAATTATTAAAAAGATTGTAACCTTCTTCGGTCATTGTTTTGATACCTGTAACATTCATTTTTATTTTAATTAATTTTATTATTTTGAAACTAAATTTTGATATTCTTATGAGAAAAAATCTCAACTGACACTAGTCCCACATATATCTATTTTTAATTATTTTGTTCTTTTAAAATATATAAATTTTACAAATAATAAATTTAGGAATATTATTCTGAATTAATTTCAAACATTGAAACAAATACGCCTCATATTTATTTTAAACTTACAATAAATTTTTAAATAATCAATTTAGTATATAAAATTAAATATTATTTCAAATTTATGTAAAAAATTAGTTTAAAAAAAAAAAATTCGTGTTAGACCTTAGAGGGCGCTTTTCAGAAAGCGCTTTCTTATGTGCTACCTATAAGAGCGCTTTACTTAGAAAGCGCTTTCTAAAGTGAAAAGAATTTAAGACCTATAAGAGCGCTTTTCTGAAAGCGCTTTCTAAGGTTACCTTTAGACAGCGCTTTTTAAAAGCGCTGTCTAAAGTAATACCTATAGCAGCGCTTTCCAAAAAGCGCTTTCTAAGGTGGCATCCATTTATGGCATTTAACAGCGCTTTTTTAAAAGCGCTTTCTAAAGTCTGTCTTTTACGGCGCTTTTTTTTAGCGAATTTTTTTTATTGTTTTTAGCAGCACTTTTTTATAAAAGCACTGTCTTTTTGGTGCTGTCTATTCCTATTTTTGGCGTAGTGTATATATATATATATATATATATATATATATATATATATATATATATATATATATCTTCTTTAATTTTTATGAACTGATTTCATCTTCTAAGATTTTTGTTTCGTTGTTCTATTCCGTTTTCTTTGATGGGAAAAACATATGAGGTTTATTTCTTTTTTTAGAGGAAGTATTGCTAAAATGTTTCTTTTAAAATGCTTCTTTTAGTAAGATGAAAGAGAGAGATTGAATCGGTTTTATTATTGCCCATTGTTTTAATTTTTCTTGAAAAATGGTGAAGCTGAGAGGAAGAAGATGAGTGGAGAAGACGAATAGACCGGGAGAAGATGAGGATGTTGAGAGAAAGTGAATCGAGGGAGAAGATGAGGATGTCGTGTGTGTGTGTGAGCGAGAGAGAGAGAGAGAGAGAGAGAGAGAGAGAGAGAGAGAGAGAAGCTTTGAAAAGACATTGTTATAGTTGAATTTTATGTACAAATTTGTATTTTAAAAAATAAAGTAAAAATTTCTTGAAGAAACGGTTATGATGGAATCAAATTAGGTTAGAAAGTAATATATACTTGACGAAATTGAAGGTGAAGAGTTAATTTTTCATTGAAATTGAAAGTGGAGAGTTAATTTTTCATCGAAGTTGAAAGTATTAATAAATATTTTATTATTTTTCATTTTCATTTTTTCAGTTATGCATTTCTTTCTTCATTTTCAATATTTTTCGAGAGACAACTTTTGAATTTTTCTCCACCGATTGTCCCACCCAAAACCCATTATAACTCTTTATCGAACAACCCAGACATTAACACCCATGGAGAATGGGTGTTTCCGGTTGTTTTCTGCGTTGTTGTTGTTGTCGTTTTTATATTGATTGGCAGATATGCATTCTTACGAAGTTCAACTAGAAGTCAGAAGGTTCAAATGTCTGTGATTCACAATGGAAGTGGAGACGAGGATGATGGAAGTAAAGACGAGGGAGTTTCCTTTCTGTTTTAGATGGAGCCATTGGTTAGATAGTTTCAGAATGATGGAAGTCACTATGCATAGCCTATGAGCATACATACATATACTTTCTTCTAGTATTTAATATAATAAAAATAAGTTAGAGGAATGCAATTGAAATTAAGAGAATAAGTTAAATAAATGTAGATGAATGTAGAGAATAATAATGTAAGTTTATTACATGACAAAACATTCAAAATAAATATAATAAACAAATACTACTACTATTATAGTATTTGAAATAATAGATAGCATAAGAAACATTTCCATTTAAAGATCAAGCATTGAAAAAATTGAAATGCAAATGTTATCAACAAATACATGGTTATGGTTTTGTTACACATCTATTAATTGTTCCTTTTTTATATATAAATACCACCATTCTTTTATACTCGCATACTTCCAAGTCTAAAAACTCCCATGAGAAAATTTAAAGAAACTAGACAAGAGCAATCATGTCGATTGGATCATCACTATCGTCACAATCACGATTATCTTGATTGTGTTTTTTTAAATATGTTATATTATGCGCATTCGCGCTACAAGATCAACGCGTATACTTAGAGAGGAGGAGGTGATGATGAGAAATATTGTTCGGGGTGGAAGCTACATTTGAACATCGGTTTTCTTTGGTGAAGTTTGTATGATCTTTTCATATGTTTTCTTCAGTTTATGTTTTTAGATTTTGGTGTAATAAGTTGTTCAAAGACATTTGTATTTGTATTGAAAATTAATAAGTGTTGATGTGAGGATGTATTTTATTCTAAATACTTTTTTATCTTCATGTACACTTAAGTGGTTGCAAAATATATAATCAACTTCATGCAGATTCATTTATTGTTACATTTTTACCTGCATATTTTCTTTTCCCTCCACTCATGTCCATATACCGAATCTTAATAAGTATAATCTTAAGAATTGATCTATTTAAATCAATGGATAATCCTCACAATTTTAAAAGAGATGTTTATTTAGATTAAGCAATTAAAATAATTTTCTCTCATATTTTACAATAGTCACTCCTTTCATTTGATATGACTAAACGAAAATAAATTAATATTAAAATTTATCAATACAATCTATGCCATAATAAAATTGAATTATATATTATCAATATTCAATAATAAGTAATGTTGTTAAGAGTCTAGGTGAATATATGAGTCATCAAAAATATATCATAATAGTAGTTATAAACTAAATATGATCAAAACTCAAAACTAGTTGTACATCATAAATTTATAATCATGAATTTCCAACACACTATACATAGGGATAGTTAAGTAGATAGACTTGGATAGAGTATTTTTTTGTATAAAGAAAATAAATATGACTAGAAAAGGCGTTTTCTTTTATTTTAAGAGGTATGTGTTAGAATTTACAAAAGAGAAAAACAAAAATCATATAAGATAGAGAAAGAGAATATATGTTCTATAAATAGCCAAATGAAAAATGGGATTTTCTCTTTAGTAATTAGGCTCTACAGTTAATATATGTGTTTTTTAATAATTATATCAAAACTAAATCAAGAATCAAAATTTGTAGTAATCAGAAGTTTTATTTATATTTTACTTTATATTTCAAAACTATTCATATCAAATATCATTCAGGGTGAATCTCAGCTTCTCACAAATAGAAAAAAAATGATTCACAAATTCAGATGCAGTTTCTTTGAAACCTTTGAAGAAAGATGGAAAGCAGCTTCTTTGAAGCTCCAACAACGATGAAGATTCTAACTTGATGATGTTGCAGAGGAAGACGGTCCCTTGAATGCGATTGATACAATGTTAGAACAATAACAGGTGAAGATTCTAACTTGATGATGACGCAGAGGAAGACGGTCCCTTGAATGCGATTGATACAATGTTAGAACAATAACATGTTCATGAAAGAAATGAAAATAAGAACTTCACCAATGAACACAAGTTTAACTTGATTTGTGAATTGATTGCATAAACTACATTACAAGATCTAGTTGGTTTACATAATCTCTACTTTCTTGAGATGGTTGTAACTAACTCTAAGTTAGTTACACCCTAACTAACTCCATAGCATGGGCATGTACATCACTAACATTCTCATGCATAGCATATGAGCCTACATACATATACTCTCTTCTAATATTTAATATAATAAAAATAAATTAGATGAAAGCAATTGAAATAAAGAGAATAAATAAAGGTAGATGAATGCGATTGAAATTGAGAGAATAATAACGTAAGTTTGTCACGTGACTAAACTTAAAAAAATAAAATTGAAAACAAATACTACTACTCTTCTAATATTTGAAATAATAGAGAGCGTAGGAAACTTTTCAATTTTAAGATCAACCTTTGAAATAATAGAGATGCAAATGTTATCAACAAATACATGGTTATGGTTTTGTTACACATAAATTAATTTTCATTTTTTATATAAAAATACCACCATTTCTTTTATACTCACATACTTCCAAGTCACAAGACTCCAAAAATTTCTCTCTCTTTACTCCAAATTCCAATGTCTTCTTCACCTCCAACAGTTGCGCCAAAGACCCATGAGAAATTTTTTAAGAAACTAGGCAAGAACAATCATGCTAAGTGGATCATTCCTATCGTCATAACCACGATTATCGTGATTGTGTTTTTTTACAATTCCTTATTTCATGTGTATTCACGCTACAAGATCAACACATACACTTAGATAGGAGGAGGTGAAGACGAGAAACATTATTTCGGGTGGAAGTTTCGTTTGAATAGCGGTTTTCTTTGATGAAGTTTGTATGATTTTTTCATATGTTTTCTTTTGTTTATATTTTTAGATTTTGGTGTAATAAGTTATTCAAACACATTTGTGTTTATATTGAATATTAGTAAGTGTTAATGTGAGAATGTATTTTATTCTAAATGCTTTTTTATGTTCAAGTTCTCTTAAGTGGTTGCAAAATATATAATAAACTTTATGCATATTTAACTAATGTTACATTTTTAATTGCAGATTTTCTTTTTCCTCTACTCATGTCCATATATCAATTCTTAATATGTATAATCTTAATAATTTATCTATTTAAATCAATGGCTAATCTTAACAATTTTAAAAGAGATGTTTATTTAGATTAAGAAATTAAAATAAGTTTCTCTCATATTTTACAATAGTCACTCCTTTCATTTGATATGACTAAACGAAAATAGATTAATATTGGTTTTTATGCATACAATCTATGTTAAAATAATATTGAATTTTATATTATCAATATAGAGTAATAAGTAATGTTGTTAAGAGTCTAGGTGAATATACGAGTCATCAAAAATATTGCAGAGTAGTAGTTATAAATTAAATATGATCAAAACTCAAAACTTGTTGTATATCATAAATTCATAATGATGACTTTCTAACACACTATATATAGGAATAGTTAAGTAGCTAGACTTGTATGGAGTATTTTTATTTTTATTTTTATAAATAAGATAAATATGAGTAGACAAAGGTGTTTTGTTTTATTTCAAGAGGTATGTGTGAGAATGAACAAAAGAGAAAAAAAGAAATCATATAAGATAGAGAAAGAGAATACATGTTTTATTAATATCCAAATGAAAAATGGGGTTTTCTCTTTAGTAATTAGGTTCTACAGTTACAATATGTGTTTTTTCAATAATTATATTAAAACTAATTCAAGAACCAAAATTTGTAGTAGTGACAAGTTTTTGGCAAAATAATATTTTTTGTCCCTTAACTTTACCCCAAGGTCCAGTTTGGTCTCTTAACTTTAAAAAGTGGCAAGTTCGTCCCTTAACTTTTAAAATGGTGTCAAAGTAGTCCTTGCCGTTAGTTGGCTCAAACATCTGTTTATTTTTGGTTACGTGGCAGCTGACATGGATTTAGAACATCATCTTATTCTTTCTTAGCATTTTCTTTCTGCTATGTTCCACTATCCCTTCCATCTCCTTCTCACCACCTTAACGCCCCTCTGTCAACCGGTTTTCTTTCTTCTCCACTTCATCACTCTCCTTACAACCTCCATAAACCTACTGCTCTCTATATTCGTACACACTCCCTGCACCCTTTCCAACCTCTAACACCACCGATCCGAACCTCCTTCCGTCACTCTCCGCTTGCACCCTTCGCTGTTACACAAACACCACAATAAAACCTCTCTTTCAAGCGAGCTTTCTTCCGTCTGGAACAACAACACCACTACAAGAATCCTCCTCCCTCCACGTATTAACCATCTTTCATCACCGCCATCACCAGAAAGTTGATATCCATTAATTAGAAGGAATCCCTCGAATCCTCAATAATACTTAGCCAAAGTCAACGCAAAAAGGTATCCACGTTTTATGTGCATTGCCAGCAGGTCCCACATGATCAAAGTGCACCCAAACTTTGTCCAAATAAGCCAGATCCATGCGCTATGGCTTTGAAGGTAGTAGGTTCCAACCTGTTTAGAAAAGGAGAAAAGAAAGTTGTTTAAATCCAAAGCACTTGCAAACCTTGAGTTTTCCATAACCTGAAATAATAATAATAATATCACAATGGAAACCATTAGGCAATTTAGAAACAACTGAAGCCTATGCAGACAAGTGACATGTAATACCCCGTATTTTACCCCGGATAATATTATATTGTGATCGACTGAGCCCAGTGTACTCTGAGAAATTATTTGATAAAATAATTAGAGTAACTGTGGAACTAAGAATAAATCTAATTAATATCATCTGACTCTGAGGTATTTTATTAATTTGGACTTAAGAGACTTTTTGGACATTTAGTAGTATTATTTCTAATACTAAGTTTACTACTTATTCTTTTCCTCCCACTTTCCAAACACAAAAAGAAAGATAGTAAGAAAGAGAGAGAAAGAGGAAAGAAGGAAAAGGAAAGGAAGGAGAAAAAGAGGAGAAGAAGAAAAGTTCAAGAACTTCAAGAATCATCATCATCCATTCATCAAATCTTTATCCAATCATCTCATCTTCCTCATTTTCATTATCTATCCAAGGTGGGATCTAGTTAGGACATTAGTTTTAGAGTTTTGGAAATGTTGAGTTAGGTTAGAATTATTGGAAATCGATAATCTAACGGTTAAAAATTGGTATAAATTGTGTTGTATGATCACTCCATGCTTATGAACATTAATTATGCTTGTTTGTGTTGTTTGGAATTGTTTTGGGTTGATAAAAGTGGATTTTCTAGCTTTTGGAACCATGGAACCCGTAAGGGGAGAATTCTGGTTCTGGTGTGATTCGCCAGGCGAATTGGGAATTCGCCAGGCGAATTAGGTCTCGCCACAGTTTCGCCAGGCGAAGTGCTGGAGAAAGGGATTCGCCAGGCGAAAACCAGATTCGCCAAACGAATTTGAAGAGACAGAAATGTGTTAGCTACTGGAACTTTTGTTTTTCTAAAAATTGGGGACTCGCCACTGGATTCGCCAGGCGAAGTGCTGGCGAATGGAGATTCGCCAGGCGAAGTGCTGGCGAAGTACTGGCGAAGGGGTATTCGCCAGGCGAATCTGCCTGGGATCAAATATTTCCTTTTCTTCAAAAATCCGTAACTTTTGACTCGTTTATCCGATTTAAGAGTTCTTTATATCGATGAGAAGCTAAGAAAATATTCTATGCATTGGAGGTGGAAAATGTTAATTTTACTGCCCGATTAAATAATCAAAGAATTTCCAAAGTGGTATATTTATGTTTCACTTGTCATATATTATTCTATGGTGCAATTGTGATATATCTTGCCTATCCTATTATTGTTTAACATGATTGTAAGTGAAAATGCATGCTAATGTGAAAATGATATAGGAAGAGTGAGGAAACCTCAACTTGAACTATAGGAGAATCTAGTAAGGAACTAGAAATTATAGTCAACTCTAGATGGCGATGCTCGGGCACGTGTTGTTGGAAGATACATCCTTGCCGAGTATTGGCCTAGTTGAGAGTGAAACACTAGTATGGAACATGTGGTTAACCTTGTGGTTTATTAAGGCATGAGAATCCTTAAGGCATTATAGCCTTGTGATTGTCGAATACAATCGTACTGTTGTATGTGATCATGTAATCGTAACCGGTTTATCTTGAGAGTAGTTTCATGAGTCTCAGACTCCTCTGAAATGGATGCACAACTACTTGGCAGGTTTGATTCCCCGTACTGTACGAATGGCGCCCATGGAGCGTATGCTTGTGACGGTAAAAGGCCCGTGTGAAGTGACAGTTCATAACGGTAAAAGGCCCGTAGAACCCGAATCCATTCGTGTGTCAAGTAGATTACAAGGATATATGACTCGGATCGCCTTCTAGACGTAGAAGAGGACGGGAACAGGAGGTACCTTGGTATGGTTATTGATTAGTGATACTTTGAGTTGATGAACTCATGGCATGTTTCCATATAGTGTGAGAATTGTAACGTGTGAACTCAAGAGTCCTTTCCCTTTTCCCCGGACTCGAGTTAGGATGGTTAGAACCTTTTAATCCGAGAGAATCCATAAGATAGGGAACTCACTGAGATTTGATGTATCTCACCCCACGTTGTTGATGTATTTCAGGTGCTTCAGGTTTCGAGAAGGGTAAGGATAGGGTCGTGTGATCTTTCCTTGCTTGTTGATGGCAAGCTTCTGTAGCGGCGTTTAATTTGAGATCATTATTGATCTAGTTCTTAGTTTTTATCTTTTGAACATCTTGTGTATAATATGCCTTAGGTTTTAGTACTTGTACTTTAGGGCATTTATTTGTATACAATGTGTTAACTAGGAGCTTATGTGTTTCAGTACCAAACACTTGGATCTATATATAATATTTATGCTTTGATGTATGAGTTTTATATATGGGTGTTACAGTTGGTATCAGAGCAGGTCGTATCCTCGACCTAGCCATGAAATAGTATAAGTATTTCTTTCCGTTTCATATGCATTGTGTCGCCATTGGTCTTAAGTGTTATATGTATAGTATTGAGCCTGATCAACTTAATCCTATCTATATGAAGTTTAGGAACATGGCTGGCGGACGCAGAAACCGTGGTAGATTCGGAGCGAATCATCCCGTGGCGAATCCTTCGGGCGGCGATGGCAATGCTCCTCTGTATCAGTTTTTGCAACAGATGCAGCAGCAACATAATCTATTCATGCAGCAGATGGTACAACAAATGAATGGAGGTCTGCATCCTCAAGTGGTTGTTTCAGAAGCTGTAGGTGGGAGTTTTCGGGATTTCATCCGCATGAATCCTCCAGAATTTCATGGCGGATTAGATCCTGTGAAAGCTCATGAATGGATTGCTGGCATGGAGAGAATTTTTTTGATAATTTACTGTAGTGAGGAGAACAAGGTAGTGTTTGCTTCTCACTCATTGAGAGGTCCTGCTAAGAGGTGGTGGGATATTGCTTCAGCTTTTATGACTATTCAAGGCGTGCCTAAAGTGTGGGAACAATTCAAGGCTACTTTTATGGAGAAGTACTTTCCTAGTTCTTTAAGGATCCAAAGAGAATTTGAATTCCAAGAGTTACGACAAGGTTATGTGATAGAGAATGATTTGAGGAGTGTTCAGACAGAAGGGAATTCGCGTAGGTCAAACCGGAATGACTATGAGAGGTCAAGCCAACCGTTTAGGCCAAGGCAACAAACCTTCAAAGGGAAACAAGTTCAAAGTAGTAGACCTAATACTCCTTCTTTGTGCCGGTTGTACAACAAGTATCATTTTGGCAAGTGTAGAGATGGAGCCTCTAGGTGTTATCATTGTGATGAAGTGGGGCATTTGGCAAGAAACTGCCCGCAGGATGGGAATCAGACACGAGGGAAGAATGCCAGAAGAGTTTACACTTTGGATACAAGGAGGAAGAAGAGTGACAACTCTTTAATAGCGGGTACGTGTTTCGTAAACGGACATCCTTGTTTTGTTTTATTTGATTGTGGAGCAACACACTCCTTTGTGTCAATGCAATGTGTGAAATTGTGTTTTGTCCGAAGTTAAGGAAGTAGCGACCTTCAAGTCTTGTGTATTTCCGGTAGCCTGTGAGATTTCAGAAGTTTTCCCCGAAGATGTCACTTCTCTTCCTTCGGTGAGAGAAGTGAAATTTTCTATTGACCTGGTACCGGGAACGGCTCCTATATCCGTTTCTCTGTATCGGATGGCACCACTTGAATTGAGAGAACTGAAGGAACAATTGGAAGAGCTTATGGCTAAGCATTTTGGTTATACCTAGTGTCTCACCGTGGGGAGCTCCAGTATTGTTAGTAAAGTAGAAGGACGGTGGGATGCGGTTGTGTATCGACTATCGTCAGTTGAATAAAGTCACCATTAAGAATAAGTATCCCTTACCCATGATAGACGACCTGTTAGATCAATTGAAAGGTGCCTGGGTGTTCTCGAAGATTGATTTGAGGTCGGGTTATCACCAGATTCGAGTGAAGAGTTCCGATGTGCCTAAGACTGCATTTAGGACCCGTTATGGTCATTACGAATTCTTAGTAATGCCTTTCGGTGTGACGAATGCTCCGACAGTTTTATAGATTACATGAACCGGATATTTCAAGCTCACTTGGACCAATTCATGGTGATCTTCATTGATGACATTCTTATTTATTCTCGTACTTCACAAGAGCACGAGGGACATTTGAGAATTGTTTTATCGATCTTACAAGAAAAGCAACTTTTTGCCAAGTTGAGCAAGTGTGAGTTTTGAATGTCGGAGGTTAGTTTTCTTGGTCACGTCATATCTCAGGGAGGTGTGGCGGTTGATCCATCAAAGGTTGAAGCCGTAATTATTGGGAGAGGCCGAAGAATGTTTCGGAAATTAGAAGTTTCTTGGGACTGACAGGTTATTATCGAAGGTTTATCAAAGGCTTTTCTCAATTGGCGTTACCTATGACTAAACTTACTCGGAAGGATTATTCTTATGAGTGGGATTCGGCTTGTGAGCAAAGTTTTATGAGTTTGAAAAAAGAGATTGACGACTGCTCCTGTTCTGATCATTCCTGATCCTAGCAAGTCGTATGAGGTATTTTGTGATGCATCTAAGATGGGTTTAGCAGGTGTTTTAATGCAAGATAGTCACGTGGTGGCTTATGCTTCTCGACAGTTGAAAGTTCACGAGAAGAATTATCCAACGCATGATTTGGAGTTAGCGGCAGTGGTGCTTACTCTGAAAGTGTGGCGTCATTATCGGTATGGAGTACGCTTTGAAATGTTCAGTGACCATAAGAGTTTGAAGTCTTTATTTGACCAAAGGGAGTTAAACATGCGACAACGAAGGGGGATGGAGTACTTAAAGGATTATTATTTAGAATTGAAGTATCATCCAGGAAAAGCGAATAAGGTAGCAGATGCATTAAGTCGGAAAGTAGTTCATAGTGCGAAATTGATGATTTTGGAGTATGCTTTGTTGGAGAATTTTAGAGATCTTAATCTTCAGTTTGTGTGGACACAAGATGGTGTAATTATGGGAAATTTGAATGTAAATTCTACTCTAAGAGTTGAGATTCAACAAGGTCAAACGTTGGATGAGAAGTTGCAAGAGATGTTAATGCAACCGGGTTTTGTGCACGCTAATGACGGTATTATTATGTTCGACCAAAGAATTTGTGTTCCGAATGATGCAATGTTGAGAAGAAAGATTTTGGATGAAGCTCATAAAGGTACTTTTACTATACATCCGGGTTCTTCAAAGATGTATCAAGATGTAAAGAAGGACTATTGGTGGTCCGGTATGAAAAGAGATGTTGCGGTCTTCGTGTTGGAATGTGCGGTATGCCAACAAGTTAAGATTGAACATCAAAGACCGGGTGGATTATTGCAACCATTAGAAATCCCAATTTGGAAATGGGATAGTGTTTCTATGAACTTTGCAGTAGGTTTATCCCGTACGCAAGGTGGTTATGATTTGATTTGGGTAATAGTAAATCGGTTGACAAAGTCGGCGCATTTCTTGGCCGTGAAGACTACCTTCAAGGCAAGTCATCTTGCGAGGCTGTTTATTGCGGAAATTGTAAGATTGCACGGTATTCCCTCTAATATTGTGTCAGATAGAGATCTGAAGTTACTTCAAGGTTTAGGAAAGTTTTCAACAAGCTATGGGGACGGAGTTGCGTTTGAGAACATCTAATCATCCACAGACGGACGGTCAGGCTGAGCAAATGATACAAACGATGGAGGATATGTTGAGAGCTTGTGTACTAGAAAGTAAGGGTAATTGGAAAGAACTACTACCATTGATTGAGTTTTCTTATAACAATAGTTACCCTGCGAGCATCGGAATGGCTCCTTATGAAGCTTTGTATGGGAGAAAATGTAGAACACCTTTGGGTTGGGCGGAGGTTGGTAAAGATAGAATCTTAAGACCGAAAATCATCCAAGAGACTACGGAAAAGATTCGGATGATCCGCGAGAAAATTAAACAAGCAGAATATTGACAGAAGAGTTATGCGGACAATCGAAGGAGACCTTTAGAATTTGAAGAAGGTGACCATGTGTTTTTGAAAGTTACTCCGAGATTGAGATTGAAAGGACCGTTTAAGTCACGCAAGTTAAGTCCGAGATACGTGGGACCGTATCAGATCTTAGAAAAGATTGGTGAAGTAGCTTATAGATTGGCCTTACCGCCTTCTCTGTCAGAAATGCACGATTTTTTTCATGTATCTCAGCTTCGGAAGTTCATTCCCGATCCTCTTCAGCCAGTTCTACCAGAATCAGTGGAAATAGAAGCGGATTTCACGTTTAAACCTCAACCGAGCCGCATTGTGGGAAGAGAAACGAAAGTATTAAGGAACAAGGAGATTTCTCTCGTTAAGGTGCAGTGGGATGTAACTCATCCGGGTGATGCAACTTGGGAACTCGAATCGGAAATGCGAGATGCTTACCCTCATCTGTTCAGGTAATCTTTAAATTCGAGGGAGAATTTCTATTTAAGGGGGGAGGGGGAGGATGTAATACCCCGTATTTTACCCCGGATAATATTATATTGTGATCGACTGAGCCCAATATACTCTGAGAAATTATTTGATAAAATAATTAGAGTAACTGTGGAACTGAGAATAAATCCAATTAATATTATCTGACTTTGAGGTATTTTATTAATTTGGACTTAAGAGACTTTTTGAACATTTAGTAGTATTATTTCTAATACTAAGTTTACTACTTATTCTTTTCCTCCCACTTTCCAAACACAAAAAGAAAGATAGTAAGAAAGAGAGAGAAAGAGGAAAGAATGAAAAGGAAAGGAAGGAGAAAAAGAGGAGAAGAAGAAAAGTTCAAGAACTTCAAGAATCATCATCATCCATTCATCAAATCTTTATCCAATCATCTCATCTTCCTCATTTTCATTATCTATCCAAGGTGGGATCTAGTTAGGACATTAGTTTTAGAGTTTTGGAAATGTTGAGTTAGGTTAGAATTATTGGAAATCGATAATCTAACAGTTAAAAATCGGTATAAATTGTGTTGTATGATCACTCCATGCTTATGAACATTAATTATGCTTGTTTGTGTTGTTTGGAATTGTTTTGGGTTGATAAAAGTGGATTTTCAAGCTTTTGGAACCATGGAACCCGTAAGGGGAGAATTCTGGTTCTGGTGTGATTCCCTAGGAGAATTGGGAATTCGCCAGGCGAATTAGGTCTCGCCATAGTTTCGCCAGGTGAAGTGCTGGAGAAAGGGATTCGCCAGGCGAAAACCAGATTCGCCAGGCGAATTTAAAGAGACAGAAATGTGTTAGCTACTGGAACTTTTGTTTTTCTAAAAATTGGGGATTCACCACTGGATTCGCCACGCGAAGTGCTGGCGAATGGAGATTTGGCAGGCGAATTGCTGGCGAAGTACTGGCGAAGGGGTATTCGCCAAGCGAAATCCAGATTTGCCAGGCGAATCTGCCTGGGATCAAATATTTTCTTTTCTTCAAAAATCCGTAACTTTTGACTCGTTTATCCGATTTAAGAGTTCTTTATATCGATACGAAGCTAAGAAAATATTCTATGCATTGGAGGTGGAAAATGTTAATTTTACTGCCCGATTAAATAATCGAAGAATTTCCAAAGTGGTATATTTATGTTTCACTTGTCATATATTATTCTATGGTGCAATTGTGATATATCTTGCCTATCCTATTATTGTTTAACATGATTGTAAGTGAAAATGCATGCCAATGTGAAAATGATATAGGAAGAGTGAGGAAACCTCAACTTGAACTATAGGAGAATCTAGTAAGGAACTAGAAATTGTAGACAACTCTAGATGGCGATGCTCGGGCACGTGTTGTTCGAAGATACATCTTGCCGAGTATTGGCCTAGTTGAGAGTGAAACACTAGTATGGAACATGTGGTTAACCTTGTGGTTTAGTAAGGCATGAGAAGCCTTAAGGCATTATAGCCTTGTGATTGTCGAATACAATCGTACTGTTGTATGTGATCATGTAATCGTAACCGGTTTATCTTGAGTGTAGTTTCATGAGTCTCGGACTCCTCTGAAATGGATGCACAACTACTTGGCAGGTTTGATTCCCCGTGCTGTATGAATGGTGCCCATGGAGCGTATGCTTGTGACGGTAAAAGGCATGTGTGAAGTGGCGGTTCATAACGGTAAAAGGCCCGTAGAACCCGAATCCATTCGTATGTCAAGTAGATTACAAGGATATATGACTCGGATCGCCTTCTAGACGTAGAAGCGGACGGGAACAGGAGGTACCTTGGTATGGTTATTGATTAGTGATACTTTGAGTTGATGAACTCATGGCATGTTTCCATATAGTGTGAGAATTGTAACGTGTGAACTCAAGAGTCCCTTCCCTTTTCCCCGAACTCGAGTTAGGATGGTTAGAACCTTTTAATCCGAGAGAATCCATAAGATAGGGAACTCACTGAGATTTGATGTATCTCACCCCACGTTGTTGATGTATTTCAGGTGCTTCAGGTTCCGAGAAGGGTAAGGATAGGGCCGTGTGATCTTTCCTTGCTTGTTGATGGCAAGCTTCCGTAGCGGAGTTTAATTTGAGATCATTATTGATCTAGTTCTTAGTTTTTATCTTTTGAACATCTTGTGTATAATATGCCTTAGGTTTTAGTACTTGTACTTTAGGGAATTTATTTGTATACAATGTGTTAACTAGGAGCTTATGTGTTTCAGTACCAAACACTTGGATCTATATATAATATTTATGCTTTGATGTATGAGTTTTATATATGGGTGTTACATGACACGTCTCATCAAAATATGAACAGTTCAAGACTCCAAAATCCCTATTAAACACGGTGCAGTTTTGACAGATTTTGGTGGTATTGGTGATGAAGAAAAAACCTCTAACACAAAGGCTTTTAAGTATGCAATAACTAACCTTAGCCGACGGGAGTACCTTATTCCTTTTACACCAAAACAAACATAGCAAAGTAAAACGACGACTTCTTCTGCGTTTTGTTCTTCGCTTCGAACGTCTTAGCTCTTCAAACCTAACCATGGATAGTAAAGCCGAAGATCACAAAGAGCCGGTAAATAAACAGGAAGTTGCAAGCATGTACGCAGCTACGAGGTCAGACCTCAATCAAGTTTACACCAAATAAATGAACTGGAAATGGAAGTTAGCAAGCAGCAGACTTAGGCTCGTCCTGAAAATCACGAAGAAAGTTCGAATATGAAATTGAAAACATCATTCGGAAAAGATAGTGAAGAATATATTGTAAACCTTGGATCGTTTTCGTGAGCTTAATTGGTGCGTCGGGAACTAACTACAGCTATGATTTTGAATGAATTACCAATAGTAATTTTAGCAACCATAAGAAAAATGTAAAAACTCACATAAAAGCTAACTTGTTTCGACAAAGGTTACCAGAGTTTGGATTCTACCACGAGAAGAAACATATGGAAAATAACACTGGTGAACAAGTCTCTACATACAACAACATCAACTATCTGTTCCAAACTTTGAAATCACTAAGTACAACCATCTAAATCATGTAGGTCACTCAACATATATGTATTATAGTAATATGATGAAACACTTTTTCATCATTTAGCCTTAGCAGATATATTATTGCCACCAGTTGCTAGTTTGAAGAGACAAAACAGAGTCATGGGACCACTACACAATAAGAAAACACAATTGCTTAACTTCAGATACAAAAACAATACATTGCGTTTCTTAGGAAATGCAATCTCGCCAACAGTAGTTTAGAATTGACAAACAACCAAAAATATATAAATGTCACAAAATGCATGTATAGTGGAGCTTGATTCCTGAAGTCATGTTTGGAAAATAATATATAGATATTCAAATCAACAAGATATTGAAATAAATTGAACAACGTTGTTGCTGTGTCTTTCTTCCCTCGAGGGCTTCCGTTCTAGAAGTGAGTGAAGAGTTACAGTTACAGTGTTGGGAAGTGAGTGGAAAAGGAAAGGCGTGGGTGGATGAAGTTGTTGCTTTCATGCATAGCTTCCTACTATGAGGGAGGTGGTTTTGTGTTTAATAAATAATGAGCAGGGAGAGAAATGTTGTATTAGCATGGATGAGGGAGAACAAACATTAAAGGTGAGTTATGTTGGTTTAATGGAGAATCATGGGGGCATGAAGGTAGTATTGAAAATGACGGTAAATATGAGTTTGGAAGAGGGTTGTTTTGAAGGAAAAGAAAAATGACTGTAGCAAGTCTTTTTCTGGTTACTGCTGCACATAAAGTCCATCTGGAAATACCTGGAAATACGTGGCATCTGTTTTCAACATTTGACTAACATAACCAAACAGAAGGATAAACATGACACCATTTTAAAAGTTAAGGGACGAACTTGCCGCTTTTTAAAGTTAAAGGACCAAACTGGACCCTGGGGCAAAGTTAAAGGACGAAAATGATTATTTTGCCCAAGTTTTTCTATATTTTATTTTATTTTTCAAAATTATTCATATCAATTGTCGTTCAGGGTGAATTAAAGCTTTCTCGGAAACAAAAAAAAAACAATTCACAAATTCAGATGCAGTTTCTTTGAAACCTCTGAAGAAAGATGGAAAGCAGCTTCTTTGAAGCTCCAACCATAGTGAAGATTCTATCGTGAGAATGATGCAACATAAGAAGGTTCCTGAAAGCGATTAATACCATGTTATTAGAACTATAACGTGTTCATGAAAGAAATGAAAATAAGAACTTCACCAATAAAAATGAGAGACAAATATTTGTCAATAATTAATATGAAGAAAAAACAAGAATAAATATTTAGCATAGACAAATATTTAAAATAAGAGAGACATGCACAAACAAAGTCTCGCGCACGCGCACGTACACATTGATATATATGTCTTCTTCAATCTTCATGAACCGATTTCATCTTTCATGATTTTTGTTTAGTTGTTCTTTTCCATTTTCTTTGAATCGGAAAAACATGTGAGGTTTATTTATGTTTTTGAGAGGAAGTATTGCTGAAATGTTCTTTTAGTGAGATGAAAGAGAGAGAATGAATCATTTTTATTGTTGCTCATTCATTTGTTTTTTCTAGCAGTATGCTAAAGGTAAGAGGAAGAAGATGAGTGAAGAAGATGAATAGACCAAGAGAAGATGAGGATGTTGAGACAGAGTGAATAAAGAGAGAAAATAAGGATGTTGATAGAGAGTGAATCAAGGGAGAAGATGAGGACGTGAAAAGAGAGAGAGAGAGAGAGAGAGAGAGAGAGAGAGAGAGAGAGAGAGAGAGAGAGAGAGAGAGAGAGAGAGAGAGAGTACGTATGTGTGAGAATCGTAGATCGAAGCTTTGAAATGGCATTGTTAGTTGAATTTGTATTTTACAAAAATTAAGTAAAAATTTCTTGAAGAAATGGCTATGATGAAATCAAATTAGTTTAGACAGTAATATATACTTGACGAAATTGAAGATGAAGAGTTAACTTTTCATTGAAATTGAAAATGAAGAGTTAATTTTTCATCGAAATTGAAAGTATTAATGGATATTTTATTATTTTTCATTTTCATTTTTTCAGTTCTTCATTTCTTTCTACATTTTCAATATTTTTCAAGCGACAACTTTTGGATTTTTCTCTACCTACTGTCCCACCAAAAACCCATTATTATTATTTCTCGAACAACCAGGACATTAACACCCATGAAAATGGGTGTGACATGTTGTTTTCTACGTTGTTGTTGTTGTCGTTTTCGTATTGATGGGTAGATATGCATTCCTACGAAGTTCCACCAGAAGTCAGAAGGTTCAAATGCCTATGATTTGCAAAGGAAGTGAAGACGAGGATGATGAAAGTAAAGACGAGGGAGTTTCCTTTCTGGTTTTGATGCAGCCATTGGTGAGATAGTTTTAGAATGATGGAAGTCAGCAACATTCTCATGCATAGCCTATGAGCATACATAGATAAACTTTCTTCTAATATTTAATATAATAAGAATAAGTAAGATGAATGCAATTGAAATTAAGATTTAAATAACGGTAGATGAATGCGATTGAAATTGAGAGAATAATAATGCAAGTTTATTACATGACAAAACATTCAAAATAAATATAATAAACAAATACTACTACTACTACTATTCTAGTATTTGAAATAAAAGATAGCATATGAAACTTTTCCATTTAAAGATCAACCTTTGAAATAATAGAGATGCAAATTTTACCAACATATACATGGTTATGGTTTTGTTACACATCAATTAATTGTTCCTTTTTTATATATAAATATCACCATTTCTTTTATACTCACATACTTCCAAGTCTCAAGACTCCCAACCCTTCTCTCTCTTTACTCCAAACCTCCAATTTCTTGTTCACTTCCAACAGTTGCGCCCAAGACCCATGAGAAAATTTTCAAGAAACGAGTAAAGAACAATCATGCTACGTGGATCATCGCTATCATCACAGTCACGGTTATCGTGATTTTGTTTTTTACAATCCGTTATTTCATGCGCATTCCCGCTACAATATCAACATGTACACTTAGAGAGGAGGAGGTGAAGACGAGAAATATTATTCCGGGTAGAAGCTATATTTAAACATCAGATTCCTTTGATGAAGTTTGTATAATCTTTTCATATGTTTTCTTCAGTTTACGTTTTTAGATTTTGGTGTAATAAGTTGTTCAAAGACATTTGTATTTGTTTTGAACATTAATAAGTGTTGATGAGAGAATGTATTTTATTTTAAATACTTTTTTTTATGTTGATGTACTCTTAAGTGGTTGCAAAATATTTAATCAACTTTATGCAAATTCATTTATTGTTACATTTTTAACTGCATATTTTATTTTCCCTCCACTCATGTCCATATACCAAATCCTAATAAGTATAATCTTAAGAATTGATTTTTTTAAATCAATGGATAATCATCACAATTTTAAAAGAGATGTTTATTTAGATTAAGCAATTAAAATAAATTTTTCTCATATTTTACAATAGTCACACTTTTCATTTGATATGATTAAACGAAAATAGATTAATATTAAATTTTATAAATACAATCTATCTTATAATAAAATTGAATTATATATTATCAATATTGAGTAATAAGTAATGTAGTTAAGAGTCCAGGTGAATATATGAGTCATAAAAAATATATCAGAGTAGTAGTTATAAACTAAATATGGTCAAAACTCAAAACTAGTTGTATATCATAAATTCATAATCATGAATTTCTAACACACTATACATAGGGATAGTTAAGTAGATAGACTTGGATAGAGTATTTTTTGTATAAAGAAAATAAAAATGAATAGAAAAGGCGTTTTATTTTATTTTAAGAGTTATGTGTGAGAATTTACAAAAGAGAAAAACATAAATCATATAAGATAGAGAAAGAGAATATATATTCTATAAATAGCCAAATGAAAAGTGGAATTTTATCTTTAGTATTTAGGCTCTACAGTTAATATATGTGTTTTTCAATAATTATATCAAAACTAAATCAAGAACCAAAATTTGTAGTAGTCACAAGTTTTATTTATATTTTACTTTATTTTTCAAAACTATTCATATCAATTATCATTCAGGGTGAATCTCAGCTTCTCATAAATAGAAAAAAAAAATCATTCATAAATTCAGATGCAGTTTCTTTGAAACCTCTGAAGAAAGATGGAAAGCAACTTCTTTGACGCTCCAACAGCGGTGAAGATTCTAACTTGATGATTATGCAGAGGAAGACGGTCCCTTGAATGTGATTGATACCATGTTAGAACAATAACGTGTTTGTTAATGGTGGCAAACTCCCCATGGAATTCCATGAGGAAGAAGAAGCAGTTGCAACAACAAGGCAAGAATGAATAACAGAAAGTAGTTATGAAATTGAAACTCTTCATTAGTAAAGAATAGATTACAAGTGTAGTATATATATACAAGATAAACCCTATCTCTATTGTATGCTAAGTAAGAATTAATAGTAAGCTGATGTGACACTTAAAAAAGTGAAAAACTATACTATTATGTACAATAGAAAGTGCATGATATACTGAAAATATTCTATATACTAACAGCCCCCCTCAAGTTGGACTGTGTATGCTACAAAGTCCCAACTTAGCCAATGTCTTTTTAAGAGCAGGAGAATGAAGATGTTTTGTTAACATATCAGCCAATTGATTATGAGTAGAAATGGGGAGCAAATGAATAAGCTTGGATTGCAATCTTACTCGAACCACATGACAATCTAACTCTATGTGTTTGCCGCGTTCATGAAATGTGGGATTATGAGCTAAATAAATTGCTGACTTGCTATCACAAAAGATGGAAGCAGGTTGAGAAAATTCAACAAGAAGGTCACGAAAAAGATACTGCAGCCATTGAATTTCACAAGTGATAGAAGCCAATGCTCTATACTCAGCTTTAGTTGAAGATCTAGAGGCACTGTGTTGCTTCTTTGATTTCCAGCATAGTAATGAAGAACCTAACATCACACAATAACCCGTAATTGATCTTCTAGTGTAAGGGCATTTAGCCCAATCAGAATCAGCAAAGCATAATAACTTTAAGTCACTAGAAACAGAGAACAAAATGCCAGTAGCATGAACAAAATTAAGGTATCTTAAAACACGAGTTGCAGCCTGAAATTGTGGGAGTCGAGGTTGAGCCATAAACTGACTCAAGTGTTGAACATCATAAGAAATATCTAGTCTTGAATTAGTTAAGTATATGAGCCTACCAATTAACCTCCTATAAGAAGAAGGATCTTCCAATAAAGCACCTTCATTGATAGAAAGCTTGATATTGGGATAAAAAGGAACCGAGGAAGGCTTGGCTGCAAGAACACCAACATCTTGTAAAAGTTCAAGAGTATACTTTCGTTGGTTTAAGAAAATACCTTCAGTTGATCTGGCAATCTCAAAACCTAGAAAATGTCTAAGTTGTCCAAGGTCTTTAATTCTAAATTGCTGATTCAAGAGAGTCTTAACATATCTCAGCTAAAGAGTTACTTGCCGGTACAACATCATCAACATATACAAGGAGGGCAGTAAAATGAGGAGCTTCATGCTTAACATAAAGAGAATAGTCAGCTTGTGACTGGTGATAGCCAAGAGATATCAAGAAAGCAGATAATTTGGAGTACCATTGTCTACTGGCTTATTTTAAGCCATATAAGGATTTTTGCAATTTAAAAACTTTGGATGAATTAAAGCCAGATAAGCCTGGTGGACGAGTCATGTAGACCTCTTCATGTAAATCCCCATGTAAAAAGGCATTGTTAACATCTAATTATTCTAGATGTCATCCTTTTATAGCTGCAAGTGGCAGAAGAACTCTAATAGTAGTAAGTTTGGCAACATGGGAGAATGTATCAAAATAGTCAATACCTTCCATTTGAGTGTAGCCTTTGGCTACTAATCTGGCTTTGTAACGTTCAATAGAGCCATCTGCTTTATATTTAACTTTATAGACCCAACGACAACCAATAGGTACCTTACCAAAGGGGAGATCCACCACAATCCATGTTTGATTCTCTACAAGAGCTTTAAGCTCCACATCAATGGCATTAACCCAACAGTTATGTTTAATGGCTTGTTTATAGGTGGTTGGTTCAGTAATGAAAGAAATAGCACAACAGAAACTTTTATAGGAAGAAGAGTAGTTGTCATATGAAATGACAGAAGAGAGAGGATAGACAATGTTGGAAGTGAGGGAGTTGGAATTGGATGTAGAAGGGTTATTTTGAGCAAGATAACAGTGATAATCTGCTAAATAACTTGGAGGATTGGAAACATGAGTAGAGTGTCTAAGAGGAGGGTTGGAAATAGTGTTGGTATTATTATCATGGATGAGGTTAGGTGAAACATTTGTGGCAGGATTGGGAGAAAATAAGGGACCAGAGGATTTTGCTGATAAAAGACGGTCAAGACTATTGGTATTGATGTGATTATCAGTAGGAGAAGTACCTAGAGGGTACATAGAACCAGGAGGACCAGGATAAGTACCTAGAGGGTACATAGAACCAGGAGGACCAGGAGAAGTACCTAAAGGGTACATAGAACCAGGAGGACCAGGAGAAGTACCTAGAGGGTTCATAGAACCAGGAGGACCAACATGATGTCTAAAGGTGGCTGACTCCCTTTGTGTACTTAAAGGTTCATCATCAGAGCTATCAGACCTGTGATGATCAGGCTGATGTTCTAAGCTAGGGGTAGAATTAGTATTATCAAGAAAAAGTGATATATCAGTAGAGCTAGGGGATTGATGTGACAAGTCATTATCAGATTATTGAAGTATAGAGTTTTGGGTAGAACTTTGGTTTTGGTTAGGGGTTTGGTCAGTTTTGAGTAAGCTATGGATCACAAGGATCACAAGCTATGAGGAAATGATAATTTTTTTTTGTTTGCCAAAGTGGCATGGATCACAAGGAAAAGTATTATTATTACACTTTGAAAAAATGAAAGGAAAAATTTTGGATACATTTTGCAGTCCTATAGTAGAAATGTATCCTAATCTTAAAAGCCAGAGAAAATAATTATCTTGTACATATGAGTTACAAACATGACTATGTTGTGAAGAATCAAGCACATATAATCCTCTGAGAAGTTTAGTTGTACCAATCATTTCCTTGGAATGATTATGCAGGATTTGGCATGAGTTATCAGTGAAATGAACAACACAATCATTAGTTTGTACAAGTTTGGCTATAGAAAGTAAATTGACATGGAAATTAGGAATGTATAAAACATTATGAAGAACTAAGGATGAAGAGGTAACAATGCTGCCAGAAATAGAAGCAGTGACATGTGAACCATTTGGTAAACTAACATGGATATGGACAATGGTTTTGTGTGAAGTGAAAGCAGACAAATCAAAGGCTATATGATCAGTAGCTCCTGTATCAAGAATCCATAAATGAAAATTCTTACCACTTTCTTGATGAGAATAAGAATTTAAGACAAATGGTGATGTGGAGATGGAATTGGCCTTTGGGTTGGTCTTGGACTGTTGAAGTAATTCTAGGATGCTTTGATATTTCTCCTGAGTGAAACCAAGCATAGACTGAGGTTAACTCTACTTTGGGGATACCTGACCTGTTTCAACATAAGCAACAGATTGGGATTGCGAGTTTGAATTAGTAGATTTTCCTTTACCTCTAAATCCAGGTGGATATACATGTTTGAGGAAGAATGTTTCAACCATGTGATTGGTTCTCCCACAATGAATACACACTCTATTATGTCCCTTTGCTCCTTCATGGACACTATTCTTGCCTTTGGAATAATTGCTTCTATTCTTGGTAGAGTTGGTGCCAGAAGATGTGTTCAAATAAAAAGCCGTGGATTCTTCAGAAGCAGGGCTATTGGAAATTACAGACTGAGAATTATTTAGTTCTCTTTCTTGTTGAATCACAAGAGCAAAGGTCTTGTCAATATCTGGTAAAGGATTCATCATCATGATTTGAGTCTTAGATTGAGCAAATTTCTCATTCAGGCCTTTGAGAAATCGTATAACATAATCTTGTTCTCGATACTTTTGAATTGATGCAAGAGCACCACATGAATAAGGTATAACACAAGAACAAGCTGTAATTGGTCTATAAGCTTCTAATTAATCCCACATAACCTTCATTTGTGTAAAGTAATTGGATATATCGTGATTACCTTGACGAAACTTGTACAAATCTTCTTGTATATCAAATATGTGGAAGATGTCACCTTGTGAGAAACGGATTTGTAGATTCCTCCATACTCCAACAACACTCTCAATCTATAGAACAAACTTAGCAATGGATTTCGAGATAGAGCGATGAATCCAAGCTAATACCTTGGTGTTGCAGCGAACCCAAGGAGCGTAAAGAACATCCGATACCGGCAGTTTAGGAAGAGTTCCATCTATGAATCTTTCCTTGTTCTTTGAAATCAGTGCAATATGCATTGACCTAGACCAAGTGTGGTAATTCTTGTCATCAAGAAGAGGACTAACAAGAACGAGTGATGGATTCTCATTCGGATGCAAATAATACGGATTTGAAGAGTTTGTAGAGAAATCTGTGAAGCTCTGGTAAGCCATTAATGAAAGATAGGAAGAAGAAACGATTGCAAATGAAAGAAAGAAGCAAATGCGATCAAAAGAAGCAGAAACGGTTTGCTGAACATAATTGAGAAGAAAAATACGCAAGATGCGAACAAAAAAGAAATCGATGAAGCACAATGGCTATCAGAGCCGTTGAAGCTCTGATACCATGTTAATGGTGGCAAACTCACCATGGAATTCCATGAGGAAGAAGAAGCCGTTGCAACAGCAAGGCAAGAATGAATAACAGAAAGTAGTTATGAAACTGAAACTCTTCATTAGTAAAGAATAGATTACAAAAGTGTATATATATACAAGATAAACCCTATCTCTATTATATGGTAAGTAAGAATTAATAGTAGGCTGATGTGGCACTTAAACAAGGGAAAAACTATACTATTATGTACAATAGAAAGTGAATGATATACTGAAAATATTCTATATACTAACAGTGTTCATGAAAAAGTGAAAATAAGAACTTCACCAATGAACACAAGCTTAACTTCTTTTGTGAATTGATTGCATAAACTACATTACAAGATCTAGCTGGTTTACATAATCTCTACTTTCTTGAGATGGTTGTAACTAACTCTAAGTTAGTGACACCCTAGCTAACTCCTAAGCATGGACATGTACATCACTAACATTCTCATGCATAGCATATGAGCCTACATACATATACTCTCTTCTAATATTTAATATAATAAAAATAAATTAGATGAATGCAATTGAAATAAAGAGAATAAGTTAAATAAAGGTAGATGAATGCAATTGAAATTTAGAGAATAATAACATAAGTTTGTCACGTGACTAAACTTTCAAAATAAATATGAAAACAAATACTACCAATATTCTAATATTTGAAATAATAGAGAGCGTAGGAAACTTTTCCATTTAAAGATCAACCTTTGAAATAATAGAGATGCAAACGTTATCAACAAATACATGGTTATGGTTTTGTTACACATAAATGAATTTTTATTTTTTATATAAAAATACCACCATTTATTTTATACTCACATACTTCCAAGTCACAAGACTCCCAAACTTTCTTTTTACTCCAAATTCCAATGTCTTCTTCACCTCCAGCAGTTGTGCCCAAGACCCATGAGAAAATTTTCAAGAAACTAGGCAAGAACAATCATGCTGAGTGAATCATTCATATCATCACAACCATGATTATCATGATTGTGTTTTTAAAATTCCTTATTTCATGCGCATTCACACTACAAGATCAACACATACACTTAGATAGGAGGAGGTGAAGATGAGAAATATTGTTTCGGGTGGAAGTTTCATTTTGAATAGCGGTTTTCTTTGATGAAGTTTGTATGATTTTTTCATATGTTTTCTTTTGTTTATATTTTTAGATTTTAGTGTAATAAGTTGTTCAACCACATTTGTGTTTGAATTGAATATTAATAAGTGTTGATGTGAGAATGTATTTTATTTTAAATGTTTTTTTATGTTCAAGTTCTCTTAAGTGGTTGCAAAATATATAATAAACTTTATGCATATTTAACTATTGTTACATTTTTAATTGCAGATTTTCTTTTTCCTCCACTCATGTCCATATATCAATTCTTACTATGTATAATCTTAAGAATTTATCTATTTAAATTAATGGCTAATCTTAACAATTTTAAAAGAGATTTTTATTTAGATTAAGAAATTAAAATAAATTTCTCTCATATTTTACAATAATCACTCCTTTCATTTGATATGACTAAATGAAAATAGATTAATTTTAAATTTTATACATACAATCTATGTTAAAATAGGTAGCATCTAGAGTGAACCATCTATTAGGTGGTTCATCAGTGCACCACTTTTAAATACCGTTAGATATATTTGAAAGATTAAGATGAATTTAAAAAAAACTGAGAGCACCTAAACTTTCCTCACACAATTACTCGCCCCACCTTCTCTCTCCCGTCTCATCTCGTGCTGCTAGTTTATATTGAAGAACACCTTCTCTTTTTCTAAAATTTAAATTTGCCTCAAACCATCTCTACTACTGGAACTATAATACCATGATATGGTGAGACTGCTATTAATTTTCATAATAATCTTAAATTAATTTTAAAATTGAACAAACTAATTGCGATATTTTACATTGGTGTTTTGGACTTACTTTCTCTTTTATGATGTACTGCAATTGCAAGATACTTTGCTGCAACTCAATCAACAAATAATCAACAAATGCTTAACAAATTTATGCAATTGGCTCATTTAACCCTCACTTCTTTATTTAAGAATTTAAATCTAATTTTTCAATACATTTATTTGCAAAAGTAAAATCAATAATCTACTATTTAGTAATTTAAAGAGGTGAGTATAAGAATTAAGGGAGAAGGAAGAAAAATTAATAGATAGGTTAAAGATGCTATTGTTACATATGCTTATCACCTCTTGCAAAAGTAGAAAAAAAGACTTTTCAGAAAAAAATTCATTTTTGATTGAGAAGTTGGAAAAGAGCACAAATATGAGATAACAACTTGATATGTCGATGGGACATTAATTTATCTTTGCTTGACAATGGAGAAAATGAGACATTATATAAGCAAGTATGATAAGTTGCAAAGTTTAGAAACCTTACCTATTGGAGCAAGGTCCAATGTCTCTTCAATCTGGTTACAGAAGTTGTTTCTTGATTAAGCGAGCTTCTATGAACCTCCTTGATGCTTTTGGAATGCCTACTTTGCTTTAGAAAATCTTCAATTCTTCTGCATGATTCCTCTTGCAAGAATGGAATAGTGTGAATTTGATTATGGTTCAAATGGTGTTCTAGTTGAGAAATGATGTTATGGACAGTTTAGGACATGTTTATGGAAGGTTTGAAGGCTTGAAAGGATTGAAAATGGTTAGAATGATGATTTGACTTGGATAATGCAGAAAATCAACAAATTTGGAGTTGAAACTTAACTTTCTGAGCCTGAGGTTTTTTGGTGAGGATGAAGGTTTCTTGATATCAGGGAAGGAAGAATGAGTAGTATGGAAATCTTTATTTTTTGTCCATTTTCATAAAGATGGTCATGTGGTGGGATTAGTGAAGGTTTTGTATGCTGAAAAATTACAAGGTTATTGAGGAAGATAACGAAGAATTTTATTGATGCGGAATGAACTAGAATGAGATTAAGGGTGTGCGTGCATGCACGAGGCTTTGTTTGTGTGTGTCGCTCTTATTTTAAATATTTGTCTATGCTAAATATTTATTCTTGTTTTTCTTCATATTAATTATTGACAAATATTTTTCTCTTATTTTTATTGGTGAAGTTCTTATTTTCACTTCTTTTATAAACACGTTGTAGTTTTAACATGGTATCAATTGTCTTCAAGGGACCTTCTTCTGTTGTACGATAGAGTCTTCACCATTGTTAGAGCTTTAAAGAAGATGTTTTCCATCTTTCTTTAGAGGTTTCAAAGAAACTGCAACTGAATTTGTGAATCTTTTTTTTCGAGAAGTTTTAATTCACACAGACTAACAATTGATATGAATAATTTTGAAACAAAATAAAATATAATTATTGAAAAAAACACATATATTAACTGTAGAACCTAATTACTAAAGAGAAAGCCCCATTTTTCATTTGGATATTTATAGAACATATATTTCCTTTCTCTATCTTATATGACTTCTGTTTTTTTGTTTTGTTAATTCTCACACATACCTCTTGAAATAAAACAAAACACCTTTCTCTACACATTTTTATCTTATTTATAAAAAAAGGTCATTTTTTAATACACCACCCAAATTTCTTATACATCACGTAAAATTTCGTTTTTGCCTCCTGATTCCGGATATGCACATCCGGACGCACTGTTTTTTTTAAAAACGCTGATGTGTTCCTGATGTGCACATCCGAAAACATAGAATAGCTTTATTTTTTTAAATTCCGGAAGTGCAGATCCGGAAAATAGCATAATTTTATTTTTTTTTTTGAAAAAATCGGTTTTGTCGGTTGGTCGCATACGTTAATATATCATCGCAAGTTAATATACATTCGAAT
This sequence comes from Lathyrus tuberosus, assembly GCA_022829125.1. Lineage (NCBI taxonomy): Eukaryota > Viridiplantae > Streptophyta > Magnoliopsida > Fabales > Fabaceae > Lathyrus > Lathyrus tuberosus. The sequence continues at coordinate 13,440,181 of JALAZF010000048.1, forward strand.
GAGGGGAGCGAGAAAGAATTAAGTTTCCCACCCATAGAAAACTTTGTTCTTCGTATCTCTTCAATATAAAACTTTGTTGATCCTTTCTCTCCAGTGTAACCACTGCTCCTGTTATCTTTCTTTGTTGATCATCCAACACTACAGATAAACTCAATATATTTCGGAGATAAACCCTTTTCGTTATTGAAAATAAGTAATGTGGCTGGTGCACCAGTATCAGTAATGTCATCAGAAGTTATAACAAACTCTAGGGTTGGAGTCTCTCCGTCAATATAATGGTTGTCTTCGGCATTCTGATAAAGTTAACAACAGATTCACGATCATGAATATAAACAACTATCATTTAACATCATGAATGCATCATGAAAGGTTACTTGAATAAGCTCCATGAGAAAATGAACATCTTTAGAATAAAGTTTAGCGGAGAGATTCTTGATAGCGTGATAAAGATCTTGAGCCAATGGATTAGGTTTTCCGCCAATAGAAAACTTTGTTCTTCGTATCTCCTATTACCACTTGCAGAACCAGAATCAGAATTTTCTACTTCACTTATGTAGTATCGAGCGCGGAAAGCTAGCAAGTGTACATAATAAGCAGGAGGAACTATATCATTAATATACAAGTTATAATATATACATATACATCAATAGACATCAGCAAGTGTGCATAATAAGCATAATAAACAAGTTATAATATATACATATACATCAATATACATCAGTATGTATCATTTAGAAAAAACCAACGCGAACCTGTAAAATATAATCCTTTTAGGCTTAAACCCAGTTGATTTATAGAAATCCACACGCCACTCCCTGAATTATCCTATCATGAGGAATACACAAATCTAACAAAATTATCTTATCATTCCAGCGGGCCGATTTCCCTTCTAAGGATCCACTGTTATTTTAAAGAGATCTTGACTTATCTCATCGCAATGAACCTGAGCAGAAACAATTCCTCTGTATCTTGTGACCCAAAGTCAGTCCATTGGTTCTGCAAGTGGTAATAGGAGTACCACCAACTTTGTGTCGACTCTGGTAGTAGAAGTAATGTTTTACTGTTGATCGTTATTCTTTTAAAATACAAATTATTATTATTTCTTAAAATAAATATACCTTTTTAAGTTTTAGCCATTTTTTCGGATGTGCATATTCGGAATACGCGTAACTTTTCATTCCGGATTTGTACATCCGGAACAAGGCAACGTTTTTTAAAAATACAGTGCGTCCGGATGTGCACATCCGAAACTGGAGGGCAAAAAAATAATTTCACTTGATATATAAAAAACTTGGATGATATATTAAGAAATAGTTTAAAAAAAAATACTCCATCCAAGTCTAACTACCTAAATATTCCTTTATATAGTGTGTTAGAAAGTCATGATTATGAATTTATAATATACAACAAGTTTTGAATTTCGATCATATTTAAATTATAACTACTACTCTGCAATATTTTTGATGACTCGTATATTTACCGAGACTCTTAACAATATTACTTATTACTCTATATTGATAATATAAAATTCAATATTATTTTAACGGTGGCTTCTAAGATGAGGACTCTATTAAGTCCTGTACCACTAATTATGACCATCGGATGAAACAAGTCTATATAATTATATTATTCAGTACCGTATTAAATGAGATCTTTTTTATTAATATTTTTTTTCTTTCCATCATATATATTTCAACTCTCTGAACAATGTTTATATAGTTGTCTCATTTTCTCCATTGTCAAACAAAGATAAATTAATGTTCTATCTAGGTGGCAATTGGATCCATTAAAGTAAAATCTATCAAATTTATTTATTAAAAAATTTATTCAATTCATCCACCACATAAAAAGTAAGTTAATGGATTGGATTAAATCCATCAATTTATATGCATTGATTGGTTCAATCCATCCAATATATTTTTAAAGATCCAATAAATTATTTTTATTTTTGTTAAATTTATTTTTTTAAATATAATTAAAAATGGATTTTTTTTTGCAAAAAAGAATTTATTTTTTTCAAAAAAAACAGAATTTTTTTTTAAAAAAAGATTGACTTTTTTTTCCAAAAAAAAGGTTTTTTGTTCCGAAAAAAAGATTGACTTTTTTTTTCCAAAAAAAAAACAGATTTTTTTTTCCGAAAAAAAAAACCAATTTTTTTCCGAAAACTAACCGACTTTTTTTTCCAAAAAAAAATCGACTTTTTTTTCCCAAAAAAAAACCGACTTGTTTTTTCCGAAAAAAAACCAAATTTTTTTTCCAACAAAAAAGTCGATTTTTTTCTAAAAAAACCGAATTTTTTTTAAAAAAAAAACCGATTTTTTTTTTAAAATAAAAAAAAAATTGGATAGATGGAAATCCATTCATTAAAAATATATTAATGGATGGATTGGATGGATTTTATTCTTAACGGATGGATTGAATTGGATAATTTTAAGAAAATTTTAGTGGATTGTTAATAGACTAATGGATTGTTTTGATCCATCTATTAACAATCTAATCCATATCCATCCAATTTATCCATTTTGCCACCCCTAATTCCATCGTCGTATCAAGTTGTTATCTCATATCTGTGCTCTTTTACAACTTCTCAATCAAAAATGGATATTTTTTTCATCTGAAAAGTCTTTTTTTCTACTTTTCCAAGAGGTGATAAGCATATGTAACAACACCATCTTTAACCTATCTATTAATTCTTCTTCCTTCTCTGTTAATTCTTATACTCACCTCTTTAAATTACTAAATAGTAGATTATTGACTTTACTTTTGCAAATAAATGTATTGAAAAATTAGATTTAAATTCTTAAATAAAGAAGTGAGGGTTAAATGAGCCAATTGCATAAATTTGTTAAGAACTTGTTGACTGAGTTGCATCTAAGTATCTTGCAATTGCAGTAAATCATAAAAGAGAAAGTAAGCCCAAAACACCAATGTAAAATATCGCAATTAGTTTGTTCAATTTTAAAAGTATGAGGATGTTGATATATATATATATATATATATATATATATATATATATATATATATATATATATATAGAGAGAGAGAGAGAGAGAGAGAGAGAAAATATTTGAAATGGCATTGTTAGTTGAATTTTCGGTACGGATTTTTATTTTACAAAAATAAAGTTAAAATTTCTTGAAGAAATAGTTATGGTGAAATCAAATTAGTTTAGAAAGTAGTATGTACTTAACGAAATTGAAGGTGAAAGAGTTAATTTTTTTATTGAAATTGAAAGTGAAGAGTTAATTTTTCATCATACTTGAAAGTATTAATAGATATTCTATTATTTTTCATTTTTATTTTCTCAGTTCTACATTTCTTTCTTCATTTTCAATATTTTCCAAGAGACAACTTTTGGATTTTTGCCCACTGACTGTCCCACTAGAAACCCATCATAACTATTTCTCGAACAACCTGGACATTAACACCCATGGAGAATGGGTGTTTCCAGTTGTTTTCTACTTTGTTGTTGTCGTTTTCGCAATGGAAGTGAAGACGAGGATGATGGAAGTAAAGACAAGGGAGTTTCCTTTTTGTTGTTGATGGAGCCATTGGTGAGATAGTTTTAGAATGATGGAAGTCACTAACATTCACATGCATAGCCTATGAGCATACATACATATACTTTCTTCTAATATTTAATATAATAAAAATGACTTAGATGAATGCAATTGAAATTAAGAGAACAAGTTAAATAAAGATAGATGAATGCGATTGAAATTGAGAAAATAATAATGTAAGTTTATTACATGACAAAACATTCAAAATAAATATAATAAACAAATACTACTACTATTCTAGTATTTGAAATAATAGGTAACATAGGAAACTTATCCATTTAAAGACCAACCTTTGAATAATAGAGATGCAAATGTTATCAACAAATATATGGTTATAGTTTTGTTACACATCAATTAATTGTTCCTTTTTTATATATAAATACCACCATTTCTTTTATACTCGCATAATTCCAAATCTCAAGACTCCCAACCCTTCTCTCTCTTTACGCCAAACTTCCAATTTCTTTTTCACCTCCAACAGTTGCGCCCGAGACCCATGAGAAAATTTTCAAGAAAACCAGGCAAGAATAATCACAACGAGTGGATCATCGCTATCGTCACAATCACGATTATTGTGATTATGTTTTTTACAATCCTTTATTTCATGCGCATTTGTGCTACAAGATCAACGCATACACTTAGAGAGGAGGACGTGAGGATGAGAATTATTATTCTGGGTGGAAGCTACATTTGTTTTCTTTGATGAAGTTTAAATGATCTCTTCATATGTTTTCTTCAGTTTATGTTTTTAGATTTTGATGTAATAAGTTATTCAAAGACATTTGTATTTGTATTGAACATTAATGAGAATGTATTTTATTCTAAATACTTTTTTATCTTCATGTACTTTTAAGTGGTTGCAAAACATATAATAAACTTTATGCAGATTTAACTATCGTTACATTTTTAATTGCAGATTTTCTTTTTCATCCACTCATGTTCATATATCAATTCTTAATCACTATAATCCTAAGAATTGATCTATTTAAATAAATGGCTAATCTTAACAATTGTAAAAGAGATGTTTATTTAGATTAATAAATTAAAATAAGTTTCTCTCATATTTTACAATAGTCACTCTTTTCATTTGACATTACTAAACAAAAATGGATTAATATTAAATTTTATACATACAATCTATGTTATAATAATATTGAATTTTATAATATCAATATAGAGTAATAAGTAATGTTGTTAAGAGTCTAGGTGAGTATACGAGTCATCAAAAATCTTGCAGAGTAGTAGTTATAAATTAAATATGATCAAAATTCAAAACTTGTTGTATATCATAAATTCATAAACATGACTTTCTAACACACTATAAATAGGAATAGTTAAGTAGCTAGACTTGAATGGAGTATTTTTTTTGGTATAAATAAGATAAATATGAGTAGCGAAAGGTGTTTTATTTTATTCCAAGAAGTATGTGTGAGAATGAACAAAAGAGAAAAACAAAAAAATCATATAAGATAGAGAAAGAGAATATATGTTCTATAAATATCCAAATGAAAAATGGGGTTTTCTCTTTAGTAATTAGGATATACAGTTAATATATGTCTTTTTCCAATAATTATATTAAGACTAAATCAAGAACCAAAATTTGTAGTTGTCACAAGTTTTTTTTATATTTTATTTTATTTTTCAAAATTATTCATATCAATTAGGTGAATCAAAGCTTCTCAGAAACGAAAAAAAAACGATTCACAAATTCAGATGTAGTTTCTTTGAAACCTCTGAAGAAAGAGGGAAAGCAACTTATTTGAGGCTCCAACAATGGTGAAGATTATATCATGATGATGATGCAACAGAAGAAGGTCCCTTGAAGGCGATTGATAGAATGTTAGAACTATAACGTGTTCATGAAAGAAGTAAAAATAAGAACTTCACCAACGAAAATGAGAGACAAATATTCATCAATAGTTAATATTAAAAAACAAGAATAAATATTTAGCATAGACAAATATTTCAAATAAGAGCGACACACACATACAAAGCCTCGCGCACGCGCGCGCGCGCACACACACACACACATATATTCTTGTGTGTGTGTGTATATATATATATATATATATATATATGTCTTCTTCAATCTTCATGAACCGATTTCATCTTCCATGATTTTTGTTTCGTTGTTCTTTTCCATTTTCTTTGAATCTGAAAAACATGTGAGGTTTATTTCTGTTTTTGAGAGGAAGTATTGCTGAAATGTTTCGTTTAGTGAGGTGAAAGAGAGAGAATGCATGTATTGGTTTTACTATTGCTTGTTCTTTTGTTTTTTGTTTTTGGAAAAATCGTGGAGGTAAAGGAAGAAGATGATTGGAGAAGATGAATAGACTGAGAGAAAATGAGGATGTTGATTGAGAGTGAATCGAGGGAGGAGATGAGGATGTAGAGAGAGTCAGAGTGAGAGAGAGAGAGAGAGAGAGAGAGAGAGAGAGAGAGAGAGAGAGAGAGAGAGAGAGAGAGAGAGAGAGAGAGAGAGAGAGAATCGTAGACCGAAGCCTTGAAATGGCATTGTTAATTAAATTTTAGGTACGGATTTGTATTTTACAAAAATAAAGTAAAAATTTCTTGAAGAAACAGTTATGATGAAATCAAATTAGTTTAGAAAGTAATATATACTTGACAAAATTGAAGGTGAAAAGTTAATTTTATATTGAAATTGTAACGCCCTGTATAATATTTATCTAGAATAATACCATACAAGTATTTTATTTGGTACTGACACCATCATAAGTGCCTAATGGAATAATTCACATACTTGACCATTCTAAAACATAAATACAAACTATGGTACAAGCTATGGAAATTAGCCAAAAAAAAATAAAACTAAGATCAATATACAATATCCTCAATTGTATACAACAAATACACAGTGGAAAATAAGCTCAACTAAGCTTCTCTTGAAACATCAAAGCATAGCTCCACTTGTAAATCGAACCTGCAAATGCTTCCTGAAAATAATAAACAATAGTGGGGTGAGATACATCAAATCTCAATGAGTTCCCTATCTTATGGATTCTCTCGGCTCTACAAGGTTCTATCAATCCTAACTGAAGTCAAGGGGAAGGGAAAATGACCTTGAGTTCACAGTCTCACACTATATGGAAACATGTTCATGAGTTCCTCAACTCGAAATATCACTAATCGATAACCACACCAAGGCATCCCCTTTTCCTGTCCGCTTCTACGTCTAGAAGTCGACCCGAGTCATGGATCCTGGTAACCTACTTGACATACGAATGGATTCGGGTTCTACGGGCCATTAACCGTTATGAACCGTCACTTCACACGGGCCATTAACCGTCACAAGCATACGCTCCCTGAGCGCCATTCGTACTGCACGCGGGAATCAAACCTGCCAAGTAGTCATGCCTATGTTTTAGAGGAGCTCGAGACTCATGAAACTGCAACTCAAGATAAACGGTTACGATTACGGTTACGATAAACGGTTCCATACTAGTGTTTCACTCACTCCTAGACCAATCTCGTCACGGATGTACCTTCCTACATCAGGTGCCCGAGCCTTGCCATCGAAGTTATCTATTCCAGGCCAGAACTCGCCAATGAATGCACGAGCGTCGCCATCCAGAGTTTATCTCACAATTCTATTCACAACCTAGAATTATAACAATCTTAACTATGCCATTTGTTTTGGGGTAAAGTTTCCTCACTCTTCCTAATTCATTTTAACATGCATATTTCTTTCATCCACAATTCACAATTTGACAGACATGGCATAACACAAATATTACAAGTAAACACATATAATCACACATCACATAAAACATCACTTTTCACGTAGTAGTTCACACATATTTCAAGGCATACAAGCCACTACTATCCTCTACCAAGCATCCTTGGTTAAATCATGGTCTCACATACCATTTAACAGCACATTGGATTCTCTTTCCAAGACTTCAAGTCCCATAACATTCGGCTTCCTGATTCATGAATTTTGGTGGAAACATAAACTACATTTTCACACATACATTACTTTTCCAAATTTTTCTTATCAATCCAAGGCATAAACATATGGTTCTATTCCACTATCATAAATAGCATTGAAATAGCTTTCCAACGCATCCGACCGTGCCTCAATTCGAGTTACGGATCAAAAGTTATGAAGGAAACAAAATGGAAAATCTGTCACGTTCGCTTTCCTATTCGCAATGCGAACACCCAGCGAACCATGGCAGAAGAAAAAAGGCATAAAGTTCGCAATGCAAAATTCTAGGCTAACATTCGCCTTCCCTTCGCCTTGGGTTCGCAATTCGAACCCGCGAACCCAGAAATTCGCAGCAGCGCTGTTATGGGTCATTTTGGGTCAAAATCCATCATTTCTTCCACCCAAACACTTCAAATTCATACCAAATCACCCAAAACATGTTCCAACATAAACAACAAGTATTCTTATGCATTTATATCGAATTTCATCCGTTAGATTTCATTTTCTCTCAACTCTAACCTAAGTTCTAAATCCTTAATTCTAGAACTTAGAGCGTCTAACTAGAACCCACCTGATAACCGAAGAGGAGTTTGAAGAAGATGATGATTCAATGCTCCAACTTTCTCTTCTTCTTCCTTGAGCTTCTTCTCTTCTTTCTCTCCATTTCCTCTTCCTTCTTTCTTCTTCTTCTTACTATCTTTTTCTTTCTCTTTCTTAATATATATATATATATAACTTATTATATAATATAATTCCAACAGGGTAAAATATCTCCAATTGATATTTTGTCATCTCAGCCCAATTGACCAATTATTAGAGTTATCTTAAAATACTCTCTCGTACTAATAAATACCAATCTGTCTCTTCAGAGTTCACCAGTTGCTCTATCGATCCCAATTGACCATACTCAAATCACTTAGAGGATTCTGTTAATCCAATATACCAAAGTTAGAGCACATAGATGCACATCTGATCTCATCTAATATCCAATTGAGCATTTAAATAATATGGGGCATTACACTCCCCCCCTTAAATTGAAATTCGCCCCCGAATTTCCTCTACTCGACAACAACCACAACTTGTATCATTGTCTTAGATTCACACTTACCTTTGCATCCGTTAACAACTCTGACGTATCCCAATTCCAACTTGTCTTCATAGACCAAAATCCGTATTTTCACAAATTATCAAACTCACGTCTCTAATCATACTCTTGTTCCAATTTTGGGTTAATTCTAACTTGCCCTTCCATAATTCCTCTATTGTTCCATACAAAAGACTTTGTCATATCTTACCTCCGGTAGAAATACACCATTCTATATGCTTCTACTGAGTCACAACACAAAACCATAACTGCTTATCTCAAATTATGACAACAACCCTCAACACATCTTCGCGACGTAATTCAGTGATTTCTTAACTTCCTGTAATCCCCAACGACTTATCCTTTCATAAATTCTTTAACGTTCAAACCCACTTCATAAAATGTCAAATGACTCCTTTACCAATTCCATCTGGTCTGATACTAAACATTGCAACCATTATATCCGGTAATTCACTTCTTTCGTATCACACCAAAAAGGTAATACACTTAGAACAAGATCTCCTTATTTCCATACATACAAGCAACAATCACTCTAATCCTTATTAGTCTAACTGAACTCTTTCATTTGTCACCTTCCACTGTGTAACCCAATTTCTAACAGTAGAACATCGCGAATTCTTGAGCATTACCAAGTAGCTAACAGTCCATGGAGAACACACTTATTTACTGGGATCCTTACTAACCAACGGTACAAGAAACTCGTTGACGTCTTATAGTAGAACAATTTCCTCACCAACACACAATATCTTAACATCTTTCCAACACTCTCCAGACGATAAAGGTACAGGAGTTACACTGCTACAACCGTAACATATACAACTCCAAAAATCATTCTAAACTCGAATCAATACATCTCAAAATAACTTAACAACCTCCAGTTATGGTTACCACATTCCAAATCGATTATTCTTACGGTTTTTCCGACTTACTCAAGGTTCCTTGCTGATTCAAGATCTCATCCAATAACAACGTAATACCAATATAGAACTTCAATCATATGAGAGTCACCACTTATCAAAACTTAAACCATTCAAAGCGAAATTGTGAGTTTCCATACCACTCCCTAATTCACATACAACATTCCTCATACACCCATACTTTTGAAGGCTATGCCACGTTCCTCAATTGAGTCCACTTTTCTCATTCGTTCCGTTTCATAAACGATTTCAAGTTACATACTTGACTTCAGAATGTCTAATTCTTACTCGTACTTGGAAAGATAACTTTCAAATTCCTACTTTTGATTATTGTGCAGAGAAAGGCATTAAATGATCGAAGTTGCAAGACACAAGAAATGGTACACGCTGCCAAAGAACAGAGGAATGATATCAGTTGGTTCGCTTTGCGAACTCCCAACGAGTGTTCGCTTTGCGAACAAATCCTTCGCAGTGCGACGAAGACAGTCTGTGGTGGTACAACTGTACACACCTGGTACTACTTTTGCAGAGTCTAAATCCAATATCATGAACTCGCGGAAGATAACAATTACTAACTCGGACCAACCGTTCATACCTTACTAACACCAAAATTTCTCACCGAAACATTCTTTACAAGATCACTACTTCGTAAGTATTCTTTAACTTCGTCCTCAAGACTCTTTACAGTAATGATAACAGTACACTTAAGACTTTCCCACACTCAACCCAGTTCATAAGATTACTTCCTCGAAGTCAAATTCCTTTGTCAGCTAAACAGGTGATCGACTAAGTAACACCCTTCCACAAGTTCCAATTTCAAAACACAAATTCGTCTTTCATTTACTTGCAATTCCAGTTTTCCATTCACACAATACTTTCCAATCGGAGCAACATAAGGTAACAAAATGCAGATGATGGTTCCTAAGGAAATTCACAATTTACACACACGTTAATCAATTACCCATCTGAGCTAATCGGTTAACTTCTCAAAATTCAACGTAAAACACCTTCCTTGCACGTGTTAAGCGGTTAACCCCATTACGTTAATCGGTTAACACTGCTGCAGAAGCTGAAAACCAATTTCTTATAATTCAAGTGTCATCACAACTCATACTTGATTCGTCCATAAGCAAAATCCAACACACAACTGTTACACAGTACCACAAAATTGATGGAAATCTCATATCAAGCATACCACCTTATTCTCTCACTTGAACTCCTTGGTGAGAATTAAAACAACAACGTTCTCAGTCCAACAAAAGGGTAGATTCCCAATATTCCGATTATTCACAAATACAGAAGTTCTCTCTATACTTGAAAATAAATCGGGGTAATGCATCCTCTTGAAGAACCTTTTCATCACTGCGCACACTAACCCATAATTTCTTACCCTTCACTATCCATTACACATCCCACTTACACCAAATTACTCAATCAAAGATTCGCAACCGACAATTCTCATCAACTATTTACCAAACCCTTCCGGTATAAATCATTCCAGGATTTACACTTAGTCCGTAATAAGTCCTGAATTGCTTTTCGTGTTTACCGCAATCTTACTTCTTAGGATACAATATTCACTGCTTCACAAGGTACGTCCCTTCACACTTGTCTCAAGAATAAGAATCCATCACATACACTTGTGACTCCGATGCTACTACTACGCTTGTCCTTACCACCAAGGTGTAACTTTCTCATTCCACGTCATACTAACAGGATCCTCATGGGTGAACCATCCTTGATTACACTTCCTTAACTATAGGTTCATTACCACCTTAAAACCTTATTGCAAACTCGTCCAAAATACATTCCGTTGTCATTTCCTCATAATATACTGTCGATACCATTTCTACATCGCGTTTACTTTGCTCTCCATGGTAAACCTCTTAGATCCAAATATAAAATCATCACACTAAAATTTCCTTAAATCCAAGATGCTTACTCTGCTTCTTAATAGAACTTACTCCGATCCGTATCACTACACTTCCTGATACTAAATGAAGCTCATTCTTTCTCCAACACGATACCTTATACGGTTCCTTGGGTAATTTAACATTTCCAAATTCCAAATTGGTCTCTTACTGAAAATAGAAAACCTGAAGTATTATCTCGAACTTAATCCCCCTTCATAACTGAAGATACACAATTTATCTCCCACTCTTCGTCCGACACATACTTATTTCACTTGAAGTATGTAAACACATCCTTGTGTTTCCTTCTCACACTTCACTACCACTTTAGGTTCCCATGAAAGCCGAACTTCCCTATCTCTCACTTTTGCCAGTTAGAAAACATTGTTCCGAACACATTCCTTAAGGTACCCTCGTCCATTCAAGATACCATAACGACCAAAAAACTGAAGCACCAATATTTATCTCACTTCTTGACCTTACGTCACACATTACACAAAACAACTTTTCTTTTCCATGGAATGAGATTACTTGAAATTCCTATCCATACTAGTGGTCAATCCAGCTCCACTAGCGATTTTACATATTTCTCAATACCTTAACCAATCGTCCAGTAGAGATCCTTAACTTTCAGACTCCATCCATTCCAAAGGAGTACTCTACAACACACTACTCTTTAATTCCATGCTACTCAAATCACAACTTCTACTAAAACCTCAACTGAGCTGACCAAACTCCACACTACTAATGTAACGCCCTGTATAATATTTATCTAGAATAATACCATACAAGTGTTTTTATTTGGTACTGACACCATCATAAGTGCCTATTGGAATAATTCACAGACTTGTCCATTTCTAAACATAATACAATCTATGGTACAAGAATGAAAACTAGCCAAAAAAATAAAAACTAAGATCAATATACAATATCTTCAATTGTATACAACAAAAATGATACACATCAGAAATAAGCTCAACTAAGCTTCTTCTTGAAACATCCAAGCATAGCCCCACTTGTAAATCAAACCTGCAAACCACACCTAAAATATAGCAACAATTGTGGGGTGAGATATATCAAATCTCAGTGAGTTCCCTATCTTATGGATTCTCTCGGCTTTACAAGGTTCTAGCGAAATCCTAACTCAAGTCAAGGGGAAGGGAAATGACTTTGAGTACACAAATTACACTATATGGAAACACGTTATTGAGCTCGTTACTCAAAATATTCACTTATCGATAACTTTGTCAAGGCATCCCCTTTCTCCCGCCCTCTTCTACGTCTAGAAGTAGGAACGAGTCATGGACCCTCGTAGATTTCGTGATTTCACATACAACCATAATTGTATTCAACATTTCTAGGCCACATTAGCCTTTAGGCCTCTTTTGCCTTTCTCAAAAACATAATAATTACACGTGTTCCATACTAGTGTTTCACTCATTTCTATACCATTCGGTAATGGACACACGCCTCGGCCTCTTCTGCACGAGCGTTGTCATTAAGTTATTCATCAATTTCCTAGCCATTACTAGGTTCCACTATCATTAAACTATGCCATTTGTTTTGGGGTAAAGTTTCCTCACTCTACCTGATTCATATTTTAAGCATGCATATTCTCTGGATAATGTTTAACAACGATATCAGGCAAAGCATATTACCATTGCACATTTGAATTACATATAATAATTTCATCACAAGTTATACAAAAACACATTACAATTGGATAATAGAAACACATATAATGATTCACCCACAAGTCACATAACTCTTGGTTTCCCTCCAATCATTTAATCGGGTATCAAATCAATATTTCACACTCTTATCCCGTAGGATATTTTCACAATTTTACATCGGCTATAACTATGCCTCGGTCGGATTCACGATCCAAAAGATATGGATTTCAACATATCACATAAACATTAATTTCATTCAATTGCCACTAATTAATTAATCCCACATCAAGAAATCGGACACCCGAGTCAAAAGATATGAATTTTTGAAAATATATTTTTTTTATTTTGTTCCAGGTCGCGCTAAGCGGGCCCCACCCCGCGCTAAGCGCGCTCCTCGCTGCCTGGAAGGGGTGGAAATTCTCCAGACCGCGCTAAGCGCGCTCTGCGTTATACAGAAAAATAAACCCTCATGACAGCAGCCTCCAAACTACACATTCACCCCCAAAACCACACCCCAACAACCAATAGAAGTACATTATCATGGTTCTAACATCAATACATAGTTTCTCTCACAAAACCCTAACATTTTCAAAAACCCATTTCATTTCAAACTCATTCCAATCAACACCAAACATCATAACAACTATCAATGGATGATTCTATACATATATTGATCATACTACACAAATTATAACACACTTCAACCGTTAGATTCTTTGATTTTGAAAAAACCCCATTTTTCCCCAAAATCCAACCTAACTCATCAAAACCTCAAGAAATTATACTCTAAAGTTTCTATCTAGAACCCACCTGGTAATCAAAGAGGAGTTTGAAGAAGATGTTGAATCGATGAAGAGATGATGAAGATCCAAGCTCTTCTTCTTCCATGAGCTTTTTCTCTTCTTTCTCTCCATTTCCCCTTTCTTTCTCTTTTCTTCTTTTCTTCTTCTTACTATCTTTCCTATTCTTTTCTTTTATAACACATATATACATAATACTTATTAGATAATATAGTCCAACAAGGTAAAATATCTCCAATCGATATTTTGCCATCTCAAACCAATTGATCAATTATTAGAGTTACCATAAAAATTACTTTCTCGGATTAATAAATATTAATTCGTCTCTTTAATAAAATAATTGATCTCTTCAGAGTTCATTAGTTGCTCTATTGATCCCAAATGTCAATACTTAAAGTACTTAGAGGATTCCATTAATCCAATTTACCAAAGTTAAAGCACATATATACTCGTCTGATATCCAATTGAGCATTTAAATAATATGGGGTATTACAACTGTTAGTTCTTGGATTGGCTGGAATTTTGGTAAAACAAAGTATGTTTAATGTTGATGTCAAGGTGCTGATGTTGCAACATTGAGTCTTAACACTGGGCTGTGTTAAGTTAAGTATTTAAATTGCTGAAGTTGAATGTCTGATGTCACATGGCGATGTTGTGACATTAGATCTGCAGAATTAATAACATCAGGTTGTGATGTTGTTAGGGTTTGCGTGTTAGCTAGAATTGTGGAGAGCAAGCTGTCTCATTGGATGCGAATATCTTGGGATAGATATTTTCTGCTGCATAGGAGATCTGGTGCAGATTTGTAGGAGATTTAAAAGGTTGAAGATTTAAAAAGATTTTAGGTGAAAATTTGTTTTAAATATTCAGTTTTAAATAGCAAATCAGGTCAGATATTGTAGCAAGTCCAAGACCAATTAAAGGAGCTATATAAAGCGCACAAGACCAAAGGAAAAAGGGACAGAGATACAGAGAAAGAATCAAGAGCATAAGCTGAGTGTCTTGAGTATTTTGTACGAGTCTTGTATCCAGAATTCTAGGGTGAATTGTTGAGTCGTATTCTGTCCTCTCTTAGAAGTTGTGAAGCAATAGAGAGTTGTTACTTGATCAAAGCTGTGAAGTAAGATCAAGGTTGCTCAAAGAGGTTGTTCCTTGAGTATTGTTTTGGGGATTGAGTAGTGTTCTCATATCTAAGTGGTTTCTTAGGTAGAAAGTCACTAGTAGGAATTAAGTTTAGGAGATTGTCAACTGGGTTGTTGAGTCTGTAAATTAATTCTACAAGTAGTGAATTTCATCCCTGGCTTGGTAGTCCCCAGACGTAGGTAGTTAGACCGAACTGGGTGAACAATTCCTTGTGTTATTGAGTTACTGTTATTGCTTTCCATTTGCAGAGTGTGTTGTTGTGACATCGCACCTTAACATCACACGCCTGATACCAGAATTTCAATTGGTATCAGAGCAGGCATCCTGTCTGTCTCTGGGTGAGATCTAGGGAAGTTACTTTCTGGTGTAAAGATGGACAAAGAAGTTGGAGGATTCGTCAACAGACCCCCTATTTTGGATGGATCTAATTATGACTATTGGAAGCCAAGGATGACTACTTTCTTAAAATACTTGGACAGCAGGGCATGGAAGGCCATTATTAGAGAGTGGAAAGCAACAGTTGTGTGTGAAAAAGATGATGCTGGCAAAGATAAAGAAGGCACCTCTAAGCCAAAGCCTGAAGAAGAGTGGACCAAGGAAGAAGATGAGCTTGCCCTTGGCAATTCCAAAGCTCTAAATGCAATTTTCAATGGAGTGGATAAGAATATTTTCAGGTTAATCAATACCTGTGAAGTTGCTAAGGAAGCGTGGGATATTTTGAAGGCCACTCATGAAGGTACATCTAGAGTTAAAATGTCAAGACTTCAGATTTTAACATCAAAATTTGAAAGCCTGAAGATGAAGGAAGATGAGACTATTCATGACTTCCACATGAATGTTCTGGAGCTGGCTAATGCATCCAGTGCTCTTGGTGAGAAAATGTCAGATGAAAAGCTTGTAAGGAAGATCCTTAAGTCCCTTCCTAAGAAGTATAAGATGAAGGTAACTGCCATTGAAGAATCACAAGACATCAGCAAGATGAGAGTTGATGAGCTCATTGGATCTCTTCAAACTTTTGAGCTTGGGTTGAATGAGGAAGAACCGGAAAAGAAGCCAAAAAGTATAGCCTTGGTGTCAAATGATCAAGGGGAAAAAGGAAAGAGTTCTGAATCCCAGGAGGATCTATCTCAGGCCATAGTTATGTTGGGAAGGCAGTTCAACAAAGTGTTCAAGAGGATGAACAATAACTCCAGGCCTAATGTCAAGAACATATCGTCTGACATCAGCAAGTCAAAAGAGAAGGATGAAGAGAAAACTGCCCAAGATAAAGGAGTTCAGTGCTTTGAGTGTGAAGGGTATGGACATGTCAAGAAAGAGTGTCCCACCTTCTTGAAAAAGTAGAAGAAGGACATGACAGTTTCCTAGTCTGACTCTGAAAGTGAAAGTGAAGGTGAGTCAGCAAAGCATGTTAGAGCCTTAACAGGAACTGTTGTTTCTGATGATGATAGTGATGGAGAAATAACTTATGAGGAGTTAGCATCTACTTATCAAGAGCTGTGTTTAAAAAGTGTTGAGATTTGTCAAGAAAACAAGTGTCACAAGCAACGGATTGCTCAGCTTGAGAATGTAAAAGCTGATTTGGAAAATGAAGTTGTACTAGTTAAATCTCAACTTGATCAGATGACAAAATCTGTTAGGATGATGAACAGTGGTACAACCACTCTTGATAAGATTCTTCAGTCAGAGAAAGCTGCTGGAGATAAATCAGGTATAGGATTTGTGGCTGAGAAAAAGGTTTCTGCTGAAGCAAGCACTTCAGGAACCAAGAAGGAGATGTCTCAACCATATTCTCAACATCAAACTAAGAGACAAGATCATACACCTAAGAAGGTTGTTCAGCCACAAAATTTTGAGAAGAAAAATAGTACTCATCAAAGGAAGGTGCAGTCTCAGGGAGCTAGTCAGTATATGCCACCTCAATATCACAAGAGCATGAAGGCTGCTAGGTTCAATCAGAACATGGTTCATCAACATCAGCGGAACATGTATGAATATGGATACAACAATGTTGTGCCTCATTACTATGGAAGAAGGAAGCCTCATCACCATAGGAGACAGTTCAAAAGACAGTATCCTTACCATAGAAGACAGTCAAACTATGGTAGTAGAAGACAACAAACTTATCGTAAAAGAAGAAATCAACACTATGGATGGCAGCACCAACAACATCATCATCATGGTGGCAGAAGGTTTAACCACTTTAGAGATGACAGAGTTAGATGCTTCTACTGTGACAGATTTAGACATATGCAGTTCTCTTGCTTCAAGCTTCATGGTTATCCAAATTCTGCTCCTCAACCCAGACAGAAGGAGGTCAGGCCCAAAGTAGTAAAACAATGGGTTCCTAAAGCTCAGGTCACATGTCTATTGGCTCACACATCAGATGGACATTTTGCTATGGATGCATGGTACTTTGACAGTGGATGTTCAAAGCACATGACTGGATCCAAGAAGCATTTGGTAGAGTTCAATCCTTGCCATGCAAATGATGTTATTTTTGGCAATGGTGAAAAAGGAGTAGTAGAAGGAGTTGGAAGAGTGAAGAATCATGATGGTCTTACTCTTGATAATGTGCTCCTTGTTCAAGGGTTGAGTGCTAATTTAATTAGCATAAGTCAACTTTGTGATGAAGGTTACAAGGTAAGCTACACCAAAGATGAATGTGTGGTAGCTGATGAGCAGAATGAGGTAGTGATGAAGGGAGTAAGACCCAAAGATAATTGCTATCAGTGGATACCTCTAGTGGACAGCTTATCTAGTGATGTTAAGGTTGATGTTGTAACATCAGATGGTGACATCAAGTGTGAAAGTATGGTGAAAAGTCAATCTGGGTTAATGACTTATGGTGTTGTTACTCCTAAGTTGGATGATGTGTTAAAAGCCAACTTGAGTAGTCAGTTATGTGAGCAAGATGAAGGAGTCAACAATGCTGATGGAAGGATCAAAAGCTGTGACCTTAAGAAGTGTTGGGAGCTGAATACTTGCAAGGCCAAGAAAGATGACAACCTGACTAGTGACTCCTATAGTTCAGAAGAAAAATTTCACAAGTTGACAATCCTTAGGTTGGAAGATGCAGATGCTAGAGCTGATGTTAAAACATCTCAAGTCAAGAAAGGTACTTCTAGCCTTAAAATAAAGAAGAGTGATGATGAACTAATTGCAAAAGTGGTTCCTGGGGTTGCTAAACGACTGAAATCAAGGAAGAGGAAAGCTATTGAGTCACCTCCAAAGATGAGAACTGATAAGCAGAAGATCTATGTGGATGGTACTAAAAATCCAGGAGTAAAGTGTTCATCTCTTCCAGAAATAGGAAGATCAGATATAAGTCTGATGATAATGTCTAGGATATCTCTCAAATGAAGGAAGCCGTTGTTGTTAGAACTTCTGAGAAAATTCAAAAGGCCATACCAGATAACATTCCTGTGCTTTTCATAAAATGGTGGAAGTATGTTCTGGAAAAAGAATTTGGTATAGATACTCTGGATATGGTTGAGTTTGCTAGGATATGGTTCAGAGAGCGTGTGGGAACTTATGCTATTCAGGTGTGTATGAATAAGTTGCCCTGACTGTGTTTTATTGGGAGCTTCTTGAAGGACTTCTTTGTGCAATGAGTCCTTTGAATGGTGGTGAGAAGCTGATGTCCCAAAAGATGTTATAACATCATGTTTGCTGGTGGATGATTAAGATTGGACATGAGGAGTTGGATGCTCTAGCATTTTTGGTCAGAATAGGTGGAGATTATGGTCATGTGTTTAGTAGTTTGTTCTGGCAAAGCATGACTACTGTCTTTGAAGACTTCACCAGTTTCAACAACTACTGGTGGATGTAAGGATAGAGGAATTGTGATCTCTTGAAGAGACTGGATCTCAGTAAAGCTTATAAGTAAGCTGAGAATTTGTGGAGTTTGTGACACAGTGTTGAGTTTGGATTATTTTGCTGATAGTAAATCCAGTAGTGGAGCATATGTAATACCCTGGTGTCAAGAGTATCCTTGGTGAAGGATGTCTTTGTTCTGGATCTGAAGCTTAGTGCTTACATTATATCTAAGGAGCATCTACATAGTCATACGAGAGAATGATGAAGTAGAAGGTTTGCCTTGGATGGTGAAGATGAATTGTATGATAGCCTTTGGAGAAAGGGACAGTGGTACCAAAATGCATGTACTCAGAAAATGTGCTCAAATGTTCATCTCCATCTAGAGCATTTGTTAATCATGACAGGGGGAGTACTTGTCTATGGATTTTGCAGCAAAGGTGCATTTATTGTGAAGATTGCATGCTGATCAAGCTTGTGGAGATTGGTTGCCTCTTATGAGGATATAATGTCAGATAGCATGTTATGACATTAGGCTGTTGATTGGTGTTTTGGTGTGGCCTTGAATGGTTCTAGTCATATGAAGCAAATTGTTTGAATCTTGTGCGCACATGCTTCTGAGGAGATGTCTGAAGACAAGATTGAATCATGGTCTTGAATAAATTGTACACTTGTCTTGGTGTGTGTTATTCTAAGTGTGAGGAGTTGACTTAGAGTTCAGTGGAAGGCATTGTGTGTGTGCTTCAGATCTTGTGGATGATTGTGTGAAGCCTTCATAACTGGATGGATGAAGAATATGTCTGGATTTTCAAAATGTGGATATTGCTGACAGAAGAAGTATGGTTTTGTACAGGGTGTCATAAGACTTACTTGTTGAGGTTTGTCCAATTGTGGCTAAAAAGGGGGAGAAATAGTCAAGAGTCAGTCAAGATGCAAGAGGTACTGCAATGACAAGGAGTGCTGCTAGTTATGATGCAGAAGTGCAGATATTGAGGGGGAGAGTTGTTGAACAGCTTGTATGCTGGTTCTTGCCTTGAGGGGGAGATTTACCCCATGCTGATGGGTTGTGTTGAACAGCTGTTTGAAGAAGGTGTTGAAAGTTGTTGCAGTTGAAGATGGTGCTGCAGCAGAGTTTTTGTGAAGCAAAGTTCATAGTGAAGTGTTTGTGATACTGCTGCTGCTGGATGCTGAAGTGAATTGAAGATGCTGATTATAATGAAATGTGTTCTGCTGCTCGAATGTTTGAAGAATGTAGCTGTTTTGTTGCTGCAGCAGAGTTTTGTGAAGTCTTTATTGAAGATGCTGCTTGAAGTTTCAAAATCATTGATTGAAGTTTTTCCGCTGCTAAAGTCTCTGAAGGTGCAGAGTACAGAGATTGTTTTAGCCAAAATTAGCCAAAGGGGGAGATTGTTAGTTCTTGGATTGGCTGGAATTTTGGTAAAACAAAGTATGTTCAATGTTGATGTCAAGGTGCTGATGTTGCAACATTGAGTCTTAACACTGGGCTGTGTTAAGTTAAGTATTTAAATTGCTGAAGTTGAATGTCTGATGTCACATGGCGATGTTGTGACATTAGATCTGCAGAATTAATAACATCAGGTTGTGATGTTGTTAGGGTTTGCGTGTTAGCTGGAATTGTGGAGAGCAAGCTGTCTCATTGGATGCGAATATCTTGGGATAGATATTTTCTGCTGCATAGGAGATCTGGTGCAGATTTGTAGGATATTTAAAAGGTTGAAGATTTAAAAAGATTTTAGGAGAAAATCTGTTTTAAATATTCAGTTTTAAATAACAAATCAGGTCAGATATTGTAGCAAGTCCAAGACCAATTCAAGGAGCTATATAAAGCGCACAAGACCAAAGGAAAAAGGGACAGAGATACAGAGAAAGAATCAAGAGCATAGGCTGAGTGTCTTGAGTATTTTGTACGAGTCTTGTATCCAGAATTCTAGGGTGAATTACTGAGTCGTATTCTGTCCTCTCTTAGAAGCTGTGAGGCAATAGAGAGTTATTACTTGATCAAAGCTGTGAAGTAAGATCAAGGTTGCTCAAAGAGGTTGTTCCTTGAGTATTGTTTTGGGGATTGAGTAGTGTTCTCATATCTAAGTGGTTTCTTAGGTAGAAAGTCACTAGTAGGAATTAAGTTTAGGAGATTGTCAACTGGGTTGTTGAGTCTATAAATTAATTCTACAAGTAGTGAATTTCATCCCTGGCTTGGTAGCCCCCAGACGTAGGTAGTTAGACAGAACTGGGTGAACAATTCCTTGTGTTATTGTGTTACTGTTATTGCTGTCCATTTGCAGAGTGTGTTGTTGTGACATCGCACCTTAACATCACACGTCTGATACTAGAATTTCAACAACTAACTCTCGGCTTGAGCCTTCCCTCATAGCACAAGTTCCACAACACTTCGTAATCCTCGTGGTCGCTCAACCATGATTCTACCTATCAGTTACATAATATTAGGTTGATCAGGCCCAACACTACATAGTATGATATTAAGAGTCATGCTAGAAAGACACACTTAAGAGGCAGGAAAATATTTACTTATGATGTTTCAAGGCTAGGTCGAGGACACAACCTGCTCTGATACTAACTGTAACGCCCTGTATAATATTTATCTAGAATAATATCATACAAGTGTTTTATTTGGTACTGATACCATCATAAGTGCCTAATGGCATAATTCACATACTTGGCCATTCTAAAACATAAATACAAACTATGGTACAAGCTATGGAAATTAGCCAAAAAAAATAAAATTAAGATCAATATACAATATCCTCAATTGTATACAACAAATACACAGCGAAAAATAAGCTCAACTAAGCTTCTCTTGAAACATCCAAGCATAGCTCCACTTGTAAATCGAACCTGCAAATGCTTCCTGAAAATAATCAATAATAGTGGGGTGAGATACATCAAATCTCAGTGAGTTCCCTATCTTATGGATTCTCTCGGCTCTACAAGGTTCTATCAATCCTAACTCAAGTTAAGGGGAAGGGAAAATGACCTTGAGTTCACAATCTCACACTATATGGAAACATGTTCATGAGTTCCTCAACTCGAAATATCACTAATCAATAACCACACCAAGGCATCCCCTTTTCCCGTCCGCTTCTACGTCTAGAAGTCGACCCGAGTCATGGATCCTGGTAACCTATTTGACATACAAATGGATTCGGGTTCTATGGGCCATTAACCGTTATGAACCGTCACTTCACACGGGCCATTAACCGTCACAAGCATACGCTCCCTGAGCGCCATTCGTACTGCACGTGGGAATCAAACCTGCCAAGTAGTCATGCCTATATTTCAGAGGAGCTCGAGACTCATGAAACTGCAACTCAAGATAAACGGTTACGATTACGTGATCTCACACATAAACGTGATTGTATTTGACAATCACAAGGCCACATTACCTTAAGGCCACATTCGCCTTTTCTCATAATCACAAAAGTTCAACATGTTCCATACTAGTGTTTCACTCACTCCTAGACCAATCTCGTCACGGATGTACCTTCCTACATCAGGTGCCCGAGCCTTGCCATCTAGGTTATCTATTCCAGGCCAAAACTCGCCAATGAATGCACGAGCGTCGCCATCCAGAGTTTATCTCACAATTCTATTCACAACCTAGAATTATAACAATCTTAACTATGCCATTTGTTTTGGGGTAAAGTTTCCTCACTCTTCCTAATTCATTTTAACATGCATATTTCTTTCATCCACAAGTCACAATTTGATAGACATGGCATAACACAAATATTACAAGTAAACACATATAATCACTCATCCCATAAAACATCACTTTTCACGTAGTAGTTCACACATATTTCAAGGCATACAAGCCACTACTATCCTCTACCAAGCATCCTTGGTCAAATCATGGTCTCACATACCATTTAACAACATATTGGATTCTCTTTCCAAGGCTTCAAGTCCCATAATATTCGGCTTCCCGATTCATGAATTTTGGTGGAAACATAAACTACACTTTTCACACATCCATTACTTTTCCAAAATTTTCTTATCAATCCAAGTCATAAACATATGATTCTATTCCACTATCATAAAGAGCATTGAAATAGCTTTCCAACGCATCCGACCGTGCCTCAATCCGAGTTAAGGATCAAAAGTTATGAAGGAAACAAAATGGAAAATCTGTCACGTTTGCTTTCCTATTTGCAATGCGAACCCCCAGCGAACCATGGCAGAAGAAAAAAGACATAAAGTTTGCAATGCGAACTTCTAGGTGAACATTCGCCTTCCCTTTGCCTTGGGTTCACAATGCGAACCCGCGAACCCAGAAATTCGCAGCAGCGCTGTTATGGGTCATTTTGGGCCAAAATCCATCATTTCTTCCACCCAAACACTTCAAATTCATACCAAATCACCCAAAACATGTTCCAACATAAACAACAAGTATTCTCATGCATTTATATCAAATTTCATCCGTTAGATTTCATTTTCTCTCAACTCTAACCTAAGTTCTAAATCCTTAATTCTAGAACTTAGAGCGTCTAACTAGAACCCACCTGATAACCGAAGAGGAGTTTGAAGAAGATGATGATCCAATGCTCCAACTTTCTCTTCTTCTTCCTTGAGCTTCTTCTCTTCTTTCTCTCCATTTCCTCATCCTTCTTTCTTCTTCTTCTTACTATCTTTTTCTTTCTCTTTCTTAATATATATATATATATATATATATATTGTTCTGGACTAGACCAATGGCTAGAATTGGCCCAATCCGCCTCTGCTCCAGAGCGGCCCAAATTGCTTAAGTCCAATCCGCAGAGGGGAAAAAGTGACCTTTCTGCCCCTCCAACCGGGCAAGGAACGCAATGTTCCTCCCCGGCATTGATGCCCGTTACGCACGGCTTCCTCGCTGCCCGGACAGCGAAGAACAGGTGCCCGAAACTGCGTTTATGCCCGACATAACGGCTAGTTTCGAGCACCCTGCCCGGCCTAACGGCTAGTTTGGGCAGTTACCTATTCTTTGGGGAAAACAGTTATTTCGCCCCGAAAATAGGACCGTTGGCCACGCGCTGGGGGCTCTATATAAACCCTCTCACTTGAGAGGGCCAGGTATCCAATATTCACCCTAAGAATTCACTCTTTGTACTTGCCCCTTTTTCTCTGACCTTTACTTACTTGAGCGTCGGAGTGCCTTGCAGGTACACCCCCTCCTCCTCTCCATACGACCAGCATCCCTGACGCACTTGGCGGCCTGATTCTACAGGATCTGATCCAGCCTTCACGATCAGTGGCGCCGTCTGTGGGAAACTTTGTTCTCCCCTTCTTTCTTTAACCGAAGATCAAAACAACTTTCGAACATCATCACGATCATGGCCTCCCAAGATCGTACCCAGGATGCTCTTCATTCCACCATCCTCCCCGTCAACAAATCTGACGTTGACGGCCAATCATCTCTCCTCCAAGATGCTCATTTCCTTAGGGATGGAGCCACCCCTTCTCCTTCCCCAGCTCCTGCTGATCGCAACAACGATCAACCGTCTCTCGACCTTCTGCCCGTTCCTGTTCCGCCCAGCGCCGACCCGGCCGTGGCAGACCTCCTAGAGGAACTCAACAAAACTAACACCCTGATCCTGCAGCAAAACGAGAGGATCAGGGCATGGAAGAGTCTCGCCATCCAAGATCCCCTCCTACGCGGAGGAATCAGCGACGATCAAGAAGCCCGCAGCCCCGGAGAGAAATCGACCGAAGACTGCGCCAAGAGTAAGATCCTCGCGTAGCCCGAAAGCGCGACCAGATCTCCCCGCGTGACCAGCACGCTCATGACCACAAAAGGACTCAAAGGAACGAGGAGTCTCCAATCAAGTCCAGAAGACGGAACCGCTCACCTTCCCCGCGAAGGAACCGCTCACCTTCCCCGCGAAGGAACCGCTCACCTTCTCCTCGAAGGAACCGCTCACCTTCTTCACGTAGGAACCGCCGACGTGAGCAGCCCATCCGGTCACCATCATACACCAGTTCCAGTGACGATGACGAGCCTCGCGGCCCGTTGTCCCAGGAGATCCTGGCCACCCGTCTCCCGAAAGGCTTGGAGAAACCCCCGTCACTTGGCACATACGACGGGACCATTGACCCAGACGAGCACATCGAGAATATCGATGCCCTCTTAGACTGCCGCGGCGTACAGGGCGCCATCAAATGCAGACTGTTCTCGACCACGCTTCGGAAAGGAGCCATGACATGGTATAAACAACTGCCCGAGGAATCCATTACCTCCTGGAAATAGCTCGGCAGGATGTTCTCGCGGCACTTCACAGCATCTCGCCGCCACCCCAAAACTGAGGCTTCCCTCGGAGCCATAATCCAGAGGAAAGACGAACCTCTCAGAGCATACATCGAGAGGTTCAACAAGGAAGCAGTGCAGGTTCCGACGACGGACAAAATGAAGAAGTTCCTGTTCGAGCAAGGGGTCCTCCCGGACTCCGATTTCGCTAAAGCCATCGACCTCGCCCCACCTAGGAATTTAGACGCCCTCCTCCTCAAAGCCCAAACTCATATCCAGTACGAGGAGAATATTACGGCCTGCAACGTCCAGGCATCGCGCCGCCAGGAGAATGCCCTGGCCGCCAAAGGAGAAGAAGCCTCGACATCTCGCCGGGGTGAACGAAGACACGAGGACCGTCCGAGGGACTCCCGCGACGGGAAGGGACCCTCCGGGCGCTTCCACGACTACACTCCCCTGACCGTTTCCAGGGAAAAGATTCTGTCCGAGTGTGCCAATTCGGAGTTCAAACAAGTCGGGGTCCGTTTCCCCAAACAGCTGCCGAACAGACCAAACATGGACAAGTCAAAGTATTGCAGCTTCCACAAAAGTCACGGCCATACTACAGAGGACTGCATCCACCTGAAGGATGCCATAGAGATACTGATCAGGGACGGGCACCTGAAACAGTTCGCAAAGAAGAAGGACACTCCTCGGCAAGATGCCCAGGAGTCCAAGAAGGTCGAGGAAGAAGTACCCTCCTTGGATGACACCAACGTACAGGTAGCAATGTCCATATCCCGGCCAGAGGACTTCTACGTCCCAGACGGGCTCAGTGCCCCTGCTTATTTCGCGGCCCACAGCCCGTGGGAGACTTTTCCTTCCGCCATGGTCATTTCTGGTGGGGGATTCAACAAAGTCACTGTAGGCTCCGTGAAACGGAAGTTCGACCACCTGATCAACACCAGCCGCAACAAAGTGACGACGCTTGATCAGGCCTAGAAGGTATCCGTCCCAATCTCTTTCTACAAGGAGGAACTCCTCGGCGGATCCCCGAACTCCAGC
Source organism: Lathyrus tuberosus (assembly GCA_022829125.1). Taxonomy (NCBI): domain Eukaryota; kingdom Viridiplantae; phylum Streptophyta; class Magnoliopsida; order Fabales; family Fabaceae; genus Lathyrus; species Lathyrus tuberosus. The sequence continues at coordinate 13,466,351 of JALAZF010000048.1, forward strand.
ATACCTTTGCTCGTCATAGCCCGGATGGCGAACTTCGACGTTCGCAGGATACTTGTCGACCAGGACAACTCGGTCGACATCATGTATTCCCAACTGTTCTCAACACTTCAGCTGGACGAATCTCACCTCACTCCCTACGTGGGATCCGACTTGCAGGGATTCAACGGGTCCGTAACAAAGCCGTGGGGTTACGTCGACCTGATCGTGACCTTCGGATCAGCAGAAACGGCCAGATCCATCAAGGTGCAGTTCTTGGTAATTGACTGCCCGTCGCTTTACCAGTGCATTTTCGGAAGGCCAACGTTGGCCGAGTTAGTAGCAGTGCCCTCAACCGTCCACCTGAAGATGAAGTATTACACTTCGAAAGGGAAGGTCGCCACCCTCCACGGCGATATAGAAGCTGCCCGACGGTGTTTGGAAGCAGCCACAAAGGGACTCAACACCATTGTGCCCAAGCCAAAGGTGTCGAGCAAGCCAACACTGCCAAGCAGCTCCGAGGAAGCCAAGCCTCTGCCCCAGGTCGACTCTATCGACCTCGACAGCCGCTTCCCTGAGGACCATCAGGAGGAACGAGCAGCATCAGCCAGTCCGTCTACAGCATCCAGTAGCAGCTCCCATCCGATGCGCCCAATCCTGGATGGCGACTTCGAGATAGTTCTGTCGGCGAAGATCCCCAACGGGGAGTGAAGATCAGAGCAGACCTATCAGACATCACGAGGAAGCAGCTCAAAGCATGCCTCCGGGAGAATGCTGACCTCTTCGCTTGGAGCGCCGTAGAGATGCCCGGTTTAGACCCGTCCACTGCATGTCACCAGCTGACCATTGACCCGACCATTAAGGCCGTAGCACAACGTAGGAGAAAGCAGTCTCCGGAGAAAATGGAGGCTGCTGAAAGAGCTGTAAAGGACCTCCTCGAGGCCAGATTTATTTCAGAAGCCAAGTACACCACTTGGCTGTTCAATGTTGTATTGGTCAAAAAATATAATCGAAAATGGCGTATGTGCGTTGATTATACCGATCTCAATAAGGCATGCCCGAAGGATGCCTACCCCCTCCCCAATATTGATAAACTTGTTGATAATTCCACTGGTTTTAAACTTTTATCGTTCATGGACGCCTACTCGGGCTACAATCAAATCCCAATGGCAATGTCCGACAAAAAATATACGGCCTTCATGACCGAATCAGGGAATTATTACTACAACGTAATGCCCTTCGGCCTGAAGAACGCCGGAGCAACATCCAACGAATGATGAATAAAGTATTTCGGGGAGAAATAGGCGACATGCTCGAAGTATACGTGGACGACATGATCATAAAGTCCCACGAAGAAACCGATCATACCGCCCACTTACGAAAGGTCTTCGAACAGGCCAGGAAATACAAAATGCGCTTTAATCCAGAGAAGTGCACGTTCGGCGTCCGGGCAGGAAAATTCCCCGGCTTCTACTTAATGGAACGAGGAATCGAAGCCAATCCCGACAAATGCCGGGCATTCTCCGATTTTCCTACGCCCAAGTCCAAAAAATCCATCCAGTCCCTCAACGGGATGCTCGCATCACTATCTCGTTTCGTAGCCAAGTCCGCCCAGCACGCCCTACCGTTCTTCAAGCTCCTCCGCAAAGAGGCCACATTCGAATGGAACGAGGAGTGCAACAAGGCCCTTCTCCATCTGAAACGAGCACTCTCAGAGCCACCGGTTCTCTCTCGCCCAGACAATGGCGAAACGTTATACCTATACATGGCCGTAGCAGCCGAAGCAGTGAGCGCCGCTCTCATCCGCGAGACACTTGACGGGTAGAAGCCCATTTATTTCACGAGCAAGGCGCTACAAGGACCAGAGTTACGATACCAGCAGATAGAGAAGGTGGCATTGGCCCTCATCAACGATGCCAGGAGATTAAGGCACTACTTCCTAGCCCACACGATCATGGTTCAAACAGATCAGCCCATAAAGCAGCTGCTTGGACGACCAGATATTGCTGGACGAATGCTTAAATGGTTGCTAGAACTGTCTGAATTTGACATCTGGTACGAAGGCAGAAAAGCCCTTAAGGCCCAAGCTCTGGCCGATTTCGTCGCAGAGATGACATTCGCAGACTCCCCCGCGAGCGAGACACGTAAGTGGACCATCTTCGTCGATGGTGCCTCAAGCTCGGTAAGTAGCGGCGCGGGCATTATACTGGAGAGCAACGAAGGGACTATCGTCGAGGTATCACTCACACTGTCTTTCCCAACTTCCAATAACCAGGCTGAATATGAGGCCTTCCTCGCTGGGATACGTATGGCCGAGGATCTGGGAGCGGAAGAAGTCGTCATCTGCACGGATTCACAACTCGTGGCCCTCCAGGTCCGAGGTGAATACCAAGCCAAAAACGACAACCTAACCGAATACCTGGCCCTGGTAAAGAGCGAAATGGCAAAGTTCACAACAGTAGAAGTGAAACACGTTCCCCGCGAACATAACGTACGAGCGGACGTGCTGTCCAAATTGGCCAGCACGAAGAAGAAAGGCGAAAACAAATCCGTCATACAAGAAGTACTTCCTCGACCCAGCATCGAGAAGGCCTCCCCGACACTCGACGTACAGGTGATCGGCGACAACAACTGCTGGATGACCCCAGTCTACAACTACCTCGCCAAAGACAAACTCCCGTCCGACCCAAAGGAGGCCGGCATAGTCAGGCGAAGGGCCTGCTCTTATGTCCTGGTCGAAGACAAACTATACAGACGGGAATTCTCCATTCCGCTGCTCGAATGTGTCGAGGAAGAAATAGTCATGCACATCCTGCACGAAATCCACGAAGGAATCAACGCCCAACATCTCGGCGGAAGGTCCCTTGCTCGAAAGGCCCTCCGAGCAGGATACTACTGGCCGACTATGCAAAACAACGTAAAAGAGCATGTAAAGAAGTGCAATAAATGCCAACGGCACGGGGACATGCACCTAGCCCCGCCTAACGAGCTCAAGACTATGTCCTCCCCGTGGCCATTCGCCTGGTGGGGCCTAGACATCCTAGGACCCTTCGTGGTAGGATCAAGTCAGAACAAGTACCTCATAGTGGGCGTGGATTATTTCACAAAGTGGATAGAAGCAGAACCTCTAGCCAAAATAACTGCCCTCAACATCCTGCGTTTCTATAAACGAAACATCCTTGCACGTTTCGGCATTCCCCAAGCGATAGTAACGGACAACGGGACACAGTTCACGGACAGGAAGTTTCAGGACTTCGTCGCCCTACTGGGCACGAAGCAACACTTCGCATCCGTCGAACACCCCCAAATAAACGGGAAGGCTGAGGCAGCTAACCGAGTCATCCTTCGAGGCCTCAAGTGAAGGCTAGACGAAACAAAGAAGGCGTGGGTCGAGGAGCTACACAGCGTGCTCTGGGCTTACCGTACAACTCCCCATTCAACGACCGGGGAAACACCTTTTCGTTTAGCATACGGAACTGAGGCTGTAATTCCCGTCGAAGTTCACGTGCCCTCTAGGCGGACAGAGTCGCCCCTAGACTAGGAAATGAACGACGAATCTCTAAGGGAAGAGCTCGACCTCTTCAAGGAAATCAGAACCGGGGCAGATCTCCGCGAGGCCTCACTGAAACAAAAGATCACCATCAGGCACAACGCCAAAGTGATACGATGAGAGTTCGATGTGGGAAGCCTTGTCCTAAGAAGAAACCACAACGACTCTCGCGAAGGCAAGCTAGCAGCCAATTGGGAGGGACCCTATCGCATCCGGGCAAAAACGGAAAATGGGGCCTACTACCTAGAGCATCTCACTGGGGAAGAACTCGCTCGACCATGGAACGCCGAAAAGCTAAAACAATACTACAGCTAAATCCTCGGTTCGACTCGTCGCAATGACGAACGTCTACTACCGACCACTATGCGCGTCTAGGTACAAGTGTCACATACAATTAAAGCACAACCCCGCTCAGTAACGAGCTGGGTAGTTGCTCGACAGCGGTCCTCGATCGAGCATCGCCGTCGTCAAAGTACCATGATTGGCAGAACCCCAACTCGCGATGGGACGTTCACGCCGCGAACTCAGGCCTCAAACGCGACATGAGCTCCGCTCCCCAGCCAGGATATTCCCCGGCCGTTCGACCAGTTCCCCACACTGTCGAACACATCCACAACGAACAATCCCCCATAAATATTCGCACAAGTCAAAAGCTCCCAAACACGGGCAGACATACGTTCACAGCAAGCATGCATACAACACTTAGTAAAAATAAACGCAGATAAAATCATGCACGCGAAGAAGACAGAAATATAATTAACATAACAGATGGCCACAAGGGCCACGATTGTGCGTTATTACATAAAACGGGGCCATGCCCCCAAAAATAAAATTACAAATAATTCAACGGCGCGCAGGCCGGACAAGATACAACAACATCAAAATAACAACACTCCTCATTCATCCGCATGCTCGGGTAACATCGGCTAAGGTCTCTGGTCCTCCTCGGGCTGGTCCTCAGGCTGGGCCTCGGGGGTATCTAGAACAAGGCCTGCGGGCAAGATGATGCGACCATCCTCAACGCGCGCAAGATAGTGAGTACCCTCGGTCGAGATCTCAAGCCCAGGGTTCACCACCCGCAACTGAGCCACGAGCACTTCAATACAATCCTCTTCGTCTCCAAACGACGACTTTATGTTGGCTCCCCGGAGCAACGAGCAGTCCTTAAGTCATCACTCCCATGCTCGGGAGCGACGACTTAGGGGGCTCCTGTTCTGGACTGGACCAATGGCTAGAATTGGCCCAATCCGCCTCTGCTCCAGAGTGGCCCAAATTGCCTAAGTCCAATCCGCAGAGGGGAGAAAGTGACCTTTCTGCCCCTCCAACCGGGCAAGGAACGCAACGTTCCTCCCCGACGTTGATGCCCGTTACGCACGGCTTCCTCGTTGCCCGGACAGCAAAGGACAGGTGCCCGAAACTGCGTTTATGCCCGACATAACGGCTAGTTTCGAGCACTCTGCCCGGCCTAACGGCTAGTTTGGGCAGTTACCTATTCTTTGGGGAAAACGGTTATTTCGCCCCGAAAATAGGACCGTTGGCCACGCGCTGGGGGCTCTATATAAACCCTCTCACTTGAGAGGGTCAGGTATCCAATATTCACCCTAAGAATTCACTCTTTGTACTTGCCCCTTTTTCTCTGACCTTTACTTACTTGAGCGTCGGAGTGCCTTGCAGGTACACCCCCTCCTCCTCTCCATACGACCAACATCCCTGACGCACTTGGCGGCCTGATTCTACAGGATCTGATCCAGCCTTCACGATCATATATATATATATATATATATATATATATATATATATATATATATATAAAACTTATTATATAATATAATTCCAACAGGGTAAAATATCTCCAATTGATATTTTGTCATCTCAGCCCAATTGACCAATTATTAGAGTTATCTTAAAATACTCTCTAGTACTAATAAATACCAATCTGTCTCTTCAGACTTCACCAGTTGCTCTATCGATCTCAATTGACCATACTTAAATCACTTAGAGGATTCCGTTAAGCAAATTTACCAAAGTTAGAGCACATAGATGCTCATCTGATCTCATCTGATATCTAATTGATCATTTAAATAATATGGGGCATTACAGAAATTGAAAGTGAAGAGTTAATTTTTCATCGAAACTGAAAGTATTAATAGATATTTAATTATTTCTCATTTTCATTTTCCAGTTCTGCTTCATCTTGAAAATTTTCCAAGAAAGAGCTTATGGTATTTTCTCCCCCGATTGTCCCACCAAAAACACATTACAATTATTTCCCAGACAAAACCCGGACATTAACACTCATGGAGAATGAGTGTTTTTGTTGTATTTTGCATTGTCGTCGTCTTTTTTTATATTATTTTGATCAGCCGATATGCATTGTTACTGCTTTCAACCCAAAGTCAGGAGGTCCAAATGTCAGCAATTCGCGATGGAAGTGAAGATGAGGGTGATTTAAGTGAATTCATTTCCTTTACGTTTTCAATGGTGCCATTGGGGAGATAGTTTAAGAAAGTAAGTATTTTATATTCTTTTATATTTGTCAATGATTAATATAAAAAAAATACAAGAATAAATATTTAGCATAGACAAATATTAAAAATAAGAGCGACAAACAAAAACATAGCCCCGCGCGTGCATGCCTGCATATATATATATATATATATATTGAAATTAAGTATTTTGTATTCTTTTATGTTTGGAAATTTTTCGACAGCATTTTAAAGAAGTTCAATTGATGAAATTAGGGATTATTATTTTAAAAGGATAATACAAGCGGTGTTTTCAAAATGATTGAGATTGAGGAAATTCTTGAGATAAATGATGCATGAATCATGGAAAAGAAGAGAATAGAGAACATTTTGTATGTTTATTTAATTCATCTAACTAAGTTACGTGGTACAATTTTTAAAGTAGAATATGATTATGATATATGATCAAGTTAAATTTATATATGCATTAATTGTATTTTGCAAAAGTATCATTGAGAAATTTACTATGGTTGGAGAATGCAAAATTCTTCTTTTCTTCATTGTTATAGCACTAAATATTAATATTTACAAAGTTTTTTTCTTCCTCATTATGTCACAAATCCGTTTTTTCCTTGCTCATTTTCAAAGTGAATTCTACAGCTCTCATATGGAATTCTCCAAAACTCCTAGTGTTACACCCAAATTTCACATCAATTATTTTCCAAAATCAGACAAAAATAGTTTCACGGCCGATTGTATTTCGACTCTATTTCTCCCTCCGCAGTTCCAGAGCTTCTACCTCAAGTGATGAGGATGACATTGAGCTCTCCTTTATCCATTCAACCACCGCAGACGCCTCCTCCGACTCCGAGACTCCCCCACATTGGCTGAGGGAGCCCACTCCGAGATGAGTTTATCAAGCATACTGAGAAGAGCGTTTCTTGTGATGTTTGAGAGAGAATAATTTTTCCTAATAGTTATGTTAGTTCCGTATAATGCTAAGAAGGGCATTTTGTATATTAGAGATATTACATGTATGACGGGATTATATCTTTAAAGATAATATCATGTATTATTTTATAGATTGGTATTGGTTGCTCGATTGAAATTGTTCATTTTTATTCGTGATAGTTGAAATGTGATAAGGGTTTGATTATTTTATTTGATATGTTGTTGGTAATTGTAGTTTTATGTAATGCATTTGTAATTAGATGCAAATATGCTACCACGCGTTTCTACGTGGTGCGAGGGTTAGGGGAAGAGATTGTCTCACATATGTAAAATAATGGGTTAAATATGTATAAGGTCCCTGAAAATAACCCAACATTCAAGTTTGGTCCCTATAAAAATTTTCTTCAAGATTTGGTCCTCCTAAAGTTTTCCGTTTCTAACTGTAGTCCCTCCCGTTAGTTTCCACTAACGGTGGCTTATGTGGCATGCCACGTGGAATTTTTTGATGACGTTGCTTACATGTGGCAATGCCAACGTGGCAAAAATTGCTGACATGTATGCCACGTGGCAATTGTTTCAATTTTATTTTTTTTATATTAATATCATAATTGAACCCAGAAATGGTAGCTAATCTGTAGCTACTTCCTGGCTAATTCCTAGCTAATCTCTAGGTAATTTAAACACACAATTTTTGTAGCTAATTCATAGCTAATCTCTAGCTAATTTAAACACACCATTTTTATAGCTAATTCATAGCTAATGTCTAGCAAATTTAAACACAATTATATTAGTAAGACACAACTCATTGATTCTCATTATATCTAACATAGTTTTACTGTCATCTTATAACATTGCTCCAAATAACATAACCTAAACCAAAACAGAAACAAAAATAAACATAATCTACATGCATGTGTAACCCATGAATGATGATGTTTCTCAAATTTGTGTCGGTTCCGGTGCCGGTGCTGGTGCTGGAGAAGGTGATGTAGCTTCTTACAAATGCAGTACTGCTAGTTAACTTGATCAAGGCTATGAGAGCAGCTTCTTGCTCATTCCCTGATGTTGTTTCAATGAACTTGTTGATGCTTCATGAATATTTAAACAGATATTTTATCAAACAAATACACAACAGTTTCTTACAAATGTAATAAATAAGAGAGGTTCTAAATGAGAGAGGTTCCTATAAGCTTGTAGATATTTATGATCAAGAATTGCTGGTACAGATGCCATCAGAGTTGGCATTGTTGTGTAGCTACTGGGAAGGTTAAAATATTCTGCCAATCCCCAATATCACAAAAAAAGAAAATGACAATTATACATCATATATCATAGAGGTAAAATAAAGTATTGAGATTTGTAATCAAATATGTATTATACAAGGAGTATAGTCAAGTTAACCAACCAAGGATAGTTCGATTCAAATTATCTGCAAACTCTTGACGATAATCCAAGCTAAGTAAATGAAACATTGGAGAATTCTCTGGCTCCTTATAAGTAAGAAGGGCCATAAACCTTGAAATTTACTGTCAGGGAAGCAAAGTGCAGAGGAGGGAGGCAAATACTTAGTAGTCAAGAGAAGGCTATTTGGTTTAGCCTAAACAAATTAATCCAAAACATTAATTCTCTCCATGTGTAAGATATTGAAAACTATGCTAAACATACTAACCACCACTTAGAACAATACATAAAGGTATTACTCCATTCTACGGTTATACCAACCTGAAAACAATATCAAGAAGAATAGAGACTTTCTGATCTCCCTGCAAAACAGAACTTGAATTGAGTCTCTAATTTTTTTGTCATCTTTTTATGAAGTAGATGCTTGAACATAGTACCTTTAGAGCAGTCTGTTTCTTAACAATTTCATTTGACTTGAACATTACAGCTGATACACTGATTGTGACAAAGAAACCTGCAAGTCTTCAATATGCATTTGTTACAAGGAGTAACAACAATGTAAAAAAGTTAACAGATGCATAGAGGCACTTAATGAACTAAATATGGCATCAAAAAACAAAGTAACAATGTAAATAACATGTAAATAATCATTCAATTTACACTAAAAGCACAGTTAATGATTCACGATTAAATAAAATTCACACAATCCCATGCTCCTTATTGCCATATATATGCATCCACTCAGTACAATTATGATGAAAGCAGATCTATATATTGAGTATATACCTGCAGCCATTCTTGACCCACGTTTTTGCAATACTCACTGCTAAGCCTGCTACCAAGATAAACCACACGAACCAATTACATCACAAATCAGAAAGAAATGCTCACAATGAAATCAAGCACTCCAATAACTGAAAGCAATTCACAACTGAACTTATTAACAACTAGCACAACTAACTCTTTTTTTCAATAATTAACTTTCATTTTCAAAAACCAATACAACCAACTGTCTCAACATTAATTCATTAACTAACTCAAACTAACTTCAAAACCAATAACATAACAAGCTTTCTAACTAATTTTCACAAGTAATTAACTCAACATAATTTCTCCAAACTTCATTCAAACTGTAACAGATTTTACTCCTAATTACAATCATAACAGAAATTGAATCCAACTAACTTTCCAACACTCAAGCTCACTCCCCAATCCAAACCTACACAACTAACCTAACTAACTTTAACAAAATTTCTAACCTCCCTAACTCTTCTAACCAATCCTACCAGAACCTAACTATATTCACAAAGCCTTTCCCTATAAATTCACATTCATCACCAATTTTAGGAAGACCGGTTCATTATTTACAGAGAATACACAAATCACTCAGAAAAAATCATTCCTAAATCATTTTACAAATCATCATCAACCTCCCAGATTAATCCCACAAAACACACTTCATCAAATCTTCATCACACTCTCAAAATCCTATCGAAATCTCTCTATGACACACTCATTTTTCTGCAATCTCACCATTCATTCTCAAATACTCTCACCTCACTCACCCCCACTTCATCATTCACAAACTCATAACTGTTTCGTCATCTTCCGCCTCCCCAAATCACCACCACTCATCTTCATCTTCAAGTTTCAACCTCACTACAACCAATAAAGAAATATCACCTCAAACCCTCTTACGTACAAGAGAAAGAAGACGAAAGAAAAGAAGTAAAGTACCTAAAATCAAGCATCCTCCGAATTTCTATTCGTCGCTGCCGTCAAGGTTGATCGAATCTTCAACCCTTTCGTGGTTTCTCGACACTAAGCTGTCGTTTAGGGACCTACGATTACTTCCCCATGTTTATTCCCCATGTTTATTACGTGATATGAACACCTCATCTCAGATCTTGTAGTTACGGCCTTGGACGGAGGAGGACGGTGGGTTTTTAGGGTTTAGGCATTTGTTTAGTTGTAGAGAGAGAGGAGTATTCAAGGAGAGGGATAGGCGGAGAGAGAAGAGGTTTTGTTGGCAAATGATTGGTGCTTCATCCACCGTTACTTTTATTAAGTTGGATAGAAGGAGAAAATCATTTCTGATGTGGCATAAGAATACACAGTTGGCAAGGGATTATTGCACACTTGGCGTGCCACATCATCCTCCGTTAGTGGAAACTAACGGGAGGGACTACAATTAGAAACGGAAAACTTTAGGAGGACCAAACCTTGAAGAAAATTTTTCTAGGGACCAAACTTGAATGTTGGGTTATTTTCAGGGACCTAATACTTATTTAACCCTAAAATAATTATCCAACGAAATCTTGGTCATATAAAATTTCAAAAGTCAAGAAACATACAATTTTAAAGATGAATATTTTCACTTCTCCCTCTTCTTCATAGGAGAAAATTCATTCTCGAGAGTTAATTTCTATTTTTTTTTAATATTGTTATCGGTAGTATTAATAATATTTTAAAGTTAAATTTATAATGTAGGATGTTCAAATCTAAACTGATATGATTTTAAAAAAATTAAAAATTAAAAGAAAAATTAAATTTTATTGGATGTGTGATCCGCTGTCGCGCACGGATCAAAAACGAGTATTTTTTAAAATATAGTAAACGACAACGACAACTCGAGTATCGTTCTTACAAGGATTGTTGTAATGTTATTAACCAACAATCAGAACAATTGGGGGGGGGGGGGGGGGGTTAAGTTTCGATTAAGAAAATAGGGGAAAATAAGTTATTATAAAAAAGAGATTATGAAAAAAGTTGATCTACTGTATCGGTTTCCTAACTTATCATTGATCCAAATAATTCTCAATCCCTAAGCGGACTCTATTCCCTTTTCGATTACAATATCAATCAACAAATGTAATTGATACTACAAGATATATATTCCTAATTACTGAATTAAGCAAACGGATAAACACAATCGCGAATTAAGCAAACACGATATAGAAACGTGATTTAACGACAAAGCGACATAAACAACAATTAAAAGTTATAGGAACATACAATCATCGAAATAAATCAATCAACTCTAAGAAAATTCAAATTAAGCAAACAACAAATCAAAGAGAAGAATTGAAAGGAAAATAAATTCAATTGAGAAACATAAGAACCTCAAAGTATGATGGAGGCGCAATTACAGTAGATCAACCTTAAGGATTAGTTCTCCATAGGTTTTCGTACAAAACTTTAGAATATTTCGTGCGTGGCTGCTAGGTATAGAAAAGCATCACAAATTCCCGTTCTAACCCAACTGGGTCAAAAAACATAAAAAACCCGGCCCAAAACTAAATATTCCTTAAGGAAGAATTCGTGTCATAACTTCAATGAATTATTCGACCCTTTTTCACTCTGAATCAGCTCTTTCCTTCAACATGAAACTTGTATCTCTCTGCCTTAAATTTCCAACGCCTGTTAGAACGCATCAATCAGATTCTTGTTGCTCCAGTTATGATCCGAACAGTGGATAGATATCAAATAACTGCTAAAGCTGAAAATAAGTTGCGAAAATAGATTAAAGGCAAACAAATACTTAATTATAAAATTATAATAAAACAGTAAAATAAATAAAACAAACTAAGGAACTGCCTAAGTACAAACATAAGAGAATGTGCATTAAAATGCACTTATCAAATTCCTCCACACTTGAACCTTTGCACTCTGAGCAAAATGATAACTTCAAAAATTCAAAACAAAACAAAATAGAGCATGCATTTCCAAAAGTATTCAAGATACAAGGTACAAGTAGAGTTCTAAGTCTAAGCTTCAAGAATATGCTGTTAGTGAGGAACTCTTTGTGACATTCACAGCAAATAGGAAAAACAGATTATCAAAAAGTACATCAAAAACAGCAAGATCTTCAGAGGATAAAATTCACTCAACTCTCAAGTGTTTAGGTTAACTATTTACACTCAAAGCACAACATGAAAGTTAGTACTACCATTAGCTTAAAAATATTCTAACATCTACAATTTAAATACACGCGCACACAGATCAAAAGGACTTTTATTCGGTTGTAACTTGGCCAAGGTACGAGTGAGATTATTCCTAACGGGGTACTAGGCTAAAAATCAAAGGGTTAAAAGAAAATTGAAAGGAATGAGGGATCTGAACTATAAGATACATTAATTGCTTTCATACAACAACCTCACAACTTATTTCTTTTCTTTTTTTTTCTGGAAGGACTATGTAATGAAATCCTTCTCTATTTTTTTTCATTTTTCAAATTTTCTCATTTTTTTCTTCTTTTTTTTCTTCTATTTTTTTATTTTTCTGCCAACATTTGGAACATCACAACAACGTCACAAAAATGAAGTTCAATCCCACACAACTTCATACAAGACTCTTTCAACCCTTGATTAGGGTGATTATTTTATTTTTCACTTTTCGGATTGTACTGAGTTAATCACAAAAAAAATAAATAGGCTCAAAGGGGTTTTCAAACAAAGGGATGACATTGATCAGGGTTGTTTTTTTTTGGCTAAGTGGCTAAAATTAAAACAAAAGCAATTTGTCTTGATCATATACTGTGCACAAGTAAACAAAAAGCATCAACAAGAGTCAATTCAAGTTGTAATACCCCATATTATCTAAACGCTTTTGGATATCAGATGGGATCAGATTAGTGTCTATGTACTCTATCTTGATCAATTAGAATAATGGGATTCTTTAAGTATTGTTAATTGGGATCAATTGGGCAACGAGTGAACTCTGAAGAGATCAATTATTTAATAAAAGGATAGATCAATGTTATTAGTTCAAGAAAGTATTTTAAGGTAACTCTAATAATTGATCAATTGGTGTTAGACGACAAAATATCATTTGGAGATATTTTACCCCGTTGGATTTATATTATATAATATAGGTATTATATATATATATATATATATATATATATATATATATATATTTGTTGGTAAGAGAAAGAGGAAAAAAGTTGAGAAATAGAAAGAAGAAAGTTGGAGAAAAGAAGAGAAAGAGGAAAACAGAGAAAGAAGAGAGAAAAGCTCAAGGAAGAAGAAGAAGCTTGGATTCATCTCATTATTCATCCTCTTCTTCAACCTCCTCTTCGATTATCAGGTGGGTTCTAGTTAGAGACTTAAGTTCTAGAAATTTGGAGTTGATTAGAACTTAGGTTAGAAATTGATAAAATGAGTAAATTGGCTAAATCAATGTTTTTAACAGATAAAACGTGAAATAAACTGTGTAATATAGTCAGGTTATATGTGGAAATAATCGGGAATACTTGTTATTATGTTGGAACATGTTTTGGTTGAGATTGGATTGAAATTGTACCATTAAAACATGTTTTTATTTTCTGGTTCAGTGAAGTAACCGGTTACATGTTTAAGGTAACCGGTTACCTGAAGAAAAATGTGAGGTTTTACGTGAAACAGAGCTGAAGTAACCAGTTATTGTGAGAGCAAGAATTGTCTCTACAAGTCAATCTATGTTTTGATGATAACAATAAGTATTTGTGAAAGAACCATTTTATGGTCTAACGTGTGTTGTGTGCAGATCATAAGAACTAAAGACATCAGAACCAACATGCACCAGCTAGATGTACTATGATTGAATATATACATATGCGAAGTTACTATGTGTGACTAAAGTCGCGAGAAGCAAGAACGCTTCTTTATCTAGTCATGATCAGCCAGATCCAAGGATGCCAAGATTGTTGTTGCAATGCTCTTGTGGATGCTCTCTGAAAGTGATTGAGATTCTGAAGATAGCGAAGCTTCTGAAGAAGTACACTCTGAAAGACCCAAGTGCAGAAAGAATCTGAAGACTTATGGGTTCTGAAGATCAAGGTTTCAAATATCAAGTTCTGAAGACTCTGAAGACAGGTTCTGAAGATTCGGAAGAATTGAAGCAGAAAAAATAATGTTCTTAAAGACCAAGTGCTGAAGTCCTGAAGACTGATTCCTAATGGACTTCTTCAATCGACTGAAGACTTGAAGCATCAGATATTCTGCTAAGAAGACTCTACTCATGCTTCATCAGATTAACATCCGAAGCCACTGAAGTTTTGAAGTCTAGATATAACCGTTGTGAGTTAAATTTACACACTGCCCAAGAAAAGATGTCCGGTCACTTCTCCCTCTGCAAAAAAGAGATGTGTCAGTACAACTCATTATATCACAATGTCTCTTTTCCAAAAAGCCAACAGTATTCTCAAACGACTATATTTCTACTGGCTATTTAATGGAAAGAGTTTTTGCTTTTGATGTGTCGATCACTTGTAGAATCATGAACTGAATGTTTATCTACAAAATTGACCAAGTCATTGTGAAGATAGCCACAACAATGAGTTCTCGTTGTAACACTCAGAATATTCAAAAGCTATCATTATTTCACTAATGACAATTATTGTTGAAATTCAAGAAGACAAATCAACACAACATCAACAATTAAGAACAGAAGCTGTTGATGAAGAAGACAACATTGAAGATCTGTCAAGTCATCAACCTACCTTCTCGTCAGGACTACATTGAAGATCTGAAGCAAGGATTTGCTGCTCAAAGCTTGCTCAACCAAGAAGACGAAGAAGAAGAAGATCTACAAGATGTCAACAATTATAATATCCAAATACATCTTTGTAGTTTCTTAGGAAAGCAAGGAGCTGTTGCTCAAATCTTGCTTGAATACATGTATGTGTTCTTTGTACTTAAACTTAGGAGAAACTTGCTTATTAAGAAGCACAATTTGTAATCTCCAGTTTGCCAATTCAACTAAAGGAATTGAGACTCCTCCAGTGAACGTTATATCCTGATGGATCCCTGAACGGTTTAGCTGTGAGTTGAGGCCCTTGAGTAGATCACGTGGTGATCAGATACTTGAGATGACAATGGTTGAGGGTCATTGTGGAAAATCCTAAAATATGGTCACTAGCGTTATATTCATTGTGATGAATCTCTGAACGGCTAGCTGTGAAATCCCAGCAGTGGGTCTGCTCGGTCAATGAACGTTATATCCTGTTGGATCCCTGAACGGTTCATTGTGTTGTTAGTCACAGTGCGCTTGTGCAAGTAGTTAGTCACAGTGCGGCTGTGCAAATGGTTAGTCACCGACATTGCCCGTGCAAGTGTAATCATGATTTGGTTATAGTGGATTAAGTCCTTGTGCTCAAGGCGAAATCACCTGAGGAGGGTGGACTGGATTAGCCCGCGTGGTGAACCTGGATATATCGTGTGTCGTTTACTCTCTTGCTTAGTATCTCTATTTATGTTTCTGCATTGAATATCAGAACCTCATATTAAGCAAAGTCAGAACCTTGCAGCCTATCTCTGATAGGCTTCCGCACTGCAAGTTCTGAGTATTGTATCTTATGATCAGAACCTATATGGTTCTCATGCTCCATAGTTAAGAGATCAGAATCTCTCAACGAACATTGAAGGTTCTTGAGCGTCTCTTTAACAAGACACGAAAAATTAACAAAAGAGTAAATTCACAATTCAAACCCCCCTTTCTTGTGTCTTTCTCGTACCTTCAATTGGTATCAGAGCTCCGGTTCTGTTATTGATTCACATCAAACACTTAACAGTGTCAGAAAAAGATCCAGATGTGGTGCGTAGAAGTACTCTGGGTGAGATTGAAATCCAGTTACAATTTCTATAACAGTTCAGCAGTTGACTGTGTACAAAATTGTAATCAATCTGATTACTTCTTGAGCAATTCACTGATTCTAGATGAAGTCTCATTAAAAGTGAAGAATCAGCTGATAAGATAAATTCATCAGATAAGAAACTGTATCTGTTGAATGCTCATTCTGGAAAATACGTGTGGATAAAACCACGTATATGCTTAAAAGATGAATCATCAGAAAGCAAGAAATCTTGTTTGCTGAAGATTAATTCTTTATGAGTTTTTGAGATGTTTTCAAGAATCGGATTAGGTCCACCCTTGACTTTCTCGTTTAAAACTCATTCTGAATCTCTTCATGTAAAGAAGAAAGATTGCTGTTCTAAGACTTTGAATTTCAGAATGAAATCTGTTAAAGTCAGAATCTGAAAAATTCAAATTATTAGAAAAGATTCTGAATGAACTCTTAAGCCTTAATTGATTCAGAAATCAATCTCTAACAACTTGAGATTATCCTTGTGAAATCAAAGGTTAATAATCTGATATTCGTCAGATTAAGTGTTCTCAGAACCACTTGAGCTATGAAATTAGAAGCTATCAATTCAGACATCTAGGCTCTCCAACTGATATGCGTGACCAACACCAAATAAGTTGATCAGCATTGTGAGAACAAGAAGTTTCATGCAAACCATGTCTAGTGATGAACACATGTGGCGTGATGATGTTTTGGTTCTGAACAAGTTCTGAAACAACCTTGAGGAACAAAGTCAGATGCTGATGTGTTAATTCTTCTTTGTATAATCTCTCAAAGGTTCTCACTAATCTTGTGAAATCAACCATCTTTCGAAGAAAAGAAATTCTCACAAACGCAACTGAATTCAGGCTATGAAAGGAGAACTCAATCAATTCTCAAAGTTTGTCGTTAAGATTCTGATCCATAACTTAAGAACTGTATCGGAACCAAACAAGTTCTATGGATCAAGGAAATGAGAAGTGAGAAGCAATCAAAAACAGATGTAATCTGATGAATGGGGTCATCAAATAGAATTTATTATTCACTAAGTACTGCTCCCAAGCATATGAGTGTCAATTTTCCTTCAGAACATTCATTACATCGCCTTACCAAAAGGATTGCATGTAATTGGCTAAGTTCGGATGAAGTGGTCACTCTGATCATGTTAAGTCCTAATCTCGGTTATTATAACCTAGAGAGTTGATGGACAAGGTTGAACAAGAAAAGAGAGAAAGCTGTAATTCAACCAGGATCACACTCCAAGAAAATATTCATTTTCCTCAGAAGTCAGAACACAAGCGTATCTTGAAGAACCCAAGAAACATCTGCAGCTTACTCGGAAATAGGCAGAATCAGAAAAATGCTCAAAGATTCAGAAGTAAGAAAGGAATACTTTCACGAAAAAGTTTAGCTAAAAGATTCTCTTCAAAAGTTAAGCATCCCTAAGGTACACTTTCTCTATCTCTTATAATCTGAAAACCCATAAAATACGTTTATAAATTGTCATGACATATCTTACTAGTTAAATGTTTAGGACTCGTTACATACCTCTTTAAGAAAATTTTTGCACTAAGAGAATATCTGTTAAAATTTAGCTGTAAGAAATTGCTAGATAAAAGAAAATCCTTTAACAAAATCTACACGCAAAGGAACACCATAATAAATGCGAATCTTTTGAAAACACAACATATCTCATTAAATTCTTTTGCACTAACCTATATCTTCCCTAGCCTAGGCATAATTCTACCTACTTATTCTATAAAATCACGTCTCCTTTTCATACATCTTATACTCAAAACCCTAAAGTTCTAAGCCTCTTTATCCATCCATTATCATGCCTCCACTAACCTTTCTCGGTAATCCAAATCTTCTTGAACTCATTCCTGAGAAACGGTTCTCATTCATTACTCCTTCACTCTCAAGAGGCACTGCTTGTAGTATAGCAGATATCTTATATACTCAACAATGGACCAGGTACTCCATGATGCTAGAAAAGCCTATCTATGTAAACCTGGTCAAAGATTTCTGGAAACATTCTGATCTTGATATTGAGAACAAATGCATCACTTCCTATGTTTTTGATATCCCAATTGTCATCGACCTATTCTCAGTAATCCTTGCAACTGGATGTGAGGATGTTGGAATTCATGTTAATTTTGACATACACAAATTCTTTCCTGCTAAAGTTTTTGCTTCCCTTCATGATCTAACCTCCAGATACATTCCTTACAATCCTGAAAATCTTTTACCTATTCCCAAAGCTTGGTACAAACTTGTGCTGACAAATTTTCTTCCCAGAGGAGAAAGTACTGACAAAATCAGGTTTCATGACCATGAGTTTATTTACCTTCTTATGAATGATTTTCGAATAAATTTACCATACACTATCTTCAACTGTCTCTGGAAGACTATCTCTGAATCCAGAAATCTCGCAAAGTCCTACATCCCTTATTGAAGAATTTTGTCCGAGATTTTCTTCAGGGATGGGATCGTTGATATGACCAAAGGAAAAATTGAGGAAGATGGGTCTGATATCCTTCCAGAAAACTGCTTGTTGAAGATTAATTGCGAATCCTTTGGTAGCTAGGAAACTGTTCAAATTCTGTCTGAATTTTATAACTAGCTCAAATCTCTTTTCTGTCGAAATAGTTATTTCTGCTATTGTTCTGTTAATTCCAGTTCACAAAGTCGTACTAAAAAGGGGTCTCTCTGAATACTATCAAAATTAAAAATTCTAATTAAACATAAAATGTCTTGTCACTATCATTAAAACTTTTTCGCGGCTCACGAAATCTTCATAAATATATCAAATCTTATGATAAATGAATGCAAAGTAGCTACTAACTTTTCACTCTTCCCAATAAAGAAGTAAATACTCTGATTCCTTCTCACACACGATTACATCTGTCTGTATACTCAACTAATCATAACATATCTAGAAAATAGTAAATCAGATCTGTTACAATAAGATCATTCATCCTAACCCGTCTATAAATACTAGGATTGTCTTTCTCCTCAGACCTACACCCAAATCCATCCTTACTTTCTCAATACTATCCCCTCACTAGAACAATGAACTCTCAAAGGAATGGACCAATCTTCCTTGTAAACAAAGAAAATCTTCACCTTATTCTTGAGAAGAAACTCAACCTTGCTCATCCTGGAGACAATGGTTTGGAGATACTCATAAGCATGCAAGCCCAGTCTTGGCAGGGCTATTACGCTCTCCTATATGGTCCCGTCTATCCAAACCTTGTCAAAGAGTTCTGGAAATATGCTAGAATTAGCAACGATGGAAAAACCATCTGGTCGAAAGTCTACCTTCAACCCATTGCTGTCTCTGTCTCCTCGATAGATAAAATCACTGGATGTGTCTCCTCCGGAGCTACTATTGATGACTATCAATCAAACCTAAGCTTGGTGGATCAGTGCAAAATTTTATTTGACGACTCAGTCCCTTACGAACCAAACAACCCTGAGAGGCTTCTCCCTTTTCCAAAAACTTGGTTCAAATTTTCCTTGACCAACCTTCGTCCTCGTATGGCTCCTGAGAATATCTTAACGCACAACGACATAATTCTTATCTTTCTTCTAACACATCATGTTACAATAGATCTCCCTAAAACCATTTTTAACCATATGAAACATTCTATCAAAGTCTCTAGAAACAAAGTGCAGGCCTTCATTCCGTACGGAAGAATAATATCGGAAATACTTCTACAAGAAAAGGCCCAGGATTTAATTATCAGGCTTGAACCTGGTACTTCTCATGTTGAAATCAGTTGTGAAAATATGGACAGTATTGAGGATTCTAATGATTAAAGTTATGATGATCTTCTAGCAGTTGCTATGTTTTGAAAATTACAGTCTTTTCGTGTTTAATGTACAATCACCCTTGAATTAATGAAAATGCGTTACTAGTCTCATATGAAAATTTTAAAACTTAACTCCTTTACTCTTTCTCATAGAGTCCTTTAGATAATTCAACGAGTATTAGAAATCATAATGGCTAAATTAAAAGAAACTCATTAATTTATCCCATCTAGGAAATTGCGTACAAAGGCTACTCCCTTATTTCTTACTAGAAATTTCTCAGCCGTTCAATTCTCTTGAAATACGCATACAGCCGTTCGATTGATAAACTATTGAGGAATATCTCAATCCTTCATAACACGGAAATACGTGACTCTAAAAGTTTTCTCTTATAAGAACCTGTTTTCTTCTAGTCTAGATCTGTATGTTTTGATGAAATCCGTCCGTAATACAATCTATGTTTTTTGCACTTTAATTTAATCTATGAACTTCTATGTTTAAATGTAGTTAATCTTTTTAATAAGCTCCTTGTTGGTTAGTTATAATTGTCCTTCAGATTAATTATGCCATAACAAAAAAAAAAATAGTAAAATGAACCTAATTAGTTATATTGCTTTTAAAGTACCTGAACACAAATTTCATGACCTTCATAATTGTCTCCCATTTCCTTCAATTGATATCATTCATATACTTGATTTTAATTGATTATGCTTAATTGCTCATATGCCCTGACGCTTTTTGATGATGTAAAAAAGGGGGATAAATATAATGATTTTGATTGAGAGAAGGAAATCTGAAAGAATGCAGAACTCAAACAAAGTATAAAAATGTGTTACTACTAACGTTTGTTGATTGATGTTATCCGAGGAACTCTAAACAAGTTCACTAGGCATTCTAAAGACAGGAACAGGCTAAGAAGAAGAACTCCGATCATATAATAGAAGCTGTCTAAGAATCAGAAGAAGTAAGAAAATTCTGAAAGCAGTCAAGACAAAGTACACATTCTCATGATGCTTACTCAGAGGAACTGTGCAAATCAGAAGCCAAGAGCTATTTGAAGATCTGGATTGAAGATCTAAGAAAGAAGTCGTTCTGATGTTTACCAGGAACCATTTGAAGTAAAAATGATTTGGTATCAGACTAAATCAATAATTGGTAATCAGACTCAGTACACAAAGACTACTATCAGACTCACCAATCAGAACAAAGCTGTGAATTATTATCAAATACCTTCATTGGTATCCATTCCCTGCACATCAAGGAACTATTCTTCAAGTAAAAAGAACTTCTTTAGTCAGCACATCACTTTATATAAGCACAAAACAAGGTGTACCAGATTCAAAATCAAGCGTTGATCGATCACATAAATTAACCTAAAATTGGTATCTGATCAGAAATCAAGCTCTGATAAACCACTGAGCTGTGACATTAACAAGATAAGAACCTATGGTCAAATGTCAAACTCTGAAAAGTCATGTTCCACATTGGTGATTAAAATCTTACTTCTCTGAATCACGATCCTGAAGATCCCAATATATGACTTATGGTAATTAGGGGGAGACTACCCAGAAGATGAAATTATAAAATAAAAAATCTTCATATAGTCTGAAACTCAGGGGGAGTTTCCTTTAAAGACAGTGTCTGTCTTTGATAAATAGCAAGGCTATGACTATCAGTCAAGAACTGTTCTTATCTTATGCGTAATGGAATCTGCTGAAAAGTAGAAATGCTTCAGATGTCTCTGAAGATAATATGCTCTGATACGACAACAAAGAAAACTGAGTTCTGAATATCTGAAGATGGAAGTTCTGATGAACCAGTCCAGATGCTAAAGACTCTTCGTTTTCCTAAAGACAAGATAGAGAAGTAATTCTTTTCTATTCCTGTTCTGACAACTCAAGTTGTTACTCTGTATATATTTGGATTATATAAAATCCTAGATGATCTCAGATAAAGCTTTGAGGATAACTCATTCAGGGGGAGCTGTTGTTCCAAACTCTAAATTTATTTGCTTTGGTAATTACCTTGTATAAAATGTTCAATCAAAATACTTGGTTTTGTCATCATCAAAAAGGGGGAGATTGTGAGAGCAAGAACTGTCTCTACAAGTCAATCTATGTTTTGATGATAACAATAAGTATTTGTGAAAGAACCATTTTATGGTCTAACGTGTGTTGTGTGTAGATCATAAAAACTAAAGACATCGGAACCAACATGCACCAGCTAGATGTACTATGATTGAATATATACATATGCGAAGTTACTATGTGTGACTAAAGTCGCGAGAAGCAAGAGCGCTTCTTTATCTAGTCATGATCAGCCAGATCCAAGGATG
The DNA here is from genome assembly GCA_022829125.1 of Lathyrus tuberosus. Taxonomy (NCBI): domain Eukaryota; kingdom Viridiplantae; phylum Streptophyta; class Magnoliopsida; order Fabales; family Fabaceae; genus Lathyrus; species Lathyrus tuberosus. The sequence goes on from JALAZF010000048.1 coordinate 13,488,445, forward strand.
CCAAGATTGCTGTTGCAATGCTCTTGTGGATGCTCTCTGAAAGTGATTGAGATTCTAAAGATAGCGAAGCTTTCGAAGAAGTACACTCTGAAAGAACCAAGTGCAGAAAGAATCTGAAGACTTATGGGTTCTGAAGATCAAGGTTTCAAATATCAAGTTCTGAAGACTCTGAAGACAGGTTCTGAAGATTCGGAAGACTTGAAGCAGAAAAGAATAACGTTCTTAAAGACCAAGTGCTGAAGTCCTGAAGACTGATTCCTAATGGACTTCTTCAATCGACTAAAGACTTGAAGCATTAGATATTCTGCTAAGAAGACTCTACTTATGCTTCATCAGATTAACATCAGAAGCCACTGAAGTTTTGAAGTCTAGATATTACCGTTGTGAGTTAAATGTACACACTGCCCAAGAAAAGATGTCTGGTCACTTCTCCCTCTGTAAAAAGAAGACGTGTCAGTACAACTAATTATATCACAACGTCTCTTTTCCAAACAGCCAACAATATTCTCAAATGGCTATATTTCTACTGGCTATTTAATAGAAAGAGTTTTTGCTTTTGATGTGTTGATCACTTGTAGAATCATGAACTGAATGTTCATCTACAAAATTGACCAAGTCATTGTGAAGATAGCCACAACGATAAGTTCTCGTTGTAACACTCAGAATATTCAAAAGCTATCATTATTTCACTAATGACAATTGTTGTTGAAACTCAAGAAGACAAATCAACACAACATCAACAGTTAAGAACAGAAGCTGTTGATGAAGAAGACAACATTGAAGATCTGTCAAGTCATTAACCTACCTTCTCGTCAGGACTACATTGAAGATCTGAAGTAAGGAGTTGTTGCTCAAAGCTTGCTCAACCAAGAAGACGAAGAAGAAGAAGATCTACAAGATGTCAACAATTGTAATATCCAAATACATCTTTGTAGTTTCTTTGGAAAGCAAGGAGTTGTTGCTCAAATCTTGCTTGAACACATGTATGTGTTCTTTGTACTTAAACTTAGGAGAAACTTGCTTATTAAGAAGCACAATTTGTAATCTCCAGTTTGCCAATTCAACTAAAGGAATTGAGACTCCTCTAGTGAATGTTATATCCTGATGGATCCCTGAACGGTTCAGCTGTGAGTTGAGGCCCTTGAGTAGATCATGTGGTGATTAGATACTTGAGATGACAATGGTTGAGGGTCATTGTGGAAAATCCTGAAATATGGTCAGTAGCGTTATATTCATTGTGATGAATCCCTGAACGGCTAGCTGTGAAATCCCAGCAGTGGGTCTGCTCGGTCAATGAACGTTATATCCTGTTGGATCCCTGAACGGTTCATTGGGTTGTTAGTCACAGTGCGGTTGTGCAAATGGTTTGTCACCGGCGTTGCCCGTGCAAGTGTAATCATGATTTGGTTATAGTGGATTAAGTCCTTGTGCTCAAGGCAAAATCACCTGAGGAGGGTGGATTGGATTAGCCCGCGTGGTGAACCAGGATATATCGTGTGTCGTTTACTCTCTTGCTTAGTGTCTCTATTTATGTTTCTGCATTGAATATCAGAACCTCATATTAAGCAAAGTCAGAACCTTACAACCTATCTCTAATAAGCTTCCGCACTGCAAGTTCTGAGTATTGTATCTTATGATCAGAACCTATATGGTTCTCATGCTCCATAGTTAAGAGATCAGAATCTCTCAACGAACATTGAAGGTTCTTGAGCGTCTCTTTAACAAGATGCAAAAAATTAACAAAAGAGTAAATTCACAATTCAAACCCCCCTTTCTTGTGTCTTTCTCGCACCTTCAGTTACATGTTTGAGGTAACCAGTTACCTGAAGGTGTCTCTAACTATGATTTTGATTTTGTGTGAACAGTGATGCGTGATGTAACCGGTTACATGTTTGAGGTAACCGGTTACCACTACTGTGAAGTTGAAAAAATGTTTAGAAAATTCATATCTTTTAGATCGTAACTCCGATCGAAGCGTAGTAATAGTCGTTGGAAAGCTATGGAAACATCCTACGCAATGAAAGTGAAAAATATTGATTTTGTTACCCGATAAAATAAAATGGAGGAAGCTCAAGAAATGTGATAAATTATGAGTTAAATTATTACATGTATTTTATTATACTATTGTGTTATGCCATGTCTAACTAATTATTGTTAAGTATGATTGAGAGAATATGCATGCTTAAAATGAATTAGGAAGAGTGAGGAAACCTTACCCCAAAACCAAATGGTATGATTCTAGGTTATGACAAGGATTGTGATAGAAACTCTAGATGGCGATGCTCGTGCAATCGATGTATAGATGTGCATCCCTGACGAGTAATAGTCTAGAGTAGAGAACCTAGATGACGATGCTCGTGCATTCGATGTATAAAGGTGCATCCTTGACGAGTAATGGTCTAAAGGAGAGTGAGACAATAGTATGGAACATGTGTGTAAACCTTTGTGTTTTATGAGGAAAAGGCGAATGGGCCTTAAGGCGAATGTGGTCTAGTAATTGTCGAATGCAATCACTGTTGTATGTGAATTCACGTAATCGTAACCGTTTCCCTAATACTTGTCGTTCCATGAGTAACGAGCTCCTCTGGAATATGCATACGATTACTTGGTAGGTTTGATTCCCGATTATAGTACGAATGGAACCTATAAGGTAAAGAGACTTGTGGCGGTGTATGGGCCGTGTGAAGTGATGAATTAAGGTGATAATGTGTCCCTTAGTTCCGAATCCATTTCGTATGCCAAGTAATCTACGAGGATCCATGACTCGTGTCGACTTCTAGACGTAGAAGAGGACGGGAAAAAGGGATACCTTGATGAGGTTATCGATTAGTGATATTTTGAGTTAACAGACTCATGAACATGTTTCCATATAGTGTGAGATTGTGAACTCAAGGTCATTTCCCTTCCCTTTTGACTTGAGTTAGGATTGGCTAGAACCCTGTCGAGAGAATCCATAAGATAGGGAGCTCACTTAGATTTAATATCTTACCCCATTATTGTTGTTATTTTTCAGGCGTTGTTTGCAGGTTTGATTTACAAGTGGAGCTATTCTTGGATGTTTCAAGAAAAGTGTAGCTTTAGTTTTCTGCTGTGTAATTTGTTGTATACAATTGAGGATATTGTATATTGGTCTTAGTTTTTATTGTTTTAGCTAGTTTCCATATCTTGTACCATAGACCATGTTTGTGTGTTTAGAATGGTCAAGTATGTGAATTACGCCATTAGGCACTTATGATGGTGTCAGTACCAAATCAAACACTTGTATGATATTATTCTAGGTATATATTATACAGGGTGTTACAGTTGAGTTCTAGAGACTAACAGACATGAGTGAATCACACAAGAAAGAAAAAGATGGACTTGTGCATGTTATCCATAAAAGGCTCAAAACTCACCAGGGTTAATGATCTACTACTAATGATGTACACTTCAGAGTTTAGTCTTATCATATTAAGAATGCACAACAAATTTTTCAAATCACAACACAAAGTTCTATTCCATAGAACTAAGAACAAAACTCATACTTGTAACTCGAAAACCAAAGAAAAAACATGCAATTCTTTTTTCATTTAAGAACAAAACCAAAACAGAGAAAATTTAAAAGAAAACAAAGTAAAGAAATGGTTCCCTTCCCTCCCGCACACTTAAAACATGCATTGTCCTCAATGAAAAGACATAACTATTAAAAAAGAATGAGAGAAAAGAAAGAACACACCTGAGTAGTCAAGGTGGATAGGTGATCACATAAGCATCATTTCCCAAAGATAGATCTTCTACAGTCTCCTCTGCCAAAGTGGGGATTTCATAGAGTAACTTTGGGTAGCATCCATTGACCTTGAAATATTTATTAGTGCATTCGCCTTTTATACCAAGATCAAAGTAGAATCTTTGATAAGTAAAAGTGTCAGATGAACACGTGAACGTGATCTCTTTTTTCACAACATCAGAGATCAAATGATTAAGGGGTTGCCTCACTGCTTTTCTTCCATCTTCAATCAAGGTCCATCCAATTTCCTTCTTATGCTTCTTCAAAACCTGCAAAAGCTTATTTTCTTGATCGAAATCAAGGTTAGAAGAAATTATAACAGGTAGCTTTTCATTCCTCTCTAAATAGGCATATTTTAGATTATCTGGAAGTGGTTTAAGCTCTAAGGAAGGAGGTTGTTCAATGGAAGGCATAGTTGGGGCAGCCGAGATATCAAGAGCTTCAGTTGCATAAACAACATCATGAAAAGCATCACCCTGCAAGGCAGCATTAATCTCAGCACAAACAGAGCAAATGTTAGTGTCGGTACATGAATCACAAGAGTAAGTATCATCAAAATCTCCTAATGAGGGAAAATCAGATAACAATTCAGCATAAGTATCATCAACTAAATCAGAAAGCAACTCTTTTGGATTCACTACTGTTTGGGCAGGTAGTTGGTTTGATTCTTGAGCTTGTTGCATGTCATTCATTAAACTGGAAAGCTGTCCAATCTGTGTCTGCAAAGCCTGAATACTAGAATCTGTTCGTTGTTGAAACTGGAAATCATTTATAGCCATTTGATTGACAAGATCCTCTAGTGAAGGTCTGGAAGGTGTAGAGCACACAATCTGGAATTCCTTCAGATGCTTATTCAGATCCTCACCTGCAAGACCATTAAACCTTGGCAACAAGTGTATTAAACCAGATTTCAATTTGAAAGGAACAACAACATCAGTATATTCAATACATAAACCATTGTAATGAACATCAGGAGCAACAAGCTCTCTTAATGTTCTTTGTTCAGCCATGTTAAACTTAATAGGAAAAAAAATCAACAAAGAATGAGAAAACACATAACTAATTCAGCAATGCAGCAACAATTAGGAAAATACCAACAATGTCCCTATTAAGAAAAAGAATGAGAAAATGGAAAAGCGATTAAAATAAAATTTAAAAATTATAAAAATATGAATAAAAATCAAATCAAATCAGAATAAATCTTTACAAAAAAATTCGGAACTTTATGAAAATATGAAAATAGAAAATAAATCAAATAAATCGAAATAGTAGCTTCCTAACTTACCTGATAGGCTGGAATGCTTACCACTGTACTACAACCCTGAAAATCAACAAGCAAAACAAAAAAAACAAAAAAAAACAAAAAACAAAAAAAACTAACAAAACTCTAAACTAAAATTCTAAAATTGGCTAACATCAACAAGAATCCCCAGCAACGACGGCAAGTTGATCCGCTGTCGCGCACAGATCATAAACGAGTATTTTTGAAAATAGAGTAAACAGTAACGACAACTCGAGTATCGTTCTCACAAGGATTCTTGTAATGTTATTAACCAACAATCGGAACAATGGGGGGGGGGGGGGGGGGGGGGGAGTTTAGGTTTCGATTAAGAAAATAAGGGGAAATAAGTGATTATAATTATGAAATAAGTCGATCTACTGTAACGGTCTCCTAACTTATCATTGATCCAAATAATTCTCAATCTCTAAGCGGACTCTATTCCCTTTACGATTACAATACCAATATCCAAGCGCAATTGATACTACAAGATATATATAATTTTTATAGTTACATTTGTTTTAACTATAATCGATGTTTCTCATTTTGTAATATTAATTATTTATATACTATAAGTCATATATTATATCATATCTATTATTTATTAGTATTTTTATAAGCTTAATAAAAAATAGAATTTGTAACTTAAATATTCAAAAACTGATCCAAATTAAACCACGTGAAATTGGATTGGATAAGAGTGGAGTTTTTGATCAATAATTCAAAATCAAATCGGACTGTGAGTAAATTTATCTTTGGATCAAATGAGTTTTTATCTCAAAACTTATCTAAAATGCACCATGAACATCCTTAATAGTAAATATTCGGTTGGTAGTGTGGTGTTAAATTGTTGGATTTTTTTATGGTAACATTGATTTTAAAAAAGATAAATATTTTTATTTAATGTCAATATTTTTATGATAATTTTTAATCAAATAAAATATTTAAATAATTGGGAATTGTGATATTGTTTAGAATGGATGATTCAATGTTTTGAAAATCAAACTAATATATTGATGTTGATTGGGATTGCGTTCAATAGAATGAATTTAATGTAGAATTATTTTACTCATTTAGAGGTGATAAACGTGAAGTTTTCCATTGAAATTGAAATTGACCAGTAAATTTTTTATCGGAATTGAAAGTATTAAAAGATGTTTTATTATTTTTCATTTTCATTTTCCAGTTCTGCTTCATCTTCAATATTTTCCAAGAGAGAGTTTATGGTATTTTTCTCCCGATTGTCCCACCAAAAACCCATTACAATTATTTCCCAGACAATTCAGACATTAACACTCATTGAGAGTGAGTGTTTTTGGTTATTTTTTATTGTCGTCGTCTTTTTCATATTGATCGGCCGATATGCATTGTTACGACTTTCAACCCAAAGTCAGGAGGTCCAAATGTCAGCAATTCAGGATGGAAGTGAAGAGGAGGGTGATGGAAGTGAATCCATTTCCTTTCCATTTTCGATGGAGCCATTGGGAATAGTTTAAAAAATTAAGTATTTTCTATTCTTCTATATTTTTCAATGATTAATATAAAAAAAATACAAGATTACATATTTAGCAGAGAAAAATATTGAAAATAAGAGCGACATCATCCGCATGCGCTCACACACACACACACACAGATATATATATATATATATATATATATATATATATATATATATATATATATATATATATATATATATATATATTGAAATTAAGTATTTTATATTCTTTTATGTTTGGAAATTTTTTGACAGCATTTTAATGAAGTTCAATTGTTGAAATTAGGGATTATTGTTACAAGAGGATAATACAAGCGGTGTTTCCAGAATGATTTTTTTTATAAGAAAACATTTCATTTCTAAAGGGAAATTAGGGGTATCCCAACCCATTTACAATCAACATAATAAGTTAGCCAAAAAATAGACTAAACCCATCAAAATCTATATTATAAGAATGTCCAAGGGGATTTGCACCATTCTTAGTAATTACAACTATACATATAATTACGATCCTTGCGTAACCACCACCATGACATTAGAATAATCTGCTGTATAACAAGGTTTGGATTGGCTATTTCATCATTATAAAGTATTTGATTTTGTGCCATCCAAATGCACCAACAAACAATAATCCATAATCCAACCGCATTTGATAAGTCAACTTTTCCTTTTAATTTACAACACCACGCACGAAGATGGTAACAGGCCCCTCCATCAAGATTATGGTTCACCTCTAGCCAGTCACACATGTTTTTCCAAATAAGATTTCTTTTGCAACAATTATAAAACAACTGTTCAACATCTTCCTCTATATTAAAGCAAAGCATACATACTCGTTCATGTCGATTTGTAATAATTCCACGCCTTGTTAGATTACTTCGCGTTGGCAGCCTATCCAATATTAAACGCCGCGTAAAGACTTTTGTCTTTAGAGGTGCATAACCTTTCCACACTAGCTTCAATGCAGCCTTAACATCCCACTCTAATGAACTCTGTTCTTGGAAAGAAATCAGCTTGTTGTAAACGATTTGGCAGTGTATTGGTTCGAAGGATCATACGACCATACAACAACATCTTTCGCTCTATACGTAAGTGTGATCTCCGACATAAGTTCATTCGACTCTATCCGTTCTTGCTGCAACTCCACTGAATTATCAGAATTAATATTTTCAAAGTTCCATTGCCAAGCACCTGCAGTCCAGACCCCAAAGTCACTAACCAGTCCCAATTTCATATTTGACTTGTTGTACAAACCAAGAAATATTGTTTGCAGCGGAACACCTCCAATCCAATTTGACAGCCAAAACAAAATATTAGAACCATTTCCAATTTTGTAAGCCAATAAATCAACAAAATTCACTTGTCCCACACCAGCCCTAATTTGCATTAAGTCCTTCCACCATAAGGAAGAAGTTCTGCTACTGTTATGTCCATCTTTGGACAAAATAGTTCTTCATAAATCTCCATATCTAGCCTCTAGAATACCAATCCAGATCGCGTTTTTGTTTGTGACAAATATCCATAGCCACTTAGCTAAAAGTGCCTTGTTGAATACACCTATACCTTTTACTCCTAAGCCTCCCTCCTCCTCCCCCTACAGATATCCTTCCAGCTTACCCACGCGATACCGCGTGATTGTTTACAACCATACCACAGAAATTGTCATTGTATCGCAGTCATAACTATCCTTACCTTAGAAGGAACCTTGAAAAGGGATATGAAATGGATGGGAAGATTTGTTAAAACTGAGTTGATAAGAGTAATCCTTCCTCCTATAGAAAGGAGCCTAGCTTTCCATCTTGATAATCTCATTTTCAAACAGTCCAAAACCGGATTCCAAAACGATGCTCTCCTATGATTTCTGCCAACAAAAATCCCCATAAATTTAAGAGGGGCTGAATCAATCTTGCACGTGAGGAATTGTTCAGCAGCCCTTAAAAATGAGTTTTCCACCCCAATGCCATATAATGAGCTCTTACCAAAATTTATATTTAAACCGGATACTAGTTAAAAACCCTCTAGAATGGCCTTCAAAGCCCATGAGTTGGAATATGCATCATCACACAAAATCACTATGTCATCGGCTTATTGTAGAATATTATAGGAGACCACATTGTTGATTCTAAAGTCTTTCAGCAAACCAGAACTGACAGCTCTATTGACAAGAAGAGATAGTACCTCACCAACCATAGTAAAAAGGAATGGGCGAGAGAGGGTCTCTTTGTCTAAGGCCCCTCGAAGCTTTGAAATCACGCATAGGGCTACCATTGATCAAGACAGACATAAAACCATTCATAATCGTGCCTTCTATCCACTTCAACCATCTATCTCCAAATCCCATTGCCACCATGATCTTCCTCAAAAACATCCAATCAACATAATCATACGCTTTCTCGAAGTTAAATTTCAAGATAACACAAGGCTTCTTATTACATTTAGCATAATTCATAAAACAAGGCTTCTTATTACATTTAGCATGATCCTCCCATTTCAAAGACGAACTCTCTGATTTCGTCCTCACTAAAAGTTTCTTCTAACCATTTGCTATCTTCCAAAGACAATGATGCAATACCTGTGAGATTTAATTTTCGTCTAGTACAAGGATTAGCCTGGAACCTACTTTTGAAGTGCTCCATAGCAGCCATCTTAACCTTATTAACATCATCTTCATAAACAGTGTTGACAAGAATAGAGGAAATAACATTCTTCCCGTGTCTGTGATTAAGCATCGCATGGAAGTATTTATAATTTTGATCACCATCCTGGATCCGTTTTGCTCTTGATTTCTGATTCACAATGTTGTTTCTAATTCTCAGTTTCTTCCACAACTCAGTCTGAGCCACATGCCTTCTCTTCAATTCATCTTCCGAAAAACTCCCTGCACCAACAGCTATAGAATCCTCCACTTCATTTATGATATCAACTTCATTTTCTACTGATAAATCCATCTAACCAAAAATATACTCGTTCCACCATCTAAGCCTTTCCTTAAGCAATTTCAATTTTTTGGCGAACACAAATGTCGCTTTGCCTTTGACCATAAAGGACAACCATTCCGACTTGACAAACGAAATGAAGTCTTTATGTTCAAACCAACTATGAAACAATTTAAAGGGTTAGGGGCCCCAATTAACATTCCTGAACCTAACCCAAACCGGCCTATGACCCGAAATGTCTCGATTTCCTACTACTTGTGAAGCAAAGTTCCAATTCACGAGCAATCCTGGAGAAATTAGAAATCTGTCTAGGCGACTGTAACTTCTACCATTGGCACTAAACCAAGTGAATATATTACCAGATGTTGGGACATCTATCAGGTTCAGAGATCTATGAAATCTCCAAAATCCTCCATTTCTGACTTGCAATAAGAGTGTTTACTATTGCTTTCATCCAAATTTTTTATTGCGTTGAAGTCCCCTCCAATGGTCCACTCTCCCGGATTCCATCTAGCCTTTCTTTCCAGAATATCTGCCTACATGCGCCTTTTCTCTGTCAAATCACACGAGGCATAAATGTTGATGATGTACAGAGCTTTTCCTTTCTATCCAGCTATGACACCCAAATAACCTTGACCCCTAAAAGAGACTGTAGGACCAATTACATCATTCCTCCATATTGTCAAAATTCCACATGCTGAACCAACTGAGTTTGAAGCAGACCAATCAATATTATCATCTTTCCACAGCTTTTGAACCAAATCATAATCCATTTTCTGACATTTAGTTTCTTGTAGAAGGCATATGTATGCCTTTCCCTTATTGAAAATCACTTTAATTCTCCTACATTTTGTGTTGTTTCCACATCCTCTTATATTGAAAGTAACACAAATCATCGACACAATTTTTTTGCCCCCTTCTTGACTCTTCCCTTATCCTTATCTTCCATTTGTCTGATAATTCCTTCAAAGACTTCATCATCTTCATTGCCCTTTATGCCCGGCTTTTTAATTGCCTCCCAAACCTTGCCTGTAACATCCTCCATTTTCTTTAGAATACGTGATTTGCTACGATTAACATCAGAATCTCCAATTGAATCGCAACAGAGCACATATCCTCAAGAGTAGTGTGACAATGAATCTTCAACAAATGAGTGCAGAATAGTAGGAAGGAGAAAAAGGGATCTTCAAGTTTGCATAAACATCAGAAAGCTGCTTCTTCTTCCTGGATCTCAACCCTGTCTCAGGCCCCAAGGCCCTAAGGTCTGAACAAATGATAGAGTCCACACTAGGTCCAAGGCCTAACCCATTAAATCCCACCTCTTTGTCACATAGGACCAATTCTTTTGTTTGACTTTCTGCAGCATTGGGCCCAACAAGACCTTTGACGAGATTAGGTAGGCTATGACAAGGCCTCAAACCTAGTTCTGCTTTACGTGGGCAGGTTATATTTTTCAATCCTTGTTTCTGCTTTTCACCGGCTGACAACATCATATCACCAGTGTCTCGTACGCTATCTTTGTAGGTAGCTTATAAAGCCATAATGTCACTAGCCTGCACACCCCCTGATATCTTGGACTTCGTGATACCTTTCCCCTCCAACTCCGACGACCCTTTCTTGTCCGGCACAAACTCACCTTCTTCCTCCGACTCCTCTAATGTCTCAAACCAATTATTTCCTTCGTTGTCTGAACTTAACTCTTCCAATGATGATGCCTCATTTAGATTACCTACCCTATCAATTCTTAGAGGACCATGGGAGTCTTCAACTAATTTGATCCGATATATTGTTTTGTTCACCTCCATATTAAACACTTCATTAAGATTCATCGAATATTTTGTTCTAATTAGAAATTTTGCTACATCCATATGTCTAGATTTTCCGTTTCATTATCAGATTATACAAAAGCAACCATTCTTCCCGCGATGAATTTGAAGAATCTAGCGCTCGACTCATGACAAGGGAGCCCATAACAACGTATCCAAGTGAGTCTCTCATTATCCACGTCCGCCGACGACCATGGATGAATGTCAAAGAACCACCGGGATACCCAAGTTCTCTCTTCCTTAATCAGTTTTTGAATCTCCCCCACTGTGTCTTCCTCCAATAAACATAAGTTTGCTCCCATAGGTGTTGCCTTGAAGTTAAAAATTCCTTCTTCTAAAAAAACATCCTGTAGTTTGTATGTTGAGCCTAATATCTCTACCACACCTACAAATGCTCTTTCAAATCAGAGCAAATCTTCTTTCTGGACGTTGTATTGCAGGTGTGTGAAACTTGGTTTATCACTCATCAAGACTTTGTTATGATGTTTCTGTCTTGGCCCTCTCCCCTGAAACAACTGCTTCTCATTTCTGTCTTGACCACCCTTCTTCGCCATTCCAACATCTCTCGAACCTCCAAGTACCTCTCCACAAGAGACCCCTTGTCCGGGTGGTTGTTGATTTATCCCCGACATTCTATTCAATTCTAACTGCTCATTTTTTCTCTTGTACGAGCTTCCAACTCCATGTTTGACCTCAACTATCTTCCTCTGAAATCTAGAAACATTGGAATAAATCTTTTTGCCCTTGATCCAAATATTATCCAGTTTAATAGCTAAAACTCTCTCATTTTCAACCTTCTTAAACCTTACAAATCCATACCGTCTTCCCCATTTGTCATATTTAAGAGGGATTACTACTTCCACCACCAGTCCATATTCCTTGAAGATCTCAAACATTTCTTTGGCATCATAACCCTCTGGAAATTCAGTAAAGAAAAAAGAAGAGATTACCTCCCCCTCCTCAGCCATCGTCTTGTCACTTCTTGTCGTCCATATTGATCTTCTAAGTACCTTTTGTTGGTTTAGTTTTGTCCTACGCACCTCCACCCAATTTGAATCACTGACGACCATCATTGAGTGCATTTTAGTTCCACTTATAGTTAGACATGGCAACAAAACTTGTATTTGCGGGTATTCTTATAAATCCGTCCTAAATTTGATAGAAAAATCCACTTTGATTGAGTTTCGGTTTAGGCAGATTGAGGCAATTCTTGAGATAAATGACACATGTATCATGGAAGAGAAGAGAATAGAGAATATTTTGTATGTTTATTTAACTCATCTAACTAAGTTATGTAGTACAATTTTCAAAGTAGCAAATGATTAAGATATATGATCAAGTTAAATTTATATATGCATTAATGGTATTTTGCAAAAATATTATTGAGAAATTTACTATGGTTGGAGAATACAAAATTCTTCTTTTCATCCTTGTTATATCACTAAATATGAATATTACAAAGTTTTTTCTTCCCCGTTATGTCACTAATTAATTTTTTTCCTTTCTCATTTTCAAAGTGAATTCTACAGCTCTCATATGGCATTCTCCAAAACTCCCAGTGTTACACAAAAATTTCACATCAATTATTTTCCACAACAAGAAAAAAATAGTTTCGCAGCCAATTGGTTGGTTCTGATGGCTATAACTGTGTTTTTCACAGTTGTAGTGGTTGTATTTCGACTCTATTTCTCCCATCGCAGGTCCAGAGCTTCTATCTCAAGTGATGAGGATGACATTGAGCTCTCCATTATCCATTCCGCCACTGCCGATGCCTCCTCCGACTTCGAGACACCCCCACACTAGCTGGGGGAGCCCACTCCGAGATGAGTTAATCAATTATACGGAGAAGTGCATTCCTTGTGATGTTTGAGAGAGAATATACTTTCTAATAGTTATGTTAGTTCTGTATAATGCTGAGAAGGGCATTTTGTATATTAGAGATATTATTAGTATGATGGGAATAAATCTTTAAATATAATATCATGTATTATTTTATAAATTGTTATCGGTTGCTCGATTGAAATTGTTCGTGTTTATTTATGATGGTTGAAATGTGATAAGGGCTTGATTATTTTATTTGATATGTTGTTAGTAATTGTAGTTTTATGTAATGCATTTGTAATTAGATGCAAATATGCTGTGACGGTTCTACGTGGTGCGAGGGTTAGGGGAAGGGATTATCTCCCATATATAAAACGATTATCCAACGAAATCTTGGTCATATAAAATTTCAAAAGTCAAGGAAACATACAATTTTAAAGATGAAGATTTTCACTTCACCCTCTTCTTCATAGGAGTAAACTCATTCTCGAGAGTTAATTTCTATTATTTTTAATATTAATATCGGTAGTATTGATAATTTTTTAGAGTTATATTTATAACGTAGGATGTTCAAATCTAAACTCATATGATTTTTAAAAAATTAAAAATTGTAAGAAAAATTAAATTTTATTGGATATGTTTGAATGTGATTTATTGAAAATTGCATATTAAATTTTGAATTGATTTTTTTTAAACCGATTTAAATCAAAGCAAACTCTGGGTATATATTTTTATACATATTTATTTTTTATTAAAATGATATGTTATGTTTATTTATTTTTGGATGATACTTATTTTTTAAATATTATTTATTAGTTTTCTTTAATCTAACATTTGTTTTAACTATGATAGATGATAAATTTTGTAATATTAATTTTTTATATACTATAATCATATATTACATCATATCTATTATATATTAGTATTTTTATAAGATTAATAAAAAATAGAATTTGTAACTCAAATATTCAAAAACTGATCCAAATTAAACCACGGGAAATTGGATTGGATAAGAGTGGATTTTTAGATCAATAAGTCAAAATCAAATCGAAATGCGAGTTAATTTTGTCTTTGGATCATATAAGTTTTTACCTCAAAACTTATCCAAACTGCACCATGAACATCCTTAATAGTGAATATTTGGTTGGTAGTGTGGTGTTAAATTGTTGGATTTTTTTTATGGTAACATTGATTTTTAAAAAGATAAATATTTTTATATAATATCAATATTTTTATGATACTTTTTAACCAAATAAAATATTTGAAGAATTGGGAATTGTGATATTATTTAGAATGGATGATTCAATTTTTTGAAAATCAAACTAATATATTGATGTTGATTCGGATTGCGTTCAATAGAAAAAATTTAATGTAGAATTATTTTACTCACTTAGAGGTGATAAACATGAAGTTTTCCATTGAAATTGAAAGTGACCAGTAAATTTTTTACGAAATTGAAAGTATTAATAGATATTTTATTATTTTTCATTTTCATTTTCCAGCTCTGCTTCATCTTTAATATTTTCCAAGAGAGAGTTTAAGGTATTTTCTCTCCAGATTGTCCCACCAAAAACCTATTACAATTATTTCTCAGAAAATTCGGACATTAACACTCATGAATAATGAGTGTTTTTGGTTGTTTTTTTATTGTCGTCGTCTTTTTCATATTGATCGGCCGATATGTATTGTTACGACTTTGAACTCAAAGTCAGGAGGTCCAAATGTCAGCAATTCGCGATGAAAGTGAAGAGGAGGGTAATGGAAGTGAATCCATTTCCTTTCCATTTTCGATGGAGCCATTGGGGGATAGTTTAAGAAAGTAAGTATTTTCTATTCTTTTTTATTTGTCAATGCTTAATATAAAAAAAATACAAGATTACATATTTAGCATAGGCAAATATTAAAACTAAGAGAGACAGCATGTGCATGCGTGCACGCACACACACATTTATATATATATATATATATATATATATATATATATTGAAATTAAGTATTTTTTATTCTTTTATGTTCAGAAATTTTTTGACAACATTTTAATGAAGTTCAATGGTTGAAATTAGGGATTATTGTTATGAGAGGATAATTCAAGCGGTGTATTCAGAATGATTGAGATTGAGGCAATTCTTGAGAAAAATAACGCATGAATCATGGAAGAGAAGAGAATAGAGAATATTTTGTATGTTAATTTAACTCATCTAACTAAGTTATGTGGAACAATTTTCAAAGTAGCATATGATTATGATATATGATCAAGTTAAATTTATATATACATTAATGGTATTTTGCAAAAAATATCATTGAGAAATTTACTATGGTTGGATAATGCAAAATTCTTCTTTTCATCCTTGTTATATCACTAAATATGAATACTTACAAAGTTTTTTCTTCCTCGTTATGTCACAAATTAATTTTTTTCGTTGCTCATTTTCAAAGTGAATTCTACAGCTCTCATATGGAATTCTCCAAAACTCCCAGTGTTACACCCAAATTTCACATCAATTATTTTCCAAAACCAGACAAAAATAGTTTCACGGCCAATTGGTTGGTTCTGATGGCTATAACTGTGTTTTTCACAGTTGTAGTGGTTGTATTTCGACTCTATTTTTCCCTCCGCAGTTCCAGAGCTCCTACCTCAAGTGATGAGGATGACATTGAGCTCACCATTATCCATTCCGCCACCGCCGACGCCTCCTCCGACTCCGAGAGTCCCCCACACTGGCTGGGGAGCCTACTCCGAGATGAGTTTATCAGGTATACTGAGAAGAGCATTTATTGTGATGTTTGAGAGAGAATATTTTTTTCTAATAGGTATGTTAGTTCCGTATAATGTTGAGAAGGACATTTTGTATATTAGAGATATTACATGTATGATGGGAATAAATCTTTAAAGATAATATCATGTATTATTTTATAAATTGTTATCGGTTGCTTGATTGAAATTGTTCGTGTTTATTCGTGATGGTTGAAATATGATAAGGGTTTGATTATTTTATTTGATATGTTGTTAGTAATTGTAGTTTTATGTAATGTATTTGTGATTAGATGCAAATATGTTGCCACGTTTCTACTTGGTGCGAGGGTTAGGGGAAGGGATTGCCTCCCATATATAAAATGATTATCCAACGAAATCTTGGTCATATAAAATTTCAAAAGTCATGGAAACATACAGTTTTAATGATGAAGATTTTCACTTCTCCCTCTTCTTATTAGGAGAAAACTCATTCTCGAGAGTTAATTTCTATTATTTTTAATATTGTTATCGATAATATTGATAATATTTTAGAGTTAAATTTATAACGTAGGATGTTCAAATCTAAACTGATATGATTTTATAAAAATTAAAAATTGTAAAAAAAAATTAAATTTTATTGAAAGTGTTTGAATGTGATTTATTAAAAATTGCATATTAAATTTTGAATTGATTTTTTTAAAACCGATTTAAATCAAAGTAAACTCTGGGTATACATTTTATACATATTTATTTTTTTATTAAAATGATATGTTATGTTTATTTATATTTTGATGATACTTATTTTTTAATATTATTTATTAGTTTTCTTTAATCTAATAAATTTTATAATTACATTTCTTTGAACTATAATCGATGATACTCACTTTGTAATATTAATTTTTTATATACAATAAGTCATATATTATATAATATCTATTATACATTAGTATTTTTATAAGCTTAATAAAAAATAGAATTTGTAACTCAAATATTCAAAAACTGATCCAAATTAAACCACGTGAAATTGGATTGGATAAGAGTGGATTTTTTGATCAATAACTCAAAATCAAATAGAACTGCGAGTAAATTTATCTTTGGATCAAATGAGTTTTTTTTCTCAAAACTTATATACATTGCACCATGAACATCCTAAATTGTGAATATTCGGTTAGTAGTGTGGTGTTAAATTGTTGGATTTTTTTATGGTAATATTGATTTTAAAAAAGATAAATATTTTTATTTAATGTCAATATTTTTATGATAATTTTTAATCAAATAAAATATTTAAAGAATTGGGAATTATGATATAACTTAGAATGGATGACTCAATTTTTTGAAAATCAAACTAATATATTGAGATTGATTGGGATTGCGTTCAATAGAAAAAATTTAATGTAGATTTATTTTACTCTTTTAGAGGTGATAAACGTGAAGTTTTCCATTGAAATTGAAAGTGACCAGTAATTTTTTTACGAAATTGAAAGTATTAACAGATATTTTATTATTTTTTATTTTCATTTTCCAGTTCTGCTTCATCTTCAATATTTTTTAAGAGAGAGTTTATGGTATTTTGTCTCTCGATTATCCCACCGAAAACCCATTACAATTATTTCCCAGACAATTTGGACATTAACACTCATGGAGAATGAGTGTTTTTGGTTGTTTTTTCGCATTGTCTTCGTCATTTTCATATTGATCGGTCGATATGCATTGTTACGACTTTCAACCCAAAGTCAGGAGGTCCAAATGTCACCAATTCACGATGGAAGTGAAGACGAGGGTGATGGAAGTGAATCCATTTCCTTTCCATTTTTGATGGAGCCATAGGGGGATAGTTTAAGAAAGTAAGTATTTTCTATTCTTTTATATTTGTCAAATATTAATATAAAAAATACAAGATTAAATATTTAGCATAGACAAATATTAAAAATAAGAGTGACATCGCGCGCATGCGCGCACATAGATATATATCTTTTGAAATTAAGTATTTTCTATTCTTTTATGTTTGGAAATTTTTTGACAACATTTTAATGAAGTTCAATTGTTGAAATTATGGATTATTGTTATAAAAGGATAATACAAGCGGTGTTTTCAGAATGATTGATATTGAGGCAATTCATGAGATAAATGACGCATGAATCAAGGAAGAGAAGAGAATAGAGAATATTTTGTATGTTTATTTAACTCATCTAACTAAGTTATGTGGTACAATTTTCAAAGTAGCATATGATTATGATATATGATCAAGTTAAATATACATGCATTAATGATATTTTGCAAAAATATCATTGAGAAATTTACTATGGTTGGAGAATGCAAAATTCTTCTTTTCTTCCTTGTTATATCTCTAAATATGAATACTAACAAAGTTTTTCCTTCCCCGTTATGTCACAAATTAATTTTTTTCCTTGCTCATTTTCAAAGTGAATTCTTTAGCTCTCATATGGTATTCTCAAAAACTCCCAGTGTTACACCCAAATTTAACACCAATTATTTTCTAAAACCAGACAAAAATAGTTTCACGGCTGATTGAAGGTTCCGATGGCTATAACTGTGTTTTTCACAGTTGTAGTGGTTGTATTTTGACTCTATTTTCCCCTCCGCAGTTCTAGAGCTTCTACCTCAAGTGATGAGGATGCCATTGAGCTATCCATTATCCATTACGCCACCCCTAACGCCTCCTCCGACTTCGAGACTCACCACACTGGTTGGAAGAGCGCACTCCGAGATAAGTTTATTAGGTATACTGAGAAGAGCATTTCTAGTGATGTTTGAGAGTGAATATTTTTTGTAATAGTTATGTTAATTTCGTATTTTGCTGAGAAAGGCGTTTTATATATTGGAGATATTACATGTATGATGGGAATAAATCTTTAAAGATAATATCATGTATTATTTTATAGATTGTTATCGGTTGCTCAATTGAAATTGTTCGTGTTTATTCATGATGGTTGAAATGTGATAAGTGTTTGATTAATTTATTTGATATGTTGTTAGTAATTGTAGTTTTATGTAATGCATTTGTGATTAGATGCACATATGCTGCCACGTTTCTACGTGGTGCGAGGGTTAGGGGAAGGGATTGTCTCCCTTATTTAAAATGATTATCCAACGAAATTTTGGTCATATATAATTTCAAAGGTCAAGGAAACATACAATTTTAAAGATGAAGATTTTCACTTCTCCCTCTTCTTCATAGGAGTAAATTCATTCTCGAGAGTTAATTTCTATTATTTTTAATATTGTTATCGGTAGTATTGATAATATTTTAGAGTTAAATTTATATCGTAGGATGTTCAATTCTATACTGATATGATTTTAAAAAAATTAAAAATTGTGAGAAAAATTAAATTTTATTGGATGTGTTTGAATGTGAATTATTAATAATTGCTTATGAAAATTTGAATTGATTTTTTTTTAAAACCGATTTAAATCAAAGCAAACTCTGGTTATACATTTTTATACATATTTATTTTTTATTAAAATGATATGTTATGTTTATTTATTATTCGATGATACTTGGTTTTTTAATATTATTTATTAGTTTACTTTAATCTAATAATTTTAATGATTACATTTGTTTTAACTATAATCGATGATTCTTATTTTGTAATATTAATTTTTTATATACTATAAGTCATACTTATATCATATCTCTTATTTATTAGTATTTTTATAATCTTTATAAAAAGAAATAGAATTTGTAACTCAAATATTCAGCAAATGATCCAAATTAAACCATGTGAAATTGAATTGGATAAGAGTGGATTTTTTAATCAATAATTCAAAATCAAATCGAACTGCGAGTAAAGTTTTCTTTAGATCTGATGAGGTTTTACCTCAAAACATATCTAAACTGCACCATGAACATCCTTAATAGTGAATATTCGGTTGGTAGTGTGGTGTTAAATTGTTTGATTTTTTTATGGTAACATTGATTTTTAAATAGATAAATATTTTTATTTAATGTCAATATTTATATGATAATTTTTAATCAAATAAAATATTTGAAGAATTGGGAATTGTGATTTATTTAGAATGGATGATTCAATGTTTTAAAAATCAAACTAATATATTGATGTTGGTTGGGATTGCATTCAATAGAATAAATTTAATGTAGAATTATTTTACTCATTTAAAGGTAATAAACGTGAAGTTTTCCATTGAAATTGAAAGTGACCTGTAAATTTTTTATCTCAATTGAAAGTATTAATAGATATTTTATTATTTTTCATTTTCATTTTCCAGTTCAGCTTCATCTTCAATATTTTCCAAGAGAGAGTTTATGTTATTTTCTCTCCCGATTGGCCCACCAAAAACCCATTACAATTATTTTCCAGACAACTCGGACATTAACACTCATGGAGAATGAGTGTTTTTGGTTGTTTCTTGCATTGTCGTTGTCATTTTCATATTGATCGGCCAATATGTATTGTTATGACTTTCAACCCAAAGTCAGGAGGTACAAATGTCAGCAATTCGCGATGGAAGTGAAGACGAGGGTGATGGAAGTGAATCCATTTCCTTTCCATTTTCGATGGAGCCATTGGGGGATAGTTTAAGTACGTATGTATTTTCAATTCTTTTATATTTGTCAATGAGTAATATAAAAAATACAAGATTAAATATTTAGCAATTGACAAATATTAAAATTAAGAGCGACACTGCGCGCATGTGCACACATAAATATATATTGTGAGCAATCTTTTAAGTTTTGTATGATAGCAAATTGTGTGATAAATGCATATATATATATATATATATATATGCCTATGTGTTTGATGTGCATGTTATAAGATTAGTATGCATGTTTAGTTGGTACATATATGTGATTTTATACCTATACTATGTTTTAAAGACAATACAATTGATACATATCTTTATTGAAATCATAAAAAACAATTTTCCTTATGTATGTATCGATTCATGTCTGTCTTGCATCGACACATTCCTCTGTTAAAATCACAAAAACGAGTTTGCTTCAGTATGGATCGATCCATACGAGTTTTGCATCGATACATGCTTCTTTGTTGTTAAGCCATGTATCGATTCATACGAATTTTGCATCGATACATGCTTCTTTGATGTTTCTGAAAATTATGCTATGTATCGATTCATTCGTATTATGTATCGATGCATGATTGAATTTACTTTCTGAAATTAAACAAAGTTACAGTATGCATCGATGCATATATCTGTGTGTCGACTCATGTATGTCATATAACTACCATGTATCAACTCATACGAGTTTCGAATCGATACATAAAGCTGTTTCTTTTTTTTTAACCGTTTCTGTTTCATATATAAGAAGGTTATGACAGTTCAGGTTGAATAAAAGTGAATTCATCAGAGTGAAAATTGTGTAATCATAACAAAAGCAAGTTTGGTGTGCATCAATTTTGGGAGCAGTTTTAGAGACCTGAAAGATACTTTATCTTCATCATCTTCTCAATCACTTTAATTCAAGAACATAAACATATAATCATTCTTGTTCTTCGGATTAAAGGATCATCGAGATAACGTTCAGTGGAACGATCAAGGATCCAGCTGAGTTGAAGATTCAAAGGGGGTTTCGAGGAAAAACCATCTGGTTTGTCCTTCAAGAACGGGTGTGTTCTTGAGGGTTTGTTAGTCACGTTTGCAGAACATATTCAGCCGCAGCGTAGGGTTTGGAAATTTGGTAATTTCGCAAACAGGTCGTGGAACCGGTGAATTGTTTGCAATTCTTGCAGGGGAAATTCTTGATTAAGCTCAGATCAAGTGAAGGTTCATACAAGAGGAAGATCTTGGGGTTTAGATTTCTGGCTTTGTATTGTAACCTTGTAAACAAAGAATTCAGCATTATTGATATAACAGGTCTCAATTTCAGTTTGAAATTGAGAGGGAGACGTACCCACACGCGAGGACGAAAGTGGGGAACTTCCTTACCAAATCTCTGCGTATCGTATTCTGTCTTTATCTCTCTTTACGTTTTCAACAATTTTGTGATTCATTTGGTGTATTGTGTCTTAACGTTTCATGATACAATAGTGGTAAGAAAACTTTTTATCAAATCACCATTATTGTTAATCATTGAACACATACATGCCAAGTGTTTGACAAAACTGTCAGCTGAGTTTTTGTTCATTGGAAATAATATTTGTATGATAAGTGCATTTGATTCGATCCTAATCTGGTGTTAATAAATCTTTGTCATCCTAATATAAATCCAGCATTAATTCGTGTGTCCGGTTTTCTAGTAGCTGGTCCAGAATAGACGGAAGTCGATTCGGGATCGTATTTTTCCGCTAACTTTCAAAAACTCTGATAAGTATTTTTAAATCCTTGAGTTTCAAGGAGGTGATCTATTCACCCCTCCTCTCGATCACTAGCCACACCGTCTAACAAGTGGTATCAGAGCGCCGGTTCGCTGGTGCTTTATGGCTGCTTGTAACGATATGGATTCTGAACCAAAGGGGGCGTATAATAGAGCGCCTGTTTTCAACGGTGAAAATTATGGCTACTGGAAAGACTGCATGCGAGTTCACATAAATTCTGTTGATAGGAATGTGTGGGATGCCATTCAAAATGGTCCTTTTCAAATTACTATGAGAAATGAGGTTGGTGCCATAGTTCCTAAACCAGAAGATGATTACGATGAGAAAGATGAGAAAAAGTGGTCGAGTGATTGGAGGGCTCGAAATATGCTAATTTCAGCACTTGGTGCTGATGAGTATTATCGGGTATCCCATTGCTCGACAGCTAAAGAAATGTGGGATGCTTTAGAAATTGCCCATGAGGGTACTACTGAAGTAAAACAGTCCCGTATTAACACACTTAATCAAGAGTTCGAGCTCTTTCGCATGAAACAAGGAGAATCTATCTCTGACATGCAAAAGAGATTCGTTCATCTCATCAATCGTTTGAATGCACTTGGAAAATCTGTTTCCAATGAAATAGCCACTAATAAAATTCTGAGATGTCTTAGCAGGGAATGGCAACCTAAAGTAACAGCTATTAAGGAAGCCAACGATCTCACGACGCTTACGATTACAACTTTATTTGGCAAGCTGGAAGATCATCAGCAAGAACTGGAAAGTCTTGAAATATTTGAGAACAAGAGTAAAAAGGAAAAGAATAAAAACAAAGAGAGTGAGAAGAAGCCAATAGCTCTTGTGGCCTCTAGCTCAAAGTCCTCACAAAAAGAGCAAAGTGACAATGATTCAAGTAGTGACGAAGATTCGGGTGATGAGGAAATGGGACTTTTTGTTAGGAGATATAATATATTCATTCGAAAGAATGGAATCAAGCATTCCGACAAAAATCTCATTAAGTTTCGAAGACAATCTATAGAGTCAAAACAGGAAGAGAATAAGAAGCATAGAGTAAAAGGATCTTGTTTTAATTGTGGTAAATCTGGACATTATAAGACAAAATGTCCTATGAAGAAAAAGGATAAAGGAAAAGTTCCACCAAAAAGGTTCAATAAACAAAGAAGAGCTTATATTGCATGGGAAAGTGATAGTGATTCATCAAGCTCACAAAGTTCACATGATAGTGATGAGACAGCAAATCTGTGTCTTATGGCTCACACCAAAAATCAGTCCCACCACAAGAAGAAAATCAACGATAAGAAAGTAAGACAAGCCTACTATAGTAATTTTTCTTCTATGTCTTTTTCTGAACTGAAAATAGCTTTTGAAAAACTGCATAACGAAGCTGTAGATGCTTTTAAAAGATTATCTTCCGATAAACAAATTTTTTCATTCTTGGAAGGTAAAGTATACAAAGCTGAAAAAGATTTAGAAAGTTTGAAAGCTAGTATTGCAGAAAATTCAAAAGATATTAATATTAACGGATGTTGTAAAGTTAGGTATTGTGAATCTTGTCATATTTGGCAACAAGAGGTTAAAACTCTTAAAGTCAAATTGGAAAAAGCTTTACAACCCAAGGTTACTTATGCCGTTGATTCTAGGTTGTTTAAGAAGTCATTAAATCCACCATATGCAAAATACTCTTTTATTCCAAAGGATTTAATGAACAAAAATAAACAAATACATCATCATGGCTTATGTCATTATTGTTGTCGTGCTGGTCATACCATTGAAAAATGCAAGTTTAGGAGATTTCTTGTTCCTAAAGGCATTTATCAATGGAAGCCTAAAGGCAACCATGTTACCACTTACCCACATGGACCCAATGAAAATTGGGTACCTATTTCTCTCTTTTGATATTGTAGGATGAGTGTCTTGCATCCGTAGATAGAAGATGGTTTCTAGACAGTGGGTGCTCAAGGCACATGACGGGTGACATATCGCTTTTTATAGACTTCAAAGCAAAGAAGAAGGGATATGTTACTTATGGAGACAATAACAAAGGAGCTATACTTGGCAAAGGTAGTGTAGGTAATCCCTCTACCACTACTATTTCTGATGTCCATCTAGTAGAGGGACTTAAACACAATTTGTTAAGTATTAGTCAATTGTGCGACAAGGGTTACAAGGTTTCTTTCACAAAAACTTGCTGCATAATTGAACATACTGAACAGAATATTGTGTTTAAGGGAGTAAGAGTAAACAATATCTATATGCTTGATCTTTTTGATGTATCTTTAACAAGCACTAAGTGTCTAGTTGCCTTGAATGATGATTCTTGGCTTTGGCACAGACGTTTAGCGCATGTTAATTTCGATTTTCTTAATAAGGTTGTATCTAAGGATCTAGTAGTTCGTCTTCCAAAAATAAAATTTTCAAAAGACCACCTATGTGACGCGTGCCAAATGGGAAAACAAACAAGGATCTCTTTTAAATCCAAAAATGTAATTTCAACTTCACGACCCCTTGAGCTTCTCCATATGGATCTCTTTGGACCTTCTAGGACAAAGAGTCTAGGTGGAAATTATTATGGTTTCGTAATCGTTGATGACTATTCTAGATTTACTTGGACTATATTCCTTCATAGCAAAGATGAAACTTTTTCCGCTTTTAAGAGTTTTGCAAAACTGTCCCAAAATAAAATGAATTCTAAAATAGTTACAATTCGAAGGGATCATGGAGGTGAATTTCAAAACTATCTCTTTGATAAGTACTGTGATAAGAATGGTATTGAGCATAACTTTTCAGCTCCTCGAACTCCACAACAGAATGGCGTTGTGGAGCGCAAAAATCGCGTTTTAGAGGAGTTGGCAAGAACAATGCTAAATGAGGGTGGATTACCAAAATATTTTTGGGCTGATGCAATTAGCACAGCCTGTTATGTTTTAAACAGGATTTTAATTTGTCCTATTTTAAATAAAACCCCTTATGAGCTTTTAAAAGGAAGAAAGCCAAACTTGTCACATCTTCACGTATTCGGTTGTAAGTGTTTTGTTTTGAATAATGGTAAAGAAAAACTTGGAAAGATTGATGCAAAAGCGGATGAAGGTATCTTTCTTGGATACTCACAATCAAGTAAAGCATATAGAGTGTATAATAAGCGTTTACTTTCTGTTGAAGAATCTGTCCATGTTTCTTTTGATGAGTCTTATCCGAAAAGTGTCGGAAAAGGTATTTCTTTTGATGACGCAGGTGTATCTACGGAAGACATACTCAAAGAAGCTGTTTCAGAAATTGATCAGTCCAAAACAGAAGACAATGAGGAGGAGGAAGATACCAGTCATATAAAAGATAAGGAAGAAGGGCAAGCTGAAGTGAATGACCTTCCACCAGCTTGGAGATCTTCAAAAGACCATCCTATTGACAACATTTTGGGAGACATTTCAAAGGGAGTAATGACTCGTTCTAGGATAAGTAATTTCTGTTCTCACTTCGCTTTTGCTTCACAAGTAGAACCTAAAAATGCCAAAGAGGCCTTGATTGATGAATTTTGGCTAATGGCCATGCAAGAAGAGCTTAATCAATTTAAAAGAAATGACGTTTGGGAACTTGTTCCTCGTCCGTGAGATCATTATATCATAGGTACTAAATGGGTTTTTAGAAATAAGCTTGATGAAAACAGAGTGATAACTAGGAACAAAGCACGTTTAGTGGCACAAGGGTATAACCAAGAGGAGGGCATAGATTATGAGGAAACTATGCTCCAGTTGCTCGCCTTGAAGCTATACGTCTCTTGCTTGCTTATGCGTGTTCTAAGAATTTTAAGCTTTACCAAATGGACGTAAAGAGTGCGTTTCTAAACGGTGTCCTCAATGAAGAGGTATACGTCTCACAACCTCCTGGTTTTGAGAATGCTGAATATCCAGATTATGTTTACAAATTAAAACGAGCTTTGTATAGTCTTAAGCAAGCCCCTCGGGTTTGGTATGAAAGACTTAGCAAATTTCTACTTGATCATGGATATTCAAGAGGTAAAGTGGATACCACTCTCTTCATTAAACACAAGGGAAAACACATTCTTTTAGTTCAAGTTTATGTAGATGATATAATTTTTGGTTCAACTAACATACACTTGGTCGAAGAGTTTTCCAATGTTATGCAGGGTGAATTTGAAATGAGTCTTATGGGGGAGCTAAATTACTTCCTCGGTCTCCAAATAAAGCAGCTTGATGAGGGTACAGCTGTGTGTCAAACAAAATACTGCAGAGAGCTGCTCAAGCGCTTTGGAATGAACGATTCAAAATCAATCGACACCCCTATGCATACCAACGGGAATCTAGATAAAGATGAACACGGTAAGAGTGTAGATGTCAAAAAGTATAGAGGTATGATTGGGTCTCTCTTGTATCTTACTGCATCTAGACCTGAGATCATGTTTAGTGTTTGTATGTGTGCACGATATCAATCAAATCCTAAGGAATCACACTTGAAAGCTGTTAAGCGTATATTTAGATATCTTCATGGAACATCTAAATATGGGCTCTGGTATTCCAAAGGAAGCGATTGTAGCTTAGTAGGTTACTCCGATTCTGATTTTGCTGGCTGCAAATCAGATAGGAAAAGCACTAGTGGTACATGTCACTTATTTTCAAACTCTTTGGTAAGTTGGCATAGCAAAAAGCAGGTGTCTGTCGCATTGTCAACTGCTGAGGCTGAGTACGTTGCAGCTGGTAGTTGTTGCGCTCAGATTTTATGGCTAAAGCAACAACTACAAGATTTCGATATTCAACTCAAACGTATTCCAATAAAATGTGATAACACAAGTGCTATAAATCTAAATAAGAATCCTGTTTTACACTCACACACTAAACACATAGAGATTATGCATCACTTTCTTCGCGATCATGTTGAAAAAGAGGACGTTGTATTTGAGCATGTTGATACTAAAAACCAACTTGCTGACATTTTTACTAAACCATTAGCAACGGAACCGTTCTTCAACATTCGTCGTGAATTAGGGATTTTAGATCTCTCTTCATTGATGTCTTAAGCATGTTGGTTCTTATTTATATATGTCTCACTTTGTTTGTTGAGATTTGTTTTTAGACCTCATTCATACTTCATAAGGTTACATCAACAGAGGTAATATCATTCCTTTCTATATCTCTTTGGAACTATGTGATTAGTGTATGTTAGAACAAATTCTTTAAGATCGTTTATATGTATTCCTTTGCATATGTTGTTTGAACATTAATGTTTGATTTGTGAATTATACTTGGGCATAATTATCATGACATAATTCATATTGCATTGACTTAGAGCTGCTAACAGGTCTTTATACTCAACTGGTATTCAAAAATTAGTTAAAACTTAGTTTAGCATCAGTATGTATCGATGCAACAAGTCCATGTGTCGATACATTCTAGTTTCCGGTCGATGCATTCGTGCTATGAGTCGATTCATGTTTTTTTTTTATTTTTCAAACTTGTTTCAGTATGTGTCGATGCATCCGTGTTTTGTGTCGACACATAGGACATTTTAAAAACAATTAATTCGTGAAATGAATCGATTCATAACCTCTTGTATCGATGCATACTGATTGTTTTACAATAAATGCATTTTAATTCAGTTTTGGATCGACACATTAGCCAAATTTATAGGTTTCATTCATTCACTCTAGACTCTTTCTTCCTCTCATACCCAAGCGGCTAACTCTAATTTCTTCAAACATCTTCATCTCCTAAACCCTAATTCACCTCCTATCCTTCATTCATCTTAACTCTTCTTCAATTCATCACCATGCCTCCAAGAACCATTCCCGCTAGACAAAGAGGAAGAGGAAAAGGAAAGGAACCTATTGGTACTTCTCATCAGTCTCCACCACCCCAGAAATCCCTCCTAGTGCGCTAACTCTTCTTCATCCTACCATTGCTGATGAGTTTGAGGCCTATTTCAAGACAAGGTTAGTTATGAAACCACATGTCTTTAATAAAGCTGATGCTTTCGCTCTGCATCTCAACGATATTGTTGATCTGTTGAATGTGCAAAAGCTTGGTACATTTTTGAGCATAAATGATGATTATCATGAGGACTTTATTCGCACCTTTTATGCTGGTCTACAATCTGGTAGAGGTTATATATTCAAATGTTCTATTGGGACCAGAACTTATACTTTTGAAGCTGCTGATTGAGACAAAGTGTTTCAAATTCCTTTTGGGTTGCCTGGAATAAAGAACTGGCATGACCAGAGTTTTGATACTGACTTTAAAATAAAGGAATATGTTGCATCCATTTCAAAATTGGATAGACCTCTGGGTGAGGATGAACCACTCACATCTGGTATGATTACAAGCATACCTAGAATCCTTCACTGGATTGTCTCGCACATTTTGCATCCAAGATCCGGTGGTCATTCTAGGTTGGATAGACCAGATATTCATCTTATGTACCTTCTTCAAAATAAGGTTTCATTGAATTGGCCAAACTACTTTGTGAAACGTATATTTCTTATGCGTAACAGTTCGAAGAATATTACACTTGGATATGCTGCTCAGATTATGAGAATCATAAAATACTGGAATATAGCCATACCTTTAGTACCTCTTATATCTCCCTCTTCTGCTCAAGAGTTCAACACTGCAACTTTATCTCATATGGGATACCGGTGGGATAAGGAGCGTAAATGTTTTTATTTTTTGGAAAGAGGATCCAAAACAAGGGTGTATAATTTTGATGTGCCTTCTGAACAAGTTTTTGTGACTGAAGAACAAATGGATGAAGAAATGAATGATGTCAACGAAGAGAATCAGCCTGAAGCAAATGCTAATGCTGGTTGGGGTGATTGGGTGCCACAAAGGTGGTCTCCAACAAATTATGAACCAGGTCCAACTGTTCCTCCGTTCTCTGGTGCTGCTTCTTCTTCAACAGCTCCTGCGTATTTGACTCAAATGTTTCAGCAAATGGAGCTTGCTAATCAAGCCCGTCATGAACAAGTGCTTGCTTGGCATAATCAACAAAATGAGTGGCATAAAGAGCATCGTGAGTGGCATGATGAGCACACACGGATGTATCATAATCAGCATTCTTGGCACACGGACTTGATTAAATGGCATCAAGTTTTTTAGAATGAAATGTCTGGTTTTATGGACGATTGCCGTGACAATCCTGGTATCATGGACAGGTTCAGAAGCGTTGAAGTTCAGAACCGGTTTAGGTAATATAGTTTCATGGGCCATAATCCTGATGAGATGCCTCCTCCGCCGCCTCCACAAAGTTTCAGAGATCCTGATAGAGCTGATGAGGAGTCCTGTGGAGGCCATAACCCCTTTTAAGCCATCATCATGTCATTTCATTGCATTCCATTTCATAATCATGTTGCTTAAGTTTCTTTGTTATATTGTTCAAACTTTATATGTTTTGGTATTGCTTATGTAATTCTAAGTACTTTCTTAACAGTTCAATGCTTATTTCTTTTATTTCTGTTTACTTGTGTTATTTTTGCCCTTTCCTTGTCATTCTTTGTGAGTGATTGTTTTATGTTAAGCTTCTTTCTTTGTGATTGTTAGCTTCAATATCAATTTTGCTGTTTATTGCTACATCATTCTAGCTTTGTGACTCTTTAAACAGATTGTTACATCATTCTTTCTTTTTGATGTTGACAAAGGGGGAGAAGAAAGAAAACAAGATGTTGACAGCCATGCGCAAACTCAGGGGGAGTGTTCTATCACACATCTTGCAAATTTGTCATCATCAAAAAGGGGGAGTTTGTGAGCAATCTTTTAAGTTTTGTATGATAGAAAATTGTGTGATAAATGCATAAATAAATGCCTATGTGTTTAATGTGCATGTTATAAGATTAGTATGCATGTTTAGTTGGTACATATATGTGATTTTATACCTATACTATGTTTTAAAGACAATACAATTGATACATATCTTTATTGAAATCATAAAAACAATTTTCCTTATGTATGTATCGATTCATGTCTGTCTTGCATCGACACATTCCTCTGTTAAAATCACAAAAACGAGTTTGCTTCAGTATGGATCGATCCATACGAGTTTTGCATCAATACATGCTTCTTTGTTGTTAAGCCATGTATCAATTCATACGAGTTTTGCATCGATACATGCTTCTTTGATGTTTCTGAAAATTATGCTATGTATCGATTCATTCGTATTATGTATCGATGCATGATTGAATTTACTTTCTGAAATTAAACAAAGTTACAGTATGCATCGATGCATATATCTATGTGTCGACTCATGTAAGTTATATAACTACCATGTATCGACTCATACGAGTTTCGAATCGATACATAAAGCTGTTTCTTTTTTTTTAACCGTTTCTGTTTCACATATAAGAAGGTTATGACAGTTCAGCTTGAATAAAAGTGAATTCGTCAGAGTGAAAATTGTGTAATCACAGCAAAAGCAAGTTTGGTGTGCATCAATTTTGGGAGCAGTTTTAGAGACCTGAAAGATACTTTATCTTCATCATCTTCTCAATCACTTTAATTCAAGAACATCAACACATAATCATTCTTGTTCTTCGGATTAAAGGATCATCGAGATAACGTTCAGTGGAACGATCAAGGATCCAGCTGAGTTAAAGATTCAAAGGGGGTTTCGAGGAAAAACCATCTGGTTTGTCCTTCAAGAACGGGTGTGTTCTTGAGGGTTTGTTAGTCACGTTTGCAGAACATATTCAGCCGCAGCGTAGGGTTTGGAAATTTGGTAATTTCGCAAACAGGTCATGGAACCGGTGAATTGTTTGCAATTCTTGCAGGGGAAATTCTTGATTAAGCTCAGATCAAGTGAAGGTTCATACAAGAGGAAGATCTTGGGGTTTAGATTTCTGGCTTTGTATTGTAACCTTGTAAACAAAGAATTCAGCATTATTGATATAATAGGTCTCAATTTCAGTTTGAAATTGAGAGGGAGACGTACCCACACGCGAGGACGAAAGTGGGGAACTTCCTTACCAAATCTCTGCGTATCGTATTCTGTCTTTATCTCTCTTTACGTTTTCAACAATTTTGTGATTCATTTGGTGTATTGTGTCTTAACGTTTCATGATACAATAGTGGTAAGAAAACTTTTTATCAAATCACCATTATTGTTAATCATTGAACACATACACGCCAAGTGTTTGACAAAACTGTCAGCTGAGTTTTTGTTTATTGGAAATAGTATTTGTATGATAAGTGCATTTGATTCGATCCTAATCTGGTGTTAATAATTCTTTGTCATCCTAATATAAATCCAACATTAATTCGTGTGTCCGGTTTTCTAGTAGCTGGTCCAGAATAGACGGAAGTCGATTCGAGATCGTATTTTTCCGCTAACTTTCAAAAACTCTGATAAGTATTTTTAAATCCTTGAGTTTCAAGGAGGTGATCTATTCACCCCCCCTCTCGATCACTAGCCACACCGTCTAACATATATATTTTGAAATTAAGTATTTTCTATTCTTTAATGTTTGGAAATTTTTTGATATCATTTTAATGAAGTTCAATTGTTGAAATTAGGGATTATTGTTATAAGAGGATAATACATGCGGTGTTTTCAGAATGATTGAGATTGAGGCAATTCTTGAAATAAATGATGCATGAATCATGGAAGAGAAGAGAATAGAGAATATTTTTTATGTTTATTTAACTCATCTAAGTTATGTGGTACAATTTTCAAAGTAGCATGTGATTATGATATATGATCAAGTTAAATTTATATATGCATTAATGATATATGAATACTTACAAAGTTTTTTCTTCCCTGTTATGTCACAATTTAATTTGTTTCCTTGCTCATTTTCAAAGTGAATTCTACAACTCTCATATGGAATTCTCCAAAACTCCTAGTGTTACACCCAAATTTCACATCAATTACTTTCCAAAACCAGACAAAAATAACTTCACGACCGATTAGTTGGTTCCGATTGCTATAACTGTGTTTTTTCACAGTTGTACTGGTTGTATTTCGACTCTATTTCTCCCTCCGCAATTCAGAGCTTCTAACTCAAGTGATGAGGATGACATTGAGCTCTCCATTATCCATTTCGCCAACGCCGACACCTCCTTTGACTCTGAGGCTCCCCACATTGGCTGGGGGAGCCCACATCGAGATGAGTTTATCAGGTATACTAAGAAGAGCATTTCTTGTGATGTTTGAGAGGGAATATTTTTTCAAACTGTGATGTTAGTTACGTATAATGTTGAGAAGGACATTTTGTATATTAGAGATATTACATGTATGATGGAAATAAATATTTAAAGATAATATTATGTATTATTTTATAGATTGTTATCGGTTGCTCGATTGAAATTGTTCATGTTTATTCGTGATGGTTGGAATGTGATAAGGGTTTCATTTTTTATTTGATATGTTGTTAGTAATTGTAGTTTTATTTAATGCATTTGTTATTAGATGCAAATATGCTGCTACGTTTCTACGTGGTGCGAGGGTTAGGGGAAGGGATTGTCTCCCATATATAAAACGATTATCCAACGAAATATAAAATTTCAAAAGTCAAGGAAACATACAATTTTAAAGATGAAAATTTTCACTTCTCCCTCTTCTTCATAGGAGAAAATTCATTCTCGAGAGTTAATTTCTATTATTTTTAATATTGTTAATGGTAGTATTGATAATATTTTAGAGTTAAATTTATAACGTAGGATGTTTCAGATCTAATTGATATGTTTTTAGAAAAATTAAAAATTGTAAGAAAAATTAAATTTTATTGGATGTGTTTGAATGTGATTTATTAAAAATTGCATATTAAATTTTGAATTGATTTTTTTATAACCGATTTATATCAAAGCAAACTCTGGGTATACATTTTTATACTTATTTATTTATTTATTAAAAAGATATGTTATTGTCGCAATTGCGAAAAACAACCGGCGAGAAAACTAGAACAGAAGAGTAGCCACCGAACGTTATTTATCCTGACGTAGGGAAAGGAAACGATCGAAGAAAACCTAAACAGAGGGAAAGACATGGTCATCGCAACGATAGCCTGGGTTCGGGAGTCGGTTACGCGAGGGCAAGGTATTAGCACCCCCACGCGTCCATCGTACTCGATGGGATCCACGCTTGTTGTCTAATCAAAGGGTGAGTTATCCTAAAGTCTACGGCTAAATAGAAACGGGGGAGGGGGGAAGCAAAGTCGGACTCGCAAGGATTATCGCAATCCAATGCCTACGTAGTTCGACGTAGTTCGACGGACTACGGGGGAAGGTTTCTCTCCGAGATATCGCATCTTGTGCCTACGTATCCTCAATCGGACGAGAGAGAGGAAGTCAAAGCAGTCGTAGTTCGACCTACGAGGTCTTTGTGTTTTTTACGTGAGCGACGAGCTCTTCTCTGAAAATGATTTGAAACCCAACAATCCTGAAGGATGAAAAAGCTTTGAATTTTTTTTTGTATTTTTTAGACAGAAGTGAATTGAGTTAGTTGGTAACTTACATTGCACCAAAGTCCATGACACGGGAACGAATGCGTCGCATGGTTACCCCCAATGGGACGTATGCTCAACACCCTAGAAGAATGAAGGGAGACCCCTCATTCTTCATTTCCTATGCTTAAGGCTCGTGTGCAATGCACGTTGTCCTTATTAAGTGTTTCAGAGTTGTTAAGAGATGAGAAGAGAAGACTCAAAGGAAAAGAAAACACTACGGGAATTCTATCCTAATGTTGTCATGCAAAGATGGCCCTGAGGTTGAGGTAAGAGGGGAGTGTTCTACCTAATGTTAGCATGCATGGTTTGAATCCTAATGTATACCCTACTCCAAACTTAATCAAAGATTAAGTTGGACTAGGAAGTCCTAAGGGAACATGCAAAGGCAAGGCAAAAACAAGAAAATAAACCAAAAAAACAACGGCTACAACAGCGCTCCAGCACCTGCACATCGGTAAATCCAGCACAATACACCAAACAACATTCAACAGCTCACATTTCAGCACAAAAATAGGTGTAAGAAGGCAAACAGCAGCACATACTACAACACTCATGCAAAGGGACAGCAGTGAAAACAGGGCAGCATGCATTCAAGAAATGATTCAAACATGGAATAACGAACATGCATCAAGCATTACACATTCCTCAATCATCAAACATGATCACAATCACACTACATACCATGGTAAACAAATCTTGAAAACATCGTGAAAGAACGCACATCATTTGACAATTGAACAAATTAAATCAAGCATGCATTTCATGAAACTATAAGCAAACAAGCATATGCGACACAATTCCAGCAACAAAATCAATAATCCACAATCAATATGCTCAAGAAGTGTGTGCAACGTGTTCATCGCATCAAGAAATTCACAATACAAACATGAACGTTCATCAATGAAAACCAAAAGTCGCGTGTCAGAAAACCGTGTTCATACAAGGGTGTGAGGTGCAACAGCATCAAAACAGTCCACAAATATGTATCACATCAATCCATGAAGATTAAAAATGAAACGGGATCGAAACATGCTAAAAAATGCACAAAAATCACACTCTGCATCAGTGTTAATCGATTAACCAATTCCAGTTCATTTTGGTTAATCGATTAACAGCTCCATTTACGCAAAAAAAAAATACACTGGTTAATCGATTAACCTAATTGCACTGCAATTGGTTAATCGATTAACCCTGTACAAGCAGTAGAAAAATAGTTTTGAAAAATCACTTTCAGTAGCAAAATCACTTATGCAATCATTCCAAATGATCATGTAATCAATAATGCACGAAAATTAAGGTCAAACACAATATTCAAATACCATTTGGATCCAATAATCATCAACAATAAGAATCAAATTCAAGCAAATAGATCAAATCACAAGCAAAACCAAGGATCTACATTGAATAAGTTGTGAATAAGCTAAATCAAGTGTAGATCTAGGGAAAACCAACCTACAAAGCTGAGATTTGCTTTGATAAGTGTTGCAAACAGAAATAGATGAATCCAAGCAAGAAATTCCAAGATCTATGAGCTCCTTGCAAGCAAAAGCTGAAAATCCAAGTAATAAACTAACAATGCTCCAAAATCACTTCCAATAAGCACTTATGAAATTCCAGATCTAGATCCAAACAAAAATCACCAATGAAAAGCAACAATGAAGTGATAATGAGAGGCTTAAGCTCAAGAATTAACAAGTTCCAATGAAGAACTTGTTAATCTCTATGGAGGAGCTTTGAGTGAGGTTGAAAATGGAGGTTGAGAGTGAAAAAGTGAGAGAGAATTGAGAGGGAATTCTGAAAATTGAGAGTGAAAAATGATCAAAGGTTATCAGAGGTTTGGAGTTGATTAGATTAAATAACCCCTAGGTTAGGAGTTAAATTTGGGTTTGGAGTGAGGTTTAGCGGGTGGAAATGGGAGTGAAAAATGAATTAGGAAAGGGAATGTGGAATTAGAGTGGAAATTGGGTGGAAAATAATTCAAATTAAAACCCTCTCTAGATTCTTCTACTGGTGTGGAAATTTAAATTGGTGATTAAAATTTGAATCTAAAAAATGCAGTGCTGAAAAATGAAGTATTTGGGCAAATTTTGCCTTGGTTAATCGATTAACCATTTTTAGTACAAAATGTGTTAATCGATTAACACAAGGAAATTTTGAATTTTGGCGCCTTTTGGAGGGAAACTTGGAGAATTGCCTGATTCCACTGGTTCTGAGCCATGTTAAACCTCTGAAACTTGCCATTTGACATTAACACTGAAACACACTTGAAATATGCTGTGAACTCCGTTTCGTACTCGGAATACTGCTGAAAATAATCGTCTGGTGCTGAATCGCTTATCAAAAATGACTGCCGGAGCTTCTGATTATCAAATCATCTACTGAGCAAAATGAAAGCTCAAAAAGACTTTGAAAGCCATCTGCTAGACTCTGAACATTGTTGAAAATGATACTGAAACTGATGACACCATGAGTTGTTGGAAAATACCTTGATCCCATGCCCAAAAAAAACCATGCAAATGCAAAAATGACGATGCAAATGAAATAAAGCATAAGGGCAAATTTTGGGGTGTTACAGCTGCCCCAATTCAAACTTCTTGTATCTGAGGGCATGGAAGCAAAGACTTCCAGACGGTCGGGATACACAGAGATTGAATACCAAAATAACCGCACAAATTTGCATCCTGCAAAAGGAGAGACGACTCCGCTGGGGAAAAAGTAATAAAAAGATGTAAGATCATAACACGGACGAGTGGCAGAGATCAATACGGACGAAGTATTGAAACAGATTAAAACAAACACGGACGAGTACTGACTACACTGGGGGTAAACACAGACGAGTGTACAAAAAAGGTTCACACACAGACGGGTGCTGAAATGACACGGACGGGTGTCAAAGGTCAATACGGACGGGTATTGAAATAAAAGTTCACACACGGACGGGTGCTGAAAGGACACGGACGGGTGTCAAAGGTCAATACAGACGGGTATTTGCTTAAAAAGGTTCAAACACGGACAGGTGCTGAAAGGACACGGATAGGTGTCTAAGGTCAATACGGACGGGTATTGGCTTAAAAAGGTTCAAACACGGACGGGTGCTGAAAGGACATGGACGGGTGTCAAATGTCAATACGGATGGGTATTGAATAAAGTTCAAACACGGAAGGGTGCTGAAAGAACACAGACGGGTGTCTAAAAGGTCAATACGGACGGGTATTGAATAAAGTTCAAACACAGATGAGTGCTGAAAGAACACGGACGGGTGTCTACGGTAAATACGGACGGGTATTGAATAAAAAGTTCAAACACGGACGGGTACTGAAAGAACACGGACGAGTGTCTACGGTCAATACGGACGGGTATTGAAATAAAAGGTTCAAACACTGACGGGTGCTGAAAGAACACGCTCGGGTGTCTAAAACGTCAATACGGACGGGTATTGAATAAAGTTCAAACACGGACGGGTGGTGAACGAACATGGACGGGTGTCTAAAAAGTCAATACGGACGAGTATTGAATAAAAGTTCAAACACAGACGGGTGCTGAAAGGACACAGACTGGTTTCAAAGGTCAATACGGACGGGTATTGAAATAAAAGTTCAAACATGGACGGGTGCTGAAAGGACACAGACGGGTGTCAAAGGTCAATACGGACGGGTATTGAAATAAAAGTTCAAACACAGACGGGTGCTTAAAGGACACGGAAGGGTGTCAAAGGTCAATACGGACGAGTATTGAGATAAAAGCATAAGGCGACCTCACTGGAGATTGAAATGCTAAACTGAACACGGACGGGTGTTAAAGGAACACATACGAGTGTTTAGAATCAATACGAACGAAGTATTGAGGAAATGAAAAAGAACACAGACGAGTGTTTAGAATCAATATGGAAGAAGTATTGAGGAAATGGAAAAGGACACGGACGAGTGTCAAAAGAACACGGATGGGTGTTGAAGGAACACGGACGGGTGTTGAAGGAACACGGACGAGTGTCTGACGGTAAAAAACTCTGAGGGGATAAACTAAATAGTCTCTCCAAATGACCAAGTCCACTGCTTGGGGAATAAATTTTGGAAAATATCTCCTTAATTATTGTTTTTCCCGCCGGGGAAACGCCTGGAAAATAGGAACTCAAACCTGGCTTATGCTTCGAATGCATATGTTTGAATTTTTCTATGGCGTAATGCTCCATACGAAATGGAAATTCTACGCCTTTGGGAGGATGCCGTGCAAAAATGCTCATGCAATGCAAAGGAAACGCTCCAGCAAAATAAATGCTGAAGACGAAGGCAACTCCACCGGGAATGACAAACTAAATTATCTCCGAGAACAAAACCCTGCTGAGGAAAGACACACTGAACAACCTTCCTGATCACAATCTCTGCTAAAAGATGAAACCCAAAGAGAATCTCCCAATGTTGGGGATTAAGAATAACAACTACTGAAGATGGAACCCGAAACCTGATACTGAAAAGTGCCAATAACCATTGGACTTAGAACCTGCTGGGGATGTCAACCAATGTTGAACAAACTGTAGCCAGGATTACCACCAAACTCTGCTTGGGGATATCATTGAGCTTAAGCTACTGCTGGGGAAATAACTTTACCCTCATCCTGGTGGGGATTAGATCAAACCGTTTCGACGAGACTATATTTCCTGCCCGACCGAGGAAAGTAGACATCAAGACTCTGTGGGGATGATATCATCTTTGTCCATAAATCTCTTACTGGAGATACAACTACATCCACCCTGAAATAATCAACTTCTGAATGCTTGCTGGGGAATAAAAATCCAAACACAACTTTGGCTGGATAAACAATCCTCTGTACTCTGGCTGGGGAGAGTAACAATCTGTTGAGGGTGATGAAATCTCAATGCCGGGGAGAGTAACTCTACTAGGGAGAAACCTTTCCACCCTGCAAACACACAAGAACAACATAATATTATATATGCAAAAATGGCTACCTCGATTACCATCCACAATATCCGTTGCGTGAGTAATTTCCATTGTTTTCCGATATGCTCCGCAAAGCTTAACATTTTCATATGCAATGTTTTTCAAAATATCGGACGTTTTCACAAACAAAACAGTAAAATTAAAACGTAAATGGAAAGCTCTTTGAGTGAAATGAAAATTTTATTGAATGAATTGGCCTCTAAAACAGGCATTTACAATTGGAAGCAATTTCTGAAAAGAGGTAATTGCGCAAAAAGTAAAAAGAAAATACACATGTTGGCAATGTGGGAACATATATCCACCATGATTCAATTCAGCTATGACTCATATGTCTCGCTTATCCACAGATGCCTTGACCTTCGAAGAGACTGACTGGACTGATTCTTTTCCTTCGAAATTCCCAAGTATCGAAAGTGCTCACAGATCGAACGTAGATCGTAGCCTATTGCTTTCAAATCCCTAACTTTTCCTTGGATCTCCCTTTCCGGGTTTTCAATCCACCGGGATACCCATTTTTGCCAAAGTTGCCTTTTCAGGTTTTCAACTTCGCGGGTTTATTCTTTTCTTTTTATCCCTAACTTTTGCCCAAACCTTTTTCTTTTTATGGTTCGTCAGGATGCCCCTTTTTGCCTGAACTTTCTTTTTATGTCCAGCAGGTCTCTTTTATTCAAAGTATTTTTTGACTACGTCTGCGTTCACAGGGGACGTAAAATCTTCGCCATCCATAGTTGAGAGTAGTAAGGCTCCACTAGAGAAAACCTTTCTTACTACATATGGCCCTTCGTAGTTTGGAGTCCATTTTCCCCAGTGATCTGTTTGAGGAGGGAGGATCCTTTTCAAAACCAATTCGCCTGTTTGAAAACACCGAGGACGCACTTTCTGATCAAAGGCTTTCTTCATCCTACTCTGATATAACCGGCCATGTGCAATGATGGCCAATCTCTTCTCTTCGATAAGGTTCAACTGATTCAACCTGGAACGTACCCATTCAGCTTCATCAAGCTTCACATCTGCCAGAATTCTTAAGGAAGGAATCTCAACCTCTAATGGTAGGACTGCCTCCATACCATATACCAGTGAGAAAGGAGTTGCCCCAATTAATGTACGCACCGAAGTACGATAACTGTGTAGGGCATAAGGCAACATCTCATGCCAGTTTTTGTATGTTACCACCATCTTCTGCACAATTCTCTTGATATTCTTATTTGCTGCCTCAACAGCACCATTCATCTTCGGACGATATGGAGAAGAATTGTGATGTTCAATCTTAAAGCTCTGACATAGCTCCTTCATCATCTTATTGTTCAAATTTGAACCATTATCAGTAATGACTTGCTCCGGGACCCCATACCGGCAGATGGTGTCCTTCTTGATAAACCGGGCTGCCATTTGTTTGGTGACGTTGGCGTACGAGGTTGCTTCCACCCACTTCGTGAAATAGTTAATGGCAACCAAAATGAATCGATGGCCATTGGAATCAGTTGGCTCAATCATTCCAATCATGTCAATGCCCCACATGGCAAAGGCCCAAGGAGACGACATTACATTCAGGGGAGTAGGTGGTACGTGCACCTTGTCGGTGTAAATCTGGCATTTATGGCATTTCCGAGCGTATTTGAAACAATTGGACTCCATGGTCATCCAGTAATACCGCGCTCTCAACAATTTTCTAGCCATAGCATGCCCATTGGCATGAGTACCGAAAGAACCCTCGTGAACTTCTTCCATTAACAGGCCTGCCTCGTGTTTATCAACACAACGTAGCAGGACCATATCGAAGTTTCTCTTATATAGCACATCATCTTCTTTCAAAAAGAAGTTGCCTGCCAACCTCCTCAGAGTTTTCTTATTCTTGGCAGATGCCCCAGCTGGGTACTTCTGACTCTTGAGAAAACACTTGATGTCATGATACCAAGGTTTGCCATCTGATACGTCTTCAACTGCAAACACAAAAGTTGGTCTATCTAGACGCATGATTCTGATGGAGGGAGTCTCATTCCAATGATTCACCTGATACATTAAAGACAGAGTTTCCAACGCGCCTGCCATCTGATATTCCAACCGGGGTATATGATGAAATTCAACCCTGTCAAAGAACGGTAACAACCTTCTGGCATAGTTGTTATAAGGCACCAGATTTTCCTGACGAGTTTCCCATTCTCCTTTAATCTGATTGACTACCAACGCAGAATCACCATAGACATCGAGGTTCTTGATCCTCAAATCAATTGCTTCTTCTAACCCCATGATGCATGCTTCATACTCTCCCTCATTGTTGGTACATATGAACGCTAATCGGGCAGTGAAGGGTATGTGTGAACCCCTTGGAGTTGTAATGATTGCTCCGATTCCGTTACCATATGAGTTGACAGCTCCATCAAAGACTAGCTTCCATTGAGATCCAATGTCAGGTCCTTCGTCAGGCAAAGGCTCTTCACAGTCTTTCATCTTCAAAAACATGATATGCTCATCTGGAAAGTCAAACTTCATTGGTTGATAATCCTCGATCGGTTGTTCGGCAAGGTATTCTGACAAAACACTTCCCTTAATAGCCTTTTGGGAAACATATTGAATATCGTATTCTGTCAAAACCATCTGCCAATGGGCTATTCTCCCCGAAAGTGCTTGCTTCTCAAACACGTACTTAATCGGATCCATCTTCAAAATCAACATGGTTGTATGGCTTAACATATACTGCCTTAAACGCTTAGATGCCAAATCTAGTGCACAACATGTTTTTTCCAGCATCGAGTACCTTGACTCACAATCAGTGAACTTCTTGCTCAGGTAGTAGATGGCATGTTCTTTTCTAACTGACTCGTCGTGTTGACCGATCACATACCCCCATTGAGTTCTCAAGAACCGTAAGATAAATAATCAATGGTCTTCTTGACACTGGCGGCATAAGGACCGGAGGTTCCTGCAAATATTCTTTTATCTTTTCAAATGCCTTTTGACAATTTTCATTCCACCTGACCTCTTAATCTTTTCTTAGCAATTTGAATATTGGTTCACACGTGGCTGTAAGATGAGAGATGAATCTAGCAATGTAGTTCAATCTCCCCAAGAAACCGCGAACCTCTTTTTCTGTTCTAGGCTCAGGCATCTCTTGTATGGCTCTTACTCTGGCAGGATCAACCTCGATACCTTTTTCACTAACAATAAACCCTAGAAATTTTCCAGATCTCACCCCAAAGGTGCACTTGTTCAGATTCAACCTCAGCTTGAACTTCCTCAACCTTTCAAATAGCTTCTGAAGATTTACCAGATGTTCTTCCTCCATTTGTGACTTCGCAATCATGTCATCCACATGGACTTCGATCTCTTTGTGAATCATATCATGAAAGAGAGTCACCATTTCCCGCTGATAGGTTGCCCCAACATTCTTCAATCCAAAGGGCATCACCTTATGGCAAAACGTTCCCCACGGTGTTATGAACGTAGTCTTCTCCATGTCCTCTGGGGCCATTTTTATTTGGTTATACCCAGAAAAGTCATCCATGAAGGAAAATACAGATTATTGAGCAGTGTTATCCACTAACACGTCAATATGGGGAGCGGGAAATCATCTTTCGGGCTTGCTCTATTCAAATCTTTGTAGTCAACACACATCCTGACCTTTCCATCCTTCTTAGGTACAGGCACAATATTAGCAACCCACAGAGGATAATTTGTCACAGCAAGAAACCCAGCATCCAACTGTTTCTGAACCTCTTCCTTGATTTTAACAGCCATATCCCGTTTCGTCCTTCTCAGTTTCTTCTTAACCGGAGTACAACCTTCTTTGAACGGAAGCCGGTGTACCACAATATCAGTGTCAAGTCCGGGCATGTCTTGGTAAGACCAGGCGAAGATATCCACATACTCTCGAAGAATTTCAATCAATCTTCCCTTGACATTGTCTTCCAAAGCAGCCCCAATCCTTACTTCCTTTTTAGCGTCCTCGGTTCCCAAATTAACGGTCTTAATTTCCTCCTGATCAGGTAAAATGACCCTTTCCTCTTGTTTCAGCAATCTGGCCAATTCTTCCGGTAAGTCACAATCTTCGTCAGTCTCTTCTTCATCCTGATAGATAGGATTGTCGAAGTCATACCGAGCCATAGCTGAATCATTATTGGTGCCATCTGAACGAAGAAACCTGCATGATTGATGTTTTATGTTTATTATGAATGCAACAAACAAACAAGAAAACACATTGCCATCTTAATGTGAATTTATGCAAAAAGTAAAAACAGAAAAACAGGGATCAAAATATTTGAATGTGAAAACGTCTTTTATTGATGATAAAGTAGCAAACAAAAACATCAAAGCCCTACAGACAAGTATCACTACGTGAAACTCCCATATATAAATACATACATCAAAGCATATATTATACATGAAAATCCACGTTTGGTACTGAAATACCAATAAGTCCATAGTAAACACATTATACATATACATGCCCAAAAAGCCTAATACAAAAAAAATACTATGGCATAAATATATATACAAGATGCTCCAAGGATAAATACTAAGAACTAGTTCGACAATGATCTCAAAAAACTCCACAAGGGAGGCAAAGCCATCAGACTAGTAAGGATAATCACACGGCCTTATCCTTACCCTTCGCGGAACTTGAATTACCTGAAATATTCAACAATAGTGGGGTGAGATACATCAAATCTCAGTGAGTTCTCTATCTTATGGATTTTCTCGGCTTTACAAGGTTCTAATCAAAACCTAACTCAAGTCGGGGGAAAAGGAACTAGACCTTGAGTTCAACCATATCTGACTAGAGAAACCATCACACAAAATACAAAATGCCCACTAGTTGAGGAATCTTTCACCGGCCATCCCACTCAAGGAGATTAAACACGGGTCACGGATCCTCAACGTAGATAACTTTCCCCGGCTATCTCACACAAGGAGATATCGACACGGGTCACTAATTATCTACCAATGGTACTTTCCCCGGCCATCCCACACCAGAGGATCTCGACACGGGTCACTAGTGCCACCCACTAAGCAACTTTCCCCGGCCATCCCACACAAGAGGATCTCGACACGGGTCACGGTTACTTAGTTAATAAATACTTTCCCCAGCCATCCCACACAAGAGGATCTTGACACGGGTCACTAATATTTATTAAGGGATAACACTAATAAATACTTTCCCCGACCATCCCACACAAGAGGATCTCGACACGGGTCACTAATATTTATTAGGGGAAACACACGTTGGACTCGGAGGAGATCACAAGATCCATCCTCGAGCTTCCACTCATAACTACTTATCAAGGATACTCTTCTAGTACCGCTGCATAAGCATTATCCTCTAAACCTCTATCAAGACCTAGTTACATTCTAGGTTGTTCCATTAATCTTAGGTTTCCTCACTAGCTCACCACTTGAAGCTTTTAAATTTTCAAAAGTTATATTTTTCCATAAACCACAAAAACTCCGATTAAATACCACAATTGAATAATTTCCACCTTATAAATAATATTTTTACTTCCCATAGCATATAACTCTTTCCTAGCTTCACATCGATGTAAAGAACGCTTAAATCGGACACCCGAGTCAAAAGATATGGATTTTCGAAAATATTTTATTTTTGTTCCAGGTCGCGCTAAGCGGGCACCACCCGCGCTAAGCGCGCTCCTCGCTGCCTGGAAGGGGTGAAAATTCTCCAGGCCGCGCTAAGCGCGCTCTGCGTTATGCAGAAAAAATACTTCCTTT
Organism: Lathyrus tuberosus; assembly: GCA_022829125.1. Taxonomy (NCBI): domain Eukaryota; kingdom Viridiplantae; phylum Streptophyta; class Magnoliopsida; order Fabales; family Fabaceae; genus Lathyrus; species Lathyrus tuberosus. The sequence goes on from JALAZF010000048.1 coordinate 13,532,735, forward strand.
TTCCAGCAACTTTCCACACTCCTAATTCATATTCAAACAACCAATGGAGGTATATTTTCATGGTTCTATCATATATTATCCAACAAACTTCATAAAACATCAATGTATAGTTTCTACACCAAAACCCTAAGAATTTCCAATCAACACAACCAATCCAAAACTTCATAATAATATCAATATATGATTCTACAAATGTTATAATCATGCTACGCAATTTATAACACATTTCAACCGTTAGATTCTTTGATTTTCCAAAACATCCATTTTTTCTCAAAACCTAACATAACTCAAAAACCTTAAGAAATCTACAACTAAAGTTTCTAACTAGAACTCACCTTGGTTTGAGGTTGAAGATGAAGATGATGAGACGATTTAATGAAGAGTTGATGATGATTCTTGCTATTGAAATGTTGGATTTTCTCTTCTTTTCTTTCTCCCCTTTTCTTTCCTTTCTGTCTCTAATGTTACTATCTTTCTCTTTTGTTTTTGGCAAATGGGAGGAAAGAAAACATATAGTAAGTATTATTAGTAAATAATACTACTAAATGTCCAAAAAGTCTCTAAAGCTCCAACAATTAATTACCTTGGAGTCTGAAAATATTAATTGGATTTACTCTAAATTCAACAGTTACTCTAATTATTTTTACATATAATTTCTCAGAGTACACTGGGACTCAGTTGATCACAACTAATATTATCCAGAGAAATAAAAATACGGGGTATTACATCCTCCCCTCCTTAAATAGAATTCGTCCTCGAATTTAAAAGATTAACTGAACAGGTGAGGGTAGGCATCTCGCATCTCCGATTCAAGTTCCCAAGTAGCATCACCCGGATGCGTCACATCCCATTGCACCTTGACAAGAGGAATGTCCTTGTTCCTTAATACCTTCGTTTCTCTTCCCACAATACGACTCGGTTGAGGCTCAAAAGTTAAGTCTACTTCTATTTCAACGGAGTCTGGTAGAACTGGCTGAAGAGGGTCAGGAACAAACTTTTGTAGCTGAGACACATGAAAAACATCGTGCATTTCTGACAGAGAGGGCCGTAAGGCCAATCTGTAAGCCACTTCTCCGATCCTTTCTAAGATCTGATACGGTCCCACGTATCTCAGACTTAACTTGCGTGATTTAAATGGTCCTTTCAATCTCAATCTCGGGGTAACTTTCAAAAATACATGGTCACCTTCCTCAAACTCTAAAGGTCTCCTACGATTATCCGTATAACTCTTTTGGCGATCTTGTGCTTGTTTAACTTTCTCGCGGATCATTCGAATCTTTTCCGTAGTCTCTTGGATAATTTCGGGTCCCAAAATTCTATCTTCACCAACTTCCGCCCAACACAAAGGTGTTCTACATTTTCTTCCATACAACACTTCATAAGGAGCCATACCGATACTCGCATGGTAACTATTGTTATAAGAAAACTCTATCAACGGTAGAAGTTCTTTCGAATTCCCTCTACTCTCTAGCACACAAGCTCTCAACATATCTTCCATCGTTTGTATTGTTCGCTCAGTCTGACCATCCGCCTGAGGATGATTCGACGTGCTCAAATGCAACCTCGTACCTATAGCTTGTTGAAAAACCTTCCAAAACCTCGAAGTAACCTTTGGATCTCTATCGGACATAATTATAGAGGGAACACCATGCAATCTCACAATTTCAGCAATAAACAACCTTGCAAGATGACTTGCCTTGTAAGTAGTCTTCACGGCTAAGAAATGCGCAGATTTCGTTAGTCGATCCACAATCACCCAAATAGAATCATAACCACCTTGCGTACGGGGTAAACCTACTGTAAAGTCCATAGAAATACTATCCCACTTCCAAACTGGAATTTCTAAAGGTTGCAACAGGCCTCCTGGTCTTTGATGTTCAATCTTTACCTGTTGGCACACTGCACATTCCGACACATACACCGCAATATCCTTTTTCATTCTGGACCAGCAATAATCTCTCTTCAAGTCTTGATACATCTTCGAAGAACCAGGATGTATCATAAAAGTACCTTTATGAGCTTCATCCAAAATCTTTCTTTTTAACACCGCATTGTCCGGAATACAAATCCTTTGGTTAAACAGAATAATTCCGTCACTTCTTGTAACTTCTCATCCAACAATTGTCCTTGTTGAATCTCAACTCTTAGAGTAGAATTGACATTCAAATTCCCCATAATTAAACCATTTGGAGTCCACACAAATTGAAGATTAAGATCCCTAAACTTTTCCAACAAATCATACTCCAATATCATCAATTCTGCACTATGAACTACTTTCCGACTTAATGCATCTGCTACCTTGCTTGCTTTTCCTGGATGATACTTCAATTCTAAGTCATAATCCTTTAAGTACTCCATCCACCTTCTTTGTCGCATATTCAACTCCTTTTGGTCAAATAAATACTTCAAACTCTTATGGTCACTGAACATTTCAAAATGTACACCATACAAATAATGACGTCACACCTTCAGTACAAACACAACTGCTACTAGTTCCAAATCATGAGTTGGATAATTCTTCTCATGAACTTTCAATTGTCGGGAAGCATAAGCTACCACTTGACCGCCTTGCATCAGAACACCTCCTAGTCCCATCTTAGAAGCATCGCAAAATACTTTGTAAGAGTTGTTAGGATCAGGAATGATTAACACAGAAGCAGTTGTCAAACTTTCCTTCAATTTCATAAAACTTTGTTCGCAACTTGAATCCCACTCATAAGCAAAATCTTTTCGAGTAAGTTTTGTCATTGGTAAGACCAATTGAGAAAAACCTTTAATGAACCTTCTATAGTAACCTGCCAATCCCAAGAAACTTCTAACTTCTGAAGCATTCCTCGGTCTCTCCCAATTAATCACTGCTTCTACCTTCGATGGGTCTACTGCCACACCACCTTGAGATATAACATGTCCAAGAAAATTAACTTCCGACATCCAAAACTCACACTTGCTTAACTTAGCAAAAAGTTGCTTCTCTTGCAATACCGATAAGCCAATTCTCAGATGTTCTCCGTGCTCTTGTGGAGTACAAGAATAAATAAGAATGTCGTCAATAAAGATCATGACAAATTGGCCCAAGTAAGCTTGAAATATTCGGTTCATGTAATCCATAAAAATAGCTGAAGGATTAGTCACACCGAAAGGCATCACTAAGAATTCGTAATGGCCGTAACGGGTTCTAAATGCAATCTTAGGCACATCGGAACTCTTTACTCGGATCTGATGATAACCTGACCGTAAATCAATCTTTGAGAACACACAGGCTCCTTTCAATTGATCTAACAGGTCGTCTATCCTGGGTAAGGGGTACTTGTTCTTAATGGTGACTTTGTTCAACTTACAATAATCAATACACAGACGCATCCCACCATCTTTCTTCTTTACCAACAAGACTGTAGCTCCCCACGGTGAAACACTAGGTCTAACAAAGTGCTTAGCCATCAAATCCTCTAATTGGTCCTTTAATTCTCTCAATTCAAGCGGTGCCATCCGATATGGAGAAACGGATATAGGAGCCGTTCCCGGTACCAGGTCAATAGAGAACTCAACTTCTCTCTCCGGAGGAAGAGAAGTCATGTCCTCAGGAAAAACTTCAGGAAACTCACAAACTATTGGGATACTCAGCACTTGTTGCTCACTACTCCCCTCCTTAGTAAGAACCAGTAAAACAAATTTCTCCTTCTCAAACAAAAATTTATCATTCCCACCATACCTTCTAAAATTATTGTTAACACATCCTTCGGGGTAACCTCTGCAGTTGGAATGATGATTAGATTTTCCTCACACCCGATAAACACCAAATTAGCAGAAAGCCAATCCATTCCCAAAACGACATCAACTTTCTTAAGCGGTAAACAGATAAGGTCAATCTGAGAAACTCTATCGTTCACGGACAAAACACAATTTTCACACCTCAACGGTGTCTCAACCATTTCATCCATGGCGGTAGTGACCACCATAGGAGGAGACAAAGGAACAGCTTGCAACCCAAGTCGCTTCACACATCGCATTGATACAAAAGAATGTGTTTCCCCACAATCAAATAAAATAAAACAAGGATGTCCATATACGAAACACGTACCCGCAATCAAGGAGTTGTAATTCTTTGCCTTCCTTGCATCCAAGGTATAAACCCTTCCGGTATTCCGTCCTTGCACTTGATTTCTATTCTGAGGACACATTCTAGCCATATGTCCCAATTCATTACAATGATAACACCTAACACTCCCATCTGCACACTTCCCGAAATGACGTTTGTTGCACAACCTACACAAAGGAATAACATTAGGTCTAGCAAATTGCTTTCCCTTGAAAGCTTGGGTTCTAGGACCAAATTGTTGAGTTGCTCTTCCACGGTCACCCTGATTCACTCTACTTGCAACACCTTCAGCTTGCACTTTCTTCAAACTATGCTCTGCCACATAGCATTGTCTTAGAACTTCTGAATAAGTAGTGAACTCCCTCTGAGATACACTATGCGGGATTTCCGCCTTTAGTCCAAAAAGAAACTGATCTATTTTCCACCGTTCATCCGGAGCATACATAGCCTGCCTAGAATAAGCAGCTATGTCCTCAAACTTTTCAGCATAACTGGCCATAGTCATACCACCCTGCCTTAATTGTTGAAATTCAAACTCTTTCTGAGTCCTCAAGGAGCTAGGAAAATATTTCTCCAAGAAAGTTACCTTGAATTGTTCCCAGACCTTGGGCACACCCTAAATAGTCATAAGAGCCGACGCACTCTCCCACCACCTCATGGCAGGACCCTTCAACGAATGCGAAGCAAAAACTACTTTATTCTCCTCGGTACAATGCACTACCAAGAAAATCCTTTCCATACCCGTAATTCATTCGTGAGCCTTTACAGGATCTAAACCGCCATGAAATTCCGAAGGATTCATGCGGAAGAAATACCGAAAAGTCCCACCTACCGCTTCCGGAACAACCACCTGAGGATGCAGACCTCCATTCATTTGGTGTACCATTTGCTGCATGAATAGGTTATGTTGCTGCTGCATCTGTTGCATAAACAGATACAAAGGAGCATTCCCATCGCCGCCTGGCGGATTCGTCCCTGCCGGAGTGGTTCGGGGCCTACCACGAGTGTTTCTGCGCTCGTCAGCCATGTTCCTAAATGTCATACAGATAGGATTAAGTTGATCAGGCTCAATACCGTAAATATAACACGTAAGACCGATGGCGACACCACACATATGAAACGGAAAGAAATACTTATTCTATTTCATGGATAGGTCGAGGATACGACCTGCCCTGATACCAACTATAACGCCCATATATAAATACATACATCAAATCATATATTATACATGAAAATATACGTTTGGTACTGAAATACCAATAAGTCCCTAGTAAACACATTATACATATACATGCCCAAAAAGCCTAATACAGAAAAAACTATGGCATAAATATATATACAAGATGCTCCAAGGACAAATACTAAGAACTAGATCGACAACGATCTCAAAAAACTCCATAACGGAGGCAAAGCCATCAGACTAGTAAGGATAATCACACGGCCTTATCCTTACCCTTCGCGGAACCTGAAGTACCTGAAATATTCAACAATAGTGGGGTGAGATACATCAAATCTCATTGAGTTCTCTATCTTATGGATTCTCTCGGCTTTACAAGGTTCTAATCAAAACCTAACTCAAGTCGGGGGAAAAGGAACTAGACCTTGAGTTCAACCATATCTGACTAGAGAAACCATCGCACAATACACAAGAGGCCCACTAGTTGAGGAATCTTTCCCCGACCATCCCGCTCAAGGAGATTAAACACGGGTCACGGATCCTCAACGTAGATAACTTTCCCCGGCCATCCCACACAAGGAGATCTCGACACGGGTCACTAATTATCTACCAAGGGTACTTTCCCTGGCCATCCCACACCAGAGGATCTCGACACGGGTCACTAGTACCACCCACTAAGCAACTTTCCCCGACCATCCCACACAAGAGGATCTTGACACGAGTCACGGTTACTTACTTAAGAAATACTTTCCCCGGCCATCCCACACAAGAGGATCTCGACACGGGTCACTAATATTTATTAAGGGATAACACTAATAAATACTTTCCCCGGCCATCCCACACTAGAGGATCTCGACACGGGTCACTAATATTTATTAGGGGAAACACACGTTGGACTCGGAGGAGATCACAAGATCCATCCTCGAGCTTCCACTCATAACTACTTATCAAGGATACTCTTCTAGTACCGATGCATAAGCATTATCCTCTAAACGTCGATCAAGACCTAGTTACATTCTAGGTTATTCCATTGATCTTAGGTTTCCTCACTAGCTCACCATTTGAAGCTTTTAAATTTTCAAAAGTTATATTTTTCCATAAACCACAAAAACTCCAATTAAATACCACAATCGAATAATTTCCACCATATAAATAATATTTTTACTTCCCATAACATATAACTCTTTCCTAGCTTCACATCGATGTAAAGAACGCTTAAATCAGACACCCGAGTCAAAAGATATGGATTTTCGAAAATATTTTATTTTTGTTCCAGGTCGTGCTAAGCGGGCACCACCCGTGCTAAGCGCGCTCCTCGCTTCCTGGAAGGGGTGAAAATTCTCCAGGCCGCGCTAAGCGCCCATACCAGCGCTAAGCGCGCTCTGCGTTATGCAGAAAAAATACTTCTGATAGTTCCTGGATTGGCTGGAATTTTGGTAAAACAAAGGTTATTCAATGTTGATGTCAAGGTGCTGATGTTGTAACATTGAAGTCTTAACACTGGGCTGTGTTAAGTAGTTAAGTGCTAAAGTTGGATGTCTGATGTCACACAGGTGATGTTGTAACATCAGACCTGCAGAATTAATAACAACAGCAGGTTGTTAGGGCACGCGTATTAGCTGGAATTGTGGAGAGTGGTTGACTCATTGGATGAGAATATCTTGGGATAGATATTTTCTGTTACATGGGAGATTTGATTGCAGGTCTGTTGGAGAATTAAAAGGTTGAAGATTTAAAAAGATTTTGGGGATAAAATCTGTTTTGAAGATTCAGTTTTAATTAACAAATCTGATCAAATATTGTGACAAGTCCAAGCCCAATTCAAGGAGCTATATAAAGCGCACAAGACCAAAGGAAAAGGTACAGAAAACATTCAGAAGATCAAGAGCAGGAGGCTTAGTGTCTAGAGTTTGTTTAAAGTGCTTGTATTTACACTATTCTAGGGTTTGAATAGGTGTTGAGTTTCTTTCCTCTCTAAAGCTGTGAAGCAAAGAGAGTTGTGTGATTTGATCGAAACTGTGAAGTAAGATCAAGGGTACTCAAAGTGGTCTCTTTGAGTGTTTGTAAGGGATTGAGTGGTGTTCTCATACCTAAGTGGTTTCTTAGGTAGGAAGTCATTAGTAGAGTATAAGTTTAGGAGATTGCCAACGGGTTGTTGAGTCTGTAAATTATATCTACAAGTAGTGAATTCCATCCCTGGCTTGGTAGCCCCCAGAGTAGGTTGGTTGTAACCGAACTGGGTCAACAATTCTTGGTGTTATTTTACTGTTATTGCTGTCCATTGTGCAGAGTGTGTTATTGTGACATCACACCTTAACATCACACGTCTGATACCCGAATTTCAATTGGTATCAGAGCAGGCATCCTGTCTGTCTCTGTGTGAGATCTAGGGAAGTTACTTTCTGGTGTAAAGATGGACAAAGAAGTTGGAGGATTCGTCAACAGACCCCCTATTTTGGATCGATCCAATTATGACTATTGGAAGCCAAGGATGACCACCTTCTTAAAATCGTTGGACAGTAGGGCTTGGAAAGCTATTATTAAAGAGTGGAAAGCTCCTGTCATGTGTGAGAAGGATGATGCTGACAAAGATAAAGAAGGCACCTCTAAGCTAAAGCCTGAAAAAGACTGGACCAAAGAGGAAGATGAGCTCGCCCTTGGAAATTCCAAAGCTCTAAATGCTATCTTCAATGGAGTGGATAAGAATATCTTCAGGTTAATCAATACCTGTGAAGTTGCTAAAGAAGCATGGGATATCTTGCAGGCTACTCATGAAGGAACATCTAGAGTCAAGATGTCACGACTTCAGATTTTAACATCAAAATTTGAAAGCCTGAAGATGAAGGATGATAGACCATCCATGACTTCCACATGAATGTTCTGGAGCTGGCTAATGCATCCAGTGTTCTTGGTGAGAAGATGTCAGAGGAAAAGCTCGTGAGGAAGATCCTTAGGTCCCTACCTAAGAGGTACAAGATGAAAGTGACTGCTATTGAAGAAGCTCAAGACATCAGCAAGATGAGAGTAGATGAGCTCATTGGATCTCTTCAGACTTTTGAACTTGGTTTAAATGAAGAGGAACCAGAAAAGAAGCCCAAGGGTATTGCTTTGGTCTCCACTCCTGCAGAAGATAAGGTAGTCAAAGATTCTCAGGAAGATTTGTCACAAGCCATTGCAATGTTGGGAAAGCAGTTCAACAAAGTGTTAAAAAGATGGAACAATAACTACAAGCCTAGTGTCAAGAACAATTCCTCTGGCATCACAAATTCAAAAGAGAAAGATGAAGAGAAGACTGCTCAGGATAAAGGTGTTCAGTGCTTTGAATGTGAAGGGTATGGACATGTCAAGAAAGAATGTCCCACATTCTTGAAAAAGTAGAAGAAGGGCATGTCAGTTTCCTGGTCTGAATCTGATAGTGAAAGTGATGGTGAGTCAGCAAAGCATGCCAGAGCCTTAACAGGAACTGTTGTGGCTGATGATGATAGTGATGAAGAAATAACTTATGAGGAGCTAGCTTCTACTTATCGGGAGCTATGTTTGAAAAGTGCTGAGATCTATCAAGAAAATAAGTATCATAAGCAACTGATTGCTCAACTTGAAAATGAAAAAGCTGATCGGGAAAACGAAGTTGTGCTAGTTAAGTCCCAACTGGATCAGATGACTAAATTCATTAGGATGATGAACAGTGGTACGGCTGATCTTGATAAGATTCTTCAGTTAGAGAAATCTGCTGGAGATAAATCAGGCATAGGATATGTGGCTAGCGCTTCAGGAACAAAAAGGGAGATGTCTCAACCATTGTCTCAACATCAATCTACGAAACAGGGCCCTTCCCCAAAGAAGGTTGTTCAGCCCCAGAATGCTGAGAAGAAGAATGGTCCTCATCAGAGGAAGATACAACCCCAAGGAGCTAGTCAGTATATGCCTCCCCAATATCACCAGAATATGCAAGCTGTCAAGTTTAAGCAGAACATATCTCAGCAGAGGTTTCGACATCAGGAAAAATGGTATGGTTATGCATACAACAATGTTGTGACTTATGGAAGAAGGAAACCTCATCACCATAGAAGACAGCCTAAGAGATAGCGTCATCAATACAGGAAAAGACAATTCAATTATGGAATAAGGAGACAACAGTATGGGTGGCAGTCTCAGAATTATCAAAGTGGGAGAAGATTCAACCACTTCAGAAACGGTGGAGTCAGATGCTTCTATTGTGGCAGGATTGGTCACATGCAGTCCTCGTGCTTCAAGCTTCACGGATATCCTAATTCTGCTCCTCAACCCAAACAGCAAGAGGTTAGGCCTAAGGTGATGAAGAAATGGATACCTAAAGTTACCTGCTTGATAGCTCACACTTCCTTGAGGGTTTCTACCAAAGATGACTGGTATTTTGACAGTGGGTGTTCAAGACACATGACTGGAGTAAAGAATCTTCTTGTTGATGTGAAACCTCAGTCTTCTGGCTATGTTACATTTGGTGATGGGATCAAAGGAGAGATAAAGGGGATTGGAAGACTAAACTGTGACAGTACTCCCAAGCTGGAGAATGTTCTTCTTGTTAAAGGACTAACAGCTAATTTGATTAGTATTAGTCAACTTTGTGATCAAGGATTCAGAGTAGACTTCACCAAGTCCGAATGTAATGTGAAAGATGACAAAGGAGAAGTCATTATGACGGGAGCCAGATCTAAGGATAATTGTTATCTTTGGGTGCCGCAAAATTCAAATTCTTCCACGTGTGTGCTTGCTAAAGAAGATGATGTCAAAATCTGGCATCAGAAGCTGGGGCATCTTCACCTAAAGGGAATGAAGAGAATTATCTCCTCAGAAGCAGTCAGAGGGATTCCCAAACTTAGTATTGAGGAAGGAAAGGTGTGTGGAGACTGTCAAAAAGGAAAGCAGACAAAGATGTCTCATCCGAAGCTTCAACATGACACCACCTCCAAGGTATTGGAACTTCTTCATATGGATTTGATGGGACCTATGCAGGTTGAAAGTATGGGTGGAAAGAAATATGCTTATGTAGTTGTGGATGACTACTCAAGATACACCTGGGTGAATTTCATCAAAGACAAATCTGAGGTGTTTGATGTCTTTAAAGAGCTCTGTCATAAACTCCAAAGAGAAAAGGAGAGTAAGGTCATCAGAATTAGAAGTGATCATAGAAGAGAGTTTGAAAATAATAAGTTTGAAGAATTTTGCTCGTCTGAAGGTATAAGTCATGAGTTTTCATCTCCTATCACCCCTCAGCAAAATGGAGTTGTTGAGAGGAAGAACAGAACTATACAAGAGTCGGCCAGGGCAATGATTCATGCCAACAAACTACCTTATCACTTCTGGGCTGAAGCCATGAACACTGCCTGCTATATTCACAACAGAGTTACCCTAAGAAGAGGCACTTCATCCACTCTATATGAACTATGGAAGGGAAGAAAACCTACTGTTAAGTACTTCCATGTGTTTGGTAGTAAATGTTACATCCTGGCAGATAGAGAGCAGAGAAGGAAATTAGATTCCAAAAGCGATGAAGGGATATTTTTGGGGTACTCCATCAACAGCAGAGCTTATCGGGTCTTCAACTCCAGGACCAAAGTGATGATGGAGTCAATCAATGTTGTGATTGATGATGAAGAAAAGCATGAAGTTGAGGATGTCATAGAAGATGTTGGAACATTAACTGATGAGGTAGCTGTTGAAGTTGAAGAAAGAAATCCATCCCCTAGTACTGCTGACACTGAGCCTGAGCAACCTCAGAAAGATCCTTCTATTAGAATTCAGAAGGATCATCCTAAGGAGCTGATCATAAGTGATCCAAATTCTGGAGTAAGAACTAGGTCCAGAGAAATCATAGATAGCTCGTGCTTTGTATCCAAAGTTGAGCCAAAAAATGTCAAGGAAGCTCGAACAGATGAATTTTGGATAAATGCCATGCAAGAAGAACTGGAGCAGTTCAAGAGAAATGAAGTCTGGGATCTTGTGCCAAGACCAGAAGGGGTGAATGTTATTGGAACAAAGTGGATCTACAAAAACAAGTCAGATGAGCTTGGAGTGGTTACAAGAAACAAAGCGAGACTTGTTGCACAAGGTTATACTCAAGTGGAGGGAATCGACTTTGATGAGACGTTTGCTCCAGTGGCGAGACTAGAATCCATCAGACTACTTTTGGGTATGGCTTGTAACCTAAGATTCAAGCTGTTCCAAATGGATGTGAAGAGTGCATTTCTAAATGGCTATCTGAATGAAGAAGTCTATGTAGATCAACCTAAAGGATTCACTGATCCAATCTTCCCCAATCATGTGTTCAAACTGAGGAAGGCACTGTATGGCTTAAAACAAGCTCCAAGGGCCTGGTATGAGCGGTTGACAGAATTCTTAGTAGCAAATGGGTATAGAAAAGGAGGCATTGACAAAACCTTGTTTGTCAAGGAAGAAGGAGGAAAATTAATGATAGCCCAAATTTATGTGGATGACATTGTATTTGGGGGGATGTCAGATGCTATGGTAAAACAGTTTGTACAACAAATGCAATCAGAATTTGAAATGAGTTTGGTTGGAGAACTTAGCTACTTTCTTGGATTGCAAGTCAGACAAATGGAGGATTCTATCTTTATTTCTCAAAGCAAATATGCTAAGACCATAGTAAAGAAGTTTGGCCTAGATAAAGCAAATCACAAAAGGACACCTACTCCCACCCATTTGAAGCTGTCCAAGGATGAGAATGGAGTGAGTGTGGATCACAGCTTGTACAGAAGTATGATTGGGAGTTTACTATATCTCACAGCAAGCGGACCTAATATTTCCTTTGCTGTTGGAGTTTGTGCTAGATATCAGTCTGATCCAAAGGTAAGTCACTTGAATCAAGTGAAGAGGATTCTGAAATATGTAAATGGCACAAGTGACTATGGAATGTTATATAGTCGTGATTCTGGGACTGTTTTAAAAGGATATTGTGATGCTGATTGGGCTGGAACTGCAGATGATAGAAAAAGCACCTCAGGAGGATGTTTCTTTCTAGGGAACAATCTGATTTCTTGGTTCAGCAAGAAGCAGAATTGTGTATCTCTCTCAACTGCTGAAGCTGAGTATATAGCAGCAGGAAGTAGTTGCTCTCAACTGGTCTGGATGAAGCAGATGTTGAGTGAATACAATGTTAAACAAGATGTTATGACTTTGTACTGCAATAATCTGAGTGCAATTAATATATCTAAAAATCCTATACAGCACAGTAGGACAAAGCACATAGACATAAGGCATCATTTCATAAGGGATCTGGTAGAAGAAAAAGTTGTTACCTTGGAACATGTAGCCACAGAGAACCAGCTGGCTGACATATTCACTAAAGCCTTGGATGCAAACCAATTTGAAAGATTAAGAAGCAAATTGGGAATCTGCATTTATGAAGACTGAATCTGCTAGAGAGGTTGTGGGCAGTTGGGGTGGTTCTGAAAATGTATAGTCAACTGCCAGGTGAAGGTTGCCTAATTATGGCTAAAAAGGGGGAGAAGATAGCCAAGATAGTTAAGAGGATTATTTCCATATGCTGCTGATGTGATGCAGTCATTGAGGGGGAGTATTGAAGATATCATGACATGAGGAGAGTGCAGCCAAGAAGACATCTAGGGGGAGTAATGTGCTGCACATTATGAGCTACTGAACAGCTGTGATGCTGGTTCATGTTTTTGAGGGGGAGCACCACCAATTGGCTGTTGTCAATAATGAAGATGGTGCTGCAACAGATCAAGTGATGAAGACTTTGAAGATTATCAAACTGCTGCTGATTAATGAGTTTCAAATTGTTTGAAGATTATTCCGCTGCTGAAATCTCTGAAGGTGCAGAGTGCAGAAGTTGTTTGCAGAGTGCAGAGATTGTTTTAGCCAAAATTAGCCAAAGGGGGAGATTGATAGTTCCTGGATTGGCTGGAATTTTGGTAAAACAAAGGTTATTCAATGTTGATGTCAAGGTGCTGATGTTGTAACATTGAAGTCTTAACACTGGGCTGTGTTAAGTAGTTAAGTGCTGAAGTTGGATGTCTGATGTCACACAGGTGATGTTGTAACATCAGACCTGCAGAATTAATAACAACAGCAGGTTGTTAGAGCACGCGTATTAGCTGGAATTGTGGAGAGTGGTTGACTCATTGGATGAGAATATCTTGGGATAAATATTTTCTGTTACATGGGAGATTTGATTGCAGGTCTGTTGGAGAATTAAAAGGTTGAAGATTTAAAAAGATTTTGGGGATAACATCTGTTTTGAAGATTCAGTTTTAATTAACAAATCTGATCAAATATTGTGACAAGTCCAAGCCCAATTCAAGGAGCTATATAAAGCGCACAAGAACAAAGGAAAAGGTACAGAAAACATTCAGAAGATCAAGAGCAGGAGGCTTAGTGTCTAGAGTTTGTTTAAAGTGCTTGTATTTACACTATTCTAGGGTTTGAATAGGTGTTGAGTTTCTTTCCTCTCTAAAGCTGTGAAGCAAAGAGAGTTGTGTGATTTGATCGAAACTGTGAAGTAAGATCAAGGGTACTCAAAGTGGTCTCTTTGAGTGTTTGTAAGGGATTGAGTGGTGTTCTCATACCTAAGTGGTTTCTTAGGTAGGAAGTCATTAGTAGAGTATAAGTTTAGGAGATTGCCAACGGGTTGTTGAGTCTGTAAATTATATCTACAAGTAGTGAATTCCATCCCTGGCTTGGTAGCCCCCAGAGTAGGTTGGTTGTAACCGAACTGGGTCAACAATTCTTGGTGTTATTTTACTGTTATTGCTGTCCATTGTGCAGAGTGTGTTGTTGTGACATCACACCTTAACATCACACATCTGATACCAGAATTTCAACTTCCTTTTTCCAGCAACTTTCCACACTCCCAATTCATATTCAAACAACCAATGGAGGTATATTTTCATGGTTCTATCATAGTTTTCCAACAAACTTCATAAAACATCAATGTATAGTTTCTACACCAAAACCCTAAGAATTTCCAATCAACACAACTAATCCAAAACTTCATAACAATATCAATATATGTTCTACACATGTTATAATCATGCTACGCAATTTATAACACATTTCAACCGTTAGATTCTTTGATTTTCCAAAACATCCATTTTTTCTCAAAACCTAACATAACTCAAAAACCTCAAGAAATTTACAACTAAAGTTTCTAACTAGAACCCACCTTGGTTAGAGGTTGAATATGAAGAAGATGAGATGATTTGATGAAGAGTTGATGATGATTCTTGCTCTTGAAATGTTGGATTTTCTCTTCTTTTCTTTCTCCTCTTTTCTTTCCTTTCTCTCTCTAATGTTACTATCTTTCTCTTTTGTGTTTGGAAAATGGGAGTAAAGAAAACATATAGTAAGTATTATTAGTAAATAATACTACTAAATGTCCAAAAAGTCTCTAAAGCTCCAACAATTAATTACCTTAGAGTCAGAAAATATTAATTGGATTTACTCTAAGTTCAACAGTTACTCTAATTATTTTTACAAATAATTTCTCAGAGTACACTAGGACTCAGTTGATCACAACTAATATTATCCAGAGAAATAAAAATACGGGGTATTACACTACGTCTTGGGCAGAACGTAGGATTTAATACAAACAGAAAACAAAGGCAATTACTCTTGACAGGTCACTTGGATGATTTTCTCAGATGACCAATTGCATAGACTTTGTCCGGGAATGCAGGGATGGATCCACTCATCCATGTCGCAATCACTATCCCCCCATCATCAATGACATTAATCTGATTAAAGAAGACGCCAACACTTGTGAATTGAACCGGACCTAGTATTTGGGAGGCTCTTGAACTTGTCGGGGTGGCCAGTATCCCAGCCCATAAGTATTCTGCTTCCTCTGAACGTCAATAACATGGCCCACTTCTGGGAACTGCCAGCTTCAACTACAGCGCGCGCATCTTTGAAAGAAGACATCGAAACTTCTGGCTTATTTACCACTTCGGGTTGATTAACCACCTTGAGCTGACTGGCTATACTTGGAGGTTCCTCGGGAATTTTCACAACTTCAAAGGCTTGGCACAAAGTCTCATGTATTTTGCCATCTACCTCCACATATTGAAGGTTGATAGATGACTCACCATGATGTCTTCCTCACCACAAACTGTCACAACGTGGCCATCCACCATGTATTTCTGCTTTTGATGCAACGTTGACGTTACTACCCCAGCGCCATGGATCCATGGATCCATGGACGACCCAATAAATAACTATAGGCAGGCTGAATGTCCATGATGTAGAAAGTGGCTTCAAAAATTTCAGGACCCACTTTGATTGGCAATACAATTTCTCCAAAAACAGACCTCTTAGAACCATCGAAAGCACGCACCACCAAGTCACTCGACATGCAAATCAGTCCACGGGTATCTAGCTTCATCAGAGCCTTCTTTGGCAGCACATTTAAGGATGACCCAGTATCAACCAGCACATGTGACATTAAGGAGCCTCGACATTCCACCGAAATATGTAGAGCATTGTTGTGATTCCTCCCAGTTGGAGTCAAATCTAAATCAATGAAACCCAAACCATTACCAGCATTCACGTGAGCTACGACCCCTTCTAACTGATTAACGGATATTTCCTGAGGTACATAGGCTGTGTTCAGAACCTTCAGCAACGCATTACGGTGCGCCTCGAAGTACAACTACAGAGATAGGATGGATATTTTGGATGGCGTCTGATGCAACTGATCAACAATCTTGTAATCGCTTTTCTTGATTATTCTCATGAACTCCTCCACATTTTCTGAGAAGGAGTTGTCAACTTGTTTTGTCGTGGAACCATTCACGACTTGTCTCTGTACAGAATCATCCATCACTTGTTTCCCTTTATCCTGTTTGGAACTGCCGACCTGATTATCTAACGGAATGAAGACTCTACCACTTCTGGTGATATCCCCTGCGTCAATAGAATTGTCAACCTATGAATTCACAGTCGGTGTTTCTACCAATTCTTGCTTCTTTCTATCAACAAATACCTCAGCCCCATAGTTCCACGGTACGACTTTGGTACTTTCATATGGGACTGGCCCAGGAACTGTAATGATGACCGGCACTGGTCTTACCGGTGCTGATATAGTTTTTGTTTTGAAAGGAATTGTTATAGTGGCAACATCATTCTCTTTGTCAGTAGTTTTCCTCTGCTGATCACATCTGTCGAACTGTAACTGTCCTTTGTTAATCAATCTCTGAATACCTGATCTAAAAAAATAACAACCGTTGGACTGCAATCCACACTCTGTACAGCCCTTATCACAACTAGGGAATACCCCTCCCTTCAGCAACCTTTCCTTTACCACAAACAAAGGAGTCTTCAACTCGTTCACATCTAAGACCAAATTCAAGGATTCATTATCTTCAATAACGGCATTAACCCTTGGCCCACCGTGATTTGGCATTGGGTTCTGAATGACATTTGGCACGTCATTAGAGAAGTTGGTGGCTTTGGAGTCTACCAAATCTTGTACTTTATGATGGAACACCCTACACCTTTCAATTGTATGCCCCGGGGCACCGGAGTGGAAATCACAATGTGCGTTAGCATCATAGCCCGGAGGTAGCCTCCCAGTGGGTGGAGCCAATGTACGGAGCTCAACTAAACGCAACTGCAGCAAGTGTTGTAACAATTGAGCATATGACATGGGTGGCTGATCAAAATGCCTTTCATCATTCCTCTGTCAGTTTTGATATTGGTCGGGCTGTCTATTTTGGTACTGATTAGTAGTATTCCTCTGTTGCTGAGGTGCAGCCGGAATAGTCACAGAGGCAACTTGTTGATTGTAATTATGTCGTGCCTTTCCCCTACCATTGTATGATGAAACATAATTCATGTCTCCTTCCTTCTTTTTGTAATTTACATACTGCTTCTTCCCTCCTCCGGATGAGGACCCATCACTACCTGATATCTTTCCAGTTTTAATCCCACTCTCCACTTTTTCTCCAACTAGGACCAAGTCAGTAAACTTCCCGGGCATACAAGGTACCAACTTTTTATAATAATGACCCTGTAGGGTGGCCATGAACATGTTGATCATCTCCCGCTCTACCATGGGAGGTTGTACCCTTGCTGCCAATTCCCGCCACCTCTGGGCATACTCTTTAAAGCTCTCATTATTTTTCTATGACAAACTTTGCAATTGTGTAGCCATATCAGTATTGTACTGATAGTGCTTAACAAAAGCCTCCGCCAATTCCCGCCAGTTACGAACATGACACCTCTCTAACTGCATGTACCACTCCAAAGACGCCCCATACATGCTATCTTGGAAGAAGTGCATCAATAACTTTTCATCATCAAAATAGGCAGCCATTTTTCTGGCATAGGCCCGGACATGAGTCTTCAGGCAAGTAACACCGTTATACTTCTCGAAAGTAGGCACCTGAAACTTGTGCGGAATCCTGACGCCGGGGACCAGTCCCAAGTCATCCATGTCCAAACCCAGGGAATTATGATTATCAAACACTTTAATTTTCTCTTCAATCATTCTGGATCTCCTATCATTATCAGGCTGGGGGCCAGCATCCCCACCTATCATAGAAAATACATCATCCTGTTGATCATCATAGCAACGACCATCTACTGCACAGACACTGTTACCTCCCCCCACTACAGAAAGGATCACAATATTTTCTCCTCCGCCCGGAGGGATAACAACACCACAAATAGGCCCACCTCCGCCCGGAGGACCACCTTGGACACCATTACCAATAACACTTCCGCCCAAAGGAATAACACCAGTATGAAGCCCACCATGAAGGAGTCCGTCTTCGTCAACTCTAGCTACCAGTGGTTGAACCAGGGTCCTCAGTTCTTGCTGACCCTCAGCAACATTTTGCATCAACTCCATAAACTGAGCCATGCGAGTCCACATCTCAATCATCTCGGCTTGCATCTGATCCATGGCTCTCTTCTGATTTTGTTTAGTAGAGTACCGGTGAATGTGTTGGTCAGCAATCCTATCTGGAGAAAAGAACAAGATAAGAAAACCAGAGATAAACCTGTTATGCAAAATGAATATAAATATGCAAATGCAAATGAACATGTTTGAATATTCGCAGAGCGATCCACCCCTTGATTCCAGTTTAATAACAAGATAGAACGGAACTTCTGCTCATATATTAAGAAACCAGAGGATAATCGTTTATCAACAATTACAATCCAAGATACAGATAGAGGTCTGAATACAACAAGCACAGATCCCAACCAACAATCTTGGCGGTGATCCCAAACACAATAAAAGAGAAAAAGCAAACTATCGCATGTCATCAAAATCCACAAGTGCCAATCCTCCCCATCCATTATGCTCTTTGCTCCAATCTTGCGCTTCTTTGAACAACTTCTTGGTATCAGGGTGCTTCGGTCTCTGGATCAACTCTTGGATGAGGACATCTCTTCTGTGTATGATCCCCTTCAGGTAACGGCAGTGCAATTCCCAAGCATCTTCTTCAAAAACACCATCCATGCTAGGACCCTCATTTCTAGGCCTTTTCACTTCGGCTTGAATCTTCAACTCCTCTATGGTAGCTATGGCCTCATTGAGTCTGCTTTCGACTGCTCGTCTCTCGAATGTCCCTGATAGGATCTCTTCATTTTTCTTTTTGAGCTTCAATTTCAAACTCTCAATCTGCTCCAGAAGCTTATCTTC
The DNA here is from genome assembly GCA_022829125.1 of Lathyrus tuberosus. NCBI lineage: Eukaryota > Viridiplantae > Streptophyta > Magnoliopsida > Fabales > Fabaceae > Lathyrus > Lathyrus tuberosus. The sequence continues at coordinate 13,551,674 of JALAZF010000048.1, forward strand.
TTTTTGTTTGTTGGCAGTGATTGCAGTGTTTCGGTAAGAGTTGAACTTGTGAATTTTTAACAAAGCCTTGGCCAAGTCTTCCTTCCTAGACTTGAGAACCCTGCTAACACCCTTTAAAGCTTGCCCTACCTTCTGCTTGGATGTGACCTCGTCAGCTAGCTATTTTTCCTTCTTGGCGAGAAGCTCTGTCTTCAATTTGGCAGTATGCATAGCCTCACCTCGCTCGTGTTTTAGCTGATAGATCTCTCTCTGCAGCTCATTGTTCTCTTCTCGTAGCTTTTCCCTTTCAGCCCACAACTTATTAAGCATCTCTATCTCAACCGTGGTCGAAGGCTCAATCAGCAAGGGGTAATATGGTGGTTCTTTAGAGAACGAAAGAAGCTCCTTCTCTACTCTTTTTTGGATCCAATCTTTATATGCGGGAAACGCTCTGTTATTACTCTTCCCAAAAGAAGTCTTCCCCTTCTTGTGACGATCTTCCCAAGCCCTTGCAGCTTCTTTCAGCAATTCTGGATTGACCTCTCCACTCAAATATAGAGACTCTCGGACGTCCTCTTCTCTTGGCGGCTCTTTCAAGGCATACCCGAATTGCCTAATAGCAAGAATAGAGTTGTAGTTAATTCCCCCTTTTCTTCCTATTAAGGGCACATTTGGATAACCTCCACAACTAATCATGATCTCTTGGCCTAACAAGTCACGGTTGACCCAAATCAGATTATCTGTCCTTAATCCCATCAATCTCTTGGACCAATCCAACGTCCCTCTAGTGTCTACGAATGCCCCAGATTTGGGAAGGCGATCTGCAAACCATTTGTAGAAGATTGAAGCACAACAATATAAAGGTCCTTCTCTCCTCTTCTCATTCTTGTAATGCATTGAGTAATACAGGTCTCCGAGCAAGGTAGGCACTGGATTCTTCATGGTAAATATCCAGACAGCGTGCATGTCTACGAAATCCTTCATACTTGGGAACAACACCGTTCCATAGACACACATAGCCAAGATTGCGTTGAAAACCGACCAACATCTAGCCTTAGCATGTATAACAGCCTGCTCTACCGAAAACTTCATATGAAAACCTTTACACCCTCCTTTGCTGGCAACATTTCCTTTCAACAAAGATTGATCCAAATGTAAAGCAGCGGAGACCTTTTCCAAATTAGGGAGATCTTTAGAAGGATAGAAAGGAGCCTCTTCTTTGATAGAAACATCCAGAATGAGAGCAAACTCCTCCAATGTCGAGGCCAAAAGATAATCAGTGAATAGAAAATATCGCAGGTAGGGGTGGGAATAGGCTGGGCCGAGCTAGGCTTTGCCAAGCTTGAGCCTGGCCTGCTAAAAAATTTAAAGCCTAAGCCTGGCCTGTAGCCTATCATAGGCTTATTTTTAGGCCTAAGTCTGGCCTTTTCGAAGGCCTGATTGGCCTACTAGCCTATTTAAAAGCCTACTTCATTTGAACATCTATAAATAAGAAATTCAACTAATGTTAAATAGACTAACAAGTTAAAAGATCAATGAGTTTAAATGTTTGTTTTCATTGTCTCGTTCAAGTTTTCTTATTAGCATAAGTTTGGTGATATATTATTTGATGAAGAGAACTTATGAGAAAAGCTTATGACAATAACTTATGACATTGTTTATAATGTTTGTTCAACTTATTTTTATAAGTTCTTCAAGATAACTAAGTTTTATTTTCGTATTTTAATTAAAAGTACAAAATATAATATAATAATAATAAATTTATTGATTTTTTCTTAAATAGGCCATCCTGATAGGCTTAAAAGGCATTTCTTACGGCCTGTGGCCTAACCTCTTTATCTAATAGGCTTATAAAAAAGCCTAGGCCTTTTCTATTTAAGAAAAAGCTTGGTCTGGCCTGAGCCTATGTAGGCTAGACCGTAGGCCCCTGTTAGTTGGCCTGGCCTATTCCCACCCCTAATCGCAGGTGAGGGTCATAGAATTGTACCAGAGTGTGCAAAGCCCTATACTCGTAATCGGTGATGTCGCGGACAAAATTCAAAATTCTTCCATACTTTCCTCTAAAATCTGCCCATACCTCGGGCTCTGCCATAGCCAAGATCTTGTGAACAGAATCTTAGATAAGCGAAGGTAACTTGTACACGATGATGTTCTTTTTCTTCTCAGTATCAGTACTCATCTTCAATAGTCTTTGGAAACCGAAATCAGAGTTAGGATGCAACCCTACAAATGAATAAACGTGTTATAATGCAAAATGATGATGCAAATGCACACATGGGATCAAGGTATCCACAATGCTCAATACTGCTGTTGTTCCACTAACTGAATAAGACCCAGAGTACCAGAAACCCAGAAATCCAGAACGACGGCCCATTCAAAATACCAGAATACTGGGATGATAAATTCGCACTGATAAGAAATCCAGAATACAGGGTATGTTGAAGGTCAAGGTTACCTGTAAACCTGCAAACACCCATCCCCTCTCACATGTGGGTTCTAGAAAACCGAGTATCCTCAGCATCGAACTCCTATGTCGATAAATGATGATACATTCACCATTTCTGGTTTGGCATCATCACCAATCGGGGAGACCTCAACTGATTTCCCTCAAAAAGGTCATCCTACATAAGTTCCCAGTTTCGGGTCCTCAGATCAAGAAGTATAATGGGTTTTCCATTTCTGGTCTGCCATTACTACCTCTTGGGAGGAGTGCCTCAACTGAGTCCTCGGGGAACGGTCGACAGTTTTCCAGGTTACATTCCACCATCTGCACCAATCCGCAGGATAAAACATTACCAAAGAAAACCTCATCCGGATGTGGAGTTTTCGTGTATACTATGTCTGGCCAAATGCCATACAAGTCACGCTAATTTCCACGCTAATCCTAGGTGTATGCTCAAGCCTGGGTATTGGGCTTATCTCTCATGAATCCAACCCACCCAACAGAACAACAGCAGCAGAACAATATGATAACAGTAATCCAAATGCAATAAAACACAGTAAAATATAGTAATACAGTAATATACAACAAAATAAAGCACAACAGTAAAACACCCAATGAGAATAAAACAGACAAGCACTAGGATTGACTTGCATAGGGAACCAGAGTCCCCAGCAGAGTCGCCAGCTGTCGCAACTGCCAAAAACAATCGGCGAGAAAACTAGAACAGAAGAGTCGCCACCGAACGTTATTTATCTCGACGTAGGGAAAGGAAACGATCGAAGAAAACCTAAACAGAGGGAAAGACATGGTCATCACAACCATAGCCTGGGTTCGGGAGTCGATTACGCGAGGGGAAGGTATTAGCACCCCCACGCGTCCATCGAACTCGATGGGATCCATGCTTGTTGTATAATCAAAGGGTGAGTTATCCTAAAGTCTACGGCGAAACAGAAACGGGGGAGGGGAAGCAAAGACGGACTTGCAAGGATTATTGCAATCCAATGCCTACGTATCTTCGTGGATGAACGAAGAATCAGAGTCAACGTAGTTTGACGGACTACGGGGGAAGGTTGCTCGCCGAGATATCGCATCTCGTGCTTACGTATCCTCAATCGGACGAGAGCAAGAGAGGAAGTCAGAGCAGTCGTAGTTCGACCTACGAGGTCTTTGTGTTTTTTACGTGAGCGACAAGCTCTTCTCTGAAAATGATATGAAACCCAACAATCCCGAGGGATGAAAAAGCTTTGAATTTGTTTTTGTATTTTTTAGAAAGAAGTGAATTGAGTTAGTTCGTAACTTACATTGCACCAAAATCTATGACATGGGAACGAATGCGTCGGATGGTCGCCCCCAATGGGACGTATGCTCAACACCCTAGAAGAATGAAGGGAGAACCCTCATTCTTCATTTCCTATGCTTAAGGCTCGTGTGCAATGCACGTTGTCCTTATTAAGTGTTTCAGAGTTGTTAAGAGATGAGAAGAGAAGACTCAAAGGAAAAGAAAACACTATGGGAATTCTATCCTAATGTTGTCATGCAAAGATGGCCCTGAGGTTGAGGTAAGAGGGAAGTGTTCTACCTAATGTTAGCATGCATGGTTTGAATCCTAATGTCTACCCTACTCCAAACTTAATCAAAGATTAAGTTGGACTAGGAAGTCCTAAGGGAACATGCAAAGGCAAGGCAAAAACAAGAAAATAAACCAAAAAAACAGCAGCTACAATAGCGCTCCAGCACCTGCACATCGGTAAATCCAGCACAATACACCAAACAGCATTCAACAGCTCACATTTCAGCACAAAAATAGGTGTAAGAAGGCAAATAGAAGCACATACAACAACACTCATGCAAAGGGACGGCAGTGAAAAACCGGGCATCATGCATTCAAGAAATGATTCAAACATGGAATAACGAACATGCATCAAGCATTACACATTCCTCAATCATCAAACATGATCACAATCACACCACATATCATGGTAAACAAATCTTGAAAACATCGTGAAAGAACGCACATCATTTGACAATTGAACAAATTAAATCAAGCATGCATTTCATGAAACTATAAGCAAACAAGCATATGCGACACAATTCCAGCAACAAAATCAATAATCCACAATCAATATGCTCAAGAAGTGTGTGCAACGTGTTCATCGCATCAAGAAATTCACAATACAAACATGAACGTTCATCAATGAAAACCAAAAGTCGCGTGTCAGAAAACCGTGTTCATACAATGGTGTGAGGTGCAATAGCATCAAAATAATCCACAAATATGTATCACATCAATCCATGAAGATTAAAAATGAAATGGGATCCAAACATGCTCAAAAATGCACAAAAATCACACTTTGCATCAGTGTTAATCGATTAACCAATTGCAGTTCATTTTGGTTAATCGATTAACAGCTCCATTTAAGCAAAAAATACATTGGTTAATCGATTAACCTAATTGCACTGCAATTGGTTAATCGATTAACCCTGTACCAGCAGCAGAAAAATAGTTTTGAAAAATCACTTTCAGCAGCAAAATCACTTATGCAATCATTCCAAATGATCATGTAATCAATAATGCACGAAAATTAAGGTCAAACACAATATTCAAACATCATTTGGATCCAATAATCCTCAACAATAAGAATCAAATTCAAGCAAATGGATCAAATCACAACCAAAACCAAGGATCTACATTGAATAAGTTATGAATAAGCTAAATCAAGTATAGACCTAGGGAAAACCAACCTACAAAGCTGAGATTTGCTTTGGTAAGTGTTGCAAACAGAAATTGATGAATCCAAGCAAGAAATTCCAAGATCTATGAGCTCCTTGCAAGCAAAAGCTCAAAATCCAAGTAATAAACTAACAATGCTCCAAAATCACTTCCAATAAGCACTTCTGAACTTCCAGATCTAGAACCAAACGAAAATCACCAATGAAAAGCAACAATGGAGTGATAATGAGAGGCTTAAGCTCAAGAATTAACAAGTTCCAATGAAGAACTTGTTAATCTCTATGGAGGAGCTTTGAGTGAGGTTGAAAATGGAGGTTGAGAGTGAAAAAGTGAGAATTGAGAGGGAATTCTGAAAATTGAGAGTGAAAAATAATCAAAGGTTATCAGAGGTTTGGAGTTGATTAGATTAAATAACCCCTAGGTTAGGAGTTAAGTTTGGGTTTGGAGTGAGGTTTAGTGGGTGGAAATGGGAGTGAAAAATGAATTAGGAAAGAGAATGTGGAATTAGAGTGGAAATTGGGTGGAAAATAATTCAAATTAAAACCCTCTCTAGTTCCTTCTACTGGTGTGGAAATTTAAATTGGTGATTAAAATTTGAATCCAAAAAATGCAGTGTTGAAAAATGAAGTATTTGGACAAATTTTGCCTTGGTTAATCGATTAACCATTTTTAGTACAAAATGTGTTAATCGATTAACACAAGGAAAATTTGAATTTTGGCGCCTTTTGGAGGGAAACTTGGAGAATTGCCTGATTCCACTGGTTTTGAGCCATGTTAAACCTCTGAAACTTGCCATTTGACATTAACACTGAAACACACTTGAAATATGTTGTGAACTTCGTTTCGTACTCGGAATACTGTTGAAAATAATCGCCTGGTACTGAATCGCTGATCAAAAATGACTGTCGGAGCTTCTGATTATCAAATCATCTGCTGAGCAAAATAAAAGCTCAAAAAGACTTTGAAAGCCATCTGCTAGACTCTGAACATTGTTGAAAATGATACTGGAACTGATGACACCATTAGCTGTTGGAAAATGCCTTGATCCCATGCCCAAAAAAAAAAACCATGCAAATGCAGAAATGACGATGCAAATGAAATAAAGCATAAGCCAAAAAGGGTTAGAAACATAAGGGCAAATTTTAGGGTGTTACAGTTATGTATATTTTTTATTCGATGATACTTATTTTTTAATATTATTTATTAGTTTACTTTAATCTAATAATTTTTATAATTACATTTGTTTTAACTATATTCGATGATTCCAATTTTGTAATATTAATTTTTTATATAGTATAAGTCATATATTATATCATATCTATTATTTATTAGTATTTTTATAAACTTAATAAAAAAATAGAATTTGTAACTCAAATATTCAAAAAATAATCTAAATTAAACCACGTGAAATTGGATTGGATAAGAGTGGATTTTTAATCAATAATTCAAAATCAAATAGAACTGCGAGTAAATTTATTTTTGGATTGGACGAGTTTTTACGTCAAAACTTATCGCATGATGTACATCATTAATAGTGAATATTCGTTTGGTAGTGTTGTGTTAAATTGTTTGATTTTTTATGGTAACATTGATTATAAAAAGATAAATATTTTTATTTAATGTCAATATTTTTATGATAATTTTTATTCAAATAAAATATTTAAAGAATTGGGAATTGTGATATTATTTAGAATGGATGATTCAATGTTTTGAAAATCAAACTAATATATTGTTGTTGATTGGGATTGCGTTCAATAGAATAAATTTAATCTAGAATTATTTTACTCATTTAGAGGTGATAAACGTGAAGTTTCCATTGAAATTGAAAGTGACCAGTATTAGATATTTTATTATTTTTTTATCGTGAAGGCTGAACAGATCTTGTGATGGGCCAAGAAGAACGTCTGTGATGCTGGGTGATCGCGACTTTATGAGTCGAATGAGGGTTACTGCAAGTATACAGTTGTATCGCGTAGTTTTAAAAGATTATCGATCCCACAAAGACTAGAAATCGAACGCACCGTTATCTATCGTTACTATGTTTATCTAAGGCTAATTAGAATTTGGGTTTTTAGTTCAAACGGGAAATTAAAGGGAAATTAAAATTTGGGAATACTAGTTATGAATAAGTTATCGGTATATAATTCGGTAACCTGCGTAGAATTAATTAAACCTAAGCCTGTAGAGATTTATCACCCTATTCATCTGTAGGAGAAACCGGTTTAAAAGCCCTCAACTCACACTCCCGTGGATCTTGCTTCGGACTGTACTTCTAAGTCAATACGTCTTCTCTCGCTAGCCCGTACGAGGTTAAAAATACTTTTTGAAAACTAATTAAACCTAATTAACTTTAAAGCGCTTTCGCTGTTTTTAAACCTAATGCCCGATTTCAGTTATCCGGGTAAAGCCTCACACTCCCGTGGTCTCGACTTTAACCTATGTTACCTTTTTACTCTCGTAATAAAAGTTTGGGTTTTATATTAAGAAATCGAAGCCAGAAGAAGGATTGATTATTGATTTTAGCTTAGAGAAAATTAATTCATTTTAGTTACTTCATTATACACCGATAATATCGGTTTAGCTCGACATAATTTGGAAATTAAACGGGAAAGCAAGAAAATAAACAAACACAGACATAATTAAGAAATAAATAAGCAATGCTTGAATTTAATAACGAAACCTGGAATTCAGTAGTAATGGCTACAGCAATCCTTCCACAAATCGGTAGGTTCTTGCTTGAAAGTAATAAATTGCAAGGTTGAAGGCAATGAAACAAAGAAATCTAAAACTAAATTGTAACAGTTCCTCAGTGTGAGAAACTATCACTTTTGTTCGGTAATGGTTAACAAGGAAATGGAAATGCAATGTAAAAAGAAATGACTAAAGCTTCTGAAAATAAATTGGCAGCAAGACAGTATACTTTGAAAACAGAAATGGCCACCCTCTGTTCTTCGTGAGTGTCTCTATTTATAGGCTCAGCATCAGGTGGAAGTTGGAGAAAAATCAGCCATTCATGCTAACGGTTATCCCATGTTGGACCTAGAAAACTTCGGAGAAAAAGGCATCGTGTGAAACTGCTTCATCTGAGAATTCGTGGTTGAGTCTCTGCATCCAACGTGCAATTTAAGCGCATGACGATCGTGGTGATATGTGACGGTCGTGGTGAACTTTGGAGCTGCCACGGTCGTGGCACTCCCATGACGATCGTGATATCAGCAAAAATGGGTTTCTTCAATTTTTCTTCTCTTTTCTGCTCTTTTCTTGCATGTTTTGGTTCTTTTCCACATTTAGCATACTTTGACCTGTGAAATATGATTACCTGCAGGAACACTTAAATAATCTCGAGAAAATCGGATATTAGACGAAAAACAGAATAAGAACTAACACAAATCGAAGTAAAAATATGATATAAATTCGTGTTATCAAACTCTCCCACACTTGAATCTTTGCTTGTCCTCAAGTAATCAATCTGTTAAAACGGACAAACTTTATCAAATGCACATACCTGGCATACCAATGGTGTTGAAAAAGAGTTCCTTGTTAGTCAGACGGGTAGTAGTTCAAAACACTAAGGATACAATAATGACACGAAGCAACAAGCTTGTCATAGACCTCTCTTTTGTACAATCTAGTCCAGATCATTATATTACAGTTCAACCATAAGTTTTCGTATCTATTTCACCCGGTTTCATTCTAGCGTAATCACATTAAGCCCTTTGCCTTATTCACGCATGTAGTGGAGTAACCGGTTATTGACTTTGATTCCATTTTCTCGCACGGGGCCTGATACACAAATGTGGTAACCCTTTATACATCCCATTCGTAGATTGCGGGGGATCGAACAGTAGTTCGCCCTACCAAGTTCAGAATCAGGTACCTCTGAACCAATCAACAATGGATTTTCTTTCTTTCTTTCCTTGCACATTTTCACAACTGTGAGAGTTGTTACATAATCTATTTATTTTTTCTCGGCATATAGATAAGAAAGATTTTTTTTTCTTCTTTTCCTTTGTTGGGCATCAAACACTTATATTCATCGGTTCCCCACGTGGTTTTGTGATATAGACAGTGCTGACTACTAATATAAACTACTAAGGGTTACTTTAGGACTGAACTCAAGGTATCGTATAATAAGTGTCAAAACTGATATCGCATACGCAAGAGGTCTAAGGTGTCAAGACGGTATCAATCTTGTTAGCACTTCCCCAGCTATAGTTTAAAGCTTGGTATGTCACAGACGTGCATTAATCGTAAAAAATTTTCGTTATGGCAGAATAAAGTGAGGAAATCGGATAACTGAACGAAAATATTCATATATTACTTTGATAAGGAAAAAGAAAGTACAAGAAAGGGAAATAAACGGAAATAACTCTAACTCTCCCACACTATATCGGACATTGTCCTCAATGTTGTGATATAAAGGGAAAATGGAAAACTAAAAATGGAAACAAAATACAAAAAGCAAAATAAAATCAAGGTGGACCACGTCCTCTGCCTCTAGAGCGTCCTCTCCCATGCTGTGCTACGTGATCAGGAATGCCCACGTGGTGGATGTACTCGTGTAAGCCCTGCACTCGCAGTGTCAATGCACCTATCTCTTCGATGACACCGTCAAGTCTTTGCCCTTGGTCAACTTGCCCTTGCTGGATTTGACGCATAAGTGTCATCATTTCATTCTGTTGCTGGGTTTGTTGCCATATAGCCCTCAGGATTTCATCATTAGTAACTGGGTCTTGGTCAGGGCGGCGACGACGTCTGGAGGTCGAAGGAGCATCAGTAGCTGGCGGTGGTTGGTCCTCATGGGCGTTATCCATTTCATGCTCCATCTCATCAAGAGGTCCCTGTGCTTGATCATCTGTAGCAGGCGCATTTTGCTCAGGAGCATTAAGATCAAAAAGCCAATTGGCCATATTCTTAAGGTCAATGCGACTCCTGCAAGGCATGATGATACTTCTTACGGTTTTGGCTCGGACCATAGGATGGTATTTTCCGTCTCGTCGTAACTTGGTGAGCTGAGAATTTCTGCAATAATCTATATCAAGGAAGACTGGAGGCAAGGAGGGTAATCTAGCAAGGTCGTTTTCCAAATTCAAACTGAGTGCAATAGAGGTGACAATCCCTCCAAAGTAGAAGGGTTTTGAGCCTCTAGCACAGTTTGACTGTATGTGTGCTAGTAAGAATGGTGCGGCATTTATTAGCTCTGGATGAAAAATGCAATGAAGGAAAAACAACTCTTTAGAATTCACCTTATGGTTACTATCTCGTGCAAAGATGGTGCTTCCAAGTGTGCGGTGGACGTATCTGACGGCTGGGTTGTGGATAAATGTAGCGTTAAGGCTATCCCAACTGTCAACTGTTGTTCCGGTTAAATGATTCCAAAGTTCAAACCCCGCTTGATAGAAAGTGTCCTGCGGTACTCGGCGATGGACATTCTCGCCATGTTTGAAGCCAAGCATCTCGGCAAGACGATCTTATTCGATTGAGTATTCTTTGCCGAACATGCGGAACTTTGCGACTTCGAATAATTGGTTCGTTTCTCCCGGAGGGGTTATGTAGGTAAAGGAACTGAGGAACTCTAAAGTGAGGGCTTCGTAAGTGGGCCGGCTCTGAGTGCAAAGCTGCCAAAGACCGGCATTCTGTAACATCCATTGAACTCCCTCAAGTAATCCTAGTTCTTCTAAGCATGCAATGTCAACATAGCAGGTCGGTAGAACGGAACGGTGGTAGAAGTCGATATACCGAGCTCTCTGGCGCTCTCCTGCCTCTCCATCACGGAAGTTTAGTGTAGATAAGTCCGGAACTTCACGTGCCATTGTTTTGTTAGAGAGGGTTTTGGGAAGAAAGTGGGTTATGGAATTTTTGAGGGTTTGTGAAAAGAGAATTGGGTATGATGTGATTATATAGTGCAATGGGAGGTTGAATGGTTATTGAAATGAGTAATGCGGTTCAATGGATAATGGGACGGTTTGGAATTTCAGAAGGTAGTGGACGGCTGGGTTTGAATGAATGAAGAAGAGGGAACGAATGAAACAATTCTGTTTTTACGCAGAATTTGTTTCAGACCCGCGTGACGGTCGTCACGGGGTTGTCACGATCGTGATGCCCACAAAATCTGGATGGTGAATTAGTTTAATGACAGACACGGTTCCAAACATCTTAATTCAATATCAGAGCATAAAAAACACATGGAAATAGCAGTAATTTCATACACATAGATAAGTAACAATATAACACCAATTAATATAGAATGAAAAGAATAGGAATGGAATTTGAAATCACAAAGATTTAATAGCAGCAGCAAATGGAATTATTATTTAAAACCAGAAAGGTGCTAGTTAAACTACCAGCACTGTATCAAAAATGTATGAAATCAAATTATTCCCAACATGAAAAGATGAAAACAGAATTAATGTAAATTGTTCCAAAGTAAAATGCATAAAAAGTAAGTCTTGAAAATAAGGTGCTTCACAAATCTAGCCAAGGCGTTTCTTCAAAGATGTGATGGCTTGATTTAAGTGATCAAACTGTTCAACGGTCATGTCCATAAGTCCAATAATATTTTGACGCACAGTGTTAAGCTCATCCTTCACTGAATTGATTTCTTTATGATATTCATCCATGGTCTTTAAAATAGAATTCAAATTAGAAGCATAATCAGTAGCATCAGCTTTAGGAATGTCAATATTTTCTTGGAAATCCATATAGTCTAGATCATGGTAATGAGGGGGTGTTTTTGGGTCAATCTCAGGCTCAGGAAAGGTTTCTTCTGGTTCAGGCACGGGTTCATCAAGGTTATACAGCCAGTTATGTTGATCATGCACACTTGTGTGTTCATGGTTCGGAAGTGTAAAGTGTGGTACGACAACATTGTTAACTAAAAGCTGGAAGTGGTTCGGACCTTGGTCCCTAATCATAGCCCTATTGAAGCAAAAGGTGATATTCATGGGTCTGAATTCTCCAAAGGGGTTAATCTTAGAGAGTCGGGTTCTAAATCATATAGCATCAGCTATCTTAGTAATCAGGCTACCTATCAAAATTGGTCTGTTTTCATTATTGATAAGTTTGCAAAAGTTATTCAGCATAAAAGTAAGTCCATTAACCTCTCTAGACTGAGAAGCACAAAACATAATAAAAAGCTCGTCCCTCGAAACAATGTTATCATTTTCGGGTTTACCAAACAGGGTATAGGCCAGGATCATATGAAAGTATCGGAAAGCGGGGTTATGTATCTCGGTTGAAAGCATAGGGTCCATGTCAAAATCAGGTTTCCCTGAAATTCTACCCCAAAAGTCACTCAGCTCTCCAACTAACTCTAAGTCCTCTTGCACCATAGAGAAAACATGGGGTCCTTCAGGAAATCCCAAAAGATCTGACAGTTCCTTTATGGTGAACTGGCAGCTGTATCCAAACAATCTAAATGTAATTCTACCCCTGTTTAAACCTTTTCCACAGTGAGGGTTATAACGTAGAGAACTCAGGAATTCTAAGGTCAGCCTACGGTAACACTTATGTTTCTTATTTGCAAAACCCTCCCAACCTAACTGGCTAAACAGAAAGTCTATGCTCTCACCTACACCTAAGGCGGTCATGGTGGGTCTGTGGGCGAATTTTGTCAAAGCAAAAGGTCTAAGAGACAAAGCCTCATAGCGACGCCACTGTGTTCCATCTCTGAATTCTACTGGCATGTTATCCTCGTTTGCCATTAGTTAATACTTTTTGCAAAAAATGAAAGCAGAAGAGGAGAACAGAGAGAGTAGAAAGACTTTATAATCCTGTAGTTTTTTCAATTTTTAAGATCAGCACAATATTTCCAAATTAAATTTAAAACGATGCAAAAGAAACTGAAAATTTGCAAATATAAAAAGCATAAAGAAATAACAAATATAAAGCTTGAAAAACGGAAATCATGGGTTGCCTCCCATTAAGCGATGTTTTTAACATCGAAAGCCTGACGAATTCAATTATATGCTTAGTTAGGAGGTTCGGTGGGCAACTCTAAAAGTCTTAGGCAGTTCAAATAATCTCTATTCTCAATGCTGTGATAGTGTTTTAGACGTTGTCCATTGACTAAAAATGGATTACTATTCCTCCCTTTTATTTCTACTGCTCCACTTTGTAGAATTTTTGTAATTTCAAAAGGACCGGACCATCTAGACCTTAATTTCCCAGGAGAGAGTTTTAATCTTGAGTTAAAGAGGAGTACAACGTCTCCCACACTAAACTCTTTTCTAGATAAGCGCTTATCGTGCCATCTTTTAGTTCTTTCTTTGTATATCTTAGCGTTCTCGTAAGCGTCTAATCTTAACTCTTCTAGTTCATGCAGATCTAGGATACGTTTTTCTCCTGCGGAATCATAGCTTAAGTTCAATGTTTTAATAGCCCAATAGGCTTTATGTTCTAATTCCACTGGCAAATGGTAAGATTTACCATAGACAAGCTTGAAAGGTGTAGTTCCGATTGGTGTTTTGTAGGCCGTCCTATATGCCAATAAAGCTTCGTTGAGTTTTGATGACCAGTCTTTCCTAGAGGTGGCTACAGTCTTTTCTAGAATTTGTTTTATTTCTCGGTTCGAGACCTCAACCTGTCCACTTGTTTGTGGGTGATATGGTGTTGCTACGCGGTGTCTTACTCCATATTTCGATAGTAATTTGTCAAATATTTTTTATATGAAATGAGAACCACCGTCACTTATGACAAGTCTCGGCACACCAAATCTGGGAAAGATTGTGTTTTTAAAGAGCTTTATGACTACTCGTGCGTCATTTGTAGGAGAAGTTATTGCCTCAATCCATTTTGAAACATAATCGACGGCTACGAGTATATATTTATTTCCAAAGGATGATGGAAAGGGTCCCATAAAGTCAATCCCCCATACATCAAAGACTTCTACTTCTAATATACCTTTTTGAGGCGTCTCATCACGTCTTGATATGTTACCAGTGCGTTGGCACCGATCGCAGTTTAGTATTGCGATGTGGACATCCTTCCAAAGGTTGGGCCAGAATAGGCCGGATTGCAAGATCTTAGCGCATGTCTTTGAGGTACTAGCATGTCCTCCATAAGGAGCAGAATGACATTGAGAGATGATGTTTTCTATTTCTTCTTCTGGGACGCAACGACGGAAGATACCGTCGGCTCCTCTCTTAAACAGCAAAGGTTCATCCCAATAGTAATGTTTTAGATCATGAAATAATTTTTTCTTTTGTTGGTAAGATATGTCTGGTAGAAGTACTCCGGCTGCTAAGTAGTTGACTATGTCAGCATACCATGGCAGGGTTGAGTGCATGTTAATTTCTTCCACGACTTCTTCCATCTTTGGGTCATTTAACTGTAGAGTAGACATATCACTTTCTAGCTGGGCTATGAGCCGTTCATATGGGAAATCCTCATTAATGGGTACTGGCTCTGGTTTAATGCCTTCTAATCTGGATAAGTGGTCTGCTACTACATTTTCGGTTCCTTTCTTATCTTTGATCTCTAAATCGAATTCTTGTAGAAGTAGGATCCACCTTAGCAGTCTAGGTTTTGCATCCTTCTTGTTAAGCAAATATCTAATAGCTGCGTGATCTGTATAATTGATGATCTTAGCTCCCACTAGGTAGGAACGGAATTTGTCAAGGGCAAAGATCACGACTAAAAGTTCTTTTTCTGTGGTAGCGTAGTTCATTTGGGCGGAGTCTAAAGTTCTACTTGCGTAGTAAATGGCATGAAGTTTTATATCCCTCCTCTATCCTAAGACTGCACCTACAGCATAATCACTTGCATCACACATGATTTCGAAAGTTAATCTCCAATCTGGTGGTTGCATGATAGGTGCGGTAATAAGAGTTATTTTCAGCTATTCAAACGCTTTTAGGTATTTCTCATCAAAGATGAATTCAGCGTCTTTCATTAATAGACCGGTAAGAGGTTTAGTGATTTTCGAGAAATCCTTTATGAATCGTCGGTAGAATCCGGCGTGTCCTAAGAAACTTCGTATTTCTCGTATAGTTTTCGGAGGTTGAAGATCTTTTATAATTTCTATCTTGGCTTTATCAACTTCAATTCCTTTATCAGACACAACGTGTCCAAGTACAATTCCTTCATTTACCATAAAATGGCATTTCTCCTAGTTTAATACAAGAATAACTTTTACGTATCTTTCCAATACCATTTCTATGTTCGATAGACATCCTTCGAAACTCTGCCCACATACGGAGAAGTCATCCATAAACACTTCCATAATGTCATCTATAAAGTCAGCAAAGATTGACATCATGCATCTTTGGAATGTGGCAGGTGCATTACATAGTCCGAACGGCATTCGCCGATAAGCAAATGTACCATAGGGACATGTGAAGGTCGTCTTTTCTTGGTCGTCAGGATGAATAGGAATTTGAAAGAATCCTGAGTAACCGTCTAAATAGCAGAAGTATGAGTGTCTAGCCAATCTTTCCAACATTTGGTCAATGAAAGGTAATGGGAAATGGTCTTTACGAGTGGCTTTATTCAGCTTCCTATAGTCGATGCACATTCTACTTCCAGTTACAACCCTTTTCTTTATAGATTCACCTTTTTCATTCTTAACAACTATAACACCTCCCTTCTTTGGAACGACATGTACTGGGCTGACCCATTGACTGTCTGATATCGGGTATATGATTCCTGCTTCTAAAAGTTTTTTCACTTCGTCCTTGACTACATTGCTCAAGATCGGGTTAATCCTTCTCTGATGTTCCCTAGAGGATTTACAGTCTTCCTCCAGCATAATGCGGTGCATACAAATAGAAGGGCTTATTCCTTTAAGATCAGCGATGTTATAGCCTAACGCTGTTGGATATTTTCTTAAGACGTCTAATAGTTTCTTTGTTTCGGTCTGTCCTAAGTCTGCATTAACTATTACAGGTCGTTCGAGAGCTTCGTCTAGGAATTCATACCTTAGATTTTTGGGTAATGTTTTCAGTTCTAGAGTTGGGTTCTTTGGGCAAGGTAGATGATCTGGTGTAAGTGCTAAGCATTCGCTTAGGCTATCATCTTGATAAGGTTCACGCCAGTTATCATCTTCGAAAATTGGAGGTATAGGAATTTTTTAGAATACCTGAATATATGGTCGGTTCCATCTCGATTTCTCTTACGCACTCGTTTATGAAATCTAGTAAATAACATGTGTCGTCTATGGTTGGAGCTTGTAAGAATTGTGTCAAGATAAATTCAACTTTCTCTTCACCAACTTCAAAAGTTAGCCTGCCTCTCTTTACATCTATAATTGCTCCAGCGGTAGCTAGGAATGGCCTTCCTACGATGATAGGAGTAGTAGAGTCTTCTGTAATATCCATGATTATGAAATCAGTAGGGATATAGAATTGTCCTATACGAACTGGGACATTCTCTAGTATACCAACTGGGTATTTAACAGAGCGGATCTTAGTCGGTCTTAATTCTCCCATATCAAGCTTCTTGCAAATGGATAAGGGCATAACACTAATACTGGCTCCTAAGTCGCATAGAGCTTTGTCTATGACGAACTTCCCAATTACACAAGGTATTGAGAAACTACCTGGGTCTTTTACCTTAGGAGGCATTTTGTTTTGAATTATTGCGCTACACTCAGCAGTAAGCGTAACTGTTTCGTTTTCCTCAATCTTTTTCTTATTGGATAGGATTTCTTTTAGGAACTTAGCGTACGAGGGCATCTGGGTGATGGCTTCTGTAAAAGGTATTGTGATGTTTAATTGTTTCAGAAGTTCAACAAATTTCTTAAATTGCCCTGCAGTTTTAGAATTTTTCAATCTTTGAGGGTACGGAATAGGTGGCTTATAAGGTGGTGGAGGCACATAAGGTTTTTCTTTGTCTACATCCTCTTGGTTATAATCTTCCTTTTCCTTGGGTTCACTCTCCTTCTCAGTTGTTTGGTCGTTAGCAGACTTTTGGTACATGGCTGGATTTTGAAGTCTTGGGTCAATGGGTCCATCTAATTCTTTTCCACTTCTCAGTATAACAGCGTTTGCATGTCCTTTAGGATTAGGTTGTGGTTGTCCAGGAAATGTTCCGGCAGGAGCAGCAGTAGGTGCTTGTTGTTGAGCCACTTGGGAAATTTGTGTTTCAAGCATTTTGTTATGAGTGGCCAAAGCGTCTACTTTGTTTGCTAACTGCTTAATCTGTTCACTGGTGTGTACGTTTTGATTTAGGAACTCTTTGTTTGTTTGAGTTTGGGTAGCTATGAAGTTCTCTATCATCAGTTCGAGGTTAGACTTCCTAGGAACATTTGGAGCAGCTGTTGCAGCCTTTTGATAACCTGGTGGTGCAGCAGGTGCTTGACCAGGTGCATACAGTGCATTGTTGTTTTTGTAAGAGAAGTTGGGGTGATTCTTCCAACCAGGATTGTAGGTATTTGCATAAGGGTTTGCTTGAGCATAATTCACTTGATCTGTAGAGGCTCCTGCTAAAACTTGGCATTCAGGGGTAGCGTGTCCAGCTGTTCCACATAATTCGCAGTTTGGTGCTACAGCAGCCACGGTGGTTGTGGGTGTCATGGTCAAGTTGTCTATCTTTTGAGCTATTGCATCTACCTTAGCACGGACGACATCTAGGCTAGATACTTCGTACATTCCTCCTTTCCGTTGGGATTTCTCAACTTGAGTTCTTTCACCTCCCCATTGGTAGTGATTCTGAGCCATGCTCTCGATGAGTTGTTGGGCTTCATCATAGGGTTTATCCATTAGTCTACCACCTGCGGCGGCATCTATTGTCAATCTTGTGTTGTACAAGAGACCATTGTAAAACGTGTGGATAATTAACCAATCCTCAAGACCATGATGCGGGCATATCCTCCTCATATCTTTGTATCTTTCCCATGCATCATATAAAGACTCATTGTCTTTTTGTCTTAAGCTGTTGATTTGGGCTCTCAGCATAGCTGTTTTACTTGGCGGAAAATATCTTGCCAGAAAGACCTTCTTCAAATCTTCCCACGAAGTAATAGAATTTGATGGCAAGGATTGCAACCAAGCCCAAGCTCTATCTCTTAATGAGAAAGGGAAAAGACGTAGTCTTATGGCGTCTGCGGTTACACCATTCGCTTTCACTGTGTCTGCATACTGCACAAACTTGGTTAGATGTTCATTCGGATCTTCCGTTGGGTTTCCAGAAAATTGATTTTGTTGTACAGTAGATAACAACGAGGGTTTTAACTCGAAATTGTTTCGGTTGATAGCTGGAGCGACAATGCTATTGTGAGGTTCTTGTTGAGATGCGGCAGCATAATACTTAAGAGGTCGGTTCTGTGGTGGATCATCCATGTCTAGTTCTGATTCGGAATCTGATTCGGATTCGAGTTTAGGATCTGATTGAGATTCAGGTTCTGATAAAGGAAAAGGGATATCGTGAGCTAAGCAGTATTCTTGGATACGTCTTTTTACAGTAAGAAGACGTTCAGGTTCGTCTGTTGGTCGTACGAGGTCTTTGTCAGAAGAGCGAGTACTTGGAATACAATCAACAGAAAGGGAATTTTGGTTTTTGCCTTAGTCTATACGACGTAACAAAGGAATTACGATGTCGACTTAATTAGTCCCCGACAACGGCGCCAAAAACTTGATCGCGACTTTATGAGTCGAATGAGGGTTACTGCAAGTATACAGTTGTATCGCGTAGTATTAAAAGATTATCGATCCCACAGAGACTAGAAATCGAACGCACCGTTATCTATCGTTACTATGTTTATCTAAGGCTAATCAGAATTTGGGTTTTTAGTTCAAACGGGAAATTAAAGGGAAATTAAAATTTGGGAATACTAGTTATGAATAAGTTATCGATATATAATTCGGTAACCTACGTAGAATTAATTAAACCTAAGCCTGTAGAGATTTATCACCTTATTCATCTGTAGGAGAAACCGGTTTAAAAGCCCTCAACTCACACTCCCGTGGATCTTGCTTCGGACTATACTTCTAAGTCAATACGTCTTCTCTCGCTAGCCCGTACGAGGTTAAAAATACTTTTTGAAAACTAATTAAACTTAATTAACTTTAAAGCGCTTCCGCTGTTTTTAAACCTAATGCCCGATTTCAGCTATCCGGGTAAAGCCTCACACTCCCGTGGTCTCGACTTTAACCTATGTTACCTTTTTACTCTCGTAATAAAAGTTTGGGTTTTATATTAAGAAATCGAAGCCAGAAGAAGGATTGATTATTGATTTTAGCTTAGAGAAAATTAATTCATTTTAGTTACTTCATTATACACCGATAATATCGGTTTAGCTCGACATAATTTGGAAATTAAACGCGAAAGCAAGAAAATAAACAAACACAGACATAATTAAGAAATAAATAAGCAATGCTTGAATTTAATAACGAAACCTGGAATTCAGTAGTAATGGCTATAGCAATCCCTCCACAAATCGGCAGGTTCTTGCTTGAAAGTAATAAATTGCAAGGTTGAAGGCAATGAAACAAAGAAATCTAAAACTAAATTGTAACAGTTCCTCAGTGTGAGAAACTGTCACTTTTGTTCGGTAATGGTTAATAAGGAAATGGAAATGCAATGTAAAAAGAAATGACTAAAGCTTCTGAAAATAAATTGGCAGTAAGACAGTATACTTTGAAAACAGAAATGGCCACCCTCTGTTCTTCGTGAGTGTCTCTATTTATAGGCTCAGCATCAGGTGGAAGTTGGAGAAAAATCAGCCATTCATGCTAACGGTTATCCCATGTTGGACCTAGAAAACTTCGGAGAAAAAGGCATCGTGTGAAACTGCTTCATCTGAGAATTCGTGGTTGAGTCTCTGCATCCAACGTGTAATTTAAGCGCATGACGATCATGGTGATATGTGACGGTCGTGGTGAACTTTGGAACTGCCACGGTCGTGGCACTCCCATGACGATCGTGATATCAGCAAAAATGGGTTTCTTCAATTTTTCTTCTCTTTTCTGCTCTTTTCTTGCATGTTTTGGTTCTTTTCCACATTTAGCATACTTTGACCTGTGAAATATGATTACCTGCAGGAACACTTAAATAATCTCGAGAAAATCGGATATTAGACGAAAAACAGAATAAGAACTAACACAAATCGAAGTAAAAATATGATATAAATTCGTGTTATCACTGGGTGTGAGATGAGGATGGGGTGTACCTAGAAGACATTCCGATGCTAAAGTAAGAATCGAGAGAAAGAAGGGCAAGTACAAAAATATGATTTCTTAGGATGATTTTTGGATACCTGACCCTCTCATTTGAGAGGGTTTATATAATGCCCCTAGCGCGTGGCCAACGGTCCTTATTTTCGGGGCGGAATAATCGTTCCCTGAAGAATAGGTAACTGCCAAAACCTAGCCATTATGACGGGCAAAGGTGCCAAAAACTAGCTGTTGCCACGGGCAAGGACGTAGTTTCGGGCACAAGCGTCATGGCTGTTCCTGGATGAAGGAGCCATGCGTAACGGGCAGAAATGCCGGGGAGGAGCAAATGACCTTGAGACTCATCCGTCCACATGTGCTTGGTAGAAGAGCATAATGGTAAATACTGCCCTTCATCAGCTGGACTTTAGGCAATTGGGCCGTTCTAGGAGTAGAAGTGGATTGGGCCATGCCTAGCCATTGGTCCTGTCCGGAATGGGAGCCCCCCAAGTCGTTGCTCCCGAGCATGGGAGTGATGACTTCAGGATAACTCGCAGCCCCGGGGAACTCTGAAGAGGCTGTTGTTTGTCGACGAGACGGGATTGTCCTTGGGTGCCCAGGGGTGGTAGTGCCTGTAGGATACGTAACATTGGTCAGGCTTCCCGGCATGCGGGGAGACCAACAGTTGAGGTACTCTAAAGAGACGCGACACCACGTGTGCCTCAAGCCTTGTCCAACATTAACTGCGCAATGATGGCTAGGCTAGGGTCATGATGGCAACCCTAGCCGCGTGTGTTCGCGCACGTGCTTTTAGACTGTATATAAAGGAGGGAGAGCTGCTCATTTACGTTTTTGCTTCTCTCTCCTTCTTCATTCTTCTCAGAGAATTTAGCTTGTCGCCGCCGTCAACCACCGTGCCAGCCGCCGTACGCAGCTTCGAGCAACTTCTTCGGTTCTCCAAACTTTCTTCGACCACATAAGTTACCTGATTTCCTCTTTATTTTTAGCTTTTTCACCTTCGTCTAGTTGGAATGCATGCGGTTAGGTAGACTTAGGTGGGACTGTAGCATTTTTTCGGCGTCTGTTGGTGGTAGACGGTGGCCTGGCCATCTTCTGCTGCTGATGAGGTCGCCAGAGCTCCTTAGAGACCCTAGATTTAGGCTGTTTCCGGCGCTATTGCAACGATGAGGCATGTTTAATTGGTGAGGCTACCCAGTTGCTGATGCTCTGGTGGTTTATCTGATGAACATATGAATTTTCCGGTGGAGCTTTAAACGGAGACTGGGTAGTAGGCCGGGGAGATTCCTCATAGCGTATGAGGGGTTGCCTCCGAGCATCTCCTCGTGAGAGACTCTTGTGTTATCTGATTTAGGGCTTAGGTCGGGGACGCAGTCCTCGGCCCTTCGCACGCTCTTTCATTTGACTAGCGGTGGAAGGGTGGATTTGATTTTGCAGTCGAATTCACTTTTGTCCTCTGCTTTTAAGGTGATCGATATGTCCAAGGACAAAAGTGATCGATATTGCACGCTCATAGACTTGTCCAAGGAGAGCTCCTCGGATAGCAGCAATACCGAGGTTTCAAATGCCCCCAGCGAAGCCAGGGAGGATACCGAGCATAATTCCGCGGAGGAATGGACGGTTGCGGAGCCTGCCGAGCACGCATCCACCTTCGCGTCTTATACTGGGGATGTTTTCACTAACGTAGGGCCAAAGGGGGAGTGGAAGGTACACTTCCGCAGTCAAGATGACCGTATCTGCACGGACTACGGGGAGAGGTTCTTAATGTACGAATACGCCTTCAAGGAACTAGGGTTGAGGATGCCCTTTACTGACTTTCAACAATCCATCTTCGTCCACTTGGATTTGGCTTCATCGCAATTGCACCCGAATTCGCTGGTGTTCATCCACACCTTTGAACTGACCTGCAAATTCCTGAAGATAGGAGCCACGTTGCCTTTGTTCTTCACCATTTTCCACCTTCAAAGGCAGGTCTCGGGGAAAATATATGGTTGGGTTTTGCTGAAGCAACCACGGAATCTGTTTAAGCCCTTTTCAAAGTTTATCCGGACCTTGAAGGAGAGGTTCTATGTCATCGAACCTATGTCGGAGAAGGCCCAGGATACCACGTATGCCTGGGTGGTGTCAACGGACGAAGAAGGCAACGATATGTATGACGAGGAGAGGAAGTTGCTGGCGGATAGGGTGTTCAAATTCCCCTTTCATTGGAGTGGGAACCACTTCACTCGGGGTACTGCCCATTATCTCGTCCAACCGGACATGCTGAACGAGCAGGACGTAGCCGGTTACGAGACGCTAGTCAAGTAAGTTAACTCTTTTAGGCTCGCGGAGTGTTGGACGAAGAAGGGGGACCCTATCTTTGCGGATGATGGCGGGCAGAGAGTGGAGTATCGTTACATCAATATAAAGGCGCTCCTAGAGTGCAAGACCCCCGCATATGCTTTTAAATTACTTGGTAGTTTCAGCTTTTTTAACTTGTCCGAATTATGACTTCCCCGGTGGCTAACATGTTCGTTATATTTTTGCAGGTGAGATGCCATTTGCCCACGAGAGGATGGTGAAGAGTGCCATGGCGAGGGGGAAACCTGGTGCGGCCGCCTCGAAGTCTCGGTTTATACAGTGTGCGCTTCCTGCCCAAATTGCTGCGAGGAGCTCTTCACCTGCTCCTACACCTGCCCAGGGGTCTCCAGCTCCCGGGGCTCTGAGATTTCAGCAGACAAGAGTTAGTGAAACGGTGGACCTCAGTCGGGCGGCTGAGAAGGGCAAGTTTGAACTTCCCCCGTGCCTTCATGATAAGAAATTTTTACAGGGGACGTCCCTGGTGGTTCCTCGGGCAGAGTCC
The DNA here is from genome assembly GCA_022829125.1 of Lathyrus tuberosus. NCBI lineage: Eukaryota > Viridiplantae > Streptophyta > Magnoliopsida > Fabales > Fabaceae > Lathyrus > Lathyrus tuberosus. The sequence goes on from JALAZF010000048.1 coordinate 13,574,776, forward strand.
CTCAAGCTTGAGGGTATGGACCGTCCAAGCAAGAGGGCCATGCTGGCGCAGGATGCCTCTCCGTTGGTTCGTGTCCTGGAGATGGCGGCCGTATATGCAGAGGGGGACTCTTCCTCTGAGTTTGAACTTAAGAAAGCCCAGGCGACCATAGAATCCCTGGAAGAGACAACGAGGAAGGCTAGGGAGGAGGCCAAAGCTGCCACTGACGCGAGGAAGAAATTCGACGAGGAGGTTATCAGGCTAAGAGGGAAGAACGACACTCTGGTTACGGAGAAGAATGCTACTGAGGAGTTGATCGAGCAAACGAAGGCTGTTTCGGCCCCGACTGAAGATGAGCCTGAGGACGTGAAGTCGTTGAGGACTAGAGTCGAGCTTGTCGCTCGTCTTATATGGTCAGAGGACGATGTCATCGCCATTGGGGAAGAGTCGTTCAAGAATTTTGTGGTCCAACTCTGCCTAGTGAACCCAGAGGTCCAAATCTCCATGGAGGGTACCAACTTCTTGGGCCACATCGAGAATGGCAAGATAGTTACTCCGAATTTCTTCAACATTGGCTACGAGCATGCCCAGCTTTTGAACGAGGAGAACCAGCGGCCCGAGTCCAACACCGGGAGCCTGAGCAGATGCAGGAATGAAATCGGTTTTCTCTATTTTGTTGTAATGTATCTGGCATGCGTGCCATGTTTTGATGTAATTTATTGTTGTTTGGGGGCGTGGCCCCTGCGGTTTGTAATATGCACACTTGTGGTCCTTGTGGCCACTTAAATTAAATGTATGTATCCGGCCGTCGTGGCTGGTTTTGTATGTTGTATACTTGCGAATGGCTTTCTTTGATTATTTTTGCTAAGTGTTATATCTTTGCGTGTGTTCCCGTAATAGGGATCACTTTGATTTACTTAACGTTTCAGGGAATTTCTCGATTTAGATGTGTTCAATAGTGAGGGGGACTGGTTAAACGACCTGGGAATTTTTGGGCGAGATAGCGGAGCTCAGGTCGCGTTTGAGGCCTGAGTTGGCAGCGTGAACCTCCCATCGCGAGCTGGGTGTTCTGCCTATCGTGGTACTTTGACGACGGCGGGCTCGATTGAGGAACCGATGTCGGGCAGGGACCTGGCTCTTTCCTGAGTGGGGTCCTGCCTTGGCTGGCATGCACCGCTTGCACCTAGGCGTGCATCGTGGTCGGGATGTTATGGTTGTCGTTTTGACGAAGCAAACCGACAGTTAGGGCCTTAGCTATAGTATTGCTTTAGCTTTTCGGCATTCAATCGTCGAGCAAGTTCTTCCCCGTTGAGATGTTCTAGGTAGTAGGCCCCATTCTCCGTTTTAGCTCAGACACGATAGGGTCCTTCCCAGTTAGCAGCGAGTTTGCCTTCTCGAGAGACTTTGTGGTTCGTTCTCAAGACAAGGCTGCCCACTTGGAACTCTCGTCATATTACTTTGGCGTTATATCGGATGGCAATTTTTTTTTAACGAGGCTTCACGGAGAGCTACCCCTGACCGGACTTCTTCGACGAGATCGAGCTCCTCTCTTAGTGCCTCGTCGTTCATTTCCTCGTCCAGGGGTGACTCGGTCCTCCTGGATGGTACGTGTACTTCAATGGCGATTACAGCCCCGGTCCCATAGGCCAGGCGAAAAGGAGTTTCCCCGGTTGAAGAGTGTGGAGTCGTGCGGTATGCCCAGAAGACGTTGTGCAGCTCATCGAACCAAGCCTTCTTCGTTTCCTCCAGCCACTACTATGAAAATACCATTTAACGACGCCAGGTTTACCACAGTTTCGTATCCCACCGTTGTAACAGGATTAAAAATTTATAACACCATATTTAACGACGGTTGTACTACATAACCGTTGTAATATAAGCTGTGTAACAAGCTTCGATTCCCAGCTACTATATTTCTTTTCCATATTTTTACATTTTAAACACGCTTGTATTAAAACACCGTTGTAATACATGTATCAAGCTTCGATTCCCAGCAACTGTATTTTTTGTCATATTTTTAAATTTTAAACATATATTTTATTTCTTTTAAACATCTATTTTATTTCTTTTGTTAGTGTTTTTAATTGAAAGAGAATAAAACTGTAAGAGATGAGCATATATAAAATAACATTTTATTAAGATTCCATTAAGAAGAGTACATTGATAATCATTTTACAAATATTTATCAATATCAGATCCCATTGCTGCAAATGCATCTTCATAATCTAGACATCGCTCCTCACTCCCCTCATCGGAATCATAATAAATCATCCTCCTTTTCTTCTTTATCTTCTTCTTCTTCAGCTTCTTCTTCTTCTTCTTCTTCTTCTTCTTCTTCTTCCTCACCCTTAAGGCATCCCTGACGTTGGCCGATGGTTGGACCTCCTCATTTGACGCCGAACGTTCCTCATTGGTGATGTTTCTAGCATTCTCATTTGTAGAACTCATTGTTACGAAGAATATATTATGAAGAAATGTTAAGTTGTCTATTTATAGATGAGGTTGAAGATGAAAAGTCTGATAGTTTAATGCTTGCAATGATGATTACTTGTAAACCGTTCATATTCTGGAACGATATTTTCTTGTAAACCGTTCATATTCTCTATCTTGGGAATAAGGGTTATAATATTACAATAGTTAGAAGTAATGACCGTAGCGATATCCCTTATAATCCAGGCGTAAATTTAGAAAAATGTTGTTGCCTAGGGTCGAACCTTGTACCACGTATAAAGGGTATCGCTACGGTTAATTTAACTAACCGTTGTGATATTATTAAAATAATATATACTTATCATTACGGTTATTTAAGAAAACCGTTGTGAAATATTTACCTATATAAGGGAATTAACTTTCCCTTATTGACAGTAGCGCCGTTTCCTTCACAGCGAAACCCTAGCACCCATTTTTTCTCTACATTTTTGGCAGCAAACTTCATCTATTTTTAGAATCCGCGAAAAGAAATACAAGAAGTATGAAGCTTTTGATTTAAGCTTCTTCCTCGTATTTTTTCTTGCAGAAATTTAAAACTAGATGAACATGGCGATGATGCTGGCGGTAGCAAGCGTAATGTACATATTGTTTATGGAAAATAAGGTATTCTTCTACTTCAATCTTTTTGTTAGATAATTCTCATTATCTCGTTTGCTTCATGTTGCTTTTGTTGATTGTTCTCATTTTGCGCCGATTCCACTTCAATGCTTCACAAGCAAGGTGAACTTCATTGTAATGGTACAGTCCCACTTCTTAGGGTTTTGTTTCAACTTTTGCTTAGCTTCCCACTTCTTAGGGTTTGTTTCAAATTTTTCTTGTTTTGTTTTGAATACTAACTAATTTTCTTCATTGCTTCCCACTTATAGGGTTTGTTTCACATGGTGATGATGATGGTGGTACATATATATATGAATTCATTCTGATAAGGTACATATATATGAATTCATTCTGATATTGTACATGAAATTTAGTTTATTATATACTATGTATATTGTTTGTTTTACTATCCTTTTATTGAAAATGCAATCAGTTAACTAGATATAGAAACCTATAATCTAAAAATTAAGATGTATTTGAAAACCAACCATTATCATGTCAATGTTTTTCGAATCGCATCCATTTCATTCAGCACATTGTATGTTCCTCAACATAAAATTTATGGTTCAATGGTCTGTTTGCTTCAATTCATCGATATCTTTTATTATAGTTTACCTCTACATCGCCAAAAATCATCATGGTTGTTAAGATCATGATTGTTATGATGATAAAATCGCGATAACTTTTGGCGATGTAGAGGTAAACTATAATAAAAGACATCGATGGATTGAAGGGAACAGACCATTGAACCATAAATTTTATGTTGAGGAACATACAATGTGTTGAATGAAATGTATGCAATTCGAAAAACGGTGGTGTGTTTAAGTTGGTTTTCAAGAAAAGTTTAATTTTCAAATTATATAGTTCTTTACCTATTTTAATGGTTGTATTTCTTTAATTAGGTGTATGGTAAAACAAGCAATATACATTTGTATTTAATAAACTAAGGATATATTTAACAACGGTTGAAACTAATAGTCGTTGTGATAGTTAATATATATTACAACGGTTGAAATCCATAACCGTTGCAATATAACGCGCACATTCCAGAATACAACAACGGTTTCCAAACCGTTGTAGAAACAGCGAACATACAACGATAATCTATATAACAATGCCTTCGCCCGCGTCATTATATGTCATTCCCAACCGTTGTTAAATGGGTTTTTCGTAGTAGTGAGCCTTCGCTTGAGGCCTCGAAGGATTACTCGATTTGGTGCTTCGGCTTGCCCATTAGTCTGGGGATGTTTGACGGATGCGAAGTGTTGTTTCGTGCCCAGCTGAGCGACGAAATCCTGGAACTTCCTATCTGTGAACTGTATCCCGTTGTCCGTGACTATTGCTTGGGGGATGCCAAAGCGCGCGAGGATGTTTCGTTTGTAGAAATGAAGTATGTTAAGGGATGTTATCTTGGCTAGAGCTTCCGCTTCTATCCACTTTGTGAAGTAATCAACGCCTACTATTAAGTATTTGTTCTGGTTTGATCCTACTACGAATGGCCCTAGGATGTCCAGGCCCCACCAGATGAATGGTCACGAAGAGGACATAGCTTTGAGCTTGTTAGGTGGAGCTAGGTGCATGTCCCCGTGTCGTTGGCATTTATCGCACTTCTTCACGTGCTCCTTAGCATCCTGCTGCATGGTTGGCCAATATATCCTGCTCGGAGGGCCTTCCGGGCGAGGGATCTCCCGCCGAGATATTGGGCGTTGATTCCTTCATGGATCTCATGTAGGACGTGGGTGACCATCTCCTCCTCGACGCATTTGAGCAATGGGAGGGAGAACCCTCGTATGTAAAGTTTATCTTCGACCAGAACGTAGGAACAGGCCCTGCGCCTGATCGTGCTGGCCTCCTTGGGGTCGGACGGAAGTTCGTTCTTAGCGAGGTAGTTGTAAACTGGGATCATCTAGCAGTTGCTGTCGCCGATTACCTGTACGTCGAGGGTCGAAGATGCCCTCTCGATACTTGGTCAAGGAAGTACCTCCTGGATGACAAACTTGTTCCTGGCCTTTTTCCTCGTGCTCACCAGTTTGGATAACACATCTGCCCTGACGTTATGTTCGCGGGGAACATGCTTCACCTCTACAGCAGCGAATTTTGTTATCTTCTCTTTGACCAAGGCTAAGTACTTGGACAAGCTTTCGTTTTTGGCAAGTATTCTCCTCGAACTTGGAGGGCCACGAGTTGCGAATCTGTGCAGATGACAACCTCCTCTGCCCCTAGATCTTTGGCCAGGCGCAAGCCGATGAGGAAGGCTTTGTACTCGGCCTGGTTATTAGACGTGGGGAAGGATAAGGTGAGCGACACTTCTACTATGATTCCCTCGTCGCTTTCCAAGATGATGCATGCCCTGCTTCCCGTCGGGATGGATGTTTCGTCTACGAAAATGGTCCAATTGCATGTTCCTCGGGTAGGGGAATCCGAGAATGTAATCTTCGCGACAAAGTCAGCCAGAGCCTGGACCTTGAGGGCTTTACTGCTTTCATACTGAATGTCAAATTCGGATAGCTCTAACGACCATTTGAGCATTCTGCCGGCCATATCGGGTCACCCCAGTAGTTGTTTCACAGGCTGATCTGTTCGGACTACGATCGTGTGGGCCAGGAAGTAGTGTCACAGTCTTCTTGCGGCGTTGGTGAGGGCCAGCGCTACCTTCTCTATCTGTTGGTATCTCAGTTCTGGTCCATGCAATGCCTTGCTGGTGAAATATATGGGCTTTTTCCCATCCGGTGTCTCATGGATAAGGGCGGCGCTTACGGCCTCGGTTGCCACGGCGAGATATAGGTACAACATTTTGCAGTTGTCGGGTTGAGAGAGGACTGGCGGCTCTGACAATGCTCTTTTCAGATGGAGGAGAGCCTGGTCGCATTCCTCCGTCCATTCAAACGCTGCCTCCTTTTGGAGGAGTTTGAAGAAGGGCAGGGCATGCTGGGTAGATTTGGCCACAAAACGAGACAAAGACATGAGCATCCCATTGAGGGACTGGATGGATTTCTTCGAGTTTGCGTTAGAAGTTCGGAGAATGCCCTGCACTTGTCAGGGTTGGCCTCGATTCCTCGCTCTGTCAGATAGAAGTCGAGGAACTTGCCCGCCCGTACTCCGAACGTGCACTTTTCTGGGTTGAAACACATCCGGAATTTCCTGGCATGTTCGAAGACTTTTCTTAAGTGGGTCGTGTGATCAGTTTCCTCGTGAGATTTTACGATCATATCATCCATATATACTTCGAGTATGTCACCTATTTCTCCCCGGAAGACCTTGTTCATCATCCTCTGGTAGGTCACGCCGCCGTTCTTTAGGCCTAAGGGCATTACGTTGTAGTAATAATTGCCTAATTTGGTCATGAAGGCCGTGTATTTTTTATCGCTCATTGCCATTTGTTAGTTCTATTATTGGCAGCAATTTTGGTAAAACAATGTGGGTGTTCAAGATGTCAAGTCTGATGTCTTAACATGTGCTTCTAACATTCTGCATGTGGGGTGTTGTTTGGTATTGCAGTTTTTGTGCATGATGTCAAGACTGATGTCTTAACATCTGTTGACAGAACATCATGTTCAGTCTGTTATTTGTTTTAGGGCTGCGTGTTAATTATTATGTTTTGAGAGATCCTGTTTGAGAAATTGCAGGCGAAATTCTTGGAGAAGATTTATTCATATGCAATCGTTTGTTTCTATATTTAGGGCGAAAAGATTTGAAGATAAAATCTGTTTTTATTGTGCATCAAATCTGAGTTTTTCACAGAGCCCAAGTCCAAGAATCTGTTTCTATTAAAAGGAGTCTCAACCCTACTTGGAAAAAACGAAGACTAGAGATTAAAGACTGAGTGTCAAGTGTTAGGGTTTGTGTTTTTGTCTGTTATTTATGAGCCATTCATTCATCTGTTTTGATGTTTGAATTGGACTGATTTAGTTGAGTTGTAATTTGTCCACTCAAAGCTTTTAAGCACGAGTGTATTGTTCTTGGTTGAAGCTTTTAAGCAAGATCAAGTTATTGTCATTGAAGTGTGTCTTCTACTTTCTTTATTGTAAGTTGTTATCACTGTTGTGATTGAGAGGAAGGAGAGAGGTGTCTCATATCTAAGAGTATCTTAGATAGAAGTGTCATTGGGTAGTGATTAAGTGAGTAGATTGTCAATTGGTGTGTTGGTTGTAGAGTCTATGAATTGATACTACGAATAGTGGACTTCCTTCCTGGCTTGGTAGCCCCCAGACGTAGGTTGTTAGACCGAACTGTGTGAACAATTCTCTATATTTATTTATTGCTTTTATGTGCTATTACTTTTACTTTCTTGTTCATATAGCAGATATTGATGTTGTGACGTCTCACTCGACATCACATATCTGATACCAGAATTTCAATTGGTATCAGAGCAGGCATCCTGCTCTGTATCTGGGTGAGATCTAGGGCTGTTACTTTCTGGTGCAATGGACAAGGAGAGTGGTGGATTTGTGAATAGACCCCCTATTCTAGATGGGTCAAATTATGACTATTGGAAACCTCGCATGGTTACTTTTTTGAAGTCTTTAGACAGCAGGGCTTGGAAGGCTGTTTTGAAAGAATGGAAACATCCTGTCATTGTGGGAGAAGATGGTGTGTCAAAGCTGAAACCTGAAGAGGAGTGGACCAAGGAAGAAGATGAACTTGCTCTTGGGAATTCTAAGGCCTTGAATGCCTCATTTAATGGTATTGACAAGAACACTTTCAGGCTGGTCAACACATGTGAAGTGGCTAAGGAGGCTTGGGATATCCAGAAAAAGGGGTTGTATATCACTTGGTCTGATGAGGACACTGAAAGTGAAAATGAATCTGCCAAGCATATCAGAGCAATGACTGAAATATGTGAGTCTGAGGATGATTCAAGTGATGGAGAGATTACCTATGAGGAACTAGCTGCATCATATAGAGAGCTATGTATCAGAAGTGAAGAAGTGTGTCAAGAAGGGGAGAAGCAAAAGGAACTTATAATCCAACTAAAGGCTGACAAGGCTGAACTGGAAAATGAAGTCAGTTTGCTGAAATGCAACCTTGATCAAATGTCCAAATCTCTCAGAATGTTGAACAGTGGAACTGACACTTTGGATGAAATCCTTCAAGCTAGAAAGATGGCCGGAGATATGACAGGGCTGGGATTTGATGGCAATAAGAAGAAACCCATTTCAGATGCTAGTTCATCTGGACTTAAACATAACATGTCCCATCAGATGTCTCAACATCATGGGAAAATTCATGTTTCTGGACCTAATCATTTTGTGCCTCAACATCATGGCAGAAGACAGCCTCAACATCATGGCAGAAGACAGCCTCAACATCATGGGAGAAGACACCCTCAAGGGAGAAGACATCCCAACCATTTCAGAGGACGATTTCAAAGATGGAGATGTCATTACTGTGGAAGGTTTGGTCACATAAAGCCTTTTTGCTTCAGACTGCATGGATTTCCTGAGCCTGATCCTCAACCTAGAACAAATCAAAGCATTCATACAAATGGAAAATAATGGTTTCCCAAGGTTACTGCTAACAGCTTGATAGCTCACATGTCTCTAAGAGATTCTACCATAGGAGATTGGTATTTTGATAGTGGATGTTCTAGACATATGACAGGTGACAAGAACTGTTTGGTGGATATCAAATCTTACTTCACAAGTTATGTGACTTTTGGTGATGGAGCAAATGGAGAAATCAAAGGGATTGGAAAGTTGAACTGTTCAGAAGTTCCTAATCTTGATAATGTGCTGCTAGTGAAAGGATTCATAGTCAACTTGATAAACATCAGTCAACTGTGTGATGAAGGGTTCAAGGTCAACTTCACAAAATCTGAATGTTTGGTTACTAATGAAAAGGGTGAAGTAACCATGAAGGGTGTCATATCTCTAGCAAGATGTCATGACATTACACTATGACATCCTGAGCATATTGATCAGAAGTCTTGTGGAAGATAATGTGATAATTTTGAAACTTGTTGTCGCTGAAAGAAAATTGGCTGAGACTGTGGATGCAAGTAAGTTTGAATTCTTAAGAAGAAAATTGGGACTCCATATTTGTGAAGACTTATAGCAATTAAAGGCGTGTGGGAAAATCTTTTTGATTTTTAAAAGTCATTTACTGTTTTGTGGAAATATCATTAATTTCCTTTTATGTTTCCAAAAGCAGCCCACATATCTTAGGTAATCATTCCAACATATTGCTCCCACACGCAACATACGTCTTACACCTTATTTGCTTTGCTCGTTCATCTTCCTTCTCAGTGAAAGAAATCCTTCTGCTCCTAACCCCACCCTTTGCAAGATTTCTACAATGTCTCAACAACGCTCCTCATCTTCTTCCAAGCAAGAATCTGAACAAACTCCCACGAATCCTAGGTTTTCTTCTGATGATGTTCATACTGATGTGGTTCTTGATGTTGCACCTCTTTCTATGATTTCCCCTCCTAAAGCTAAGAAGACTAGACCCAATAAGCTGCATGCAAGAAGCTCCAAATGAACTCCTGCAGGTAACTCTTCTGATTCCTCTAAGAATAAAAAATATGATGATAGCTCTGTTCGTAGCATAGTTACTGGTCTCTTGTATGGAGACAATGGGATTCCTGGAATCACTATTCCTATGTCCCATGAGGATCAAGGAAAGGAAGAAGTCTTCTCTATTGATAGAAGTGTGGATAGGATTGTCTCTAGGGTTCTGGATGAAGGGTTTGTCGTTGCTGGGATCTCTAAGCCCCTTACTCAAATTTGTGCCTCTCATACTTCTGAGGCTAATCAAGAAGGTAGTCATCAAACTGGGTCATCTGGTAATGATAAAGATGGTTCAGAAGATAAACTTCAAAAGCTGGCTACCTCAGTTCTGAAGGATGCAGGAAATGATGTTGAACCTGATGTTGGGACATCTACTGCTGAGAGAAGTTCCCCTAACAAGTCTGATGCTTCAGGTCTTAAAGGAAAGCAGAATGTTAATGATGAAGATATTGTGAATCTGGTTGATGTTCCATCTGATAATGATCTGATTGCAAGTGTACACCCTGGCATTGCTAAAAGGTTGAAATCAAGAAAAGGGAAAGCTGTAGATTCACCTTCAAAGGTGAGAACTAATATCAGTAAGAAGAAGACTCCTGTTGTAGGACCTACAAAGTCTTGGAGCAAAGTGTCTATCTCTTCCAAAAAGAGGAAGATCAGGATTGAGTCTGACTCGGACTATGATGTTGAGGATGATGTCCAGGACATCACTCATGTGAAAAAGCCTATTGTGAGTAGAACTGCTGATAAAGTTCCTGATGCTCCACTAGATAATGTATCTTTTCATTTTGTTGTTAGTGTGCAAAAATGGAAGTATGTTTATCAAAGAAGGGTTGCTATGGAAAGAGAACTAGGTAGAGATGCTCTTGAGATGAAGCAGGTTATGGAATTGATCAATTATGCTGGGTTAATGAAGACTGTGTCTAGTTTTTCAAAATGTTATGATATGTTTGTCAAGGAGTTCATTGTGAACATCCCTGGAGATATTACTGATAGCAGAAGTGTGGATTTTAGAAAGGTTTATGTAAGGGGTAGGTGTATTGAGTTTTCTTCTACTGTTATTAACAGATACTTGGGAAGGAGTGATCAAGCTGAGAGTGAGTTGGAGGTCACTGACAATCAGATTTGCAAGGAGATTACTACAAATCAAGTGACTGCATGGCCTTTGAAGGGAAAATTGGCTGCTGGACTTCTGAGTGTTAAGTATACTATACTGCACAGGATTGGAGCTGCCAATTGGGTTCCTACCAATCATAAGACTACAATCTCTGTTGGGTTGGGAAAGTTCATCTTTACAGTTGGAACCAAGAAGGATTTTGATTATGGTTCTTATATTTTTTATCAAACAGTCAAACATGCTGGAACAATGGCTGTGAAATTGCCAATTGCTTTTCCATCCTTAATCTGTGGAATTATTTTAAATCAACATCCTGGGATTTTGGCTGCTGCAGATATTGCTTGCAAAAGGGAGTTTGTATTGTCTCTCCACAACAAACTCTTTGCAGGACAACATGTTCCTGATATTGTTTCAACATCTGTAACTGTTGACAACAAGAACAACACCAAAGATGAGTTAATCAGTGAGTTGAAGGCGATTTGCAAGGAGCTGGAAATAGTGATCAGCATAAATACTGCTAGGAAGATGAAATTAGAGGCCTTGATCAAAAGTTTGGAACAGGTTGAAGATGATGGGGGAAGAGGAAGCTGATACCTCTAGTGAGGAGACTGATGATCTTGAATGACTTGTTTCTGGGTCTACATCTGGTTTTGAAAAGGACTCGACTATAGACTGTTGGTGGTGTTGCTGGTGTTCTTTGGTGGTTCTTTTGTTTTTTTTCTATTGTTAGTTTTTTTTGGTGCTTGTTATGTAATCTGAATACCTTGGATATTGGTTCCTATGCTCTTATATGGTTATCTTGACTGGATGTTCCATGACATGTTTTGACATGTGTTGCATACTGTAGCTAACAAGGGAGAGCTAATTTGACTGACTGGTAGCTAGTATGACTAACTGTGAGTTGTGATGGGGAGTTCTTGATACTGACTGACTATTTTCCTATCTCTGTTTTTTTTGTCCAATTGTGGGTAAAAAGGGGGAGAGAAGAGCCTAGTTGTTGAGAGTTGTGTTTTCTTGGCTTGAGGGGCAGTTTGAGTTTTTATTGGTGTGCTTCTGTTGTTTTTATGTTCAGTGTTAACTCAGAATGTTAGATTTGTTTGAGTGGTGTGTTTCTGGTGCAGGTATCTCTGATGTGTGCAGATATTATTTTAGCCAAAATTAGCCAAAGGGGGAGATTGTTAGTTCTGTTATTGGCAGCAATTTTGGTAAAACAATGTGGGTGTTCAAGATGTCATGTCTGACGTCTTAACATGTGCTTCTAACATTCTGCATGTGGTGTGTTATTTTGTATTGCAGTTTTTGTGCATGATGTCAAGACTGATGTCTTAACATCTGTTGACAGAACATAATGTTCAGTCTATTATTTGTTTTAGGGTTGCATGTTAATTGTTATGTTTTGAGAGATTCTGTTTGAGAGATTGCAGGCGAAATTCTTGGAGAAGATTTATTCAGATGCAATCGTTTGTTTCTATATTTAGGGCGAAAAGATTTGAAGATAAAATCTGTTTTTATTGTGCATCAAATCTGAGTTTTTCACAGAGCCCAAGCCCAAGAATCTGTTTCTATTTAAAGGAGTCTCAACCCTACTTGGAAGAAACGAAGACAAGAGATTAAATATTGAGTGTCAAGTGTTAGGGTTTGTGTTTTCGTCTGTTATTTGTGAGCCATTCATTCATCTTTTTTTATGTTTGAATTGGACTGATTTAGATGAGTTGTAATTTGTCCACTCAAAGCTTTTAAGCACGAGTGTATTGTTCTTGGTTGAAGCTTTTAAGCAAGATCAAGGTATTTTCGTTGAAGTGTGTCTTCTACTTTCTTTATTGTAAGTTGTTATCACTGCTGTGATTGAGAGGAAGGAGAGAGGTGTCTCATATCTAAGAGTATCTTAGATAGAAGTGTCATTGGGTAGTGATTAAGTGAGTAGATACTGGTGTGTTGGCTGTAGAGTCTATGAATTGATACTACTAATAGTGGACTTCCTTCTTGGCTTGGTAGCCCTCAGATGTAGGTTGTTAGATCGAACTAGGTGAACAATTCTCTGTGTTTATTTATTGCTTTTAAGTGTTGTTACTTTTACTGTCTTGTTCATATAGCAGATATTGATGTTGTGACATCTCACTCGACATCACATATCTGATACCAGAATTTCACCATTGGTATTTGATTGTAGCCCGAATAGGCGTCCATGAATGATAATAGTTTAAAATCGGCAGAGTTGTCAACAAGTTTATCAATATTAGAGAGGGGGTAGGCATCTTTTGGGCATGCCTTATTAAGATAAGTATAATCCACACACATTCTCCATTTGCCATTATATTTTTTCACGAGTACAACGTTGGACAACCAAGTGGTGTACTTGGCTTCCAAGATAAATTCTGCCTCGAGAAGGTCTTTTACGGCTTGTTCGGCAGCCTCCGTTTTCTCTGGAGACTGCTTCCTCCTACGTTGTGCTACTGCTTTGACGGCGGGGTCAATCATGAGTTGATGGCAGGCAACGAAGGGATCTAAGCCGGGCATCTCCGCGGCACTCCAGGCGAACAAGTCTGCGTTCTCTCAAAGGTAGGCTTTGAGTTATTTTCGTGCGATGTCGGGGAGATCGGTCCCTATCTTTACTCCCTGCTGAGGATCGTCGCCGAGTAGGAAGAGCTCGAAGTCACCATCCGGGATAGGGCGCATCGGATGGGAGTTGTTACTGGTCGGGGCAGATGAGCTGCTCAGGCCGGCCTGGTCCTCCTTCTGGTCATCTTCGGCGAAGCGGCTGTCGAGGTCGACGGAGTCGACGTGAGGCAGTGGCTTGGCTTTATCTGAGCTGCTTAGCAAGGCTGGCTTGTTGGACGTCTTCGGCTTGGAAGCGATGGTGTTGAGTCCCTTGGTGGCTGCTTCGAAGCATCGGCGCGCAGCTTCGATGTCTCCGTGTAATGTAGCGACCATACCTTTTGAAGTGTAATACTTCATTTTGAGATGGACGATGGATGGCTCAGCGACTAGCTCGGCCAAAGTTGATCGCTCAAATATGCACTGATAGAGGGACGGGCAGTCGATTACCAGGAACTGCACTTTAATGGATCTGGTTGTCTCTACGGATCCGAAGGTCACGATCAACTCGACGTACCCCCAGGGTTTCGTGACCGACCCATTGAAACCCTGGAGGTCGGAACCCACATAGAGAGTGAGGTGCGATTCGTCCAGCTGGAGAGTTGAGAACAGCTGTGAGTACATAATTTCCACCGAGTTGCCTTGGTCGACCAGAATCCTGCAAACATCAAAATTGGCCATCTGGGCTCGAACGAGCAGTGGGATACTGTCACATCCCAAATTTGTCCTACCTGTGTATAGTTTTCATCTGTACAAATCCATCCACTAATAGTTAATCAGAAAAATCCAAAAAAAAACGTGTTGCTTTGTGTAGTCAGGAAAAAGCGTGCTACAAGATTAAGGCCAGGGTTGTTTGATTTAAGTGATGTGGGACTAAAGATTCAGTTAGGGTTTGTGCAAATTCAGTTCAGTTGGTGTTTGGGTCAGGTTATTAGGCTGTGAAAAGTCAAGTGCTTTAATGATTGAGGATCATCAATGACTGGTTCATTTTTTTAATCAGGATTTTCACAGTGAAGTTCATCAGGGTTTATTTATGATTCAGAGCTTCTGAGACCGAGGTTGATTGATTGAATTTCTTGAGAACAATTCATCCATAATCCATTTAGAACCAATTTTATCCATTATTCATTATCCAATTCATATCCATCTTAACTATTCACAAAAATCCATTCAAAATCCACATTCTCCATCCCCATTTCTATTCATCATATTTCTATTCACAAAATCCATTTTTCAATATCCATGTGTTTGTCCTTTTCTTATCCAAATATTCTTTTTTCCATATTCATAAATCAAATTCCATTCCAATTATCCAAGTCTATTTCAAATATCCACGTCTGCAACCCATAAATATCCATTTTACAAATTCTAAACCTTTTTTTATTTTATCCATTTTTGTTTCTATCCAATTTTAATCCAACCATCAATATCCACATTTTAACCATTTTTATCCATTCTTTCTAAATAATTCTCAATTACCAAAATTCATACACCAAAGTCCATTTTCATTAAAAAAATTACAAAGTGAAGTGCCACAATAAAGGTCCATCTACATTAGAGATTACAAGATAATAATGATAAACTCCAAGCCATTTTTACAACCTTCCCATTACCAATTCACAAAACAACCTATTTCCAATTTTCACCCACACAAACCTTCACGCCACTACCTGTAGAACGGCAAATCATCAGCAGCAACAACATAATTGAAAAATCACAAAATTCAACAACAGAAAAAAAAAAAACCAATAATCTCCATGTGCAAATTATGCATCGCACCACATACCATACACAAACCATCAAAAATCTCTCCACATATACACCTGCAGCAAAAAAACAAAAATATGATTCACATCCCAACCTTTACTAATTTTCACCATGACCCCACAATGGATCAACACACAACGCACCCTCACCTCCACATGATACACAACATAAAAAGAAAAAAGAAAAGCAATTCTGAGTCATGTAATACCTACAGCAGAACAGGTAGAAAAGTCAAATAATTTTCATCAGGACCTACACAATTCAAAACAGCAGCAACCTTCAAACTGTACCTGCAAAATAAAAGACCAACCTTCACCATACAACCATGATTTACTACACAACAGCCAGCGCACCTCACCATAATCCTTTCCCACACCAAACAATACTGATCTGCAAAAAATCAGATCCCAAACTGGTCCCGTATAACATTTCTTTCGCAACATCAATACGCGCCTTGTAATAATTTCAGTAAACCAACCAAGCCACTTTTCCAAAGCTAATCACACACAAAATTAACCAAAACTGTTCCCTGCGAACGCGAGTCATTCCACACCCCATTTTCTTCCTCAACCTGTACGGGAATGGATTCAAAATCAATTCGTACGATTCAAATATCCAGCTCATCATTTCCTTTCCTCAATTCATTCCCCATAATACCCTCTTCAACTCCTATAAAATCGACCATGCTCTCACTCTGTTTCGGGGCCCTAGCCGCCACAATCACCTTCAACTTTCATCAAACCTTCGCACCCTTTTTCGTCGTGAGTCACGGAAATACTCACCGCCTCCATCTGTTGAACATCAAACAACAACCGAAAACCACACCACTGCCGCCTCCATTCTTACCCGCGAGTAACCCTTCAAACTTCCAAAACCCAACAACCATTCAACCTCCATTCCCAAATAAACACAACCTCAAACATCCTAAAATCATCTTCCAAATCAAACATAACCCCAAAACCTTTTTTACCCAAAATCGGAACAAAATCAAACCAGAATAACAGAACAGAAGAAGAACGAGATAGGGTAGAAGAGAGAGTGAATCACAAAATCAAGCCAACCAAATACAAACCTTCTGACCTGAATCCAAAATTGAGACCAAGCGAATGACTCATGGCGAAGGAAACTGAGATGAGCAAGACGAAGGTTGAAATCACGCAGAGAAGGTTGAGAACATCTTTGTGTTGTTCTGTTTTGACCCAGTGTAACCTTAAGCTCTACTTCTTCTTTTTAATGTGATGATGAATCTAACGTCTGAGTGTGTGTTTTTTTTTTCGTTTGTTTTAGAAAATGATTTTGTCTTGGAGGTGATGGTGTTGTTTTTGGATCCTCTTTAATCGTGCATTTTCTTTTCCTTTTTTATATGATTGTAAAAAAAACAAAAAACTGATGGTTGTGTCCTTCTTTAAATATTCACCCTTCTTTTATTCTTTTTTGGTGTGTAGGGATGATGGGCTTAAACCCAAAGGATTCCCATTTATTTGTGCACATATATTGCTGATGATGCACCCCTCGTTTATTCTTTCAGTTTTTTTTTTTAATTTGTTTTTTATTATTTGTTTATATAGTAAGTCTTCATTACTTGTTTTGTTAGAAATTAATTCGAATTTTTAATCCTTGATGTATTTATTTTCTTTCTCATGTTTACATTTCTATTTTGATTTTCATCTTTAAGTTTCATTTTCGATTCCATTTCTATTTTACGTTAGGGCCAATGATATCAAAAATATCATGATTTGTGGATTTATTTCAAATAGATCTATAAATTTTGATTTATATGAGGCCTGCTATTTATTTATTATTACTTCGATTTATTTTGTTCATTTTGGGTCAATGAAAACCAAGTATAAAGATTATCGATTTTTCGATTTAAAATCTTAATAAAGATGAGACCTTTCTTAGTTTTTTGATTTTTTATGTCTATTTCGATTTATACTTTTTGTTTGGTCCATGAAAGTCAAAAATCGTTGATTATCGATTTCTCGATTAAATTCCGATTAAGACGAGACCAATTTTATTTTATGTCAATATTATACCTTGTTCATATTATCTCGATTATATTATTCATACTCTTGTCATATTGTTCATATCCATATTCATATTTGTCTAATCATTTTCATTTGTTCACCTTTAATAAAAAAACACTAAAAAATATCGAAACCCTAAAACAATAACTAATGGACTGTTGATTATGATGATCATTTGCTTGGCGCTTGTTCAAGGTTTAGTTTAGGACACTTCTCACACACACGGCTTTCTCTTGGGCTACCTTACAACGAGACCCTTTATTTCATGTCAACACTTGTATTTTACATATACCCCTCTCCCATTACGATGTACGCATTTATTATTGCTTTGATGTGGTTTGTTTACTGGGAGCACCCCTAGGGACTAGCATAGGCAACCTATTTTCAAACTAATTCTCGATTCATCGTCGAGCCATTTTCATAGGAAACCCATTTTTAAACTAATTCTCGAATCGTCGTCGAGCCATTTTCAAACAAACCATTTTCAACCAAACCCTCGATTCGTCGTCGATCCATTTTCAAATCAACCTCTAACCAAATCTTTTTTTCAAACCAAACTCTTTTCATAACAAATAAACCCTTGATCCAACGTCAAGCGGATTTTCATAATCAAACTTCAAAAACAACTAACAACTATCGCAACTCTTTTAAGGTGAAAAATGGGGGTTCAAGTCTTTGATCTTCCTTCGATTATTTAGGTGCGAGTTCTCTTACTCGTGTGTGAGCAATTGACGCCTTTTCTTTTAACGAATCAAATCCTTTTCAGAATAACCAAGCGCATACAATAAACCCTTGATCCCACGCCAAGCGGACTTTCATAATCAAACCTCAAAATGACTAACAACTATTGAAATTCTTTCAAGGTGAAAAATGGGGGTTCAAGTCTTTGATCTCTCTTCGATTGTTTGGGTGCGAGTTCTCTTACTCGTGTGTGAGCAATTGACGCCTCTTTTAAAAAATCAACTAACTCCCCTTGTTTCGTGGGTGTACCACGAACTACGACTGCTCTGATTCTTTATTCTCGTCCGAGTAAAGATACGTAGGCACAAGATTGCGATGATCTTGGCGAGCACACTACCATCTCTTTCCGTCAAACCCCGTAGTCGAACTACGATTGCTCTGATTTCTCATTCTCGTCAGAATGAGCATACGTAGGCCCGAGGTCGCGATGATCTTGCCGAGCACCCTATCCTTAAACCACCCATTTCCCCTTAGTATATTTTCCTTTTATCTTTACCTTTCCGCATTTATTTTTGAGAAGAAAACAAAAAAGCTTAGCTAACGAGTATCTTGATTCGAATCAAGAGGTTCCCGTTGAGTACAACAGACGTGAGGGGGTGCGCGTACCTTCCCCTCACGTAACCGACTCCCGAACCCAGAATGTGGTTGCGACGACCATGTTCTTATCCACTCCTTAAAGGTTTTCTCGATATTTTCCTTTCCCTTCTTTTGGGATAAATAAAGTTCGGTGGCGACTCTGTCGAACCGTTTTCCGCGCCTTTCGCGCGAAGGGTCGTGTCTTCGATTAAGCGATTTTTTCGAGGTACAACAACTGGCGACTCTGCTGGGGATACGTTTGCTCCATGCAAGAGAGAGTCATGCCTATCTTGATTCGAATCGCAAGTTTGTTAGTTTTGTTTATTTATTTTCTTCTCCTTTGCTTACTTACTTGTTTTCCTATTCCTTATTTGTGTTACCTTTTGTAACATTGTTGGGTTGTTCTGATATTGGGAACTTTGTGA
The DNA here is from genome assembly GCA_022829125.1 of Lathyrus tuberosus. Lineage (NCBI taxonomy): Eukaryota > Viridiplantae > Streptophyta > Magnoliopsida > Fabales > Fabaceae > Lathyrus > Lathyrus tuberosus. The sequence continues at coordinate 13,593,596 of JALAZF010000048.1, forward strand.
GATGGCTCTACACCCGAGTCGAGAAAAACCCTAGGATTAGGATGGTGGTTGTGTAGTGTAGGCTTGCATGGTCTCTTCCGCGTGAGTTGAAGCGAAAACCACCGCTTGGAGTAGATTCCCTTGAAGATATTATTATTGTGGTGAATCTTTGCCATGGTGGTAATACTTTCGAGGTGGGTCGTTGATCCCAAGGACCATTAACCCAATTTACCCATGGTGGTTGGTAGCGTTAATTCTATGTGAGTTAATGCGAATGCCCCAATCAGATGAGATCCCTCGAACGTATTACTTCCTGACAGTAATATTTTCGACCTCGATCTAGGATTCTGAGAACCCTATTTAGAACCCGTGTGTCGACGGTTGTGTAGTGGGCGCCTCCGAGGAATCTTTCTCGTGGGGAAGAAACGAAGACCTCACCTAGACGAGATTATTTCAAGGATATTACAGTCGGATATCTCTTCGTCTTGGTTATAATGTTTTTGAAATATATTCATAACTCTAGGCACCTACCCATTTTAGAAACCTACCTATAGGTTTTCTTGATGCTAGTTGTGGTTCTTGACCCGTTCATTCGGCCAACCTCAGAACTGTTTGAAGCTGTTTGATCCCGCGATCCTGGATCTTGCATCTTGCATTGCATCTCATGTCATTGCATTGCATTGCATCTGTTGCGCATCTTGCATTGCATTTTCAACCTCAAAATCTCACTTCACCTTCCTTCCTTCTCCAGTAAATAAAGTTGATTCCTCGACACCAGTACGCAACTCGAGCCAACACTAGACATATGATGGAGCATATTCAGCAAGAGCAAGCTGCCTTCAGAGAAGAAATGGACTCTATGAAGGGAAAGATTGATCAGATTCTTGAAGCCATCATGATGGCCAGATGAGAAGAAGAACTGCGTGAAGCCGCTGCTGCCAACAACACTGTGTCTGTGCAAGGGTCACCCTCAAGGCTCTCAGTTCCTGTTCCCAATCCTATCAATTATGGGATACCAATGAACTTTATGCCTGCCACTGAAGGATCCATTTCTCAACCACCTCCAACATCTGGAGTCGCTGTTGGTGCTATTCTGCAAGCCCAACCTGTTGTCACTCAGGTTCCTATTCCTCATGCCGAAGAAAATCTGGTGGATCAGTATGATGAGGTACAGAACTACCATGCTGCTATCCCAATTGTCAATCCTACTGCTGCTCAGGATTCTGAAGCCATCAAAATGTGTCGCGATCTAGCTGAAAAACTCCGAGTCATGGAGGGGCGCAACTCAAAATCTCTGAACGCTTTGGAAATGTGCTTGGTGCCAGATGTTGTCATTCCTCCCAAGTTCAAGGTACAGGAATTCCCGAAGTACAAAGGCCTCAGTTGTCCCCATATGCATCTAAGGATGTACTGCCGCAAGATGGTTGCCCATGCCAAAGATGAAAAGCTGATGATCCATTGCTTCCAAGACAGCTTGTCTGGGGCATCACTCGAATGGTACATGCAGCTGGAGCGTAGCAATGTGCGCACTTGGGATGATCTAGCTAATGCATTTGTCAAGCAATACAAGTACAACACTAACCTTGCTCCGAATCGTACTCAACTTCAGAGTATGGCTCAAAAGGACAACGAATCCTTTAAGGAGTACGCGCAACGCTGGAGAGAGCTAGCTGCAAGGGTGCATCCACCTCTGGTTGACCGTGAACTGATTGACATCTTCATGGGTACTTTGCAAGGCCAATACTATGAGAAGTTTATTGGTAATTTTTCTGCCGGATTCTCTGATTTGGTGATTGTCGGTGAGAGAATTGAAGAAGGTCTGAAGATCGGAAAGATCCAAGGAGGTTCTAGCAGCCAGTCTCAAGTCAAGAAGCCCATCAATGGATTCAAAAAGAAAGAGGGCGAAACAAATGCTGTCTATGCTCAGAAAGGGCAAGCTCCACAAGCTCCCGCTCCAATTCCTTTTCAAATGCTATACTTCCAGTATCCATATGCTGCTGCTGCGCAATATGCTCTGATGCCTTATCAGCCAACTGTTCAAGCCTTTCAAGCTCCAATACCTCAACAACAGGCTCCTCAACAACAGTCCTATAATCAGCAAGGGTATCAATATCCTTCTCAGAATCAACAACAGACAGCTGCTCAACAACGTCAGCCTAATCAACAGAGGACAAGGAGGTCTGAAAGAGACTTTGATCGTCTGCCGACAACGTATGCTCAGATTTGTGCTCAATTGATGGAGAAGAGGGTCGTTACTCCTAGAGACTTGGCTCCTCCAACTGTCATTCCTCCAGATTATGATGCTAATGCTCATTGCGAGTTTCATAAGGGTGCTCCAGGGCATACGATCGAGGACTGCAGAGCTTTCAAACACAAGGTTCAAGACATGATCGACTCAAAGTTTCTCACGTTCAATGGTAGGGCTCCTAACGTCATCAAAAACCCGCTTCCGCCGCCAAGCTAGTGCCAGCAGCAAGCCAAGTTAAATCAAGTCAAGTCAAGTTCAAGTTTCCCCGAAGAAGGCAGTCATGTTTCCATCCCGTCATTTGCATTCTTGTTATTTTGTTTCTGTTTGTTTAAGTATTGTATGCTTTGAACATTGCCGTTTGTATTTGGTTTTCTTAATGTAGTGATTATGCATGTTTTGAATCAGTTATGTCGCATTCACTCATTTCTTCCATCTACTGCAAAGCACCGACACATATTTCCACTTCACTCTCTATAACAAACTGTTGTTAGCAATGATTGGAGGGAGGATGATGACAACGAAATACCCATAATTGCAAACTGTATGCTTTTAGATAGAATCCCGCCAAGGATGTACATGCATTGTTTCAATCCCCCAAACACTGGAGAGATAAGGAGTTAATCCCTAGTAAACCACTTCGAGCCAAGAAGTAGCAGTTTCCTTCGGATATTCAAACCCTTACACTCATCCTGGGGCAGGGTAGTGTTCAGTTAACACAATTACGCACCTGAATCACAAAGCAAAACCCAAAAGACATGTCGGTTGTTCATCAAAGACCCATAACTTGGCAGTCACAATCCTCCAACAACAAAATCAAAAACAAAAAAAATCAAAAGCCTGCTAAGTCGAGCACCTCAAAGGAGACTTAGACAAAAAAATCAAGGCTACCCTGATGGACTCGAAAAGTAAAATCAGTCCATACAAAAGATAGGGATCAAAAACAAAATCAGAAGAGGCCTTCAAATCCTCAACAAAATCAAAATAAGATCCAGTGACCACCATATCAAAACCCAAAGGTCACTAACATTCATCAAAAACAAAATAAAGGTGACTTCCAGTTCGAGCAAACCTTGAGCCATCACTCTTACACCGTCAACCCTTTTGGAAGACAAACATGTGCAGAATTAACTGAACGTAGGACTGGAGATCATCGCGAAGAAGGGGTGGGTACAAACCAAGTTTTGAGCCTTATATCCTTTATTCCTTAAACCGTGAACCAAACCACGTTACAACCCTCGAAAGACCTAATTGAGGCGAGGTTTATTCTAAAAGCGTACTATTGCAAGGTTGCGTAAACTGACTCCTCATATTTGCTAATCTTCAACATTGGTGTCATTCTCCTTGCTATATCTTTCACACCATCAAAATCAGCACACGTCTGGGCTAACGGTCCATTCGTCTCACTACCACGACACTCCAATAAACAACTCTTTTTCAAAACTTGCATGAGCATTGTATTAAGATTACCATTTGTGAAGGTGCAATTTTAACTGCAAATCAGTGCTAGACATCAAGACAACTCCAACAAGGGGCAATCGAAGAAGAACTTGAACTTTCAGTGGTGCCGACCCGAAGCAAGACTCCCTCAAAACCCTCAGGCTGGGGCAAATCATTCAACAGCTCAATCAAGGGCAAGACATCTCAAAGCACATCAAAGCTCAACATTTAAAGATCAACTTCCAGAACCGGTTAATCAGGGGCATACCATTACCATGTTCATATTGGGGAAAGCCTTGTTGCAAAAGGTCATCCTAACCGACAAGCACAAATCAACAAGTGATCAAACTCGAGGCTTCAAGAGCATCATCATCCGCTTCAATCTTGGCGTCTTCAACGAACTGAGTGTCGAGGAAATCAAATCCCTCCCACTGCCCAAAAGTCCAATCCATATTGGCAACTACCCAAAAGTCCACCACGCTGACACATTTACAACATATCTAATCACCCTTCTGCAATCATATGCATCATATACATCACATTCAGCATCATTTGCATCATATGCATACCAAAAAACCCAATCATACTTCCCCAGCACTTGCATCTCCGCATGTCAGCATTTGCATTTGCATTTTCATTTGATATGGAACATCATTAATATCAAGCATTCACATATGCATGTCAAGAGCCAGGATCAATCTCAAGACAAGCTCAAGACGATCTCCAGCCCAACCAGGGGCATCTTCTTCAAGTCCGTGGGCGTTCCTCACGAAGTTGTTTTCAACCTTTGGTCGAACAAGACAAGATCTCAAAGCAACCTTCTGCCCAGTCAGGGGCATCTTCTTCAAGTTCATGGGCGTTCCTCATGAAAGTCTTCAACCTTCTGTTGATGAAGTTGTGATCTCCAAGTAAGTCAGTGTGCATTCCTCATTGGGTTATGTTCCTCAACCTTTTGTTGCTGAGGTCGTCATCCTCATCCCAACCAATAAACATTCCTCCGAGTCAGTGGGTGTTCCTCATTGAATCTTTTCTTCAAGTCGAACTACGACTGCCCTGATTCTTTATTCTTGTCCGAGTAAAGATACGTAGGCACAAGTTTGCGTAGATCTTGGCGGGTTACCTTCTCCATTTTTCATTGTTTTCCCTTTCCTTTTCGTGGGCTCTCCTCATTGAATTCTTTACTTCAACCTTTTGTTGATGTCTCCAAATAAATATCATCACATCCCCAGCAAACTTGACCTTTTGTCAATTGCCTTACTATCATCCTTTTGGTGATAGCCAAACCCAATCAACTCAATTCAACCTACATCCTTTTGGTGTTGGTAACCCTCAAATAAAAACTTTTCTATCATCCTTTTAGTGATAGCCAAAACCATGTCAATTCAACCTTCATCCTTTTGATGTTGGTCCTCACGAATAAGAAGTTCCTATCATCCTTTTGGTGGTAGTAGCTTATTTTGATCCGTCATCCTTTTGGTGTCGCCGATCCATAAACCCTTGGTCTGTGTGTCATCCTTTTGGTGAGTGACAGCCTTTGTGTTGTGTGCCCTATTATCCTTTTGGTAATAGCAGGCTGTGTGTGTGTGTGCCATATTATCCTTTTGGTAGTAGCAGGCTGTGTTGTGTGCCATACTATCCTTTTGGTAGTAGCAGGCTGTGTGTGTGCCCTATTATTCTTTTGGTAATAACAGGTTGTGTGTGTGTGCCCTATTATCCTTTTGGTAATAGCAGGCTGTGTGTGTGCCATACTATCCTTTTGGTAGTAGCAGGTTGTGTGTATGCCCTATTATCCTTTTGGTAATAGCATGCTTTGACCTCATTTCCATCCTTTTGGTGGAAGGGTCTATGTGCGTGTGTTCCCTATTATCGTTTTGGTAATAGCAGGCTGTACGTGTGCCCTATTATCCTTTTGGTAATAGCAGGTTGTGTTGTGTGCCATACTATCCTTTTGGTAGTAGAAGGCTGTGTGTGTGCCCTATTATCCTTTTGGTAGTAGCAGGCTGTGTGTGTTTGCCCTATTATCCTTTTGGTAATAGCAGGCGTTGACCTCATTTTCATCCTTTCGGTGGAAGGGTCTGTGTGTGTGTGTGCCCTATTATCTCGTCGGTAATAGCATGTTTTGACCTCATTTTCCATCCTTTTGGTGGAAGGGTCTGTGTGCGTGTGTGCCCTATTATCCTTTTGGTAATAGCAGACTTTGATCTCATTTTCATCCTTTTGGTGGAAGGGTCTGTGTGCGTGTGTGCCTTATTATCCTTTTGGTAGTAGCAGGCTGCGTGTGTGCCATACTATCCTTTTGGTAGTAGTAGACTGTGTTGTGTGCCCTATTATCCTTTTGGTAATAGCAGGCTTTGACCTCATTTTCCATCCTTTTGGTGGAAGGGTCTATGTGTGTGTGCAATACTATCCATTTGGTAGTAGCAGGCTGTGTGTGTGCCCTATTATCCTTTTGGTAATAGCAGGCTTTGACCTTATTTTCATCCTTTTGGTGGAAGGGTCTGTGTGCGTGTGTGCCCTATTATCCTTTTGGTAATAGCAGGCTTTGACCTCATTTCCATCCTTTTGGTGGAAGGGTCTCTGTGTGTGTGTGTGTGTGCCATATTATCCTTTTGGTAATAGCAGGCTTTGACCTTATTTTCATCCTTTTGGTGGATGGGTCTGTGTGCGTGTGTGCCCTATTATCCTTTTGGTAGTAGCAGGCTTTGACCTCATTTCCATCCTTTTGGTGGAAGGGTCCTTGTGTGTGTGTGTTCACTATCATCCTTTTGGTGATAGGTATGTCATCCTTTTGGTGTCAGATTTCTTGTATTTCAACTTCTCAATCCTGTTCTTTCTTTCGGACAAATTCATGGTCTTCTTCATATCTAATTGTCTTCTACCTTGAAAGAAGGGACGTCGTAGCAGTTCATCTTTCTCGGTTTAAGCCAATTAGATAGGGGCATCTATCACATCCCAAATTTGTCCTACCTGTGTATAGTTTTCATCTGTACAAATCCATCCACTAATAGTTAATCAGAAAAATCCAAAAAAAAAACGTGTTGCTTTGTGTAGTCAGGCAAAAGCGTGCTACAAGATTAAGGCCAGGGTTGTTTAATTTAAGTGATGTGGGACTAAAGATTCAGTTAGGGTTTGTGCAAAGTCAGTTCAGTTGGTGTGTGGGTCAGGTTATTAGGCTGTGAAAAGTCAAGTGCTTTAATGATTGAGGATCATCAATGACTGGTTCATTTTTTTAATCAGGATTTTCACAGTGAAGTTCAGCAGGGTTTATTTATGATTCAGAGCTTCTGAGACCGAGGTTGATTGATTCAATTTCTTGAGAACAATTCATCCATAATCCATTTAGAACCAATTTTATCCATTATTCATTATCCAATTCATATCCATCTTAACTATTCACAAAAATCCATTCAAAATCCATATTCTCCATCCCCATTTCTATTCATCATATTTCTATTCACAAAATCCATTTTTCAATATCCATGTGTTTGTCCTTTTCATATCCAAATCTTCTTTTTTCCATATTCATAAATCAAATTCCATTCCAATTATCCAAGTCTATTTCAAATATCCACATCCACAACCCATAAATATCCATTTTACAAATTCTAAACCTTTTTTTATTTTATCCATTTTTGTTTCTATCCAATTTTAATCCAACCATCAATATCCACATTTTAACCATTTTTATCCATTCTTTCTAAATAATTCTCAATTACCAAAATTCATACACCAAAGTCCATTTTCATTAAAAAAATTACAAAGTGAAGTGCCACAATAAAGGTCCATCTACATTAGAGATTAGAAGATAATAATGATAAACTCCAAGCCATTTTTACAACCTTCCCATTACCAATTCACAAAATAACCTATTTCCAATTTTCACCCACACAAACCTTCACGCAACTACCTGTAGAACTGCAAATCATCAGCAGCAACAACATAATTGAAAAACCACAAAATTGAACAACAAAAAAAAAACAAAACCAATAATCTCCATGTGCAAATTATGCATCGCACCACATACCATACACAAACCATCAAAAATCTCTCCACATATACACCTGCAACAAAAAAAAATATATGATTCACATCCTAACCTTTACTGATTTTCACCATGACCCCACAATGGATCAACACACAACGCACCCTCACCTCCACATGATACACAACATAAAAAGAAAAAAGAAAAGCAATTCTGAGTCATGTAATACCAACAACAGAACAGGTAGAAAATTCAAATAATTTTCATCGGGACCTACACAATTCAAAACAGCAGCAACCTTCAAACTGTACCTGCAAAATAAAAGACCAACCTTCACCATACAACCATGATTTACTACAGAACAGCCAGCGCACCTCACCATAAACCTTTCCCACACCAAACAATACTGATCTGCAAAAAATCATATCCCAAACTGGTCCCGCATAACATTTCTTTTGCAACATCAATACGCGCCTTGTAATAATTTCAGTAAACCAACCAAGCCACTTTTCCAAAGCTAATCACACACAAAATTAACCAAAACTGTTACCTGCGAACGCGAGTCATTCCACACCCCATTTTCTTCCTCTACCTGTACGGGAATGGATTCAAAATCAATTCGTACGATTCAAATATCCAGCTCATCATTTCCTTTCCTCAATTCATTCCCTATAATACCCTCTTCAACTCCTATAAAACCGACCTTGCTCTCACTCTGTTTCGGGGCCCTAGCCGCCACAATCACCTTCAACTCTCATCAAACCTTCGCACCCTTTTTCGCCGTGAGTCACAGAAATACTCACCGCCTCCATCAGTTGAACATCAAACAACAACCGAAAACCACACCACCGCCGCCTCCATTCTTACCCGCGAGCAACCCTTCAAACTTCCAAAACCCAGCAACCATTCAACCTCCATTCCCAAATAAACACAACCTCAAACATCCTAAAATCATCTTCCAAATCAAACATAACCCCAAAACCTTTTTTTACCCAAAATCGGGACAAAATCAAACCAGAATAACAGAACAGAAGAAGAACGAGATAGGGTAGAAGAGAGAGTGAATCACAAAATCAAGCCAACCAAATACAAACCTTCTGACCTGAATCCAAAATCGAGACCAAGCGAACGACTTATGGCGAAGGAAACTTGAACCGAGCGAGAAACTGAGACGAGCAAGACGAAGGTTGAAATCGCGCGGAGAAGGTTGAGAACATCTTTGTGTTGTTCTATTTTGACCTAGTGTAACCTTAAGCTCTACTTCTTCTTTTTAATGCGATGATGAATCTAACGTCTGAGTGTGTGTTTTTTTTCATTTCTTTTAGAAAATGATTTTGTCTTGGAGGTGATGGTGTTGTTTTTGGATCCTCTTTAATCGTGCATTTTCTTTTCCTTTTTTTTATGATTGTAAAAAGAAAAAAACTGATGGCTGTGTCCTTCTTTAAATATTCACCCTTCTTTTATTCTTTTTTGGTGTGTAGGGATGATGGGCTTAAACCCAAAAGATTCCCATTTATTTTTGCACATATATTGCTGATGATGCACCCCTCGTTTATTCTTTCAGTTTTTTTTTAATTTGTTTTTTATTATTTGTTTATATAGTAAGTCTTCATTACTTGTTTTGTTAGAAATTAATTCGAATTTTTAATCCTTGATGTATTTATTTTCTTTCTCATGTTTACATTTCTATTTTGATTTTCATCTTTAAATTTCATTTTCGATTCCATTTCTATTTTATGTTAGGGCCAATGATATCAAAAATATCATGATTTGTGGATTTATTTCAAATAGATCTATAAATTTTGATTTATATGAGGCCTAATATTTATTTATTATTATTTCGATTTATTTTGTTCATTTTGGGTCAATGAAAACCAAGTATAAAGATTATCGATTTTTCGAGTTAAAATCTTAGTAAAGATGAAACCTTTCTTAGTTTTTCGATTTTTATGTCTATTTCGATTTATACTCTTTTTTTTTTGGTCCATGAAAGTCAAAAATCGTTGATTATCGATTTCTCGATTAAATTCCGATTAAGGCGAGACCAATTTTATTTTATGTCAATATTATACCTTGTTCATATTATCTCGATTATATTATTCATACTCTTGTCATATTGTTCATATTCATATTCATATTTGTCTAATCATTTTCATTTGTTCACCTTTAATCAAAAAACACTAAAAAATATCGAAACCCTAAAACAATAACTAATGGACTGTTGATTATGATGATCATTTGCTTGGCGCTTGTTCAAGGTTTAGTTTAGGACACTTCGCACACACACGGCTTTCTCTTGGGCTACCTTACAACGAGACCCTTTATTTCATGTCAACACTTGTATTTTACATGTACCCCTCTCCCATTCTGATGTACGCATTTAATATTGCTTTGATTGTGGTTTGTTTACTGGGAGCACCCCTAGGGACTAGCATAGGCAACCCATTTTCAAACAATTCTCGATTCGTCGTCGAGCCATTTTCATAGGCAACCCATTTTCAAACTAATTCTCGATTCGTCGTCGAGCCATTTTCAAACAAACCATTTTCAACCAAACCCTCGATTCGTCGTCGAGCCATTTTCAAATCAACCTCTAACCAAATCTTTTTTTCAAACCAAACTCTTTTCATAACAAATAAACCCTTGATCCAACGTCAAGCGGATTTTCATAATCAAACTTCAAAAACAACTAACAACTATCGCAACTCTTTTAAGGTGAAAAATGGGGGTTCAATTCTTTGATCTTCCTTCGATTGTTTAGGTGCGAGTTCTCTTACTCGTGTGTGAGCAATTGACGCCTTTTCTTTTAACGAATCAAATCCTTTTCAGAATAACCAAGCGCATACAATAAAGCCTTGATCCCACGCCAAGCGGACTTTCATAATCAAACCTCAAAACGACTAACAACTATTGAAACTCTTTCAAGGTGAAAAATGGGGGTTCAAGTCTTTGATCTCTCTTTGATTGTTTGGGTGCGAGTTCTCTTACTCGTGTGTGAGCAATTGACGCCTCTTTTAAAAAATCAACCAACTCCCCTTGTTTCGTGGGTGTACCACGAACTACGACTGCTCTGATTCTTTATTCTCGTCCGAGTAAAGATACGTAGGCACAAGATTGCGATGATCTTGGCGAGCACACTACCATCTCTTTCCGTCAAACCCCGTAGTCGAACTACGATTGCTCTGATTTCTCATTCTTGTCTGAATAAGCATACGTAGGCCCGAGGTCGCGATGATCTTGCCGAGCACCCTATCCTTAAACCACCCATTTCCCCTTAGTATATTTTCCTTTTATCTTTACCTTTCCGCATTTATTTTTGAGAAGAAAACAAACAAGCTTAGCTAACGAGTATCGCGATTCGAATCAAGAGGTTCCCGTTGAACGGATGTGAGGGGGTGCGCGTACCTTCCCCTCATGTAACCGACTCCCGAACCCAGAATGTGGTTGCGACGACCATGTTTTTATCCACTCCTTAAAGGTTTTCTCGATATTTTCCTTTCCCTTCTTATAAAGTTCGGTGGCGGCGACTCTGTCGAACCGTTTTCCGCGCCTTTCGCGCGAAGGGTCGTGTCTTCGATTAAGCGATTTTTTCGAGGTGCGACAGATACCAATTTAAATTCTGGCCTATGCAGATAGTAGATGTCCTAACAAATGTCAAGAGATTGTGCTACATAATCTTTTAAACACAGAGGTGCACCTGCAGACTGATACCTTGAATATCAGACCTGCATCCTCACAGATGTCACGACATCTGATCCAACATGTCAGTCAAGAACATTAACAAACCTGTAAATTACAGAATGTTAAATAACACACAGAAATTGTTAACCCAGTTCGGTGCAACTCACCTACATCTGGGGGATACCAATCCAGGATGAAAATTTCACTATTGTGTAGACTGTTACAAAGTTAAACTCCCACGTTTACAACTTTATCCCTAACATCTACCCCATGAACATCTTTATCAAAGGCTAAACTCCATGATTTACAACCTTGATATGAGATACCCCACTCACACCCTAATCACAACCTGTGCTATCTCTGTCTTCTACCAATTCAGAACTGTTGCGGTTTCTTGACCTTCAAGTTATCTTGGACTTGCTTTAAAGCTTCGTCCAAGAACAATACACCAACCATTACCTACGGGTTTCTGGTTGTGTACATGCACCTATGCCTTCCACCCTGCATACAACCCTAAGAACCAACGACTCTCAAAACCTAAACCCTTATTTTTACAAAAGAGAACTAGGTTACAATTGTTACATAAGTCATGATTAACCCTAGGTCCAGGTCTTCATATATATAGACTTCTTTCTTGGGCTTTCTATTTTTGATCCTTGATCCAGTATTAAAACACGCAGCAAATCTTGGACAGATTTGTTACACATTTAAATCTTGCTATATCAGTCCAGGATGTCGTATCTTGCTGTTAGGACATCTTCTTCGACATCTTTGATCTTGGATGTTTCTTCATCTTAAATGTTGATATGTTTTACCAAAATTTAGTCAAACACTAGGAGCTTTCAATACTTAAGTTCGGAGATCCTCCGAGGAGCGCTTCCCTGTAGAAGGAGATGGGGACTGATCCCTTCTAGGCTTTGTCAAACGTTGTCACCTTGCTGGAGCTCGTGCTGATCAAGTGCTCGAACTTTCTCTTTATGGAGCCCACGGTGACTTTGTTAAAGCCCCCTCCGGAGATGACCATCGCGGAGGGGGAAGTTTCCCATGGGCTATGGGCTGCGAAATAAGGGGGAGCGCTGAGCTCGTCTGGAACGTAGAAATCATCCGGTCACGATATACACATGGTTACTTGGAGGTTGGTTTCTTCTGAGGAAGGCACCTCTTCCTCTACTTTCTTTGACTCCTGGGCGTCTTGCCGGGGAGCATCTTTCTTTTTTGTAATCTACTTCAGGTGGCCATCCCTAATCAGTATTTCTATGGCATCATGTAAGTGGATGCAGTCTTCAATGGTGTGGTCGTGACTCTTATGGAAACGACAGTATTTTGATTTATCGGCGTTGGGCTTGGCCGATATCTGCTTGGGGAACCAAACTCCCGCCTGTTTAAACTCCGAGTTGGTACATTCGAAGAGAATCTTTTCCCAAGAGACCGTCAGGGGAGTGTAGTTATGGAACCGACCGGAGGGCCCCTTGTTGTCCCTGGATTCCCGAGGACGATCTTCGCGCCTTATTTCCCCCCGACGGGATGTCGAGGGCTCATCGCCTTTAGAGGGTCGGGCATTCTCCTGATGGCGGAAGGCTCGGGCAGAGTTGGCCGCTTCCTTTTCCTCATATTGAATATACGACTGCACCTTGAGGAGGAAGGCGTCCAGGCTCCTTGGAGGTGCAAGGCCAACAGCTTTAGAAAACTCTGAGTGCGGGCGGAGTCCCCATTCGAGCAGAAATTTTTTCATATCGTCGGCAGTGGGGACTTGCACAGCTTCTTTTTTAAACCTCTCAATATATGTTTAGAGAGGTTCATCCTTCCCTTGAATTATGGCCTCAAGGGAGGCTTCAGTCTTGGGGTGGCGGCGTGATGTCGTAAAGTGCCTGGAAAACATCCTGCCCAGCTGCTTCCACGAGGTGATGGACTCCTCGGAAAGTTGTCCGTACCAAGTCATTGCCCCTTTCCGGAGCGTGGTCGGGAATAGGTGGCACTTGATGGCGCCCCGGACGCCACGGTAATCTAACGGCGCATCGATGTTTTCGATGTGCTCATCGGGGTCAGTCGTTTCGTCGTAAGTTCCCAAAGATGTGGTTTTCTCCAAGCCTTTGGGGAGGCGTGTAGCTAATATCTCTTAGGACAACGGGCCGTGGGGCTCATCGTCACTGCTAGAACTGGTATGGGAAGGGGAGCGGATGATTCGCTCGTGACGGCGACTTCTTCGGGGTGATGGTGTATGTGCCCGACCCTTTGGTCTGACCGGGGGTGAACGTTGATCTCTCCGGGTTCTCTTATGGCCCGAGGAGTGTTGGTTTCATGGGAAAACATGATCATGCTTTCAAACTGCATGGGATTCTGGCTCTTGGCGCCCCCAATGGTCGGCTTCCTGCCGAGGTTGTGGACTCTTGGATCTTCGTCTATTCTTCCTTGGCGAGGGGGGGGGGGGATCTCGAATGGGAAGATTCTTCCAACGCCCCAATCCTCTCATTTTGTTGGAGGATCAAGAGGTTAGTCTTGTTGAATTCTTCAAGGAGGGCCACCACGGTCGGGTCGGCGTTGGGTGGCGCTGCAACGGACTGAACGACTAGCAAAGGATGGTCGTCAATACAGTCGGCTAGAGTGGGGAAGGGAGACGCAGTAGCTCTGTCTCTCTAATGATGGGCGTCTCCTCTTAGGAGGAATGAAGGTCCGTCAGCATCAACTTTGTTGACGAGAAGGACAAAAAGATGGTGAACACCTTTGACGTGATCTTGGGAAGCCATGATCATAATCTTGGACGGAGAATGTGTTTTGGTCGTAGAATCTGAGGTGGATGTTAAGACGGGGACAACAAATTTCCCACAGACGGTGCCACTGATCATGAAATCTGATCAGATCCTGTGATGGGCCAAGAAGAACGTCTGTGATGCTGGGTGTGAGATGAGAAGGGGGTGTACCTGCAAGGCACTCCGATGCTAAAGTAAGAATCAGGAGAAAGAAGGGCAAGTACAAAAGTATGAGTTCTTAGGATGATTTTTGGACACCTGACCCTCTCAAATGAGAGGGTTTATATAATTCCCCAAGCGCGTGGCCAACGGTCCCTATTTTTCGGAGCGGAATAACTGTTCCCTGAAGAATAGGTAACTGCCAAAAACTAGCCGTTATGACGGGCAGAGGTGCCCAAAATGTAATACCCCATATTTTATAAACACTATGGATAATATTAGTTGAGACCAGTTGAGATCCAGTGTGCTCTGAGTATTTATCTGACAAGATAATTAGAGCAACTGTTAAACTCAGAGCTGATCAGATTAATATTATCTAATTCTAAGGTTTTATTATTTGGTGCATTTGAGCTAAGTTGGGCATTTAGTAGTGTTACTAACTAATGATAGTTTTATATATCATTTCTTTTCTCTCATTTTCCAAAGATAGTAACATTTGGAGCAAGAGAAGGAAAAGAGAAAGGAAAGGAAAGGGGAAAAGAAGGAAAAAGTCCAAGAGCTCAAGATCATCAACCATCATCAACTCTTCATCATTTCATCTCAGCTTCTTCATCATCGTCTTCTAATCCAGGTGGGTTCTAGTTAGAGACTTTAGTGTAGAATTTCTTGAGGTTTTAGAGTTAGGTTGGATTTTGAGAAAAATGAGTATTTTTGCAAAATCAAAGAATCTAACGGTTGAATTGTGTTATAAATTGAGTAGTATGATCAATATATGTGTGGAATCATCTGTTGATAATTGTTATATAGTGTGATTATGTTTTGAATGAGTTTGAGATGGAAGAGTATCATTTAAAACAAGAATTTTTGCCTCTGAGCCCAGAGTAACCGGTTAACGTGTGGTGGTTAACTGGTTACCCTTTGAAAATTAGGGTTTTGCGTAGTTTTTGAACTAAGTAACCGGTTAACTCCTGGTGGGTAACCGGTTACCACTGTTTGTTTTACAAAAATATTTTCTAAAATTCATATCTTTTGACTCGGGTGTTTGATTTAAACATTCTTTATATCGATGTGAAGCTATGAAAGAGTTCTATGTTGTGGAATATGAATATTATTTATGAGATGGATTTTTTGTCGATTATGGGAATTAATCGGAATTACGTGAATTATGTAAAACGGAACTTTTGAAATTTTAAAAGCTTCAAGAGGTGAGTTAGTGAGGAACCCTTAGTCCAATAGAATGACTTAGAGAATTGTGCGGCAATGGTTACATCGATACTAGAAGGGTATCTTTGTTAAGTGGTTATTAGAGGGGGATCGTATTTCCTCCGGTTTGTTCGTGTTCCTTAATAAATATTAGTGACCCGTGTTTAATCCTCTGGTGTAGGATAGCCGAGGAAAGTATTTATTAAGTGTGTGTTCCGTAATAAATATTAGTGACCCGTGTTTAATCCTCTGGTGTAGGATGGCCAGGGAAAGTATTTATTAGGTTTGTGTTCCTTAATAAATATTAGTGACTCGTGTTTAATCCTCTGGTGTAGGATGGTCGGGGAAAGTATTTATTAATTAGGTATCGTGACCCGTGTTTAATCTCTTTGAAGAGGGATGGGCGGGGAAAGTACATTTGTAGGTAACCGTGACCCGTGTTTAATCTCCTTGTGTGGGATGGCCAGGGAAAGTTACTTAGTGGTTGGTATTAGTGACTCGTGTCGAGATCCTTTGGTTTGGGATGGCCGGGGAAAGTACCAATTATAGATAACCGTGACCCGTGTTTAATCTCCTTGAGCGGGATGGCCGGGGAAAGTTATTTATGTTAAGGATCCGTGACCCTTGTTTAATCTCCTGGAGCGGGATCGCCAGGGAAAGATTCCTTAACTAGTTGTCGTTTTGTGTATTATTGCGATGGTTTCTCTAGTCAGAATAGTTGAACTCAAAGTCTAGTTCCTTTTCCCCCGACTTGAGTTAGGTTTTGGTTAGAACCTTGTAAAGCCGAGAGAATCTATAAGATAGAGAACTCACTGAGATTTGATGTATCTCACCCCACTATTGTTGAATATTTCAAGTACTTCAGGTTCCGCGAAGGGTAAGGATAAAGCCGTGTGATTTTCCTTACTAGGGTGTTGGCTTAGCTTCCGTCGTGGAGTTTTTGAGATCGTTGTCGATCTAGTTCTTAGTATTTATCTTTGGAACATCTTGTATATATACTTATGCCATAGTTTTTTGTATTAGTCATTTTGGGCATGTATATGTATAATGTGTTTACTAGGGACTTATTGGTATTTCAGTGCCAAACATGGAACTCATGTATAATATGTGCCTTTGTTGTATGTATTTATATATGGGTGTTACAGTTGGTATCAGAGCAGGTCGTATCCTCGACCTAGCCATGAAATAGAATAAGTGTTTCTTTCCGTTTCATATGCGTTGTGTCGCCATTGGTCTTAAGTGTTATATTTATGGTATTGAGCCTGATCAACTTAATCCTATATGTATGACTTTTAGGAACATGGCTAACGGGTGCAGAAACAACCGTGGTAGGCCCAGAACTACTCCAGCTGGGACGAATCCGCCAGGTGGCGATGAGAATGCTCATTTGTATCAGTTTATGCAACAGATGTAACAGCAACAGAATGAGTTTATGCAGCAAATGATACAACAAATTAATGGAGGTCTTCATCCTCAGGTGGTTGTTCCAGAAGCTGCAGGTGGGACTTTTCGAGATTTCTTCTGCATGAATCCTCCGGAATTTCATGGCGAGTTAGATCCTGTGAAGGCTCACGAATGGATAGCCTGTATGGAATAATTTTTCTTGATAGTGCACTGTAGTGAAGAGAATAAGGTGGTTTTTTCTTCACATTCGTTAAAGGGTCCTGCCATGAGGTGGTGGGAATGTGATTTAGCTCTTATGACTATTCAGGGTGTGCCCAATGTCTGGGAACGATTCAAGGCAAATTTTATGGAGAAATATTTTCCTAGCTCCTTGAGGACTCAGAAAGAGTTTGATTTTCAACAGTTAAGACAGGGTAGTATGACTGTGGCAAGTTATTCTGAAAAGTTTGAGGACATGGCTGCTTATTCTAGGCAGGCTATGTATGTTCTAGATGAATGGTGGAAAATAGATCAGTTTCTTTTTGGACTAAAAGCTAAAATCTCTCATAGTGTGTCTCAGAGAGAGTTCACCACTTATGCTGAAGTTCTAAGGCAATGCTATGTGGCCGAGCATAGTTTGAAGAAAGTCCAAGCTGAAAGTGTTGCAAGTAGGGGGAGTTCGAGTGATCATGGGAGATCCAGTCAATAGTTTGGGCCTAGATCACAAACTTTCAAGGGAAAGCAGGTTGCTAGACTTAATGTTATTCCTCTGTGTAAAGTGTGCAACCAACGACATTTTAAGAAGTGTGCCAATGGGGGCCTTAGGGGTTTTAGTTGTAATGGATTGGGTCACGTGGCTAGAAATTGTACTCTGAATAGAAACCAAGTGCAAGGAAGGAAAGTTTGATGGCTGCTCTTGTGTTAATCATTCCTGATCCTAGCAACTCTTATGAAGTGTTTTGCGATGCTTCTAAGATGGGATTAGGAGGTGTTCTGATGCAAGGCGGTCAAGTGGTAGCTTATGCTTCTCGACAATTAAAAGTTCGTGAGAAGAATGATCCAACTCATGATTTGGAGCTAGCAGTGGTTGTGTTTGCACTGAAGGTGTGGCGTCATTATTTGTATGGTGTACGTTTTGAAATGTTCAGTGACCATAAAAGTTTGAAGTATTTATTTGACCAAAAGGAGTTGAATATGCGACAAAGAAGGTGGATGGAGTACTTAAAGGATTATGATTTAGAATTAAAATATCATCCAGGAAAAGTAAATAAAGTAGCGGATGCATTAAGTCGGAAAATGGTTCATAGTGTCGAATTGATGATATTGGAGTATGCTTTGTTGGAAAAGTTTAGAGATCTTAATCCTCAGTTTATATGGACTCCAAATGGTGTAATTATGGGAAATTTGAATGTCAATTCTACTCTAAGAGCTGAGATCCAACAAGAACAAGATTTAGAGGAGAAATTTCAAGAGATGTTACTTCAACCGGGTTTTACACGAGCAGCAGATGGAGTTGTCCTGTTTAACCAAAGGATTTGTGTTCCGAATGACTCAGTATTAAAAAGAAAGATTTTAGATGAAGCTCATAAAGGTACTTTTATGATACATCCTGGTTCTTCGAAGATGTATCAGGACTTAAAGAAGGATTATTGGTGGTTTGGAATGAAAAAGAACATTGCGGTGTATGTGTCAGAATGCGCGGTGTGTCAACAGGTGAAGATTGAACACCAAAGACCGGGCGGTCTGTTGCAACCTTTAGAGATTCCAGTTTGGAAGTGGGATAGTATTTCTATGGATTTTACAGTAGGTTTACCCCGTACATAAGGTGGTTATGATTCTATTTGGGTGATTGTGGATCGACTAACGAAATCTGCGCATTTCTTAGCCGTGAAGACTACTTACAAGGCAAGTCATCTTGCAAGGTTGTTTATTGCAGAAATTGTGAGATTGCATGGTATTCCCTCTAGCATTGTGTCCGATAGAGATCCAAAGTTTACTTCAAGGTTTTGGAAGGTTTTTCAACAAGCTATGGGTACGAGGTTGCATTTAAGTACGTCTAATCATCCTCAGATGGATGGTCAGACTGAACGAACAATACAGACGATGGAGGATATGTTAAGAGCTTGTGTGCTAGAAAGTAGAGGAAATTGGAAGGAACTTCTACCGTTAATTGAGTTTTCTTATAACAATAGTTACCATGCGAGCATCGGTATGGCTCCTTACGAAGCTTTGTATGGGAGGAAATGTAGAACACCTTTGTGTTGGGCAGAAGTGGGTGACGATAGAATTTTGGGACCCGAAATTATTCAAGAGACTACGGAAAAGATTCGAATGATCCGTGAGAAAGTAAAACAAGCACAAGATCGTCAAAAGAGTTATGCGGACAATCGTAGCAGACCACTAGAATTTGAGGAAGGTGATCATGTATTTTTGAAAGTTACTCCAAGATTGAGATTGAGAGGACCATTTAAGTCACGCAAGTTAAGTCCGAGATACGTGGGACCGTATCAGATCTTGGAAAGGATTGGTGAAGTCGCTTACAGATTAGCCTTACCACCCTCTCTATCAGAGATGCATGACGCCTTTCATGTATCTCAGCTCCGAAAGTTTATTCCTAATCTTCTTCAGCCAATTCTACCGGAATCAGTGAAATAGAAGCAGACTTGACTTTTGAACCTCAACCGAGCCATATTGTGGGAAGAGAAACAAAGGTATTACGGAACAAAGACATTCCTCTTGTTAAGGTGCAATGGGATGAGACGCATCCGGGTGATGCTACTGAGGAATTAGAATTGGAGATGCGGGATGCTGATCCTCATCTGTTCAGGTAATCTTTTAAATTCGAGGACGAATTTCAATTTAAGGAGGGGAGGATGTAATACCCCGTATTTTATAAACGCTCTGGATAATATTAGTTGAGACCAGTTGAGATCCAGTGTGCTCTGAGTATTTATCTGACAAGATAATTAGAGCAACTGTTAAACTCAGAGCTGATCAGATTAATATTATCTAACTCTAAGGTTTTATTATTTTGTGCATTTGAGCTAAGTTGGACATTTAGTAGTGTTACTAACTAATGATATTTTTATATATCATTTCTTTTCTCTCATTTTCCAAAGATAGTAACATTTGGAGCAAGAGAAGGAAAATAGAAAGGAAAGGAAAGGGAAAAAGAAGGAAAAAGTCCAAGAGCTCAAGATCATCAACCATCATCAACTCTTCATCATTTCATCTCAGCTTCTTCATCATCGTCTTCTAATCCAGGTGGATTCTAGTTAGAGACTTTAGTGTAGAATTTCTTTTAGAGTTAGGTTGGATTTTGAGAAAAATGAGTATTTTTGCAAAATCAAAGAATCTAACGGTTGAATTGTGTTATAAATTGAGTAGTATGATCAATATATGTGTGGAATCATCTGTTGATAATTGTTATATAGTGTGATTATGTTTTGAATGAGTTTGAGATGGACGTATCATTTAAAACAAGAATTTTTGCCTCTGAGCCCAGAGTAACCGGTTAACGTGTGGTGGTTAACCGGTTACCCTTTGAAAATTGGGGTTTTGCGCAGTTTTTGAACTAAGTAACCGGTTAACTCCTGGTGGGTAACTGGTTACCACTGTTTGTTTTACAAAAATATTTTCTAAAATACATATATTTTGACTCGAGTGTCCCATTTAAACATTCTTTATATCGAGTGAAGCTATGAAAGAGTTCTATGCTATGGAATGTGAAAACATTATTTATGAGATGGATTTTTTGTCGATTATGGGAATTAATCGGAATTACGTGAATTATGTAAAACAGAACTTTTGAAATTTTAAAAGCTTCAAGAGGTGAGTTTGTGAGGAACCCTTAGTCCAATAGAATGACTTAGAGAATTGTGCGGCAATGCTTACATCGATACTAGAAGGGTATCTTTGTTAAGTGGTTGTTAGAGGGGGACCGTATTTCCTCCGGTTTGTTCGTGTTCCTTAATAAATATTAGTGACCCGTGTTTAATCCTCTGGTGTAGGATGGCCGGGGAAAGTATTTATTAAGTGTGTGTTCCGTAATAAATATAAGTGACCCATGTTTAATCCTCTGGTGTAGGATGGCCGGGGAAATTATTATTAGGTTTATGTTCCTTAATAAATATTAGTGACCCATGTTTAATCCTCTGGTGTAGGATGGTCGGGGAAAGTATTTATTAAGTAGGTACCGTGACCCGTGTTTAATCTCTTTGAAGAGGGATGGCCGGGGAAAGTACATTTGAAGGTAACCGTGACCCGTGTTTAATCTCCTTGTGTGGGATAGTCGGGGAAAGTTACTTAGTGGTTGGTATTAGTGACCCGTGTCGAGATCCTTTGGTATGGGATGGCCGGGGAAAGTACCAATTGTAGATAACTGTGACCCGTGTTTAATCTCCTTGAGTGGGATGGCCGGCGAAAGTTATTTACGTTAAGGATCCGTGACCCATGTTAAATATCCTTGAGCGGGATGGCCGGGGAAAGATTCCTTAACTAGTTGTCGTTTTGTGTATTATTGCGATGGTTTCTCTAGTCAGAATGCTTGAACTCAAAGTCTAGTTCCTTTTCCCCCAACTTGAGTTAGGTTTTGGTTAGAACCTTGTAAAGCCCAGAGAATCCATAAGATAGAGAACTCACTGAGATTTGATGTATCTCACCCCACTATTGTTGAATATTTCAGGTACTTCAGGTTCCGCGAAGGGTAAGGATAAAGCCGTGTGATTTTCCTTACTAGGGTGTTGGCTTAGCTTCCGTTGTGGAGTTTTTGAGATCGTTGTCGATCTAGTTCTTAGTATTTATCTTTGGAACATCTTGTATATATATTTATGCCATAGTTTTTTTGTATTAGTCTTTTTGGGCATGTATATGTATAATGTGTTTACTAGGGACTTATTGGTATTTCAGTACCAAACGTGGAATTCATGTATAATATGTGCCTTTGTTGTATGTATTTATATATGGGTGTTACAGTTGGTATCAGAGAAGGTCGTATCCTCGACCTAGCCATGAAATAGAATAAGTGTTTCTTTCCGTTTCATATGCGTTGTGTTGGCATTGGTCTTAAGTGTTATATTTATGGTATTGAGCCTGATCAACTTAATCCTATATGTATGACTTTTAGAAACATGGCTGACGGGCGCAGAAACAACCGTGGTAGGCCCAGAACTACTCCAGCTGGGACGAATCCGCCAGGTGGCGATGAGAATGCTCATTTATATCAGTTTATGCAACAGATGTAACAGCAACAGAATGAGTTTATGCAGCAAATGATACAACAAATGAATGGAGGTCTTCATCCTCAGGTGGTTGTTCCAGAAGCTGCAGGTGGGACTTTTCGGGATTTCTTCTGCATGAATCCTCCGGAATTGCATGGCGATTTAGATCCAGTGAAGGCTCACGAATGGATAGCCTGTATGGAATGATTTTTCTTGACAGTGCACTGTAGTGAAGAGAATAAGGTGGTTTTTGCTTCGCATTCGTTAAAGGGTCCTGCCATGAGGTGGTGGGAATGTGATTTAGCTCTTATGACTATTTAGGGTGTGCCCAAGGTCTGGGAACGATTCAAGGCAAATTTTATGGAGAAATATTTTCCTAGCTCCTTGAGGACTCAGAAAGAGTTTGATTTTCAACAGTTAAGACAGGGTAGTATGACTGTGGCAAGTTATGCTGAAAAGTTTGAGGACATGGCTGCTTATTCTAGGCAGGCTATGTATATTCCAGATGAACGGTGGAAAATAGATCAGTTTCTTTTTGGACTAAAAGCTAAAATCTCTCATAGTGTGTCTCAAAGAGAGTTCACCACTTATGCTGAAGTTCTAAGGCAATGCTATGTGGCCGAGCATAGTTTGAAGAAAGTCCAAGCTGAAAGTGTCGCAAGTAGGGGGAGTTCGAGTGATCGTGGGAGATCCAGTCAACAGTTTGGGCCTAGATCACAAACTTTCAAGGGAAAGCAGGTTGCTAGACTTAATGTTATTCCTCTGTGTAGAGTGTGCAACCAACGACATTTTAGGAAGTGTGCCAATGGGGGCCTTAGGTGTTTTAGTTGTAATGGATTGGGTCACGTGGCTAGAAATTGTACTCTGAATAGAAACCAAGTGCAAGGAAGGAAAGTTTGATGACTGCTCTTGTGTTAATCATTCCTGATCCTAGCAACTCTTATGAAGTGTTTTTCGATGCTTCTAAGATGGGATTAGGAGGTGTTCTGATGCAAGGCGGTCAAGTGGTAGCTTATGCTTCTCGACAATTGAAAGTTCGTGAGAAGAATGATCCAACTCATGATTTGGAGCTAGCAGTGGTTGTGTTTGCACTGAAGGTGTGGCGTCATTATTTGTATGGTGTACGTTTTGAAATGTTCAGTGACCATAAAAGTTTGAAGTTTTTATTTGACCAAAAGGAGTTGAATATGCGACAAAGAAGGTAGATGGAGTACTTAAAGGATTATGATTTAGAATTAAAGTATCATCCAGGAAAAGCAAATAAAGTAGCGGATGCATTAAGTCGGAAAATGGTTCATAGTGTCGAATTAATGATATTAGAGTATGCTTTGTTGGAAAAGTTTAGAGATCTTAATCCTCAGTTTATGTGGACTCCAAATGGTGTAATTATGGGAAATTTGAATGTCAATTCTACTCTAAGAGCTGAGATCCAACAAGAACAAGATTTAGAGGAGAAATTTCAAGAGATGTTACTTCAACCGGGTTTTACACGAGCAGCGGATGGAGTTGTCCTGTTTAACCAAAGGATTTGTGTTCCGAATGACTCGGTATTAAAAAGAAAGATTTTAGATTAAGCTCATAAAGGTACTTTTATGATACACCCTGGTTCTTCGAAGATGTATCAGGACTTAAAGAAGGATTATTGGTGGTTTGGAATGAAAAAGAACATTGCGGTGTATGTGTCAGAATGCGCGGTGTGTCAACAGGTGAAGATTGAACACCAAAGACCGGGCGGTCTGTTGCAACCTTTAGAGATTCCAGTTTGGAAGTGGGATAGTATTTCTATGGATTTTGCAGTAGGTTTACCCCGTACACAAGGTGGTTATGATTCTATTTGGGTGATTGTGGATCAACTAACGAAATCTGCGCATTTCTTAGCCGTGAAGACTACTTACAAGGCAAGTCATCTTGCAGGGTTGTTTATTGCAGAAATTGTGAGATTGCATGGTATTCCCTCTAGCATTGTGTCCGATAGAGATCCAAAGTTTACTTCAAGGTTTTGGAAGGTTTTTCAACAAGCTATGGGTACGAGGTTGCATTTAAGTACGTCTAATCATCCTCAGATGGATGGTCAGACTGAACAAACAATACAGACGATGGAGGATATGTTAAGAGCTTGTGTGCTAGAAAGTAGAGGAAATTGGAAGGAACTTCTACCGTTAATTGAGTTTTCTTATAACAATAGTTACCATGCAAGCATCGGTATGGCTCCTTACGAAGCTTTGTATGGGAGGAAATGTAGAACACCTTTGTGTTGGGCAGAAGTGGGTGACGATAGAATTTTGGGACCCGAAATTATTCAAGAGACTACGGAAAAGATTCGAATGATCCCTGAGAAAGTAAAATAAACACAAGATCGTCAAAAGAGTTATGCGGACAATCGTAGCAGACCACTAGAATTTGAGGAAGGTGATCTTGTATTTTTGAAAGTTACTCCGAGATTGAGATTGAGAGGACCATTTAAGTCACGCAAGTTAAGTGCGAGATACGTGGGACCGTATCAGATCTTGGAAAGGATTGGTGAAGTCGCTTACAGATTAGCCTTACCACCCTCTCTATCAGAGATGCATGACGTCTTTCATGTATCTCAGCTCCGAAAGTTTATTCCTAATCTTCTTCAGCCAATTCTACCGGAATCGGTGGAAATAGAAGCAGACTTGACTTTTGAACCTCAACCGAGCCGTATTGTGGGAAGAGAAACAAAGGTATTAAGGAACAAAGACATTCCTCTTGTTAAGGTGCAATGGGATGAGACGCATCCGGGTGATGCTACTTGGGAATTAGAATTGGAGTGCGGGATGCTGATCCTCATCTGTTCAGGTAATCTTTTAAATTCGAGGACGAATTTCTATTTAAGGAGGGGAGGATGTAATACCCCGTATTTTATAAACGCTCTGGATAATATTAGTTGAGACCACTTGAGATCCAGTGTGCTCTGAGTATTTATCTGACAAGATAATTAGAGCAACTGTTAAACTCAGAGCTGATCAGATTAATATTATCTAACTCTAAGGTTTTATTATTTTGTGCATTTGAGCTAAGTTGGACATTTAGTAGTGTTACTAACTAATGATATTTTTATATATCATTTCTTTTCTCTCATTTTCCAAAGATAGTAACATTTGGAGCAAGAGAAGGAAAATAGAAAGGAAAGGAAAGGGAAAAAGAAGGAAAAAGTCCAAGAGCTCAAGATCATCAACCATCATCAACTCTTCATCATTTCATCTCAGCTTCTTCATCATCGTCTTCTAATCCAGGTGGATTCTAGTTAGAGACTTTAGTGTAGAATTTCTTTTAGAGTTAGGTTGGATTTTGAGAAAAATGAGTATTTTTGCAAAATCAAAGAATCTAACGGTTGAATTGTGTTATAAATTGAGTAGTATGATCAATATATGTGTGGAATCATCTGTTGTTAATTGTTATATAGTGTGATTATGTTTTGAATGAGTTTGAGATGGAAGTATCATTTAAAACAAGAATTTTTGCCTCTGAGCCCAGAGTAACCGGTTAACGTGTGGTGGTTAACCGGTTACCCTTTGAAAATTGGGGTTTTGCGCAGTTTTTGAACTAAGTAACCGGTTAACTCCTGGTGGGTAACTGGTTACCACTGTTTGTTTTACAAAAATATTTTCTAAAATACATATCTTTTGACTCGAGTGTCCCATTTAAACATTCTTTATATCGAGTGAAGCTATGAAAGAGTTCTATGCTATGGAATGTGAAAACATTATTTATGAGATGGATTTTTTGTCGATTATGGGAATTAATCGGAATTACGTGAATTATGTAAAACAGAACTTTTGAAATTTTAAAAGCTTCAAGAGGTGAGTTTGTGAGGAACCCTTAGTCCAATAGAATGACTTAGAGAATTGTGCGGCAATGCTTACATCGATACTAGAAGGGTATCTTTGTTAAGTGGTTGTTAGAGGGGGACCGTATTTCCTCCGGTTTGTTCGTGTTCCTTAATAAATATTAGTGACCCGTGTTTAATCCTCTGGTGTAGGATGGTCGGGGAAAGTATTTATTAAGTGTGTGTTCCGTAATAAATATAAGTGACCCATGTTTAATCCTCTGGTGTAGGATGGCCGGGGAAATTATTATTAGGTTTATGTTCCTTAATAAATATTAGTGACCCATGTTTAATCCTCTGGTGTAGGATGGTCGGGGAAAGTATTTATTAAGTAGGTACCGTGACCCGTGTTTAATCTCTTTGAAGAGGGATGGCCGGGGAAAGTACATTTGAAGGTAACCGTGACCCGTGTTTAATCTCCTTGTGTGGGATAGTCGGGGAAAGTTACTTAGTGGTTGGTATTAGTGACCCGTGTCGAGATCCTTTGGTATGGGATGGCCGGGGAAAGTACCAATTGTAGATAACTGTGACCCGTGTTTAATCTCCTTGAGTGGGATGGCCGGCGAAAGTTATTTACGTTAAGGATCCGTGACCCATGTTTAATATCCTTGAGCGGGATGGCCGGGGAAAGATTCCTTAACTAGTTGTCGTTTTGTGTATTATTGCGATGGTTTCTCTAGTCAGAATGCTTGAACTCAAAGTCTAGTTCCTTTTCCCCCAACTTGAGTTAGGTTTTGGTTAGAACCTTGTAAAGCCCAGAGAATCCATAAGATAGAGAACTCACTGAGATTTGATGTATCTCACCCCACTATTGTTGAATATTTCAGGTACTTCAGGTTCCGCGAAGGGTAAGGATAAAGCCGTGTGATTTTCCTTACTAGGGTGTTGGCTTAGCTTCCGTTGTGGAGTTTTTGAGATCGTTGTCGATCTAGTTCTTAGTATTTATCTTTGGAACATCTTGTATATATATTTATGCCATAGTTTTTTTGTATTAGTCTTTTTGGGCATGTATATGTATAATGTGTTTACTAGGGACTTATTGGTATTTCAGTACCAAACGTGGAATTCATGTATAATATGTGCCTTTGTTGTATGTATTTATATATGGGTGTTACACAAAACTAGTCGTTGCCACGGGCAAGGGCGTAGTTCCGGGCACAGGCGTCATGGTTGTTCCTGGATGAAGAAGCCGTGCGTAACGGGCAGAAATGCCGGGGAGGAGTAGATGACCTTGAGACTCATTTGTCCACATGTGCCCGATAGAAGCGCAGAAAGGTAAATGCTGCCCTTCCTCAGCTGGGCTTTAGGCAATTGGGAAATTCTAGGAGCAGAAGTGGATTGGGCCATGCCTAGCCATTGGTCCAGTCCGGAGCATTTTTCATTTTTA
Organism: Lathyrus tuberosus; assembly: GCA_022829125.1. Classification (NCBI taxonomy): domain Eukaryota; kingdom Viridiplantae; phylum Streptophyta; class Magnoliopsida; order Fabales; family Fabaceae; genus Lathyrus; species Lathyrus tuberosus. The sequence goes on from JALAZF010000048.1 coordinate 13,620,871, forward strand.
TTTTCCAGTTCTGCTTCATCTTTAATATTTTCCAAGAGAGAGTTTCTTGTATTTTCTCTCCCGATTGTCCCACCAAAAACCCATTACAATAATTTCTCAGACAACTCGAACATTAACACTCATGGAGAATGAGCGTTTTTGGTTGTTTTTTGCATTATCGTCTTCTTTTTCATATTGATCGGCCGATATGCATTGTTACGACTTTCAACCCAAAGTCAGAAGGTCCAAATGTCAGTAATTCGCGATGGAAGTGAAGACGAGGGTGATGGAAGTGAATCCATTTTCGTTGGAGACATTGGGGGATAGTTTAAGAAAGTAAGTATTTTCTATTCTTTTATATTTGTCAATGATTAATAAAAAAATTCAAGATTAAATATTTAGCATAGACAAATATTAAAAATAAGAGCGGCGCCGTGCACATGAGCACACATAGATATATATTTTTTAAAATTAAGTATTTTCTATACTTTTATGTTTGGAAATTTTTTGACAGCATTTTAATGAAGTTCAATTGTTGAAATTATGGATTATTGTTATAAAAGGATAATACAAGTGGTGTTTTCAGAATAATTGATATTGAGGCAATTCTTGAGATAAATGACACATGAATCATGGAAGAGAAGAGAATATAGAATATTTTGTATGTTTATTTAACTCATCTAACTAAGTTATGTGGTACAATTTTGAAAGTAGTGTATGATTATGATATATGATCAAGTTAAATTAATATATGCATTAATGGTATTTTGCAAAAATATCATTGAGAAATTTACTATGGTTGGAGAATGCAAAATTCTTCTTCTCTTCCTTATTATATCACTAAATATGAATACTTACAAAGTTTTTTCTTCCCCGTTATGTCACAAATTAATTTTTTTCGTTGCTCATTTTCAAAGTGAATTCTACAGCTCTCATATGGCCTTCTCCAAAATTACCAGTGTTAGACCAAAATTTCACATCAATTGTTTTCCAAAACCAGACAAAAATAGTTTCACAACCGGTTGATTGGTTTCGATGGCTATAACTGTGTTTTTCTCAGTTGTAGTGGTTCTATTTCGACTCTATTTCTCCATCCGTAGTTCCAAAGCTTCTACCTCAAGTGATGATGATGACATTCAGCTCTCCATTTTCCATTCCGCCACCGCTGACGCCTCCTCCGACTCCGAGATTCCCCTACACTTGATGGGGGAGCCCACTCCGAGATGAGTGTATTAGGTATACTAAGAAGAGCATTTCTTGTGATGTTTGAGAGAGAATAATTTTTTCTAATAGTTATCTTAGTTCCGCATATTGCTGAGAAGGGCATTTTGTATATTAGAGATATTACATGTATGATGGGAATAAATATTTAAAGATAATATCATGTATTATTTAATAGATTGGTATCGGTTGCTCGATTGAAATTGTTCGTGTTTATTCGTGATGGTTGAAATGTGATAAGGGTTTGATTATTTTATTTGATATGTTGTTAGTAATTGTTGTTTTATGTTGGAGGACCGAGTATGTTAGAGAATTGAACCTAAGAAGTGTTTCATCTCTTTAGTTGGAAGAAATTCGGGGACAAATTTAAATTTACGGGGGGAAATGTAATATCCAATACCCTCTTTACTGTTTTGTTCTTTGTTAGTTGGGACATGTTGAGTTCCTAAATGCTCTATTTGTTGTCAGTTAAAATCAATAAAGTAATTAGTGAACTTGAAAGAAACTTATTCTTACTCAAATTGGATGATCCTTACTAATTTGTACAAGAAATGATATTTTGGATTATTGTAAATGGTAATTGTTATTATAGACAAACTTTCCCTACATATTTTCTTATATCTCTCTTCCTTTAATTTCCAGCCTATCATTTATAGCAAGAGGAAGAGAAAGAGAAGAGATGGAAAAGAGAGGGAGAGAAAGAACAAGAATCTCAAGAGGAAGAAAAGCTCATGGAAGTATCATCATCATAAACAAATTCATCTCAATTCCTTCATCATCTTCTTCCTAATGGTGGTTTCCCAGTTAGACCTATCTTTGGGTGGAGAAAATTCATGATTTGGGAATTAAGTTTTGTGTGAAAACTTGCTACATGTGTGTGATTTGTGCATATACATGATCATCTTGATGTTTGCATCCCATCATGATGTTTCCATGTTTCCACCATAAAACAAGAGTCATAGCTCCGATTAACATGTGGTCGGATACATTGAAAGGCTAGTCCAATGCCTTACCATTTGGTAAAAAGAAACCATACTTGAATCCCACATACGAATCAATTAATGATGATAATGTGTGGTTGCATATATGTTGTTGTATGATGTTAATTTTTCATGGTATGAAATGCTTGAATATGTTATTACATGATTAGGTATGGTTGGGATGGCAGATAGTGTATTCTACCAAGTGAAGGCTGGGTACTACTCTTTGCCATATCTAGTGGAAAAGGCTTTAATGCATTCCATTCAGTGAGGGCTAGGAGTGTTGTTGGCCATATTTAGTGGATTATGTAATCTATTCAGTGGAGGCTAGGACTACCATTTTACATATTTGATGGATTGACTATCACCATACAATGGAGGCTAGGAGTACTAGTCTCCATAACTGGTAGATGGTGTATTCCACACTGTGGAGGTTGGGTACTATCGCAGGCCATATCTAATGATCAGTGTGTCCGTGCAGTGGAGGTCAGATATACCATTGACCATATCTGACGAATGAATTAGTAGATCTTTGTAATCAGTTTTGGGCTAATCACCCTTGTGTTTTAGTTTTGATTTCTGAATAGGGATTCATTGTTATGAGAACTCATCTTGTGTGTTTCCATACAAAGTGTAAATTCCCTTAGATGCTTAAGTCCTTCTACTATTTTGTAAGTGTGCATAAGTAGGACGAAGTTGAATGGCTTAAGTTAATAATCGATAAGAAATCCCTTTAGATCCGAGTGGACCCATAAGATAAGAGAACTCACTGAGATTTTTTTCTAATGATGTTCTGAAGACTTGTCATCATGATCTTCTGCTGTGGATTATGTACATATGTGGATATTTTACATATATCTTAGTTTTTAATAAAAACTCTTGTATATCATGTGCCATAGTTGTATATTTTATTTTTGGACATGTATATATATATATATATATATATATATATATATATATATATATATATATATATATATATATATTGATGTTGTTATGCACTTGTGTTCTATCAGTACCAATTAACATTGCATATAATTTATTTTTTATATGTATATTATACAGGGTGTTACATGGGTAAAACCTTTTCTAACAAAGATTGTATTAACAAAATATTGAGATCTATTTGTGGAGAGTGGCAACCAAAGTTTACCGATATAAAAGAGTTAAACGATATTAGTACTTTGGATATTACAAAATTGTTTGGAAAGTTAGCCAAGCATGAGAATGAGCTTAAACGACTTGCCGATAGTGAAGTAAATTTGAAAAGGAAAGATAAAGATAAAGAAGAGAAATAGGATCTTTCTCTGAAAGCTTTGTCATCTAAAGGGAAGAATTCAAAGGAAGAAAGTGACAACTCTAAATAAGAAGCTTCTAAAAAGGAAGAGATGCGTCTATTCGTCAGACGCTACAATAGATACTTAAATATAAACTAGCTCAAGAATTCTAAAAAAGGACTAGTAAATTTTAGAAATACTCACCTACCTAAGAAAGAACACAAGAAAAATGATGATCATATCACATGTTACGAGTGCGGAAAATTGGGACATTATATAACCACCTGTACAAGTCTCACCAAACATTATAAAAGTAAAGATAAGGAATTCTACAAGACGAAAGGAAAAAATTGCGAAGGTTGTAGAGCCTATATCGTGTGGGAAAAAGAGGATGACAGCTCTTCTTCCTATTCTTTCTCGAGTTCAGTTGATGAGTGTGCCAACTTTTGTTTGATGGCATGTAAGAAAGGTGAAACTTCAAAGGTATATAATTCTAATTCCGATAATGAGTATTCTTATAGTGAATTCTCTAAAGCATTCAATAACATGTATTCATATTCTATAAAAGTGTTTAATAAAATTTCTCGCCAAAAAAGTATTGATTTTAAAACTTGAAGAGGAGATAAATCATCTTAATCATGCTTTGGAATCTCTTAAGGAAACACATACATCTCTAATGGATAAGTATTGTAATATTTCGGATACTTTAGTTGAAAAGGTGGAAATAGTGGAATATGTTGAGTGCCCAATTCTAAAACTTGAAATTGAAACTATTAAAGGATAACTAAGTGAAAGAGGGAAGGTTTTCAAGAAAAGTCCTCATATCACTAAAATAAATGAAGAAGCATTTCATCTAAAGCTATTTGCCATTATTATGGTGATAAGGGTCACATTAGGCCTCTTTGTCATGTTAGGAACGTTCAAGTTCCTAATGGTAAAATGACATAGATTCCTAAGGGTAACTCAACTAACCCTAAAGGACCCACTAGTTGGGGACCTAAATTTCCCATTTGATTGTCGCGGGAAAGTCTTGCCTCCGGAAAAAGATTATGGTTTCTAGATAACGGTTGTTCAAGACACATGACAGGAGATGCTTCCATGCTCTTCAAGTTCGATGAGAAGGAAAGTGGTCACGTCATGTATGGAGACAATACAAAAGGTCAAATTCTTGGTGAAGGTATTGTGGGATATCCCTCCATAATTACCATTGAAAATGTGCTTTTAGTCAAAGGGCATAAACACAACTTACTTAGTATTAGCCAATTATGTGACAAAGAGTATTTTGTAGTTTTTGATACTTTTAGTTGTGTAATTGCGCATAAGGCAAATAAGGACTTTGTGTTTAAGGGTTATAGGATTGAAAATGTCTATATGATTGATCTAGATGACGTGTCAATGCATGAAGCTAAGTGTTTAGTAGCCAAGAGTAAAGATTCTTAGTTATGGCATAGACACGTAAGTCACATGCATTTTGGCATTTTAAATAAAATTGCATCCAAGAATCTAGTAGTCGGTCTTCCTAAATTAAAGATTTTAAAAGACAAAGTACGTGATGTTTTCCAAATGGGAATTAGAAAACAAGAGTGCCATTTAAATCAAAGAAGGTCAGTTCTAAATCAAAACCTTTCGAGCTTATCCACTTAGACTTGTTTGGCCCTTCACAGACAAGAAGATTAGGAGGAAACTATTACAGATATGTGATTGTTGATGACTAATATAGATTTATTTGGACGTTATTTTTATCCCACGAGGACGAAACTTTTAAGAATTTCGTTGATTTTGCTAAGCTTATCCAAAAAGTTTTTAGTTTTAAAATCATCACTCTCCGTAGTGATCATGGTGGTGAATTTGTTAACCATCTGTCATACCCTAAATTTTGACCACATGGTTCCACGTCATTGTGTAAATCATCACCACAATATGGATGTACCTTCATGCCTCATCAATCTTCTCAAAGATTGTTGAGCATTCACCTCAATTAAGAATTAGGGGTTTGAGCCCTCTCAGAGCACTCAGACAAAGGATCAATCAAGAATTGACATGATCTTCAACTTGTAAAACCTCTCAAATATCCATGAAGGATCAAGAGGTCTCCCACATCAATAATCAAGCATAAGAATGCAATATTCCAAGTTGATCAAGCATCAAAATCACCAGTGTCACAAAATTAGGGTTTTGATCGACCAAGGCCTCCAGAGGGAAATTTTCATCTGGGCATGAGCCAATACTTCAAAACATGATTCAAGAAGCTCAAAGGGACCTCATAGATCCAATCATAAGTTCAAAGTAGCCTCAGGAGATGCATTCATAAAAAATTAGGAATTAGGGTTTCTTGACCAAATTCACCACTAAGTTGACTTTTGAAGAAAGGCATGAGCCAAGACCTCAAGAAATGATTTGAAGACCTCAAATATATTATATTGATCCTCTCACAAGTTTAAATTGACACAAAGAACTTGACTCATGAGCAATGCATGGATTCAAATTCATCTGGACCACAAACTAGGGTTTTTGAGAAAAAGTCAACCATACTTTTGACTTTTGACCAAGACATGATATCAAACCCTGGGAAATGATTAAAGACACTCTAAAACACCCATGGAATCCATCCATTAGGTTTGAGTTAGCTGAAGCACTTGATTTCATAAAGGATCTCAAAGTTTGAAATTCATCTGATAAAAAGTCAATTGTGCCTAAAACCAAGTTTCACTTTTGAGATTTTTTTGACAAACATGACTTCTTCAAGTAAAAGACAATGTTAATTTGTGGTTTGGATCATCATCCATCAAGAAAAATCAAGAAAAGTGAGGCTACTTGCAAAAGGGGCAACCTTAAGAAACTTAAAATTTCACTAAGTTATGAAGAAAAGTGATTTTTACCCAACTTTGCAAGACCATAACTTGTGATTCAAGCAACCTTTTTATTCCATCCAAAGCTCAAATAAAAGCTCTCACTACATATTAAAAGATTGTCAACTACACCATATTCCAACATGGATTTTGAGTTATGGATTGATCAAAATCACAAAAATTAAGAAGTGGACGTTTTCTTGACACTTAGAAAATTTTGGACAGAATCTGTCTCATGTTTTGTCCAACTTTGGAGGAATTTTCCATCATGATCCAAGAAGAATCAAGACCAAAGTTAAACATCAAAGTTGAAGTATGATATGTGGGCTTTCCAAAAAGTACAAGTAGTCATCCTAATTCAACTTGAGCAAGAAGTTACAAGCCTTGCAACATGACATAAAATTCTGATTTTTCAAGATACCATTGGTGCATAACTTGTGCCACACGATTTTCTCCTTCAAATTTTGTCACTTTGCCAACTTTGTCATTTTCCAAAAACACAAAACTCTTGATGTCTCACTTGTTACTTGATCAAAAAGGCAAAAAATTCAGCCTAGCATGTGATGATCCATCATTACAAAATGCCTCCATTTTCAATTTTGGCAATGTTACACTAATGCAATGCATTGAGGTGTCATGAACCAAGCCATATCAATCCAAACCAGTCAAGATTCAGTCCAAAGCTATGAGTGTTCAAACCTGCAGAAATTGAATTGAGTCAAGCTAAAGGAGACTTGGCACTTTGAAACATCCAAGTCAATGGCTATCTAGCTACACACTATGATCAACCTCCATTCACTATTCCTTGCAAAAGAAACTTCCTCTACTATAAATAGAGGTCATTTCTGGTTGATCAAAACACACCAAAACATCAGAATACATGTTTTCCACCATTTCTCTCTTGGACCTCAAAAACCCATTTTCAAAGAAGTGAGAATCGTGTTTTGAAATAGAGAGCAATTAAACTCAAACCAATGGTTCTAACACATCACATACATCATATATAAATAATCTAAACACTTTAACAACATCTGTAACACCAGATTCATCAAGTTAATACCCCACCCCAAAGCCATCTGCAGTTGGAGTCGTGCCCACCAATTCAGAGGTTTTCAATCTATTCCAAGCTTCTGAACACACTCACTAGGGTCCATTGAAGCTGTCCAGATCATTCAAACACATCTATAATACCTACAATTGAGGATTCTAATTCCTCTTGCAGAGGTAAGCCTGAACCTCTCAAACTTTATGCTTCATGCATCATAAATGTGTTTTCAAGTTACAAACATGTTTTTGCACTTGTGTAGAGTGTTTCCCCTCAATTAATTGCTTTATAGCTATCGTGTATAGAATTTCATAATGTTCTTGTAAAAATTAGGGTTCACCTGTTCTTCACATGATTTCTCACTCCACACTTAAAAGAAATGCAATTAATTGGTATCCTTGAAATCCTTGTTAAAAAACGAGCAACTTTCATGTTTACAAAAGTCATTTTCATTGCGTATTGAGTGAGATATGTGACCTTTTGCAAATCATCCATGGAGGGCACACATGAGGAAGAAGAAGAAGTCGTTGGCGCCTTTTTTCAAATTTTTGAATTTTTTAATATTTCTTAATATTTTCAAAAAATTCATATCTCTCTCATTTTTAATCTTTTTCAAATGATTTTTTAAACATAAATCATTTATACATTTTAATAATTAATTCCACAAAAAAATCAAAAAAATATTTTATATTTGATATATTTTTGAATTTTTCAAAGGATTTATTTTTAATTGTTTTAAACATTTTTAAATAAATCCTTCTTCTTGATTTTTCAAAATCATTTGAGTTAAAATCATCTTGTGAATTAAAACATCTATTTTCAAACATTTTTCAAAGTTCACAACATGTTTTTGAATATATTTGATATTTTATATCAAATTTTATTTTATTTTCTTTGAAAAATTGTATTTTAATTAAAATTAGGGGTTTTCCTTGATTTTTAATTTTTCAAACTTCATTTGAAACATTCTTGGACCTCTAATAGAGTGTAAGACCCAACTTCTTTTGTAAATAAATAATTCCTGTGTCTCTGTCATAGTATAAGTCCCTGTGCGATTTTCAAAATAACGGCGTGTTCGTTATTTTTCATCTGGGTCTCTCCTTGAGTATAAGCCCCACTTTTATTTCTTTTCAGACACACTTGGGCCTCTAATAGAGTGTAAGACCCAAACCCCTTTGTACATAAATAAAATTTGGGCCTCTGCTATAGTATAAGTCCCACAACGTCTTTCGGTATCGTAGTGCGATCACTGTTTTCAAAACAAGTCATTTGGGCCTCTCCTTGAGTTGTAAGCCCCACACCTCTGTTTTCAAAATCATCTGTCTGTTTTTAAACTGGTACTAGGAGGTGCATTATTCCCGGTGAAAATGCTCTTAGACCACTTGGGTCTCTCTTTGAGCTATAAGCTCCAAACATTCATTTCATTTCAATTCAATAAACTTTCTTTCAGATTCAAATTCAAAGTTTTCTCAAAACTTTATTCAATTTCTTAAAACCCTAATCATATAGTTAAAATCATACAATCAATCACAATACACTTGGGCCTCTTCTCACAGTGTAAGACCCAACATTTTTTCAATTCAATGCATAATTGTTTATATACCTTTAATTCACTTATTTGTATAGACTTGTACATATCTGTTTAGAGTTTCTCCAGCAGTTAGGTCTACACTTAGGTCAAACCAAAGGTTACTTCTAACTTATTCAATAACTAGTTCCCTCATAGGAAACTTCCCTCAATACAGTCTGCCTCCTCTTGGGCTTTATTCAATATGGAACAGAGAAAGACATTATTCCCGGTGAAACTTTTCTCAAGACAGTTAAAACTTAGAAACATATATATATATATATATGTATATATATATATATATATATTTGCTATTGACCCATAGGCTTCCCGATGAAACCTCTTTTGAATTTCTTCAAACCTTGGAATTGTTTAACAAAGAAAGGATTATTCCCGATGAAACCTTTCTTGAAATTTTCTTAGGCTTTGACCCACAGGCTTCCTAGAAGCATCCCTAGCCTCCTCTTGGGCTTAGTACAAGGACCAACAGGGTTCTTAGAAGTTCCCCCCAGCCTCCTCTTGGGCTTAGTACAAGGACCCAAAGGCTTCCTAAAAGCATAAGAAAGAATTTAGTCATCTCTACTAGTTCAATCCTCAAGAGAGTCAAAACCCTAGAACATCCAGTCAGTCAAGAGTTGATCTTCATCTCTTGAACCAACAACCTCCTCTTGGGCATCATACAAAGATCTCTCTCCAACCATAGTTTATCTCTTCTTAAGCGACTTGAACAATCTCAGCCTCCTCTTGGGCTTCATACAAGTAAACTAGAAAAATCTCATTCTCATAGTCTCCTTTTGGACTTAACACAAAGACCCACAAGTTTCCTAAACACATATGAATAATCCTGATCATTTCACCAATACACCAGCCCTAGAAGAGTTAAAACCTCTAAGGCTTTCAAACTCACCTTTAAACTTCTCTGACCCCCAACAAGGCTTAACTTTCACCTTAAAACATCTCAGCCAGGGTCAGGTTACCATCAACAAATCCCCAACAGAATCAAAGCCTCATGACATCTGGTAATTCAACTCTTCCCTGATTCCCCAGCAAGAGTTAGTTTCCCTTTGGATTCCCCAATACAATTTAGTTCTTTTCCTGGATTTCAACAAATCCTCAGCAAGAGATAGCCTCCTCTCAGGCTTTATATAATGGTTTTCTCAATTAGCCTCAATCTTGGGCTTTGTACAAGACAAATATAACACTCCCCCAGTGGAGTCATTTTCTTTCAGCTTCAACCTTGGGCTTTGAACAAGGCACACAAAAAACAACATCTCCTCAGATGAGACCACGAGTCCTCTCTGTAGGAAGATACCCCTTCTATACATCACATCTCAACAAACAATAAAAACCTTTTTCCAGATAATTGATGTAAGTGGCACACTTATTGATTCAAAATCCAAGCTGGAGTCCCTCCTTTATCATGGCTAAAATTTCTCTTTCATCTAACTGTTGTAAGTGGCAAGCCTTTGGATTCTACACATCCAAGCCAATGTCCCTCTCTTAGCATGAAATATTCATAAAGGAAAAAGTGGCATCCCTCTACACTGAGTTAAAGCTTCTTCCTTCATGAAATTTCTCTTATAAAGGAAGATATGGCATTGCTGGATTCCACACATCCCAGTTAAAGTAACTTCCCTTGTAACCAATTACTCAACATTTGTGATAAACAGGTGAGATATTTCCCTTTAGAGATTGTAACACCCTTCTAAACCCCGCAGAATAAATATAAATAAATCAGAGTAATTATCATGCATTTCACAAAAGGTGTCACATATAATTTCAAATCATTACAAACACCTGTCATGCTCATTAACACTTAAGTAATTTCATGCTTTTCAAAATTTTCTCTCAGCATGTAGCAGCAGATTCCAAATAATCTTAATAGACATAAAGAGAGTTTCATGCTCATCACATTAATAAACAAAACTTGGGCATAAAAGTCAACTTCATACAAACCAAGTAAACATAAAGCATAAGGTAGAGTATATAGTGTATCTCTAAAACATAAAACAAACGATCCCAGTGTTACATGATCAGAGCACGACTCGACCCAACATAAATAAAGACACTAAACAACTGCATCAGCGGCTACCTTGCACTACGAGAATGTATACTCCTCGGTACCTGAGTGATGTCGTATAAAACATCATTCCAACAGAAGGGTGAGAATTCACATCAATATTGAAATTATAAGATAATGATTAATGTAAAGCATGTAAACATAAATACAAACAATCTCACACTTCAATATCCATCAACAAGTATCACTTAAGTAACTACACAATTCACCATTTTCCAATTCAACAAGTCACATACATACACATACTTCCATATAACAATCATATATGTGATACGACTCGATGCAAACTCAATGCAACTCATGCCATGTGGTACCAACACTTATTATTTTTTGGTTTGGGACAAGTCACTAGCTCCCACGGAACTAGCAAGCATTGCCTCTTGACACAAATGATGCGTATTCAATCAACAACCATATGCAATTAAGACCATTCCCTAATCTTAATATCATGCATATCTCAAATAATTCATCACACTTGAATTATCACACAATTGCACACACAAACACATTTCCAAAAATCATGGCATTCTTACTTCAAGCATCATCACCACAATTAGCAAATAATTCACAAGTATCAATACAATTCCATCTCAATTCACAAAACACAAATTACCGATTAAATATAGAATAATTAATCCATCACCAATAATTGAATCAATATTCAATAAATAGTCAATATTCAATACAAATTCAATACTTTAATAATTAGTCAATATTTAATAAATAATTCAATATTCAATTAAATAATCCAATATTCACTAATTAATTCAATTATTCAATAAATAATTCAATATTTAAAATTAATATTTCAATATTTAGTAAATATTCAATACTACTCAATATTAATAATTATTTAGTAATTATTAAATATTTCAATAATTATTTCATATTTAATAATTAACCAATATTTTAATCCAAAATCAATATTTTAATAAATAATTAACATTTAATAAATAATCAAAATTTAGTAAATAATTAAATTTAATATTTAAATAAATAATTAATATCTAAATAAATAATTAATATTTAAATAAATAATTAATATTTAAATAAATAATCCATATTTAAAATTAAATAACCGATATTTAATAAATAATTAATAATTAAATAAATAATAAATTTAATATTCAATAAATAATTACTATTATAATAAACTACCAATATTTCAATAATTAGCTAATATTAAATAAATATTCAGTAATTATTTAAGGTTCACTAAATTTTCAATACTTAATCTAGATATTCAATATTTAATATAGTTACTTAATATTAAATATAATTCCATTGTCTAAATTCATTACTACAAGTATTAATAAATATTTAGTAATTTAAATAAATATTCTAATTAATAAAATTATTGATGCTACATTAAGAATTAATAAAAAAAAAATTATTCACATACACTCTAGCCATTTTTGCGCTACAATTTAATATTTACATGTATTACTTATCATGCTTCCAATTAATAAAGTTCATTTCTAATAGTTGGTCTAGCTACAGTACTATGGTGAGTATGAGTCCAATATATTAATATCCCATTTTGTTAATTAATGTGAGACTCTCAAAAACATAGTACACAGTAACACCCAACAATTTGATCTTACCACCTTTTAACGGTCCAGATAATTCTACTAGATAACTAAACTATCTTACTTTGAAAAAAAACTAGTAACTAACCCGTGCGTTTGCACGGGCCTGTCTGTTCGAGAATTTTATGTGATGGATGCGTATTTGTTAATCAAATTGAAAAGAAAAATGGTAAAATTATAAAAACAAATATGATTGAAATTGCAAATTTGTATTGGTAAGTATAAGAAAATGTTGTGGCGGATTATAACATGTAACATTTATTTTGTATATGAAAAAATTTGAATCAAAATTAAAGTTATTCTCGTTTATAACAATAATATTTTTGCGTATATAAAAAGTATTTGAATCAAAATGATAGTTGTCCCCCGTTTATAAGAGTAGTTTTTGATGTTAAATAAAAACTTTAAATGAAAATAAAAGTTATGCCCTTTGAAAACAACAATATTTTTTTATGTTGAATATAAATTTAAGTTGTGTTCGTTTAAATGAATAGTATTTTTTGCATATATAAAAAAATTTGAATCAAAATTAAAGTTGTGCCCGTTTATAACAATAGTATTTTTTCGTATAGAAAAACATTTGAATAAAAATTAAAGTCGTGCCATTTTATAACAATAATATTTTTTTGTTATGTACAAAAAATTGAATCAAAATTAAAGTTATGTCCGTTCATAAAAAAATTGATAAATTTTTATTTTTCAATATTTGTATCGGTAGTTAAGTAATATCCGTTTATAACAATAGTATTTTTTTTTGTCATGTATACAAATAATTGTATGTTTATTTTTCAAATCTATTAAATATTTTAGAAAGTTAATTATCGAATTATTCAAACATAAGTTAAAAGAAAAGAATATTCAAAATTGTCAAATTATAATTTTCCCGATGCATTAATTTTTTAAAATTTCAAAATATTATATCAATTGTTTAACATCTTGTTTTTTCATATAATTTTTATTTAAATTTTTATTTTTTAGACGTCAATTAAGTGAAATAGTCGATTGTTAAAAATATTAACTTTTATAATTTTATAAATTTAAAATGAAGAAATTGTCCTTATAAAACCTTAGGTTAAAAAAATGTTACAAATTTTACACTCTTTTTTATTCAATTTATTCAATTTTTATAGAATATTTATAATTAAATACTTACAATAATATTTAATTTTAAAGAATTAGAATTTAATAATTTATTCTGCATGTATAGAATATTAATAATTAAATACTTACAATAATATTTTATTTTAAAGAAATAGAATTTAATAATTTATTTTGTAACGTGTTGAGATTATAAGCAGCATAAAATGTTTAGTCTTTGTAATTTTCTGTTGATAAAATGTACCGAAACAAAACATTAATCAAAAAACCAACATTACACATAACAACACCCCACCTATTTCATAAAATCAAACCAAAACATTACTGCAAATTCAAACCAGGTTCAACTACAAATACAAAAACAAAACAAAAGCTGCACAACCTATTTATCAACTGCTACACATTAGTTCTTTCAAGACCATCAACGGTTTAACAGACATACATACATGGTTTCTGGACAGACAATATGTATCGAAAAACCAAGCTTATCACCTCTTCGTAATTTCTTCTTTTTAGCGTACTCATACCACCTGGTCCCTATAAATTTTTCCTTTTTCAAGTTTTTTCCGTTTCGCTTTGCACAGTGAATGTTTCCTGAGTAAGTATTAGCAGTATCTTCATCAACTATTAATATTTCTTTTTGATCCCAAAATAGACAATTCATTGTGACCTCCCTTGGAAAATGTTGTACAATTTAAATTTAAAACCACTCAATATCAATTTTGTAACATACATATGATTTAGAAAATAGGTTGAGTTAGGTGGTCTTACAAGAACATTTTTCTGAGCCTTATAACCAAAAGAAATTTCCTTTTCCCAGTAAAATACCACCTCTTTTTCATCTTCAGATTCTTTCTCCAAGTCTTCCTCATATGAGTCGTCATCATCAGACTGGTCTTTCTCACCGTTGTGTTGTTTGCTTTTCGATTCCTCATTTTCTTCGTCAACTATGTTTCCTTCCCTTCAAAACATTCAGAAACAAATTATAAAACATAACATTCAACATGCAGAACTAATAATAACAAAGTAAATAACCCAAACGCAAAACGAAAATGTCATTGATAAACATAACCCTAACGAAAATGTCATTGATAGATGCAACATGACCAAAACGAAAATGTATCATGAAATACTGCATGCATTTACAAAACCTAACCCTAACGCAAAAATAACATGGTACCTGTTAAACTTGTTTTCAGCAAACTCATTAACTTTAGAACTTTCACCAAAGGATGATTTTTTCACAATAATGTCTTTGTTCACACCCTTTTAGCAGCCTTGATACTTTCCATCTATCAAGAACAGTTGCATGTGCTTTTCCATTTTTTTCATTTCTCGATGCAGCTTCTACCTCTTGACGCACTTTAACAACTTTGTCAACATACTATTCAGTTCGTTCCTCTGTTGCTGAGATATCTGAGGAAGATCTGAAATAAAAAACAAATGTCATACTTTGAAACATTGATGAGGTATAAAAGAAAAACATTTTTTTGTATAACTTGGCAGGAAAATCAAGAGCTTACCGGCTTGAAGATGAAATGGGTTTCGCTGTTTCCATGGAGTGTTTGTTTAATGTACAATTCCAACAAATGCCCCTAACCATACCTTGTTATGGTTTTTTTTACTATGAATGAATACCAATTTATACTACATAAAGTTGGGCCTTTGTCCAACTCAGCCCAATATTACTTTTAACTTCATTATGAAAAACAAATTTGATAGAATACTAAAAGTAAGTCTAACTAATGACTATATTTATAGATTTTTATTATATTATTTAATATTTAATATTAATTATTTGATATTAATTAATATTTAATTAATTGAGGTCTTAATTCATATTTATTGATTTGACTATTATATTATTTGATATTATTTGATATTTATTGAAATGACTATTATATTATTTGATATTTATTGAAATGACAATTATATTGCATGATATTACCTTTATTCTTTAATATCTTATGACACTCTGTTTTTAAAAACCCTTCAAATTAGACCAGTCTTTCCTTGGATTGATAACCTACCTAGCCTGCATCATTATTGTTCATGATTAGACAACTCTTTACTGTAATGAACTGTAGCTAATAGGGGTAGGTATTAGAACATAAATAAATTATTATAAAATTAATGAGATGAGAGAGCAAGAATAGTTAGGACAGGTACCTGATTATTGTGCAGTTCTGATACATTACTCTTTTGATGTACAAAATCCCATCAAATGGAGATCCAAGTAAAATCAAACAAACAACCTGTTTTGAAAAATGAAGCTTCACATTTGACTGCACCAATTTGAAGGCTCACACTTATCTAAGGTTGGAGATAACTGTTGTAGTTGATTTTTGCAACACTAGTGAATTGAATAAACTATTGTTAACATTCTGCAACAAATTATTTCAATCAGTTGAATTTCTTCAGCAAAGTAAAAACTCAAATAAAATGTATCTATAATTGATCTAACAGAAAAAATATAATGGGAACATAAATAAAATCATATACCTCTTTTCTCAGGTCCACTTTTTTCCCACACATTTGTTCCACTACTAAGACAAAAAGAATACGGTTAGCCATTAAGACATGTATATTTGTTCTCAAACTATGAAATGACCTCAAATAAACATAACATCAAGAAGCAGTTTAACATAACCAGTATTTCGTAAGGACTTTTGCAAACATCGTGTAGTTGTACCACAAAATCTTCTTCAAAATAGAAAATGAAACAAAAGTTAACAAAAACAATTAATATCAAACTAAATTTCCAAGACAAATTAACAAAGGAAGGCTCAGAGTCAAATATCCTCGCACATTCGAGAGAACAGGTTCCAATTGGCTGCGTCTTGCATCTGGACGAAATACAACAATTGTTGTTTAATAGATACTTTATCGCCTTGCCATGAAACAACTCTTCCCCCAATGTTCGAATCAAATATATAAAAAATCATCACTGCATTGTTAAGTGATTCTTGCTTCACTAAAGGGACAAACAATTGTATTTCTCTAGCAACACCAATTCTACCTGTTATAATCACTTCATTAAAATATCAGACATTTCAAAAAATACTTCTTTCACTTTGGCTTACCTCATATGATTTAGTAAGTATGGTAAAAATAGGGGTTAAGTGCTTCATTACATATAGATGACATTGTCTCATATAGAAGTACAAAATCCCATCAAATGGAGATCCAAATAAAATCAAACAAACAACCTGTTTTGAAAAGTGAAGCTTCGCATTTGACTGCACCAATTTGAAGGCTCACACTTATCTAAGGTTGGAGATAACTCCTGTAGTTGATTTTTGCAAGACTGGTGAATTTAATAAACTATTGTTAACATTCTGCAACAAATTATTTCAGTCAGTTGAATTTCTTCAGCAAAGTAAAAACTCAAATAAAAAGTATCTATAATTGATCTAACAGAAAAAATATAATGGGAACATAAATAAAATCATATACCTCTCTTCTCAGGTCCACTTTTTTCCCACACATTTATTCCACTACTAAGACAAAAAGAACACGGTTAGCCATTAAGACAAATGAACAAAAGAAGACTCAGATTCACATATTGTAGGCACACATCCCTAACGCAAAACTCCTAACATGAATCAGATTTCTAAATTAATATCAGGTTAGATGTGCCTTAGAAGATCAAATAGAATACAATTTGTTGTATCACGTTACCTTAGAAAGACGGTTATAATCAAAGGCGGCAAGTTATGTCACTTTCAAATACAGAAGTTACTGTGTTCCAAAACTCCCGTCGACACTATTGGTATTGTCTGGGATCTCTGATCACTAAAGTTTCATTACTTGCTCTCATATCAGGAGAAATCACTCCATTTTCCTACGAACAACCATCAATGAAAATCACTATATTTTCCTTCGAACAAACATCTTAAATGTTGTAACGAAATTAATCCATTCATATTGTAAAAAAACTATTCACATTTGATTGAGATTTTAATTGGATTCTGTAAGGTGTTAATATTAGTGTAATATCATTGAAATACTAAATTTCACCTTGAATGAGTTCATCTTCTTGATCATTTTCCACAACATGTAGCACTGCATCAACCATCAACGTTTAACCCTATACCACCTGAAACAAACCAACTAATTAGCATCACTTTCAAACAAATTAAATTGACAATACTTAATTAGTTCACAAAACCCTTCATTAAAATGTAACCAATCATTATAGATCACTTCATTACAATATCATACATTTCAGAAAAAACTTCATTCAATTTAATGACCAAAACCAAATTGAGAGGAGGGAGAAGAACGGTGTTTAGAACAACTTTGTAAATCACTTGATCTTTTTTAACAATTTAATGACAACAACTTTAGAACTTTGTAAATCTTTCTTCAAACACATTATAACTTAAATATTTCATACTTATTGGTGTTAGTTATATGAGATACTTTGAACTTGTTAACATGGAAGCACATGCATACGTTCAACAAACTCTTCTGCAGAATCAGTGAATTATGTAACAGTCAAATTTTTACACAGACGATTAAAACTATATAACACATAAATGGAAATCATAAAAGCAACGATAATTTCATTAAAATAAATTGAAATACATATCATTCAAACTGCTCAATTCAGAAGCCAAAGTTACAAGTAAAAATAAAACTCCTAATAGTCAAATCTAAAAGGCCTGAACGACATGAAGTTGCTCCAACCAATTGGTGCTAAGTCTTCATCATCTGAATCGAACGTACGTTTCTTCCATATCCTTCTTGATCTGTTATTTCTCCTCCTGGTCCGTCTTCTTTGTGAAGTAAAGAAAAACACAAGAAAGGGGGTTTAAATTGGGGTTTTTAAAAAAAGAATAATGCAAAAGGACACGTTTGGTTATCCTGGTTCGTTTGAACTCAAACTACTCCAGTCCACCCGCCAAGGTGATTTTGCCTCTCTCAATCAAGGTCTTAATCCACTAATAAAAAATGATTACAAGATCACAGTGACAACCGTCAATGTCTTCTTGAGATTTGAACCACAACTTGGTTTCTCAAGGAATAAAGAGTTTACACAGAAAAGATGTATGAAAAATTGCTTCTAGAAAGCAGTATCACCACTATGATATTTTACAAGATTTAAAGCAATAAAAATATTGAGTATGAATTGTATGATAGCAAGTTGTGTCTTCATCATTCCACGATCCCCTTTATATAGATGAGGATATTGATCCGTTGGAGTTTATTTTTGGATGTTGATAAAAGCCTTTTAATGTACTTTCCAAAAATACAGATCTCATCTTTACTCCATGATTCTTGAATTGTAACGTATCAGAACATACGTTGAGATTCTGGATCATCAGAGTTTAATCAAGCAGCTTTGGTGCAGAGAGCTTGATACTAGAGTTTCGTTGGATCAGATCTTTCAATCAGATATACGTTTGCCAACGTCCTTTGCTTCAGAACTTCTTCAAATCTTGTTGGTGTAGATATTTTCCAAGATATATGCTTTGTAGTCAGAACTTCTCTACATATCAAAAGAGATAATTTAAGGAGCATATTTGTTCTATATAAAAGAATATGTTTGTTATCATCAAAACAATTAGAGGATGTAGAATCAAACTCTTGTTCTAACAATCTCCCCCTTTTGATGATGACAAAAACTTATATATTTTGATGAAAAAAAAGAGAGTATAGAGTATGAGAAACTCCCCCTGAGTTGAAGACTTCCCTGAAGATGTTTGGTTGGAGCTTTGGAAGGAAGTTCTGATGGTCATTTTCCTGCTTACTTGACAATATGTGAAAACAGAAATTGTTAAAATGTTTGAGACATAGTCCCGGTGCACTGTTATATTTCAAAATATTTTACTTTCTCCCCCTTTTTGTCATTAATCAAAAAGCAACACAAAAACACATAAAAAGATCAAAATAGATTCATTGAATATAAGCAGATAACAACAGAAACAACAGAAGCAGAACTAAAAAAAAACTAAGGTTGAGGTACAGGTGGAAGTCGTGTGAACAATGCTTCCAGAAGACTTTTGATCTGATTGGTTGATTCTTCTTGCTTGCCAAGCATCCCCTTAATTTCTGCATTTGTTTCATCCTGTTTATCCAAACGTTTCTTGACAACCTCATTTTCTTTCTTCAACTCATCCATAGTTTTCAGCACTAGAGAGGATGGAGTCGAATCAGAAGATACCAAATCCTCAGAGCTTTTTGTAGAATCTTTCTTTGGAGAAACTTCAGCTAACTTTCCTTCAACTTCGGCCATTACCAGAGTTTGATTTTCAGAGGTTTCTTCCTGAAGTTCTGAAACCATAGGAGTTTTCCAGCCTAGATGAAGAATGGGTTTCTTTTCCCAGAACTTTAGAACTTGCTCCTTGAAGATCTTCAAATGATCACAGAAGTTCTGTTGAGCTATTTCATAGCTGAGTTCCTCCATCTTCTGGGATTCAGTATTAAACCATTTTCTGAACTTAGTCCAGAGATAGTCAGAAGCAGCTGGATTCAGATTCTCCACACATCCCTGCTTCAGAAAATTGACCCATTCCTGCATTTCTGCCTCGAATGCCAATAGAAAGTTACCAACATCTGTTTTGGAAGTTTTTGGTTTTGGTTTGGGAATGGCTATTTTATGAGAAGTTGAGGCAAGTTTGTCTAGAGCTTTTAAGTCAACTATGGTTCTGAGGGGGTCTTCTGAGAGGTTTGTTGAAGAAGGAAAGTCAGAAATGAGAATGGGAGAGGTAGGTGATGTATTTTCTGGAGTGGTGACATCTTGTGTGGGACTGGTAAGGATATGTGATGGTTGAAGGGTGTTGAGAGGACAGTTGATACCAGGGATAGAGGTGTTTGGGAGTTGTTCAGGGTTTTGATTTGGATTTTCTGGTTGAGGAGCTTCAAGATTTTGTTTTGGATTTTTTGGTTAGGGAGCAGTAAAGAGAGGTTGAAAATGATCAATGTCAGACAGAACTTGTGCAAGTTCTGGTTGTGTGTCAACAAAATCGGTAGGAGTGGGGTCAATTTCGATGTCAAAATCGTCAAGAATTTGTGGTGATGGTGGTGGATTTTCAGATGGTTTGGGAGAAGATGAGGTTTCAGATGTGGATACCGATATGGACTCGACAATAGAAATGAAAGATGAGTTACCTTTATTTTTAGCAGCTTTGGAGTTTTCTGAGAAGTTCCTTCAGAAGCTTTCCTTTTTCTTGATATTCTGGTGGCAACTTCTAGAGGTGGTTGCCTGAGGTCTCGCAAGGAAACCTCTGGAATGGTTCCATCACTTTTACACGCATCCAGATATCTGAGAACAATTTCTGGATGAGTATCTGCTGAGAAGAGAGGAAAATCTTTCAGAGGTATTTTCCTGGTGGTGATGACTTCCTTTGTGTGTTGAGTTGGATCCTTCTTGATGGTCTCAATGATCTTCATCTTCTTGAGGTTCTTGGCATTGAGAGGTTTTCCAACACTAGTCTCCAGATCATAAATTTTCTGAGCTTCAGTCAGATGTTCTATCGGCTTATTCTCTGTTAGAATATCTGAGATTAGTCTACCCAGAGGGATCCAATCTCTCTTGGTTCTTTTGTCTTCTCTTGTTTCCTTGACGCTGTTCTTCAGATGATTGAATAGACTGTGAGGAAGATTTACTCTTGTATTGGTGGAGAAGAAGTACAACAGGTACTGTTGATCGATGTTGATGTAGTCAGAAGAGCTTGTAGGTTTCCTATGATAGATGCAACCCAGAATGATTCTAGCCCAAATTCTGTGATGCTCCTTTAGATCTTTAATTTTGTTGGAGTGTTGTCCGGAAGTGAAGATTTCCTTTGATACAGTTTTTAGGTCAGAACTCTTTTCCATCTCACTGCATCTGATTCCTGATCCATCATGATCAATCAGTTTACCAATGAGTTCTTCAGTGATGACAGTCTTCTTTCCCATTACATAAGACGTTACTTGATGATTTGAGGCAGATGCAAAAATCCAGAATTCTTTAACCAGTTGTGGGAAAACCGGACCCATTAAACGATCGAAATACTTGGTCCATCCTTGAAACTCAACTTCAGGGGTAAGATCATACCCATTTTCTTTCATACTTTCAAAATCTATGATGAGTTCACAGATAACTTCCAGATAAATAATGGGAGTGAGAAGAGTTCTTGAAGGTTCAACGTACCTTTCTTCGTTGGTTTGAACAGCGGATTCTTGAGATTGCATTTGATGAGAGGCGGAAGCCATTGTTCACAAACTAGGGTTTTAGAGAGAAAATAATAGGAAATGCAAATGAGAAAGAGAAAGTGAGAGAGCAAAGTGAGTGAAAGTGAAAGTGTGAGAGTGTTAGGAGTGACAAATATATATAGGAGTGAACATGGAAAGTAATTAAAGAGCAATTAAAAAAAATAGACATAATGATTAAAAGCTTTAATGATTTCTGACAAGGGAGATGACGTGAAAATTTCGGAACAGTTGCCGAGGTGACTGGCGCCTCAACTTGTCAACTTAAACGTTTCAGTTCCCTAGAGTTTGAACACGTGTTCAATTTCTGATGGAACCTTAGGGTTTAGGTTGACAGATGTTGATATAGTGAACTGCATGATCTATCCTTGAAATGAACAGAGTCCAGATCTTCTGAATAGATTCTAAACCAATTTTCCTTCTTACTTCTGAAGAGCTATTGGTCAGATGTTCACATAACAAAATAATAAATTCTAAAAAATTAAATATACAGAAATAACATTTTCATTCTGGACATAATTCCATACTGAGGTGTTTCATAATAGAATTAAATCTATCTTCAGCAAGGGGTTTTGTAAAGATATTAGCCCATTGATGGTCTGTATCTATAAATTTTAAAGAAAGAATCCCCTTCTGAGTATAGTCCCTAATGAAGTGATATTTAATTTCTATATGTTTAGCCCTAGGATGTAAAATAGGATTTTTAGAAAGACAGATAGCAGAAGTATTGTCACAGAGGATAGGGATGTTACTCTCGTAAATGTGAAAATCTTTAAGCTGATTCTTCATCCAGAGCATCTGAGTATTGCATGCAGCTGCAACTATATATTCAGTTTCAGCAGTTGATAGTGCAATGGTGGATTGTCTTTTGCTAGACCAAGAGATTAAATTGTCTCCCAGAAACTGGCAGCTTCCAGAGGTACTTTTTCTTTCTATTCTATCTCCAGCAAAGTCAGCGTCGCAGTATCCTACCAATTTGTATTCTCTGGACTTTCTATAGCAAAGACCAAGATTAGTAGTACCTTTCAGATATCTGAAAATTCGCTTAACTGCTATTAAGTGGGATTCTCTAGGATCTGATTGGAATCTAGCACAAAGACAGACGCTATAGAGAATATCAGGTCTTGAAGCAGTTAAATAAAGGAGAGAACCAATCATACCTCTGTAGAGCTTCTGTTCTACTTTCTTACTTACCTCTTCCTTTTCCAGAATGCATGTGGGATGCATAGGAGTTTTGGAAGGCTTACTTTCTGACATGTCAAATTTCTTCAGAAGATCTCTGACATACTTGCTTTGATGTATGTAAGTTCCTTCTGGAGTTTGATTGATTTGAATTCCCAGAAAGAACTTGAGTTCTCCCATTAGGCTCATTTCAAATTCTGCCTGCATAGTCTTAGCAAATTCTTTGCCTAGAGAGCTTTTAGTAGATCCAAAAATTATATCATCTACGTATATTTGACAGATCAGAATGTGATTTTTAAATGACTTACAGAATAGAGTTGTGTCTACCTTCCCTCTGGTAAAATCATTTTCTAAGAGAAAGTTACTTAGTATCTCATACCAAGCTCTGGGAGCTTGCTTTAGACCATATAACGATTTCTTAAGTTTATAAACATATTCTGGATGTTTTGTGTTTTCAAAACCAGGGGGTTGATGTACATAAACTTCTTCATCAATGTAACCATTTAAAAATACACTTTTGACATCCATCTGATAAAGAGTGATGTCATTATTTACAGCAAATGAAATTAAAAGTCTGATAGACTCTAACCTTGCAACTGGAGCAAAGGTTTCTGTATAGTCTATCCCTTCTTGCTGACTATAACCTTGTGCAACCAGTCGTGCTTTATTTCTGACAACTTCTCCTTGTTCATTCAGCTTGTTTCTGAAGACCCATTTGGTTCCAATGATGTTGAAGCCTTTGGGTTTAGGAACTAGATCCCATACGTCGTTTCTAGTGAACTAATTTAATTATTCCTGCATTGCGAGTATCCAATCATTGTCTGAGAGTGCTTCGTCAATAAAAGTGGGTTCAATCAGAGATACTAATCCCATGAGAGATTCTTCAGTTTTATTGAATGAGGATCTTGTTCTGATTGGATCATCTTTCTTTCCCAGAACTTTGTCTTCGGGATGTGCTAGTGTACTTCTGGATTGTCTTTTCTGGATGGGTTCTTCAGAAATTGTTGTGACATTTGAATTTCCTTCTTCTGTGTTTGACTTTTTTTCTGATGATCTGGTTTCAGTGCCTGTAATTTGAACTTCTATTTCTGCAAGAGATTCATCATGCTTTGGCTTTTGAAGGCCAAGCTTATCATCAAATCTGACACAAATGGATTCTACCACATTTCGTGTTTCTGTATTATATACTCTGTATCCTTTTGAACGTTCAGAGTATCCTAACATGAGACATTTTTGTGCCTTAGAATCAAACTTGTTCATAGGATCATTAGTGTTTAAAATAAAGCAAGTACATCCAAATGGATGAAAGTATGAAATGTTGGGCTTTCTGTTCTTCCACAATTTATATGGAGTCTTTTCCAGAATAGGTCTTATAGAGATTCTATTCTGAATGTAACACGCTGTATTAACTGCTTCTGCCCAAAAGTGTTTAGCCATGTTAGTCTCATTGATCATGGTTCTGGCCATTTCTTGTAGAGTTCTATTCTTGCGTTCTACAACTCCATTTTGTTGTGGAGTTCTAGGACAAGAGAAATCATGAGAAATGCCATTTTCATTAAAAAAAATATTTCCATTTTCTTGTTTTCAAATTCCCCACCATGATCACTTCTGACTTTTACAATTCTAAACTCTTTTTCATTTTGAACTTGGTTACAGAAAGTAGAGAATACAGAGAGTGACTCGTCCTTGTGTTTTAAGAACTTTACCCATGTACATCTGCTATAGTCATCTACGATCACTAATCCATAC
Source organism: Lathyrus tuberosus (assembly GCA_022829125.1). Lineage (NCBI taxonomy): Eukaryota > Viridiplantae > Streptophyta > Magnoliopsida > Fabales > Fabaceae > Lathyrus > Lathyrus tuberosus. The sequence continues at coordinate 13,645,686 of JALAZF010000048.1, forward strand.
TTCTTATAACTGATGGATGCAGTTTTCACTGGTCCAAACAGATCTATATGTAGAAGTTCTAATGGTCTGGAGGTAGAAACAACATTTTTTGATTTAAAAGAGGGTTTAGAAAACTTGCCTTTTTGACATGCTTCACAGAGAACATCTGAGTTGAACTTCAGGTTAGGAAGTCCTCTGACCAGATTGAGTTTGTTAATCTGAGATATTCTTCTCATACTAACATGCCCCAATCTTTTGTGCCAGACCCATTGCTCGTCGTCAACAGACAAAAGGCATTTTACATTCTGACTTTTTAGTTCAGAAAGTTTTATTTTATAAATGTTGTTCTTTCTCTTTCCATTAAAGAGGATTGTTCCATCTTTCTGACTAACTGCCTTGCAGGACTTTTGATTGAAGATTATATCATAACCGTTATCACTTAATTGACTTATGGATAACAAGTTATGCATTAATCCATCTACTAATAAAACATTAGATATAGAAGGTAACCTATGGTTCCCGAGCCAATGATCTTCCCTTTCTTATTGCCTCTGAAACCTACATAACCTCCAGCTTTAAGTTCTAGACTTTGGAATATATGCTTTCTTCCCGTCATGTGTCGCGAGCATCCAGAGTTCAGGTACCATGATTGGTGTTTCAATCTTGCTGTTAAAGACATCTGCAACGTATAGGATTTTATCCTTAGGTACCCTTATCTTTTTGGGTCCTTGTTTGTTAGTGTTCACAGAATTCTGATTGAGTTTTGGTTTCTTAATAGAATTTAAAGAGTAAGATTCACTTGTATATTTTATATCATGTTTGTGTCCATATGTGAAGTGAGAGTTTAAAGGTGTGTATTTTATAATCATATCATCAACTTGTTTTGGTTTATATGGTGCTTCTCTTCTAGGATTCACATATCCTATGCCTTTTCTCCCGTTTCTGCTAACTCCATAGATCATTGAAGCCATTTTGCTTCTGTCTATGTTTTTAGCTAGAAATTTTTTAAAATCATAGTCATAATTTTTTAACATGTTATCAGAACTAGTAGAAACTTCTGAGTCAGATTCTTTCTGAGATTTTTGAGATTCAAAAGAATTCTTGAGTTTTGAAATGGTTTCTTTTAACTCAGAATTTTTTGCTTTCAGTTTTCTGTTCTTTCAGACTCAGATATCAGACCATGTTTCAGGTTCTTGTATTTGAGTTGAAGTTTCTGATATTTTTCAAGGATTTCAGATAAACTATCTTCTAATTGAGATCTAGAAAATTTAGAGAATACCTCTTTAGTTTCTAAGTCTGATTCTGATTCTGATGAGTTTGAGTCATCTGATATGTTAGCCATTAAGGCAATGTTGGCGTGTTCATTTTCTGATTCGGATTCTGCTTCAGAAGATTCCGAGTCATCCCAGGTAGCCATAAGGCTTTTCTTTCTTTCTTTGTTAAACCTCTTCTTTGGGTTTTCTTTCTACAGCTTAGGACAAACACTTTTGTAGTGTCCAGGTTCCTTGCATTCGTAACAGACCACCTCTTTGCTTCTTGGCTTTTTATAGCCAGAGGATGGTTCAGAATAACTGCTTGATCTTCTAGATTTTCTGAATTTCTTTTGTCTATTCTTCCAGAGTTGTTGGACCCTTCTGGAGAGGAGTGATAGTTCATCTTCTTCTGAGGAGCCACCAGAGCTTTCTTCTTCTGCCTGAAAAGCTTTAGTTTCATATTTATTATTAGATTTAAGAGCAACAAACTTACCTTTCTTCTGGGGTTCATCTTCTTCTAGTTCTATCTCGTGACTTCTTAGAGAGCTGATCAGTTCTTCAAGAGATATTTCGTTGAGGTTCTTGGAAAGCTTTAATGATGTGACCATGGGTCTCCACCCCTTTGGTAAGCTTCTGATGATCTTCTTGACATGATCTACTGTTGAGTACCCTTTGATCAGAACTTTTAATCCAGCAACCAGAATTTGAAACCTTGAGAACATTTTCTCAATTGTTTCATCTTCTTCCATTTTGAAAGCTTCATACTTCTGGATGAGTGCCAGAGCTTTAATCTCTTTGACATGAGTGTTGCCTTCATGCGTCATTCTCAGAGAATCAAACATGTGTTTGGCTGATTCTCTGTTTGTGATCTTTTCATATTCTGTGTGTGAGATCGCACTTAGGAGAATCGTTCTGGCCTTGTGATGATTTCCGAACTCTTTCTTTTGTTGATCTGTCATATTTCTTCTTTCAATCTTCTGACCGTCTTTTCCAACAGGATGAGTGTAGCCATAGGTCACCATATCCCAGAGATCACCATCAAGAGCCAGAAAAAAACTTTCGATTACATCTTTCCAGTAATAAAAGTTTTCACCATTGAACACTGGGGGTCTGCCATTGATTTTGTCATTCTGGTTCTCATTGTTGTTCTGAACTGGATATGCCATAGTGTTTTTCTTGTAGGATCTTTTTCTGACACAGTTAAGTGTTTGCACCCAGAACCAGGCGCTCTGATGCCAATTGAAGTAAAGAAAAACACAAGAAAGGGGGTTTGAATTGGGGTTTTTAAAAAAATAATAATGCAAAAGGACATGTTTGGTTATCCTGGTTCGTTTGAACTCAAACTACTCCAGTCCACCCGCCAAGGTGATTTTTCCTCTCTCAAACGAGGTCTTAATCCACTAATAAAAAATGATTACAAGATCACAGTGACAACTGTCAATGTCTTCTTGAGATTTGAACCACAACTTGGTTTCTCAAGGAATAAAGAGTTTACAGAGAAAAGGTGTATGAAAAATTGCTTCTAGAAAGCAGTATCACCACTGTGATATTTTACAAGATTTAAAGCAATAAAAAGATTGAGTATGAATTGTATGATAGCAAGTTGTGTCTTTATCATTCCACGATCCCCTTTATATAGATAAGGATATTTATCTGTTGGAGTTTATTTTTGGATGTTGATAAAAGCCTTTTAATGTACTTTCCAAAAATACAGATCTCATCTTTACTCCATGATTCTTGAATTGTAACGTATCAGAACATGCGTTGAGATTCTGGATCATCAGAGTTTAATCAAGCAGCTTTGGTGCAGAGAGCGTGATACTAGAGTTTCTTTGGATCAGATCTTTCAATCAAATATACGTTTGCCAACGTCCTTTGCTTCAGAACTTCTTCAAATCTTGTTGGTGCAGATATTTTCCAAGATATATGCTTTGTAGTCAGAACTTCTCTACAAATCAAAAGAGATAATTTAGGGAGCATATTTGTTCTATATAAAAGAATATGTTTGTTATCATCAAAATAATTAGAGGATGTAGAATCAAACTCTTGTTCTAACACTTTGAACTGCATCCGTGTGTAGGCTGTGGACAGCTTCCTCGTCCTGGACTTGTTGCGCCTCAAATGGTTGTTGAACATGTGAAGTTGGTTGTTGAACATCGGAAGTTGGTTGTTGAACATCTGAAGTTGGTTGTTGGACAGCTGAACTTTGTTGGGTATGGACAGCATCATTCGAACTCATGTTGGTTTTCCTTCTTCAATGATGCTGGATGTGTGAAAATAAGAAGAGCAAAAAAAGGTTTATATAATGAATTATTTGATTTCTCGTCTTCTGTTTACATTGAGATTCTAAAATTTTTATTTGGGCTGTCATTATTGGTTGGGTAGTTCAATAACCATTGCTGGTTATTGAATACTAATGTTATTGAATACTAATGGTCAAGGTTATCATTAATTTTGAAATACATTATTATTTAATATAGGGCATTGGGAAGCAAAACATTGTATATAGTTATTATGGGCCCAAAATCATATTTACATTATAACTGGTAAATAGATTGCAAAGGCATAAATCATATTTGAATATTATATATATATATATATATATATATATATATATATATATATATATATATATATATATATATATATATATTCTCAATTCATGGGATAATGCAGACTAAATTGATCAATGTTTTGCAGAAATATGATTCACCTGCATTCCTAAATTTAGGGATATTTCAACATCATTCTTTGTAGTAGCATGACTACAGGAGGAGCCTCAATAGCAGCTGTAACAGCACCAACCATCTATCATCAAGCGTGAATCATTTGGAATCTGCTTGCAGCCTCAAACTGCACTCAAACACCCACAAAGACATAATTCAACATAATTTACCAAACATACATTATAAAGAAACACTTCTTTGAATCACAAGAGACACACTTGCACATAATTTTCATAAAACACATTCTTTAAAAGACAAACGTTGAACCGGAAAAACTCTGAAGTCGACTCATTTGATGAACCTATTAATATCATACAATGGACATGATGTTGTTGACTTGTTTCAGTAAATGGAAATTAAACACAACAATCTAAATTCTAAAAATACTACTAACAAACAAATACCTCTGTTGGACCAACCCTGACGCATATAAAGTCCTAATGCTTCTAATAATCCCCAGGATAATAACCATGCTAAAATAGGCATATTCCACAATAGCTCTGCAGATCACGTTTCCAACTCTGACGGTGCCAAAATACAACTATATTGTAATACCCCAAAATTTGCCCTCTCATTTCTTCATATCATTTAGCATGAGCTTTCATTTCATTGCATTGCATTCAAGCATAGAAAAACAAAACATCAAGCATTTAGCATTGCATCTTGCATAAGGGCATGTGATCAGTTGTTTCTCAAAGGTGTTGATCATCCAAAGCTAAAGAATAAGAGCCAAGTGTTTCGCATAAGTCTCAAGGGTCCCTTAAGCCATATATCATCTCATTTGATCCCACAAGGCATGGGAAGAGGAGAATTCATCAAGAAGAGTGGGCAGTGCACCATATCCTACATAAGGCAGCCAAAAATTGGTATTTGACACCCAAATGGGCAAGCTCTTTGAGTTTTTATCATCTCCAAATGGCATATCTCATCATTGTTTGAGAGGATACACATCATATTCAGAGGAAGTTGGATTTGGAGGATGTGTTGTTTCCTCCTAACCAGAAGGTGCCAAAATTAGGGTTTGACCTAAAATCCGTTTATTTCTGATTTCTTGGGAAAAAATTGATCTCATGGTATTCCTTATGTTCTTAAGTGTATATGCATGGAAAATTGCTCATCAACTGCTTTGTTTGTAAAAACGTCCGAATTTTTGATAAAACATTGCATTTGAAAACATGGTGGCTTTACAATAACATGCGCAGAAAAAACATTTAAAATTACTTTGAATGTTGAATAATCCTGGATGGTGGATTCAAACCACACAATATTCCGGGGCATGTATGTGTATGCTTTTGTTGCAGGTAACAGGTCCAGATGATTTCAAGCACAAGACGAGTAATCACTTATTCCCATGCAGAAGACTGGGGCAAGCCTGTTCCGGAAAGGGGTTCACATGTCACCCTTTTGTCACAACGTTTACTAATTGAGTCCATCATTCGGTCGGCGGTCGGTCACGACGTTTCGATATCGGTAAATGGATTTCAACTGGATAGTGTTGTATCTTATTAAGTCGATTCTCTCATTCAATACTTCCAACAGCTACAAGCTTTTCTGTGTCGATAACAGTTGCGAATTCCCCAGTAGAGTTACTTCGCAGACACGGAAGTTAATGGTCAATCCCCAGTGAAGTTGCCAGGAGTTTGAAGATGCTTAATCTTCTGTAAAACCCTCTTAGGACGTTTTCTTCAGATCAGTCTTGTATCATGGAGCAAAGAGCAAGTTGTTGACCCTCCCGAGCGTGGGGCATTTTGAATTTCCCCAGCAGGAGATGTTGTTGATTTATTATCCCCAGTAGAGTTGGAAGACGCTTGGTCTTCTGTAAAATCCTCTTAAGAGACGTTCCCCAGCATGAGACGCGTTGAAGCGGTTGTCCCCAGCAGAGTTTTTTGTAAACTCATTATCCCCAACGGAGTCGTCGAAGGGAGAGTTCGCCTAACATGGGGCATTATGACACTTATCCTAAGCTCGACAGTCTTATTCCTCAGCAGACTACCGTGGAATTGATTTGGGTTTCCCCAGCAGATCTCCAGGGACTCTTTCCCAGCAAGTTGCGACGGAATGTCTTCTAACCAGGATTTGCATACCCCCGGTAGAGTAGCCTTGATTCCCAGCAAGAACGTATCTCTAGTTGTATTCCCCACAGAGTTCAGCATTGAATCTTGTCGTCAATACTCCCCAGTTGAGTTGTTGTTTTTCTCCCGCAATGAGGCTTATTGATCAACAAAATTTATTCCTCAGCAAGGTGATAGTACATTCTTTCCCCAGCCGGGTTAGCAGATTGATTCTCCCCGCAAAGGATCTCGGGTTTGATAGATCCCCAAGCAGAGTTTTAATAACCTTTCTTCCCCAGCAGGACGTCATTCAAAAATTCTTATCCCCATCGGAGTTGCTGTGACCAAAATTCATCCCCAAGCAGATGAAGTGATTCCTGGTAGAATCATCACCCCCTCATATATCAAAGTCCAATTTATTTTTGGCAAACTTGACAATTCGAAGCAGACGGATTGTTCATTCATTCTCCAGCAGAGATAGCATCCTTTCAGGAGTCTCAAAAGTCAAATCATTGATCTTTGTTCCTCAGCAGAGTCAGCAAAGATGTCTAACACGGATGCAAAAATTAATCCAGTATTGGAATTCTTAACGTCCAACCGTAGATTGGCAAAAGGTCCATCCAAGTGTGGCAAATTCTTAAATTCCAACCGTAGATTGGCAAAAGGTCCATCCAAGGGTGGCAAATTCTTAAAGTCCAACCGTAGATTGGCAAAAGGTCCATCCAAGGGTGGCAAATTCTTAAAGTCCAACAATAGATTGGCAAAAGGTCCATCCAAGGTGGCAAATTCTTAAAGTCCAACCGTAGATTGGCAAAAGGTCCATCCAAGGGTGGTAAAGCAAGGAAAAGTCCAACCGTAGCTTGGCACAAGTCCACCCGTAGTGTGGCAAGTCAGTAGTCGTCTGACTCACTTTAAAAGACCGCAGCTAAGTCCAACCGTAGATTGGCAAAAGACCATCCAACGGACATGATGTTGAACAGGAAAAACTCTGAAGTCGACTCATTTGATGAACCTATTCATATCATACAATGGACATGATGTTGTCGACTTGTTTCAGTAAATGGAAATTAAACACAACAATCTAAATTCTAAAAATACTACTAACAAACAAATACCTCTGTTGGACCAACCCTGACGCATATGAAGTCCTAATGCTTCTAATAATCCCCATGATAATAACCATGCTAAAATAGGCACATTCCACAATAGCTCTGCAGATCACGTTTCCAACTCTGACGGTGCCAAAATACAACTATATTGTAATACCCCAAAATTTGCCCTCTTATTTCTTCATATCATTTAGCATGAGCTTTCATTTCATTGCATTGCACTCAAGCATAGAAAAACAAAACATCAAGCATTTAGCATTGCATCTTGCATAAGGGCATGTGATCAGTTGTTTCTCAAAGGCGTTGATCATCCAAAGCTAAAGAATAAGAGCCAAGTGTTTCTCACAAGTCTCAAGGGTCCCTTAAGCCATATATCATCTCATTTGATCCCACAAGGCATGGGAAGAGGAGAATTCATCAAGAAGAGTGGGCAGTGCACCATATCCTACATAAGGCAGTCAAAAATTGGTATTTGACCCCCAAATGGGCAAGCTCTTTGAGTTTTTATCATCTCCAAATGGCATATCTCATCATTGTTTGAGAGGATACACATCATATTCAGAGGAAGTTGGATTTGCAGGATGTGTTGTTTCCTCCTAACCAGAAGGTGCCAAAATTAGGGTTTGACCTAAAATCAGTTTATTTCTGATTTCTTGGGCAAAACTTGATCTCATGGTATTCCTTATGTTCTTAAGTCTATATGCATGAAAAATTGCTCATCAATTGGTTTCAGAAGGGTTTCAATTGGTCAGTTGCTTGATAATCAAGAAATTGGGGAAAAAGTCAACTGTGCAGTGAAAAAAGTCAACTCCTGACTTTTTAAGGTCAAATTCATGAAATTCATGTTACATATGTTCAATGGACAAAATTTGGTCAAGAAATGATGGAGGAATAATGAGAAATCAAGAAATCACAAAACTGCCAAAAATAGAAACTTTTGGGTTTCCAAAAATGGCACCTTTGGACCATTTTGCACCCTACTTTGAGGCTCTCTTTCTCCAAGATAAAAGCTCCAAACCTCAGGCCCAAGTTGAGCCAATTAAAGTTCATGTTTTAAGCTTCAAATCCATATAAAGAACATCTCCATTGGATCAATATTGAGGGAGATATGATCAACCAAAAGTTTGGCAAAACTAGGTCACAAACCAAGTCATGACCAAGCATGCCCAGGCCCACGCGCCATCATTTTGTCAAACACTTGGTGTGCCAAATTTCCACCCATTTTTATCAATGATGGAAGCTCCAAATGAAAAACGTTTCAACATCAAAGTTGTTCCTTGCCATGTCCTCTTCAATGTTTATGTTGGACAAATTTTAATTTGAGCAAGTTATGAGATGATTATGGTGGTCCAAAGTTGGTTGCTTCACACTAAAAATTTCCCAAGTCACATGGCCATGCTCAACTCAATTTGCCACGCCATACACCAGTTCTGATTCCCATTGTTTCAAGCAATTTTTCACCATCTTACACACTTCCATTTGATTTCTTTTCAACATCAATATTATTCCATGATGTACCATCTTTCATATGACACATAAAACTCATCAAACTGTCCACAAAACATGGAGAAATTCCTTCCCAAACTTCCATGTTTCAAGCTGCCAGTTTGCACGATACATGTTCACACCATCCAACCATTGCCTTATTTGAACAAATACCTTCCTTACATTATCTTCATCATGCTTTGCCATACATTAAAGAGGAAGAACATAAAACTTGCGCAACAAGTTTCTTTTGCAGCTGCTACTTCAGAACAACACATCACCACCATTGATTCACTCAACCTCCACCATAACACACCATAAACCTTCATCACTATATCATTCCTCTCCTCACTCGCCCTAACTAACTTGACTCAGTTAGTTAGGGACAACTCAGTTAACCACCCTCAACTCACCTTAACCAACTCAGTTAACCACTACAGTTCACATCTAACTCAACTTATAAATTCACATTTCACTCACATTTTTCATTTTCAACTTTGATTTTTCCATTTTCACTCCAAAGAACACTCTCAAACTCCCTCTACTTTCTCTGAACCTTCTCTCTCTTGCACACGAATCCATCATCATTCTCATCTAACTTCATCTTCAAGCTTCATCATCAAGCTGCATTGAACTTGGAGATCATTGAATTGTTGGAGTAACTACACTGCAGATCCCTATTCATCTCCATTTTTCAGAGTTCTTAAGCCTTTATTTGGCCAATCGAAGCTCAAGGAAGAAGCACACTTCTCTGGTATTCTTGTATATCCAAAGCTTCATCAGTTTCAGGTTTGATTTCTCTAACTTTGATCGCACGTTTTTTCTTCATTATTACTTGTTTCTTGTTGATTTTAGCTCATTAGGAGCTCTGAAGTATCCGGCTAGTTGATAGGCCTCTTAGAGGCATAGATTCAAAATCTAGGGCATATTTTAATCTCCTCTGTTCTCTGTGTATGTGCTTGTTATGTGAGAAGTGATTATGGATTCATGATTTACGTAGTGTCAGATTCATTTTGATATCATGTTTGCGTATTTCTAGAGGTTTTGAAGTTTGCTGGTGGTGGTTGCTCGCCGGAGAAGATGACCGGAGGTCCTTATCCGGCCGGCGGCTTTAAGGTGCTAGGGTTTCTCAGTTTTAATCATGGCCGTTAGATTAAATGCATCGTGTGGTTTAAATCCTGCCAACGCATTAATGAAGTTATTGCATGTGTGTGACTGCATGATAATTAATATGTGCCTGCATTTGTGTCCACATGATTGCTTTGATTTTGTTGATCTTGACCGTCTGATTGATCTAACGTCCATAACGTTGCCAACACATTAATGAAACCATGTGCCATACGCATGCAATTTCTTTTTAACCTGAGTGTCCTTGTGTGTGCATGTGCATGGTTGCTTTGGTGTGCGTGAGATGTGGTGCGTTAGATCATGTTATTTGATTCATTGCATGGCTATGATTGCATCTGCATGGTAACTGCATGTACACGTATCACACACAACTACACGTTAATTGGACTGGGTTTAAATTGTTATTTGCACCCCACCCTGAGCCCATTATGAATTTTGAACGTGATATTTTACTTCTCTGCACCCCCTGCTTGCTCTTCCTTTTCTCTTTTGATTTCTTTTCATACTTGTTTCATAATTAACTTTTAAAAATACAAAAACATCATGAAAAATTCTACAAAAATTCATGTGATATCCTGACATGTAAAAATAATTTTCTATTATTTTTATTTTTGATTTTGTGAATATTTGCATATCAATCCATAATTTTCTTTTATTTCTTTTGAAACTTGTTTCTATTTTCACATCTTCATTTCAAAGATTTATTTCTCATAGCTCCTTAAACATTTTTGCATCAATCTTTTTGCATACATTCATTAACATCCAAAAATTAATAATTTTTTTTTTTTAATTTTTAGAACTTTCTTTTATTGTATTTAGGTCCCTCATCTTTGCACTTTGGTTCATGATTCATAAGTGACTATTGCTTGATTGTTTGAGGTCCTTCCTTTCTGAATTTTTGTTTATGATTTATGTATGATGTTTGCCTCTGGTTGGGGTCCCTTGAGACCTAATTTGGTGATTTTTGAATCATGTTTGGGATTTTTTTGATGACTCTTGTTTGATGTCCCTTTTTATGAACTTCTTTGATCATGTTTGTTTACTTGCTTGATAAGGCACTTGTGCCATTGTATGAGATCACTCTTCTTGACTTCTTGAGCAATGTTTAGATCATTATAGGTCTTTTGAATGCAATTATAGGTGATTGGTTTGAAGTTGATGCTTTCTTTGTGTACATGTTCAACACTTGTTTCACATGTTTCCCTTTGACCTATCTCCTCATTCTTTTGCATCTAAGTGCTAACTTGACTTGTAATTGGCTTGTTTATGCCATGCCATACTATTCATTTGCATTTCATATGATGTATGCCTCTGATTTTGAAGTATTGCACTCATTCCATATGCCATTTATGTCTTACTTTGCATACTTGAACATGTTTCATCCAAATGCATGTTTCTTTTTCCTCTAGCTTCTAAATGACTTGTAATTGCTTGAATGTGATTGATTCGTGCATCTTATCCTCATCGTAACATTTCATACCACTTCTTACTTTGATACTTGAGGTTCATCTTGAACTTTTGTAGGTTTGACTTATGCCATGAATGTTTTCTTTCCATGTTTAATTCATGTTCATATCTTCTCACTTCTTCTCCTAAGCACTTTTAATGTGTGGACACTTGATTGTATGCCTCATGTGACATTTATATATCATGTTTAGGCACATGTTTAGGTCATCCACATTCTTACTTTGACATTATTTGAAGCATAATTGGATGATCACTTTACATGTTCACTCATTCTTCCTCTATTTCTTCCATGATTCACTTCTTTGATGATTAGTGCTTTGTTTGTGCATAATTCATTTGTGTTTGGTATCTTAACATTAGAGGTCACCCTTATTATTTAGATTCTGACTTTTATTAGTTTGTATCCCTTAAGATATTGGTTCCTTAGTCCTTAATTGATTTGATCATTACTTGTTGTTTCTCCCATTATTTCCTACTTGTAAATAATTTTGTGAGTTAACATTTTCATGTAGGTGCTAAAGGTAAGTAAGTGTGTGGGCTTAGTTCCACATACATTTCTTTCTCTTATATTCTCTTATTTCTTTTAAACTTTCTACTTGTGTTTGATAAGCATTTACATGCTTTCCTTGAATAACTTTTCTTTCATCCCTCTTTAAGATCAACTTAACTTCCATTTTGGAAGTAAGTTGTTTCTTTTGCTCTTCTTCTTCTTTCTTTTAGAAGTAAGTTTGTTAAACCCCATTGACCATAGGATCACCATGTATGATAACATTAGGAGTGAGTATTAGTCTCCCTCATTAGATTTTCACCTTTGATCCGCTTTTGAGTCTCTTCTTATCATCTTTCAAACAAAAGTAAAAAACACTTAATAAAGGCATAACATCTATTGTATTTAGGCCTTTCATATGGAAACAAGGAAGTGTGGGGTCTTCTCTCATTTTCTTGGAATGTTTAGCATACGTCCCTTCTTGGGTCGATATGCGAGGCATTCGATCCTACATGAGAGACTTAAATACAATACATGTTACAAAACATAAAATAATCAAAACACTTCTTTCTTAAAAGACAAAAAACAAACAAGGACGTTTTTACTTCGGGAATTCTTTTCTCATCTCACTCATTCTCAACGTACGAATGTGCTTCTTCTCGTTCTCTTGCAATATGGTAACGCACTCGGACCAGTGAGCCTGCAACACCTGAGCTAGAACGTTAGTCGTTCCTTAAAAAACATAAACAATACATCCCTAGTGAGGGGAACTACGTCGCTCTGATTCTCATGTTCCCGATGAGATACGTAGGCAGTGGGGTAGGGCCCATTCGAGCACTTCTTTTATTTTCCCTACATTTGTTTCTCTTTCTCTCTCCTTTCTTTTTCTGGTTCTCCATTTAGCAGTTCCTTTTCCAGTATCCTTTCCTTACACCCTTTGATTGAAGCAGCAAGGGTGGATCCCATCGGGTACGATGGACGCGTGGGGGTGCTAATACCTTCCTCATGCGTAACCGACTCCCGAACCCATTTCTCTTGGTCGCAAGACTATGCTCTTTCTTTTCCCTCAGGTTTACGCAGTGTTTCCTTTCCTTCTCTTGGGATAAATACACATTGCTGGCGACTCTGTTTTGTGCCACTTTCGCATTTGTACTAGGATGAAAATCCCGGGAGCGATAGCTGGCGACTCTGCTGGGGAGATCGAACCCAGAATCTCTGGTTTCCTTAGCGAGTCAATCCTAGCGCTTGTCTGTTTTCTTTCATTGGGTGTTTACTGTTGTGCTGTATTTACTGTTTTACTGTATAGTTATTTACTGTATTACTGTATATTACTGTTTTTACTGCATTTTAACATTTTCATTTCATATGCTATATTATGCTATACTGGACTGTGCTGTTTTCTATTTGGCGGGATGGGATTCCTGAGAGATAAGCCCATTACACAGGCTTGAGTATACACTTAGAATTAAAGTGGAGAGTAGTGGGACCTACGTGCCGTCTGGAGTGCGTTGGGTATTCACAAAATTCACAGCCAGACAAGGCTATCTTGGGACATGTTCTGACGTGCGTATCTTGCGCATTTCAGGATGTCGATCTAGAGAGCTGTCGACTCTGGTGACCATTCCCGAGGACTCAGTTGCGGCACTCGTCCCGAGATGTGATAGTGGCAGACCACATTCTGTGGCAAACCCATTGCACATTCTCGATCCGAGGACCCAATACTAGGAACTTGCTACAGGATGTCCTTTTTGAAAGGGAATCAGTGGAGGCACTCCTCGATTGGCGATAGTACTGTACCCCGAGGGATGAATGTACTATTGCTTCTCGACCTCAGTGCCTGAAGCTGAGGATCTTTCGTTTTTGTGAATCAGTTGAGGCCTCCTCGATTGATGATGATGCCAAACCAGAAATGGTGAACGTATCATCGTCTCTCGACCTGAGAGCCCGGGATACTGAGGATCTTAGTGCCCACATGTGAGAGGGGCGGGATGTTTACAGGTTTGCAGGTACCCAAGCTTCCTACATACCCTGTCTTGTTGGTACTATTATATACAGATGGTGTATCCTATTACAGTGGTTTGACACGTGCCTACAGAAATGTTATCATATCTATACAAACACAATGCACACAGTCCAGCACAAACACCTGATGACCTGATCACATGCCTTTTTGCATTGCATTATCATATCATAACGGTTATGTTTGTCATTTACGGGAGCATAATACACTTCTGATTCCAATCCATGGGTTCAACAGAGAATGACGAGAGAAGGAAGAACAATGTTTCTTACAAGTTTCCAGACCTACCTTGGATTCACTGCTCAAAGTTATAGATATGGCTGGCCCGGGTGTTCTTGATAGGTTTCAAAAGAAGTACGGGAATTTGGTTAAGATGGTTCGTACTATCACAAAGTATGAGCATGATGCTTGCACACTCTGCTGCAATTCTACGAGCCTTCGCTGAGATGTTTCCTCTTTCCAGATTACATTTTGATGCCAACGCTGGAAGAATTCTCATTTATTTTGGGGATTCCGATCACGTCGGCAATGCCGTTCTTTTTTGGTAGTTCTCCTAGTATAAAAGAAATTGCTGCTGCAATGCAAATAGATCAGTCAGTGATAAAGAGTGGTGTAAGAAGCAAAAACGGAGTTGACGGATTTCATCTGGAATTCCTCTCTGGTCAAGCTCAAGAGGCTGCTAATGCTAAAAACTGGACGATTTACAATTCCATTCTGGCTCTCTGCATATATGGCCTAGTTCTTTTTCCCAATCAGCAAGACTTTGTGGATATGCAGGCGACGAGAGTTTTCGTTCTTAAAAATCCAGTCCCTACTTTGTTAGGAGATTTTTACCATTCTGTACATTACAAGAACGAGAAAATAAGGGGAGGACCTGTTAGCTGTTGTACTCCACTGCTGTGCCATTGGATTTTCAAGCATTTGCCTCAAACAGGTGCCTTTGTGGAAGCCATAGATGTTACGAAATGGTCCAAGCGAATGATAGGTTTAACTGCTGATAATATTATATGGTTTGATCATCGGTTATTGAGAATAGAGCTTATCACAAGATGCGGAAATTTTCCAAATGTACCTCTGATTGGCAAAAAAGGAGGGATCAATTATAATCCGGTTTTGGCCATCCGACAGTTCGGGTATGCTTCCAGGAATCCTCCTACGGAGCAAGACGTTGAAGAATCTTTGTTCTTTACAGGAACTAAAGATGAGAAGGTGGCAGAAGTAGTGAATGCTTGGAAATATAAGCATAAAAATGGAAAAACAGTTTTTGGGAAAGGAGATTGTAGGTCTTATCCTAAATATGACAGATGGATCGAGATGAAAGTAAAAGAATTGCTTTTACCCTTTTCAAGGGAACCTCTTTTATGTTCAGTACAGCCAGAACAGCCAACCATGGTGGCTATTGAAGAGTGTGAAAAGTGGAAAAAGATAGTAAAAGAGCTTCAAGAAGAGAATGCTGGTATAAGTAGCTGTCTCCAAAAAGCCCTGCATGACATTAAAGATCTAGAAAGAAGAGCTCAGAAGGCAGAAAAGATCTTAGCAGCCAAAGAGAAAGATTATTATGAAAGAGCACAACACTTCCGGAAGATCAGCAAAGGTATCGATGCTGCCACTCAGGCTCACAAGACAACTAAACAGGACTTAGCTCAGACCAAAGATACATTGGCCAAATTCCAGCGAGCATGGGATGATGTCAGAATTGAAAATGCTGAGTTACAGGAACAGTTGAAGGCTAAAGACGAAGAGCTTAAGAAAGCACATGAGCAGAGGAGAAAGTATCAGGAAAGCCTCGGTAAAAGTCAAGAACAATTAGAAGAAGCTAGAAGAGAGCTGAAGAATACCAAGAAAGAGCTTGAAGAAGTCATGATAGAAAGGGATATACTCAAGACGCAAGCTGGCATAAAGAGACACAAAGGAGTGTGTGATGATGAAGCTTTGATGCTGCATATGGGTTCCTTAACTGAGGCTCTTGAGAAAAGGGATGTCTTGATCAAAGAGATGATTGAAAAACCGAATCACCAGCGTACTCGCATACTCTTTGAGGAGATCAAATACACAAGTGATAAGCTGAAGGACGTGGAGTTATCAGACTGATGTTCTTTTTCTTGTAATTTCTTGTTAATGGTTACCATCAGGCTTGTTGATGGATCCATCTTTCCCTTGTATTTCATTTGTTGAGGAACCTCTTTTGAATGTACTTGAATACTTTATTGAATGGGGATGAGCAGTTTTATTCAGAATTAGTCCTTATCAGATATCTGTACACAAGCACATGACCACGGCAAGTCTCTTTATATCACGATTTCTGATCTTCAGATTTCCGTGGTTAAGATTGGAATCAGGGTGTAAGGCACCTCGAAAATGATAAACATGACATTTGCATTGCATTGCATATCATTTTGCATTTTGTTGCTTGCTTTTTCAGGTACCTGTTGCGGGGTCTCTAATCTTTATTTGGTTTCAGGCATTATAGTTGAGAATCATATTCACCGATACTCAACTCGAAGAAATCAAGCAAGGATTATGGATCAAATGCAGAATGATTTGGCTGAAATGAGGGCACGCATGGACCAATTTATGACTCTCATGACTGGTATGGCACAAGCTCAGGAAAGATTGAGGCTTCTGGTCGAGCATCCAGAAACTACGCCTGAAGGTAATCAAGTGGACAATTTACAGACAAGGGTCACTCCTCCTCCTGGTGGTAATCCTCCTCCTGGTGGCAACCCTCCTCCTGGTGGTAATCTGGGTAACGGAAATGGCAGAAATGTTGGTGGTATTCAAGAAGATGTTCTGGAAGACCAATTTACCCTACTGGATGCTGATATGGGTAACCCTGGTGACCGAAGGTATGATGAGTTAGCTGAGAAGATCCGGGCCATAGAGTGCAAGAATTCTATGGGAATTGATGTTACTAGTTTGGGACTGGTACCAGGAGTCAGGATTCCTCCAAAATTCAAGCCGCCTACTTTCGACAAATATCATGGCAATACGTGTCCCCGGACACATATTCAAGCTTATTTTGGGAGGATTTCAGCCCATACAGATGATGAAAAGTTATGGATGCATTACTTTTAAGACAGTCTGGCTGGAGCCTCTTTGACCTGGTATATGAAATTGAACAGAGCTGCTGTGAGAAGTTGGAAGGATCTGGCAGAAGCATTCCTAAAGCAGTACCAGTACAATATTGACATGGTGCCCAACCGCACTCAACTGTAAGGGTTGTCACAGAATACTAAGGAAAGTTTCAAGGAATACGCTCAAAGGTGGAGAGAGATGGCTGCACAGGTTTAACCTCCTTTGCTGGATAGAGAAATGGCAGACATGTTTATGGGTACCCTGCAAGGGGCATTTCTTGAAAGATTGGCTGCGTGTCCATCAACCGGATTTGCTGATATAGTGATTTCTGGAGAAAGAATAGAGAGTCTGTTGGAACTTGGGAAGATCCAAGATGTAAGTGGAGCTGGCTCTTCTGGGACGAAGAAACCATTTGCTAGTGGTCAGAAAAGAAGAGAAGGTGATACCAACGCTGTATATAGAGGACGAGGCAGAGGACGTTCTCAGGCTTACCATCAAGTAGGTGCAGTGACAATCCCAGCACCATCTGTTCAGCAACAACAACCACCATAGCAGGTTCAGCAGCAACAGCAGCAACCTCCTTTCCAACAAAGGTCTAGGCAGAGGGACCGTAAGATTTACCCTCTCCCTATGACTTATTCTGCGTTGTTACCACAGTTACTCAAGTTGAAGTTGGTTGAGCTTCGTACTATGAGACCTCCTGCCGCTGGAAACTTGCCACCTAATTTTGATGTTAACGCTCGCTGCGAGTTCCACTCAGGCGCTCAGGGGCACACCATTGAAAAATGTTGGGCGTTTCATCATAAGGTGCAAGACTTGATAGATGCTAAAGCAATCAATTTCTCTCTACCTCCTAATGTTCTCCAGAACCCCATGCCTGATCATGGTGTGGCAGATGTGCGTGCTATTGAAGACGGAAAGAGGTTAAATTTGGTAATGGATATCAGTCAGGTAAAGACTTCCTTGATGGTTGTAAAGGATCGTTTATTGAAGGGACAGGTGTTCCTGGGTTGTGATCAAGATTGTTCTGAATGTATGAGTCAGAAGAATGGCTGTGATAAGTTGAGAATTGGTTTGCAGAGTCTGATTGATGAGGGACATCTACAGTTTGACCGAGCCGTGAAAAAAACTGAGGAGGTGTCAACTGTGACCATCTATTATACTCCCGCTGAGATTCAGGTGCCTGTAAGTACAGCTCCATTAGCAAGTGTTGTGCCAGAAAAATCCAGTCCTGTTACCATCACGGTGCCAGGACCAGTTCCGTTTACATCTACAAAAGCAATCCCATGGCACTATGGGGCAGACGTGTATTATGAAGGGAAAAAGCAGGATGTCGGGACATCAGCCAGTTCAAATATTGATAATCTGGGTGGTGTATGTGGCTTTACTCGGAGCGGAAGGTTGTTTGCTCCCCAAACGTTGCGCAGTGATAAAGAAATTGAGGTCGCGGCCAAAGCTAAAGGAAAACAGGTGGCTGAGAGTGTGTCTGTGCCCGAAATAGAGACAAAGATTACCTTTGACAACGAGGTGGAAGAGTTCATGAGGATAATAAAGAAAAGTGATTATAAGATTGTCGATCAACTGAACTGGACGCCCTCGAAAATTTCAATTTTGTCATTGTTGATGTGTTCTGACGCGCACCGGGAGGCTTTATTGAAAGTATTGAAGAGAGCATATGTTCCACAAGAAATCACTGTTAATCAGCTTGAGGGTGTAATTTCTAACGTCAATGTCAGCCATGGTTTGGGCTTCACAAGTAGGGATTTGACTTCTGAAGGGAGAAACCACAATAAAGCTTTGCACATTACAATGGAGTGCAGGGGTGCAGTGCTATCTCACGTGTTGGTAGACACTGGTTCCTCGCTCAATGTCTTGCCTAAGAAGGCGCTAATGAAGCTGGAAGTTGATGGTTTGATATTAAGGCCAAGTGAGTTGGTTGTCCGAGCGTTCGATGGAACGAAAAGATCTGTGTTTGGTGAAGTGGAATTGCCCGTGCAAATTGGACCGCAAGTGTTCAAATCTACATTCCATGTGATGGATATACAGCCTGCTTATAGCTGCTTATTAGGTTGCCCTTGGATTCATGAGGCCGGCGCTGTTACATCCACCTTACACCAAAAGCTGAAGTACGAGTTCGAGGGACAAGTTGTGACCGTGTGTGGTGAAGAGGACATCTTTGTTAGTCATTTGTCCACGTTCAAGTATATTGAGATGGATGGGGAAATTCACGAGATGCTTTGCCAGTCGTTTGAAGCGGTAAATATTGATAACGTGCCTGCATCATCCCTTGCACCAGATAGAGCCGGTACATCCATTTCGTCCTATAAGCAAGCTGTCGAGGTCGTCAGAGCAGGCAACGCCCAAGGCTGGGGCAAGCTGATAGAGACACCAATGAAGGAGGACAAGTTTGGTATTGGCTATCATCCTTCTATGACTTCAGTTGCAGAGAACAGTGGATCCATCACTTTCAGCACTGGGGGAATCATTTACTCAGACCAGTCTTGTGCAGCTACAGAAGATGGCATTGACAGTGACTGTGACTTAGACAACTGGGTACGCCCACGCGCTTCGGGATAACCATTACAGAATTGGTTTGTTGAAGAAGTCATCCGAGTTACTCTTCAAACAGAGTAATTTTCTTTGTTTTTCTAACCATAATGCATGTTAAAATCTTGTGCTCTGCCCAAGGCGTATAGATTCATTTGTAGGGCCACCCTGTTTGCATTTGCAATTTTAATCATCAATAAAGGACGTTTTGCACTCAAATTTTGTTCCCTGTCTTTCTTTTTTATTTTTTGCACAAAATAATAAAATGGCAATGTTTCGTTTCTTTTTGTTTTTTAAAATAAATTCTAAAATAAAGCATGAACCCGTTCGTGCAGACTTGTTCCTCCGGATTTCATTGATAACAGTTCTGCTATGGCTATGTATGACTTTGACAAACCGATTTATTAAGCCAAAGAAGGAGATGAGAAGGGCTGTGAACTCCTTGAGGAATTAGCCAAATTGTTAAACCAAGAGGAAAGGGTCATCCAGCCTCATCAAGAGACCATAGAGATCATCAATATTGGTACCAAGGATGCTAAAAAAGAGATCAAGATTGGTGCCAGCTTGAAAGCAGATGTGAAGAAGGCGTTGACTGAGATGTTGTGTGAATATGTTGATATCTTCGCCTGGTCATATCAAGACATGCCAGGGTTGGATACTGATATTGTTGTGCACAGGCTTCCATTGAGAGAAGAATGCCCAACAGTCAAGCAGAAACTTCGTCGGACTCATCCCGATATGGCTATAAAGATCAAAGAAGAAGTTCAGAAGCAGTGGGACGCTAGGTTTCTTGCGGTGACTAACTATCCTCCCTGGGTTGCCAACATCGTGCCGGTACCAAAGAAAGACGGAAAGGTGAGAATGTGTGTGGATTATCGAGATCTTAACAAAGCTAGCCCAAAAGATGATTTTCCACTACCCCACATTGATGTGCTGGTTGACAATACAACTCAGTTTTCAGTATTCTCGTTTATGGACGGTTTCTCCGGGTACAACCAGATAAAGATGGCACCTGAAGATATAGAGAAGACCACATTCATTACTCCATGGGGTACGTACTGTTATAAGGTGATGCCTTTTGGGTTGAAAAACGCAGGGGCAACGTACCAGCTGGCAATGGTAACATTATTCCACGACTTGATTCACAAAGAGATTGAATGTTATGTGGATGACATGATTGCTAAGTCGCGAACGGAAGAGGAACATCTGATTAACTTGAAAAAGTTGTTTGAAAGGTTGAGAAAGTTCCGTTTAAGGTTGAATCCAAATAAGTGCACTTTTGGGGTGCGTTCTGGAAAGCTGCTGGGTTTCATTGTGAGCGAAAAAGGGATTGAGGTTGATCCTGCCAAGGTGAAAGCAATACAAGATATGCCTGAACCGAGAATAGAAAAAGAGGTTCGTGGCTTTCTGGGTAGATTGAATTACATTGCAAGGTTCATATCTCACCTAACAGCCACATGCGAACCAATATTCAAACTGTTAAGAAAAGATCAAACGGTCAGGTGGAATGACGATTGCCAATTGGCATTCGATAAAATATAAGAATACTTGCATGAACCTCCAATCCTCATGCCTCCAGTTTCAGGAAGGCCTTTGATAATGTATTTGACAGTGCTCGAAGGTTCTATGGGTTGTGTTCTCGGTCAACACGACGAGACAGGTAGGAAGGAGTATGCTATCTACTACCTGAGTAAAAAGTTCAATGACTGCGAGTCCCAATACTTAATGCTTGAAAAGACATGTTGTGCACTTGCATGGGCTGCTAAGCGATTGAGGCAGTATATGATTAGGCACACAACCTTGTTGATTTCAAAAATGGATCCTATTAAATACATTTTTGAGAAACCAGCACTAACAGGCAGAGTTGCACGGTGGCAAATGGTTTTGACAGAGTATGATATCCAGTATACTTCCCAAAAGGCCATCAAAGGAAGTATCCTGTCAGACTATCTCGCGCAACAGCCGATTGATGATTACCAACCCATGAAATTTGATTTCCCTGATGAGGACATCATGTTTCTCAAAGCTAAAGATTGCGAGGAACCACTCCCGGAGGAGGGGCTAGACCCTGAATCCAAATGGAGTTTGATGTTTGATGGGGCCGTCAATATGAATGGATGCGGAGTTGGAGCAGTTCTTATCACGCCGGAAGGTGTTCACATGCCTTTCACTGCCCGAATAACTTTCGGATGCACCAACAATGAAGCAGAGTATGAAGCTTGTATAATGGGGATTGAGGAGGCAATTAATTTGTGAATTAAGACCCTTGATATCTTTGGTGATTCAGCTTTGGTAATCAATCAAGTGAAAGGGAGTTGGTACACGCACCAAGCAAATTTGGTTCCGTATAGAGATTATACGAGGAGATTGCTGACGTTTTTCACAACAGTGAAGCTGTACCATATTCCTCGAGATGAGAATAAGTTTGCTGATGCCTTGGCCACATTGTCTTCCATGATCAAAGTGCAAAGGTGGAACCATGTACCTAAGATTGAAGTGTCTCGCCTGGACAGACCTGCATTTATGTTTGCTGTTGATGCAACGTCTGATGACAAACCATGGTTTCATGACATCAAGTGTTTCTTGAAAAGTCAAGAGTACCCGCCTGGGGCATCTACTAAAGATAAGAAGACGTTGAGAAGGTTATCTAGTAGCTTCTTCTTGAATCAAGATGACGTGCTGTACAAATGAAATTTTGACATGGTTCTACTCAGATGCGTGGATAGACACAAAGCAGACCTATTAATGCAGGAAGTACATGAAGGCTCTTTCGGTACCCATGTCGGAGATCATACAATGGCTAAGAAATTATTGAGGTCAGGATATTATTGGTTGACAACGGAAGCGGATTGTTGCAATTACGCCCGCAAGTGTCACAAATGCCAGATCTATGCAAACAAATTGCACGTTCCTCCAAATCCGTTGAGTGTCATGTCCTCTCCCTGGTCCTTTGCCATGTGGGGCATTGACATGATCGGAAAGATTGAGCCTACTGCTTCAAACGGCCATCATTTTATCTTGGTCGCCATTGATTATTTCACTAAATGGGTTGAAGCAGCATCTTATGCCAACGTCACTAAGCAGGTGGTAGCTCGCTTCCTGAAACGGGATATCATTTGTCGCTATGGAGTGCCCGAGAGAATCATTACTGATAATGGTTCTAATCTGAACAACAAAATGATGGTTGAGCTATGTCGGGACTTCAAAATTGAACATCACAATTCTTCTCCGTATCGCCCAAAGATGAATGGCGCTGTGGAGGCGGCCAACAAGAATATTAAGAAGATTGTGCAGAAGATGGTTGTCACATATAAAGATTGGCATGAGATGTTACCATTTGCTTTGCATGGGTACCGAACGTCAGTACGCACGTCCACTGGGGCAACACCATTCTCACTTGTATACGGTATGGAGGCAGTACTACCGGTCGAAGTGGAGATTCCATCCCTCAGAGTCATGATGGATGTCAAGTTAGACGAAGCTGAGTGGGTGCGCGCCAGATTTAATCAGTTAAGCCTTATTGAAGAGAAACGGTTGGCAGCTGTATGTCATGGGCAGTTATACCAGCGGAGGATGAAACAGGCATTTGACCAAAAGGTGCATCCTCTGGTTTACAAAGTGGGAGATGTGGTACTCAAAAGGATCCTTCCTCCTAGTACAGATCACAGGGGCAAACGGACTCCCAACTATGAAGGACCATTCATGGTTAAGAAGGTCTTCTCGGGCGGAGCCTTATTACTTACAACCATGGACGGTGAAGACTTTTTATCCCCTGTCAACTCAGGCGTAGTCAAAAAATACTTCGCATGAATAGACCCGCTGGACAAAAAAAAAGAAAAGTCCAGGCAAAAAAGGGCATCCCAGCGAACCACAAAAACAGAATAAAAAAGGTTCGGGCAAAAATTAGGGATAGTAAATAAAAATTTATACACCTGGTGAGGTGAAAATCCGCAAGGACAACTCAGGAAAAAAAGGGTATCCCGGTGGATTGAAAACCCGAAAGGGCGGTCCACACAAAAGAGGGATTTAAGCAAACGACTACGGTCTGGGTTATCTGTACTCAATCACCGTTTCAACAACTGACATTCCAAAGGGTAGGAATCAGTCTGAACATTCCTCAGAAGGCAAGGTCGGGGAGTCTTGAAGACATACTGGCCATAGCAGAATTGAAACTCAGTGGAATGTCGTTTTCACATTGCCATTAGGATAGTTTTTTTTCTCAATTTTCAGCGATCACCTCTTTCCAGGGATTGCTTCCTGATGTAATTGCCTATTCTGGGCTTTTCTTCAATAAATTGAATTTCAGTAAAAAGCTTCTCATTTTGTTTCACTGCTTTGTTTGCAAAAACGTCCAAATTTTTTATAAAACATTGCATTTGAAAACATGGTGGATTTACAATAACATGCGCAGAAAAAACATTTAAAATTACTTTGAATGTTGAATGATCCTGGATGGTGGATTCAAACCACGCAATATTCTGGGGCATGTATGTGTATGCTTTTGTTGCAGGTAACAGGTCTAGATGATTTCAAGCACAAGACGAGTAATCACTTATTCCCATGCAGAAGACAGGGGCAAGCCTGTTCAGGAAATGGGTTCACATGTCACCCTTTTGTCACAACGTTTACTAATTGAGTCCATCATTCGGTCGGCGGTCGGTCACGACGTTTCGATATCGGTAAATGGATTTCAACTGGATAGTGTTGTATCTTATTAAGTCGATTCTCTCATTCAATACTTCCAACAGCTACAAGCTTTTCTGTGTCGATAACAGTTGCAAATTCCCCAGGAGAGTTGCTTCGCAGACACCGAAGTTAATGGTCAATCCCCAGTGAAGTTGCCAGGAGTTTGAAGATGCTTAATCTTCTGTAAAACCCTCTTAGGACGTTTTCTTCATATCAGTCTTGTATCATGGAGCAAAGAGCAAGTTGTTGACCCTCCCGAGCGTGGGGCATTTTGAATTTCCCCAGCAGGAGATGTTCTCGATTTATTATCCCCAGTAGAGTTGGAAGACGTTTGGTCTTCTGTAAAATCCTCTCAAGAGACGTTCCCCAGCATGAGACGCGTTGAAGCGGTTCTCCCCAGCAGAGTTTGTTGTAAACTCATTATCCCCAACGGAGTCGTCGAAGGGAGAGTTCGCCTAACATGGGGCATTATGACACTTATCCTAAGCTCGACAGTCTTATTCCTCAGCAGACTACCGTGGAATTGATTTGGGTTTCCCCAGCAGATCTCCAGGGACTCTTTCCCAGCAAGTTGCGACGGAATGTCTTCTAACCAGGATTTGCATACCCCCGGCAGAGTAGCCCTGATTCCCAGCAAGATTGTATCTCTAGTTGTATTCCCCACATAGTTCAGCATTGAATCTTGTCAACAATACTCCCCAGCTGAGTTGTTGTTTTTCTCCCCGCATGAGGCTTATTGATCAACAGAATTTATTCCTCAGCAAGGTGATAGTACATTCTTTCCCCAGCCGGGTTAGCAGATAGATTCTCCCCGCAAAGGATCTCGGGTTTGATAGATCCCCTAGCAGAGTTTTAATAACCTTTCTTCCCCAGCAGGACGTTATTCAAAAATTCTCATCCCCAGCGGAGTTGCTGTGACCAGAATTCATCCCCAAGCAGATGAAGTGATTCCTGGTAGAATCATCACCCCCCTCATATATCAAAGTCCAATTTATTTTTGGAAAACTTGACAATTCGAATCAGGCGGATTGTTCATTCATTCTCCAGCAGAGATACCATCCTTTCAAGAGTCTCTAAAGTCAAATCATTGATCTTTGTTCCTCAGCAGAGTCAGCAGAGATGTCTGACACGGATGCAGAGAGTAATCCAGTATTGGAATTCTTAACGTCCAACCGTAGATTGGCAAAAAAGGTCCATCCAAGTGTGGCAAATTCTTAAAGTCCAACTGTAGATTGGCAAAAGGTCCATCCAAGGGTGGCAAATTCTTAAAGTCCAACCGTAGATTGGCAAAAGGTCCATCCAAGGGTGGCAAATTCTTAAAGTCCAACCGTAGATTGGCAAAAGGTCCATCCAAGGGTGGCAAATTCTTAAAGTCCAACCGTAGATTGGCAAAAGGTCCATCCAAGGGTGGTAAAGTAAGGAAAAGTCCAACCGTAGCTTGGCACAAGTCCACCCGTAGTGTGGCAAGTCAGTAGTCGCCTGACTCCCTTTAAAAGACCGCAGCTAAGTCCAACCGTAGATTGGCAAAAGACCATCCAAGGACATGATGTTGAACCGGAAAAACTCTGAAGTCGACTCATTTGATGAACCTATTCATATCATACAATGGACATGATGTTGTCGACTTGTTTCAGTAAATGGAAATTAAACACAACAATCTAAATTCTAAAAATACTACTAACAAACAAATACCTCTGTTGGACCAACCCTGACGCATATGAAGTCCTAATGCTTCTAATAATCCCCAGGATAATAACCATGCTAAAATAGGCACATTCCATAATAGCTCTGCAGATCACGTTTCCAACTCTGACGGTGCCAAAATACAACTATATTGCAATACCCCAAAATTTTCCCTCTCATTTCTTCATATCATTTAGCATGAGCTTTCATTTCATTGCATTGCATTCAAGCATAGAAAAACAAAACATCAAGCATTTAGCATTGCATCTTGCATAAGGGCATGTGATTAGTTGTTTCTCAAAGGCGTTGATCATCCAAAGCTAAAGAATAAGAGCCAAGTGTTTCTCACAAGTCTCAAGGGTCCCTTAAGCCATATATCATCTCATTTGATCCCACAAGGCATGGGAAGAGGAGAATTCATCAAGAAGAGTGGGCAGTGCACCATATCCTACATAAGGCAGTCAAAAATTGGTATTTGACCCCCAAATGGGCAAGCTCTTTGAGTTTTTATCATCTCCAAATGGCATATCTCATCATTGTTTGAGAGGATACACATCATATTCAGAGGAAGTTAGATTTGGAGGATGTGTTGTTTCCTCCTAACTAGAAGGTGCCAAAATTAGGGTTTGACCTAAAATCAGTTTATTTCTGATTTCTTGGGAAAAATTGATCTCATGGTATTCCTTATGTTCTTAAGTGTATATTCATGGAAAATTGCTCATCAATTGGTTTCAGAAGGGTTTCAATTGGTCAGTTGCTTGATAATCAAGAAATTGGGGTAAAAGTCAACTGTGCAGTGAAAAAAGTCAACTCCTGACTTTTTAAGGTCAAATTCATGAAATTCATGTTACATATGTTCAATGGACAAAATTTGGTCAAGAAATGATGGAGAAATAATGAGAAATCAAGAAATCACAAAACTGCCAAAAATAGAAACTTTAGGGTTTCCAAAAATGGCAACTTTGGACCATTTTGCACCCTACTTTGAGGCTCTCTTTCTCCAAGATAAAATCTCCAAACCTCAGGCCCAAGTTGAGCCAATTAAATTTCATGTTCTAAGCTTCAAATCCATATAAAGAACATCTCCATTGGATCAATATTGAGGGAGATATGATCAACCAAAAGTTTGGCAAAACTAGGTCACAAACCAAGTCATGACCAAGCATGCCCAGGCCCACGCGCCATCATTTTGTCAAACACTTGGTGTGCCAAATGTCCACCCATTTTTCTCAATGATGGAAGCTCCAAATGAAAAACTTTTCAACATCAAAGTTGTTCCTTGCCATGTCCTCTTCAATGTTGATGTTGGACAAATTTTAATTTGAGCAAGTTATGAGATGATTATGGTGGTCCAAAGTTGGTTGCTTCACACTGAAAATTTCCCAAGTCACATGGTCATGCTCAACTCAATTTGCCACGCCATACACCAGTTCTGATTCCCATTGTTTCAAGCAATTTTTCACCATCTTACACACTTCCATTTGATTTCTTTTCAACATCAATATTATTCCATGATGTACCATCTTTCATATGACACATAAAACTCATCAAACCGTCCACAAAACATGGAGAAATTCCTTCCCAAACTTCCATGTTTCAAGCTGCCAAGAAGGGAAATGTTTTACTTTGATGTTGTTCCTTCATATCAGTTTGCACGATACATGTTCACACCATCCAACCATTGCCTTATTTGTACAAACACCTTCCTTACACTATCTTCATCATGCTTTGCCATATTAAAGAGGAAGAACTTAAAACTTGCGCAACAAGTTTCTTTTGCAGCTGCTACTTCAGAACAACACATCACCACCACTGATTCACTCAACCTCCACCATAACACACCATAAACCTTCATCACTATATCATTCCTCTCCTCACTCGCCCTAACTAACTTGACTCAGTTAGTTAGGGACAACTCAGTTAACCACCCTCAACTCACCTTAACCAACTCAGTTAACCACTACAGTTCACATCTAACTCAACTTATAAATTCACATTTCACTCACATTTTTCATTTTCAACTTTGATTTTTCCATTTTCACTCCAAAGAACACTCTTAAACTCTCTCTACTTTCTCTGAACCTTCTCTCTCTTGCACACGAATCCATCATCATTCTCATCTAACTTCATCTTCAAGCTTCATCATCAAGCTGCATTGAACTTGGAGATCATTGAATTGTTGGAGTAACTACACTGCAGATCCCTATTCATCTCCATTTTTCAGAGTTCTTAAGCCTTTATTTGGCCAATCGAAGCTCAAGGAAGAAGCACATTTCTCTGGTATTCTTGTATATCCAAAGCTTCATCAGTTTCAGGTTTGATTTCTCTAACTTTGATCGCACGTTTTTTCTTCATTATTACTTGTTTCTTTTTTATTTTAGCTCATTAGGAGCTCTGAAGTATCCGGCTAGTTGATAGGCCTCTTAGAGGCATAGATTCAAAATCTAGGGCATATTTTAATCTCCTCTGTTCTCTGTGTATGTGCTTGTTATGTGAGAAGTGATTGTGGATTCATGATTTACGTAGTGTCAGCTTCATTTTGATATCATGTTTGCGTATTTCTGGAGGTTTTGAAGTTTGCAGGTGGTGGTTGCTCGCCGGAGAAGATGACCGGAGGTCCTTCTCCAGCCGGTGGCTTTAAGGTGCTAGGGTTTCTCAGTTTTAATCGTGGTCGTTAGATTAAATGCATCGTGTGGTTTAAATCCTGCCAACGCATTAATGAAGTTATTGCATATGTGTGACTGTATGATAATTAATATGTGCCTGTATTTGTGTCCACATGATTGCTTTAATTTTGTTGATCTTGACCGTCTGATTGATCTAACGTCCATAACGTTGCCAACACATTAATGAAACCATGTGCCATACACGTACAATTTCTTTTTAACCTGAGTGTCCTTGTGTGTGCATGTGCATGGTTGCTTTGGTGTGTGTGAGATGTGGTGTGTTAGATCATGTTATTTGATTCATTGCATAGCTATGATTGCACCTGCATGGTAACTGGATGTACACGTACCACACACAACTACACGTTAATTGGACTGGGTTTAAATTGTTATTTGCACCCCACCCTGAGCCCATTATGAATTTTGAACGTGATATTTTACTTCTCTGCACCCCCTGCTTGCTCTTCCTTTTCTCTTTTGATTTCTTTTCATACTTGTTTCATAATTGACTTTTAAAAATACAAAAACATCATGAAAAATTCTACAAAACTTCATATGATATCCTGACATGTAAAAATAATTTTATATTATTTTTATTTTTGATTTTGTGAATATTTGCATATCAATCCATAATTTTCTTTTATTTCTTTTGAAACTTGTTTCTATTTTCACATCTTCATTTCAAAGATTTATTTCTCATAGCTCCTTAAACATTTTTGCATCAATCTTTTTGATTCCATTCAGTAACATCCAAAACTTAATAAAAATATTTTTTTTTCATTTTTATAACTTTATTTTATTGCATTTAGGTCCCTCATCTTTGCACTTTGGTTCATGATTCATAAGTGATTATTGCTTGATTGTTTGAGGTCCTTCCTTTCTGAATTTTTGTTTAGTATTTTTGTATGATGTTTACCTCTGGTTGGGGTCCCTTGAGACCTAATTTGGTTATTTTTTAATCATGTTTGGGATTTGTTTGATGACTCTTGTTTGATGTCCCTTTTTATGAACTTCTTTGATCATGTTTGTTTACTTGCTTGACAAGGTACTTGTGCCATTGTATGAGATCACTCTTCTTGACTTCTTGAGCCATGTTTAGATCATTATAGGTCTTTTGAATGCAATTATAGGTCATTGGTTTGAATTTGATGCTTTCTTTGTGTACATGTTCAACACTTGTTTCACATGTTTCCCTTTGACCTATCTCCTCATTCTTTTGCATCTAAGTGCTAACTTGACTTGTAATTGGCTTGTTTATGCCATGCCATACTATTCATTTGCATTTAATATGATGTATGCCTCTGATTTTGAAGTATTGCACTCATTCCATATGCCATTTATGTCTTACTTTGCATACTTGAACATGTTTCATCCAAATGCATGTTTCTTTTTCCTCTAGCTTCTAAATGACTTGTAATTGCTTGAATGTGATTGATTCGTGCATCTTATCATCATCTTAACATGTCATACCACTTCTGACTTTGATACTTGAGGTTCATCTTGAACTTTTGTAGATTTGACTTATGCCATGAATGTTTTCTTTCCATGTTTAATTCATGTTCATATCTTCTCACTTCTTCTCTTAAGCACTTTTAATGTGTGGACACTTGTTTGTATGCCTCATATGACATTTATATATCATGTTTAGGCACATGTTTAGGTCATCCAAATTCTGACTTTGACATTATTTGAAGCATAATTGCATGATCACTTTACATGTTCACTCATTCTTCCTCTATTTCTTCCATGATTCACTTCTTTGATGATTAGTGCTTTGTTTTTGCATAATTCATTTGTGTTTGGTATATTAACATTAGAGGTCACCCTTATTGTTTAGATTCTGACTTTGATTAGTTTATATCCCTTAAGATATTGGTTCCTTAGTCCTTAATTGATTTGATCATTACTTGTTGTTTCTCCCATTATTTCCTACTTGTAAATAATTTTGTGAGTTAACATTTTCATGTAGCTGCAAAAGGTAAGTAAGTGTGTGGGCTTAGTTCCACATACATTTCTTTCTCTTATATTCTCTTATTTCTTTTAAACTTTCTACTTGTGTTTGATAAGCATTTACATGTTTTCCTTGAATAACTTTTCTTTCATCCCTCTTTAAGATCAACTTAACTTCCATTTTGGAAGTAAGTTGTTTCTTTTGCTCTTCTTCTTCTTTCTTTTAGAAGTAAGTTTGTTAAACCCCATTGACCATAGGATCACCATGTATGATAACATTAGGAGTGAGTATTAGTCTCCCTCATTAGATTTTCACCTTTGATCCGCTTTTGAGTCTCTTCTTATCATCTTTCAAACAAAAGTAAAAAACACTTAATAAAGGCATAACACCTATTGTATTTAGGCCTTTCATATGGAAACAAGGAAGTGTGGGGTCTTCTCTCATTTTCTTGGAATGTTTAGCATACGTCCCGTCTTGGGTCGATATGCGAGGCATTCGATCCTACATGAGAGACTTAAATACAATACATGTTACAAAACATAAAATAATCAAAACACTTCTTTCTTAAAAGACAAAAAACAAACAATGACGTTTTTCCTTCGGGAATTCTTTCTCATCTCACTCATTCTCAACGTACGAACGTGCTTCTTCTCGTTCTCTTGGAAGATGGTAACGCACTCGGACAGCGAGCCTGCAACACCTGAGCTAGAACGTTAGTCGTTCTTTAAAAAAACATAAACAATCCATCCCTAGTGAGGGGAACTACGTCGCTCTGATTCTCATGTTCCCGATGAGATACGTAGGTAGTGGGGTAGGGCCCATTCGAGCACTTCTTTTTATTTTCCCTACATTTGTTTCTCTTTCTCTCTCCTTTCTTTTTCCGGTTCTCCATTTAGCAGTTCCTTTTCCAGTATCCTTTCCTTACACCCTTTGATTGAAGCAGCAAGAGTGGATCCCATCGGGTACGATGGACGCGTGGGGGTGCTAATACCTTCCTCATGCGTAACCGACTCCCGAACCCATTTCTCTTGGTCGCAAGACCATGCTCTTTCTTTTCCCTCAAATTTACGCAGTGTTTCCTTTCCCTCTCTTGGGATAAATACACATTGTTGGCGACTCTGTTTTGTGCCACTTTCGCATTTGTACTAGGATGAAAATCCCGGGAGCGACATATATGTATGTCCATCTGCTTGTCTGCAAAACACAAATATATCCACGCAGGCCTCTAAGAACCAGTTGCTTGCATCTCTGCTGATGGCCATTATGTTAATCTCAAGTTCGTACCAGAAAAATAACCTTTTTAGCGCTTCAAAATTTACAAACAAAAAACCATTAATATAAAACAAATCTTCCTAGATGAATGATCAAAAGAAGGCTCAGATTCACATATTTTCGGACATGCGAGAGAAGAGGTTCCCAATGGCTGCGTCGTGCATGTGGACGAAATACAACACATGTTGTTCGATAGATACGTTATCGCCTTGCCATGAAACAATTCTTCTACCAATGTTCGAATAAAATATATAAAAAATCATCACTGCATTGTTATCGCCTTGCCATGAAACAACTCTTCCCCCATTGTCATCACTGCCATGAAACTACTTTTCTCTTAATTAGGCCAAATTTGTGATTTCCAGAACATGTACCTAACTACAAAACTTCAAGTTTGTCATCGGTGCAAAACCAAAAAATCATACCTAGAAATCTAACCAATCATTATAAATAGGGGTTAAGTGCTTCCAAGACCTATAACACCATCATTAGATATAGATGACATTGTCTCAAATGATCAATAACTCTGTAGATATTATAGGCGCACATCCCTAACGCAAAACTCCTATGCATGAATCACATATCCATATTAATATCATGTTAGATGTGCCTTAGAACATCAAATACAATACAATATGATGTATCACATTACCTTAGAAAGACGGTTATAATCAAAGACGGCAAGTTATCTCTGTGTAATCACTTAATCCAATCTATCAACTTTCTGAAATATATTATATATCATCAATAAAGTGTAGTTATAATACAATAGTCATTTCTAATCTGAAAGTTGTATTGTTTCAACAGTAGTTGTAACATACCTGCATGTAGCCCAATATTTCAAATACAGACAATAATGTGTTGTGATACTCTGGTCGACTCTATTGGTATGGTCTGGGATTCCGATGACGAAAGTTTCACAACTTGGTCTCATATAAGGAGAAATGTCACAATATATTAAATTCAATAGAACTCTACAAACTATGAACAATATATTAAATTCAATAGAACTATACAAACTATGAATAACCAACGATGGAAATCACTCCATGGTAATCAAATAATAATTGTCACAATATATTAAAGGGTTAATAGTGAATTTCACCCCTGTAATGTTAGTGAATTTTGCTTTCCCCCCCTCCATGCCTTTTGGCAACGGTTTTTTCAAAAAAAGCGTTGCCTAAACCTGCCTATGGCAATGGTGGGGGGGTAAAACGAAACACGCTCATATGGCAGGGGGGTTTCATATAAATAACCCTATATTAAATTCAATAGAACTATACAAACTATGAACAACCAACAATGGAAATCACTCCATTTTCCTTCTAACAAACATCTGAATGCTGTAAGCAAGTTAAGCAATTAATATTAGAAAAAATCTATTCACATTGAATTGAGATTTTAAGTGAAATACGTGACATATACAATCCTTCAAGATTAATGACTATGTTACAAACACAAAATTAGACTAATAAAATTGAAATACTAAATGTAACCTTGAATGAGTTCATCTTTTGGAGAATCTTGTTGCACATTTTCCAGAAGATGTCGCACTTAATCAACCATCAACATTTTACCCTATACCACCTGCAACAAAGCAACTAATTAGCATCATTTTCAAACAAATTAATTAGAAAATACTTAATTAGTTCAGATTTCAAGCCAAATTAATAAGACTAAAAAACACAATACTTACAGATCTAGGGTTGTTCGTTCAGATTTCGTGTCAATATAGGATTTCACCTT
Organism: Lathyrus tuberosus; assembly: GCA_022829125.1. Classification (NCBI taxonomy): domain Eukaryota; kingdom Viridiplantae; phylum Streptophyta; class Magnoliopsida; order Fabales; family Fabaceae; genus Lathyrus; species Lathyrus tuberosus. Next base: position 13,679,017 of record JALAZF010000048.1, read on the forward strand.
CAAACATTTTACACTATCACTTTGAAGCCAAAATAAGTACAGATCTAGGGTTCTTCGTTCAGATTTCGTTCAAATCAATTACAGATTTAGGGTTTCAAAATGTACAAACAAAAAACCCTAAATATCAAACAAATTTTCCCAGACGAATGAACAAAATAAGGCCCAGATTCACATTTTCTCGAACATGCGACAAAAGAGGTTCACAATGGCTGCGTCTTGCATCTGGACGAAATACAACTAATGTTGTTCGACAGTTACAATATCGCATTGCCATGAAACATCTCTTCTCCCAATGTTCGAATCAACAATATAAAAAATCATCACTGCATTGTTATCAAAGAAGATGAAGAAGAACATGACCTTCTGAAGAAGACGAAGAAGAAAGAAAAGAGACGACGAAGAAGACGCCAGCTCTTGCAGATGGTCGAAGTGAGAGAAAAGCATGCACGAAATGAAAATCGTGGCACATGTTTTGGGGAAGCACATGCAAAAAGAGAGAAAAACTCAACAAATTAAATTTTGGGCATAGTTAGTTTCCAATTAATTTTATGTTGTGACATCATCATCCCATTACATTATACTTTATTCTACAAACTTCAAGTTGCATTTGAACTATATGACATCAGTGGTTACAAAAAGTAAATTTTGGACACAAAATACCCCTAAAATCATGATGTAGCAAAAAACCAACTTAGCGCAATGTTGTGATTTCCAGAACAACAAATTTTCTTATATTATAGATATGTGAGGGACAAAGTGTCAATTCAAGATGGTAGGTGGAGGCTTTAGTGTAAATCAAAAAGGATGGTGAAAGGTATCAGAGAAATCACAGTTGAGATTAAGATCTAATGATTAAGTAGTATATCTTCAACAATTACATACACATATGCTTAAACAATTTGAAGACAATCCGAGCAATTTAAAATGTCTGCTACAGTATCGAACAATAACAAGAAAAATGAATCCACAAAAATCATTCTCATCGCTGGGACCTTCGCTTTGCAAAGCAGTCAGCGAGTCCCACAGTCACTACACAAAACACCAGAAAAACACCATCTGTCACGCTTGCCACCACATTCGCCTTGCGAAGCCACTCGCTGGGAAGTTTGCTTTACGAGACTTCCATCGAATCCCCAAATCCACTCCAGAATCACCTCAGTATCCACACTCATGTTATCGCGCATTCGCTGCGCTGCTCGCTTTACGAGCCCTGGCGAACATTCGCCTTGCGAAGGAATGGTTCGCTTAGCGAACCTGCGATTATAGCAAATTGCTGCTACGCATCAGTAGCTTTCCAGTGTTAAAACCTTTACGATTCCAACCTTCATTCACCCCAAAACTTCTCCAAAACAATCCTAAAACATCAAGGCAATCCAAGGCATAAAACCTACGACTATTAGGTCGATTCGTGACCCTATGGGAAACCTTAAATCCCCTAAACCTTCAAAACTCTCAAGCTCCCCATAAACTCCATAAATCTCTTCACTACAAGGTTGAAACAACAACGACGGGGAAATCAGCCCCAAGGTCTATTTTTATCCGATTATATTCAACCCTTAATAATCGATTCACAAAATACCTTCGTCACAAAAACCCCATAAACCCTCAAACACAAAATAACCACTTCAATTACATCGAATCCTATAATGAAAACAATGAAAGGTAATTACTTCCCATACCTTAGATTGTCGATTCTGATGTGTTCTCTCTTGGGGCGTTACAACCCTCCCCCACTTAAAAGATTTTCGCCCTCAAAAATTACCTCAAACGAATAGCTCGGGATATGACTCCCTCATCTGGCTCTCAAGCTCCCAAGTCACGTTTCCACCGGCTGGTCCTCCCCAAGCGACCTTCACCAATGCGATCTCTTTACCTCGAAGTTACTTCAACTCCCGATCCTCAATCCGCATAGGTGATGTCTCCACAGTCAGGTTATCTCTCACTTACACATCATCTACTTGGACTACATGAGACGGATCCACAATGTATTTCCTTAACTAAGATACATGGAACACGTCATGGAGATTATCAAGCGACGGCGGCAAAGCAATCCGATAGGCTACCTCTCATATCCTCTGCAAGATTGTATAAGGACCAATGAAATGCGGTGTCAACTTACGCGACTTCAACACCCTACCAACACCAGTTATTGGAGTGACTCGAAGAAACGCATGATCTCCTTCTTGAAACTCAAGTGCTTTCCTCCTCTTGTCATGATAACTCTTCTGACGACTATGAGAAATCTTCATCTTCTCCCTAATCATCTTAATCTTATCAGTGGTCTGTTGAACTATCTCGGGTCCAACCACAACACTCTCTCCCGACTCATACCAACACAACAGCGTCCTACACCGCCTACCATGCAGTGCCTCAAACGGCGCCATACCAATACTCGAATGAAAGCTGTTGTTATAAGTAAACTCAATCAAAGGCAAGTAGCTATCCGAAGCTCCTCCTTTCTCCAACACACGAGCTCTCAAAAGATCCTCAAGTGACTGAATCGTCCGCTCAGTCTAACCATCGGTCTGCAGATGATAAGCAGAACTCAAACGCAACTTCGTACCCAAGGCACTTTGTAAACTCTCCCAAAATCTCGAAGTGAATCTCGGATCTCTATCCGACACAATGCTAGATGGAATACCATGCAAACTGACAATCCTCTCAATGTACAACTTTGCCAATCTCTCCAACGGGTAATCCATACGCATAGGAATAAAGTGAGCAGATTTCGTCAATCTGTCCACAATAACCCAAATAGCTTCAAAGGTACTCGGTGTTTTAGGTAAACCAGAAACAAAATCCATAGATATGCTATCCCACTTCCACTTAGGAATAGATAACGGTTGCATCAAACCCGACGGTTTCTGATGCTCAATCTTTGACTTTTGGCAAGTCAAACAAGAATACACAAACTCGGCAATATCTTTCTTCATACGAGGCCACCAAAACACCTTTCTCATATCTTGGTACATCTTAGTAGCACTCGGATGAATACTTAATCCACTACGATGCCCTTCCTCAAGAATACTCTTCTTTAGTTCAGCAATATCCGGAACCCAAACTCTATCGCGACACCTCATGATACCGTTCTCATCAATCCAAAAATCACCACCTTGACCTTGATTGATCAAAGTCAACCGATCAACTAAACTCAAATCAGATTTTTGACCTTCTCGAATCTCATCAAGAATGCCACTAGTAAGCTTCAACATACCAGGCCTAACCCCAAAAGAAGTCTTCTCACACACCAAACTCATATCACAGAATTGTTCAATCATCTCCAACTCTTTTACCATCATCATCGACATATGCAAAGATTTCCTACTTAATGCATTAGTTACCACGTTTGCTTGACCCAGATGGTAATTCAAACCAAAATCATAATCTTTCAAAAGTTGTAACCATCTCCTTTGCCTCGCATTCAATTCTTTCTGGTCAAAGAGATACTTCAAACTCTTATGATTACTATACACCTCAAATCTCGTACCAAACAAATAATGCCTCCAAAGTTTCAACACAAACACAACAGCGGCAAACTCTAAGTCATGCGTCGGATAATTCCTCTCATGCACTTTAAGTTGCCTTGAAGCATAAGCAACAACTTGTCGATTTTGCATCAACTAAAATACCTCTACTCGAAATCACATGGTTGTCGCTCCCAGGATTTTCATCCAGGTACAAACGCGAGAGTGGCGCGGAAAAACAGAGTCGTCAGCCGTGTAAATTTATCCCAAGAGGGGGAAAGGGAACACCGCATAAACCTGAGGAAGAGGGAAAGGGAATGGTCATCGTAACCATAACCTGGGTTCGGGAGTCGGTTACGCGAGGGGAAGGTGCTAGCACCCCACGCGTCCATCGTACTCGATGGGATCCACGCTTGTTGTCTAATCTAAGGGTGAGTTATCCTATCATCTAGGGCTGTATTAAGACGGGGAAGGGAAAGACTAAGACAGACTCAGTAGGACGTCAACGTCCTAGGCCTACGTACCCCCCTTGTGCAATGGGGAATTCAGAGTCAACGTAGTTCGGACCAAGTTCTTTTTGTGTTTTTTATGAGCGACGTTAAGTTCGCGTCTGACAGTTAGGGTCGATGCCTGTTTGCGACTCAGACGGAAAGTAACGTGCCCTTTTTGAAAATAGCCTTTAGTTTGACAATCCCGAAGGACAAAAAGGTTTGAAGTTTGTTTGTATTTTTTAGGACAGAAGTGGCATGAGTTAGTTCATAACTTGCATTGCACCAAAGTCTAGGGCACAGGGGCGAATACATAACGCATTGTCCCAAGACAGGACGCTCGCTAAGCACTCTAGAAAGATGAGAGGAAGCCCCTCATTTCTCATTCCCCACGCTTAAGGCTCGTGCGCAATACACTTTATCCTTATTAAGTGTTTTCAAGAAGTTTTGAGATGAGAAGAGAGAAGACACAAAGGAAACTCTAAAGGGAAACTAAAAGTCCTAATGTTATCATGCATGGGTGTCCTATGGTTAGTGAGGTTTGACGACAACCTAAACCTAAAGAAAAGAAAAGATGAGAGACAGAAAGAGTGAGAGTGGACATGGAAAACTATCCACACCCTCAAAGAACTTACCTCAGCCCCTGCATAAGAGGTTAGCACAAAACAGACACAAGTAATATTAAGGCAAATGAAAACTAAACAATGACATATAATAGTGATTAAATGACCTATAACAATCCAAAACATGAATTAAGAAGTCAAAGACACAATCCCAAAGAGTGGCACAAGTGATTAGACATGATCCAGGTCGTGCATACAAGAAAACCTCAAACAAAGAGCAACCACATAATTAGAGAAACAACTTCTAAAATTGCCAAATTAATTACCAACACTGCTCAACCAGAAACAAACAACATATCAAAAACTCCTGCAAAAATTCAAAATATAAGTCACTCAAACAATTATGCAAAGTCAAATGAGAAACATGACTCAAGATGCAAAAGGGAAGGACTAAAATGCAATATGAAATGATTTAAAAAATGAGAGAAAAATATTTTAATGCAATTCAATGTATTGATGAAAAAATGAAAAAATAATGAGTGCAAAAAGTTTTGTATGCTATGAGAACAAAATTCTACAAGTTAGGTATGCATGATATGAATAATTCAAGAAGAAAATAAACAAATAACTATTTCAGATGATAAAAATAAAGTAAAAATAAAAAATAAAATTTGGTAAAATTTTTAAAATGATAAATATGATGCATGAATTTTTTGGTAATTTTTTAGTGCAAAAAACTATTTTTAATAATTAAAAATGAAAATGTAATAAATTGATAAAAATAAAAATATGAAATGAGCATGGGGGGTGCGTTTAGTAAGCAAGACACGTTGAAATGATAATGGGCTGGAGAATGTGGGGTGCGAATAACAAGGCCCTGATCAAAAAGTCCATCAGCGAAATAAAATAAAAAAAAGAAGTATACATGGGCTCTAGTCAGCCAGTTGACCTAATGCTCACCATTGGATCCATCTGACGCGTAGCATTCAGTCAAACAAAACACAAGTCACAATGATGAGAGGCATGGATCAAAGGTACACCACAACAATACAACACGAGCACACAACAAACCCATCAGCATACAATACACCCCCACGTGCACGGCACATGTTCTTTTTAATGTGCTGGCATTATCTTGTCCACACGATCCATCAAACGCGCAAGGTTAAGTCAACATTTCCAAAAGTAAACGTGATGAGGGAACATGATTGAAGGCTCACCATAATAAGCATGGAAACACACACACACGATCATTAAATAAAAATCAGAAAAAAAAAATAAAACTTAAAACGCGTGGCAGCATGAGGGCCACACGATCAACCATATCAACGGCTGAGGACTCGTCTTCTACCTCCAGCCTCTCCCTTCGCCGGAACCCTCACCAGCCGCCGGAGCTAGGGTTCCGGCCACCGTCCACGGCCACCTGCAACCTAAAAGAACCCAGAAAATGCAAAGGGGTACACCATTCTGACCAGAATTTCGTCAGGATCTCAAATATCTCATCAAAAATCACAAACAATGTAAGAGTAGTGAGATTCGAACGAAATAATGTTAGGGTTCAAAACTTTAAACGCACGCAGCAATCAAACCACACATCCAATCTCAAAAATAACTATATCAGAATGATCCATGGATGCCACACAACATTATGCGTATTAAAAAGGAGAGTTTTATGATCATCAAAAACATCACTAACCTGAGGTGGTGCAACACGTATCTTCACTGTTAGCTTCAAAGGATGATTGGTTTGTGCTTTGTGGATCCCCAGAATGAAGTTTGTGGAAGAATTTTGTGAAGAAACCTTGTGAATTGTGAGATACGAATAATCCAAGTTTTTAGGGTTCAAGCTTCTTTTCTCCTTGAAATCACGTGTTCTCTTTTCCAACCCTAGCATGAGTAAGTTTAAATAGGCTAGGTTAAACCACTGATAATGATTTGGGCCTTGGTAATTCTCCACTTAATGAGTTTTGGGCAAATTTGGAAATTTGAATAATGTGAGATACACCCTCCTCCATGCATGGATATCTAAGTATTTCATGATGGATCACTTACTCAATAATTGCTAATCACACCTAAATTGAAATTGGGCCTTGAGATGCCTTGGTTCATGAGTTTTAGATAATTTGGCAATTTTGCATAATGGAGAAAAAGTGATGAATAAACCATGAAACTACTTGATTTAAAGGCCAAAAATGCTCCTTATGGATTGTACTTTGATGTTAGAATGTGCCTTGAAGCAATGGAATTAATTATAGGTCACTATGTCCCAAAATGCAAAAGTTGTGAAAATGGAACCCAAAAAACCATTTTTCCTTCTTTTGGTCATAACTTGAGTTTCACAAATGATATGGAGACCCACTAGTACTTATTGGAAAGGGGAGAAAAATATCCTCAACTTTCATGTTTGAGGAAAATTCATTTGAAGCTTTCTTGAAGGTGAAAAGTCAAGTTGAATGTAGTGTAATAACTTGCCCAAAAAGGAAACTTTCAAATTATAGGTCATTTCCATATTTAGTAACTTTTGTACCAACCCTTGATTCTTGATAAATGGTATGAAACTTGACCCTTGAAGACCATATGAGGATGTGAGACCTTGAAAACCCTGGAGAGAACCTCAAAATTCCACAGTTGACTTCCCCTCTCACTGTTGACTTTTACCCAATTCACCTGATTCCCAATCCATTGGCCAATTAAACTTCTCCTGAACCAAACTGATGGACAATCTTCCATTCCTAGATGCTTAGGGACCCAAGGAATACCATGGAATCAAGTCTTGCCCAAAAAATCAGAAATAAATTGACTTTATAGCAAACCCTAATCTTGGTACCCTCAGTCTAGGAGGAAATAACACAGTCTCCAAATCCAAATTCCTCTTAATATGATGTGTATCCTCTTCAACAAAGATAAGATATGCCATTTGGTGATGATAAAAACCCAAGAAGCTTGCCCATTGGAGCAATAAACCCAAGAATCTCAAAACCCTAATTTCTGCACTGGTTAGGAGAAAGTGATCCACTTGAACTTTCTTGGACAATACAAGGACTCTTGCTTGAGGAACATCTTCTCCTCTTAAACTTGCCTCTGGCACCTTGACCCCATGCTAAGAACCAATGATATGCACACATGATAATGCAAAAATGAAATGAAACATAAGCCAGTTAGTACTAAAGTAAGGAGGGCAAATTTTGGGGTGCTACAGCTGCCCCTATTCAATCAACTTGGTCCTGAGGGTATGAGAGCGACGGCTTTCAGACAATCGGGATACACGGAGATTGAATACCAAAGAACCCGGAAATTTACAATCCTCAAAAGGAGGGATGACTCCACTGGAGAATCAGCCATAAATGTTGTACTTTCACAATACGGATGAGTGCTAGCTATGCTGGGTATAAAGTGAAACAAACTCTCCCAGGTTATGTCATCTCTGCTGATAAAGAGAACTGACAAAGGAATCTCGAAATATGCCATCCCTGCTGATAAAGGGAACTGACGAAAAGACTCTTCAAAAGATTGTTATCCCTGCTGACAAAGAGAACTAGCAAAATAAATGCCATCCATGCTGATAAAGGGAACTGACGAAAGAAATCATTCAAAAGATTGCTATCTCTGTTGATAAAGAGAACTAGCAAAACAAATGCCATCCCTGCTGATAAAGGGAACTGACGAAAGAAATCCTCAAAAGATTGCTATCTCTGCTGATAAAGAGAACTAGCAACATAAATGTCATCCCTGCTGATAAAGGGAACTGACGAAATAAAATATCCAAAAGATTACTATCTCTGCTGATAAAGAGAACTAGCAACATAAATGCCATCCCTGCTGATAAAGGGAACTGACGAAAGAAAATATCCAAAAGATTACTATCTCTGCTGATAAAGAGAACTAACAACATAAATGTCATCCCTGCTGATAAAGGGAACTGACGAAAGAAAATATCCAAAAGATTACTATCTCTACTGATAAAGAGAACTAGCAACATAAATGCCATCCCTGCTGATAAAGGGAACTGACGAAAGAAAATCTTCAAAAGATTGCTATCTCTGCTGATAAAGAGAACTAGCAAAATAAATGCCATCCCTGCTGATAAAGGGAACTGACGAAAGAAAACCTTCAAAGGATTGCTATCTCTGCTGATAAAGAGAACTAGCAAAATAAATGTCATCCCTGCTGATAAAGGGAACTGATGAAAGAAAACCTTCAAAGGATTGCTATCTCTGCTGATAAAGAGAACTAGCAAAATAAATGCCATCCCTGCTGATAAAGGGAAACTGGCCAGCAAAATATGTCAAGGAAGAACTGAATATCAGGCGAGAACTGGATTTCACTAAATAGAAAGGCCGAACCAAGGCAAACTTCTAACGGACTCACGGTCCACAGATAAGATGACTCCGCTGGGGAAAGGAGAAGTCTAAATAAAAGACTCTGCCGGGGAGCACAAGTATGAGGAACGCATCCCTCCAAAATCTCCTGAGTTATGCCATCTCTGCTGAGAAAGAGAACTGGCAAGGAAAGCATCAAACTTGGCTTATGCTTCAAATGCAAATGTTTGAATAGTGGCGTAATGCTCCACACGAAATGGAAATGCTACGCGTTTGAGGATGCAATGCAAATGCTTATGATATGCAAAAAGGGTCCCTCCAGCAAAATAAATGCCAGAGAAAAAATACCAATTCAGCTGGGGATGACAAAAATAAATTGTCCTCTGAATCCAGGAACTCTGCTGAGAAGGGTCATACTGATCGACTCTTCGGATCAACAACTTCTGCTGGGGATGAAATCCCGAAAGAACTACCGGGGGCCACCTGTCTCTCACTGAAGGTAACATCCAAAACCTGAGATTTCTCCTCTGCTAGGGGAGTTGAGAATGAATGCCAATGACAGAACCGGAAGTTTGTTACTGAGGATTGCCAATAACAGACGGGCTTAGGACATGTTGGGGGATGCCAGCTGTTGCGGTGAAAATCGGATAACAAGCTATTAATTAACTTGCATCATATTTCTTTTACAACCGACTTTGATTTATCCAAAGGAAAGGTTCAAGATCGTTAAAAAACCTAAAGGGGAAGATCTAAGGTTCGGGGGTTGGTTACGTCTAGGGAAGGTATTAGCACCCTATACGTCTGTAGTAATCTACAGGAACCTCTTGTTTTGTTTGTGTTATTATAATGTTTGCATGCTAAGAATCTGTACTATGTTATTGACTAAGGTATGGTCTAAGGGTGTAAAAAGAAAATGTGGAATCCGAGAGGGCATCGGATGTAAAGGAAAAAGGTGGAAAAAGAAAAAGGTAGCTCGCTAGGATCTCGCAATCCTATGCCTACGTATTCTCAAGGTGAACTTGAGAAATCAGAGCAATCGTAGTTCCCCTCAATGGGGTAAAATGGTGAAAAAGCTTGAAAGCAAAGCTTGTAAGGATGAATTGTTTAGGAGAAGAGATTAATGGTTATCTCTTATGAAATGATTGTGAAGGAGTTAAGAGTTGTAAGAGATTAATGGCTATCTCTTTGGGAATGCTAGGTTAGAAGAGAAAAGAGATTAATGGCTATCTCTTGTGAAATGGTTTTGAGGTTAACAGGGTATTTGAGCTATCTATGACATGAAGTCAATAGAGAGACTTTCCTTTGGAAGGAGGCAAACAGATAAGTCGCAAGATAAAATCGGGCAACAAGAATTATTAATTAAATTAAATATTAATATTTAATAGGATTAACTAATAATTTAATTAATCAATATTAAATAAAAATATTTAAAATAATTAATAATTAAAACATATTTTTTACATTTTTAATATTTAAGTTTAAATGAGATATTAAAAATAAACTATTTCTAGAATTGAACTGCTTCTAAAATAAAATCTAAACTAATCCTAATTTAACTAACTATATAAATTTCTAAATAACTAAACTAGTTACTAATTTAGCTATTCAATTAATTAATTAAAAAAAATTAAAAAACTAAAAGTAAACTAAAGTATATATAAAAAAATGTGAGAACACGTTATTATTTTTCAGTATATTGTACAAATTAAAATAAAAAAAAAGTCAGAAGAAACAAGTAGCTAAGTATAGATTTGTTTTGTTTTTTTTAGATGAAAAGTCTTTTATTAAAAAGTCTTTTGTAATAATATTGATCATACAAATCATAACCAACTAAACAACACTAACTTTATTTACCAACAGTAACCAACGTAGTACAAAGTATTTGGTTAGTGACCAATCATATGGATTAATTTATCATAGGCAAGCTCGAAGAAAATAGGTTGTTCAGACACAAAACAAAACTGTACTAGCAACATAAACAACTTTACCATAACTCTAAAATTAAAACTCTAACAAATAATATTATTAGTAAAAAAGAATTTAAACAAATGATTTAACGTATATTTTTTTACAAAAACTAAATAACAGCATTTTCATTATTTTCGATGTAAGAGGACAATAAATTTATAAACACGTATACTTACATAAAACTAAGAAATAAACTTATCTATATAACAGTAATTTTTAGCATGCATTTATACATATATTATAACAAGAAAGAGCAGAATGTAAAGGTTTAACAGTACATGCACCTTCTGCTTTCTTCTTGCTTGCGGTACAGTGTCGGTTTCCTCTTCGACCTCACTTTCTTATGGAAACGTCGCGGTCGTGATTTGGTGAAGGACAACGGTGATTGTCGGCAATGAAGACAGCGGCTCCGCGGCGAGTCGTGCTGTTATGGCTTGCGCTGCGATTGGAGTGTGATGGCGGAATTTCTGAGTTGTTAAGGTTGTTCTATAGGTTGATGCTGTAGTTGGCGGTTTTGTGTAGCGTGTAAGGAGGATTGTCGAGTTTAGAGGTTATACCATGAGTAGTTGAAGAAATATACAAGGTGAAGAAGAAAGGATGTTGTGTAGAATGATGATGGATATTATAGGTGGTGGGGAGTTCGCGCTTGACAGAACCGCGTGTTCATTGTGGTGGTTATTGTTTGTTCATGGTTTGATGAAAAGCTTATTCATGGATATGATGTGTTTATGTTGTAACAGTGAGTTTGTGATTTGGTTAGTGTTAAGAAACAATGGCTGAGTTTATTTATTGAGATGGGATGGAGGGTACAGAGGTATTTGAGGGTGATGGTGAAGATGAGATAAAAATATTGTTGTAGTGAAGCAGAGTGCTTCGTAAGGACTTGCGGGTGGTTTGTGATTGAACAGAAGAGTTTTTATGTGAGGTGGTTCGTTTTTCTTTTAGAATTTCTCTTCACTCCCTTTTTCGATTTCCATCCTCTCTCCTTTATTCATTTTGTTCTTCTCTTTAAATTCAAATTCAAAACTTGTTTCTGTCTTGGCTTCATTGTTGTGCCATCTTTTTCAATGCAGGTCTTGGAGTGTTGGAGTGTTGTCGCTGTTGAGCAGGTTTTGTTGTCTTGTAGCAGGGTTGTCATTGGTACAGGTCTGATTTTGCTTGTTGGCTTGTGTTTGGAGCAGAGATTTTGGATTGTTGTGGCATGAAGGCTCGTGGCAGGGAGGTAGCAGTGTGAAGCATGTTTTAGGGTAGTAAAGCATGGCATGTGTGAAAGTGGCTCAAAGAAGTCCTTCTTTTTGTATTTTGTATTACGAATAAAAAAAAAAGAAATTTGGGCTCTATATACTTTTATGATTATTTTAAACAAAAGAAAAATAATTAAATGAAAATTAATTAAAGCTAAACTTAAATTATAATCAAAATTAAAGTCAAAATTACAATAAAATTAAAATTACAGTAAAAATTAAAATTAAACTAGAAATTAAAATTAAACTAATTTAATAAACTTAAACTACTTGATATTAAAATTTGACTAAGAATAAAATAAGCTATATTAAAATTAATCTAAATAAGACTATACTAAAAATAAAAGCTAAACTAAAATAAAATTAACCAAATTAATTCTAGATAAATCCTATGATAATAAAACAAGTTTTATTTATTTTTAAAATAAAAGAAGAATAAAATTGACAAAAAGTATATGACTATGACCAATGAAATGTTTTATCTAAAATGCAAAAAAAATGCTGACTTATAAATGATGATAAATGATCGAAAAATTTGAGGGTAAAATTTGGGGTACAACAGTTGCCCCTATTTAAATAACTTCGCCGGATGACGCGAGGAATAGAAATCCTCAGGACATCAAGGTGAAAGGTATTTAAATATAGCAAACCGAAAATTTTGCCCTTAGATGGAATGCAAATGTTACGGACAGCTAACAGACATGCAAATGCAGACATGCCATGAATTTCTAGTATGATGGAAATGATAGAATGGTAAGTGCAAAATGCAGACGAAGACAAAAGCAGACGGGGCCAAAGTCCACACAATAGCAATCACTCACTGGGGATGACAACAATACTGGGGAAATAGAAGATACTCTTACTGGGCATGAAACCAGAAAGAAGACACGATCTCCACTGGGGATCAATTTGAAATGAAAGGATGGACAACAGCAAAAGATTTTCTGGATTTTTCTTATACTGAAGAGTTCAAACGGGATCTTCAAGAAAAACCAGAAAAGACAGAGAAAGAAACATCCGGAAAAACATCAGATGGCAAAAGAAACCAGTCATCCAATAACGACTTTGAATGAAAGGTACAAATCTCAATATCTATTAACGGCTTTAGATAACGTGAACAAGGTCTCGGTCTGAAAAAAACATCAGAAGGAGAGACACATCCGGAAGGGCATCAGATGGTAAAAAAACAATGAAATTCTGGAAAAGCATCAGATAGGTTCTGGAAAAACATCAGAAAGAGAAACACATCCGGAAAAGCATCAGATGATGAAAGCAATGTCATTCCGGAAAAGCATCAGAATAAACAAAGTGATTATCTGGAAAAACATCAAATAAGTTCTGGAAAAACATCAGAACAAAAGACTCAATTTTAAAAAACATCAGAAAGAGAGACACATCCGGAAAAACATCAGATGGTAGAGAAACCAGTCATCCAATAACGACTTTGAATGAAAGATACAAATCACAATATCTAATAACGGCTTTAGATAAAGTGAACAAGAAAAGAAACCAGACATCCAATAATAGCTTTGAATGAAAGGTACAATCACAACATCTAATCAAGGTTTTAGACGAATGTGAACAAAGACTCGATCTGAAAATTATCAGAAAGAGAGAAAACCAAACATCCAATCAAGGTTTTGAATGAAAGGCACAATCACAATATCTAATCAAGGTTTTAGATGAAAGTGAACAAAGTAAAGAAACCAGACATCCAATAATAGCTTTGAATGAAAGGTACAATCACAACATCTAATCAAGGTTTTAGACGAATGTGAACAAAGATTCGATCTGAAAATTATCAGAAAGAGAGAAAAAACCAAACATCCAATCAAGGTTTTGAATGAAAGGCACAATCACAATATCTAATCAAGGTTTTAAATGAGAGGCACAATCACAACATCTAATCAAGGTTTTAGATGAAAGTGAATAAAGACTCGATCTGGAAAGGCATCAGAAAGAGAGAAACCAAACATCTAATCAAGGTTTTGAATGAGAGGCACAATCACAACATCTAATCAAGGTTTTAGATGAAAGTGAATAAAGACTCGATCTGAAAATTATCAGAAAGAGACACCAAGAATGGTACTAGAGTGGAAGAATGTAAAAAAAATCCAGGAATAGCACGGAATGGAATGGACAGGTAATGTTTTGGTAGGCGCCAAGTAAGTTGGACTTTGACCACAAGGTAAGACGTGGATAACAACACGACCTCGGGAGAAATGCAAATGAGGATGAAACACTCATGATATGCATATGTATATGAATTATGAAGATGATATATGATCAAATGCAAATGCAGACGCAGATGCTGACGGCACAGCTCGACACTCTGGTGGAGAAGACAAGACTAGAAGGTTGATTCCTCTACGCGGAGATCACTATCATTCTGCTTGGGGACTAGAGATGCTAACGCTGGACACATCATCTGCCACACTGGTAAACTGTATCCAAATTAATGATCCTTGTGGGAAGGATGGAGAGTTACTTGGGGATTCTTCAAGTAACTTGCCCCAGACTAGCTGATTATTGTAGATGAGCTGATCATTGCTTCAGCTTGATTGATTCTGGAAATGACCGTTGCATGGTGCTATTAGAAAGCTTGCCCCAGTCTGAGTCTTGAAAGATGATTATTTCACTGGACACTGGGAAAGCTTGCCCCAGCCTGAGTCTTGCAAAATCTTCTGTATAAACCAATTCTAAGAAGTCGTCATTAAACCACAAATCTTGAACTGATTCTCAACAGGATATGGAAGGAACTTGCCACTGATTGGATCACTGACCAAGTTTCTTAATTGTTTGAAAATTCCTTGAGAAGAAAGCCAGTTTGCAAACAAAAATGTTCATACAAACATAGTAAATGCAGAGTTCATGCAACTTTTGAAATCAATCATTTTTGAAAGAGGTGCAAAGTATATGGGATACTGGTCAGAACACGGTGGTTCAAGACATTTAAAAGTGAAAGGTAAGGCACAAGGCGTGATGCCAAAACAGATGATCCGCAAAGATCTTTTGGAGTCAGTTTACGCAACCTTGCGGTAGTATGCTTTCAAAATAACCTCGCTTCAATTAGGTCCTTTGAGGGTTATAACGTGGTCTGGTTCACGGTTTATGAAACAAAGGATAAAGGCTCAAAGTTTATTTGTGACCCACCCAATCTACGTGATGAACTTCAGTCCTATGCTCAGTTAACTCGAACTATACACTCAGGTTTCCACATGCTGGAAATTGCCCTGATGATAACAATGATGATGGTTCAAAAGTTTAAAGGACTTGAGATGGCAGTCACTGTTTTCTTATAACTTTTGATTGTTTTTGATGAGGACCTTAGTCAACTCGTTTTGTCTTTGAGGATTTTGGTAATTTCTTGATTGATTCTTTTTTGTTATCCCTAACTTTTGCCTGAACTGTGTTATTTGAGCTTACAGTCAGCGGGATGCCCCAATTTTGCCTAAGTCTCCTTCATAGGTTTTGACTTAGCGGGCTCTTATTTTGAATCTCTTCTTTTTTGTTAGTGACTTCCTGATTTGATGATTACAGTGAACCATCATTGGCATTTGAATTTGAAAGACATCTTCGACACTTGCTTGCTGTGTGCGAAGGAAAACTGTAAGTGCAACATTTTGTTGAAAGTCGTCTTGCATGAAGCTCTTGTAATTGAACGCACAATCAAGTTAACCGAGAACTACCCTGCCCCAGGTTAAAATTGCGGGTTTTTATTTGTAAAGAAAAGAAACTCCTACTTCAAGGCTCGAAAGGGTTAAGGAGGGGTTATCTTCCTTATGTCTCCAGTGTTTGGGGAATTGAAACAATGCCTTACATCGTCAGCAAAGTTTTGATTTGAAAGCATACCAACAGCAATTATGAGTATAACGTTTTCATCATCCTCCCTCCAATCTTTGCATAATCAAAAGGAAAGTGGAAAAGAGATCAAGTATTTTAAAAAAAGAAAGCATAAAGATGTAAATAGCAAACATAAATGAATTGACTCAAAAAGTTGCAATGCTCATTTCATTAATTGTGAAAGTACAAACATAATTGAAAGCAAACAGCCATTACAAAATAAGAAAAATGCAAACAATAAGAAACAAGGCCTAGTGACTAATCAACACAAGGATGAGCTGTCCTGTCTGAAACACTGGCTTTTAGGGGGATAATCTGCTGAAGTCGACTGAAGCTTCACTTGGCGTGCCCTGGCAGAGGATTGTTCTGAACATTGGGATTGTCCTTAAAGGAGAGGATTTTGTTCCTCATCAGCTCTTGTACTCTAGCCTTCAATGCAAAGCATCTTTCCAAGTTATGGCCTGCACCACCTTGATGGTATTCGCAATGGAGATCAGCCCTGTAGCCGGCTGGAAGAGGATTTGGAGGAGGAGGCAAAGGCCTTGTGGTAATCAAACCTTGCTCAACCAGACCGGGATAAAGCTTAGTGTATGTCATGGGAATAGGGTCAAAATGATTATTACGGTACTGAGTTTGTCCAACAAATGAACGTTGAGGAGCTTGAGCTGGTTGTGGAGTAGTAACCACGGGAGTAACAGCAGCAATAGTAGGGTGAACAGCATACCGAGGTTGAGGACGAGGCCTTCTTACTTCAAACATTACAGCATTAGTCTGTTCTTCCTTCTTCTTCTGAAAGTTCCCAAAGGATTTCTTTACAGCATTGGAAGATTCAGCAACCTTGGATACTTTTCCCTTCCTAAGACCTTCCTCTAATCTTCGGCCAATAGTAACCAAATCAGTGAAATTAGAGGAAACACTTCCAACCATTTTATCCCAATAGAACGGGGACAAGGTATCCATAAACATTCCAGTTAATTCTTTCTCACCCAAAGGAGGTTCAACTTGAGAAGCCAATTCTCTCCAGCGCTGAGCATACTCCTTAAAGGATTCTTTCTCATGTTGACTCATATTTTGCAGCTGACGGCGATCAGGAGCCATGTCAAGGTTATACTTGTATTGCTTCATGAAGGCGTTGGTGAGATCTTGGAAGCTGTGGATAGAGTTTTGCTCAAGACCCATGTACCATTTGAGCGATGCTCCGCTCAAGCTGTCTTGAAAACAATGGATTAGCAATTTCTGGTCCTTGGCATGAGCAGTCATCCTACGGAGGTACATGACCACATGAGCTCTTGGGCAAGAGTGACCCTTGTACTTCACAAAATCTGGAGTTGTAAACTTAGGAGGTATAACAAGGTCAGACACTAAGCACATATTATCCGCATCCACATTAAAGAAGTCATTACCCTCAACAGCTTTGAGTCTCTTCTCTATGCTCTGAAACTGCTCTCGAACAACCTCAGGTTCAACAAAGTCTTCATGGTCTTCACCTTGAGCACTTGCAGCATTGTACTCATAAAGGGGATTCTCGAAAGAAGCTCGAACAGTCTGTGGAACAGCATGAACCACAGGTCTGGGCTGGGTGAAAACGGGAGCTTGAAACACTGGCATAGCATTCTGACCAACCATAGCAGTAGATGCAAGAGGTGGAGAATAGTTGTGTGGCAAACCAAACTCTGGCCAAGTTGAAGGTGGCACTTGAACTGGTGGAGGATCAGCACTTGAAACTTCCTGGATGACTGTCCTTTGGGGAGGCTCTCCTCTAGCAAGCAAAACTTGAAGCATCTCAGTGAGTTTAGTCATGCTTGTAATACCCCAAAATTTGCTCTCCCTCTTTGTCATCATAGCATGGCATTATCATTTATCATATCATATCCACCTCATTAACATTACATTGCATTTAACATAGAAAATTGAAGCATAACATCCTTCTTACCATCAGGGCATGTGATCAGGTGGAAGGTGGACAATCAATGGATCCTTCAGAGCACAAAAGGTCAATCAAGTTGGCTCTAGGCAAGCCAAGAGGTCTCTCATGTCTCATACTATCCCAATTGATCTTCCACAACCTCAAGAAGGTGAGATTCAATAGGAGATTGAAGCACTACATCTTTCATTATGTAAGAGGTTCAAAAACTGAAGGAAAACCCTCAAAAGAGATAGCTCATTGATCCAAAAATCATCCTCAAGTGGCATATCTAATCATCCTTTAAGAGGATACACAACATACTCTGAGGAATTTGAATTTGAAGACTGCACTTTTTCCTCATAACCAGAAGGGGCTGAAATTAGGGTTTCCAATTAAATCAGGGTATCTCTGATTTTTTGGAAAAAACTTGATGTCATGGTATTCCATATGTCCCTAAGTGTATGTATGTGGAAAATTACATCTCAATTGGTTTTAGAAGTGGTTCAATTGGAAGAAAGATCAAGAATCAGAGAAATTGGGGCAAAGTCAAATAATCAGAGGAAAAAGTCAACTCTTGACTTTTTGAGGCCAAATTCATAAAATTCATGTTATATATGTCCAATGTACAAAATTTGGTCAAGAAAATCCAAAGGAAACATGAAAAAATCAAGAGGTGGAAAGTTGCCATTTTTGGAAGAGGAAGGGTTACTAAAAATAGCAAGTTTTGGCCATTTTGCACTATACTTTGAACCAAGGCCATTTAAAATTGGAGTATCAAATGAAAATTCCACTCGGCCACAACAAAAGATCTTGTTTTAAGCTTCAAATCCATGTGTGGAACATCTCCATTGGATAAAAATTGAGTGAGATATGATTGATCAAAGTTTGAGCAAAGTAGGTTCAAAACTAGGTCATGACCAAGATTTTCAGGGCACACGCGCAGTCATTTTAACAAACAGTTGGTGGGCCAAATGTACACCTATTTTTCTCATGGTTAAAGGCTTCATTTTCAAAACTTGTCAACATCAAAAATGTTCCCTGTAATGTCTTCTTCAAGTTTCATGTTGGACAAAATTCCATTTGATCAAGTTATGAGGGAGAAATATTGGTCTCAAGTTAGGGTGGTTATGTTGAAATTTCGTGCCATGCCAGCCTTGCCAATCGACCACCTGGTGCGCCCATCATCCAATCTTGTGTGCTTAAGTTTATAGTCATTTTGGAGCATGTTTGAGGTATCATTTCAATTCCTTTTTCACACCAAACTTGTAGCACTATGTGCCCTCTTTCCAATGACTCCAAAAACACACCAAATCACCCACAATGCCAAGAGAAAATCACCATTAAACATCCATGTTTGCATTATTTCCAAACTGTCTTAAAACCAGAAAAAATGAATGTTGTTGTTGTTGTCTCAACTTGCTCGTGCATTGCTCACCCTCCAACTCTTTCTTCATTTAACCAAACACTCATCACATGTCCATGCACATGAGCACGTGCCATGCACGAAAATAGAAAAAAGCAACTTGCTGAACAAGTTTGGTGAGACAGCCGTGCAATGTCAGTTCATTTTCACTTCCACCATAACACCATGGACCTCCACCACTATAGCACACCCACAGCTGACTCGCCCTAACTAATTTGGCTCAGTTAGTTAGAGGCAGCTCAGTTAACTCAACTTGGACTCAGTTGACTCACTCACTTAACCACCTCTGGTTCATTTCTAACTCACACTATAAAACCAAATTTCACTCACATTTCTCAAACAACACTCATTCCTCACATTCACTTCAGAATTCTCCTCTCACTCTCTCTGATTTTGCTCATCTTCTTCTCCACGATTTCAACTCCATTGTGCTTCCATTGATCATTGCTTGGTGTGGTTAAATCAAGAGCAACAAGAACAACTCCATTTCTGCAAGTTCAGCATCATTGCAAGCTTCAACATCCTTCATCTATTTACGAATCCATAGCATTTATTTTGCTAAGTTTGAAGATCTAGAAGCTCAGCATATCAAGCTTTTCTCTGGTTTTTCTCAACATCTCCAATTGCTCCACATTTTCAGGTTTCATCATTCAACTTTGCTTCAGTTGATTTTCATTAATTTTAGCTTGTTTTTGTTAATTTAAGCTTGATAGAAGCTCTGCTTACTCCGGCTAGTTGATAGGCCTTGTAGAGGCTTAGATCCAAAAGTTAGGGCTTGGTTTGATCCTCTCTGTTCTTTGTGTGCATGCTTGTTGTGTGAAAAATAATTGCGTATCATTGATCTCCATTATCTCAGCTTCATTTTGGTATGCGTATTGTGTGTTTTGGTGAACATGTGAGTTTGCAGGTGGTGGTTGTTGGCCGGAGAAGGTGACCGGAGGTCATCTCCGGCCGGTGACTGTTAATGCTAGGGTTTTGTATGTTTTAATCGTGGCCATTGATTTTTCATGATCGTGTGGCTTATGTGATGACAGCACATTAAAATTCATGTGCATGTCACGTGTGATTTTCTGAATTTATTTTTTAACATTGTGTGGTATGGTACATGGTAGTGTGTATGGACATTCAAGTGTGCGCGTTGATCTTAATTACTTTGACTATAGCTTGACTATGACTTGATCCAACGGCTTGTATGGTTTTGACTTGGTTTGACTGAATTCCATGATAGTTAGGGTGTTATGCGCACTTATTGGACCTAATCAGATTGCTACCCACACCCCTATATTTTCAAGCCCAATTAATTTGAACTGCATGATTGCTATGTTCACACCTCCCCTTCCCTTTGTATTTCATTTTATTTTTTTTATTTTTCATACACGTTTGTTTTTTTATTTTTAAAAATACTAAATAGTATCATAAAATTCCACAAAAATTCATGAGTCTTCTTAAAACATTTAGAAAATTTTTCATGATTTTATTTCTTGATTTTATGACATTTTTGCCCCTGTTCTATATTTTTCTTTGATTTTCTTTTGTATGCATTCTTAATGTGGTACATGATTTTGTTTAATTTTGTTCTCAATCATTAAAATTGTTTTGATGCTCTTCTTTTTGTATTGAGTCATTAGAATCTTGAGGTATGTTAAGTGATTTTTATTTGATTTTTTAGGTCATTTTATGGCATGTTTGGTGTTCACTTTTGTGCTACTTTGTATGATATGTCTATGTGACCTAAGTGCATTGTTTGACATCATTTTGCCTTGGTTCCTTGCATGCTACTTTGATATGTGATTCATCTCTGATTAGTGAACTTCAATACCATGCTTGCATAATTTTCATAGGTCCATTTGATTTTTGTTTGATGCATTTCATTTAAAGCATTATAACATGTCATATCATTGTAATCTTTTGTGCATGTTTACATGTTTTCTTTTGTGTATACTTGCATGATCATTTGCCTATTTGGTGAGCTACACTCTTGACATTATAGGACATTTGATACATATCATATGTCATCTTTGCTTGTTGATTATCATTTGAACCTTGTGCACCTTTAACATGTTGTGTTTGCACTTTCCTTTGTTTGGAACTTCCATTTCAATTCTACTTCTTCTATCACTTCTTAAATGTTTTGATGTGTCATGCATGAATACTTGTGAGATGTTTGTGAATCATTTTTCATTTCATTTCAATTCTGATCCATGGATTACATGTTCCATTTATGCATATTTCTTCTTTTTCTTTTCATCTTTCATTCTCCTTTTTCTTATGGTAGCATGTTTTAATGCCATGGATGATGTTTGTTGCCTATCCACTTGGACTTGCATGATGATAATCATTTGTTTTCCATATGATGTACATTCTGGTTGTGGTTATAGGATTTGATTTCTCATCTAATTCTTTTGAGTTTTATGGTGCATTACATGTTCTTTTACTTCTTATACTTCTTATACATGTTTACTAACCATGTAGGGGCTTTGGTAAGTTTCAATTGAGTGTGGATAAGGAATCCACATTCAACTTCTATCCTTTCTCTTTTACAATTCCATTTTATGTTTTGTTAAGCACTTATGTGCTTTCTTTTAATAACTCATTACTTTCCCTTTTTGAATTACAATTCATCTTCTACTTTAGAAGTGAATTGTTTAATTCATCCTTTCTTTAGACTTTAGGTTGAAACCTCACAAACCATTAGGATCATTCCCTTTAATCTTCAATTAGGATTGAGTCTTAGTCCACATAGGTTTTACCTTTTCTCCTCTCTCGAGTCTCTCTCCTCATCTCTCAAAGAAAATCCAAAACATCTAATAAAGGTAAGCATTTATTGCATTTAGGCCTTTCATATAAAGAAAAGATTATAAAGGGGTTTTCTCTTATAATCTTAGAATGTATAGCATTATAGCCCATCTTGGGTCAATGTGTTAAACATTCGATCTTGTATGAGGGACTTGAATGCAATGCTTGTTGAAGGTACAAATAATAAAAAAACACTTCTTCATTTCTTAATCAACAAAAACACTTAATAAACACAAGTATGCTAGTGTGTTTGAACCTTGACGATTGGAACTAAGTGTGGGGGTCTTCTTCGCTCTTAGTGTGTCTTCTTGCTCATTCCATCTTGGAATGTGAGAATGTACACATTCCAATGACTAAGATTTAAATACACTATCATATGCAAGCAAATCCAAAACACTTCCTTCTAAAAGACAAAAACAAACGATAACGTCTTTCCTTCGGGAATTCTTTTCTCATCTCATTCATTCTCAACGCACGAACGCGCTTCTACTCGTTCTCTTGCAAGATGGTAACGCACTCGGACCAGCGAGCCTGCAACACCTGAGCTAGAACGTAAGTCGTTCTCTAAAAAACACAAACAATTCATCCCTAGTGAGGGGAACTACGTCGCTCTGATTCTCATGCTCCCGATGAGATACGTAGGCAGTGGGGTAGGGCCCATGCGAGCACTTCTTTTATTTTCCCTACATTTGTTTCTCGTTCCTTTTCCAGTTCTCTTTTCGTTCCTTTTCCAGTATTCTTTTCTATCACCCTTTGACCGAGACAAGCAAGCGTGGATCCCATCGGGTACGATGGATGCGAGGGGGTGCTAATACCTTCCTCTCGTGTAACCGACTCCCGAATCCAGTTCTCTTGGTCGCAAGACCATGCTCTATCCTTTCCTTCAGGTTTATGCGGTGTTTCCTTTCCCTCTCTTGGGATAAATACACATTGCTGGCAACTCTGTTCGGTGCCACTTTCGCGTTTGTACTAGGATGAAAATCCCGGGAGCGACAGCTGGCGACTCTGCTGGGGACTATGTTGACCTATTGCTGGTCCATCCTAAGCGAGTCAATCCTAACGCTTGTTTGTTTTTTCATTGGGTGTTTACTGTTGTGCTATATGTTGCTGTTTATTTATTTTACTGCATTTACTACATTTTAGCATTACATATCATATATTATATTGTGTTGCACTGTTTTGTCTGTTTGGCGGGATGGGATTTCTGAGAGATAAGCCCATTACACAGGCTTGAGTATACACTTAGAATTAGAGTGGAGAGTAGTGGGACCTACGTGCCGTTTGGAGTGCGTTGGGTGTTCACGAAATTCACAGCTAGACGAGGCTATCTTGGGACACGTCGTGGCATGCGCATCTTGCGTATTCCAGGATGTAGATCTAGAGAGCTGTCGACTCTAGTGACCGATCATGAGGACCTTAGTGGAAACATCCCTCTTTAGCGGTGACAATGGCAGACCACATTCTGTGGCAAACCCATTCGCACCCGAGGGCCCACTTTGGAACTTGCATAGGATGACTTTTATTTTCTAAGGGGAGTCAGTGGACGACCTCTTTGATTGGCATAGCATTGTATCCTACGGGCTGAATGTGCTATGGCTTCTCAAACCTCCGAAGCTGACAAGCCTTATTTTCTAAGAACCACATGTGAGCATGGGCGGGATGTTTACAGGTTTGCAGGAAACCCAGCCTCCTACCTACCTTATTTGTGATTCTATGAGGATTTCAGACATTGTATCCTATGATAGTGATTTGAGTGTTCATTTCAGATATTGCCAGATTCAGTACAGAGACACAGTGCACACAGTTCAATACAGACACTGACACTTGATTACCTGATCACATGCCCTTTTACATTGCATTATCATATCATAACAGTTATGTTTGTCATTTTCAGGTGCATAATACATTTCTGATTCCAATCCATGGGTTCAACAGAGATCGTGGCCGAGAGAAAGAACAATGTGTCTTACAAGTTTCCAGATACTGTCTTGGATTCATTGCTCAAAGTTATAGATATGGCTGGTCCGGGTATTCTTGATAGGTTTCAGAAGAGCTACGGGAATTTGGTTGGGATGGTCCGTACAATCACCAAGTATGAACATGATGCTTTGCACACTCTGCTGCAGTTCTACGAGCCTTCGTTGAGATGCTTTCTTTTTCCAGATTACATTTTGATGCCAACACTGGAAGAATTCTCATTTATTTTGGGAATTTCGATCACGCCGGCAATACCATTCTTCTCTGGTAGTTCCCCTAGCGTAAAAGAAATTGCTGCTTGCGTTACAAATGGATCAGGCAGTGGTAAAGAGTGGTGTGAGCAGTAAAAATGGAGTTAGCGGATTTCATTTAGAATTTCTGTCTGGACAAGCCCAAGAGGCTGCTAGTGCTAAAAATTGGACGGTTTACAATTCCATTCTGGCTCTCTGCATATACGGCCTAGTTCTCTTTCCCAATCAGCAAGACTTTGTGGATGTGCAAGCAACGAGAGTTTTCGTCCTTAAAAATCCAGTCCCTACTTTGTTAGGAGATTTTTATCATTCCGTGCATTACAAGAATGAGAAAAGGAGGGGAGGATCTGTTAGTTGTTGTACTCCACTGCTGAGTCATTGGTTTTTCAAACATTTGCCTCAGACAGGTGCCTTTGTGGAAACCAAAGATGTGGCGAAATGGTCTAAACGATTGATGAGTTTAACTGCTGATAACATTGTATGGTTTGACCACCGGTTATTGAGAACAGAGCTTGTCACAAGATGCGGAAATTTTCCAAATGTGCCTTTGATTGGCAGAAAAGGAGGGATCAATTATAATCCAGTTTTGGCCATCCGACAGTTTGGGTATGCTTCCAGGGATCCTCCTACAGAGCAAGATGTGGAAGAATCTTTATTTTTTACAGGAACTAAAGATGCGAAGGTGGTAGAAGTAGTGAATGCTTGGAAAGATAAGCACAAAATTGGAAAAGCAGTTTTTGGAAAAGGAGATTGTAGATCTTATCCTGAATATGACAGGTGGATTGAGACGAAAGTAAAGGAATTGCTTTTACCCTTTTCAAGGGGACCTCTTTTATGTTCAGTACAGCCAGAACAACCCACTATGGTGGCTATTGAAGAATGTGAGAAGTGGAAGAAAATGGTCAGAGAGTTGCAGATAGAGAATTCTGGAATGAGCAGATGTCTTCAGAAAGCTCTAGCTGACAACAAAGAGTTGGAAAAGAGAGCCTTGAAAGCGGAAAAAACCTTGGCTGACAAAGAGGAAGATTTTGATGACAGAGCTCGGTACTTTCGGAAACTTACTTTGGGAGTAGATGACACTAGTCAGGCTCACAAGATTACAAAACAGGCTTTAGCCCGAAGCAAGGATTCATTAGCTCAACTTCATCAAGCTTGGGATGAAGTCAGAATTGAAAATGCCGAGTTAAAGGATCAGGCGAAGACTAAAGACGAGGAGCTTAAAAAGGCACATGAGCAGAGGAGAAAGTATCGGGAAAGTCTCGGTAAAAGTCAAGAACAGTTAGAAGAAGCTAGAAGCCAGCTGAAGAATGCCAAGAAAGAGCTTGAAGAAGCCATGATAGAAAGAGAGATACTCAAGACGCAAGCTGGCATAAAGAGACACAAAGGAGTGCATGATGACGAAGCTCTTATGCTGCATATGGGTTCTTTAACTGAAGCTCTTGAGAAAAGGGATGTCTTGATCAAAGAAATGATTGAAAAGCCGAATCACCAGCGTACCCGTATACTTTTTGAGGAAGTCAAGTATTCAAGTGATAAGCTGAAGGATGTGGAATTGTCAGACTGATGTTCTTTTCCCTGTATTTTGTTGTTAATGGTTACCATCAGGCTTGTTGATGGATCCATTTTTCCCTTGTATTGCATTTGCTTTCTTAAGTGTACTTGAATACTTTGTTGAATGAGTATGAGCAGTTTATTCAGAATTATTTCTTATCAGATAGCCGCACACAAGCACATGACCACGATACGTCTCTTTATATCACGATTTCTGGTCTTCAGATTTCTGTGGTTTGGATTGGAATCAGGGTATAAAAGCACCTAGGAAATGACAAACATGGCACCGCATGGCATTGCATATCATTTTGCATTTTGTTACTTGCTTTTCAGGTACTCGTTGCAGGGTCTCTAACCTTTATTTGGTTTCAGGCAGTATAGCGGAGAATCATATTCACCGATATTCGACGCGAAGAAATCAAGTAAGAATCATGGATCAAGTGCAAAGTGATTTGGCTGAAATGAGGGCGCGTATGGACCAGTTCATGACCCTCATGACTGGCATGGCGCAAAATCAGGAGAGATTGAGGCTTCTGGTCGAGCGTCCAGACAATGGGCCCGAAGGTGATCAGCATGACAATTCACAGGGACATGGCATTCCTCCTCCCGGTGGCAACCCTCCTCCTGGTGGTAATAATCGGAGTAATGGAAATGGTAGGCATGCTGGTGTCACTCTTGAAGATACCCTGGAAGACCAATTTACTCTGCTGGATGCTGATGTGGGTAATCAAGGTGATCGAAGGTATGAGGAGTTAGCAGAAAAGATCAGGGCCATAGAATGCAAGAACTCTATGGGTATTGATGTTACCAGCTTGGGGCTGGTCTCAGGAGTCAGAATTCCCCCTAAATTCAAGCCTCCCACTTTTGATAAGTATCACGGCAATGCGTGTCCCCAAACGCATCTGCAAGCTTACTTTGGGAAGATTTCAGCCCATACGGATGACGAGAAGCTATGGATGCACTATTTTCAGGACAGTCTGGCTGGGGCGTCCTTGACCTGGTATATAAAGTTGAATAGAGCTGCTGTGAAGAATTGGAAAGATCTGGCAGAAGCGTTCCTGAAGCAATACCAGTATAATATTGACATGGCGCCCAACCGCACTCAATTGCAGGGGTTGTCACAAAATGCCAAGGAGAGTTTCAAAGAATATGCACAGAGGTGGAGGGAAATGGCTGCCCAGGTTCAACCTCCCTTGTCAGACAGAGAAATGGCAGATATGTTCATGGGCACCTTGCAAGGGGCCTATCTTGATAGATTAGCTGCTTGTCCGTCAACTGGATTTGCTGATATTGTGATTGCGGGAGAAAGAATAGAAAGTCTGTTAAAGCTTGGAAAGATCCAGGATGTGAGTGGGGCTGGCTCTTCGGGGACGAAGAAACCGTTTGCTAGTAACCAGAAAAGAAGAGAAGGTGATACGAATGCTGTGTTTAGAG
Organism: Lathyrus tuberosus; assembly: GCA_022829125.1. Lineage (NCBI taxonomy): Eukaryota > Viridiplantae > Streptophyta > Magnoliopsida > Fabales > Fabaceae > Lathyrus > Lathyrus tuberosus. The sequence goes on from JALAZF010000048.1 coordinate 13,706,244, forward strand.
GACGAGGCAGAGGGCGTTCTCAAGCTTATTATCAGGTAGATGCTGTAACCATCCCCACACCGTCTGTTCAGAAACAACAACCCCAACAACAAGTTCAACAGCAACAACCTTTTTTCCAGCAAAGGTCTAGGCAGAGGGATCGTAAGATGGATCCTCTCCCTATGACTTATGCCGCGCTGTTGCCCCGGCTACTCGAGTTAAAGTTGGTAGAACTTCGTACTATGAAAGCTCCGGTTGCTGGAAACCTGCCACCTAACTTCGATGCTAATGCTCGTTGTGAGTTCCACTCAGGTGCTCAGGGGCACTCCATTGAAAAATGTTGGGCTTTCCATCATAAAGTACAAGATTTGATTGATGCTAAAGCCATCAATTTCTCTCCCGCTCCTAATATTACTCAGCATCCCATGCCTGATCATAGTGCAGCAAATGTGTACGCTATTGAAGATGGGAAGAGATTGAATCTGGTGACAGATATCCATCAAGTGAAAACTTCTTTGTTGGTTGTAAAAGATCGTTTATTGAAGGGACAGGTGTTCCCGGGCTGTAATCAAGATTGCTCTGAGTGTATGAATCAGGAGAACGGTTGTGATAAGTTGAAGATGGGTTTACAGAATCTGATCGATGAAGGATGTCTACAGTTCGACAGAGTCGTGAAAGACACTGATGAGATATCAACCGTGACCATCTATTACACTCCCGCTGAGATTCAAATGCCGGTCAATGCAGTTCCCGTGGCGAGTGTTGCGCCAGAAAGGCCCAATCCTGTCACTATCACGGTGCCAGGACCAATGCCGTTCACGTCTACGAAGGCTATCCCATGGCACTATGGGGCAGATGTATATTACGAAGGTAAAAAGCAGGAAGTTGAGTCGTCAGTCAGCCCAAATATTGATAACGTAGGGGGTGTAGGGGGTTTTACAAGGAGTGGAAGGTTGTTCGCTCCCCAAACCTTGAGAAGTGATAAAGAGGCAGAAGCCGCAGCAAAGGCTAAAGGTAAACAGGTGGTTGAAAATGCGCCTACACCTGAAGCAGAGACAAAGATTACTTTTGATAAGGAAATGGAAGAATTTATGAAGATAATCAAGAAAAGCGATTATAAGATTGTGGACCAACTGAATCAGACCCCTTCAAAGATTTCAATCTTGTCACTATTGATGTGCTCTGATGCGCATCGGCAGGCGTTGTTGAAAGTATTGAAGAGTGCATACGTGCCACAAGAAATTACTGTTAATCAGCTCGAGGGCGTAATCTCCAATGTTAATGTTAGCCATGGCTTGGGCTTTACAAGTAGAGATTTGACTGTTGAAGGAAGAAACCATAATAAGGCTTTGCATATCACGATGGAGTGTAAGGGCGCAGTGTTATCTCATGTACTGGTAGACACTGGTTCATCACTCAATGTCTTGCCCAAGAAGGCATTAATGAAGCTGGAAGTTGATGGTTTGATCTTAAGGCCTAGTGAATTGGTGGTCAGAGCATTCGATGGAACTAGAAGATCTGTGTTTGGTGAGGTGGAATTGCCCGTACAAATTGGACCACAGGTATTCAAATCTACGTTCCATGTAATGGACATACAACCTGCATATAGCTGCCTATTGGGGCGCCCTTGGATTCACGGAGCCGGGGCTGTTACTTCTACTCCACATCAAAAGCTGAAGTATGAGTTTGAAGGGCAGGTTGTGACGGTGTGTGGGGAAGAAGACATCTTTGTGAGTCACTTGTCCACGTTCAAGTACATTGAAATGGATGGGGAAATTCATGAGATGTTGTGCCAATTATTTGAAGCAGTCAATATTGACGATGCACCTGAGTCTTCTTCTGTACCAGTTGGGGCCGGTACCTCCATTTCATCTTACAAACAAGCTGTCGAAGTCGTCAGGGCAGGCAACGCCCAAGGTTGGGGCAGGTTGATAGAGACCCCAATGAAGGAAGACAAATTTGGTATTGGTTATCATCCCTCTACAACTTCAGATGCGGGGAGCAGGGGACCCATTACTTTCAATAGTGGGGGAATTATCTACACGGACCAGTCTTGTGCAGCCACAGAGGATAGTGTTGACAGTGATTGTGACCTGGACAACTGGGTACGCCCTCATGCTCCGGGACAACAAGTGCAGAACTGGTTCGTTGAAGAAGTCATCCGGGTTACTCTTCAGACAGAGTAATTTTTCTTTGTTTTTTCTAACCATAATGCATGTCAAAATCTTGCGCTCTGCCCAAGGCGTATAGATTCATTTGTAGGGCCACCATGGTTGCATTTGCAATGTTTAATCATTAATAAAGGACGTTTTGCAATCAAATTTTGTTCTCTGTCTTTCAGTTTTAATTTTTGCACAAAAAAAATAAATAAAATGGCAATGTTTCATTTTCTTTTGTTTTGCTTAAAAATAAAATTCTAAAATAAGGCATGAACCCGTTCATGCAGACTTGATCCTCCGGATACCACTGATAACGATTTTGATATGACTATGTATGACTTTGACAATCCGATTTATCAAGCCGAAGAAGGGGATGAGAAAGATTGTGAACTCCCTGAAGAACTGGCCAGATTGTTGAAACAAGAGGAAAGGGTCATCCAGCCTCATCAGGAGACTGTAGACATCATCAATATTGGTACCAAGGACGCCAAAAAAGAGATCAGGATTGGTGCCAGCTTGCAAGCAGATGTGAAGCAAACTTTGACTGAAATGTTGCGCGAGTATGTTGACATCTTCGCCTGGTCGTATCAAGACATGCCGGGGTTGGATACGGATATTGTCGTGCACAGGCTGCCATTAAGAGAAGAATGTCCGCCAGTCAAGCAGAAACTTCGTCGGACTCACCCCGACATGGCTTTAAAGATTAAGGAGGAAGTCCAGAAGCAGTGGGATGCTGGGTTTCTTGCTGTGACAAAGTATCCTCCGTGGGTAGCCAACATCGTGCCAGTACCGAAGAAGGATGGAAAAGTGAGAATGTGTGTGGATTATCGAGATCTTAATAAAGCTAGCCCGAAAGATGATTTTCCACTACCTCATATTGATGTGTTGGTCGATAATACAGCTCAGTTTTCAGTGTTCTCTTTTATGGACGGTTTCTCCGGGTACAACCAGATCAAGATGGCACCTAAAGATATGGAGAAGACCACGTTCATTACTCCGTGGGGTACATATTGTTATAAAGTAATGCCTTTTGGGTTGAAAAACGCAGGGGCAACGTACCAGCGGGCGATGGTGACATTGTTTCATGACTTGATTCATAAGGAGATCGAATGTTATGTAGATGATATGATTGCCAAGTCGAGAACAGAAGAGGAACACTTGGTTAACCTGAAAAAGCTGTTTGAAAGGTTGAGAAAGTTTCGTCTGAGATTAAATCCAAACAAGTGCACGTTTGGGGTGCGTTCTGGAAAGTTATTGGGTTTCATTGTGAGCGAAAGAGGAATCGAGGTTGATCCTGCCAAGGTGAAAGCAATACAAGAAATGCCTGAACCGAGAACAGAAAAAGAGGTTCGTGGTTTCTTGGGTAGATTGAACTACATTGCAAGGTTCATATCTCACCTAACAGCCACGTGTGAACCAATATTTAAATTGTTAAGGAAAGATCAAACGGTCAGGTGGAATAACGATTGCCAATTGGCATTCGATAAGATAAAAGAATACTTGCAGGAACCTCCGATTCTAATGCCTCCAGTTGAAGGGAGACCGCTGATAATGTATCTGACAGTGCTTGAAGGTTCCATGGGTTGTGTTCTCGGTCAACATGACGAGACAGGTAGGAAGGAGCATGCTATTTACTACCTGAGCAAAAAGTTCAATGATTTTGAGTCCCGGTACTCCATGCTTGAAAAGACATGTTGTGCACTTGCATGGGCCGCTAAGCGATTGAGGCAATATATGGTTAGGCACACAACCTTGTTGATTTCAAAAATGGATCCTATCAAGTACATTTTCGAGAAACCAGCATTGACAGGCAGTGTTGCACGGTGGCAAATGGTCTTGACAGAGTATGACATTCAGTACACTTCACAAAAGGCCATCAAAGGAAGTATCTTGTCCGACTATCTGGCGCAACAGCCGATTGATGATTACCAACCCATGAGGTTTGACTTCCCTGATGAGGACATCATGTTTCTCAAAGCTAAGGACTGCGAGGAACCACTCCCGGAGGAGGGGCCAGACCCTGAATCCAAATGGAGTTTGATGTTTGATGGGGCTGTCAATATGAATGGGTGCGGAGTTGGAGCAGTTCTTATCACGCCGGAAGGTGTTCATATGCCTTTCACTGCCCGAGTAACTTTCGGATGCACCAACAATGAAGCAGAGTACGAAGCTTGTATAATGGGGATCGAGGAGGCGATTAATCTACGGATTAAGACCCTTGATATATTTGGTGATTCAGCTTTGGTAATCAATCAAGTGAAGGGAAGTTGGTACACGCACCAAGCAAATCTAGTGCCGTATAGAGATTATACAAGGAGATTGCTGACGTTTTTCACAACAGTGAAACTGTACCACATTCCTCGAGATGAGAATAGGTTCGCTGATGCCTTGGCCACTTTGTCTTCCATGATCAAAGTGCAAGGATGGAACCATGTACCTAAGATTGAGGTATCCCGCCTTGACAGACCAGCATTTGTGTTTGCGGTCGATGCAACGTCTGATGACAAGCCATGGTTTCATGACATTAAGTGTTTCTTGAAAAGTCAAGAGTACCCGTCCGGGGCATCGTCCAAAGACAGGAAGACGTTGAGAAGGTTAGCTGGTAGTTTCTTCTTGAATAAAGATGGCGTGCTGTATAAAAGAAATTTTGACACGGTCCTGCTTAGATGTGTGGATAGACATGAAGCAGACTTGTTGATGATTGAAGTGCACGAAGGCTCTTTCGGTACCCATGCTGGAGGGCATGCAATGGCTAAAAAGTTGTTAAGGTCGGGATATTATTGGTTGACTATGGAGTCAGATTGTTGCAAATATGCCCGCAAATGCCATAAATGCCAGATCTACGCAGATAAAGTGCATGTACCTCCAAATCCGTTGAGTATCATGTCGTCGCCTTGGCCGTTTGCCATGTGGGGCATTGATATGATTGGAAAGATTGAGCCTACAGCTTCTAATGGTCATCGTTTCATCTTGGTGGCAATTGATTATTTCACCAAATGGGTTGAAGCTGCATCCTATGCCAATGTTACAAAACAAGTGGTAGCTCGTTTCTTAAAACGGGATATCATTTGCCGATATGGAGTTCCCGAAAGAATCATTACTGATAATGGTTCTAATTTGAATAATAAGATGATGGCTGAGTTATGCCGGGACTTCAAAATCGAACATCACAATTCTTCTCCGTACCGCCCAAAGATGAATGGCGCGGTCGAAGCGGCCAACAAAAATATCAAGAAGATTGTGCAGAAGATGGTTGTCACGTACAAAGATTGGCATGAGATGTTACCATTTGCTTTGCATGGGTATCGAACGTCGGTACGCATGTCCACTGGGGCAACCCCATTCTCACTTGTATATGGTATGGAGGCAGTACTACCAGTTGAAGTGGAGATTCCGTCCCTCAGAGTCATGATGGATGTTAAGCTAGATGAGGTTGAATGGGTACGAGCCAGATTTGATCAGTTGAGCCTTATTGAGGAAAAGCGATTGGCGGCTGTATGCCATGGGCAACTATATCAGCGCAGAATGAAGCAGGCATTTGACCAGAAGGTGCGTCCTCGGGTTTACAAAGTCGGAGATGTGGTACTCAAAAGGATCATTCCTCCCAATACAGATCACAGGGGCAAATGGACTCCTAACTATGAAGGTCCATTCGTGGTTAAAAAGATCTTTTCGGGCGGAGCCTTATTGCTTACAACCATGGTGGCGAAGACTTTTCATCCCCTGTCAACTCGGACGTAATCAAAAAATACTTCGCATGAATAGACCCGCTGGATAATAAAAATAAAAAAATCCAGGCAAAAAAGGGCATCCCGGCGAACCAAAAACAGAATAAGGTTTGGGCAAAAATTAGGGATATAATTAAAAAATTGTACACCCGGTAAGTTGAAAACCCGAAAGGGCAACTTAGGCAAAAAAGGGTATCCTGGTGGATCGAAAACCTGAAAGGGCGGTCCACACAAAAGAGGGATTTAAGCGAATGACTACAGTCTGAGTTATCTGTACCCATTACCGTTTGAACAACTGACATTCTGAAAGATAGGAATCGGTCTGATCATTCCTCAGAAGGCAAGGTCGGGGAGTTTGAAGACATACTGGTCATAACAGAATGGAAACTCAGCGGAATTCCGTTTTCACATTGCCATTAGGATAGTTTCTTTTCTCAATTTTCAGCGATCACCTCTTTCCAGGGATTGCTTCCAGATGTAATTGCCTATTCTGGGCTCTCAGTCAATAAATTGAATTTCAATAAAAAGCTTTCTATTTTTGTTTTATTGCTTTGTTTGCAAAAACGTCCTAATTTTTGATAAAACATTGCATTTGAAAACATGGCAGCCTTGCAATAACATGCGCAGAAAAAACATTTGAAATTACTTCGAATGTTGAATACTCCCGGATGGTGGATTCTAGCCACGCAATATTCGGGGCATGTGGGCATATTCTTTTGTTGCAGGTAGCAGGTGCAGATGATTTTAAGCACAAGACCAGCAATAAATCACCCCACGCAAAGGACTGGGGCAATTACGGGTTCCCCAAAAGAGTGGTCTCGTCGACACCGAAACTGATGGTCATTATCCCCAGCGAAGTCACAAGAGTTTGAAGAGGCTAAATCTTCTGTAAAATCCTCTTATGACATCCTCTTCGGGGACGAATTGTTGTTTTGTCCAAGCATGGGGCATGATTGTTTCCCCAGCATGAAGTGTTGATCATCCCCAGTAGAGTTTGAGGACAGTTGGTCTTCTGTAAAATCCTCTCAAAAGGCATTCTCCAGCACGAGACGTTTTAAAGCAGTTTCCGCCAGCAAAGTTTGTTATAAACTCGTCATCCCTAACGGAATTGTCTAAAGGGAAGCTCGCCTAACATGGGGCATTGTGGTACTTATCCTAAGCTTGACAGTCATATTCTTCAGCAGAATACTGTGGATTTGCTTTGGGTTTCCCCAACAGATCTCTAAGGACTCTTTCCTAGCAAGTTGCAGTGGAATGTTCTAACCAGGATTTGCATATCCCTGGCAGAGTAGCCCTGATACCCAGCAAGATCGTATCTCTGGTCATGGTATCCCCACAGAGGTCAGCATCGAATCTTGTCAGCAACTCCCAGCTGAGTTGTTGTTCTCCCCGCAGAGGTTTATCAGATCGACAGAATCTATTCCTCAACAAGGATGGTACAGCCTTTCCCCAGCCGGGTCAGAAGGTGGATAACCCCTACAAAGGGTCTTGGATTAGACAGATCCCCAAGCAGAGTTTTTATGACTTCTCTCCCCTAGAAAGACGCCATACAAAGAAATTCTCATCCCCAGCGGAATCGCTGTGACCAGAATTCATTCCCCCAACAGATGAAGTGATTCCTGGCAGATTTATTATTCTTCAAGTCCAATTTATTTTTGGCAAGCTTGACAATTCGAAGCAGACGGATTATTCATTCATTCTCCAGTGGAGAGGTTATCCTTTCAGGAGTCTCCAAAGTCAAATCATTGGTCTTTGTTCCTCAGCAAAGTCGGCAGAGATGTCTGACACGGATGCAGAGTGTAATCCAGTATTGGAATTTTGCGAAAGTCCACCCGTAGTGTGGCAAGCCAGTAGTCGTCTGGCATTGTTAAAAGACGTTAGCAAAGTCCAACAGTGGATTGGCGAAAGGTCCATCTAAGGGTGGCATATTCTAAAAGTCCAACAGTGGATTGGCAAAAGTCCATCTTCGGGTGGCAAAGCAGCTAAAAGTCCAACAGTGGATTGGCGAAAGGTCCATCTAAGGGTGGCAAATTCTTAAAGTCCAACAGTGGATTGGCGAAAGGTCCATCTAAGGGTGGCAAATTCCAAAAGTCCAACAGTGGATTGGCGAAAGGTCCATCTAAGGGTGGCAAATTCTTAAAGTCCAACAGTGGATTGGCAAAAGTCCGTCTTCGGGTGGCAAAAGTCCAACAGTGGATTGGCAAAAGTCCGTCCTCGGGTGGCACGAAGCTGCAAAATCCACCAGTAGCGTGGCAGGCCAGTAGTCGTCTGGAATTGCATAAAAGACATTATTAAAGTCCACCAACAGTGTGGCAAGCCAGTAGTCGTCTGGCGTCATTCAAAAGACAGTTTTCTCTGACCATGTTTCATCGAAGATTCAAGCTAGCAATGTCGTGGGAGTTTCTTCCTTATCATCCAGAGCAAATTTTTGGTTATATTTGGTATTCAATCACTATATACCTTGAAAGTCTGAAAGCAACCGCTTTCAGGCATTCAGGTCTACAGCGTTTGAATAGGGGCAGCTGTAATACCCCAAAATTTGCTCTCCCTCTTTGTCATCATAGCATGGCATTATCATTTATCATATCATATCCACCTCATTAACATTACATTGCATTTAACATAGAAAATTGAAGCATAACATCCTTCTTACCATCAGGGCATGTGATCAGGTGGAAGGTGGACAATCAATGGATCCTTCAGAGCACAAAAGGTCAATCAAGTTGGCTCTAGGCAAGCCAAGAGGTCTCTCATGTCTCATACTATCCCAATTGATCTTCCACAACCTCAAGAAGGTGAGATTCAATAGGAGATTGAAGCACTACATCTTTCATTATGTAAGAGGTTCAAAAACTGAAGGAAAACCCTCAAAAGAGATAGCTCATTGATCCAAAAATCATCCTCAAGTGGCATATCTAATCATCCTTTAAGAGGATACACAACATACTCTGAGGAATTTGAATTTGAAGACTGCACTTTTTCCTCCTAACCAGAAGGGGCTGAAATTAGGGTTTCCAATTAAATCAGGGTATCTCTGATTTTTTGGACAAAACTTGATGTCATGGTATTCCATATGTCCCTAAGTGTATGTATGTGGAAAATTACATCTCAATTGGTTTTAGAAGTGGTTCAATTGGAAGAAAGATCAAGAATCAGAGAAATTGGGGCAAAGTCAAATAATCAGAGGAAAAAGTCAACTCTTGACTTTTTGAGGCCAAATTCATAAAATTCATGTTATATATGTCCAATGTACAAAATTTGGTCAAGAAACTCCAAAGGAATCATGAAAAAATCAAGAGGTGGAAAGTTGCCATTTTTGGAAGAGGAAGGGTTACTAAAAATAGCAAGTTTTGGCCATTTTGCACTATACTTTGAACCAAGGCCATTTAAAATTGGAGTATCAAATGAAAATTCCACTCGGCCACAACAAAAGATCTTGTTTTAAGCTTCAAATCCATGTGTGGAACATCTCCATTGGATAAAAATTGAGTGAGATATGATTGATCAAAGTTTGAGCAAAGTAGGTTCAAAACTAGGTCATGACCAAGATTTTCAGGGCACGCGCGCAGTCATTTTAACAAACAGTTGGTGGGCCAAATGTACACCTATTTTTCTCATGGTTAGAGGCTTCATTTTCAAAACTTGTCAACATCAAAAATGTTCCCTGTAATGTCTTCTTCAAGTTTCATGTTGGACAAAATTCCATTTGATCAAGTTATGAGGGAGAAATATTGGTCTCAAGTTAGGGTGGTTATGTTGAAATTTCGTGCCATGCCAGCCTTGCCAATCGACCACCTGGTGCGCCCATCAGCCAATCTTGTGTGCTTAAGTTTATAGTCATTTTGGAGCATGTTTGAGGTATCATTTCAATTCCTTTTTCACACCAAACTTGTAGCACTATGTGCCCTCTTTCCAATGACTCCAAAAACACACCAAATCACCCACAATGCCAAGAGAAAATCACCATTAAACATCCATGTTTGCATTATTTCCAAACTGTCTTAAAACCAGAAAAAATGAATGTTGTTGTTGTTGTCTCAGCTTGCTCGTGCATTGCTCACCCTCCAACTCTTTCTTCATTTAACCAAACACTCATCACATGTCCATGCACATGAGCACGTGCCATGCACGAAAATAGAAAAAAGCAACTTGCTGAACAAGTTTGGTGAGACAGCCGTGCAATGTCAGTTCATTTTCACTTCCACCATAACACCATGGACCTCCACCACTATAGCACACCCACAGCTGACTCGCCCTAACTAATTTGGCTCAGTTAGTTAGAGGCAGCTCAGTTAACTCAACTTGGACTCAGTTGACTCACTCACTTAACCACCTCTGGTTCATTTCTAACTCACACTATAAAACCAAATTTCACTCACATTTCTCAAACAACACTCATTCCTCACATTCACTTCAGAATTCTCCTCTCACTCTCTCTGATTTTGCTCATCTTCTTCTCCACGATTTCAACTCCATTGTGCTTCCATTGATCATTGCTTGGTGTGGTTAAATCAAGAGCAACAAGAACAACTCCATTTCTGCAAGTTCAGCATCATTGCAAGCTTCAACATCCTTCATCTATTTACGAATCCATAGCATTTATTTTGCTAAGTTTGAAGATCTAGAAGCTCAGCATATCAAGCTTTTCTCTGGTTTTTCTCAACATCTCCAATTGCTCCACATTTTCAGGTTTCATCATTCAACTTTGCTTCAGTTGATTTTCATTAATTTTAGCTTGTTTTTGTTAATTTAAGCTTGATAGAAGCTCTGCTTACTCCGGCTAGTTGATAGGCCTTGTAGAGGCTTAGATCCAAAAGTTAGGGCTTGGTTTGATCCTCTCTGTTCTTTGTGTGCATGCTTGTTGTGTGAAAAATAATTGCGTATCATTGATCTCCATTATCTCAGCTTCATTTTGGTATGCGTATTGTGTGTTTTGGTGAACATGTGAGTTTGCAGGTGGTGGTTGTTGGCCGGAGAAGGTGACCGGAGGTCATCTCCGGCCGGTGACTGTTAATGCTAGGGTTTTGTATGTTTTAATCGTGGCCATTGATTTTTCATGATCGTGTGGCTTATGTGATGACAGCACATTAAAATTCATGTGCATGTCACGTGTGATTTTCTGAATTTATTTTTTAACATTGTGTGGTATGGTACATGGTAGTGTGTATGGACATTCAAGTGTGCGCGTTGATCTTAATTACTTTGACTATAGCTTGACTATGACTTGATCCAACGGCTTGTATGGTTTTGACTTGGTTTGACTGAATTCCATGATAGTTAGGGTGTTATGCGCACTTATTGGACCTAATCAGATTGCTACCCACACCCCCATGTTTTCAAGCCCAATTAATTTGAACTGCATGATTGCTATGTTCACACCTCCCCTTCCCTTTGTATTTCATTTTATTTTTTTTATTTTTCATACACGTTTGTTTTTTTATTTTTAAAAATACTAAATAGTATCATAAAATTCCACAAAAATTCATGAGTCTTCTTAAAACATTTAGAAAATTTTTCATGATTTTATTTCTTGATTTTATGACATTTTTGCCCCTGTTCTATATTTTTCTTTGATTTTCTTTTGTATGCATTCTTAATGTGGTACATGATTTTGTTTAATTTTGTTCTCAATCATTAAAATTGTTTTGATGCTCTTCTTTTTGCATTGAGTCATTAGAATCTTGAGGTATGTTAAGTGATTTTTATTTGATTTTTTAGGTTATTTTATGGCATGTTTGGTGTTCACTTTTGTGCTACTTTGTATGATATGTCTATGTGACCTAAGTGCATTGTTTGACATCATTTTGCCTTGGTTCCTTGCATGCTACTTTGATATGTGATTCATCTCTGATTAGTGAACTTCAATACCATGCTTGCATAATTTTCATAGGTCCATTTGATTTTTGTTTGATGCATTTCATTTAAAGCATTATAACATGTCATATCATTGTAATCTTTTGTGCATGTTTACATGTTTTCTTTTGTGTATACTTGCATAATCATTTGCCTATTTGGTGAGCTACACTCTTGACATTATAGGACATTTGATACATATCATATGTCATCTTTGCTTGTTGATTATCATTTGAACCTTGTGCACCTTTAACATGTTGTGTTTGCACTTTCCTTTGTTTGGAACTTCCATTTCAATTCTACTTCTTCTATCACTTCTTAAATGTTTTGATGTGTCATGCATGAATACTTGTGAGATGTTTGTGAATCATTTTTCATTTCATTTCAATTCTGATCCATGGATTACATGTTCCATTTATGCATATTTCTTCTTTTTCTTTTCATCTTTCATTCTCCTTTTTCTTATGGTAGCATGTTTTAATGCCATGGATGATGTTTGTTGCCTATCCACTTGGACTTGCATGATGATAATCATTTGTTTTCCATATGATGTACATTCTGGTTGTGGTTATAGGATTTGATTTCTCATCTAATTCTTTTGAGTTTTATGGTGCATTACATGTTCTTTTACTTCTTATACTTCTTATACATGTTTACTAACCATGTAGGGGCTTTGGTAAGTTTCAATTGAGTGTGGATAAGGAATCCACATTCAACTTCTATCCTTTCTCTTTTACAATTCCATTTTATGTTTTGTTAAGCACTTATGTGCTTTCTTTTAATAACTCATTACTTTCCCTTTTTGAATTACAATTCATCTTCTACTTTAGAAGTGAATTGTTTAATTCATCCTTTCTTTAGACTTTAGGTTGAAACCTCACAAACCATTAGGATCATTCCCTTTAATCTTCAATTAGGATTGAGTCTTAGTCCACATAGGTTTTACCTTTTCTCCTCTCTTGAGTCTCTCTCCTCATCTCTCAAAGAAAATCCAAAACATCTAATAAAGGTAAGCATTTATTGCATTTAGGCCTTTCATATAAAGAAAAGATTATAAAGGGGTTTTCTCTTATAATCTTAGAATGTATAGCATTATAGCCCATCTTGGGTCAATGTGTTAAACATTCGATCTTGTATGAGGGACTTGAATGCAATGCTTGTTGAAGGTACAAATAATAAAAAAACACTTCTTCATTTCTTAATCAACAAAAACACTTAATAAACACAAGTATGCTAGTGTGTTTGAACCTTGACGATTGGAACTAAGTGTGGGGGTCTTCTTCGCTCTTAGTGTGTCTTCTTGCTCATTCCATCTTGGAATGTGAGAATGTACACATTCCAATGACTAAGATTTAAATACACTATCATATGCAAGCAAATCCAAAACACTTCCTTCTAAAAGACAAAAACAAACGATAACGTCTTTCCTTCGGGAATTCTTTTCTCATCTCATTCATTCTCAACGCACGAACGCGCTTCTACTCGTTCTCTTGCAAGATGGTAACGCACTCGGACCAGCGAGCCTGCAACACCTGAGCTAGAACGTAAGTCGTTCTCTAAAAAACACAAACAATTCATCCCTAGTGAGGGGAACTACGTCGCTCTGATTCTCATGCTCCCGATGAGATACGTAGGCAGTGGGGTAGGGCCCATGCGAGCACTTCTTTTATTTTCCCTACATTTGTTTCTCGTTCCTTTTCCAGTTCTCTTTTCGTTCCTTTTCCAGTATTCTTTTCTATCACCCTTTGACCGAGACAAGCAAGCGTGGATCCCATCGGGTACGATGGACGCGAGGGGGTGCTAATACCTTCCTCTCGTGTAACCGACTCCCGAATCCAGTTCTCTTGGTCGCAAGACCATGCTCTATCCTTTCCTTCAGGTTTATGCGGTGTTTCCTTTCCCTCTCTTGGGATAAATACACATTGCTGGCGACTCTGTTCGGTGCCACTTTCGCGTTTGTACTAGGATGAAAATCCCGGGAGCGACAATGCTCGACTTAAGTTCATCGATCTCCATTCGGACCTCAACATTGTGTATCTCTTGCTCTGACATCTTTTGTCTGTAATTAGCTCTGGTCCGGTATCGGTATCGAGGAATCAATTTGATGACTCACAGATGATACTGGAAGATAGAGACAGCTGGAGATGAGTAATTGGACAGACAGACGTATGCAATGCAAAGATGCAAATGATATGCAATGCAATGCAAACAGGATGCAAAACACACATAACAGGATCAAGGGTTCAAGATCACAGCATGGAGTCTGAGTAAAACACCAACCACAGGGTGAGTACTAGGGTTTATCAACGGTAGAACATGGTTCTAAAAGTTCCCAGAGTCTACGTAAATCCTTCGGATATTATCGGCCCTGTAACTACTTACACGGGTTAATAATATTCTCAAGATAAACTCGTCTGAGTGTAGTATCGCGTGACAACTACTCGGGACTGGCTCCCTCATAGTCACCGCACTACGCTATAAAGGCCAGGTGGGGTAAAGGTAACTACGGTCCTCAGAATCCCTGGCGCTCAATTGAAAAAGTAATATCAATGTGACTGCTCACATCAGACATCAACAATCCCAAAGGGCCTCATCTGAGTGTGGTCATCATATGCCATAAGTTGTTAGTACTACTGCCAACAACCGACTATTGATTACACCACGATCCTATCATAAGTGCTCTCAAGTCCGGGTTAGGACTTATCTCACCACTCAAAGTAATACCCTGCACACAGAAGATCCCAAGCAGAAACAGGTATACAGATATATACAGATATAAATATACAAATGTACAAGCAAACAAACATGTAAATAACGCAAATACAAACAAGATAGGCTTAACCCTCTTAGGAAGGGACCAGCAATAGGTCTAACGATCCCCAGTGAAGTCGCCATTTCTGTTGCGGTGAAAATCGGATAACAAGCTATTAATTAACTTGCATCATATTTCTTTTACAACCGACTTTGATTTATCCAAAGGAAAGGTTCAAGATCGTTAAAAAACCTAAAGGGGAAGATCTAAGGTTCGGGGGTTGGTTACGTCTAGGGAAGGTATTAGCACCCTAAACGTCTGTAGTACTCTACAGGAACCTCTTGTTTTGTTTGTGTTATTCTAATGTTTGCATGCTAAGAATCTGTACTATGGTATTGACTAAGGTATGGTCTAAGGGTGTAAAAAGAAAATGTGGAATCCGAGAGGGCATCGGATGTAAAGGAAAAAGGTGGAAAAAGAAAAAGGTAGCTCGATAGGATCTCGCAATCCTATGTCTACGTATTCTCAAGGTGAACTTGAGAAATCAGAGCAATCGTAGTTCCCCTCAATGGGGTAAAAGGGTGAAAAAGCTTGAAAGCAAAGCTTGTAAGGATGAATTGTTTAGGAGAAGAGATTAATGGTTATCTCTTATGAAATGATTGTGAAGGAGTTAAGAGTTGTAAGAGATTAATGGCTATCTCTTTGGGAATGCTAGGTTAGAAGAGAAAAGAGATTAATGGCTATCTCTTGTGAAATGGTTTTGAGGTTAACAGGGTATTTGAGCTATCTATGACATGAAGTCAATAGAGAGACTTTCCTTTGGAAGGAGGCAAACAGATAAGTCGCAAGATAAAATCGGGCAACAAGAATTATTAATTAAATTAAATATTAATATTTAATAGGATTAACTAATAATTTAATTAATCAATATTAAATAAAAATATTTAAAATAATTAATAATTAAAACATATTTTTTACATTTTTAATATTTAAGTTTAAATGAGATATTAAAAATAAACTATTTCTAGAATTGAACTGCTTCTAAAATAAAATCTAAACTAATCCTAATTTAACTAACTATATAAATTTCTAAATAACTAAACTAGTTACTAATTTAGCTATTCAATTAATTAATTAAAAAAAATTAAAAAACTAAAAGTAAACTAAAGTATATATAAAAAAATGTGAGAACACGTTATTATTTTTCAGTATATTGTACAAATTAAAATAAAAAAAAAGTCAGAAGAAACAAGTAGCTAAGTATAGATTTGTTTTGTTTTTTTTAGATGAAAAGTCTTTTATTAAAAAGTCTTTTGTAATAATATTGATCATACAAATCATAACCAACTAAACAACACTAACTTTATTTACCAACAGTAACCAACGTAGTACAAAGTATTTGGTTAGTGACCAATCATATGGATTAATTTATCATAGGCAAGCTCGAAGAAAATAGGTTGTTCAGACACAAAACAAAACTGTACTAGCAACATAAACAACTTTACCATAACTCTAAAATTAAAACTCTAACAAATAATATTATTAGTAAAAAAGAATTTAAACAAATGATTTAACGTATATTTTTTTACAAAAACTAAATAACAGCATTTTCATTATTTTCGATGTAAGAGGACAATAAATTTATAAACACGTATACTTACATAAAACTAAGAAATAAACTTATCTATATAACAGTAATTTTTAGCATGCATTTATACATATATTATAACAAGAAAGAGCAGAATGTAAAGGTTTAACAGTACATGCACCTTCTGCTTTCTTCTTGCTTGCGGTACAGTGTCGGTTTCCTCTTCGACCTCACTTTCTTATGGAAACGTCGCGGTCGTGATTTGGTGAAGGACAACGGTGATTGTCGGCAATGAAGACAGCGGCTCCGCGGCGAGTCGTGCTGTTATGGCTTGCGCTGCGATTGGAGTGTGATGGCGGAATTTCTGAGTTGTTAAGGTTGTTCTATAGGTTGATGCTGTAGTTGGCGGTTTTGTGTAGCGTGTAAGGAGGATTGTCGAGTTTAGAGGTTATACCATGAGTAGTTGAAGAAATATACAAGGTGAAGAAGAAAGGATGTTGTGTAGAATGATGATGGATATTATAGGTGGTGGGGAGTTCGCGCTTGACAGAACCGCGTGTTCATTGTGGTGGTTATTGTTTGTTCATGGTTTGATGAAAAGCTTATTCATGGATATGATGTGTTTATGTTGTAACAGTGAGTTTGTGATTTGGTTAGTGTTAAGAAACAATGGCTGAGTTTATTTATTGAGATGGGATGGAGGGTACAGAGGTATTTGAGGGTGATGGTGAAGATGAGATAAAAATATTGTTGTAGTGAAGCAGAGTGCTTCGTAAGGACTTGCGGGTGGTTTGTGATTGAACAGAAGAGTTTTTATGTGAGGTGGTTCGTTTTTCTTTTAGAATTTCTCTTCACTCCCTTTTTCGATTTCCATCCTCTCTCCTTTATTCATTTTGTTCTTCTCTTTAAATTCAAATTCAAAACTTGTTTCTGTCTTGGCTTCATTGTTGTGCCATCTTTTTCAATGCAGGTCTTGGAGTGTTGGAGTGTTGTCGCTGTTGAGCAGGTTTTGTTGTCTTGTAGCAGGGTTGTCATTGGTACAGGTCTGATTTTGCTTGTTGGCTTGTGTTTGGAGCAGAGATTTTGGATTGTTGTGGCATGAAGGCTCGTGGCAGGGAGGTAGCAGTGTGAAGCATGTTTTAGGGTAGTAAAGCATGGCATGTGTGAAAGTGGCTCAAAGAAGTCCTTCTTTTTGTATTTTGTATTACGAATAAAAAAAAAAGAAATTTGGGCTCTATATACTTTTATGATTATTTTAAACAAAAGAAAAATAATTAAATGAAAATTAATTAAAGCTAAACTTAAATTATAATCAAAATTAAAGTCAAAATTACAATAAAATTAAAATTACAGTAAAAATTAAAATTAAACTAGAAATTAAAATTAAACTAATTTAATAAACTTAAACTACTTGATATTAAAATTTGACTAAGAATAAAATAAGCTATATTAAAATTAATCTAAATAAGACTATACTAAAAATAAAAGCTAAACTAAAATAAAATTAACCAAATTAATTCTAGATAAATCCTATGATAATAAAACAAGTTTTATTTATTTTTAAAATAAAAGAAGAATAAAATTGACAAAAAGTATATGACTATGACCAATGAAATGTTTTATCTAAAATGCAAAAAAAATGCTGACTTATAAATGATGATAAATGATCGAAAAATCTGAGGGTAAAATTTGGGGTACAACAGTTGCCCCTATTTAAATAACTTCGCCGGATGACGCGAGGAATAGAAATCCTCAGGACATCAAGGTGAAAGGTATTTAAATATAGCAAACCGAAAATTTTGCCCTTAGATGGAATGCAAATGTTACGGACAGCTAACAGACATGCAAATGCAGACATGCCATGAATTTCTAGTATGATGGAAATGATAGAATGGTAAGTGCAAAATGCAGACGAAGACAAAAGCAGACGGGGCCAAAGTCCACACAAAAGCAATCACTCACTGGGGATGACAACAATACTGGGGAAATAGAAGATACTCTTACTGGGCATGAAACCAGAAAGAAGACACGATCTCCACTGGGGATCAATTTGAAATGAAAGGATGGACAACAGCAAAAGATTTTCTGGATTTTTCTTATACTGAAGAGTTCAAACGGGATCTTCAAGAAAAACCAGAAAAGACAGAGAAAGAAACATCCGGAAAAACATCAGATGGCAAAAGAAACCAGTCATCCAATAACGACTTTGAATGAAAGGTACAAATCTCAATATCTATTAACGGCTTTAGATAACGTGAACAAGGTCTCGGTCTGAAAAAAACATCAGAAAGAGAGACACATCCGGAAGGGCATCAGATGGTAAAAAAACAATGAAATTCTGGAAAAGCATCAGATAGGTTCTGGAAAAACATCAGAAAGAGAAACACATCCGGAAAAGCATCAGATGATGAAAGCAATGTCATTCCGGAAAAGCATCAGAATAAACAAAGTGATTATCTGGAAAAACATCAAATAAGTTCTGGAAAAACATCAGAACAAAAGACTCAATTTGAAAAAACATCAGAAAGAGAGACACATCCGGAAAAACATCAGATGGTAGAGAAACCAGTCATCCAATAACGACTTTGAATGAAAGATACAAATCACAATATCTAATAACGGCTTTAGATAAAGTGAACAAGAAAAGAAACCAGACATCCAATAATAGCTTTGAATGAAAGGTACAATCACAACATCTAATCAAGGTTTTAGACGAATGTGAACAAAGACTCGATCTGAAAATTATCAGAAAGAGAGAAAACCAAACATCCAATCAAGGTTTTGAATGAAAGGCACAATCACAATATCTAATCAAGGTTTTAGATGAAAGTGAACAAAGTAAAGAAACCAGACATCCAATAATAGCTTTGAATGAAAGGTACAATCACAACATCTAATCAAGGTTTTAGACGAATGTGAACAAAGATTCGATCTGAAAATTATCAGAAAGAGAGAAAAAACCAAACATCCAATCAAGGTTTTGAATGAAAGGCACAATCACAATATCTAATCAAGGTTTTAAATGAGAGGCACAATCACAACATCTAATCAAGGTTTTAGATGAAAGTGAATAAAGACTCGATCTGGAAAGGCATCAGAAAGAGAGAAACCAAACATCTAATCAAGGTTTTGAATGAGAGGCACAATCACAACATCTAATCAAGGTTTTAGATGAAAGTGAATAAAGACTCAATCTGAAAATTATCAGAAAGAGACACCAAGAATGGTACTAGAGTGGAAGAATGTAAAAAAAATCCAGGAATAGCACGGAATGGAATGGACAGGTAATGTTTTGGTAGGCGCCAAGTAAGTTGGACTTTGACCACAAGGTAAGACGTGGATAACAACACGACCTCGGGAGAAATGCAAATGAGGATGAAACACTCATGATATGCATATGTATATGAATTATGAAGATGATATATGATCAAATGCAAATGCAGACGCAGATGCTGACGGCACAGCTCGACACTCTGGTGGAGAAGACAAGACTAGAAGGCTGATTCCTCTACGCGGAGATCACTGTCATTCTGCTTGGGGACTAGAGATGCTAACGCTGGACACATCATCTGCCACACTGGTAAACTGTATCCAAATTAATGATCCTTGTGGGAAGGATGGAGAGCTACTTGGGGATTCTTCAAGTAACTTGCCCCAGACTAGCTGATTATTGTAGATGAGCTGATCATTGCTTCAGCTTGATTGATTCTGGAAATGACCGTTGCATGGTGCTATTAGAAAGCTTGCCCCAGTCTGAGTCTTGAAAGATGATTATTTCACTGGACACTGGGAAAGCTTGCCCCAGCCTGAGTCTTGCAAAATCTTCTGTATAAACCAATTCTAAGAAGTCGTCATTAAACCACAAATCTTGAACTGATTCTCAACAGGATATGGAAGGAACTTGCCACTGATTGGATCACTGACCAAGTTTCTTAATTGTTTGAAAATTCCTTGAGAAGAAAGCCAGTTTGCAAACAAAAATGTTCATACAAACATAGTAAATGCAGAGTTCATGCAACTTTTGAAATCAATCATTTTTTAAAGAGGTGCAAAGTATATGGGATACTGGTCAGAACACGGTGGTTCAAGACATTTAAAAGTGAAAGGTAAGGCACAAGGCGTGATGCCAAAACAGATGATCCGCAAAGATCTTTTGGAGTCAGTTTACGCAACCTTGCGGTAGTATGCTTTCAAAATAACCTCGCTTCAATTAGGTCCTTTGAGGGTTATAACGTGGTCTGGTTCACGGTTTATGAAACAAAGGATAAAGGCTCAAAGTTTATTTGTGACCCACCCAATCTACGTGATGAACTTCAGTCCTATGCTCAGTTAACTCGAACTATACACTCAGGTTTCCACATGCTGGAAATTGCCCTGATGATAACAATGATGATGGTTCAAAAGTTTAAAGGACTTGAGATGGCAGTCACTGTTTTCTTATAACTTTTGGTTGTTTTTGATGAGGACCTTAGTCAACTCGTTTTGTCTTTGAGGATTTTGGTAATTTCTTGATTGATTCTTTTTTGTTATCCCTAACTTTTGCCTGAACTGTGTTATTTGAGCTTACAGTCAGCGGGATGCCCCAATTTTGCCTAAGTCTCCTTCATAGGTTTTGACTTAGCGGGCTCTTATTTTGAATCTCTTCTTTTTTGTTAGTGACTTCCTGATTTGATGATTACAGTGAACCATCATTGGCATTTGAATTTGAAAGACATCTTCGACACTTGCTTGCTGTGTGCGAAGGAAAACTGTAAGTGCAACATTTTGTTGAAAGTCGTCTTGCATGAAGCTCTTGTAATTGAACGCACAATCAAGTTAACCGAGAACTACCCTGCCCCAGGTTAAAATTGCGGGTTTTTATTTGTAAAGAAAAGAAACTCCTACTTCAAGGCTCGAAAGGGTTAAGGAGGGGTTATCTTCCTTATGTCTCCAGTGTTTGGGGAATTGAAACAATGCCTTACATCGTCAGCAAAGTTTTGATTTGAAAGCATACCAACAGCAATTATGAGTATAACGTTTTCATCATCCTCCCTCCAATCTTTGCATAATCAAAAGGAAAGTGGAAAAGAGATCAAGTATTTTAAAAAAAGAAAGCATAAAGATGTAAATAGCAAACATAAATGAATTGACTCAAAAAGTTGCAATGCTCATTTCATTAATTGTGAAAGTACAAACATAATTGAAAGCAAACAGCCATTACAAAATAAGAAAAATGCAAACAATAAGAAACAAGGCCTAGTGACTAATCAACACAAGGATGAGCTGTCCTGTCTGAAACACTGGCTTTTAGGGGGATAATCTGCTGAAGTCGACTGAAGCTTCACTTGGCGTGCCCTGGCAGAGGATTGTTCTGAACATTGGGATTGTCCTTAAAGGAGAGGATTTTGTTCCTCATCAGCTCTTGTACTCTAGCCTTCAATGCAAAGCATCTTTCCAAGTTATGGCCTGCACCACCTTGATGGTATTCGCAATGGAGATCAGCCCTGTAGCCGGCTGGAAGAGGATTTGGAGGAGGAGGCAAAGGCCTTGTGGTAATCAAACCTTGCTCAACCAGACCGGGATAAAGCTTAGTGTATGTCATGGGAATAGGGTCAAAATGATTATTACGGTACTGAGTTTGTCCAACAAATGAACGTTGAGGAGCTTGAGCTGGTTGTGGAGTAGTAACCACGGGAGTAACAGCAGCAATAGTAGGGTGAACAGCATACCGAGGTTGAGGACGAGGCCTTCTTACTTCAAACATTACAGCATTAGTCTGTTCTTCCTTCTTCTTCTGAAAGTTCCCAAAGGATTTCTTTACAGCATTGGAAGATTCAGCAACCTTGGATACTTTTCCCTTCCTAAGACCTTCCTCTAATCTTCGGCCAATAGTAACCAAATCAGTGAAATTAGAGGAAACACTTCCAACCATTTTCTCCCAATAGAACGGGGACAAGGTATCCATAAACATTCTAGTTAATTCTTTCTCACCCAAAGGAGGTTCAACTTGAGAAGCCAATTCTCTCCAGCGCTGAGCATACTCCTTAAAGGATTCTTTCTCATGTTGACTCATATTTTGCAGCTGACGGCGATCAGGAGCCATGTCAAGGTTATACTTGTATTGCTTCATGAAGGCGTTGGTGAGATCTTGGAAGCTGTGGATAGAGTTTTGCTCAAGACCCATGTACCATTTGAGCGATGCTCCGCTCAAGCTGTCTTGAAAACAATGGATTAGCAATTTCTGGTCCTTGGCATGAGCAGTCATCCTACGGAGGTACATGACCACATGAGCTCTTGGGCAAGAGTGACCCTTGTACTTCACAAAATCTGGAGTTGTAAACTTAGGAGGTATAACAAGGTCAGACACTAAGCACATATTATCCGCATCCACATTAAAGAAGTCATTACCCTCAACAGCTTTGAGTCTCTTCTCTATGCTCTGAAACTGCTCTCGAACAACCTCAGGTTCAACAAAGTCTTCATGGTCTTCACCTTGAGCACTTGCAGCATTGTACTCATAAAGGGGATTCTCGAAAGAAGCTCGAACAGTCTGTGGAACAGCATGAACCACAGGTCTGGGCTGGGTGAAAACGGGAGCTTGAAACACTGGCATAGCATTCTGACCAACCATAGCAGTAGATGCAAGAGGTGGAGAATAGTTGTGTGGCAAACCAAACTCTGGCCAAGTTGAAGGTGGCACTTGAACTGGTGGAGGATCAGCACTTGAAACTTCCTGGATGACTGTCCTTTGGGGAGGCTCTCCTCTAGCAAGCAAAACTTGAAGCATCTCAGTGAGTTTAGTCATGCTCGACTTAAGTTCATCGATCTCCATTCGGACCTCAACATTGTGTATCTCATGCTCTGACATCTTTTGTCTGTAATTAGCTCTGGTCCGGTATCGGTATCGAGGAATCAATTTGATGACTCACAGATGATACTGGAAGATAGAGACAGCTGGAGATGAGTAATTGGACAGACAGACGTATGCAATGCAAAGATGCAAATGATATGCAATGCAATGCAAACAGGATGCAAAACACACATAACAGGATCAAGGGTTCAAGATCACAGCATGGAGTCTGAGTAAAACACCAACCACAGGGTGAGTACTAGGGTTTATCAACGGTAGAACATGGTTCTAAAAGTTCCCAGAGTCTACGTAAATCCTTCGGATATTATCGGCCCATGTAACTACTTACACGGGTTAATAATATTCTCAAGATAAACTCGTCTGAGTGTAGTATCGCGTGACAACTACTCGGGACTGGCTCCCTCATAGTCACCGCACTACGCTATAAAGGCCAGGTGGGGTAAAGGTAACTACGGTCCTCAGAATCCCTGGCGCTCAATTGAAAAAGTAATATCAATGTGACTGCTCACATCAGACATCAACAATCCCAAAGGGCCTCATCTGAGTGTGGTCATCATATGCCATAAGTTGTTAGTACTACTGCCAACAACCGACTATTGATTACACCACGATCCTATCATAAGTGCTCTCAAGTTCGGGTTAGGACTTATCTCACCACTCAAAGTAATACCCTGCACACAGAAGATCCCAAGCAGAAACAGGTATACAGATATATACAGATATAAATATACAAATGTACAAGCAAACAAACATGTAAATAACGCAAATACAAACAAGATAGGCTTAACCCTCTTAGGAAGGGACCAGCAATAGGTCTAACGATCCCCAGTGAAGTCGCCATTTCTGTTGCGGTGAAAATCGGATAACAAGCTATTAATTAACTTGCATCATATTTCTTTTACAACCGACTTTGATTTATCCAAAGGAAAGGTTCAAGATCGTTAAAAAACCTAAAGGGGAAGATCTAAGGTTCGGGGGTTGGTTACGTCTAGGGAAGGTATTAGCACCCTAAACGTCTGTAGTACTCTACAGGAACCTCTTGTTTTGTTTGTGTTATTCTAATGTTTGCATGCTAAGAATCTGTACTATGGTATTGACTAAGGTATGGTCTAAGGGTGTAAAAAGAAAATGTGGAATCCGATAGGGCATCGGATGTAAAGGAAAAAGGTGGAAAAAGAAAAAGGTAGCTCGATAGGATCTCGCAATCCTATGTCTACGTATTCTCAAGGTGAACTTGAGAAATCAGAGCAATCGTAGTTCCCCTCAATGGGGTAAAAGGGTGAAAAAGCTTGAAAGCAAAGCTTGTAAGGATGAATTGTTTAGGAGAAGAGATTAATGGTTATCTCTTATGAAATGATTGTGAAGGAGTTAAGAGTTGTAAGAGATTAATGGCTATCTCTTTGGGAATGCTAGGTTAGAAGAGAAAAGAGATTAATGGCTATCTCTTGTGAAATGGTTTTGAGGTTAACAGGGTATTTGAGCTATCTATGACATGAAGTCAATAGAGAGACTTTCCTTTGGAAGGAGGCAAACAGATAAGTCGCAAGATAAAATCGGGCAACAAGAATTATTAATTAAATTAAATATTAATATTTAATAGGATTAACTAATAATTTAATTAATCAATATTAAATAAAAATATTTAAAATAATTAATAATTAAAACATATTTTTTACATTTTTAATATTTAAGTTTAAATGAGATATTAAAAATAAACTATTTCTAGAATTGAACTGCTTCTAAAATAAAATCTAAACTAATCCTAATTTAACTAACTATATAAATTTCTAAATAACTAAACTAGTTACTAATTTAGCTATTCAATTAATTAATTAAAAAAAATTAAAAAACTAAAAGTAAACTAAAGTATATATAAAAAAATGTGAGAACACGTTATTATTTTTCAGTATATTGTACAAATTAAAATAAAAAAAAAGTCAGAAGAAACAAGTAGCTAAGTATAGATTTGTTTTGTTTTTTTTAGATGAAAAGTCTTTTATTAAAAAGTCTTTTGTAATAATATTGATCATACAAATCATAACCAATTAAACAACACTAACTTTATTTACCAACAGTAACCAACGTAGTACAAAGTATTTGGTTAGTGACCAATCATATGGATTAATTTATCATAGGCAAGCTCGAAGAAAATAGGTTGTTCAGACACAAAACAAAACTGTACTAGCAACATAAACAACTTTACCATAACTCTAAAATTAAAACTCTAACAAATAATATTATTAGTAAAAAAGAATTTAAACAAATGATTTAACGTATATTTTTTTACAAAAACTAAATAACAGCATTTTCATTATTTTCGATGTAAGAGGACAATAAATTTATAAACACGTATACTTACATAAAACTAAGAAATAAACTTATCTATATAACAGTAATTTTTAGCATGCATTTATACATATATTATAACAAGAAAGAGCAGAATGTAAAGGTTTAACAGTACATGCACCTTCTGCTTTCTTCTTGCTTGCGGTACAGTGTCGGTTTCCTCTTCGACCTCACTTTCTTATGGAAACGTCGCGGTCGTGATTTGGGGAAGGACAACGGTGATTGTCGGCAATGAAGACAGCGGCTCCGCGGCGAGTCGTGCTGTTATGGCTTGCGCTGCGATTGGAGTGTGATGGCGGAATTTCTGAGTTGTTAAGGTTGTTCTATAGGTTGATGCTGTAGTTGGCGGTTTTGTGTAGCGTGTAAGGAGGATTGTCGAGTTTAGAGGTTATACCATGAGTAGTTGAAGAAATATACAAGGTGAAGAAGAAAGGATGTTGTGTAGAATGATGATGGATATTATAGGTGGTGGGGAGTTCGCGCTTGACAGAACCGCGTGTTCATTGTGGTGGTTATTGTTTGTTCATGGTTTGATGAAAAGCTTATTCATGGATATGATGTGTTTATGTTGTAACAGTGAGTTTGTGATTTGGTTAGTGTTAAGAAACAATGGCTGAGTTTATTTATTGAGATGGGATGGAGGGTACAGAGGTATTTGAGGGTGATGGTGAAGATGAGATAAAAATATTGTTGTAGTGAAGCAGAGTGCTTCGTAAGGACTTGCGGGTGGTTTGTGATTGAACAGAAGAGTTTTTATGTGAGGTGGTTCGTTTTTCTTTTAGAATTTCTCTTCACTCCCTTTTTCGATTTCCATCCTCTCTCCTTTATTCATTTTGTTCTTCTCTTTAAATTCAAATTCAAAACTTGTTTCTGTCTTGGCTTCATTGTTGTGCCATCTTTTTCAATGCAGGTCTTGGAGTGTTGGAGTGTTGTCGCTGTTGAGCAGGTTTTGTTGTCTTGTAGCAGGGTTGTCATTGGTACAGGTCTGATTTTGCTTGTTGGCTTGTGTTTGGAGCAGAGATTTTGGATTGTTGTGGCATGAAGGCTCGTGGCAGGGAGGTAGCAGTGTGAAGCATGTTTTAGGGTAGTAAAGCATGGCATGTGTGAAAGTGGCTCAAAGAAGTCCTTCTTTTTGTATTTTGTATTACGAATAAAAAAAAAAGAAATTTGGGCTCTATATACTTTTATGATTATTTTAAACAAAAGAAAAATAATTAAATGAAAATTAATTAAAGCTAAACTTAAATTATAATCAAAATTAAAGTCAAAATTACAATAAAATTAAAATTACAGTAAAAATTAAAATTAAACTAGAAATTAAAATTAAACTAATTTAATAAACTTAAACTACTTGATATTAAAATTTGACTAAGAATAAAATAAGCTATATTAAAATTAATCTAAATAAGACTATACTAAAAATAAAAGCTAAACTAAAATAAAATTAACCAAATTAATTCTAGATAAATCCTATGATAATAAAACAAGTTTTATTTATTTTTAAAATAAAAGAAGAATAAAATTGACAAAAAGTATATGACTATGACCAATGAAATGTTTTATCTAAAATGCAAAAAAAATGCTGACTTATAAATGATGATAAATGATCGAAAAATCTGAGGGTAAAATTTGGGGTACAACAGTTGCCCCTATTTAAATAACTTCGCCGGATGACGCGAGGAATAGAAATCCTCAGGACATCAAGGTGAAAGGTATTTAAATATAGCAAACCGAAAATTTTGCCCTTAGATGGAATGCAAATGTTACGGACAGCTAACAGACATGCAAATGCAGACATGCCATGAATTTCTAGTATGATGGAAATGATAGAATGGTAAGTGCAAAATGCAGACGAAGACAAAAGCAGACGGGGCCAAAGTCCACACAATAGCAATCACTCACTGGGGATGACAACAATACTGGGGAAATAGAAGATACTCTTACTGGGCATGAAACCAGAAAGAAGACACGATCTCCACTGGGGATCAATTTGAAATGAAAGGATGGACAACAGCAAAAGATTTTCTGGATTTTTCTTATACTGAAGAGTTCAAACGGGATCTTCAAGAAAAACCAGAAAAGACAGAGAAAGAAACATCCGGAAAAACATCAGATGGCAAAAGAAACCAGTCATCCAATAACGACTTTGAATGAAAGGTACAAATCTCAATATCTATTAACGGCTTTAGATAACGTGAACAAGGTCTCGGTCTGAAAAAAACATCAGAAAGAGAGACACATCCGGAAGGGCATCAGATGGTAAAAAAACAATGAAATTCTGGAAAAGCATCAGATAGGTTCTGGAAAAACATCAGAAAGAGAAACACATCCGGAAAAGCATCAGATGATGAAAGCAATGTCATTCCGGAAAAGCATCAGAATAAACAAAGTGATTATCTGGAAAAACATCAAATAAGTTCTGGAAAAACATCAGAACAAAAGACTCAATTTGAAAAAACATCAGAAAGAGAGACACATCCGGAAAAACATCAGATGGTAGAGAAACCAGTCATCCAATAACGACTTTGAATGAAAGATACAAATCACAATATCTAATAACGGCTTTAGATAAAGTGAACAAGAAAAGAAACCAGACATCCAATAATAGCTTTGAATGAAAGGTACAATCACAACATCTAATCAAGGTTTTAGACGAATGTGAACAAAGACTCGATCTGAAAATTATCAGAAAGAGAGAAAACCAAACATCCAATCAAGGTTTTGAATGAAAGGCACAATCACAATATCTAATCAAGGTTTTAGATGAAAGTGAACAAAGTAAAGAAACCAGACATCCAATAATAGCTTTGAATGAAAGGTACAATCACAACATCTAATCAAGGTTTTAGACGAATGTGAACAAAGATTCGATCTGAAAATTATCAGAAAGAGAGAAAAAACCAAACATCCAATCAAGGTTTTGAATGAAAGGCACAATCACAATATCTAATCAAGGTTTTAAATGAGAGGCACAATCACAACATCTAATCAAGGTTTTAGATGAAAGTGAATAAAGACTCGATCTGGAAAGGCATCAGAAAGAGAGAAACCAAACATCTAATCAAGGTTTTGAATGAGAGGCACAATCACAACATCTAATCAAGGTTTTAGATGAAAGTGAATAAAGACTCAATCTGAAAATTATCAGAAAGAGACACCAAGAATGGTACTAGAGTGGAAGAATGTAAAAAAAATCCAGGAATAGCACGGAATGGAATGGACAGGTAATGTTTTGGTAGGCGCCAAGTAAGTTGGACTTTGACCACAAGGTAAGACGTGGATAACAACACGACCTCGGGAGAAATGCAAATGAGGATGAAACACTCATGATATGCATATGTATATGAATTATGAAGATGATATATGATCAAATGCAAATGCAGACGCAGATGCTGACGGCACAGCTCGACACTCTGGTGGAGAAGACAAGACTAGAAGGCTGATTCCTCTACGCGGAGATCACTGTCATTCTGCTTGGGGACTAGAGATGCTAACGCTGGACACATCATCTGCCACACTGGTAAACTGTATCCAAATTAATGATCCTTGTGGGAAGGATGGAGAGCTACTTGGGGATTCTTCAAGTAACTTGCCCCAGACTAGCTGATTATTGTAGATGAGCTGATCATTGCTTCAGCTTGATTGATTCTGGAAATGACCGTTGCATGGTGCTATTAGAAAGCTTGCCCCAGTCTGAGTCTTGAAAGATGATTATTTCACTGGACACTGGGAAAGCTTGCCCCAGCCTGAGTCTTGCAAAATCTTCTGTATAAACCAATTCTAAGAAGTCGTCATTAAACCACAAATCTTGAACTGATTCTCAACAGGATATGGAAGGAACTTGCCACTGATTGGATCACTGACCAAGTTTCTTAATTGTTTGAAAATTCCTTGAGAAGAAAGCCAGTTTGCAAACAAAAATGTTCATACAAACATAGTAAATGCAGAGTTCATGCAACTTTTGAAATCAATCATTTTTTAAAGAGGTGCAAAGTATATGGGATACTGGTCAGAACACGGTGGTTCAAGACATTTAAAAGTGAAAGGTAAGGCACAAGGCGTGATGCCAAAACAGATGATCCGCAAAGATCTTTTGGAGTCAGTTTACGCAACCTTGCGGTAGTATGCTTTCAAAATAACCTCGCTTCAATTAGGTCCTTTGAGGGTTATAACGTGGTCTGGTTCACGGTTTATGAAACAAAGGATAAAGGCTCAAAGTTTATTTGTGACCCACCCAATCTACGTGATGAACTTCAGTCCTATGCTCAGTTAACTCGAACTATACACTCAGGTTTCCACATGCTGGAAATTGCCCTGATGATAACAATGATGATGGTTCAAAAGTTTAAAGGACTTGAGATGGCAGTCACTGTTTTCTTATAACTTTTGGTTGTTTTTGATGAGGACCTTAGTCAACTCGTTTTGTCTTTGAGGATTTTGGTAATTTCTTGATTGATTCTTTTTTGTTATCCCTAACTTTTGCCTGAACTGTGTTATTTGAGCTTACAGTCAGCGGGATGCCCCAATTTTGCCTAAGTCTCCTTCATAGGTTTTGACTTAGCGGGCTCTTATTTTGAATCTCTTCTTTTTTGTTAGTGACTTCCTGATTTGATGATTACAGTGAACCATCATTGGCATTTGAATTTGAAAGACATCTTCGACACTTGCTTGCTGTGTGCGAAGGAAAACTGTAAGTGCAACATTTTGTTGAAAGTCGTCTTGCATGAAGCTCTTGTAATTGAACGCACAATCAAGTTAACCGAGAACTACCCTGCCCCAGGTTAAAATTGCGGGTTTTTATTTGTAAAGAAAAGAAACTCCTACTTCAAGGCTCGAAAGGGTTAAGGAGGGGTTATCTTCCTTATGTCTCCAGTGTTTGGGGAATTGAAACAATGCCTTACATCGTCAGCAAAGTTTTGATTTGAAAGCATACCAACAGCAATTATGAGTATAACGTTTTCATCATCCTCCCTCCAATCTTTGCATAATCAAAAGGAAAGTGGAAAAGAGATCAAGTATTTTAAAAAAAGAAAGCATAAAGATGTAAATAGCAAACATAAATGAATTGACTCAAAAAGTTGCAATGCTCATTTCATTAATTGTGAAAGTACAAACATAATTGAAAGCAAACAGCCATTACAAAATAAGAAAAATGCAAACAATAAGAAACAAGGCCTAGTGACTAATCAACACAAGGATGAGCTGTCCTGTCTGAAACACTGGCTTTTAGGGGGATAATCTGCTGAAGTCGACTGAAGCTTCACTTGGCGTGCCCTGGCAGAGGATTGTTCTGAACATTGGGATTGTCCTTAAAGGAGAGGATTTTGTTCCTCATCAGCTCTTGTACTCTAGCCTTCAATGCAAAGCATCTTTCCAAGTTATGGCCTGCACCACCTTGATGGTATTCGCAATGGAGATCAGCCCTGTAGCCGGCTGGAAGAGGATTTGGAGGAGGAGGCAAAGGCCTTGTGGTAATCAAACCTTGCTCAACCAGACCGGGATAAAGCTTAGTGTATGTCATGGGAATAGGGTCAAAATGATTATTACGGTACTGAGTTTGTCCAACAAATGAACGTTGAGGAGCTTGAGCTGGTTGTGGAGTAGTAACCACGGGAGTAACAGCAGCAATAGTAGGGTGAACAGCATACCGAGGTTGAGGACGAGGCCTTCTTACTTCAAACATTACAGCATTAGTCTGTTCTTCCTTCTTCTTCTGAAAGTTCCCAAAGGATTTCTTTACAGCATTGGAAGATTCAGCAACCTTGGATACTTTTCCCTTCCTAAGACCTTCCTCTAATCTTCGGCCAATAGTAACCAAATCAGTGAAATTAGAGGAAACACTTCCAACCATTTTCTCCCAATAGAACGGGGACAAGGTATCCATAAACATTCTAGTTAATTCTTTCTCACCCAAAGGAGGTTCAACTTGAGAAGCCAATTCTCTCCAGCGCTGAGCATACTCCTTAAAGGATTCTTTCTCATGTTGACTCATATTTTGCAGCTGACGGCGATCAGGAGCCATGTCAAGGTTATACTTGTATTGCTTCATGAAGGCGTTGGTGAGATCTTGGAAGCTGTGGATAGAGTTTTGCTCAAGACCCATGTACCATTTGAGCGATGCTCCGCTCAAGCTGTCTTGAAAACAATGGATTAGCAATTTCTGGTCCTTGGCATGAGCAGTCATCCTACGGAGGTACATGACCACATGAGCTCTTGGGCAAGAGTGACCCTTGTACTTCACAAAATCTGGAGTTGTAAACTTAGGAGGTATAACAAGGTCAGACACTAAGCACATATTATCCGCATCCACATTAAAGAAGTCATTACCCTCAACAGCTTTGAGTCTCTTCTCTATGCTCTGAAACTGCTCTCGAACAACCTCAGGTTCAACAAAGTCTTCATGGTCTTCACCTTGAGCACTTGCAGCATTGTACTCATAAAGGGGATTCTCGAAAGAAGCTCGAACAGTCTGTGGAACAGCATGAACCACAGGTCTGGGCTGGGTGAAAACGGGAGCTTGAAACACTGGCATAGCATTCTGACCAACCATAGCAGTAGATGCAAGAGGTGGAGAATAGTTGTGTGGCAAACCAAACTCTGGCCAAGTTGAAGGTGGCACTTGAACTGGTGGAGGATCAGCACTTGAAACTTCCTGGATGACTGTCCTTTGGGGAGGCTCTCCTCTAGCAAGCAAAACTTGAAGCATCTCAGTGAGTTTAGTCATGCTCGACTTAAGTTCATCGATCTCCATTCGGACCTCAACATTGTGTATCTCATGCTCTGACATCTTTTGTCTGTAATTAGCTCTGGTCCGGTATCGGTATCGAGGAATCAATTTGATGACTCACAGATGATACTGGAAGATAGAGACAGCTGGAGATGAGTAATTGGACAGACAGACGTATGCAATGCAAAGATGCAAATGATATGCAATGCAATGCAAACAGGATGCAAAACACACATAACAGGATCAAGGGTTCAAGATCACAGCATGGAGTCTGAGTAAAACACCAACCACAGGGTGAGTACTAGGGTTTATCAACGGTAGAACATGGTTCTAAAAGTTCCCAGAGTCTACGTAAATCCTTCGGATATTATCGGCCCATGTAACTACTTACACGGGTTAATAATATTCTCAAGATAAACTCGTCTGAGTGTAGTATCGCGTGACAACTACTCGGGACTGGCTCCCTCATAGTCACCGCACTACGCTATAAAGGCCAGGTGGGGTAAAGGTAACTACGGTCCTCAGAATCCCTGGCGCTCAATTGAAAAAGTAATATCAATGTGACTGCTCACATCAGACATCAACAATCCCAAAGGGCCTCATCTGAGTGTGGTCATCATATGCCATAAGTTGTTAGTACTACTGCCAACAACCGACTATTGATTACACCACGATCCTATCATAAGTGCTCTCAAGTTCGGGTTAGGACTTATCT
The DNA here is from genome assembly GCA_022829125.1 of Lathyrus tuberosus. Classification (NCBI taxonomy): domain Eukaryota; kingdom Viridiplantae; phylum Streptophyta; class Magnoliopsida; order Fabales; family Fabaceae; genus Lathyrus; species Lathyrus tuberosus. The sequence goes on from JALAZF010000048.1 coordinate 13,738,941, forward strand.
CACCACTCAAAGTAATACCCTGCACACAGAAGATCCCAAGCAGAAACAGGTATACAGATATATACAGATATAAATATACAAATGTACAAGCAAACAAACATGTAAATAACGCAAATACAAACAAGATAGGCTTAACCCTCTTAGGAAGGGACCAGCAATAGGTCTAACGATCCCCAGTGAAGTCGCCATTTCTGTTGCGGTGAAAATCGGATAACAAGCTATTAATTAACTTGCATCATATTTCTTTTACAACCGACTTTGATTTATCCAAAGGAAAGGTTCAAGATCGTTAAAAAACCTAAAGGGGAAGATCTAAGGTTCGGGGGTTGGTTACGTCTAGGGAAGGTATTAGCACCCTAAACGTCTGTAGTACTCTACAGGAACCTCTTGTTTTGTTTGTGTTATTCTAATGTTTGCATGCTAAGAATCTGTACTATGGTATTGACTAAGGTATGGTCTAAGGGTGTAAAAAGAAAATGTGGAATCCGATAGGGCATCGGATGTAAAGGAAAAAGGTGGAAAAAGAAAAAGGTAGCTCGATAGGATCTCGCAATCCTATGTCTACGTATTCTCAAGGTGAACTTGAGAAATCAGAGCAATCGTAGTTCCCCTCAATGGGGTAAAAGGGTGAAAAAGCTTGAAAGCAAAGCTTGTAAGGATGAATTGTTTAGGAGAAGAGATTAATGGTTATCTCTTATGAAATGATTGTGAAGGAGTTAAGAGTTGTAAGAGATTAATGGCTATCTCTTTGGGAATGCTAGGTTAGAAGAGAAAAGAGATTAATGGCTATCTCTTGTGAAATGGTTTTGAGGTTAACAGGGTATTTGAGCTATCTATGACATGAAGTCAATAGAGAGACTTTCCTTTGGAAGGAGGCAAACAGATAAGTCGCAAGATAAAATCGGGCAACAAGAATTATTAATTAAATTAAATATTAATATTTAATAGGATTAACTAATAATTTAATTAATCAATATTAAATAAAAATATTTAAAATAATTAATAATTAAAACATATTTTTTACATTTTTAATATTTAAGTTTAAATGAGATATTAAAAATAAACTATTTCTAGAATTGAACTGCTTCTAAAATAAAATCTAAACTAATCCTAATTTAACTAACTATATAAATTTCTAAATAACTAAACTAGTTACTAATTTAGCTATTCAATTAATTAATTAAAAAAAATTAAAAAACTAAAAGTAAACTAAAGTATATATAAAAAAATGTGAGAACACGTTATTATTTTTCAGTATATTGTACAAATTAAAATAAAAAAAAAGTCAGAAGAAACAAGTAGCTAAGTATAGATTTGTTTTGTTTTTTTTAGATGAAAAGTCTTTTATTAAAAAGTCTTTTGTAATAATATTGATCATACAAATCATAACCAATTAAACAACACTAACTTTATTTACCAACAGTAACCAACGTAGTACAAAGTATTTGGTTAGTGACCAATCATATGGATTAATTTATCATAGGCAAGCTCGAAGAAAATAGGTTGTTCAGACACAAAACAAAACTGTACTAGCAACATAAACAACTTTACCATAACTCTAAAATTAAAACTCTAACAAATAATATTATTAGTAAAAAAGAATTTAAACAAATGATTTAACGTATATTTTTTTACAAAAACTAAATAACAGCATTTTCATTATTTTCGATGTAAGAGGACAATAAATTTATAAACACGTATACTTACATAAAACTAAGAAATAAACTTATCTATATAACAGTAATTTTTAGCATGCATTTATACATATATTATAACAAGAAAGAGCAGAATGTAAAGGTTTAACAGTACATGCACCTTCTGCTTTCTTCTTGCTTGCGGTACAGTGTCGGTTTCCTCTTCGACCTCACTTTCTTATGGAAACGTCGCGGTCGTGATTTGGGGAAGGACAACGGTGATTGTCGGCAATGAAGACAGCGGCTCCGCGGCGAGTCGTGCTGTTATGGCTTGCGCTGCGATTGGAGTGTGATGGCGGAATTTCTGAGTTGTTAAGGTTGTTCTATAGGTTGATGCTGTAGTTGGCGGTTTTGTGTAGCGTGTAAGGAGGATTGTCGAGTTTAGAGGTTATACCATGAGTAGTTGAAGAAATATACAAGGTGAAGAAGAAAGGATGTTGTGTAGAATGATGATGGATATTATAGGTGGTGGGGAGTTCGCGCTTGACAGAACCGCGTGTTCATTGTGGTGGTTATTGTTTGTTCATGGTTTGATGAAAAGCTTATTCATGGATATGATGTGTTTATGTTGTAACAGTGAGTTTGTGATTTGGTTAGTGTTAAGAAACAATGGCTGAGTTTATTTATTGAGATGGGATGGAGGGTACAGAGGTATTTGAGGGTGATGGTGAAGATGAGATAAAAATATTGTTGTAGTGAAGCAGAGTGCTTCGTAAGGACTTGCGGGTGGTTTGTGATTGAACAGAAGAGTTTTTATGTGAGGTGGTTCGTTTTTCTTTTAGAATTTCTCTTCACTCCCTTTTTCGATTTCCATCCTCTCTCCTTTATTCATTTTGTTCTTCTCTTTAAATTCAAATTCAAAACTTGTTTCTGTCTTGGCTTCATTGTTGTGCCATCTTTTTCAATGCAGGTCTTGGAGTGTTGGAGTGTTGTCGCTGTTGAGCAGGTTTTGTTGTCTTGTAGCAGGGTTGTCATTGGTACAGGTCTGATTTTGCTTGTTGGCTTGTGTTTGGAGCAGAGATTTTGGATTGTTGTGGCATGAAGGCTCGTGGCAGGGAGGTAGCAGTGTGAAGCATGTTTTAGGGTAGTAAAGCATGGCATGTGTGAAAGTGGCTCAAAGAAGTCCTTCTTTTTGTATTTTGTATTACGAATAAAAAAAAAAGAAATTTGGGCTCTATATACTTTTATGATTATTTTAAACAAAAGAAAATTAATTAAATGAAAATTAATTAAAGCTAAACTTAAATTATAATCAAAATTAAAGTCAAAATTACAATAAAATTAAAATTACAGTAAAAATTAAAATTAAACTAGAAATTAAAATTAAACTAATTTAATAAACTTAAACTACTTGATATTAAAATTTGACTAAGAATAAAATAAGCTATATTAAAATTAATCTAAATAAGACTATACTAAAAATAAAAGCTAAACTAAAATAAAATTAACCAAATTAATTCTAGATAAATCCTATGATAATAAAACAAGTTTTATTTATTTTTAAAATAAAAGAAGAATAAAATTGACAAAAAGTATATGACTATGACCAATGAAATGTTTTATCTAAAATGCAAAAAAAATGCTGACTTATAAATGATGATAAATGATCGAAAAATCTGAGGGTAAAATTTGGGGTACAACAGTTGCCCCTATTTAAATAACTTCGCCGGATGACGCGAGGAATAGAAATCCTCAGGACATCAAGGTGAAAGGTATTTAAATATAGCAAACCGAAAATTTTGCCCTTAGATGGAATGCAAATGTTACGGACAGCTAACAGACATGCAAATGCAGACATGCCATGAATTTCTAGTATGATGGAAATGATAGAATGGTAAGTGCAAAATGCAGACGAAGACAAAAGCAGACGGGGCCAAAGTCCACACAATAGCAATCACTCACTGGGGATGACAACAATACTGGGGAAATAGAAGATACTCTTACTGGGCATGAAACCAGAAAGAAGACACGATCTCCACTGGGGATCAATTTGAAATGAAAGGATGGACAACAGCAAAAGATTTTCTGGATTTTTCTTATACTGAAGAGTTCAAACGGGATCTTCAAGAAAAACCAGAAAAGACAGAGAAAGAAACATCCGGAAAAACATCAGATGGCAAAAGAAACCAGTCATCCAATAACGACTTTGAATGAAAGGTACAAATCTCAATATCTATTAACGGCTTTAGATAACGTGAACAAGGTCTCGGTCTGAAAAAAACATCAGAAGGAGAGACACATCCGGAAGGGCATCAGATGGTAAAAAAACAATGAAATTCTGGAAAAGCATCAGATAGGTTCTGGAAAAACATCAGAAAGAGAAACACATCCGGAAAAGCATCAGATGATGAAAGCAATGTCATTCCGGAAAAGCATCAGAATAAACAAAGTGATTATCTGGAAAAACATCAGATAAGTTCTGGAAAAACATCAGAACAAAAGACTCAATTTGAAAAAACATCAGAAAGAGAGACACATCCGGAAAAACATCAGATGGTAGAGAAACCAGTCATCCAATAACGACTTTGAATGAAAGATACAAATCACAATATCTAATAACGGCTTTAGATAAAGTGAACAAGAAAAGAAACCAGACATCCAATAATAGCTTTGAATGAAAGGTACAATCACAACATCTAATCAAGGTTTTAGACGAATGTGAACAAAGACTCGATCTGAAAATTATCAGAAAGAGAGAAAACCAAACATCCAATCAAGGTTTTGAATGAAAGGCACAATCACAATATCTAATCAAGGTTTTAGATGAAAGTGAACAAAGTAAAGAAACCAGACATCCAATAATAGCTTTGAATGAAAGGTACAATCACAACATCTAATCAAGGTTTTAGACGAATGTGAACAAAGATTCGATCTGAAAATTATCAGAAAGAGAGAAAAAACCAAACATCCAATCAAGGTTTTGAATGAAAGGCACAATCACAATATCTAATCAAGGTTTTAAATGAGAGGCACAATCACAACATCTAATCAAGGTTTTAGATGAAAGTGAATAAAGACTCGATCTGGAAAGGCATCAGAAAGAGAGAAACCAAACATCTAATCAAGGTTTTGAATGAGAGGCACAATCACAACATCTAATCAAGGTTTTAGATGAAAGTGAATAAAGACTCGATCTGAAAATTATCAGAAAGAGACACCAAGAATGGTACTAGAGTGGAAGAATGTAAAAAAAATCCAGGAATAACACGGAATGGAATGGACAGGTAATGTTTTGGTAGGCGCCAAGTAAGTTGGACTTTGACCACAAGGTAAGACGTGGATAACAACACGACCTCGGGAGAAATGCAAATGAGGATGAAACACTCATGATATGCATATGTATATGAATTATGAAGATGATATATGATCAAATGCAAATGCAGACGCAGATGCTGACGGCACAGCTCGACACTCTGGTGGAGAAGACAAGACTAGAAGGCTGATTCCTCTACGCGGAGATCACTGTCATTCTGCTTGGGGACTAGAGATGCTAACGCTGGACACATCATCTGCCACACTGGTAAACTGTATCCAAATTAATGATCCTTGTGGGAAGGATGGAGAGCTACTTGGGGATTCTTCAAGTAACTTGCCCCAGACTAGCTGATTATTGTAGATGAGCTGATCATTGCTTCAGCTTGATTGATTCTGGAAATGACCGTTGCATGGTGCTATTAGAAAGCTTGCCCCAGTCTGAGTCTTGAAAGATGATTATTTCACTGGACACTGGGAAAGCTTGCCCCAGCCTGAGTCTTGCAAAATCTTCTGTTTAAACCAATTCTAAGAAGTCGTCATTAAACCACAAATCTTGAACTGATTCTCAACAGGATATGGAAGGAACTTGCCACTTATTGGATCACTGACCAAGTTTCTTAATTATTTGAAAATTCCTTGAGAAGAAAGCCAGTTTGCAAACAAAAATGTTCATACAAACATAGTAAATGCAGAGTTCATGCAACTTTTGAAATCAATCATTTTTGAAAGAGGTGCAAAGTATATGGGATACTGGTCAGAACACGGTGGTTCAAGACATTTAAAAGTGAAAGGTAAGGCACAAGGCGTGATGCCAAAACAGATGATCCGCAAAGATCTTTTGGAGTCAGTTTACGCAACCTTGCGGTAGTATGCTTTCAAAATAACCTCGCTTCAATTAGGTCCTTTGAGGGTTATAACGTGGTCTGGTTCACGGTTTATGAAACAAAGGATAAAGGCTCAAAGTTTATTTGTGACCCACCCAATCTACGTGATGAACTTCAGTCCTATGCTCAGTTAACTCGAACTATACACTCAGGTTTCCACATGCTGGAAATTGCCCTGATGATAACAATGATGATGGTTCAAAAGTTTAAAGGACTTGAGATGGCAGTCACTGTTTTCTTATAACTTTTGGTTGTTTTTGATGAGGACCTTAGTCAACTCGTTTTGTCTTTGAGGATTTTGGTAATTTCTTGATTGATTCTTTTTTGTTATCCCTAACTTTTGCCTGAACTGTGTTATTTGAGCTTACAGTCAGCGGGATGCCCCAATTTTGCCTAAGTCTCCTTCATAGGTTTTGACTTAGCGGGCTCTTATTTTGAATCTCTTCTTTTTTGTTAGTGACTTCCTGATTTGATGATTACAGTGAACCATCATTGGCATTTGAATTTGAAAGACATCTTCGACACTTGCTTGCTGTGTGCGAAGGAAAACTGTAAGTGCAACATTTTGTTGAAAGTCGTCTTGCATGAAGCTCTTGTAATTGAACGCACAATCAAGTTAACCGAGAACTACCCTGCCCCAGGTTAAAATTGCGGGTTTTTATTTGTAAAGAAAAGAAACTCCTACTTCAAGGCTCGAAAGGGTTAAGGAGGGGTTATCTTCCTTATGTCTCCAGTGTTTGGGGAATTGAAACAATGCCTTACATCGTCAGCAAAGTTTTGATTTGAAAGCATACCAACAGCAATTATGAGTATAACGTTTTCATCATCCTCCCTCCAATCTTTGCATAATCAAAAGGAAAGTGGAAAAGAGATCAAGTATTTTAAAAAAAGAAAGCATAAAGATGTAAATAGCAAACATAAATGAATTGACTCAAAAAGTTGCAATGCTCATTTCATTAATTGTGAAAGTACAAACATAATTGAAAGCAAACAGCCATTATAAAATAAGAAAAATGCAAACAATAAGAAACAAGGCCTAGTGACTAATCAACACAAGGATGAGCTGTCCTGTCTGAAACACTGGCTTTTAGGGGGATAATCTGCTGAAGTCGACTGAAGCTTCACTTGGCGTGCCCTGGCAGAGGATTGTTCTGAACATTGGGATTGTCCTTAAAGGAGAGGATTTTGTTCCTCATCAGCTCTTGTACTCTAGCCTTCAATGCAAAGCATCTTTCCAAGTTATGGCCTGCACCACCTTGATGGTATTCGCAATGGAGATCAGCCCTGTAGCCGGCTGGAAGAGGATTTGGAGGAGGAGGCAAAGGCCTTGTGGTAATCAAACCTTGCTCAACCAGACCGGGATAAAGCTTAGTGTATGTCATGGGAATAGGGTCAAAATGATTATTACGGTACTGAGTTTGTCCAACAAATGAACGTTGAGGAGCTTGAGCTGGTTGTGGAGTAGTAACCACGGGAGTAACAGCAGCAATAGTAGGGTGAACAGCATACCGAGGTTGAGGACGAGGCCTTCTTACTTCAAACATTACAGCATTAGTCTGTTCTTCCTTCTTCTTCTGAAAGTTCCCAAAGGATTTCTTTACAGCATTGGAAGATTCAGCAACCTTGGATACTTTTCCCTTCCTAAGACCTTCCTCTAATCTTCGGCCAATAGTAACCAAATCAGTGAAATTAGAGGAAACACTTCCAACCATTTTCTCCCAATAGAACGGGGACAAGGTATCCATAAACATTCTAGTTAATTCTTTCTCACCCAAAGGAGGTTCAACTTGAGAAGCCAATTCTCTCCAGCGCTGAGCATACTCCTTAAAGAATTCTTTCTCATGTTGACTCATATTTTGCAGCTGACGGCGATCAGGAGCCATGTCAAGGTTATACTTGTATTGCTTCATGAAGGCGTTGGTGAGATCTTGGAAGCTGTGGATAGAGTTTTGCTCAAGACCCATGTACCATTTGAGCGATGCTCCGCTCAAGCTGTCTTGAAAACAATGGATTAGCAATTTCTGGTCCTTGGCATGAGCAGTCATCCTACGGAGGTACATGACCACATGAGCTCTTGGGCAAGAGTGACCCTTGTACTTCACAAAATCTGGAGTTGTAAACTTAGGAGGTATAACAAGGTCAGACACTAAGCACATATTATCCGCATCCACATTAAAGAAGTCATTACCCTCAACAGCTTTGAGTCTCTTCTCTATGCTCTGAAACTGCTCTCGAACAACCTCAGGTTCAACAAAGTCTTCATGGTCTTCACCTTGAGCACTTGCAGCATTGTACTCATAAAGGGGATTCTCGAAAGAAGCTCGAACAGTCTGTGGAACAGCATGAACCACAGGTCTGCGCTGGGTGAAAACGGGAGCTTGAAACACTGGCATAGCATTCTGACCAACCATAGCAGTAGATGCAAGAGGTGGAGAATAGTTGTGTGGCAAACCAAACTCTGGCCAAGTTGAAGGTGGCACTTGAACTGGTGGAGGATCAGCACTTGAAACTTCCTGGATGACTGTCCTTTGGGGAGGCTCTCCTCTAGCAAGCAAAACTTGAAGCATCTCAGTGAGTTTAGTCATGCTCGACTTAAGTTCATCGATCTCCATTCGGACCTCAACATTGTGTATCTCATGCTCTGACATCTTTTGTCTGTAATTAGCTCTGGTCCGGTATCGGTATCGAGGAATCAATTTGATGACTCACAGATGATACTGGAAGATAGAGACAGCTGGAGATGAGTAATTGGACAGACAGACGTATGCAATGCAAAGATGCAAATGATATGCAATGCAATGCAAACAGGATGCAAAACACACATAACAGGATCAAGGGTTCAAGATCACAGCATGGAGTCTGAGTAAAACACCAACCACAGGGTGAGTACTAGGGTTTATCAACGGTAGAACATGGTTCTAAAAGTTCCCAGAGTCTACGTAAATCCTTCGGATATTATCGGCCCATGTAACTACTTACACGGGTTAATAATATTCTCAAGATAAACTCGTCTGAGTGTAGTATCGCGTGACAACTACTCGGGACTGGCTCCCTCATAGTCACCGCACTACGCTATAAAGGCCAGGTGGGGTAAAGGTAACTACGGTCCTCAGAATCCCTGGCGCTCAATTGAAAAAGTAATATCAATGTGACTGCTCACATCAGACATCAACAATCCCAAAGGGCCTCATCTGAGTGTGGTCATCATATGCCATAAGTTGTTAGTACTACTGCCAACAACCGACTATTGATTACACCACGATCCTATCATAAGTGCTCTCAAGTCCGGGTTAGGACTTATCTCACCACTCAAAGTAATACCCTGCACACAGAAGATCCCAAGCAGAAACAGGTATACAGATATATACAGATATAAATATACAAATGTACAAGCAAACAAACATGTAAATAACGCAAATACAAACAAGATAGGCTTAACCCTCTTAGGAAGGGACCAGCAATAGGTCTAACGATCCCTAGTGAAGTCGCCATTTCTGTTGCGGTGAAAATCGGATAACAAGCTATTAATTAACTTGCATCATATTTCTTTTACAACCGACTTTGATTTATCCAAAGGAAAGGTTCAAGATCGTTAAAAAACCTAAAGGGGAAGATCTAAGGTTCGAGGGTTGGTTACGTCTAGGGAAGGTATTAGCACCCTAAACGTCTGTAGTACTCTACAGGAACCTCTTGTTTTGTTTGTGTTATTCTAATGTTTGCATGCTAAGAATCTGTACTATGGTATTGACTAAGGTATGGTCTAAGGGTGTAAAAAGAAAATGTGGAATCCGAGAGGGCATCGGATGTAAAGGAAAAAGGTGGAAAAAGAAAAAGGTAGCTCGATAGGATCTCGCAATCCTATGTCTACGTATTCTCAAGGTGAACTTGAGAAATCAGAGCAATCGTAGTTCCCCTCAATGGGGTAAAAGGGTGAAAAAGCTTGAAAGCAAAGCTTGTAAGGATGAATTGTTTAGGAGAAGAGATTAATGGTTATCTCTTATGAAATGATTGTGAAGGAGTTAAGAGTTGTAAGAGATTAATGGCTATCTCTTTGGGAATGCTAGGTTAGAAGAGAAAAGAGATTAATGGCTATCTCTTGTGAAATGGTTTTGAGGTTAACAGGGTATTTGAGCTATCTATGACATGAAGTCAATAGAGAGACTTTCCTTTGGAAGGAGGCAAACAGATAAGTCGCAAGATAAAATCGGGCAACAAGAATTATTAATTAAATTAAATATTAATATTTAATAGGATTAACTAATAATTTAATTAATCAATATTAAATAAAAATATTTAAAATAATTAATAATTAAAACATATTTTTTACATTTTTAATATTTAAGTTTAAATGAGATATTAAAAATAAACTATTTCTAGAATTGAACTGCTTCTAAAATAAAATCTAAACTAATCCTAATTTAACTAACTATATAAATTTCTAAATAACTAAACTAGTTACTAATTTAGCTATTCAATTAATTAATTAAAAAAAATTAAAAAACTAAAAGTAAACTAAAGTATATATAAAAAAATGTGAGAACACGTTATTATTTTTCAGTATATTGTACAAATTAAAATAAAAAAAAAGTCAGAAGAAACAAGTAGCTAAGTATAGATTTGTTTTGTTTTTTTTAGATGAAAAGTCTTTTATTAAAAAGTCTTTTGTAATAATATTGATCATACAAATCATAACCAACTAAACAACACTAACTTTATTTACCAACAGTAACCAACGTAGTACAAAGTATTTGGTTAGTGACCAATCATATGGATTAATTTATCATAGGCAAGCTCGAAGAAAATAGGTTGTTCAGACACAAAACAAAACTGTACTAGCAACATAAACAACTTTACCATAACTCTAAAATTAAAACTCTAACAAATAATATTATTAGTAAAAAAGAATTTAAACAAATGATTTAACGTATATTTTTTTACAAAAACTAAATAACAGCATTTTCATTATTTTCGATGTAAGAGGACAATAAATTTATAAACACGTATACTTACATAAAACTAAGAAATAAACTTATCTATATAACAGTAATTTTTAGCATGCATTTATACATATATTATAACAAGAAAGAGCAGAATGTAAAGGTTTAACAGTACATGCACCTTCTGCTTTCTTCTTGCTTGCGGTACAGTGTCGGTTTCCTCTTCGACCTCACTTTCTTATGGAAACGTCGCGGACGTGATTTGGTGAAGGACAACGGTGATTGTCGGCAATGAAGACAGCGGCTCCGCGGCGAGTCGTGCTGTTATGGCTTGCGCTGCGATTGGAGTGTGATGGCGGAATTTCTGAGTTGTTAAGGTTGTTCTATAGGTTGATGCTGTAGTTGGCGGTTTTGTGTAGCGTGAAAGGAGGATTGTCGAGTTTAGAGGTTATACCATGAGTAGTTGAAGAAATATACAAGGTGAAGAAGAAAGGATGTTGTGTAGAATGATGATGGATATTATAGGTGGTGGGGAGTTCGCGCTTGACAGAACCGCGTGTTCATTGTGGTGGTTATTGTTTGTTCATGGTTTGATGAAAAGCTTATTCATGGATATGATGTGTTTATGTTGTAACAGTGAGTTTGTGATTTGGTTAGTGTTAAGAAACAATGGCTGAGTTTATTTATTGAGATGGGATGGAGGGTACAGAGGTATTTGAGGGTGATGGTGAAGATGAGATAAAAATATTGTTATAGTGAAGCAGAGTGCTTCGTAAGGACTTGCCGGTGGTTTGTGATTGAACAGAAGAGTTTTTATGTGAGGTGGTTCGTTTTTCTTTTAGAATTTCTCTTCACTCCCTTTTTCGATTTCCATCCTCTCTCCTTTATTCATTTTGTTCTTCTCTTTAAATTCAAATTCAAAACTTGTTTCTATCTTGGCTCTATTGTTGTGCCATCTTTTTCAATGCAGGTCTTGGAGTGTTGGAGTGTTGTCGCTGTTGAGCAGGTTTTGTTGTCTTGTAGCAGGGTTGTCATTAGTACAGGTCTGATTTTGCTTGTTGGCTTGTGTTTGGAGCAGAGATTTTGGATTGTTGTGGCATGAAGGCTCGTGGCAGGAGGTAGCAGTGTGAAGCATGTTTTGGGGTAGTAAAGCATGGCATGTGTGAAAGTGGCTCAAAGAAGTCCTTCTTTTTGTATATTGTATTACGAATAAAAAAAAAAGAAATTTGGGCTCTATATACTTTTATGATTTTTTTAAACAAAAGAAAAATAATTAAATGAAAATTAATTAAAGCTAAACTTAAATTATAATCAAAATTAAAGTCAAAATTACAATAAAATTAAAATTACAGTAAAAATTAAAATTAAACTAGAAATTAAAATTAAACTAATTTAATAAACTTAAACTACTTGATATTAAAATTTGACTAAGAATAAAATAAGCTATATTAAAATTAATCTAAATAAGACTATACTAAAAATAAAAGCTAAACTAAAATAAAATTAACCAAATTAATTCTAGATAAATCCTATGATAATAAAACAAGTTTTATTTATTTTTAAAATAAAAGAAGAATAAAATTGACAAAAAGTATATGACTATGACCAATGAAATGTTTTATCTAAAATGCAAAAAAAATGCTGACTTATAAATGATGATAAATGATCGAAAAATCTGAGGGTAAAATTTGGGGTACAACACCAGCCCATAATACCATCCTGCTTGGGGAGAACAGTCCATAATACCATCCTGCTTGGGGATATTGCTGAACTTAGCCTGCTGGTGGGGGGAATGACTTTACTCCCACCTTGCTGGGGACTAGAACATGACATTGTCGGCGAAAGCACGCTTCTTGACTGGATGGGGGAAGTGAAAACCCTGATTCTGTGGGGAGATAAGATCTTGATTCAGAGAAAATACCTTCCAGGTCCCCTGCTGGGGAAGGTTTGCTTTGCTGAGGAAAGTGCAATCTCAATGCTGGGGAGAGCAAACTGCTGGGGAAATACAATCCTGTTGCCCTGCAAGTCAAATAACAACAAAAAGAATATGCCACAACATGACTATCACCGTTAACGCCTAAGTAATTTCTACTGCTTTTCGTTATGCTCCGCAAAGCTCAAAGTTTTATATGCAATGTTTATCAAAAATATCGGACGTTTTTTGCAAACAAAACAGTAAAAGTAAAACAAACAACGGAAAGCTCTTTGAGTGAAATAAATATTTTATTGAGAAAAGTGGCCTGTAAATAGGCATTTACAATAGGAAGCAATTCCTAAAAAGAGGTAATTGCGCAAAAGCAAAAAGAAAATACACATGTCGGCAATGTGGGAACAGATATCCACCATGATTTCGACTCAGCTATGACCCATATGTCTTGCTTATCCACAAATGTCTTGACCTTTGAAGAGACTAACTGTACTGATTCCTTTCTTTCAGAATTTCCAGGTATTGAAAGTGCTCACAGATTGAACGCAGACCATAGCCTTTCGCTTATAGATCCCTAACTTTTGCCTGGATCTCCCTTTTTGGGTTTTCAATCCATCGGTTTACCCATTTTTGCCAAAGTCGCCTTTTCAGGTTTTCAACTTTGCGGGTTTACACATCTCTTTTTACATTTTATCCCTAACTTTTTCCCGAACCTTTTCCTTTTTATGGTTCGCCGGGATGCCCCATTTTTTGCCTGGACTTTCTTTTTATGTCTAGCGGGTCTCTTTTATGCGAAGTATTTTTTTGACTACGTCTGCGTTCACAGGGGATGTAAAATCTTCGCCATCCATAGTTGAAAGTAGTAAGGCTCCACTAGAGAAAACCTTTCTGACTACATACGACCCTTCGTAGTTTGGAGTCCATTTGCCCCTGTGATCTGTCTGAGGAGGAAGGATCCTTTTCAAAACCAATTCACCTGTCTAAAAACTCCGAGGACGCACTTTCTGGTCAAAGGCGTGCTTCATCCTGCTCTAATACAACCGACCATGTGCAATGGCTGCCAAACTCTTTTCCTCAATAAGGTTCAACTGATCCAATCTGGAGCGCACCCATTCAGCTTCGTCAAGCTTTGCATCTGCCAGAACTCTCAAAGACGGAATCTCGACCTCTAGGGGTAAAACTGCTTCCATACCATACACCAATGAGAAAGGGGTTGCCCCAGTTGACGTACGCACTAAAGTATGGTAACCATGCAGGGCATAAGGTAGCATCTCATGCCAGTCTTTATATGTTACCACCATTTTCTGCACAATCTTCTTGATATTCTTATTTGCTGCCTCAACAGCCCTATTCATCTTCGGACAATAAGGAGAGGAATTGTGATGCTCGATCTTGAAACTCTGACATAGTTCCTTCATCATCTTGTTGTTCAAATTCGAGCCATTATCAGTAATGATTCTCTCCGGGACACCATAACGACAGATGATATCCTTCTTTATAAACCGGGCTACCACTTGCTTGGTAACGTTGGCGTACGAGGCTGCCTCCACCCACTTTGTGAAATAGTCAATGGCAACCAAAATGAAACGATGCCCATTGGAAGCAGTGGGCTCAATCTTTCCAATCATATCTATGCCCCACATTGCAAAAGGCCAAGGAGATGACAACACATTTAGAGGCGTAGGCGGTACATGCATCTTATCTGCATAAATCTGGCATTTATGGCACTTTCGGGCGTACTTGAAACAATCAGACTCCATAGTCATCCAGTAATATCCTGCTCTCAACAACTTTCTAGCCATGGTGTGTCCACTAGAATGAGTACCGAAAGAACCCCCGTGAACTTCTTCCATCAACAAACCTGCCTCGTGTTCATCAACACAACGTAGCAAGACCATATCGAAGTTCCTCTTATATAACACATCATCCTTGTTCAGAAAGAAGTTTCCTGCCAACCTTCTCAGAGTCTTCTTATCCTTGGTGGAGGCACCCTCTGGATACTCCTGTCTTTTCAGGAAAACCTTAATATCATGATACCATGGTTTGCCATCTGACACATCTTCAATTGCAAACACAAAAGCTGGTCTATCCAGGCGCATGATTCTAATCGACGGAGTTCATTCCAACGGTTCACCTTATACATGGATGCCAATGTCGCTAACGCATCAGCCATCTGATTCTCAGCTCGGGGCACATGATGAAAATCCACCCTGTCAAAGAAAGGTAACAACCTTCTGGCATAGTTGTTGTAAGGCACCAAATTCGCCTGACGAGTCTCCCATTCTCCTGTAATCTGATTAACTACCAACGCGGAATCACCATAGACATCGAGGTTCTTGATTCTCAAATCAATCGCTTCTTCTAACCCCATGATGCACGCTTCATACTCCGCCTCGTTGTTGGTACACACGAATGCTAACCGGGCAGTGAAAGGTATATGAGAACCCTTCGGGGTCGTAATGATTGCCCCAATTCCATTACCATATGAGTTGACAGCCCCATCAAAAATCATCTTCCATTGAGACCCAATCTCAGGTCCTTCATCAGGCAGAGGCTCTTCACAATCTTTCATTTTCAGAAACATAACATGCTCGTCTGGAAACTCAAACTTCATCGGCTGATAATCCTCGACCGGCTGTTCAACAAGGTATTCTGACAGAACACTTCCCTTAATGGCCTTCTAGGAAACATACTGAATATCGTACTCTGTCAAAACCATCTGCCAACGGGCTATCCTTCCAGAAAGTGCTTGCTTCTCAAATACGTACTTAATCGGATCCATCTTCGAAATCAACAAGGTTGTGTGGTTTAACATATACTGCCTTAGGCGCTTGGCTGCCCAAGCGAGTGCACAACATGTCTTTTCCAACATAGAGTATCTTGATTCGCAATCAGTGAACTTCTTACTCAGGTAGTAAATGGCGTGCTCCTTCCTACCTGTCTCGTCGTGTTGACCGAGCACACAACCCATCGAATTCTCAAGAACCGTAAGGTACATAATCAATGGTCTCCCAGACACCGGTGGCATAAGGACTGGAGGCTCCTGCAAATATGTCTTTATCCTTTCAAACGCCTCTCGATAATTTTCATTCCACCTGACCTCTTGATCCTTTCTTAGCAACTTGAAAATTGGTTCACACATGGCTGTCAGATGAGAGATGAACCTAGCAATGTAATTCAACCTCCCCAAGAAACCACGAACCTCTTTCTCTGTTCTTGGCTCAGGCATCTCCTGTATGGCTCTTATCTTTGCAGGATCAACCTTGATACCTCTTTCACTAACAATGAATCCCAGCAATTTACCAGACCTCACGCCGAAAGTGCACTTGTTCGGATTCAATCTCAATCTGAACTTCCTCAACCTTTCAAACAACTTCTGGAGGTTTACCAAGTGTTCTTCCTCTGTTTGTGACTTCGCAATCATGTCATCAACATAGACTTCAATCTCCTTGTGAATCATATCATGAAAGAGAGTCACCATTGCCCGCTGATAGGTTGCCCCAGCATTCTTCAATCCAAAGGGCATTACCTTGTAGAAAAATGTTCCCCACGGTGTTATGAACGTAGTCTTCTCCATGTCCTCTGGGGCCATTTTGATTTGGTTATACCCAGAGAAGCCATCCATGAAGGAAAACACAGAATATTGAGCAGTATTGTCTACTAACACGTCAATGTGAGGGAGCGGGAAATCATCCTTCGGGCTCGCCCTATTCAAATCTCGGTAGGTACAGGTACAATATTAGCAACCCATGGAGGATAATTTGTCACAGCAAGAAATCCGACGTCCAACTATTTCTGGACCTCTTCCTTGATCTTGACAGCCATATCTGGTTTCGTCCTTCTCAGTTTCTGCTTGACTGGAGTACAACCCTCTTTAAGCGGCAGTCTGTGTGAAACAATGTCAGTGTCAAGCCCGGGCATGTCTTGGTAAGACCAGGCGAAGATATCCACATACTCTCGAAGTAACTCAACCAATCTTCTCTTAACAGTGTCTTCCAAAGCAGCCCCAACCCTTACTTCTCGTTTAACATCCTCGGTTCCCAGATTAACAGTCTCAACTTCCTCCTGATGAGGTAGAATAACCTTTTCCTCTTGTTTCAGTAGCCTGGCTAATTCTTCTGGTAAGTCACAGTCTTCGTCAGTCTCTTCTTCGGCTTGATAGATGGGATTGTCGAAGTCATATCGAGCCATAGCTAAGTCATGGGTGGACTCTGAACAAAGGAACCTGCATGATGGATGTTTTATGTTTATTATGAGTGCAACAAACAAGAAAACACATTTCCATTTTGATGTGGGTTAATGCAAAAAGTAAAAACAGAAAGACAGGGATCAAAATATTTGAATGAAAAAACGTCCTTTATTGATGATAAAAATAGCAAATAAAACATCCAAGCCCTACAAATAAATATCACTACGTCTTGGGCAGAACGTAGGATTCAACATAACAGAAAACAAAAGTAAATTACTCCGGGCGCGTCACTTGGATGACTTTCTCGGAGGACCAGTTGCCTAAACTCTGACCAGGGGTGCAGGGACGGATCCACTCATCCATGTCACAGTCACTATCTCCTTCATCCTCAATAGCATTGACTCTGTCGAAGAAAACATCGGCACTGGTGAAACGGACTAGACCATAGAACTTGGGAGGCTCTTCAGAACGCCTAGGTGGCTTGTAACCCAGTCCATGAGTATCTTGCTTTCTTTGAACATCAATGACACTGCCCCACTTCTGAGAACCACCAGCTTCAACTATAGCGCGCGCCTCTTTGAAAGAGGACATTGGAACTTCTGGTTGTCTGGCGACTTCAGGTTGGGCAACCACCTCAAGCTGACTGACCGCCTTTGGGGGTTCCTCGGGAATCTTCACAGCTTCAAAGGCCTGGCACAAAGTTTCCTGTATCTCACCATCTACCTCTACATACTTGAATGTCGATAGGTGACTCACCATGATATCTTCTTCACCACAAACAGTCACAACGTGGCCATCCACCATATACTCCAACTTCTGGTGCAGCGTAGAAGTTACTGCCCCGGCACCATGGATCCAAGGGCGACCCAACAAACAACTATAGGCAGGCTGAATATCCATTATGTAAAAGGTGGTGTTGAAAATCTCAGGACCCACCTTGATTGGCAGAACTAACTCTCCAAACACTGACCTCTTAGAGCCATCAAAAGCACGTACCACCAAGTCACTTGGTGTACAAATCAACCCACGAGTATCCAATTTCATCAAAGCCTTCTTCGGTAACACATTCAAAGACGACCCAGTATCAACTAACACATGCGACATTAAAGAACCACGACATTCCACTGAAATATGCAGAGCGTTGTTGTGATTCCTCCCAGCCGGAGTCACATCCAAATTGGTGAAACCCAAACCATTACCAGCATTCACATGAGCCACAACCCCTTCTAACTGATTGACAGATATTTCCTGCGGTACATAAGCCATATTCAAAACCTTCAGCAATGCATTTCGGTGTGCCTCAGAGCACAACAGTAAGGATAGAATGGAAATCTTCGATGGAGTTTGGTGAAGTTGATCAACAATCTTGTAATCACTTTTTCTGATCAACCTCATAAACTCTTCTACGTCTTCTGAGAAAGTATCCCCAACCTGCTTTGTCATAGAATTATTTGCTTCTTGTCTCTGTGCAGACTCATCCATCATTTGTTTACCTTTGTCTTGTCTTGAACTGCCAGCTTGAACCTCAGACGGAATAAAGACTCTACCACTCCTAGTGATAGCCCCTGCTTCAACAAGATTTTCAACCCCTGAATTCACAGCTGATATCTCTTCCAACTCCTGCTTCTTACCATTAACAAACACCTCGACCCCATAATTCCATGGGATGGCCTTGGTACTCTCATACGGGACTGGTCCAGGAACAGTGATAGTGACCGGCGCTGGCCTCGCCGGCGCTGATATAGTTATTGTCTTGAATAGAATTGTTATTGTGGCAACATCAATCTCTCTGTCAGTAACTTTATTCTACCTACAACCCCTGTCAAACTGCAATATTCCTTCGCTGATCATTCTCTGAATACCTGCTTTCAATGAATCACAACCGCCTGGCTGCGACACACATCCTACACAACCTTCATCACAACCTGGAAATACCCCTCCCTTCAACAGTCTTTCCTTCACCACACCCAAGGGAGTTTGAACTTCGTTCACATCTGAAATCAAACTCAAGTCTTCACAGTCTTTAATAATAGCATTGACCCTCGGCTCACCGTGATTCGGCATCGGGTTCTGATTCACGTTTGGAACATCATTGGAGAAATTGATGGCTTTGGAATCCACCAAATCCTGAGCCTTATGCTTAAAAGCTTTACAGTTCTCAATATGATGTCCGGGTGCCCCAGAATGAAACTCACAGTGGGCGTTGGCGTCATAGCCAGGAGGTGGATTACCAGTAGGTGGAGCCAATGTTCTCGTCTGAATTAACTGTAGCTTTAACAAGTACTGAAATAACTGAGCGTAGGGAAGAGGTGGAGTGTCAAAATGCCTATCCCGCCTATTCAGAGGCTACGATCGGCGAGGAGCCTGATTTTGTTGTTGAGACACTGCTGGCTGCTGAGGTGCTGCTGGGATGGTTCAGAAGCCACCTGCTGATTGAAGTTCTGACGAGGTCCTTCTCTACCACGATATGATGACACAGAGTTTGTATCTCCCTCCCTCTTCTTGTAACCACTGGCATAAGGCTTCTTACTTCCTCCAGATGAGGACCCATCACCGCCTGATATTTTTCCCGCCTTAATTCCGCTTTCCACCATCTCTCCTACTAAGATCAAATCAGCAAACTTTCCAGTCATACACGGTACCAGCTTTTCATAGTAATGACCCTGCAGGGTGGCCATAAACATAGTTATCATTTCACGTTCCAACATGGGAGGCTGAACCCTCGCTGCCAGTTCACGCCACCTCTGGGCGTACTCTTTGAAACTCTCATTGTTCTTCTACGACAGATTCTACAACTGTGTTCTGTTCGGAGCCATGTCAGTGTTATATTGATAGTGTCTAATAAATGCCCCTGCTAGATCTCTCCAACTATGCACATCCTTCCTCTCTAGTTGCATGTACCACTCCAGGGATGCCCCAGATAGGCTATCTTGGAAGCAATGCATCATCAGCTTCTCATTCTTCGCATGCGCAGCCATTTTACTCGCGTATGCCCTCACGTGGGTCCTTGGGCAAGTCATACCATTATACTTCTCAAAAGTATGAGTCTGAAACTTGTGCGGAATAACAATGCCTGGAACCAACCCCAAATCCTCTAGATCCATACCCAAAGCATCCTGATTCACAACACCCCTTAGCTGTTCCTCAATCAACCGGAACCTCTGATCATTGTCAATCTGGGGACCAGCATCCCCACTTGGCAGAGAAAATGCATCATCTTGAACATCATCATACTGACGGCCATGAATTGCGCCAGCACCATTACCTCCTCCTACTGCAGTAGGAATCACAACATTTTCTCCTCCGCCCGGAGGAATCACAACACCAGCAACATGAATACTTCCGCCCGGAGGGCCATTCTGAACATTATTACCAGTAACACCAGTATGAATGACACCGTCCTCATCAACCCTTGCAATCAGTGGCTGAACGAGAGTCCTCAACTGCTCTTGGCCTTGAGCGACACCTTGCATTAATTCCATGAATTGGTTCATGCGAGTCCGCATCTCAGTTATCTCATTTTGTAGCTGATCCATGAATCTCTTCTGATTTTGTCTGGTAGAATACCAATGAATGTGCTGATATGCAATCCTGAGATTAGAACAAGATAAGAAAACCGGAGATAAACACCTGTCATGCAAAATGATTATGCAAAATGATTATGAATATACAAATGCAAATGAACATGTTTGAATATCCGCAGGGCGATCCACCCCTTGATTCTAGTTTAACAACAATATAGAATGGAACTTCTGCTCATATATTAAGAAAACCAGAGGAAAACCAAATGTCAACAATCGCAAATCCAAGATAACAAGTCTGAATATAATAATCAAAGATTCCAACCAACAAGCCTGGCGGTGGTCCAAATAATGAAAGAAAAAAGAAAACTATGGCATATCATCAAAGTCTACAAGTGTCAATCCCCCCCATCCATTATGCTTCGTGCTCCAGTCTTGAATTTCTTTGAACAACTTTCTGGTGTCGGGATGCTTCGGTCTCTGAATTAGTTCTTGAATGAGAACGTCTCTCCTATGCATGATCCCTTCCAAGTATCGGCAATGTAACTCCCAAGCGTCTTCTCCAGAAACAACACCCATGCTAGGTCCCTCATGTCTAGATTTCTTCACTTCAGCTTGGACCTTCAATTCCTCCATGGAGGCTATGGCTTCATTGAGTCGACCCTCGACTGCTTGTCTCTGGAATACCCCTGATAGGATCTCAGCGTCTTTCTTCTTGAGTTGCGACTTCAATTGATCAATCTGAGCTAGATAACTGTCTTCTTTTTGCTTATTCTCAGCCATTGCAGTTTCTCGGTGAGCATTGAACCTGTGAATTTTTAACAAAGCCTTGTCCAATTCCTCCTTCTTTGACTCGAGAACCTTACTGATACCGTCTAGAGCTTGTTTCATCCTTTGTCTGGATGTGACCATGTCAGCTAGCTCCTTTTCTGCCTTAGTGAGAAGCTCTGTCTTCAACTTGGCGATATGAACAGCTTCACCCCGCTCATGTTTCAACTGATAAATCTCTCTTAGCAGCTCACTGTTTTCTTCTCGCAGCTTTTCTTTTTCAGCCTACAACTTATTAAACTTCTCTATCTCAACTGTGGTATAAGGCTCAATCAGCAAGGGGTAAGATGGTGGTTCTACCGGGAAGGGAAGAAGCTCATCTTCTGCTCTCTTCTTAATCCACTCTTTATAGGAAGGGAAAGCCCGGTTGTTACATTTCCCGAATGAATTTTTTCCCTTCTTGATCACCTGCTTCCAAGCATTCACAATCTTCCTTATCATCTCTTGATCCTCAGTACCATTAAAGAATAAGGACTCTTTGACATCTCGCTCTTCAGGTGGACCTTTCAAAGGATAACCAAACTGCCTGATAACAAGGGAAGGATTATAGTTAATTCCACCTCTTCTCCCTATCAAGGGTACATTAGGGAATTCTCCGCACTTGCAAATAATCTCTATTCCTAGCAAGTCACGGTTGAACCAGACAATGTTGTCAGCAGTCAAGCCCATTAACCTCTTTGACCACTTCAGAGAATCTTTCGTATCAACAAAGGCGCCAGTTTCGGGGAGATGGCTCAGAAACCAAGTAGATAAGAGTAGTGGACAACAACTCACAGTTTTTCCCCGCCTATTTTCATTCTTGTAGTGGACTGAGTGATACACATCACCTAGCAAAGTAGGTATAGGATTCTTTGAAATAAAGATTCTGACAGCATGCATATCCACCAGATCAGGAACATTGGGAAACAGGACAATCCCATAGATGCACATAGCTAGAATAGCTTGGAAAGCAGTCCAATTCTTCTCTTTAACATGTATGCAAGCTTGATCAAACAAGAACTTCAATAAGAAACCCTTAGCTCCTTGTTTTTCCTAAATATTACTGCTCAGAACGGATTCACCAATATGAAGAGCAATAGCCATTTCTTTTATCCCGGGGTGTTCTTCAGAAAAGAATACTATGTCATGCCTGATGGGGATTCCCAAAATAAATGAGAACTCCTCCAATGTTGGGGCCAAGATGTAGTCTGGGAAAGTGAAGCAACGCAAAGACGGATCATAAAACTGAAGAAGTGTATGAATGGCATCCTTCTCATACTTGGAGATATTGTAGACAAACTTCAGAAGTCTCCCATACCCTCCACTGAACTCTGTACGAACTCCGGGACCAGCCATACTAATCAGCTTGTGAATCAACGTCAAGGTCGGATCTGGGAACGAATAGGCAACAGTCTTCTTTCTCTGGACATCCATGCCAAGGTAACCTCAGAAAATCGGAATCAAGAGTAAGATGCAAGCCCTGAAAAATGTCAAACATGTCAGAATGCAAGAAAAATGATATGCTCATGCAAACATGGGATCAAGGCAACACTGCTGGATGTGCTGTGCTGTTAACTGAACGAGAACCACAACCCAGAAAACCAGAATTCCAAAATACCGAACCACTGAGATAACCAGGAACCCAGATAATCAAACATTGATGAGAAATCCAGAAAAACTAGGTAGGTTGAAGGTTTCGGTTACCTGCAAACCTGCAAACGCCCATCCCCTCTCACGTGTGGGTACTAGGATGTTCAGTATCCCGGGCTCTCAGGTCGAGAAATGATGATACGTTCACCATTTCTGGTTTGGCATCATCATCAATCGAGGAGGCCTCAACTGATTCTCCAAAACGGAAGGTCCTCAGCTTTTGGCACTGAGGTCGAGAAACAATAGTACATTCATCCCTCGGGGTACAGTACTATCGTCAATCGAGGAGTGCCTCCACTGATTCTCTTCAAAAGATAGGGGCCATCCTATGGAAGTTCCAAAGTGGGCCCTCGGGTGCGAATGGGTTTGCCACAGCATGTGGTCTGCCACTGCCACCACTAAAGAGGGCTGTTTCCACTAAGGTCCTTGATGATCGGTCACCAGAGTCGACAGCTCTCTAGATCGACATCCTAACATGCGCAAGACACACACGTCAAAATGCGTCCCAAGATAGCCTCGTCTGGTTGTGAATTTCGTGAACACACAAACGTACCAAGCGGGCACGTAGGTCCCACTACTCTCCACTCTAGTCCTAGGGTGTACTCAAGCCTGGGTATTGGGCTTATCTCTCAGAACAACCCAACCTGTAAAACAGAAACAGCCAGCACAACACAGCAATATCCAGTATGACAGTAATAAAAATGAAATGCAATGCAGAAAATACGGTAAAAATAAAATACAACAACACAGCAAAGCAAACACAAAGACACCCCAAAGAGAACAAAGACAAGCAAGCGCTAGGATTGACTCGCTTAGGGATGGACCAGCATAGGTCAACCAGAGTCCCCAGCAGAGTCGCCAGCTGTCGCTCCCAGGATTTTCATCCAGGTACAAACGCGAGAGTGGCGTGGAAAAACAGAGTCACCAGCCGTGTAAATTTATCCCAAGAGGGGGAAAGGGAACACCGCATAAACCTGAGGAAGAGGGAAAGGGAATGGTCATCGCAACCATAACTTGGGTTCGGGAGTCGGTTACGCGAGGGGAAGGTGCTAGCACCCCACGTGTCCATCGTACTCGATGGGATCCACGCTTGTTGTCTAATCTAAGGGTGAGTTATCATATCATCTAGGGCTGTATTAAGACGGGGAAGGGAAAGACTAAGACATACTCGGTAGGACGTCAACGTCCTAGGCCTACGTACCCCCCTTGTGCAATGGGGAATTCAGAGTCAACGTAGTTCGGACCAAGTTCTTTTTGTGTTTTTTATGAGCGACGTTAAGTTCGCGTCTGGCAGTTAGGGTCGATGCCTGTTTGCGACTCAGACGGAAAGTAACGTGCCCTTTTTGAAAATAGCCTTTAGTTTGACAATCCCGAAGGACAAAAAGGTTTGAAGTTTGTTTGTATTTTTTAGGACAGAAGTGGCTTGAGTTAGTTCATAACTTGCATTGCACCAAAGTCTAGGGCACGGGGGCGAATACTTAACGCATCGCCCCAAGACATGACGCTCGCTAAGCACTCTAGAAAGATGAGAGGAATCCCCTCATTTCTCATTCCCCACGCTTAAGGCTCGTGCGCAATACACTTTATCCTTATTAAGTGTTTTCAAGAAGTTCTGAGATGAGAAGAGAGAAGACACAAAGGAAACTCTAAAGGGAAACTAAGAGTCCTAATGTTATCATGCATGGGTGTCCTATGGTTAGTGAGGTTTGACGACAACCTAAACCTAAAGAAAAGAAAAGATGAGAGACAGAAAGAGTGAGAGTGGACATGGAAAACTATCCACACCCTCAAAGAACTTACCTCAGCCCCTGCATAAGAGGTTAGCACAAAACAGACACAAGTAATATTAAGGCAAATGAAAACCAAACAATGACATATAATAGTGATTAAATGACCTATAACAATCCAAAACATGAATTAAGAAGTTAAAGACACAATCCCAAAGAGTGGCACAAGTGATCAGACATGATCCAGGTCGTGCATACAAGAAAACCTCAAACAAAGAGCAACCACATAATTAGAGAAACAACTTCTAAAATTTCCAAATTAATTACCAACACTTCTCAACCAGAAACAAACAACATATCAAAAACTCCTGCAAAAATTCAAAATATAAGTCACTCAAACAATTATGCAAAGTCAGATGAGAAACATGACTCAAGATGCAAAAGGGAATGACTAAAATGCAATATGAAATGATTTAAAAAATGATAGAAAAATATTTTAATGCAATTCAATGTATTGATAAAAAAATGTAAAAAGAATGAGTGCAAAAAGTTTTGTATGCTATGAGAACAAAATTATACAAGTTAGGTATGCATGATATGAATAATTCAAGAAGAAAATAAACAAATAACTATTTCAGATGATAAAAATAAAGTAAAAATAAAAAATAAAATTTGGTAAAATTTTATAAAATTATAAATATGATGCATGAATTTTTTGGTAATTTTTTAGTGCAAAAAACTATTTTTAATAATTAAAAATGAAAATGTAATAAATTGATAAAAATAAAAATATGAAATGAGCATGGGGGGTGCGTTTAGTAAGCAAGACACGTTGAAATGATAATGGGCTGGAGAATGTGGGGTGCGAATAACAAGGCCCTGATCAAAAAGTCCATCAACGAAATAAAATAAAATAAAAAGAAGTATACATGGGCTCTAGTCAGCCAGTTGACCTAATGCTCGCCATTGGATCCATCTGACGCGTAGCATTCAGTCAAACAAAACACAAGTCACAATGATGAGAGGCATGGATCAAAGGTACACCACAACAATACAACACGCGCACACAACAAACCCATCAGCATACAATACACCCCCACGTGCACGGCACATGTTCTTTTTAATGTGCTGGCATTATCTTGTCCACACGATCCATCAGACGCGCAAGGTTAAGTCAACATTTCCAAAAGTAAACGTGATGAGGGAACATGATTGAAGGCTCACCATAATAAGCATGGAAACACACACACACGATCATTAAATAAAAATCAGAAAAAAAATAAAACTTAAAACGCGTGGCAGCATGAGGGCCACACGATCAACCACATCAACGGCTGAGGACTCGTCTTCTACCTCCAGCCTCTCCCTTCACCGGAACCCTCACCAGCCGCCGGAGCTAGGGTTCCGGCCACCGTCCACGGCCACCTGCAACCTAAAAGAACCCAGAAAATGCAAAGGGGTACACCATTCTGACCAGAATTTCGTCAGGATCTCAAATATCTCATCAAAAATCACAAACAATGCAAGAGTAGTGAGATTCGAACGAAATAATGTTAGGGTTCAAAACTTTAAACACACGCAGCAATCAAACCACACGTCCAATCTCAAAAATAACTATATCAAAATGATCCATGGATGCCACACAACATTATGCGTATTAAAAAGGAGAGTTTTATGATCATAAAAAACATCACTAACCTGAGGTGGTGCAACACGTATCTTCACTGTTAGCTTCAAAGGATGATTGGTTTGTGCTCTGTGGATCCCCAGAATGAAGTTTGTGGAAGAATTTTGTGAAGAAACCTTGTGAATTGTGAGATACGAATAATCCAAGTTTTTAGGGTTCAAGCTTCTTTTCTCCTTGAAATCACGTGTTCTCTTTTCCAACCCTAGCATGAGTAAGTTTAAATAGGCTAGGTTAAACCACTGATAATGATTTGGGCCTTGGTAATTCTCCACTTAATGAGTTTTGGGAAAATTTGGAAATTTGAATAATGTGAGATACACCCTCCTCCATGCATATGCATGGATATCCAAGTATTTCATGATGGATCACTTACTCAACAATTGCTAATCACGCCTAAATTGAAATTGGGCCTTGAGATGCCTTGGTTCATGAGTTTTAGATAATTTGGCAATTTTGCATAATGGAGAATAAGTGATGAATAAACCATGAAACTACTTGATTTAAACGCCAAAAATGCTCCTTATGGATTGTACTTTGATCTTAGAATGTGCCTTGAAGCAATGGAATTAATTATAGGTCACTATGTCCCAAAATGCAAAAGTTGTGAAAATGGAACCCTAAAAACCACTTTGCCTTATTTTGGTCATAACTTGAGTTTCACAAATGATATGGAGACCCACTAGTACTTGTTGGAAAGGGGAGAAAAAGATCTTCAACTTTCATGTTTGAGGAAAATTCATTTGAAGCTTTCTTGAAGGTGAAAGTCAAGTTGAATGTAGTGTAAGAACTTGCCTAAAAAGGAAACTTTCAAATTCTAGGTCATTTCCATATTTAGTAACTTTTGTACCAACCCTTGATTCTTGATAAATGGTATGAAACTTGACCCTTGAAGACCATATGAGGATGTGAGACCTTGAAAACCCTGGAGAGAACCTCAAAATTCCACAGTTGACTTCCCCTCTCACTGTTGACTTTTACCTAATTCACCTTATTCCTAATCCATTGGCCAATTGAACTTCTCCTGAACCAAACTGATGGACAATCTTCCATTCCTAGATGCTTAGGGACCCAAGGAATACCATGGAATCAAGTCTTGCCCAAAAAATCAGAAATAAACTGACTTTATAGCAAACCCTAATCTCGGTACCCTCAGTCTAGGAGGAAATAACACAGTCTCCAAATCCAAATTCCTCTGAATATGATGTGTATCCTCTCCAACAAAGATAAGATATGCCATTTGGTGATGATAAAAACCCAAGAAGCTTGCCCATTGGAGCAATAAACCCAAGAATCTCAAAACCCTAATTTCTGCACTGGTTAGGAGAAAGTGATCCACTTGAACTTTCTTGGACAATACAAGGACTCTTGCTTGAGGAACATCTTCTCCTCTTGAACTTGCCTCTGGCACCTTGACCCCATGCTAAGAACCAATGATATGCACACATGATAATGCAAAAATGAAATGAAACATAAGCCAGTTAGTACTAAAGTAAGGAGGGCAAATTTTGGGGTGCTACAATGGCCAAGAAAACTCACTTCCTTCAACCAAAACTCGTACTAAGAAAGTTTAGCATACAACTGCTTCTCTTTCAACACAGATAACACAATTTTTAAATGCTCAGCATTATCTTCTTCACTCTTCGAATAGATCAAAATATCGTCAATGAACATAACCACAAACTTGTCCAAATAAGGATGGAAAATCATGTTCATGTACTCCATAAATACACCTGGTGCATTAGTCACACCAACGGAATACTCATAATGTCCATACCTTGTTCTAAAAGCAGTCTTCTGAATATCTTCGGCCTTCACACGAATCTGATGATACCCAGATCTCAAATCTATCTTACTAAACACACTTGCAACAACCAACTGATCCATTAAATCATTAATTCTCGGAAGTGGATACTTGTTCTTGATAATCACTTTGTTCAATTGTCTATAATCCACACAAAGCCTCCTAGAACCCTCTTTCTTCTTAACCAACAAAACTGGTGCACCCCACGGTGACACACTTGGGCGAATAAACCTCTTCTCAAGCAAATCTTCAAGTTGACTCTTCGACTCTTTAAATTCCGATGCGGACACACGATATGGAGCCATCGATACTGGACTAGTTCCAGGAACTAATTCGATTGAAAACTCCACCCCATGTTTCGGCGGTAAATCACTTATCTCATTAAGAAAAACTTCCAGAAAATTACAAACAATTGGAAAAGCACCAACTGCTCCTCTTTCACCAATACCCAAAGTTGCCATCAACATAAACATCTCGACACCATCTTGCACCGACTCGTTCACTTGCTTAGCACACATAAACAAGTCTCCTTCATTCTCAGGTTCAAGAAAATTAACCGTCTTATCACAACAACCTGTAAGCACTTGGCTTAACTCCAAATAATTCATTGCACACACCATCTAAGCTCGTAAGATAAGTCTATTCCATCCAACACGGTCCCGTCTACTATCAACAAGAGATTAAGGGTGATCAGTCCCTTAATTTGTCAATAGACAGTCGACAATCACGATGTGGCATAAACCATCTTTACCAAACTTTAATACCATTCAACAACACACTGAGCCACCGCTCCACACTCGAAGCATCTTGGAGGAGCACAAGCTTCTCCCCCACTTGTTTCAATCTCACTCCTACGGACAAAGGTTAGAAAAACAAACGAGTACCGACAGTGTTTTCACACACATGTTGCATACTAGGGGACAAACAACATTAGACAACTTGGCCGGATGGACCAACCAGGCTCTGATACCACTAATGTAACACCCTTCTAAACCCCGCGGAATAAATATAAATAAATCAGAGAAATTATCATGCATTTCACAAAAGGGTGTCACATATAATTTCAAATCATTACAAACACCTGTCATGCTCATTAACACTTAAGTAATTTCATGCTTTTCAAAAATTTCTCTCAGCATGTAGCAGCGGATTCCAAATAATCATAATAGACATAAAGAGAGTTACATGCTCATCATATTAATAAACGAAACTTGGGCATAAAATCCAACTTCATACAAACCAAGTAAACATAAAGCATAAGGTAGAGTACATAGTGTATCTCTAAAACATAAAACAAACGATCTCAGTGTTACATGATCAGAGCACGACTCGACCCAACATAAATAAAGACACTAAACAGCTGCATCAGCGGCTACCTTGCACTACGAGCAAGTCTACTCCTTGTTACCTGAGCGATGTCGTATAAAACATCATTCCAATATAAGGGTGAGAATTCACATCAATATTGAAATTATAAGATAATGATTAATCTAAAGCATGTAAACATAAATACAAACAATCTCACACTTCAATATCCATCAACAAGTATCACTCAAGTAACTACACAATTCACCATTTTCCAATTCAACAAGTCACATACATACACATACTTCCATATAACAATCATATATGTGATACGACTCGATGCAAACTCAATGCAACTCATGCCATGTGGTACCAACACTTATTATTTTTCGGTTTTTACATTTAAACCGAGTTCGTCCCCTAGACCAATAACAAACAAAAGCCCGTCCCCTAGGCTTTCAAACCCCACTCTAGGTTTGGGACAAGTCACTAGCTCCCACGGAACTAGCAAGCATTGCCTCTTGCCACAAATGATGCGTATGCAATCAACAATCATATGCAATTAAGACCATTCCCTAATCTTAATATCATGCATATCTCAAATAATTCATCACACTTGAATTATCACACAATTGCACACACAAACACATTTCCAAAAATCATGGCATTCTTACTTCAAGCATCATCACCACAATTAGCAAATAATTCACAAGTATCAATACAATTCCATCTCAATTCACAAAACACAAATTACCGATTAAATATAGAATAATTAATCCATCACCAATAATTGAATCAATATTCAATAAATAGTCAATATTCAATACAAATCCAATACCTTAATAATTAGTCAATATTTAATAAATAATTCAATATTCAATTAAATAATCCAATATTCACTAATTAATTCAATTATTCAATAAATAATTCAATATTTAAAATTAATATTTCAATATTTAGTAAATATTCAATACTACTCAATATTAATAATTATTTCATATTTAATAATTAACCAATATTTTAATCCACGATCAATATTTTAATAAATAATCAAAATTTAATTAAATTTAATATTTAAATAAATAATCAATATCTAAATAAATAATTAATATTTAAATAAATAATAATTATTTAAATAAATAATCCATATTTAAAATTAAATAACCAATATTTAATAAATAATAAATAATTAAATAAATAATCAATTTAATATTCAATAAATAATTACTATTATAATAAACTACCAATATTTCAATAATTAGCTAATATTAAATAAATATTCAGTAATTATTTAAGGTTCACTAAATTTTCAATACTTAATCTAGATATTCAATATTTAATATAGTTACTTAATATTAAATATAATTCCATTGTCTAAATTCATTACTACAAGTATTAATAAATATTTAGTAATTTAAATAAATATTCTAATTAATAAAATTATTGATGCTACATTAAGAATTAATTAAAAAAATGATTCACATACACTCTAGCCATTTTTGCGCTACAATTTAATATTACATGTATTACTTATCATGCTTCCAATTAATAAAGTTCATTTCTAATAGTTGGTCTAGCTACAGTACTATGGTGAGTATGAGTCCAATATATTAATATCCCATTTTGTTAATTAATGTGAGACTCTCAAAAACATAGTACACAGTAACACCCAACAATTTGATCTTACCACCTTTTAACGGTCCAGATAATTCTACTAGATAACTAAACTATCTTACTTTGAAAAAAAATATGTGAGGGACAAAGTGTCAATTCAAGATGGTAGGTGGAGGCTTTAGTGTAAATCAAAAAGGATGGTGAAAGGTATCAGAGAAATCACAGTTGAGATTGAGATCTAATGATTAAGTAGTATATCTTCAACAATTACATACACATATGCCTAAACAATTTGAAGACAATCCGAGCAATTTAAAATGTCTGCTACAGTATCGAACAATAACAAGAAAAATGAATCCACAAAAATCATTCTCATTGCTACAGTACCAATATATATATATATATATATATATATATATATATTCCTACACTTCCAATTCTACTCCATAATTATTAATGGGTCTGTATACTATACCCAATATCAATTCCAAACACATAAAAATTAATGATTTTCAGAAATTAATATAAACATACTTAATTTCAATTTCATAGAAAAATTTTGGGGATTTTTTACTAACTTCATTTCTACCCAATAATCCCAATAATGAGAAAAAATCCACTCTTACTTTAAATTTCTTGATGACTTTAGGTCTGTCTCCTCTTCTACTCTTCCTCTTTTCTCTTCTCTTCCTCTACACTTTTCCTCTTCTAATTTTTCTGGTTTTATACTCTCTCTTTCCAACTCTTACTAACTCTCTTACTAAAACTTTACTATTCATTTAATAAAATGGATCTAACTCAACCATTATTTCCTTTTACTTCTAACACCCTACTCTAAGCCCATATAATTTCCAACAACTATAATATCATATAAAATAAAATAGATAAAATAGTTTACTAAATACTAACAATCTAATTAAAATAAATAATTAGATAAATTCCACAATTCAATTTATTTTCAAATAATAAATTAAATCATATGATTCAATTTCATCAATTAAATCAATTAATTCACATAAATTAAATAAACCAATTAATTTATATAAACTCAATAAATTATATAAATCAAACAATTCATATAAATTCACTAAATCAAGTAATTCACATAAATTAGATAAATCATATAAATCAATATTTAATAAAATCACTCAATAATTAATATAAATAATTAATTACTAAAAATTAGGGTGTTACAGAGATGACAAATTCTCTCTCTCAATCAACTTTAATCTTGGGCTTTGAACAAGACACTAAACTTTTTTTCCTCCCATAATATATGAGAAACTACGATTGCTATGATTTCCCAAGTCTCTTTAGGGGAATACGTAGGCATAAGATTGTGAAATCTTAGCGAGCACACAAATCAAAAATCTTAGGCCAAACACCTTCCCAAAAATAATGGAAAACCCGAAAACAACAAAAAAATTCTCTCAACCCTCTCAAAGAAGAAACTTTCTCAATAAATAGCAGATAAGCACAAGAAAGCATTTCAAATAGAAGAAATACATGCAAAATAAGGTTCCTATAGATTTTTATAGATACTCTCGGTGTTAATAGCTTCCCTTTGTATAACCAAACCCCGTTCTCCGATCTCTTAGCATTTGTTAAAGAAAACACTTGCGTGCAGGGTTAGTTTAAGATATTTTCCCCTTCCTTTCAAGCTTCATAGGATAAATACAAAAATAAGAAAGTAGCACCCAATCATGCGGTAGGTGATCGCGTCACCAAAAAATCGACGCTATAGAAAAATGGTGACTCTGCTGGGGAGTTTTAGGATTAAATTTCCTAAGAGGTTTAGGCCTTGCTTTGCATTTATTTTTCTACTATCTTACTTACTTTCTCATTTTTATATATCATATGATGTCATATTACTTGATATATTTGTTTAAATTACTGTTATCGGAGAATGCGATTAATATGCATGTGGTGAGTCCGAGAGAAAAATGAGATAAGTGGTGGCATATTCAGGGAGGCTTATAGGGAATGAGTCCCGACCAAGCTAACTTGAGAGTCCGTCGAATCAGTGGAGGTGCCCTTGTGGAATTATCAATATTGAACGAGCAAGTCGTGAAAGCATTGTTTTTTCCCATTAGGTACCCTTAAAATTGAGGGTTTGTAAACATTTAACCATTTGACCATTAGTTAGTGCGGTAACTATCGGGAATAGTTGATACGCGATACTACACTCAAAGGAGATTCATCTTGGGATATTACAGCTCTCATTAGTCAGTCGGTTTGCTGTTAATATCCTTAAGAGGGGTCAATGATTTTGGGAACCTTTATTAGAACCCGTTCTGCAGGTACAAAAATTGACCTTTAGTACACACCTTGGGGATGGGTAGATCCATGGCTCCATGCTCGTGATGATGAACCCTTAAACCCATGTTTTCAAATGTTTTTATTTGCCGCATTCATGCATCCATGCATTTCATTCATTAAAAAACTCTTTTTAACTAGAAAAAATCTTTTTCTAAAAGAACTAAAACAATAATTGCAAATATCAGAAGTTGCATTATAGATTTCGGTAGAAGAAAAACGCACAAGTACACCTTCAAGGTTCCAAAACTGGAAGACCTAAGGAAATTAGGAAAGATGATTACTAATCCCGAAGCTTTCAGAGCTAAGCACTGAGGACTGTTGTCTCTTTTGAAGGTCAACATGGTAGAAGGAGTCCTGTCTACATTGGTTCAGTTCTACGATCCAGTATACCACTGCTTCACTTTTCCAGACTATCAGCTCACACCCACATTGGAAGAGTACTCTCACCTGATTGATTTACCTATCACTGATCAAGATCCATTTTCTGGACTGGAAGAAATTCCAAAAGATCAAGGGAGGAAGCCAGGGTTTACCAGTTAAATTCCTGATGAAGAAAACCCTATACTTTGCCAATATAAGAAATATAACTGCTTTCGAGGATGTCTTTGTTATGCTCATATATGGATTATTCCTCTTTCCAAACATTGACAACTTTGTCGACACCAATGCTTTTAAGATATTATTAATTGGGAGCCCAGTCCCAACCTTGCTCGCGGATGCTTATCACTCTGTACACTTAAGGAATTTGTATAGTGGGGTGATAATCACATGTTGTGTACCATTACTCTAAAAATGGTTTATTTCCCACTTACCCAAGTCTGCTGCTTTTTGGGATCACAAGAGTGGTTTGCGATAGTCGTAGAAGATTATGTCTCTTACCAATTCTGACATAGATTGGTATAATCGGATCTATGACGGGATAAAAATCATCGACAAATGTGGAAGTTTCCCCAACATACTCCTCATTGGTACTAAGGGGGGAATCAATACCATCCAATTTTAGCTCGCCGTCAACTTGGATACCCGATGAAGAATGTACCACATAATATTCATCTGGAAGGTATTTTCTTCAAGGAAAGAGAAAATGACAGGGCACTAAAGAAATAAATAGTGCATGCCTGACAACATGTTCGTAGGAAGGGGAGAGAGTCCCTAGGAAGGTTGCATCTCTGCATAGCCTTACCTCCACTGGGTACAAACTAGGGCCATCAAACTGAAGATGCCTTACCCTCGTCAAGAAGTTTTTCCTTAAAGGAATATGTCCTTTATTTCATGCCTGATGTGGAAAAACTTCAGACCACTCTTAACAAAGTCCAACTTGAGAAGAACTCTTGGAAGAATAAGTACCAGATTATTAATTTGGAGTGCACCAAGATCCAATAACTATTAAAGGAAAAGGATGCTCTGATTGAGATATTGGAGCAACATGTTATAGAAAGTTAGGAGGAACGAAGAAATTTGCTCTCTCCTTTCACATGGCAGAGGATCATCGACCCAACAATGATTGAAAGGGCCCAATCAAAGAAAAGAAAAATTTAGGGACTAGCATTTGAGCTTTCCTCAGAGAAAAATCAAGATCCATAGGCCTAATTTTCCTTCTCGCACTTTGTAAAATACTGTACTTTTCCCTGTAAAATACTGCACTCTTTTGAGTTCAATAAAAAGGTTTCCACCACTGTATGATATTTACAACATGATTGTTAAAATTTCTTTTGAAAAACTAAAAACTAAAAACGATCATTCTCATTATTTGCATATTATTCATCATTCTCACATAACAAATCTTTTTCATTGAGTCACACACACGTGTCGCACTCTAGAGTCAAACTGTCTCATTCATAAAATATTCGAGCCAATCGACAAAAGAAAATGGACGATCTTGAAGAAGAGAACAAAGAGCTGAGAGAAGAAATCAACGCTCTGAAGGAGAGTTTGGAAAAACTCCACAACACGATGGAATCCTTGGCAGCAGCTCAGGATCAACAACCTCAAAGGACTGCAATCTCAGAGATTATATCTACCCCAGCGTTTGAGACACCTGGCAGTCATCCTCAGTACAACATGCCTAAAGGTTTTCCCTGGGGCATGCCTTTCAATTTTATATCTGAAGGATATATACCTCCGGCCACTAAAGACCCGAAAGTCGTAGCAAGAACTTTCGGACCTGAAGGTTACAAACTTCAGGTAAATGAAGATGCAAGGGTTACGACAGAAACTCCTGAAGGTTATAAACTTTAGGTCACTGAAGCACCAAGAGTTATCGCCGTAATGTCTATGCCACAACCGGTGGTACACACTATCCTGGAAGCACATATTCTGCAGGCCACTTTTGGCATAAAGGAAGAAGTATACGAAAGGATGAATGAATTCCAGGAACAGTTCTTGGAAATGCAGAAGGAATTGCATGCCATTCGTGGACAGGACTTGTTTGGTAAGGACGCCGCTGACCTCTGTTTGGTCCCTAATGTAAAGATACCGCACAAATTCAAAGTGCCTGACTTTAAAAAATACAAATGCAACTCTTGCCCTCAAAATCATTTGGTAATGTACGCTCGAAAAATGTCTACCCAGACAGAAAACCATCAGCTACTTATCCACTATTTCCAAGACAGTTAACCGGTGCCGCACTTAAATGGTACATGGGTCTAAACCGTACCAAGATCAGTACTTTCAGAGATCTTGGGGAAGCTTTTGTTCAGCAGTATAAATACAATTCGGACATGGCACCAGATAGGGACCAACTCAGAGCAATGTCCTAGAAAGATAAAGAAACCTTCAAGGAGTATGCTCAGAGATGGCGTGAGATCACTGCCTAGATCTGTCCTCCTCTCGAGGAAAAGGAAATGACAAATATCTTCCTGAAAACATTAAGCTCGTTTTATTAGGACCGAATGGTCGCCAATGCACCTAGTGACTTCACTGAAATGGTGAACATAGGGGTACGCCTTGAGGAAGAAGTCCGAGAAGGACAATTGGTCAAAGATGCAGAACCATCCAACACTACTAAAAGATACGGTAGTGTTTTCCAAAAGAAGAAAGAGCAGGATATCAATACTATCTCTCAGGGTAAGGAAAGACGAAGGTATCAACCTCAGTAGGTAGTAGTAGTAACTCCCGCTATCAACCCAGCGTCAGCTCTGACATATCAACCTCAGGTTGCTCATAGCCAACCAAACCAACAACAATATCAGCAAAGGCAGCAACAACCTCTTCAGCAGGCCCGCCCGCAGTATAATAATAACAATCGTACTACACGATCACCAGGGTTTGACCCTATACCAATGTTATATGTAGAGTTATTTCCACTTTTGTTGGGCAAAGGGCACGTTCAAACCAGGACTCCTCTTACAGTACCGGACAATCCAACTTTATGGTTCAAAGCTGATCAATCTTGCCCTTATCGTCAAGGAGGATCGGGGCATAAGATTGAGAATTTCCTCATATTTAAATCTGATGTAAAAAAGCTTGTAAAAAACGGGGTTTTAACTTTCAAAGATACGAATCCGAATGTTCAAACAAATCCGTTGCCGCAACATGAAAAAACTTCAGTAAACTTAATAGAAGAAGGATTTGGCCGCAATTATCAAATTCACGATGTACGCCTACTGGAAACAAATCTGGAGAAAATGTATTGCAGACAGAGCGGGTACGGCTATTTAACCTCTCACAACTATCACCAGTGTGATATGTGTTCTAGGAATAATCAAGGATGTGTCATTGTACAAGCGGCTCTTCAAGAGCAAATGGATCTAGGCTGGATTCAGGATCACAGGATTCGTGAAGTAAACATGGCCCATGCACATCCAAACATTGTTCAAAATCATGACATCCGTGCAATGAACGTCAATTTAGTGGCAATGCATTCAAGACAAAGTCAGTATTACAACTTTCCGCTGCACGACTACAGCGCCTGCCCGATTTGCTCAAAGGACAATCAGAGATGCTCTTTTGTACAAGAGGCCCTCCAGCGTCAAATGGATCTCGGATGGATCCAAGACTACTATGAAAGGAATGATCATCAGGTTAACATGGTTCAAATCTTCGACATTCGGTTAATGAATACCAGTCTAGTGGAATTGCATGCCAAGCAGGTTAGACTTGGTTTCATGTCTCCGCATGATTATCATGACTGCAAAGAATGCTCCAAAAATGATCAAGGTTATGCACTTGTACAAAGAACCCTTCATCATCTTTTGGACCACTGGTGGCTTCCAATCTACCAGGATGAAGACACGCATCAAGTTAGCATAACTAATGGAAATCCTGATAGACACCAAAGTTGTGATATCCGCTTACTAGAAACAGATCTGGTAAGATGCACTACATACAAAGTGGGTACGGTCGGGTACCACCTCATAATTATGAACGCTGTGGAATATGTTTGGAAAATAACCAAGGATGCTACCTCGTGCGATCAGCTCTCCAACATCAGTTAGACCGAAAGGAAACTCAACCATGCTTGAATTCTCAATCGATCAACATGGTACATGGTTGCCTCCCTGTTCAAAACAAGGACCGAGGATTACTAGACAAAAGCATTGTCACAATCTCCAATAAAAGAGAACCCGTCGATCATGGAATTACCAAGGATGTTTTCACCGTAATTCCTCTGTTCAATGAGTCAAAAATCCCTCTTGACAGTAGAAAAGTTTCTAACCTAGAGTTGATTGAGGTTGCTTATGATAGTCAAAAGACCCAAATAGCCCCTGTGGTCATCTACTTACCAGGACCAATACCGTACAAATCAGAAAAAGCTATCCCATACAAGTGCGGTGCAACTACAATAGAAGATGGAAAAGAAATTCCACTACCATCCGTTGTCAACATTGCTGATATCATTCGAGTCACCCGAAGTGGTCGAATCTTCAACAGAGGAGTTGAAGAACCT
Organism: Lathyrus tuberosus; assembly: GCA_022829125.1. Taxonomy (NCBI): domain Eukaryota; kingdom Viridiplantae; phylum Streptophyta; class Magnoliopsida; order Fabales; family Fabaceae; genus Lathyrus; species Lathyrus tuberosus. The sequence goes on from JALAZF010000048.1 coordinate 13,777,146, forward strand.
GCCAAAGAAAAGGAACCTCAAGCTGAAGTTTCTAATTAACCAATCGGTCAATCCAACAACACAGAACCTGTAAAGAATAACGATGAAATACTAAAGCTCATTCAGAAAAGAGAGTACAACATTATGGATCAATTGTTGCAAACTCCATCTCGGATCTCTGTGTTATCTCTCCTGCTCAGTTCAGAAGCTCTATAGAAAGTTTTAGAACAAGCCTTTGTAGATCAAGATGTGACAGTGGGTCAGTTCGATATCATTATCTCCAACATCACTTCCTGCAACAATTTGGGATTCAGTGATGAAGAACTTCCAAAGAAAGGCAAAAACCATAATATGGCACTCAATATCACAATCAATTGCCAGGATGATGCTTTAGCTAGCGTATTGGTATTCACAGGTTCATCCTTGAACGTCGTTCCAAGGTCAACTTTGGTACGACTATCTTTTCAAGGTACTCCGATGAGAGGCAGTGAGATCATCGTCAAAGCCTTTGACGGATCTAGGAAAACAATTATTGGCGAAGTCGATCTTCCTATAGCCATTGGTCCTCACACTTTCCAAGTCATTTTCCAGGTCATGGACATCCGAGTAGCATACGGCTATTTATTAGGAAGGCCTTGGATACACGAAGTCGGGGCAGTCACTTCAACACTTCACCAGAAGCTAAAGTTTGTCAAGAATGACAAGTTGGTCATAGTATGTGGAGAACAATCTTTAATCGTGAACAACCTATCATCATTCTCCAATTTAGAACCAGAGGAGGTTGTTGGAACTCAATTTCAAGCACTCTCGGTGAGCAATGATAATCACCAAGAAAGAGGAACGTCGATTTCCTCGTACAAAGATGCTCTCAAAGTAATAGGAAGTGGTGACATGAAAGGATGGGGACAGATTATAATTCCTGCTGATAACAAGATAAGAAAAGGTATCGGTTTCTCTCCAACATGTACCCAGAATACAAAGAAGGATGAAAGTTTTCGTCCCATTTAGGATTTCTTCCACAATGGAGGTTTCCTTCACCCGATATCTCAATAAGTCCACACCATCGAGGAGAACAACTCTTCTAATACAGATAAAGAGTGGAAATCCTATTTTAATGATGAAGGTTATGTATCTCAGGGAGAAACATACATGCCATTCTGCTCTCCAAAGCAAAGTCCCAGATATATACCAAGATCAGATGCCAGAATGATCTACGGAGATTGTGATCCCGAAGGATGTCGTGCTCCACCCAACTCATTAGAGGAAGACACTTTGATGAAAGGTAACTTTGATTATGATTTATATGATCCCACTGATGATTTTCCTATCTGGAAGCCTTACATGGAAGACTCGGGGCAAAAGAGTTAGCCGGATAATGCCTATCTGCTGAATGATCTTGGAAAGAATACGCCTGTTCACCCAAAGTCATGGAATCCTTACCCAGAACATTCCGGAAATGTCCAACACCACGTTGATGAATTTGCAAAGATCGCAGGACAAGAATTTATTAACTATGCATTTCCTGAGGTCAACGTCATTGAAGAAGATGACTCATCTATTCCCACAGAAACCTGGGATACCTTAGGGCAGCCAAGCGATAAGTATGACTTTTGAATAAAGTACACTGCTCCCAAAATCTCTCGCATCAGATATGAGAACATCCAGCCAACTAGATAGGGAGATCCTCTTGAGAGTGAAAATACCAGGGAATATGCAATAGAAGAGTCCTCTTATGATAACTCTTCGTGGGAAGAAGATTCTAATAATCCCACTCCACCAGAAGTCAGTGTCATTACCGAAGACAAACCGAGAAGGAAAGTACCAGACTTTGTGATCCATGGTGTAGCGTACGATTTTTGTTGGTGACGCGACTACCTTATCGCAATAGGGATTTCCTCACCTCAGTGGGAGGAACGTTGGGTGCTTCTTTTTTATTTCTTATTTTATCCTGTGAAGTTGGAAGAGAAAGGTAAAGGTGTCTAAAACTAACCTTGCACGCAATTGTTTAATTGAACAAATGCTTGACAGAGATTGGGGAGTCCGGGGTCAGGTTATACAATGGGGAGTTGTCAATTACCCATCCTATACATGGTTATCCATGAGATGATAGTTTTAGGTCCTACTTTGGTACTTGATTGTGTTTATCTGTGAAATGGGAAAGTTTGTCTTGGTGGGATGTCTGAGAGAGAGAGAGAGAGGGTATTTTTGTTGTTTTTTGGGTTTTCTGATGTTTTTGGTAAGGTCAGGGACCTAAGGTTTTTGATAAGTGTGCTCGCTAAGATTTCGCAATCTTATGCCTACGTATTCCTTGTTATGAAGTATAGGGAAATCAGAGCGATCGTAGTTCCTCCTATTCCAAGGAAGAAACAAATGTCTGGTGTCTTGTTCAAAGCCCAAGATTGAAGCTAAAAGGTTGTTTATTTGTGTCTTGTTCAAAGCCCAAGATTGAAGCTAAAAGGTTGTTTATTTGTGTCTTGTTCAAAGCCCAAGATTGAAGCTAAAAGGTTTTGATTTAGAGAGAATTTGTCATCTCTAAAGAGAAATATCTCATATGTTAATCACAGTTGTTTGGGTAACTGGTTTGAAAAGGAGAATTACTTCAACTGGAATGCATGGAGACCAGCAATGCCATAATTGCCTTTACAGGGTGATTTGTCCAGAAGGAGAAAACTTTAACTCAGTGTGAGCAATGCCATTTTTCCTTAGGAATTCATGCTAAAAGAGGGACATGGGCTTGGATGTTTGTATCCAGAGGCTTGCCACTTATAGCAATTAGATGAGGTTTTAACCAGGATAATGAGGGACTACAGCTTGGATGTTTGTATCAACAAGTGTGCCACTTACAGCAACTATCTAGGATTAAGGGTTTTGTTTTGATTAACTATTTTGGTATGTGATTATACAGAGAAGTATCTTCCTGCATAGATTTTGATTTCCTCTGAGGGGATGTTGATTTTTGTGTGCCTTGATCAAAGCCCAAGGCTGATGCTAAGAGGTTGATTGGATTCCACTGGGGAAATCATTATACAAAGCATAAGAGGAGGCTGAAAAAGGCTGACTCAACAAGAGAGTGTTTATTTGTGTCTTGTACAAAGCCCAAGATTGAGGCTGAAAGAGATTTGACTCTTTGGGGAAAGATTTTATCTGTCTTGTACAAAGCCCAAGATTGAGGCTAAAAAGATGACTCCACTAGGGAGGACATTTATATGTGTCTTGTACTAAGCCCAAGATTGAGGCTAAGTAATGATTGACTCGGTTGGAGAGTATATGTCTTGTACAACGCCCAAGATTGAGGCTAAAAGGTTATGACTATGTTTAGGGAGTGTTATTATATCTGTCTTGTACAAAGCCTAAGATTGAGGCTAAAAGAACCTGACTGACTCTACTGGAGAGATATTTAGGGGGTGTCTTGTACAAAGCCCAAGATTGAGGCTAAAAGTTGTGACTCAGCTGAGGAGTTATCATTATATCTGTCTTGTACAAAGCCCAAGATTGAGGCTTGAAAATTGCTGAGGAGTTATCTTTATACAAATCCTAAGAGGACGCTGACTTCTGCTGAGGATTATTGAAATCCAAAGACAGGTCCAAATTTGGGTAATTCAACTCTTGTTGGGGATTACAGAAAAGTTGAGATATCAGAGACCTTGAGGTTTTGATGAGGATTGTGACAGTAAATTGACCCTAGCTGGGTATTTAACTGAAGATATAACAGTAGGGTTTTTTCCTCTGGTGTTTTGTTAATGGTGAATTTACAGTAATTGATCCATGTTGGGGAAAATTAGAGTGAGGGTTTGAAGATTGAGTTATGAAACCTGTTGGTTTTAACTCTGCTTGGAGATTTGATCAGATGATTAGGGTTATTTCCTATTCTTTAAGGAAATGGTTTTCATTGAAATCCAAAGGGAAAATGAGACTGTCCAAGTCTACTGGTAGGGAGAGATTGGTTCTCAGTTGATGAATTATCTTTGTATTATGCCCAAGAGAAGGCTGATATGTTGAGGGATGAAGGTTAACCCTTAACTGGTCTAATGTTTTGACTCAAAAAGACTGCTCTAGCAAATGATGACTAGGTTATGTCCTATACCTTTAAGAGGTCTCTGGGTCCTTGTACTAAGCCCAAGAGGAGGCATGAGAACTTTTAAAAAGCCCGAGGGTCCTTGTACAAAGTCCAAGAGGAGGCTGAGGATGCTTTTAGGAAGCATGTGGGTCCAAACTTAAGAATGTTCAAGAAAGGTTTCACCGGGAATTAATCCTTTCTTGTGTGAACAGTTCCAAAGTTTGAAGAAATTTAAGAGAAGTTTCACTGGGAATTAATCCTCTCTGGGGGAATTGAATTTCTTTGACAATTTCTAATAGTGACAGTTTGAGAAAAGTTTCACCGGGAATAATGCCTTTCTCTTTGTTCCATATTGTTTAAGCCCAAGAGAAGGCAAGATTGTATCTGGTAATCCTATGGGGATCTAGTTTTGACTGTATTGAAAGAGTGATGAACTGGCTTTACGTAATTCTAGACTTAGTTGTCGGGGAAAAATCTAAGCAGATATACAAGTATATATACAGTTGATATATGACAAGTATTTAAAAGGATATGAAAGAAGGACCTACAGGTGTGCAAGCTTCCAGCAATACGGTTATATATATATATAAAGCATGTAAATGAAAGCAAATAAAAACTTACATGTGAGCAAGCTTCCATGCTATAATGTTAGTTGTTCAAAGAAATTGAAGAAAGTTTTGATAACAATTAAGAATTAAAAGAAACAATTATCTTAAAGCAGAAGCTTGGGGCTTATTCAACAAGAGATGCCCAGATGACTTATTTGATAACATTGAAACAGACTGTATTATTAACAGATGTTGTGGGACTTATGAAGGTGCGAGAAAGACACAAGAAAGGGGGGGGTTTGAATTGTGTATTTACTCTTTTGACAACTTTTTGCTTTTTATTGTTAAGGCACTTAAGATAACATCAGAGTTTGTTGAGAGACTCTGACTAGCACAATTATATTCAGACTTGATAGGTATGAAACTTTAAGAACCATCATGAGTCTGAACATAAACTACACTCCTCGGAACTTGCAGTGCGGAAGCTTATCAGAGTTTAAGCTGCAAGGTTCTGACTTACTTGTGTCAGGTTCTGATACTCAATATAGGAGGATAAATAAAGACATTAAGCATAAGAGTAAAGAACACATGATATATCCTAGTTCACCACAAAGGCTAATCCAGTCCACCCTCCTCAGGTGATTTTGCCTTGAACACAAGGTCTTAATCCACTATAATCAATCTCGATTACAGATGCACGGGAAACAGCCGGTGACTAACCACTTGCACAGCCGCACTGTGACTAACATGCAATGAACCGTTCAGGAATTCAACTTAATGAATATAACGAACATTGACCTGCAGGTTCCAATCTCGCAAGATCTACTGCTAGGCTTTCACAGCTAGACATTCAGGGATTCATCGCAATGAATATAACGCTACTGACCCTATTTCAGGCTTTTCCCACAATGACATCTCGCCATTGTCTTCTCGAGTCTTCGGTCACACTGACCACTCAAGGAATCCTAATTCACCAAGAATTAGTTTAACTGGAGATTACAATAATGCTTTTTAACAAGCTGATTACTCCTAAGTTTAAGTACAAAGAACACACAAGTGTTCAAGCAAGATGTGAGCAGCAGCTCCTTGCTATTCTAAGAAACTATAGAGATGTATAAAGATTTGACAGTAGTTGACATCTTGTAGATTTTCTTCTTCTTCGTCTTCTTGGGTGAGCAAGCTTTTAGCAACAACTCCTTGCTTCTGATCTTCAATGTAGCGCTGACGAGAAGGTGGTTGATGACTTGACTGATTTGCAATGTTGTCTTCTTCATCAACAGCTTCTGTACCAATTGATTGTTGTTGTGTTGAATGATGTTCTTTAAGCTTCAACAACAATGGCCATGTGTAAATTGATGACAGCTTTGGATATTCTAAGTGTTACAACGAGAACTCATCGTTGTTGCTATCTTCACACAATGACTTAATCAATTCACCTTTGATGGAATGAATTGATTTGTGGACTTCCTCGTCGTTTAGAAGCAAATACTCTTTCCTTTAAATAGCCCAGTAGAAATATAGCCGTTTGAAATATTGTTGGCTGTTGGAAAAGAGACGTTGCATAATAACTAGATGTACTGACACATCTCCTTTTTACTGTGGGAGAAGTGACGGGATATATCTTTCTTGGGTGTTGTGTATAGTTACTCACAACGGTAACATGTGACTTCTGAACTTTAGAGGCTTCTTATGGTTAATTGATGAAGCATGAGTAGAGTCTTCTTAACAGGATATCTGATACGTCAAGTCTTCAGTTATTTGAAGAAGTCCATTAGGAATCAGTCTTCAAAACTTCAGCACTTGTCTTTAAGCACGTTATCCTTTACTTCTTCAAGTCTTCCGAAACTTCAGAACTTGTCCATTAGGAATCTGTCTTCAGAGTCTTCAATACTTGATCTTCAGAACCTTAATCTTCAGAACACATAAGTCTTTAGAGTCTTTCTGCACTTGGTCTTCAGAGCCTTCCGCCTTCAGAACTTCAAGTCATAAGAGTCTTCAGCACTTCGGTTCTCTTCTTCAGAAGCTTCGCAATCTTCAGAATCTCGACCACTTTCAGAGAGCATCTACAAGAGCATTGCATAAGCAATATCGGCATCCTTGGATCTGACTGATCACGATCAGATATAGAAGCGTTCTTGCTTCTTGCGACTTGTGTCTTATCAATTATGCTCATCTGGCTGGTGCTTGTTGGATCTGATATTTTCTATAATTATGATCTGCATACAACACACGTTAGAACATAAAATGGTTCTTTCACAAATACGTACTGTTATCATCAAAACATAGATCGACTTGTAGAGACAACTCTTGCTCTCCCAACTTATACCATAGCAGGGTCCCAAGGTTATTGTATTTACAAAGAGGATTGGGTATTACACTCTATTAGAGGCCCAAAGTTTATTTTTGTACAAAAGATGGGGCTTACAACTCAAGGAGAGGCCTAGATAAAAACAATGATCGCACTGTTATTTTGAAAACTATATTGGGTCTTATACAATGACTGAGGACCAAAATTATTTATGTACAAGGGGGTGGGTCTTACACTCTATTAGAGGCCCAAAAGTGTTTTTAAAGAAAAGAAATGGGACTTATAGCTCAAGGAGAGGCCCAAATAAAAAGATTTGAACTGGCGATCGCGCCGAGATTTTTGAAAATGCAGTGGGACTTATAGAATGACTGAGGCTCAAAATGGTTTTGGTTAAGAAAGGGATTGGGTCTTACACTCTATTAGAGGCCCAAAAGTGTATTTTAAGACAAGAATGGGACTTATAGCTCAAGGAGAGGCCCAATGAAAGACAGTGATCGCACCGTCGTTTTTTGAAAATCGTATCGGGACATCTGAGGCTCAAAATATATTGGTTTAAAAAAGGGTTGGGTCTTACACTCTACTAGAGGCCCAAAATAATTAAAAATAAGATTTGTTAGGGTGAGAAAATCAAAACCCTAATTTGATTGAAAAATGTATTAAATTTTGTATAAAAATTAATAAAAGGATCAAAAATATCAAACATGTGTGAAACAATGAGTTGTGATCTTTGATAAATGTTTGAAAAATCATATTTTCACTCACAAAATAATTTGAAAATCAATTGGATTTGAAAAAATCAAGATAAATATTTCATTTAAATATTTTAAACATAATTAAAAGGGGATTCTTTTCAAAAATTCAAAGTATATTAAATAAATAATAACTTTTATTGAAATAAATATTTTAACATATTTGTGGATTTTTTTAAAAAAAAAGAACCAATCAAAAATGATAAAAATTGAGTGATAAATTAATTTTTGAAATTATTAAAAAGATGGTAAAGAAAGTGAAAGAAATTGAGTGTTAAAAAATCAGATGAACCCTTAAAATTTCAAAACTTAATGAAATCTTATACACGAACCATAAACAACAATTAATTGAGGGCAAATGATCTATGAACAATCAGAAACACAATGGTAATCACAAAATATGTTTATGATGCATGATTCAATGAGTTTGATAGTTTGAGGCTTACCTCTGCAGGTGAGAATCGAATTTGATGATGGAGGTGTTACAGTTGAGTTCTAATGCTTTGGACAGCTTCCTTGTACCTTAAGGAATGTGTTTGAATGCTTAGAGTGATTGAGAGCCTATTAGATTGATCAACTTGATTCCTTCTGCAGCAAGTTATGAGTTTTGTGCAAATGGATGGCCACTTGGTAATTTTGATGTTACAAATGGAAGGTGAGTGTTCAGACACCTTCTATGTGTTGTATGTGATGTTTCTGAATCAATGGTTTGAGTGGCATTGGTCTCCAACTCAAAACCCGATGGTGACCTCTCAAGAAATGAATTTTATAGGCCTAAGGAGTGAAAGAGAGAAAGCCTTGTTGTAATGAGCTTTGGTGTAGTTTGAATGATCAGTTAGGACCTCTATTTATAGGCAAAGAGTTGTGTTGAAGTGGTTCTCTTGAAATTCAGAAGATAAGGTCATGGTTCAATGGTCTTGGCTTGGTATAAATGCTTCTTACACAAGGTACAATGGCTCTTTCAAATAGCTCAGCTATGCCTTGACCAAAATCTCATTCTTCAGTCCTTTTAATTGTTGTTTAATCAGATAACTTGACTGAGGAGAGTGAGAATCTTGAATATGCACTATTCCACATTATTGCCTTTGAATTCAAGGCATATGTGCCAAAAACCATCATTCCACAAGTGAAGAACTTCTTGGCATCTTGGCCTAATTTTACAGGCTTATTTTATGAGTCATTATGACCACATTAAGTTGGTTTGATCATGATCATTTCACTTGACAAGAACAAATCGTGTGTGGCAAGCAAGGTTTCAAAATCTGTCTTGAAGACAATTGCAGCAAGGTGACTTTGGAGGATTGTATCTCCTTGCCCAGATGGAGTTTTTGAGTGTTCTTGTACTCTTTGGAAAGCTCTCATGGCATACTTCAACTTTGATATTCACCAATGGAACTGGTTCAGCTTGGATCAAGGTGAAAAATGTCTCTACATTTTGGAAAAAGTAAGGCAGATTCTGACTTAGTGAAAATTTCACTAAGTGGATGAAAAAGTGTGATTTTCATGTTTTTGTGATTTTGATCAATCCATAACTCATAATCCATGAAGATTTGGAATTTCTTGTAGTTGACACTTTTGAAGTATGTTAGAAGGAATTTCATTTGAGCTTTGAGTGGGAGAAAAAGGCCTTAGGGTTTGGGAGATATGACCTTGTAAAGTTGGTACCCTAGCCACTTTGTTCCATAACTTAGAAAAATTCTAAGTTTTTTATGGTTACCCCTTTTACAAGTTAACTCACTTTCCTTGATTTTTCTTGATGAATGATGATTCAAATCACATATTAAAATTGTTTTAGGGTTGAAGAAGCCTTGGTTGACCAAAAATCCAAAAAGTCAAACTTGGATTTTTGCACAGTTGACTTTTTCATCATATGAAAATTTGAATTTTGTGATAATATGATTTTGAGTTCTTGTGGCTTATGATTTGAGCTCTTTGAGTCAATAAAATCTTATAAACATGTCAATATGATGTTTTTTGGGGTCCTTGAAGTTCATCTTGAAGCTTCAAGTCATGCCTCACTTCACAAGTTAACTCAAGGGTTGAATTAGGTCAAAACCCTAATTCCTGATTTTTTGATAGATGGACTTTCAAGGTGATTTTGCCATGGTGGATGGGCTCTTGAGATCCTTTTGAGCTTATCGGACCATATAATGAGGCATTGGCTAATGCCTAGATGGAAATTTTCATCTGGAGACCCTGGTCGACCAAAACCCTAATTTGGTGACACTGGCGATCTTGAGGCTCGATCCTCTTGGAATGTTGCATAATTATGCATAATTATTGATATGGGAGACCCCTTGATCCTTCATTGGATGTTTTAGAGATTAGACAAGTTGAATATCATGTCAATTCGTGATTGATCTTTTGTCCAAAAGCTCTGGGAGGGGTTAAAACCCTAATCTTTGATTGTAGAGAATGCTCAACAATCCCTGAGGAGATTAATGAGGCATGATGGTATATCCATACTGTGGTGATGATTTTCATAATGATGGAAAATCTTGGGTGGTCAAAATTTTGGATATGACACACAGAGGAGTTCGTCGCCATTGGGTTGCGGTCGATGTCCCGAATGTCGTTCATAAATCGAAGTAATTGTCGCATCTTTGTTTTGACCTTTCACTTTTCCCGGGTGAAATGGATGTTTTATAGGGCTTAATTTTCTCTAAATGTCCCTCTTTGCTTCGCCCAAAGCGACAGAGTTTTGTTTTATAGGGTTGTGTTTCAAGAATCGACAAATCATAAATAAATAATGTCATTCTGAATTCCTGCATCTATTGTTATTTTCACTTTTCCTTTTTTCAAAAAATGGTAATCCTAAAAAAAATAACCTAAAACAAAAACAAGTGTTTTCAAAAAAAATACACTCCACACACTTTTGCATTCTCTCTTCCTTTTCTAAAAAGGTATCATCATGTCATGCAGATTACTTGCTTTAAACCCCATTGAAACGTACGATCCAATGCCTTCTCCCAACTTTGAATTCCCGGTATTTAAAGCTGAAGAAGAAGAGGATGAAGAAATTCCAGAAGAGATTTCCTGACTACTCAGACAAGAGGAAAGGTCCATTGAACCTTACAAAGAGCCTTTGGAAATGGTCAATTTGAGTTCAGAAGAAGAAAGGAAAGAAGTTAAGATTGGAGCCCTGCTCAGTCTTACAAAGACTAAAAAACAAGTAAGAGGGTTTTTGGGACGTCTCAATTACATCTCAAGATTTATATCCCCCATGATCGCGACATGCACGCCAATTTTCAAACTACTCAGAAAGAATCAAAGTTGTATATGGATAGAAGACTGCCAAAAGGCTTTCAATAGCATCAAAGAATATCTGTTGAATCCGCCTATCCTGTCTCCTCTAGTGGAAGGAAGGCCACTGACCATCTACTTAATAGTCTTGGAAGACTCCATGGGTTGTGTGCTTGGCCAACAACACGAGACCAAAAGAAAAGAGTATGCCATTTATTACTAAAGCAAAAAATTCACGGACTGTGAAACTCGATACACTACGCTCGAGAAAACTTGTTGCACTATGGCTTGGGCAGCCAAAGGTCTTCACCAGTACATGATTTGTCACACTACTTAGTTAATCTCTGAAATGGATCCGATCAAGTACGTCTTCGAAAAGCCTGCTCTCACATGAAGGATTGCCCGTTGGTAGATGCTGTTATCAGAATAAGACATCGAGTACCATGCTCATAAAGCCATCAAAGGAAGTATTTTAGCTAATCATTTGGCTCATCAACTGATTGAGGATCAGGAATCAGTGAATTTGACTTCCCAGACGAGGTGTAATGTACCTGAAAATGAAAGATTGCGATGAACCGCTACCAAGCGAAGGGCCAAAGCCAGGATCCCAATGGGGAATAATATTCAACGGAGCTGTCAACGCTTATGAAAATGGAATTGGGTCAATCATCATAACACCTCAGGGTACCCATATCCCTTTCACTGCCAGATTGGCATTCAAATGTACAAACAACGAGGCCGAATACGAAGTTTGTATCATAGGTCTCGAAGAAGCTATCGACTTAAGGATAAAGAACTTGGATGTGTTTGGAGACTCAACCCTGGTTATAAATCAGATCAAAGGAGAGTGAAACATGTATCAACTAGGATTAATTCCTTACAAAGACTACGGAAGAAGGTTGTAGCCCTTCTTCAACAAAATTGAGTTTCATCATATTCCTCGTGAAGAAAACCACATGGATGATGCATTGGCTACTCTATCCTCTATGATTAGTGTGATTCGATGGAAAGACGTACCCAAGATCGACATAATGCACCTTGATAGGCTTGCCTACATATTTGTAGTTGAAGCAGCCATAGATGACAAACCATGGTATCATGATATCAAATGCTTCCTTCAAAGACTATAATACCCGCCTAAAGCATCAAGAAAATATATGAAGACTCTCAGAAGACTAGCTGGCAACTTCTTCCTGAACAATGATGTGCTCTACAAAAGAAATTTCGACATGGTTTTGCTCAGATGCGTAGACAGACAAGAAGTAAACATGCTAACGAAAGAAATTCATGAAGGCTCCTTTGGCACTCATGCCAATGGACACACAATGGCAAGAAAAATTATGAGAGCAGGATATTATTGGCTGACAATGGAATCCGATTGTTAGAAGTACATGAGGAAGTGTCATAAGTGTCAGATATATGCCGACAAAATCCATGTACCGCCAACACATCTCAAAGTCCTTTCTTCTCCATGGCCTTTCTCTATATGGGGGATCGACATGATTGGCATGATTGAACCTAAAGCCTCAAACGAACATTGATTCATCCTAGTAGCCATTGACTACTTCACCAAGTGGTTTAAAGCAGTATCATACACCAATGTGACCCGACAAATGGTGGTCCAATTTATCAAGAACAATTTCATCTGCCATTATGGTGCTCCAAGCCAGACCATTACGAATAATGGATCGAACCTAAATAACAAGATGATGAAAGAGTTGTGTGTTGAGTTCAAGGTCGAACACTATAACTCGTCTCCCTACCGGCCTAAAATGAATGGAGCGGTAAAGCAGCTAATAAAAATATCAAGAAAATCATTCAGAAGATGGTTGTAACCTACAAGGATTGGCACGATATGCTACCATTTACTCTTCACGGTTATCGCACATCTGTCCGCACCTCAACAGGGGCAACCCCTTTCTTTCTAGTATATGGTATGGAAGCAGTACTCCCCATAGAAGTAGAGGTCTCTTCAATGAGAGTATTGATGGAAGCTAAGTTAACAGAAGCTAAATGGTGTCAGAGTAGATACGATGAACTGAATCTAATCGAAGAGAAGAGAATGACGGCTTTATGCCATGGTCAATTATATCAACAGAGAATGAATAAAGCATTCGACAAAAAGGTCTGGCCTCGTGTCTTCAGAGAAGGAGACCTCGTGCTCAAGAATATACAATCATTTCTCACTGATTCCAGGGGCAAATGGACTCCAAATTATGATGGCCCCTATGTTGTTAAGAAATCCTTCTCAGGCGGTGCCTTGAGGCTCGCAATCATGGATGGAGAGGAGTTTACTTATCCCACAAATGTTGATGTAGTCAAAAAATACTTCTCCTAAATAAAATAAAAAAAATGTGTCTCGTTTGATTGAAAACCCGAAAGGGCGGTGCAGGAAAAGATTAGAGACATAAACAATGACCATCCCGGTGGATTGAAAACCTGAAAAAGGAAATCTAGGAAAAAATTAGGGATTTATGGAAAGTAACTGCATCGGACAAGATTGGCTCCTCAGAGGCAACGTCATCTGTTAAGAAATTCTCAATCAAGGTCATCTTCGACAGAAGCTCGAAAATACCCAAAATTCAAAGTTGGTGGAAGGATAGCGGTCGTTATGTTTCAATGTAGCCCCTTTTCCTTTAAATTAGCATTTTCTAAACTTTGTAATGCTCCATGGGATCATGTGTTTAGCTGATTACCATTCTGTCAATAAAATTTTGAGCCCTTGTTCCTTTGTTTGCAATTCTCATTCATTCTGCTTTGCAAAATGACATGTTTATTCGATTAACATTCTTGAAACAAAAAAAAATGAATTTAATTTTGCTCTCAAATTTACTTCTGCTTTTAAAATAAAGATGCACTTTCCTTTTGATTAATGAGCACAAGAAGAAATATCAACAGCTTCCCCGGAAGTGATCAAACTTCAAAATGCAGAATCAAAATACTCATTGTGATTAGTACACCTGAATAAAGGATCAATTGTTTCAGAAGGAATGTCCATCTAACATCCCCGGTAGAGTTTTTACCGCTGAGAACCAATGATTGGTTTTTCACCCCGGTAGAATCTACCCTTGAAAAACAAGAACGGGTTTCTATCCATAGCAGGTTTGTGCCTCCGAAAACCAGAACAAACGCAGGAATCCCCGTACCCAAACAAAAGTAATACCTTCAAAATCTCCAATGGTACCCCCATCCCCCGGAGTGGCTGATATCCAGTTGGACAATCATCAGTCTGTATGTCGTGTCTGTTTTGTCAGCATAAGCATTTCATACATACATCACGCATAATTGATTCATATTCATATTCATATTGCATTAATATCACTCTGGTCATACTCATCCCCAAGTGATAAGTGTCCTTTCTCTGATAGAGTTGTTAGTCTTCCTTACCACGTCAGATATGACAAAATCCCGGTTTAATTTCTTTCCTCGTCAGGAAATGTATCGTCTAAACAATCTCTCTCCAAGTGTGTTCCTGGATTGAAATCGGTCTTCGACCACCTTGATAACTTGAACCTCTAAAAGACAAGAAGCCATTTGGTCATACACCTTTGGAACTTCACTCTTCACCAATGAAGAGGATATTTTGCTTTCTTGGATTAAAGAAAATCCCTAGAGGAAGCCTCTTTACAGAAAACTCTTGGCAATACGGCAGTTTCTCCCATTTTTTTTCCTTTCAATGGAGTCATCAGCACCTCAAAATTGGATTACATCACATGGCATCTCTCAGAAAAGAGGAAGTATGATGTAATTTCCCCCCAATAAATGGAATCTCCCACAAGAGAAGTTTACACACCTCTGCAATTCAGACAAACGGTCCCCACCAACAAGTCTGACATCAAAAACTTTACTCATCCTATGGCATCCCTCCGAAGAAATTTCGAAGAAAAGTATGGTGAAGCATCTTTTTCCATCAAATGGAATCTCCCCAGTAAATCTCGGCGAGAAGTTTGGTGAAAACCATCAAAGATAGCATTCCTTGTCAAAAGACGGACTTGACAAGAAGAAACTGAGACCATTTCCATGGCTGAAGACCAGGATCAAGGGGAAGTTTATTTCAAGAAAACTAAGACCAGTTCCGTGGCTGAATACCAGGATCGAGGGGAAGTTTATTTCAAGAAAACTGAGACCAGTTCCGTGGCTGAAGACCAGGATCGAGGGGAGGTTTTACCCTTTTCTAAGTAGCGTTACTTAGCAAAAGAAGATGGATGAGCATATAACTACCATTCACAACCACAATCAAAATTTCAGGTATTCCAATATTTAATCCTTTTTTACCTTGAATGTCCGAACGCCTTCGCCATTCACACCTTTAGGTCCAAGAAGATTAAATAGGGGCATCTGTCATACCCTAAATTTTAACCACAGGGTTCCACATCATTGTGCAAATCATCACCATAATATGGATGTACTTTCATGCCTCATCAATCTTCTCAAAGATTGTTGAGCATTCACCTTAATCAAGAATTAGGGTTTTGAGCCCTCTCAGAGCACTCAGACAAAGGATCAATCAAGAATTGACATGATCTTTAACTTTTCAAGCCTCTCAAACATCCATGAAGGGTCAAGAGGTCTCCCACATCAATAATCAAGCATAAGAATGCAATATTCCAAGTTGATCAAGCCTTAAGATCATCAGTGTCACCAAATTAGGGTTTTGGTCGACCAAGGCCTCCAGAGGGAAATTTTCATCTGGGCATGAGCCAATACTTCAAAACATGATTCAAGAAGCTCAAAGGGACCTCGTGGATCCAATCATAAGTTCAAAATAGCCTCAGGGGATGCATTCATCAAAAATCAAGAATTAGGGTTTCTTGACCTAATTCACCCCTAAGTTGACTTTTGGAGCAAGGCATGAGCCAAGACCTCAAGAAATGATTTGAAGACCTCAAATATCTTATATTGATCCTCTCACAAGTTTAAATTGACACAAAGTGAAATTCTGGCATATGCAGACAGCAGATGTCCTAACACATGTCAAGACATTGTGCTACATAATCATTTAAACTCAGAGGCGCAACAGGAGACTACCTTGAATATTAGAATTATATAATCACAGATGTCACGACATCTGATCCAACATGTTTATCATGAACCCTAACAGAAAACGTAAATCTGCAGAATGATAAAGAACACAGTAATTGTTAACCCAGTTCGGTGCAATTCACCTACATTTGGGGGATACTAATCTAGGAAGAAGACTTTACTATCTGTAGACCTGTTACAAAGCTAAACTCCCCCGTTTACAACTTTATACCTAACATCTACCCGATGAACATATTTACCAAAGCTAA
Source organism: Lathyrus tuberosus (assembly GCA_022829125.1). Classification (NCBI taxonomy): domain Eukaryota; kingdom Viridiplantae; phylum Streptophyta; class Magnoliopsida; order Fabales; family Fabaceae; genus Lathyrus; species Lathyrus tuberosus. The sequence goes on from JALAZF010000048.1 coordinate 13,793,321, forward strand.
ACTCAAACATTTACAACTCTGATATGAGATACCCCACTCACTTCCCTTAATCACTAACTGTGATTTCTACATCATCCCTGTCAATACAGAAATCTGTCAAGCTTTCTTGACAAATAAGCTAACTCGGATTTGCTTAAAAGCTTCATCCAAGAACAATACACAATCCAATACCTCAAGGCTTATGGATCTGTGCGATACCTTTATATGCCACAATGCATCAACTGATACAAAGGGAGACTTACAACCTAGAGAGCCAACGACTCTCAAAACCCTAAACCCTTGTTTCTTACGCAAGAAAATAAGGTTACAAAAGGTGTACAGAGGCATATAAAATCCTAGGTCTAAGTCTTCTATTTATAGGCTTCTGCTTCCTTGGGCTTCAATCTTTTGTCCTTGATCCATGCACACTTTCTCCTTGAGTGTTACAACAGATTTAAAACATATTTAAACCAATCAGACCAGGATGTCAAGATGAATGCTAGGACATCTCGTTCGACATCACGTCTTTAACAGAATTATTTAGCTTGATCTCCATGTTGAGTTAACATTTATGTTTTACCAAAATTTGTCCAAAACACCAGAGCTTTCAATCTCCCCCTTTTTGGAAAATTTTGGCTAAAACACATATGCATGGTAAAACTCCAGATCGATGGTGCACGCAGTGAGAACTCCATACTTTCAAGGCCTATACCATACCCATGATGGAGTACATAAGAAAGAAGATGCAAAACGCTCCCCCTCAACCCATGAGCCAATACTTGTCACGAAGGGATAAATCTTCCTCTGAAGATGCATAAGAAAACCATTTGGAAAAAGCAGTAGCAATACCCTTAGCAGCAAATTACTTCCTTGGGTAACTCAGAACACAGGACATGATTGTGTTCATAACTCAAATCACAAGACACAAAAGTCCATTTGAGAACTGAGACCCAGAATGTTGTAACATCCTGTTGAGCGTCTTTACCAGGCTGCTTTATCAGACGTGAGATTCTCATGAGAAGATCAGAGCATTTCTCCCCTTTTTTAGACACAATTTGACAAATATTACCAAGGTATATCCAAATCCAAAGAGTGCTCACCCAGAACCTTATATAAGCCATAAAGACAACAGTAAGAGTGATACAGCGATGAGTAAGATGAACTTTGAGATCCCCTTATTTGAATTGTATCAACCACTACCCAGTCTTTATGTCTTTATTCATTTTTGGACTGATTCTTCTTGAAGTACAAGTTCCAACACATGTGAATGCGTATTCAAGGACAAGATTTTACACGTCCTTCTGACAAGTACACACCCCAAGCATTTTCCCAAGACGAAATTTATACCTCTATCATCAAACTATCAGAGATTCTCCAGACACTCTTTACTGCGATGACGTCCTTGATCATATCATACCCAACAAGGTTAAAGAAAATATCTGTATTGAACAATATCTTCACAGTTTTGTGATCACAGTCTGCAGAGAAAAATAAATTCTCTCAGACTCAACCAATGATTCTTAAGCATCCAATAAGAACCATTTAACTTGCACTGCCAAGTCTCCCCCAACTTGCAAAAATACAAATGTCAATACATCCTTCTTGGCATCTCATCCTCCTAGGATGGACACATAATCACAGCTTGCTTGACGCACAATGCAAACTGGAACTCCAACTGCACCCTTGCAGTAAAACATCTTAGATCAGGAGCAACTCCCCCTATCTAAGGTAACCAATGCTCCTCCACAGAACACCTCGCTGATGAATGGAAAATATAAGACGCATCTTCATGTCTTCAAGAGCGTACCCTCAGTTCAAGCCACCTGCTGAACACAATCATCAACCCTCTTATTGGTTCTTCTGACAAGAACCAATAATCACTCACACATGATCACCATCATGCTACCCGTGAGGCAAAATAATAGGATTACCATCCTACCATAACAAACTCTTGCTTAAGATCAAAGTCCCATTGATCCCCCTCTTCCTGAAACCATCTACACACCACACGAACTCCTCTTGAATTCTCATGTATAGACCTCCAGCTGCTTGAGGCACAAACCAATTGAATCAGAATGCTTCACATTCCTCAAAGAGACACACAGGGCCCCTTAGTTTGTTATAACGATGTCAGATATCGTATGCACGCTCCAGAACTTCATAGCTGCCAAACTGATCCACTACTAGCATGACTTGTAGCCAGGGGCAGTATCCCTTTGTAAGATTTTCCACTGACCTTACCAAGGCCAGTAATTGAGATAGATACCCTGTAATCCAAGACAGTCATTCCTTATCATTCTCCTATATGATAACCTGGAATACTTCTGATTTTCTGGTAAATATCCACTTCTGAACGCATCAGAAACCATACCTTCATACAATCAACCCGTGATCCACTCCAGTCTTCTCAAAACCCTTACATCAGACTTCCAAGACAGATCTTCTACTCCATCATTCTCCCATATGATAATATAGATACTTCTTAGACATGATGCAAGTAACCAGGTCCTCATAGAACCTAAAATCCTCCTCCAAGGATAACCAATCCAAAAATGTTCTAACATCAGTTATGACATCTTCTACACATCATAAACACCACACACCATGGTTCTTGATATACTCCACCACTGGACTTAATATCAGCATAGTAATCCAAACTGAAGATCTTCACACAACACTGCGCCACCAGCTTGAACAAAGAAAGCTTCAGAAACCCAGAGAGAAATAAACTCTCATCCACCAAAAGAAGGTATACTTCCATCCTCAACTCGGAACTTCTGCCACAAGCTCCAAGAGAACTAGAACCTCCTTACGTTTTCAACTAACTACTCTTCTGCACAAGAGCAATTAGTTTCAAGCATCTTGCTTGAATGCACACTATGAAACCAACCAAATGCCACCTTTTGATTGATCTCAATCTTCTTCAAAACTCCCACAAGATACACGGATCCACCAATTAAATTAGATCTTCAAGTCACATGAACTACTTGCTCCATAGCAAGACATCTTGGATTCACCAAGTCTCTTAGTCATGTAACATCCTCCCATCCACAGCTCCCGTAAACTGCATGAGATAGACCTTTTTGAAGCATCCATAACATCCATTCTCCTATAGATCACCTTATCTTAAGGTGATGTGCCACATCACCAGCTGAGACTCTGATGTTAAGCTAGATGTCAGAACATTCTGATACGACATCCAACTGCTGAATTGAGCTCCTCCTTCTGCCACTTAGAAGAACCTCCTCCCTTATATAGAACAAGAGTTCCATGCTCTCATAGACTTGATTCAACAACCAAGTTTGAGTAGACAACCTCCATCCTGCTTTGAAACTCCAAAGGCTTCACACCTGCCACGTCTGAATCTTCAGAAAATAAGTAGTCCAAGACTACACCATAGCCATACCAAAGAATGCCATTTTCCTTAGTAGAGCAGACTGTAGAAAGTCAGAGATAACTTCCACTTTACTTTGAATTCCAAGAAGAGCAAGATCTATGCTCCAAAGTACCTAGATCAGAAATAAACTGATCCAAGCTGTAACCATCAAGATTATGATGTCTTCATCTTCATCTTCAATAGCATCAAAGTCCAGACTAGTTTCTTGCCAGGAGACTCTCCAGAGAACATATGCTTCTGTCACACCCGACTGAAGCCACTTCTTAGGTCACCACCTAAGATAAAAACAGATGCTAAAGCGTATGCAGTACCCATCCCGTGATTCTGCATAAACTCTGATGATGAGATGTTCTAACATCTTGTTGAACATCAGCAATCTTGACTTTCAAGGATAATCAATTAAATACTTGTGGAGTCCATAAATAGCATTTGATCTTAAATCCTTGTCTAATAACCCTTCTTCACTGTTGTAGCTAAGCTCCACCAGATCACTTCATGAACACTTGTCAAGTATTTAATCTTTTGCAAGTATCTTCTTTGAAGAACAATGTTGAGATACCAAGGCTGCCACCCTTGACTCAAGTAACTAAGATTCTCTCTGAATGAACCTTATTTACCTCAACAATTCTGAATGCTCCAATCATATTAGATCCACTCTTAGGGTTAAGAAAGATGAATCCATCCTTGTTGTTTTTGGATGGTGAAAATAAATCACCTCCACTTTCTTCAGATTGTGTTTCAATGAAACACCTTCTAGTCAGAAGAGTAACTAGAAGACTCCAGATGCACGACTTAGATGCTTTTATGAGTGGACTTGAGAGAATTCTCAAGTATCTTTGACAATCTAGCCAATCAATAATTTATCAAACTCCCAGAGCAAGAACTTGATAAACTTAACTCAACTCCTCTCCTCTTCAACTGACTCAGAACTGTACCAAGAAACCAAGCTTCCAAGTACCAAGTCACCCTACTAGATATCTACCAACAACTCCCTTCATTCCATTGCTCCCGACTTTGGAATAAAATAAAACATATATCTTCACCTATAGAGGCCGAAGATTGAGATCTTCCACCAACTATCTTCAGTAACAACTCCAGAATCCCATAATTCTAGAGCTCTTCCATCAGAAACACATGCAGCGAAACCACCAAGGAACAGATCCTGCTAGCCCTAATAAGATTTCTTAACATCTTATAAGACACCCCAACAAGAGAACTAGCCACTTCTCCTGTAGTTATTGTAGAACCTCCTCAGCAACATGAACAACCTTTGGGTTGCTCCCTTCGATCCAGAACATCCATCTCATCCATTAATACCCTTGAGTATGTCTGAGTTGATTGATTTGATCTTCAAAACTCCTCCTTGTCTAAACACCAGAAAGTATCTCCCAAAGATCTCATCCAGAACCAGACAGGATGTCTGCTCTGATACCAATTGAAATTCTAGCATATGCAGACAGCAGATGTCCTAACATATGTCAAGACATTGTGCTACATAATCATTTAAACTCAAAGGCGCAACAGCAGACTGATACCTTGAATATCAGAACTGTATAATCACAGATGTCACGACATCTGATCTAACATGTTTATCATGAACCCTAATAGAAAACGTAAATCTACAGAATGATAAAAAGCACAGTAATTGTTAACCCAGTTCGGTGCAATTCACCTACATCTGGGGGATACCAATCTAGGAAGAAGACTTCACTATCTGTAGACCTGTTACAAAGCTAAACTCCCCTGCTTACAACTTTATACCTAACATCTACCTGATGAACATCTTTACCAAATCTAAACTCAAACTTTTACAACTCTGATATGAGATACCCCACTCACTTCCCTTAATCACTAACTATGATTTCTACATCATCCCTGTCAATACATAAATCTGTAAAGCTTTCTTGACAAACAAGCTAACTCAGATTTTCTTAAAAGCTTCATCCAAGAACAATACACAATCCAATACCTCAAGTCTTATGGATCTATGCAACACCTATATCTGCCACAATGCTTCAACTGATACAAAAGGAGACTTACAACCTAGAGAGCCAACGACTCTCAAAACCCTAAACCCTTGTTTCCTACGCAAGAAAACAAGGTTACAAAAGGTGTACAGAGGCATATAAAGCCCTAGGTCTACGTCTTCTATTTATAGGCTTCTGCTTCCTTAGGCTTCAATCTTTTGTCCTTGATCCATGCGCACTTTCTCCTTGAGTGTTGCAACAGATTTAAACCACTTAGACCAGGATGTTAAGATGCATGCTAGGGCATCTCGTTCGACATCACGTCTTCAGCAGAATTATTTAGCTTGATCTCCATGTTTAGTTAACATTTATGTTTTACCAAAATTTGTCCAAAACACCAGAGCTTTCACAAAGAACTAGATTCATGAGCAATGCAAGGATTCAAATTCATCTGGACCACCAACTAGGGTTTTTGAGAAAAAGTCAATCATACCTTTGACTTTTGACCAAGACATGATCTCAAACCTTGGGAAATGATTCAAGACACTCTAAAACACATATGGAATCCATCCATTAGGTTTGAGTTAGCCCAATGACTTGATTTCATAAAGGATCACAAAGTTTGAAATTCATCTGATAAAAAGTCAACTATGCTCAAAATTAAGTTTGACTTTTGAGATTTTTTGACAAACACGACTTCTTCAAGTCAAAAACAATGTTAATTTATGGTTTGGATCATCATCCATCAAGAAAAATCAAGAAAAGTGAGGTTACTTACAAAAGGGGCAACCTTAAGAAACTTAAAATTTCATTAAGTTATGAAAAAAAGTGATTTTTACCCAACTTTGCAAGACCATAACTTGTGATCCAAGCAACCTTTTACTTCCATCCAAAGCTCAAATGGAAGCTCGCACTACATGCTACAAGATTGTCAACTACACCATATTCCAAATCTTCATGGATTTTGAATTATGGATTGATCAAAATCACAAAAATTAAGAAGTGGACCTTTTCTTGACACTTAGAAAATTTTGGTTTGAATCTGTCTCATGTTTGTCCAACTTTGGAGTCATTTTCCATCATGATCCAAGAGGAATCAAGACCAAAGTTAAACATCAAAGTTGAAGTATGATATGTGGGATTTCCAAAAAGTACACGAACTCATCCTAATTCAACTTGAGCAAGAAGTTATAAGCCTTGCAACATGACATAAAATTCAGGTTTTTTAAGACAACATTGGTGCATAACTTGTGCCACACGATTTTCTCCTTCAAATTTTGTCACTTTGCCAACCTTTCCATCTTCTAAAAACACAAAACTCTTGATGAATCACTTGTTACTTGATCAAAAAGGCAAAAAATTCAACCTAGCATGTTAATATCCATCATTACAAAATGCTTCCATTTTCAATTTTGGAAATGTTACATTAACGCGATGCATTGAGGTGTCATAAACCAAGCCATATTAATCCAAACCAGTCAAGATTCATTCCAAAGCTCTGATTGTTCAAACCTGCAGAAATTGAATTGAGTCAAGCTAGAGGAGACTTAGCTCTTTGAAACATCAAAGTCAATGGCTACCTAGCTACACACTATGATCATCCTCCATCCACTATTCCTTGCAAAAAACAAACTTCCTCTACTATAAATAGAGGGCACTTCTGGTTGATCAAAACACACCAAAACATCAGAATACATGTTTTTCCACCATTTCCATCTTAAACCTCAAAAATCCATTTTCAAAGAAGTGAGAATTGTGTTTTGAAATAGAGAGCAATTCAGCTCAAACAAATGGTTCTAACACATCACATACATCATATATGAATAATCTAAACACTTGAACAACATCTGTAACACCAGATTCATCAAGTTCATACCCCACCCCAAAGCCATCTGCAGTTGGAGTCGTGCCCACCAATTCAGAGGTTTTCATTCCATTCCAAGCTTCTCAACAAACTCACTAGGGTCCATTGAAGTTGTCCAGATCATTCAAACACATCTACAACACCTACAACTAAGGATTCGAATTCCTCTTGCAGAGGTAACCCTGAAACTCTCTAACTCTATGCTCCATACATCATAAATGTGTTTTCAAGTTACAAACATGTTTTGCACTTGTGTAGAGTGTTTCCCCTCAATTAATTGCTTTGTAGCTATCGTGTATAGAATTTCATAATGTTCTTGCAAAAATTAGGGTTCATCTGTTCTTCACATGATTTCTCACTCCACACTTAAAAGAAATGCAATTAATTGGTATCATTGAAATCCTTGTTAAAAAACGAGCAACTTTCATATTTACAAAAGTCATTTTCATTGCATATTGAGTGAGATATGTGAGCTTTTGCAAATCATCCATGGAGGGCACACACGAGGGAGAAGAAGGAGTCGTTGGCGCCTTTTTTCAAATTTTTGAATTTTTAAATATTTCGCAATATTTTCAATTATTTTCAAAAATTCATATCTCTCTCATTTTTAATCTTTTCAAATGATTTTTGAAATTCTGGTTAAGCAGATCACGAAGATGTCAGACAGGATGTCGTGACACTTGATCTCTACTTTTCACAAGGATCTAACGAAGAACAACAGAAAGCAGCAGAAAGTAAATAACACCAGAGATTGTTAACCTAGTTCGGTGAACAACAATACCTACGTCTGGGGGCTACCAAGCCAAGAATGAAATCACTAAGTAGAATTGGTTCTAAGCTAAACTCAACCATTTACAACTTAGTACCTAGAAACTACCCTTCATAGATTTCTACCTAAGACACTCCTAGGTATGAGACCCTTCTCAATTCCCTTCCAATCACAGCAGTGACTGAAGATATTACAACTCAATAAAAACGTCCTTCTCGAGTATTCACACAATACACGAGAGGCTCACAAGTATAAACCCTAGTACTTCTAAAACAGCTGCAACAACTAACCAAAACTAGGTTAACTCTAACCTATTTATAATGCAAACAACAACTAGACTTGGGCTTCAAAAACGTAGCAGATATCTTCCTCAGAATTAGCGGCCTAATTCTTTCTTCAATCCCAAGTTACCAAAAATGTCTCCTTCACAAGGAAGCCGCAAATATACTTGGAATCAGAATATCTGATTCCCCAATCTCAGGTGCCACTTGGAATCCTAGACATATTCTAATCACACCTGTTAATAAATACAGTTAATCCAAAACTGTAACAGACAAAGATGTCAGATCATCCTGATGTGACATCTTGTCTAACATCTCAACCTGCAGTAAATTCAACATGTTGGGACATCTTGTCCAACATCTTTCATCTAAGTTAGTTTTACCAAAATTAATGCCAACCTCAGAATCAGGGACTCAACAATCTCCCCCTTTGGCAGATTTTGGCTAAAGCTAACTTTCATATACCTGCAGCAAACACAACATCAGGGAGACTACTTATCAGAGCAGCAGCAGAATCAAAACATGTCAACATGTCTCCCCCTCAATCAGATAAGTTCTACTCCCCCTCAGTGGTTTGTAGAAGCACAGCAGGCAACAAAGGTTAGTGATGTTGGTAATTCTCCCCCTTTTTAGCCACAATATGACAAAGGTAGAAAGACTAACCCAAAAACCAATTAACCAGTTCAAAGTATAAGTTTACACACCCAACAGAAAAGAAAAAGAAATTATCCTAGGCACACAGCCCTTACACAACCAAAAAGAAAAGAAAAACAAAAACAATAAAGAAGACAGTAAAGATGAAGACACCTCTCAGAGGTCATCTTCAGGCTCCTCATCATCCTCTTTTCCTTCTGCGCTTTCATCAGTTCCATTCTCAGCATCTTCCTCCTTTTCTTCATCATCTATCACAGCTTCCTTGGTCTGTTTAGTAGCAAGAGCTTGCATCAATTGTTCAAGTTCTTTGCAAACTTTCTTCAATTGAACAATGATGTCCTCTTCTGAGACTGTAACTCTTGATGTTAAAGTAGATGTTGGGATAATGTCTGATGTATGTTTGCCAGTGAATAGTTTGTAGTGCAGAATTAAGAGAGATGCTATTTTCATCACCTGATCTGTGGAGTCAAGAACTTTTGGATACTGATTCATAATTATCCTACATATAAGAGAAGGATAACATATAGGAAGTTTTACAGCAGTTGATGTAGACTGTTTAACGATTTGATTGAAGATGTGGGTTCCAAAATGAAATTGTCTTCCTTTTCCAATCATATAGATAAATCTACCTAGACTAGCAGAAATGGTCGAAGTATGATTGGTAGGAATCCAATTGACTGTGCCAATTCTATGTAAGATTACATACTTCACACTTAGATTCCTGGCTGGAAGCTTTCCATTTTTAGGCCATTCCTTAACAGTGTTGCCAGTGAGCTCTTTGCAAACTAGGTCATCACTTTCTTCACAATCAGGTCCAGAATCTTCAGATCTTTCTAGAAACTTGTTTATCACTGTGGGAGAAAATGTCACAGCATTTCCTCTGACATATATTATCCTGTTTGTAACATCATTGTAATTATCAGGGATGTTCACAATGAATTCTTTTACAAGCTTTTCATAGCATTTTCCAAGCCCAGTGACTGTCCTTTTTAGACTAGCATCATTGATTAGTTTCATAACCTCATGGCATTCTAAAGCATTTTTTCCAAGTTCTCTTTCCAATGCCACTCTTCTATGATACACATATTGCCATCTGTGAACGTACTCAGGAGCATGAAAAGAGATATTATCCAAAGGAACTTTGGTAATGCTCACAGTTTATTTCTTTGCACTTGGAACCTTTGTGGGAGTCATGTCCTGAATATCATAGTCTGACTCAGTGTCAGACCCCTCTTTTCTTTTATAAAAAACAATAGTAACTTTGCTCCAGGATTTCTGTGGTCCAATGTCAATTTTGGTGTTTCTTTTATCAGCTTTGTTTTCAGTATCCCTAACTTTTCTTTTTCTTGTTTTCAGTTTCTTGACAACATTACCTATGATCTCATCATCAGATGGAGAATTATCTAGGTTGGTTTCAGTAGCATTTATCCCTTCAGTGATGTTTTCTAGTGTTTGTACTGGAGATGGAGTTGTTTCCTTTTCAAGTCCACAATTGTTGTGGCTTGACTCAATCCCTTCATTGGGATTTTTACCATCCTCTTGTTTCTTATTAGTAGACAATGTGACATACACATTCCTATCTGTATTCACCTTGCATTTAATATTTAGTTCTTCGGCAACTAGTAATCTTAACATTTTATCAGTCTCAACATCAACTCCTTTCTTACTCCTAGAATCATAACAAGGATTAACAGATTTAGATGTATTACCTGTAGTGAAGGTTTTAGCTTTCTGTGCAGGAAATTTCTTAGGCTTGCATGGCACCAGAGACATGGGAACAACATCAATAGCATCTTCAGTTGACAACTTTCCTGATTTTTCCCTAGCGGCGGAAGATGTAGAAATTTCCTTAATTTCTCCTTGTTGACGCGACATCATGTGAAGCTTGAGTTCTTTTTCGTACTGAGGAATCGTGATTTCTGAGAGGACGCGGATAGGTTTAGCGCGGTTTGTGTTGATTTGAATTAATCCTTTTTGAAACCCTCTTTTAATTTGTTGAGGCCTTCCACATTTCTGAACAGTTCCCTTACGAATTAATTTGTTCAGGCCCCTCGTAAAGTAATGCCTTACTTTGCCTTTTAATTGTCCAAGCTTATTTTTGAGGGTATCAAAAGTACTCAAGCTGTCATGAGAAAATGTTACAACATCCTGTGTGACATTTTTCTTTGTTGATAAATCAATGGTGGCCGCAAAAGCGCATCTACCTTCTTTCCGATTATTATTGAGAGAAAGGTCCTGTACTCTCGAAATAGTCCTTAGTTGGGTAGTTTTGATTTGTCTTTCAATTTCCCATTTATCAAGATCTAATGCTGATAACCCTTGTTGATGCTTCCTAGTAAGCATTTGGGGGAGGTCAGTTGGTACAGGGGTCCAAACGTAGCAGCTGTCTGTTGATTTGACCCCCTTCATAAGAACTTCCTTTTTAGCATTTACTACCAAACATTCTAACTGTGTAAAGGTTACCTTCAGCCCTTGATCACAGAGTTGGATGATACTGATAATATTTGCAAATAATCCTTCTACATAGAACACATTATCTAGTCTAGGATTACCAACTTGGTCCATTCTCCCTATTCCTTTAATTTTTCCTCTGGAACCGTCTCCAAAGGTTACATAGCTAGGAGAGTGAACTATCATATTTACAAGATAGTCTTTGTCACCTGTCGCGTGACTTGAACATCCACTTTCAAAATACCACTTTTCTCCAGTGTGCTTCTTTTGTGAAGATTGAGCTATTAGAGCCACATATTCATTCTCGGTTCTTCTTTTATTTTCAACAGTCCTACCCTTGGGATAACCATGTAGTTTGTAGCAGTAGTGTTTAATGTGGCCATACTTCCCACAATAATGACATTTCCAGTCTTTTTTCCTCTGATGTCTGTAATGATGTTGAGACACTTGACTGAACATCTTCTGTTTTCTTTCAGAGTTTCTTTTCTTGTTTGACAGTTCTTTATCTGTACAGACAAGTTCTCTGATGTTTCTAGCATCTTCTCCACCACGTGGTATCTTATCAGGTCTGTCTTTGATAATTTCATCATTATTGAGTTTGGATTCCAGCAAGGTAATTTCCTCCTGAAGAGTAGATATGATATCAACATGTTTCAATCTTTCAATCTCAAGAAGCATGATAATCTTATGTTGATCTTCTCCAAATTGGTAGATTTCAGCATTTTTAGAGTACAATTCCCTGTAGGAGTTGACTAAAGCCTCATGAGGTAGACTTTCAATATCTAGTCCTTCATGAGTGTCAAATACTCCCGTGAGAGCAGAAACTTTCTTTGAGGATTCCTCGTCACTGGTAGAATCATCTTCTGACCAGGACGTAATAAGACTTTTCTTTTCCCTCTTGAGGAACGTAGGGCACTCCCATTTTGTGTGTCCTATTCCTCCACACTCTGGGCACTTTGATCCTTTCCCTTGGTTGGATTTCTCATCATGGCTAGATTTTCTTTCAAAGTTTCTTGGTCTATAAATGTTGGAGTTTTGAGTCGGTCTTCTTTCAAAACTTCTTGGTCTATAGATGTTAGAGGATTGAGCCTTGACATTTGTCTTAGACTTCTCATCTAATTGTTTTTCCAGTTGATGAAACTGTTTTTCAAGGAATCCCACAGTTTTAGACAAACCCTCTCTGGTGTCATCTTTTTCTTTGTTGGTCACAAAGGCAAGGCTCTTCTTCTTCTCATACTTTTGACCAATAGTCATCTCAAAGGTTTGAAGGGATCCCATAAGCTCATCTACCTTCATGGTATTTATGTCATGAGCTTCTTCAATGGATGTCACTTTCATGTCAAACCTCTTGGGAAGAGACCTTAGAATTTTCTGAACCAACTTGGCTTCAGGAATCTTCTCACCAAAATCACTGGACGTGTTGGCTATATCAATAATATTCATATGAAAGTCATGTATACTTTCATCTTCTCTCATCCTCGGGTTCTCAAACTTAGTTGTAAGTAACTGAAGTTTTGAGGTTTTTACACGAGAGGTACCTTCATGTGCAGTCTTCAGAATTTCCCATGCACCCTTAGCAACAGTGTAATTCTTGATGAGTCTGAAGATGTTCTTGTCCACCCCATTGAACAAGGCATTCAAGGCTTTATAATTTCCTTGAGCAAGTTTATCATCTTCATCATCCCAATCTTCTTCTGGTTTCAGCTCCTCAGTGAGCTTCCCATCTTTGTCTTTGATCTTTGGTGGATCCCATCCCTTGACCACGGACTTCCAAGCCTTTCCATCCATAGACTTGATAAACGTCACCATACGAACTTTCCAATAGTCATAATTGAAACCATCTAGTATTGGTGGTCTATTCAGAATGCCTCCTTCTTTATCCGTTGTACCAGAAAGTATCGTCCCTGAATCTCACCCAGATACAGAGCAGATGCCTGCTCTGATACCAATTGAAATTCTGGTTAAGCAGATCACAAAAGATGTCAGACAGGATGTCGTGACACTTGATCTCTGCTTTTCACAAGGATCTAAGGAAGAACAAAAGAAACAGCAGAAAGTAAATAATACCAGAGATTGTTAACCCAGTTCGGTGAACAACAACACCTACGTCTGGGGGCTACTAAGCCAGGAATGAAATCACTAAGTAGATTTGGTTCTAAGCTAAACTCAACCATTTACAACTTAGTACCTAGAAACTACCCTTCCTAGATTTCTACCTAAGACACTCCTAGGTATGAGACCCTTCTCAATTCACTTCCAATCACAGCAGTGACTGAAGATATTACAACTCAATAAAACGTCCTTCTCAAGTATTCACACAATATACGAGATGCTCACAAGTACAAACCCTAGTACTTCTAAAACAGCTGCAACAACCAACCAAAACTAGGTTAACTCTAACCTATTTATAATGCAAACAACAGCTGGACTTGGGCTTCAAAAACGCAGCTGATATCTTCCTCAGAATTAGCGACCTAATTCTTTCTTCAATCCCAAGTTACCAAAAATGTCTCCTTCACAAGGAAACCGCAAATATACTTGGAATCAGAATCTCTGATTCCCTAATCTCAGATTCCACTTGGAATCCTAGACATATTCCAATCACACTTATATTTGATATATTTTTGAATTTTTCAAAAAAAATTTTTTTTATTATTTTAAACATTTTTAAATAAATTCTTCTTCTTGATTTTTCAAAATCAATTGAGTTCAAATCATTTTGTGAATTAAAACATCTATTTTCAAACATTTTTCAAAGTTCACATCATGTTTTTGAATATATTTGATATTTTATATCATTTTTTATTTAATTTTCTTTGAAAAATTGTATTTTAATTAAAATTATGGTTTTTCCTTGATTTTTAATTTTTCAAACTTCATTTGAAACATTCTTGGGCCTCTTATAGAGTGTAAGACCGAACCTCTTTTGTAAATAAATAATTCCTGGGCCTCTGTCATAGTATAAGTCCTGGTCGATTTTTAAAATAACGGCGGGTTCATTATTTTTCATCTGGGCTTCTCCTTGAGTATAAGCCCCACTTTTCTTTCTTTTCAAACACACTTGGGCCTCTAATACAGTGGAAGACCCAAACCCCTTTGTACATAAATAAATTTAGGGCCTCTGCTATAGTATAACTTTATAAGTCCCACAACGTCTTTCGGTATCGCAGTGCGATTACTGTTTTCAAAACAAGTCATCTGGGCCTCTCCTTGAGTTGTAAGCCCCATACCTCTGTTTTTAAAATCATCTGTCTATTTTTAAACAGATACTAGGAGGAACATTATTCCCGGTGAAACTGCTCTTAGACCGCTTGGGCCTCTCTTTGAGCTATAAGCCCCAAACATTCTTTTCATTTCAATTCAATAAACTTTCTTTCAAATTCAAATTCAAAGTTTTCTCAAAACTTTCTTCAATTTCTTAAAACCCTAATCATATACTTAAAATCATACAATCAATCACAATACACTTGGGCCTCTTCTCAGAGTGTACGACCTAACATTTTTTTCAATTCAATGCATATTTGTTTATATACCTGTTAATTCAGTTATTTGTATAGACTTGTGCATATTTGTTTAGAGTTTCCCCAGCAGTTAGGTCTACACTTAGTTCAAACCAAAGGTTACTTATAACTTAGTCAATAACTAGTTCCCTCATAGGAAACTTCCCTCAATACAGTCTGCCTCCTCTTGGGCTTTATTCAATATGGAACAGAGAAAGGAATTATTCCCGATGAAACTTTTCTCAAGACTATCAAAACTTAGAAACATATATATAAGAAATTCATTTCCCCAGAGAGGATTAATTCCCGGTGAAACCTCTTTTGAATTTCTTCAAACCTTGGAATTGTTTAACAAATAAAGGATTATTCCTGGTGAAACCTTTCTTGACCTTTTCTTAGGCTTGGACCCACATGCTTCCTAGAAGCATCCATAGCATCCTCTCGGGCTTAGTACAAGGACCGATAGGCTTCTTAGAAGTTCTCCCAGCCTATTCTTGGGCTTAGTACAAGGACCCAAAGGCTTCCTAAAAGCATAAGAAAGAATTTAGTCATCTATACTAGTTCAATCTTCAGGAGAGTCAAAACCCTAGAACATCCAGTCAGTCAAGAGTTGATCTTCATCTTTAGAACCAACAGCCTCCTCTTGGGAATCATACCAAAATCTCTCTCCAACCATAGTCTACCTCTTCTTAAGAGACTTGGACAATCTCAACCTCGTCTTGGGCTTTATACAAGTAAACTTGAAAAATCTCATTCTCATAGTCTCCTCTTGGACTTAACACAAATACCCACAGGTTTCCTAAACACATAGGATAGATCCTGATCATTTCACCAATACACCAGCCCCATAAGAGTTAAAACCTATAAGGCTTTCAAACACACCTTTAAATTTCTCTGACCCCCAACAAGGCTTAACTTTCACCTTAAAACATCCCAGCCAGGGTCAGGTTACCATCAACAAATCCTCAACAGAATCAGAGCCTCATGGCATCTGGTAATTCAACTCTTCCCTGATTCCCTAGCAAGAGTTAGTTTCCCTTTGGATTCCCCAATACAGTTTAGTTATTTTCCTGGATTTCAACAAATCCTCAGCAAGAGACAGCCTTCTCTTAGGCTTTATATAATAATTTTCCCAGTCAGCCTCAATCTTGGACTTTGTACAAGACAAATATAACACTCCCCCAGTGGAGTCATTTTCTTTCAGCTTCAACCTTGGGCTTTGAACAAGGCACACAAAAAAAAACATCTCCTCAGATGAGACCATAAGTCCTCTCTGTATGAAGATACCCCTTCTATACATCACATCTCAACAAACAATCAAAACCTTTTTCCAGATAATTGATGTAAGTGGCACACTTGTTGATTCAAAATCCAAGCTGGAGTCCCTCCTTTATCATGGCTAAAAACTCTCTTTCATCTAATTGATGTAAGTGACAAGCCTCTGGATTCTACACATCCAAGCCAATGTCCCTCTCTTAGCATGAAATATTTTCATAAAGGAAAAAGTGGCATTGCTCTACACTGAGTTAAAGCTTCTTCCTTCATGAAATTTCTCTTATAAAGGAAGATATGGCATTGCTGGATTCTACACATACCAGTTAAAGTAACTTCCCTTATAACCAATTACTCAACATTTGTGATGAACAGGTGAGATATCTCCCTTTAGAGATGCCAAATTCTCTATCTCAATCAACTTTTAGCTTCAATCTTGGGATTTGAACAAGACACCAAACTTTTTTTTCCTCCCATAAAATAGGAGGAACTACGATTGCTCTGATTTCCCAAGTCTCTTTACGGGAATACGTTGGCATAAGATTGTGAAATCTTAGCGAGCACACAGATCAAAAATCTTAGGTCAAACACCTTCCCAAAAATAATGGAAAACCCGAAAACAACAAAAACATTCTTTTAACCCTCTCAAAGGAGAAACTTTCCCAATCAATAGAAGATAAACACAAGAAAGCATTTCAAACAGCAGAAATACATGCAAAAGAATGTTCCTATAGATTACTATAGATACTCTGGGTTTTAATAGTTCCCTTTGTATAACCAAACCCCGTTCCCTGATCTCTTAGCATTTGTTAAAGAAATCACTTGCGTGCAGGGTTAGTTTAAGATATCTTCCCATTCCTTTCAAGCTTCATAGGATAAATACAGAAATCAGAAAGTAGCACCCAATCATGCAGTAGGTGGTTGCGTCACTAAAAACCCGACGCTACACCATCAATTTCAAAACTTTTGCACCGAAAATGGGATTGCTCATAATTTCTCATGTCCAATAACTTCACAAAAAATGGTGTTATTGAGCGTAAAAATCATGTTTTGGAAGAATTGGCTCAGACTATGATAAATGAAATGAGTGTACCTAAGTATTTTTTTGTGGATGCAATTAATATTGCGTGCCATGTCTTAAACAGGGTGATTATTCGATTCATCCTAGAGAAAACACCCTATGAGTTACTTAAGGGTTGAAACCCAAATATTTCTTATTTTCATTTTTTTCGGTTGCAAATGCTTTATTTTAAAAAATAGAAAGGACAATCTTGATAAATTTGATGTTAAAGCCGATGAAGGGATATTCTTAGGGTACTCATCTACGAGTACGACTTATAGGGTTTACAAGCATAGAACTTCTTATGTAGAAAAGTCCATTTGTGTTGCTTTTGATGAGTCCTCACCTCAAAAGACAGGGAATGGTATTTGTTCTGATGTTTTAGGTGTGATAACAGAAAAGTTGATCAACGATGAAAGTTCCAAAGAGGATCCTAATCCTTCAACAAAATATGATGACATTACGGAAGATAAAGAGAAAAGCTTACATGAGGATGAATAACAAGATACCTCAAACCAACTGCGTCAAGATTATACAATCCTAAAAGATCATCCGTTAGATCAAGTCCTAGGAAACATCAAAAGAGGTGTAAGTACTAGGTCACAAGTTAATTATTTCTGTAATACTCTACTTTCATTTCTCAGATTGAAATTAAATTGATATCTGATGCTTTACTTGATGATGGATGTATACTTAATATGCAAGAAGAACTAATCTAATTTAAAAGTAACGACATTTGAGACATTGTTTCGTGTTCGGTTGATAAAACCGTCATTGGCACATGATCGGTATTTAGAAACAAGATGGATGGAAATGGTATAATTACTAGAAATAAAGCAAGATTAGTGGCTAAAGGATATATTCAAGCTGAAGGAATAGACTTTGAGGAGACTTATGCTCCTGTAGCTTGTTTAGAAGCTATTAGACTCCTTTTAGGATTCGCTTGCTTCTTGGACTTTAAGCTTTACCAAATGAACGTTAAATCTACTTTTCTTAATTTCCATATAAATGAAAAGGTGTATGTCTCACAACCTCCGGGTTTGAGGATCACGATAATCCTAATCATGTTTTTAAATTGAAAAGAACCCTCTATGATCTCAAATAACCTCCAAGAGGTTGGTATGAATTATTGCTTGGATTTTTTATCAAACAAGGATTCAATCGTGGGAAAATGGACACCGCTTTGTTTATAAGACATAAGGAAAATCATATTCTCTCAGTAAAAATTTATGTAGATGATATTATTTTTGGGTGTATAATGAATCTCTTTGTCGAGAATTTGCAAGTTTGATGCATGGAGAATTTCAGATGTCACTTATGGTAGAGATGACATACTTAGGATCACAAATCAAGCAAGCCGAAGAAGGCGCGTTCATAAGTCAAATGAAATATTTCTTAGAGCTTCTTAAGAAGTTCGATATGAAAGATCTGAAGAGTATCTCAACGCCCATGGCTTCAAATGTTCTTATTGACAAAGATGAAAGAGGAGTGGATTTCAACATAACCAGGTATAGAGGTATAATCAGATCCTTAATCTATTTAACCGCAAGTAGGCCAGATATCATGTTTAGTGTGTGCATGTGTGCTAGATATCAAGCATCACCTAAGGATTCTCACTTTAAGATCATAAAACGTATTTTGAGGTATCTTAACGAAACCTCCACTCATGATTTTTGGTATCCTAAAGGTAGTTCTTGTAGCTTAGTAGGGTTTTTTATTCGATTTCATCGGGTGCAAGTCGGATAGGAAAAGTTCTAGTGGTACTTGTCACTTATTTGGAAGCTGTTTAGTTTCTTGGCATAGTAAGTAGCAGCATAAGGTTGCTTTTTCTATCGTCGTGGTAGAATATAAAGCCGCTGGTAGTTGTGCACAAGTCTTATGTCTAAAGCAACAATTACTAGATTATGCTTTAAAACTTGGTTGCGTTCTGATTAAATGCGACAATACTAATGCAATAAGCCTCACTAAGAATTCAGTACTTCATTCACAAACCAACATATTGAAATCCAAAATCATTTTCCTAGAGATCTTATGTGAAAAGGGGATGTTGTTTTTGAATATGTTGACACTAAAAATTAGCTTGCTGACATTTTTATAAAACCATTGTCATCGGATCCCTTTCACGAGATTTATAGGGATTTGGTAGTCTTAGACTCTTCATGCCTTAAATAGAATGAGCATTTTGTTTAGTTTCATTTGCTTTATATTTTGTTTTCACTAACACTATTTTGTAGCAAATCATAGCTTTTACCGACTACATTGGTATGTATCTATAACTCTTGTATCTGGTTTATATGATTGTATCTGTTTGTTCTAAAGTTGTGCATTGATTTACTTATTTCCTCATGACCTTACTCGTTCATCTTTAGCATTTATCTCTGATTGTTCTTATTGCATTTAAGTATTTTTAAATGTGTGTTGCTAATTATGTTCATTCGATCATTTGTATACTTGTTAGTGTATTACTTATGATTGTTAATGCATTCCTTTACTTACAAATTTTGACCACTAAATTATTTGTTGTTGAATGTTGGTGTTACGTGTCTATTTGCATTTTTTTCTCTTGTGGCATGTTCATCTTTGTTTTCTTTATCAAATCTTTATTGTTGTATATTCTTCTTAGTTGTTTAGCTCATTTGTTCATTTGGAATCATTTATTTGTGGTTGTTTATTTGGTTTTTAGACACATTTCAATCTATCTCTTTTTGATGTTGTCAAAGAGGGGGGGGGGGGGGAGTTGTAATGAGTCTAGAATTTTTTATGTGTTTTATGATGTGTCTTTTGTGCAATGTTTCAGGGGGCATAAGTGTTTTTTTTTTGCATTTTACTCAAAGTCGACTTAACTCCAATAGAAAGCTTGCCAAGCATCAAAGGGAGAATGTAGTTGCATGTCCCTAATACATTATGGGGAACACCCTAATATAATTATTTTGTTGCTTATCTTATCGCTTTCATTTTGATTTACTTTTGATTATTGAGTCTCCTTCATGATTGTACCTCTCTGGATCAAGTTTTGAAATGATTCATTTTAAGCATGCATATACCATTGTTTAGGTTCGAACATGATCGTGGTGTTTTTAATCAATTGTGTAACGCTCACATATAATATAAGTCTAGAATAATTCATATTATACATGATTGTAAATTTGGTACTGAAATAAACATAAGTTCCTAGTGACACATTATACATATTACATGCCCAAAACACCAAAGTACTAAAAGTGGCATAAACATATACAAGATGTCTAAAACAACTGAGAACTAGATCATAAAAATGATCTTAAAACAGAGTCTTCACAGCGGAAACAACGCCATCAAAAGCCAAAACAAGTAAGGATATCAAACTGCCTTATCATCACCCTTCACGGAACCTAAACCACCTGAAATATAATCAAAAAAATGGGGTGAGATAATAATCCTAGTGGGTTCCCTATCTTATGGATTCTCTCGGCTTTATAAGGTTCTAACCAATCCTAACTCAAGCCCAAAGAGGGAAGGAATAAGGCTTTGAGCTCACAACACGCACTATATGGGAACATGTTGCTTGAGTCCAACAACTCAAACTATCACTAATCGAAAACTTTACCAAGGCATCCCCTTTTCCCATCCTCTACGTCTAGGACTTTCGGCCCAGGTCATTGATCCTTGTACTGTACTTTGACATACAAAATGGATTCGGATCCAAGGTGCTTTCCGCATGAATCGTCGCTTATGGGAATACCCTCATCTCAAGCATTTTACCCGTAGGCTCCATTCGTACTACACGCGATAATCAAACCTGTCAAAGTAATAGTGCGTACATTCCAGAGGAGCGCTCTACATAAGCCTCAACTCTTGGAACGACGCATCTCAAGGGATTGTTTCCGATGACATGATCACAGCACAAACATGATTGTATTCGAAAATCGCAAGGCGGCACATTCACCTCATTCTCAAATAACACAAAACCAACACATGTTCCATATAGTGCCTCACCTCTCCACTAGACAACCACTTGTCAAGGATGCACACCTAGGCATCGAATACACATGTATCGTCATCTAAGTTGTTTATCATACCCTAGTTACATTTCGTTAAAGGGTTCTCCTCACTACCTTAATATTTTACATTAGATTATCATCTTCATAACCAAACAAACATCCATAATAAACATGCATAATACGCATAATAGTCATGTAAAACAATCCATGGTAACAATAAACGTACATGTGAAACAACCAAGCAAGCATCAAAACAAAACATGGAAAACCCTATCATGTTCGCAATGCTAGGGTCAGGCGAGTTCCTTCGCCTTGGGTTCACTGTGCGAACTTTGAGCGGAGCTGAAAATGAAAATGGCAGTAGCAAAATCTATGAAAAATGGTATGAGATGCATCAATATATCAAAGAGGCATGTATCAATTATCATGTGAAAATTCAGTTCAAAACTATGTCAAACAATTCCAAAATGAAGCAAATATCATGAAGGGATGTTCATACAAAAGAAATTAAATGGAAATTCATGGAAAAATAGCAAAATAATCAAAAATCAGAAAATAAAATATGCAAAAATTATTTAAATGCATTATGATGCTTCATGAATTTTTGGGAATTTTATCATGCATAAGAGTATTTTTAAAAATAAAATACCAAACAATTATGAATAGAAAATTAAAAAAAACAAAGAAATAGGCCAGGGGGTGCATCCAAAGTAAAAGTCCAGTTCAAATACGTTTGGGCTTAAAAACAAGGGGTGTCAATATCAAAAACCACAAAGCCCAAAGGCGCGTGGGTCTGCAGAGCATATTATGAGGTTCAGTCAAAGTTTTGACTCAGTCAGAGCCATAGGATCAGTCCACGCAATATGATCAAAGAAAGTACGCACATCAACCACATCCTGATGATAGCACATGATAAGCAAGGATGCACCGAACACACATGAGCAAACAGTTCAAAAATATTCAGAAAAAACGTGCACGTGCCTCACACCCTCGCTCATTTATTCGCTGGCACACTCTCGCTCGTTGGATCAACAAGATCTAATGGATGTGATTTAATCTGAGCTTAAAACCCTAGGGTTTAACATGTGAAGAACACCACCGGCCGGAGAAGACTCCGGTCATCTTCTCCGGCCACTCACCACCGTGGTTCAAGTTACAGGCCACCAGAAATTGACAAACGATACACCAAAATGATCCTCAGGTTACATAGATCATGAATCCAAATTCCAAATCCACAAAAAGTTCACACACAGAGCAGATCGAAGGGAAACATTTTACCCTAGAAAATTCAACTAAGCACCTAAGGTGCCTATCAACTAGTCGGATGTTCACATGGCTCCTATTGAGCTCCAATCACACAAAAATACCTTAAAATCAGTGCACAATGTAATGAAGTTGAAGAATGAAACCTGAACTATGATGAAGCTTTGGATCAAAGAAAACCAGAGATGAGGTTCCTAACTTGCTTGAGCTTCAAATCAGCCAAATAAATGCTATGGAATAAGCTTGGAAATGCTTGAGATTCAGTTGACACAGATGAAGAAAATCACAGTGCAATGCTAAGCTTCAAAGCCTTCACTCCATTGATGATTCTTGATGAAGAATGATGGAGAAGAATGTAGAGAGAATGAAGATCTCAGAGCCTCGAGAGAAAGAAATTTCAGAGAGAGAGTGTGTGAAAATTGAAGGAGAATGAAGAATGAACAAGTTAAGTTTTAATTCAGTTAGAGATTTGTATTTATATCTTGAGTTAACTGTTAACCACCTTGGCTAATAGTTAGAAGTGTGGTTAACTGAGTTGATAGTGAGTGAGTTGAAACATGAGTTGAAAAGAAAGTGAGTGTAGCTCGGGTTTGCTTGTTTTGATCATGTGTGGAAAAAATTATGAGGGTTTATGGTGGATTCTAATATGACAAACAATGATGTGTGGTGGTGATAGCAGCAATACAGCTTGCTCTGCAAGTCTCTCATTCTCTTGTCTTGGTTTGAACAAAAATGGCATGGATGGTACAAAAGCATGTATGGTGTGTAAGGAGTGGTTTGGCTTGAAATGGCAAAGTTTAATGTCATGCACATGGCTGTGGCTAAGTAGCGTGCGCATGGAAATAATGTACCATGCTTCTATTTGACTGAATTTGTTTACTTGGGATAGAAGAAATCAGTTGGCCTGATGGTAACTTCAAGACATTGTATCTCAATGATCATGAGATGAAAATGGTGGATCTTGGGGCCTTTGAAAAGAGGACATGGAGTAGAGCAAGATTGGAGTTGAAAATAATTACAACGGGAGTCTCTAAGATACCCAAAAATGATCATGAAGATATGTGTACATAACTAATGTAGCATGCCACCCTGACCTGCCTCGACCAACTCACATGCATGTAGAATATATCAGTTGGAGGTCCCCTATTTGACTCATTATATCTCTCAATGAGTTGATCATATGAAAATTTCTCTAACATGAAAGTTGAAGATGAAATCAAGAGGAACAAAAACCATGTTGGACAATTTTTCATTTGGAGTCTCCATCATGGAGAAATCTGACCTTGAACTTGGACAAAACATGCACACAAGGTGTTTGTTGAAATTACTGCACGCTGACTGGTCATGACTTGCCAATTTGCCTTGATTTGTCTCCACTTTAATCCATCATATCTCCCTTGATTTTGATCCAATGGAGGAGTTCTTGCTATGGTTTTGAAGCTCTTGAGATGAACTTTCAACAGGCCTCTTGAAACTTTCAATTTGGTGCTTTCATCATAGAGAAAGAATGCCTTAAAGTTGGGTGCTCACCTTGCCAAAACTTACCAAATTGGGAAACCCTAATTTCTATTTTTGGCAACTTTGCACATATCTTGATTTTTGATGAATCTCTTAATATTTCTTGATTAAATCTTCACCAATGAACATATTTGAGATGAGGAACATGAATTTGACCTCAAAAAGTCAGGAGTTGACTTTTTCCTCTGCACAATTGACTTTTCCCCAATTCTCCTGATTTTGAATCAATTGATCAATTGAAGCCTTTCTAAACCAAATTGATGGACAATCCTTCAATCTTAGACACTTAAAGACATGAGGAATACCATGAAATCAAGCTTTGGCTCAAAAAACCATTTGCACTGACTTTTCCCCAAAACCCTAATTTTGCTCTGGTTAGGAGAATGTGATTCAGTTGAGATTGCTCATGTACCTTGATCCCATGCCAAGAGCCAATGGTATGCAAAGATGATGATGCAAGAATGGAATGAAACATAAGCCAGTTAATGCTAAAACAAGAAGGCAAATTTTGAGGTGTTACGGCTGCCCCTATTCAAACTTCTTGGATCCGAGGGTATGATAGCAACGGCTTTCAGACAATCAGGATACATGGGGTTTGAATACCAAAATAACCTGGAAACTTGCAACCTGTGGGGGTAATGAAATAGGGTGAATACGAGGACGGCCGAAGGTGAACTCGAAAATAAATACCAGCCGAAGGCGGATTCTGCGGGGGACAAGATAATACGAGGACGGCCGAAGGTGAACTCGAAAAGGTAGATCGGCCGAAGGCGGGCTAACAACCAACAATAATACGAGGACGACCGAAGGCGAACTCGAAAAGGTAGACCAGCCGAAGGCGGGCTAAAAACAGTAATACATGAGTACGGACGAAGGCAAACTCAAAAAGGTAAACCGGCCGAAGGCGGAATAACAAGCAACAATAGTACGAGGTCGACCAAAGGCGAACTTGAAAAGGAAATACCAGCCGAAGGTGGAATTTCAAAGGTAGACCAGCCGAAGACGGGCTAACAAACAACAATAATACGAGGTCGGCCGAAGGCGAACTCGAAAAGGAAACACCAGGCGAAGGTGGAATTTTAAACAGAGGTAGACCGGTCGAAGGCGGGCTAACAAACATCAATAATACGAGGTCAGCCGAAGGCGAACTCGAAACAGAAACACCAACCGAAGGCAGACTAAGAAACAAAGGTAGACCGGCCGAAGGCGGGCTAACAAACAAAACAACATGAGGACGGCCGAAGGCGAACTCGAAAAAAAATACCAACCGAAGGTGGAATTTCAAACAAAGGTAGACCGGCCGAAGGCGGACTAACAAACATCAATAATACGAGATCGGTCGATGGCGAACTCGAAAAAGAAATACCAGCCGAAGGTGGAATTTCAAACAACCATATGAGGTCGGCCAAAGGCGAACTCGAAAAGAAAGACCGGCTGAAGGCAGAATTTTAAACAACAATGTGAGGTCGGCTGAAGGCGAACTCGAAAAGGAAGACCGGCCGAAGGCGGACTGTGCTGGGGAGGAAGACAAGACTGGCCGAAGGCGGGCAAATCAACGAAAGTGAAACGAGAACGGCCGAAGGCAGAATTTCTAACAACAAATACGAGGACGACCGAAGGCGAACTCGAAAAGAAAGACCGACCGAAGGCAGAATTTCTAAAAACAATAATATGAGGACGGCCGAAGGCGAACTCGAAAAGAAAGACCAGTCGAAGGTGGAATTTCAACCAAACGGTACGAGGACGGCCGAAGGCGAACTCAAAAAGAAAGACCGGCCGAAGGCGGAATTTCAAACAAAGGTAGACCGGCCGAAGGCGGACTAACCAACAAAGGTAATACGAGGATGGCCGAAGGCGAACTCGAAAAGAAAGTCCAGCCGAAGGTGGAATTTCAAACAAAGGTAGACCAGCCGAAGGCGGACTCGAAAAGAAAGACCGAGCCGAAGGTGGACTTTCAAAGAAAGACTATACCGAAGGTAGACTTTCAAACAAAGGATACGAGGACGGCCAAAGGCGAACTCAAAAAGAAATACCAAGCCGAAGGTGGAATTTCAAAGAAAGACTAAGCCGGAGGTAGACTCTCAAACAAAGGATACGAGGACGGCCGAAGGTGAACTCGAAAAGAAATACCAAGCCGAATGTGGAATTTCAAAGAAAGACTAAGCCGAAGGTAGACTCTCAAACAAAGGATACGAGGACGGCCGAAGGCGAACTAGAAAAGAAATACCAAGCCGAAGGTGGAATTTCAAAGAAAGACTAAGCCGAAGGTAGACTCTCAAACAAAGGATACGAGGACGGCCGAAGGCGAACTCGAAAAGAAAGGCCAAGCCGAAGGTGGACTTTCAAACCCAACAATATGAGACCAAACCGAAGGTGGACTCGAAAAGAAAGACCAAGTCGGAGGTGGACTTTCAAAGAAAGACTAAGCCGAAGGTAGACTTTCAAACCAAAGAATATGAGACCAATCCGAAGGTGGACTCGAAAAGAAAGACCAAGCCGGAGGTGGACATTCAAAGAAAGATAAGTAGAATCAACAGATCTACAAAGATGACTCCACTGGGGAAAGAGAAATCTAAACAGACAACTCTGTAGGGGAGTATAGGAAGGAATAACTAATAAGAAGGATGAATCCATTGGTTGCGGTGTAATGTTAAACAGCATCTCCTGAATTACATCTCTTTCTGCTGGGGAAAAGAACTGGTAACAGATATCAAACCTGGCTTATGCTTCGAATGCATATGTTTGAATTTTTCTATGGCGTAATGCTCCATACGAAATGGAAATACTACACGTTTAGGAGGATGCCATGTAAAATGCTTATGCAATGCAAAAAAGGCGTCTCAGCAAAATAAATGCTGAAGACGAAGGAAACTCCACGGGGATGACAAACTAAATTGTCCTCTGAATTAAAAGGCCCCGTTATGGAAGATTTCACTGAATGAATTCCTGATCACCAACTCTACTGGAGATGAAGACTCCGAGAGAAATGCCACTCTGTTGGAGATGGATAAAGATGAATATTGAAGATGGAACCCAAGAAATTTATCTCCGCTGGAGATTACCCATGGCTTCTACCGAAGACAAAACTCAAAACACAGATTTGAAAGAT
Organism: Lathyrus tuberosus; assembly: GCA_022829125.1. Taxonomy (NCBI): domain Eukaryota; kingdom Viridiplantae; phylum Streptophyta; class Magnoliopsida; order Fabales; family Fabaceae; genus Lathyrus; species Lathyrus tuberosus. Next base: position 13,820,385 of record JALAZF010000048.1, read on the forward strand.
GCCAATAACAATTGGACTTAAACTTGCTGGGGATGTCAACCGCTGTTGAACAAACCACTGTGAAGATCACCACCAAACTCTGCTTGGGGAGACAAGTCAATAATACCGAATCTGCTTGGGGATATTACTGAACTTAACCTGCTGCTGGGAGAAATCTTTACCTTTACCCTGCTGGGGAATATCAGCCACTATTAGCAAACCTGCTTGGGGAATGGTAAATGACGACATCAACTCGGCTAGGGGATACCATCAAGCTTACTCATATGTTAGGGATCAGACCATACCGTTGCTGGTGAGAAAACATTTCCTGACTAGCTGAGGAAAATGGGTGCCAAGACTCTGTGGGGAACATAACCTCTTTGTCCAAAGAAGGTATTCCATTAGTCTTCTGCTGGGGATGCAACAGCATCAACTTCTGACTGCTCGATGAGAGAGTAATAAATCAACCACAACTCTAGCTGGGGAAATACTCCTCTATACTCTGGCTGGGGGGAGCAATAATCTGCTGAGGAGGACAAAATTTCAATGTTAAGGAGAGTAGCTCTACTGGGGAGAAACAAACTTGTTACCCAGCCTGACCTGTCTCTATGGTCATAAACGACCCTTTGAACTCTCCATTTGCCCCAGACCATTAGGTCTAAAGGAAGAAATCATCTCAAGAGGATTTTCTAGAAGCCCGGGCGTTCACCCTGCCCCAGGGTCTTCAAACTCTTGGAGATATTTATCAGATCTCGACCTAACGGCCCCAGACTGCATATCTACAAAGTAACTTGCCTCGAAAGGGTTTGCAATGACTGAAAATATTTTGCCCTGGTATCTCGTACCTTGACGAGATGATTTCAACTGACCGTCTTCAGGATTGGATAACTTCTCGTGCTCTTGAGGTGGCCTACCCCAGTACGAGCCTTGAAGTGAATTTTCCCCTGACCGACTAGTCTTCGAGAGATTTGTCAAATCTCGACGTGATTGCTCCTTTTTAGCTACTTCAGGGAAAATTTTCAATGTGACTGTTCCTGATTGACTGTATCTTATCACCATTCACTGGGAACGTCTGGGCTACACACATCCTCTTGGCCCTATACCCCTTGACATGACTGTCCTTCAGAGTTTTCACCATCTCAACTTGGCGTGATCGAGTTTCTCGACTGACGTTCATTGTGTAAGCTTCTTTGATGTCAAACACATACAAGCAGAAAATGTTTATTGTGAGAATGACAATCCTAATGCAACACTCGTGTTAACCTTGAAGTTTTATTGAAAATGCGTCGCCAAGCCTTGTGAACGAATCACTAGCTGGGATGCGACATTGATTTTTTTATGGAAAACAATACGCACATGCAATACCAACAAAAATCTTATTAGCACAACTCATAGGAGTCAGGAATGCTATCTCGCTGAAGTGCGCTTTCGGAATAAACCCTGCTTCAATTAGTACTTTTAAGGGTTGTAACGTGGCCTGGTTCACGGTTTTGAGAAAAAAGGATTTAAGGCTCAACATTTTGTATGTACCCACCCATTCTCCTTGATGTTCTCTAGTCCTACGTTTAACTAATTCGGCACAAGCGCTCACCTCTCGAAAAGATTTTGTGATCTTTAAGGAACCCATGCAACTGATGGTTTGACACCTAATGAGGTTTTAGAGTGACAGTCACCCCTTTTGTCTTTTGTTCGTAGTCACACGACTTTGTTCTTGGTCGAGGATTTTCTTTTGTAATCCTTTTGCTTTTCGCTTTTTCGTTCTTTTGTTTTTTTCGTTTCCCTGATTTTTGCCTGGACTGATTCTTTTTTAATCTTTCGATTTTGAAGTCCAGCGGGATGCCCTAACTTTTGCCTAAATCTCTTGTTTTCAAGTTTTGACTTAGCGGGCTTTTTTCTTTTTCTTTTGATTCTTCTTTTTTGAACAAATCGTGTGACACTGGCTGTCTGACTTATTTGAAAGGGTTGTGACTGCCTCACTCCTTGATTGTTGATGGATAACCATTGTGGTTTCACATCTCTTGACCTCTTGACGGTGGAATAGAAGGTAATGGATCCTCAGATGCACACTCCTGTTGAAATTTGAACGTTCGGTCAAACTAACTGACGCCTACCCTGCCCCTGGGTTAAGTGCGGGGGTTTTTTCGTACGAAAGAAACTCCTACTTCAAGGCTCAAAAGGGTTGACGAGGGTCTATCTCCCTTATATCTCCAGTGTTTAGGGATTGGAAACAATGCCTGTACATCCTCAACAGGGTTTTATCCAAAAGCATACAACCAAAGATTTTGCGTTTTCATCTCATCATCCTCCCTCAAGAGTTTAAGTAAGAAAGTTGGTATTGCAGTGCATATAAACATGATATGAGTGCATAAAAGTAAAATACTTCAAGAACAACACATTCATTGCATTAAAAGTATCATTCAACACACAAACAAGTTTTTACATGCAGACAGTGTTTAAACAAACAAATGACAGCTACATATGAAAATGCAGTAAAGGAAGCTGATGATTGCCATTGTTGAGGAGACTTGACTCCATCTGGACTTATTGCTTCTGATGATGTCTTCGCAACCTCGAGTGCTCACTCTGATAAAGAAGCTTCACCTTGTGGGGGTACCATCTGGGGTGATGACCTTTGAGTCAATCAAATCCTACACCTTGTGCTAGAACGCATTACAGTTATCGAGTGTGTGTGCCCAAACGTTCCTGAATGGAACTCATAGCTAGCATTCATGTCATAGTCCGGAGGAATAGGGTATGGCACTGGCATGGCATTCCTCAGCTGAATCAGAGAGCTTTTGAGCAAGCGAGCAAAAAACTGACTGTAAGGAATAGGAATAGGATCAAATATCCTCTTGGGCCTTCTTGGTCTGAGTTGCTTCTGCTGCTGATGGTTCTGCTGCTGATGCTGACTTGGGCGCCCAATCTGCTCCTGTATTTTCCTTTCCACGCGAGGCCCAAACACGGGTTGCTGACGTAGAGCTTCTGCAACATAAGGTTGTGGAAGAGATCCTTGACGCGAGGTGGATCCTTTGGAAAAGGAAGGAGTCCTCAATTCCTTTGCAACAATGGGAGTAAAATCACCTTGTTTACCAGTGCCAACTGATGTAAACTTGACTTCCTCTAAATCAATGAGCTCTTGGACTTTATGCTTGAACCTTGTACAATTCTCAACATTGTGACCAGGTGCCCCAGAGTGGAATTTGCATCTAGCATTAGCATTAGGTCCCAGAGGAAGCTTTGTGGGAAGAGGTCCCAAACTAACACGTTCAACCAGCTTGAGCTTGAGCAAATAATAAAACAACTATGCATACGGCATTGGGATGGGATCAAACTTCCTCTTAGGCCTCTCTGGCTTAGGATCCTCTTGGGGAGCAGGAAGTGATTGCTGATGAGAAAGCTCTGAGCCTTCAATTTGTGGAGGGGATTCACGAGGCAATCCATGATCTAGAGCAAACCCCAAAGAGATGGGCGGATTAATAACTTCTATGGTAGAAGCGAGCACATGATTGTCTTCCTTCTTTAACACCTTATTCAAGATTTCCATGACCAGGCCCATCTGTGTCCTCATCTGGTTGACTTCCTCTCTTAGCAGTTTCTGGCCTTGAGACATGGCCTGCATATCTTCCCCAAACTGCCTTATCTGGATCTTCATTTCAGTCACTTCTGCACGGAGTTGTTCCATGGCTATATTTTGATTAAGTCTGATGAATCTGCTAGTCAGCAATCCTGTCTGTAGAAAGAACATGATAAGAAAACCAGAGACACGTGCCTGTTATATAAAATGCCAAATGATTATGATCATGCAAATGCAAATGCAAATATTATATTTAAGCATTTCCAGGACGTATCCGCTTTGATTCCAATCTTTGAAACCGGGCGAGGGATTGGACCCAATATCGGAAAATAAATCCGAACCCAGAAATGCTGAAGAGTCAACATAAAGGAAGCGCACCCTTTGAAGACTGAGAGATGTTGATACATACATGATTAAACCAAGCATTTCAATAGCATATCATAAGAGTTCATACAGACGGGTCTGATACAATCAAAGGTGATTCCATCAACAATCCTGATGGTAATCACAACAAAACATAACAACAAGATCACTACAAATTAATTCCAAACAAACTGGCTTCGACTTCCTCAAGAAGATCCTCAGTGTCTGGATGTGTAGGTCGCTCTATCAGCCCTTTGATCAGTCTGTTTCTCTTTTCAATATCTTGATTCAGCCTGACAATCTGTTCTTCAACATTGTTGCCTTCGCGCCTTGATTTCTTGACTTCGGCTTGCAACTTGAGCTCCTCAATTTCCTTCTGAGCCTCTCTCCACCTGCCAGAGAAATGCTTTTTTCTTGCTTTCATCCTTTGAAGTTCTTCTTTCAACTCCCTATTCTCAATCTTGAGCTCTTCCCACATTTTCTGATACATGGCAAGCTTGGCTTCAGTCTCGGTCAAGAGCTTCTTGTTCTTCCTGTAGGCCTTGCCAGAGGATTCAGCAGCCATACTGACTTTTCTGAAGTGCTGAGCTCTGTCAGTGAGATTCTTATCCTTCTCTTCCAGGCGCTCTATCACATCTTGAACTTTCCATTTCAACTCCCGGTTGTCATGTAAAGCACCTTGCAGCTGACTACTCATACCAGCATTCTCCATCCTCAAATCATGCACCAATTCTCGCTGCTTATCGAATTATTCAATGGGTACAATGAACCTCTCCTCCACAGTCTCAGGATACAAGGGAGGCGCCCAATCAAAAGGCAAGTAGAACTCTTCCACTCTCTTCTTTACCCAGTTTACATACGGAGAGAAAGCCTGGTTATTGGGTTTGCCCAAAGCGACTTTTCCTTTCTTTTGTCTACTGAGCCATGCTTCGGAAACCTTCTGCGCCACAGCTAAACTATCGGCTACATGAAAATACAAAGACTCTTTCAAATTTTTTCAACTGGAGGATCTTTTAGAGCATATCCAAACTGCCTGATAGCCAAAGAAGGATTGTAATTAATACCCCCTTTTCTCCCTATCAATGGTACGTTAGGGTACTCACCACATCTGTGCAAAATGTCTTTGCCAAGCAATCCTTGATCCACCCAAACAATATCCTTAGCAGCTAGACCCATCAGACGTTTACTCCAATCCAGAGAAGTCCTAGTATCCACAAAAGTGCCTGACCGGGGTAGACGGTTTGCAAACCACTTATAAAAAAGAGATGCACAACAATGAACTATCCCGCCTCCTAACAAGGTCGGCACTGGATTCTGAGTTGTAAAGATCCGGATAGTGTGTGTATCAACAAAATCAGATTCATTGGGAAAAAGGACAATGCCATATACACAGAGAGCCAGTATTGCATTGAAAGTTGTCCACCTCTTCTCCTTAGCTGCTTCTTGAGCCTTCTTTACCAAGTATGCCAAGTGATAGCCATGGGACTTTCCCTTATTGGAAATGTCAGCCTCCAAAGTTGATTTACTCAAATAAAGAGCAACAGCCACAGCTTTGAAGTCATGGTCTGCCTTGGAAGCACAGAATGGAACACCTTCTTTAATGGAAATCCCCAGGACGTTTGAGTACTCTTCCAGAGTAGGGACCAATACATAGTTTGGCAACACGAAGCATCTCAGGGAAGGATCATAGAACTCCATCAAGGTGTCTAAGCCATTGTATTCATACACACTGATGTTACGAACGAAAGATAAGATCCAACCATATTTCTCTTTGAACATTCCCAACACTTCCGGACCGACCATTTCTTGTAAACTGCTAATCTGACCAAGAGTGAGCTTCAGGAACTAGTAAACAATGATATTCTTCTTACTCTTCTTAGTGTCCATCCCGATGACTTCCCGTTGACTGGAATCAAAAGATCAGATACTACCTGGAAATGCAAAAATATGAATGTCAGAAAAATGAAATGCAATGCAAAGCATGGGATCAAGGTATCCACACAAGCTGGCTGCACTGAACAAACTGAATAATCTCAAGGCTTTGCACCAAATACCTAGAACACCAGAGTAACCACACTGATAAGTTCATACTGATAAGAAATCCAAAGTATCGGGTATGCTGAAAGTCAAGGTTACCTGCAAACCTGTAAACAACCCGCCCTTCTCACATGTGGGTACTAGAAAGACGAGGATCCTCAATATCACAGACTCTCAGGTCGAGAAATGATGATACGTTCACCATTTCTGGTTTGGCATCATCATCAATCGAGGAGGCCTCAACTGATTCCCCTAAAAAAGGATATCCTATAGCAAGTTCCCAGCATTGGGTCCTCGGATCGAGAAGTGTAATGGGTTTGCCATTTCTAGTCTGCCATTATCACATCTCAGGAGGAGTGCCGCAACTGAGTCCTCAGGAATGGTCACCAGAATCGACATTTCCTCAAGAGAATAACTATTGGCCTGTATCAACATACAGTAGCCGATATCTCCCGATAGAACCTCGTCTGGTTGTGGGTTTCGTGAACACCCGCACGTGGCCAACACCACGGGAGTGTCACGCCTGCCCACGCTAATACCTATGTGTATGCTCAAGCCTGGGTAGTGGGCTTATCTCTCAGAAATCCTAACCTGCCAAACAGAAAATCCAGTACAGCACATCACAGTCCAGCATAATAATGAAATGCAATGCCATAAATGCAGTAAATACAGTAAAACAGTAGAACAGTAATACAGTAATATACAACAAAATAAAGCACCACAGTAAACACCCCATGAAAAGAAACAGACACGCGCTAGGATTGACTCGCAAAGGGGATGAACCAGCAAGAGGTCAACCTGTCCCTAGCAGAGTCGTCAGCTGTCGCTCCCGGAATTTTCATCCAGGTACAAGCGCAAAAGTGGCGCAGAAACAGAGTCGCCAGCAATGTGTATTTATCCCAAGAGAGGGAAAGGAAACACTGGGTAAACCTGAGGGAAGGGAAAAGGCATGGTCTCGCGACCAAGAGAAACGGGTAAGGGAGTCGGTTACGCGAGGGGAAGGTGTTAGCACCCCACACGTCCATCATACTCGATGGGATCCATGCTTGTTGTCTCGATCAAAGGGTGTTGTCATCTGGAGCTCCACTGCTACTGGAAAGGAAAAGGAACGGGAACGAAAAAGAGCAAAGAAACGAAGAAGAAAAGAAAAAGAAGTGACTCGATAGGACATAGGCGTCCTATGACTCTGTATTCCCTCGTGCAATGGAAAAGTCAGAGTCAACGTAGTTTGGACACAAACTAAGGGGGGAGGTTTCTCACCAAGACATCGTTGTCTTGTGCCTACGTATCCTCAACCTAACCAGAGGCAGGAAATCAGAGCATTCGTAGTTCGACCTACGGGTCGAAAAGAGATAAAGAGGTGATGAAGAAAGGTGTGAAAGAAATGTGCTCGGAGAGATCTCACACGCTCTCCTGCCTACGTATCTCGCTCGCACACGAGAATCAGAGCGGCGTAGTTCCCCTCACTGGGGAAGACTTTTCTTTGTTTGTGTTTTTTATGAGCGATGTTAGATTCGCGTTCGGCAGTTAGGGTCGATGCCTATTTGCGACGAGACGGAAGTAACGTGCCCTTTTCTGAAAATGATTTGAACTTAACAATCCTGAAGGATGAAAAAGGTTTGAATTTGTTTTGTGTTTTTTAGACAAGAAGTGGATTGAAGTTAATTTGTAACTTGCATTGAACCTAAGTCTACAACATAGGAACGAATACATTGCGTATCGTCCCTAACAGGACGTACACTAACCATCCTAGAAGAATGAAGGGAGAACCCCCATACCTCATTTCCCGTATATAAGGCTCATGCGCAATACATGTTAACCTTTATTAAGTGTTTTAGAAAGATGATGAGAAGAGAAGAGAATACTCAAGGAAGAAAGAAAACACTAAGGGGAATTCTATCTTAAAGTTATCATGCAAAAGATGACCCTAATGGGAGGTTTAAGAACAACCTAAGTCTAAAGAAGAGAGAGGGATAGCACTACCTAATGCTTATCCTACCTCACCTTAATAAAAAATTAAGGATGAGCTAGGATCCCAAAGGGATGTGAAGAAGTTCTACACAATCAAGCATTATATCATGTAATCCATACACAAAAGAGAAGTAAAAGAGATAAGAGATGAAAGTAGGAATGAACATGGATAACCATCCACATGTTCAAATGCCTTACCTATGCCCCTACACAAAAGGTTAGTACAAAATCATCACAAGTAATGAATACAAGTGAAAGAAGATAAATCAAACAATGCTAGTTGCTTTAAGGAGACAACTTAAGAAGCAAGCAAGATTCAAACTAAAAGGGAAGAATCCTAAAGGTTAAGGATGCTTCAAAGTCAGTAGACACATGTCAAGGGTCCTTACCAAAGTAAGCATGCCAAATGAAAGCACATAATGTTAAACTATGCATCAAAAGTTCACACAAATGCAAGTTGTGCACGAACTATGTAATATGAATGCATATGGTTCATGAACATGAATGAATGCACATGTTAGCATCAAAGTCAGAAGTGAATGACATTTAATAATTCATGAAGAAGTCATTAATATAGCATGCAAATCATAAATGAAAACATGGATTAAGTAAGAAGAAGTGGAAACCAAATACCATTCAAGTTCATACATGAAGCATACTTGTAATGCAAGTAAGAAACGAAGATGCAAGATGAACATGATTGTAAATGAATGCAAGTCAGTAGCACATGACATTTGAAATGAAATTTAGAAGTCAAGAATGATCATATAAAATCCACACAAGTGTCATGTTGAAGCACATTGAAGATTAGAAGTAAGCATGTTCAAGTTAGGTCAAACAAGTTCTTATGTGTTCATGAAGTTAAGAGACGTGTGAGATGATGTTAGAAGTCATGGCATATGATTGAAAATGAACACAAACAGAAGTGGAATCATTTTTTCATGAATGTACAAGATCATGCAAGTGTTGATGCAAATAATTGATCAAAGAAGAACAAGTAAGGATGCACAAGTTCACAAAACATTTTAAGTTCAAATAAGTGCATACAAGTCATGTAAAGATGAACTATGAATGACCTATAATGCAAGATGGATGACCTATAATGTGCCTAGAAATTGATGTCAAAACATCTCAACAATCATCCCAAGGAAACATGTTCAAAGCATACCAAAACCCTAGCATAATTCCTCTAACAAACACACATGCAAAGGTGCATTTATGCAATCCATAAAGTCATGTTAGAAGGATGAGAAAATTGAAAGATACAAGTCTTATGAAGTGAAAATAGTGTGCAAACATGTCTCAAAAGTATGGCTCAAAATTCATTAAGAATCATGCTCAAAGATGCTTCACAATCTCATACAAGTCACACAAACAAAGTGCTCAAAGACAACATCCAAAAGTCAATGAAAAATGACCTAAAAAATCTATGAAAAATGTTATAAGATGCATAAATATATCAAAGAGGCATGTATCAATTATCATGTGAAAATTCAGTTCAAAACTATGTCAAACAATTCCAAAATGAAGCAAATATCATGAAGGGATGTTCATACAAAAGAAATTAAATGGAAATTCATGGAAAAATAGAAAAATAATAAAAAAATCAGAAAATAAAATATGAAAAAATTATTTAAATGCATTATGATGCTTCATGAATTTTTGGGAATTTTATCATGCATAAAAGTATTTTTAAAAATCAAATACCAAACAATTATGAAAAGAAAATTAAAAAAACAAAGAAATAGGCCAGGGGGTGCATCCAAAGTAAAAGTCCAGTTCAAATACGTTTGGGCTTAAAAACAAGGGGTGTGAATATCAAAAACCACAAAGCCCTAAGGCGCGTGGGTCTGCAGAGCATATTATGAGGTTCAGTCAAAGTCTTGACTCAATCAGAGCCATGGGATCAGTCCACGCAATATGATCAATGAAAGTACGCACATCAACCACATCCTGATGAGAGCACATGATAAGCAAGGATGCACCGAACACGCATGAGCAAACAATTCAAAAATATTCAGAAAAACGCACACGTGCCTCACACCCTTCCTCATTTATTTGCTGGCACACTCTCGCTCATTGGATCAACAAGATCTAATGGCTGTGATTTAATCTGAGCTTAAAACCCTAGGGTTTAACATGTGAAGAACACCACCGGCCGGAGAAGACTCCGGTCATCTTCTCTGGCCACTCACCATCGTGGTTCAAGTTACAGGCCACCAGAAATTGACAAACGATACACCAAAATGATCCTCAGGTTACATAGATCATGAATCCAAATTCCAAATCCACAAAAAGTTCACACACAGAGCAGATCGAAGGGAAACATTTTGCCCTAGAAAAATCAATTAAGCACCTAAGGTGCCTATCAACTAGCCGGATGTTCACATGGCTCCTATTGAGCTCCAATCACACACAAACACCTTAAAATCAGTGCACAATGTAATGAAGTTGAAGAATGAAACCTGAAGTATGATGAAGCTTTGGATCAAAGAAAACTAGAGGTGAGGTTCCTAGCTTGCTTGAGCTTCAAATTAGCCAAATAAAGGCTATGGAATGAGCTTGGAAATGCTTAAAATTCAGTTGATACAGATGAAGAAAATCACCGTGTAATGCTAAGCTTCAAAGCCTTCACTCCATTGATGATTCTTGATGAAGAATGATGGAGAAGAATGCAGAGAGAATGAAGACCTCAGAGCCTCGAGAGAAAGAAATTTTAGAGAGAGAGAGTGTGAAAATTGAAGGAGAATGAAGAATGAACAAGTTAAGTTTTAATTCAGTTAGAGATTTGTATTTATATCTTGAGTTAACTATTAACCACCTTGGTTAACAGTTAGAAGTGTGGTTAACTGAGTTGATAGTGAGTGAGTTGAAACATGAGTTGAAAAGAGAATGGGTGTAGCTCGGGTTTGCTTGTTTTGCTCATGTGTGGAAAAAATTATGAGGGTTTATGGTGGATTCTAATATGACAAATGATGATGTGTGGTGGTGATAGCAGTAATACAGCTTGCTCTGCAAGTCTCTCATTCTCTTGTCTTGGTTTGAACAAAAATGGCATGGATGCTACAAAAGCATGTATGGTGTGTAAGGAGTGGTTTGGCTTAAAATGGCAAAGTTTGATGTCATGCACATGGTTGTGGCTAAGTAGCATGCGCATGGAAACAATGTACCATGCTTTTATTTGACTGAATTTGTTTACTTGGGATAGAAGAAATCAGTTGGCCTGATGGTAACTTCAAGACATTGTATCTCAATGATCATGAGATGAAAATGGTGGATCTTGGGGCCTTTGAAAAGAGGACATGGAGTAGAGCAAGATTGGAGTTGAAAATAATTGCAATGGGAGTCTCTAAGATACCCAAAAATGATCATGAAGATGTGTGTACATAACTAATGTAGCATGCCACCCTGACCTGCCTCGACCAACTCACATGCATGTGGAATAGATCAGTTGGAGGTCCCCTCTTTGACTCATTATATCTCTCAATGAGTTGATCATATGAAAATTTCTCCAACATCAAAGTTGAAGATGAGATCAAGAGGAACAAAAACCATGTTTGACAATTTTTCATTTGGAGAATCCATCATGGAGAAATCTGACCTTGAACTTAGACAAAACATGCACACAAGGTGTTTGTTGAAATTACTGCATGCTGACTGGTCATGAATTGCCAACTTGCCTTGATTTGTCTCAACTTTAATCCATCATATCTCCCTTGACTTTGATCCAATGGAGGAGTTCTTGCTATGGTTTTGAAGCTCTTGAGATGGACTTTCAATAGGCCTCTTGAAATTTTCAATTTGGTGCTTGCATCATAGAGAAAGAATGCCTTAAAGTTGGGTGCTCACCTTGCCAAAACTTACCAATTTGGGAAACCCTAATTTCTATTTTTGGAAACTTTGCACATATCTTGATTTTTGATGAATCTCTTGATATTTCTTGATCAAATCTTCACCAATGAACATATTTGAGATGAGGAACATGAATTTGACCTCAAAAAGTCAAGAGTTGACTTTTTCCTCTACACAGTTTACTTTTCCCCAATTCTCCTGATTTTGAATCAATTGATCAATTGAAGCCCTTATAAACCAAATTGATGGACAATCCTTCAATCTTAGACACTTAAGGACATGAGGAATACCATGAAATCAAGCTTTGGCTCAAAAAACCATTTGCACTGACTTTTCCCCAATACCCTAATTTTGCCTTGGTTAGGAGAATGTGATTCACTTGAGATTGCTCATGTACCTTGATCCCATGCCAAGAGCCAATGGTATGCAAAGATGATGATGCAAGAATGCAATGAAACATAAGCTAGTTAATGCTAAAACAAGAGGGCAAATTTTGAGGTGTTACAGTAAGCATCCCACATCTCAGATTCAAGTTCCCAAGTAGCATCACCCGGATGTGTTGTATCCCATTGAACCTTAACAAGAGGAATTTATTTGTTTCTCAACACCTTATTTTCCCTCCCCACAACACGGCTTGGTAGAGGTTTAAAAGTCAAGTCTGCTTCTATCTCAATTGTATCAGGTAGAACTGGTTGAAGAGGGTCAGGAATAAACTTCCGGAATTGAGACACGTGAAATATGTCATGCATCTCGGATAGAGAATGTGGTAAGGCTAGTCTGTAGACTACTTCACTAATCCTCTCTAAGATCTGATATGGTCCCATGTATCTCGGACTTAACTTTTGCAACTTAAACGATCCTTTCAATATCAACCTTGGAGTAACTTTCAAGAATACATGATCGCCTTCATCAAACTCCATAGGTCTCCTTCGGTTATACGCATAGCTCTTATGACGGTATTGTGCTTTCTTAACCATGTCGCAGACCATTCTAATCTTTTTTGTAGTGTCTTGAACAATTTTCGGTCCTAAAATACTTTCCTCACCAACTTTCTTCCAACACAAGGGCGTCCGACATTTCCTTCCGTACAATGCTTCGTAAGGAGCCATAGCAATACTCGCGTGATAACTATTGTTGTAAGAAAACTCAATCAACGGTAAAAGTTCCTTCCAATTTCCTCCACTTTCAAGCACACAAGCTCTTAACATGTCTTCCAAAGTTTGTATCGTCCGCTCCGTCTGACCATCCGTTTGAGTATGATTCGACGTACTTAAACACAGCTTAGATCCCATAGCTTGTGGAAAAGCTCTCTAAAACCTTTAAGTAAACTTTGGATCTCTATCAGATACAATGCTAGAGGGAACACCATGAAGTCTCACTATTTCCGAAATAAACAACCTTGCATGATGGCTTTCCTTGTGAGTAGTTTTCACGACCAAGAAATGTGTCGACTTCGTCAATCGATCTACAATCACCCAAATAGAATAGTAACCACCCTATGTAGAGGGTAACCCAACCACAAAGCCCATTGAAATACTATCCCATTACCACACCGGAATCTCTAAGGTTGTAACAAACCACCGGGTCTTTGGTGTTCTATCTTCACTTGTTGGCAAATTGCACATTCTGACGCATACACCACAATATATCTCTTCATCCCGGACCATCAATAGTCCCTCTTTAAATCTTGTTACATTTTCTAAGAACCAGAATGTATAGTAAAAACACCTTTATGAGCTTTCTCTAAAATCTTTCTTTTCAATACCGTGTCGTCCGGAACACAAATTCGTTTATTAAATAGAATAACTTCATCAATGACTCGTGTGAAACCTGGTTGAACCAACATCTATTGTAACTTCGCATCTAGCACTTGCCCTTGTTGAATTTCATCTCTCAAGGTAGAATTGACATTCAAGTCTCCCATTATCACACCATCCATAGTCCAAACAAATTGAAGATAAAGATCTCGAAACTTTTCCAACAATGCATACTCACGCATCATCAGCTCAACTTAATGCAATACCTTCCAACTTAACGCATCTGCCACCTTATTCGCTTTACCTAAATGATACTTCAATTCAAAGTCAAAATCCTTCAAATACTCCATCCACCTCCTTTGATGCATATTCAATTCTATCTGAACAAACAAATACTTTAAACTCTTATGATCACTGAAAATCTCAAAACGCACTCTATACAAGTAATGACGCCACACCTTTAGTGTAAAAGCCACAGCCGTTAGCTCCAAATCATGAGTTAGATAATTCTCTTTGTGAATTTTCAAATGATGAGAAGCGTAAACTACCACTTGGCCATCTTGCATTAACACACCTCTTAATCCCCTCTTATAAGCATCACAAAATACTTCATACGGCTTGTTGGGATCGGGAATAATCAAAATAGGAGTAGTCGTCAACTGTTCCTTCAAACTCATAAAACTTTTCTCACAACCCGAATCCCAATTGTAGGGAAACTCCTTCCGGGTAAGTCTAGTCATTAGTAAAGCCAATTGAGAAAAGCCTTTGATAAACCTCCTATAATAACCTGCCAGTCCTAAGAAACTTCTGACCTCTTAAGCATTCTTCGGTCTCTCCCAATTAATCACCGCTTAAACTTTTGACGGATCTACTTCCACTCCTCCTTGAGATATAACATGACCAAGAAACCTAACTTCCGTCATCCAAAACTCACAATTGCTTAACTTAGCAAAAAAATTTCTTTCTTGCAATATCGATTCAACAATTCTCAAATGCTCTCCATGCTCTTGAGAAGTAAGAGAATAAATATGAATGTCATAAATAAAGATCACCACGAATTGGTCCAAGTAAGGCTAGAATATCCGGTTCATGTAATCCATGAAAAAAACCAGAGCATTTGTCACACCGAAAGGCATCACAAGAAATTCATAATGACCATAACGGGTTCTAAACGCTATCTTTGGAACGTCTGAACTCTTCACACGGATTTGATAATAACCCGGCCATAAATCAATCTTCGAGAACACACTGGCTCCTTTCAACTGATCTAACAGATCGCCTATTCTGGGTAAGGGGTACTTGTTCTTGATAGTGACTTTATTCAAATTGCGGTAGTCGATACACAAACGCATTCCACCATACTTCTTCTTTACTAGCAAGACTGGAGCTCCCCATGGTGAAACACTAGGTCGAACAAAGTGCTTAGCAATTAGCTCTTCCAATTGTTCCTTCAACTCTCTTAGTTGTTGAATGTTGATATGCATGCGTAAATATTATTTGAACTTTTTCCTTGATTATGTTGCATGTATAGTTGTTATGTTTGTAATGAAATCTAAATGTTATATATGATTTTAATAACAATGATGGCTATATATGCCATGTGTAAAGAAGTATTTTGACGGATTGTAAGTGTTATCATTGATTTTATGTAGGTTAATCTTATTAAGGGATGAAAAGCTATCTGAAGCAGATGAGGAGGAAGTGAAAAAGGTATAAAAAAGGTTGTGGGAGGCTCTCCTAGATCCAAAATTGGACCATCAGAGCAGTAGTTCTCATTCCGCCGATAAAGACGAAGATGATCAAGAGGAAGCATATTATTGGGAAAAAGAAATCAGCCATGGTTATAACGCTCAAAAAATGTTTTGGTAAGACAATATAACTCATGTTATAGAGTTTATGATTTTGTTGATACACGTTGATATTAATCATTTGTAATATTTTTTTGTACAACATTTCCCTAGAGAAGTCACTGAAAAATTCCTTTTTTGGAACAAAAAAGCAATAGAGATAGTTGACGAGGATACTGGAATGAGCTATTATTGACTGGTTCACTGTGCAAAACGAAACAAAAAGATAGTGAAAAAGGATAAATTTATAGGAAGTGGTTGGTACGAGTTTGCTACAGCAAAGAGGCTAAGAAGAGGTGATAAACTGGGATTTTCCATAGATACCTTCTTTCCGGAAACGATGTATGTTTCTTTGTTAAGCCAGTGAGGTTCTTGATAGAATACTTGTGTAGTTGTAGATTAATGGATGGTGGTTCGTTCTATTTTTTGGGTGGTGTTATGATTCATCCGTATTAATGTTGCAGTAATATTTTGTTAATGATTTTGTGAAGAAGTTGTTATGTTGCAGTAGTGTAATGCTTGTTTGGAACTAATGTATTTTGAATGTTTGGTTAGTAACAAAGTCTGGGGTGTTTGTAATATTTTGTTTATTGTATGGATAATATAATATTTTTGTTCTAACACTACGAATATTTTTGGTTGTTGTAACAATTGAAAACTTTGTTAAGACCACGTGGAATGTTTGATGATAAATTAAGACATTTAATAGATACTATCATCAGAAGGGTTCATTGTTAGATTTTTTTTATAATAGTAGTGGTTGTAATAAATAAGCAAATGGTTGTAGTTATTATTTGCTGAAAAGAATAAAATTTAGAAAATGTGTGCAAGATTGGTTGTCATGTTAAGTTTATTATACATGTTATGTTATGTAGCATGTCAGAGTTAAAGGAGATGTGGTTGATGTTAGATGCATGTTATGTATCTAAAGCATGTCATTGTCATGTATAGTCAAGATGATGTGAATAATAAGAAAAAAGGAATAGTATTTTTACATTAGTATTATGATGTCATATGTTTCATTCTACAGGCAAATAGGTATTAATATATTAACATACGTAGAAAAGTAGGAACAGAGTGATAAATAATTTGCTCTATAAAAGGAAGGAGTAAGAAATGCTTTAATAAAGTTTTTGACATGTCCCTAGTGTGATATTCGTGTGTCTGTAACAACAATTGAATTTTACTTGCTAAAGTGATGAATTTGGAGATAACATTGACATAATGGTTGCAAGAAACTTTTAAGATGTATGAGGTAAAAACCATTGTAGAAATTATTACATAAATCATTTTAAATACATCTCATATTGGTATTGTGTTCAAAGATCTACTTAAAATGAAATTAATACAGAAATGTTATGTTATATTATATATTTACAACATATAATTTATATTTATATTTGGAAGTTAATATTGAGTTGTGTACTATAGTAATGTAATTGGTCATGTATATAGTTGTTGTAAGAATATGTAAAATGTTGTTGATTAAAATGAAAATAATGTATATTTTTGATGTAAGCATATAATCTTCTGAAGCAATGTTGTGAGTTAGTACCCCCCATAAATTATCCAAGAGAAATGCTAAAGTTATAGCATTAGAAAAATAGAAAAAAAGGAAAAGCATTAAAGTAAGATTAACAACCTAAAGAATATGTTGCAACTGGGTGAGAAATGTTCACATGATATAAGTCTCCAATGGTCATATATATATATATATATATATATATATATATATATATATATATATATATATATATATATATATGGTGAATGTGGAATCTGTAAGAAGAAAAAATTTGCAAACAATAATCAGTTCAAAAGGCCTTTTGACTAATGATGAAGAAAATTGATTAAAATAAAAGTATAGAACTTGGTTGCTAATGTAGCAATGAATTAAATCATGACAATTATATTATAATTTATCACAGTATATGAAAATGAGTATTTTGATGTGCCTGTTAAAGATTGTGGAAGACTTCTTTATAAACAACATTTGTTGTTGTATCTTTTACTTGACTGTGTCCATCATGTATCAAAATCTTGACCCCTCTCTTTGAAGTAACTCTTGAAATTGCAACATATATTTGACAGTGACTAAAAACATCTCGTGGCGAACATAAACCAACACAATCAAGAGATTGACCTTGATATTTATTGATGGTCATTGCATATGATACAATAATTGGGAATTGTTTTCAATTTAATTTAAAGGGTCATGGAGATTGTGAAGGAGACATACCCATACGTGGTATGTAAATGAGGTTTCCATGACCTTTGCCACTCATTATCCTTGTTTTAAGTACATGGTTCGCCATATTAGTCGCAATTAAACGTGTTCCATTACACAAACCCTCTAATTGATCAAGGTTCCTCATTAGCATTATAGGTGTCCCAATATTCAATTTAATGTGATGTCCTGGTAATCCTGAAGTTCTTAGAGAGCTGAGAAATTCTGGACTTAGTAGTTCTATAACGTCATTGTCATGTATTTCGGATTTATCGATTGAGTTGGAACTTTAGTAGTCTATTGACTCACCTTAAATAAAAAAAAATTACCAATGCATTATGAAATTAAATAAGTGACATGAACTCATAAGAGTAATGTGATACATGTGAATAATTACCCGGCATTCTTGCAAGAACATGTTCATTGAACTTATCAACGGTTTCAATGGTTGCAGCCATAATAGCTCGAATTTTGAGGTAGTCATATGAATGGTAATTATCCATAAAACTCGGATAGGTACTGTCAACAATAGCCTCTATTGGGTCATCAAGGCTTGATATTAAAATATTAGAAGGAATGACAATCTTTTCATATCCATCATTCGGTTCAGATGATTTTCCTTCCCTAATATTGAGTAACCATTTTGAAAATTGCTCTATTTCAAGACATTCATTTGGGTCCGAACCAATTCGTAGCCGCATGTTTTTTGTAAGTGTAAGTACTTCACAATAATTACAAATGTAAGAAGCATTTAATGAACTGTGTTCAATATATGAACGAGTTCATTTAGGTACAACATGAACAATTTTCCTAAATTCACCACAAAATATAATAACTTTACCATCGAAAATGGAATCAGAATTTGGATGCTTATTCATAATGTCTCTTAGGGATCTATTAAGAGCATCAAAACAATGTTTGTGAGCCATGGGTGCTTCATTCCAAATTATCAATTGTGTCTGTCTTAGCATTTCTACAAGGTCATCCTTAGGTTCAATGTTGCAAAGAGAGTTGTCTAAAGTAGGAACAAGTATTTTGAACTTTGAATGGGCAATTCTCCCACCAGGGAGCAAAAGTGAAGCAATTTCTCTTGATGCAACAATCACCATAATTTGATGCTTTGATCTCAAATAACTTGCAAGAGTTCGCCGCATAAAAGTTTTTCCGGTTTCTCCATGGCCATGTAGGAAGAAAACACCACCCTTTTAGTTGGTAATAGCCTTGATGATTTTACCAAATATGATGTTTTGTTCATCTACAATAAAATCATTGTGATTTGTTAGCCATAGGTCAAACATATGTTCAATTAAATGCATGTACATTGTTGTAACCATAATAGAAAACAACCATATATTTATGAATTCCAACAATATGGCCAGTTAAAAAAAGTAAGTCAAAAGCATTGAAATGGTTGCGTACCTTAAGTTTAATGTTACGCAGCCATGCAAATAAAGCAATATCAGTGTCAAACGTTTCCGGTTTTATAGTTATTAATATTTAAAGTAACGACCTGTTAGTGATGCATACAAAGCTGCAAATTCTGATTTGAGTACAGCAACATCATAATTCGTTCGTCGTAAATCAACCAATTACCAAGTAGTTCAAAAACTTAACCATTTGGATATAGAATAGGATGGAAATCCTTTAAAGTATGCCGATTTGCTTGCAAAATCTTTTCAATATCAACTAATGTCAAATTTTGTAGTACTTCATCATTCAAAATAAGTCCTACATTATGATAACAAAATGTTATTATTGTTCTTAAAAACATCTATTATGATACATCAAAGTAATACAATAATAAATAATTAACATTTGTTTCAACTTGTACATGGATTGCAAGACAAAATACGTTGCACATGTAATATACCACCCGACATCCATGTCCAAGTATTATTCCATACATGACTTTGTCTATTTACTGTACCAGACAACAACATAATGATAAATAGCTTCCTCAAAAAAGGTCATGAACCCTATACACTTGCTTCCTTTGTAGCCAAAATAAATTCCTTGTCACTCTTAAGAAACGCCATTGCAAAGCATGCATCTCTAAAGATAAAGTACTATGTACCACCAACTTTATGAATGTCATCGTAAGTTGTTGGCCCTTTAACTACTGTCAGTATCATTCTAAAATAGAACAATTCACTAGTTGTTGGTGGAACCCATATTAACCGGCCAATTGTAAAACCTTTCTTCCTTGGTTTCCAACATCTACCTCTCTTATCATAAATAAACTTTGTTACAAACTACCCATATGTCAGGGTTCTTGCTTCTTCATACTTTTCATTGGCAATCAACCATGCCATAAACCTGGATTCCGTTACACTTGCTTTTTCAAATACAATTTCGATTATTGCATGCTCCTTAAAAAAAATAGGGTTTTCTCCAATCAAATGGTAAAACATACGTTCCACAGCAAGTTTTCGAGCATGAATCTTGAATGAGAAAATTCTCTAACATGCCTCACTCGGTGATACACAACGACAATCAAGATATTGTTGAATTTTATCTATAGTATCTCCATAACTTGAATTTCTTCCTTTGGTTTGGAAAATTGATGCATGAATTATATCCTAACCCTTATGTATATATTTGAATAAGTACTAAATGAAAGTACATTGGTTGCACCATTCCATATTGATATGAGCCTGAAACTTCAACAACAACCTTGTGTTGTAAGGCACGACATGTCTGTTGTCAAGAGAAATTTCATTCTTGACAATTGTGTAGGTGTTTGACCTTCTTCTATATTGAGGGAAACCATCTTGGTCAACAATTGTTGTTTCATTGAACTTTTTCGGATAGAATTTTGAACATTTTCTATTTTTCATGCATGGTGATGTTAATCGTGACAACCCACATGAGCCATGAATCATATGTTGCTTGCCAAATTGTAAAGTCTTGGATGTAACTTGGGGTTAGTAATTTCACATGAGATGATTTTATCAATATCTAAAGGCTTCAGATGCTTAATCTGAGGGAGCAAGAAAATCAGAATATGGGCATGTGGCAAACCTCTCTTTTAAAATTCAATTGTATATATAACTGTCATGATATATATAAAAAGTATAAGTTTTTATATAATATTGAAATATGGTTACAAAAAATGAAGGTTATAACATGTCAAATGTAGTAGTTTAAGGATGCAAAATATAAGAAGCTGAAAAATTGAAACATGGTTATAAAAACACTCACATGCTGACACCTTCCCAAGAATATGTCTACGTGTGATATCAACCATCAATCCATCACATTTATTTTGAAGACTCTTGAGATAATATCTAGACGATCATGAGGTTTTAAATTGTCCTTTTCTAACTCTCTTGTGATTTCAGGCCAATTAGGATTGCATGTGAAAGTAAAAAACAAATTAGTGAACCCAACCGAACTTGAAATAGCCATACCATCAAAATAGAGTTGATGCATATATCTTCTTACCCCAACAAATGTTGAATTCAATACAACTCTTTTTCCATTCTTTGCATTTGTATTTTGACTTGGGTTGCTTTTATTTTCTTTAAGTTTGTGGTATTTACCAACTCTTAACTTGGATTGATTTTTTCTGAGAACCAAAAATTGATTAAACAGTCTCCGTGAAGAAAGAATTGTTTTTTCCTCATATTTTCTTTGTTGCAATCGAAAGGAAAGCCACTCCATGATTGTTTGACAATTTCTTTTGGTGACAACAACTTCACCTTGGTAAGCATGTAGAATATTAGCTCTGTAGCCTTCCTCCCCATATGGGAATAACAATGGATATTGAAAAACAAGGTAGCTTCGATGAAACTCGTCAATTCTTTGCAAATTACCACGACGCTCTTGAATGATGATATCTCGCTTGGTACCCGTGTCAATATCATAAAAAACAAGGGCAACGTCTTCTGAAATTATTGGTTTGTTGTAAACTTTATCGTCCGTTTGACGGTCATATATGAGTCTCAATTTTAAATCTTTGACGTTTTAATGTTTTAGCATATCATGTGACAACCTAAAAGCTTTAGCATAAACATTATTTTGATCCAACATTAACCTTATATTTGTTACAGTTGTCTTGTGAATATGTTTGTTGTCCCTGTAAAATAAACAACAATAAGAAGTATTCAACTACATATGCAATCATGTTGAATAATGGTTGTAGTTATATTAATAACCTAAAATATTCCATGCGGTTATCAATTTCATTGTTCTTGTTGAAAATATACAATTATGCATATTTTGGTGGTTGACATATCTCTGGCAGCATTGTCTTTATTCTATGGCAAGCGTATCCATGAAGTCTTAGAGTTGGGGGGCCACCTCCTTTGGTGAACTTGGTATCAAATTTCATACCAGGTGAAGTGAAACAGAACATTTCATTATAAGTCCCTGTGTCTTCTTGATAGTTCTTTCCATCAATTGTTGCAGGGTTGAATAAGAGCTTTTGAAGTAAGAGTGGGGGATCATCAATCATTGGTAGTTTAACTTTTCCTCCATGACAATAGCGTTGAAATTTTGGGGACGCTATATTCCTTGATTTACTCATTCGTTCACCATACCACATGCAAGCAAAACAATATTTACACTCCCAAACCGGATAACCAATATCTAAAAATTTTGTTGTAAAATTACATGTTAAAGATATCAATGCAACACATAAGAGTGCAATGTTGAAAATACATTGACTTTGATATATTGATGACAAAAAACTAAAATACTTAGTTTTTTATATGACTAACCTTGAAGGTGGTCTTCCACGATATAATCATCAGCAATATCTACGTCACTATCAGAGTCACCATTTGATAGATTATTTGAACCGAAATCCAAGTCATGTTCTTGCACTGTGAAATTTGTGGAATGGTTAGTAGTTTGTTATGAAATGTTGTTATTGAGTAAGAAGTTGGTAGTATCAACATGTTCATCCGAAATAGTTAGAGGTACTGTATTATGGTATATAGGTAAGTCAGAAGTTGTTGCTTGAAACTGTATAAAAAGGTTAACTCCAACAGGTCTAACAAATGAGTTGGTTTTAGACCTACAATGACATTTTGAATGTTGAGTATTAATAAAATGATAAGTTGAATCATGAAGTGGGGTTTGATCTGATGTGTTTTCTGTTTGAGTTATATGTAGGTTCGACTATTCAGTGGGAGGGATATTTTCTTTAACATATGAATTTGATTGAAGTTTCTTATTCATTGTTGTTAATTTTCTTTTTTTCCTAGCAGCAGCAGGAGCATTGTTCGTACCCATGGTTGCATAGTGAACAAAAAAAATATTAACATTACATAAAATCCATAAAGACAAAGTTGATTCACAAAAGTGGTACTTGCATAAGTATTGTAGTTGAAATGCAGAATACAAAAATGATAAGAGGATGCTTAGAATAAATGGTGCAAAAGTTTCCCTCTCAAAGTCAAAATGAAAATGAGCTAGAAATGATGTTGGTAGAGTTTTGTACATTTATTCATTTAAAAATGTTTTACCATTGCTCTCGTCGTTGATTTACAAAATACAAACATGTGATGTCTAACTAAATGTATAAAAATATATCGTTCTATATTTTAAATAGGCTTAACATGTGGAAGTATGATGTGTTAGTGTGTGATTTTGACATGTCGTGTTAGTAGGAAATATTATACACGTTTTAGAATTTTGGGGGTATCTCAAAAATATTTGTTTTTAATGAAACCACAACTTGAAATATATGTTTGTAAAATGCTCTTATTTTGACAACATAACAATTCTGATGGAATGTGTTTTACTTTAATGAGTTGTTGAATATATATATATATATATATATATATATATATATATATATATATATATATATATATATATATATATATATATATATATATAACTAATAAGGTTGGGAAGTGTTTTGGACAAATGGAATATGTGTAGTGAAGTACAAAAATGCTACAACGAACATATGGAGTTATATTATGGAGTATAAAAGTCACATCATGGGTGTAGAAGAGATATGTTGCGCATGAGAAGTGATAAAATGGAGTCAAAAATTTTGTGGTTGAATCGAGATCCACGTATTTAGTGTTAGTATATATTGATTTTAATTTCTTAGTAATAAAATTGTAACACGATTCCTTTGTTGCAGTGCTTATGACAATCGAGAAACTCATATTAAGGACATAAAGTTGATGATGGCAGTAATGAAGTTTGAAATTGAAGCTGAAAACATGCAGAACAATAGTCTAGAAGCAGAGGATCATGTAGGTAACATAGAGGAAGATCAACATGAAGAAGAGGATGATGAGGTTGACTTTGCCAATGAAAAAGTAGAGTTCTATTGGCAAAGAGAAAGATCAGGACTAAAGGCCAGACGAAATGTCCTGGTAATTGGATTCTCAAACATTGTTGTGTTGTTGTTGCTTTAAAATTCATGTATTTAGATGAAAAATTTAAGTTTTTACATGCAATTTTTTTTTATAGAATATCCCCAGGAAGGCATCACGACTTTGTGTCCCTATTATGGAAAGTGGAATACATATTGTATATGCTAAGAATGGAAATTGTTATGGTAGTGAATTACACTCTACTAAATGAAACAAAGATGAAAAGTTTGTAGGAAAATGGTGGTATGAATATGCTACAGAAAAAAAAAACTCAAGAAAGGGGATTTGTTGGGTTTTACATTTGAACCATCAGAAATTAGGATGTATGTGGAGAAGAAAAATATTTGAAGTATTGACCAAAAGGGGAGGGTGGTAGTTGTTTCAATGAATATTGTCATGTTCATTGTTGTAATCTTTGAAATCTGGTGCATTTGTTGTATGCTTGTACTCTTGTTATAGTGTGATGAATGAAATTTTACTTCTAACTAATCACAAATTTATGATGTTCGTGCAAAAATTAACTTTAGTTACGAATGGTTGTTAATTAAAAAAAAATAAGAACAATACATAAAAAGTGATTAGGAATTGATAGTTTACAAAAAACATTAGATCGGTGATGCAATAAATAAAGTGGGAAGTAGAAACAGTAAGTTTGAGAAAAAGAACTCACATGACAATAGTGCGGGAAAAAATTGCATTGATGTAATCTACCACAAAAAAAAAGCTTTTTGAGGGACATAATTTTATACTATTTAAATGGGCTAAACAAAATAGTGCCAACTATAGTAGACCAGTATACCCCATACATAAGCATTGTAAACATATCTCTCACCTTACATTGTGTCCGGAAATTGATTAAAAATAATGTTTTGAAACAACTATGTCGGCTATAGGAAAAGTAATGTTCATTTGGTACCATTGAAACATTGGGTTGTGATATTTGAAATAGCTTACCTATGTTGTAGGCTTTATACATTGGTAAGATAAATTTATCATGAAACTTGCATGTGGAAGGGCATATTTGACAGAGTATCATTACAAAGGAGTAGAATAGTAAAGTCTTGAAAAGACAACTGAAAAGGTAGTAGTTGACATCTTCGGAACTCTATGTTGGTTTTGCATGCATGATATGGCACAATCATCGAGGAAAAATATTCACATGTTAAGTAAACACAAATATTTAATTATTGAAATAGTTGGTTAACGTATTTTAGGTTTTAGTGTTCAAAGTGTAGTGAAATATTGTATGGTTATACAATTTCAAAAATCTTTAAATTCTGAGTAAGTTTTTAACCATGCAAAGATTTAGTTACATCCGATAGATTTATGTTCACATATTTGGTAGGTCATGCTCATATATAATAAGTAATACATTGGTTGTATGTTTGAAAATTGAAACTAACTACATAATCAAGCTTTTAAACAAAGAAGTGCAACATTGGTTGAATGTAAAATACGAGAAATTATCAACATAGTAAAACTTTTAAGCATTGTGTTGTAACAAAATACAAAATACAGATTACCACACAATAAATTATAATATTCATGACAATTACGCTAATAGATCCACAATGGATTTGTCTGAATGTGTAGACCGTAGTACATTCATGAGACATGTTACAAAACACATAATTGTCTCAAAATCATAAATAATAAACATAGTCATTGGGAAGACAGAAACATAATGACATTACTTATTTCTTTTCCATCTTCACATGCTTGCGACATAGCCTCGTTGAAGATTGTTCTCCTTTAGCAAGTTCTTTCAAAGTCGTTGTGTTGCTCGAACCATGAACTACACCCCTTTTCCCAAAAATGATAGGAGTTACAATGTGTGCTATTGTTGCCTTAAATTTTTCAGGGGTCTTAAAGATTGTGGATTCAATTTAGACGTTGTAACACCCGTATATAAAACTCATACATCAAAGCATAAATGTTATATATGAATCCTAGCGTTTGGTACTGAAACACCATAAGCTCCTAGTTAACACATTATATATATTACATGCCCCAAAATACAACAACTAAAAGTTCTAAAGGCATAATATACATAAGATGTTCAAAAGATAAAAACTAAGAACTAGATCAACAATGATCTCAAAATAAACTCCGCTACGGAAGCTAGCCATCAACAAGCAAGGAAAAGATCACACGACCTTATCCTTACCCTTCTCAGAACCTGAAGCACCTGAAACACATCAACAACGTGGGGTGAAATACATCAAATCTCATTGAGTTCCCTATCTTATGGATTCTCTCGGATTAATAAGGTTCTAACAATCCTAACTCAAGTCCGGGGAAAGGGGAAAGGGGAAAGGACTCTTGAGCTCACATTCAATTCTCACACTATATGGAAATATGCCATGAGTTCATCAACTCAAAAGTATCACTAATCGATAACCATACCAAGGTACCTCCTGTTCCCGTCCGCTTCTACGTCTAGAAGGCGACCCGAGTCATAGATCCTTGTAGTCTACTTGACATACGAATGGATTCGGGTTCTACGAGCCATTAACCGTTATGAACCGTCACTTCACACGGGCCATTTACCGTCACAAGCATACGCTCCATGGGCGCCATTCGTACAATATGGGGAATCAAATCTGCCAAGTAGTTGTGCATCCATTTCAGAGGAGTCCGAGACTCATGAAACTACACTCAAGATAAACCGGTTACGATTAGATGATCACATACAACAATACGATTGTATTCGACAATCACAAGGCTATAATGCCTTAAGGCCTCTCATGCCTTCCTAAAACCACAAAGTTAACCACATGTTCCATACTAGTGTTTCACTCTCAACTAGGCCAATACTCGGCAAGGATGTATCTTCCAACAACACGTGCCCGAGCATCGCCATCTAGAGTTGTCTACAATTTCTAGTTCCTTACTAGATTCTCCTATAGTTCAAGTTTGAGGTTTCCTCGCTCTTTCTACATCATTTTCATATTTGCATGCATATTCACTTACAACCATGCTAAAAAATAGTAGGATAGGCAAGACATATCATAATTGCATAGTAGAATAATATATAACAATTAAAGCATAAATATATCACTTTTGGAACTTTCTCGATTATTTAATCGGTCGGTAAAATCGACATATTTTATCTCCATTGCATAGAATATCTTCTCGGCGTTACATCGATATAAAGAATTTCCGATTCTGATCTCGTTTTGGAAGAAAACTTTAAGTCCCAAGTCGCGCTAAGCGCACCCTTGTCCGCGCTAAGCGCGCAAGCTACTGCCTGGAGGGGTTGCAGGAATTCAACACCGCGCTGAGCGGGCTTCTGCGCGCTAAGCGCGCTCTACGAAACTCAGAAAAATACCTGTCATAACAGTTCAAAACCAGTTCCTCTACATCCTCAATACCAGTTCCAACAACCAATTAGAGGCATATTCAACATGTTTCTAACATAGTTTCATCATCAAAATTCATAAAACAAGTTTTCCATATGAACACCAAATTCTACATAAACCTAACATTTCCAAAATAATCAAAACCAATCCAAACTTCATAACAAGTATTGATAAACGATTCTACACATGTTATGATCATACTACGAGATTTATCACTCATTTCAACCGTTAGAAACATCGATTTTTCGAAATAATCATTTTTCACCAAAAACCTAACTTATCTCAAACTTCATGAAATTCAAAATCAAAAGTTTCTAAACTAGAACCCACCTCTTAGATAAGATGAAGATGAAGGGAATGAGATGATTGGGCAAGGATTGGATGAACGGATGATGATTCTTGTTCTTGAACTTCTTGGTTTTCTCTTCTTTTTCCTTTCTCTCCTTTCTTTCCTTTCTTTTCCCTTCTTTCCTCTTTCTCTCTCTATGTTACTATCTTTTTTTTTTCTTTTTTTTTTGTTTGGAAAAATGGGAGGAAAAGGAAATAAGTAGTAAACTAGTATTAGTAAATAATACTACTAAATGTCCAAAAAGTCTCTTAAGTCCAAATTAATAAAATACCCCAGAGTCAGATAATATTAATTGGATTTATTCTAAGTTCCACAGTTACTCTAATTATTTTATCAAATAATTTCTCAGAGTACACTGGGCTCAGTCGATCACAATGTAATATTATCCGGAGTAATAAAATACGGGGTATTACAGACGTAATTTCCAATTCCTGCAACATTACGCATAAACTTACAACTTTCAGTCTATAAATAGAAACATACACCAGCGCAAGATAAAATTATTATGTTACGCTTACATTTATGATATTCCATTCTTCATCTAATGTAGCCTCAACAGCACTTTCCTTAATCTAAAAACATAGAAATATTATGAAAAGATGAGTAGAACATAATAAGGGATGGAAAAAAAGTAAAGCAATAAAAAACAATTGAATGACATTTATAAAATACCAGGTAACTTGTTCATCATTAACTTCATTAGAAGTTGTGTACTGTAAATAAAATGATTTGCTTTATATTTGTTCTACTAAAGATATATACAATATAAACAACGTAAGCATGTGTTTGTGGCATACCTAACAAACATCACATTTTTGTTGTAATTTATCAATTGTTTCTTTGTACGTTTAATTGACATGACACTTGCAGTTTTCCACATTGGTTTCCATTTAACTTTGAACGCAAATTTATGACCAATTAATTTATCAAGGACCGAAGGAAATTTAAGTGGATCCTCAACACTAGCATATAAGAAATGAAAATTAGTGAAAAAAAAGATATCATATGTAATGAAATGGTAAATGAAATGATAAAAATTCTATTTAAAAAAAAGACAACAACACACCTCAACCATTGTTTGACGGAGTCGTGCAGTAGAGATTTCCAACAATTTGTAACACTCATGGTACCAAAACACAAAATTGACAGTACTTCAATTATCAACAACCTCTATCTTGA
Source organism: Lathyrus tuberosus (assembly GCA_022829125.1). Taxonomy (NCBI): domain Eukaryota; kingdom Viridiplantae; phylum Streptophyta; class Magnoliopsida; order Fabales; family Fabaceae; genus Lathyrus; species Lathyrus tuberosus. The sequence continues at coordinate 13,849,223 of JALAZF010000048.1, forward strand.
TTTTGTACTTAAAAAGTTTCAATATGTCATTTTAGACTTCCATTACATGAGGTATGACATTGAGTTAGTTATTATGTAATGCCTATAAGTTTCGATCTCGGTTGAATGTTCATCAGAACATATATATGGTGGAGAATTCCTTTTAGCTACTTTTGGACAATTGTAGCATGCCTGGTAGTACTAACTGTTTCCTGTTGCTTTCAATTTCTTAGTAGTTGCTACGGTGACACACCATGCCAACCGATTAATGTGATATAAATGAACTAGTGGCGTAAAAATAAATAACATACTCGAAGGTATATTGTATTTGGAAAAGAACCATAACAATACTCACATCAGGAAGGTCTATGATATCTCACAGACAAAGAGGCATATCATTTGACATAAACTTATTATAATAAGTCATTTGAGATCCAAATGAGTTTTGGGACCACATGTTAGATTGTGTACTCATTAGTTGACTTGAACTTCCAAGTTGGGTGTCCTTTGGTAGCCTTTGAAACCGAAAAATACAATGTTCATATTTGTGTCACCTTTTAAATACCATACAATATAACAATATATTCTAAAGTAGTAAGACACAAAAAATAATACCTATTTCCAAACTCAACAATATCAAGAACCTCTTCATTAATGACTAGATTGGTGATATTGTACGTATTCGAAATAGATAGCGAATACTTCCCTATTATTAAAAAAATAACTCATAATAAGTACAACATCATTATATTTGATTTAACACAATTAGAAACTTCTAAAAAATATTTATACCTTCCGCCTTCACTTTCACATACTCTAATAATATAATTGTAGAAGCACGATCTTTGCTCTTTTGCATGTAGTTCATGATTTTCACAATATAGGTCTCCCAAATTGTACAGTTCAACGTGTTATTCCTAACATTGGAAAGTGTTATATTAACAATTTATATTGTACATTCTGAATATTGTATAAAGCAGAAAAACATTAACATACCGAATAATTTAATAACATTTAAACATTTACCCAAGATCTTTTAAAATGAGGTTGGCTTGTTGCTTCTTGCTGCCATCACTCATTTGGGTATACCCAATCTCTTCAACCAGTCCAATAACATCTAACAATCATACTATTATTAGTGTTCGTGATATATGTTGCAATGATAGTGTTTATATTAATATCAGCTACAATAAAAGATCATAAAAACTGTTAATTACCAAATCATATAGTGATATTAATGCAAATACATTACCTATTAAGAAATCTGTATTCCATTTTCCAGAAATAATGTCAGCAAACAGATTAAAGTTCAACTTTTCCCAGGAATTCCATGCTTGTTTATATCAGAGACAGATGTTCCAGCTGTAAATCTTACGATGAATGGATGTTCTGAAGTTTTGAACATGAGACCATTGGTTTGAGGGAGGAATTTCATAATAGTGTAAGTGTTGTTTATAACAAAACCGAATCAAAGGTTGCTTTCAACGCAGTCGGTACCACTACATAAATATATATGTCCCCTACAAATACATTACAAACATCACATAACTGTAGTTTAAGACAGAATTTTTTTTATTGATTTGGAAATCTACCAATACACTTACATATGCATCAACAAATATTAGCTCCAGGTGCTCTTTGTTGTTAGATAGAACTGTCCATTTTTTATGTACTTTCACAGCAATTTTCCACAACTCTTTCTTGTCATTTATTTCGGTAATCTTCTCAAAAGGCCTTGCCATTATTTCCAGACTGCATTTGACATATGAAAACTATATCATGTATAGAGAAACACATTTGTAGAAATACAAAAGAACAAAATCATGTAAAATACAAATGTTCATTGTCTTTTATGTTTTTTTAAAATAAATTACAACAATAACACACCATTGTAATATCAGGTTTGTTTGTAGCAGAACCTAAAAGAAGAATTAAATCTACTTAAAAAAATATGAAGTTCTTAACTTTCATTTCAAATATCATACAACAAACGTTTCATTTGCAACCGACATGAACAAACATTTAACATGTCACAAAAAACTTGAGCATCTTAGCTTGATAATCGAAAACATTAAACATTAAGCAAAATAAAATATGACGATCAAGATGATTCAAAAAATTTAACAATCGTTATGTAAATGAAACCATGCAGAAGATTCAACCAAAAATCTTGGAGCTGGTGTCAGATTAGGAAACATCACCTTCAAAGATGAGCTGAAGTTCTTCAAAGATGAGCTGATGTTGAAGACCTTGAAAAATTAGAGAGGATGGAGTTGAATAGAGAAAAAAAGAGTTAGAGAGAGAGTTGTTATTCAATCGAAAATGAAAGGTTTTGGATAGATTTTCTGTGTGAGAGAGAAAACAAAGAGTTGTTAGAAATGTATAATGTGTTGCATTGGAAACCGCAAAAAGTCGACAAATGAATATCATATAGTTGGTTTGAAAGTAATATTTGTGCAATCCATAGACGTTGTTAACAAATACAAAGTAATTGGTATGAAGTGTATGGCCATATAATTAAAAATAAAAGTTTGGTTGAAAAAAGTATTATTTGGACACAAAAAAACTCCTATTTTGATGAAGTGACAATTTTTAAAAGAAAGGGCAGATATGTTTTTTCCACGACATCAAATTTGATTATATTATAGATAATTGGGAGAGAATGAGATTTTGGATAAAGTTAGCGGGTTGAAATAAGTGGGATTATTATTTATTATTATATATTTTTATCAATTATTCAATTATTAATGAATAATTAGGAGAGAATGAGATTTTGGAGAAAAAATTTGTCGAATAAGTTATAGGATTATAATTTAGTATGATTATTATTTTTTAATTAATTATTTAATTATTAATGAATAATTGAGAGAGAATTAGATTTTGGAGGAAAATTTGGTAGAACAATTTGTAGGATTCTAATTTAGTAAGATTTTTCCATAATTTTGTTAGCTATATGTCTCGAGTTAACGACCTTTGAATAGGTTACAATGGTTGGCTGGAAGTTGAATTGAAATTAAAACAGATATATGAATCAACCATAAATTCAAGAGGATGAAGAATTTTAGTCAAACATGCATGCAATAATTCGTCCATCCAAATTATTTATACACTAGTGCAAAAAACAATTTTTAAATCATACATTTTAAATCAGATGATATCCACTTGATTTAAAAAATAGAAAAGCTAGGATACATAAAGCACATTCTTTAGTGAATATAACTTAAGTTGGTTAATCTGATTTTAAAAAAATTATAATTAAAAAAAATTGCTCCCTCTCTTTTCTGCGAAAACATAAAGTCACCAAATATTCTCTCTTTTTTTCTTCATATCACAAAAAAATAGACCCACAAAAATAAATCAGTTCCTACTCTCTCTCTCTCTCTCTCTCTCTCTCTCTCTCTGCGTCTCCCCTGCCTTCTCACTCTCGGCGGCGAAACAAATTCTTTCTTCTCGCTGTACCGGCGGTGAAACAAACCCTTCCTACTCACTTTGCCGACGATGCTCACATATTTCTCCCTAACAATTTATTGTTTCTGATTTGTATCTCTTTCTCTCACAGGTTTCTCATTTTAGGGCATCTGTCTCTCAGCTTCCAATAATAGACTTGTGTTTTTGAATCAAACGGCATTCAAATTCGTAACCTTTCGTAACTGCACCTTGGTAAGTCTCTTTCTCAAACCCTAAATTGTTCTTAATTTATTTTTTCTTTTGATTTTTTCTTCTCAAGCCCAAAATTGTTCTACAATCTTAAGAATAATGGATTATTAATTGCTATATGTTGTTGTTCTTGTTCTTAAATTCGAATAAAATAGTGTGATTTTTTATAAGAGAATGTTGTTCTTGAGAAGCTTGAGAATGTTGTTCTTCTTCTTAAATTCTAGAGAATTCCGTCCTTGAGAAGCTTTAGTAGTGTTCATTTATTTATAACACTAAATATCATATTCAAACTAATTCAGGCTTGTTGAATAGTTTAAACATTTGAAATTGGTAGATTAATGATGGAAATTTGATGATGTTGTAAGAGTATTGAATAAGGACTGTTGGAACATAAATAGTTATAAGTTTTCCCCTGATTTGATGAAAAAATAATAGTAATTTGTATAAAAACATATTGTGGATATTGTTATAGTTTTAAATTGTGATTAATGTCCCAGTTTCAAAAAAAATGCAATCTTCTAAGATAAGACAACATTCTCAGAAATTTAGTCCACTGTTATTTTCCAAATGAAAAGGAATGAAGCTTTTTTTGCTTGTTGTGGCGGTGATGTGGTCTACCACGGCTGAATGCGGTCTAGTTTAGTGGCTATGCAACCCAGTACGACGGTGATACGACAATTCCAAGTGATTTTGTTTAACACCGCAATTGCGGTTCGATGCGGTTACGGTGTCATCCGCATCCGCAATTTCAAACCATGATTAGTGTTACAATTCCATGATTTACAATTTTATTTCCCCTTCCATATTTTGCGTAAAATCGCGAATTTAACTACCTTGGTGTTACGATTCCATAATTTTCAATGTCTCACCTTGAATATAGACTAGTCGATAAGGGGTAAAAGTGTGTCTCTTATAAGAAATATTATATATCTTTTCAGTTAGAGCCATAGTACATCCTCTAAAAGTCACAGGTGTAATCAATGGATGTAGTAAATTAGTTGGTAATCTTTGTGTTAGACCTTATAGCTAACAAGATTCACATCCTTTAACATATTAAAAACACTTAACTATTGGTCAATGGTATTCGTGGAGATAGTTGTTGCTGTTAGTTTTTGCTTTAATCAATTTTAAAATTTTGATACATATTGTTATGTCAAATGTTGCATATGGCTCTTTCAACAAGTTTTATTTGAATGTTTTATACTATTATGTCTTGTTTCTTTTAAAATAGTTAAATTTACTCTTCCAAAAACTAATATGCTAAGCATGCTTCTAGATAGAAAGATGATGGGAATGTTGAGTTTTGTGCATGGGTATGTATATATTACACAATGGTTTTTGTTATTCATCTTGTGATTAGTTAACTTCATGAATGATCAATAACATATTGTGTGATCAGTCTTGATTTTGTTTCTGTATTGCTTTTCTTTTATCATTGTAATTCCTTTCATAATATATTTGCATAAAGGTTAGTTTTGCTCATGTTTTGTTAAATCTTCATATGCTTACAAGGCATTAGATAAAACCTTTGATATATTACCCTATTATGGTTCTTTACAATCTATGCATTTAACATTTTCAATTAACTGCTATTGTTTAAGATCTTAGGATTATCGTACACCTGAAAAACCATAGTTATATGTCATAAATCATGTACAGACCGACCTATATGCATACAGGCCAACCTATATGAAGCCACAAGTCGGCACATAACTGTTATAGGTCGCCTCCTACAGAGCAATAATGAAGCTTGTAGCTTCTGCCTACAGGCTGCACTACAGGTCGCCTCACAGGCCGACCTGTTAACCTATACAGGCTGGACCTATGACCTTTACACTTCGGCCTATGCATGTTTGTCCAATAAATTTCTTTTTGCATTTCATTCCTCATGCTTCCCTCTTGTCTTTGTCCACACTCACACATATAAATACCCAATGTTATCAATGTTATCTTCCAATCAAAGATATTATGGAGTTGTGTATGAAGACACAAGATTTACGCATCTCAATTCTACGTATGTGGGTGGTGTAAGTACATTTCTACAACATTTTTATTGTTGTATTTTTCACATATTTGTACCATGATGATTGTTTTACCCGATAAAAATTGTTTAAGGCTTGTATTGGTGATATGTTTTGTTGTTGTTTTGTGTATAATTGGTTGTTTCTTGGTGTGTTTGGTTAGTTGTAAGTATTGGTCAGAGGGTTGTTTGTTATGTGTATAGTTTGTTGTTTTTTGCTTGTGAAGTATTGGTCAGAGGGTTGTATTGTTAGGTGATTTTTTTTATGTTGTGCCTTTATTCCATGTTGATCTATTATTGATCCGAATTTTGTACTTGACATTAGGTATATAAAACACCTTTGTACTCGGTTCGACAAGAGTAACATGTATGGCTTCATTGATCCAAATTTCATTCAAACACAACGATTGAGCTAGTTCTTAGTCTCACAAAACTGAAAAGCTGCTTGAGAATGACAAAGACTATTTTTTTTGTACCATACCTCAACAAGTAAGTGTATTTGATCTTCATAGTATTTCTTCACAAAATTAGTTTTTGTTATGTAATCACATATATTAGAAAGAATTGAATTTGACACATTTAATTTTTGTTTCCAATGGAATGTAGTCATCATTCGTAACTGCTCATTATTGAGCCAAAAAAACAGCATGTAGTCTTCCTATGTTCGATGGGGTTGAAGCCAGATAAAAACATCGTTCTTATTATTGATTCGTAAGTATAATTTATTTACCTTACTGTCATACCCTAAATTTTGACCACATGGTTTCCCATCATTGTGCAAATCATCACCACAATATGGATTCACTCCAACCAAGAATTAAGGTTTTTGACCCTCTCAGAGTACTCAGACAAATGATCAATCAAGAATGGACATGATCCTCAACTTGTCAAGCCTCTCAAACATCCATGAAGGATAAAGAGGTTTCCCACATCAAGAATTAAGCATGAAAATGCAACATCTCAAGTTGATCAAGCCTCAAGGTCATCAGTGTCACCAAATTAGAGTTTTGGTCGACCAAGGCCTCTAGAGGGAAATTTTCATCTGGGCATGAGCCAATACTTCAAAACATGATCCAAGAAGCCCAAACGGACCTCATGGATCCAATCACAAGTTCAAAATAGCCTCAGGGGATGCATTCATCAAAAATCAGGAATTAGGGTTTCTTGACCTAATTCACCCCTAAGTTGACTTTTAGAACAATGCATGAGCCAAGCCCTCAATAAATTTTTTGAAGACTTCAAATATCTTATATTGATCCTCTTACAAGTTCAAATGGACACAAAGAACTTGGTTCATGAGCAATATGAAGATTCAAATTCATCTGGACCCCAAATTAGGGTTTCTGAGAAAAAGCCAACCATATCTTTGACTTTTGACCAAGACATGATCTCAAACCTTGGGAATTGATTCAAGACACTCTAAAACATCTATGGAACCCATCCATTAGGTTTGAATTAGGTCAAGGACTTGATTTCATAGAGGAACACAAAGTTTGAAGTTCATCTGACAAAAAGTCAACAGTGCCCAAAAACCAAGTTTAACTTTTGGAATTTCTTGACAAACATAGCTTCTCTAAGTTAAAAACAATGTTAACTTATGTTTTGGATCATCATCCATCAAGAAAAATCAAGAAAAGTGGGGTTACTTGCAAAAAGGGCAACCTTAAGAAACTTGAATTTTCACTAAGTCATGAAAAAAAAGTGATTTCTACCCAACATTGCAAGACCATAACTTGTGATTCAAGCAACCTTTTTCTTCCATTTAAAGCTCAAATGAAAGCTCTCATTACATACTTCAAGATTATCAACTACAACATGTTCCAAATCCTCATGGATTTTGAGTTATGGATTGATCAAAATCACACAAAAAAATGGAAAATGGACACTTTTTCAACACTTAGTGAAATTTTGGACATAATCTGTTTTGCATTTTCACCAACTTTGAGGCCATTTTTCATTATGATCTAAGATGATTCAAGACCAAAGTTAAACATCAAAGTTGAAGTATGTTATAGGGGCTTTCCAAAAAGTACAAGAGCCTCCCATGGTTCAACTTAAGCAAGGAGTTATAAGCCTCCAAAAATGGCATTTTTCACCCTGCCTACACAAAGGCATGAAAACATGACTTGGTTCCCATGATTTCTTGAGCCAATTTTGGACATTTGCATCATTGTATGTCTGTCCAAAATCAACATGAATGATGAAGAATCTGATCACAAGACCACCAAGTCAAAAATCCTATTCCTTGGCATGTGAAATTCAATGTTGCAAATCCAAAAACTCCAACTTTGTCATGAGGCATTGAATGGATGCATAGAGCTGGCATGTATCAGTCCACAACATTGCAAATGAGTCAAGATGAATTCAAGCATCAGAAGACCATAGGCCTGCAAGATTGACTCAAGTCAATGGCTAGAGGAGACTTTGGCTACATGACAAATTCCAATGGATAATGGAGTGATCCAGCCCCTAATCACTATTGCTCCCAAAACAAACTTGCTCTACTATAAATAGGAGTTCTTTCTGATCAATTTGAGTACACCAAAGCATAACAACACATGTTTTCCTCCAAATCACTCTTAAAAACCAGAATTTGCTTCTCTTTCAAGTAACATTCGAATTTCTAAATAGAGAGCAATTCCATCAAAACCAATCATCCTAATACCTCACATATATCATATATAAGTGATCCATAACATCAAAACACATTTGGAACACCAGAATCATCAAGTCACTATCCATTTGCTCAAGCTTTTTGTCAAAGCTGCAGTTGAGGTGCCACAACAAGATCCAGATGTTTTCAATCCATTCCAAGCTTCCAAACACCTTACATAAGGTCCATTAAAGCTATCCAAGTCATCAAACAACATCTGTAACACCTCCAACACACAATTTAATTTCTTTTTGCAAATGGTAAGCCTGAACTCTCAAACTCTATTATCCATGCATCATAAACGTGTTTTCAAGTTACAAACATGTTTCTGCACTTATGTAGAGTGTTTCCCCCCAATCAATTGCTTTGTAGCTATCGTGTATAGAATTTCATAGTGTTCTTGCAGAAATTAGGGTTCATGTATTCATCACTTGATTTCTTATTCCACACTTAATATAAATGCAATTAATTGGTACCATTGGAATCCTTGTTCAAAAACGAGTGAGATTGATCTTTATAAAAGTCAAAACCATTGAGTAATCAAAGACAAAAATGAGGTTTTTCAAATCAGCCATGGCGCGGGCACGAGGAAGAAGAAAGTGATCGTTGGCGCCATAATTCAAATTATTTGAATTTTTTTTTTGTTTTTTTTTTCTTAATTGATTTCAAAAATTAATTTCTCTCTCAATTTTAATCATTTTTTATTGGTTCTTTTTTTAAAATTTCACAAAAATGTTAAACTATTTTATTCTACAAAAAATTCAAATTTATATTATTTATTTAATATAGTTCGAATTTTTGTAAAGAATTTCATTTTATTTATTTTTAAACATTTTTAATGAAATTTTCCTCTTGATTTTTCAAATTCAAATGATTTTCACACTTTCATATAAACATAACATGATTTTTTCAAAATTTACAACTTGTTTTTAAATATATTTGGTATTTTATATCATTTTCTATTTAATTTTCTTTGAAAAATTGTTTTTTAATCAAAATTAGGGTTTTCTTAAATTTTGATTTTTTCAAACTTCATTTCAAACACTTTTGGGCCTCTAATAGAGTGTAAGACCCGTCCCCTTTGTAAATACACAATTTTTGGGCCTCAGTCATTGTATAAGTCCCGATACGATAAACGGTACGATTGTTGTTTTTCATCTGGGCATCTCCTTGAGCTATAAGTCCCAACCTTTGTATAAAATTAACTTTTTGGGCCTTTAATAGATTGCAAGACCCATCCCTTTTTCACACACAAATATTGGGGCCTCAATTATTTTATAAGTCCCTCTGTGGTTTTCAAAACCGCGACGCGATCGTCGCCTTTTCAAATAAATGATCTGGGCCTCTCCTTGAGTATAAGCCCCATTTTTCTTCTTTTACAAACACTTTTGGGCCTCTATTAGAGTGTAAGACCCGACCCCTCTTTATACAAAAACAATTTTGGGCCTCTGGTATAGTATAAGTCCCACAACGTCTTTCGGTATTGCAGTGCAATCAATGTTTTCAAATAAGTCATCTGGGCCTCTCCTTGAGTATAAGCCCCAATCTTTTTTTACAAACTTTGTTTTAAACAATAAACAACTTCCATGGGCCTCTCCTTGAGTTGTAAGCCTCATACCTCTATTTTTAAAATCATCTGCCTATTTTAACTGGTACTAAGAGGAACATTATTCCCGGTGAAACTGCTTTTAGACCACTTGGGCCTCTCTTTGAGTTATAGGCCCCAAACATTCTTTTCTTTTCAAACAACTTGTTTTTTTATTCAAATTCAAATTCAAAGTTTTCTCAAAACTTTCTTCAATTTCTTAAAACCCTAATCATACAATTGTAGTCAATACATCAGATCACAATACACTTGGGCCTCTTTTCAGAGTATAAGACCCAACATCTTTTCAATGCATATTTGTTTATATAACTATTAATACACTTGTCTGTATATATTTATGCATATCTATTTAGAGTTTCCCCAGCAGTTAGGTCTACACTAAGGTCAAACCAGAGGTTACTTTCTAACTTAGTCAAAACTAGTTCCCTCATAGGAAATTCCCTATGTAGTCTGCCTCCTCTTGGGCTTATTCAATATGGAACAGAGAAAGACATTATTCCCGGTGAAACTTTTCTCAAAACTGTCAAAACTTAGAAACACACACACACACATACACACACACACACACACACACACACACATATATATATATATATATATATATATATATATATACACACGCAAGAAATTCATTTCCCCAGAGAGGATTAATTCCCGGTGAAACCTCTTTTGAATTTCTTCAAAACTTAGAACTGTTCAAAAAAGAAAGGATTAATTCCCGGTGAAACCTTTCTTGAACTTTTCTTAGGCTTGGACCCACAGGCTTCCTAGAAGTATCTCCAGCCTCCTCTTGGGCTTAATACAAGGACCAACAGGCTTCTTAGAAGTTCCCCACCCTCCTCTTGGGCTTAATACAAGGACCCAAAGGCATCCTAAAAGCATATGATACAAATTTAGTCATCTCTACTAAGTTAAATCCCCAAGAGAGTCAAAATTCCAGAACATCAGACCATTCTAGGGTTGATTTCCATCCCTTAAACCAACAACCTTCTCTTGGGCATCATACAAAGACCCCTCTCTACACCAGGGTTTATCTCTTCTTGAGAGACTTGGACATTCTCAGCTTCCTCTTGGGCTTCATTCAAGTAGACTTGGAAAGTCTCATCTCCTCTTGGATCTCACACAGAGACTCTCAAGTTTCCTAAAAGCATACGAAAAACCCTGATCATTTTAACAATATACCAGTCTCCAGCAAAATCGAAGGCCTCATAGGTTTTCAAACTCATCTCTAAACTCCCCTGACCCCCAACAAGGCTTAACTTTCACCTTGAAAATCTCAGCCAAGGTCAGACTGACCTCAACAAATCCCCAACAGAATTAGAGCCTCATGGCATCTGATAATCCAACTCTTCCCTGATTTCCCAGCAAAAGTAAATCCCTTTTGGATTCCCCAATACAATTTGAATCTGCTCCTGGATTTCAATAAATCCTCAGCAAGAGTCAGCCTCCTCTTAGGCTTTATATAATGATTTTCCCCAGATAGCCTCAATCTTGGGCTATGTACGAGACAGATAAAATCCTCCCCAATAGAGTCATTTTCTTTTAACTTCAACCTTGGGATTTGAACAAGGCACACAAAAAATCAACATCCCCTCAGATGAGACCATGAGTCCACTCTGTAGGAAGGTACCCTTTCTATACATCACATATCTAAAACAAACAATCAAGCCCTATTTTCCAGATAATTGCTACAAGTGGCACACTTGTTGATTCAAAACCCAAGCTGGAGTCCCTCATTTATCCTAGCTAAAATTCTTCTTTCATCTAATAACTATAAGTGGCAAGCCTCTGGATCTTATACATCCAAGCCAATGTCCCTCTCTTAGCATGAAAGACTCATAAGGAAAAAGTGAAATTGCTCTACATTGAGTTAAAGCTTTCTTCCTTCATGATATCTCTTTTATAAAGGAAATTATGGCATTATTGGATTCCATACATCTCAGTTAAAGTAATTTCCCTTATAATCAATTTCTCAACATTTGTGATGAATTGGTGAGTTATCTCCCTTTATAGATGACAAATTCTCTCTCTCAGTCACCCATTTAGCTTCAATCTTGGACTTTGAACAAGACATAAATACTCCGATAGCTTCAATCTTGGGCTTTGAACAAGACACCAAATATTCTTTCCTCCCATATGTCATACCCCAAATTTTACCCTCAGATTCGTTGATGTTTGTCATATCATCATAAGTCGGTCTTTTTGCATTTTTAGTTAAATATCTCATTAATCATGCATTTTTATTCCATGCCTTTCTTGATTTTAATTATTAATATTATTAGTTAAATAGTTATCTTAAATTTATTTAGGAGTTATTTAGTTTAATTTTAAACTTAATTTTTTTTACATAGTTTATATTTAATTAGTTTATTTTCAATTATTATTTTAATTTTAAATTTAATTTATTTTTAACTTTAGTTTAACTTTTACTTTTATTTTAGTTTAGTTTTAATTAGATTAATTTTGATTTAGTTTACTTTTAGGATTTAGTCTAATTTAATTTAATTAATTTAATTTTTATTAATTTAGTTTGATTTAATTTTAATCCTAATTTTATTTTAATTTAAGTTCACTTATTTTATTTTAGATTAGACTTTAATTTTATAAAAAAATCACAAAAAAAAATAGTGAAAAGTTTGTATACATCACAAAAGGAAAATTACAAAAAATCAGCTCTATACAAAGTCCATTGCCAACTAAAAAACAGAACCTTGCTACAATACACCAAGGTCAAATCTTCCAAAATCCTACTGCTACCTTCCAAGACTTGCACAGACCTGCTACCTGCGAACCAATTTGCTGACCCGTACTTTAGACTTGCACAGACCTGCTACCTGCGAACCAATTTGCTGACCCGTCCTATACAAGTCTTGCACAATATAACAGAACAATTCAATACAACAGAATAGACCCTGTGATTTCCTGCTATGCTTATACCCTGCATCAACCTACACAACTGCAAAACTCCAAAATAATGTTCAAAACAATGACACTTCAATGTTGTGATATGCAATGTCAGCAATATCAATAGATATCCAGCAGTAATCCAATAACAAATGTTCTGCAATGAAAAGGATGCACCAGGACAATACAAGGCAGGAGTTTTTGAGTTTGTGTTTGGGGGTCACATTTTTTAAAAGGATTTAAAACTCATACCTGTATCAAAAACAAACTCAGAGGAAACCAATTCACCTCATCTTTCCATCAACAACAGCAGAACAAAAAAATTCACCTCTAACCGTTACTGTAAACAGAAACTCACGACACAACTCACTCACTAAGATCCCACCACGCGTCAACCCAACTCAACCTTCGATACACCATTCCAAAAAACGGGTAACCCTTATCCACCTCCATAACTTCACAAAACTTCGTCAACACCATCAACCTTTCCACTCTCTGCTTCACAACAAATCCTTGACCTTAATCTTCTACTAACAGAAACACACATACTTCCATCAATAAAACCTCAACCAAATCTTGTTTCAAAAATCAGAAAGTGGAGAAGACGAAGTAGAGGAGTGATTGGGAAGCCACGAATCGAACCAAAACGTCACCAAACCAGAACAAAAGAGAAAGCCGCGAGCGAGAACGAAGAGACGGGAAAGAGTGAATCGAGCGATTGCTAGAGGAGAGCCTGCTATTGAACGAAAGAAGGTATCGACATTTGCTTTGTTTGTTTCTGCTGTTTTTTCTTTTCAGCCGACCGTGTAGTTGTGATTGTATGTTTCATTCTTTTTTGAGATTCAACTGAACCGGGTCTTGGGTCGTGCGACCCGATCCAGGCTGCCTCCATTGGGCCTTTCCCATACAATTCCCAGCCCGGTTTCTTTTTCTTTCAGCATACACCCTTTGTAATTATTTTAGTTTCTTTAGGATTTAGTTAGTTTCATTAGGAATAGTTATGTAGTTTTTAACCAAATACTGACTTAATTAATATGATTTAGATTTTAGTTTTATTTAGTTAATTAGTTCTTTTGTTAGAATTAGTAAATTAAATCTAATTTTTAGTTAACCAGTTTTTTATTTTAATTAGTTTTAATAAGGAAATTAATTAGTTAGTTTTTAGACTTATTTATAATCCATTTAACTAGTTTTAATTAGAATATCATTATTTAGTTTTATTCAACCATTTAGTTTTTTAATTATAACTTTATTAGTTATTAATTTAATTAGATTAATTAGTTAATTAGAGATTTAATTGGATTTTTTTAGTAAAATTAGTTATTTTAGAACTAGTTTTTTTTTTTCTTTTAGAATTTAATCATTTAGTTTTTATTAGAACTTAAGTGTTTTGTTTTTTTTTTTAAATTCGAACCTATATTAGTTTTATTTAGAAGGGTTAAATATGTATAAGGTCCCTTCAAATATCCAAACTTTTAGGTTTGGTCTCTCTAAAATTTTCTTTCAAATAATGGTCCCCTGAAAGTTTTCCGTCCCTAACTTTAGTCCCTCCCGTTAGTTTTCACTAACGATGGCTTATGTGGCATGCCATGTAGAAAAGTTTTTGATGACGTGACTTACATGTGGCAATGCCAACGTGGCAAAAATTACTGACATGTATGCCATGTAGCAATTGTTTTAATTTTAATTTTTTTTTATATTAATATTATATTTGAACCCAAAAATGGTAGCTAATCTGCAGCTACTTCCTAGCTACTTCCTAGCTAATATCTAGCTAATTTAAACACACCATTTTTGTAACTAATTCATAGCTAATCTCTAGCTAATTTAAACACACCATTTTTGTAACATGTATGAGTCAATTTCATCCTAACACTAACAACATGTTAATTGATTTGTAGTAGGTAGTGATTAGTTAGTTAAACAATACCTAAATTAACTACCATAACTATTATTACCTTATGCAGTCAATTATAGGTATTAGAGATATAATTTACAATTTGACTACCTTAATCCAATAAAAGCCTATTTATAGGCAGTATCTAACTAGTAACTAACATCTTATTTCTCTAATAATAGGCATCAGTTAAGCTTTGGTACGATAATCAAGTTCATCAAAACAGGATCATATAGGAAAAGTAAGAAGTTTGCATCTACCTAGACTGTTAACAGTATGTTGCAAAACATGAAGACTCTAATAGTTCTTCTATTCTAATAACAGAAGGTTGAGTCTTCTTGAGCTGCATAGTCAGCATAGAACTCAGCCATTTCTTCTCGTGTCATGCCTTTTATCAAACCATATTCTTTATTCCATGCCAGCATCTGCAGACTATCAATTTTTAAGTAGCTTGCACATGTTTCAAGATTAAGCAGAGTTTTAGTGTCAACGTCGATAAATTTAGCTTCCCAGTCCTTGAGATTATTAACACACTTCTGTCTGATGTTGTGCTTCTTGCAGTATTCAACAACCTTTATCAACATCTTGCTACTCACTTCATGAACAGAAATGGTATCAACGTCACCAATAGGAATGTGTAGCGAGCGATTTTGGACGCGGTTCTTAAGCGCTGGTCGCTCTCTGCGGTTGAGCTTTAACTACAGGTCGATTCATTTTTTATCCTATTGTGAGCTGAATAAGGAAGGGAAATAGATGTCTCCAATTAACCCTGCTTGCATACTGATTTTAAACAGCGGTCTGTTAGGTTACGGATGCTATCAATGTGGAGGGGCCTTTGTACTGGTTATTTGTATTTTCGCCAATACGGTTTTCTTTCTTTTTACCTTGACAGAAGGTTTCTGGCGGGGAACAAGGATTAGGATGTTAGGACTGATGCTTTTTGATAGGTATGTGAGAGTATGGGATTTTGGTTTTTTGTTGATTGTGCTCGCTAAGATCTTTTCTTTCGATCTTATACCTACGTATTCCCGTTTACCGAAACAGGGAAATCAGAGCGTTCGTAGTTCCTCCTATTCTATGGGAGGAAATTGGTTTTGGTGTCTAGTTCAAAGCCCAAGACGTGAAGCGAAAGGTGATTTGTATCTTGTTCAAAGCCCAAGATGTGAAGCTGAAAAATCTATTTGTGTCTTGTTCAAAGCCCAAGACGTGAAGCTGAAGGACCTCGACTTTAGAGAGAATTTGTCATCTCTAAATAAGGGTTTGTCTGTCACAACTGTTGGGTGACTGGTTATAAAGGAGGATTACTTTAATCGGGATACGCGGATCCTAGTAATGCCATAATTTCCTTTATAGGGGATTTTTAACCTAAAGGAGAAGACTTTAACTCAGTGTAGAGCAATGTCATCTTTCCTTAGGAATTTCTCATGCTAAAAGAGGGACAGTGGCATGGATGTAGGTGATCCAGAGGCTTGCCGCTTACAGCGATTAGATGAAAGGAGTTGTTGATGTTTGTATGCTGTGAACGAGGCACAACTTTGATGCTAAAAGGTTGATTGGATCAACCAGTGGTTTTCTTATACAAAGCCTAAGAGGAGGCTATTGGCCCAACAAGAGGGAGTTTTTATGTGTCTCGTACGAAGCCCGAGAGAGAGGCTAAAAGGGTTGACTCAACAGGAGAATCTTTTATACTCAACAAGAGAGTGTTTCTGTATCTCGTACGAAGTCCGAGATGGAGGCTGAAAGTTCGACTCACTAAGAGAGTCTCTGTATCTCGTACGAAGCCCGAGATGGAGGCGAAAAGTTTGACTCAACAAGAGAGTCTCTGTATCTCGTACGATGCTCGAGATGGAGGCGAAAAGGTTTTGACTCGACGAGGGAATCTTTTCGTATCTCGTATAAAGCCCGAGATGGAGGCTATTGTTTGTTTGGCTCAATAAGAACCCTTTTGTATCTCGTACAAAGCCCGAGATGGAGGCTAAAGGGGTGATTGACTCAACGAGGGAGTCTCTTATGTGTCTCGTACAAAGCCCGAGAGAGAGGCTAAACGTTGTTTGACTCCGCTGGGGAGAATCATTGTATAAAGCCCAAGAGAGAGGCTATGGTGACTGTTTCAGTTAAGTGACAGGTCCAGTATACTGATTTTGAAAGAGAAAATCAGTTCTTATATGAGCAACACTGTACTCAAGGATTTGATTTGAGGATCATGGATATTTCCTTTTCTTTGAGGAAACGGGAAATCCAAAGGGTATTGAGACTGTCCGAGTCTGCGGGTTTCCTTCCTATTTAACGAAGGGGTCACTTGAGAATGTCTTTGAGACTCAAGGATATTAGACTGCCCAAGTATTAGAGTTTCATCTTTTGTACTATGCTTTGAGAAACAGTAGTAGACTCTTTGAAAGGACTGTTCTATGTAGATGATTAAGTTCTGTTCCTATACCTCTAGGAGGTCGTCGGGACAATTTGTACGAAGCCCAAGAGGAGGCTGGAAACTTTTAAGAAGCCGACGGGTCCTTGTACTAAGCCCAAGAGAAGGCTATCATTCCCTGAGGAAGAGATCATTATACGAAGCCTAAGAGGAGGCTGTGAATACTTCTAAGAAGCCGACGGGTCCTTGTACTAAGCCCAAGAGGAGGCGGGGTTGCTTTTAGGAATCCTGTGGGTCCTTGTACGATGCCCAAGAGGAGGCCGATGCTTTTAAGAAGCCTGTGGGTCCCCAAACCCCGAGAAATTCAAGACAGGCTATTCACGAGGAATAGATCAAGCCAGGAAAGTTCGAGAATTTGGAATAAACTCAAAGATGCCATTCACGGAGAATACATTCATCTCTGGGAGTAGAGTTTCTTGACAATTCCTAATGAGGACAGCCGAAGAGAAGACTGTATCTGGTGATCCTATTGGGGATCTAGTTCAGTATATTTCTAAGAGTGATAGTCTGAGAAAGGGTTCAAAAAGAATCTGCCTTTCACATCTCCATATTGTTTAACCCCAAGATGAGGGAAGACTGTGTCTGGTAATCCTATGTGGATCTAGTTTTGACTGTAAGTTCAGAGTGATCAACAGGGCTTTACCTAGTGCTAGACGTAGTTGCCAGGGAAACTCTAAATATCTATACTATTATTACACAGTTAGTATGAGTTTATGAAAGGAGACTTACAGCGAAACAGCCCCACAATACAGTTATATATATATGAGTTTATGAAAGGAGACTTACAGTGAAACAGCCCCACAATACAGTTATATATATATATGAGTTTATGAAAGGAGACTTACAGTGAAACAGCCCCACAATACAGTTATATACATATGAAAGCGGTAAATGAAAGCGGGTAAACACTTACTCGGTTGTAGAGCTTCCATGCTGTTCGGTTAGTTGTTCAACAAAGAAAGATTGAAAACAATAATATATTCAAAATCAAAGGAGAAAGTGCTTTGAAATAAAAATATTTGGGGCTTACAGCTCAAGGAGAGGCCCAGGGTTTTATCAGTGAGCGCACTGTTGAATTTGTACAGAGGGACTTATACAAGTGACTGAGGCCCAAAAAAGGTTTTCTGTACAAAGGGATGGGTCTTACACTCTCTCAAGAGGCCCAAAAAGTTTAAAGAAAAAGAGTGGGGCTTATAACACGAGGGTAGGCCCAGTTTGTTTTCCGTTTAAAATGGCGATCGCGCCGAAGTTTTCTTTTAACGCAGAGGGACTTATACAATAAGTGAGACCCAAAATTGTTTTGGTTAAAAGGGGGTTGGGTCTTACACTCTAATAGAGGCCCAAAAGTTTTGAATGGGTCTTATAGCTCAAGGAGAGGCCCAAGGTTATTTTTTCAAAAGGCGACGATCGCGCCGTTAGTTTTTGACGGTATCGGGACTTATACAATACACTGAGGCCCAAAAAATGATTTGGTCAAAAAAGGATTGGGTCTTACACTCTATTAGAGGCCCAATAGTTTGAAAAAGTTTGATGAGGGTTGAATTAATCAAAAACCCTAATTTCATTTTTTAAAGAGCATTTTTCAAAGAAAAATCAAGTAAAAAATGATAAAAAATATCAAATAAAATCATTAATCATGTTATAAACAGTGATTAAGGTTTATGAAAAAGTATTTTATCCACATGAATATTTAAAATCATTTTGGTTTTAAAAATCAAGAAAAAGAAATCATTTTAAAAGCATTTAAAACAATTTAAAACAATATTTTTGAATATATTAAAAATATATCAAATAATAATATTTTTTGTGATTTTTTGGTGGATTAAAATATTATGGAGTATGAATAACAAGTGTGTAAAACAGATTTTGAAAATGATGATTTTTGCTATGTGAAAAAATTGATTGAGTTTTGAAGATAAAATAAGAAAAAGAGGAATGTGATGTCACAACATCACTCATGAGACATCACTCATGAGTTTTCAACATCTTTTTTTTATCAAACTTCCAACACCCATAACTTTCTCAAATCTCAATGGTTTGAGACAAAATTTATATGCATCTGGCCCAGAATTTCACAAGGAATCCAATGGTGGTGATAGTTTTTTTTTCAGATCACACTCCCTCCTCAAAACCCGATAGTGGTTTTGAAAAGGACCTATAATTGCATTTTATGTGCTACACTTTGATACAGGCATGGATTACATGGTGAATTAGCCCAAACACAACATATACAACATGTATGAGATGTGTATGATCAGTGGACTTCAAAGCAATGCATGATTTCAAGGATTCCAAGTTGTGATGCTTACCTCTTTTTGAGCTTTTTGGAGTTTTTGTGCAATATGTCAAGCCTCTTGTTCCAGAAATGATTGGATGCTTTAGACACACTCAAATGATCCCTTAGAAGCTTTTAGGATGATTGTAATCAACTGGTACCTGCAAAAACACAAACTGTCCCTTTCTTGCAAAAGGGGTTAAAAGTGACCAAAATAGAAACTCTCTCAAATGGTGTTCCAGATGTTGGGAACCATTTGGGACAGTTCAAGGATGATATTTGGAGTGTGTTTGAGGTTTTATCTGGTTTGGAAAGTGACTGAATCAATACATGGCTTGAAAAATGTAAAAAAGTACCATTTTGAGGTTTTGAGAAGTGACTTTGTGATTTTGTGATTAAAGGTCACTTGTGATAGTTTGCACAACTTACATATGATATATATGAGGTGTGTGTGTGATTAGTTTGAGTGGAATTGCTCTCTAACTCGAAAACTCAGAATTACTTGCTTTGGAAGGCAAATTTGAGGTGAAAGAAGAGATTTTGAGAAAAGCATCTGTTTGATGGCTTTGGTGTACTCAAACTGAACACAAAGGAGCACTATTTATAGTAGAGCAAGTTTGTTTTTGCAGCAACAGTGAATGGTGGCTGCAGCAGAGGTTTGGCCAATGTTGTCCAATGAGAATCCAAGTCTCCTCTAGCCATTGACTAGAGGTTAGGGAACTGAGCTTTGGTTCCCTACTTGTTGGAGGAATCTTGACTGAATTCAGTTGCAAATGTGTCAGTCCATGCCACCTCTAAGCATCTATTAAATGCTCCAATCCAAAATTGGAGTCTTGTCCCTCTTTTTGGGATTTTTAGGAATAGCATGCTACTTCTTGTTCCAAGGACTTTGGAGGCTTGGCTCAGTGATTGTCCCCTTTAAATTTGATCCTCAGATGTGTCCAAAGTGATGACAAGGCTTGGAAATTCGTGTGGCACAAGAACTGTGCAAATCTGCCCCAAAACATGTCTTAAAAATCAGCTGCAGCAAGCCCTGTTGTAAAATTCATAACTTCCTGCTCGAGTATGCTACATGGACGTTCTAGGACTTTCTGGAAAGCTTAGATGACGTACTTCAACTTTGATGTTTGACTTTGGTCTTGGTTCAGCTTGAAAAGTCATCAAAAATGGTCTTGAACTTGTGTAGTCGAATCTGTCCTAAAAGCTGTCATGAAAATTATGCTTTATCAATGCTTTTTGCGAAAATCATATCTCCCTGCTCGAGTATGCTACAAGGACGTTCTACACCTTTCTGGAAAGCTGAGACAACGTACTTCAACTTTGATGTTCAAGGTTTGGCTTGAATCAACTTGGATCATGGAGAAAAACATCCTTGAAGTTAGGACATTCTTGCTGGAAAAATATTAATGATGTCCCATGAAATGTTGAAACATTTGACAACTTTGATCATTAATGATTCCAAACTTTAATCACTTGTATATTTTAATCCACTATGATATTTTGAATTGAAGTGAATTGCATCTTTGATGCTTGTCTTGCATGGTGACAAAGCTTGAAAATTGGGTGGCACAAGAAAAGTGCACAAAATCTGTCCTAAAAAATCAGCTCGAGCAAGGCCTGTTGTGAGGTTCATAACTCCTTGCTCAAGTTGAATTAATAGGAGTTCTAATACATTTTGGAAAGCCCTAATGACATACTTTAACTTTGATGTTTGACTTTGGTCTTGGTTCAGCTTGCAAAGTCATCAAAAATGGTCTTGAACTTGTGTAGTCAAATCTGTCCCAAAAGCTGTCATGAAAATTCTGCTTTATCGATGCTTCTTGCGAAAATCATATCTCCCTGCTCGAGTATGCTACAAGGACGTTCTACACCTTTCTGGAAAGCTGAGACAACGTACTTCAACTTTCCTGTTTGACTCCATACCTGGTTCAACTTGGATCATGGAGAAAAACGTCCTTGAAATTGGGGCATTCTTGCTGAAAATATTAATGATGTCCCTATGCAATGTCAGAACATTGGACATTAAGAATTCCCAACTCTGATCACTTATATCTTTCAATCCTTGTGATATTTTGAGTTGATTCCTTCTACAATGTTGAAGTATCAAATACCCTCTTTAAAAGTAGCTCTTACTCAAAATCAATGGATGTTTGGATCAATAGTTACAACCTTGAAAAGTTGTGCACTTGAACATGATTTTAACTTAGAAAAAATTTCTAAGTTTCTTTCAATTTGATCAATTTTGCAATTTTGCATGATTTCTTGATTTAAATTTGATCAAATTAAATCATCCATCATATTTTCTTGAGTAATGGCTCGTGAAGCTCAAAGTTGACCAAAAAGTCAAACTTTGACTTTTTGCGTCAGTTGACTTTGTATTAGATGAACTTGAGGCTTGATCCACTTGAAATGTTGTACTCTTGTGCTTAATTCTTGACGTCGGAGTCCTTTTGATCCTTTGTGGATGTTTAAGAGGTTAGACAAGTTGAAGATCATGTCATTCCTTGATTGATCCTTTGTCTAAAGGTTCTGAGAGGGCTTGAAACCCTAAGCTTGATTATAGTGAATGCTCAACAATTCCTTGAGGAGATTGATGAGGCATAAAGGTACATCCGTATTGTGCTGATGATTTGCACAATGATGGGAAATCTTAGTGGTCAAAATTTGGGGTATGACAGATGCCCCTATTTAATCTTCTTGGACCCGAAGGTGTGAATGGCGAAGGTATTCGGGCATTCGGGGTGCAAGAGGATTAAATATCGGAATACCCGAAATTTTGATAGTGGTTATGAATGGTAGCTTACGCATTCATCTTCTTTAGCTAAGCGAAGATGCTTAGAAAAGGTAAACTTCCCCTCGATCCTGGTCTCCTACCAAGGAACTGGTCCCAGTTTTCTTTTGAGATGAACTTCCCCTCGATCCTGGTTTCCTACCAAGGAACTGGTCTTAGTTTCTGATTTAAACTTCCCCTCGATCCTGGTTTCCTACCAAGGAACTGGTCTTAGTTTCTGATTTAAACTTCCCCTCGATCCTGGTATCCCACCAAGGAACTGGTCTTAGTTGAAATAAACCTCCCATCGATCCTGGTTTCCTACCAAGGAACTGGTCTTAGTTTCTGATTTAAACTTCCCCTCGATCCTGGTTTCCTACCAAGGAACTGGTCTAAGTTTCTGATTTAAACTTCCCCTCGATCCTGGTTTCCTACCAAGGAACTGGTCTTGGTTTCTTCCGTCAATAAACTTTATTGACAAGGGACGCTATGCGTAGCGATTTTCCTCAAACTTCTTGCCGAATTTACCTGGGGAGATGCCATTTGATGGGAAAATGTTTTGATGTCAGACTTGCTGGGGAACCCATTCGTCTGAATTGTAGAGGTACACAAACTTCTCTGTTTTGGAGACGCCATTTATCGATTCTACTGGGGAAAGCGAGTCTCTTGAGAGACTGTTTCCGCTTGGGGTCTTACATCATACTTTTCTCGGGATCTTCTCGGAGAAATGCCATATGATGTGATCCAATTTTGAGGTGCCGATGACCTTTTTATCAGCGGTCTTTTCGGAGCGAAACTGGCGTGCCGTCGAATCTCTGATTAAGAGGCTTTCTCTGGGGATTTTCCTTAATCCGGGAAAGCAAGGATATCATCTTCAATGGCGAAGAGTGATATTTGTTGAAAGTTTTCTTGTTTCTCAGAGGTTCAAGTTATCAAAGTGGTCAAGGACCGTCTCTAATCCAGAGATAAACTGGAGGAGAGATTGCTTAGATGATTCACTTCCTAACGAGGAAAGATCTGACAACTCGATTGAGAGGACTTTTATCACTAGGGGATAAGACCAACTAGAGTGATAGTGATGCAATATGAATGTGAATGTAAATCAATAATGCATGATGTATGTATATTTATGCTGACAAAACAGACGCGACATACAAACTAAAAGATGAACATGACTGGATACTCGGCCATCGCGGGGCGTGTAGAAATATCGCTGGTTCAAGATAGAAATTCTGCCTTGCTTAGGAGAAACGGTCCCTGTTAGGGGCGACGCTGGTCGGGCTTAGGAGATGAGAACTCGGCCGAAAATGTCAGATGGATTAGTCGCATTTGACACTGTTGATCATTCAATCAGGCGCACTGGTGTAGAAGGAGTACTTTGATTCTGCACTTTGAAGTTCGCTTACTTCTGGAGAAGCGGTTGATGCTCTTTTGATGTTCAACAGTCAAAAGAAATTGCCAACTTTATTTTAAAAGCAGAAAAAGTTTTAACAAGTAAATTCATTTTGTTTTATTTCAAGAATCGTTAATCATGTTAACAACGTCGTTCTGTAAAGCTAAAACAAATAAGAATTACAAACAAAAGCACAAGGGCTCAAATTTTATTGATAGGATGGAGATCAGCCAAACGCGTGATTCCAAAGAGTATATACAAAGTTAGAAAATGGTAATTTACAGGGAAAAGGGCTACGTTGAAACATAACGACCACTGTCCTTCTACCAACTTTGAATTCGGGGCATCCTGAGCTTCTGTCAAAGATGACCTTGACTGGAGTTTTCCTCTGATGGATGATGTAACTGCTGCTGAGGGATTTGCCTCTGTTGAACATAGTTACTTGCCATTATCCCTAATTTTTGCCTGGATTGTACTATGAGATTTCCAATCCACCGGGATGATTTTTTCATGTCTCTAATTTTTGCCTGGACCGCCCTTTCGGGTTTTCAATCCACCGAGACGTTTTTTTTTTCTTTTTTTTAGGCGAAGTATTTCTTGACTACATCAACATTCGTGGGGTAGGTAAATTCCTCTCCTTCCATGGTTGCAAGTCTCAAGGAACCGCCTGAGAAAGCTTTCGTGACCACATAGGGGCCATCATAATTCGGAGTCCACTTGCCTCGCGAATCAGTGAGAAATGATCGTATCTTCTTGAGCAGTTTGAAGATTGGCGCACATGTTGCGGTCATAAGGAATATGAATCTGGAGATGTAGTTCAAACGTCCCAGGAATCCTCTGACTTGTTTTTCAGTTTTTGGAGAAGGCATTTCTTAAATGGCCTTGACCTTGTCAGGATCAACTTCAATTCCTTTCTGGCTGACGATGAACCCTAAAAGTTTCCCTGAACGGACACCGAAGGTGCATTTGTTGGGATTCAAGTGGAGTTTGTACTTTTGCAAACGCTCGAATAGTTTCGACAGGTGGGTCACATGCTCCTCTTCTGTCTTAGATTTTGCAATCATGTCATCGACATATACCTCTATCTCTTTGTGTATCATGTCATGAAACAGAGTAGTCATGGCCTTTTGATAGGTTGCCCCGGCGTTCTTCAAACCGAACGGCATTACCTTGTAACAAAAGGTACCCCATGGGGTAATGAACGAAGTTTTCTCGATGTCTTTCGGTGCCATTTTGATCTGATTATAGCCCGAGAATCCATCCATGAAGGAGAAAATTTTGAACTTTGCTGTGCTGTCTACCAGCATGTCAATGTGTGGTAAAGGAAAGTCGTCCTTTGGACTTGCCTTGTTTAAATCCCTGTAATCGACACACATTCTGACCTTTCCGTCCTTTTTGGGAACGGGTACGATGTTTGCTAACCATTGAGGATATTCTGATGTGGCGAGGAAACCTGCGTCAATCTGTTTCTGTACCTCCTCTTTGATTTTGATGGCCATGTCCGGGTGAGTGCGTCTCAACCTTTGCTTTACTGGCGGACATTCCGATCTTAATGGTAAGTGATGTTCCACGATGCTGGTATCCAACCCTGGCATATCCTGATAGGACCAAGCGAACACATCGGGGAATTCTTTGAGAAGCTTTATCAAACTTTCTTTGACAGTTGGATTGAGCAGTGCCCCAATCCTGATTTCTTTTCTCTCTTGCTCTGAACCCAAGTTTACCGTTTCCAATGGTTCTTTATGAGGTTCAATGGACCTTTCCTCTTGTCTGAGTAGTCGGGAGATCTCTTCTAGAATTTCGTTGTCATTTTCTTCATTAGCCTCGAATACCGGGAACTCAAAGTCGGGAAAAGGCATCGGATCGTATGTTTCAACTGGGTTTAAAACAAGCAATCTGCATGACGTGATGATTCGTGTTTAGAAGAGATAGAGAAAAATGCAAGTGTGTGCAGTGTATTTGTTTTACTGCTTGTTTTTATTTGAATTGTTTTTTAGGATTACCATTTTCTGAAAAAGCAAAAAGAGAAAACAGCAAATAATGTGGAAATTACAGAACGACGTTATTTTATTAATGAACAAGTCGATTCTTGAAACTACAGCCCTATAAAACAAAACTCTGTCGCTTCGGGCAAAGCGAAGAGGGAAATTTTACAGAAAGCGAGCCCTATCAAAACATCCGTTTCACCTGGGCAGGGTGAAAGGTTAAAGATGGCAATTACTTTGACTGGTGAACGGCCTTCGAAACATCGACATCAACCCATTAGCGGCGAACTCCTCGGTGAATCACAAATTCTGGCACCTTCCTTGATTTGTCTTCAGAAATGACGCTGATTTCTGGTGGAGCAGGATCATTGGAATCTGTCTCCCAGGCAGAATTGTCGTAGGAGAATTCCTCTGTTACATTTTGCATAGCATTTGTGTTCTCAGCTGTATCTCCCCATCCAGTTGGCTGGATATCTTCGAGCCTGATACGAGAGCTTTCGGGCACAGTGTACTTGACCATAAAGTCGTATTTTCCACTTGGTTCTCCCAGAGTGTCCCAAACTTCTTTGGAACTGGAGGAGTCATCCCTCTCGATGACATTGACCTCGGGAAAAGCATAGTTGATGAATTCAAGTCCTGCAAACATTGCAAATTCATCTTCATGTTGAGTAGCTTCTGAATGACCTAAGTGTTGATCCCATGACATGGTGGGGACACAGGTATTCTGTTCATTGAGACTCAGCTGATTTTCATCATTCGGCTGACTTTCTTGCCTCAAATCTCCTGGATAAGGTTGCCACATTGGCAGACCATCCATTGGGCTATAGTAATTGTGGTCAAAGTTGTCTTTCATCAGAGTGTCCTCCTCTAATGAATTTGGCGTAGCACGGCATCCTTCCGGATCACAATCCCCGTATATCATTCCGACGTCTGATCTTGGTATAAATCTCGGACTTTCTGTAGGAACGCAAAAAGGCATTTGCGTTTCGTCCATATAGATTGGAAGCCACCAGTGATTTAACAAGTTCTGAAGTGCCTCCTGGACAAGGGTACAACCTCGATCGTTTTCGCAACCTGCTTTACAGCTTTGATAGTCGTGTGATATTAAGAATCTGAGTCGGACCTGCTCAGCATATAACTCTACCAGGTTGGTATTCATCACGCAAATATCGAAGATCTGAACCATGTTGATCTGATAAGGGTTCCTATCATGGTAGTCTTGGATCCATCCAAGATCCATCTGACGCTGGAGGGCTTCTTGTACAAAAGAGCAACCCTGTTTGTTTACCGAGCAAGTCAGACAAGAACTGTAATCGTGCCGCGGCAGATTATGATACTGGCTTTGCCTTGAGTGCATCGCCACCAAGTTGACATTCATTGCACGGATATCGTGGTTCTGAATGATGTTAGAGTTTGTGTAGACCATGTTAACTCCACGAACTCGGTGCTCTTGGATCCATCCGAGATCCATTTGTTCATGTAGAGCTGATTGCACCAAAGAACATCCCTGGTTACTTTTAGAGCAGATATCACACTGGTGATAGTTATGAGGTGGCACATGGCAATATCCACTCTGTTTACAATGCATCTTGACCAGATTGGTTTTCAACAAGAGTACATCGTGAATTTGATAGACGTTGTTAGTCTCTTCTTCTATCAAATTGACTGCAGCCTTGTCATGTTGAGGCAGCGGGTTCGTAAGAACATTAGGATTTGTATCCTTGAAGGATAAGACCCCGCTCCTAACAAGCTTTTGCACGTCGGACTTGAAATTAAGACAAGTCTCTATGTTATGCCCTGATCCTCCTTGGTGGTAAGGACAAGTTTGATCCGCCTTAAACCAGAAAGGCGGATTTTCCGGTACTGTAAGAGGAAACTTAGTCTGGATGTGCCCCTTAGCCAGTAGTAACGGAAATAGTTCTGCGTACAACATGGGTATAGGATCAAACCCTGATGGTCGTGTTGTACGGTTGTTGTTATATGGAGGACGAGCCTGCTGAAGAGGCTGTTGTGTCCTTTGCTGATCAGGTTGGCTCTGCGCAACCTGAGGTTGATACGTAGGAATAGGCGCAGGATTGATAGCAGGAATTACAGCTGCTACTGGTTGATATCTACACCTTTGCTTTCCAAGAGATATATTCCCAATATCTTGCTCTTTTTCTTAGGGAGAGCACTACCGTATCGTTTTGTACTGCTTGATGGTCCAGCGTCTTTTGCCAAACGTCCTTCTCGGACGGCTTCCTCAAGACGAACTCCCATGCCCACCATCTCGGTGAAATCACTGGGCGCACTGGCAACCATTCGGTCATAGTAAAATGAGCTTAAGGTCTTTAAGAAGATCTTTGTCATCTCTTTTTCCTCAAGAGGTGGACAAATTTGAGCGGCAATTTCACGCCACCTTTGAGCATACTCCTTAAAGGTTTCCTTGTCCTTTTGCGACATTGATCTGAGTTGATCTCTGTCGGGTGCCATGTCCAAATTGTATTTGTATTGTTGGACGAAGGCAGTGCCAATATCTCTGAAAGTGTTGATCGTGGCACGGTTTAAACCCATGTACCATTTTAATGTGGCACCGGTTAAACTATCCTGGAAGTAGTGAATCAGTAGGTCCTGATTCTCCTTTTGAGCTGACATCCGCCGAGCGTACATCACCAGATGGCTCTAAGGGCAAGAGTTACCTTTGTATTTTTCAAAGTCGGGCACTTGAAATTTGTGCGGGACTTTCACATTTGGGACCAAGCAGAGATCTGCGGCATCCTTTCCATAAAATCCTGACCGCGAATGGCTTGCAATTCCTTTTGCATTTCCAGGAACTGTTCATGGAATTCATCCATTCTATCGAACATAGTTTCCTTCTTACCAGAAGGTATCAGTGGAATCTGTCCTTCCGGGACAGTGTGCACCACAGGGGGTGGGACCGTGACTACGGCAGTGAATCTTGGTGTCTCCCGAAGTTTGTAACCTTCAGGAGTCTTCAGTATGCCCCTGGCATCTTCGCTTTCCCGAAGTTTGTAACCTTCAGGCCCAGCGGCCTCTATTGTGATTCCTTGATCTTCAGTGATCAGCGGAACATATCCTTCCGGGATATAGTTGACAGGCATGCCCCAGGGACGATCTTTCGGCATCTGATACCTAGGATCATTCTTCTCCACTATGGGCATTGAGGCGATCTCTGATATCACAGTCCGTTGTAGCTGAGCTTCTGCCATGGCTTGCATGTCGTTACGAAGCTTTCTCATATCCTCTCTTAGAGCGTCGATCTCTTCTTTCAACTCTCTGTTTTCATCCTCAAGATCATCCATCTTTTTCTAACGATTGGGCCGAGTATTATACGAATGAGACAATTTGACTCTAGAATCGAGACACAAACGTGAGATTCGTAGGTAAGAAGAATGCGCGGTGTGAGAATGATGAATGCAATGATTATATTAATTGTTTTTTTTTGGTTTAATCAAAATAAACTTCGACAATTAGATTGCAAATATCAAACGGTGGGGAAACCCCTTTTTATTGAATTTCAAAGGATTACAGAAATGGAAATACAGTAGATTACAAGGTGCAGAAACAGAAACCTAAGCTAATGGGTCCCGAGTCCTCTCTGAAGAGAAATCGGGTGCTGATTCTGATATCTTCCTTTTCTTTGACCGGGGTTCTTGGGCCGTTGTCGGGTTGTCGTTCCTTTGCCAAGTGAAAGGAGTGAGCAAATTCCTTTGGTCATCTTGATTCTCTACAGCATGTTGCTCTAAAATTTCAATCAGAGCATCTTTCTCTTTCAGTAATTGCTGTATTTTGACGCACTCTACGTCGAGGGTGCGGTACTTATTCTTCCAAGACCTTCTCTCTCGTTGAACTTTGTTGAGAGTAACCTGAAGCCTTTCAGTTTCCGTCATGAAGTACATGACAGGTTCCCTCGGTGGAAGAATTCCGTAACGAGGATAAGGCATCTTCAGCTTGAGAGCTCTAGTTTGTACCCAATGGAGATAAGGCTCCACCAAGACACAGTCTGGTTTTCCCAGAGACTCTTGTCCTTTCTTATGAACATGCTTCCAAGCGTGCACTATTTCCATCTTTAGTGCTCTGTCACTTTCTCCTTCCTTGAAGAAAAGACCTTCCAGATGAGCGTTGCGCGGAACAAGCCTCATCGGGTATCTAAATTGACGACGAACCAATACCGGGTGATAGTTGATTCCTCCTTTAGTTCCTATGAGGGGTACGTTGGGGAAGTTTCCACAACGGTCAATGATCCCGATTCCCTCAAAAATCCTATTACACCAATCTATATCAGAGTTGGTGAGAGACATGATCTTATGCGACCAACGTAAGACACTCTTGCAATCCCAAAAAGCAGCAGACTTGGAAAAGTGCCAGATAAACCATTTATAAAGCAGAGGTACACAGCATGTGATCTCCCCTCCGTTGTACAAATTTCCCAAGTGTACAAAATGATACGCATCTGCGAGCAAAGTCGGCACAGGGTTTCCAATGAGAAAAACCTTAATGGCGTTGATATCGACGAAGTTATTGATGTTGGGAAACAAAAATAACCCGTAGGTGAGCAAGACAAAGATGCTTTCAAAAGCAGTCACGTTCCCAATACTGGCGAAGTACAGAGCTTTCTTCGTCAAGAACTGGGCTGGCAAACCTTGGATGCCACCCTTAGCGGTCATGTGAGTCCTGACCTCAGACTCGTCCAAATGAATTGCTCTTACAATGGTCTGATTCTTTGGAATTTCTTCTAGTCCAAAAAATGGAGCTCGATCGGTGATATGTAGATCAATCAGATGAGAATACTCCTCCAGCGTTGGTGATAGCTGGTAATCCGGGAATGTGAAACAGTGATAAACCGGATCGTAGAATTGAATGAGCGTATCCATGATTCCCTCAATCACATGGACTCTTAACAGTGGTAGCAAACCTCCGTACTTGGCTCTGAAAGCCTCAGGGCTAGTGATCATCCTTGCTAACCTTCTCAAATCCCCTAGTTTCGGAACCTTGAAGGTGTACTTATGAGTTCTCCTTCTACCGAAATCCATTAGCGTAATCCTCTTCTCTGATATTTGCAATCACAGTCTTAGTTTAATTTGAAAAACAGAGAGACTAGAAGAGAAGTTTTTTGAATGTTTTAATGTTTTATTAAATGAATGCATGAATGCAGCACACAAAAACATAGACAAAACATGGGGTCAAAGGGTCGTTGTCATGAAGTTAAGGCTCTACCCATCCCCAAAGGTTTATACTAGGGTGATTTTTGTACCTGTACTCATTATCATCAGCTCCTCCCAGGAAAGCAAAACAACAAGCAGATCGCCAGCGAGTTGTAGAGCAATCTTAGAGTAAGTGCCATTCACCGAGAATAGATCACCAGCCTCAAATGAGGGTAGTATCACGTAACAACTATTTCCGATAGTTTCCGCACTACGAAAGGGTTTGGCTCCTCAGCTTCTCAGGCATCACAACCGACCCATTGTCTAGGTGAGAGAATGGTTACATTAGGATGCCTCCACTGAGGTTGATGGTCGACCTCGTCGCCATCACTTATCTTAAGTGTATACTCAATCTTTCCACATACGGCATCACCCACATTCCTATTAGCAGAAAAATAAACATGTATAGCAATTAGGAAAAGCAGTATATATATTTGTCCTAAACATCCTAGACCTTTAAAGCTATGAATCCTATGTTCCTGACAGAAAATTGGTTCCCCGGCGGAAGCCCCAATCTGTGGTATTCACACAAGAGATGAAAAGGAAAAAGAGAACTACTGCCCCACGGTGGGCGCCATTTTTCTGTAGCGAGCGATTTTGGACGCGGTTCTTAAGCGTTGGTCGCTCTCTGCGGTTGAGCTTTAACTACAGGTCGATTCATTTTTTATCCTATTGTGAGCTGAATAAGGAAGGGAAATAGATGTCTCCAATTAACCCTGCTTGCATACTGATTTTAAACAGCGGTCTGTTAGGTTACGGATGCTATCAATGTGGAAGGGCCTTTGTACTGGTTATTTGTATTTTCGCCAATATGGTTTTCTTTCTTTTTACCTTGACAGAAGGTTTCTGGCGGGGAACAAGGATTAGGATGTTAGGACTGATGCTTTTTGATAGGTATGTGAGAGTATGGGATTTTGGTTTTTTGTTGATTGTGCTCGCTAAGATCTTTTCTTTCGATCTTATGCCTACGTATTCCCGTTTACCGAAACAGGGAAATCAGAGCGTTCGTAGTTCCTCCTATTCTATGGGAGGAAATTGGTTTTGGTGTCTTGTTCAAAGCCCAAGACGTGAAGCGAAAGGTGATTTGTATCTTTTTCAAAGCCCAAGATGTGAAGCTGAAAAGTCTATTTGTGTCTTGTTCAAAGCCCAAGATGTGAAGCTGAAGGACCTCGACTTTAGAGAGAATTTGTCATCTCTAAATAAGGGTTTGTCTGTCACAACTGTTGGGTGACTGGTTATAAAGGAGGATTACTTTAACCGGGATACGCGGATCCTAGTAATGCCATAATTTCCTTTATAGGGGATTTTTAACCTAAAGGAGAAGACTTTAACTCAGTGTAGAGCAATGCCATCTTTCCTTAGGAATTTCTCATGCTAAAAGAGGGACAGTGGCATGGATGTAGGTGATCCAGAGGCTTGCCGCTTACAACGATTAGATGAAAGGAGTTGTTGATGTTTGTATGCTGTGAACGAGGCACAACTTTGATGCTAAAAGGTTGATTGGATCAACCAGTGGTTTTCTTATACAAAGCCTAAGAGGAGGCTATTGGCCCAACAAGAGGGAGTTTTTATGTGTCTCGTACGAAGCCCGAGAGAGAGGCTAAAAGGGTTGACTCAATAGGAGAATCTTTTATACTCAACAAGAGAGTGTTTCTGTATCTCGTACGAAGCCCGAGATGGAGGCTGAAAGTTCGACTCAACAAGAGAGTCTCTGTATCTCGTACGAAGCCCGAGATGGAGGCGAAAAGTTTGACTCAACAAGAGAGTCTTTGTATCTCGTACGATGCCCGAGATGGAGGCGAAAAGGTTTTGACTCGACGAGGGAATCTTTTCGTATCTCGTATAAAGCCCGAGATGGAGGCTGTTGTTTGTTTGGCTCAATAAGAACCCTTTTGTATCTCGTACAAAGCCCGAGAGAGAGGCTAAATGTTGTTTGACTCAACGAGGGAGTCTCTTATGTGTCTCGTACAAAGCCCGAGAGAGAGGCTAAATGTTGTTTGACTCCGCTGGGGAGAATCATTGTATAAAGCCCAAGAGAGAGGCTATGGTGACTGTTTCAGTTAAGTGACAGGTCCAGTATACTGATTTTGAAAGAGAAAATCAGTTCTTATATGAGCAACACTGTACTCAAGAATTTGATTTGAGGATCAGGGATATTTCCTTTTCTTTGAGGAAACGGGAAATCCAAAGGGTATTGAGACTGTCCGAGTCTGCGGGTTTCCTTCCTATTTAACGAAGGGGTCACTTGAGAATGTCTTTGAGACTCAAGGATATTAGACTCCCCAAGTCTTAGAGTTTCATCTTTTGTACTATCCTTTGAGAAACAGTAGTAGACTCTTTGAAAGGACTGTTCTATGTAGATGATTAAGTTCTGTTCCTATACCTCTAGGAGGTCGTCGGGACAATTAGTACGAAGCCCAAGAGGAGGCTGGAAACTTTTAAGAAGCCGGCGGGTCCTTGTACTAAGCCCAAGAGAAGGCTATCATTCCCGGAGGAAGAAATCATTATACGAAGCCTAAGAGGAGGCTGTGAATACTTCTAAGAAGCCGACGGGTCCTTGTACTAAGCCCAAGAGGAGGCGGGGTTGCTTTTAGGAATCCTGTGGGTCCTTCTACGATGCCCAAGAGGAGGCCGATGCTTTTAAGAAGCCTGTGGGTCCCCAAACCCCGAGAAATTCAAGACAGGCTATTCACGAGGAATAGATCAAGCCAGGAAAGTTCGAGAATTTGGAAGAAACTCAAAGATGCCATTCACGGAGAATACATTCATCTCTGGGAGTAGAGTTTCTTGACAATTCCTAATGAGGACAGCCAAAGAGAAGACTGTATCTGGTGATCCTATTGGGGATCTAGTTCAGTCTATTTCTAAGAGTGACAGTCTGAGAAAGGGTTCAAAAAGAATCTGCCTTTCACATCTCCATATTGTTTAACCCCAAGAGGAGGGAAGACTGTGTCTGGTAATCCTATGTGGATCTAGTTTTGACTGTAAGTTCAGAGTGATCAACAGGGCTTTACCTAGTGCTAGACGTAGTTGCCGGGGAAACTCTAAATATCTATACTATTATTACACAGTTAGTATGAGTTTATGAAAGGAGACTTACAGCGAAACAGCCCCACAATACAGTTATATATATATGAGTTTATGAAAGGAGACTTACAGTGAAACAGCCCCACAATACAGTTATATACATATGAAAGCGGTAAATGAAAGCGGGTAAACACTTACTCGGTTGTAGAGCTTCCATGCTGTTCGGTTAGTTGTTCAACAAAGAAAGATTGAAAACAACAATATATTCAAAATCAAAGGAGAAAGTGCTTTGAAATAAAAAGATTTGGGGCTTACAGCTCAAGGAGAGGCCCAGGGTTTTATCAGTGAGCGCACTGTTGAATTTGTATAGAGGGACTTATACAAGTGACTGAGGCCCAAAAAAGGTTTTCTGTACAAAGGGATGGGTCTTACACTCTCTCAAGAGGCCCAAAAAGTTTAAAGAAAAAGAGTGGGGCTTATAACACGAGGGTAGGCCCAATTTGTTTTCCGTTTAAAATGGCGATCGCGCCGAGGTTTTCTTTTAACGCAGAGGGACTTATACAATAAGTGAGGCCCAAAATTGTTTTGGTTAAAAGGGGGTTGGGTCTTACACTCTAATAGAGGCCCAAAAGTTTTGAATGGGTCTTATAGCTCAAGGAGAGGCCCAAGGTTATTTTTTCAAAAGGCGACGATCGCGCCGTTAGTTTTTGACGGTATCGGGACTTATACAATACACTGAGGCCCAAAAAATGATTTGGTCAAAAAAGGATTGGGTCTTACACTCTATTAGAGGCCCAATAGTTTGAAAAAGTTTGATGAGGGTTGAATTAATCAAAAACCCTAATTTCATTTTTTAAAGAGCATTTTTCAAAGAAAAATCAAGTAAAAAATGATAAAAAATATCAAATAAAATCATTAATCATGTTATAAACAGTGATTAAGGTTTATGAAAAAGTATTTTATCCACATGAATATTTAAAATCATTTTGGTTTTAAAAATCAAGAAAAAGAAATCATTTTAAAAGCATTTAAAACAATTTAAAACAATATTTTTGAATATATTAAAAATATATCAAATAATAATATTTTTTGTGATTTTTTGGTGGATTAAAATATTATGGAGTATGAATAACAAGTGTGTAAAACAGATTTTGAAAATGATGATTTTTGCTATGTGAAAAAATTGGTTGAGTTTTGAAGATAAACTAGAAAAAGAGGAATGTGATGTCACAACATCACTCATGAGACATCACTCATGAGTTTTCAACATCTTTTTTATCAAACTTCCAACACCCATAACTTTCTCAAATCTCAATGGTTTGAGACAAAATTTATATGCATCTGGCCCAGAATTTCACAAGGAATCCAATGGTGGTGATAGTTTTTTTTCAGATCACACTCCCTCCTCAAAACCCGATAGTGGTTTTGAAAAGGACCTATAATTGCATTTTCTGTGCTACACTTTGATACAGGCATGGATTACATGGTGAATTAGCCCAAACACAACATATACAACATGTATGAGATGTGTATAATCAGTGGACTTCAAAGCAATGCATGATTTCAAGGATTCCAAGTTGTGATGCTTACCTCTTTTTGAGCTTTTTGGAGTTTTTGTGCAATCTGTCAAGCCTCTTGTTCCAGAAATGATTGGATACTTTAGACACACTCAAATGATCCCTTAGAAGCTTTTAGGATGATTGGAATAAACTGGTACCTGCAAAACCACAAACTGTCCCTTTCTTGCAAAAGGGGTTAAAAGTGACCAAAATAACAACTCTCTCAAATGGTGTTCCAGATGTTGGGATACATTTGGGACAGTTCAAGGATGATATTTGGAGCGTGTTTGAGGTTTTATCTGGTTTGGAAAGTGACTGAATCAATACATGACTTGAAAAATGCAAAAAAGTGCCATTTTGAGGTTTTGAGAAGTGACTTTGTGATTTTGTGATTACAGGTCACTTGTGATAGTTTGCACAGCTTACATATGATATATATGAGGTGTGTGTGTGATTAGTTTGAGTGGAATTGCTCTCTAACTCGAAAACTCAGAATTACTTGCTTTGGAAGGCAAATTTGAGGTGAAAGAAGAGATTTTGAGAAAAGCATCTGTTTGATGGCTTTGGTGTACTCAAACTGAACACAAAGGAGCACTATTTATAGTAGAGCAAGTTTGTTTTCGCAGCAACAGTGAATGGTGGCTGCAGCAGAGGTTTGGCCAATGTTGTCCAATGAGAATCCAAGTCTCCTCTAGCCATTGACTAGAGGTTAGGGCACAGAGCTTTGGTTCCCTACTTGTTGGAGGAATCTTGACTGAATTCAGTTGCAAATGTGTCAGTCCATGCCACCTCTAAGCATCTATTAAATGCTCCAATCCAAAATTAGAGTCTTGTCCCTCTTTTAGGGATTTTTAGGAATAGCATGCTACTTCTTGTTCCAAGGACTTTGGAGGCTTGGCTCAGTGATTGTCCCCTTTAAATTTGATCCTCAGATGTGTCCAAAGTGATGACAAGGCTTGGAAATTTGTGTGGCACAAGAACTGTGCAAATCTGCCCTAAAACATGTCTTAAAAATCAGCTGCAGCAAGCCCTGTTGTAAAATTCATAACTCCCTGCTCGAGTATGCTACATGGACGTTCTAGGACTTTCTGGAAAGCTTAGATGACGTACTTCAACTTTGATGTTTGACTTTGGTCTTGGTTCAGCTTGAAAAGTCATCAAAAATGATCTTGAACTTGTGTAGTCGAATCTGTCCTAAAAGCTGTCATGAAAATTATGCTTTATCAATGCTTTTTGCGAAAATCATATCTCCCTGCTCGAGTATGCTACAAGGACGTTCTACACCTTTCTAGAAAGCTGAGACAACGTACTTCAACTTTGATGTTCAAGGTTTGGCTTGAATCAACTTGGATCATGGAGAAAAACATCCTTGAAGTTGGGACATTCTTGCTGGAAAAATATTAATGATGTCCCATGAAATGTTGAAACATTTGACAACTTTGATCATTAATGATTCCAAACTTTAATCACTTGTATATTTTAATCCACTATGATATTTTGAATTGAAGTGAATTGCATCTTTGATGCTTGTCTTGCATGGTGACAAAGCTTGAAAATTGGGTGGCACAAGAAAAGTGCACAAAATCTGTCCTAAAAAATCAGCTCGAGCAAGGCCTGTTGTGAGGTTCATAACTCCTTGCCCAAATTGAATTAATGGGAGTTCTAATACATTTTGGAAATCCCTAATGACATACTTTAACTTTGATGTTTGACTTTGGTCTTGGTTCAGCTTGCAAAGTCATCAAAAATGGTCTTGAACTTGTGTAGTCAAATCTGTCCCAAAAGCTGTCATGAAAATTCTGCTTTATCAATGCTTCTTGCGAAAATCATATCTCCCTGCTCGAGTATGCTACAAGGACGTTCTACACCTTTCTGGAAAGCTGAGATAACGTACTTCAACTTTCCTGTTTGACTCCAGACCTGGTTTAACTTGGATCATGGAGAAAAACGTCCTTGAAGTTGGGGCATTCTTGCTGAAAATATTAATGATGTCCCTATGCAATGTCAGAACATTGGACATTAAGAATTTCCAACTTTGATCACTTATATCTTTCAATCCTTGTGATATTTTGAGTTGATTCCTTCTACAATGTTGAAGTATCAAATACCCTCTTTAAAAGTAGCTCTTACTCAAAATCAATGGATTTTTGGATCAATAGTTACAACCTTGAAAAGTTGTGCACTTGAACATGATTTTAACTTAGAAAAAATTTCTAAGTTTCTTTCAATTTGATCAATTTTGCAATTTTGCATGATTTCTTGATTTAAATTTGATCAAATTAAATCATCCATCATATTTTCTTGAGTAATGGCTCGTGAAGCTCAAAGTTGACCAAAAAGTCAAACTTTGACTTTTTGCGTCAGTTGACTTTGTATTAGATGAACTTGAGGCTTGATCCACTTGAAATGTTGTACTCTTGTGCTTAATTCTTGACGTGGGAGTCCTCTTGATCCTTTGTGGATGTTTAAGAGGTTAGACAAGTTGAAGATCATGTCATTCCTTGATTGATCCTTTGTCTAAAGGCTCTGAGAGGGCTTGAAACCCTAAGCTTGATTGTAGTGAATGCTCAACAATTCCTTGAGGAGATTGATGAGGCATAAAGGTACATCCGTATTGTGCTGATGATTTGCACAATGATGGGAAATCTTAGTGGTCAAAATTTGGGGTATGACAGAATGGTCTCGATAGTTTCCTCAAATCTTTTTGACATAAGTACCAAACCAAAATCAAGTTCAAACACAACCCCGTCAGAGCTTACCAAGTTTATTTTCTTCGATAAAACATCTGGACTGCGATTCATTTTCTCTTCCTGCAATCACTAGTAATATCTTAGTTTAGTTTTCTAAATTGGATACATTACTTAATAATTGGGACACAGAAAATAATAAATTCATAAAATAGTCGTATATGAATCTATTACATACATTTATTTTCATCCCAATAGAACAAAATTTGAGGCGAAGGATCCAAATATGTCTTTTGATTACACATTTGATGCAAGGAAGAAAATAGACATACCTTTTTAAAATGTATGTGAGATAAATATTTTCAGGTATAACAAGTTCAGTACAAGAAGCTACCAAAGCGCATACTGATGATCCAAATGGAGGATTTGAAAGTTGAAGTTCGTTGCAACCATCTATAAAAAGGCGAAGATCATGGTTGTCTTTACAATTTTCAAAACTTACAAATTAAACTTTCAAAAAGACCATTCAAAGTTAGAACTTGACAAAATATAACATATATACACATTTACAAATAACAATGTTTTTTTTTAATCATGGTTTGTTCTACATATCTATTTAATAAATGAGTTATATTTATTTATAAAAGATTCATTTATAGCGTGTTGCCTATCTTATAAACATGAACAAATTCATATTCAAAATTCGAATTCCAACATCTCTGTTGGTTAGTTTCTGCCAAGATTTTAATTTCAGTAGTGATGCATTGATGCAGGTGGATGCTGCTTTGGCACTTCTGAGTAATATAACCTCAAATGTGAGTTGTGGGCTTCATACTGTTGGGCATGCTGTTAATAATAGTCTATATCTCTAACGCCACATGTTTGTATCCAGGATTTAGTAGATACATGTCTCATACCACAAGATGTTTGGGATCTTTAATTTTTCAAAATACCAACTTCATCGTAAGTGCCTTTTACTGTTTTAACTTGATTGCAATAAAATATGTTCTAAAAGTTGCTAGTATTTTAATGAAAGCTTATCATTTAAGCTAGTAAATAAATTCAATCACGTATTATCACATTCTTGTCAACTACTTAGAGATCAAGCTTATCATTTCATGCTTACTTAGAGCAACACTACTTAAACCAATTTGGCTGTTACATCATAGATATTTCTAACAAGTTAATTTGTTTTGATGCTATTAATTTATGAAGTTTATAGACAAATTCAGATTCAATAAAAAGAAAAATCATCTGCAAGTCATTTTATTCATTTTACCTATTATCATTTCTTTCATAGGGTTAGTCTAATTTGTAAACATACATTGGAGACGACATGCTTATGCTTTTGCAGGGTTGAAGGGTTGGTAATAGCATGACATGTTTGTATGGAATTTGAAGCAACTTGTTAATGTCATGGTTTGATTCGAGTTACTTCAGAAGTTTTAAGATTTGATTTGAATTGGTGTGTTTGAATTAGTTAGGAATTAGCTGTAAATTAGCTAGGAATTAGCTACAGATTATTACTAATAGGATGATGTGTTTAGATTAGCTAGGGATTAGCTAGGAAATAGCTACAAATTAGCTACCATTTCTAGGTTTAGATATGATATTAATATAAAAAAATTTAAAATTGAAACAATTGACACGTGGCATTCGTGCCAGCATTTTTTGCCACGTTGACATTGCCACATGTCTGCCACATCATCAAAAAAATCCACATGGCATGCCACATCATCCTCCGTTAGTGGAAACTAACGGGAGAGACTAAATTTGGGGACGGAAAACTTTAGGAGGATCAATGTTTAAAGGAAATATTTTGAGGGACCAAACCTTAAAGTTGAGATATTTATAGGGACCTTAAACATATTTAACCCTATTTAGAATTAGTTAATTAGGTTTAGTTATTTTTAGTTAATAGTTTCAAGTTTTAGTTTTAATTAAAACTATTTAGTTAGAATTTAATTATTTAGTTTAATTAGTTTATTTACTTAATAGCCTTTTAAAATAGAATTTAGTTTATTCTTAGATTTTGGTTTAACTAGTTTTTATCTAATTTAATCCTGACAATTTGTTTTTAGTTAATTCCTAATATTCATTTTCAATTTAATTCTTATTGCATTTGCTGTATATATGTTGCTATTCATTTTATTTTTGATACTCGAGGTTTCCTAGTTGTTTCTTTGTTTCATACACCTCATTCCAAAGGAAATGGTCGTTCCCATTGACTGCCATGTCATTTAGGGCAGCCTTGTCCATCATTCCCTTATCTCACGCCGCCGCGCGATCGAGACTTACCTTCCCTTTTTTAACCTAACCTTAGGTTTAGAGCCGTCGTGCTCTATTTAGGTGTTCCACCGCGGACACTTCTTTCCATGTTTACCTAGCCTTAGGTCTGGAATCGCCACACTCCATGTAGGTGTTTTGCCATAGACCCTACTTTCCCTTAGAACCTTGATTGCAGTCAAGAGTTCCCTATCCCCGTTGAGGGGAACTACGGACGCTCTGATTTCTCAAGTTCATCTTGAGAATACGTAGGCATAGGATTGTGAGATCCTAGCGAGCCACCTTTTTCTTTTTCCACTTTTTCTTTTCTTACACTCGTCTACCCTTATTGAGGGGAACTACGAATGCTCTGATTCCATTCTCGTCAGGATACGTAGGCACGAAATGCGATGTCTTGGCGAGCATACTTAGTGTATATACCCCTAGGTCTTTTCCCTTAGCACTTTTCCCTTAGCAAGCAAACTTTAACATAACACAAATACTAACAAGAGGTTCTTGTAGAGTCCTACAGATATTTAGGATGCTAACACCTTCCCTAGGTATAACCAACCCCCGAACCTTAGATCTCTAGTTGTGTTCCTACATAGCGCCGTTAGGTTTTTTTCGATCTTTACCATTTCCTTTGGATAAATCAAAGTTCAGTGGTGAACTTCATGATTTGTGATTCAAGTTAATTAATAGCTTGATATCTGATTCTCACCGCGACACCATAGAAATAGAAGGAACTATGATTGCTCTGATTTCCCAAATCTCTTTACGTGAATACGTAGGCATAAGATTGCGAAATCTTAGCGAGCACACAAATCAAAGACTTTAGGTCCAGTACCTTCCCAAAAATAACAGAAAACCCGAAAACAACAAAAACATTTCCTCAGCACTCCCAAAGGAGAAACATTCCCAATCCACAGCAGATAAACACAAGAAAGCATTTCAAGTTAACAGAAATACATGCAAAAGAAGGTTCATATGGATTACCATAGATACACTGGGTGTTAACAACTTCCCTTTGTATAACAGACCCTGTTCCCCGATTTCTTAGCATTTTTTAAAGAAAACATTTGCGTGCAGGGTTAGTTTATGATATCTTCTCCTTCCTTAACCAGCTTCATAGGATAAATACAGAAATAAAAAAGTAGCACTCAAACCCCAATTATCGCGGTAAGGTGGTCGCGTCACCAACAAAAACCGCACGCTACAGTTACATGTAATTTATGATGTTTTAGAAGACAAATTTAATGAACATATTTTATTACCATAGAGCCATATATGGATATAATTGATTGAAAGGTTCGAGAAAACAAAGAAAGCCAACATGGAACATTACTCTCAAAGTAAGTTAACAATTTCATGAATAATTTAAAGTTTATTAATAATTTTTGTGAGATTTTGGGTCGAACTCTAGCTCTATCGAGGAATAGCTTTCATGTGTTTCGACAGGAGACAAGCATGGTCGAAGCTGGGTCACATGCTGATGTCAAAGGGTTGCATACTCTAGTCGAAGCTAGTTCTAGTATGTAAAGTTGAAATATATTATTGACTTGTTATGTCGAATTGGGCCTTGTGTTAAGGATCCAATTGTTTTTTAGCTTGTATTGTAAGTTAGCTAGTTAGTCTATAAATAGGCTATATCACTCAGTTTATTGAGTGAGGCCAATTGTGATATTCATTTGTAATAATTTGTAAACCCTTATGAGAAAGTAAATAGTAAATAATTTGCCCTAATCCTTCTTCTTCTT
The DNA here is from genome assembly GCA_022829125.1 of Lathyrus tuberosus. NCBI lineage: Eukaryota > Viridiplantae > Streptophyta > Magnoliopsida > Fabales > Fabaceae > Lathyrus > Lathyrus tuberosus. The sequence continues at coordinate 13,891,286 of JALAZF010000048.1, forward strand.
TCTTCTTTATCCTTTCTTCTTTCTCCCTTTGTTATAACCATTTTCATTGTTCACCTAAGAACTCTGTTTCTCAATCTTTATTTGTTGAAAGGTATTGTTTGTGATCACAACAAACTAGTGCGGTGAGCATGGAGAACATGTCGTTAACAAAGTTTGAAATTGAGAAGTTCACTGGAGTTAATGATTTCAGTTTATGGCGTTTGAAGATGCGAGCCCTTCTTGTTCAACAGGGTTTGCTAGAAGCGTTAAAGGGAGAAGATGCCATGGGTGTTGCATTGATGGAGAAGGAAAAGACAACGATGATCGAGAAAGCCCATAGTACAATTGTTCTGAGTCTTGGTGATAAGGTTCTCAGGCAGGTTTCGAAGGAGACGACGGCAACTGGTGTTTGGATGAAACTCGAAGGATTGTATATGACAAAATCCTTGGTGAATCGTTTGTACTTGAAGAAAGCTTTGTATTCATTCAAGATGACTGAAGATAAAGCGTTGACGGAGCAGCTGGATGTGTTCATCAAGCTGATTCTTGATCTTGAAAATATTGATGTTACCATCAATGATGAAGATCAAGCATTGTTATTGTTGTGTTTTTTACCTAAGTCTCATGCTCACTTCAAAGAAATCCTCTTGTATGGAAGAAAGTCGCTAACCTTTGAAGAAGTTCAAGCAGCCTTGTATTCGAAGAATTTGAACGAAAGGAAGGAGTAGAAACCATCATCATTAATTGGCGAAGGGTTGTCCGTGAAGGGGAAATCCTTGAAGAAAGATGGTAGATTTGAGAAGAAGAAAGGTAAAAATCAGTAGAAGTCTTATGGTGGTGATATTTCTGGGATAAAGTGTTATCATTGTAAGAAGGAGGGTCACACAAGAAAGATGTTTCCTGAGCACTTGAATAATCATGGAGATAAGGACAATGGCAATCCAGCTATTGTGCAAGATGATTATGAATCAGCTAATGTCCTTGTGGTGTCGAGCCGCAACTCTTGTAAAGAGTGGATTATGGATTCTGGATGTACCTGAAATATGACTCCAAATAAGAATGTGTTTGAAGAATTATGTGATCAAGATGGTGGATCAGTGTTGTTGGGAATTAATAAAGCATGCAAGATTGCAGGTATTGGATAAGTGAGATTTAAGCTCCATGATGAGTCAATAAGGCTATTGACTAGGGTTAAGTATGTACCTAACTTAAGAAGAATTTAATTTCTCTTGGTGAATTCGACAAGAAAGGATATGTCTTCAAAAGAGAGCAAGGTATCTTGAAAGTCATGAAGGGGTCAATGGAAGTCTTGAGAGGCGTGAAGAAACAAGACTTGTATACCCTTGAGGCTGAGGTTGTAAGTTGTTCAGCATGTTTTGTATCCACGAAACCGGTGTCAAAGACAGAATTATGGCACATGAGATTGGGCCATGTCAGCGAAAGAGACCTGGTCGAATTGGGGAAATAGAACCTTCTAGGTGGTGACAAAGCCGAGAAGTTGGAGTTTTGTGAACCTTGTGTATTTGGTAAATACTGTAGGGCGAAGTTTAACAAAGGTAAACAAAGAACACATGGATCCCTTGATTACATCCATGATGATCTTTGAGGGCCTACAAGGAATCCTTCACATGCTGGTGCAAGGTATTTTCTATCCATAGTTGATGACTATTCCAGAAAATTATGGGTATTCATTCATAAGACTAAGGACGAAACTTTTGAGATTTTCAAAAGTTGGAAGGTTCTGGTCGAAACTCAAACTAGCAGAAAGGTTAAGAGGTTGAGAACCGACAATGGCCTTGAGTTCTGCAACGAAGCTTTCGACAGTTACTGTGTTGAGTTTGGAATTGCAAGGCATAAGACTGTAGCTGGCACTCCTCAACAAAATGGCTTAGCTGAGAGATTCAATAGAACAATCCTTGAAAAGGTTAGATGCATGTTGGTTAATGCTGGATTGAAGAAGGTGTTTTGGACGGAGGTTGTCTCGACAACAGCTTACCTGATAAATAGATGTCCCTCGTCTACCTTGGTAATGAAGACACCTGAAGAAGTTTCGTCGGGTAAAACACCAGATCTCAACAAACTGAGAGTATTTGGTTGTTTAGCCTATGCTTACATTACGCAAGACAAGGTCGAGCCTAGAGCTGTGAGATGCATGTTCCTTGGATATCCTGAAGGAGTCAAAGGTTATAGGTTCTGGTGCCTGTTGATTGCAGAATAGGGCAAGCAAGCAAAAATATTTATTTTCGGAAGAATTCCCTCCGGGATTTATGTCGTGTCCACAGAGATCGGTTCAAGGGAAAGAATACCGTTCGACAGTCTCTCGCGTTTATGAGTTTGGATTAAAATAGTTTCCAAACAAGAAAACATAAAAGTAAATATTAAAACAAAAAGAACTCATTCTTCAGAGAGAAAAACTCGTCCGACAATGCATATACATCACTCTTCACAAACTTAAACTCACCGACCAGTTATACTCCACCTACAATACTCCTCAATATCACCCAGCATCGCTCATAACACAGGTTATGTCTAACGCAAAGTTGAGATAACAACCGTGTCACTCTCTTCATCACTCTCGCGAGCGAAGCCTCGAAACACGGAAGGCATTAAGATTCGACGCCTATTGAAGATTGTTAGCTCTTAAATCTATCTCTAGAGTCCAGAAACTAACACATAACCATCCCTAATCGAAGTTCGTGAGGGTTATGTCTAACGCAACCCAAACCCCGCGCATAAAGCAAAAATCAGAGACAATCACTAATAAAGATTTGTAAAGCAAGTTTTATACAACGCCATGGGCGACAAATATACATGAGATCATAGTCAATACATATACAACGCCCAACAAAGAAGAAAAACACAAAGGAGAAGAGAAATGAACCAAATATCTCGCGGTTTGTCAACGCCGATCGACGATCAATCCACCTCGGTTCAATCGTATGCAAGCTTCCATGTTGTTTTCTAAGCTAATCCCACCAAAGAATGAGGTTGATGAAGTTTGGAGACAAAAATCACCCCCAAACAACATCCCTTAACAAAATTGAAGTAAAAAGAATTAAATACAAAATTCTGGTTCAGACAAATTCGCCTGGCGGATTGAAAATTTGCCAGGCGGATTCCCCTTTTTCTCTCACATCAGCTGCACACATAAACCGCCTAGTATCAAATATCTACATTCGCCAGGCGGATTGAAAATTCGCCCGACGGATTCCTTAAAATTCACCCGGCGAACATGACGCGAGCACAAGACAACAGCAACTTGAATTTCCAACTTTTCTCTCGCCAGGGCCTCGCCCGGCGAAATTCTCAAATTCGCCCGGCGGATTTAAAATTTGCCTGGCGAATTTGACAGAACAACATTTTTCCAGCACTGTTTTATTCGTAACTTTTGAGCCGTAACTCCGTTTTTCGCACGGTTTGAAGCGCTGGAAAGCTTATTCAATGCTCTATACAACAATGGCAAGATATCCTTGATTGAATACCTGCAAAAATGAGATAAAATCAATTAAACTCATTGATATTTACATGATACGCAGTATATACACTATAACGTAAACTAAACATATTTACACATAAAGTGGGGTTTATTCAACCAATTTTTAACACAAAGTAATGATAAGTGAAACAAAACTTATATACAAAAATAGGTACATTTTGCACTTATCAAACTCTCCCCAACTTACCTAATTGTTTGTCCACAAACAAGAATCAAACAAACTTGAAAATGCACAAGCAACATCCAAAGAACGATGAATCAACAGGTTTTGAAAAACGGAAACGAATGTATGGTTCAAATGAAAATAGTACACACAAAAAGTAAATACTTACCACTGGCTACGACGACAACATAGTCACGAAACAAACGCAAAATACAAAAATCATGCCAAAAATTCTAAAACAACACAAGTTCAAATGTGAATCACACCTAGCAAAAACAATCATCGGTAGATGAAAAACACAAAATGAGGTACTTTACACTCACACAACAATATTGAAAACAAAAGACTAAATTATGCATACATCCACAAATTCATATTGAACATACAAAGGCAAGAATCACAAGGACTTTCAAGGTTGTAGCGTGGTCGAGTAAACAAACAAGGGGCAATTTCTAAAGGTAATTGAAACAAAAACTTGCCTAAACCTAAGGGAGTGAAAACTTACAAAGATTCACACACAAAATTTCAACCAACTTCTTCCAAAATCCCAAGTGCTACACAACACACAATACTTATTTAGCACAATTATTGAAACTCTTTTTGTTTCCTTTTTCAATGATTTTTCTTTTTCTTCCTTTTTTCTTTCTTTTTCTCTTTCACAAATTTTTCTCTTTTTTTTTTCTTTTCTTTTTCAATCCTCATAGAATCCAACCAATGAGTATACAATCATCCTCTCCCCAACTTGAATTCAACCGCACTATCATGTGAATACTCCCTACTTTCTAAGGCAAGGAAAAAACTCATACAACAACACAAAGTTGAGGGTTCAAGAAAAAATAATCAATCAAAATCCATACAAAAAGTAAATTTGACACTCATAGACAAGCATCAAACTCAAACAACATGGATAATGACCAAAGGCTCAAAGGGGTTACAAATGATCACACACTTACAAGGTGAATTGACTATTTGGCTAGGGTGGTTGTGCTCAAAATGAAACAATTGCCTTGATCCTTTTCATGCATTCATATACACAACACAAACAACAGATTCAACATAATAAAATCCAGTTAGAACAAGAATGTTGGAACTCCGAGCATATATGAACAATGGAAGGCTTCCTCACAAAAAGGTTGGGAACTAAAGTGATTCACACAAGAACAAGTATACAAAAGAATAGATGGCATAGAAGTTTGTAAAATGCCTAAGTATCATGAATATGCTAAAGTATAGAAAGCGATAAATACATACCTCGGACGTGTACAAAACTTAACAAGATCATTACCATACATCCGCAAGTTAAAACGAACCAACTTGGAAAATCACAACAGCATCCTCAAATAAGTCGACCAAGACTTGCAATCAAACAACAAACAAAACTTTATAAAAGAAAAACTATAAAACATGCTTGTTTTACGTCGTAAGCTCGACGCCTTTACGGTGCTTAATTAGAAACTTCCTCTCTTCATGCCATGGTGATGTCTCACCGCGCAAACAAAAGCAAGTGTCCTAACCAAACACTTGAACAAACGTTAAAAGAAACAAAAATGTACAAGTATCAGTATAGACAAGTGAAAATATACAAAATGTATGATATTTACAAAACTCAAAAACAAAGAAACTATCGCAATGCGATTCAATATCAAAACCGATCCCCGGCAACGGCGCCATTTTGTTGATTGCAGAATAGGGCAAGCAAGTAAAAATATTTATTTTCGAAAGAATTCCCTCCGGGATTTATATCGTGTCCACAGAGATCGGTTCGAGGGAAAGAATACCGTTCGACAGTCTCTCGTGTTTATGAGTTTGGATTAAAATAGTTTCCAAACAAGAAAACATAAAAGTAAATATTAAAACAAAAAGAACTCATTCTTCAGAGAGAAAAACTCGTCCGACAATGCATATATATCACTCCTCACAAACTTAAACTCACCGACCAGTTATACTCCACCTACAATACTCCTCAATATCACCCAGCATTGCTCACAACACAGGTTATGTCTAACGCAAAGTTGAGATAACAACCGTGTCACTCTCTTCGTCACTCTCGCGAGCGAAGCCTCGAAACACAGAAGGCATTAAGATTCGACGCCTATTGAAGATTGTTAGCTCTTAAATCTATCTCTAGAGTCCAGAAACTAACAGATAACCATCCCTAATCGAAGTTCGTGAGGGTTATGTATAACGCAACCCAAACCCCGCGCATAAAGCAAAAATCAGAGACAATCACCAATAAAGATTTGTAAAGCAAGTTTTATACAACTCCATAGGCAACAAATATACATGAGATCATAGTCAATACATATACAACACCCAACAAAGAAGAAAAAAACAAAGGAGAAGAGAAATGAACCAAACATCTCACGGTTTGTCAACGCCGATCGACGATCAATCCACCTCAGTTCAACCGTATGCAAGCTTCCATGTTGTTTTCTAAGCTAATCCCACCAAAGAATGAGGTTGATGAAGTTTGGAGACAAAAATCACCCCCAAACAACATCCCTTAACAAAATTGAAGTAAAAAGAATTAAATACAAAATTCTGGTTCAGACAAATTCGTCTGGCGGATTGAAAATTTGCCAGGCGGATTCCCCTTTTTCTCTCACATCAACTGCATACATAAACCGCCTAGTAACAAATATCTACATTCGCCAGGCGGATTGAAAATTCGCCCGGCGAATTCCCCAAAATTCGCCCGGCGAACATGACGCGAGCACAAGACAGCAGCAACTTGAATTTCCAACTTTTATCTCGCCAGGGCCTCGCCCGACGAAATCCTCAAATTCGCCCGGCGGATTTAAAATTTGCCTGGCGAATTTGACAGAACAACATTTTTCCAGCACTGTTTTATTCGTAACTTTTGAGCCGTAACTCCGTTTTTCGCACAGTTTGAAGCGCTGGAAAGCTTATTCAATGCTCTATACAACAATGGCAAGATATCCTTGATTGAATACCTTCAAAAATGAGATAAAATCAATTAAACTCATTGATATTTACATGATATGCAGTATATACACTATAACGTAAACTAAACATATTTACACATAAAGTGGGGTTTATTCAACCAATTTTTAACACAAAGTAATGATAAGTGCAACAAAACTTATATACAAAAATAGGTACATTTTGCACTTATCAGTGCCTAGAACCAGGTGTCGCATCTGCAAAAATAAACCGGCGGAAAAGACAGAAGAGTCACCACCGAACGTTATTTATCCCGACGCGGGGAAAGGAAACGATCGAAGAATACCTCAAAAGGGAAAGACATGGTCATCATAACCATAGTCTGGATTCGGGAGTCGGTTACGCGTGAGGAATGTATTAGCACTCCCTCGCTTCCGTCATACTTGGTAGGATCCACGCTTGTTGTTCTAATAAAAGAGTGTAGGTAATATGAAGCTTAACTGCTAACTGGAAACAGAACAGGGGAAAGAAAATAAAAAGTGACTCGATAGGACATCGTCGTCCTAGGCCTACGTATTCCCTCGGGAACGGGAAAATCAGAGTCAACGTAGTTCGGAGGACTACTGGATTGTGGGGGAAGGTTGGTCGCCAAGACATCGCTATCTTGTGCCTACCTATCCTCAATCGAACAAGAGAGATGAAGTCAGAGCAACCCTAGTTCGTGGTTACAACCACGGGTTGGTTAACGTCTCGATCGCACTGGGGCGAGAGAAAAGGTTTGATTATCAAGTTAGTCTCGATAGCACTGGGGAGAGAAAAAAAGGAAGTTAGTTGTTAGTGTGCTCGCCAAGACATCGCATCTCGTGCCTACGTATCTCATCTGGAATGAGAATAAGAGCATATGTAGTTCACAGGACTATGGGAAAACAGGATCTCAATCACAATGAGGCGAGTGGAAGGAGAGGACACACAGAAGGTCCAAGGGAAACTAAATCCTACAAGTTATCATGCATCAATGGCCCTAAGGTCAGGATTAGGAGGGGAGTCTACCTAATGTTGTCATGCATGAATTGAAAGCCTAATGTCTCTCATACCTCCAACTTAATCAGAAATTAAGTGGAGCTAGGAATCCTAAGGGATCATGCGAACAAACACAAGTAAACACAAGACAAATCAATCACAATATGAACGATGTCGTGATCTCAGCCAAGAACGAAACTGAGTGACTCCTTGTTCTCCAACAGAAAATGCAACAGAAACGGACGATGTCGTGATCTCAACTATGAGAAAGTTGAGTGACTCTTCGTCAACCACAAGATGAAAACGATGTCGTGATCTCAACTATGAGGAAGTTGAGTGACTCTTCGTCCATCACAAATTAAGACAAACAGGGGAGCCAACAACATCAGAGTATCCATGAATTGATGAAGATTTGTGATTTCTCAGAAGTTGAAGAATTTGGAGGGAGAGAAAATGATCGAGAGAGAAGTTTGTTAGGGAAAGTTGTTGGGAATTTTTTTGACAGTTAGAGTTCTGTTAGGAGTCTTTGTTAGAAAGGTTTTGTTAGGAAAAGTTGTGAAAATCTGTTACGGTTTCCTCTCCTCAATCTTCTGCTATGAGTTTCTGTTAGTTTTTTCCTTTGAATTTTGTTTGGATTTCTGTTAAGAGGTTCTGTTAGATATTTGTTAGGAATCCTGTTATAGGTTAGTTTTTGTTAGGCCTTGTTGTGGGTTTGAATGGAATAGAGGAGTTTTGTTATGTAACTTCATGTTAGTGAATTTTCCTTTTGCGTTATGAACTTTCTGCCGTGATGATCTCCTTGTAATCTCTTTTTACTGCTATGAATTTTTCTTCAGCTATCAGTTCTGTTATGGTTTTGTTGAATTTTTCTTCTGTATAATTTCTTTTCTATTATCTCTACTTATTGTATCTCCATTTGCCTATGAACCTCAATATTCAATGTGTCCTTAATACTAATAATTCCAGGTGAGTGATCAGCATGATTTTCCCCTTGTGGCACTGCAACATTATTTCCTGTGGAAAGTTTAAATGACACCCAGACTATAGCACAGAGAAATCAGGGGCTTCCTGTAACACCCTTCTACCCCACGACATTTTCACACAATAATTTAAATAAATAATCAGAGTATCTTCACAAAAAAAGGGTGTCACACTTTATTTCATAAAATCACATCATAAATATGTTCCTGCTCCGTAACACGGGTTCTCAAAAATTTCATAATTATTATTCTCCAAGAAAATTCAGCATTAAAACTTCACAGCGGAAAATTTAGTCTCAAGTTCTTTATTAAAATACTTCATCATAACTTCATCAAACAGTAACTCAAAATTTAGCATTTAAATAAAATTCATGGAAACAATACATAAATCTCCAATAATAACCAAACAGAAGGAAAATAACGCAGTTGTTCGGATCAGACGATCCCAAACCCCGATGTTACATATATCAGAGCAAGACACCTTCTAATCCAACAAAATAAAATAATTGACTCCGAAGCTAAATCTTCAATGCGTCTAAATACTACTCCGGATCACTTGCGCGTTGCCCAGATAGGGGAAACATTCAACAGGAAGGGTGAGTAAATCGTGATCATTATAAAAGATATAAGTAAGAGATATAGTAGTTATAACTATTGAAACAACAATAACATAGCAGCATGTATTCATGGTAGCATATAATTCATAACAGCATTTTGTTCATAACACATTTATTCATAATAGCATGTAATCATAAAATGTTGCACAAGTCAAAATCATCTCAAAAGTCATCACGGAACAAATATGATGCAATGCCACCAGTCATGAAATGCAACATGCATGCGGTACCGAAACTTCACTGACGACTTAGTAGTCTTCAATCTCCAAAGATCCCCACCAATAGGATCGGTTCCCGCTTGGAACCAGAGTACTTCATAAATTGCACTTAATCCACACTATGGGATTAAGGCCATCACTGGACTATAAGTCCTACAACTTCACTAGATATCATCCTGCAAACTTCACTAGACAAATTGTCCCAAGAATATGCTATGAATGCATGATACATAATAATTCACAAAACACGACCACTGCTAGTCAAACGCATCATCATTCATATAATCAATCACCATAATTCATCACACACAGCAGAATATCATCATCACAGTCAACACAGTATCATCATCATCAAAATTATCATGTACTCTTCACATATATCATAACACACATATCATGATCAAACAGTAGCATGTTAATATAATCCACACCAAAAGTCACTTCCAGGCATAAATCAGAGATTTCACATACAACACACCCACTGACAATTTCATCACAAAACATCATTACATTACTATAGCATATCAAACCTCATAATCTCCCCCATCGTCATCATAATATTATCATTTCATTATCCCCCAATATCAATTAAATCATTGCTAATTAAAATTATACAATTTTACACAGACATACAACCTACTGGTATATCAATACAGGATACTCATCATTTAGCCTATCAATTTCGATTGGAGGATTACACTATATGATTTATTGCATTTTACCATGTTATAGGCTGTTCCATTACCTTTCCAATGCTTCAAACCGCACCTAAAATGGAGTTCCTAATCAAAAGTTACGAATTTAGAAAACTGAATCATAATTTTTCCCCACTTAAATGGTGGCTTGTGCCACCCTACCATGCACTTGGTGGCTTGCGCCACCCTCACAAGCACTTGGTGGCTCGCGCAACCCTTAGTGTGAGTGGCTGGCGCCATTTCCACAATCCCTTTTTTTTTCTTTTTTTTTTCTTCTCTTCTCTTTTTTTTTTCTGCATAATACCCGTTCTGAACCTTATTTCCAACAAGTATTCTTATGATTCATCTGTCATCAATATTTTCTATTCTATCGGCACGATTAATCTATGATTCAATGTCTTAATTTTCTACCTAATCTCATCAATTTCCTCAGGGTATTTCATCTTCGTATAAAAATCCAACAGCCTACAATTATCTATTGCTTAAATCAATTATAATAACAACGATCATACACCCCATACCAGATATGATTCCTTAGCCTTGAATCCTCTTCGTGTTCTTCAATGCTTCCTCTGCAAAATCTCCAAGCCTAAATGCTTCTCTCTTCTCTCTGCCTCTTTTTCCAAACGCAATGCAACAGTGAAATTTCGAAAACCCTTATTCCTCCGTATAAACCCTTAAGTCTCTTTTATGATTTTCCTCTATTGTCCTCACTAAACCTCCACATTTGACTAAAATACCCTTACTCTCATCCAACTCCAATTGTACTCTATTTTTCTAATTAAACAATTCTAATTTAATTAATCTAAATTGTTCCAAAGTTCTCAAAATAATTCCAACTTCACTTAGATTATAACTTTTCATTAGAGCCATCCGAAATCATAATATTCACATAATTCTATAATAAAAATTAATTAAATAGCAGTTTAATTAATTCGGGGCGTTACAACTCTCTCCACTTAAAAGAATTTTCGCCCTCGAAAATTACCTGATGCAAACAAGAACGGTAGGACTCTTTCATCTGATCCTCGCGTTCCCAAGTCAAACTGTCTCCAGCTGGTCCACCCCACAGTACCTTCACTAAGGCAATATCCTTGCCCCGCAATTGCTTCATTTCCCGACCTTTGATTCGCACTGGCGATGGTTCGATAGTTAAGTTATCTCGCACCTGTACGTCATCTATTTGAATCACATGCGAAGGATCCGAAATGTATTTCCTCAATTGAGACACATGAAACACATCATGAAGATTCGCAAGTGACGGTGGTAAAGTAATTCGATACGCCACTTCACCGATCTTCGCTGAAATCTGATATGGACCAATAAATCGCGGTGTAAGTTTTCTCGACTTCAAAGCTCTACCGACACCAGTTATCGGCGTAATTCTCAGAAATACATGATCACCCACTTGAAATTCTAGTTCCTTTCTTCGCCTATCATGATAACTCTTCTGACGGCTTTACGAAGCTTTCATCCTCTCTTGAATCATCTTAATCTTATCAGTCGTCTCTCGCACAATTTCAGGTCCGAGCACAGCACTCTCGCCCGACTCATACCAACACAACGGCGTCCTACACCTTCGCCCATACAACGCCTCATACGGTGCCATACCGATACTCGCGTGAAAACTATTGTTGTAAGTAAATTCAATCAAAGGCAAATGGTCGTCCCAAGCTCCTCCTTGGTCTAACACGCAAGCTCTTAACAAATCTTCCAAAGATTGGATAGTCCTCTCAGTCTGTCCATCTGTCTGCGGATGATAAGCAGAACTCAACCTCAACTTAGTACCCAGAGCATCTTGTAAACCTTTCCAAAATTTTGACGTAAAACGCGGATCTCTATCCGACACGATACTCGACGGTATTCCATGCAACCTCACAATCTCATCGATATACAGCTCAGCCAACCTCTTAATAGGATGATTAATCTTAATCGGCAAGAAATGAGCCGACTTAGTCAACCTATCTACTATTACCCAAATAGAATCATTACCCTTCGCAGTCCTCGACAAACCCGTCACAAAATCCATTGAAATGCTATCCCACTTCCATTCGGGAATGCTCAGCGGTTGCATCAAACCCGAAGGTTTCTGATGTTCAATTTTTGACTTCTGACAAGTCAAGCAAGCATAAACAAATTCTGCAACGTCCTTTTTCATTCCAGGCCACCAAAACAACTTCTTCAAGTCTTGATACATTTTTGTAGCACCGGGATGAATACTCAACCCACTTCTATGTCCTTCTTCAAGAATACTCTTCTTAAGTTCAGGAATATCCGGAATACACACTCTATCTCCGAATCTCATCACACCATTTTCATCAATTTTGAACTCCCCACCATTACCTTGGTTAATCAATGTCAACTGATCCACCAGCTTCAAATAGGCTTTCTGACCTGCTCGGATTTCTTCAAGAATATTACTAGTCAGCTTCAACATTCCTAATTTTACACTATCAGAATTGGCTTCACACACTAAACTCATGTCTCTAAACTGCTCAATCAATTCCAACTCACGCACCATAAGCATTGACATATGCAGCGACTTCCTACTCAACGCATCAGCCACTACATTTGCTTTTCCAGGATGGTAATTCAAATTGAAATCACAATCCTTCAATAATTCAAGCCACCTTTTCTGTCTCATATTCAACTCCTTTTGGTCAAACAAGTACTTTAAGCTTTTATGATCACTGAACACTTCGAACCTCGAACCAAAAAGATAGTGTCGCCAAATTTTCAGTACGAACACTACAGCCGCCAACTCTAGATCATGTGTAGGATAATTCCTTTCATGAACTCTTAGTTGTCTCGACGCATAAGCAACAACCTGTCCATTCTGCATTAGCACTCCACCAAGACCCATCTTCGATGCATCGCAATATACCACAAAGGACTCATTTGGATTAGGTAAAATCAATAATGGAGCGATCGTCAACTTCTTCTTTAATTCCACAAAACTCTCCTCACAAGCCATATCCCACATATATCCTTGACCCTTCCGCGTCAGTTGCGTTAAAGGTAAAGTCAACTTAGAAAAGTCTTCAATAAACTTGCGATAATAACCTGCCAATCCAAGAAAACTTTGGATTTCAGTAGCAGATTTCGGAGTCTCCCATTGCAACACAGCATCAATCTTCGCGGGATCCACAACAATTCCACCACTTGAAATTACATGGCCAAGGAAACTTACTTCCTTCAACCAGAACTCACATTTCGACAGTTTCGCATATAACCTCTTCTCTCTTAACACTTGCAGCACAATCTTCAAATGCTCTGCGTGCTCTTCTTCTGATTTGGAGTATATCAAAATATCATCGATGAAAACCACCACAAACTTATCCAGATACTCATGAAAAATTCTATTCATATACTCCATGAACACACCAGGTGCATTGGACACACTGAATGGCATTACAGTGTATTCATAGTGACCATATCTCATCCTAAAAGCCGTCTTCGGAATATCATCTGGTTTAACACGAATCTGATGATAACCAGATCTCAAATCAATCTTGCTGAATACACAAGCTCCCACTAGCTGATCCATCAAGTCGTCGATCCTCAGAAGTGGATACTTATTCTTGATAGTTACTTTATTCAGTTGTCTGTAGTCAACACACAATCTCATACTACCATCTTTCTTCTTAACCAACAATACCGGAGCGCCCCACGGAGAAACGTTTGGTCGAATAAACTTCTTCTCTAATAACTCTTCTAGTTGCTTCTTCAATTCACTTAACTCGGAAGCTGACATCCGATACGGAGCCATCGACACCGGACTTGTGCCTGGTATCAAATCCAATGCAAACTCTACTTCACGCTCTGGTGGCAAATTACTTATGTCATCTGGGAATACATCAAAAAATTCACGGACAACAGGAAATTCAACATTTGTAACATCACGATTAACTTACAGTGACGCAAACATTGCGAAAATCAAGGCTTCATCTTCTAGAAGTTCACCCACTTGCTCAGCAGAGAAAAACATCAACTCACCATTATCACCAAATGCAGGAAACTCCATTGTCTTAGCATAACAATTGATATGAACGTAGTTAAATTCCAACCAGTTCATTCCAAGGATAACATCAATTTGGTGTAAAGGCAAGCACACCAATTCCATCCAGAAACTCCTCCCATAAATGGTTAGAGGGCATTTCAAACACACACGGGTAGTAGTAACAGAACCATTAGCAGGCGTCTCTATCACCATACTACCATTCATATCAGATAATTTCAAACCCAAACTATTAGCACACTCAAGCGAAATAAACGAATGAGTAGCACCAGTATCAACAATAGCAACTAAATCAACATCATTAATGAAACAAGTACCTCGAATCAAGTTGTCCTTCTTGGAGTTCTCTGTCCCACTCAGAGCAAACACTCTACCATTGGTCTTAGCAGCAACCTCCTTCTTTGGCTTCTGACACTGGGTACTGATATGACCTTGTTCACCACAATTGAAACAAGTTGGACCATCATTCTTGCATTCAGGAGCACGATGACCAGTTTTGCCACACTTGTAGCACCTCAGCACCTTGTTCTCACATTCATTGGAACGGTGACCTCGTTCACCACACCTGTAGCACGTGATAGAAGCGGGAGCTCCTCCCCCACTTGTTCTTTTCTCCTCATGTGCTTTCTTCTTTCCCTTATCAGCATCGTAAAGCTTCCTAAGATCTTGATGTTGCTTTCCTCTTTTCTCACTCAAACTCTTGTAGTGAGCCGGATGAGCTTTGCTATCTTCCTCATAGATTTTACAACTATCCACCAAGTCTGCAAACCTACGAATATTCTGATACCCAATTGCTCGTTTGATTTCCGGACGCAAACCACTCTCGAACTTGATGCACTTCGAGAATTCAGCAGTTGCCTCATTGTAATGTGGATAATACTTTGCCAGTTCCACAAACCTCGCAGCATATTCAGTCACAGTTGAATTCCCTTGCTTCAGCTCTAGGAATTCGATTTCCTTCTTTCCGCGCACATCCTCAGGAAAATATTTCCTCAGAAATTCCCTGCTGAACACAGCCCAAGTAATAGCCTCCCTTACTGCCGTCAACCTATGACGAGTCTTGACCCACCAGTCATCAGCTTCCTTCACTAGCATATGCGTCCCAAAACGCACTTTCTGCGGCTCAGAATAATCCATGAGTCGAAAGATCCTCTTAATCTCCTTGAGGCAATCCTGTGCTCCATCGGGATCGTATCGACCTTCAAAAGTAGGCAGCTTATTCCTCTGAAACGTCTCCAATATGCGGGACCCATCATTCTCGCCAGCACGAGGTTGTTGCACAGCCTGAGCAACAGCCTGCAGAGCAGCAGCAAGTGCAACATCATTCCTTCCAGACATTGTTCTGTTCAACATAAGAACAGCCACAACGGTTAGAATTAATTCCATAATAATTCTACTGTTAGACACTAAGGACTCAACAACCTGGTCGGACAGACCGACCTGCTCTGATACCACTAATGTAACACCTTTTTACCCCACGACATTTTCACACAATAATTTAAATAAATAATCAGAGTATCTTCACAAAAAAAGCGTGTCACACTTCATTTCATAAAATCACATCATAAATATGTTCCTGCTCCGTAACACGGGTTCTCAAAAATTTCATAATTATTATTCTCCAAGAAAATTCAGCATTAAAACTTCACAGCGGAAAATTTAGTCTCAAGTTCTTTATTAAAATACTTCATCATAACTTCATTAAACAGTAACTCAAAATTCAGCATTTAAATAAAATTCATGGAAACAATACATAAATCTCCAATAATAACCAAACAGAAGGAAAATAACGCAGTTGTTCGGATCAGACGATCCCAAACCCCGATGTTACATATATCAGAGCAAGACACCTTCTAATCCAACGAAATAAAATAATTGACTCCGAAGCTAAATCTTCAATGCGTCTAAATACTACTCCGGATCACTTGCGCGTTGCCCAGATAGGGGAAACATTCAACAGGAAGGGTGAGTAAATCGTGATCATTATAAAAGATATAAGTAAGAGATATAGTAGTTATAACTATTGAAACAACAATAACATAGCAGCATGTATTCATGGTAGCATATAATTCATAACAGCATTTTGTTCATAACACATTTATTCATAATAGCATGTAATCATAAAATGTTGCACAAGTCAAAATCATCTCAAAAGTCATCACGGAACAAATATGATGCAATGCCACCAGTCATGAAATGCAACATGCATGCGGTACCGAAACTTCACTGACGACTTAGTAGTCTTCAATCTCCAAAGATCCCCACCAATAGGATCGGTTCCCGCTTGGAACCAGAGCACTTCATAAATTGCACTTAATCCACACTATGGGATTTAGGCCATCACTGGACTATAAGTCCTACAACTTCACTAGATATCATCCTGCAAACTTCACTAGACAAATTGTCCCAAGAATATGCTATGAATGCATGATACGTAATAATTCACAAAACACGACCACTGATAGTCAAACGCATCATCATTCATATAATCAATCACCATAATTCATCACACACAGCAGAATATCATCTTCACAGTCAACACATTATCATCATCATCAAAATTATCATGTACTCTTCACATATATCATAACACACATATCATGATCAAACAGTAGCATGTTAATATAATCCACACCAAAAGTCACTTCCAGGCATAAATCAGAGATTTCACATACAACACACCCACTGACAATTTCATCACAAAACATCATTACATTACTATAGCATATCAAACCTCATAATCTCCCCCATCATCATCATAATATTATCATTTCATTATCCCCCAATATCAATTAAATCATTGCTAATTAAAATTATACAATTTTACACAGACATACAACCTACTGGTATATCAACACAGGATACTTATCATTTAGCCTATCAATTTCGATTGGAGGATTACACTATATGATTTATTGCATTTTACCATGTTATAGGCTGTTCCATTACCTTTCTAATGCTTCAAACCGCACCTAAAATGGAGTTCCTAATCAAAAGTTACGAATTTAGAAAACTGAATCATAATTTTTCCCCACTTAAATGGTGGCTTGCGCCACCCTACCATGCACTTGGTGGCTTGCGCCACCCTCACAAGCACTTGGTGGCTTGCGCAACCCTTAGTGTGAGTGGCTGGCGCCATTTCCACAATCCCTTTTTTTTCTTTTTTTTTTCTTCTCTTCTCTTTTTTTTTTCTGCATAATACCCGTTCTGAACCTTATTTCCAACAAGTATTCTTATGATTCATCTGTCATCAATATTTTCTATTCTATCGGCACGATTAATCTATGATTCAATGTCTTAATTTTCTACCTAATCTCATCAATTTCCTCAGGGTATTTCATCTTCGATTAAAAATCCAACAGCCTACAATTATCTATTGCTTAAATCAATTATAATAACAACGATCATACACCCCATATCTGATATGATTCCTTAGCCTTGAATCCTCTTCGTGTTCTTCAATCCTTCCTCTGCAAAATCTCCAAGCCTAACTGCTTCTCTCTTCTCTCTGTCTCTTTTTCCAAATGCAATGCAACAGTGAAATTTCCTAAACCCTTATTCCTCCGTATAAACCCTTAAGTCTCTTTTATGATTTTCCTCTATTGCCCTTACTAAACCTCCACATTTGACTAAAATATCCTTACTCTCATCCAACTCCAATTCTACTCTATTTTTCTAATTAAACAATTCTAATTTAATTAATCTAAATTGTTACAAAATTCTCAAAATAATTCCAACTTCACTTAGATTATAACTTTTCATTAGAGCCATCCGAAATCATAATATTCACACAATTCTATAATAAAAATTAATTAAATAGATAGTTTAATTAATTCGGGGCGTTACACTTCCTCTTCATCAGTAGTGACATGAGTCATCAAAGCCATGTTCTTTACTAGTCCACAAGCTTCGCTTTCAGGAGTATCACATGGACAAAGCATGCCCCACCGGCTAGGCTGCAAAGCTCTAGGACCACTTACTTTTCGGGACTTCTCGAACTGTGGCTGAACTCTTGTCATTTGACCTAAAGCACTTATAAATGACAACCTATGCAGCACCTGTGTCACTCCACTTTTTTCATCCTGAACCTTTTAACCTCAAAATTACCAGTTGAGAGCATCCTTTCCAAACCAAGGGAGATACAACCGCGAGTAACAAGTATACGAGAGAAGTCGAAATTTTTAGCCTTGTCTGACTTATCCAATAATTTGTCTGCCACCATCTTAACTTCAGTTGTCATAGACTTAAAAAGATCCTAAAAAAGAAGAGAGATTAACTGGCCAGATAACTCCAATCGCTTGTTCCCGACATAATCCTTGTCATCCATCGCATCCGCATTTAGAATTGCACCCATTATGCGTCTTATCATAACAGCAACATATATACATTTCGGCCGAAAATTATCTTCGTGCACCAGTACATTTGCAAGAAAGACATCTCTTAGGATAGAAAATGATCTTCCTTCCTTTTCAGCTTGTGCGTTTTGAAACATGGAACGTTTTGCTTTTGAATCAAGGTACTCTAATGCTTGGGGCTTGTGTAAATACACCACTTTTTGTACATTCCTCAATGGAGGGCAAAAGTAGCAAACTGTAACGAGGATCTCTTCCAATCAATTGTACAACTTCTTGATCATTCTCCATCCCCATAGCTTTCATTACAACCATAAGAGGAACTTTTTTTGGAAATTGATTCAATTCTAACCACACCTTCTCTTTTTTTCCATCAAAATGGTTATGAAAAAAAGTTAATTGATCAAGAAATGGGTATTGGTTCAATAATGGACCAAAAAATGGATAATAGATTAAAAATGGTTATGGGTCGTCTTTGAATATTCAAACGGTTGCCCTATCTTTCCGAGGTAGTTACAGAGCTCTCACCCTATATAATCACACCCCAATCATTGTTCAAGGGGATTCATTCATTAATCACCATTTTCACACTCTCCAATCTCTCTCATCATAGTTTTTCCTCTACACCTTCAATCATCACCAATCATCCCTCACAAGAATTCATCAATTCCCTTTGCATCTCTCCTCACTCTCCATTTTGTCACTTAGGGTTCTTTCGTATTTAGCTTCGGTTTTGTTTGTGAGGGTGAAATCAAGAAGAATCAATATGCGATTACTAAGATGTTTGATTTGTGGTTGTAGGCCCTCCGCCGCCGCCGAAGGCAATTTTTGGGCGCGGCGTAGTTAGTGAAACTCCGGCCAACGTTATTTTGAGGTGAAACGTTTGTGAACAAGAAAAGTAAAACTCTCCAAAACAAATTGAACTTGCTGGCTGGGTGTATTGGGCCTTAAGCCCATGGATAATACTCCCTGCACCGGAGGTTCCACGTATACACCTCCTTTGAGTCCAACTGCAAGGTTTGCGGGCCTAATTGCAAAGCCGAAGTCAGAAGTGCTTCCTGCACCCTTTATTAGGCGCTGCCACCCCCTGTTTTTTCTTTTTATTTTCTTTTTCCTTTTATTATTTTTATTACTTGTTTTATCATTAATTTCTTGCACACTTTATCGTTTTTTTTTATATTTTGTATGAAAGTTTTAGAAAGATAATATGCCTAAATGCTTAGATTAATTGTCTTTTTCACTTAATTCATTTTGAAGAATAATAAAATATTAATGCTTAAGATATTAGTTAGGAGTAATCCCTAACTTTTGACTTTAATCCTTAGTTTTCACTTTAATACATTTCATCATGATATGACTTTGAAAATTAATGGTTAGAACTTAGAGGCTAATTAGGTTAATTAGTGTTTAGTTCATTAATCCACTTCTTAATGAAAAATCCATAATCAAAATAACTCTCTTTAAGTTTTAATTAGCAAGTTAATCATGATTAGTCTTAGGGGGTAATTTTTAATTAGAATCCTGGAATTTAATTCTTTTGCATTTAATCTTTATTGCTTTTTAATTCATGAATGTTTAGGCTTCTTAAATGTTTTTTATACTGGCTGTAGTATGGTTTATTTCCTTGTATTGTACGGTGTGGTTGTATGGATTTAATTCTTGTATGGTTTGTGATCCATCCCCCATTCTGGATAAAATGTTCTCATTTCCCATGAAAGTGTATTAACTTAGTGATCCATCCCCACATAGTGGGTAAAATGCTTTCCTCGTCCCGTGGACATGTAACAGCGTAGGATTTACCTTTCTTTTTTACTTTCCTTTGCATGTTAATAAATAAGATAAAACTAAAACGATAAAAATGACCTTTTTTCAAAGACAAAACCACGCTTGATCCAACATCAAGTGCTTTCCATGTCAAACTCCATTAAACGCAATGTGAATGTTTGATCCATATTATGACATTATTCTTGATTGACTGATTGATCAAAGTTGTCTTTGATCAAATAGTTCATTCCCTTGTCTGGTCCACTGTTCGAATCGCAGTAAAGCGGCAAGAAGCAAAAGTTTAGTTTTGAAGGATTTCCTCCGGGATTTATATCATCTCCACATGGATCGTTGCGAGGAAATGAATGTCGTTCAATGGTATCTATATTTCTAAGCTTGTGGTGCAAAAGTCTGGTTGAAAGATTTAAGGCACAAAAAATGAAGGCATAAAATATAAAGAAGGAAAATATAAAGTAAATACTGATTTATAAACGGAGCCTTGTTGGGATTGGATCTCAATAATTGATAACACATTTATTCTTCTAATCAGTTAAACGTAAATCAATCATTCATCTAATATCCTCATGTATCACCCATAATTGAGGTTATGTCTAACGCAAAGTCGAGAGAACAACTGTATTGTCTCATTGGTGATGTCTCACGCAACTCAATAACACATCGCATTAAGAACTGATACTCATGCAAATGCTAAGCCTAAATCTATGTCTAGAGTCTAGAACCTAACAAGTATCCGAAGATGACACCCATATCAGATTCATGATTGATTCACATAAAATGCCATTATCAGAATACGTACATACGCTTAACCTTTTTTACATGCATTCAACTAATTTTCCAAATGTATTGTGAACATAGTTCTTTATCTCTACTATCACGCATCCTCACAATATCGTTCGCGTCAAAAACGTTATCGTGCTCTTTACCGTATTGATCCTACTCATGCTGCTTATGCTACTAATCCACACAATAAAATAAAAGTGATACTAGTGAATATCAACTTGCAAGACTATGTCAAAAGTTTTCTCATTGATAGATGAATATCTAAGATCAAAGATTTGAAAAGGTTTTGTCAAGACCCACAAATAAGAAATCAAAGACAATCAACAATATTGAATCAAAACTAGTTCACAAACATATATTAGATGAAATACATAAGGTATCAAAAGATTACATCCAAACTCAACAAGAGATCAAAGATCTTACCTTCTCCCCCTTAGGGTTTGTGTTTCTCTCTAAAATATACTTCGAATGAAGAGAGATAAAGTTTTGATCCCAAAAAGTACAAGTTTATGAAAAGTTATATGAGTTATGTGCTAAAAAGTAAGAAAAAGTACTTATATAGTATTTACAAAATCGGTCATGTTCGCCTAGGGAACAACCTATTCGCCCAACGAAGTCTACTTTTGGGAACTTCAAGTGCCTCAAGAACAGTTTGTTAGACGATGGCTATGGATCTAGAAGAGGGGTTGAATAGATCCCTTGAGTTTTACACGCAAATGGTTTACAAAATTTGTTTTTAAAAATTGTTTAAACGGAAGCTACCACTGGATAGACCGTCTACAAAGAACCTTCTACCAAAAGGATCGGATATGCACGAATATATCACGGATAAGTACGAAAGAGAAAAATTCAGTTTTGAATACTACACTTAAGACACGCAATCAACAAAATATCACTTGGTTGATGTATATTCCAATCCAATGAGGTAAAGTGATAAGCAATTTAACAGCAATGTGTTCGAATTTCGCTTTGAAACAAATTATCAAACACCTAGTGTGCGTAAACACACTAAGTGCAGAATTTCTATGGAGGGTAATGTACAACTGCAACAAAACACAATTCAAGGAATTGTATCAGTTTAACAAAAACAATTTATCAGCGTACAATTACTCTACTACAGAAATTTCAATAACTTGCGACTTCACCAATTCGAACCAACTGAATTGTAAAAGAGTTAGGGAGAGAGAGAACAAACACGATTTGATTAGGCAGTTCCCCAATCGTCCTCGCTTTGGGTACGTCTGCCCCCAACTCCACAAATGGAATTGAGATATGTATATATATAGTTGTTGAAAATTGTTTGTTACAAGAGAAAACTATGAACATTCAAACCCTCAAACGTCTTCGATCGTTGATGCAGAATTTTCTCTTCCCTTGATTCAAGATGAATCAAGTGCTTCGAATATGGTTGATTCAATTACCGTCCCACACTACTAAACCAAAAGAATCCACTGCTCTTTGGTTACCTTCACGCGGTCAATTGCAATCTTCCAAGAATTCGAACCCAAACCTTCCTTCTACGATCCTCTGATTACAGCTACTAAACCGAACAGTTGCACCAAATTTCGGTTACCTTCGCCCAGCCGAATCCCTGTAGAAAGAACAGTTTGTGCAAAGACCCCCAAAATCTATCCAATTTTTGGAGGACAAATCAACTAGTTTGATTCAAGAAACACCTGCCAAACTCTCAACCCAGAAGATGAAGACCACACTTCCTAAATTCTGAACGTTATCACTTCGATCAGTGGGCGACACAAACAAAGATGATTATGTGTGATTGTTTGTTTACTCAATGAAGAAGATAAAGATGAAGAGAGAAATGACATATATCTTTCACGTTTCTTGTTTTTATTTTTTATTATAAAAAGGATGACCAAAACTATTTATAGGAGAATAGTATGACTCACAAAAATAATAACAGAAATAACAGAAAAGAAATTAAGTGAAAAATGCAGAATTTTGAAGTCATGCGTCGACCTCCAACCTTCATGCGTCGACGCATAAAAGAAGATTTTAGTGTCCATTGAATTGTGCGCTTTTTCGCAAGTTTTGGAGGTTAGCGCATGAACTGGGAAGGTCAGCGCATGAAGTGCATTTTTTCAGGAAATTCAATTTTCTGAGCATTTTCACCAGACCAAGATCAGAAACACATACTAGAGACAACTAAAACAATAGTGGACATTTATTTTTGGAGAGGACAAGATCCTATGCATCTAGACACATGAACGATAATGGTTAGACGCTATATGCCCGACACGTGAAGTGATACCGCTCAAATTACAATCTAATATGTCTGTTGACATCATTAAAACAATGGTAGCTAGAAGAATATCCCTCACATACTCCTCCTTTTTTATGATGGCAACACTTTCTTAGCTGTCACGAGATATGTAATTTGAGAGTGAACAAAGCTCCCCCTGTCTTTGACATCTGGTTAATAAAATTTCTGCTTGTTATTCTTCTCCCCCTTTGACAACATCAAAAAGAAGAAAAGACGTTGGTCAAAATAACGCACTATAATACGTAGTGAATCATCATATATTTACAACAACCAAACATTAACATGCATCCACATATGATACCTCTAATGTAAACTTAGGAATGATTAAATAAGGAACAAAAATATACAAGCAAAACATTCACTCCGGAAGAGTTTAAACAAACGGAAGCACACGTCAAAGTTAAGCAACAGAGAAAAAGAAAAACAACCAAACCACAAAACATAAATGCAAACACAAATGAAACATAATGCCCTAAGCTCTATGGCCTTCTCCCCCTAAACGGATGACCTCTTCCCCTATAGTGGTGGCTTGGAGGTGGGAGATCCTCTAGATGTAGGTTGAGTTCAATCAACGAACTGTTTAGGTTGCCAAGACTATTTGCTAGGTTCAGGTTTTGTTGAGTCAAGTTGGCATCCATCTGATTGAAATGATTCATAGCGGCGTTAGCAAAATTGTTGAAGTTGGTAATGTGAGATGAAACTTGATCAGACAGATTGGTGAACTGTTCTTTCTGAGTAGAGTAGCGAGTATCTTGCAGAGCTTGAAATTCTTGACGCTGAAGAGTCAATGCATGCAACCTAGCCAGAATTTCTTCAGAACCCTGCTGATCATGCTGAGACGGTGGAGTTGGAGGAGCAGAATTTTCAGGTTTGATGCCATTCATAATCCTCACCATAGGTTGGAGGCACATAGGCGTTTCCAGCCACAGTCCAGCAATTTTGTTGCCACTGACCCCAGCCCTGATTTTCAAAAGTTTCTTCAGGTTGATAGCCCATCCATGCCTCATTGTCCTCTTCTTGCATAACCACATTTTCTTGCATAACCACATCTTTTTGCATGCCCACATCTTCATCATTAACAGCTTGATTTGCATTTTCTGGAATGCCCTCATCATCACTTCCTTTAAGGTGAACCGGTTCATCATGTTCAGGATGGGTGGATCTTGGTCGATAAAAGAACTTGTTCTCACATGAATGCCAAAAGTAACCCATCATGGAAAGGGTTTTGGCAAGAAATTGTTGTTCAGCGGTAATATGAATGTGACAAATCTGCGGAATAGGAACATCAAAGTGATTCAAAATGTTTGCAACAACAGATGCATAACCAAGTGCCAGAAATGTACTGGAGCTGCGAGTAACGAACATCCTATAAGCAAAATAATAAGGCCAGTTAATTTTGATCTTATTCTTGAGAATATAGATGAGGTGAACCTCTTCCTGCTCAACTCTTGAGTATCCTCCTTTCTTAGGCCTCAAGATGCGAGCAACAATCCACTGAAGAATACGGTCTTTGAATTTTAGATGGCCGGTAGTGACACTATTAGGAAATAATCCACTTGCCACAAAATCATCTGAATACGGTTCCCGCAACATCGAATTCAGAGCAGTTTTGAACTCATAGTTCTGAACAAAGGTTTTATCAGTAACCTTTGGGAGAGTGTCATCAGTATCCAATACAAAAAGTGTAGACCATACATCATTGGTCACTTCAAATTCTGTATTATTCATAGAGAATTTAAATTCAGCCCCATGAAATTTGCCCTTGATCCCACAATAGAATAACCGAGTCAAATCTTCACTATACTTATCATCACATTTTACAAATTCACTAAGATTTTGAAAATTTATAAGTTCAGAAATCTCAGGAATGTGAAAATCTGGACCCATCAGAGGATAAAACCCATGTTGTCTTATAACAACCCGGTTAGAAAATAGTTCCTCAAAAGGAATAGTTAGCCTTTCAGAAATTAAAGACTTAAAGGTTACCTGTTGTGAAGATGATGTTCTGGTTGGTGTTGGTTGTGAAGATGAGCCTCTTGTTCCCCTTCTACTAGGATTTCTTCTTGAAGCCATGGTTGAAGAAGAGTTGGAAGAAGATGATGACACTAGATTTTCGCAGAGAGTGAAGAGGAGATATGTGCAGCCCTTAGAAAACCTTGCAGCAGTAATGTAGATAATTTTCTCTTGGTGGGTTTTTAAGTTTTTAGGGTTTTTGATGAGGATTTAGTGGAGAATGATGGTTATTAATGAGGTTTAATGAAGGAAGATAAGGAGAGATTGACCACAAAGTCTAATGAGATGACATGCAATAACCATAAATCAACGTGCAATGAGAAAATGTAGGGAAAATGAACAACACTAGGTCGGCGCACACGTCCCAGTAAAGAAGGGAATCTGAACGGTCGAGTTATGCGCCGACCTATGAATCTGTGCGTCGGCGCATGATTCTTGAATTTTCTTAAAAAGTTGAACATTTGGTTATGCGCTATCCCGAGAGTTTTCACTAGGTCAGCGCACAAATCATGTGTCGACGCATGAACATACAAAAGTGAATTTTTGCAATTTTTAAAGTTCCAGCCAGATAAATAAACATGTACACACACAGAACAAAACATCCACATGAACGATAAGTGCTCAAAATGCAATAAACATCAAGATTAGAGTAAATAATATGGCACAAAATATTGATAAACATTTATACATCGGAACGATATTACCTTGATCATCATGACGATAAGATCCCTCACATATAGCTAAATATTTCTTCGCATTGTTAGTTAAAAGAATAAACAAGCATGTATATATGTGAATATCATGACTATTAAGCACGATCCAAGATATCGAGAATGCCAAGTTCCCTACGGATGTGAAAGAAAGGCTCTGTAGCTAACGGTTTTGTGAAAATGTCAGCAAGTTGATTCTTAGTGTCAACATGCTCAAAAATTACATCACCTTTCTCTACATGATCCCTAAGAAAATGATGGCGTATTTCGATATGCTTGGTGCGTGAATGCAATACGGGGTTCTTAGTTAGATTAATCGCACTAGTGTTATCGCACAAAATTGGAATACGTTCAAGTTTTAGGTTGAAATCAAGTAATTGTTGTTTAAGCCATAAGACTTGAGCACAACAACTACCGGCGGCAACATATTCCACCTCGGTTGTTGACAAAGAAACGGAAACCTGTTTCTTGCTATGCCAACTCACTAAGGAATTTGCGAAAAAGTGACACGTGCCACTAGTACTTTTCCTATCCAACTTGCACCCGACGAAGTCGGAATCGGAGTAGCCAACTAAGGAACAAACACTACCTTTGGAATACCACAACCCATACTTTGGAGTACCAGAGAGATATCGAAGTATGTGCTTAACTGCCTTTAGGTGGGATTCCTTGGGATGTGCATGATACCTCGCACATATGCATACACTAAACATTATATCGGGACGTGATGCGGTAAGATAAAGAAGAGACCTTATCATACCTCGATACTTCTTTACCTCAACATCCTTACCCTTTTTGTCACGATCAAGATTAGTACTTGTAGGCATAGGAGTGTCTATTGCTTTGTAGTTCAGCATATCAAAACATTTTAGTAACTCAAGACAATATTTCGTTTGACTCACGAATGTGCCCTCTTCAAGTTGTTTGATTTGCAATCTGAGGAAATAGTTGAGCTCCCCCATCATGCTCATTTCAAACTCCCCCTGCATCAAACTAGAAAAATCCTTGACCAAGGTCATGTTAGTAGACCCAAAAATGATATCGTCAACATAAATTTGTACCAAAATTAAGTGTTTTCCTTGACGTTTAATAAAGAGGGTTGTGTCAACCTTTCCTCTTGAATATCCTTGATCAAGTAGAAATTTGCTTAGACGTTCATACCAAGCCCTAGGGGCTTGTTTAAGTCCGTACAAAGCTCGTTTAAGTTTATAGACATGATCAGGATATTCGTGGGATTCAAAACCTGGAGGTTGGGCTACATAAACCTCTTCATTTATGTATCCATTAAGGAATGCAGTTTTAACATCCATTTGGAATAATTTAAAGTTCTTTGTGCAAGCATAGGCAAGTAGAAGGCGTATGGCCTCGAGTCGGGCAACCGACGCATAAGTTTCCTCATAGTCGATTCCTTCCTCTTGGTTATAGCCTTGCGCTACAAGCCTAGCTTTGTTACGCGTTATTACTCCATTTTCATCAAGTTTATTCCTAAACACCCATCGGGTTCCGATTACTCGATGATCTCGCGGAGTGGGGACAAGGTCCCAAACCTCATTTCTCCAGAATTGGTTTAGTTCATCTTGCATTGATAGAAACCAATGCTCATCGAGTAACGCATCCTTAGCGTTTTTAGGTTCAACTTGGGAAACAAAAGCAGAGTAATAACAAAAGTTACTAAGTTTAGAGCGAGTAGTTACTCCCTTAGAGATATTGTAACACCCCTAATCTATACCCCCAATTAGATAAAGCGATAAAAAATTAATCAGAGTATAATTAAAACATTCATGGCATAGACGGAGGCGTCACATCAATTGAGACAAAACACAATAAACCTGCTCATAAAGATATGCAACAATCAGGTAGCAAATAACAGAGGAACTTAGTTCCTACTACCCACAATTCAGATACAGAATAAAAGCGGAAAATCTGCAACTGAAACCTCATATATATATCACATAAAAAGTTTGTCTGTCATACACAGAGTCGTACATGTACAATCCAAAAGATATATATACATATACACATAAATCACAAACGATCTCCCCGACTACCCGGTGCTACATATCAGAGCCGACCGACAAAAGAATGAAGACCTAAGCTTCACAAAAAGACCTCCAGGATCTAATATGCAATGCCTCATAGAGCATTCAAAGCAGAAGAAGGGTGAGAAACACAATCATAATATAATTGCATACAATTATATAATAACACAAAAATACACATGTAAGATATTCTCACCACAACTTACACCAGAATTCAAACACAAAACAACACAATGCATATCTCATATACCCATCACCAAGGCATATCAATCATGCTCAATGCATTTATCAACAACATATATATATATATATATATATATATATATATATATATATATATATATATATATATATATATATATATATGTATCTCAACTCATCAATTCCATTCACAATTCCACAAAAAATCAATCCATTCATGATTTATGCAAATGCACAGAGACCAACACAACGACTCTATGCAATGCAATACGGTACCATCCATTTGTCAATCTCATTACTAGTTCACTCAGGAACTATTGGAACCATCGCTTGTTACTTAATGTAACTCCCCGTCGGGCAAACGATGTTCCCCGTCGCTCACACCTCTTTGTATAAGGTACACGACGTTTATGGATCGCTCACACCTCTTTGTATAAGGTGTAACACCCCAAAATTTGCTCTTTTGTTTTGTAGCTAACTGGCTTATGTTTCTTTGCATTTCTTGCATTAGCATTTGTGCATAGCATTGGTTCTTAGCATGGGATCAAGGTACTTGGTTCATCTCAAAGGAGTCTCAAGCCTCAAGGTGTTCTGTGGAGGTCATCATATCTTCATAAGATCAACAGTGGCAAGAGTTTTCAAGTGAATCTTTCCCTCCTAACTAGAGGGACCAAATTAGGGTTCTTGGGTTCAAAGAGCTTCTTGAGAAAACTTTGTGGATTCAAGCATGCTCTCATGGGTTCCATATGCTCACAAACACTCATATAGGAAGGCTTGGCTAGTGGTTCATTGTGGAAGATGTTCAGTGGATCAGTTGCTTGTGAACCAAGAAAAGTCAACTGTAAGGAGAAAAGTCAATTGTAAGGAGGAAAGTCAACCATGGAATTTTGAGGTCCTCTTCATTATTTTTAAGGTCTTATGCCCTCATATGGTCCTCAAAGGCTAAGATTCATGTCATTCATCAAGAATCAAGAGTTTGTGCAAAAGTTACTATTTTTGGAAAATGACCTATAATGTGAAACTTCCATTTTTGGAAACTTTTCAAACCATCTTCAACTTGACTTTTCATCATCAAAGAAGCTTCAAATGAATTTTCATCAAACATGAAAGTTGAAGATCTCTCTCTCCCATTTCCAAAAAGTACTAGATTATCTCCATACCATTTGTGGTTCTCAAGTTATGATCAAAAGAAGGTAAGGTGTTTTTTAGGGTTTTCACATGTATTCATTTTTTCACCCTTTGCATTTTGGTTCAAAATGACTTGTAATTGGTTCTAATGCTTCAAGTCACATTTCCATATTCAATTACACATCATAAGGACCATTTTTGACCCTTGAATCACTCCAATTCGTGCCATGTACTTCAAGAATTTCACAAAATGCAAATTTGCAAGATGGATTGAATCTCACAAATCAGACCACTACAAAGCCCAAACCCAATTCCATTATGATCAACAAGTGAAATGGAGATGAATCATGCTTATTTCATGACCCACACGCGTGTGATTAAGGGTGTACATTAAACTTGCATTTTTGCAAATCACTTTGGATAGCCTTAATCAAGGATTTAATCAAAACCCTAATCGTGCTCAAAGCTCTAACCAAGTGTATATAAGGAGACTCACACGTTCATTCACACATCATGCACCCTCATTTGCTCAGAATTCCATTTTTCACTCAAACTTTCTCTCCTTCGAAACTCTCTCCTCATAAGGGTTTCTGAAGATTTTTTCCATATTCTTGATCTACACACTCCATAGAACAAGAATCAACCATTGTTCGAAGCTCTAAGCAAGGTTTTCATCAGATTCGTATTTGAGGTGCTCACTTTCAAACTTCAAGATCCTGCCTGATTCAAGCCTCATATTGCATTTATTTTGCAATCAGAAGTTCCAAGGAGTAGATCTGCAGCTTTCTGAAGGTTTTCTTGGTGTATTTTGAGCTCTACAAGTTTCAGGTTAGTGTGAAATTCATGATCCTAGAACTTGATTTTCTTGTGTGCATAATGTTCCTTGTGCTTTGCTGATCATCCTGATGTGTTTAGATCTTGATTTGGACGTATATTATGGTTGTAATGTGGATCTGAAATTTTTATGTTCAAACTTTTTTCCTCCGATTTGGTTTATTCTTGCATGATCTGTTAATTTGAACTTGATATTCATGATCCTTGTGAAATTCTGAGTGGAATGGTGTACTTGTTTTTGATTTCTGGAATATTTTTTAGTTTGGTGTTGCCGGAGAAGACGACCGGAGCTAGGGCTCCGGCGTCTGTTTCACTTTTCAGGTCACCTGAGGATGGAGGTTGAAGATGAAATCTGGACCGTTGGTGGTCCAGATCTGATGGTTCATGCTTGGCCACGTCATTTAAAATCCTCTTTTATTTTATTGATTGTGTGTTGTTAATCCATGCTTCTTATTGTGCACACACGGATCTGAGCCACACATCTTGTTTGATTTTGTGATTTGTTGACTCATTTGTATGCGTTAGATTGATCTGATGATGGTGATTGTGCCAACGCATTAAAGTTTCCATGTGCTATTCACGTGCTTTGTATTAATTTCTGAATGGTGTGATGTACGCGCGTGTATCATTGTTATCATGTGTCCTCTAATCCTGAGCGTTGATCACGTATACTTGTGCTTTTATTGACTGAATATGGAGCGTTTGATCAATCTGAGGGTGTGTGTGAGTCAAGGTTGTTGACTGGATCCTTTTTTGTTGGACTGCGCTTGTTTTTTTGTTTGTTGTGGACTGGGCTTACTTTTCCCACCCCCTCCTTGAGCTCATTTTATTTCTCCAACATGGAAATTGCTTATGTTGCACCCCTGGCTTGTTTTATTTTCTTTTTATTTTATTTATTTGTTTCATTCTCATTTTTAATTTTTAAAAATAGTTTTATGCATCAAAAAATCACCAAAAAAATCATGAAGCATCTTTGGAATTTTATAAAATTTTGTCAAATTTTATTTTTCCATTTTATTTTATTTTGTGCATCTGAATTAATTGTTTGATTAATTTCCTTTGTGAATTTCTTCACTTGTGCACACTTTGCCTTGTTGATTTTTGTTCTCATCATTGGTATATGATTTGCATCCCATTATTTTTGCATATTTCAGAAGACATCTTGAGGTCCTTAAAAATATTTTTCTCATACTTTTAAACTCTTTTAATATTGCATTTTAGTCCCTCTATTTGTGCATTGTTCTTCTTTGTTCTTATGCAACTTTGAAGCATTGTTTGAGGTACTTAACTTGTGAATTTTTGTGTGATATTTTGACATGTTGCTAGCTTCTGACTTAGGTCACTTGGGTTTTAATTCCAAAATTTTTGAATGTCATTTGATATATGTTTGATTTTTTTGTGCTTAAGTGAATTATGCATGATCATCTCGTGACATCTCTTAACCCTAATTGCTTTGCCATGCCTAATTGATTGAGTTTCTTTGTGATTCTTTGCATGAGTATTTGATATGATGTTTACCCCTGGTTGAGGTCCCTTGTGACCAAATTTTGCAATTTGTGGATCATGTTTGGGTATGCTTTAAGTGCTTGTACTTTGACTTCCTTTTGTGGACTTTCTTTGGTGCATAATGTTTCATGTTTTGATCTTCTTTTGGACATGAGAATTGTTGATGATGGTATGATCTTGATTCTGACTTGCTTTCATCTTCATCTTATTTTTCTCATTTCATCTTGATATGAAGTTCATTGGTGCTTAATTGTGCATTTCATATAAGTATGCTTGCATTCTTTCATGATTACCTTTGCATGCTTACTTGAGATATTTTGCATGATCTTTGAGACTTGTTTATTGATGTGAGTTGGATATACTTGATATGATGTGCTTGCTGCCCTATCTTGTTTCTTATCTCATCCTTCTCTTTCTCATTCTTCTCTTTCACTCTCTTTCTCCCATGAATCTCAAGACTTGTTTAAGTCTTGGATTCTTTCCCTTTAGAGCTACCTAGTCCAACTTAATTTTTGATTAAGCTTGGAGTAGGATTAGCATTAGGTTTTAGGTAGTCTTCCCTCCTAAACCTCACTAACCATAGGTCATCCATGCATGATAACGTTAGGACTCTTAGTTTCCCTTTAGAGTTTCCTTTGGGTCTTCTCTCTTCTCATCTCAAAACTTCTTGAAAACACTTAATAAAGATAAAGTGTATTGTGCACGAGCCTTAAGCGTGGGGAATGAGAAATGAAGGGCTTCCTCTCATCTTTCTAGAGTGCTTAGCGGGCGTCCTGTCTTGGGACGATTCGTTAAGTATTCGTCCCTGTGCCCTAGACTTTGGTGCAATGCAAGTTATGAACTAACTTAAGAAAACACTTCTGTCTAAAAAACACAAAACAAATTCAAATCTTTTTATCCTTCGGGATTGTTGGGTTTCAAATCTCATTTTCAGAAAAGAGCTCATCGCTCAAGTAAAAAACACTTACCCATTCGTGGTCGTACCCACGAACTACATTATCTCTGATTCCTCTCTCTCGTCCGATTGAGGATATGTAGGCACAAGACATCGATTGTCTTGGCGAGCAACCTTCCCCCACAGTTCCCTTCCGAACTACATTGACTCTGACTTTCCCATTGCACAGAGGGAGTACGTAGGCCTAGGGCATCGAATATATCCTACCGAGTCCGTCTTAGTTACCCCCATCCCCGTTTTCTTTTGTACAACCATAGATAGTAGGACAGCTCACCCTCCGTTTAGACAACAAGCGTGGATCCCATCGAGTACGATGGATGCGTGGGGTGCTAACACCTTCCCCTCGCATAACCGACTCCCGAACCCTGACTATGGTTGCGATGACCATGTCTTTCCCCCTTTCTCTTCAGGTTTATGCAGTGTTTCCTTTCCCTCTCTCGAGATAAATACACATTGCTGGCGACTCTGTGTTTTCTATGCCACTCTCGTGTTTGTACCGTTGGATGCAAATCTTTCAGAAGCGACAACTGGCGACTCTGTTGGGGACAGGTTAACCTCTTGCTGGTTCATCCCCTTTAGCGAGTCGATCCTAGCGCTTGTTTGTCTTTTCGCTGGGTGTTTATTTGTTGTGCTTTATTATGTTGTATATTACTGTTTTACATCTTTTATTGCATTGCATTTCATTTTATTACTGTCATACTGGATATTGCTGTGTTGTGCTGGCTGGTTTCTGTTTGGCAGGTTGGGTTGTTCTGAGAGATAAGCCCAATACCCAGGCTTGAGTACACCCTAGGACTAGAGTGGAGGGTAGTGGGACCTACGTTCCATCTTGGTGCGTTTGTGTGTTCACGAAATTCACAACCAGACGAGGCTATCTTGGGACGCATTCTGACGTGTGTGTCTTGCGCATTTCAAGGTGTTGATCTAGAGAGCTGTCGACTCTGGTGACCGTTTCTCCGATACCTCAGTTGCGCCTCTCCTCCTGACCTATGATAATGGCAGACCAGAAATGGCAAACCCATTACACTTGTCGATCCGAGGACCCAATGCTGAGGGACTCGCATAGGATGACCTTATTTTCTAGGGGAATCAGTTGAGGCATCCTCGATTGATGATGATGCCAAACCAGAAATGGTGAATGTATCATCATTTCTCGACCTGAGAGTCCGTGATATTAAGGATCCTCGCCTTTCTAGAACCCACATGTGAGATGGGATGGGTGTTTGCAGGTTTGCAGGAAACCTTCAACCTTCAACCTACCTAGTTTTCTGGATTTCTCATCAGTGTTTGATTATCTTAGTTTTCTGGTTATCTTAGTGGTTTGATGTTCCAGAATTCTGGTTTTCTGGGTTGTGGTTCTTATCTAGTCATCAACACAGCAGTTGTTCAGAACTTATGGATACCTTGATCCCATGTCCGTTGCATATGCATCATCATTCTTGCATACATGTTCTTGTATTTCCAAGAATATCATTGTTGAGGCTCACTGTTGAGCATTTCCATTTATTCCTTGTGGTTCTTCTGAAAAGTCTTGAATTAAAACAGAATGATTCCTTGGAAATATTTGAACATGGCATTTGCATTGCAGTTCCATACTCATGTGCATAGCAGGTGTTCAAGGCTGGTTATTCTTGTTCTGATCTGGTTTTCTTCAGAATTGTAGACTTAACTCCTTAGGCCATTCAAGAGTTGATCATGGAGCAAATTCAAGCTGAGTAGAGGGAAATGCGAGGCCAGATGGGGCAATTTATGGGGAATATGCAAACTCTCATGCAATACCAGAAGATGCTGAGGGAGGAGGTCAACCGGATGAAGACTCAGATGGGCTTGGTCATGGAAATCTTGAATGCGGCGCTAAAGAAGGAAAATAATCCTGTGCTCGCATCCGCAATAGAAATCCTTACTCCTCTCATCTCTTTGGGGCCTTTTCTAGATCATGGAATGTCTCGTGAATCCCCTCCACAATCTAAAGTTTCTGAGCTTTCTCCTCGGCAATCACTCCCTGCTCCCCAAGAGGATCCTAGGCTAGAGAGGCCTAGGAAGAAGTTTGATCCCTCTCCGATGCCGTATGGGCAATTGCTTCCTTATCTGCTCGAGCTCAAACTAGTCGAGCGTGTCACTCTAGGACCAACTCCGACAGGGTTTTCTTTGGGTTCCAATATGAATGATAGGTGTGACTTCCATTCTGGGGCACCTGGTCACAATGTTGAGAATTGTACAAGGTTCAAGCATAAGGTCCAAGAACTCATTGATTCAGGGGCAATCAAGTTTTCATCAGAAGTGGAGACTCCTCCCCTCTTTGCAGGATCCACCTCATGTCATGGACTTTCTCCACAACCTTTTGCTGCAGAAGCTCTACGTCAGCAACCTTTGTTTGTGCCTCAACCAAATGTGGAAAGGAAAGTGCAAGCGCAGGTGAGGTGCCTAAATCAGCATCGACAGCAGAATTATCAGCAGCAGGGGCAACCGAGACCAAGAAGGCCCAAGAGGATATTTGATCCTATTCCTATTCCTTATAGTCAATTGTTTGCTCGCTTGCTCAAGAGCTCGCTGATCCAGCTGAGGAATGCCATGCCAGTGCCATACCCTATCCCTCCGGAATTTGACATGAACGTTAGCTGTGAGTTCCATTCGGGAACGTTTGGGCATACAATTGATAATTGTAATGCATTCTAGCACAAGGTGCAAGACTTGATCGACTCAAAGGTCATCACGCCAGATGGTACCCCTTTGGATTGAAGCTTCTTTGTCAGAGTAAGCACCAGATTGCAAGAGCGTCATCAGAAGCAATAAGTCCAGACGGAGTCAAGTCTCCTCAACAATGGCAATCATTAGTTTCTTTATTGCATTTTCATATGTAGCTTTCATTTGTTTGTTTAAACATTGCTTGCATGTAAGAACTCGTTTGCTTATGAATGACAATCATAATGCAATGAGTATGTTTTTCTTGAAGAATTCCATTCGTGTTCACTCATTTTAAATGCTTGTATGCACTGCAATGCTATCTTTCTTGCCTAGACTCTTGGAGGGAGGATGACGAAATAAGAACGCAGATTTCTAATGGTACGCTTTTGGATAAAACCCTGTTAACGATGTACATGCATTGTTTCCAATTCACAAACACTGGAGAGATAAGGAGATAGACCTTTGTCAACCCCTTTGAGCCTAGTAGTAGGAGTTCTTTCTGAAAACGAAAAACCCTCAATTTTAACCCAGGGGCAGGGTAGGCGTCAGTTAGTTTGACCAAGTGTTCAACTTTCAGAAGGAGTGTACATCTGAGGATCCATTACCTTTCATTCCACTATCAAGAGGTTAAGAGGTGTAGAACCACAATGGTTACTCCTCACCAACCGAAGAGTGAAACAGTCACAACCCTTTCAAACAAGTCAGGAAAAATGGTGTCACACGACTTGTTCAAAAAAAAAGGGAGAAAAAAGAGAAAAAGAAAAAGCCTGCTAAGTCGAAAAACTTGAAAGCAAGTGACCTAGGCAAAAGTTAAGGCATCCCGCTGGACTTCAAAATTGAAAACTCAAAAGAGTCAGTCCAGGCAAAAATTAGGGAACAAAAAGCAAAACAATGAGAAAGCGAAAAGCCAAAAGGATTACAAAGAAAATCCTCGATAAGAACAAAGTCGTGTGACTATAGACACAAAAGACAAAAAGGGGCGACTGTTAGTCCAAAACCTCGTCAGGTGTCGAATCACCAGTTGCACGAATTCCCTAGAAATCGGGAAACCTTTTGAGAGACTAGCGCTTGTGTCAAATTAGCTGAACATAGGATTGGAGAATATCATGAAGAGTGGGTGGGTACCAATAAACTTTGAGCCATAAATCCTTTTTTCTCAAACCGCGAACCAGGCCACGCTACAACCCTTAAAAGTCCTAATTGAAACAGGGTTTGGTCTGAAGGCGTACTTCAACGAGATAGCGTTCCTGACTCCCATGAGTTATGCTAATAAGATTTTTATGGGTGTTTCATGTGCGTATTACTTTCCTTTCAAAAATAAGTGTCTTAACTCGGTTGTGTGACATATTTTCAATGAGGACTTCAAGATTAACATATGTGTTGCATTTGAATAATCATTCTCATAATAAATATTTTCTGCTTGCATACATTTGTTTGACATCAAAGAAGCTTACACGATGAACATCACTCGAGAAGCTTAAACTGGCCAAGTTGCGGTGCCTGAGACTCCAGAGGACATGTTGCTGAAAGATTATGCAGGAAAAAGGCGTTCCTAGCCATTTGTGTTGAGATGTACCAATCTGGGACAATCACATCGGGAAATCTCTTCAAAATGTAGCCAAGCTGGGGCATTCAAGTTGAGAAGGTCTTTTCAGAGTACAATCAACCATGGGGCATTCATGTTGAGAAAATTTCTTCGAACTGGGGCAATCATGTCGAGATCTGATAAATCTCTCCACAAGCGTGTAAACTGGGGCAATCACGTCGAGATTCGATAAATCTCTCGAAGACTAGTCGGTCAGAGACAAATGTACTCCAAGGCTTGTACTGGGGCAGGTCACTTCAAGGGCGCGAGAAGTTTTTCTCTTCAGAACACAGTCAATCAATAGCACCTCTGCAAGGTTCAGAATACTGTGGCAGAACATTTCAGGTCATTACAAACCCTCTCGAGGTGGTTTACTTCATGAATCATGAAGTATGGGACAGTTATATCCAGACCGGATACATCTCTAAGAGTTTGAAAACCCTGGGGCATTGTTGAACGCCATGTTTTCTGTAAAATCCTCTTAAGATGATTGCTTCAAGTAGACCCTGTGGTCTGGAGCAAGGTGGAGAGTTAAAGGAACTGTGTTTCGCTCTTGACAATCAATATGCAGAAACTTGAAGCACTGAGTTGTTCCCAGTGTGGGACTTTTGGAGTCTTTTCCTTCCAGCAAAGAGCCAGAGGGTATCTTTTGTTCCCAGTGTGGGACTTTTGGAGTCTTTTCCTTCCAGCAAAGAGCCAGAGGGTATCTTTTTCCAGCAAGGTGTGGGAATTGTTATTCTTCCTCAATCAGAGAATTGTCCTATGTTCAAAAAGGGCTTTTATGAAGGTTTCTTATCTCTAGCAGTACAGATGGAATCCTCACTCTCAGCAAGGTAAGACGATAGAATATCGTCAAGAAGACGATGAGGAGTCAGAGTGTTCTCTTCCTCAACGGTCAGATCTAGTCATCTCAAGTAATTCAAAGTCCAATCTTCGTTGGTACCTCCCCAATAGAGTTGTTCTCTTTAACTTTGAAGTCTGATCGTCCTCAGCAGTTTATTGCTCTCCCCAGTCAGAGTATCGAGGATCGTCTTCCTCAACAGAGTATAAAGAGGTAATTCCCCAAGCGGAGTCGTTGAGGATCGTCCCCCTCAGCAGGATATAAGAGGTTTACCCCAAGCCAGAGTTGTGATTTGGCTCATCTTTCCTCAGCAAGTAGCCAGAAATTGTCATTTCTGCAGCCTCTCCAGCAAGAGATTGATGGAGCATCTTCTTTGATCAAAGATGGTGTTTCCCCACAGAATATGGGGGAGTCATTTTTTCCTCAGCTAGTCAGGAAAAATTTGTTTATCCCCTAGCAGAGTGGATGTTGACAACTACTATTTTCCAAGCAGATGTGCCGATGATGATCAGTACTCTTTAGCAGGATAAAGGTGCTCATATCCCCAAGCAGAGTCTGGTGGTGATTGGTATCCCCAGCAGGTCTTAAGTCCAATCGTTTTTGGCAGGCGTCAAATCCAAGTTCTGGAGTATTTGGTGATCCCCAGTGGAGGAGTTTCCATTTTCAGTGTTTGGTTTCCATCCCCAAGCAGAGTCTGGTGGTGATTGGTATCCCCAGCAGGTCTTAAGTCCAATCGTTTTTGGCAGGCGTCAAATCCAAGTTTTGAAGTATTTGGTGATCCCCAGCGGAGGAGTTTCCATTTTCAGTGTTTGGTTTCCATCCCCAGCAGGTTTTGAATCCAGGTTCTGAAACATTTGGTCATCCCCGGCGGAGGAGTTTCCATCTTCAGTTTTCAGTTCCTCCCCGATTGAGTGGGTTTTCTCTCAGAGATTTGTCCATCTCCAGTAGAATTGGTGACTGTGATCTTCCCTAGCAGGGTGAAGTTTTCCTCAACTTGTTCTTTGGTTTGATGACAATGTAGTTTGTTGTCCTCGGTGGAGCTGCGTCTGTTCTCAGCGTTTATTTCGCTGGGATGGTCTTTTGCATTGCATAAGCATTTTTTACATGGCATCCTCCTAAATGCGTAGCATTTCCACTTCGTGTGGAGCATTACAGTAAAATTCAAACATATGCATCCGAAGCATAAGCCAGGTTTGAGTTTTCCTTCGTCAGGAAAACCGGATTTCAGGAGAATATCGTTCGACTTTACTCGACAAGTGTTGGGTTTAGTCATTCAAAGCAATATTTGACAGTCCCACGGCAGAGTGTTTTGCCAGGATTGTGAACCCATGATCTCTTTTCACCCCTTTCGTCCAGGTGGTCTTTTGATTCATCCTTTCAAGGTTTTTACTTTGACACCCGTCTGTGTTTCCTTCGACACCCGTCCGTGTTTGAACCTTTCATTTCAATACCCGTCCGTATTGACTTGTTGATAACGCCCGTCCGTGTTCAATTCATCATTTTAATCCCCAATAAGGCCAATCCCCAATAGATTGAATCTTTTTACACCCGTCCGTGTACCTTTTCGATACCCGTCCGTATTGAATCCTTTTACACCCGTCCGTGTACCTTTTCGATACCCGTCCGTATTGAATCTCTTTACACCCGTCCGTGTACCTTTTCGATACCCGTCCATATTGAACCTCTTTACACCTGTCCGTGTATCTTTTCGATACCCGTCCGTATTGAACCTTTACACCCGTCCGTGTACCTTTTCGATACCCGTCTGTATTGAAACTCTTTACACCCATCCGTGTATCTTTTCGATACCCGTCCGTATTGAATCTCTTTACACCCGTCCGTGTATCTTTCCGGTACCCGTCCGTATTGAACCCTTTTACACCCGTCCGTGTACCTTTTCGATACCCGTCCGTATTGAACCTCTTTACACTCGTCCGTGTATCTTTTCGATACCCGTCCGTATTGAACCTTTACACCCGTCCGTGTACCTTTTCGATACCCGTCCGTATTGAACCTCTTTACACCCGTCCGTGTATCTTTTCGACACCCGTCCGTATTAAACCTTTACACCCGTCCGTGTATCTTTTCGATACCCGTCTGTATTGACCCCCTTTTACACCCGTCCGTGTATCTTTTCAGTACCCGTCCGTATTGAACCTCTTTACACCCGTCCGTGTACCTTTTCGATACCCGTCCGTATTGAAACCCTTTTACACCCGTCCGTGTACCTTTTCGATACTCGTCCTTATTGAACCTCTTTACACCCGTCCGTGTACCTTTTCGATACCCGTCCGTATTGAAACCCTTTTACACCCGTCCGTGTATCTTTTCGATACTCGTCCGTATTGAATCTCTTTACACCCGTCCGTGTACCTTTTCAATACCCGTCCGTATTGAATCTATTTACACCCGTCCGTGTATCTTTTCGATACCCGTCCGTATTGAACCTCTTTACACCTGTCCGTGTATCTTTTCGATACCCGTCCGTATTGAACCTTTCTACACCCGTCCGTGTATCTTTTCTGTACCCGTCCATATTGAACCCTTTTTACCCCCGTCTGTGTATCTTTTCGATACCCGTCCGTATTGAACCCTTTTACACCCGTCCGTGTATCTTTTCGATACCCGTCCGTATCTGATATCTTTGATTCCTTGACACCCGTCTGTGTTTATCCCCAGCATAGCTAACACTCGTTCGTATTGTGACAGTGCAGCATTTATTGCTTGTTCCCCAGTGGAGTCGTCCCTCCTTTGAGGATTGCAAATTTCAGGTTTCTTTTGGTATTCAATCTCCATGAATCCTTTGAACGTATGACAGCCGTTGCTATCATACCTTCAGGACCAAGTTGATTGAATAGGGGCAGCTGTAACACCCCAAAATTTGCTCTTTTGTTTTGTAGCTAACCGGCTTATGTTTCTTTGCATTTCTTGCATTAGCATTTATGCATAGCATTGGTTCTTAGCATGGGATCAAGGTACTTCGTTCATCTCAAAGGAGTCTCAAGCCGCAAGGTGTCCTGTGGAGGTCATCATATCTTCATAAGATCAAGAGTGGCAAGAGTTTTCAAGTGAATCTTTCCCTCCTAACTAGAGGGACCAAATTAGGGTTCTTGGGTTCAAAGAGCTTCTTGAGAAAACTTTGTGGATTCAAGCATGCTCTCATGGGTTCCATATGCTCACAAACACTCATAGAGGAAGGCTTGGCTAGTGGTTCATTGTGGAAGATGTTCAGTGGATCAGTTGCTTGTGAACCAAGAAAAGTCAACTGTAAGGAGAAAAGTCAACTGTAAGAAGGAAAGTCAACCATGGAATTTTGAGGTCCTCTTCATGATTTTTAAGGTCTTATGCCCTCATATGGTCCTCAAAGGCTAAGATTCATGTCATTCATCAAGAATCAAGAATCAAGAGTTTGTGCAAAAGTTACTATTTTTGGAAAATGACCTATAATGTGAAACTTCCATTTTTGGCAACTTTTCAAACCATCTTCAACTTGACTTTTCATCATCAAAGACGCTTCAAATGAATTTTCCTCAAACATGAAAGTTGAAGATCTCTCTCTCCCATTTCCAAAAAGTACTAGATTATCTCCATACCATTTATGGTTCTCAAGTTATGATCAAAAGAAGGCAAGGTGTTTTTTAGGGTTTTCACATGTATTCATTTTTCCACCCTTTGTATTTTGGTTCAAAATGACTTGTAATTGGTTCTAATGCTTCAAGTCACATTGCCATATTCAAGTACACATCCTAAGGACTATTTTTGACCCTTGAATCACTCCAATCCGTGCCATGTACTTCAAGAATTTCACAAAATGCAAATTTGCAAGATGGAATGAATCTCACAAATCAGACCACTACAAAGGCCAAACCCAATTCCATTATGATCAGCAAGTGAAATGGAGATGAATCATGCTTATTTCATGACCCACACGCGTGTGATTAAGGGTGTACATCACAACTTGCATTTTTGCAAATCACTTTGGATAGCCTTAATCAAGGATTTAATCAAAACCCTAATCATGCTCAGAGCTCTAACCAAGTGTATATAAGGAGACTCACACGTTCATTCACACATCATGCACCCTCATTTGCTCAGAATTCCATTTTTCACTCAAACTTTCTCTCCTTCGAAACTCTCTCCTCACAAGGGTTTATGAAGATTTTTTTTCCATATTCTTGATCTACACACTCCATAGAACAAGAATCAACCATTGTTCGAAGCTCTAAGCAAGGTTTTCATCAGATTCGTATTTGAGGTGCTCACTTTCAAACTTCAAGATCCAGCCTGATTCAAGCCTTATATTGCATTTATTTTGCAATCAGAAGTTCCAAGGAGTAGATCTGCAGCTTTCTAAAGGTTTTCTTGGTGTATTTTGAGCTCTACAAGTTTCAGGTTAGTGTGAAATTCTTGATCCTAGAACTTGATTTTCTTATGTGCATAATGTTCCTTGTGCTTTGCTAATCATCCTGATGTGTTTAGATCTTGATTTGGACGTGTATTATGTTGTAATGTGGATCTGAAATTTTTATGTTCAAACTTTTTTCCTTCGATTTGGTTTATTCTTGCATGATCTGTTAATTTGAACTTGATATTCATGATCCTTGTGAAATTCTGAGTGGAATGGTGTACTAGTTTTTGATTTCTGAAATATTTTTTAGTTTGGTGTTGCCGGAGAAGACGACCGGAGCTAGGGCTCCGGCGTCTGGTTCACTTTTCAGGTCACCTAAGGATGGAGGTTGAAGATAAAATCTGGACCGTTGGTGGTCCAGATCTGATGGTTCATGCTTGGCCACGTCATTTAAAATCCTCTTTTATTTTATTGATTGTGTGTTGTTAATCCATGCTTCTTATTGTGGACACACGGATCTGAGCCACACATCTTGTTTGATTTTGTGATTTGTTGACTCATTTGTATGCGTTAGATTGATCTGATGATGGTGATTGTGCCAACGCATTAAAGTTTCCATGTGCTATTCACGTGCTTTGTATTAATTTCTGAATGGTGTGATGTATGCGCGTGTATCATTGTTATCATGTGTCCTCTAATCCTGAGCGTTGATCATGTATACTTGTGATTTTGTTGACTGGATGTGGAGCGTTTGATCAATCTGAGGGTGTGCGTGAGTCAAGGTTGTTGACTGGATCCTTTTTTGTTGGACTGCGCTTGTTTTTTTGTTTGTTGTGGACTGGGATTGCTTTTCCCACCCCCTACTTGAGCCCATTTTATTTCTCCAACGTGGAAATTGCTTATGTTGCACCCCTGGCTTGTTTTATTTTCTTTTTATTTTATTTATTTGTTTCATTCTCATTTTTTATTTTTAAAAATAGTTTTACGCATCAAAAAATCACCAAAAAAATAATGAAGCATCTTTGGAATTTTATAAAATTTTGTCAAATTTTATTTTTCCATTTTATTTTATTTTGTGCATATGAATTAATTGTTTGATTAATTTCCTTTATGAATTTCTTCACTTGTGCACACTTTGCCTTGTTGATTTTTGTTCTCATCATTGGTATATGATTTGCATCCCATTCTTTTTGCATATTTCAGAAGACATCTTGAGGTCCTTAAAAATATTTTTCTCATATTTTTAAACTCTTTGCATATTGCATTTTAGTCCCTCTATTTGTGCAGAAGTTCTTCTTTGTTCTTATGCAACTTTGAAGCATTGTTTGAGGTACTTAACTTGTGGTTTTCTGTGTGATCTTTTGACATATTGCTAGCTTCTAGCTTAGGTCACTTGGTTTTTAATTCCACAATTTTTGAATGTCATTTGATATATGTTTGATTTTTTTGTGCTTAAGTGAATTATGCATGATCATCTCTTGACATCTCTTAACCCTAATTGCTTTGCCATGCCTAATTGATTGAGTTTATTTGTGATTATTTGCCTGAGTATTTGATATGATGTTTATCCCTGGTTGAGGTCCCTTGTGACCAAATTTTGCAATATGTGGATCATGTTTAGGTATGCTTTAAGTGCTTGTACTTTGACTTCCTTTTGTGGACTTTCTTTGGTGCATAATGTTTCATGTTTTGATCTTCTTTTGCACATGAGAATTGTTGATGATGGTATGATCTTGATTCTGACTTGATTTCATCTTCATCTTATTTTTCTCATTTCATCTTGATATGAAGTTCATTGGTGCTTAATTGTGCATTTCATATAAGTATGCTTGCATTCTTTCATGATTACCTTTGCATGCTTACTTGAGATGTTTTGCATGATCTTTGAGACTTGTTTATTGATGTGAGTTGGATATACTTGATATGATGTGCTTGCTGCCCTATCTTGTTTCTTATCTCATCCTTCTCTTTCTCATTCTTCTCTTTCACTCTCTTTCTCCCATGAATCTCAAGACTTGTTTAAGTCTTGGATTCTCTCCCTTTAGAGCTACCTAGTCCAACTTAATTTTTGATTAAGCTTGGAGTAGGATTAGCATTAGGTTTTAGGTAGTCGTCCCTCCTAAACCTCACTAACCATAGGTCATCCATGCATGATAGCATTAGGACTCTTAGTCTCCCTTTAGAGTTTCCTTTGGGTCTTCTCTCTTCTCATCTCAAAACTTCTTGAAACCACTTAATAAAGATAAAGTGTATTGCGCACGAGCCTTAAGCGTGGGGAATGAGAAATGAGGGGCTTCCTCTCATCTTTCTAGAGTGCTTAGCGGGCGTACTGTCTTGGGACGATTCGTTAAGTATTCGTCCCTGTGCCCTAGACTTTGGTGCAATGCAAGTTATGAACTAACTTAAGAAAACACTTCTGTCTAAAAAACACAAAACAAATTCAAATCTTTTTATCCTTCGGGATTGTTGGGTTTCAAATCTCATTTTCAGAAAAGAGCTCGTCGCTCACGTAAAAAACACTTACCCATTCGTGGTCGTACCCACGAACTACATTAGCTCTGATTCCTCTCTCTCGTCCGATTGAGGATATGTAGGCACAAGACAACGATTGTATTGGCGAGCAACCTTCCCCCACAGTTCCCGTCCGAACTACGTTGACTCTGACTTTCCCATTGCACAGAGGGAGTACGTAGGCCTAGGGCATCGAATATGTCCTACCGAGTCCATCTTAGTCACCCCCATCCCCGTTTTCTTTTGTACAGCCATAGATAGTAGAACAGCTCACCCTCCGTTTAGACAACAAGCATGGATCCCATCGAGTACGAGGGATGCGTGGGGTGCTAACACCTTC
Source organism: Lathyrus tuberosus (assembly GCA_022829125.1). Classification (NCBI taxonomy): domain Eukaryota; kingdom Viridiplantae; phylum Streptophyta; class Magnoliopsida; order Fabales; family Fabaceae; genus Lathyrus; species Lathyrus tuberosus. The sequence continues at coordinate 13,936,270 of JALAZF010000048.1, forward strand.
CCCTCGCATAACCGACTCCCGAACCCTGACTATGGTTGCGATGACCATGTCTTTCCCCCTTTCTCTTCACGTTTATGCAGTGTTTCCTTTCCCTCTCTTGGGATAAATACACATTGCTGGCGACTCTGTGTTTTCTGCGCCACTCTTGCATTTGTACCGTTGGATGTGAATCTTTCAGGAGCGACATAAGGCACACGACCCGATCTCTCACACCTCTTTGTATAAGGCACACGATCGTCCATAATCATCGTTCACACCTCTTTGTATAAGGCACACAATGTTATAGCGGATTCCCTCTGGAACCTATTCGTCGCTCACACCCACTAGGGCACACGACATCACAAGAATGCATATCATGATGCTTGGCATACAATGACTCATGGCATTCAAATGCACACATATACACATCCATAATCATGCATATATAATCAAATACCACACAATTCATTTTCTTGCCCTTAGGCCACAAACCATCATCACAACATTTCATCACATGCATTTTCATCATACTACAGCACACAAGTCACACGGTATCCATATCAAAAGCACATTGCATGATACACATCAATTACACACAATTACAACGGTAAAAGTCGACAAAACGACACATTTCCAAATTCCCGACATAATTAAATCGACCAACAATCTCAAAACCATTTTAATAAGAAAGTACATTTTAATAGTTTTCCAACGATACCAAGAATGTTCAAAACGGATAATCGGAACACAAGTTATGGAATCAAAAAGAAATTGAATCGCGAAATGACAACATTCTGCACCCTCGCTGGCCATATGCGTATTGCCCTGAGCCATACACGTATTGCCCAGCCTCATACGCGTACCATTACGCGTTTCAGCAGATGGCCGAGAAAAATGGTTTTCATTACACGTATTGCCCTCAAATGCACCTGCCATACGCGTATTGCCCAACCCAATACGCGTATGGACATGCCTAATACGCGTAACGGCAGCGACAACCCAGAATTTCTGCTGCGAAATTCTATCACTTCCACTCCCAAATCTCACCTAAACACTAGAAAATTACCAATAGATTGCACAACAACATATATCTAACATGTATCAACAATAAGGAACCTGAAAACATGATTTCCGACACAATTTAATCGAATTCTAACAATCTCAACATATTATGGTTTTTGTTCTACATCCAATTTCAATCCAAAAACAACCAAATATATACATACATAATCATACACAAGTATAAGATAATCGAGTTTCGCACCCTTACCCGATTTAATCGTGTTTGAAAAGTCGGTTAATCGATTTCTTAAATCCCAGGTTTTCTCTCTTTTTCTTCTCTTCTTTTCCTTCTTTCTCGTTTTCTTCTTCTCTTTTTCTTTCTCTCTATTTTTCTCTCTTTCTATTTCTAGCTTAAGAAAAAATAAAGTAAAATGACCAAATCACCCCTACACTCAAATATCTCGCAAACGTTCCCAAAACGCGATAAAACATAAATAATGAAAAATAATATATTATCAAATAAAAGTCAAAAATAAAATAATATAATAATAAAAATAATTAAATCGACTCGATTAAATAAATCTAGCAAAAACTGGGGCGTTACAACTCTCCCCCACTTAGAGATTTTCGTCCTCGAAAATATTACCTGAGACGAACAACTCCGAATACGACTCCCGCATCCGACTCTCCAACTCCCAAGTCAAATTGCCCTCACCAGCGCCTCCCCACGCTACTTTCACAAGCGCAATATCCTTGCCTCTTAATCGCTTCAACTCACGATCCAAAATTCTCACTGGTAATGCCTCAATCGTAAGGTTCTCCCTTACCTCAACTTCATCCATCGCGGAAACATTCATGCAACATATCATGCAAATTCGAAAGACTCGGCGGAAATGCCACCCGATAAGCCACAACACCCACTCTCGCGGATATATGGTAAGAACCAATAAACCGAGAAGTAAGCTTCTTCGACTTCAATGCACGACCAACACCCGTCACCGGTGTAACTCTCAAAAATACATGATCGCCCTCTTGAAAATCAAGATCTTTCCTCCTTCGATCATGATAACTCTTTTTCCTACTTTGAGAAGCCTTCATTTTCTCACGAATAAGTTTCACCTTGTTCGTAGTCTGTTGCACTAACTCCGGTCCAACCACCGAACTCTCACCATATTCATGCCAACACAAAGGTGTTCGACATCTCCTTCCATACAACGCTTCAAAAGGTGCCATTCCAATACTCGAATGGAAACTGTTGTTATACGTGAATTTAACCAACGCAAGATAACTATCCCACGCACCACCTTGCTCAAGAACACAAGCCCGTAACAATTCTTCCAACGACTGAATAGTTCTCTCGGTCTGAGCATCCGTCTGCGGATGATAAGCCGAACTCAATCTTAACTTGGAACCCAACGCCTTTTGTAAACTTTCCCAAAATCTGGAAGTAAACCTCGGATCTCGATCTGAAACAATACACAATGGAACACCATGTAATTTCACAATCACACTAATATAAATCTCAGCCAACTTCTCCAAAGAAAAACTAATGTCAATCGGAATGAAATGCGCCGATTTAGTCAGCCTATCCACAATAACCCAAATGGCATTATGTCCCCTCTGTGTATTCGGCAACCCTGTCACAAAATCCATACAAATGTTATCCCATTTCCACTCAGGAATATCCAACGGTTGCAACAATCCACTAGGCTTTTGATGTTCTACCTTAGACTTCTGACACGTCAAACACGCATAAATAAACTGAGCCACATCCCTCTTCAATCCAGACCACCAAAAGATCTTCTTTAAATCCTGATACATCTTATTAGCTCCCGGATGTATACTCAAATTACTCCGGTGTCCCTCCTCCAAAATCATCTTTTTCAAGTCCGAATCATCAGGAATACAAATTCTACCACGGAATCTCAAAACACCCTTATCATCTACTTTAAAGTCACCATTCACACTTTGATCCCCAACCGTCATCAAATCAACAAATTTCACATCCAACTTCTGTTTCTCGCTAACGGTTAACAGAAAATCATTAGTGACCTTTAACATACCAAGCCTCACGCTGTCAGATGTCAATTCACACACCAAACTCAAATCTCTAAATGCTTCCAAAAGTTCCCACTCTTTAACCATCAAAACAGACATATGCAAAGACTTCCGGCTTAATGCATCGGCTACCACATTAGCTTTACCAGGATGGTAATTCAAGCTAAAATAGTAGTCCTTCAAAAATTCCAACCATCTCCGTTGCCTCATATTCAACTCTTTCTGATCAAACAAGTATTTCAAACTTTTATGATCATTAAAGACTTCGAATCTTGCACCATAGAGATAATGCCTCCAAATTTTCAACACAAACACTACAGCCGCTAATTCCAAATCATGAGTAGGTTAATATTTCTCATGAATCCTCAATTGCCTCGAAGCATAAGCCACAAACTTACCTTCTTGTATCAACACTCCACCTAAACCAATCAAAGACGCATCACAATACACCACAAACGGTTCAGTAGGATTCGGTAAGACCAAAATCGGAGCTGTAGTCAATCTTCACTTCAGCTCACTAAAACTTTGCTCACACTGAATATCCCAAATGAACGCTTTACCTTTACAAGTCAACTGGGTCAAAGGAAGTGCTAACTTGGAAAAACCTTCAATGAACCTTCGATAATATCCAGCTAAACCCAAAAAGCTTCTAATTTCAGTAACAGATCTAGGAGCCTCCCATTGTAGAACTGCCTCTACTTTAGATGGATCCACAGCAATACCATTACCTGAAATCACATGCCCAAGAAAACTCACTTCTGACAACCAGAACTCACACTTGGACAACTTGGCAAAAAGTCTCCTTTCCTTCAAAATTTGCAACACAACACGCAAATGTTCCACATGTTCCTCCCGGGACTTAGAATAAATCAAGATGTCATCAATAAACACAACAACAAATCGATCCAAATGCTCATGGAAAATACGATTCATATACTCCATAAACACACCCGGCGCATTAGAAACCCCGAACGGCATCACAGAATATTCGTAATGACCGTATCGTGTCCTAAAAGCCGTCTTCTGAATATCTTCCTCTTTCACTCTAATCTGATGATACCTGACCTCAAATCAATCTTACTAAACACACAAGCACCTACCAACTGGTCCATCAAATCATCAATTCTCAGAAGAGGATACTTATTCTTAATCGTCACCTTATTCAGCTGGCGATAATCAATACACAATCGCATACTTCCATCTTTCTTTTTCACCAATAAAACTGGAGCACCCCAAGGCGATACACTTGGCCTCACAAACCTCTTCTCTAACAATTCATTCAACTGCTTCTTTAACTCAACCAACTCAGATGCCGACATACGATAAGGTGCCATAGACACAGGTCTAGTACCAGGAACTAGATCTATAGAAAACTCCACCTCTCTCTCTGGCGGCACATCTGAAATATCCTCTGGAAACACCTCTGGAAAATCACACACAACTGGAAACACATCAAGTACAACTTGACTATCCACAGTCAACGATGCAAACAACCCGAACAACTGAGCTTCATCCGCCAAAAGTTTCTTCAACTCTTTGGTAGATAAGAAACTCTATTCCTCGTCTTCCTCAAGAGAAGGAAATCTTACCAGCTTATGATAACAATCAATATGAACCCGATTGAACTGCAACCAATTCATACCCAGAACCACATCTAAACCCTCCAACGACAAACACACCAAATCCATCTCAAAATCTTTACCATAAATGGTCAAAGGACAACTTAAACAAACCAAAGAAGTAGTTACTGACCCCATTACTGGAGTATCAATAACCATCTCTCCACCCATCGAAGACAACAAAAGATTCAAACGCTTCACGCACTCAGACGAAATAAACGAATGAGTCGCTCTGGTATCAATAATAGCAACTAAAGGCGTACTATTAATAAAACAAGTACCTCTGATCAGACGGTCTGCACTAGTAGTCTAAGTCCCTTCCAATGCAAATACTTTCCCTCCAGCCTGAGCTTGCTTTGGTTTCGGACACTTTGTACTAATATGACCAGGTTCACCACAGTTGAAACACTTCACCACATTCCTCTTACAATCAGCTGCAACATGTCCTAAACCTCCACAACTGGAACACTTCCTCATATCCTTCCTACATTCAAACTGAAGATGTCCTAAGTCACCACACCTAAAACATCTCGGAGGATTAGACATACCTCCTGTTGCACCCCAAAATTTGCCCTCCTTACTTTATTACTAACTAGCTTATGTTTCATTTCATTTTTTGCATTATCGTGTATGCATATCATTAGCATGGGGTCAAGGTGCTTGAGGCAGTTCAAGAAGGTCCTATCTGGTCTATCACATCATCAAGAGTTCACAAGTGGCAAGGGATCTCAAGTGGATCACTCTCTCCTAACCAGTGCATGAATTAGGGTTTTGAAATTCTTGGGTTTATTGCTCCAATGGGCAAGCTCCTTGGGTTTTTATCATCATCAAATGGCATATATTATCTTTGTTGGAGAGGATACACATCATATTCAGAGGAATTTGGATTTGGAGACTGTGTTATTTCCTCCTAGATTGAGGGTACTAAAACTAGGGTTTGCTATAAAGTCAGTTTATTTCTGATTTTTTGGGCAAGACTTGATTCCATGGCATTCCTTGGGTCCCTAAATACCTAGGGGTGGAAGATTGTCCATCAGCTTGGTTCAGGAGAAGTTCAATTGGCCAATGGATTGAAAATCAGTTGAATTTGGGGAAAAGTCAACAGTGAAAGGAGAAAAGTCAACTGTGAAATTTTGAGGTTCTCTTCAGGGATTTTAAGATCTCATATCCTCATATGGTCTCCAGGGGTCAAGTTTCATACATATTTGTCAGGAATCAGGAGTTGGTGCAAAGTTTCTAAATTTGGAAGGTGACCTATAATGAAAAGTTTCCTTTTTGGGCAAGTTCCTGCACTGCATTCAACTTGAATTTTCAACAGTAAGAAAGCTTCAAATGAATTTATCTCCAACATGAAAGTTGAAGATCTTTTTCTCCTCTTTCCATCAAGTACTAGTGGGTCTCCATATCATTTGTGAAACTCCAGTTATGATCAAAAGAAGGCAAAGTGGTTTTTATGGTTTCTCATGATCCCATTTTCACAACTTTGGGCATAATGACCTATAATCAATTCCATTGCTTCATGCCACATTCCCATATTAAAAGACATTCCTTGAGGATTATTTTGGGCCCAAGAATGAAGCAATTCCATGGTTTATTCTTCATTTATTCTCCATTGTTCAAAAATGCCAAATTATTCAAAAGTCATGAATCACTTGTTTTCAAGGCCCAATTTAAATATGGTGTGATTAGCAATCCAAATGAAGGTGATCCATCTTGGAATTTTTAAGAGAACATGCAAGGAGAAAGGTGTAATTCACATAATGCAAAATTCCAAAGTAATTCAAAAACTCATGAAACAATTACCCAAGCCCAATTCATATTCAGAGGCAAACCCTAGTCTTTATAAACCCACCCATGCACTGGTTAGGGTTAGTTACACGTGATAGTTTGGAGAACAACAACTTGTACCCTAAAGCTTTCTTTCCTTGGATCTCACGAATTACAAAGAGTTTCTTCAAAGTTCTTCCACAAAACTTCTCTTGGAGATCTCAAGAACACAACTCAACCACCATTTGCAGCCAAAAGCAAGGATTGGAGTTGTGCCATCTCAGGTTGATGAATTTTTCGTGCTCCTAAAACCCTCTTTTTTTATGTCCATATTGATGTGTGATGATTGCTGATCATGCTGATGTATTTGGTTTTGAATTTGGACGTGTGGTTTGCTTGGAATGTTGATTTAAAGTTTTGAACCCTAAGCATATTTCCTTCGATTCTCTTTATCCATGCGACGTTTGTGTTTTTTGATTGAATATTTGAATTCCTGACGATTTTCTGGGTCGGATAGTGTACCCCCTTGCGTTTTTTGGTGTTGTTTTGATCGCAGGTGGCCGGAGAAGGTGGCAGAGCCCTAGCTCCGACGGTGGTGGCCGGCGAACCAGTCCGGCGAGGGCTTGGGTGAGGAAGACGACACCACAACCGTCCGATCCATGAATCCAACGGTTCAGATTGTGCCATGTGCTTTTTGTTTTATTTTTTTTCTGATTTTTATTTTGTAATCTCATGTTTATTCACCCACGAGTATTACCATGCTCCTCCAGTCATTTTTTTTATTCTGTTTACTTTTTATTCTTGTTGACCAAACATGGGCCGTTTGATGAATCATGCGAACAGCAAGCAGCCAACGCATTAAAAGGGTCACGCGCATGGCACATGGCATGCCCACGGTAGCTTCCTCCATTTTTTGTTTTTTTTTCTGATCAATCAGTGGGCTGGGTTGCTATACGCACCCCCCCACTCGCCAGCCCAATCTCATTTTCTACTTCATTTTTTTACTAACGCACCCCCCATACTATTTTCTATTTTATTTTTATTTTTATTTAATTCATAATAATTTCATTTTTTATTTTAAAAAATATATCCTTGCATTTAAAAATTACCAAAAAATTGATGCATCATTTTCATCATTTTAATGAAATTTTACAAATTTTATTTTTTATTTTTATTTTATTTTTATCATTTAAATTAATTGTTTAATTCAATTTCTTTTTAGCATTACACATCTCATGCATACATAAATTTCTTTATTTTAATTCTCCTCATCCATAAAATATTTTTGACCCGTTCTTTTTGCATTTGTTCATTGACATCCTAAATTGCATAAAAATATTTTTCTTTCATTTTTAAATTGATTTCATATTGCATTTATGTCCTTCCCTTTGGCACACTGAGCCCTAATTCCCACCTGAACTCTGCCTAATTATTTGAATGACTAATATCTTGATTTTTTGCAGGGACTTTTGATATGTTGTTTGCCTCTGGTTGAGGAACCTTAATGTTTAATTTGGGAATTTTAGGAGTCACTTTTCTAATTATCTGATTTGTTTTCACTTGAGATTTTCTTGCAGGCGCATCTTTGACCTTGTATGATTATCTGTTTGAAAGGGCACTTGTGCCATTTGCTTTGGGGCTGTTTCTTTGATTCATGTTTGGATGATAATCATTGTTGGTTGCCATTGTTTGATTTTCATTCACCTCATCTCTCTTACTTATGTCTATTCTGTACTAATCTTTTATGCAAGGTCTAAGGTAAGTTCTTTAAGGGTGTGGATAAGCATCCATATTCACCTTTACTATTCTCTCCTTCTCTCATCTCTTTCCTTTAGGATTTAGGTTATCGTCAAACCTCACTAACCATAGGTCACCCATGCATGATAACTTTAGGACTCATAGTCCCCCTTTAGAGTTACCCTGGTGTCTTCTCTCTTCTCATCTCAAATTTCTTTAAAACACTTAATAAGAATAAGGTGTATTGCGCACGAGCCTTAAGTATGGGGAATGAGAAATGAGGGGCTTCCTCTCATATTTCTAGAGTGCTTAGCGAGCGTCCTGTCTTGGGACGATGCGTTAAGTATTCGCCCCTGTGCCCTAGACTTTGGTGTAATGCAAGTTATAAACTAACTTAAGTCACTTCTGTCCTAAAAAATACAAACCAACTTCAAACTTTTTTGTCCTTCGGGATTATCAAACTAAAGGCTATTTTCAAAAAGGGCACGTTACCTTCCATCTGAGTTGTAAACAGGCATCGACCCTAACTGCCGGACGCGAACTTAACGTCGCTCATAAAAAACACAAAAAGAACTTGGTCCGAACTACGTTGACTCTGAATTCCCCATTGCACAAGGGGGGTATGTAGGCCTAGGGCGTCGACGTCCTACCGAGTCTGTCTTAATTTTTTCCTCCCCCGTTTAGTACAGCCCTAGATGATAGATTAACTTACCCTTAGAGTAGACAACAAGTGTGGATCCCATCGAGTACGATGGACGCGTGGGGTGCTAACACCTTTCCCTCGCGTAATCGACTCCCGAACCCAGGTTATGGTTGCGATGACCATTCCTTTCCCTCTTCCTTAGGTTTATGCGGTGTTCCCTTTCCCTCTCTTGGGATAAATTTACACGGCTGGCGACTCTGTTTTTCCGCGCCACTCTCGCGTTTGTACCTGGATGAAAATCCTGGGAGCGACAGCTGGCGACTCTGCTGGGGACTCTGGTTGGCCTATGCTGGTCCATCCCTAAGCGAGTCAATCCTAACGCTTGCTTGTCTCTTTGGGTGTTTTGTGTTTATTTTACTTTATGTGTTGTATTTTATCTTATTTTTACCGCATTTTCCGCATTTCATTTTTTATTACTGTCATGCTGTTGTGCTGTGCTGGCTGTCTTTGTTTTGCAGGTTGGGTGGGTCTGAGAGATAAGCCCAATACCAAGGCTTGAGAATACCCTAGGACTAGAGTGGAAAGTAGTGGGACCTACGTGCCCGCTTGGTACGTTTGTGTGTTCACGAAATTCACAACCAGACGAGGCTATCTTGGGATGCATTCTAACGTGTGTGTCTTGCGCATGTTGGGGTGTTGATCTAGAGAGCTGTCGACTCTGGTGACCGATCATCGAAGACCTTAGTGGAAACATCCCTCTTTAGTGGTGACAGTGGCAGACCACATCCTGTGGCAAACCCATTCGCACCCGAGGGCCCGCTTTGGAACTCGCATAGGATGGCCCCTACGTTTTGAAGAGAATCAGTGGAGGCACTCCTCGATTGACTTTAGTACTGTACCCCGAGGGATGAATGTACTATTATTTCTCGACCTCAGTGCCAAAGCTGAGGACCTTTCGCTTTAGAGAATCAGTTGAGGCCTCCTCGATTGATGATGATGCCAAATCAGAAATGGTGAACGTATCATCATTTCTCGACCTGAGAGCCCGGGATACTGAACATCCTAGTACCCACATGTGAGAGGGGATGGGTGTTTGCAGGTTTGCAGGTAACCGAAACCTTCAACCTACCCTGTTTTTCTGGATTTCTCATCAATGTCTGATTATTTGGGTCTTGGTTATCTTAGTGGTTCAGAATTCTGGTTTTCTGGGTTATGGTTCTCGTTCAGTTAACAGCAGCACATCCAGCAGTGTGCCTTGACCCCATGTGTGCATTTGCATCATCATTTTGCATCCTAACATGTTTATTCATTTGCAGGGTTGCATCCTAACCTTGATTCTGGTTTCTGAAGACTATCGAGGATGAGTACTGAGAAGAAAAATAATATCATAGGATACAAGTTCCCGTCACTTATTCTGGATCATGTTCACAAGGTTGTTTCTATGGCAGAACCTGGGGAATTGGCACTTGTGGACTTTTATGACATGCCTAGTTCTCTTTCTCTCTATTGTATTAGGATCACCACCAGGCTTGTTGGCTGGGATCCATGATTATTGTGTTCAGACTTATTATCTCGAGCTGTGATCGTTGACATCTGGTTTTCCTATGGTCTTCTTAATATATGAGCAGAGGTTCCATTATATCTTGTTATTAAACTGGAATCAAGGGGTGGATCGCCCAACGAATCTTCAAACATGTCCATTTGCATTTGCATATTCATAATCATTTTGCATAATCATTTTGCATAACAGGTGTTTATCTCCGGTATTCTTATCTTGTTCCAACATCTCAGGCCGTGCAAGAGTTGATCATGGAGCAAGTTCAAGCTGAGTTAAGGGAAATGCGAAGCCAGATGGGGCAATTTGGGGAAGACATGCTCCGGGAGCAGAAGATGCTGAGGGAGGAGATAAATCAGATGAAGACTTAGATGGGTTTAATCACGGAGATTCTGAAAATAGTGTTGAAGAAGGAAGACAGTCCTGTGCCCGCTTCCACAACAGAGGTCCTTACTCTTCCCATCTCTTTGGGGTCTCCTCTAGACCATGGATTTCCTCGGGGATCCTCTCCACCGTCAGAGCTTTTTCATCAACAACCGTTTCTTGAGGGTCTTAATCCAGAAGAGCTTGATAAGAAGTTTGATCAGATTCTGATACCATACGCTCAGTTACTTCAGCACTTGCTCAAGTTTCAGCTAATTGAGTTGATTGCTGCAGGACCTCCACGCACCAAGTTTCGTATGGGTTCCAATGTCCACGATAGGTGTGAATTCCATTCAGGGGCACCTGGTCATAATGTTGAAGATTGTAAGATGCTCAAGTACAAAGTCCAAGAGCTCATTGATTCAGGGGCAATCAAGTTTACATCAGTTGGCACTGGTAAACAAAGTGATGTTACTCCCAGTGGTGCAAAGGGACTGAAGACTCCCTCTTTTGCCAAAGGATCCACCTCGCGTCAGGGACCTCTTCCACAACCCTTGTTTGTGCCTCAGCCGAGTACAAAAAGGAAAGTGCAGGGCCAGACGAGGCGCCCAAATCAGCACCGACAGCAGAATTATCAGCAACAGGGGCAACTGAGACCAAGAAGGCCCAATAGGATATTTGATCCTATTCCTATCCCTTGTAGTCGGTTGTTTGCTTGCCTGCTCGAGAACTCTCTGATTCAAACGAGGAGTACCGCGCCGGTACCGTACCCTATTCCTCCGGATTATGACATGACTGCTAGGTGCGAGTTCCATTCGGGAACGTTTGGGCACACAATTGATGAGTGTAATGTGTTCAAGCACAAGGTGCAAGACCTGGTAGACTCAGATATCATCGTATTCACTGAAGATGATATGTACGTCAATGGAAGCCTCCTTCCTCAAATGAACACACAGTCTGCAAGTACGTCCAGGCAGAATTAAGCTTCCTCAGCAATGGCAATCTTCAGCTTCTTTACTGCATTTTCATTTGTAGTTTTTTTTCATTTCTTGTTAAAGCATCGTATGCATGTAAGACTTGTTTGTTTTTTAATGATGATATTAATGCAATGAGTATGTTTTTCTTGAAGTAATCCATTCGTGTTCACTCTTAAATGTTTTTATGCACTGCAATACCAATTTTCTTGTTTAGAACTCTCGAGGGAGGATGATGAGACGAAAACGCAGAATCTCTGGTCGTATGTTCAAGGATAAAACCCTGTTGAGGATGTACAAGCATTGTTTCAAACCCCTAAACACTGGAGATATAAGGGAGATAGACCCTCGTTAACCCCTTTGAGCCTTGAAGTAGGAGTTTCTTTCGTACGAAAAAACCCTCATACTTAACCCAGGGGCAGGGTAGGCGTCAGTTAGTTTGACCGAGCGTTCAAATTTCAAGGAGAGTGTGCAACCACAATGGTTATCCTTCAACAACTAAGGAGTGAGGCAGTCACAACTCTGTCAGGCAAGTAAGACAACCAGTGTCACACGTTTTGCTCACAAAAAGGGGAATAAATAAAGAAAAAAGTCCGCTAAGTCAAAACGACTTAGGCAAAAGTTAGGGCATGGACTTCAAAATCGAAAAAAAAACTCAAAAGAGTCAGTCCAGGCAAAAATTAGGGATCAAAAAAGCAAAAGAAAGAAAAAGCGAAAATTATTACAAGAGGAAATCCTCGATAAGAACAAACTCGTGTGATCACAGGCACAAAAGATAAAAAGGGGTGATTGTCATTCCAAAACCTCTATAGGTGTCAAACCATTAGTTGCATGGGTTCCTTGAAGATCATAAACCTGTTGGGAGATGAGCGTTTGGGTCAGATTAACTGAACATAGGACTGGAGAATATCACAGAGAGTGGGTGGGCACCGATAAATTTTGAGCCATAAATCCTTTTTTCTGAAACCGTGAACCAGACCACGTTACAACCCTTAAAAGTCCTAATTGAAACAGGGTTTATTCCGAAAACGTACTTCAACAGGACAGCGTTCCTGACTCCTATGAGTTATGCTAATAAGATTTGTTGGTATTGCATGTGCGCATTGTTTTACCATTCAAAAATCAAGGTCGCATCCCAGCAAGTGATTCGTTCACAAGGCTTTGCGACACATTTTCATAAAAAACTTCAAGGTTAACATGAATGTTGCATTAGGATTATCATTCTCATAGATAACTTGTTCTGTTTGCATACATGTGCCTAAACATCAATGGCAACTTACACAGTGAACGTCAGTCAAGAAGCTTGATCCTGCCAAGTTGGGATACTTGAAAATTCTGAAGGACAAATCATATCAAATGGCGGACTGCCAAGAGACTCAGTGTAGAGTGGGCTCTCCTCAGTAAGTCGTAGCCAATCTGGGGCAGTCACGTCGAGAAAACTCTCCAAAATTTAGTTATTCTGGGGCATTCATTCTAGGATCAGGGGCAAAGTCACTTCAAAGCCCATAGTGGGGCAGGCCACCTCTAGAGCATGGGAGATCGTCCACTCCTGAAGATGATTAATAGAAAACACCTCCTCAAGATTCAAGACACTAAAGCAGAGTATTTTCGAGTCATTACAATCCCTTGCGAGGTAATGTACTTCATGGATTACGAAGACTGGGGCAGGTATGTCGAGACATGATAAATCTCTCCAAGAGTTTGAAGACCCTGGGGCAGTGCGAACGCCCGATCTTCTATAAAATCCTTTTGAGATAAGGTCTTCCATTAGACCTGGCGGTCTGGGGCAAGTGAAAAGTTCAAAGAGCCGCTTATGACCATAAAGACAAGTCAGGTTGCAGAGCAACAGATTGTACATCCCCAGCAGTTGGCTCTCCCCAGCATTGAGATTGCTCCTTCCCCAGCAGGACAAACTTTCCTCAGCAGAGTAGACTTCCCCGGCAGGAAACTCAGAAAAGTATTTTCTCTGGATCAAGACGTCATCTCCCCACAGAATCATGGTGCCCACTGCCCCAGCCAGTCAGGAAGTGTACTTTCACCGACAACGTTATGTTCTAATCCCCAGCAAGCTGGGAGTAAAGTCACTCTCCCCATCAGCAGGCTAAGTTCAGCAGTATCCCCAAGCAGGATTGTATTATGGATTGTTTTCCCCAAGCATGATGGTATTATGGGCTGGCATCCCCAGCAGGTCCTAAGCCCATATGTTATTGGCAACCCTCAGTAACAGACTTCCGATTCTGTTATTTTCGTTCATTCTCAACTCCCCCAACAGAGGAAAAATCTCAGGTTTTGGATGTTACCTTCAGTAAAAGACAGGTGTGGCCCCCGGTAGTTCTTTCGGGATTTCATCCCCAGCAGAAGTTGTTGATCCGAAGAGTCGATCAGTATGACCCTTCTCAGCAGAGTTCCTGGATTCAGAGGACAATTTATTTTTGTCATCCCCAGCTGAATTGGTCTTTTCTCTCCGACATTTATTTTGTTGGAGGGACCCTTTTTGCATGTCATAAGCATTTGCATTGTATCCTCAAACACATAGCATTTCCATTTCGTATGAAGCATTACGCCACTATTCAAACATTTGCATTCGAAGCATAAGACAGGTTTGGTACTTTCTTTGCCAGTTCTCTTTCCCAGCAGAGATGGCATAACTCAGGAGATTTTGGAGGGATGTATTCCTCATACTTGTGCTCCCCGGCAGAGTCTTTTATTTAGACTTCTCCTTTCCCCAGCGGAGTCATCTTATCTATGGATCATGGGCCCGTTAGAAGTTTGTCTGGCCTTTCTCTTTTGTGAGATCCCGTTCTTGCTTGACCAGAAGTTTGTTTCGCGTTATCCCCAGTGAAGTCGCCATTTATTTTGCTAGTTTCTCTTTATCAGCAAAGATAGCAATCTTTTGGAGATTTTCTTTCGTCAGTTTCCCTTTATCAGCAGGGATGGCATTTATTTTGCTAGTTTCTCTTTATCAGCAGAGATAGCAAGCTTTTGAAGATTTTCTTTCGTCAGTTTCCCTTTATCAGCAGGGATGGCATTTATTTTGCTAGTTTCTCTTTATCAGCAGAGATAGCAATCTTCTCTTTCGTCAGTTTCCCTTTATCAGCAGGGATGGCATTTATTTTGCTAGTTTCTCTTTATCAGCAGGGATAGCAATCTTTTGGAGATTTCGTTCGTCAGTTTCCCTTTATCAGCAGGGATGGCATTTATTTTGCTAGTTTCTCTTTATCAGCAGAGATAGCGATCTTTTGAAGATTTTCTTTCGTCAGTTTCCCTTTATCAGCATGGATGGCATTTAGTTTGCTAGTTTCTCTTTATCAGCAGAGATAGCAATCTTTTGAAGATTTTCTTTCGTCAGTTTCCCTTTATCAGCAGGGATGGCATTTATTTTGCTAGTTTCTCTTTATCAGCAGAGATAGCGAGCTTTTGGATACTTCTTTTCGTCAGTTTCCCTTTATCAGCAGGGATGGCATTTATTTTGCTAAATCTCTTTATCAGCAGAGATGGCAATCTATGGAAGATTTTCTCTCGTCAGTTTCCCTTTATCAGCAGGGATGGCATTTGTTCTGCTAGTTTCCCTTTATCAGTAGGGATGGCATCAGTTTGCTAGCTTCTCTTTATCAGCAGAGATAGCGATCTTTTGGATAGTTCTTCGTCAGTTTCCCTTTATCAGCAGGGATGGCATTTATTTTGCTAGTTTCCCTTTATCAGCAGGGATGGCATCAGTTTGCTAGTTTCTCTTTATTAGCAGAGATAGCGATCTTTTGGATAATTCTTCGTCAGTTTCCCTTTATCAGCAGGGATGGCATTTATTTTGCTAGTTTCCCTTTATCAGCAGGGATGGCATCAGTTTGCTAGTTTCTCTTTATCAGCAGAGATAGCGATCTTTTGGATAATTCTTCGTCAGTTTCCCTTTATCAGCAGGGATGGCATTTATTTTGCTAGTTTCTCTTTATCAGCAGAGATAGCAAGCTTTTGGAGATTTTCTTTCGTCAGTTTCCCTTTATCAGCAGGGATGGCATTTATTTTACTAGTTTCTCTTTATCAGCAGGGATAGCAATCTTTTGGAGATTTCTTTCGTCAGTTTCCCTTTATCAGCAGGGATGGCATTTGTTTTGCTAAGTTTCTCTTTATCAGCAGAGATAGCAAGCTTTGAAGATTTTCTTTCGTCAGTTTCCCTTTATCAGCAGGGATGGCATTTGTTTTGCTAGTTTCTCTTTATCAGCAGAGATAGCAAGCTTTGAAGATTTTCTTTCGTCAGTTTCCCTTTATCAGCAGGGATGGCATTTGTTTTGCTAGTTTCTCTTTATCAGCAGAGATAGCAAGCTTTGAAGATTTTCTTTCGTCAGTTTCCCTTTATCAGCAGGGATGGCATTTATTTTGCTAGTTTCCCTTTATCAGCAGGGATGGCATCAGTTTGCTAGTTTCTCTTTATCAGCAGAGATAGTGATCCTTTGGATAGTTCTTCGTCAATTTCCCTTTATCAGTAGGGATGGCATATTTCGAGATTCCTTTGTCAATTCTCTTTATCAGCAGAGATGACTTTATACCCAGCGTAGCTAGCACTCGTCTGCGTTGCGACAGTACAGCGTTTATGGCTAATTCTCCAGCGGAGGATTGCAAATTTCCGGGTTCTTTGGTATTCAATCTCCGTGCATCCCGAATGTCTAAGAGCCGCCGCTATCATACCTTCAGGACCAAGTTGATTGAATAAGGGCAGCTGTTGCACCCCAAAATTTGCCCTCCTTACTTTATTACTAACTAGCTTATGTTTCATTTCATTTTTTGCATTATCATGTATGCATATCATTAGCATGGGGTCAAGGTGCTTGAGGCAGTTCAAGAAGGTCCTATCTGGTCTATCACATCATCAAGAGTTCACAAGTGGCAAGGGATCTCAAGTGGATCACTCTCTCCTAACCAGTGCATGAATTAGGGTTTTGAAATTCTTGGGTTTATTACTCCAATGGGCAAGCTCCTTGGGTTTTTATCATCATCAAATGGCATATCTTATCTTTGTTGGAGAGGATACACATCATATTCAGAGGAATTTGGATTTGGAAACTGTGTTATTTCCTCCTAGACTGAGGGTACTAAAACTAGGGTTTGCTATAAAGTCAGTTTATTTCTGATTTTTTGGGCAAGACTTGATTCCATGGCATTCCTTGGGTCCCTAAATACCTAGGGGTGGAAGATTGTCCATCAGCTTGGTTCAGGAGAAGTTCAATTGGCCAATGGATTGAAAATCAGTTGAATTTGGGGAAAAGTCAACAGTGAAAGGAGAAAAGTCAACTGTGAAATTTTGAGGTTCTCTTCAGGGATTTTAAGATCTCATATCCTCATATGGTCTCCAGGGGTCAAGTTTCATACATATTTGTCAGGAATCAGGAGTTGGTGCAAAGTTTCTAAATTTGGAAGGTGACCTATAATGAAAAGTTTCCTTTTTGGGCAAGTTCCTGCACTGCATTCAACTTGAATTTTCATCAGTAAGAAAGCTTCAAATGAATTTTTCTCCAACATGAAAGTTGAAGATCTTTTTCTCCTCTTTCCAACAACCTAGTAGGTCTCCATATCATTTGTGAAACTCCAGTTATGATCAAAAGAAGGCAAAGTGGTTTTTAGGGTTTCTCATGATCCCATTTTCACAACTTTGGGCATAATGACCTATAATCAATTCCATTGCTTCATGCCACATTCCCATATTAAAAGACATTCCTTGAGGATTATTTTGGGCCCAAGAATGAAGCAATTCCATGGTTTATTCTTCATTTATTCTCCATTGTTTAAAAATGCCAAATTATTCAAAAGTCATGAATCACTTGTTTTCAAGGCCCAATTTAAATATGGTGTGATTAGCAATCCAAATGAAGGTGATCCATCTTGGAATTTTTAAGAGAACATGCAAGGAGAAAGGTGTAATTCACATAATGCAAAATTCCAAAGTAATTCAAAAACTCATGAAACAAACAATTACCCAAGCCCAATTCATATTCAGAGGCAAACCCTAGTCTTTATAAACCCACCCATGCACTGGTTAGGGTTAGTTACACGTGATAGTTTGGAGAACAACAACTTGTACCCTAAAGCTTTCTTTCCTTGGATCTCACGAATTACAAAGAGTTTCTTCAAAGTTCTTCCACAAAACTTCTCTTAGAGATCTCTAGAACACAACTCAACCACCATTTGCAGCCAAAAGCAAGGATTGGAGCTGTGCCATCTCAGGTTGATGAATTTTTCGTGCTCCTAAAACCCTCTTTTTTTATGTCCATATTGATGTGTGATGATTGCTGATCATGCTGATGTATTTGGTTTTGAATTTGGACGTGTGGTTTGCTTGGAATGTTGATTTAAAGTTTTGAACCCTAAGCATATTTCCTTCGATTCTCTTTATCCATGCGTCGTTTGTGTTTTTTGATTGAATATTTGAATTCCTGACGATTTTCTGGGTCGGATAGTGTACCCCCTTGCGTTTTTTGGTGTTGTTTTGATCGCAGGTGGCCGGAGAAGGTGGCGGAGCCCTAGCTCCGGCGGGTGGTGGCCGGCGAACCAGTCCGGCGAGGGCTTGGGTGAGGAAGACGACACCACAACCGTCCGATCCATGAATCCAACGGTTCAGATTGCGCCATGTGCTTTTTGTTTAATTTTTTTTCTGATTTTTATTTTGTAATCTCATGTTTATTCACCCACGAGTATTACCATGCTCCTCCAATCATTTTTTTTATTCTGTTTACTTTTTATTCTTGTTGACCAAACATGGGTCGTTTGATGAATCATGCGAACAGCAAGCAGCCAACGCATTAAAAGGGTCACGCGCATGGCACATGGCATGCCCACGGTAGCTTCCTCCATTTTTTGTTTTTTTTTCTGATCAATCAGTGGGCTGGGTTGCTATACGCACCCCCCCACTCGCCAGCCCAATCTCATTTTCTACTTCATTTTTTTACTAACGCACCCCCCATACTATTTTCTATTTTATTTTTATTTTTATTTAATTCATAATAATTTCATTTTTTATTTTAAAAAATATATCCTTGCATTTAAAAATTACCAAAAAATTGATGCATCATTTTCATCATTTTAATGAAATTTTACAAATTTTATTTTTTATTTTTATTTTATTTTTATCATTTAAATTAATTGTTTAATTCAATTTCTTTTTAGCATTACACATCTCATGCATACATAAATTTCTTTATTTTAATTCTCCTCATCCATAAAATATTTTTGACTCGTTCTTTTTGCATTTGTTCATTGACATCCTAAATTGCATAAAAATATTTTTCTTTAATTTTTAAATTTATTTCATATTACATTTAGGTCCTTCCCTTTGGCACACTGAGCCCTAATTCCCACCTGAACTCTGCCTAATTATTTGAATGACTAATATCTTGATTTTTTGCAGGGACTTTTGATATGTTGTTTGCCTCTGGTTGAGGAACCTTAATTTTTAATTTGAGAATTTTAGGAGTCATTTTTCTAATTATCTGATTTGTTTTCACTTGAGATTTCCTTGCAGGCGCATCTTTGACCTTGTATGATTATCTGTTTGAAAGGGCACTTGTGCCATTTTCTTTGGGGCTGTTTCTTTGTTTCTTTGATTCATGTTTGGATGATAATCATTGTTGGTTGCCATTGTTTGATTTTCATTCACCTCATCTCTCTTACTTATGTCTATTCTGTACTAATCTTTTATGCAGGGTCTAAGGTAAGTTCTTTAAGGGTGTGGATAAGCATCCATATTCACCTTTACTATTCTCTCCTTCTCTCACCTCTTTCCTTTAGGATTTAGGTTATCGTCAAACCTCACTAACCGTAGGTCACCCATGCATGATAACTTTAGGACTCATAGTCCCCCTTTAGAGTTACCCTGGTGTCTTCTCTATTCTCATCTCAAATTTATTTAAAACACTTAATAAGAATAAGGTGTATTGCGCACGAGCCTTAAGTATGGGGAATGAGAAATGAGGGGCTTCCTCTCATCTTTCTAGAGTGCTTAGCGAGCGTCCTGTCTTGGGACGATGCGTTAAGTATTCGCCCCTGTGCCCTAGACTTTGGTGTAATGCAAGTTATAAACTAACTTAAGTCACTTCTGTCCTAAAAAATACAAACCAACTTCAAACCTTTTTGTCCTTCGAGATTATCAAACTAAAGGCTATTTTCAAAAAGGGCACGTTACCTTCCGTCTGAGTTGCAAACAGGCATCGACCCTAACTGCCGGACGCGAACTTAACGTCGCTCATAAAAAACACAAAAAGAACTTGGTCCGAACTACGTTGACTCTGAATTCCCCATTGCACAAGGGGGGTACGTAGGCCTAGGGCGTCGACGTCCTACCGAGTCTGTCTTAGTTTTTTCCTCCCCCGTTTAGTACAGCCCTAGATGATAGTATAACTTACCCTTAGAGTAGACAACAAGCGTGGATCCCATCGAGTATAATGGACGCGTGAGGTGCTAGCACCTTCCCCTCGCATAACCGACTCCCGAACCCAGGTTATGGTTGCGATGACCATTCCTTTCCCTCTTCCTCAGGTTTATGCGGTGTTCCCTTTCCCTCTCTTGGGATAAATTTACATGGCTGGCGACTCTGTTTTTCCGCGCCACTCTCGCGTTTGTACCTGGATGAAAATCCTGGGAGCGACACCTCCCCCACTTGGCCTTTTCTCAAAATTACCCCTTTGATTACCCTTGTCAGCTGGTGTCACATAAGGACCACCACGAAATGGTTGCTTCCCTTTCCTTTCGTTCACACTTTTATAATGAGTAGAACGAGCTTTTCTATCCTCCTCATAAATTCTACAACAATCCACCAAGTCTGCAAACCTTCTAATCCTTTGATAACCGATTGCCTGCTTGATCTCAGGACGCAATCTGTTCTCAAACTTCACACACTTGGAAAACTCTGCAGTTGCTTCAGCATAATGTGGATAAAACTGAACAAGCTCCACAAATCTAGCAATGTAATCAACAACAGACATATTACCTTGTTTCAATTCCAAGAACTCAATTTCTTTCTTTCCTCTAACATCTTTAGGAAAATACTTCCTCAAAAACTCCCTGCTAAACAAAGCCCAAGTGACCTCTTCACCTGTAGCTTCCCAAACATGACGCGCACTAACCCACCAATCATCAGCCTCCTCCTGCAACATGTGAGTACCCAGTCTCACCTTATGTTCCTCAGCGCAGTCCATCACTCTAAAGATTCTTTCAATCTCCTTAAGCCAAATCTGTGCACCATCAGGATCATGTCTCCCTTTGAAGACAGGCGGTTTGTTCTTCCTGAACTCATCATTCCCACCAACATTAGGTGCACCCTACACAGCCCGAGCCATAGCTTGCATAACAGCAGCCAAAGCAGCATCATTCCTACCAGCCATATTCCATTACATTCCAATAACAGCAACTATGGTTAAACAAACAACTCACCCAAACACAACGACCAACAAGGACTGACACAAACTGACACGGACTGGCTCTGATACCACTTAATGCAACACCCCCAATCTATACCCCCAATTAGATAAAACGATAAAAAATTAATCAGAGTATAATTAAAACATTTATGGCATAGACGGAGGCGTCACATCAATTGAGACAAAACACAATAAACCTGCTCATAAAGATATGCAACAATCAGGTAGCAAATAACAGAGGAACTTAGTTCCTACTACCCACAATTCAGATACAGAATAAAAGCGGAAAATCTGCAACTGAAACCTCATATATATATCACATAAAAAGTTTGTCTGTCATACACAGAGTCGTACATGTACAATCCAAACGATATATATACATATACACATAAATCACAAACGATCTCCCCGACTACCCGGTGCTACATATCAGAGCCGACCGACAAAAAAAATGAAGACCTAAGCTTCACAAAAAGACCTCCAGCATCTAATCTGCAATGTCTCATAGAGTATTCAAAACAGTAGAAGGGTGAGAAACACAATCATAATATAATTGCATACAATTATATAATAACACAAAAATACACATGTAAAATATTCTCACCACAACTTACACCAAAATTCAAACACAAAACAACACAATGCATATCTCATATATCCATCACCAAGGCATATCAATCATGCTCAATGCATTTATCACTAACATATATATATATATATATATATATATATATATATGTATCTCAACTCATCAATTCCATTCACAATTCCACACAAAATCAATCCATTCATGATTTATGCAAATGCACAGAGACCGACACAACGACTCTATGCAATGCAATGCGGTACCATCCATCCGTCAATCTCATCACTAGTTCACTCAGGAACGATTGGAACCATCGCTTGTTACTTAATGTAACTCCCCGTCGGGCAAACGATGTTCCCCGTCGCTCACACCTCTTTGTATAAGGCACACGGCGTTTATGGATCACTCACACCTCTTTGTATAAGGCACACGACCCGATCGCTCACACCTCTTTGTATAAGGCACACGATCGTCCATAACCATCGCTCACACCTCTTTGTATAAGGCACACAATGTTATAGCGGATTCCCTCTGGAACCTATTCGTCGCTCACACCCACTAGGGCACACGACATCACAAGAATGCATATCATGATGCTTGGCATACAATGACTCATGAAATTCAAATGCACACATATACACATCCATAATCATGCTTATATAATCAAATACCACACAATGCATTTTCTTGCCCTTAGGCCACAAACCACCATCACAACATTTCATCACATGCATTTTCATCATACTACAACACACAAGTTACACGGTATCCATATCAAAAGCACATTGCATGATACACATCAATTACACACAATTACAACGGTAAAAGTCGACAAAATGACACATTTCCAAATTCCCGACATAATTAAATCGACCAACAATCTCAAAACCATTTTAATAAGAAAGTACATTTTAATAGTTTTCCAACGATACCAAGAATGTTCAAAACGGATAATCGGAACACAAGTTATGGAATCAAAAGAAATTGAATCGCGAAATGACAACATTCTGCACCCTCGCTGGCCATATGCATATTGCCCTGAGCCATACGCGTATTGCCCAGCCTCATACGCGTACCATTACGCGTTTCAGTAGATGGCCGAGAAAAATGGTTTTCATTACGCGTATTGCCCTCAAATGCACCTGCCATACGCGTATTGCCCAACCCAATACGCGTATGGACATGCCTGATACGCGTAACGGCAGCGACAACCCATAATTTTTCTGCAGAATTTCTGCTGCGAAATTCTACCACTTCCACTCCCAAATCTCACCTAAACACTAGAAAATTACCAATAGATTGCACAACAACATATATCTAACATGTATCAACAATAAGGAACCTGAAAACATGATTTCTGACACAATTTAATCGAATTCTAACAATCTCAACATATTATGGTTTTTGTTCTACATCCAATTTCAATCCAAAAACAACCAAATACATACATACATAATCATACACAAGTATAAGATAATCGAGTTTCGCACCCTTACCCGATTTAATCGTGTTTGAAAAGTTGGTTGATCGATTTCTTAAATCCCAAGTTTTCTCTCTTTTTCTTATCTTCTTTTCCTTCTTTCTCTTTTTCTTCTTCTCTTTTTCTTTCTCTCTATTTTTCTCTCTATCTATTTCTAACTTAAGAAAAAATAAAGTAAAATAACCAAATCACCCCTACACTCAAATATCTCGCAAATGTTCCCAAAACGCGATAAAACATAACAACAATGAAAAATAATATATTATCAAATAAAAGTCAAAAATAAAATAATATAATAATAAAAATAATTAAATCGACTCTAGCAAAAACTGGGGCGTTACAGATATCACCAAGAATGTTGTCAATTAGATGGTCTTTTGAAGACTTCCAAGCTGGAGGAAGTTCATCTTTATCAGCATGATGAACATCCTCACTTTTCACTGGTTGGTGATCCTTTTCCTCCTCAATACGCACTGCTTCAGGCTGATCAATTCCTTTATCAGTGTCCTTGAGTATGTCTTCAGTAGGTACACCTGCACCATGAAAAGAACTACCTTCTCCGACATTTCTCGGATAAGAATCGTCAAAAGTAACATGAACTGACTCTTCAACTATGCGTAACCTCTTATTATAAATTCTATATGCTTTACTTGACTGAGAGTATCCAAGAAAAATACCCTCGTCGGCCTTGGCATCAAATTTACCAAGAGTCTCTTTCCCATTGTTTAACACAAAGCATTTGCAACCAAATACATGAAGGTGAGAGATGTTTGGCTTACGCCCTTTTAAAAGTTCGTACGGTGTCTTGTTTAGAATAGGCCGGATGAGCACCCTATTCAAAACATAACAAGCCGTACTTATGGCATCGGCCCAAAAGTATTTTGGTAATCCACCATCATTGATCATAGTCCTTCCAAGTTCTTCCAAAACTCTATTTTTACGTTCCACTACCCCATTTTGTTGAGGGGTACGTGGTGCGGAAAAATTATGATCAATTCTGTTGGAATCACAAAATGCTTCAAATAAATGATTTTCAAACTCACCCCCATGGTCACTTCTAATTGACCCAATGTTTGTGTTTAACTTGTTCTGAGATAACTTAGCAAATTGTTCAAAGGCCGAAAAAGTGTCACTCTTATTTGCTAAGAAAATTGTCCAGTAAAACCTAGAAAAATCATCGACTATAACAAACCCATAATAATTACCACCTAGACTTTTAACCCTAGATGGTCCAAAGAGGTCCATATGGAGGAGCTCAAGGGGTCTCATAGTTGAAACGATGTTTTTAGATTTGAATGAGATCCTTGTTTGCTTCCCCATTTGACACGCAACACAAAGGTGATCCTTTGTGAATTTAATTTTGGGCAAACCGATGACTAGGTCTTTAGAGACAATTTTGTTAAGCAAATCAAAGTTGATGTGAGCCAACCGTCTATGCCACAACCATGAATCTTCATTCATAGTGACTAGACACTTGTCTCTATTCAACGATACCTCATTTAAGTCTAGCCTGTAGACGTTGTTCACCCTCAGGCCCTTAAACACATTCTTTTTGTCGCTATCTTCAACTATGCAACAATCCTTTGAAAAAGATACTTTATAATTCTTGTCACATAGTTGACTAATGCTTAAAAGGTTGTGTCTAAGTCCTTTCACAAGCAGCACATCAGAGATAGTAGTAGATGAGGGGTTACCTACACTACCTTTGCCGAGAATTTGTCCCTTATTGTTATCTCCGTAGGTAACAAACCCCTTTTTCTTCGCCACAAAGTTGATGAAAAGAGATATGTCGCCAGTCATATGTCTCGAGCAGCCACTATCCAGAACCCATCTTCTTTCGGTGGTCTCAAGACTTGTACCTATAAAAACAATCAAGGGAGAGTAGGTACCCAATTCTCATTGGGTCCTCTAAGGTGAGTGAAACCAAGACCGCACTTGGGCAACCATTGGTAGATGCCTTTAGGAACAAGAAACCTTCTGAAGCGGCATTTCGCAATAGTATGACCAGGCTTACAATAGTAAAGACAATTACGGTTCATTTGGAATTTACTTTTGCTATCACTATCTCGAATCACATAGGTGTATTTTTTATATGGATTATTCATGCTCTCACGAAAATGTGATCGATCAATAGCAAACGTAACTTTTGGCTTAAGAGCCTTGTCCAATTTGGCCTTGAGGGTTCTCACCTCTCGTTGCCAAATATGACAAGTGTCACAACCCCAATTGAACCAAGAGGTAGGATCCTCTTCAACCTTGGCTTTTGATGTGTCCACTATAGAGTTTTTGAGAGCTTCCAATTCCTTTTCGGAATCGGAAACCTTTTTCTCCAAATACGTGAAAATCCTTTTATTTGAGGCTAAACGTTGAAATGCTTCCTTAGCCTCATAGTGTAACATGTCAAAAGCCTTTCGTAATTCTAAATGCGACATAGTATTAACATGATCATATTTAGAATACTTTACCTCTTTTTCTTTGTTGTGGCGTGCCATAAGACAAAAGTTAACGGATTCACTTTCGTCACTTGAGGAATCATCTTTCTCCGACTCACTATCGCTTTCCCAAGCGATGTATGCTCGTCGAGACTTGTTGGACTTTTTGTTTGAGCGACTCTTGTCATTATCCTTATCTTTGTCTTTCTTTAGAGATGGACAATCTGGCTTGTAGTGTCTGGATTTTCCACAGTTGTAGCACGTACCTTTTACCTTGCCATTTTTATTCCCTTCGCTTCTAGATTGCTTCCTAAACTTGACTAGATTTCTGTCCGAGTGTTGAATATCGTTCTTACGAACATATCTATTGTATCTCTTCACAAATAAGCCCATATCATCACCGGATTCTTCATCTTTGTCATTATTGGTTTCATCATCACTTAGCTCTTGATGTGTGGACTTTGAACAAGAAGCCTTGAGAGCTACCGACTTCTTCTCTGTATCTTTTGCCTTCTCTTTCTTGATACTCTTTTCATGTTTATCCAAGCTAATGAGCATTTGCTCATGCTCATCAAGTTTACCAAACAGTGTCGTGAGGTCTAGTGTAGCAAGATCATTGGCCTCCTTGATAGCGGTGACCTTCGGTTGCCATTCCCTGTTAAGACACCTCAGAATTTTGTTAGTAGAAACCTCATTTGGAATTGGTTTACCAAGAACATCCAATTTGTTGATAATGTGAGTAAATCGTTTTTGCATATCCGCAATGGTTTCCCCTTGCTTCATGTAAAACAAATCAAACTCTTGCATTAGTGTATTACTACGAGCCATCTTAACATCATTAGTGCCTTAGTGAGCTACTTGTAAAGCATCCCACATGGCTTTGGCCGTTTCACAATGGGAGACTCGATAATACTCATCAACTCCCAAGGAGGAGATGATCATATTACGAGCCTTCCAATCATAGCTGTACTCTTTCTCGTCCTCCTCAGTCCATTAAGCTTCGGGTTTAGGAACGACAACGCCTTTCGCGTTAGTCATAGTAATTTCCATGGGACCGTTTAAAATAACGTTCCAAACCTTCTGATCTATGGAATTAATATGGACGTGCATACAATCCTTCCAGTAGCTGTAGTTTTCACCTGTAAAAACTGGAGCTCTATTATAAGCCCCCTTAGATTCGTTCGCCATGATCCAAGAAGTTTTACCGAAGCACCAGAATTAACCGAACCAGGCTCTGATACCACTTGTTAGATGATGGCTATGGATCTAGAAGGGGGGTTGAATAGATCCCTTGAGTTTTACACGCAAATGGTTTACAAAATTTGTTTTTAAAAATTGTTTAAACGGAAGCTACCACTGGATAGACCGTCTACAACGAACCTTCTACCAAAAGGATCGGATATGTACGAATATATCACGAATGAGTACGGAAGAGAAAAATTCAGTTTTGAATACTACACTTAAGACACGCAATCAACAAAATATCACTTGGTTGACGTATATTCCAATCCAATGAGGTAAAGTGATAAGCAATTTAACAGCAATGTGTTCGAATTTCGCTTTGAAACAAATTATCAAACACCTAGTGTGCGTAAACACACTATGTGCAGAATTTCTATGGAGGGTAATGTACAGCTGCTCCAAAACACAATTCAAGGAATTGTATCAGTTTAACAAAAACAATTTATCAGCGTACAATTACTCTACTACAGAAATTTCAATAACTTGCGACTTCACCAATTCGGACCAACTGAATTGTAAAAGAGGTAGGGAGAGAGAGAACGAACACAATTTGATTAGGCAGTTCCCCAATCGTCCTCGATTTGGGTACGTCTGCCCCCAACTCCAAAAATGGAATTGAGATATGTATATATATAGTTATTGCAAATTGTTTGTTACAAGAGAAAACTATGAGCATCCAAACCCTCGAACGTCTTCGATCATTGATGCAGAATTTTCTCTTCCCTTGATTCAAGATGAATCAAGTGCTTCGAATATGGTTGATTCAATTACCGTCCCACGCTACTAAACCAAAAGAATCCACTACTCTTCGGTTACCTTCACTCGGTCAATTACAATCTTCCAAGAATTCGAACCCAAACCTTCCTTCTACGATCCTCTGATTACAGCTACTAAACCGAACAGTTGCGCCAAATTTCGGTTACCTTCGCCCAGCCGAATCCCTGTAGAAAGAACAGTTTGTGCAAAGACCCCCAAAATCTATCCAATTTTTGGAGGACAAACCAACTGGTTTGATTCAAGAAACACCTGCCAAACTCTCAACCCAGAAGATGAAGATCACACTTCCTAAATTCTGAACGTTATCACTTCGATCAGTGGGCGACACAAACAAAGATGATTATGTGTGATTGGTTGTTTACTCAATGAAGAAGATGAAGATGAAGAGAGAAATGACATATATCTTTCACGTTTCTTGTTTTTATTTTTTATTATAAAAAGGATGACCAAAACTATTTATAGGAGAATAGTATGACTCACAAAAATAATAACAGAAATAACAGAAAAGAAATTAAGTGAAAAATGCATAATTTTGAAGTCATGCGTCGACCTCCAACCTTCATGCGTCGACGCATAAAAGAAGATTTTAGTGTCCATTGAATTGTGCGTTTTCCCGCAAGTTTTGGAGGTTAGCGCATGAATTTGGAGGTTAGCGCATGAACTGGGAGGGTCAGCGCATGAAGTGCATTTTTTCAGGAAATTCAATTTTCTGAGCATTTTCACCAGACAAAGATCAGAAACACATACTAGACACAACTAAAACAATAGTGGACATTTATTTTTGGAGAGGACAAGATCCTATGCATCTAGACACATGAACGATAATGGTAGACGCTATATGCCCGACACGTGAAGTGATACCGCTCAAATTACAATCTAATATGTTTGTTGACATCATTAAAACAATGGTAGCTAGAAGAATATCCCTCACACAGTTAAACCGCCCTTGGAAAATATCTGAGTTCGTCGTGCGAACACTTCTTCGCACAGCGAACTGCTTCACTTTAACTTTACCCAGCGAACTTTAGGTCCTTTTCCTACTGCCTCTAATCTGAGATGGTTTATTGGGGCTTTTCCAGGACCTCGCACATCGAGCATTAGCTTTCACTTCACTGGTGTTTGTCGCACCTGCGAAAATCTATCGGCAGAAAAGAACAGAAGAGTCGCGACCGAACGTTATTTATCCAGACGCAGGGAAAGGAAACGATTGAAGTAAAACTCAAAAAAAAGGAAAGGAATGGTCATCGCAACCATCGCCTGGATTCGAGAGTCGGTTACGCGAGAGGAAGGTATTAACACCCTCTCGCGTCCATCGTACTCGATGGGATCCACGCTTGTTGTTATCGATCAAAGGGTGTAGGTTATCTGAAGCTTAACTGCTAAATAGAAACGGAACGAGAGAAACGAGAAGGTGAAAACCAAAAGAGGACTCGCAAGGATCATCGCAATCCTATGCCTACGTATCTTCGTGGACGAAAGAAGAATCAGAGTCGACGTAGTTCGACGGACTATGATTTTATGGGGGAAGTTTGCTCGCCAAGACGTCGTGTCTTATGCCTAGGTATCCTCAATCTGACGCGAAGGAGGAAGTCAGAGCAGTCGTAGTTCGACCTAAGGGTCGGTTTCTCTTGTTTGGTGAAAGAGTCTCGATTTCACTCAGGCAAGAGAAAAGGTTTGATTGATTGATTAGTTAACAACTCGATCGTACGAGAGCGAGAGAAAAGGGAAGATAGTTGTTAGTGTGCTCGCCGAGATATCGCATCTCGTGCCTACGTATCCTCAATCGAACGAGAAAGAAGAATCAGAGCATCCATAGTTCACGCTACTACGGGTGAACGGGAAACAGTCTCAATCGCATGGGTGCCAGAGAAAAGATAAGACTCACAAAAGGTCACACAGATAGTCTAAGGGGGAAACTGATTCTACAAGTTAGTATGCAAAATGGTCCTAAGGTCAAGATCAGGGGGAAATCTAACTAATGTTGTCATGCATGGATTGTTATCCTAAAGTCTCTCCTACCTCCAACTTAATCAGAAATTAAGTGGAGTTAGGAATCCTACGGGATCATGTCATCAGACAAGAAAACATTATATAACTCAATCCATAAACAAAAGGAACTAAAAGCAAACAAAAGAGTTAACAGTGTCAATCAACAATAATGTCACACAATCAAAGTAAGAAAAGGGGGAGTAGAGTAAGGAAGGGGAAGATGTGAATCAGATCATATAAGCATCAGCATCGGTCAATGCGAGCTATAGACAAGGTGTGGGGGTTTGATTGCAAAACCCTTTTCCACTTGACCGACTCGATAACAAGAGTAAGCTATGTTCAAAGCATCAATATGAAATGCGAGCTATGAACGACTTGGGACTAGAAATGGCAGGAGTCGATTGCAGACTCTCATTCCACCTAATGCCTTCTTTGAGGACTTTTCGGGGAGATGGGGAATGGGACGCCTCTTTGAGGTCTTTGGCACAAAAGTAAATAATCAGAAACAGATCCTCCTTTGAGGACTTCCATAATTATTGGCCAAGTGGCACGGACTCCCAATCCTACTTCTCATGGCATCAAAAGGAAAAAAATGTGGAATTAGTAAAAGAGAATAGAAGTAATACCGAACGGATAACAATCCGTACCAACGCAAGCAAAGTATAAGCAAACCGGAAAACTTCTAGTAATCTAGCATAAATGAGCAAAAGTGTCAGAAAGCGGAACGGATCCGTGAAAGACATGGAACCAAATGCTCTTCACCCTTCATGAATAAAAACAATAAAACAAGGCAATAAACCATAAACAGTAGCAACAACAGCGCTCCAGCACCTGCATAGCTATAAAAACTAGCAACAAGCAAAAACAACCTATAACAACTACTATTTCCAGAACAGAATAGGTGTATATGTAACCAGACAGAATAGCAACATTTTACAGCACACTTTGTTCACATCAGCTATGTATGTAGCAGCAACTTCTACATTCATTCAATTAACTAATGTACAAAAAAGGTCATACCTCAATGGGATCAAACAACCCTTATCAAGAGAGCATGCCTCATCAAAACCAAACAAGCCTAGTTAATATCTAAAGTGTTAGCATAAAAACTCCAAGCTCCTCAAAGAAAAATAACCAAAGTTAGTCAACAAGCTCCCAATGGAAATGAAATAAGAAAAACCATTAGAGATTCCAAAAATTAAGCAAAAGAATGCTAATGAGGTAACAAAATCTAACCACAAACTAAGGTAAAAACTTACCACATGTTGAGAATTAATCACAAGGAAGCATTAAGCACAAACTTCAACATTTAATCTAGATACTAACCAAAAGATCATTCCAATCCTACTAGAAAAATAAACTAAGTCCATAAGAAGTCAATCAAAAATCACTACATGATTCAAATGATATCCAATCAAAATCATGTAAAAATTCTACAAGAGGTAACATGATATTCAAACAATGTCATGTAAAAAAAATCCTAATCAAAGCAACATAATATCCAACTAATATCATGTGAAAAATCTCAATCAAGTGGCAACATAATATTCAATCAATATCATGTAAAAAATCTCAATCAAGTGGCAACATAATATTCAATCAATATCATGTAAAAAATCTCAATTAAGTTATACTACGATTAGTCAACAGCTAATTAGTGTTAGAATTCACTTAAAATCCAAGTTAATTCCTAATTGAAAAATCTAATTCAACAAGGTTAATTCTAAATCAAAATTCTAAAGTTGTAAACTAGTTCTAGAGTTAATAACAAAAACAAACTCTAATTAATCCAAAGTTAATTTCTAACTCTAAAATCAACATTTAATGATCAAGACAAAATCGAGTTAATTCAATATCAATCAAATTCTAATTAACCACAATTAATCAAAACAATTAGTCAACAACTAATCTAGATTAATTTCTAATCGAAATCTAATGGGAAAACCTCTAAACTGATTACTAAACCAATTAATCAACACTAATTATTGAATCAATTAACTAAACCTAATTATCTAAACTAAAAAGAGATTTAATTAAACAAATATGTAGGGTGCAGTTGGTGAAAGTAGGGAGTATGGAAAGCACCTGGCGTGTAGCTTTTTTGTGAACAAGGAGGTGCGAAAAATGAGTTTCACAAGGGCTTAAGAGCTCGACCCATATGCCATGACCTACCATTCAAATGGAGCTTCAGATTAACCTAAAACAAACCGAACTCAGACTCAGCCGTTTTCATCTCCATCATCTCCTTCGCATGACCTCCAATTTCACCGCCATGCCCTCCTAGCAACCACCTCGCTCCATTCATCTTCTTCTGATCAACCTCATATCATCACATTCCCGCTTTCTCAATATTCAATCGCATCACTTTCTTCGCCAAGCTTCAAAAATTGAAACCGTGTCTGCATGATGACGACGACGATGCTTCAGATTAACGTGACACCACGCATTTGCTATTACGATTCGCACGACACCGAGCTTGAGGTAAGACTCTTTAATTATTCTTGAATTCTTCCATGGTCTTCACTCCGTCTTCATTTTTTGTATTCTGCCGCGACTCATTGAATGATGTTGTGTTGTGCTTGCGTTGTACCGCGAATCTTGTGTTGTTGCTGTTGAGTTACAGTGAAGTTGTTGCAGATCGTTGATTGAAACTGAGTTGTGAATTTTGATGCAGGTTGATGGATTCATGTGAAAATTGAAGATAATTAAAGATGACGGTGCGGATGATCAGAGTTCTTTGAAGATGGATTGGGAAGGATGGAAGAAGAATTCTCTGCGGCTTCAAGAATTAATATCGAAGTGAATCGAAGATGAGGATCGGTGAGTTACGACTACAACTGATGCGTTCTGAGTTTGGGGATAGATTTGAGTTTGCTGGAGAATCGAAGGTGATGAATTGACTTTGAAGATGATGATGAATTGGGAGGAGATGGTGAAGGTGAAGTGAGGAGAATGAAGAAGCTTGGAGATAGAGATTGAGAATTTTGATTTTCTGTTAGTTCTCTGTTAGAGTAAAGGTAGAGGTTAGGATTCGGTTAGTGAAAGTTCAAAAAAATGGAGAATGAAGATTAGTGGAAGTGTTGGCACGAGTTAGGAGTTTTTTTTATGGGTAATGGTTGTTATGCCATACATGATGATGGTGATGTATGCTAATGGTTGGTACAAATCAGAACTTAAGCTTGCTCACTAAGTTTTGTCATTTTTCTCTCATGGCCATATGTGGAAAGTAAATGCATTGTATATGAATGTGTAGGTTTTGCATGGCTTGAAATTACAAGGTGTGGTAACATGCTGACATTATGCGCATGAGGCAAGTTTTTGTATGGAATTGGATGGTTGGAACCTTTGATAACATATTTATGAAGGTGGTTTTGGGAATGGCATATCTTGGAAGTTAATGCACCAAATTGTTCACTCTTGGTATCAAAGTGTAGAGGGCATTTGATAGAATACTTTTGATGTGAACAAGAAATGGATTAAAGGCCTAGAACATCAACAAAAATGGATTGGAAAGTCATGTGATCCAAGCTGAATTTGGACTTAGAAATGTTCTAAGTGTTTTCTCATTTGAACCATTTAACTATCATGACTTTGAAACATTATATCTCCTTGAATTTTGATCCAATTTCCAAGTTCTTGATACCAAATCAAAGAGGGCACATGATACTACAACTTTTATGTGAAAATAAAATTGAATTGAAGCCTTAAACCTCAAGAAAAATGAACTTGAAGTATGCTATACATGAGCTGCCAAATGATCATGAATTTTTCTAAGTTATTTGCCATGTTGAACAACTTGAACACCCCATTTTCAACACACCATAACTCCTTCAATAATAATCCAGTGGAGATGAACTACATATGGTTGGAAAGCTTAAAGAACCCTCTAC
Source organism: Lathyrus tuberosus (assembly GCA_022829125.1). NCBI lineage: Eukaryota > Viridiplantae > Streptophyta > Magnoliopsida > Fabales > Fabaceae > Lathyrus > Lathyrus tuberosus. The sequence continues at coordinate 13,969,764 of JALAZF010000048.1, forward strand.
AACTTTCATTTGAATAGATTTTTCATTTGGATGAGCCATCTTGCTTGAAACCAGCTCCAAAGTTGGAAGAAATGCCATGAAAAACTTTCCCAAAATGGAAAGTTTATATTATAAGTCATTTTCCAATTTTGGAAACTTCTAAAACAAATCTTGATTCTTGACTATTTGACCATTCCATGATTAAATTTCATCAAATAAACACCTTGAGGATGTCATGGGACATTGTGACCTCAAAAATCAGGAGTTGACTTTTGGTTGACTTTTTCCTTACACAGTTGATTTTTGAAGCATTGACCAACTAAAAATCTTCTGATCACAACCAAAGGCCAATCTTGTATCCTTGGACTCTTGATGACATATGAAACACCATGATACCAAGTTTTGGCCCAAGACTCAGAAATAAACATGATCTTGGGCAAAAACCCTAATTTTGACCAATTGAATGAGGAGGGTTGACCAGAGGTCAAAACCCTAATTCTTTGTGGTATGACTGAGGATATTTGAGCTATGTTCCAAGATGATGCTGAGATATACCCTTATTTGTTTGAGAAGATCTTTGTTCTCTTGCCAAATTCAAACCTCTAACGACATGATGGACCATATGAGTTGCCTTGGAAATATGGCAAGCCTTTTTAGACTGACAAATTAGTATCTCATTCTCCTTGCCTTGCACAACATAAAGATGTTGACACCCTTGATACCATGCCTTATGGAAGCTAATGATGCATATGCAAATGTTTGTGCTCTAAATGCAAATGAAATGTGAAGCATAAGCCATTTATTGGGTATAAATAAGAGGGCAAATTTTGAGGTGTTACAGTGTTCAAACAACGAACTTACTGATTCTTCTTCATTTCTTTGGCTTCATTGTCCCATCCTTTGTGTCTTAATCATTGATGTTTTATGCTTATATTCTACACAATAACACACACATCAAAGAATCCAAAAGGTATTTGCAATATATTTGAAGAATCACACAAGAACAAGAAATAAATCCATTCAAACATGATAAGTGAGTTGAAAATGCCAAGAAAGATGGTTTACTTTAAGTCAAAATTTGCACTTAACATCCCCTTGCCCCGTCAAGTGGTTAAAAGTCTCTTGATCACTCGAGAGGACGAATCTGTTGCACTGACTCTGCATTGGACAACTCAATACAAACTCAGACTCAAGACTTCACACTCAAGTCAAACACAAGCTCAAGACATCGTACAAGACTTTGAATACTAGGGCATTGTTAAAGCACAACAAAAAGATTCCTCTTTCAACACTTGTCAGTCATGATAAGAATTGTGCACCACGAGCCTTAAGTAGTGTAGAAGGAATGAGAATGAAGCATTTATACCCTCATTCTGAATATTTCAGACACGGGACGCTTGGCCCGGTTGTTAAAAGTATTCACCTTTATTCATAGACTTTAGTGCAAATAAATTCAAATAATTGGTAAGTCTTTTTCCCCCACAAACAACACCACAACAATCAACATCCATAATACTCATTTATGCACCATACTGTTTAAACCCCACTATTGTTTCTCTTTGGTTTAAACACAAATCTTATTTTCCTTTCTTGGTTTAAACACAACTTCCTTGGACTACTTCTTTCACTCCTCCACAACCAACCTATCTCGCTCCTCCAGGAACCTCTCTCGTACCTCTTTCAGCATCCTCTCATGCTCTTCTTACAACATCCTCTCTCATTTCTCCTACAACATTCTCTCTCGCTCCTCTAGATACACCCTCCCACGTTCCTCCTGAGTCCACTTCTCCATCGCCTCTTGCATTCATTTCTCCCGCTCTTGTCTTAATACCTCCCCAACTTTTCAGCAACTATTTCTTCAATTTCTCTCTTACGATTTACTTCGTTAATTAATTGCGATTGTCTAAAATATAACTTCAAGCTGACGCCTCTTTCAAGACCACAGATATGCCCAACATGCTCATTTGTTCCAATTGTTTCTACCAATATGTCATGACGATCTCGTGGAACAAATATAGCAACTTTGGATTGATTAATTAGTACATCATGCACCACATATAAAAGTCTGTCTTTACCAAATTGAATTAACTAAAATAAGTAATGTTGAAAAAAGTATCTACTTACAATCTTTTCAGCCACTTCGCGTGAAGCCTCTGATGTGAACTCGCCACCTCATCTTTGACCTGCCCTCTTCCATTTCTCATAGCATGATGAAGGACATGGATTGCGATCAAGGCTTCTAGAAGGATCTCTAATCTCTAGTTCCCTTTGTTTTTTTTTATTAATCATTTTTTGTTCAAGTTTAGCATATCTTCCACGAGACAATATACGTGGGTAGATATTTCTAGCTCTATTCTCCTTTCATTTTTTGCTCTTAGTCAAGAAATCAGGAGTGGTGCAAGACTTTACAAAATCCTCCCAAACTTTCTTATCAATAAATGGATACTTTACGTATGGAGGCTATGAGTTATCACTTGAATATTTAATATAATCATGTGTGAGATGTGTCTTAAATCCCCTCCAATGCTCATCAGCATATCCAAACCATCTCAGTGGTGAGTTATGTACTTCAAACATGATGACGAAGCTTCAACGAGTAAGGTTGGAAGAGTTGATGTTCAAGTTGATGTTGGAAGAGTTGATGTTGAAAATAGACGATGGAATTTGAGTTTTGATGAAATCGCCTAGGGTTTTGTTAAGAGAATGATGATGAAACGAGGAGTGTTGATAGGTAAATGAAAAGTTAGAGTCTAGTTCTGTGAAGTATTCATGCAAAAGAACATACACGTCAGTTTTTAGGCAAAACCAGGGGAATAGATTAATTAAAAATTAAAAAAAAAAAAGCAACATATTCTAGGAAGTCTTGTAAAAGAACTATCACGTCGGTTTTTTGACAAAATCGAGGGAGTAGATTAATTAATAATTAAAAATAATATAAAAAATAAATAAGGCATTTGAAAATAATAATTTGAAATGATGCAAAAGATATTACCTTTTGGTTGGGCCATGTAACTGAGGGATAATACACATTAAAAATAATACACATTAAAAATAAAAAATGAATAAAAAAAATGCATTTGAAAATATTAACTTCGTAATTCAAAATAAATAAATAAAAAGGGGAAAAGAAAAGACGCCAAGTGAGAAGTAATGACCCTAAACCAATTGAAAAAAAAAACATAAAATGTACTATATGAGATTCGAAGCAAGGTCTCTGGTAGTTATATTTCGTCGATTTTGGACAAAATCCAGAGTATAAGTTGTATATTTAAAAAAACATGGTACTCCCAGGACATATACCTCGATTTTTTTTTGGTTGAGATGAAAGTTGTTATAAAATATATAATTTATAATAGTGAGACTAATTTATTACACACAAAGATTACATACAAAGCTTCTCATGTTCTTGTATGAATTAGCTCTAACACCATAATAAATCCTAAAAATCTCATACAACCCTTAATTACTATGAGATTATCACTTATAGTACTTTTAGTAATTTCAACAATCTTATACATAATTATATATTTATAATTATTTAGTTATTTCTGTGTGTATTGTTTTTATATATTGACAAGAATATAAATTTATTTTAAAAACAATTGACCATTACTCATGGACGTAGGATAACTCTTCAACAAATAACAACTTTAAAAATATTGAGTTATCTGGTATGATTAAAAAATTAGTGTGCATTAAAATTTTCAATAAAATTAATATGCTTAAAACATTGGGGGAATTACGGTAGAAAAAATAGACCCTGAGCCAAGACATTGATCTTAGTATAATTTACTAATTTGTTGTGATTCTAGATGAATAATTATATGAATTATATCATAATTACCAAAGTAGTAAGACAAGTGGGAATTCATATGATTTAATACTCTTTTCACTTTGATTTTATTCATGTATTTTATTTTTCCTTCTACAACAAACAATATATGTTAAGCATACCCTTTGTCTGTACTATCTAAGTAAATTGTTAATTGTCGAGTTTATAATTAGAGCAACCCATGTGAATAGTCTTTAATCTAATATTTAATCCAACTCTAAAACCATATTTAACCCATTTACTTATGATTTCAGTAGAATAATAAACAAAGTTAATGAAACAAGAGTTACAATAAATTATATAAACTAGAAATTGGATATGACCAAACTACCCTTAAATAATAATATTATAATTATTTAACACATAAATACCTAAATGTATGATAATAAATGTATATTTTACTTAGGAGGTGTGAACCCTTAAAATAGTTAGTGCTTGATTTTCTTAGAAAAAGAAATAAATGAACGAAGAAAGTAAAATTGATATATATGGTAAAGTGTTTGACAAAGGGTTTCATTCCCATTGGGTAGCAAATGCATTGTTAAATCATTGAGTTATATGGTGGAATTGATGGCCTATCACGAGTCTTTGAAGATGAAAGTGTGAATAAAATTGATTCATAATAACCATTTAATAAGGCAATTTCTTACCACACCACCCAACCTTCTTAGGCACTATGCGCGCTGACGAAAATACTCCTGCATTCCGGATGTGCATATTCGGACGCACCGTTTTTATAAAAATTTTAAGTTTTTTCCGGATGTGCACGTCCGGAAGAAATTCGTATTTGCAAATCCGGAAAAAAAATCTGATGTAGAACATCAAAAATTCAACAATGTTTCTCACATTCATAAAATAAAATCGGAATTACATTGAGAAAATCGCCATGACATCGACAAAAATTTAAATATTACAAGATCAATAGCTCGGTGGACGCTTGCACATCTCTAAGATGTCATCGACCGTTCTTCGGAATTTGACGATCGCTTCGAACTCGAGCGGAAATCGTTCTTCGTAGCCGAAAAAAGTTTGCCAGATCGCGCTAACATCCTCTTGATTCTTGAGCTCAACAAGGCTGTAAGCGACGTTCCCTTCGTTATCAACGGAAGGTGAACGATACTGAAGCTTCGCAACCTTTCGTTTGTCTCCGTAAGGTAGGAGATGTTCGATGTCGTCAATGATCTCGCCGATGGAGATGTCCCTCGTTAGCTTATACTTGCGACCGAGTGTTATGCCGTCGGTATAGGAGACAGTTGCAACATACCAATGGATCTTGATATCATACAATTGAGACATTTAGTGTTTGTGTGAATGAAATCAAATGAAACCCCTAATTTATAGAAAAGATTGGGTAAAGTTATTTTTGCCTAAGTTTGTTCCGGATGTGCAGATCCGGACAAACCCTACAAATATTGGTTCCGGATTTGCACATCTGGAAATTGTCCGGATCTGCAAATCCGAATGTTTTACTGATACAATTTTAAAACAGAATTGAACAGCTTATGCAGCCACTTGGAATGCTTTCATTGCAATAAAATTCATAAGTGTATTAAAAAGACATATGGATAAAAATACAATATATTTCACTTCAATAATGTACATTGTGTCGTATGATTATACAAAAGAGTTAAAACAAAATTCTCCGTCTAAATCTATTGGAGCTAGAACTTTCGACTTTTCCGCATTTGATGCATTTTCAATTGCGTGCAATCTTTCGAATTCAAGCATCCTTTCGACAAAACTATCCGGCCAAGACTCGGCAATCGCGGTTGCATGCGTCGCCCATTGCGGTGATTTAGGTGGTATCGAGCATCCGGGTTTCAAGATAACTTGTACGAAATATCTTGATTTCGCAAGCCATCTGATACACATGATGCGATCATTTGGATTCGACAGAGGTGCGGTGTGGAGTGGAAAAAAGGTTTCCGAAAAACCGTATCGCGTCAAGTCGATACACACAATATCGTAGGCGCATGCTATAAGATGACCCATCTCGGGGAAGCTCATCCATTTCGATACCGGTGCCGGACCACTCAACCACAGAACAAGTGACTCGTGAACCTTGTCGTATTTTTCTTGATTTTCATAGAGACGCAAGTATGCTTCTTTATGCGTCTCCAACTCTGGGATAAGTTGATGACGTACAAGTGCATGACCTTCCTCTCCTTTACCGAGTAGTGCCGACACGGCTCGGTAACCGCAATTACCATCCCCTACAACATCGATTATACCGTCGATATGCTTGTGCATAAAAACTGGCATCTCGTCAATAAAGGAAATCATACGTGTAGTTGGAGTCGAAGTCGGAACTCGTGGAATCGGTGTCAGAGCCGGTTTGGAAATGTGAGCTCCTTTCATGACACTTTGTAGAGATTTAGGAGTCGGAGAGTCCGGAAAGATTTGGTCAACGTGCTCATAATACGAAGGAGACCGAGTTGTCGAGTTGTCATTTGGTGTAGGCTTCAACTTCTTCGGAGCACCCTTTGTCTTAACCGGTTGAGACGGCGGTATCATTGCGGTTGTTTCGGGGAAGGCAATCTTCCTCAACTCTTCTTTGATGTGTAGCTTCATATTGTCGTCGGCCTTCGAAAATCTCTTTTGAATCGCTTCCAATTCGGCCAAAATAGAGATATCCGGTTTATCTCCTTCCTTACAACCATCATCATCAAAACTAAGTCTCATCCAATGAGGGCAAACTTCGTCAATTTGTATTGGCTCACCTAGTTTTAACTTTTTAGCAATGGCACAAGCACAAGGAAGACCATAGGTTTTCACAATAGTGCAACCACACTTTGCACTATAGGAACCTACCGTTTCGGCTTGGTTGGCCTCGTAAAATATATAGCCCAACCCCGCCCGAGACATGTTTCCGATCAATTGAGATTAGAGGAAGTTACCTTTAAACCGATGTTCCAAACCGTAATGCACCGACCGAAAGTGGTTTGTATCTCATTGTGTTGTTTTTTATCATTAGATGCACGGAGTCCCAATCCTGACATAAATCCCCCTTGCTATTCCCCAACCAATTCTTCAAAGTGGATGTGCCGACTCAACTCTATTGGTGGTAGTGTTTCCAAGATGTCGTACGTTATCAGTCCACGCACAAACAATCTTTTCTTTCACTTGATCAAGAATGGTGGATTCAATATATTTCAACAAAGCGGAGTACCGTTCGCACACTTTCCGGAATTTCATGACCGAATCGGCATATAATTCCGTTGTGGAAGAATTTAGAATATGAGTCCATGCATCCATTATTTTCTCTACAATGACACCCGACTTGACCACTTTTCCGTCTTCCGACTCCACTTATTTTGCACCCACCGCGGTCTTAACCCGACTTCGCACATTCTTTGTTATGTGAAATCGACAAAGTAGTGCATTGGAAGAAGGAAATACCTTTGCAACCGCATTCATCAAGGTGTTGTCGCGGTCCGTAACAATTGCTTTTGGCATTTGAACATGTTTCTTCAAAAGTGACCGACACGTCTCCAACGCCCACGTGAAATTGTCCTCTTTTTCACACTCCAAAAAGGCAAAGTCGACGGCATATGTCTTATCCGTAGACGTAACGCCAACCATCTCAAACAATGGAATACGATACTTGTTTGTCTTGTAGGTTCTATCGAGAATGAGCACTGTCGAGAACGTGTTGAACAACTTGATGGAATTCGGATGAGTCCAAAAAATATCTCGGACCATAATTCCATCATCGTGATATCTGTAGCGAGACACGTAATCGTTGTCCTCCAACACTTTCAACAGTTGTTACATCTCACTCCTATCTCCCCTAATTGCCTTGTTCGTTCGATACCGAATGTTATACACTTGCTTTATGTTTGCAACATTTTCGGGTTCTTTCCGTTTCAACGTCGCAAGTATATTCTTCAGTTGGACAAGGTTCAAGGTCATGTCAGCTATACATGTCTTCTCTTCCGCCTTGAGCCGACATACACTTGGATGGCCTTGAAACTTTGAGCACATTTCGTGGTTATGTATACCACAACGAACGGTAAATCTCCATTTCTTGGAAACTAACATGTAACCACCAATCTTAAAAGGGCACTCACATCTTCTAGTACCGGTCTCGTCTTTCTTTAACTTCCGTAGAGGTGCTTGATATTTGCCGCTTCTTTCGCAACCCAAAATTACAAAAGCTTTTCTTCTATCCGACCCATTATCCGATCTCCCGATATTTACACCGAAGCCAAGCTCAATAGCCGTCCTACGAATGTATGCGATCATGCTTTCACGATCATCAAAGTCTTGCTTGTTGTTAAAGTCACCGCCGACATCAACCGACTTTACGAGCATGCCTACATCTTTCGGGGAAATCGACGCAACTAATTATTTTGACATGTTATCGGGGTGCACCATATCTATTTATAAAAAAGAATAGAACAATTAATATGTATAAATAAAATATATTCGAAATTGCTGAAAATTTAAATTTATTAGGTTCAGGCATTTTTTCAGATGTGCACATCCGGAAATGTTCATCCTCAATTCGTTCCGGATGTGCAGATCCGAAAGTAGCGTTACTTGTTTTCCCAAAAATGTAGATTGATAATGTGAGCAATGTAGTGGATGAAGTAGAATATTTACCTGAAATTCAATATTTTCTTACTCCATTTGATTTGTTGCACCAAAAACTTGAACTTTTTGAGTGAGAAATGGGATTGATGAAGTAGGGTTTTTTGAGTTGGTGAGAGTGAGTGTAGTAGGAGAAATGTTGAGAATGGGAAGGAGGAGTGATCATGCAGCTTTAAATATATCACCTTTTCTTCTGGATATACAGATCCGGAGGTCGTCCGGATATGCACATCCGGAACAACTTTTTATTTTTTAAGGATACGGTGTGTCCGGGTGTGCACATCCGGAATCAGGGGGCAAAAAAATATTTTCACGTGGTGCCTAAGAAACTTGGGTGGTGTATTAAGAAATGCTCTTTAATAAAAACTAGAAGACCATTTTAAATAATCTTAAAAAAAATAGATCCATTATCATTTTCTTTTAAGAGTAATAAACATGTAATCGGTTTTGAAAACCAATCCAAAAATCTAAGTTTCATACAACTTTGTATATGTTTGTTTTTCATTTGATTATAGTCCCCAATGTACCACCACCACAATCATCGTATAAAACTATTTCAACAAATGTTCAATTATTTTGTGTAGTAATTCAAATGCTATAACCAATTACTATGGATTTGTAATTGGTTACACCAAGTCAAACGATGCATTCCAGTAGTAGAAAATTGGAGTTTTTGAAAGTGTAATCGATTACAGGATTTGATGTAACTGGTTATCACTGGAGCTGAATTAATTTCCATTTTATATAGTGTTAGATGTAACCGGTTACCCACTTCAGCATAACTGGTTACAAGCCCGAGTTTTTGTATTTTCTGTTATCGTACTTGATCAAATGTGATCCTAATTGATTTGTAACTCATATATAAGTGTGTAGGGCGCACTCTCACCCTAGTTAATGAAAATATATAATCTCACCCTCAATTCTCTCTCTCTCTCTCTCTCTCTCTCTCTCTCTCTCTCTCTCTCTCTCTCTCTCTCTCAATTCTCCTCTTTCACTCTTCACTTTCAAATTTTCTCCACAATAGTTTCACCAATCTTATGGTTGCTTGTTCCAATATTTGGCATCAAGATTCTGGTTCAGATCCACAAACACATAGTGTGCAACATGAATTATGTCTCTAATGAAAGAATCCATGCAAATTTACCCATCCTTGATGCAAAGAACTACGACAAATGGTGCAAGCAAATGAATGTGTGGTTTAGATACCAAGATGTTCTTGAGGTGATCAAGAATGGTGTTACTCCGCTACAAGTTAATGCAATAGAGGCGCAACAAGCATCACATAAGGAAGAAAAGAAGAAATATTTCAAAGAGTTGTTCTTAATCCATAATGTGTTGATGGCGACAATTTCGAGAAAGTTGGTGATTGCGAATCGTCGAAGCAAGCATGGGAGATTTTAGAGAAAGCTTATGCAGGGGATGACAAGGCGAAGGTGGTGAGGTTACAAACTAACAAACTTCGGCTCGAATTGACTCAAATGGAAGAGAATGAGACAATCAACGACTTTACAACGAGAGTCACTCGGTTGGTGAACCAAGTGAAGGCATGCGGAGAAACTGTTACAGAGCAATATGTTTTCGCTAAAATCACGTGCTTTTTAACACTAAGATTTGACAACATAGTTGTGGCGATTGAGAAGTTAAAGAATCTTGCGACGATGAGCAAATAGAAGCTACAAAGTTCTCTTGAGACTCATGATCAAAGGATGGAAGAGAGGAACAACGATAAGGCAAAGATGGAGATCACTTTGCAAGTTCGGTTCAATGAGATTGACAAGATATAAAAAGGAAAATGGCCCATGGAGAACAAAGGAAATTTTCAGAATTTTGGTGGAAAAGAGTCCAAAAATTCAAATAGTTTGACTTGTCAAAGGGGTTAGGGCAGATATAACAATCATGGTGGTCAAGGCAACTATAAAGGTGAAAGAAAGAGATTAGACAAGAGCAAGGAACAATGCTACAAGTGTCAACGGTTCGATCATTTTGCAAAAGAATGAAATCCAAACAAGAAGAAATCTCAAGGAGGTGAAGCCAAAGTTGCAAGACAAGAGTATGATGAAGAGAACACACTCCTGGTCATGATCACATAAGTGAATTGTAATAGTAAACAATCGCGAGACAACAGCTGCAGCAACTCAAAGAATGCTGAAAATTAAGTTGTGGTCGGTTGAATAATACGATTAACCGGTTGCATGAATAGGAAGATGCCATGATGAGCGTGAAAGGAGTTTAATGCAGTAAGGAGTGGTATTTAGACTCAGGTTGTTCAACTCATATGACAGGAAGAAAGGATTGGGTTATCAAAATCAATTATGCCATGAAGAACAAAGTAAAGTTTGCGGATGACACCACTATAATGGCCGATGGGATCGGTGATGTTTTGATCATGAGGAGGGATGATTGACATTCTTTGATCAAAGATGTCTTGTATATTCCGGGAATCAAATGTAACCTTCTAAGTATTGGCCAATTACTTGAGAAAGGTTACAAGATTTATATGGAAAACAAGGGGTTGCACGTTATAGATTGAAAGGGAGTTTTGCTTCTTAAAGCACCTATAAATACCAATAGAACCTTCAAGGTTGAGTTGAAGGTTATGGAGCATAGATGTCTTGCTACTGTAGCAAGTCGTGAAGAGTGGATGTGGCATTATCGTCTTGGGCATCTCAACTTTATAGATCTCAAAGACTTGCAAAAGAACGGAATGGTAACGTGGCTGCCATCGATCAACATTCCAACTAAAATTTATGAAGAATGTGTACAATAAAAGCAACATAAAGGAAAATTCAGCAATGATACAGATCGGAGAACGAAGAATCACCTTGAGGTGGTGTATTTGGATGTGTGTGGGCCGATAAAAGTAGATTCTATTTGTGGCAATGTATACTTTCTCACATTTATTGATGATCATAGTAGAAAGCTATGGACATACCTAACCAAGAGAAAGGATGAGGTGTTTAAAGTATTCAAGAAGTTCAAGTCCATGGTGGAGAGCCAAAATGGTTACAAGCTCAAAGTGCTCAAAACGGATGGTGGAGGCGAATATGTCTCAAATGACTTTAGGAGGTTTTGTGATAAAAAAAGGGATTGTACATGAGGTAGTACCACCCTATACACCACAACAAAATGGTGTAGATAAAAGGAAGAATCGGTCGATCATGAACATGGTTAGAAGCATGTTAAAGGGGAAGAACTTTTCGAAAATCTATGGGGAGAAGCTGGAAAATGTAACACCGGATGAAGCATGATCTGGATTCAAGCCAAATATGAACCATTTGGGAGTCTTTGGTTTCGTTGCATACCGACATGTTCCGGGTCAACTTAGAAAGAAGTTGGATGACAAGGGAGAGGTGACGATACTTGTTGGATATCACTCTACCAGTGGTTACAAATTGTTTGATGTTGTAAACAGAAGGATCGTGATCGGTCGGGACGTCATAATCGATGAATTGAAACAGGTGCAACATGGCGTAACCGATTACCAGTAGGCTGTAGTTGGTTACATGCAGGTTATAACCGGTTACCAGAATCCTATAACCGATTACAGGTTCGAAATTTCCAATTCTGAGGAAGTTGGAAGGCTAAGACAACATGACGTTGAAGCCCAAAATGAAGGAAATATCAAAAAGCCAACAAGGCAAAGGGTTTTGCCTCAGAGACTCTAAGTTTGTGATTTGTTCCGAGACAACGAAGTCAATGATGATGGAGATTTCATCAATTTTGCACTTATGGTCGAATCTGAACGCGTTAATATGGAATAAGCCTTAAGTGATCCAAAGTGGATTATGCAACGCCCCGATTTATTTAACTAATTTTCGTAAATAAATTGTGTGATTGTATGTGTTGGTTGATGGTTTGATATGCTAGAGGAACCCTTGGGTGTAGGGTGGTATCCTTACATATTATAATTTAAGGTGTTGAGGGTGTGTGAGTAAAAAGGAATAAATAATAGTAATAATAATAAGTAAACAAATATTTTAATTATTATGGTTATAGTGACATAATGAAATAAATATTTTAATTAGAATTACTAAAATAAATATTTAGTGGGAATAATGTTTATTTTATTTAGTTGGAATAAAGTTTTAATTAAAAATAATAAAAGAATAAAATAAGGAAAATGGGGGATTAGGAAAAGAACTGTCAGGAACGTGAAAATGGAAGAGAAAGATAAGAGAGAGCTAGAGCATAGGAGAAGAAGAACCTCCATTAGAGAAGCTTGGAAATTCTTCATCTAAGGTAAGTGTGGAACTTCCTCTTGTATAAGGGATTGTATGATAGCATGTGGGCGGGTGAATTGATTTCTTTTTTGGTTGAATTTTCTTTTCTATGCTATGAAACATGTAAAAGTGTGATTATGCTATTATGATGTGTGGTTAGATGTATTGTGGGATGGGTGAATGATTATGTTGTTGTATGTTGTTGGGAATTAGAATATGAAACTTGAGTAATTGACTTCTCATGAAAAATTGGGGTTTTTATGGAAGTTTTTAGAACTAATTTTTGTAACTCAGATTGCAAAAAAAACTGGTTTCTTTCAGGGTGTAACCAGTTACAGGTTTTGGTGTAACAGGTTACACTGTCTTTAAAAAGCGCAATCTGGGCATTTTTGGTGGGGTACATTGGTTAAGGTGAACGCCATTGTACATGTTGTTGTTGCTGCATCTCATTTATGAATCATGCATCATGGTGTTTGGACGTTGGTCCGCTTTTGGCGTGAATCAATCCTATGGTGGGGATTTGGTGCGAGCAACTGGTTCCAGGTGGGAATCGGTGAAGTATTACCTATGGTGATGGTAACGAATTCTGGTGTGCTCTGATCCTATGGTGGGGATCAGGAGCGAGTGAACCTGAGAGTTCACATTTGGTACCACATGTATTGAGTCATGGAGTGGAGTCTCATTGTATTGCATACATGTTGTGTTATTATTATTGGATTATATGGAGTGTGAATTGTGTATTGGGTGATTATGTATGTGATAATCATATGCTTACATATTATTACACAGTTTCATTATATGATTGTGATTTATCACCCCTTATGTTTGAATGTTACCTTTACATGGGCATCGTGCAGATAATCTACAGTAGAGGCGTGAATGTGAGTGGAAGAAATTACTCTTCTTATTGCTTTTGTTGAGTAGGCGGCTACTCTGATATGTAACACCGGGGGAAAGAATGCTTGCTTTCTTTTTTTTTTAATATTTGGTGGAGATTACTATGTGAATCTTTTATGTTTGATAATTACTTTTAATTACATTATGTTATGATTATGTTTTGAATAGTTAAACTAATCAGTTGTTTAATGTTTTTTCGCTGCTAATAAAATGCTGAAGGTCAAACTTGCTTTATGATTCTTATTATTTTTAAATTTCATGTGTTACATATCCTAATGCATGAGCTGGTTTTAGTTGAAAGTAACATCCTAATTATTTGATTGCTTTAATTTACTCTGATTTTTATTTATAATTTACGTGAGAAAAATTAGGGTGTTACATAGTAGTATCAGAGCAGACCGGTCTGTTCGGGAAAGTTGTCGAGTCGGTGAAGTGCGATAGTTGAATGTTGTCAAGGAAAATCTTACTTGTTTGAAATTTTCGATATCACCCTTGAAATTTGAAAATTCCGCTCCTGAACTGTAAATTTGGAATTTTGGGAAACAAATTTAAGGGTTAGTTTGATCTATTCATACAGTTTAGGGGAGTGTGAGGTTTAAGTATGGATGAAGTTTATCTTCAGGAGAGGAGTACTAAGAAAATTAAAGAGGGTGGCACAAGCAAATCCTATCGGAAAATGGTTACCGGCATCTCAAATAATCTTGATAAGAATATGGAAGTGGAGGAGGAAATTTTAGAAGGTGATCAGCAGGAAAAAGGGGAAGGGCTGAAAATTGTGGAAGCGAAAGTTGGAGAGTACGATTGCCCAACTTTTATTCTTACTAAGTTGGAGGAGAAAAAAATTTATCATCTTGGAGAAGAGGATTGATAGTCAAGCTATTGAGAAGGAAGATTGGTTACAAGGCGCTTGATGTAACACCCCAATTCCCATCGCGAATAAATAATACATAATTAAATCAGAGTAAATAAAAATTTATTTTTCCGACAGAAACAAGGATGCCACAATTAAGGAAAGAAAACACAATCCCTGCTCATAAATTTCTGATACATAACACAAATGAAATAACCTCAAAGGGAAACTTTTTCCATATAAAAGGAAAGGTCAATTATGGAATAAAGAGGAAGATCCATAACTGCCTTATTTTACAAAATAAATCGTTTTAATACCTCAAAATATACATACAAAAGTAATACAAAATATATTCAACAAATGTATACATATAACAAAAGCGTTCCTCGACTCCCGTGTTACGTATCAGAGCAGACAGACCGACAAAGGACGGAAGACTAATCTTCACAAAAGCCTCCAAGATACTAATCTGCAATTGCCTCATAGAGCAACAAACCACGGCAGAAGGGTGAGAAATAACAACTAAATCAAGATTGCATAATAATATGCAAACACACATAAAAATTCACATGCATAGTTATTTTCACCACAAGCATCACATACTAATACATATAGCATACCACATATACATAACATATACCAATTATCCAACATACTCACATATTTGCACATAAGGTATACCAAGTCATAACTTATGGAAACACACCACCACATCACATAGCATATGTCTATACATAAAACATATTATCCACAACCAATGCATTTATCACAAAGGCATGTCAAATCACCAATGCTATCACAAGCTCAACACATCATCAATCAATTCACGATTTCCACACATAATCAATCCATTCATGATTTTCCACACATAATTAATGTTATTTCGTTGATTTTGTGGTTGGCATTTATTTTGCTAAAACTATTCTAGCAGCAAGATGTTCTAAGATGTTCTAACTTGCTGCATTCAACATGTCGAATGAAGATGTCCCATACTGGCTCATAGGACATCGCGCCTAAACTCAGTTTTGCAGAAGATTCTGTTGCTGTTAGTTGTTATGAATATTCTGTGAATATTTGGTTATCCTATGTGGCATCCAAAGTATTTTTGGATTGTGTTTTAGTGTTGGTTTTCGGATTTTCAGTGCTTTCTAATTATGGAGACATATTAGGAAACTTTAGATTGAAGACCTATTTTGTTGGAGTTTATTTTGCAGATTTGTGAGCAGTCTATTTGCTGCGTTTTTGAAGCCCAGTCCAGACCAGATTTAATGCTATATATTGACTGGTGTAAACCTAGTTTAGGTGTGGAACTTACGTGTGTTTTTGTTAGGGTTTTCGAGTGTATTTTGTGAGCCTAACTGGTATCATTCTGATAACAGTATAAGGACTGGTTTTTGTGTTGTAAGTTCTGTCAGTTACTCATAAGCTTTTAAGCATTGAGTTTCTTGTGTGTCAATTCTCATAAGCTTTGAAGTATTGAGAATTGTGTGTTTTGAAAGTGTGACTTTCGGTTTGTTGCTTGTGTGAAAAGGAACCAATCACGGGTTGTGGTTGTAGAGGGATTTGCGGAGGGCCTCATACCTAGGTGAGTCTTAGGTAGAAGTCATAGGAAGGGTAGTGATTAAGTGAGCAGATTATAACAGGATTTGGTTATTGTATGATATGTGAATTGATACTATCATATATTGGTTTCGTCCCTGGCTTGGTAGCCCCCAGAGTAGGATTGTTGATCCGAACTGGGTAAACATATCACTGTGTTCTTTACTTTCTGCACTGTTATTATTATTGTTATCTTGTTCATTGTGTTGGATATCAGTGTCTCAACATCTGTGTAGGACATCTGATATCTGTGCCAGAATTTCAATTGGCATCAAGAGCTTGCACCCTTGTTTGATTCTGGGTGAGATTCAGGGAAGGTACTTTCTGGTACAATGGACAAGGATGGAGGATTTTTGAACAAACCACCTCTGCTTGATGGTTCCAACTATGATTACTGGAAACCAAGGATGATAGCATTCATCAAATCCATGGATGATCAAGCATGGAAAGTTGTTATAAAAGGATGGGAACCCCCGAAGGTTAAAGATGGAAAAGGTACTCCTACTGATGTGGTGAAGGAAGAGGAAGACTGGGATGATGCAGACTACAAAGGGTCCGTGGGAAATTCCAAAGCCATGAATGCATTGTTTAATGGTGTCAATAAGAATTCAGGTTGATTGAACATTGCACCATTGCAAAAGAGGCGTGGGAGGTCTTGAAGGTTGCTCATGAAGGGACTTCAAAGATGAAGATGTCAAAACTTCAGCTTCTCACCAGCAAGTTTGAGAGTTTGAAGATGAAGGAGGATGAGAGCATTCATGATTTTCACATGAACATTATTGAGATAGCTAATGCCTCAAGTGCCCTAGATGAAAAGATGTCTGACAACAAACTGGTCAGAAAAATCCTCAGATCTCTACCTAAGAGATTTGACATGAAAGTGACTGCTATAGAGGAAGCTCAGGATATAGACAAGATGAAAGTGGATGAACTTGTGGGATCTCTTCAAACATTTGAATTAGGGATCAGTGAAAAGTCTGAAAAGAAGAAGAGCATAGCTTTTGTGTCAAATGCTGGTGACTCAGAAGATGAAGGTGACCTGGTCAGAGATGAAGGGGTGTCTAAAGATCTGGTATTGCTTGGAAAACAATTTAACAAAGTGTTGAAAAAGATTGACTGGAAGTCGAGAGCAAATGCTCAGAACAAGTCACTCGACATCAGTAAAAACCAAGATGGAGGCAGGAGGTCCAGAACTGAAGAAGACTCCAATCAAGGGAAGAGAGTTCAGTGTTTTGAATGTGAGGGATTTGGGCACATAAAGACTGAGTGTCCCACGTATCTCAAAAGGCAGAAGAATGGCTTATTTGTGTCTTGGTCAGAAGGAGAGTCTGGGAGTGATCTTGAAGAAGAATCGGCAAAATTGGTGACAACCTTGACCGGGATATGTAAGGCTGATGGAGAAACTACTTGTGAGTCTGACTCTGACAAAGAATCTTATATTGGAGAACTCACTAAGGAAGAAGTCTTCACCGGTTTCTCAGAGTTGTGTATCAAGAATGAAGAAAGGTGCCAGATAATATTAGAACAGAAGGTTCTGATAGCTCAACTAGAAGCGGAGAAAGAAGAACATCTATCAATCATTGCTGATCTGAAAGAGGAGGTTGTATAGCAAAAGTCCAAACTTGACAATATGACCAAATCTATAAGAATGCTGAACAATGGTACCACGCAGCTGGATGAGATTCTTCAGACTGGGAAAGGTGCTGGAAATGTGCAAGGCCTTGGTTTTAACAATCAAGCAGAGACCTACAAGAAGCCTGAATTAAAGTTTGTTCCCCAGAAGATAAAGCAAGAAGAGGGGATGTCAAATCACATGTTTCAACATCAGATGAAGCATCAGAAAAGAGTTTGTAGTTCACAGTATAAACCATGGAGATGCCATTACTGTGGAAAGATTGGTCACTTAAAGTATTTTTGCTACAAGTTGCACGGCTATCCCAAAACTGCTCATCAACAAAATAAAGGAAAGAGTTGGGCTAAAGTAAGGAGAAGATGGACTCCTAGAAATATGATAGCTGGTCTCATAGCACATACCTCTCTTAGAGCATCTGCAAGGAAAGATTGGTACTTTGACAGTGGTTGTTCAAGACACATGACTGGTGTGAAGAAATTCTTGTCATATATCAAGCCTCACTCCACCAATTATGTCACTTTTGGGGATGGATCAAAAGGTGAAATAAAAGGTGTTGGAAAGCTGGACTACACAGGACAACCAAATCTGGATCGTGTTCTATTTGTCAAAGGGTTGACCGCTAATTTGATCAGTATAAGCCAACTGTGTGATGTAGGACTCAAAGTGAATTTCACAAAATCTAAATGTCTAGTTACCAATGAGAAAGGTGAAGTTGTTATGAAGGGAACCAGGTCTAAGGATAACTGCTATATGTGGAATCCTCAAGAATCGGAAAGTTTGTCTACCTGTTTGATGTCAAAGGAAGATGAAACCAAATTGTGGCATCAGAAATTGGGTCACTTACACTTGAAAGGGATGAAGAAAGTTAAGTCAAGCGAAGCTGTTAGAGGTATTCCCAAGCTGAAGATTGATGAGGATAGAATATGTGGTGAATGTCAAGTTGGGAAGTAAACAAGGGTGTCACATAAGAGGCTTCAACATCTTACCACGACTTCTAGAGTTCTGGAACTGCTTCACATGGATTTAATGGGACCTATACAGGTTGAAAGTCTTGGTGGGAAGAAGTATGCCTATATTGTCGTTGATGATTACTCCAGATTCACCTGGATAAGCTTTATCAGAGAAAAGTCTGAAGTTTTTGCAGCCTTCAAAGAGTTGTGTCAAAGGATTCAACGGGAAAAGGATTGTGGTGTTATTCGAATCAGAAGTGACCATGGGAAAGAATTCGAAAATAGCAGGTTTGAAGAGTTTTGCTTAGCTGAAGGAATCACTCATGAATTCTCATCACCGATCACTCCTCAGCAGAATGGTGTGGTGGAACGCAAGAATAGGACTATACAAGAGTGTGCAAGGGTCATGATCCATGCCAAAAAGCTTCCATACCATTTTTGGGCTGAAGCCATGAATATCGCTTGCTATATACACAATAGGGTGACTATCAGATCAGGTACTTCTGTCACTCTTTATGAGCTATGGAAAGGTAGAAAGCCAAATGTGAAGTATTTCCATGTGTTTGGGAGTAAGTGTTATATCTTGGCGGATCGTGAGCAGAGGAGAAAGATGGATCCTAAGAGCGAGGAAGGGATATTTTTGGGATACTCTACAAACAGTAAAGCATATAGGGTATTTAATTCCAGAACTAAGGTGATGATGGAATCCATAAATGTGGTGGTTGATGACTCAGGGAAATACGAAGATGTCCCAGATGATGTTGGAGCATGCCTTCCCATGAACAATGAAATCTCACAAGACATTGAGTCCGTAGAAAATAATGCTCATGAAACTGACACTAGACCTGAGAATGAAGAGGTAGAGGATGCTAACAGGGGACCCTCTATAAGGATTCAGAAGGATCACCCTAAGGAATTGATTATTGGCAATCTGAATGAAGGTGTAAGAACCAGAACGAGGGAGGCTGTGTCAAATGCATGCTTTGTTTTAAAGATTGAACCAAAGAATGTCAAAGAAGCATTGACAAATGAGTTCCGGATAAGTGCTATGCAAGATGAGCTTTGTCAATTCAAGAGGAATAAAGTCTGGGAACTAGTACCACGACCAGCAGGAACAAATGTGATTGGAACAAAATGGGTTTATAAGAATAAGTCTGATGAACAAGGAGTTGTTACCAGGAACAAATCCAGATTAGTTGCTCAAGGATATACACAGATTGAAGGGGTAGACTTCGATGAAACATTTGCTCCTGTGGCTCGATTGGAATCCATCAGATTGCTGCTAGGAGTGGCATGTTTGTTGAAATTCAGATTGTTTCAAATGGATGTCAAGAGTACCTTTCTGAATGGCTATCTTAATGAGGAAGTCTATGTTGAGCAGCCTAAAGGGTTTGTGGATCCAAATTTTCCTGATCATGTTTTCAAGCTAAAGAAGGCTTTGTATGGGTTGAAACAACCTCCACGAGCTTGGTATGAAAGGCTGACTGAGTTCTTAGTCAACCATGGATACAGGAAGGGTGGTATTGATAAAACACTTTTTGTCAAGGAGAAGGATGGGAAACTAATGATTGCTCAGATTTATGTAGATGACATTGTGTTTGATGGGATGTCAGATGAAATGGTCCAATATTTTGTCAACCAAATGCAGTCTGAATTTGAGATGAGCTTGGTAGGTGAATTGACCTACTT
The DNA here is from genome assembly GCA_022829125.1 of Lathyrus tuberosus. Classification (NCBI taxonomy): domain Eukaryota; kingdom Viridiplantae; phylum Streptophyta; class Magnoliopsida; order Fabales; family Fabaceae; genus Lathyrus; species Lathyrus tuberosus. Next base: position 13,990,006 of record JALAZF010000048.1, read on the forward strand.
CCTTGGATTACAAGTCAAGCAGATGGAAGATTCCATTTTTATTTGTCAGAGCAAATATGCGAGGAACATTGTGAAGAAGTTTGGACTGGATAATGCCAAGCATAAGAGAACTCCTGCTCCTACTCACTTGAAGTTATCCAAAGATGAAAAGGGAGTGAATGTTGAACAAAGTTTATACAGAAGCATGATTGGAAGTCTGTTGTATCTTTAGTGCAAGTAGGCCAGACATAACCTTTGCTGTTGGCGTGTGTGCAAGATACCAAGCAGAACCCAAGGTCAGTCACATCAATCAAGTTAAGAGAATTCTTAAGTATGTAAGTGGTACATGTGATTATGGGTTGTTGTACTCCCATGACTCAAGTTCCATTTTAGTAGGATACTGTGATGCTGATTGGGCTGGAAGTGCTGATGATAGGAAGAGTACCTCTGGTGGATGTTTCTTTTTGGGAAATAATCTTATTTCATGGTTTAGTAAGAAGCAAAATTTTGTTTCTCTTTCTACTGTTGAAGCTGAGTACATAGCAGCTGGAAGTAGTTGTGCTCAACTGGTGTGGATGAAGCAAATGCTATCTGAGTATAATGTCACACAAGATGTCATGACATTATTTTGTGACAACCTGAGTGCCATTAATATTTCTAAAAATCCTATTCAACATAGCAGGACTAAGCACATTGATATCAGGCATCACTTCATCAGAGAACTTGTGGAGGACAAAGTCATAACTCTTGAGCATGTGAGCACAGAAAATCAGCTTGCTGACATATTTACCAAGGCTCTGGATACAGTTTAGTTTGAAAACCTGAGGAGCAGACTTGGGGTTTGCATTCATGAGGAACTATAGCAATTAATGTTCCTTCTGGCTGCCAGATTGGAAAGATTAGAGGAGTTTCTGGTAGTGCAGTGTGTGCATGAGGTTATAAAGGGGAAAATGCTGAAGTTTGTACATGACACTTGGTCATGTGATGTGGTGTGCATCTGCTCTCTGATGCTGTTTATTCTGGTCTATGATTTGACCATTTCTCAAAGATTAATAATTGTTCTACTCGCCTTTGTCATTTTTCTGGCTAAAAAGGGGGAGAATGTGTGATGTGTGTGTGCTACAACTGAGGGGGAGAATGTGTGATGTGTGTGTGCTGCAGCTGAGGGGGAGAATGTGTGATGTTTGTGTGCTGCAGCTGAGGGGGAGAATGTGTGCTGTTTGTGTTGCTGCAGTTGAGGGGGAGTTTTTTTCTATGTTGTGCTGTGTGTTTCATGCAGTTGAAGGGGAGTGCTGTGTGTTGGTATTTCGCTGCTGTCTCTGATATGGTTTTTGTTTGTGTGCTTCTTTACAAGATTTGTTTGGTGTGTAGTTTTAGCCAAAATAAGCCAAAGGGGGAGATTGTTATTTCGTTGATTTTGTGGTTGGCATTTATTTTGCTAAAACTATTCTAGCAGCAAGATATTGAAACAAGATGTTCTAAGATGTTCTAACTTGCTGCATTCAACATGTCGAATGAAGATGTCCCATACTGGCTCATAGGACATCGCGCCTAAACTCAGTTTTGCAGAAGATTCTGTTGCTGTTAGTTGTTATGAATATTCTGTGAATATTTGGTTATCCTATGTGGCATCCAAAGTATTTTTGGATTGTGTTTTAGTGTTGGTTTTCGGATTTTCAGTGCTTTCTAATTATGGAGACATATTAGGAAACTTTAGATTAAAGACCTATTTTGTTCGAGTTTATTTTGCAGATTTGTGAGCAGTCTATTTGCTGCGTTTTTGAAGCCCAGTCCAGTCCAGATTTAATGCTATATATTGACTGGTGTAAACCTAGTTTATGTGTGGAACTTACGTGTGTTTTTGTTAGGGTTTTCGAGTGTATTTTGTGAGCCTAACTGGTATCATTCTGATAACAGTATAAGGACTGGTTTTTGTGTTGTAAGTTCTGTCAGTTACTCATAAGCTTTTAAGCATTGAGTTTCTTGTGTGTCAATTCTCATAAGCTTTGAAGTATTGAGAATTGTGTGTTTTGAAAGTGTGACTTTCGGTTTGTTGCTTGTGTGGAAAGGAACCAATCACGGGTTGTGGTTGTAGAGAGATTTGAGGAGGGCCTCATACCTAGGTGAGTCTTAGGTAGAAGTCATAGGAAGGGTAGTGATTAAGTGAGCAGATTATAACAGGATTTGGTTATTGTATAATCTGTGAATTGATACTATCGTATATTGGTTTCGTCCCTGGCTTGGTAGCCCCCAGAGTAGGATTGTTGATCCGAACTGGGTAAACATATCACTGTGTTCTTTACTTTCTGCACTGTTATTATTATTATTATTATCTTGTTCATTGTGTTGGATATCAGTGTCTCAACATCTGTGTAGGACATCTGATATCTGTGCTAGAATTTCAATCAATCCATTCATGATTTATGCAAATGCAAAGAGACCGACACAACGACTCTATGCAAATGCGGTACCATCCATCCATCATTCTCATCATTAGTTCACTCAGGAACTATTAGAACCATCGCTTGTTACTTAGTGTAACTCCCTGTCGGGCAAACGATGTTCCCCGTCACTCACACCTCTTTGTATAAGGCACACGACGTTTATGGATCGCTCACACCTCTTTATATAAGGCACACGACCCGATCGCTCACACCTCTTTGTATAAGGCACACGATCGTCTATAATCATCGCTCACACCTCTTTGTATAAGGCACACGATGTTATAGCGGATTCCCTCTGGAATCGTTTCGTCGCTCACACCCACTAGGGCACACGACATCACAAGATGCATATCATGATGCTTGGAATACAAAGACTCATGACAATCAAATGCATCTTCACAAATCAACAATATGATTTATCTCATCATCATTATTCATGCATTGCAACTCAATTCACACAATGCATTTACTTGCCATAAGGCCACCAAATAACACACATTGAATTTCACATAAACGATGCATTTCATCATAATCCGCAAACCACAACAATTCCACAAAACATCATAACAACATACTTTGATATTCAATCAAACAATGCATTTTACCACACAACAACATCATTAATCATGCATTGCAATCACACTCAAAACAATGCATTTATTTCTCCTCAAGACCACAAACCATCATCACAACATTTCATCACATGCATTTACATCATACAACAGCACACCAGTCATACAGTATATATCACCAGCACATTGCATATAACACATCAAATACACACAGTTAAAACGGTAAAAGTCGACAAAACGACACATTTCCAAATTTTCGACATAATTAAATCGGCCAACAATCTCAAAACCATTTTAGTAAGAAAGTACATCTCATAAGCTTTCCAACGGTATAAATAACAATCGAAACAGATAAACGGGTCACAAGTTATGGGATTTAAAAGAAAACATAATTATTGAAATTCCCCAGTACCGCCCGGCACTACCCAACGACCGCCCGGCGCTGGCCCTTCGCCTCTACTTCGCCCGGCGAAGCAGGGGCGTAACAATTTCCCATTCATGACTCAAAAGAGTCAGAATCGTGCTAAGCTGCGCCTCTCGGGCATCGCCCGATGCAATCCCGCGTCGCCCGGCGCCCTACACCAGAAATGGAAAAAATCTGCTGCGTTCTCCCATGGCTCCAAGGGCCAAAATTCCACTTTTCCCCATCAAAACAGTTTCAAACATCGAAACAAATATCAACAATTATTCATAAACACAGTGTGATCATATAGCGCAATTTATATCGAATTCCGACCGTGAAAACATCGATTTCTACTCGTTTATCTCATTTCGACCTATAATTGAAAAACTAAGAGAAACAAGTAAACATTCAAACATACACATACATATACATATACAAGCAGGATATAATCGAAACTTATCACCCTTACCCGATTAATCGCGCTTGAAATGGATGAATTCTCGATTTTCCTCTTTCTCCTCTTCTCTCTTTTTCCTTCTCTTCTCTTTCTCTTCTTTCCCTTTTCTTTCTTTTCTTTTTCTTTTCTCTCTTTTTCTCTCTTAATTTTTATTTATAACAAAATATCTAACTACCCAAAATGACCATTTTACCCCTCAACTCAAATATCTCGCAAACACTCTCAAAACGCGATGAAATAAATTTCGGGAATTAAAAGTTGAAAAGAAATTATAATTTATTGCAAATATTTTACCTATCAGGGAAATTAACCATTTAACTCAATTAGCAGGTAAAATACAATAAATCCACACATTTCACAAAATTCACATAAATGAAATAAATAAATACAATTAAACAAATCGGGACGTTACAACTCTCTCCCACTTAGACATTTTCGCCCTCGAAAATATAACCGAGACGAACGACTCCAGATACGACTCTCGCATCCGACTAACCCACTTCCATGCCAACAAAAGGTAACACCACGAGTAACACAAACAGACAAACCACCTCGCTAACCACAACTATAACAACGACACGACAACGACAACAACTACAACGACAAGATGCAAAGCCCATACAATGCACTTGACGACCAACTCACAACTCAAAGAATACACAAGTTACGAACACACACGGGTTCACTCTTGAACCGAAACACAACAAGATCGTTACCATCACCGTAGGTAACACTCCTCTAATTCACCACAAGAATTAGCTACTCGCACTCGACCCAACACGATAGGAACGAGGCAACAACACAAACAAGAACACAAGTTCTACGACCCAACATCGTCTCAACAACAACAACAAAACCAGGATACCAAACATAACATCAATACAACAACATTGTGATTTACCCGCCAAACATGTAACCAAAACATCCATCTACATAATAGCCCATGAATAATATTTAAACCTTTCGCCTAACACTTCCATTCTGAAACGTCCAATGGTCTCACCATTCCTACATGTTTCCAATGTTCAATCTATGAACTCTTACCAGTCTCACACGCAAATACAAAATGTACCACATTACGCTTCCGCTGCGCACTCTGATTACTCGAAATTATCAAGTCTACCAATCTCACGTCCAAAGTCTAATTCTTTCTCGTATTCACCAAAAATCACTGTTCACTTTAATATTCCCAACCTCACACTCTACTATGTTATCTCACACACCAGACACAAGCCTCGGAACTGCTCAAATAATTCTAATTCTCTGATCATCAAAACAGACATGCATAACAACTTTCGACTTAACTGTTCAGGCACAACCTTAGCTTTTCCCGAAGGATAATCCAAGCCAAATTCATAACTCATTACGAATTCCAACCATCCTCGTTGTCTCATACTCTATTCCTTCAGACCAAACAAGTACTCTAAACTCTTGTGATTACTAAACACTTCGAACCTAGAACCATAAAGATAATACCTCCAAATATTCCAACACAATGAAACCGCAACCAATTCCAAATCTGGAATAGTATAGATCCTTTTATGAATCCTCAATTGTCGTAAAGCATAAGCCACGACTTTACCCTCTTGCATTAACACACTGCCTAAACTCATCAAAGACGCATCCCAATACCTCACAAATGGTTTATCAGGATCACACAGAATCAAAACTGAAGACGTAGACAAACTCTACTTCAGCTCACCAAAACTTACTCACAACGAATATCCAAAACAAACGACTCACCCTTTGCAAGTCAACTGAGATAACAGAAGTACGAACTTAGCAAAGTCTTCCCTAGCCTGCAGTAACAACCAACTAAGCCCAAAAATTCCTAATCTCCTTAACCAACTTCGGAGCCTCTCATTGTAGAATTGCATCTACTCCCGATGAATCCATAACCATACTCTCATCTGAAATAACATATCCAAGAAAACTAACATTTTCAACCAAAATTCTCACTCGAATAACTTAGCATAAAACTTCGTCTCTTTTCAACACTTGTGATTCAATTCTCAAACACTCTACTTGTTCTTCCTCTGAGTTTATAACAGATCTGAATATCCTCAATCAAAACCACTACGAACTTATCCACTTAAATATGGAAGATACAATTCATATACTTCACAAACATTACAGACGCAATACTAACACCAAATAACATCACTGTACGTTGTAATGCCCAACCAAATTCCAAAAGATATGAATTCTTAAAGCTTTTGCAAAACTTTTCACTGGGTAACTGGTCACTCACATGCAAGCTTAACCGAGTAAACAACAGCCTATCCCGACGATAACAACATAACCAGTCACATTGAACCGATCAAACCCTCAACTCACACAATTCACCACTCTTATCAAACATTCCAAACAATTGTAATTTCACTCAAACTCAACCAAACCATTCCAGTCATCTATTCATGAAAGTGGACACTTATTCTCAATCGTTACCTTATTCAACTGTCAGTAATCCATACACAATTTCTTCTCTTGACAGTCCAAATTCCATAAATCCCAACATGTAGCAACCACCAACCCAAAAAGAACTCTCAAATATTACATCCACACCTAAGGTTTTCTCAAGATTTCCATTAATGCTCTAAAACTCCAAAGACTCCAAACCTCACCAGAACTCTAAGTTTTGCTTTCCATAGTCTCAATACCATTATACACATCATGCTTATTATTCCGTTCGATCATCCTTCCTTTTTGCTACTAACAAAGCTGGAGTGCTCTAAGCCAACACCCTAACGTTCCATCCAAAAACACATCTGACAACTATGCACAACTGACGGCCCATCACTGTGACTTCCTGCCAATTTCCAGAACACTATCATCACAGACAAAACAATCAACTTAGTCCCATCTACCAAGAGTTTTCTACTCACTTAGCAGATATAAACTTCAACTATTCACCTTCGTCCAATTAAGTTCAATCTCTACTCTCTGAGAAGCAGCCCTTAAATAAAACCCAATCATTCTCTCTCAATGACTTCCCAACTGGACCAACATACCAAAACCTCTAATCCGACTCATCTCCCGATATTAGAATCTTCATCGACTCAACAAAACAATCTGTAACCATTTTCCTTAATTCCAAACAATTCATTTCACACACTATCAAAGCCGGAAAGACACATATATTCCATCCACCATAATTCCCGTCTACTATCAACAAGAGATTAAGGGTGATCAGTTCCTCAATTTGTCAATAGACAACCGACAATCATGATGGGGCATAAACCGTCTTTACCAAACTATAATAGCACTTCTTGCATCTTGTGCACACAACTACCTAAGGCACAAATCCTTAGTTGACATAAGCCTTACCTCCGCATCCCTTCTGGAACCGGGAACCACACTGTCCAAATAACACTTACAATCTTGCAATTCACAACACACTGAGCCAGCGTTCCACACCTGAAGCAACATGGAGAAGTATCAGCTTCTCCCTCACTTATCTCATTCTCAGTCCTGAAGACAAAATATTAGAAAACCAGATAGCACTGACAGTGTTCCACACACATATCACGTACTAAGGGACAAACAACAATGACAGTACTCAACTGTCACACCAACTGACTCAACAACTTGGTCGGACAGACCTACCTGCTCTGATACCACTAATGTAACACCCCAATTCCCATCGCGAATAAATAATACATAATTAAATCAGAGTAAGTAAAAATTTATTTTTCCGGCAGAAACAAGGATGCCACAATTAAGGAAAGAAAACACAATCCCTGCTCATAAATTTCTGATACATAACACAAATGAAATAACCTCAAAGGGAAATTTTTTCCATATAAAAGGAAAGGTCAATTATGGAATAAAGCGGAAGATCCATAACTGCCTTGTTTTACAAAATAAATCGTTTTAATACCTCAAAATATAGATACAAAAGTAATACAAAATATATTCAACAAATGTATACATATAACAAAAGCGTTCCCCGACTCCCGTGTTACGTATCAGAGCAGACAGACCGACAAAGGACGGAAGACTAATCTTCACAAAAGCCTCCAAGATACTAATCTGCAATTGCCTCATAGAGCAACAAACCACAGCAGAAGGGTGAGAAATAACAACTAAATCAAGATTGCATAATAATATGCAAACACACATAAAAATTCACATGCATAGTTATTCTCACCACAAGCATCACATACTAATACATATAGCATACCACATATACATAACATATACCAATTATCCAACATACTCACATATTTGCACATAAGGTATACCAAGTCATAACTTATGGAAACACACCACCGCATCACATAGCATATGTCTATACATAAAACATATTATCCACAACCAATGCATTGATCACAAAGGCATATCAAATCACCAATGCTATCACAAGCTCAACACATCATCAATCAATTCACTATTTCCACACATAATCAATCCATTCATGATTTTCCACACATAATAAATCCATTCATTATTTATGCAAATGCAAAGAGACTGACACAACGACTCTATGCAAATGCAGTACCATCCATCCATCATTCTCATCATTAGTTCACTTAGGAACTATTGGAATCATCGTTTGTTACTTAGTGTAACTCCCCGTCGGGCAAACGATGTTCCCCGTCACTCACACCTCTTTGTATAAGGCACACGACGTTTATGGATCGCTCACACCTCTTTGTATAAGGCACACGACCCGATCGCTCACATCTCTTTGTATAAGGCACACGGTCGTCTATAATCATCGCTCACACCTCTTTGTATAAGGCACACGATGTTATAGCGGATTCCCTCTGGAATCGTTTCGTCGCTCACACCCACTAGGGCACACGACATCACAAGATGCATATCATGATGCTTGGCATACAAAGACTCATGACAATCAAATGCATCTTCACAAATCAACAATATGATTTATCTCATCATTATTATTCATGCATTGGAACTCAATTCACACAATGCATTTACTTGCCATAAGACCACCAAATAACACACATTGAATTTCACATAAACAATGCATTTCATCATAATCCGCAAACCACAACAATTCCACAAAACATCATAACAACATACATTGATATTCAATCAAACAATGCATTTTACCACACAACAACATCATTAATCATGCATTGCAATCACACTCAAAACAATGCATTTATTTCTCCTCAAGACCACAAACCATCATCACAACATTTCATCACATGCATTTACATCATACAACAGCACACCAGTCATACAATATATATCACCAGCACATTGCATATAACACATCAAATACACACAGTTAAAACGGTAAAAGTCGACAAAACGACACATTTCCTAATTCCTAACATAATTAAATCGGCCAACAATCTCAAAACCATTTTAGTAAGAAAGTACATCTCATGAGCTTTCCAACGGTACAAATAACACTTGAAACAGATAAACGGGTCACAAGTTATGGGATTTAAAAGAAAACATAATTATTGAAATTCCCCAGTACCGCCCGGCGCTACCCAACGACCGCCCGACGCTGGCCCTTCGCCTCTACTTCGCCCGGCGAAGCAGGGGCGTAACAATTTCTCATTCATGACTCAAAAGAGTCAGAATCGTGCTAAGTTGCGCCTCTCGGGCATCGCCCGGCGCAATCCCGCGCCGCTCGGCGCTCTGAGCACCGTCTGGCGCCTACACCAGAAATGGAAAAAATCTGTTGCGTTCTCCCATGGCTCCAAGGGCCAAAATTTCACTTTTCCCCATCAAAACAGTTTCAAACATCGAAACAAATATCAACGATTATTCATAAACACAGTGTGATCATACAGCGCAATTTATATCGAATTCCGACCGTGAAAACATCGATTTCTACTCGTTTATCTCATTTCGACCTATAATTGAAAAACTAAGAGAAACAAGTAAACATTCAAACATATACAAACATATACATATACAAGCAGGATATATTCGAAACTTCTCACCCTTACCTGATTAATCGCGCTTGAAATGGATGAATTCTCGATTTTCCTCTTTCTCCTCTTCTCTCTTTTTCCTTCTCTTCTCTTTCTCTTCTTTCCCTTTTCTTTCTTTTCTTTTTTTCTCTCTTTTTCTCTCTTAATTTCTATTTATAACAAAATATCTAACTACCCAAAATGACCATTTTAGCCCTCAACTCAAATATCTCGCAAACACTCTCAAAACGCGATGAAATAAATTTCGGGAATTAAAAGTTGAAAAGAAATTATAATTTATTGCAAATATTTTACTTATCAGGAAAATTAATTAATTAATTCAATTAGCAGGTAAAATACAATAAATCCACATATTTCACAAAATTCATATAAATGAAATAAATAAATATAATTAAACAAATCGGGACGTTACACTTGAGACCAAACTAAAGCAGATGTGGGTGAAGAATGGTGTTATCAGAATCATTGACTTAAGTAACAACTACTTTCTGGTAGCGTTCTCTCATGAGGATGATAAAAGGATAGTTATGGATAATGGTCCCCGGTTTATCTATGACCATTATCTGACGGTTAATGAATGATGCCCTAACTTTCAACCGGAGAAAGATACTATTGATGAAATAGCTGTCTGGATCAGAATTTCCAGATTACCGATAGAATATTATGATACTAAAGTCTTGACTTTTAATGGTAATCGAGTTGGTCGTGCGATCAAAATTGACAAGAACACTATGCAACATGAGAGGGGGAAGTATGCGAGAGTTTGCGTTCAAGTAAATCTCTCAAAACCTCTTCTTTCTCTCTTCAGTATCAAGGATAGAAGCTATCGTATTGAATATTAAGGTCTTCATCTGCTTTGTTTGAAATACGGGAGATAAAAACATTACAAAGACGGGTGGAAGTTCACACCCAGGCTTCAAGAGATGATGTGGGTTGGGAAATAAGGGGCATGTGGAGACTCAACTGAAGCTCTAAGCTGTTTGGGAGTTTTGGATCCTTCCTCTCTACTATGTTTATGATGATTAAGAAAAATGATAATATCCTAGTATGGAATTGCCGAGGAGCTGCGAGTAAAGCATTTTACCGTTATAGTAAATATTACATAGATGTGTATAAACCTACGATTTTTGTTGTGTTGGAAACAAGGTGTGACCCAAAGAAAATTCAAAACAATATGCTTATTTTGGGATTTGATGGCTACCTTGTGATGAAGAACCAAGGATATGCTGGAGGTATAGGTGTGGCTTGGAAAAAAGACCTCATGTCTATAAATATTTGTGTTAAGAATACTCAGTTTCTACACCTTCATGTTACTGCTCAAGCTGGGAATAGTTGGTTCTTCACTGCCATATATGCTAGTCCTAATGATAGTCTTAGAAGTTTCCTTTGGGAGGGAATGTGCATGATTTCCAACAACGTGAAGGAGCCGTGGATGATTGTTGGAGATTTCAACGATATCACAAGTCTTGAGGAGAAGAAGGGTGGTCTTCATGCTTCAGCTAGGAGGTGTTCTATTTTTAGAGAGCGTATTAATAATTGCAGACTTATGGACCTTGGTGTTGTGGGTACAAAATTCACTTGGAGATGACCTATCTTTCATGGAGGTCAAAGAATTTATGAAAGGTTGGATAAAGCTCTTTGTAATGTTTCCTGGCAAGAGTTATTTCTGGATGCTCAGATGAAGGTTTTGACGAAAGTTGCTTTCTCGGATCATCATCCTATTCTCATAATTCCTAATATGAGAGTGACTATTGTCTCCCCAAAGCAGTTCAAATTCGAGAGTGCTTGGCTCGTGGAAGACTCGTACTATGAAACTTTAAGGAATGTTTGGAGAGAGGAAGCTAGCTTGGTGGAAAAGATTGGAAAGGCTAAAAATGATATTTAGAGCTGGAAGGAAAATACTTTTGATAAAGTTCTTAAGAAAAAGAGAAGTTATTTGGCTAGATTGAATGGTGTTCAGAGATGTATGCAAAAGAATGATAATTATGCAGGAATGGGATCTCTGGAGAAAACTCTGCAAGTTGAACTCAATCTCATTCTTAAACAAGAAGAGATTATTTGGTTTCAGAGATATAGAACAAAGTGGCTTATTGATGGTGATCGCAATACCAAATATTATCACCTTAAAAACATCTATAGAAGATGAAGGAATATAATTGCTATGCTGAAGGATGATAATGGGCAATGGATTGAAGATACTACTCAGCTTAAAGAGTTGATAATAGATTATTATAAAGGGTTATTTGTTGTTAATTTAATGTGGAAAGAATGGAAGCATACTAGCATTACCTTTCCTACACTTAATGAGGTTGAGATCCGCAAACTTAAAGAGCCTCTCAGTAATGTGGAGGTCAAAGCTGCCATGTTCGCCATGAAGCTGTGGAAAGCACCTGGACCCGATGGTCTACCTGTCGACTTCTCTCAGAAATCATGGGATATTGTAGGGGAGAATGTCTGCAAGTTTGTGCATGGAGTTTGGAACAATCCTGGAGCTACCGCCTCTATAAATCAAACGGATATTTGTTTGATTCCGAAGCGGGATCAGCCCCAGCATGTGTCACATTACCGGCCAATTTCATTATGTAATTCCTTGTACAAGGTTGTTAGTAAAATTATAGTAGAAAGATTAAAGGTTTGCATGCCCAAGCTTGTCTCTCCGTTTCAGACTGGTTTTGTTTCGAGCCGTTCCATTCACGAGAACATCAGTATTGCTAAGGAGAGTATGCGAATCATTCATCAAAGGAAGGGGAAGAAGGGTTTGTTTGCTATTAAAATTGATTTGTCCAAAGCCTACAAAAAAATAAGTTGGGAATGCATATGGCAAGTTCTTAAGGAAGCTAGTTAACCAGATGAGTTAATTAAGATTATCATTCATGCGGTTACGAGCACGGAACTGAATGTAAATTAGTATGGCACTCGCAGAGTATTTTTGTCCCACCCGTGGAATACGTCAAGCGGATCCTATTTCTCCTTATATTTTTGTGCTTTGCATTAGGGGTGTTCATGGTTCATGAACTGCATTGAACTGAACCACGTTTATGGTTTGGTTCAGTTTGCGATAATCATCAATAAAAATACAGTTAATTGATAAAATAGTTACAATTCAATTAAAAACTAGTTTAAAACTAGTTTATATTTATAAACTAGTTTATAATCAATTTACAATATTAAACCAATTATATATTTTGAACTCTTTTACAACCAAATTTTTAACTTCATAAAAATTTAAATTTTTTTATATTAAAAAAAATATTCTTCAAAATATTTATTTTCAATTTTATTTTATTTTCATATTTTGTATTTTCGAAAAAAAAATGTTTTTTCGTTTTTCCCAAAAAAGACTAGATTTTTTCATATTTTTGAAAAAAAAACTCATTTTTCACATTCCGTAAAAAAAAATCGATTTTTTCATTCATCCACGTCTAACATAACTATTTTGATTTACACTCACACATATATCTGAATGTTTATGTTCAATAGCACATGAAAAACACAAGGGAAAATTAAAATATAAATAAAGTCAAAAACGAAGAAATCAAAATGATCAAAATAATTTTTTAATGTGAACAAAAAGATAAATAGAAATGGCTAAGAAATCAAAATGATCAAAAGATTTTTTTAATGTGAACAAAAAAGATAAATAGAAATAGCGTGCTGCTAATTTTGCTAATTTTTCAAACAACACAAACACCAGTGAAGAAAGATAATACTGTGAAATTTATTTATTCATCTATCAAGAGACATCATGATTCATGATATGTATTATTTATTGATATTGCATTGATATATATTAATATGACTGCAGTACCTATAGTTTTATTTTATTTTAGACAAAAAGAACAGCTATAGCTATATGACTATGAGAAAAGTTCAGAAATAAAAACTTATTTTCAAGGAAATAAAAAATACATTTTCTAGAAAAAAAAATTTATTTTTGATTTTTTTTTAAATTTTCAGAATATTTTTTTAACTTTTAGTAAATTTTTTATTCCTTTTATTAAAAACTAATTAATTTATATAATTAAACCAGTTTATAAAAAAAATTGGTTCTGAATCGGTTTTAAACTGAATTTGAATTGTTTTAATTAAATGGTTCAGTTCATTAACCATTTAAATGGTTCAGTTTTTTTATAGTACAATGCAGTTCAATTCTAGTTTACAATTCAGTTAACTATATTTTTGAACACCCCTACTTTGCATGGAGAATCTCTCTCATATCATAGAGTGTGAGGTGACTAAAGGAAGGTGGAAAGCTATCAAGATGAGATCGAGAGGCCCCGTGATTTCACATCTTATGTTTGTAGATGACTTACTCTTGTTTGAGGAAGCTACTGAAGCAAAGGTAGAGTGTGTTATGAGTGCCTTTCAACAATTTTGTAGACTCACTGGCCAATAGATAAGTGAAGAGAAGTCTAACATTGTGTTTTCGAGGAATGTTACGAGATGCATGAAAAATAAGCTTCTGAATGTATCTAAGTTCAAAGAGGTGGTGCAATTTAGGAATTATCTAAGTGTTCCTCTTAGTGGGAAGAATTTGAGAAATAATAACTTTCAATATGTTATTGATCAGGTTGCTTCCAGGCTCTCTAGTTGGAAAGCGAATTCGTTATCCATGGCGGGACATGTCACATTAGCTAAAAGTGTTCTTAAAGCTATCCCGATTTATTCGATGATGACGAATCTTCTTCCTAAGACATGTATTGAAGAAATTCAGAGATTACAACTGAATTTCATTTGGGGCGAGACTAACAATAGCAAGAAAATCGTGCTGAGAATTGGAAAATCATTACGAGACAGAAAGAACAAGGTGGGCTTGGTCTTAAGGATTTGAGGCTCGTGAACGTTGCCTGCGTAATGAAACTCGGGTGGAAGATGATTATGAAAGCTAATGAACTTTGGTGCAATGTTGTGAAGAGTATCTATAAGGATCATTGGTGATGGGAGAACAATTGATGCGTGGGAGGATAGCTGGATCGAGGCTGGTCTTAGTATTCGTGAGCAGGTTCATAACATCCCGGATTACCTGGCCAATGCTAAGATCATAAATCTTTTAACTGAAGATGGAGGTTGGGACTGGCCAGCCCTTAGTCATTGTCTGCCGAGAGATATCCTGGAAAAAAATTCACAACATCCAGCCACCTGTTACTAGTATAGATGCAACTGAGGACATGATATCGTGGGAAGGTGTGAATTTTGATGGGACAATGAAGGTGTTCTATGAGTTTTTGACAAAGCATGAATGCCCAGTTACTGATCGTGATTGGAAAAACATATGGAAGTTGAAATTTCTGGAAAAGGTTCGAACATTTGTCTGGTTATTGAAGCATGGAAGATTATTAACCAATTTAAACAAGAGTATGAGAGGGATTGAGACTGCTGCATGTAATCTTTGTGGCCATGCAATGGCAGATATCTTGCATGCCATTCGTGACTGTCCTAAAGTCAAGATCATATGGGAGCATAAAGTCCATTTGAATATATTTCATGATTTTTTTAATCTTGATTTGAATAAGTGGATAAACTTGAATGTTAATTTTTCGAAGGAAGTAGGGTGGAATAATTTTTGGGCAATGGCTTGTCACTCTATGGTATTGGCATAATAAAGAGGAGCATGTGGAGGATTTTGTTAGTCCTTGGGATCCTAGCTTGAATGTGGCCAATCGGTTGAAAGATTATGAAGAAGCCTTGATGAACAACAATAAGGCTATGGGTAAGAATAAGGAAATTAGACTTGTTAAGTGGGAGCCGCCCAAGACAAGTTTGGTGAAACTTAATGTGGACGGGGCTTGCATTGAGGATGTCTCTGCGGGTTGTGGTGGCCTGGTCAGGGATGAGGATGGTTGTTGCCTTGGAGGTTTCTACAAGAACGTGGGGATGTGTAATAGCTATATGGCTTAATTATGGGCCATTCTTAAAGGGTTGATGCTTACTTTAGATTTGGGTTTCAAGAGAGTCGAAGTGAACACATATTCCTCCGAGATTGCTAGGGATCTTAGTCTTGGTAAATCTAGCAGAAGTGATGAGCTTAAGATGCTCAGGAAGATTGAGATCTTGTTAAGTCGCTTTGATGAGGCCATTGTTTCGCATATGTATAGAGAAGCTAACAAGTGTGTGGATGCCTTGGCTAAGTTTGGTTGTAGATCGAGTTCAGATATGACTCGCCTTTCCTTTGCTCTTAGTTTCTTTGAACAACTTCTTGTAGAGGATAAGTTGGGGGGTTTCACCCTAGAGAAGTTTTCTTGTAGTGTGTTTTTTTTGGGACTTTGGCCCTCACTTGTAAAAAAAAATCAAATTTAACCTAAACTTTTTCATCTCCCACCTAAAAATTCGATGATTCCCTCGTACCATTCACGTCTCAAACTCAAAATCAATTTCATTTGAGAATTTAGTTTCAATTTCTGTTACAATCTCACTTTTGAACCCATAACATTGGAAACTCTTGTTCCCCTCATGTGTCCATCCGCTTGAAATCCTTGTTCACCTCACGCGATCCTCCGCTGGTACAACCTCTCCGTCATTCGTCTTCCCATATGTTGTGTTTGGAGTTTAGGAAATCCTACTAATCTTCATTCTCTCACTTTCTTGTTCAAATTCAAGAATACAAAGGTTGTGGTTTTGCTATTGTTGTTACACGTGGGAATCTTCTTATTAGATGGGATAGTTCAAACGCTGCAGGTTTAATTCTCATTTACTTATATACTAGTATTTTCAGTTTAAAATGTTGTTTTTCTATTTCTATCAAAATCACAAGCTCATCTATGGTTATAGATGATTCCCAATCATTTATATCACAACCCTAATTCTGAAATTCGTTATAGATAATGGCTAATTTGTAATATGGACCGTAGTGTTTAAAAAGCCTACACTGTAAACCCTAATCTTTAAGATAATACTCAATAATTGCAACAGCTCTGAAGTCGAATAACGCTTATCGCGTTCACCGTTTGTGTTTATTGTTTTCTGCAGAGGTCTGCTGTAGGGGCTAGGGGTATGCATGGTTACCAAATTACAAGAACCAATCCATTTTATTGGTTTAAGTTTTAAAACCAGACCATTTTTTTATAAAAATTGGTTTGAAAATGTAAAATGGTTGCAATTCGGTTTAAAACCAATTTAAACCGATTTTTAATAAAAACTATTTTGGAAGGAAATTGTACATTATTTTATTATTAGAATTTCTTGAATTTGTGTAGCATAATACTGCTATATAGCACATCTACCCTTTTCTTCTACGGACTATTAACTTCAATAAAAAATTTGTCTGACTTATGTATTTTGTATTATAAATTAAATAAAAAATAACTGAAATAATTATAAGAAAATTGTATATCATTTTATTATTAGACTTTCTTAATTTTATTTCATCCCTTATTTCACTTATTTTCAATTTATTATAATTTGGGTCTAACTTTATAAATAGAATAATATAGTTATTTAAGAGAAATAAGAAGAAAATATGATAAAAATCACATTTTAAAAGAATTTGCAATTTATAAAATATTGATGTGGGTTTAGAATTTATAAAATAGCATTTTTATTTAGTTATATACATGACATATTGCATTTATAAGTGGGTGAAAAAAATCTGAAAAAAAATATATTTCTCAACTTTGTTATTAATTATTATGAAAAATTAATAAAACAAACATATTATGATGAAACATATATATCAACATGAAAAAAACAAATATATAAATTTAACACATAATGAAATTTGGATATCCAACAAATAAACCATATTATTATTATCGATATCGGTTTATATTTGGATAACGAAATAGATACTCATATTTATATTGTGCAATTTAGTTTGAATTTTTAAAAGTGAAATAATTTAGATATCATATTGGTTAAGCATAACCTGTTTTTTTTTACACCCCTAATAGGGTCAGTTCACACTTTCCAGTGAATGTTATATGAACATCATTTTAATTTGTTGAATTTTATGAAAGGTCACACAAAGAAAGGTATGTTTATTGTTCTTGTTTGTAAAAAGCTTAACTTTTTCATGTCTCCAAATGAAACATGAGTTATGTACTAAAAGCATCATTTGATTTCATTTTCAGGTCTTATAACCTTTTAAATGTATTAGACTTTACTAGTGCACAAAAGCGGATGTCGGTAATCGTAAGAGACCACATTGGGAAACTACTACTACTTAGCAAAAATGCTGACAGTGTCATGATTCAACTACTTGGAAAGAATGGAGAGTTTGAAGAGCAGACTAAGTATCACATTAACGAATATGTCGATTCTGATTTAAGGACACTGATACTTGCCTATTGTGAACTCGACGAGGCAGAGGACATTCAATTTAATAAAGAGTTGACAGATGCTAAAAACTTAGTGAGTGCAGATCATGAGCAGATTGTAGAGGATATATTGCAAAATATTAAGAATGATTTAATTCTTCTCGGTGCTACCGCAGTCGAGGATAAACTACAAGACACGATTCCTGAATGCATTGACAAACTACATGATAGATTTCATGTCATCATTCTGTTTTAGTTTATGCTTGGATTGGTGATGAGTTTGGTAGAATAACCGCGTGCCTCTTTGTAGCTTCAACAAGTGATTTTGACAAATTCACCGTCAATCCAAACATGTACTTAGTGGTGTAGACTGATATTGTTAGTAGACTAGTAACACGGTGATGTATGGAATTTGAGCTAAACTTGCATAAGCTACTTTACAAGGGCATTGTTTGGGTGATGAATACCATTCCCAAATTTTTTTTATTTCATTTTTCTCTGCTAATTTTTGGTGCTAGTATACAATGTTGTCAAACACATATTGTAGGAAATAGCACCTTGTTCAAATTCCTCTTTGCAATAGTGTTATATTGCCTCTATTTGATTACATTTTTTACTATTTGATTACATTTTTTTTACTAAATCGCGCATCTTGTTACAATAATGATTTGTTCAAATTTTACTATGCAACATTGGTTGGTTGGTTTAAAGTTATCTACCATTATGTGAAAAGAAACGTATTCAATTTTTTTTGTATAAGAATAACACTTCTAAGTATCATGCCTTTGTTTGCTATTCATTTCCATGTTTTATGTTATTGATAAACTTACCTAGTAACTTATGAATTACTTCTTGCAGAGTTTGACAGTACATAACTTCTATTTCGGAGAAGGGTCAGACATAACTGAAGTTCCAACTAAGATGTTGACAGTGAATTGCTCAATGAAAATGACCGTGCATAACCCTGCATATTTTTTCGGTGTTTATGTCAGCTCCAAGTCGGTGAATCTTATGTATTCTGAGGCTACAGTTGCAACTGGTGAGGTAAGTATTCTAATTCCAGCCACTACTCATTGATTTAAAGAGCTAGCTTGGATAAAGTTCTGGAAAACAAAATATTAGAATTTTTGGACAAAAGATTAAAACAATTTCAAAACTGACTTTTGAAGTTCTATCTAACTTTTCCATAAACATCTACAAGTTCTGGATTGACTTATTTGAGTATATTTACTAATATAAGCACTTGTTAGACTGTTTGGAAGAGCTTATGAAAACAACGTTAAGACAAACATGTCCATATGTCCATAAATTGTCCAGCTTATGAAAACAGCTTATAACTGATATAAAAACAATTTTACTTTATTTTATCTTTTATTAAAGACATAAGTTACTAAAAAACTCATGATAAATTTTTACGCCATAATTGCTTGATTGAACTATTTATCCAAACTAATGAAGACTTATAAACTTCTTTTAATTAAGAAGATCTCTGATAAGTTAATTGTTAATTCAAAATTGGCCTTTAAATGATTAGTTTAAACTTTAAAGGCTAAGGAACAGATGGAAAATGTGCAGAAACCATTTTTTTGCTTCTGATATCTGATAATGACACCATTCATTCTTACTGTTACATTCTATTTTGCTGCAGTTCAAAAAATATCATCAACAACGAAAGAGTCGCAGGACAGTATCTGTCAATATACAAGGATTCAAGGTTCCATTGTACGGCGTCGGTGCAAGCTTTGCTAGTTTGGTGGACAACGGTAACGTATACACGACGCATGTTTTTGAAGTTAAGTCGTGCGGAAATGTTGTTGGGAAGTTGGTGAGGACTAAACACACACAGCATGTCTCATGCTCAGTAGCTATTGACCCCAATAACAACAAATCCATCAAACTTAAAGTGATTGAATGTAAATACACTAAGTGATTTTGGCCTAACATTATGTTTCGAATGGCTTATATAAATCTTATCTATCGGCAAGAGTACTTGTGAGATTGATTGAAAGAGTTGAAGAAAACAACTTATGAGTAATTAATAGATTAAGAACATGTTTGGATGGGTTTTGATAGGTGATAAAATGGAAACAACAATTAATATTGGGTAAGTTTTAAGATTATATAGAGATAAATTTTAACATGTTGGCATATCATGATAATAGACAAGATATTGGTAAATTTCAGTAGCTCTTTATTTTTTAATGGTGTATGTTAATGCTTAAATGCTTCTGATTGCAAAATTTTGTCATTTTCAGATACAAACTCTGGGACAGAGCTCCTGAAGTCCTTTTGGTTGCTACCCATTACTCAATGGCAGTGGATGTATGGTATGTTGCGTGCATATTTATTTGGTAAGGATTTATGTTTCTAAACCAAGTTAAATGATATTTCATAATATTGTTTATCATGCACTAGGGTTTTACTTGACTTATTTTTATGTGGATTATTATAGTTGAACTTGTCATTAAGCAAGCACTATTTCCTAGTTGCAACAACTCCATATATCCAGACTGTTGGGGACTCCAAATGAAGAGATGTGGCCAGGTGTTAGTAAACTAATTAACTAACGCGAGTACCCTCAGTGGAGCCCTCAAAATGATGCAACAATATCACTACTTGCCTTGGGCGTAAGGTAATTGTTTAGGTTCATCTATGCGAATGGCTAATCAAATTGCCTTATCAGGAATTTTGAATAACAGAAGATTGTTCAATCCATGTATTTTTATACAAGTAAATGGATCTTGTTTCTTTTCATGAATCTTAAATTTTGTTCTAATGAATGTTGTGAATTGCAGATTTCTACAGTTGGAACTTTCTGTAAAATCGTTTTAGATGATTGCTGTTTGAAGTTGATATGACCGAAGTATCTAGTAAAGCTAACGAGAGTGGAATGTCACTTGATATTTCATTAGCTGTCTCAGAAGGATCAAACTGTATTTTATTGGTACAGATCATGTATCGTTGGGTGGGGTGGTTTTTGTACTGCTCAACATTTGAAGTCTAGTTTTGGTTATACAGCTTGTTAAGGTGGCCTTGGTGCTATTGATTGGTACAAATGACTGCAGCCGATTATGAACTGGTTGTTTATTCTATATAATTGTTGTGATAACATTGAACTGTTTTTTTTAGTGACTGCATATACATGTTAATACCAGGTATCTCTCACGTGGCTTATCCATCTCTAACCATATCTCCAAGAGGAGACAACATAGGACTCCTCGACAAGTTGCTAGTGAAACTGAATATCAGGGCATTCGAACTTAAACTATTTAAGGCGGTTCTCTACCTGTCGCAAATAATAACGACAATTGGTATGACGGTTTTTGCAAACGTCGCAGAACAACGTGGTGACACACGCTTTAATGGTAGAACAACAATTGTTGTGACACAGAAATTGAGGCGGTTCAAACCGCAGTAACCTTCTAAAATTAACCTCCGTAACTTGCCATTTTTCTTGTAGTGATGTATGACGTGTTGGTGACTGAGTTTCCAACTAAGAGGAAGGAAGAACTAGTTGTCCATGTTAATTTTGAAGTGATATAAAGCTTGTCTAAACAAGTGAATCTGAGACAGATGCTGAAGCATATGTCTAGGACACTATGTCCAACATAAGGAAAAAGGTTGTGGGAAGAAAACTATTATGAATGTCTCCTCCGCTCACATGGATAATATATAATTCCATTCTGAAGCAAGTATTTTGAAGTGGAAATATGTTCTTAAAGGGCTTGCAGCTGAAAGATGATAAAGAAGCTCCTCATTGCAAAGAAATCAAGGAAGCTACCGAGCTAATAAAGACTGTTACTGATATTGGTCTTTGCTATGAAAAGTTGGTCAATGACTTTATTGTGAATATTACTGCTGAGAGCAATGTTAAAGGCATCAAGGAGTATATATTGTTGTATGATAGAGGAAAGCGTGTGAAGCTTTCACCTTCAATTGACCATTGGGCAGATGTAAGGTTCCTTATATTGACAAGTTTATGACAGAGAAAAAGAAAGCCGAGGAAAAAGAAGAAACTGTAAATAAGGATGCATAAGAACTTTTTGTTAAAGCACTGAAGTATATCTGTCACATCACCGTGGATACAAATGCTATGATATATATCCTCAAATAAAATTATCATTTGTTGCCACGTCTTATTTGATGAAACTGAATTTCCATTCTCAAAGTTGCATACTCACTCTTCCACATCTTACAACTACCTTAACATTGATCTATCAACATATAACAGACCGACACTTACAACCACATACCTCCTCCCTCCCCATATCAGCCTATTCACACAACCATACCTTAGCCCCCCACGCCTAACAAATTGAACGGCCAACACTCCCCATTATCTCCTCACATAGTCCAGTCCACCTCTCAAACCAACACACGCCATCACCAAACGGACCAACACATCCTTTAAAACGAACACCCAATTCACCTTCCTCCCATTTACCAACCAACATCGAGTTCAAACGACAAACCCGTTACAAGAAGCCAACATGATATTTTCAAGCCAAACCAAAAATATTATGGTCTTCATACTAATGTAACAAAATCATCCTTACCTCCTAACCCAGTGTCTACACTCAAAGACTCAAATTGGAAAACGGCTATGGTTGAAGAATATAATGCTGTTATTAAAAATAAGACGTGAGATTTAGTGCCTTATCCACATGATGTTAAAATTCATTACATGTGGATTTTTAGGCATAAAGAAAAATCTGATGGTTCTTTTGAGAGGCATAAAACCCGACTTGTAGGTGATGGTGCTGGTCAACAGGTTGGTGCGGATTGTAGCGAAACGTTCAGCCTAGTTGTTAAACCAGCAACTATTTGAACCATACTTAGTCTTGCTCTATAAAAATCATGGCTAATCTATCAACTAGGTCTAAAAAAATGCATTTTTGCATGGGGAACTTGTAACACCCGAATTTTGATTATTTATTTTTAATTGAGTTTAAAATGGTTTATATTATTTTAATGACAAAAATATACCCTAGGTACTTTAAGTTATTTTATTATAAAAAGTCATTCTTTTATGTTTTTTTTGCTACAATTTGGTCTTTATGTTAACTAACGTGTTCACCGTGACCTTTTTTCGAAACTCCGTACCAAAAACGCTTATGTGGCACAAACGGCGCTGATGTGTCTAAACCGTTTTGTTTGGTAGCATAATTAAGGAGCACAAAAAGTAGATAGTCTAAATATTGTCCTTAATAAACTACCAATTTCAGCCACTGCATATTTCATAATTTGAATAATAATAATAATAACAATAATAATAATGAACCAATAAATTTGTAGCCAACTAAAGAAAGAAAAATGAATCTTATTAAGATAGCAAAAATGTGGATGAATGGACAGTTAGGTGTTAGTCATAACAGAGTTAGTTTTTAGTGTAAGCTAGGTTAGCTATTAGACAATTAAGTGTTAGTCTTAACAGAGTTTGTTAACTGTGTACTTAGCTTATCATTGATGTGTGTGACTTGGTTAGTATATAAGTCAACACAACACTCTTGTAAAGGTTAACTCACTGAATATTCATTTCTACAGAATTTCTTCTCTAACATAAACAACTTTTTATCTGTAGTAAGCTTCTCTAAGTATAACTCATAAATCATTGATTTTTTCAAACATGTTTATAGAAGAACTTGAACACGAAGCAAGAGGTTTAAGTTGAAATTTGGGAAAAGTATTGAAGCTTCATCTTTTCTTCAATTCTTGTTTTTTCTTCAATTTGACTAGTGAGTTTACCACTGAATGAGTGTTTTGTATTTTTCCGCGCATGTTTATGGCTTAATATTGTTTCTATATAACAACATTTAGGTTGTTGCATTACTTTCTGGTTTGTACATCTGCGTAATTTTTTATTCTAAGTTTTGCTAATTCTATTTTACAGTTCTGATTGTTACGTGTATCTGCTCGTGGTAACAAGATTGAATACTTCATTCCCTTGCTCTTTCATTTATTTTCTATAATTTAGTTAAAATGTTTCAGTTAAACTTTTCGAATGGAGAATAGAGGGTGGGTACGTGATCCGACAAAAGAAAGTGAAGAATATATTCGAGGCTTATGGTACTACACATTCTTTGTTATATACTGAGTGCTTCTCATGCATAGATAGTAACAGGTTTTTCTAAAATATTCTTGGGCAGGATTGGGAGATACTGATTCAAAGAACCCTGTTCACAAACCTGGTCATCAATAAATTTATCTTCTATAAAAGAATCATGATTGCAGAACTGCTATTGGGGAATTTGCTCACACAGTTCAGTCCATCATTTAAGCTTCTTGTATTAAAAAGATATTTCTTTACCGGGCTAATAATGTTATGAGATCTCTAATTATACACATCTTATATGATTCTTGCACCCTAATTTCCTCCTACACCTATGGCACAAACTGCATAATTTTTCTACATAACATGGGTATATATGAAGTGCTTAAAAACGTAAAATGACATTAAAAGTCTATTTCAAATAAAACAAAATAAAGATCACACACAATAAACTATTTTATTCAATAGAATATCAATTCTTGTGAAGTTATTTATATAAAGTATATAAAGTATTGTATATTTACTTACTTACTCTCAACAATGATAATGAATACTTACTTACTCTCAACCTCTGCAAGCGGAACTACGGAATATGTCGGAGCTAATATTGTTCTGTACCGTTTGCGGCATGTCCAGGCGAGAAACAGCAGAATTGCGATGAAGACAGCAACAATGGTGAGTGGCAGAATAACGTTGAGATGGCCATGAGACTTTTGGTGATCAGGAGGGGGACTAGGGAAGAAGTTATAGTGGTATTTTGGTTTAACTGCTGCCTCCAACGGTGACTGAGTGAAATAGGTTGCGACAGCCATGGATTCCGAAGGGAAGAACTTCAAACATAAATACAAGATTAAACATAAATTAACCGAGTTAAAACAATAGATTGTTGGTCTCTTGGCATATATGAACAATGGAAGTTTCCTCACATTTAGGCTATGATCTAAAGTGATTCAATTAAGAACATGCATTTCAAAATAATGGATGGCAAATTATTTGTACAAATTACAAGCTTCATATTCATGCTATGGTGTAGAAAGCAATAAACATGTATCTTTCTTTTGTACCATTAGTTTCAGGTTATTATCATTACCACACATTTGCATACTTGACAAAATCAAACTTTGAGTCATCACTTTTTTTTACTTCTTCAAGTGGCTCAAGACTTATCTTTGGAACAAACTCAAAAAAAATATTTGCCAAAACTAAAATAACTTGAATTTAAACTAAACTACACAATTAAAACTAACAACTTAATTAATTAAACCAATTATCCAAAAGAAATGTCAAGGTGACATGAAATTCCTCCAAAGTACAATAATTCCTCATCCGACCAAAGGATGGAATAACAAAAGCCAAAATAACATAAGTTCAACAATAACATAAAAAAACTGAAAATGCAAGTTATAAAAAGTAACAACAAACAAGCTAAAAAGCCATCAAAAGGTCATCCATCTCAATCTTCTTCACTCATTTCCACCTCATCTCCACTTTCATCACTTTCCTCGATATCTTCATCCTCATCAGCTGCCCCCTCCGAATAGAATCGCTTGCCCTCATGCCAATCAGCATGTTGCTGAAAGGCTTCACGAGAAGAAAGGCTATGGTTCACATGCGACTCTCTTATTTGCACCCGCAGCCGATGCATTGAATCATGCATAAACATAAAAGCTCTTTGGTTAGCCTCAAGCATGTCCCAAGTATAGGTACAAGATGATCTCTCATCAAAAGGTTGTTGTTGAACAGGACGCGGTGGATTGTTCAAAGCTCGAGCTCCTCTGGTCATGCCATACCTTTCTTTGTACCTATCATCTACAACACTATCAATGGTCTCATGGACCACGTCTGATATTGGAATGCGAGCTCTAACACACAACCCCGTAATTATCCCTAAAAAAGCCAAAGTACTAGAGACCTTGCTTCCCAATCGATGACCGCTTTCAGCAATTGCCTTAATCTTATTCGAAATGACATGAGCAACATCAACCCGCCTATCATCCAGGATATAATACAGAAGGTAAGCAGTATCCAAGGGAATGGAAGAGGTGCAACTTCTTGGCCTTATGTTGTAAAGGACTAAGGTCATCATTACCTGAGCAACTATGTTGAGGTTTTTCCTTAAGAAGTTTTTGGGTGCCCCTAAAGCATTCATCTCATAGGATTTACCTGGAAATACTAGTGCATCCTTAACCAACTCAATATTCCAATTACCCCTAGCCAACCTCTTTCCATACTCACAGAGTGCATTCTCCTCCAAAGCGAGAGGATTTCTAAGGTAAGCATTGATTGCATGACGACTGAATTAAATTTCTCTTCCTCTCACCATAGTCATGAAAGGATAAGGAACTCCTTCAACCAAAATTGCATTTTAATAGAACTCCCTCACTATTTCATATTTCTGGTTGGTTGGAGGAGTGCATAGATTTTTCCAATTTCTTCTCTCAATCAAATTATAAATACTGCCTAAACTCTCCTTGAGGGCTAATGTTAATGCTCCTCTCGGACCATATGTTCATGCTTGCAAGTTCTCGATGGTGATCTTCTTGTTCTCGACCTAAAAATTTGCTGCTGTTGAAACCCCCAAGTTTGGGATGTGGTACAGATGAAGGTCCTGCACCAGAGGTCTTTTACTTCTTGGATGCACTGATTTTTTTAGAAATCGTTTATGCACAATTTCAAACAAACACAGCACAACCCACAGAAAAACCATTAATCATTCACAAGGTATCCTTCTACAATCCTATGGTCAACAATGCATAAAAAATTACTATACGATTGTAAAAACAATAAAATTTGGCAGCAGTAGTCGCACTTAGCGCCACATATCATGCTTTGTAACAATAGGAATTTTTTTCACTTCACTGCACAATTTCCTGAGCCCTAATCCACTTTAAAATAACCTAAACAATTTTAGAATGGATTACCCAGTTCGAATAAGAGACAAAAACTCATAGAAATCTACCCTACATGAATAAGAAAGAAGAAACCTTAACATGCAAAGATTTAGTAACTTAAAAGTGAAAACAATCAAGGAACTATCTACATCAATGAGAAATTTCAAAACAATTAACATTAATACCAGAGGATTGCAGTTGTAGAGAAAAACTACGTGAATCTTGAGAACATTTGAGAATGCGTTTTGCCTTTGAGAGAGCTATGGAGCTAGGTTTCACAAATGCAAGATAAAATTAGTGAAGTGAGAGTTGAGCAATGCTTTATGGCTATTTTCGCTCAGGATGGACCAAGAATTGGGCCTGGGTAAAAGTGATCCAGGTTTGGGTAAAATAATTCTTTTTACTGAACTGACTAAGGGTGCTTAGCGTTGTCAGACCGTGCTAAGCGTGGTATCCACTACCTCGAGTTCTTCATTGATGTCGCTTAGTGCCATCAGTGGATCAAAGTTTTCCTGTTTTGCTCATTTTTTCAGAATTTCACCCACAATCACCATTCAAAATGAATACTATCTAATAAAAAAAATTGTGCATACTTACAAATTTGGGTTGCTTCCTAGCAAGCGCTTGTTTAACGTCAATTAGCTCGACAATTCTGTGGCGACTTTAAGGATCTCCAAGAGGAATTGTTGTTGTTAATTGATCAATGTCACCACCAAGGTATAGTTTCAACCTTTGTCCATTCACTGTCCAACTTTCTTTCGAAACAAGGTCTTCTAACATAATTGCTCCATAATGCCTCACCTCTTTGATTTGGAAAGGACCCGACCATTTGGACTTTAATTTTCCTGGAAGCAGTTTCAATATTGAATTGAACAATGATACCATTTGTATAGGCTTAGTTTTTATTAATAATCTTCTTGGCATGATAATTTTTAACCTTGTTCTTGTAGAGCTTATTGGAGACATGCGCTTGAAGTCTCAGTTCATCAATTTCAAGCAACTGCAACTTCCTTTTTCTCCAAATAACTTGGGATCGAAGTTCAGAAACTTCAATGCCCATAACGCTTTGTACTCTAATTCCACTAGAAGATGACAAGTTTTCCCATAAACCATGTGAAAAGGGGTAAGACCAATTTGAGCTTTGAAAGCGGTGCGATATGCCCATAAAGCTTCATCAAGCTTGAGAGACCAATATTTTCTTGAATCAGAAACTGTTTTCTCCAAGATTTTCTTAATTTCTCTGTTGGACACCTCAGCTTGGCCATTTGTTTGAGGATGGTATGGTGAAGCTACCTTGTGCTCAAGGGCTTTTGCTAATTGAGAGTTGCAAAATGTGAACCTCCATCACTTATCAAAACCATTGGAGAACCAAAAAGGGCGAAGATGTTTTTCTTTAAAAAATTTATCACCATTTTTCCATCGGCCTTTTGATACGCAGTCGCTTCAACCCATTTTGAAACATAATCAACTACTATCAAGATATATTCATTTGCACAAGAAGCGGGAAATTGACCAACAAAATCAATGCCCCAACAATCAAAAACTTCAACTTCCAACATGTTTTGCAACAACATTTCATTCCGTTAATTCATTCCTCCCGTCCTTTAGCAACTATCACAATTATGGGCATGCTCATGTGCATCCTTGAACAAGGAAGGCCAATGAAAGCCCGATTGGAGAATTTTTGTTGTTGTCCTTTGACCGTTATTATGACCCCTATAAGGTGAATTGTGACAATGCCAAAGTATGCTTCTTGCTTCTTCTTTGGTAACACACCTCCTTAACAAACCATCTGCTCCAATTTCAAACAAATACAACTCATCCCAAACATAAAAATTTGAGTCACGAAGGAATTTCTTTCTTTGTTGCCAAGTCAAATCCTCCGGTATCAAACCGATGGCCTTGTGATTAGCTAAATCTGCAAACCACTGTCTGACTTGTAACATGAATTACTTTTCATCGGGGAATTCCTTCATAACTTCTCTTTCATTTTTGGTTATCTCATCATTCACCAACCTAGACAAGTGATTTACTACTAAATTTGTTGTGCCCTTTTATCACGAATCTCAAGATCGGATTCTTGTAACAAAAAAACCATCTTATGATTTTTTGCTTAGAATCAGGCTTGGTAAGCATGAGCTATACTGCTGCATGGTCAGTATACATAATTGAAATTCTGGCCTATGCAGACAGCAGATGTCCTAACACATGTCAAGATATTGTGCTACATAATCATTTAAACTCAGAGGCGCAACAACAGACTGATACCTTGAATATCAGAACTGTACAATCACAGATGTCATGACATCTAATCCAACATGTTTATCATGAACCCTAACAGAAAACATAAATCTGCAGAATGATAAAGAACACATCAATTGTTAACCCAGTTCGGTGCAACTCACCTACATCTGGGGGATACCAATCCAGAAAGAAGACTTCACTATCTGTAGAACTGTTACAAAGCTAAACTCCCCCGTTTACAACTTTATGCCTAACATCTACCCAATGAACATCTTTACCAAAGCTAAACTCAAACGTTTACAACTCTGATATGAGATACCTCACTCACTTCCTTTAATCACCAACTGTGATTTCTACATCATCCTTGTCAATACAGAAATTTGTCAAGCTTTCTTGACAAACAAGCTAACTCGGATTTGCTTAAAATCTTCATCCAAGAAAAATACACAATCAAATACCTCAAGGCTTATGGATCTGTGCGACACCTATATCTGCCACAATGCATCAACTGATACAAAGGGAGACTTACAACCTAGAGAGCCAACGACTATCAAAATTGTAAACCTTTGTTTCTTAAGCAAGAAAACAAGGTTACAAAAGGCGTACTAAAGGCATTACAAATCCTAGGTCTAAGTCTTCTATTTATAGGCTTCTGCTTCCTTGGGCTTCAATCTTCTGTCCTTGATCCATGTTATGATCGCTTCCTTGATTGTTGAAACAGATAAAACAGATTTAAATTAATCTGTTATAATCAGTTCATGATGTCGAGTCTTCAAGATAAGACATCTCCTTCGACATCTTTGTTCTTTGGCAGAGTTCTACAGCTTTGGTCCTTATGTTGAAACATCCCCTTCAGCACTAAGTTTTACCAAAATTTTGTCCAAAATATTTGAGCTTTCAATCTCCCCTTTTTTGGCAAATTTTGGCTAAAACTCTTTGCACACCAAAGCCAGAAATAACCAACTCTTAATTATTAATTTAAGACTCCAGAAATCCTAAGACTCCATAAATCCTGAAACTCCTAAGACTGAGACTCCAGAAATTTTAAATTAATTTTTCTTTAGGTTGATGTTCATGTAGAGAAGGATAAAACTCCCCCTCACCGCATGACCTTGTTCTTAACTCAGGACACATGACACAATTGATACCTAGGACACGAAGAGCTGGAACTGCAGCAGACACAACTGTAGAAACAACACTTTCTCCCCCTTTTTAGTCAAGAATTGACAAAAAAATGTACCAATCCAGCCCAGACGTACCACACCCAAGAAACAATTCTGAATATTGCTATGAGGACACACATCTTGAGTCAAAAGTGACCAAGGCTTTCCTATAATTACCCCAGCGGCCTTCATAGGAATCAACGAGTCAAGAAAAGATCATTAATAGTAGATGAGACTTCACCCACACCGAGAATGCACCGGCCAAGAACACTTTGACTGTTTCTTCTATAAGGAGCATCATCCAAAGATTTTGCAAAGCTCGAAGAACATGTTTTGCACACGCACATATTCCACAGTCCAAGGTACACCGTCCACAATGACCCAGTTACCTCAAAAGCATGTTCTTAACAATGTCCTGACATCATGTCAGACACTGTCCACCAAGAAAACTTATGTAATGACCAATATCTTCATAGTTTTGTGATCACAATCTGCAGAGAAAAATAAATTCCCCCAGACTCAACCAATGATTCTTAAGCATCCAATAAGAACCATGTAACTTGCACTGCCAAGTCTCCCCCAACTTGCAATAATACAAATGTCAAGACATCCTTCTTGACATCTCATCCTCCCAGGATGGACACATAGTCACAGCTTGCTTGACGCACAATACAAACTGGAACACCAACTGCACCCTCACAGTAGTACATCTTAGATCAATGAGCACACTACAAAAAAACGTGTAAATTATGGCGGTTATTTCTAGAATAATATGGCGGTTTGAACCGCCACAATTAACAATTACGACGTTTTTAAAAGCGCCGTATATTTTGCTGCCGCAAGGAAAATAGTGGCGATTTATTTTTAAACGTCGTGCAAACCGCCGTATGCTACTCGATTTAAAGTGGCGGTATTTGTTTAAAAATGGTGACGGTTTCAAATGTCATATATTTTACATCATAAACAAATATCTTCAAATTACGTCATTTTAAACCGTCCTAATTTACTATTGATATTAGTCAAAATAACATGTACAAACCGCCACAATTTTCAATTTTAATTCAAAAAGATTTTGTTGAAATATGTTAAAATAAATGTAAATCTTTTGTAAGAATTTAACATCAGCACTAAAAGTAAATTAAAAAATATGTAATAAATTTATATTTAAATGAAAAAAAATTAAAGAACATATATTAAAAGGCTCAAAAGTTATATATATATATATATATATATATATATCAAAAATTACATATCAATGCAATCGTTTAACTTTGTCAAAATTACATAATACCTTTAAATGTTTGATATAAATATCGAAAACTATTCCCAAAATATGAAAACTTAAAAATGACCAACAAATTTTATATCCATTATCTTAACCTATTCTCAAATTAAACAAGTTTTAGAACATAATAGTGCCATAAAAAATTATATGTCATATGAAAGATTCTGATAATTTTCTTCATGTGTGCTTGCATCTAATGATCTTATTATGTTATAAGGTGACTAAGGTTCACTTGCTTCTTCAATTGCCTATGAAAAATAAAACAATTTTTTTATTATAACTAATATTATTCAAAATAGAATAAAAACTAGTTTTTAATGTTATTTTGTACAATATAGTTCCAACACAAGAAGTCTATAATTACTCCTAACAAAATTGTATCATTTGAACATCATTATTCCAACACATTGATTATGTAATTGTATCAATGTGGCAAAATTTTGTTACACAAATTCACAATCTTGTTAAGTGAGAATACGAACCCAGATTAAAAACATACTATATACTTGTAGATAGATAAATAGACATACAGTTTTTTCACAAGACATGCATTTACATGTAGATGAGATATATACAAAAGGTTGGTTAGATGTATTATTAAAAGAGATCAGAGTTAGATGTTTTCCAATCACTTATATTCATATATATCATGTTTGACTTGAAATGTTTTCTAAAAAAAATAACAGAAACATATCATCAACAAAGCCATAAATTCCTTTTACTAAATGAAATACTTTTTTAAATTATAGCTCTATTAACCCTTTCTTTGGTTTCTCTCTCGACTCTCTGTGTAGTATTAAGATATTCTCCATATAATCCATGTTCTTTACAAAGGCTTCAACATGTATGTTTATTTCACATGCCACTAAAAAGGAGATTGTCATGTTTTCTACAATGAGAGGAACTAACGTAATTTTTTTTCAAGAATTTCATTTGTAATCTTACTATTTCTTATATGAACGCTCATCTTACTCGTTAAGCTTTAATGATACTATCACCTTGTCATCTGTTCTAATAATGTTGAGAGTATTTTCTAATGATTTATAAATAATTATATTATTCAACAACAACAACAACCAACAATAAAAGTTTACAGTAGAGTACAACAGAGATTCATAAAAGCAATAAGCAAAATATGATACCTTCCAAATAAATTCCCTGCAGCAAGCCTTTTTCCTTGAATATTATAGTCAAAACTTTCAGTAACCTCACTCAGAAGATCAATTGTTTCTAATACCTAACCATCACAGGAAAAAAAGTATTACTGCCATTTACTTTAAAAATTTTGTGTGAGAAATTCCATAGAAATGGCAAAACAAAAGAAATCTAAATACTTAAAAATGCACTATTAGAAAAATTTACTTTATTTCTCTCTTCTCTCTTTCTCTTAAACCAAGTAATACCTCAAATATACTTTATTTCTCATATTTTTCTCTCTTATTACACTCTCTATTATCTATTTCTCTCTTCACAACTTCTCTTCCATGCCAAACACACCCTTAGGCACATATAATCCAGCTTCATTTCCAGAAAAAAGGGCACACAAAAATAACTAGCCAAAAGAACTAGCATGATTTTTCCTTTATCACCATCAAAAATATTATTTTTTGTCTTTACCCAACCTAAAATGCATTCAGGTATCTAATGGATAAAACTTAGATGTGATATAGTATTTGTTGTTTTAACGGTTCTACAATTAGAATAAAGCACGTGGACTGTGTACTGATATACGTGGTGCATTTTAATTTTAATTGATTAACATAACAACTAAGCTTTGAACAAATCTAATTATACAAGTTAAAACACTTTTAAGATCATACAGGGTAGTTTGTTTAATTAATATTTGGTTTTAGAAACAAACTATAAATAGAGGTGGAAGTTAAATCCAAAGGGAAAATGTCCTTATAAATCAACATTGCCCTCGTGGTAAAGGCTGGCCTTGTAAAAATAGGATAATAATTTGGTTAAACAAAGTGTGAGAGGCGTGACTAATCAAGTGTGTGACAAAGAAATTACTAGTACAAGCAAATTGTATCAAACATTATACGTAGCAATAATAATGATTTTGTGTGAAAAAATAACTTTCCTATAGAATGAAGAGCTCCAGCTGTGTGTAGTGTGTGAGAATCTACTAAGGCGATAATACAGAGGCATTTCATACATGGTTGGAATTCTAATTAACTAAATGCATATCTAACAAAGATGAATTTTTGAAACATAGAAAAACACCATAATCTCTAAATTGGTGAAAATTTATTTGTAGCATATTCATAATTTAGCTGGATGAAAATTAAATGAACTTTATTAATTACTTGGCATACCTCACATCCATTCCGGTATTGGGATTGGTGGGAAGAGTTTGACAATTACAAATTTTGGTTATTTCTTTCCTGTTTTATGGCCTCGAATGAAGTTATCACTTCTTTGAACTTGGCTTCAACAATGTCTGTCATTTTCCCCGTACATCTCTTTGCTGAAGAAGTATCCACGTCATAATCACCAACCTAAAAATTTGCAGGAAAATGTGTTAAAAATGACTATATAGATAGACTGTAGAAGTAATAAGTAAAGATAGCAGTATCAATGTAACACATTTTCATATACTGAAAGAAATATCTTTAGAAAAATCTATGAAATGAAGGCAACAGAAAAATCCAAGGTATCCAATATATGCATCTCTTCTTTTAGACCGGATGACAACATTGAAACACCCTATCCACAAGAAAATTGCACCAACATACTGTCTCCTCATCGACTGGCGAGAAAAAACATAGAATTTCCAATAGTCGTAATACCCTAAAAAATGCAGATATTGAAGTAAAACTCAAACTGTAAAAGCTAGAGCAAAACCTATAACACTAGCACAATATGTAAGACCTTTAAAACTTACAGATGATAGAATTGAAGCTTTTGACTTAGAAAGATCAAGTCTCTGTACAACCCTGAGAATTTAGAAACATTGAGAGGTTTATACTTCAAAGAGGTTCAATCATAATTGTACTTTGTACTATTTTCAGCACACTAGTGCAGAGCAACAATGGCAGAAATAGGGAGAAAAATGAATACATTGTCTTGGTCTCTGTGAGAGCAAGAATTATCTCTACAAGTCAATCTATGTTTTGATGATAACAATAAGTATTTGTGAAAGAACCATTTTATGGTCTAACGTGTGTTGTGTGCAGATCATAAGAACTAAAGACATCAGAACCAACATACACCAATCAGATGTACTATGATTGAATATATATATATATATATATATATATATATATATATATATATATATATATATATATATATGCGAAGTTACTATGTGTGACTAAAGTCGCGAGAAGCAAGAACGCTTGTTTATCTAGTCATAATCAGCCAGATCCAAGGATGTCAAGATTGTTGTTGCAATGCTCTTGTGGATGCTCTCTGAAAGTGATCAAGATTCTGAAGATAGGGAAGCTTCTGAAGAAGTACACTCAGAAAGAACCAAAGTTCTGAAGACTCCTATGACTTGAAGTTCTGATGGATGAAGGCGCTGAAGACCAAGTGACGAGTTCTGAAGATCAAGGTCTCAAACAAGAAGTTCTGAAGACTCTGAAGACAAGCTCTGAAGATTCGGAAGACTTAAAGCAGAAAAGGATAACGCTCTTAAAGACCAAGTGCTGAAGTTCTGAAGACTGATTCCTAATGGACTTCTTCAATTAACGGAAGACTTGAAGCATCAGATATTCTGCTATAAAGACTCCTCTCGTGCTTCATTAAATTAACATCAGAAGCCACTGAAGTATCAAAGTCTAAATATTACCGTTGTGAGTTAATTGTACACACTGCCCAAGAAAATATCTCTTCTGCAAAATGAAGATATGTCAGTACAACTCATTATATCACAACGTCTCTTTTCCAAACAGCCAACAGTGTTCTCTAACGGCTATATTTCTACTGGCTATTTAATGGAAAGAGTTTTTGCTTCTGATGTGTCGATCACTTGTAGAATTACGAACTGAATGTTCATCTACAAAATCGACCAATTCATAGTGTGAAGATAGCAACAACGATGAGTTCTCGTTGTAACACTTAGAATATTCAAAGCTGTCATTAATTCACTCATGGAAATTGTTGTTGAATCTCCAAAGAACAAATTAACACAACAACAACAATCAAACAGAAGCTGTTGATGAAAAAGACAACAATTGAAGATCAGTCAAGTCATCAACCTACCTTCTCGTCAAAGCTCATTGAAGATCTGAAGCAAGGAGTTGTTGCTCAAAGCTTGCTCAACCAGAAGACGAAGAAGAAGAAGATCTACAAGATGTCAACAATCATAATATCTAAATACATCTTTGTAGTTTCTTAGGAAAGCAAGGAGCTGATTGCTCAAAACTTGCTTGAACACATGTGTGTGTTCTTTGTACTTAAACCTAGGAGAAACTTGCTTATTAAGAAGCACAAATTGTAATCTCCAGTATACCAATTCAACTAGATGAATTGAGACTCCTTGTTGTACCCCAAATTTTACCCCTTAGATGTCATATCATCTTGCACTTACATTTAGACTCCAATCATGTGTGCATTGTTAACTAACCATTTCTTTTTGCAAGTTGTTTCTTTTTATTGTGGAAGATAGGGTTTACATAAAGAGGACAAGGTCTCCCTAAGACATCTGTTGGCCAAATGCAACCATTTGAATCTACATACATTCAAGAAGACTTTTTCGACAAGAAATCAAATGTTTCACCAAGACAAGTCAACCATTGCCTTTCACGTCAAGCAAAGTGTGATCCCAAGTCTTGAGAAATTATCCCATGTGATAACAAACATCCGTGGAATCCATTTTTGAGCCTTAAAGATTTTTTTCTCAAGTGCAAGAATTTTTCATGGAGATAAATATTCATCAAGGTGTAACATATCAAAGTGGTGCCATGGGAGGATTTAATTTTTCCATTTCTTAAGTTTGTTTCCGTGACATTTCTTTTTGTTCATGGACATATGGTTTGTCTCAAATTTCTATTGGGCCCAAAATGTGTCATTTGGATCAAAGGCCATAAGGTGGTGAGAATTCAAAGTGGTTCTCCCGTATTGGTTAAGTAACAAGGCCCCATGCATCTAGTTTAATCCTTGTGCCACTTGTTATTTGAAAAAAAAAACTGAAGATGCTTTACTTCAAAAACAAGTTTCGTGGAGTCACTAAATGTTACCTTTTTGAGCCTACTCTCTCCTGACGAAGCCAAAAGTTTTATGGGCTCCCGTAGTGGATTAGTGAAACAAGGTGGCTCAGCACAAGAGGCCTGAATTCGTGAGCAGAGAATCCGTATTTTCAATTCAAACCATTACTTCTTTTTGCTTTCTCTTTCATGGCACATTAAAAAGAGGTTTTGGAATAACCATTAAAAAATGAAAGTAACAGACTGCACCACCACTTCCTCCGCTGCACTTGTTCAGCATGGTTATCTTCAAGGATTGACTAAGATCAACGGCTAAGGGGAGTGATGCACAAACCCTAATTCCTTACCCAACAGGCCATGCAAACCCTAATTATTTCTCCCACGGATAATGCTTTGGTCCATTGTGTTACCAATACCCGGATCAACTTGCTTTGCCTATAAAAGGAGATCACTTCTCCGTTGTTCAAACACACCAGAAATTGCCAATAATTTCTCTCTACTTCTCCCTTCCATAGTCTTGCAAATAGCCCTCAAAAGCTTGCAAGAAATTCATCACTTTCCCTACACTCTGTAGCACACAGAAACACCACAAAAAAAACCACCGAGAAAAATACCAAGAAACTCTCTCAAACAAATCTCTCCACTTTTCCATTTTTAAAGTTCTGCAAGTGACCTTCGAATCTTACAAGAACTTATCCTTTTATTCCCTCCCGTAAACACTTCAAATCTCCAACACCTTAACCACCAAAAGCTAGTGTTCTTTCTGAAGGTGTCGACACTGTAGCAGTTGAGGAAGGAAAGCACGTCCACCACTTCCAAAAACTCTCACCGGTGAAGAAGCAGTGGACTTTCTCCACTAGGTATCATTCTATCTCGCTCTGCTTTATATACATGATGATTATGTGATACCTATTTGCATCATACTGTTATCATACTTGTTGTCTCATTACTGTCTAATTATGTGATTATCCTGCTCTATATTGTTAGCATGTTGTGATCCTGTTATTGTCTGATTATTGTTTATTTCTGTGAAAAAATCATTAACATGTTAGCTTCATTTTATTTTGTTAATCGTCAACTGGTTCGTATTCGTATTCATTTGAAAGAAAACTGATGAAAAATAATAAGTTAAGGTGGCGTCCGCTGTGTTGACATGATGGCTCCCGCCACACATAAAAAATACATAATAAAATAATAAAATAATAATGATACACTACATAAAAACAAAACAAAAAACAAAAAAAGGAAAAAAGGCACATGGCGCCAGCCATGTAGAGATGTGACGCAAGCCACATGGTACCATGCCATCTTCATGGCGCCAGCCATGTAGAAATGTGGCGAGAGCCACCTTGTTGGTTCTCATTTTTTTGTTTTTTTCTTTTCACTCATTTTATGCACTTTATTACTATTTTATTTTTTTATTTTTCTAAACATTTTCAAAAGGCCATAAAAATATTCCTAACTTCATTTTTAGAATCAACTATCTTTCTTAAATATGTAAGAAATGCTTATTCGAAGTAGTTTGCAAATTGTGAATGTTGTTTGAACTTTGTTTCCAGACTTTGAACAAAAGCTTTATCATGACAAAATTTGTTTGTATTTTTCTGGTTTCTGATTGACAAGCTACTTAAATCCAAATGCATTTGTTTCCAAACTGTAAGAATGCTTTTTCTGCTATACTTGGTATATGTGCGTGCCCACTGATTTTAAAATGAGTTACTGTGGAAGTATGCTACGATTCATGAAACTTTGTTTCCCTGATTCTTACAAACCCTACCCTGGGAATGTTGTTTGTTTTTGTTCTTTGTTGAAGTCACATGATTTAAATCCATTTGTTTCTGGTGCTTTCCATGCCATGCTCATTTGACTACTGATTTTGAATTGAGTTTTCTATGAAAAGTACTGGATTTGTAAAGTTTTGTTCCTGACTTTAACAAAATCTTACCATGCAATGTTGTTTGTTTTGCTATCTGTTGATAAGTTATATGATTTCAAATGCATTTGGTTCCGATTGTGAATGCCTCTTCTGCCATAATTGTCACAGTTACATGATCACTTGTACTTACTGTTTGCTATGTTCACATTTAAGAATTCACTTCATGTGTTGATAAATGCTTACTGTTTGGAATTATTAAACTCATATGTTTCATTATATTTCAACCCCACTATAACTCTTGTTTACAAGATGTTATTCTCCCCCTTCCTTCCAAAGGAAAAGTTTTTCTATTGACCTCAAAGTCATAGAAAACTCATTGCTACCTTGGACCTCATAGTCTTAGGCAACCATCCCTCATTGACCTCATAGTCAATAGAACCCCCTCTTGGCCTCATAGCCATCTTGCCTTGACCTCATAGTCATAGGTATCTTCCCTTGACCTCATGGTCATAGGGTATCATCTTGGCCTTATAGCCACCCTCCATTGACCTCATAGTCATGGAAAAGTCTCTCTATCGACCTCATAGTCGTAGAAAACTCGTATTCAAACCTTTGACCTCATAGTCATAGGTAACCTTTGGCCTCATAGTCATAGGTAGCTCTTGGCCTCATAGTCATTAGCAACATCTTCAACCTTTGGCCTGATAGTCATAGGTAGCTCTTGGCCTCATAGTCATTAGCAACATCTTCAACCTTTGGCCTCATAGTCATAGGTAGCTCTTGGCCTCATAGTCATTAGCAACATCTTCAACCTTTGACCTCATAGTCATAGGTAGCTCTTGGCCTCATAGTCATTAGCAACATATTCAAACCTTTGACCTCATAGTCATAGGTAGCTCTTGACCTCATAGTCATTAGCAACATCTTTAACCTAGACCTCATAGTCATAGGAAACCTTTGACCTCATAGTCATAGGCAACCTTTGACCTCATAGTCATGGAAAAGTCTCTCTATTGACCTCATAGTCATAGATAGCTCATTACCATTTTGACCTCATAGTCATCTTATCATCTTGACCTCATAGTCACCTAACCATCTTGTCATAGGCCTCATAGCCACTCAATCTCACAACTTAGTCTTAGAGAGTTTCTTAAACTCTAAATGAGCTTATACTCATTTCCCCCTTGGAACTTTGGCCATAGCCAATGGTTCCTCAATCCACCCTTAGTGAGGTGAACTACGGTTGCTCTGATTCCTCTGTCAGATACGTAAGCACAAGATGCGACATCTTGGCGAGAAAACTTAGTGTACATAGCTCTAGGTCTTTACCTTACCCCTTAACATAGATATTTCTTAGCAAGCAAACATAACGTAACACAACTAAACAAGAGGTTCTTGTAGAGTACTACGGATACTTAGGGTGCTAATACCTTCCCTTAGTATAACCAACCCCCGAACCTTAGATCTCCCCCTTTAGGTTTTTTCGATCTTGAGCCTTTCCTTTGGATAAATCAAAGTCGGTTGTGAATTCAAAGAAATGTGATGCAAGTTAATTAATAGCTTGTTATCCGATTCTCACCGCATCACTCCTCAAGTGAACGTTATATCCTGATGGGATCCCTGAACGGTTCAACTGTGAGTTGAGGCCCTTGAGTAGATCACGTGGTGATCAGATACTTGAGATGACAATGGCTGAGAGTCATTGTGGAAAATCCTGAAATATGGTCAGTAGCGTTATATTCATTGAGTTGAATCCCTGAACGGCTAGCTGTGAAATCCCAGCAGTAGGTCTGCTCGGTCAATGAACGTTATATCCTGTTGGATCCCTGAACGGTTCATTGGGTTGTTAGTCATAGTACGGCTGTGCAAGTAGTTACTCACCATCTGTTGCCTGTGCAAGTGTAATCATGATTTGATTATAGTGGATTAAGTCCTTGTGTTCAAGGCGAAATCACCTGAGGAGGGTGGACTGGATTAGTCCGCGTGGTGAACCAGGATATATCATGTGTCATTTACTCCTTTGCTTAGTATCTCTTTTTATGTTCCTGCTTTGAATATCAGAACCTCATATTAAGCAAAGTCAGAACCTTGCAGCCTATCTCTGATAAGGTTTCGCACTGCAAGTTCTGAGTATCGTATCTTATGAACAGAACTTATACAGTTCTCATACTCGTTAGTTAATAGATCAGAATCTCTCAGTGAACATTGAAGGTTCTTGAGCGTCAAATTAACAAGATGCAAAAAGTTACAGAAAGAGTAAATACACAATTCAAACCCCCCTTTCTTGTGTCTTTTCTCGCACCTTCAATTGGTATCAGAGCTCCGATTCTGTTATTGATTCACATCAAACACTTAACAGTGTCAGAAAAAGATCCAGACGTGGTGCGTAGAAGTACTCTTGGTGATATTGAACTCCACTTACAATTTCTGTAACAGTTCAGCAGTTAACTGTGTACAAAATTGTAATCAATTTGATTACGTCGTGAGCAAGTCACTGATTCTAGATGAAGCCTCACTAAAATTGAAGAATCAATTGATAATATGAATTCATCAGATAAAGGGAATTATCTGTTGAATGCTCATTCTGGAAAATACGTATGGATAAAACCACATATATGATTAAAAGATGAATCATCAGAAAGCAAGAAATCTTGTTTGCTGAAGATTAATTCATTATGAGTTTTTGAGATGTTTTCAAGAAACGGATTAGGTCCACCCTTAACTTTCTCGTTTAAAAACTCATTCTGGATCTCTTCATGTAAAGAAGTAAGATTGATGTTTTAAGACTTTGAATTTCAGAAAGAAATCTGTTAAATTTAGAATCTGAAAAATTCAAATTATTAGAAATGATTCAATGTCAGAATCTAGAATAATCAAAAGATTCAATGGAAAACTGAATCCCAAAGATTCAGTTGATTCCGAACGAACTCTTAACTGGTTCGGTGATCAAGCTCCAACAACCTGAAATCATCCTAGTAAAGATCAAATGTTGATAATCTGATTTTCAACAAATCAAGTGTTCTCAGAACCACTTGTGCTATGAAATTGGATGCTATCATTTCAGGTATCTAGGTTCTCTAACTAATGCATAAAAGATGACGGTAATGATGTTTGCTTGAAGATATTAGTTAACTCATAGATATGTGTGAACAACCCCAAATAAGTTGATCATTGTGAGAACAAGAGGTTCATGCAAATCATGTCTAGTGATGTACACATGAGGCATAATGATGTTCTGGTTCTGAACAAGTTCTGAAACAATCTTGAGGAACAAAGTCAGATGTTGATATGTCAACTCCTTCCTGAATAACCTCTCAAAGATTCTCACTGAACTGGTGAAATCAATCATCTTTCAAAGAAGAAACTCTCACAAACACAAACTGAATTCGGGCTATGAAAGAAGAACTCAACCAATTCTCAAAAGTTTGTTGTTTAAGATTCGGATCCATATCTCAAGAACTGTATCAAAACTAAACAGGTTCTATTGATCAAGGAAATGAGAAGTGAGAAACATTCAAAACATATGTAATCTGTTATTTATGAATGGGGTCATCAAATAAAATTTACTGTTCACTCAGTATTGCTCCCACGCATACGAATATCGCCTTATCAAAAAGGATTGCATGGAATTGGCTTAGTTCAACTAAAATGCTCACTCTGATCATACTAAGTCCCAATCTCGATTATTGTAACCTAGAGAACTAAATGACAAGGTTGAACAGGAAAAGAGAGAAAAGCTATGATCCAACTAGGATCACCTTCCAAGAAAATTTTCTCTTCAGAAGTCAGAAGATAAGCTTATCTTGAAGAACCCAAGAGACATCTGCAGCTTACTCGGAAATATGCAAAAACATAAAGATGCTAAAAGCAAGCCAAGTCTGAAAGGTCTAAGGTACACTTTTCACTAATAATTTGTTAAACTCATGAGATGCCTTAATTAGAATTCTTTCAAATTTATCATAGCATGTTTTACTAGATAATTATTTAGGAATTCTTACATGTTTCTTTAGGGAAATATTCAACTAATAGAAAATCTGAAATTGCTAAATCCAAGAAAACCCTTTAACAAAAACTACACGCAAAAGATACAATCATCATTGCACAGCATATCTCTGACAACTTAATAAGATCTTACTAAAATCTTTTGAACTGACCTATATCTTTCTTAGACTAGGCATAAATCAATCTACACACTTACTCTATGAAGTCACGTCTCCCTTTCATGCTCCTACACTCAAAACCCTGAAAGTTCAAAACATCATCCAACCTTCGTCATGCCTCCACTTACGTTTCTTGATAATCAAAAACCCAAATCTCTTTTTAATTTTTTGAAACAATTCTTAAGAAAACCTTTTTGTCCTCCCGTGTATCTGTTTGCCTATGTCCTCTAGTAAGAGATTCCTCCATCAGCGTCTAGTCATATCCTATTGCCCATAGGTGTGCTTCAGTCAACACCTCTCTAGAACCAAATCTCTCTCTCCCTAACAAGAGTATCTGTTCATCCTAGCTAACCCTATTACTCAATAATACAAGTCTTATTTTATATATATATATATTATCCGTAGTTTCTAACTTACTAAAACTCACACCTCTCTAAACTCCTGACTTGATCTCCTCAAAAGACTTTCTCACCATTCTCATGGCAAACCAATCATTGACTCCAAGAACCTTCTTTGGCGATGACAACTCTCTTGAAATCATTAATGAAAAACAACCTAAGTTAATGGATGTTGATCAT
This sequence comes from Lathyrus tuberosus, assembly GCA_022829125.1. Taxonomy (NCBI): domain Eukaryota; kingdom Viridiplantae; phylum Streptophyta; class Magnoliopsida; order Fabales; family Fabaceae; genus Lathyrus; species Lathyrus tuberosus. The sequence goes on from JALAZF010000048.1 coordinate 14,033,433, forward strand.
AATTTCTATCTAGGCATTCATTCGCAAAATTGGAATGGGTACATTCATATGCTTAGAGGTCCCATTTATCCAAACATCATAAAAACTTTTTGGATCAATGCTGCTGTCAGCCATGATGGTCTGACCATTTCTTCAGACATCTATGGTATTCCTCTCTTCTTCAACGCTTCAAAAATCGCTGAAGCCATTGAATGCCCACTAGAAGGCATCACTCCCAGTCATGCATCCATTCGATGCACCCCTGATGCAAAATTACACTACTTGTTTGATACAGGTTCTACCTTCGAACCTACTAATCCTGAGAAACTCCTGCCCCACGCCAGAGGCTGGTTTAAATTCATTCTGACAAACATCAAACCTCGAAGCACATAGAAAAACCTTCTGTATCATGATGACAAGCTCATAATCATGTGTCTTCTTAACCAAATTCATATAAATCTGCCACAAATTATATTTGATCATCTCAAGGACACCATTCTCGTGTCAAGAGCTACCCTTGAAACTACGGAAGAATCCTAACTGAAGTGTTTTTCAAAACAGGAGTTGTGCAGACAATTAGCAGAACCAGATGCGGTCCTGATATTGCCCTTATTGAAAATTCTTGCGAAACGTTTAACAGTGACTGGTTCTCAAATTAGTTGACAGATTAGGATACTAGATGGTTAAATGTATGTATGCATCATTTATGAATATATATATATATATATATATATCTTTGTTATCTTTTGTCTCACGTTATTTATATCTGGTACCCACTAATAAAAATTCCTAATGAACCATTAAAATATTGCATAAATGACGTGTCGAGTTTTACAGCTCAAGAAATCTTCAGTAATAAAGTCCTTAACTTCCCAATAAATGAGTAACTGCTCCGTCTTCTTTTCCCACACGTTCACGCCTTTTAGCATACCCTAATTAATCATGACCACCTAGGAAATAGTAAACCCAAATCTTGGTGTACCAATTTAGTCATTACACTCCTCACTCTCATTTCGCCTATAAATAATAGGATTCCACTTCGTTCTCGACCAATCTTAATCTTTTGTGTGTTAACAAATGGCCTCTCCAACATTTAGAGGAAACGTAGAAACTCTAGAAGTTATCCCAGAGAAAAGACCAAACTTAGCCAGACTTCAAAATAATGGTCTGGAAATTGTAAGAAGCATGCAAATACAATCTTGGAGTGGTTATTATTCACTGCTAAACAGCCCTATCTTTCTAGTTCTTGTGAAAGAATTATGGAAATATGCCAGAATCAGTAATGATGGCAACACTATCTGGTCTGAAGTATATAGCTTCCCAATCGCCATCTCCATTCCCTCATTAGAAAAGCTTATAAATTGTGTCGCCTCTGGGGTCACTGTTGAAGACTTTCAATCTGACCTGAGCTTAGTAAAGAAATATAAGGTTTTATTCGATGATTCAGTTCCCTATGAACCAAACAACCCTAAGAAACTTCTTCCTTCACCCAGAACATGGTTCAGATTCTCTCTAACCAATCTTCGACCTCGTGCAACTGCAAGGAGCACGCTGTCCCAAGATGACAGAGTATTCGTCTTTCTCCTAACACACCACTTTAAAATCAATCTTCCCAAAACTATTTTCAATCACCTGAAACATTTTATCAGAGTTTCAAGAACTCAGTTGAACTCTTACGTTCCATACGGGAGAATAATATCTGAAATTATGCTAAAAGAGAAATTTTGGGGATTAGTAAGGAGACTCGGACCAGAACCTTCAGTAACTGAGACAAGATGTGATAGGGTGGACAACGTTGAAGACTTTGATGACTAAAATTTTTAAATTCTGATGTAATGTAATGCTATGTTTTGTTGCTTATTGTTCTATTTTGTGATGTTGTTTCTTTCTCACTTAGTAAAAATATGATGTCTTCTGTGTTCTATCTTGTTGTTTTACATCTATTAACCTTTAAGTAATTAATGGATTCCGTCTATCATCCTTCAGTTAAATACATACTGAGTATGGATGTGTTTCCCTAAAATGAGTCTAAATGCTTCTAAAGTTTAAATGACTATGTGACTCTGTAACCGAATATAAATGACTACATGCTTAAATGCTTATATGCCCTGACACTTTTTGATGATGTCAAAAAGGGGGAGAAATATATTTTGATTGAAAGAAGGAAATCTGAAAGAATGCAGAACTCAAACAAGGTACTCTTATAAAATGCGTGACTACTAACGGTTGTTGTTTGATGTTATCCGAGGAACTCTAAACAAGTTCACTAGGCATTCTAAAGACAGGATAAGAAGAAGAACTACGATCACAGAATAAAGAATCAGATTAAGTAAGAATACTCTGAAAGCAGTTAAGGCAAAGTCCACATTTCAAGATGTTCACTCAGAAGATCTGTGCAAATCAGAAGTCAAAAACTGTCTGAAGATCCAGATTAAAGATCCAAGCAAGAAACCACTTTATTAGGAACCGTTAAAGACGATTTGGTATCAGACTAAATCATCAATTGGAAATCAGATTCAGTACACAAAGATTAATATCAGACTCTCAAAGCAAAGCTATGGATTACTGTCAAATACCCTCATTGGTATCAATATCAGCACTCTAATGAATTACCTCTTAAGCGTATGAGAAGAAATTCTTCACTTGGTATCAGACTCAAAATACTCTGGTATAAGAGTCAGCACATCATTTTTACATCCGACTAAAACAAGATGTACCCTATTCAGAATCAAGCGTGATTGATCACAAGTTTTAACCTTCAATTGGTATCTGATAAAAAATCAAGCCTTGATAATTTAGCTGAGTTGTGACAATAACAAGGTCTGAAATAAACTTGTGTTCAAAACCAAACTCTAAAAAGTCATGATCAACACTGGTGATTAAGTTTAGAAACTCTGAATTTTGATTCTGAAAGATCCCAATATCTGACTTATGGAAATCAGGGGGAGATTACCCAGAAGACCAAAATGCAAAATCTAAATTCTTCATATAGCCTGAAACTCAGGGGGAGTATCTCAAAAGACAGTTTCTGATATACAGCGAAGCTATGTTTATCAGTCAAAGAACTGCTCTAATTCTGTGCTAAATTGAATCTACTGAAAAGTAGAAATGCTTCAGACGACTCTGAAGATAACAAGCTCTGATATGACAACAAAGGAAACTGAGTTCTGAAGATCTGAAGATGGAAGTTCTGTTGAACTAGTCCAGATGCTAAAGACTCTTCGTTTTCTTAAGGACAAGATATAAAAGTAACTCTTTTCTATTTCTATTCTGGCAACTCAAGATGTTACTTTGTATATCTTTGGATTATATAAAATCCTAGATGATCTCAGATAAAGCTTTGAGGATAACTCATTCAGGGGGAGCTGTTGTTCCACACTCTGAATTTGTTTGCTTTGGTGATTACCTTGTATAAAATGTTCAATCAAAATACTTGGTTTTGTCATCATAAAAAAGGGGGAGATTGTGAGAGCAAGAATTATCTCTACAAGTCAATCTATGTTTTGATGATAACAATAAGTATTTGTGAGAGAACCATTTTATGGTCTAACGTGTGTTGTGTGCAGATCAATAGAACTAAAGACATAAGAACCAACATACACCAGTCAGATGTACTATGATTGAATATATATATATATATATATATATATATATATGCGAAGTTACTATGTGTGACTAAAGTCGCGAGTAGCAAGAACGCTTGTTTATCTAGTCATAATCAGCCAGATCCAAGGATACCAAGATTGCTGTTGCAATGCTCTTTTGGATGCTCTCTGAAAGTGATCAAGATTATGAAGATAACGAAGCTTCTGAAGAAGTACACTCAGAAAGAACCAAAGTTCTGAAGACTCTTATGACTTGAAGTTCTGATGGCTGAAGGCGCTGAAGACCAAGTGCAGAAAGATTCTGAAGACTGACGAGTTCTGAAGATCAAGGTCTCAAACAAGAAGTTTTGAAGACTCTGAAGACAAGCTCTGAAGATTCGGAAGACTTAAAGCAGAAAAGGATAACGCTCTTAGAGACCAAGTGCTGAAGTTTTGAAGACTGATTCCTAATGGACTTCTTCAATTAACGGAAGACTTGAAGCATCAGATATTCTGCTATAAAGACTCCACTCATGCTTCATCAAATTAACATCAGAAGCCACTGAAGTATCAAAGTCTAAATATTACCGTTGTGAGTTAATTGTACACACTGCCCAAGAAAAGATCTCTTCTGCAAAAAGAAGATATGTCAGTACAACTCATTATATCACAACGTCTCTTTTCCAAACAGCCAACAGTATTCTCTAACAGTTATATTTCTACTGGCTATTTAATGGAAATAGTTTTTGCTTCTGATGTGTCGATCACTTGTAGAATTACGAACTGAATGTTCATCTACAAAATTGACCAAGTCATAGTGTGAAGATAGCAACAACGATGAGTTCTCGTTGTAACACTTAGAATATTCAAAGTTGTCATTAATTCACTCATGGCAATTGTTGTTGAATCTCCAAAGAACAAATTAACACAACAACAACAATCAAACAGAAGTTGTTGATGAAGAAGACAACAATTAAAGATCAGTCAAGTCATCAACCTACCTTCTCGTCAAAGCTCATTGAAGATCTGAAGCAAGGAGTTGTTGCTCAAAGCTTGCTCAACCAGAAGACGAAGAAGAAGAAGATCTACAAGATGTCAACAATCATAATATCTAAATACATCTTTGTAGTTTCTTAGGAAAGCAAGGAGCTGATTGCTCAAAACTTGCTTGAACACATGTGTGTGTTCTTTGTACTTAAACCTAGGAGAAACTTGCTTATTAAGAAGCACAAATTGTAATATCCAGTTTGCCAATTCAACTAGATGAATTGAGACTCCTCAAGTGAACGTTATATCCTGATGGGATCCCTGAACGGTTCAGCTGTGAGTTGAGGCCCTTGAGTAGATCACGTGGTGATCAGATACTTGAGATGACAATGGCTGAGGGTCATTGTGGAAAATCCTGAAATATGGTCAGTAGCGTTATATTCATTGAGTTGAATTCCTGAACGGCTAGCTGTGAAATCCCAGCAGTAGGTCTGCTCGGTCAATGAACGTTATATCCTGTTGGATCCCTGAACGGTTCATTGGGTTGTTAGTCATAGTGCGGTTGTGCAAGTAGTTAGTCACCGGCTGTTACCCGTGCAAGTGTAATCATGATTTGGTTATAGTGGATTAAGTCCTTGTGTTCAAGGCGAAATCACCTGAGGAGGGTGGACTGGATTAGTCCGCGTGGTGAACCAGGATATATCATGTGTCTTTACTCCTTTGCTTAGTATCTCTTTTTATGTTCCTGCTTTGAATATCAGAACCTCATATTAAGCAAAGTCAGAACCTTGCAGCCTATCTCTGATAAGCTTCCGCACTGCAAGTTCTGAGTATCGTATCTTATGAACAGAACTTATACAGTTCTCATACTCGTTAGTTAATAGATCAGAATCTCTCAATGAACATTGAAGGTTCTTGAGCGTCAAATTAACAAGATGCTAAAAGTTACAGAAAGAGTAAATACACAATTCAAACCCCCCCTTTCTTGTGTCTTTCTCGCACCTTCAGTCTCATCTTCAATTATATTGTTGACTTTACAACTCTAAAAATTAATCTCATACCTACAAACTTTTCAACAATCGTAACCCTTACTTCTTTCCTTTATCCCTTTTTAACTACCCCCAATAGAACCCGCCATGTCACTACTCTATCCATTCAAGACATCAAGTTGGGCCTAGGTCCAAATCCAGTATCTTATAACCATGCCTACCCTATGTCAGTTGAAGTGTAATCTTAATATATAGTCTACCATTCAATCAACTAATATTTACATAAGATCCACAACATAAAGAACATGAACGAAGGAGATGAACAAGGATGAGTAACATACCTTCCATCATAAATAAGAGTAAGTAATAGCAGTTCACTAGTTTTTGTTGACAGCAAGGCTACATCATTCAACCACCAAGTTGCATTGGCAGCATCGAGTTCCATTTTGAAACTTGATCTTGGCATCTCCTTACTTGAATGAAAATGGCAATCAATAAAATATAAATCACATATCACAAACAGCATAACAAAGCCATAAATTTCTTTTACAATGATGGCTTCAAATATTTTCAAGGAAAAATAACAAAAACACATATCAACAAAGCCATAAATTTCTTCTACATAATGAAAGACTTTATTAAATTGTAACTCTATTAACCCTTTCTTCCTACTATTACACCATGTACCATCATTAACACTTGGGATTGAAGCTACATAGCTCTATATTCGGTATTTTCACGAACAAGATTCAGTTTTCACAACTCGCCGAGGAACATGAATAACGTTAGAATTGGAACAAACAACCTACTTCTAAACAACATCAACATGATCACACTCACTGTAACAACGTTAACAGGTGTCATAGCGACAATCTTTTGAGAAAATTGATCTACACAAAGCAAGATATTTGAAAACCTAACTCTTCTAAATCCTTACATGTTTGTCCAAAAATTTCCATATTAGCATAGAAAAGAGAAATTGTGACTTTACCCTGAAATGTCGACTACAGAACTGCAGATTTCCAAGCAGCGGAATGATCGATTACAAAACTCTAAATTACATAGCAGTGGAACAAATCAATAGAACAACTGATTTTCAAATCCGGAATTAGGGATTTGCAACAAAACAAAATGAAAGTGAGGGTTTAAGCGCAAGGGTTAATTATGGTTCGATATTGATATCGATGTTGAATAGTTGTGATTCAAAATTTAAATCATTGTTAGGGTTTGAGCTTTGGATGATTTTAAAAGAAAAAGGGAAAGCTAAAATTGAAATTAGAAGAGAGTGAAGGAAGTTGACGCTGAAAAGGAAGAAGGGGATTTCGGTTCTTTGTAGACGGGAGATATGAAACAAACTTTAGGTTTTCTTTTTATCAATTTAATTTTAGAAAGAATAAAATTAATATTTTTATTATATAATTAATTAAGAAAATATGAATATTAATAAAAAGGAAGAGGAAGAAAAGAAGCCAATTTTTTACTATATAGAGAAGAGAGAGAAAACGCTCCATTTTATTTACTATAAATAAGGAAACGTGAACAATAAAATGTGGATATTAAAAACAATTAAGTAAATAACGGCGGTTGAAACCGCCATTTTGTTGCGCACATTAGGTCAGTTAATAAAACCGTCGTAATCAACCGTAAATTGTGGCGGTTTGTAATAAACGCCAGAATTAAACTGCCACAATTTACGCGTTTTTTTTGTAGTGGCAACTCCCCCTATCTAAGATAACCAATGCTCCTCCACATAACACCTAGCTGATGAATGGAAAACATAAGACGCATCTTCATATCTTCAAGAGCGCACCCTCAGTTCAAGCCACCTGCTGAACACAATCATCAACTCTCTTATTGCTTATTCTGGCAAGAACCAATAATCACTCACACATGATCACCATCATGCTACCCGTGAGGAAATAACAGGATAACCATCATACCATAACAAACTCTTGGATTAAGATCAAAGTCCCATTGATCCCCCTCTTCATGCAACCATCTACACACCATACGAACTCCTCTTGAATTCTCATGTATAGACCTCCAGCTGCTTGAGGCACAAACCAATTGAATCAGAATGCTTCACATTCCTCAAAGAGACGCACAGGGCCCCTTAGTTTGTTATAACGATGTCAGATATCGTATGCATGCTCCAGAACTTCACAGCTGCCAGACTGATCCACTACTAGCATGACTTGCAGCCAGGGGCAATATCCCCTTCGCAAGATTTTCCACTGACCTTACCAAGGCCAGCAACTGAGATAAACACCCCATAATCCAAGACAGATATTACTTATCATTCTCCCGCATGATAACCTGGAATACTTCTGATTTTCTGGTGAATATCCACTTCTGAACGCATCAGAAACCAGACCTTTATGCAATTAACCTGTGATTCATTCCAGTCTTCTCCACACCATCCTCCTAAGGCAGTTCTTCTACTTCATCATTCTCCCGTACGACAAGATAGATATTCCTTAGACATGATGTAGCCAACAAGTTCCTAGACCAGAACTTAAGAATCCTCCTCCAAGGATAACCAACCCAAAAATGTTCTAACATCAGTTAGGACATCTTTCACACATCATAGACACCACGCACCTTGGTTCTTGATATGCTCCACCACGGGACTTACTATCAGCATAGTAATCCAAATTGAAGATCTTCACACAACACTGCGCCACCAGCTTGAACAAAGAAAGCTTCAGAAACCCAGAGAGAAATAAACTCTCATCGACCAAAAGAAGGTATACTTCCATCCTCAACCCAGAACTTCTGCCACAAGCTCCAAGAGAACCAGAACCTCCTTACGTTTTCAACTAACCACTCTTCTGCACAAGAGCAATCAGTTTCAAGCATCTTGCTTGAATGCACACTATGAAACCAACCAAATGCCACCTTTTGATTGATCTCAATCTTCTTCAGAATTCCCACAATATACACTGATCCACCAATGAAATCAGATCTTCAAGTCATATGAATTACTTGCTTCATAGCAAGACATCTTGGATCCACTAAGCCTCTTAGACATGTAACATCTTCTCATCCATAGCTCCCACAAACTACATGAGATAGACCTTTTTGAAGCATCCATAACTTCCATTCTCCTGTAGATCACCTTATCTTAAGCTGATGTGCCACATCACCAGCTGAGACTTCTGATGTTAAGCTAGATGTCAGAGCATTCTGATACGACATCCAACTGCTGAATTCAGCTCCTCCTTCTTCCACTTAAAAGAACCTCCTCCCTTTGCAGAACAAGAGTTCCATGCTCTCATAGACTTGATTCAACAACCAAGTTTGAGTAGACAACCTCTATCCTACTTTGAAACTCCAAAGACTTCACACCTGCCACGTTTGAGTCTTCAAAAGATAAGTAGTCCAAGACTACACCATAGCCATACCAAAGAATGCCACATTCCTTAGTAGAGCAGACTGTAGAAAGTCAGAGATAACTTCCACTTAACTTTGACTTCCAAGAAGAGCAAGACCCATGCTCCAGAGCACCTAGATCAGAAATAAACTTATCTAAGTTGTAACCATCAAGATTATGATGTCTTCAGCTTCATCTTCAACAGCATCAAAGTCCAGACCAGTTTCTTGCCAGGAAACTCTCCAGAGAACACATGCTTCTGTCACACCCAACTAAAGCCACTTCTTAGGTCACCACCTAAGACTAAAACAAATGTTAAAGCGTATGCAGTACCCCTCCCATGATTCTGCACAAACTCTGATGATGAGATGTTCCAACATCTTGTTGAACATCAGCAATCTTGATTTTCAAGGATAATCAATTAAATACTTATGGATTCAACAAATAGCAATTGATCTTAAATCCTTGTCTAATAACCCTTCTTCATTGTTATAGCTAAGCTCCACCAGATCACTTTATGAACACTTGTCAAGCATTCAATCTTTTGCAAGTATCTTCCTTGAAGGACAATGTTGAGATACCAAGGCTGCCACCCTTGACTCAAGTAACTAAGATTCTCTCTGAACAAACCTTATTTACCTCAACAATTCAGAACGCTCCAATCAGATTAGATTTACTCTTAGGGTCAAGAGAGATGAATCCTTCCTTGTTGTTTTTGGATGGTGAAAATAAATCATCTCCACTTTCTTCAGATTCTACTTCAAAGAAACACCTTCTAGTCAGAAGAATAACTAGAAGACTCTAGATGCACGACTTAGATGCCTTTATGAGTGGACTTGAGAGAATTCTCAAGTATCTTTGACAACTTAGGCGATCAATAATTTATCAAACTCCCAGAGCAAGAACTTGACAAACTTAAACTCAATTCCTCTCCTCTTCAACTGACTTCAAACTGTACCAAGAAACCAAGCTTCCAAGTACCAAGTCACCATACCAGATATCTACCAACAACACCCTTCATTCCATCGCTCCCGACTTTGGAATAAAAAAATGCAGATATCTTCACATATAGAGGCTGACGATTGAGATCTTCCACCAACTGTCTTCAGTAACAACTCCAAAATCCCATAATTCTAGACCTCTTCCATCAGAAACACATGCAGCGGAACCACCAAGCACTACTAGAAAATTTGCTTTTAGTGACCGAATTAGTGACCGAAAAATTTCGGTCACTCTAGTGACCGAATTAGCCATCAAAATTAAACATCATGTTAGTAAAATTTTAAAAGTCACTAAATCGGTCACTAAATAAAATTAGCCACCGAATTAGCGACTGATATTTTGTGACCATAATTTTCAGTCTCAAATAATCATTTTTATATAAATTAATTCATAAAAAAATTCAGTGACCGAAATTTCGGTCACTAATAATTTTTTTGTTTTTTTTTTCATTATTAAGTTGCTTCCCTCTCAATTTTCTCCTTTTATTCATTTTTTTTAATTTTTTTAGTCAAAATTTTACATTTTTATTATTTTAACAAATAAAACATATATTTATATAAATTATTAACTTATACAAATGTATTAATTTAGATAAAATATAATTTTAATAAAATCTTTTTAAATAATATTTGAAAGTTCTATTTCATTAATATTATATACATTTCAAATGTAAATTATACAATAAAAACCAAATGGCTTAGTGGACACCCGAAAGCCTCACTAAGGAAAGTGCATTGGTTCGATTCCTACTAGAGACAAAAAATTTATTTTATTTTAAAATCGGTCACTAATTTCAGTCGCTAAAATCGGTCACTAATTTCGGTCACTAAATTCGTCTCTAAAGGTTAGCGACTAGCACTTTTCCAACCGAAATTTGGTAGTCGCATTATTGGTCGCTAAACGTTTTAGTGACCGATTTTTAGGCTTTTTCGGTCTCTAATTCGGTCACTAAACGCAAATTTTTTAGTAGTGAAGGAACAGATCATGCTTGCCCTAATAAGATGTCAGAACATCTTATAAGACACCCTAACAAGAGAACTAGCAACTTCTCCTGTAGTTGTTGTAGAACCTCCTCAGCAACATGAACAACCTTTGGGTTGCTCCCTTCGATCCAGAACATCCATCTCATCCATTAATACCCTTGAGTATGTCTGAGTTGATTCATATGATCTTCAAAACTCCTCCTTGTTTAAACGCCAGAAAGTATCTCCCAAAGATCTCATCCAAAACATGCCTGCTCTAATACCAATTGAAATTCTGGCCTATGCAGACAGCATATGTCCTAATACATGTCAAGACATTGTGCTACATAATCATTTAAACTCACCTACCTAGAATATTAAAACTGCACAATCACAGATGTCACGACATCTGATCCAACATGTTTATCATGAACCCTAACAGAAAACGTAAATCTGCAGAATGATAAAGAACACAACAATTGTTAACCTAGTTCAGTGCAACTCACCTACATCTGGGGGATACCAATCTAGAATGAAGACTTCACTATCTGTAGAACTGTTACAAAGCTAAACTCCCCCATTTACAACTTTATACCTAACATCTACCCAATGAACATCTTTACCAAAGCTAAACTCAAACGTTTACAACTCTGATATGAGATACCCCACTCACTTCCCTTAATAACCAACTGTGATTTCTACATCATCCCTGTCAATACAGAATTCTGTCAAGCTTTCTTGACAAATAAGCTAACTCGAATTTGGTTAAAAGCTTCATCCGAGAAAAATACACAATCCAATACCTCAAGGCTTATGGATCTGTGCGACACCTATATCTGCCACAATGCATCAATTGATACAAAGGGAGACTTACAACCTAGAGAGCCAACGACTCTCAAAACCCTAAACCCTTGTTTCTTACGCAATAAAACAAGGTTACAAAATGTGTACTAAAGGCATTACAAATCCTAGTTCTAAGTCTTCTATTTATAGGCTTCTGCTTCCTTGGGCTTCAATCTTCTGTCCTTGATCCATCTTCTGATCGCTTCCTTGATTGTTACAACAGATAAAATCGATTTAAATTAATCTGTTATAATCAGTCCAGGATGTCGAGTCTTTAAGATAAGACATCTCCTTCGATATCTTTGTTCTTTGGCAGAGTTCTACAGCTTTGGTCCTTATGTTGAAACATCCCCTTCAACACTAAGTTTACCAAAATTTTGTCCAAAATATTTGAGCTTTCAACAATAAAGATCTAAATTTCTCTAATGCATACACTATAGCAAGCAACTCTTTTTCTGTGGTAGCATAATTAATTTGAGCTTCATTCAAAACCTTGTTTGCATAATGTATATCATGAAATTCTTTTTGTCTTTCTTTGACCAAGAAATGCACCAACTGTATAATAACTTGCATCACACATTAGTTCAAAATCAATTTTTCAATCAGGAGAAATGATTATGGGTGCGGTTATCAATTTTTATTTTTATGTTCTCAAAATCATTAAACAAGAATTATCAAAATTAAAAGACGTATCTTTGTTGAGCAGATTGCTCAATGGTTTGGAAATTTTTGAGAAGTCCTTAATGAATTTTCGATAGAATCCTGCGTGTCCTAGAAAGTTTCTGGCTCCTTTGACATTCAATGGTGGTGGAAGTTTTTCAATAACTTCAACCTTTGCTTTATCAACTTCAATGCCTTTGGTAGATATTTTGTGGCCGACTACTATGCCTTCGGTCACCATGAAATTGCATTTCTCCCAATTTAAAACCAGATTAGTTTCTACACACCGCTTCAGAACAGTGTCCAAATTTTTGAAACAGAATTCAAAGGAAGGACCAAACACAGAGAAGTCATCCATGAAGACTTCAATGCATTTCTCGATTAAATAAGAAAAGATGGCTTGCATGTATCTTTGAAAAGTTGCAGGAGCATTACACAACCCAAAAAGCATCCTTTTATAAGCAAAAACACCAAAAGAACATGTAAAAGCCGTATTCTCATGATCTTCCAGGTTTATGGTAATTTGATTGTACCCGGAGTAACCATCCAAGAAACAATAGAATTCTTGACTTGGCAATCTTTCAATAATTTGATCCATAAACGGTAAGGGAAAAGGGTTTTTCTAGCGGCTTGATTAAGCCTCTAGTAATTGATACACATCTTTCATCCCATCACAGTTCTTATCGGAATCAACTAATTCTTTTCATTTGTAATCACAGTCATCCCTCATTTGTAATTTCACTACTTCATTTCTAACTACTGATAAGTGATTTTGTGTCGCTTTTAATAGTAGTTTTTCTTTGTTATTTCGTCTTGTTTTGTTTATTTTCTTCACTTTTCGGTGTTTTATGCCTTGGTATTGTGTTTCTGTCATTTTCAGGCCCTAACAATCATATTGGAAGAAAAAGAGATCGAATCGGCTGAAAATCGAAGAAAAAGGAAAAAGTCAGAATTCCGAGTACAAAAACTAGGGACCTGTTACAAGAGCCCGTAACTGTTGCTACGACCCGTAGCAAGAGTTGATGTCATTGCCCAAAAAAAGATAACGCCCGTGCCAAGAATCCAGTGGCCTGTTACAGGTGCCCGTAATAGTTGTTATGGCCCGTAACAAGCAGACACATTTTCTTTTCTTTGTTTCCTTTTTCGGTTCGAGGGGTTACTGTTTGTAATGGCAGACACATTGCTGATTTAGGGGATACTGAATTAAGAAGGCATTTATTAGAAATGTTTATTCCATGTTTGTTTGGATGGATTCAAAAACTCATAGGTAGTGAGAGGGAAGGATCCAATTTTTTCATTGTACAATTTACTTTTCTCTTAATATTTATTTTCTTTGTAAAAGTCTCCTTGGGAGCAATTCGATCAAAGTTATTTTCCAATTACAAAAGCTTTATTTAGGTTTTAATATATTGTTTTTTTTATTATAATCGTCATTGTTATCATGTTTGTTTATTTGAAAATTACCGTGTTTGTGATGTTTCTCACTATGAGTGAGTAGTCCCTTAGGGATTAAAGGTCATGAGACCTAACTCATGACTATCTATATGATTAATTCTGTTCATTACAAGGATTTGGAACGCCTTATTTTGAAATCCGAGTTTTTCAATTTACACTTTGATTACAAAAGTAAAAAGAGTTCTCATGTATTGATAATGATCTGAAAAGACTTGTATCAATACCCGATAACGGATTTTCAAACAATTAAGTCCGATGATGCGAAAGCACTCGGACAAGATTGAGAAATGTTCCATTTTAATAGTTGCGCTATGATATTGAGTTCTCGATAAATAATTCTGAATAAGTGAAAGCTGATAAATTATTTATCGGAACTAAGACAACACGCTGGCGAAAGCAGGTGTTGTCTACAAAACTCTATTTTTCTATAATCTGCGCGTGATTCCTTGTAACATGAATGAATTAACTATATAGATATGTTAGAGTAAGGGATTATTGTAACGCCCCAATAATTATAATTTGTTTGATTGATGATTAATTGTGTTTAATTTTGTGTATTTGTGATTTACGTGATATGTGGTGTGTTTTGGTATGTTCATGTGTTGGGTAGTGTAGGACTATAGGAGTATTGTGGTTTATTATTAATTTAAATAATTTAAATTAGATTATTTAGTTTTAAAAACAATTAATTAGGATTTTAGTAATAATCATTGGATAATTATTTTATTTAAATAATTTAGTTGGAACTAGTAGATTAAAATAATTAGTTATAATTATTTTATTAATTTAAAAGTGGATAATATGAGTAGAGATATAGTAAGGGCAAAGTGGTCCATTCACGATGTTTAGTAAGGATAAGGAAGGAAAAGCATATTAGGGGTCTAAGGGTTATAGTAGGAAAAGAAGAAAACTGGGAAAGAGAGAATCATTTGTGAACGATCGTATTCTGGAGAAAAGAGGAACGGAAGAGGGAAGCAGAGCTAGGGCTTAAAGACCATTTGAAGAATCATCACTAAGGTAAGGATGGGGTTCTTTGATCACTTAAGGGATAAATAATGTATGTATAAGGGTAGACAAATCATTAGGTTCATATCTATGTGTTTCTCTCGTTGTGTTGATTGTTTCGGTGCGAAGTTGAGTTTTGCGTGTCGGTGATTCTAATAATAAGTAAATTGCGCAAATTGATTGGTTGAATTGTGGTTTTGTGTTGAAAGTAATTATAATTGATGTATTGTTATTGTAGTATGATTTTCCTTGTGATTGATATGCATTTTTGGGCTGTATGATACTTAAATCATAAGGGGTTTAGGATCTGAGTTATGCAGAAAACGCAATAGCAGAATTGCAGTTTGCAAGAATTCGCGGGGAAAAGAACCTGTTCTGCCTTGCGAAAATGAGAGGCGAGTGAAGGGGGGAAAATATGTGCTACTGGAATTTGTATGGGGGAGGCATTTCGCTTTTGCTTCGCCGGGAAAACCTTGGGCGAAAGGGAAATTTCGCCGGGCGAATGAAGATTTCACCGAGCGAAGGTGAATTCGCTGGCGTCTCGCTGGGCAAACGTCAGGCGATCATAGACAGTACTTGGCTGCCACTGGAACGAACAGAATTTTCAAAAACTTAAAAAATTAATATCTTTTGATCCGTAGATCCGTTTCAGTCGTCGTTCGAATAGTTGGAAAGCTGGTTTAGTATACTTTCTGTTAAAATTATTTTCAATGCCAGAATTCCAACTATTCGACGCCTTAATTGTGTTTTTGTGTACGTTGTGATGTGTTGGATGTTGAAATGTGGAGTTCGGTTGTGCGAATGTGTGTTGTAGTTGTGGATTGCAATTGTTGCATGTTTTGGCAGGTATATGCTGCGTGTTGGACAGTTGTGGTATGGTGTATTGGCTGTATGATAGTCATATGCATTGGTCATTGTTGTATGTTGTTGTTGAATGCATATTGTCATACCCTAATTTTTGACCATAAGATCCATATCTTTGTGCATCATATTGCATGTCTGCATGCTTTATTTCTAACAGGTTTGTGTGGAAACTTTGGTCTCAAGTAAGAATGTTACTCATTCTCTCAGTCAAAATTTTCAAGACATGACCAATAATCCTGATCCAAAAGGGTACTAGGGTGTATGATTAAGGAGAATATTTGGAATTCTTTTCAAACTTTCTCAAGAAAGGAAAAGCTTGTTAAAGCAAGAGTTTTGTCTGAATAAAGTACAAATCATGGTGCAAAGGATTAGGTTGTGGATACATTGAGATTAAGGTGAGAAAGCGGTGTGATTTGGTTTGTGGTTTCCATACGGCATCAAAGCTGGGCTCAAAACATTTTGAGTGCAAACGATTCAATTCAACTGGGTTGAAGTTGGTAAGTGTGCTAAGATTGGAAGGTCAATTTGTAAGGATTCCTTGAAGTTCAAGTACAATTCAAAGGAAAAAGTTTGAAAATTGTTAAAACAAAAGATGTAGTAGGTACAAAATTCAAATTGCAAAAATTGTCATAAATTGCAAGAGATGTCAAAGTCTTGATTCCAAGTCCAAGCAATACTTAAATGTGTTTCAATCCATTTCAAGACATGATCAATTTGTTTCAAGTTTGTTTTATGCCATATTTCAAATTGGTTTCAAGATTTGTTTCTAACAAAGATCAAATAGATCCCGAGCTCTAATTCCTAAGAGACTAGGTGTTTGATTAAGTTGGATTCATTAAGGGAATTTAAAGCTTTACATGTCCCCCTTTGAATTGGACCGGACATTGAGGTTGAACGAGGCATAATATTTCAGGAATTGTGTTTAGATAATAGTTTCACATGCAAGAGATTCACGACCACGATAGTCAATATAATCAGTTAATCTCTATGCTTTATTAATGGTCAACAAATTGAAAATGCACAGGTACTGATATGTGGGCCACCCTCCTTGAATTCTCAATCACAAACCTGACCAAAACATAAAGGAACTAAACGTGACCAATTTCAAGTTCTACATACAAAGGTTCATGACAAAAAAATAATAATAATTTTAAGTCTTGCGCATGATTCAACATCCTAATCATCACTTTCCGTAACTGTTGGGCAGAATTTCAGACTTGTTGAGTGAGCATCACCAAATGATACACGGTTGACTTCCTTTATCACTAAAGACTCACATGTGGTAACTAAGGGCTGGTTGCATATTATACTCCATCATGTTACTGATACTTTTCCTGGTGCTGTTTCTATGCCTTCCACTGCTTGTCTCAAAATGAGGACTACTCCTGCAAGTAACGCCAAGTTTGCATCATCATTAATTAAAATATCCAAGGAGAACATTGAATTGAATAAGGAATTGAACATGTCCCAGCACATCAAGACAGAAATGGCGACTTCACTGGGGATCTTAACTTAGAGGGTTAGGCCTAACTTATTTAGTATTCTTGTTTTTCTTGCTTATTTATTATTTTTCTTGTTTATATCTGTTGTGCCTGTTTTTGCTATGTGCAGGGGTTCTCGAGTGGTGAGGAGTCCTAGACCCGGACTTGAGTGCAATTATGATAGGAGATGATATGATCAAGGATACTTTGACGGAGTCGATTCCTGAAAAGTTGAATTGAGAAAATCATCGCTCAGTTTAGGTTCTTTTGAAATTAATGTTGTTTGAACGAGTCCATTTGTGAAAACGATATTAATTTCGACCAAGAACCAGTGAGACTGAGGACTGTAGTACCTTCAACCCCACTTGGCCTTTTAGAATATAGTGCGGTGACTATGCGGGAGTCTATTTCCAAATAGTTGTCACGCGATACTACACTCGGACGAGATTCTCTTGAGAATATTATTGACTAACCGAGTAATTTGGGAAGTCGATAATATCCAAAAGATGGATTGTAGACTCCGGGAACTTTGTAGAACCCGTTCGGCAGGTACATTTGAAACCATAGTACACACCTTGGGAAGGGTATACCATGGCTCCATGCTCGTGATCTTCAAACCTAAGCCTTGGCTTGTTTACCTGTATATGTGTATATGTGTATACCTGTGTTTATGCATCCATTCATGCATTCATGAATCACTATTCGGTTTCAAGAAACTCATTTGTTCTTTCCCTTGCAAAATCAATAAAAAAATACTGGATTATAAAATGAAACTTTTTTTAGCCTTTCTGAAATGTTTGCAACCTGCTTTTGAGTTCCTTGAAACCATTGCATCACATTGTATATCATTTGCATCTTTGCATGATTCATTGCATGCGTCCGTTTGTCCAGCAGCTCATTTCCAGCTATCTTTATCTTCAGTGTCACCTGTGAGTTGTCAAGCTGATTCCTCGACATCGATACTAGACTAGAGCTAACTACAGACGCATAATGGCAGAGCAAGAAGCACATAATGCTGAGATGCGAATGGAGATCGACGACCTTAAGTCAAGCATGGCAAAGCTCACTGAAATGCTCCAAGTCTTGATTGCTAGAGGAGAGCAACCCCAAAGGGCTGTCATCCAAGAAGTTTCAACTGCTGATTCTCAACATGTTCAGGTGCCACCTTCAACTTGGCCAGAGTTTGGTTTGCCTCACAACTATTCACCACCTCTTGCATCTACTGCTATGATTGGTCAGACTTCAAGACCAGTGTTTCAAGCTCAAGTTTTCTCCGAGCCTAGACCTGTGGTTCATGCTGTTGCCCAGACTACTCGACCTCCTTTCGAGAACCCTCTCTACGAGTACAATGCTGCCAGTGCTCAGGGTGAAGTATGTGAAGACTTTGTTGAACCTGAGGTTGTCCGTGAACAGTTTTAGACTATAGACAAGAGACTCAAAGCCGTAGAGGGTACTGATTTCTTCAACATTGATGCAGAAAACATGTGTTTGGTTTCTGACCTTGTTATGCCTGCTAAATTCAAGACTATCGATTTTGTGAAGTACAAAGGTGATTCTTGTCCAAGAGCTCATTTGGTCATGTATACCCGAAAGATGGCTGCTCATGCCAAGAATCAGAAGTTGCTTATCCACTGTTTTCAAGATAGTCTAAGTGGAGCTTCTCTCAAATGGTATATGAATCTTGAACAGAACAACATTCACTGTTTCCAGGATCTTATTAATGCCTTCATGAAGCAATACAAGTACAACCTCGACATGGCTCCTGACCGCCGTCAGCTGCAAAACATGTCTCAGAAGGATAAAGAGTCTTTCAAGGAATATGCTCAGCGCTGGAGAGAGTTGGCTTCCCAAGTTGAACCTCCTTTGGCAGAGAAAGAATTAACTGGACTGTTTATGGACACCTTGTCTCCATTCTACTGGGAGAAGATGATTGGTAGTGTTTCATCCAGCTTCACTGATTTGGTTACTATTGGTCAGAGACTCGAGGAAGGACTTAAGAATGGTAAAGTATCCAAGGCTGTTGAATCTTCTAATGGTGCTAAAAAATTCTATGGGAATTTCCAGAAGAAGAGAGAAGATCAGACCAATGTTGTTATGTTTGAAACCAGGAGGCCTCGTCCTCGACCACAGTATGCTGACCACCCTGATATTACTGCTGTTACTCCTGTTGTTACTACTCCACGACCAGCTCAAGCTCCTCAACGTCCAGCTGTTGGACAGAACCAGTACCGTAATAGGAATAATTTTGATCCTATCCCAATGACATACACTGAACTTTATCCTGGGCTGGTTCAGAAAGGTTTGATTACTACAAGGCCTCTGCCTCCTCCTCCAAATCCTCTTCCAGCCGGCTATAGGACCGATCTTCATTGTGCATTCCATGAAGGTGCTGCAAGCCACGACTTGGAACATTGCTTTGCATTGAAGGCTAGAGTACAAGAGCTGATCAGAATTGGTATTCTCTCCTTTTGTGACACCAATCCAAATGTCAAGAACAATCCTTTGCCAGAGCACGCTAAGTGAAGCTTCAGTTGACTTCAGCAGACCTCAGTGTTTCAGACAGGACAGCTCACTCTTGTTTCTGATTAGTCACTAGACCATGTTTCTTATCGTTTGCATTTTCCTTATTTGTATTGGTTGTTTGCTTTCGATTTATGTTTGTACTTTCATAATTAATAAAATGAGCATTGCAACTTTTAATTCAATTCATTTGTGTTTGCTATTTTACGCTTTATATTTCAAAAAAAAAAAACAAAAACAAAAAAAAAATTAAATTATCTCTTTTCCACTTTCCTTCTGATTATGCTAAGATTTGAGGGAGGATGATGAAAACGTAATGCTCATAATTGTTGTCGGTGCTTTCAAATCAAAACTTTGCTGAGGATGTAAGGCATTGTTTCAAGTCCCAAACACTGGAGAAATAAGGAAGATAACCCCTCGTCAACCCCTTTGAGCTTAGAAGTAGGAGTTCCTTTCTTTACAAATAAAAACCCGCGATCTTAACCCGGGGCAGGGTAGTTCTCAGTTAACTAGATTGTGCATTCAAATACAAGAGTTTCATGCAAGACATCTTTCAACAAAAAGGTTGCATTCTCAATTTTTCCTTCGCACGCAACAAGCAAGTGTCGAAGATGTCTTTCAAGTCAAAAGTCGATGATGGTTCGTCGTAATCATTAAGCCAGGCAGTCACTTTCTTTCAAAAAGATAAAAATCAAAAAAGGAAAAAGCCCGCTAAGTCGAAACCTGTGAAGGAGACTTAGGCAGACAAAAAAACTGGGGCATCCCGCTGACTGTAAGATTCACGAGAAACAGTTCAGGCAAAAGTTAGGGATAATAAAAAGGAGAAATCTTTAAATCCTTACCATGAAATCCTCAATGAAAAAAAAAAACAACCAAGAGTTATAAGGAAGTAGTGACTGTCACCTCAAAAGTCCCTTAACTTCTGAACCATCATCACTATCATCAATGCAATCCCTAACCTATGGGAACCTGAGTGCAAAGTCTGAGATAACTGAGTGTAGGACTGGAGATCATCACGAAGATTGGGTGGGTATAAACAAACTTTGAGCCTTTATCCTTTGTTTCTTAAACCGTAAACCAGGCCACATTATGACCCTCAAAAGACCTAATTGAAGCAAGGTTATTTTGAAAGCATACTACAACGAAGTTGCGTAAACTGACTCCTAAAGATCTTTGCAGATCATTTTTTGGCATCACGCCTTTTTGCTTTATCTTTCACTTTTAAATGTCTTGAACCACCGTGTTCTGACCAGTGACCCTATTGTTTTACCTCTTTCCAAAAAGTGATTTTGATTTCAAAAGTTGCATGAACTTTGCATTTACTATGTTTGTATGAACACTTTTGCTTGCAATCTGGCTTCCGCTTAAGGAATTTTCAAATATTTGAGAAACTTGGTCAGTGATCCAATTAGGGGCAAGTTCCTTCCAGATCCTATTGAGAATCAGTTCAAGATTTGTTCAGTGCAAGTCCTTCTCAGAATTGGTTTATACAGAAGACTTCTTCAAGACTCATACTGGGGCAAGCTTTCCAAGCGCACATTAGTTCAGTCCTTTACAGAATCAGGCAAGCTGAAGCAGTGATCAGTTCATCTACAACAGTCAGCTAATCTGGGGCAGTTTACTTGAAGAATCCCCAAGCAGCTGTTCATCCTTCCTATAAGGATCAACAAATTTACCAGTGTGGCAGAGAATGTGCTCAGTAGTAACATCTTTAGTCCCTAAGAAAAATGGCAGTGATCTCCGTGTTGAGGAATCAGCCTTCCAGTCTTGTCTTCTCCACAAAGAGTCGAGCCGTGTCGTCGACGCCTGCATTACATCTGCATTTGCATTTGATCATATATCATATGCATATTTCATATACATATGCATAGCAAGAGTGTCATCCTAATTTGCACTCATTTGCATTCTTCATATGTCGTGTCGTTATCCACGTCTTACCTTGTGGTCAAAGTCCAACTCACTTGGCACCTACCAAACAGATATTGTCACATCTATCCAATGCTTTCTTAAGTACTTCTTTATTCATATTCGTTCAATGCTTTCTTAGACGTTGTGGCTTTCTTTACATCCAATGCCTTCTTGGATTTTACCTTTTGTCTCATTGGCGTCTGATGCCTTCTCAGATATTATGAGTCATACCTTTCATTCAAAGCTATTATTGGATGATTGGTTTCTTTGCATTCAATGCCATTCTTAAATGTAGTCTTTGTTCACATTCATCTAAAGCCATTATTAGATATTGTGATTATACCTTTCATTCGAAGCCATTATTGGATGATTGGTTCCTTTTGCATTCAATGCCATTCTTGAATGTAGTCTTTTGTTCACAGTCATCTAAAGCCATTATTAGATATTGTGATTATACCTTTCATCCAAAGCCATTATTGGATGTCTGGTTTCTTTGCCATCTGATGCTTTTCCGGATGTGTCCCTCCTTTTGATGTTCTTCCAGATCGAGTCTTTGTTCACTTATCTAAAGCCATTATTAGATATTGTGATTTTACCTTTCATTCAAAGCCATTATTGGATGATCGGTTCCTTTGCATTCAATGCCATTCTTGAATGTCATCTTTGTTCACAATCATCTAAAGCCATTATTAGATATTGTGATTGTACCTTTCATTCAAAGCCATTATTGGGTGTCTGGTTTCTTTATCTTGTTCACTTTGTCTAAAGCCATTATTAGATACTGTGATTATACCTTTCATTCAAAGCCATTATTGGATGACTGGTTACTTTGTCGCACTTTCATCTAAAGCCATTATTAGATACTGTGATTATACCTTTCATTCAAAGCCATTATTGGATGACTGGTTACTTTGTCGCACATTCATCTAAAGCTATTATTAAATATTGTGTTTATACCTTTCATTTAAAGCCATTATTGGATGACTGGTTTCTTTGTGTCCGATGCCTTCTCGGATTACATTATTTTGTCTCATTCTCATCTGTTGCCTTCTTAGATATTGTGAGTTTACCTCTCATCCAAAGCCATTATTGGATGTTTGGTGTTTTTTTTCATCCAATGCCATTCTTGGATGATGTTTTCCAGATACTTTGCTTTGTTTCAATTCGTTTCTGACACAAATGTAACATTTTTCCCCTGTGGTACCCTTCCCCATAGGCTTCTCTGTCTTGCATTCATTTCATCTCATATCATATCATGTCATATCATCTACATTTGTGGAATCTTAGGGCCAAAAATTGCGCATGTTTGTATTTAAGTCCCTCCTATCTCGTCGAGACGAAGATTTCAATCTCCATATCTCCGGATAGAAGAAACTTAAATAGGGGCATCTGTCATACCCTAATTTTTGACCATAAGATCCACATCTTTGTGCATCATATTGCATGTCTGCATGCTTTATTTCTAACAGGTTTGTGTGGGAACTTTGGTCTCAAGTAAGAATGTTACTCATTCTCTCAGTCAAAATTTTCAAGACATGACCAATAATCCTGATCCAAAAGGGTACTAAGGTGTATATTTAAGGAGAATATTTGGAATTCTTTTCAAACTTTCTCAAGAAAGGAAAAGCTTGTTAAAGCAAGAGTTTTGTCTGAATAAAGTACAAATCATGGTGCAAAGGATTAGGTTGTGGATACATTGAGATTAAGGTGAGAAAGCGGTGTGATTTGGTTTGTGGTTTCCATACGGCATCAAAGCTGGGCTCAAAACGTTTTGAGTGCAAGCGATTCAATTCAACTGGGTTGAAGTTGGTAAGTGTGCTAAGATTGGAAGGTCAATTTGTAAGGATTCCTTGAAGTTCAAGTACAATTCAAAGGAAAAAGTTTGAAAATTGTTAAAACAAAAGATGTAGCAGGTACAAAATTCAAATTGCAAAAATTGTCATAAATTGCAAGAGATGTCAAAGTCTTGATTCCAAGTCCAAGCAATACTTAAATGTGTTTCAATCAATTTCAAGACATGATTAATTTGTTTCAAGTTTGTTTTATGCCATATTTCAAATTGGTTTCAAGATTTGTTTCTAACAAAGATCAAATAGATCCCGAGCTCTAATTCCTAAGAGACTATGTGTTTGATTAAGTTGGATTCATTAAGGGAATTTAAAGCTTTACATGTCCCCCTTTGAATTGGACCGGACATTGAGGTTGAACGAGGCATAATATTTCAGGAATTGTGTTTAGATAATAGTTTCACATGCAAGAGATTCACGACCACGATAGTCAATATAATCAGTTAATCTCTATGCTTTATTAATGGTCAACAAATTGAAAATGCACAGGTACTGATATGTGGGCCACCCTCCTTGAATTCTCAATCACAAACCTGACCAAAACATAAAGGAACTAAACGTGACCAATTTCAAGTTCTACATACAAAGGTTCATGACAAAAAAAAATAATTTTAAGTCTTGCGCATGATTCAACATCCTAATCATCACTTCCCGTAACTGTTGGGCAGAATTTCAGACTTGTTGAGTGAGCATCACCAAATGATACACGGTTGACTTCCTTTATCACTAAAGACTCACATGTGGTAACTAAGGGCTGGTTGCATATTATACTCCCTCATGTTACTGATACTTTTCCTGGTGCTGTTTCTATGCCTTCCACTGCTTGTCTCAAAATGAGGACTACTCCTGCAAGTAACGCCAAGTTTGCATCATCATTAATTAGAATATCCAAGGAGAACATTGAATTGAATAAGGAATTGAACATGTCCCAGCACATCAAGACACATATCATGTTGCATCAGTTGTATGATAAGTCATGTGCCCATGTGGGGTGTGAGCGATCACAGATGTCGTGTGCCCATGTGGGGTGTGAGCGACTTATATGGAAATTCCGACGGGAATTGTGATCATGAAAAGGAGATCGAATTGGCACCACATGCATTGAGTCGAGTTGTGAGTCTCATTGCATTGCATTGCATTGTGTTGTGTTGTGGATTATATGATTGTCTGCTTGTGTGGGAAATTGTAATTGTGTTGATGTTGTGATGATAGGGTGAATTGTGTAATGATTATATGCTCTTATATTTATATTATGCATTTCTTTTGTTGATTGAGAATCTCACCCCTTCTGTTTGAATGTTGCCTCTATGTGGGTAACGTGCAGATAATCAAGGATAGTGTGGAGTTGCGGTTAGTGAAGACAAAGTCCTTCACTTTATGTTTTGAGTTAGCGTCTGCTCTGATATGTAACACTGGGGGTTATGGAACGCTTTATGTTTTGTTTCTGTTACAGTTATTATATTTTGTTTTAATAGATGATGAATATGTGATTTAAACATGTTAAGTTTTTAATTGTCGATTCGAAGAAGTTTTCCGCTGCTTATTGAGAAGAATCCTTAATAATGATTTCGTAGTACCGTTTTTAATAATAATTATGTGTTACATGTCGTATGGATGAGCAGGTGTATGTTGGAGAGTAACATACTATGTGCTGAATTTTTATTAATTTTTACTCTGATAATTGGATTATTTTACGTGGGGGCTTAGGGTGTTACATAGTGGTGTCAGAGCAGGTCGGTCTGTCCGGCCAAGTTGTTGAGTCGTTCTTGTGTGACAGTTGATTACTGACGATGTCGTTTCCTTAACTATTGTGTTCCGTTGTTTATGCGTAACAAATTAGAATGCCTGGAAGGAACGATGCTACTATTGCTGCTGCTTTGCAGGTTGTTGCTCAGGCGGTACAGAACCCGCCTCGTGCTGGTGAGAATGATGAGTTTCAGAAGAATAGACCGCCTACCTTCAAGGGAAGATATGATCCGGATGGAGCGCAGGCTTGGCTCAAGGAGATTGAGAGAATATTTCGGGTTATGGAATGTTTTGAAGCACAGAAGGTGCGGTTAGGTACTCACATGCTAGCTGAGGAGGCTGACGACTAGTGGGTTAGCACTCGTCAATTGTTGGGAGCAACAGGAGAGGTAATCACTTGGGATGTGTTCAGTAGGGAGTTTTTGAGGAAGTATTTTCCTGAAGATGTTAGAGGGAAGAAAGAGATTGAGTTTCTGGATTTGAAGCAGGGTAACATGTCGGTTATGGAGTATGCTGCCAAATTCTCAGATCTGGCTAAGTTTTACCCTCACTACAGTGCGGCAACTGCTGAGTTCTCAAAGTGTGTCAAGTTTGAGAATGGATTGGGAGCTAAGATCAAGCAGGCGATTGGTCATCAGCGAATCAGAAGGTTTCCAAATTTGGTGGATTGTTGTAGAATCTTTGAGGAAGATAGCAAGGCTCGATCGGCTCACTTTAAAGGGCTGGCCGAGAGAAGAGGAAAACAACCGATGAACCGTAGGAAGCCTTATGCAGCTCCACCTGAGAAGGGTAAATAGAAATATGTTGATGGCAAGAAGCCGAGTGGGGGAGGTGCCCCTGCTCCTCTTAAGTGTTACAGGTGTGGTGAGCTAGGTCATCGTGTTTATGACTGCACGAGTGATGTGAAGAAATGCTTCAAGTGTGGACAGGCAGGACATCTGATTGCTGACTGCAAGGTTAAGGTGGTGACTTGTTACAACTGTGGATAACAGGGAAATATTAGCACTCGTTGCCAGAAGCCAAAGCAAGCTTCAACTAGAGGAAAGGTGTTCGCTTTGACAGGGACACATACTTCCAGTGATGATAGACTGATCAGAGGTATATGTTACAATAATAATACGCCGTTGATTTCTATTATTGATACTGGTGCTACTCATTCTTTTATTGCTGCTGATTGTATGATAAAGCTAGGCCTTGTTGTTTCTCCTATGAGGGAGAGATGGTTGTCGAAACTCCTGCAAAGGGATCACTGACCACTTCCCTAGTTTGTTTTAATTGTCCACTATCAATCTTTGGTAAGGACTTTGGTGTGGATCTCATTTGCTTGCTGTTGGGAAATCTTGATGTGATCTTGGGTATGAACTGGTTGGAGTTCAATCGTGTTCATATTAACTGTTTTAACAAGTCGGTGCGATTTCTTGCTCCTCAGGATGAGTAAGAATATGGTTTTCTATTCGCTAGAGAGTTGAGAGAGCTCTTAGAAGAAGAAGCTCAAGTGCTTGCATTGTTTGCATCCTTGTCAGTGGAGAGTGAGTTGGTGATTAATGAATTGCAAGTTGTTGCGGTGAAAATCGGATAACAAGCTATTAATTAACTTGCATCGCATTCTTTAAATTCACAACCGACTTTGATTTATCCAAAGGAAAGGTTCAAGATCGAGAAAAACCTAAAGGGGGGAGATCTAAGGTTCGGGGGTTGGTTACGCCTAGGGAAGGTATTAGCATCCTAAACGTCCGTAGTACTCTACGGGAACCTCTTGTTTTAATTTGTTACATCTTACTTGCTTGCTAAAGGTTGAAACCCTAGGGGTTTATTTCTAAGTATACTCGATAAAGCATCGCACTTTGCGCCTACGTACCCTTACGGAAGTGGAATCAGAGTATCCGTAGTTCACCGATCTAAGGGTGATGGATAGGAACCATTGACTATGGCCAAAGTTCCAAGGGGAAATGAGTATGACTCATTTTAGAGTTCACGATAACTCTCTAAGTCTACGTTATAGGGGGAAAGTGAGTTCTCATGATGATGAGAATCACATAGAGTGTAAAAAATCCAACCTACTTCTAAGTTATAATTTCATTGGATCACGATAGCCAAGAAATAGGGGTAAACCTAGAAGGATAAGGTAAGATGACTTTGAAAGTCAATTTTAAGATCTCCCTTTGGAATGGGGGAAAGATATCAGTTATAAAGATTACTAAAAGATAAAGAGATTATAATGCAAAAAGGATGATGCAATATCACATGAATAATATAATGAGATCAAGACATCAGTGCAAAGTGAGAATTATACATGTTAGGCAATGATCAAACATGATAGATGGAGATAACATAGTAAGGTGCATAAAGAAGTGCAATAAACATCCTTAATAAGCATTCCTAATATCATCATGAATTAAGGTCTCAAAAATTAATATTTTTACCAATTTCTTTTTTATACGAAAAATAGATTCAATTAGGAGCAATTAGCAAAAAGAAGGGAAGAAAAATGATAAAAAGTGAACAAGTTATGATATTTTCAAAATGAAGTGCAAACTTGAAAAACAAGAAAATCAACAAGTAATAAAAAGAGAGGATATGGCAACTCTAGGGCTTGAACTCAAGTCAATGCGCATACAGCCCAAAACCAGAACCACCTGGCCAACGCGCACAGTTTAACAAATTAAGAAAACACAAATATATATTGTGAGGCGAGCAAAATTTAGAAAAATAAATAAAAGACTGGGGAGAGGGGATTCGAACCCCAGTCCTTGGCACGGATAACACTCACAAACCTCCTCCTGGACCAGCGGTGCTACGCTCTCATCCATTTATTATATGATTCAAAAAACATATAAAGCAAACAAGTACATGAATGCCCAAGCAAGCCAATACGCATATCATGCTGCGCATACGCTCAAGCCAACCAAAATTCTATCGTGCCCAACCAAACTCAAATGATCACAACTCATTCAAAACATAACCAAATCACACAAAGTAAAGGTCCAGATCAAACAGTAAAGATCAAGGAACACAATGGGTTTCCTTTGTTTATGCTAAATCCCAACATATAAAACACACACTGGTGACAAAAGGGAGGGGTCAAAAAGTTTGAAACAAGGATGTGACAAAAATTCAATATAGGCAAGGCAAAGGGGAATGAATCAAATCTGGCCAACAATTCCTCAGAACATGCGCAAAGTATTAGGGGTCAAGTTAACACATGATGAAATACAAATGAGAAGAATTCAAATCAAGACCAAACTGTCATGGATTGGTAAACATAGAGGTGAGCATATAGTGAAATAATGATAAGCAACTACATTCTAGCATGGCGATGAGCAGATATGCACAAAGAGGCATAGAGATAATGAACATGTTATGACATCAAAATGGATTCACAAACCAGGTTCAACACAAAGCCAACATTTCCAAGTCAGCACTAAAGATTAAAATCAAAGGGCATAATTTCAACAAATCAAAGACACATCTATTGGCATGTATACTAGCAAAGGCATAGTCATAAAAACAACTGTCAAAGAAGGAAAATAACCAAAAGATCATATACAAACCAACTAAAAATTTGCAGCATGAGAACAAATTTGTGATTATGTGATCAGTGGTAAGGTTCATGGCCAAAGTGATTGCAGTGGCAGTCCAACAACATATGAACAAAATCAAAGACAATTACAAATGAGTGAATTATCTCAACAGGTGCAAAGAGTTTAGATTATCAAGAATGGATCACATAAGAAGATATTGTCATGACAAACTTAAGCATACAAGAACTAGCTATGATTTACCTACTTTCTAACACTAACAAGTTAATAATAACTAAGCACTTCACACATACTCAAGATGTCAGAAATAGTTCATAAATTGCATTAACAACAGGTCATGACAGATAACATTTATTTCGCATCAGCAGAAAAGAGACAACTTGGATAACAACTACGACAGAAAAAATTTGTTCACACATTCTATACTCAACAACTTTAAGCAAACAAGAAACAGACCAAAACAGGGTGTAGCATTAAACATTAGCTGAGAAGTACATATACACATCTGGTTAGAGGCCAAGATGGCAAGGTTAAGTGACAAGTAAAGTGTAGTTCATAACTCACATAAGTAGAAACTCAAACTTGAATCAGCATATAGTAAATGAAACAGACATGAAGCAAAACCAAACATGAGTTCAACTGTCAAACTTAAACATATAAATCAACAGGAAGAAATTCAACCATGGATAGAGTTGCATATACTTGTGGACATACCAAACCTAAACTTACAGTAGAGTAATTCAAAAACAACTTCAAACCTCAATATCTTAGACATGACAGATAGAGTGCAGATGATATTTCATGCAAGCAAAAAGTCCAAATCAGCATAGAAAGACATGATTCACTAAACATCATAGATGAGCAAGGGGAACCAAAATTCAAGAGACCTCTAATGAACAAGTTAACAATACGACATCCATCCTATAAACCTTCATTCACTTAACAAAATAATCATGATGATGTCTTAAACTTATTGATTGAAAACCAAAAATATATAGCATATGCATCCATCTCAAAGTATCAACAAACAACCAAACTCAGTTCATGATGTCAAACCAAAGGGCAAACAGTCAAACATACTCAATCATATATTGGCAGGTTCATGAGTGCAAATAAACAAAATGATGCGTATGACATAAATATCAGTTGATCATGATAATTAAAAAGGAAAGAATATTACCAAGTGGAGTAATGTCCACTGCACCTTCAGCTGGTGATAAACCTCACTCTTCTGAATCAAAGCTCCAGAAAAACCAACCTCTTCCTCTATTGCTCGTGACACTTGAAAATTCAGGGACTTTGTATATTTGTGAGAGAAGTTGTTGATGTTCAAGAGTTGTGAATGAGCTCTTTATATAGGCTGATGCATTGGGCCGGGTTGAATCTCAAACACTTGTTGGGCAAGGTAATGGCTAGGGTTTAACGTTGGAATTCAAATGTTGTTCATCCTTGGGAGACAGACGCTCCCTTGCTGCACAAATGGCTCAGAGATCGCAGGGTCAAATGCTCGAATTGGTGTTGCTTTTGAGACCATCCTTCTGTTGTCAAACTAGTGGGCATTGAAAGAGGAAAATGATGGGGACGACGCCATGACAAACTTGCAGGGTGATGCAGAGTGAATCAGAGTGAATCAGATTGAATGATGAGAATGGTAAATCCCCAGAATTGCTTTTGATGAAACCAGATGAAGAAGCCCAAAGAGGAAATGTCTTGGGAGAAACCAATTGAAAATTCGCGCCAAAGATTGAAGATTTGAGAGTGAACTTGTTTGAATCTTCCTTCTTCCATTCTGAATTCGTGAACAAGGACGAGGGAGAAGAGCAATAACTTGGTTAATTTGGTTTTGCTAGCGCCACGTGTTGCTTCTCCATTGGCTGATAATTGGGTTGAAAAGTCAACATACTCATATTTGATTTCTATTGGTTGTTTGATAATGAAAATAAACCCAATAATTTGTAACATATTCCTTCTTTTTGGTCATGATGGGCTTATGAAATGTGGGCTTAGGAAATAAAATGGTTTTTGTATTCTTGTTGTAAACAAAGGGTGATTAGGAAAAATAAATAATAATGGATGATTTGGCAATTGATTAGGATTAAATGTGGTTAAGGAGAATTAAATTGAACAAATTGAATAAAGTTGGTTAAATGAAAAGGTTGATGAAATAGGTTTAGAAAATAAAGGTGATAATTGAGGGTAAATAAAGTGGGTAGAAAATGGTCATGGTGGGATTAGGGTTATGGAGGCATCTCTTAGAGATTTGCTTGGTCCAATGCTCCATCCAAAAAACCTTGATCAATCACTCCTTGAATCTTCTCAAAATAAACCTGATAGAAATGAAACAAACACAAACAAGAACTTGATAAAAGGGTTAGCCATGCAACATGATTGACCTAGTATGACATGCAAGAGATCAATGGATCTAAGGGAAAATTTTAGGGTACAACACAAGTAGTGCGTGAATTTCCAGAAGTGTTTCCAGATGATATTGTTGATGTACCGCTAGAGAGAGAAGTGGAGTTTACTATTGATCTTGTCCCTAGTACCAGACCTATTTCTATGGCACCATACAGAATGTCGACATTAGAATTAACAGAGCTGAAGAAGCAACTTGAAGAGTTGTTAAAAAAGAAATTTATGAGACCAAGTGTATCGCCTTGGGGAGCTCCGGTGTTGTTGGTGAAGAAAAACGATGGCAGTATGAGGTTATGTATCGACTACAGACTGCTGAATAAAGTGACGATTAAGAACAAGTATCCACTTCCAAGAATAGATGACTTGATGGATCAGTTAGTGGGTGCCCGTGTGTTTAGCAATATTGACTTGAGGTCGGGTTATCATCAGATACGAGTAAAGGATGGAGATATTCAGAAGACGGATTTCATGACCCGATATGGACATTATGAGTATGTAGTGATGCTGTTTGGAGTTACTAATGCACCAGGCGTATTCATAGAGTATATGAATCGGATTTTTCATGATTACTTGGATCAATTTGTGGTTGTCTTTGTTGATGACATTCTAATATATTCTAAGTCATAAGAGGAACATGCTAAGCATTTGCGGATCGTGCTGCAAGAGTTAAAAGAAAAGAAGCTCTATGCTAAGTTATCTAAGTGAGAATTCTGGCTGAGAGAGGTAAGTTTTCTTGGTCATGTTATTTCAGGTGATGGTATTATTGTGGATCCATCCAAGGTAGATGCAGTTCTACAGTGGGAGTCTCCGAAGTCGGTAACTGAGATTAGAAGCTTTTTGGGTTTGGCTAGGTGCCCCTATTTAAATATCTTCACCGGATGGCCCGAGGGGCAAAGATCCTCGGGACATCAAGGTGAAAGGTATTTAAATATAGCAAACCGAAAATTTTTCCCTTAGATACAAAGACATGCAATGCTACTAATATGATGATATGATGCCATGAAAGATGCAAGAATGCAGACAAAACAGGACACCAAAGAAAGAAAAGCTACCAGACACAGAGGAAGGCTTCACTGGGGAAGCAAATAAGGTTAATATCCACAAGGAAGAAACTCCTTGGGGATGCAGGCTAACCAACAAAAGAGACTCACTGGGGAGACTCCGAGGCAACACCGGGGACAGAAAACAAAAGGGATTCTCCACTAGGGAAGATCCAGGGAGGTGGACGACAGGTTCAAACATGACCAGATGACACTGGGGAAAATAACACAATCTTACTGGGCAAGAAACCAGAAAGAAGACATGATCTCCACTGGAGATCAGCTGAAACAAAAGGATAGACACCCAAAAAGATTTTCTGGGGATTTCTTATGCTGAAGAGTTCAAACGGGATCTTCAAGAAAAGCCAGAAAAGACAGAGACGCACTCTGCGCGCCAGATAAAAACACCTGGAATTCAAAAGGTATAAGGTAAATGAGCCAAGAAAAGACTCTGGTATTCACAAGAGTTAGTTGAAACATCAAATAATTGGTTTATGAAGAAAAACAATATGAATTGGATTCGTAATTTGGGTTTAGGTTTATATTTGACCAGATTTAAGCAATACAGGTTCGCGATAACCAGAAATAAATAAGCAAATGGTTTATGATAACCGAAAAAAGAACAACTGGTTCACAATAACCAGAAATGGAAAAGTTGGTTCACGATAACCAGAAATACAGATTCACGATAATCTGATTTCCAACAAAGTGGTTCACGATAACCAGAAAAGAGCAACTGGTTCACGATAACCAGAAGTAAAAGGCAAATGGTTCACGATAACCCAAGAAAAGAACAACTGGTTCACGATAACCAGAAATGGAAAAGTCAGTTCACGATAACCAGAAATACAGATTCACGATAATCTGATTTCCAACAAAGTGGTTCATGATAACCAGAAAAGAGCAACTGGTTCACGATAACCAGAAGTAAATAAGCAGGCGACTCACGATAACCGGAAATACAGATTCACGATAATCTGGGTTCGAACAAAACGGTTCACGATAACCAGAGGTTTATAGTGTTAGTGATTATTGAAATGTTAGGTATCCAAATGAGGTGATATAGGTGATAAAAGGTCGCAGGTTAGACTTCCTGGGGAATACCACACAAATGGTCAAAACCTGGCGCACAGAGGCAAAGAAACCAGATACACGCAGAGCAAAGACAAAGACCCAAAGACCCACCAAAGGGGAAAGAAAAACACACCCACACACACAAGACACCCAAATGCAAGGATGCTCGATGCTATGGTATGATGCGAATGCTCAATGATATGCAAGAAACGACAGATCAGAGACGAAAGGAAAAACACCGTGTCCACCACGAAGAATCACACCGAAATCTGTGCAGATAGTCAGTCTTCAAAGTCAATTATGGGAACATCCCTAATTTACTGGTGAAACAAATTCTCTTCAAACATTTTGCATATATATCAGAGAGACGCCCTTAGTAGTTAGCCATTGTTAAAGTTAGGAAGACATTGCCAACCTTCTTAGAGCTCAAAGTTCTCAAAACATTCCGCTTTTAAAATCATTATTAATGAGTAAGTGAAGTTTGCATAACAATGAAAAATATCAGAGTAATGATAAATATCAAACAAAGAAATGGCTTAAGAAACTGATTTCATTAGAATGGTAACTTGCCAATAGTGAAGTTCCATGGATCATTACAATTGAAAAATAGCAAAAGGAAAGGATTACATCATATTCAATGACCTACTTCCTAACAACTAAAATCTTAGAATTCTTTTCAAGCATAATATTTCCGTACTGAGTCAACATTCACAGGGTGTGTGAGCTGTTCACCGTCCATTGTTGCGAGGAATAAAGAACCTCCCAAAAACACAGTATTTACCACAAATGGACCCTCATAATTAGGCGCCCACTTTCCACGAGCATCCCTTTGAGATGGCAGAATCTTCTTGAGTACAAGCTCTCCTTCTCGAAATTCCCGGACACGGACCTTCGTGTCGAACGCCCTCTTCACTCTTTTCTGATACAGATGACCATGACACATAGTAGTCAGTTGCTTCTCGTCAATGAGGTTCAGTTGGTCATATCTCTCTAACCCATTCAGCTTCGTCAAGCTTAGTCTCCATTAGGATTCTCAGAGATGGTATTTCCACTTCAATGGGGAGTACTACATCCATTCCATATACAGGGGAAAAAGGGGTTGCCCTTGTCGAGGTTCGAACCGAAGTTCTGTATCCGTTCAGAGCAAATGGTAACATCTCGTGCCAGTCCCTATAAGTCTTGACCATTTTCTGCAGGATTTTCTTGATGTTCTTGTTGGCAGCCTCGACAGCTCCGTTCATCTTAGGACGGTAAGGTGAAGAATTATGATGCTCAATCTTGAAATTGTCACATAAATCTTTCATCGTCTTGTTGTTCAGATTTGTTTCGTTGTCAGTGATGATCTTGTTGGGAATTCCATAACGACAAATGATGTTATTCTTGATGAAACGAGCAACTACTTGCTTAGTCACATTGGTAAAAGAAGCAGCTTCAACCCATTT
Source organism: Lathyrus tuberosus (assembly GCA_022829125.1). Classification (NCBI taxonomy): domain Eukaryota; kingdom Viridiplantae; phylum Streptophyta; class Magnoliopsida; order Fabales; family Fabaceae; genus Lathyrus; species Lathyrus tuberosus. The sequence continues at coordinate 14,068,148 of JALAZF010000048.1, forward strand.
AGTGAAATAGTCAATGGCCACTAAAATGAAACGACGACCATTGGAAGCCTTCGGCTCAATAGCTCCGATCATGTCAATGCCCCACATAGAGAAAGGCCAAGGGGATGACAACACATTCAACAAAGTAGGAGGAACGTGCATTTTATCCGCGTAGATCTGGCACTTATGACATTTCCTAGCATATTGGATACAATCAGCTTCCATAGTCAACCAATAATATCCAGCCCTCAAGATTTTCTTAACCATAGCATATCCGTTGGCGTGAGTGCCAAAGGCTCCTTCGTGAATGTCGTGAATCAAAAGGTCTGCTTTTCGTCTATCAACACATCTTAGCAGGACCATATCATGATTCCTCTTGTAAAGCACATTGTTACTGAGAAAGAATTTGGATGACAATCTTCGCAGAGTCTTCTTATCAAGATTGGAAGCATTGACAGGGTATTCTTGAGCTTTCAAATAATTCATGATGTCGTGAAACCAAGGTTTTCCATCTGTCTCTTCTTCAACTGCCTGGCAATAAGCGGGCTCTGTCTTGTGCTCGATACTGATGAGAGGTGATTCATTGTGAAACCTGACTTGCCACATTGAGGCCAACATAGCTAGGGAATCAGCCATGTGGTTTTCAGTACGGGGAACATGACGGAAAGTGACCTCATCAAAACACTTAATCAATTACATAATGTAAGCACGGTAGGGAATGAGTTTTTCATCTTTGGTTTCCCATTCACCCTTGACTTGATAAATGACCAAAGCAGAATCACCCATAACTTCAAGAACATTGATTCCAAGATCAATTGCAGCTTCTAGTCCCAAAATACACGCTTCGTACTCAGCAATATTGTTTGTGCATTCAAAATCCAACCTTGCTGTGAAAGGGGTGTAACCGCCGTCGGGGTTTATCAATACAACGCCTACGCCATGTCTTTTGAAATTGGAAGAACCGTCAAACATCATCTTCCATTTATAACTAGTCTCAAAACTTTCATTAGGACTAGGCTCTTCACAATCTTTCACTACCATAATGTCTTCATCTGGGAATTCAAACTTGAGTGGTTCATAATCTTCAACAGGCTGATCTGTGAGATATTCTGATAATACACTCCCTTTAATAGCCTTTTGAGGTACATACTGGATATCATATTCTGACAATAGCATATGCCAACGGGCAAGTCTTCCTGTCTGGGCAGGCTTCTCAAAGATGTACTTTATGGGATCCATTTTCGAGATCAACAAAGTAGTGTGGCATATCAGATACTGCCTCAAACGTTTAGCGGCCCATGCTAAGGCACAACAGGTTTTCTCAAGTAATGAATAACGGCTTTCACTACCAATGAACTTCTTACTCAAGTAATAAATGACATGTTCTTTGCGACCGGTTTCATCACGTTGGCCCAATACACAACCCATGGATCCCTCTAGAACAATAATGTACATGATAAGAGGTCTTCCAGGAACAGGAGGAATCAGAACAGGTGGTTCTTGCAAATAACTTTTGAGCCTCTCAAAAGCTTGTTGGCAATCAGTATTCCACTCTACAGTCTGGTCTTTACGGAGCAGTTAGAAGACCGGTTCGCAAATTGGAGTCATGTTGGAGATAAATCTGGATATATAGTTCAAACGACCCAGAAATCCTCTCACTTGTGATTCAGTTTGTCGAGCTGGCATCTCTTGAATAGCTCGCACCTTGTCGGGATCTACTTCAATTCCTTTTTGGCTGACGATAAAATCGAGCAACTTCCCTGATCTGACACCAAAGGTACATTTGGCTGGATTCAACTTTAATTGATACTTCCGGAGTCTCTTAAACAGCTTCAAAAGATGATCCAAATGTTCTTCCTCGCTTTGGGATTTAGCAATCATGTCATCCACGTACACTTCAATTTCTTTGTGGATCATATCATGGAACAAAGTCACCATAGCTCTCTGGTAAGTTGCCCCTGCGTTCTTCAGACCAAAGGGCATAACTTTGTAACAGTAAGTTCCCCACGGGGTGATAAATGTAGTCTTATCCATGTCAGCTGGGTCCATTCTAATCTGATTATAACCGAAAAAACCATCCATGAAGGAGAAAACTGCAAACTTGGCTGTGTTATCCACAAGAGTGTCAATATGTGGTAGTGGGAAATCGTCCTTGGGACTAGCTTTGTTGAGATCCCTGTAATCTACACACATTCGTACTTTACCGTTTTTCTTCATAACTGGCACAATGTTGGCTACCCATTCTGGATATCTTGAAACTGCCAAGAATCCTGCATCCAATTGCTTCTTAACCTCATCTCTGATTTGGAGAGCCATATCTGGTCTACTTCTGCGGAGTTTCTGCTTCACGGGTGGACAATCAGGCTTGAGCGGTAGCTTATGAACTACTATATCTGTGTCCAATCCAGGCATGTCTTGATAAGACAAAGCAAATACATCTACATATTCTTCCAAAAGCAGGACTAGCCGTTGTCTGATCTCTGCCCCAAGCGTTTCCCCAATCTTGACCTCTTTCCTCTTCTCTTCAGTGCCAAGGTTGATGACGTCAACTTTCTCTTCGTGTGGCTGAAGGTCCGTGTACTGATACTCACACATTTCTGCCAAGTCATCGGGGACCTCATAATCCTCCTCTTCCTCAGCTTGATAAATGGGCGAATCAAAGTCGATAGTGAGAGTAGGTTCATTGAATACAACGGGTTTGGGATTCATTCTGCACGATGGATGGATTTATCTTATTAAAAATGCACAAACATGCACACAAGAAGGAGAAAGAAAATGCAGTTTTGAAAAGATTGCCATTTTTCTTAAAACGGAAACAGGAATAAAGACAAAGAATTTTGACAAAACAAACACTTTCATTGATTAATAAGAATTAAAAGCGGTGGCCCATACAAAATAATCTGAAAGCCTTGGGCAAGGCTGCGGAATTGAAAACATCAAAGCTAACAAACAAATTACTCTGTCAACGGGTACAAAGTAGGTATCTCAATGGCTTCCCAGTTACTTAAAGCAGCGTCACACCGAAACACCAAGTGATCGATATCTTCATCTTCAGCGTCTTCAATAATTGTATGGACTTGCTGTCCTCCACTGACGAACACTTCTTGAATGGTCATTAGTCTTTCTTTTGTTGAAGCAGCTTTTCCCCCAAGAGTCGGTTTGTAACCCAACCCTTGGTATTTCTCTCTTTCGGGGACTTCGATGATCTTGCCCCAGCCTTCAGGTACTCCTCCTTGCAGAGCAAATTGAATGCTTTTGAAAAAAGCAAAAGATGGACAATCAGAGGTCACTGGTTCCTTGTCGTCAAGCATAACGGCATTATCTATTTCAAGAGCTTGGAAAGAAGTTTCCAAAGCATCTTCATCCGCTTCAATGTAACGAAATGAGGACAAGTTGCTGACCATCAGGTCCTCCTCACCCTGTATGATAACTAACTTCTCGTCTGTTACGAACTTCATCTTCTGATGTAAGGTAGAAGTTACAGCACTAGCTACGTGGATCCAAGGTCTACCCAATAAACAACTGTAGGCAGGGTTGATATCCAAGATCTGAAAAAGGATGTTGAATGTTTGAGGGCCAATTAAAACAGGTAGCTCAATTTCTCCCATCACCAATCTTCTTGAACCATCAAACCCTTTGACAATAAGAGAGGTGGGTCTCATTATGGCTCCTTGGTAAGACAACTTATCAAGAGTTCTCTTTGGCAAAACATTCAGCGATGAACCGGTATCTACGAGAACTCTAGCCATCGTATCCTCCTGACATTTTACCGATATATGTAAAGCAAGATTATAATTCCTTCCAGTCTGTGGTAACTCCTCATCACTGAAGCTAAGAGTATTACAGGCTGTAATGTTGGCGACGACATGGTTAAACTGTCCAACTGTTATATCCTGAGCCACATGTTCCTGGGCTAGTACTTTCTGCAAAGCTGATCTATGAACTGGCGAATTAACTAACAGGGATAAGATCGAAATCTTGGATGGTGTCTGATGGAGCTGATCTATCACTTTGTAATCGCTCCTCTTGATAATTCTTAGGAACTCTTCATCTGCTTCTTGAGAAATTATCTCCTTTCCTTTTTCTCTAGGTGGTGTGGGAATAACAGTTTCCTTGGGTGTGGTTTCCTTGAAAGAAGGAATGTATACTCTTCCACTTCGTGTCATCTTCCCAGTTCCAACTATATTGGTCACATCTTCATTAGTAGTTCCCACCTCTTTCCTTGGAACTACGCCTTCAACGGTGATTCCCACCTCTTTCCTTGGAATCACGTCTTCTTGTCTTCTGCTACCCATAACATTCTCATAGACCCATGGTATAGCCTTGGTCCCTCGGAACCTGAATGGAACAGGTTGTCTGATGTCACATTGCTTGGAATGACTAATGGTGGAAGCATTAACCGCTTCAGGATTGTTGAAAATTGGCACTGGTCTATTAAATACAGGAACCACAGACCCAGATTTGGGTGCGTTGGACTTTGATACCTGCCCTTTTGGCTTTGGCAAGTTAAACACAGGCTCAACCGCTGCAACTTTGTTCTCCTTTTCTCTACTGAACACCTGCAGGAACCCTTCATTGATTAAATACTGAATGTCATCTTGGACCAAATGGCAGCCCTTGGTACTGTCACTACATTCTTCGCAGTCATCATGGCAAACTTCAACTAACCCAGTGTAATACCCCAAAATTTGCTCTCCCCTTTTGTCATCATAGCATGGCATTATCATTTATCATATCATATCCACCTCATTAACATTACATTGCATTTAACATAGAAAAATGAAGCATGGCATCCTTCTTACCATCAGGGCATGTGATCAGGTGGAAGGTGGACAATCAAGGAATCATTCACAGCACAAAAAGGTCAATCAAGTTGGCTCTAGGCAAGCCAAGAGGTCTCTCATGTCTCATACTATCTCAATTGATCTTCCAAAACCTCAAGGAAGTGAGATTCAATGGGAGATTGAAGCACTACATCTTTCACTATGCAAGAGGTTCAAAAATTGAAGGAAAACCCTCAAAAGAGATAGCTCATTGATTCAAAATCATTCTCAAGTGGCATTTCTCATCATCCTTTAAGAGGATACACAACATACTCTGAGGAATTTGGATTTGGAAGATGTGCAATTTCCTCCTAACCAGAGAGGGTCAAAATTAGGGTTTCCAATAAAATCAGGATATCTCTGATTTTTTGGACAAAGCTTGTTGTCATGATATTCTACATGTTCTTAAGTGTATGTGTATGGAAAATTGCCTCTCAATTGGTTTTAGAAGTGATTCAATTGGAAGAAAGATAAAAAATCAGGGAATTTGGGGCCAAGTCAAATAATCAGAGGAAAAAGTCAACTCTTGACTTTTTGAGGCCAAATTCATGAAATTCATGTTACATATGTCCAATGTACAAAATTTGGTCAAGAAACTCCAAAGGAATCATGAAAAAATCAAGATGTGGAAAGTTGCCATTTTTGGAAGAGGAAGGGTTACTAAAAATAGCAAGTTTTGGCCATTTTGCATCAGAGTTTGAACCAAGGCCATTCAAATTTGGAGCACCAAATGAAAATTCCACTCTGCCTCAATGAAAGGCCTTGCTTTAAGCTTCAAATCCATGTGTGGAACATCTCCATTGGATAAAAAATGAGGGAGATATGATTGATCAAAGTTTGAGCAAAGTAGGTTCAAAACTAGGTCATGACCAAGATTTTCAGGGCACGCGCGCAGTCATTTTAACAAACAGTTGGTGTGCCATATATTCGCCTATTTTTCTCATGGTTAAAGGCCTCAAATGAAAAACTTGTCAAAATCAATATTGTTCCTTGCAATGCGCTCTTCAATGTTCATGTTGGGCAAAATTTCATCTGATCAAGTTATGATGGAGAAATAGTGGCCCCAAGTCATGTTGATTATGCTGAAAACCCAGGCGCCATGTTGCCTTGCCAACCAACCCCATTACTACGCCATACACCAGTTTTGATTCCTTTTGTTTCAAGCAATTTTTCATCATCTTGTACACTTCCATTTGACTTGTTTTCAACATCAATATTGTGCCATGATAGCTCCTCTTTCATTTGACACCAAAACCTCATTAAACCATGCATTAACATGAGAGATATTTACCATCAAACATCCACTGTTACAATAATGACTTGTTGCATAATTTTGGTTCAAGCACACCTCAAATACATGACACAGGTTTTTTATGTTTGCTTCCTCATTAAGACCAACACATGCCTGCACTCTTTACACCTTTGCTCGAGTCATACATGAAAAAGGAAAAGGTTGAAAGCTTGTGGTAGAAGTTTTGCAGCAGGAACATTGTAACTTACCATGAGCTGCCATATACCATACAAAAGCCTAAAGGAACTCGCCCCTAACTAACTTGACTCAGTTAGTTAGGGTGCACTCAGTTGACCACCCTCAACTCGCTTGACTCACTCATTAAACCATGGTTAGGGCTGGCTATATAAACATCACATTGCTCATAACTGAGGGGGGTTTTTCACTTGTTCATTTTGTGTCACGAGTTCAGAGGTTCATCTCTCCAAGTTTCAGAGTCTCATTCTCACACTGCTCAAGCTTCATCGCCATTCTTCTCCACACGATTTACTCACTCTCTCGCTGCTCAAGTTTCAGTGCTTAAGCCTTTATTTGGCCAATAGAAGATCAAGAGTATCAAGTTTATTCTCTGGTTTTTCTTGGTTCAAAAGTTCCATCAACATCAGGTAAATATTCATCATCTTTTTCTGTACGATTCATGAGAGTTTTAAGTTCATTACACATTGATTGAAGCTTATTAGAAGCACAAGTTTGATTCTGGCTAGTTGATAGGCTTCTTAGAGGCATAGTTCTATACCTAGGGCTTAATTTGATTGACTCTGTTCTTGCTGTGCGTATGTGTTTGGTGATTTTCATTAGCATATTCATAATGTACGTGAGCTTAGCTTTCAATTGATGTATGCATTGTGATTTTCTGGAGAAATGTGAGTTGCAGACGGTGGTAAGTGACCAGAGAAGGTGACCGGAGGTCCCTCTCCGGCCGATGGCTTCATGTTAGGGTTTTATGACCAGTTTGAATGTGATCCGTTGGATGAGTGTGATCTAATGGCTACCATGCTGCCAGCACATAAAAATTCATGTGCATGTCACGTGTGATTTTCTGAAATTTTTTTGAACTTTGTGTGGTATGGTACATGGTAGTGTGTATGGACATTCAAGTGTGCGCGTTGATCTTGATTACCTTGACCTAGATTTGACCTTGACCTGATCTGATGGTGGTGAATGGTTTGACTTAGTTTGACTGAAGCACATGGTTGCTAACATGTTATGCGCAGAAATGGACCTAAGCCAGATTGATATCCACACCCCATGTTTTCAAGGCCCAATGATTTTGAACTGTTAATTTGCTATGCATGCACCCCCTTCTTTAGTTCCATTTCATTTTATTTCTCATTTTTGCTACACGTTTCATAATTAATTTTTAAAAATACCAAAACATGTTGGAAAATTCTACAAAAATTCATGGACATCAATAAAACATTTAGGAAATTTTGCATGATTTTATTTTCTGATTTTATGACCTTTTTGCCCCTGTTCCATAATTTTCTTTGAATTTCCACTTAGATGCATTCTAAGCATGATACATGAATTTGTTTAATTTTGTTCTTGCTCATTACCAACTATTTTGACATGATTCTTTTTGCATTGATTCACTAATACATTGAAGCATGTTAGATGATTTTTGTTTGATTTTTTAGGACACTTTATCATATGTCTTGATGCCTATATTTGCTCCACTTGGCATGATGTTTCAATTTGACCTAAGTGCATTATTTGACATCATTTTGCCTTGAATTTTTACATGATGCTTTGATAAGTGGTTCATTTCTGTTTTGTGTACTCCAATACCATGTTTTCATAATTTTCATGAGGCCATTTGATTTTTGTTTGATGCATTACATTGGAAGCATAATCCATGGCATGTCATGACAATTTTGGTGCATGTTTACATGAATTCTTTTGTGCACATTTGTATGAGCATTTGCATATGTTATGAGCCATTCATATGATATTATAGGTCTTTGATACATATTATAGGTCATCTTTACATGTTCATTTCAATTTGAACTTTGTGCATCATTAACATGTATTGTTTGCCCTTTCTTTTTGAACTTTCATTTCAATTCTTCTTATATTACTTCTTGAATGTCTTGAAGTTGATTCATAAATACTTTTGAGATGTTTATAAACCATTTTCCATTTAGTTTCAATTCTGGTTGTTGATTTACATGTTCCATTTATGCATGTCCTCTTCATTTCTTTCCATCTTTCATCTACCCCTTCTTCTTGTAACATGTTTAAATGCTAATGGGTGATGATGGTTGCTTATTCACTTGCACTTGTATGATAATAACCATTGGTTTCCATATGATGCCCATTCTGGTTGTGGTTCTAGGATTTGTTTTCTCATTTAATTCTTGTGAGTTTTATGATGCATTACATGTTCTTTTACTTCTTATACTTCTTATACATGTTTACTAACCATGTAGGGGCTTCGGTAAGTCTTAATTGAGTGTGGATAAGGAATCCACATTCAACTTCTATCCTTTCTCTTTTACAATTCCATTTTGTGTTTTGTTAAGCACTTGTGTGCTTTCCTTTAATAACTCATCACTTTCCCCTTTTGAATTACAATTCATCTTCTACTTTGGAAGTGAATTGTTTAATTCTTTCTTTCTTTAGACTTTAGGTTGAAACCTCACAAACCTTTAGGATCACTCCCTTTAATCTTCAATTAGGATTGAGTCTTAGTCCATATAGATTTTTACCTTTATCCTCCCTTGAGTCTCTTTTCTCATCTCAAAGAAAATTCAAAACATATAATAAAGGTAGGCATTTATTGCATTTAGGCCTTTCATATAAAGAAAAGATTATAAGGGGTCTTCTCTTATAATCTTAGAATGTGTAGCATATGGCCCATCTTAGGTCAATGTGTTACATATTTGATCTTGTATGAGGGACTTAAATGCAATACTTGTTGAAGGTGCAAATAATAAAAAACACTTCTTCACTTCATAATCAACAAAACACTTAATAAACACAAGTATGCTAGTGTGTTTGAACCTTGACAATTGGAACTAAGTGTGGGGGTCTTCTTCACTCTTAGTGTGCATTCTTACCCATTCCATCTTGGAATGTGAGAACGTACACATTCCAATGACTAAGATCCAGATACACTGTCATATGCAAACAAATCCAAAACACTTCCTTCTAAAAGACAAAAACAAACAATAACGTCTTTCCTTCGGGAATTCTTTTCTCACCTCATTCACTCTTAGCGTACGAACGCGCTTCTACTCGTTCTCTTGCAAGATGGTGACGCACTCGGACCAGCGAGCCTGCAACACCTGAGCTAGAACGTAAGCCGTTCCCTAAAATACAAATAATCCATCCCTAGTGAGGGGAACTACGTCGCTCTGATTCTCATGTTCCCGATGAGATACGTAGGCAGTGGGGTAGGGCCCATGCGAGCACTTCTTTTATTTTCCCTACATTTGTTTCTCGTTCCTTTTCCAGTTCTCTTTTCGTTCCTTTTCCAGTATTCTTTTCTATCACCCTTTGATCGAGACAAGCAAGCGTGGATCCCATCGGGTACGATGGATGCGTGGGGGTGCTAATACCTTCCTCTCGCGTAACCGACTCCCGAACCCCGTTCTCTTGGTCGCGAGACCATGCCTTTCCTTTCTCTCAGGTTTATGCGGTGTTTCCTTTCCCTCTCGTGGGATAAATACACATTGCTGGCGACTCTGTTCGGTGCCACTTTCGCGTTTGTACTAGGATGAAAATCCCGGGAGCGACAGCTGGCGACTCTGCTGGGGACAGAAGGTTGACCTACTGCTGGTCCATCCCTAAGTGAGTCAATCCTAGCGCTTGTCTGCTTTTCTTTCATTGGGTGTTTACTGTTGTGTTGTATTTACTGTTTTATTGTATGGTTATTTACTGCTTTACTGTACATTATTGTATTTACCGTATTTTAGCATTTTCATTTCATATGATATATTATGCTATACTGGACTGTGTTGTTTTCTGTTTGGCGGGCGGGATTTCTGAGAGATAAGCCCATTACACAGGCTTGAGTATACACTTAGAAGTAGAGTGGAGAGTAGTGGGACCTACGTGCCGTTTGGAGTGCGTTGGGTGTTCACGAAATTCACAGCTAGACGAGGCTATCTTGGGACACGTCGTGGCATGCGCATCTTGCGTATTCCAGGATGTAGATCTAGAGAGCTGTCGACTCTAGTGACCGATCATGAGGACCTTAGTGGAAACATCCCTCTTTAGTGGTGACAATGGCAGACCACATTCTGTGGCAAACCCATTCGCACCCGAGGGCCCACTTTGGAACTTGCATAGGATGACCTTTATTTTCTAAGGGGAGTTAGTGGACGACCTCTTTGATTGGCATAGCATTGTATCCTACGGGCTGAATGTGCTATTGCTTCTCAAACCTCCGAAGCTGACAAGCCTTATTTTCTAAGAACCACATGTGAGCATGGGCGGGATGTTTACAGGTTTGCAGGAAACCCAGCCTCCTACCTACCTTACTTGTGATTCTATGATGATTTCAGACATTGTATCCTATGACAGTGATTTAAGTGTTCATCTCAGATATTGCCAGATTCAGTACAGAGACACAGTGCACACAGTTCAATACAGACACCGACACTTGATTACCTGATCACATGCCCTTTTGCATTGCATTATCATATCATAACAGTTATGTTTGTCATTTTCAGGTGCATAATACATTTCTGATTCCAATCCATGGGTTCAACAGAGATTGTTGCCGAGAGAAAGAACAATGTGTCTTACAAGTTTCCAGATCCTGTCTTGGATTCATTGCTCAAAGTTATAGATATGGCCGGTCCGGGTATTCTTGATAGGTTTCAGAAGAGCTACGGGAATTTGGTTGGGATGGTCCGTACGATCACCAAGTATGAACATGATGCCTTGCACACTCTGCTGCAGTTTTACGAGCCTTCGTTGAGGTGCTTTCTTTTTTCAGATTACATTTTGATGCCAACACTGGAAGAATTCTCATTTATTTTGGGAATTCCGATCACGTCGGCAATACCATTCTTCTCTGGTAGTTCTCCCAGCGTAAAAGAAATTGCTGCTGCGTTACAAATGGATCAGGCAGTGATAAAGAGTGGTGTGAGCAGTAAAAATGGAGTTAGCGGATTTCATTTAGAATTTCTGTCTGGACAGGCCCAGGAGGCTGCAAGTGCTAAAAATTGGACGGTTTACAATTCCATTCTGGCTCTCTGCATATATGGCCTAGTTTTCTTTCCCAATCAGCAAGACTTTGTGGATATGCAAGCGACAAGAGTTTTCGTTCTTAAAAATCCAGTCCCTACTTTGTTAGGAGATTTTTATCATTCCGTGCACTATAAGAATGAGAAAAGGAGGGGAGGATCTGTCAGTTGTTGTACTCCACTGCTGAGTCATTGGTTTTTCAAACATTTGCCTCAGACAGGTGCCTTTGTGGAAACCAAAGATGTGGCGAAATGGTCTAAACGATTGATGAGTTTAACTGCTGATAACATTGTATGGTTTGACCACCGGTTATTGAGAATAGAGCTTGTCACAAGATGCGGAAATTTTCCAAATGTGCCTTTGATTGGCAGAAAAGGAGGGATCAATTATAATCCAGTTTTGGCCATCCGACAGTTTGGGTATGCTTCCAGGGATCCTCCTACAGAGCAAGATGTGGAAGAATCTTTATTCTTTACAGGAACTAAAGATGCGAAGGTGGTAGAAGTAGTGAATGCTTGGAAAGATAAGCACAAAATTGGAAAAGCAGTTTTTGGAAAAGGAGATTGTAGATCTTATCCTGAATATGACAGGTGGATTGAGACGAAAGTAAAGGAATTGCTTTTACCCTTTTCAAGGGGACCTCTTTTATGTTCAGCACAGCCAGAACAACCCACTATGGTGGCTATTGAAGAATGTGAGAAGTGGAAGAAAATGGTCAGAGAGTTGCAGATAGAGAATTCTGGAATGAGCAGATGTCTTCAGAAAGCTCTAGCTGACAACAAAGAGTTGGAAAAGAGAGCCTTGAAAGCAGAAAAAACCTTGGCTGACAAAGAGGAAGATTTTGATGACAGAGCTCGGTACTTTCGGAAACTTACTTTGGGAGCAGATGACGCTAGTCAGGCTCACAGGATTACAAAACAGGCTTTAGCCCGAAGCAAGGATTCATTAGCTCAACTTCGTCAAGCTTGGGATGAAGTCAGAATTGAAAATGCCGAGTTAAAGGATCAGTCGAAGACTAAAGACGAGGAGCTTAAAAAGGCACATGAGCAGAGGAGAAAGTATCGGGAAAGCCTCGGTAAGAGTCAAGAACAGCTAGAAGAAGCTAGAGGTGAGCTGAGGAATGCCAAGAAAGAGCTTGAAGAAGTCATGATAGAAAGGGAGATACTCAAGACGCAAGCCGGCATAAAGAGACACAAAGGAGTGTGTGATGACGAAGCTCTGATGCTGCATATGAGTTCTTTAACTGAAGCTCTTGAGAAAAGGGATGTCTTGATCAAAGAGATGATTGAAAAGCCGAATCACCAGCGTACCCGTATACTTTTTGAGGAAATCAAGTATTCAAGTGATAGGCTGAAGGATGTGGAATTGTCAGATTGATGTTCTTTTCCCTGTATTTTGTTGTTAATGGCTACCATCAGGCTTGTTGATGGATCCATTTTTTTCCTTATATTGCATTTGCGGTTGAACCTTTCTTAAATGTACTTGAATATTTTATTGAATGAGTATGAGCAGTTTTATTCGGGATTATTTCTTATCAGATAGCTGCACACAAGCACATGACCACGACACGTCTCTTTATATCACGATTTCTGGTCTTCAGATTTCTGTGGTTGGATTGGAATCAGGGTATAAAGCACCTCGGAAATGACAAACATGGCATTGCATGGCATTGCATATCATTTTGCATTTTTGTTACTTGCTTTTCAGGTACTCGTTGCAGGGTCTCTAACCTTTATTTGGTTTCAGGCAGTATAGCGGAGAATCATATTCACCGATATTCGACGCGAAGAAATCAAGTAAGAATCATGGATCAAGTGCAAAGTGATTTGGCCGAAATGAGGGCGCGTATGGACCAGTTCATGACCCTCATGACTGGCATGGCGCAAAATCAGGAGAGGCTGAGGCTTCTGGTCGAGCGTCCAGACAATGGGCCCGAAGGTGACCAACATGACAATTCACAGGGACACGGCATCCCTCCTCCCGGTGGCAACCCTCCTCCTGGTGGTAACAATCGGGGTAATGGAAATGGTAGGCATGCTGGTGTTACTCTTGAAGATACTCTGGAAGACCAATTTACTCTACTAGATGCTGATGTGGGTAATCAAGGTGATCGAAGGTATGAGGAGTTAGCAGAAAAGATCAGGGCCATAGAATGCAAGAACTCTATGGGTATTGATGTTACCAGCCTGGGACTGGTCTCAGGAGTCAGAATTCCCCCTAAATTCAAACCTCCTACTTTTGATAAGTATCACGGCAATGCGTGTCCCCAAACGCATCTTCAAGCTTACTTTGGGAAGATTTCAGCCCATACGGATGACGAGAAGCTATGGATGCACTATTTTCAGGACAGTCTGGCTGGGGCGTCCTTGACCTGGTATATGAAGTTGAATAGAGCTGCTGTGAAGAATTGGAAAGATCTGGCAGAAGCGTTCCTGAAGCAATACCAGTATAATATTGACATGGCGCCCAACCGCACTCAATTGCAGGGTTTGTCACAAAATGCCAAGGAGAGTTTCAAAGAATATGCACAGAGGTGGAGGGAAATGGCTGCCCAGGTTCAACCTCCCTTGTCAGACAGAGAAATGGCGGATATGTTTATGGGCACCTTGCAAGGGGCTTATCTTGATAGATTAGCTGCTTGTCCGTCAACTGGATTTGCTGATATTGTGATTGCGGGAGAAAGAATAGAAAGTCTGTTAAAGCTTGGAAAGATCCAGGATGTGAGTGGGGCTGGCTCTTCGGGGACGAAGAAACCGTTTGCTAGTAACCAGAAAAGAAGAGAAGGTGATACGAATGCTGTGTTTAGAGGACGAGGCAGAGGGCGTTCTCGAGCTTATTATCAGGTAGATGCTGTAACAATCCCCACACCGTCTGTTCAGAAACAACAACCCCAACAACAAGTTCAACAGCAACAACCTTTTTTCCAGCAAAGGTCTAGACAGAGGGATCGTAAGATGGATCCTCTCCCTATGACTTATGCCGCGCTGTTGCCCCGGCTACTCGAGTTAAAGTTGGTAGAGCTCCGTACTATGAAAGCTCCGGTTGCTGGAAACCTGCCACCTAACTTCGATGCTAATGCTCGTTGTGAGTTCCACTCAGGTGCTCAGGGGCACTCCATTGAAAAATGCTGGGCTTTCCATCATAAAGTACAAGATTTGATTGATGCTAAAGCCATCAATTTCTCTCCCGCTCCTAATATTACTCAGCATCCCATGCCTGATCATAGTGCAGCAAATGTGTACGCTATTGAAGGTGGGAGGAGATTGAATTTGGTGTTAGACGTTCATCAAGTGAAAACTTCTTTATTGGTTGTAAAAGATCGTTTATTGAAGGGACAGGTGTTCCCGGGCTGCAGTCAGGATTGCTCTGAGTGTATGAATCAGGAGAACGGCTGTGATAAGTTGAAGATGGGTTTACAGAATCTGATCGATGAAGGATGTCTACAGTTTGACAGAGTCGTGAAAGACACTGATGAGATATCAACCGTGACCATCTATTACACTCCCGCTGAGATTCAAATGCCGGTCAATGCAGTTCCCGTGGCGAGTGTTGCGCCAGAAGGGCCCAGTCCTGTCACTATCACGGTGCCAGGGCCAATTCCGTTCACATCTACGAAAGCTATCCCATGGCACTATGGGGCAGATGTATATTACGAAGGTAAAAAACAGGAAGTTGAGTCATCAGTCAGCCCAAATGTTGATAACGTAGGGGGTGTAGGGGGCTTTACAAGGAGTGGAAGGTTGTTCGCTCCCCAAACCTTGAGAAGTGATAAGGAGGTAGAAGCTGCAGCAAAGGCTAAGGGTAAACATGTGGTTGAAAGTGCGCCTACACCTGAAGCAGAGACAAAGATTACTTTTGATAAGGAAATGGAAGAATTTATGAAGATAATCAAGAAAAGCGATTATAAGATTGTGGACCAACTGAATCAGACCCCTTCAAAGATTTCAATCTTGTCACTATTGATGTGCTCTGATGCGCACCGACAGGCGTTGTTGAAAGTGTTGAAGAGTGCGTACGTGCCACAAGAAATTACTGTTAATCAGCTCGAGGGCGTAATCTCCAATGTTAATGTTAGCCATGGCTTGGGCTTTACAAATAGAGATTTGACTGTTGAAGGAAGAAACCATAATAAGGCTTTGCATATCACGATGGAGTGTAAGGGCGCAGTGTTATCTCATGTACTGGTAGACACTGGTTCATCACTCAATGTCTTGCCCAAGAAGGCATTAATGAAGTTGGAAGTTGATGGTTTGATCTTAAGGCCTAGTGAATTGGTGGTCAGAGCATTCGATGGAACTAGACGATCTGTGTTTGGTGAGGTGGAATTGCCCGTACAAATTGGACCACAGGTATTCAAATCCACGTTCCATGTAATGGACATACAACCTGCATATAGCTGCCTATTGGGGCGCCCTTGGATTCATGGAGCCGGGGCTGTTACTTCTACTCTACATCAAAAGCTGAAGTATGAGTTTGAAGGGCAGATTGTGACAGTGTGTGGGGAAGAAGACATCTTTGTGAGTCACTTGTCTACGTTCAAGTACATTGAAATGGATGGGGAAATTCATGAGATGCTGTGCCAATCATTTGAAGCAGTCAATATTGACGATGCACCTGAGTCTTCTTCTGTACCAGTTGGGGCTGGTACCTCCATTTCATCTTACAAACAAGCTGTCGAAGTCGTCAGGGCAGGCAACGCCCAAGGTTGGGGCAGGTTGATAGAGACCCCAATGAAGGAAGACAAATTTGGTATTGGTTATCATCCCTCTACAACTTCAGATGCAGGGAGCAGGGGACCCATTACTTTCAATAGTGGGGGAATTATCTACACGGACCAGTCTTGTGCAGCCACAGAGGATAGTGTTGACAGTGATTGTGACCTGGACAATTGGGTACGCCCTCATGTTCCGGGACAACAAGTGCGGAACTGGTTCGTTGAAGAAGTCATCCGGGTTACTCTTCAGACAGAGTAATTTTTCTTTGTTTTTTCTAACCATAATGCATGTCAAAATCTTGCGCTCTGCCCAAGGCGTATAGATTCATTTGTAGGGCCACCATGGTTGCATTTGCAATGTTTAATCATTAATAAAGGACGTTTTGCAATCAAATTTTGTTCTCTGTCTTTCAGTTTTTATTTTTGCACAAAAAAAAAAATAAAATGGCAATGTTTCATTTTCTTTTGTTTTGCTTAAAAATAAATTCTAAAATAAGGCATGAACCCGTTCATGCAGACTTGATCCTCCGGATACCACTGATAACGATTTTGATATGGCTATGTATGACTTTGACAATCCGATTTATCAAGCCGAAGAAGGGGATGAGAAAGATTGTGAACTCCCTGAAGAACTGGCCAGATTGTTGAAACAAGAGGAAAGGGTCATCCAGCCTCATCAGGAGACTGTAGACATCATCAATATTGGTACCAAGGACGCCAAAAAAGAGATCAGGATTGGTGCCAGCTTGCAAGCAGATGTGAAGCAAACTTTGACGGAAATGTTGCGCGAGTATGTTGACGTCTTCGCCTGGTCGTATCAAGACATGCCGGGGTTGGATACAGATATTGTCGTGCACAGGCTACCATTGAGAGAAGAATGTTCGCCAGTCAAGCAGAAACTTCGTCGGACTCACCCCGACATGGCTTTAAAGATTAAGGAGGAAGTCCAGAAGCAGTGGGACGCTGGTTTTCTTGCTGTGACAAAGTATCCTCCATGGGTAGCCAACATCGTGCCAGTACCGAAGAAAGATGGAAAAGTGAGAATGTGTGTGGATTATCGAGATCTTAATAAAGCTAGCCCGAAAGATGATTTTCCACTACCTCATATTGATGTGCTGGTCGATAATACAGCTCAGTTTTCAGTGTTCTCATTTATGGACGGTTTCTCCGGGTACAACCAGATCAAGATGGCACCTGAAGACATGGAGAAGACCACGTTCATTACTCCGTGGGGTACATATTGTTATAAAGTAATGCCTTTTGGGTTGAAAAACGCAGGGGCAACGTACCAACGGGCGATGGTGACATTGTTTCATGACTTGATTCATAAGGAGATCGAATGTTATGTAGATGATATGATTGCCAAGTCGAGAACAGAAGAGGAACATCTGGTTAACCTGAAAAAGCTGTTTGAAAGGTTGAGAAAGTTCCGTCTGAGATTAAATCCAAACAAGTGCACGTTTGGGGTGCGTTCTGGAAAGTTACTGGGTTTCATCGTGAGCGAAAGAGGAATTGAGGTTGACCCTGCCAAGGTGAAAGCAATACAAGAAATGCCTGAACCGAGAACGGAAAAAGAGGTTCGTGGTTTCTTGGGTAGATTGAACTACATTGCGAGGTTCATATCTCACCTAACAGCCACGTGTGAGCCAATATTTAAATTGTTAAGGAAAGATCAAACGGTCAGGTGGAATGACGATTGCCAATTGGCATTCGATAAGATAAAAGAATACTTGCAGGAACCGCCGATTTTAATGCCTCCAGTTGAAGGGAGACCGCTGATAATGTATCTGACAGTGCTTGAAGGTTCCATGGGTTGTGTTCTCGGTCAACATGACGAGACAGGTAGGAAGGAGCATGCTATTTACTACCTGAGCAAAAAGTTCAATGATTGTGAGTCCCGATACTCAATGCTTGAAAAGACATGCTGTGCGCTTGCATGGGCCGCTAAGCGATTGAGGCAATATATGGTTAGGCACACGACCTTGTTGATTTCAAAAATGGATCCTATCAAGTACATTTTCGAGAAACCAGCATTGACAGGCAGAGTTGCACGGTGGCAAATGGTCTTGACAGAGTATGACATTCAGTACACTTCACAAAAGGCCATCAAAGGAAGTATCTTGTCCGACTATCTTGCGCAACAGCCGATTGATGATTACCAACCCATGAAATTTGACTTCCCTGATGAGGACATCATGTTTCTCAAAGCTAAAGACTGCGAGGAACCACTCCTAGAGGAGGGGCCAGACCCTGAATCCAAATGGAGTCTGATGTTTGATGGGGCTGTCAATATGAATGGGTGCGGAGTTGGAGCAGTTCTTATCACACCGGAAGGTGTTCATATGCCTTTCACTGCACGAATAACTTTCGGGTGCACCAACAATGAAGCAGAGTACGAAGCTTGTATAATGGGGATCGAGGAGGCGATTAATCTACGGATTAAAACCCTTGATATATTCGGTGATTCAGCTTTGGTAATCAATCAAGTGAAGGGGAGTTGGTACACGCACCAAGCAAATCTAGTGCCGTATAGAGATTATACAAGGAGATTGCTGACGTTTTTCACAACAGTGAAACTGTACCATATTCCTCGAGATGAGAATAGGTTCGCTGATGCCTTGGCCACTTTGTCTTCTATGATCAAAGTGCAAGGATGGAACCATGTACCTAAGATTGAGGTATCCCGCCTTGACAGACCAGCATTTGTGTTTGCGGTCGATGCAGCGTCTGATGACAAGCCATGGTTTTATGACATTAAATGTTTCTTAAAAAGTCAAGAGTACCCGCCCGGGGCATCGTCCAAAGATAGGAAGACGTTGAGAAGGTTAGCTGGTAGTTTCTTCTTGAACAAAGATGGCGTGCTGTATAAAAGAAATTTTGACACGGTCCTGCTTAGATGTGTGGATAGACATGAAGCAGACTTGTTGATGATTGAAGTGCACGAAGGCTCTTTCGGTACCCATGCCGGAGGGCAGGCAATGGCTAAAAAGTTGTTAAGGTCGGGATATTATTGGTTGACTATGGAGTCAGATTGTTGCAAATATGCCCGCAAATGTCATAAATGCCAGATCTATGCAGACAAGGTGCATGTGCCTCCAAATCCGTTGAGTATCATGTCGTCGCCTTGGCCGTTTGCCATGTGGGGCATTGATATGATCGGAAAGATTGAGCCCACAGCTTCCAATGGTCATCGTTTCATCTTGGTGGCAATTGATTACTTCACCAAATGGGTTGAAGCCGCATCCTATGCCAATGTTACAAAACAAGTGGTCGCTCGTTTCTTAAAACGGGATATCATTTGCCGATATGGAGTTCCCGAAAGAATCATTACTGATAATGGTTCTAATTTGAATAATAAGATGATAGCTGAGTTATGCCGGGACTTCAAAATCGAACATCCCAATTCTTCTCCGTACCGCCCAAAGATGAATGGCGCGGTCGAAGCGGCCAACAAAAATATCAAGAAGATTGTGCAGAAGATGGTTGTCACGTACAAAGATTGGCATGAGATGTTACCATTTGCTTTGCATGGGTATCGAACGTCGGTACGCACGTCCACTGGGGCAACCCCATTCTCACTTGTATATGGTATGGAGGCAGTGCTACCGGTTG
Organism: Lathyrus tuberosus; assembly: GCA_022829125.1. Classification (NCBI taxonomy): domain Eukaryota; kingdom Viridiplantae; phylum Streptophyta; class Magnoliopsida; order Fabales; family Fabaceae; genus Lathyrus; species Lathyrus tuberosus. Next base: position 14,087,763 of record JALAZF010000048.1, read on the forward strand.
AAGTAGAGATTCCGTCCCTCAGAGTTATGATGGATGTTAAGCTAGATGAAGCTGAATGGGTGCGAGCCAGATTTGATCAGCTGAGCCTTATTGAGGAAAAGCGATTGGCGGCTGTATGTCATAGGCAACTATATCAGCGCAGAATGAAGCAGGCATTTGACCAGAAGGTGCGTCCTCGGGTTTATAAAGTCGGAGATGTAGTACTCAAAAGGATCCTTCCTCCCAATACAGATCACAGGGGCAAATGGACTCCTAATTATGAAGGTCCATTCGTGGTTAAAAAGGTCTTTTCGGGCGGAGCTTTATTGCTTACAACCATGGATGGCGAAGACTTTTCATCCCCTGTCAACTCGGACGTAGTCAAAAAATACTTCGCATGAATAGACCCGCTGGATAATAAGAATAAAAAAAATCCAGGCAAAAAAGGGCATCCCGGCGAACCAAAAACAGAATAAGGTTCGGGCAAAAATTAGGGATATAATTGAAAAAATTTGTACACCCGGTAAGTTGAAAACCCGAAAGGGCAACTTAGGCAAAAAAGGGTATCCTGGTGGATCGAAAACCTGAAAGGGCGGTCCACACAAAAGAGGGATTTAAGCGAATGACTACGGTCTGAGTTATCTGTACCCATTACCGTTTGAACAACTGACGTTCTGAAGGATAGGAATCGGTCTGATCATTCCTCAGAAGGCAAAGTCGGGGAGTTTTGAAGACATACTGGTCATAACAGAATGGAAACTCAGTGGAATTCCGTTTTCACATTGCCATTAGGATAGTTTCTTTTCTCAATTTTCAGCGATCACCTCTTTCCAGGGATTGCTTCCAGATGTAATTGCCTATTCTGGGCTCTCAGTCAATAAATTGAATTTCAATAAAAAGCTTTCTATTTTTGTTTTATTGCTTTGTTTGCAAAAACGTCTTAATTGTTGATAAAACATTGCATTTGAAAACATGGCAGCCTTGCAATAACATGCGCAGAAAAAATATTTGAAATTACTTCGAATGTTGAATACTCCCGGATGGTGGATTCTAGCCACGCAATATTCGGGGCATGTGGGCATATTCTTTTGTTGCAGGTAGCAGGTGCAGATGATTTTAAGCACAAGACCAGCAATAAATCACCCCACGCAAAAGACTGGGGCAATTATGGGTAAGGAGATCGGCGTTCATCGTTCGGTCGACGATTGTTCATAACGGGTCGATATCAGTGAATTAAGTTCAACTGGGTACCGTTGCATCTTATTAAGTCGATTCTCTCATCCAGTCCTTCCAACGGCTACAAGTTTTTCTATGTCGGTAACGGTCACAGGTTCCCCAAAAGAAGGGTCTCGTCGACACCGAAACTGATGGTCATTATCCCCAGCGAAGTCACAAGAGTTTGAAGAGGCTAGATCTTCTGTAAAATCCTCTTATGACATTCTCTTCGGGGACGAATTGTTGTTTTGTCCAAGCATGGGGCATGTTCGTTTCCCCAGCATGAAGTGTTGATCATCCCCAGTAGAGTTTGAGGACAGTTGGTCTTCTATAAAATCCTCTCAAAAGGCATTCCCCAGCACGAGACGCTTTAAAGCAGTTTTCTCCAGCAGAGTTTGTTAAACTCGTCATCCCCAACGGAATTGTCTAAAGGGAAGCTCGCCTAACATGGGGCATTGTGGTACTTATCCTAAGCTTGACAGTCATATTCTTCAGCTGAATACTGTGGATTTGCTTTGGGTTTTCCCAACAGATCTCTAAGGACTCTTTCCTAGCAAGTTGCAGTGGAATGTTCTAACCAGGATTTGCATATCCCTGGCAGAGTAGCCCTGGTACCCAGTAAGATTGTATCTCTGGTCATGGTATCCCCACAGAGGTCAGCATCGAATCTTGTCAGCAACTCCCAGCTGAGTTGTTGTTCTCCCCGCAGAGGTTTATAAGATCGGCAGAATCTATTCCTCAACAAGGATGGTACAGTCTTTCCCCAGCCGGGTCAGAAGGTGGATAACCCCTACAAAGGGTCTTGGATTGGATAGATCCCCAAGCAGAGTTTTTTATGACTTTTCTCCCCTAGAAAGACGCCATACAAAGAAATTCTCATCCCCAGCGGAATCGCTGTGACCAGCATTCATTCCCCAACAGATGAAGTGATTACTGGCAGATTTATTATTCTTCAAGTCCAATTTATTTTTGGCAAGCTTGACAATTCGAAGCAGACGGATTGTTCGTTCATTCTCCAGTGGAGAGGTTATCCTTTCAGGAGTCTCCAAAGTCAAATCATTGGTCTTTGCTCCTCAGCAGAGTCAGCAGAGGTGTCTGACACGGATGCAGAGAATAATACAATTTTACAAATTCTAAAAGCCCAACAGTGGATTGGCGAAAGGTCCATCTAAGGGTGGCATATTCTAAAAGTCCAACAGTGGATTGACAAAAGTCCATCTTCGGGTGGCACGAAGCTGCAAAGTCCACCAGTAGTGTGGCAAGCCAGTAGTCGTCTGGCGTCGTTCAAAAGACATTATCAAAGTCCACCAGTAGTGTGGCAGGCCAGTAGTCGTCTGGAATTGCATAAAAGACATTATTAAAGTCCACCAGTAGTGTGGCAAGCCAGTAGTCGTCTGGCGTCGTTCAAAAGACATTATCAAAGTCCACCAGTAGTGTGGCAGGCCAGTAGTCGTCTGGAATTGCATAAAAGACATTATTAAAGTCCACCAGTAGTGTGGCAAGCCAGTAGTCGTCTGGCGTCGTTCAAAAGACATTATCAAAGTCCACCAGTAGTGTGCCAGGCCAGTAGTCGTCTGGAATTGCATAAAAGACAGTATTAAAGTCCACCATCAGCGTGGCAAGCCAGTAGTCGTCTGGCATCGTTCAAAAGACAGATCTCTCCGACGTTTCATCGAAGATTCAATCCAGCAGTCTCGTTGGGTTTATATCCCTTTTCTTCTTCATCACCCAGAGCAAATTTTTGGTTATTTTTGGTATTCAATCACTATATACCTTGAAAGTCCGAAAACATTTGCTTTCAGGCATTCAGGTCTACAGCGCTTGAATAGGGGCAGCTGTAATACCCCAAAATTTGCTCTCCCCTTTTGTCATCATAGCATGGCATTATCATTTATCATATCATATCCACCTCATTAACATTACATTGCATTTAACATAGAAAAATGAAGCATGGCATCCTTCTTACCATCAGGGCATGTGATCAGGTGGAAGGTGGACAATCAAGGAATCATTCACAGCACAAAAAGGTCAATCAAGTTGGCTCTAGGCAAGCCAAGAGGTCTCTCATGTCTCATACTATCTCAATTGATCTTCCAAAACCTCAAGGAAGTGAGATTCAATGGGAGATTGAAGCACTACATCTTTCACTATGCAAGAGGTTCAAAAATTGAAGGAAAACCCTCAAAAGAGATAGCTCATTGATTCAAAATCATTCTCAAGTGGCATTTCTCATCATCCTTTAAGAGGATACACAACATACTCTGAGGAATTTGGATTTGGAAGATGTGCAATTTCCTCCTAACCAGAGAGGGTCAAAATTAGGGTTTCCAATAAAATCAGGATATCTCTGATTTTTTGGACAAAGCTTGTTGTCATGATATTCTACATGTTCTTAAGTGTATGTGTATGGAAAATTGCCTCTCAATTGGTTTTAGAAGTGATTCAATTGGAAGAAAGATCAAAAATCAGGGAATTTGGGGCCAAGTCAAATAATCAGAGGAAAAAGTCAACTCTTGACTTTTTGAGGCCAAATTCATGAAATTCATGTTACATATGTCCAATGTACAAAATTTGGTCAAGAAACTCCAAAGGAATCATGAAAAAATCAAGATGTGGAAAGTTGCCATTTTTGGAAGAGGAAGGGTTACTAAAAATAGCAAGTTTTGGCCATTTTGCATCAGAGTTTGAACCAAGGCCATTCAAATTTGGAGCACCAAATGAAAATTCCACTCTGCCTCAATGAAAGGCCTTGCTTTAAGCTTCAAATCCATGTGTGGAACATCTCCATTGGATAAAAAATGAGGGAGATATGATTGATCAAAGTTTGAGCAAAGTAGGTTCAAAACTAGGTCATGACCAAGATTTTCAGGGCACGCGCGCAGTCATTTTAACAAACAGTTGGTGTGCCATATATTCGCCTATTTTTCTCATGGTTAAAGGCCTCAAATGAAAAACTTGTCAAAATCAATATTGTTCCTTGCAATGCCCTCTTCAATGTTCATGTTGGGCAAAATTTCATCTGATCAAGTTATGATGGAGAAATAGTGGCCCCAAGTCATGTTGATTATGCTGAAAACCCAGGCGCCATGTTGCCTTGCCAACCAACCCCATTACTACGCCATACACCAGTTTTGATTCCTTTTGTTTCAAGCAATTTTTCATCATCTTGTACACTTCCATTTGACTTGTTTTCAACATCAATATTGTGCCATGATAGCTCCTCTTTCATTTGACACCAAAACCTCATTAAACCATGCATTAACATGAGAGATATTTACCATCAAACATCCACTGTTACAATAATGACTTGTTGCATAATTTTGGTTCAAGCACACCTCAAATACATGACACAGGTTTTTTATGTTTGCTTCCTCATTAAGACCAACACATGCCTGCACTCTTTACACCTTTGCTCGAGTCATACATGAAAAAGGAAAAGGTTGAAAGCTTGTGGTAGAAGTTTTGCAGCAGGAACATTGTAACTTACCATGAGCTGCCATATACCATACAAAAGCCTAAAGGAACTCGCCCCTAACTAACTTGACTCAGTTAGTTAGGGTGCACTCAGTTGACCACCCTCAACTCGCTTGACTCACTCATTAAACCATGGTTAGGGCTGGCTATATAAACATCACATTGCTCATAACTGAGGGGGGTTTTTCACTTGTTCATTTTGTGTCACGAGTTCAGAGGTTCATCTCTCCAAGTTTCAGAGTCTCATTCTCACACTGCTCAAGCTTCATCGCCATTCTTCTCCACACGATTTACTCACTCTCTCGCTGCTCAAGTTTCAGTGCTTAAGCCTTTATTTGGCCAATAGAAGATCAAGAGTATCAAGTTTATTCTCTGGTTTTTCTTGGTTCAAAAGTTCCATCAACATCAGGTAAATATTCATCATCTTTTTCTGTACGATTCATGAGAGTTTTAAGTTCATTACACATTGATTGAAGCTTATTAGAAGCACAAGTTTGATTCTGGCTAGTTGATAGGCTTCTTAGAGGCATAGTTCTATACCTAGGGCTTAATTTGATTGACTCTGTTCTTGCTGTGCGTATGTGTTTGGTGATTTTCATTAGCATATTCATAATGTACGTGAGCTTAGCTTTCAATTGATGTATGCATTGTGATTTTCTGGAGAAATGTGAGTTGCAGACGGTGGTAAGTGACCGGAGAAGGTGACCGGAGGTCCCTCTCCGGCCGATGGCTTCATGTTAGGGTTTTATGACCAGTTTGAATGTGATCCGTTGGATGAGTGTGATCTAATGGCTACCATGCTGCCAGCACATAAAAATTCATGTGCATGTCACGTGTGATTTTCTGAAATTTTTTTGAACTTTGTGTGGTATGGTACATGGTAGTGTGTATGGACATTCAAGTGTGCGCGTTGATCTTGATTACCTTGACCTAGATTTGACCTTGACCTGATCTGATGGTGGTGAATGGTTTGACTTAGTTTGACTGAAGCACATGGTTGCTAACATGTTATGCGCAGAAATGGACCTAAGCCAGATTGATATCCACACCCCATGTTTTCAAGGCCCAATGATTTTGAACTGTTAATTTGCTATGCATGCACCCCCTTCTTTAGTTCCATTTCATTTTATTTCTCATTTTTGCTACACGTTTCATAATTAATTTTTAAAAATACCAAAACATGTTGGAAAATTCTACAAAAATTCATGGACATCAATAAAACATTTAGGAAATTTTGCATGATTTTATTTTCTGATTTTATGACCTTTTTGCCCCTGTTCCATAATTTTCTTTGAATTTCCACTTAGATGCATTCTAAGCATGATACATGAATTTGTTTAATTTTGTTCTTGCTCATTACCAACTATTTTGACATGATTCTTTTTGCATTGATTCACTAATACATTGAAGCATGTTAGATGATTTTTGTTTGATTTTTTAGGACACTTTATCGTATGTCTTGATGCCTATATTTGCTCCACTTGGCATGATGTTTCAATTTGACCTAAGTGCATTATTTGACATCATTTTGCCTTGAATTTTTACATGATGCTTTGATAAGTGGTTCATTTCTGTTTTTTGTACTCCAATACCATGTTTTCATAATTTTCATGAGGCCATTTGATTTTTGTTTGATGCATTACATTGGAAGCATAATCCATGGCATGTCATGACAATTTTGGTGCATGTTTACATGAATTCTTTTGTGCACATTTGTATGAGCATTTGCATATGTTATGAGCCATTCATATGATATTATAGGTCTTTGATACATATTATAGGTCATCTTTACATGTTCATTTCAATTTGAACTTTGTGCATCATTAACATGTATTGTTTGCCCTTTCTTTTTGAACTTTCATTTCAATTCTTCTTATATTACTTCTTGAATGTCTTGAAGTTGATTCATAAATACTTTTGAGATGTTTATAAACCATTTTCCATTTAGTTTCAATTCTGGTTGTTGATTTACATGTTCCATTTATGCATGTCCTCTTCATTTCTTTCCATCTTTCATCTACCCCTTCTTCTTGTAACATGTTTAAATGCTAATGGGTGATGATGGTTGCTTATTCACTTGCACTTGTATGATAATAACCATTGGTTTCCATATGATGCCCATTCTGGTTGTGGTTCTAGGATTTGTTTTCTCATTTAATTCTTGTGAGTTTTATGATGCATTACATGTTCTTTTACTTCTTATACTTCTTATACATGTTTACTAACCATGTAGGGGCTTCGGTAAGTCTTAATTGAGTGTGGATAAGGAATCCACATTCAACTTCTATCCTTTCTCTTTTACAATTCCATTTTGTGTTTTGTTAAGCACTTGTGTGCTTTCCTTTAATAACTCATCACTTTCCCCTTTTGAATTACAATTCATCTTCTACTTTGGAAGTGAATTGTTTAATTCTTTCTTTCTTTAGACTTTAGGTTGAAACCTCACAAACCTTTAGGATCACTCCCTTTAATCTTCAATTAGGATTGAGTCTTAGTCCATATAGATTTTTACCTTTATCCTCCCTTGAGTCTCTTTTCTCATCTCAAAGAAAATTCAAAACATATAATAAAGGTAGGCATTTATTGCATTTAGGCCTTTCATATAAAGAAAAGATTATAAGGGGTCTTCTCTTATAATCTTAGAATGTGTAGCATATGGCCCATCTTAGGTCAATGTGTTACATATTTGATCTTGTATGAGGGACTTAAATGCAATACTTGTTGAAGGTGCAAATAATAAAAAACACTTCTTCACTTCATAATCAACAAAACACTTAATAAACACAAGTATGCTAGTGTGTTTGAACCTTGACAATTGGAACTAAGTGTGGGGGTCTTCTTCACTCTTAGTGTGCATTCTTACCCATTCCATCTTGGAATGTGAGAACGTACACATTCCAATGACTAAGATCCAGATACACTGTCATATGCAAACAAATCCAAAACACTTCCTTCTAAAAGACAAAAACAAACAATAACGTCTTTCCTTCGGGAATTCTTTTCTCACCTCATTCACTCTTAGCGTACGAACGCGCTTCTACTCGTTCTCTTGCAAGATGGTGACGCACTCGGACCAGCGAGCCTGCAACACCTGAGCTAGAACGTAAGCCGTTCCCTAAAATACAAATAATCCATCCCTAGTGAGGGGAACTACGTCGCTCTGATTCTCATGTTCCCGATGAGATACGTAGGCAGTGGGGTAGGGCCCATGCGAGCACTTCTTTTATTTTCCCTACATTTGTTTCTCGTTCCTTTTCCAGTTCTCTTTTCGTTCCTTTTCCAGTATTCTTTTCTATCACCCTTTGATCGAGACAAGCAAGCGTGGATCCCATCGGGTACGATGGATGCGTGGGGGTGCTAATACCTTCCTCTCGCGTAACCGACTCCCGAACCCCGTTCTCTTGGTCGCGAGACCATGCCTTTCCTTTCTCTCAGGTTTATGCGGTGTTTCCTTTCCCTCTCGTGGGATAAATACACATTGCTGGCGACTCTGTTCGGTGCCACTTTCGCGTTTGTACTAGGATGAAAATCCCGGGAGCGACACCCAGCTTTAAACAGCTTAGCATGAAAAGTCTTGATAGGGGTCTTGATCTTAGTCGCATACAAAACTAATACCTCGTCCTTCTCATCTTCTATGGCATTAGTGGTCCCATGGGTAGGTAAAGGATTGTTCTTCACTTTTGGTTGATTGTCAGCAAATGAAAGGATATTCTTTTCCATCAAAGCCTTCACGACATTCTTCAACGCTAAACAGCCCTCTAAGTCATGACCATCGCCTCCTTGATGAAAAACACAAGTTGCATTTGGGTTGAAGAAAGGCATAGATTTCGCTGTTGGTGGCGCCAAAGGTCTGGTAACAATCAACCCTTGCTCCACTAAAGAAGGGTAAAGCTCTGTGTATGACATCTGTATTGGTGGAAATGTTGGCTTTCCTCCTTGCCTCTTGTGGGGAGAATTCTGCTGTGGACCCTGTGGTCTTGGTTGCTGATAATTCTGGTTTTTAGGCCATTGCTGATGGGTTGTCTGTTGATATACCGGCGCCTGCTGCGCTGCCTGGTGATTGAAAGTAGGCGTGACTGCAGCTACGTAGGGTTGCTGAGCATACTGCATCTGGTAAATTGGATGCTGCAAGAGATTTGGTCTCTGCTGTTGCTGGTACATTGGTTGCTTCCATCGAGGGCTCTGGGTCTTCCCTGCCATAATGGCATTAGTTTCTCCTTCCTTCTTCCTATGGGAATGACTAGGAGACTTCTTAGTACTGATGCCAACTGAACTACTTGGAGAACCAATCACTTTCCCATTTTTTAATCCTGCCTTTACCTTCAAGCCAATGACAACAATATCAGCGAAATTTGCACTGACACTGCTGATCATTCTCTCATAAAATTCAGGCTTTACTGTGTCTACAAACCAATCAGCCAATTCTTTTTCAGTTAATGGTGGTTCGACCTGAGAAACAGTCTCTCTCCAACGTTGCGCATATTATTTGAAAGTCTCAGTACCCTTTTGGGCCAATACTCAGTAACTGTCTCCGATCAGGAGCCATATCCATATTGTATTTGTAGTGTTTCACAAAAGCATCAGTTACATCTTGGAAACAACAGATCAGGGACTGGTCTAGACTTAAGTACCACTTAGCAGCGACTCCTTTTAAACTGTCCTGGAAACAGTGAATCATCAGCTTGTCATTGTCTACATGCGCGACCATTCTTCGGTAGTACATAATTAGGTGAGATTTGGGACATGTGGCCCCTGAATACAACTCAAAACTTGGTAACTTGAACTTAGGTGGAATTACCAAATCCGAAACTAAACACATGTTTTTGATGTCAGTACTGAAAGCATTACTCATCTCCATTGCCTTCATCTTCCTCTGCATCGTTTCAACACTTTCTCTCAACTTCTCGTGTCTATCATCTCCTTCTTCTGACACATCAACATAGTCGTAGGGATGGTGGTTATGGAAAACCGGATGTACTTGCATTTGCACTGCTGGTGGAGCGTAAGTAGGAATAGCTTGAAGATTCTCATGAACCAAGGGAACTGTTTGTTGTGTGGATAAAGGAACTGTAGCACGAGTAAAATCCATGGGCATGCCCAAAGTATGACTTGTGACAGGGATGATAGGAGGTTCTACCATTATGGTGACGATTTCAGAGACCACAGTGGCCTGAGTGTCCATCTTTGCTCTCATAACATTAATTGCCTCGAGGATTTGTCCCATTCCTCCTCTTATCTCATTTAGCTCATTGTTGACTCTGTCCATCTCTGCGTAAGCCTCTGACATTCTGAATCGAGCTTAGGCCCGAGTGTTGTAGTTGTGGCGAGGATTCAGTGTGACGATTCTGAAGAGAACACGATGACATAAGACGAGGACAAGGAAAGAAAATGCACATGGAGATGTAAATGCAGATGCAGGCTAAACTATCAAGAAACCAAATAAATTTTGCAAATAATATAGATAATAGATTCTTGGATAAAATAAAACTTCTTCATTCAAGAGTCTGGTGAACATTACATCGGGAGCAATGGATCCTTACTCCGAGCACATAAATACATCAAAATGCAAAGGAACATAACAATAGAAATGACAACAGTAACACTAGAGTTTGAATCCACCAGTTGATGATCCCTCTCCCCCATTGATTACTCTCATTATTTTGATGATACGCTCCTTTGTTTCCTCCTTTGCGAGAACCAATTCTCCTAACTCTTCCATCATCTTCTGCTTCATCTTGGTAGGTGATTCATGGTGAGGACGTGGCTTCATCATTACACGAGCTATGTCACGAGACCATTGCAAATGAGCCTCGGTGACTGGGCATTCAGCCTTCCATAATTGTTTGTTAATTTGACGCCAAGCGCGCGCCAATCGCATCTTCATTTCAAAACCTCCTCTTTCATCATAAAACATCATCTGCATATCTTCGTCATCTGGAATTCCTTCCTTCAAATGACCCAACTGATGGCGTACAAGGACAGGGTTAAAATTTATACAACCGTTTCTTCCCATGAGAGGCACATTGGGGCAATCCCCGCAGCTATGGATTATGATAATTCCTTCGTCGGTCGAATCATACCACTCGATGTAGGTATGCTTCAACTCTATCAGTTTTTTGGACCAAATCTTACAGTCTTCGACCTCCCAGAAAGTCGGAGTCTTCGGCAGATAAGAAACGAACCACTTGTAAAAGAGGGCTACGCAGCAAATAATTGGTCCACAACCTCTTGTGTATCTGGTCTGTATGGAATGGTAAACATCAGCTAGCAGCGTTGGGACTGGATTGTTAACTGCAGAAAGCTGAATGGCTTGGGTATCCACGAAGTTCTTGGCATTCGGGAAAAGAAACAACCCATATATCATCAGAGCTAGAGTTGACTCAAACAAAGCTTCACTTCCTCTGTTTTTGAAGTACATGGCCTTTTCCATCAAGAACTGGGCAGGCAACCCACGCTTCCCTCCCTTGTTAGTCAGGTTGGCTTGGATGTCAGATAGTCTGATCCTGGTTACTCTGGCAATATCTCTGGCAGAAGGCATTTCTTCAATCCCAGAAAAGACGGGGGCTTCTCTGACTGGAATTCCTATCATGGCTGAGAACTCCTCCAGGTTGGTACTAACTGGAATTCAGGGAACACGAAACAGCGATACGCGTGATGATATAACTGGACCAAAACTTCAAGAGGCCCTACAGTCACTGGTGTCTTCATCAGTGGAATGACGCATCCATATCTGTCAGCAAAAGCTGATTGATCTTCAACCATCTCTCCTAACCATAACAAGCGCTCCACCTCTGGTAGCTCAAAGAAATAAGGCCAGACTCTCTTCCCTGTAGCATCCATTTCTACAAAATCTACAAAACAAGATTAGTAACTTGATAGTTTAGCAGGAATGCAAGATGCAATGCAAAGTTTCATGGAATTCAGACATTCGCAAAATATCAAGAGATATCAAAAAACCTCTTTTTCATTAAATAAAAGGTGAATTACAATAGTTGATACACTTTCAAAAGCCCTAAACATGAAGCTAAATAAAAGCTAGAAAGTCCTAAGGAAATTCTCCTAAGAGCCTTGCGTTGAGTCTTCTGATTTCTTTCTCCATCTGATCCCTTTCTGCGACGAGGTTGTCAAGAATAGATTTCCAAGCAGGAGGCTGACTGTTAGAGGAACTTGGATCTTCTAGGGCTTTTCTCTTCTTGCATGAGAGTAACTCTTCATTCTTGGTCTGTAGCTGCTTCTGGAGTTCCAGATTCTCTTCAACAACCACTTGATACTTGAGCTTCCAGGCTTCTTCTGACCTTTGGGCTTGTCTTAAAGAGATCCCCAGCTCCTCTTCTCTTGACATGAAGTACAAAACAGGCTCTTTCTTCAAAGTAATGGGTTCTTTCCTTTTGTAGGGCATCTTTAACTCTATAGCTCTTCTTCTGACCCATTGGAGATAGGGCTCCAAGGACACACAGTTAGGTCTTCCTAAAGAATTTCTTCCTCTTTTGCGCTTGCTACCCTAAGCGTTCAAGATCAGTTTCTTCTGTTCTTCGTTCTTGTCATATGTTTAAAAGTAGATGCTTTCTACATGAATACTGAGAGGTTTGTCTTCCAAAGGATACCCTAATTGGCATCGTGCCAATACGGGGTTATAACTGATACCACCTTTAATGCCAAGAAGAGGCACATTGCCATAATTTCCACAGCTATCTCTAATCAGGGTTCCATCATACACCCTATTATACCAGTCAATGTCTGCATGGGAGAGTGCCATAACTTTCTGAGACCACCATCCTTTCTTGGAATCCCAGAATGCCCCTGCCTTTGGTAGATGTGAAATAAACCATCTATACAGTATGACGACACAGCAGGTAATCTGTCCATTTTTATGAGCGTTTCTCGTATGGACTGAGTGGTAGGCTTCAGTAAGCAGGGTAGGTACTGGATTTTGTTTCAAGAAGACTTTGATTGCATTCAGATCCACAAAGTTGTCAATGTTTGGAAACAAGAAAAGTCCGTAGATAAGCAATGCAAAAACAGCTTCAAAGGCATCCCTGTTGGAGTTTTTAGCAAAATAACGAGCCTTTTCAAACAAGAACTTAGCTATTAACCCAAAAATTCCTCCCTTAGAGATTAAATTACTTTTGATGTCAACTAACTCCAGATGGGTTTTCTCGGCTATTTCTTCTTCTTTAGGATCCTTCTTGAAGATAGGAAATGGAGACTCATCCTTGATGGGCAAACCAATTATCTGAGAGTATTTCTCAAGGGTGGGTAAGAACTGATAGTCAGGGAACGTGAAACAGTGATATTTTGGATCATAAAACTGAAGCAAGGTTGAGAGGAGTCCTTCATCAATGGTCTTCTTCAACAACACCCACAACTTCCCATATCTGCTTATAAATCCTTCAGGGTCTGTTAGCAAATCTCCCAATTTCCTTAGGTCATCCAATTTAGGACTCTTGAAAGTGTATTTGATGGTGTTTCTTCTTGAGCTATCCATGATATCCCTCTGATATAAGAGAAGAAGTCTGAGTTCCATGAAACAGATGCAACATGAATGCTTATGATGTATGAATGCAAAAGCACACACAGAGCACACACAAACAAAGGCAAAGGGGGACAGGTTAAGCACGGAGCCAAGGGTTCACCCTTCCCATTGGTATGTTCTATTGGTTTTCACCTGCTAAACGGGGTTCTAAGAAGTTCCCAGAGTCGACAACCCATCTTTCGGATTTTAACGATTTCCCAGATGACTTGGCAATCAATAAAATTCTCAAGAGAATCTCATCTGAGTGTAGTATCGCGTGACAACCAATTCAGAAATAGACTCCATCATGGTCACCGCACTACATCCTAAAGGATTAAGTCGGGTTTGGTAACTACGGCTCTCAATATCATGGGCTCCTAGTTCGAGAGTAGCACGCTTTCACGAACAGATTCGTTCAACATAACTAGACTCTCAAGAGGGCCTCAACTGAGTGATGGTGTTCTCAATTCAACTTTTCAGGATTCGACTCCCTCAAAGCCTCCTTGAATACCATCGTCCTATCCTAATTGCACTCAAATCCGGGTTAGGATTTATCTCACCACTCAAGAACCAAGCCAACAAAAGATAACCAAGCACAACATGTATACAAATAATCAAATAGATATACACAAGTATAGCAAACAAGCATGAATAAAACAAACAAAAACAAGGTGGGCTTAACCCTCAAAAATAAGGATTTCCCCAGTGAAGTCGCCATTTCTGTTGCGGTGAAAATCGGATAACAATCTATTAATTAACTTGCATCGCATTCTTTAAATTCACAACCGACTTTGATTTATCCAAAGGAAAGGTTCAAGATCGAGAAAAACCTAAAGGGGGGGAGATCTAAGGTTCGGGGGTTGGTTATGCCAAGGGAAGGTATTAGCATCCTAAACGTCCGTAGTACTCTACGGGAACCTCTTGTTTTAATTTGTTACATCTTAATCGCTTGCTAAAGGTTCTATGCTAAAGGTTGAAACCCTAGGGGTTTATTTCTAAGTATACTCGACAAAGCATCACACTTTGCGCCTACGTATCCTTACGGGAGTGGAATCAGAGTATCCGTAGTTCACCGATCTAAGGGTGATGGATAGGAACCATTGACTATGGCCAAAGTTCCAAGGGGAAATGAGTATGACTCATTTTAGAGTTCACGATAACTCTCTAAGTCTATGTTATAGGGGGAAAGTGAGTTCTAATGATGATGAGAATCACATGGAGTGTAAAAAATCCAACCTACTTCTAAGTTATAATTTCATTGGCTCACGATAGCCAAGAAATAGGGGTAAACCTAGAAGGATAAGGTAAGATGACTTTGAAAGTCAATTTTAAGATCTCCCTTTGGAATGGGGGAAAGATATCAGTTATAAAGATTACTAAAAGATAAAGAGATTATAATGCAAAAAGGATGATGCAATATCACATGAATAATATAATGAGATCAAGACATCAGTGCAAAGTGAGAATTATACATGTTAGGCAATGATCAAACATGATAGATGGAGATAACATAGTAAGGTGCATAAAGAAGTGCAATAAACATCCTTAATAAGCATTCCTAATATCATCATGAATTAAGGTCTCAAAAATTAATATTTTTACCAATTTCTTTTTTATACGAAAAATAGATTCAATTAGGAGCAATTAGCAAAAAGAAGGGAAGAAAAATGATAAAAAGTGAACAAGTTATGATATTTTGAAAATGAAGTGCAAACTTGAAAAACAAGAAAATCAACAAGTAATAAAAAGAGAGGAAATGGCAACTCTAGGGCTTGAACTCAAGTCAATGCGCATACAGCCCAAAACCAGAACCACCTGGCCAACGCGCACAGTTTAACAAATAAAGAAAACACAAATATATATTGTGAGGCGAGCGAAATTTAGAAAAATAAATAAAAGACTGGGGCGAGGGGATTCGAACCCCAGTCCTTGGCACGGATAACACTTACAAACCTCCTCCTGGACCAGCGGTGCTACGCTCTCATCCATTTATTATATGATTCAAAAAACATATAAAGCAAACAAGTACATGAATTCCCAAGCAAGCCAATACGCATATCATGCTGCGCATACGCTCAAGCCAACCAAAATTCTATCGTGCCCAGCCAAACTCAAATGATCACAACTCATTCAAAACATAACCAAATCACACAAAGTAAAGGTCCAGATCAAACAGTAAAGATCAAGGAACACAATGGGTTTCCTTTGTTTATGCTAAATCCCAACATATAAAACACACACTGGTGACAAAAGGGAGGGGTCAAAATGTTTGAAAGAAGGATGTGACAAAAATTCAATACAGGCAAGGCAAAGGGGAATGAATCAAATCTGGCCAACAATTCCTCAGAACATGCGCAAAGTATTAGGGGTCAAGTTAACACATGATGAAATACAAATGAGAAGAATTCAAATCAAGACCAAACTGTCATGGATTGGTAAACATAGAGGTGAGCATATAGTGAAATAATGATAAACAACTACATTCTAGCATGGCGACGAGAAGATATGCACAAAGAGGCATAGAGATAATGAACATGTTATGACATCAAAATGGATTCACAAACCAGGTTCAACACAAAACCAACATTTCCAAGTCAGCACTAAAGAGTAAAATCAAAGGGCATAATTTCAACAAATCAAAGACACATCTATTGGCATGTATACTAGCAAAGGCATAGTCATAAAAACAACTGTCAAAGAAGGAAAATAACCAAAAGATCAGATACAAACCAACTAAAAATTTGCAGCATGAGAACAAATTTGTGATTATGTGATCAGTGGTAAGGTTCATGGCTAAAGTGATTGCAGTGGCAGTCCAACAACATATGAACAAAATCAAAGACAATTACAAATGAGTGAATTATCTCAACAGGTGCAAAGAGTTTAGATTATCAAGAAGGGATCACATAAGAAGATATTGTCATGACAAACTTAAGCATACAAGAACTAGCTATGATTTGCCTACTTTCTAACACTAACAAGTTAACAATAACTAAGCACTTCACACATACTCAAGATGTCATAAATAGTTCATACATTGCATTAACAACAGGGCATGACAGGTAACATTTATTTCGCATCAGCAGAAAAGAGACAACTTGGATAACAACTAAGATAGAGAAAATTTGTTCACACATTCTATACTCAACAACTTTAAGCAAACAAGAAACAGACCAAAACAGGGTATAGCATTAAACATTAGCAGAGAAGTACATATACACATCTGGTTAGAGGCCAAGATGGCAAGGTTAAGTGACAAGTAAAGTGTAGTGCATAACTCACATAAGTAGAAACTCAAACTTGAATCAGCATATAGTAAATGAAACAGACATGAAGCAAAACCAAACATGAGTTTAACTGTCAAACTTAAACATATAAATCAACAGGAAGAAATTCAACCATGGATAGAGTTGCATATACTTGTGGACATACCAAACCTAAACTTACAGTAGAGTAATTCAAAAACAACTTCAAACCTCAATATCTTAGACATGACAGATAGAGTGCAGATGATATTTCATGCAAGCAAAAAGTCCAAATCAGCATAGAAAGACATGATTCACTGAACATCATAGATGAGCAAGGGGAACCAAAATTCAAGAGACCTCTAATGAACAAGTTAACAATACGACATCCATCCTATAAACCTTCATTCACTTAACAAAATAATCATGATGATGTCTTAAACTTATTGATTGAAAACCAAAAATAAACAGCATATGCATCCATCTCAAAGTATCAACAAACAACCAAACTCAGTTCATGATGTCAAACCAAAGGGCAAACAGTCAAACATACTCAATCATATATTGGCAGGTTCATGAGTGCAAATAAACAAAATGATGCGTATGACATAAATATCAGTTGATCATGATAATTAAAAAGGAAAGAATATTACCAGATGAAGAAGCTCAAAGAGGAAATGTCTTGGGAGAAACCAATTGAAAATTCGTGCCAAAGATTGAAGATTTGAGAGTGAACTTGTTTGAATCTTCCTTCTTCCATTCTGAATTCGTGAACAAGGACGAGGGAGAAGAGCAATAACTTGGTTAATTTGGTTTTACTAGCGCCACGCGTTGCTTCTCCATTGGCTGATAATTGGGTTGAAAAGTCAACATACTCATATTTGATTTCTATTGGTTGTTTGATAATGAAAATAAACCCAATAATTTGTAACATATTCCTTCTTTTTGGTCACGATGGGCTTATGAAATGTGGGCTTAGGAAATAAAATGGTTTTTGTATTCTTGTTGTAAACAAAGGGTGATTAGGAAAAATAAATAATAATGGATAATTTGGCAATTGATTAGGATTAAATGTGGTTAAGGAGAATTAAATTGAACAAATTGAATAAAATTGGTTAAATGAAAAGGTTGATGAAATAGGTTTAGAAAATAAAGGTGATAATTGAGGGTAAATAAAGTGGGTAGAAAATGGTCATGGTGGGATTAGGGTTATGGAGGCATCTCTTAGAGATTTGCTTGGTCCAATGCTCCATCCAAAAAACCTTGATCAATCACTCCTTGAATCTTCTCAAAATAAACTTGATAGAAATGAAACTAACACAAACAAGAACATGATAAAAGGGTTAGCCATGCAACATGATTGACCTAGTATGACATGCAAGAGATTAATGGATCTAAGGGAAAAATTTAGGGTACAACACAAGTAGTGCGTGAATTTCCAGAAGTGTTTCCGGATGATATTGTTGATGTACCGCCAGAGAGAGAAGTGGAGTTTACTATTGATCTTGTCCCTGGTACCAGACCTATTTCTATGGCACCATACAGAATGTCGGCATTAGAATTAACAGAGCTGAAGAAGCAACTGGAAGAGTTGTTAGAAAAGAAATTTATGAGACCAAGTGTATCGCCTTGGGGAGCTCCGGTGTTGTTGGTGAAGAAAAACGATGGCAGTATGAGGTTATGTATCGACTACAGACTGCTGAATAAAGTGACGATTAAGAACAAGTATCCACTTTCAAGAATAGATGACTTGATGAATCAGTTAGTGGGTGCCCGTGTGTTTAGCAAGATTGACTTGAGGTCGGGTTATCATCAGATACGAGTAAAGGATGGAGATATTCAGAAGACGGATTTCATGACCCGATATGGACATTATGAGTATGTAGTGATGCTGTTTGGAGTTACTAATGCACCGGGCATATTCATAGAGTATATGAATTGGATTTTTCATGATTACTTGGATCAATTTATAGTTGTCTTTGTTGATGACATTCTAATCTATTCTAAGTCAGAAGAGGAACATGCTAAGCATTTGCGGATCGTGCTGCAAGAGTTAAAAGAAAAGAAGCTCTATGCTAAGTTATCTAAGTGAGAATTCTGGTTGAGAGAGGTAAGTTTTCTTGGTCATGTTATTTCAGGTGATGGTATTGTTGTGGATCCATCCAAGGTAGATGCAGTTCTACAGTGGGAGTCTCCGAAGTCGGTAACTGAGATTAGAAGCTTTTTGGGTTTGGCTAGTTATTACGGTAGGTTTATTGAAGGCTTTTCGAAGTTGGCACTTCTGTTGAATTGCAAAGGTAAAGTGTTTGCGTGGGATGTTCACTACGAGAAGAGTTTCATTGAGCTGAAGAAAAGATTGACTACAACTCCAGTTTTGATTCTACCCGAACCAAATGAACCGTTTGTCTTGTATTGTGATGCTTCTTTGATGGGTTTAGGAGGTATGTTAATGTAGGATGGTAAGGTTGTTGCTTACACTTCACGGTAGTTAAGGGTCCATGAGAGGAATTATCCAACTCATGATTTGGAATTAGCTGTAGTGGTATTCGTATTGAGAATTTGGAGGCACTATCTTTATGGTTCCAGATTTGAAGTGTATAGTGTTCATAAGAGCTTGAGGTATCTGTTTGATCAGAAGGAGTTGAATATGAGACAAAGAAGGTGGTTAAAATTCTTAAAGGATTATGGTTTCGGCTTGAACTATCATCCCGGTAAAGCTAATGTCGTGGCTGATGCTCTGAGTCGGAAGTCTTTGCATATGTCTGCTATGATGGTTAAAGAGTTGGAATTGATTGAGTAGTTCAGAGATATGAGTTTAGTTTGCGAGCAGACATCACATAGTGTGATGTTGGGTATTATGAAGATCAACAATGAATTTCTTAATAGTATCAGAGAGGGTCATAAGTTGGATGTGAAAATGGTGGATTTGATGATTGGAAATGAACAGACAGAAAGTAACGAATTTAGAGTGGATGAGCAAGGTGGGTTAAGGTTCCGTGATAGGACTTGTATTCCTGATGATTCTGAGTTGAAGAGAATGATTCTAGAAGAAAGTCATAGGAGTAGCTTGACTATCCACCCAGGAGCTACAAAGATGTATCAAGACTTGAAGAAAATATTTTGGTGGCCTGAATTGAAGTGTGATGTGGCTAAGTTTGTATCTGCTTGTTTGACTTGTCAGAAGGCGAAGGTGGAACATCAGAAACCTGCTGGTTTGATGCAACCGTTAGATATTCCAGAGTGGAAGTGAGACATCATTTCTATGGATTTTGTGATTGTGTTTCCTAATACTCAGAGAGGGCATGATGCCATTTGGGTAGTGGTGGATAGTCTGACGAAGCCGGCACATTTTATTCCGATTAATATCAGTTTTCCTTTGCAGAGGTTGGCAAAGATTTATATTTAGGTAATTGTGAAGTTGCATGGAGTTCCATTGAGTATTATGTCGGATAGAGATCCAAGGTTCACTTCCATATTTTGGGAGAGTTTGCAAGAAGCCTTGGGATCGAAACTGAGATTGAGTTCAGCATATCACCCGTAGACGGATGGATAGACGGAGATAACTATACAATCTTTGGAGGATTTGTTGAGGGCTTGTGTGCATGAACAGGGAGGTTCTTGGGATAGCCATTTGCCATTGATTAAGTTCACTTATAATAACAGTTATCATTCCAGTATTGGAATGGCGCCTTTTGAAGCTTTGTATGGTCGGAGGTGCCAGACGCCTTTGTGTTGGCATGAATTTGGCGAGAGTGTGGTACTTGGACCTAAGATTGTTCAGTAGACTACTAAAAAGGTGAAGCTAATTCAGGAAAAGATGAAAGCTTCGCAGAGTAGGTATAAGAGCTACCATGATAAGAGGAGTAAAGATCTTGAGTTTCAAGAAGGAGACCATGTGTTCTTGAGAGTCACTCCAGTGAGCGGCGTTGGACGTATATTGAAGTCGAGAAAGCTTACTCATCAGTTTATTGGTCCATATCCGATTTTTGCAAGAGTTGGACATGTTGCCTACAGAGTGGCGTTGCCACCCAATTTGTCGAACTTGCATGATTTGTTCCATGTGTCACAGATTCGGAAGTATGTTCTGGATACACCACACATGATTCCGATGGACGATGTAGAAGTAAGGGACAACCTTACGGTTGAGGCTTTACCAATACGGATTGAAGACCGCGATGTGAAGCAATTGAGAGGTAAAGAGAGCACCCTTGTGAAGGTAGTATAGGGAGGCGCTGTTGGTGGAAATATGACTTGGAAATTAGAGATCAGGATGCGAAAGTCGTATTCGAAGTTATTCGTATGAGGTAAATTTTCGAGGACGAAAATATTCTAAGTGGGGGATAGTTGTAATGCCCCGATAATTATAATTTGTTTGATTGGTGATTAATTGTGTTTAATTTCGTGTATTTGTGATTTACGTGATATGTGGTGTGTTTTGGTATGTTCATGTGTTGGGTAGTGTAGGGCTATAGGAGTATTGTGGCTTATTCTTAATTTAAATAATTTAAATTAGATTATTTAGATTTAAAAATAATTAATTGGGATTTTAGTAATAATCATTGGATAATTATTTTATTTAAATAATTTAGTTGGAACTAGTATATTTAAATAATTAGTTATAATTATTTTATTAATTTAAAAGTGGATAATATGAGTAGAGATATAGTAAACCTTCATTTCACGTCAACAATGGCAGCGGAGGAACAAGGAAACATTACTTTTCGAGATGGAGATGATGGAGTCAAGCAATGGGAAAAATGGGACAAACTACAGACACGCAATATTCTTGCGACGAGGTACATTGATGATATCTGTCTGTATAACCTTGGTATACGGTATAGCGTATTTTATCTGTTAGAGAATTTAAAATTAGAGAGAATATTTATTCGCAAGGAGCCTACCTATGAAAGGATAACCCGCGAGTTTTTGAGTTCTTTGGAGTACACTGTCAGAGATAACACTGCTAGCACTGTAGGCACAGTGAGGTTTAGGATGTTCAATGCTGAATACATTTATACCACTGATGCACTTGCTGAGTTATTAGGATTCCATTACGGGGATGGTGCCTTTTGTGAGGCACCCATAGACACAAATTGGTCAACTGAGGCTTTCTAACTGTGGAGAGACATCACAAGTCGGACCACCTACTTTTTTGACGGAAATTTGGCCTCCGACATCCATAACCCAGCCATACGAGTGTTCCGCCTTTTATTAGCTGATACTATTTTTGCTTGTGAAAATTCTAACAAGTTGAACTCCAAAGAATTTATATTTTTACAGGCTACTTTACTTAGAAAAAGATTAAATCCTATGCCATTTATGATAGCACATATGCGGGCTATTGAAAAAAAGGGCAGCACCGTGTCATTTGGAGGATTGATTACCTTCGTTGCACGAGCCCTCCATCTGGACACCGAGTTGGCCACATTGGAACCACTCCCGCCTTGCACCATTGATTTAAGGTTTCTGAGAGATATGCGTTTGTGTAAAATGAGGCCGGAAGGAGGCTATATCCTCATGGTTCGCAATGCTGCCGTCCCGAGTGTCGCTTTACCTTGCTTAAGTCGCACTGATGTGAGCCAAAAAGGAAACTGGCTCTATGATTTGAAGGCTGCTCCTATTTTAGGTATGTTACTACCAAACGTCCCCGAGGACGAAGGAAACGAGACGGAAGATGAGTTTGACCGTATGGACCAGCCTCCTATTCATGTATCACTTGCACACACCCCACCTTTTACTAACCGTTCTGCATGTACTTCTTCTGGATTTTATATCACTGAAGAAATGTGGCAAGCACAGCAAGCCAGAGAAGAAGAGCATGATGGCATGTTCTATGCCATGTACCAACACCAGCAGGAGATGATGGATCTTATGCGGGAGTCACAACAATCCACTCTCGAGAACTTCCAAGCACTTAGAGATCAAAATGCCTCTCTAATAGAGAGGATTGAGCAGATGGAGCTGTCACATACCACCCGACACCGCAGTAGGAGTCGTCGTCCCAGACGTCCAAAGCATGGTGGAGATGGCCCCAGTAGCCGACATGAGCGATTGCTAGGTTTCACCTATCCCTTTCTCACTTTTTTTCGACACATTGAGGACAATGTTCGGTTTAAGTGCGGGAGGAGATATTTACTGTTTTTAGTTGTCTTTACTATTTCTATTTTATTATTGTTTTCTAGTGTAGTTTAGTTTGTTTTAAAAATTTTCACATGTGCTTGACGAGTCATTTCGTGTAGTTTGTCTATTTTCCTAATTCTTGAGCCTTAACAAAAAAAAACAACATTTATTTTGAAAATTTGGGCTATTAGGACAAGTAAGTATCATTTGCAAAGGCTTGGGAAAACTCTTGAAAAATCGATATCGCTTTTATACCGTAAGTTTCTCAATTATAGGAACCTATCCAGGTTTTTATTATACGGTGGCCTTAAAATCTCTCCCTTTATCACTTACCCTTAAGTAGTTTATTCTAGCAGTCAGCACCATCTTAGCCACCGCTAAGTGACAAACCGATGCAAATAGGTAAGATCCTGCAAAAGAAAAAAAAAAGAAAAGAGAAAGAGAAATCCAAAAAGATGCTAAAGTATCTTTGTAAAAATTGCAAGAAAAATTATTTATCAAAAGAAGAAAAAAAAAGAGAAAAAAAATATATTTTGCAAAAAGTATCAAATTTATTATATAATAACAGGATCAGGATTACCACAGGTTATGTTCACCATGCGAGTGCAAGATAACGGGCTTAATGTGACTGCGCCTGAATGAAAAGGGGTAAGAAAGGAATGAGTAAGCTAAGCCTAAGTATAACACCTTGGTTTGGATTGATTTGTATAGGAGAGAAACTTATGCCCGCAAATCACGGAAAATGTCATTACGATACCCTTGGTTCACAAGTTAGTACCTACTGATGCATTATTGATCAAACTTAAGTCTTTAGCTCAGATAAGATACTTGTGTGTTTTTTGTTTCTCTTTTTCTGCTTATGAGAGTTTGCTCGAGGACAAGCAAAAGTTTAAGTGTGGGAGAATTTGATAACACTAAAATACACTGTATATTTGACTCCGATTGCACATGTTTTTAGTTGTTTATTTGTTATTTTCCCATGTTATGATGGTATTTTGTCTTACTTTCAGACACATTGCCTGATTTGAGCCTGCAGTGAAGAAATGACGCAAAACGGGGCTAAAACGGAGATTTCTTGTGCAAATTGTACACTAGTCGTTTCACTCAGCGAACAACATAGAGGACGCCGTTTGAGT
This sequence comes from Lathyrus tuberosus, assembly GCA_022829125.1. NCBI lineage: Eukaryota > Viridiplantae > Streptophyta > Magnoliopsida > Fabales > Fabaceae > Lathyrus > Lathyrus tuberosus. The sequence goes on from JALAZF010000048.1 coordinate 14,111,444, forward strand.
AGTGGGTTTCACCCACGTTCCAACGGTCGCGAGACACGTTTTCTCCTACTGGTACACTCGGCGGACACGGAGGGGGTCTCGACGGACGCCGACTATTGTAATGGGAGAGTGGTCAAGGGCGTTAGAAGCATTCACCCACGATTGGAGATTTTACCTCAACCATTTTCTATAACGTTATGTGCCCGTTACAGCCTCACTAGCACTAAAAATAGGCCTTGTATTTTCACTTTTTGAGGATCCAATTCTAGTTTCCAACCTTAGGCATAAAGTTCACTTTGTAAAGAAATAATTCGTCACATCGGGGGGTTATTGCACTATTGTTGTTAGTTAGATTGGAGCATTGTAGTTAGGAGCTTTACATTCGAAGTTATTTACGTTCAAGTCAGATTTACATTTCCCGCAATTTACTTTCCAGCTCTGTACCAGATTCAGTCTCCGATTTGGAGCAGGTTTTTATATAATTTGCAATTTACTATTATCCGCATTGCCTTTACATTCATTTACATTATTGAACTGCCTTATATTCATTTATTTTCTGTCTCTGCCATTACTTTATTACTGCTTAAGTTAGATTTGCACGATTAGCGTGTGATGGTTATTTATTTGTTTGTGTGATCCGTTTGTCTTTCGAAACTGAACTTAAGCGTGACACTTGTGTTCACTCATTTGAAATACACTCTCACACTTCGCACGTTTTTATTCTAAAAATGTCTTACTTCGCAAACCAATTTACCGTTATGTTTTCAATTACCATGTCCAGCTAAATCCCTTGTGCTGGGATGTGAGGATCGTCGTTCCGACGGTACTCCACATGTTATCTTTTTAGAAATACTTTAGGGGCTGTTTTTGGTTTTAATTAAACTCTTCTAAACTTCAATTGATCGGTCATTACGTAAATGATACCGTGTTTTTGTTTGCGTAATGACTGTGACTAGATCGGGTAAGATCGAAAGCCGTCCGACATTTTAGAAAAGAGTTTGTTAGTTTTTAATTGGTAAATACAGCGGAAGCACTTTATTAATTAATTAGGAAAGTTTTATATTATTAGAAAGAGATTTTAAACTATTTTTGGACGCGTTTATAGATTTAGGATCCGGTTGGCCGAGCATATGCCGGAAACCCTTTGGTATTAAATATTTCCAATCGAAAGCACTTTTTAACTAAGTCTTAGAGGTAGTTACATAAAAAAGGACTTTATCACTTTAACGCAAGGAGCGACCGGTGCAGCGTGAGCGGCTGGTATAGATTAAAGGTTAGGTCTGTTTCAGATCACGCTAACGCGACAGATCCTTTTTAATTAACTTTTTTTCAAAGAAGAAAACATTGCCCCGTAAGTGTTCATATTTAGACGATATGAGTACTGTTTGATTGATGTGAATTACATTCTAGTATAGTCTTTATCTGATTTATTTCTATTTTCGTTCTGTGAAAAACTATTATTCTGATTTATTATTAGCCTTAGATAAACAACGTAACAATAGTAATCGATAGATTGACATTGGTCTCTGTGGGATTGATAAATCTTTTATATTACTATGACGTAATCCGTATACTTGCGGATAGCACGCATCAGCATGTTGTGATTCTTGCCTTCTTCCAGCAGTTCTTCATCACTGAATCTCAAGTTATTGCAGGAAGTGATGTTGGATATAATGCTGTCAAATTGCCTTACAGTTACATCTTGTTCCACGTAGGCTTGCTCTAAAACTTTCTGCAGAGCTTCCCTGTGAACTTCGGAACTAAGTAGGAGAGATAATACAGAGATTCTAGATGGAGTTTGCAACAGTTAGTCTACAATGTTGTACTCGCTTTTCTGGATGAGCTTCAGTATCTCATCGTTGTTCTTTACAAGCTCTGGATTACCGGATCGACCAACTTGTGGTTCAAGAACTTCTGTTTGAGGTTCCTTTTCTTTGGCAGGTTCTCCAACTCCTCTGTTGAAGATCGGACCGCTCCGGGTAACTCAACTGATGTCGACAATGTTCACGACGGAGGGTAATGGAGTTTCCTTTCCATTTTCGATAATCGTTGCGCCGTACTTGTAAGGGATAGCCTTTTCTAATTGGTACGGTAATGGTCCCGGCAGGTAGATAACCACACGAGCTTTTTGATTTCTCTGACCATCATAGACAGCCTCGATTGGTTCGAGGTTGAGAATTATTCTACTATCAAGAGAGACTTTTGACTCATTGAGCAGAGGGATTATGGCGCAAACGTCCTTGGTTACCGCCTGATTGGAGATTATGATAATGTTTCCACTTTGATCAGGGAGATAACCTTGTATCATGTTGATCGTCCCGGAACTTGAACGTGGTCGAATTTCTTTTTGGTCCAACTGATCTTGAAGAGCTGCTCGCACAAGATAGCACCCTTGGTTGTTCTCTGAGCAAACTCTACAGTGCTCATAATTATGTGGTGACAACCGGCCACGCCCGCTTGTATGCAGCGCATCTTTACCAGATCTGTTTCCATTGAGTAGACATCCTGATTTTGATATCTATTTGGATTCCCGTCAATCATGCTGATCTGTTGTGTTGCTTCATCTAGGTAAATTGGAAGCCACCAGTGGTCTAATAGGTGTTAAAATTTTCTTTGGACAAGTGCACACCCTTGATCGTTTTCATGACATTCTTCACAGTCTTGATAATCATGTGAAGCCAGAAAGTCGAGCCTGACTTGTTTAGCATGTAGTTCTACCAAACCGGTATTCATCAATCTTATGTCAAATATCTGAACCATATTGACTTGATGGTTATTTCCTTCCTAATAATCCTGGATCCATCCGAGATCTATCTGTCGCTGGAGGGCCTCTTGTACAAAAGAGTATCCCTGATTGTTTGTTGAGCAGATCGGACAAGTGCTGTAATCGTGCCGTGGCAAATTATAATACTGACTTTGCCTTGAGTGCATCGCCACCAAATTGATGTTCATCGCAAGTATGTTGTGGTTCTGAACTATGTTGGGATGTGCATGGGACATGTTAACTTCCCAGATCCTGTGATCCTGAATCCAACCTAGATTCATCTGTTCTTGTAGAGCTAATTGCACCACGAAACACCCTTGATTACTCTTTGAGCAGATATCACACTGGTGATAATTGTGGGGTGGTACATGACCGTACCCGGTCTGTCTGTAATGCATCCTGACCAGATTAGTTCCCAACTGGAGTACATCGCGAATTTGATAATTGCGGTTGAACTCTTCCTCTATTAAATTCACTGCAGCCTTTTCATGTTGTGGCAACGGGTTCGTTTGAACATTTGGATTGGTATCTCTGAAAGATAAGACCCCATTCCTGACAAGCTTCTGTACGTCAGATTTGAAGCTGAGACAGTTTTCGATGTTGTGCCCCGATCCTCCTTGATGATAAGGGCAAGTTTGATCCGCTTTGAAGCAAAAAGGCGGATTTTTCGGCACTGTAAGAGAAGACCTGGTTTGGACATGCCCCTTGGCCAGTAAAAGTGGAAAAAGTTCTGCGTATAACATCAGTATAGGGTCAAACCCTGATGGTTGTGTCGTACGATTGTTATTGTTGTACTAAGGACGAGCCTGTTGAAGAGGCTGTTGCGGCCTTTGGTGATACTGATGTTGACTTGGTTGGCTTTGAGCAACCTGAGGTTGATACATCGGAGCCGGCGTTGGGTTGATAGCAGGAGTTATTCTTGCTACCGGTTGATACCTTCGCATTTGCTTTCCTAGAGAGATATTACTGATCTCTTGTTCTTTCTTTTTCTGGAAAGCACTACCGTATTTTTTGGTATTGCTAGATGGTTCTGCATCTTTGACCAATCGTCCTTCTCGGACCACTTCTTCAAGGCATACTCCCATGTTCACCATTTCAGTGAAGTCACTGGGCGCACTGGCGACCATTCGGTCATAGTAGAATGAGCTTAAGGTTTTCAAAAAGATATTGGTCATCTCTTTTTCCTCAAGGGGGGACAGATCTGGGCGGAGATTTCACGCCATCTCTGAGCATATTCTTTAAATGTCTCTTTGTCTTTTTGCGACATTGCTCTGAGTTGATCTCTATCCGGTGCCATGTCTAGGTTATATTTGTATTGTTAGACGAAGGCAGCACCGAGATCTCTGAAAGTTCTGATCTTAGTGCAGTTTAAACCCATGTACCATTTGAGGGCGGCACCGATTAAACTGTCTTGGAAATAATGGATCAGTAGCTGTTGATTTTCTGTCTGAGTTGACATCTTTCGAGCGTACATCACCAGATGACTTTGAGGGCAAGAATTGCATTTGTATTTTTCAAAGTCAGGCACCTTGAATTTGTGCGGGATTTTGACATTAGGGACAAAACAGAGGTCTGCGGCGTCCTTTCCGAATAAGTCCTGGCCGCGAATGGCATGCAGTTCCTTATGCATCTCCAAGAACCGTTCTTGGAACTCATTCATATTTTCATACATGTCTTCATTTCCACCAGAAGTTGCTTGTGGAATCTGTTCTTCCAGGACAGTGTGTACTACTGCTTATGGTATAGTCATTATAGCTGTGACTCTTGGTTCTTCTATGCCCTGAAGTTTGTAACCTTCAGGATTTGCTGACGTAAACCTTGCGTCTTCACTTTCCCGAAGTTTGTAACCTTCAGGACCAGTGGCTCCTGCTACAGTTTCTGGGTCTTTAGTGACTAGTGGGATGTATCCTTCAGGTATAAAGTTGAAAGGCATGCCCCAGGGCCGACCCTTAGGCATGTTGTACCGAGGATGATTCTCATGTGTCTCCATTAAGGGCGTAGATGTGATCTCCAAGATTACAGTCGGTTGCTGACGCTGCTCCTGAGCTACTGCCAGGGATTGTATGTCACTGTGAAGTTTTTTCAGATCTTCCTTCAGAGCGTCGATTTCTTCTCTCAGCTCTCTGTTCTCTTCCTCGAGATTGTCCATTTTCTTTTGTCGATTGGCCCGAGTATTGTACGAGTGAGACAGTTTGACTCTAGAATCGTGACACATACGTGAGACTCGAAGATAAGAAAATTGTGTTATGTGAGAATGATGAATGCAATGCATTTTTTTTTTGGTTTTGTTTTTTTAACAAAAGAAACTTCAACAAATAGATTGCAAATATCATACAGTGGGGAGACTCTTTTTATTGAATTTGAAAGATTGTAGTATGTTACAAAGAAAAGTACAGTATTTTACAAAGTGTTGTAAAGAAAAATCTCGAAGCTCATGGATCCGGAGTTCTCTCTGAGGAGAGCTTAAATGCTGGTTCTGGTATTTTGCTTTTCTTTGATCGGGGTTCTTCAACCATTGTCGGGTTGTCAGTTCTTTGCCAAGCAAAAGGAGTAAACGAATTCCTTTGGTCTCCCATAGCGTGTTGTTTTAAAATCTCAATCAAAGCATCATTTTCTTTTAACAGGTCCTAAATTTTGGTACATTCCACATTGAGGATTCGGTATTTTTTTCTTCCAAGAATTCTTCTCACGTTGAACTTTGTTGAGAGTGACCTGGAGCTTTTCCGTATCAGACATGAAATAAAGGACAGATTCCTTCAACGGAAGAACTTCTTGACGAGGGTAAGGCATCCTCAGCTTGAGGGCTCTTGTTTGTACCCAATGAAGATAAGGTTCCATGGAGATATAGTCTGGTTTTCCTAGAGACTATCTTCCTTTCTTGTGAATGTGTTGCCAGGCATGCACTATTTCCTTCTTAAGTGCCCTGTCATTTTCTCCTTCCTTGGAGAAAAGACCTTCCAGATGAACATTATACAGGATATTCTTCATCGAGTATCCGAGTTGACGGCGAGCTAAAATTGGATGGTAGTTGATTCCTCCTTTAGTTCCAATGAGGGGTACGTTAGGGAAGTTTCCACATCTGTCGATGATCTTTATCCCCTCATAAATCCTATTATACCATTCTATGTCAGAGTTGGTGAGAGACATGATTCTCTGTGACCAATGTAGAGCACTCTTATGACCCCAAAAAGCGGCAGACTTGGGCAAATGAGAAATGAACCATTTGTAAAGTAGGGATACACAACATGTGATCATTCCTCCGTTGTACAAATTCCTTAAGTGTATAGAATGATAAGCATCTGCGAGCAAGGTTGGTACGGGGTTTCCAATCAGAAATATCTTAATGGCATCGGTATCGACGAAGTTGTTGATGTTGGGAAAGAGGAATAATCCGTATGTGAGTAAAACAAAGATATCCTCGAAAGCGGTTAGGTTTCCTACACTGGAAAAGTATAGAGCTTTCTCCGTCCGGAATTTAGCTGGTAAACCCTGAATTCCTCCCTTAGTGGTTATGTGAGTCTTGACTTCCGAATCATCCAAATAGATTGCTCTTGCAATGGTTTGTTCCTTTAGAATTTCTTCCAGTCCAGAAAAGGGAGCTTGGCCAGTGATAGGTAGACCAATCAGATGAGAATACTCCTCTAGGGTTGGTGCCAGTTAGTAATTCGGGAAGGTGAAGCAGTGGTAAACCGGATCGTAGAATTGTATCAGTGTAGACAAGATTCCTTCAACTACATGGACCCTTAATAGAGATAACAATCCTCCGTGCTTAACTCTGAAAGCCTCAGGGTTGGTGATCATTCCTGCCAATTTCCTTAAGTCCTCTAGTTTTGGAGCCTTGAAGGTGTACTTATGCGTCTTTCTTCTACAGAAATCCATAATGCAATCCTTCTCTGATATTTACAATTATTGTTTAGTTTAATTTGAAAAATATTTTTTTTCTTGTTTAAAAAAGAGTTTTTTAGATGAATGCATGAATGCAGAACACAAAAACATTGAAAAAACATGGGTTCAAGGGTTCGACGTCACGAGCATGGAGTCATGGCTCTACCCATCCCCAAAGTTTGTACTATTTTGGATAATTTTTATACCCGTAGAACGGGTTCTAAGGTTCCTAAAAATCACTTCCCCATCCTGGAGATATCAACAGCAGGCTGGTTCACCTGAGCAAGCTGTAGCATCCCAGAATGAATCTCAATTTCAGTGTAGTGTCGCGTGTCAACTATTCTCGATAGTCACCGCATTACCAAATGGTCATATGGTTAATGTCTACTAAATCCTCAGTTTCACGGATACCGCATTGGGACAATCTGCTTTCACGACGATCGGTCGATCAACATTGAATCCACACGGGTATCTCAATTGATTCGATGGTCTACCAGGTTCAACTTAGTCGGGAATCACTCCCGATAAATGTTCCCGTCTATGCCATCATTTATCTTATTGTTTCTCTCAAACTTTCCACATGCGTATCAATCGCATTCCCATTGACAGAAATATCAACATGGATATCAAGTAGGAAAAGCAGTAAATATATATATATATATATATATATATATATATATATATATATATATATAGTATAAAAATTGCTAACAACCTAGACTTAGAAATTCGAATCCTACTTTGAATCCCCAGCGGAGTCGCCATTTTTCTGTAGCGTGCGATTTTTGTCGGTGACGCGACCACCTTATCGCCATGGGTTTCTCCTCACCGTAATGGTAGGAGTTGGGTGCTACTTTCTGATTTATTATTTATCCTATGAAGCTGGAAAGGAAAGGGAAGCTATCTAAAACTAACCTTGCACTCGAATGTTTAACTGAACAAACACTAAAAGAGATCGGGGTGTTTGGGGTCAGGTTATACAATGGGGAGTTGTCAATTACCCATCCTATACATGGTTATCTATTGGTTGATTAGCATTAAGTTATGCTTTCTACTTGATGGTGTTTGTCTGTCGTAAATGGGAAAGTTTCTCCTTTGTGGGAATGTTGAGAGAGGGTATTTTTGTGGTTTTCGGGTTTTTTGATGTTTTTGGTAAGGTACGAGACCTAAGGTTTTTTATTAGTGTGCTCGCTAAGATTTCTCAATCTTATGCCTACGTATTCCCGTTTAAAGAGAAAACAGGGAAATCAAAGCAATCGTAGTTCCTCCTATTTCTGTTGGAGGAAAAGATGCATGGTGTCTTGTTCAAAGCCCAAAATTGAAGCTAAAGGTTATTTGTGTCTTGTTCAAAGCCCAAGATTGAAGCTAAAAGGTTGACTGAGAGAGAATTTGTCATCTCTAAAGGGAGATGTCATACCCCAAATTTTGACCAATAAGATTCCCATCATTGTGCAAATCATCATCACAATATGGATGGACCATTATACTTCATTAGTCTCCCCAAAGATAGGTGAGCATTCACTACAATCAAACTTAGGGTTTCAAACCCTCTCAGAGCTCTTAGACAAAAGATCAATCAAGGAATGACATGATTTTCAACTTGTCTAAACCTCTCAAACTTCCACAATGGATCAAGAGGACTCCCACCTCAAGGATTAAGCACAAGGTTACAACAGTCCAAGTGGATTAAGCCTCAAGATCGCCAGTGTCACCAAATTAGGGTTTTGGTCGACCAGGGCCTCCAGATGGAAATGTTCCTCTGGGCATGAGCCAATGCTTAAAAGAACAACCTAAGATGCTCCAAGGGACATCATAAACCCAATCATCAAATCAATTTAACATCAGGGGATGCATTCACCAAAAATCAGGAATTAGGGTTTCTTGACCTAATTCACCCCTAAGTTGACATTTGGGGACAAAACATGAGCCAAGACCTCAAGTCATGATTTGAGGGTCTCTAATAAACCACATTGATCCATTTGAAATAATGGATTAATCCAAGAAGCTTGATTCACAAGCTTCAAATTCATCAGAACCACAATTAGGGTTTCGCGGGAAAAGTCAACTGTGCCTTTGACTTTTGACCCAGGCACGCTCCCAAACATTGGGACATGATTCAATACACCCTATAACACCTATGAAATCAATCCATCAAGTTTTATTTAGGTCAAGGACTTGATTTCATAGAGGATCGCACAGTTTGGAGTTCATCTGACAAAAAGTCAACTGTGCACAAAAGTCAACTTTGACTTTTTGAGATTTTTCACAATTATGGTTATTTGACCCTAAAATGATGTTAATGTGTGATTGGGATCATCATTCATCAAGAAAAATCAAGAAAAGTGGGATAACTTGTAAAAGGGGTAACCATAAAAACTTAGAAATTTTCTAAGTTATGGAACAAAGTGGCTAGGGTACCAACTTTGGAGGATCATATCTCCTAAACCACAAGGCCATTTTTCCCCATTCAAAGCTGGATTTGTAGCTCTCATGGCCCTCTACAAAAGCTTCAACTACACCTCATTCCAATTCATCATGGATTTTGAGTTAGGGTTGGGTCAAAATGGCTGAAAACATGAAATGTCACTTTTTCCAACACTTAGTGAAATTTTCACCAAGTTAGAATCTGTTTCACATTTTCCAAAATGTAAGGGCATTTTTCACTTGGATCCAAAAAGTGTTAAAACAAACTATGATCACACATATGTTGTATCATGTGAGGGCTTTCCAAAATGACCAAGAACTTCTCCAAACTCAATCTGAGCAAGAAGTTTGACAGTGGCAATATGCGTTGCTGCAACTGTCATAACAAGGTAGATTTGGGGATTTTGCTCGATTTGCTCAAATTTTGCAAAGGTCAAGCAAGTCTATCCGTCTGAACACCTCAGTGAGGGACCAAGGAGGGACAAACACTGATCCATAAGCCTCCCAAGTCTTTGGAACCAAAAGTAGCATGCCAAACCTAGAAATGCCTAAAAGAGGGACAAGACTCCAATTTTGTTTTGGAGCATTCAATGGATGCACCAAGGTGGCATGGACTGAGCCTCTTCCAACTGAATTCAGTCAAGACTTATCTAACAACTAGGGACCACAACTTTGTGCTCTAACCTCTAGTCAATGGCTAGAGGAGACTTGGATTCTCATTGATCAACATTTGCCAAACTTCTGCAGCAGTTGCCATTCACTATTGCAACAAAAACAAACTCGACACACTATAAATATAGCTCATTTGTGGTCAGTTTGAGTACACCAAAGCCATCAAACAGATGCTTTCCTCAAAATTACTTTCTCTAGGCAAAAATACATTCTTTAGCAAGGTAACTCTGAGTTTTTGAGTTAGAGAGCATTTCCATCACAGCTCATGATCCAAACACATCCAATATGTCATATCTAAGCTGTCCAGACTCTCACAAGTGACTTGTAACACCAAAATCTCAAAGTTTCCTCTCAAAACCTCAAAATAGGATTTTTGTACATTTTTCAAGCCATGTCTTGAATCAGTCACTTTCCAAACCAGATAAAACATCAAACACACTCCAAATATCATCCTTGAACTTTCCCAAATGGTTCCCCACATCTGAAATACCATTTGAGAGAGTTGCTATTTTGGCCACTTTTGCCCCTTTTGCAAGAAAGGGTCGGTTTCCATTCCTGAGGTTTTCAGCTGGTTCCAACCACTCTAAAAGCTTCTAAGGGATCATTTGAGGGTGTCCAAAGCATCAAAACATTTCTGGAACAAAGCACTTGGTAGATAGCCCAAAAGCTCCAAAGAGAGGTAAGCATCACAACATGAACTCTCTGAAATATGCCTTGCTTTGAAGTCCACTGATCATGCATCTCTTATACATGTTATATGTGTTGTGTTTGCACCAATTTATCATGTAATTCACACCTGTACCAAGAGGTAGCACAGAAAATGCAAAACATGACCTATTTCAAAACCACTATTGGGTTTTGAGGAGGATTTGTTTTCTGGAAAAACCACCACCACCATTGGATTCCTTAGGAAATTCTAGGCCAGATGCATATAAATTTTGACTCCATCCATGGAGAAATGAGAAAGTTATGACCTTCACGTTTCTAGCCAAAATCTTGCCTTGCCTTGCCTTGGGCCAGGCCAAAAACAAGGCAAGTCTTGTATATTTGTGGTTGTGTTTCAATACACGGATGTATCACCACCCCAGTGGTAAGGCGCACATGCTGCACACAAGAGGTATGGGGTTCGAATCCCCCTCGCCCCAGACCCCCTTTTTAATGCTTTTTCCACTTTTTTTATTATTTTTCATATTATTTTTAATGATTTGAAAAATTAATAACTCCCTCAATTTTAATTATTTTTTATTGGTTCTTTTTGCAAAAAATCACAAAAATGTTGAAATATTTTATTCCATAAAAAAATAAAGTTTAAATTATTTATTTAATATAGTTGGTATTTTTGTGAATAAATTCACTTTTAATTATTTTTTAAACATTTTAAAGTTGAATTCTCATGTTGAAAATCAAAACCAAATGAATTTTAATTCATCTTGTGATTAAAACGTCATTTTTCAAACCTCAACCAAAAATCATAAGTTGTTTATTCAAACTTATTTGGTATTTTATTTTTTTTTATTGATTTTCCTTGAGAATTTACTTTTAAAATGATGAAATTAGGGTTTCCTTGATTTTCACCAAAACAAAACTTTTAAATAATCTTTGGGCCTCTAGTAGAGTGTAAGACCCAACCCTTTTTGAAAACCAAAATGATTTGGGCCTCAGTGTATTGTATAAGTCCCGATACCATCAAAAAGTTCGGCGCGATCGTCGCCTTTTTAACAAAAACCCATGGGCCTCTCCTTGAGTTATAAGCCCCATCTCTTGTACAAAAATAACCTCTTTGGGCCTCTAATAGAGTGTAAGACCCAACCCCCACCCTTTTAACCAAAACTTTTTGGGGCCTCAGACATTGTATAAGTTCCTCTGCGTTAAAAGAAAAATCTCGGCGCAATCGCCAGTTCAAAAATCAAATCATCTCGGCCTACCCTCGTGTTATAAGCCTCATTCCTTTTCTTTAAACACCTTTGGGCCTCTTGAGAGAGTGTAAGACCCATCCCTTTGTACAGAAAACCTTTTTGGGCCTCAGTCACTTGTATAAGTCCCTGTACAAATTCAAAACAATGGTGCAATCACTGATAAAAACTTGGGCCTCTTCTCGGGCTGTAAGCCCCAACAATCTTTTCAAAACACTTTCTCCTTTGATTTTGAATTCAAATATATGTTGTTATCCAACTTTCTTTGTTGAACGACTAACAAAACAACATGGAAGCTCTACAACGGGTAAGTGTTTATCCGCTTTCAGTTACCGCTTTCATATGTACATAACTGTATTGTGGGGCAGTTTCACTGTAAGTCTTCTTTCACATCCTTTTATATACTTGTCACATATCCACTGTGTAGTACTAGTATAGTTATTTAGAGTTCCCCCGGCAACTACGTCTAGCACTTGGTAAAGCCCTGTTGGTCACTCTTAAATATAAACAAAACTAGATCCCCATAGGATTACCAGATACAGTCTTCCCTCCTCTTGGGGTTAAACAGTATGAAAACGTGAAAGGCAACATTCTTGGTGAACCCTTTCTCAGACTGTCACCCTTAGAAATTGTCAAAGAAACTCTAACTCCCCAGAGATGATCTTTTCTCCGTGAATGGCATCTCTTGAGTTTCTTCCAAATCCTTGAACTTTCCTGGCTTGATCTATTCTCGGTGAATAGCATGTCTTGAAATTCTCTTGGTTTGGGGACCCACAGGCTTCCTAAAAGTATCCCCGCCTCCTCTTGGGCGTTGTACAAGGACCCTTCGGCTTTTTAAAAGTTCTCATGCCTTCTCTTGGGCTTAATACAAGGACCCTGACGACCTCTTAAAGGTATAAGACAGAACTTAGTCATCCTTTGCTAGGGCAGTCTTTCCAATGTCAAAACACCAGCCATTTGTAGGGTTGATACTTATCCCTCAATGCCCGTGCCTCCTCTTGGGCATAGTACAAAAGATAAAACTCTAGGCTTGGAAAGTCTACACCTCTTGAGTCTCAAAGACATTCTCAAGTTCCTCTAAAAACCCAGTCTCTCTCACGAGAGTTCCCCGCACTTGGACCTTCCTGGGAATCTCAGTGACCTTCGGCAGTAAGACAACCTCCTCTTGAGCTTTGTACAAATGATCCTCCCCAGCGAAGCTAACCTTTTCAGACTCTCTTGGTGAGTCCAACCCTTTTAGCCTCCATCTTGGGCTTTGTACAAGACACACATAAAAACTCTCTTGTTGAGTATAAAAGACTCTCTCGTTGAGTCAAACCCTTTTTCTTTAGCCTCCGTCTTGGGCTTCGTACAAGACACATAAACACTCTCTTGTTGAGTATAAAAGGCTCTCTTGTTGAGTCAATTCCCTCTTAGCCTCAATCTTGGGCTTCGTATGAGACAACAAATCACTCTCTTGTTGAGTATAAAAGACTCTCTTGTTGAGTCAGTCACCCCTTTAGCCTCCGTCTTGGGCTTTGTACAAGACACATGAAAATCCTCTCTTGTTGAGTGAACCCTTTCAGCCTTGATCTTGGGCTTCGTATAAGACAGAAAGAATATTTTCCACGAAAAAGTCAAACTTCCCGCCTCCTCTTAGGCTTTGTATAAAGAAAACCCCAGTTGAGTCAATCAACCTTTTAGCATCAAATCATGCCTTGCTCACAGCATACAAACATCAACAACCCTCTTTAGAGATGACAAATTCTCTCTCAGCCAAAACCCTTTAGCTTCACATCTTGGGCTTTGAACAAGATACAAATCACCTTTAGCTTCTCGTCTTGGGCTTCGAACAAGACACCAAAACATCTCTTTCCTCCCATAGAATAGGAGGAACTACGATCGCTCTGATTTCCCTGTTTAGCTAAACGGGAATACGTAGGCATAAGATTGCAAAAATCTTAGCGAGCATAATAAATAAACACTCCCAGTCCCTTCATATATCAACCAAGGAAAATCCAGCCTAGTATCCTAACCAAAAACCCTCCTATACCGTAAAGACACTTTTGTTCTTAAAAGCATAACCCTAAGAAAAACCCACTTTTTGATAGCATCTATAACCTAACAGACCGCTGTTTAAACTCAGTATGCAAGCAGGGTTAATTGGAGACATCTATTTCCCTTCCTTAATCAGCTTAATAGGATAAAAAATGAATCGAACTGTAGTATCAAAGCGATAGTGATTCGAAACCACAAAAATCGCGCTACAGAAAAATGGCGACCACAGTGGGAGGCATTCTTTCTTGCCTCTCTTGGGATGAGATGTTAATTTCACAAAGTGTCACAGAAATGGTAACTCTACTAGGGAGCCAGTGTCTGTTAGGATCATAGGATTCAGAGGTCTAGGATGTTAGAACAAATATATATACTGCATTTCCTAATTGATATCCGTGTTTATTTTTCTGCTATTGGGAATGCGTCTGATACCGCATGTGGAAAGATTGAGCATACACCTAAGATAGGTGATGGCATTATACGGGTAATCTTGCGGGGAGTGAATCCCAGTTAAGAGTCCCCGTCGACCATCAAACTCAGTGGAGACTCCCTTTGCAGATACATTGCCTATACGACTTCGGTTGTTGAAAGTAGTGTGGTCGACTTGGTTATCTGAGAAGCTGAGGTTTTTAGTAGACTGAAACCATTTTATAGTGCGGAAGCTATTGGAAATAGTTGTCATGCAATACTACCCTCATTTGAGACTACTCTAAAGGATACATGAGCTCGTTTTGTGATCCGCTTGCTGTTGGTATCCTAAAGAGGGGTCAATGATTTTGAGGACATGTACAAAAATCACCAGTATAAAACCTTAGGGGATGGTTAGAGCCTTGACTTCATGACACCGAACCTTTGACCCCATGTTTTTTCTATGTTTTTGTTTGCTGCATTCATGCATTCATTTCATCTAAAAAACATTAAAACAAAGAAAAATTTCTCTTCTAGTCTCTCTTTTTCAAATTAAACTGAGACAATGATTGCAAATTTCAGATAAAGAGATTGCGCTAATGGATTTCGGTAGAAGGAAAACTCACAAGTATACCTTCAAGGTTCCAAAACTAGAGGATTTGAGAGGGTTGACAAGGATGATCACCAACCCTGAGGCTTTCAGAGCTAAGTACGGAGGTCTGCTATCTCTGTTAAGGGTCCATGTAATTGAAGGAATCCTGGCTACGCTGATCCATTTTTATGACCCGGTCTATCACTATTTCACGTTCCCAGATTATCAGCTAGCACCAACGCTGGAGGAATACTCTCACCTGACTGATTTACACATTACTGATCAAGCTCCCTTTTCTGGACTGGAAGAAATTCCAAAGGATCAAACTATTGCGAGAGCAATCTATTTGGACGAGTCATAAATCAGGACTCACATGACCACCAAGGGGGGAATCCTGGGTCTACCAGCCAAGTTCTTGATAAAGAAAGCTCTATACTTCGCTAGTATAGGGAACGAGACTGCTTTCATGAGCATCTTTGCCTTGCTCACTTACGGGTTATTTTTGTTTCCCAACATTGATAACTTCGTGGATATCAACGCCATTAAGGTTTTTCTGATTGGGAAACCGGTACCAACTTTGCTCGCAGATGCGTATCATTCTGTACACTTGAGGAATTTGTACAGCGGGGGAATTATCACATGCTGTGTACCCCTGTTATACAAATGGTTCACTTCCCATTTACCTAAGTCTGCTACATTTTGGGATCCTAAGAGTTCTTTACGTTGGTCGCAGAGAATCATGGCTCTTACCAACTCTGACATCGATTGGTACAATTGGATCTATGACGGGATAAGAATCATTGACCGTTGTGGAAACTTCCCTAATGTACCCCTTATAGGAACTAAGGGAGGAATCAACTATCATCCAGTGTTAGTTCATCGTCAATTTGGATACCCGGTGAGGCATGTCCCGCGAAATGCTCATCTGGAAGGTCTTTTCTTCAAGGAAGGAGAAAATGACAGGGCACTAAAGACGGAAATAGTGCATGTCTGGAAACACGTTCACTGGAAAGGACGAGAGTCTCTAGGAAAACCAGACTGTGTCTCGGTGGAACCTTATCTCCACTGGGTATAAATTAGAGCTCTCAAGCTGAGGATGCCTTACCCTCGTCAGGAAGTTCTTCCATTAAGGGACCCTGTCCTTTATTTTATGTCTGATACGGAAAAACTTCAGGTGACTCTCAACAAAGTTCAGCAGGAGAAGAGGTCTTGGAGGAACAAGTACCGTATTCTCAATGTAGAGTGCAAGAAAATACAACAATTATTGAAAGATAAGGATGCTCTGATTCAGATTTTAGAGCAACATGCTGTGGAAAATCAGGATGACCAAAGGAATTTGCTCGCTCCTTTCACTTGGCAAAGGAATGAAAACCTGGCGACGGCCCAAGAGCTTCGGTCAAAGAAAAGGAAAGTACTAGAACCCGCACCCGAGCTCGCTTCAGAGAGGACTCAGGACCCATAAGTTTAGATTTCCTTTTACAGCACTATGTAAATTACTGCATTTCCATTTCCGCAATCTTTGAATTCAATAAAACGGGGTCTCCCCCATTGTGTGATATTTGCAATCCAATTGTTGAATTTTATTTTGATTAAACAAAATTAATTGACATATAATTATTGCATTCATCATTCTCATGTAACGCATTCTTCTTACCTACGAATCTCACGTTTGCGTCTTGATTCTAGAGTCAAACTGTCTCATTCGTAAAATACTCGGGCCAATCGTCAAAAAAAGATAGATGATCTCGAGGAAGAAAACAGAGAGTTGAGGGAAGAGATTAACACTCTGAAAGAGGATCTGAGGAAGCTTCATAACGACATGCAAGCTCTAGCAGAAGCTCAAATACAACAACAAAGGACTGTGATCTCAGAGATCACATCAACGCCCATAGTGGAGAAGTATGATCCTAGGTACAAAATTCCGAAAGATCGTCCCTGGGGCATGCCTATTAACTATATCCCGGAAGGATATGTTCTGCCGATCACTGAGGATCAAGGAACCGCAGCAGGAGCTGCTGGGCTTGAAGGTTATCAACTTCGGGAAAGCGAAGATGCCAGGGGCATGACTAAGGTTACAAACTTTGGGAGGCACTGAGAGTCTCGGTCGTAATAACTATACCACCACCCGTGGTGCACACTGTCCCAGAAGGACAGATTCCACAGATACCTTCTATTGGAAACACAAGCGTGGATGACAGAATGAATGAGTTCCAGGAATAATTCCTAGAGATGCAGAAAGAACTGCAAGCCCTTCGCGGTCAGGATTTATTTGGAAAGGATGCCGCAGACCTTTGTTTGGTCCCTAATGTGAAAGTTCCACACAAGTTCCAGGTGTCCGATTTTGAAAAGTACAAGGGTAACTCTTGCCCTCAAAGCCACTTGGTGATGTACGCTCGGCGAATGTCAGCTCAGACAAAGAACCAGGAGCTACTAATTCACTACTTTCAGGATAGTTTAACCGGTGCCGCATTAAAATGGTACATGGGTTTAAACCGCGCTAAGATCGGCACTTTCAGAGATCTTGGCGCTACTTTCGTGCAACAATATAAATACAATTTGGACATGGCACCGGACAGAGATCAACTCAGATCAATGTCACAAAAGGACAAGGAAACCTTTAAGGAGTACGCTCAGAGATGGCGTGAAATTGCCGCTCAGATCTGTCCACCTCTGGAGGAAAAAGAGATGACAAAGATTTTCTTAAAAACCTTGAGCTCATTTTACTACGATAGAATGGTTGTAGTGCGCCCAACGACTTCACCGAAATGGTCGGTATGGGGGTACGTCTCGAGGAAGCAGTCCGAGAAGGACGTTTAGTTAAAGACGTTGGATCATCAAGTAGCACAAAACGATACGGTAGTGCTCTCCCTAAGAAAAAATAGCAGGATATTGGGAATATCTCTCTCGAAAAGAAAAGGCGACGATACTAACCAGTAGCAGCTGTAACTCCTGCTATCAACTCTGCGCCTGTACCTACGTATCAACCTCAGGTTGCATAGAGCCAACTGAATCAACAACAATTTCAGCAAAGGACACAACAACCTCTTCAGCAGGCTCGTCCTCCATATAACAACAACCGTACAACTTGACCTCCGGGGTTTGATCCTATACCAATGTTGTATGCAGAACTGTTTCCACTTTTACTGGTCAAGGGACATGTCCAGACCAAGGCTCCTCTCGCAATACCGGAGAATCCGCCTTTCTGGATCAAAACGGATCAGACTTGTCTTTACCATCAAGGAGGACCAGGGCATAACATAGAGAGATGTCTCAGTTTCAAATCCGATGTGCAAAAGCTTGTTAGGAGCGGGGTCTTATCCTTCAAGGATACAAATCCTAACGTTCTCACGAACCCGCTGCCTCAACATGAGAAAGCTACAGTCAATTTGATAGAGGGGGAGTCTAACAACATCTATCAAATTCATGATGTACTCTTATTAAGGGCCAATTTGGTCAAGATACAATATAGACAGAGCGGATACGGCCATGTGCCCCCTCATAATTATCACCAGTGTGATATCTTCTCTAAAGACAATCAAGGATGTGCTTTGGTGCAATCAGCCCTACAGGAACAGTTGGATCTCGGATGGATCCAGGAACATCGAGTTCGTGGAGTTAACATGACTTATACAAGTTCCAACATCATTCAGAACCACGACATCCGTGCAATGAATGTCAAATTGGTGGCAATGCACTCAAGGCAAAGCTAACATCATAATCTGCCCCAACATGATTACAATTCCTGTCTGACTTGCTCGGTAAACAAACAGGGATGCGCTTTTGTACAAGAGGCCCTCCAGCGTCAGATGGATCTTGGGTGGATCCAGGACTACCGTGATAGAAATCCATATCATATCAACATGATTCAGATATTCGATATTCGCTTGATGAATACCAGCTTGGTGGAGTTACACACCAAGCAAGTCCAACTCGGTTTTCTCACTTCACATAATTATCAGAACTATAAAGGATGTTGTGAGAGTAACCAAGGGTGCGCACTGGTTCAAAGAACTTTACAACACTTGTTAAACCACTGGTGGCTTCCGATATATATGGATGAAGACATGAAACAAATTAGTGTGACAAATGGGAACCCTACTAGGCATCAAAGTCAGGATGTTCGATCTATGGAAATAGACCTAGTGAGGTTATGCTGCATTTAAAGCGGATGTGGCCAGGTGCCACCACATAACTACGAGCGCTGTAGAGTCTGCTCGAAAAATAATCAAGGATACTACCTCGTACGAGCAGCCCTTCAGAGTCAGTTGGACCGCAAAGAGATTCAACTGTGTCCAAGTTCTGGATCAATCAACTGGACGCCAGACTATTTCGCTGATCAGATTAAGGATGTTGTCGTAATCTCTAATCAAGAAGGGACCAAGGATGTATGTACCATCATCCCTCTACTTGACGAATCAAAGGTTCTTAACCAGGAATTGGTTGAAGTTACTTACGACAGTCAGAGAAATCAGAAGGCTCCTGTAGTTATCTATCTGCCGGGACCAGTGCCGTATGAATCAACTAAGGCGATCCCTTACAAATACGGTGCAACAATAATTGAGAATGGAAAGGAAATTCCATTACCCTCCGTCGTGAATATTGCAGACATCAGTCGAGTAACACGGAGCGGTCGATTATTCAACCGAGGAGTTGGAGAACTTACCAAAGAAAAGGAACTTCAGACGAAAGCTCCCAATCCGCCAGTCGGTCAGTCCAGTGATCCCGACCTTTCAAACAACAACGATGAGATGCTGAAGCTCATCCAAAGGAGTGAATACAACATTGTTGATCAGCTGTTACAAAATCCTTCAAAGATCTCTGTGCTATCACTTTTACTCAGCTCCGAAGCCCACAGAGAGGCTCTACAGAAAGTGTTAGAGCAGGCCTTTGTGAAACAGGATGTGTCAATACGACAGTTCAATGGTATCATCTCTAACATCACTTTCTGCAACAACTTAGGGTTCAGCGATGAGGATTTGCCAGAGGAGGGTAAAAGTCACAACATGGTGCTCAATATCACAGTCAACTGCCAGGACGATGCTTTAGCCAACGTACTGGTAGATACCGGATCGGTCATCAACGTTATGCCAAAGTCCACTCTAATGCGACTATCATTCAAAGGATCTCCGATAAGAGGCAGTGAGGTTGTCGTCAAAGCATTTGACGGGTCCAGAAAAACAGTTATCGGCAAAGTCGACCTTCCCATAACTATCGGTCCTCACACTTTCCTAGTTACTTTCCAGGTCATGGACATCCGGGCAACATACAGTTGCTTATTAGGAAGACCTTGGATACACCAGACTGGGGCAGTCACTTCGACACTTCACCAGAAGCCAAAGTTTGTCAAAAACAACCAACTCGTCACAATCTGCGGAGAACAGGCCTTAATCATGAGTAACTTATCGTCATCCACCTGCGTGGAACCGGAGGAGATGATCGGAACCCAGTTCCAAACACTTTCGGTAAGCAATGATAATCAGGCAGAAAGAGGAACCCCTATTTCCTCATACAAAGATGCTCTTGAGGCAATTGAAAGTAACAATATGAAAGAGTGGGGACAACTTGTCACTCCTACTGATAACAAAGCAAAGAAAGGTCCTGGTTTTTTCTCAACCTGTACCCAAACTGCTGCTAACAATGAAAGTTTTCATCCCATTCAGGACTTCTTTCGCTGTGGAGGTTTCCTTCACCCAGTGTCTCAAGTAGTACATACCATCAATGAAGGTGATTCCTCCGATACGGAGGAAGAATGGAAGTCCTATCTTAACAAAGACGGTTATATGTCTCAGGAAGAAGTGCCTACGCCATTTTGCTATCCCGCACAGAGTCCGAGATTTATACCAAGGTCATATGTCGAAATGATATACAGAGAGTGTGATCCAGAAAGATGTCGTGCTCCACCAAACTCATTAGAGGAAGACACTCTGATGAAAGACAACTTTGACCATGACTATTATGGCCCGATGGATGGCCTACCAATTTGGCAGCCGTACCTAGGAGACTCGGGGCAATAAAACCAGTCGAACAATGAAAATCAGCTGAGCATCATTGAAAGGAATACCTGCGTCCCCACCATATCAGGGGATCAACACTTAGGGTATTAAGAAAATACCCCATACGACGATGAATTTGCAACGTTCGCAGGATTAGAGTTCATCAACTATGCTTTTCCCGAGGTCAACGTCATTGAAAGGGATGACTCCTCCAGTTCCAAAGAGGTGTGGGACACCCTGGGACAACCAAGTGGTAAATACGACTTTATTGTCAAATACACCGCTCCTGAAAGCTCTTGTATCAGGCTCGAAGACATCCAGCCAACTGGATGGGGAGATCTGCCTGAGAGCACAAAAGCCATGCAAAATACAGCTGAAGAATCCTCCTACGACAACTCCTTCTGGGAGACCGATTCCAATGATCCAGCTCCGCCAGAAATCAGCATCATTTCTGAGGACAAGCCAAGAAAAAAGGTACCAGACTTTATGATTCACCGAGGAGTTCACCGCCAATGGGTTGCTGTCGATGTTCCGAAGATTGTTCATAAGTCAAAGTAATTGTCGTCTTTAAGCCTTTCACCCTGCCCAGGTGAAACAGATGTTTTGATAGGGCTCATTGTCTGTAAATATACCTCTTCGCTTCGCCCACAGTGACAAAGTTTTGTTTTATAGGGCTGTAGTTTCAAGTTTTGACAGATCATAAATAAAGTAATGTCGTTCTGTAATTTCTGCATCTATTGCTGTTTTCTCTTTTTATTTTTTCAGAAAATGG
Organism: Lathyrus tuberosus; assembly: GCA_022829125.1. NCBI lineage: Eukaryota > Viridiplantae > Streptophyta > Magnoliopsida > Fabales > Fabaceae > Lathyrus > Lathyrus tuberosus. The sequence goes on from JALAZF010000048.1 coordinate 14,132,880, forward strand.
TAATCCTAAAAACGATTCAAATAATAAAAACAAGCAGTTTTAAAAAAAAATACACTTCACACGCTCTTGCATTCTCTCTATCTCTTCTAAACACAAATCATCACGTCGTGTAGATTGCTTGTTTTAAACCCCATCGAAACATATGATCCGATGCCTTCTCCCAACTTTGAAGTCCCGGTATTCGAGGCTGAAGAAGAAGATGACGAGGAAATTCCATAAGAGATCTCCTGACTACTCAGACAAGAGGAAAGGTTTATCGAACCTTACAAAGAATCATTGCAAACAGTCAACTTAGGTTCAAAAGAGGAAAGAAAAGAAGTCAAGATTGGAGCACTGCTCAGTCCAAATGTCAAAGAGGATTTGATAAGGCTTCTCAAAGAGTTTCCCGATGTATTCGCTTAGTCCTATCAGGATATGCCAGGGTTGGATACCAGCATCGTGGAGCATCATCTACCGCTAAGATCAGAATGTCCACCAGTAAAACAAAGGTTGAGGAGGACTCACCCGGATATGGCTATCAAAATCAAAGAGGAAGTACAGAAATAGATTGATGCAGGCTTCCTCGCCACATCAGAATATCCTCAATGGTTAGCCAACATAGTGCCAGTTCCGAAAAAAGACGGAAAGGTCAGAATGTGTGTAAACTACAGGGATCTAAACAAGGCTAGTCCAAAGGATGACTTTCCCTTACCACACATTGATATGCTGGTAGACAATACCGCAAAGTTCAGTGTATTCTCCTTCATGGATGGATTCTCGGGCTATAATCATATAAAAATGGCGCCGAAAGACATGGAGAAAACTTCCTTTATCACCCCATGGGGGACTTTTTGTTACAAGGTAATGTCATTCGGTTTGAAGAACACTGTGGCAACCTATCAAAGGGCCATGACTACTCTGTTTCATGACATGATACATAAAGAAATCGAGGTATATGTCGATGACATGATTGCCAAATCTAGAATAGAGGAGGAGCATGTGTCCCACCTGTCAAAATTATTCGAGTGTCTGAGAAAATACAAACTCCGCTTGAATCCCAACAAGTGCACCTTTTGAGTCCGTTCAGGGAAACTGCTAGGGTTCATCGTCAGCGAAAAAAGGAATTGAGGTTGATCCGGACAAGGTCAAGGCCATTCAAGAGATGCCTTCTCCAAAGACTGAAAAACACGTCAGAGGATTCTTGGGACGTTTGAACTACATTTCCAGATTCATATTCCTCATGACCGCGACATGCGAGTCGATCTTCAAATTACTCAAAAAGAATCAGGATTGCGTTTGGACAGATGACTGCCAAACTGCCTTCGACAGTATCAAGGAATACCTATTGAACCCACCGATTCTATCACCGCCAGTGGAGGGAAGACCACTGATCATTTACTTAACAATCTTGGAAGACTCAATGGGTTGTGTACTTGGCCAAGAAGACGAAACAAAAAGGAAAGAGTCTGCCATTTACTATTTGAGCAAGAAATTCACCGACTGCGAGACTCGATACACTATGCTCGAGAAAACTTGCTGTGCTCTGGCTTGGGCAGCCAAACGTCTTCGCCAGTATATGATTTGTTACACTACTTGGTTAATCTCTGAAATAGATCCTATCAAGTACGTCTTTGAAAAGCCTGCTCTCACGGGAAGGATTGCCTGTTGGCAGATGTTGTTATCAGAATACGACATTGAATACCACACTCAGAAAGCCGTTAAGAGGAGTATTTTAGCCGATTATTTGGCTCATCAACCGATTGACGATCAGGAATCAATCGGGTTTGACTTCCCAGACGAAGATGTCATGTACTTAAAGATGAAAGATTGTGATGAACCGCTACCCAGTGAAGGGCCAGAACCAGGTTCCCAATGGGGACTAATCTTTGACGGAGCTGTCAATCATTACGGAAATGGAATTGGGGCAATCATCATAACACCTCAGGGTACCTACATTCCTTTCACCGCTAGACTTATGTTCAAGTGCACAAACAACGAGGCCGAATACGATGCTTGTATCATAGGTCTCGAAGAAGCGATCGACTTAAGGATCAAGAACTTGGATATATATGGCGACTCAGCTCTGGTTGTCAATCAAATCAAAGGAGATTGGAACACATACCAATCAAGACTGATTCCTTACAAAGATTACGCGAGAAGGTTGTTACCATTCTTCAACATAATCGAGTTTCATCACATCCCTCGTGAAGAGAACCACATGGCTGATGCATTAGCCACCCTCTCTTCCATGATTAGTGTAGGTCAATGGAACGACTTACCTAAGATTGACATAATGCGCCTTAAACGGCCCGCTTACATCTTCACGATCGAAGCAGTCATAGACGACAAACCTTGGTACCACGATATCAAATGCTTCCTTTAGAAACAAGAGTATCCACCTGGGGCATTCAGGAAGGACAGAAAGACCCTCAGAAGGTTGGCATGCAGCTTCTTTCTGAGCGGCGATACACTCTATAAGAGAAACTTTGACATGGTCTTGCTCCGATGCATAGACAGACCAGAAGTCGACATGCTGATAAAAGAAATTCATGAAGGATCCTTTGGCAGTCATGCCAATGGGCACACAATGGAGAGAAAAATTCTAAGAGCAGGGTACTACTGGTTGACCATGGAATCTGACTGCTACAAGTACATGAGGAAGTGTCACAAGTGTCAGATATACTCAGACAAAATCCATGTACCGCCAACGCATCTCAAAGTTCTTTCTTCCCCGTGGCCTTTTTCCATATGGGGAATTGACATGATCGAACCTAAGGCTTCAAACGGACATCGGTTCATCCTGTTGGCCATTGATTACTTCACCAAGTTGGTCGAAGTAGCGTCATACGCCAATGTAACCTGACAAGTGGTGGTCCGATTTATCAAAAACAATATCATTTGCCATTATGGTGTTCCAAGCCAGATCATTACCGACAATGGATCTAACTTGAACAACAGAATGATGAAAGAGTTGTGCGTTGAGTTCAAGATCGAACACCATAACTCATCTCCCTACCGACCCAAGATGAATGGAGCAGTAGAAGCGGCAAACAAGAACATCAAGAAGATCATTCAAAAGATGGTTGTAACCTACAAAGACTGGCACGAGATGCTACCCTTTGCTCTTCAGGGTTATCGCACATCTGTACGCACTTCAACAGGGGCAACCCCTTTCTCTCTAGTATATGGCATGAAGGCAGTACTCCCCATAGAAGTAGAGATCCCATCAATCCAGGTATTGATGGAAGCCAAGTTAACAGAAGCTGAATGGTGTCAAAGCAGACACGACGAGCTAAATCTGATCGAAGAGAAGCGAATAACGGCACTATGCCATGGTCAGTTGTATCAACAGAGAATGAAGAGGGCATTTGAAAAAAAGGTCCGACCTCGTGTCTTCCGAAAAGGAGACCTTGTGCTCAAGAAGATACAATCATTTCTCACTGTTTCTCGGGGCAAATGGACTCTGAATTATGATGGCCCTTATGTGGTCAAGAAAGCCTTCTCAGGCGGTGCCTTGAGACTCGCAACCATGAATGAAGAAGAATTTTCCTACCCCACAAATGTTGACGTAGTCAAGAAATACTTCGCCTAAACTAAAAAAAAAGAAGAATAAAAAATGTCTTGGTGAATTGAAAACCCGAAAGGTAGGTCCAGGCAAAAATTAGAGACACAATAAAAAATCATCCCGATGGATTGGACATCTCAAAGTACAATCCATACAAAAGTTAGGGATAATGGCAAGTAACTATGGTCAACAGGGGCAAATCTCCCAGCAGCAGTCGTGCCGTTCGACAGCAATCTCGATCAAGGTCATCTTCGACGGAAGCTCAGGATGCCCCGAATTCAAAGTTGGTAGAAGGATAGTGGTTGTTATGTTTCAATGTGGCCCTTTTCCCATAAAATTACCATTTTCTAACTTTGTAAATACTCAATGGAATCACGCGCTTGGCTGATTTCCATCCTATCAATAAAATTTGAGCCCTTGTGCTTTTGTTTACAATTCTTATTTGTTTTAGCTTTACAGAATGGCGTTTTAATGTGATTAACGATTCTTGAAATAAAACAAAAAATGAATTTACTTGTCAAACTTTTTCTACTTTTAAAATAAAGATGGCAATTTCCTTTGATTGTTGAACATCGAAAGAACATCGGTCGCTTCTCCCGAGGTAATCGAACCTCAAAGTGCAGAATCAAAGTACTCCTTCTAAACCAGTACGTCTGAACGAAGGATCAACTGTGTGAGAGACCATGTTTCGTCTGACACCCCCGGCCGAGTTCTTACCTCCTAAGCCTGACCAACGGTTTTCCCCATGTGGACTATCTCTCCTAAGCAAGGCGAAATTGCTATCGTGAACCAGTGATACTTTTCATCCCCCATTGTGGTCGAGTATCCAGTCATGTTCATCTATCAGTCTGTGTGTCGCATCAGTTTTGTCGGCATAAGCATACATACATTATGCATTATTTATTTACATTCATATTCATATTGCATCGCTGTCACTCTAGTCGGTCTTATCCCCTAGTGATAAAAGTCCTCTCAATCGAGTTGTCAGTTCTGTCCTTGTCAGGAAACGTTGCGTCCAAACAGTCCCTCTTCCAGTTTATTTCTGGATTGTAGCTGGCTTTCGACCACTTTGATAACTTGAACCTCTGAAAAGGAAAGAAAACATTAAATAAACCTCACTCTTCGCCATTGAAGATGATGTCTTCGCTTTCCCGGATTAAGGAAAATCCCCAGAGGAAGCCTCTTAACCGAAGACTCTCAGCAGCACATTGGTTCTTCTCTCCAGAAAGTCAATGTTAACAAAGTCATCGGCACCTCAAAATTGGGGTACATCATATGGAGTTTCTCTGAGAAGACCTCGAGAAAAGTATGATGTGATATCCCCAAGCGGAAGCAGTCTCTCTAGAGACTCGTTTTCCCCAGTAGAGTCGACAAATGGCTTCTCCAAACAGAGAAGTTTGTGTACCTCTACAGCTCAGACAGATGGGTCCCCAGCAAGTTTGACATCGAAACTTTTTCCATCAAATGGCATCTCCCCAGGAAAATTCGGCGAGAAGTTTGAGGAAAACCGCTACGAATAGCATCCCTTGTCAAGAAAGCTTATTGACAAAAGAAACTGAGACCAGTTTCTTGGTAGAAGACCAGGATCGAGGGGAAGTTTAAATCAGAAACTAAGACCAGTTCCTTGATAGGAAACCAGGATCGAGGGGAGGCTTATTTCAGAAACTGAGACCAGTTCCTTGGTAGAAGACTGGGATCGAGGGGAGGTTTATTTCAGAAACTAAGACCAGTTCCTTGGTAGGAAACCAAGATCGAGGGGAAGTTTATTTCAGAAACTGAGACCAGTTCCTTGGTAGGAAACCAGGATCGAGGGGAGGTTTATTTCAGAAACTAAGACCAGTTCCTTGGTAGGAAACCAGGATCGAGGGGAAGTTTATTTCAGCAACTGAGACCAGTTCCTTGGTAGGAAACCAGGATCGAAGGGAAGTTTATTTTAAAAGAAAATTGAGACCAGTTCCTTGGCTGAAGACCAGGATCGAGGGGAAGTTTTACCTTCTCTAAGTATCATTGCTTAGCAAAAGAAGATGGATGAGTAAACTGCCATGCATAACCACCATAAAAATTTCGGGTATTCCGATATTTAATCCTCTTGCACCCCGAATGCCCGAATACCTTCGCCATTCACACCTTCGAGTCCAAGAAGATTAAATAGGGGTATCTGTCATACCCCAAATTTTGACCACTAAGATTACCATCATTGTGCAAATCATCATCATAATATGGATGAACCATTATACTTCATTAGTCTCCCCAAAGATGGGTGAGCATTCACTACAATCAAACTTAGGGTTTCAAGCCCTCTCAGAGCTCTTAGACAAAAGATCAATCAATGAATGACATGATCTTCAACTTGTCTAAACCTCTCAAACATCCACAATGGATCAAGAGGACTCCCACCTCAAGGATTAAGCACAAGGTTGTAACAGTCCAAGTGGATTAAGCCTCAAGATCGCCAGTGTCACCAAATTAGGGTTTTGGTCGACCAGGGCCTCCAGATGGAAATTTTCCTCTGGGCATGAGCCAATGCTTCAAAGCACAACCTAATATGCTCCAAGGGACATCATAAACCCAATCATCAAGTCAATTTAACCTCAGGGGATGCATTCACCAAAAATCAGGAATTAGGGTTTCTTGACCTAATTTACCCCTAAGTTGACTTTTGGGGACAAAACATAAGGCAAGACCTCAAGACATGATTTGAGGGTCTCTAATAAACCACATTGATCCATTTGCAATAATGGATTAATCCAAGAAGCTTGATTCACAAGCTTCAAATTCATCAGAACCACAATTAGGGTTTCGTGGGAAAAGTCAACTGTGCCTTTGACTTTTGACCCAGGCACGCTCCCAAATCTTGGGACATGATTCAATACACCCTATAACACCTATGAAATCAATCCATCAAGTTTGATTTAGGTCAAGGACTTGATTTCATAGAGGATCGCACAATTTGGAGTTCATATGACAAAAAGTCAACTGTGCACAAAAGTCAACTTTGACTTTTTGAGATTTTTCACAATTATGGTTCTTTGACCCTAAAATGATGTTAATGTGTGATTGGGACCATCATTCATCAAGAAAAATCAAGAAAAGTGGGATAACTTGTAAAATGGGTAACCATAAAAACTTAGAAATTTTCTAAGTTATGGAACAAAGTGGCTAGGGTACCAACTTTGGAGGATCATATCTCCCAAACCACAAGGCCATTTTTCCCCATTCAAAGTTTGATTTGTAGCTCTCATGGCCCTCTACAAAAGCTTCAACTACACCTCATTCCAATTCATCATGGATTTTGAGTTAGGGTTAGGTCAAAATGGCTGAAAACATGAAATGTCACTTTTTCCAACATTTAGTGTAATTTTCACTAAGTCAGAATCTGTTTCACTTTTTCCAAAATGTAAGGGCATTTTTCACTTGGATCCAAAACGTGTCAAAACAAACTATGACCACACATATGTTGTATCATATGAAGGTTTTCCAAAATGACCAAGAACTTCACCTAACTCAATCTGAGCAAGAAGTTATGCCAGTGGCAATATGCCTTGCTGCAACTGTCATAACAAGGCAGATTTGGGGATTTTGCTCGATTTGCTCAAAATTTGCAAAGGGCAAGCAAGTCTATCCATCTGAACACCTCAGTGAGGGACCAAGGAGGGACAAACACTGATCCATAAGCCTCCCAAGTCTTTGGAACCAAAAGTAGCATGCCAAACCTAGAAATGCCTAAAAGAGGGACAAGACTCCAATTTTGTTTTGGAGCATTCAATGGATGCACCAAGGTGGCATGGACTGAGCCTCTTCTAACTGAATTCAGTCAAGACTTATCCAACAACTAGGGAACCACAGCTCTGTGCTCTAACCTCTAGTCAATGGCTAGAGGAGACTTAGATTCTTATTGATCAATATTTGCCAAACTTCTGCAGCAGTTGCCATTCACTATTGCAGCCAAAAAAAACTTGACACACTATAAATAAAGCTCATTTGTGGTCACTTTGAGTACACCAAAGCCATCAAACCGATGTTTTCCTCAAAATCACTTTCTCTAGGCAAAAATACCTTTTTTAGCAAGGTAACTCTGAGTTTTTGAGTTAGAGAGCATTTTCATCACAACTCATGATCCAAACACATCCAATATGTCATATCTAAGCTGTCTAAACTCTCACAAGTGACCTGTAACACCAAAATCTCAAAGTCCCCTCTCAAAACCTCAAAATAGGACTTTTGTGCATTTTTCAAGCCATGACCTATTTCAAAACCATGTCCTATTTCAAAACATGACCTATTTCAAAACCACTATCGAGTTTTGAGGAGGATTTGTTTTCAGGAAAAACCACCACCACCATTGGATTCCTTAGGAAATTCTAGGCCAGATGCATATAAGTTTTGTCTCCATCCATGGAGAAATGAGAAAGTTATGGCCTTCACGTTTCTAGCCAAAATCTTGCCTTGCCTTGCCTTGGGCCAGGCCAAAAATAAGGCAAACCTTGTATATTTGTGGTTGTATTTCAATACACAAATGTATCACCACCCCAGTGGTAAGGCGCACATGCTGCACACAAGAGGTCTGGGGTTCGAATCCCCCTCGCCCCAGACCCCCTTTTTAATGCTTTTTCCACTTTTTTTATTATTTTTCATATTATTTTTAATGATTTGAAAAATTAATAACTCCCTCAATTTTAATTATTTTTTATTGGTTCTTTTTGCAAAAAATCACAAAAATGTTGAAACATTTTATTCCATAAAAAAATCAAGTTTATATTATTTATTTAATATAGTTAGTATTTTTGTTAATAAATTCACTTTTAATTATTTTTTAAACATTTTAAAGTTGAATTCTCATGTTGAAAATCAAAACCAAATGAATTTTAATTCATCTTGTGATTAAAACATCATTTTTCAAACCTCAACCAAAAATCACAAGTTGTTTATTCAAACTTATTTGGTATTTTATCATTTTTTATTGATTTTCCTTGAGAATTTACTTTTAAAATGATGAAATTAGGGTTTCCTTGATTTTCACCCAAACAAAACTTTTAAATAATATTTGGTCCTCTAGTAGAGTGTAAGACCCAACCCTTTTTGAAAACCAAAATGATTTGGGCCTCAGTGTATTGTATAAGCCCCGATACCATCAAAAAGTTCGGCGCGATCGTCGCCTTTTTAACAAAAACCCATGGGCCTCTCTTTGAGTTGTAAGCCCCATCTCTTGTACAAAAATAACCTCTTTGAGCCTCTAATAGAGTGTAAGACCCAACCCCCCCCCCCCCCTTTTAACCAAAACTTTTTGGGGCCTCAGACATTGTATAAGTCCCTCCGCGTTAAAAGAAAAATCTCGGCGCAATCGCCAGTTCAAAAATCAAATCATCCGGGCCTACCCTCGTGTTATAAGCCTCATTCCTTTTCTTTAAACACCTTTGGGCCTCTTGAGAGAGTGTAAGACCCATCCCTTTGTACAAAAAGCCTTTTTGGGCCTCAGTCACTTGTATAAGTCCCTTTACAAATTCAAAACAACGGTGCAATCACTGATAAAAACTTGGGCCTCTCCTCGAGATGTAAGCCCCAACAATCTTTTCAAAACACTTTCTCCTTTGATTTTGAATTCAAATATATGTTGTTATCCAACTTTCTTTGTTGAACGACTAACAAAACAGCATGGAAGCTCTACAACGGGTAAGTGTTTATCCGCTTTCGGTTACCGCTTTCATATGTACATAACTGTATTGTGGGGCTGTTTCACTGTAAGTCTTCTTTCACATCCTTTTATATACTTGTCACATATCCACTGTGTAGTACTAGTATAGTTATTTAGAGTTCCCCCGACAACTACTCTAGCACTAGGTAAAGCCCCGTTGGTCACTCTTAAATATAAAAAAAAAACTAGATCCCCATAGGATTACCAGATACAGTCTTCCCTCCTCTTGGGGTTAAACAATATGGAAACGTGAAAGGCAGCATTCTCGGTGAACCCTTTCTCAGACTGTCACCCTTAGAAATTGTCAAAGAAACTCTAACTCCCCAGAGATGATATTTTCTCAGTGAATGGAATCTCTTGAGTTTCTTCCAAATCCTTGAACTTTCCTAGCTTGATCTATTCTTGGTGAATAACATGTCTTGAACTTCTCTTGGTTTAGGGACCCACGGGCTTCCTAAAAGCATCCCCGCCTCCTCTTAGGCGTTGTACAAGGACCCTTCGGCTTTTTAAAAGTTCTCATGCCTTCTCTTGGGATTAATACAAGGACCCTGACGACCTCTTAAAGGTATAAGACAGAACTTAGTCATCCTTTGCTAGGGCAGTCTTTCCAATGTCAAAACACCAGCCATTTTGTAGGGTTGATACTCATCCCTCAATGCCCGTGCCTCCTCTTGGGCATAGTACAAAAGATAAAACTCTAGGCTTAGACAGTCTACACCTCTTGAGTCTCAAAGACATTCTCAAGTTCCTCTAAAAACCCAGTCTCTCTCACGAGAGTTCCCCGTACTTGGACCTGCCTGGGAATCTCAGTGACCTTTGGCAGTAGGACAGCCTCCTCTTGGGCTTTGTACAAATGATCCTCCCCAGCGAAGCTAACCTTTTAAGACTCTCTTGGTGAGTCCAACCCCTTTAGCCTCCGTAGTGGGCTTCGTACAAGACACGCATAAAAACTCTCTTGTTGAGTATAAAAGACTTTCTTGTTGAGTCAAACCCTTTTTCTTTAGCCTCCGTCTTGGGCTTCGTACAAGACACATAAACACTCTCTTATTGAGTATAAAAGGCTCTCTTATTGAGTCAATCCCCTCTTAGCCTCAATCTCGGGCTTCGTACGAGACATAAAATCACTCTATTGTTGAGTATAAAAGACTCTCTTGTTGAGTCAGTCACCCCTTTAGCCTCCGTCTTGGGCTTTGTACAAGACACATGAAAATCCTCTCTTGTTAAGTGAACCCTTTCATCCTCGAGCTTGGGCTTCGTACAAGACAGAAAGAATATTTTCCCCAAAAAATTCAAACTTCCCGCCTCCTCTTAGGCTTTGTATAAAGAAAACCCCAGTTGAGTCAATAAACCTTTTAGCATCAAATCATGCCTTGCTCATAGCATACAAACATCAACAACTCCTCTTTAGAGATGACAAATTCTCTCTCAGCCAAAACCCTTTAGCTTCACATCTTGGGCTTTGAACAAGATATAAATCACCTTTAGCTTCTTGTCTTGGGCTTCGAACAAGACACCGAAACATCTTTTTCCTCCCATAGAATAGGAGGAACTACGATCGCTCTGATTTCCTTGTTTAGCTAAACGTGAATACATAGGCATAAGATTGCAAAAATCTTAGCGAGCATAATAAATAAACACTCCCAGTCCCTTCATATATCAACCAAGGAAAATCCAGCCTAGTATCCTAACCAAAAAGCCTCCTATACAGTAAAGACACTTTTGTTCTTAAAAGCATAACCCTAAGAAAAACCCCCTTTTTGATAGCATCTATAACCTAACAAACCACTGTTTAAACTCAGTATGCAAGCAGGGTTAATTGGAGACATTTATTTCCCTTCCTTGATCAGCTCAATAGGATAAAAAATAAATCGAACTGTAATATCAAAGCGATAGTGATTCGAAACCACAAAAATTGCGCTACAGGAGACATATCATCTGTTTATCATAGTTATTTGGGTAACTGGTTATAAAGGAGTAATTACTTTAACTGGAATGCATGGAGTCCAGCAATGCCATAATTTCCTTTATAGGGGATTTATCCTGAAGGACAAAACTTTAACTCAGTGTAGACTAATGTCATTTTTCTTCAGGGGATTTTCATACTAAGATAAGGACATTGGCTTGGATGTAAATAATCCAGAGTCTTGCCACTTACAGCAATTAGATGGGGGTTTTTACCAGGATAGGGGATGAACTATAGCTTGGATTTTTGAATCAACAAGTGTGCCACTTACAACAGTTATCTGGGATTAGGGTTTGTTTTGATTGTCTATTTTGATGTGTGATATATAGAGTAATGTCTTCCTGCAGAGAGATTTTGATTTCCTCTGAGGGGATGTTGATTTTTGTGTGCCTTGATCAAAGCCCAAGGTTGAAGCTAAGAGATTGATTGGTTCCACTGGGGAGATCATTATACAAAGCCTAAAAGGAGGCTGTAAAAGGTAGACTCAACAAGAGAGTGTTTATATGTGTCTTGTACAAAGCCCAAGATCGAGGCTGAAAGAGAAGTGACTCTTTTGGGGAAAGGTTTTATCTGTCTTGTATAAAGCCCAATATTGAGGCTAAAGGTGTTTTGACTCTGTTTTGAGAGTTTTTATATTTGTCTTGTATAAAGCCCAAGATTGAGGCTAAAGATTATGACTCCACTGTGGAGGACACTTATGGGTGTCTTGTACAAAGCCCAAGATTGAGGCGAAGATTTAACTGACTCAGTTGGAGGATATGTATTTGGGGGTGTCTTGTACAAAGCCCAATGAAAGCACCTATTGTTTGACTAAATTTTGCTAAAACATTCTGGTGATAAACTTTAAGAATCTGTAGAAGAAAAAGATGTCGAAGGAAATGTCTCGACATCCTGTCTAACTTGGTAAGTTAGCAGGTTTTAATCTGTTGCAAGAATTAAGGAGCGGATCAAGGAATCACAGGAGAAAAGATTGAAATCCCAAGACAGCTGAAGACTATATAAGGAGACTTAGACCTAGGGTTTACATGAACTGTACGTTTGTATCACTTGTAACTTTGTAACCTAAAGACTTTGTAAAATAAGGGTTTAGGGTTTGAGAGTCGTTGGCTCTCTTAGAAGTTGTAAGTCTCCACTCTGTATTATGGGATGCAGGGTGGAAGGCATAGGTACAGGGATACAACCAGAAACCTGTAGGTAATGGTTATTGTATTGTTCTTGGACGAAGCTTTAAAGCAAGTCCAAGATAACTTGGAGGTCAAGAAACCGCGACAGTTCTGCATTGGCAGAAGACAGAGATATCACAAGTTGTGATTAGGATGTGAGTGAGGTATCTCATATCAGGGTTCTAAACGTTTGAGTTTAACCTTGGTAAAGATGTTCATTGGGTAGATGTTAGGTATAAAGTTGTAAAAGGGGGAGTTTAGCTTTGTAACAGTTCTACAGATAGTGAAGTCTTTATCCTGGATTGGTATCCCCCAGATGTGGGTGAATTGCACCGAACTGGTTTAATAATTACTGTCTTATTTAACATTCTGCAAGTTACAGTTTTGTTATTGTTTTTAACTGACATGTTGGATCAGATGTTGTGACATCTGTGATTGAGCAGTTCTGATATTCAAGGTATCAGTCTGCTGTTGCACCTATGAGTTTAAAAGATTACGTAGCACAATGTCTTGACATGTGTTAGGACATCTGTTGTATGCATAGGCCAGAACTTCAACTGGTATCAGAGCAGGCCTCATGTCTGGTTCTGGATGAGATCTTTGGGAGATACTTTCTGGCGTTTAAACGAGGAGGAGTTTTGAAGATCAGATCAATCAACTCAGACATACTCAAGGATATAAATGGATGAGATGGATGTTCTGGATCGAAGAGAGCAACTCGGAGGTTGTTCATGTTGCTGAGGAGATTCTTCAACATCTATAGGAGAAGTGGCTAGTTCTCTTGTTGGTGTGTCTTATAAGATGTTGTGGCATCTTATTAGGGCAAGCAGGATCTGTTCCTTGGTGGTTTCGCTGCATGTGTTTTTGATGGAAGAGCTTTAGAATTATGGGATTCTGGAGTTGTTACTGAAGACAGTTGGTGGAAGGTCTCAATCGTCGGCCTCTATATTTGAAGATATCTGCATTCTTTTATTCCAAAGTTGGGAGCGATGGAGTGAAGGGAGTTATGGTTAGATATCTGGTATGGTAACTTGGTACTTGGAAGCTTGGTTTCTTGGTGCAGTTGAAGTCATTTAAAGAGGAGAGAAGTTGAGTTAAGTTTATCAGGTTCTTGCTCTAGGAGTTTGATAAATTATTGGTCGGCTAGGTTGTCAAAGATACTTGAGAATTCTCTTAAGTCCACTCATAAAGGCATCTATGTCGTGTATCTGGAGTCTTCTAGTTACTCTTCTGACTAGAAGGTGTTTCCTTGAAACACAATCTGAAGAAAGTGAAGGTGATTTATTTTCACCATCCAAAAACAGCAAGGAAGGATTCATCTCTCTTGACCCTAAGAGTGGATCCAATCTGATTGAAGAATTGTTGAGGTAAATAATATTTGTTCAGAGAAAGTCTTAGTTACTTGAGTCAAGGGTGGCAGCCTTGGTATCTCAACTTTGTCCTTGAAGAAGATACTTGCAAAAAGATTGAATACTTTATAAGTGTTCATGACATGATCTAGTGGAGCTCAGCTACAGCAGTGAAGAAGGGTTATTGGACAAGGATTTAAGATCAATTGCTATTTGTGGAATCCACAAGTATTTAATTGATTATCCTTGAAAGTCAAGATTGCTGATGTTCAACAAGATGTTGGAATATCTCATCATTAGAGTTTGTGCAGGATCATGGGAGGGGTACTACATACACTTTAGCATTTGTTTTAGTCTTAGGTGGTGACCTAAGAAGTGGCTTCAGTCGGGTGTGACAGAAGCATGTGTTCTCTGGAGAGTTTCTTGGCAAGAAACTAGTCTGGACTTTGATGCTGTTGAAAATGAAGATGAAGACATCATAATCTTGATGTTTATAGCTTGGATCAGTTTATTTCTGATCTAGGTGCTTTGGAGCATGGTTTTTGCTCTGGTTGTGAAGGTCGAGGATAAGTGGAAGTTATATCTGGCTTTCTACTGACGGCTCTACTAAGGGAAGTGGCATTCTTTGGTATGGCTATGGGGTAGTCCTGGACTACTTATTTTCTAAAGATTCAGACGTGGCAGGTTTGAAGTCTTTGGAGTTTCAAAGCAGTATGGAGGTTGTCTACTCAAACTTGGTTGTTGAATCAAGTCTATGAGAGCATGGAACTCTTGTTCTGCAAAGGGAGGAGGTTCTTCTAAGTGGCAGAAGGAGGAGCTGAATTCAATAGTCGGATGTCATAATATTCTGACATCGAGCTTAACATCAGAGGTCTCAGCTGGTGATGTGGCACATTAGCTTAAGATAAGGTGATCTACAGGAGAATGAGAGTTATGGATTCTTCAAAAAGGTCTATCTCATGCAGTTTACGGGAGCTGTGGATGGGAAGATGTTACATGACTAAGAGGCATGGTGGATCCAAGATGTCTTGCTATAGGGCAAGTAGTTCATGTGACTTAAAGATCTTATTTCATTAGTAGATTAGTGTATCTTGTGGGAGTTCTGAAGATGAGTGAGGTCAATCAAAAGGTGGCATTTGGTTGGTTTCACAATGTGCGTTCAAGCAGGATGCTTGAAACTGATTGCTCTTGTGCAGAAGAGTAGTTGGTTGAAATTTTAAGGAGGTTCTGGTTCTCTGGGAACTTATGGCAGAAGTTCTGGGTTGAGAATGAAAGCATACCTTCTTTGGTGGATGAGAGTTTTTTCTCTCTGGGTTTCTGAAGTCTTCTTTGTTCAAGCTGGTGGCGCAGTGTTGTGTGAAGATCTTCAGTGTGGATTACTATGCTGATATTAAGTCCAATGGTGGAGCATATCAAGAACCATGGTGTGTGGTCTCTGTGATGTGTGGAAGATGTCCTAACTGATGTTAGAACATCTTTGGGTTGGTTATCCTTGATTAAGGTTTTCAGGTTCAGTGAGGAACTGGTTACTTGCATCGTGTCTAAGAAGTATCTACATTGTCATACGGGAGAATGATGGAGTAGAAGAACTGTCTTGGAAGTTGGATGTAAGTGTTTTGGAAGACTGAAGTGGATCACGGGTTGATTGCATGAAGGTCTGGTTTCTGATGCATTCAGAAGTGGAGATTCACCATAAATCAGAAGTATTCCAGGTTATCATATGGGAGCATGATGAAGGAATGAGTGTCTTGGATTGCGGGGTGTTTATCTCTATTGCTGGCCTGGTGAGGTCAGTTGAAAATCTTGCGAAGGGGATGGTGCCCCTGGATGCAAGTCATGCTAGTAGTGGATCAGTTTAGCAGCTGTGAAGTTCTGGAGCATGCATACGATAGCTGACATCGTTATAACAAACTAAGGGGCCCTGTGCATCTCTTTGAGGAATGTGAAGCATTCTGATTCAATTGGTTTGTGCCTCAAGCAGCTGGAGGTCTATACATGATAATTCAAGAGAAGTTCGTGTGGTGTATAGATAGTTGCAGGATGGGGGGATCAATGGGACTTTGATCTCAAGCCAAGAGTTTGTTATGGTTGGTATACATTTCCTCACGGGTAGCATGATGGTGATCATGTGTGAGTGATTATTGTTTCTTGTCAGAGGAAGCAATAAGAGAGTTGATGATTGCGTTTAGCAGGTATGTTGAACAGAGGGTGCGCTCTTGAAGACATGAAGATGCGTCTTATGTTTTCCAGTCATTAGCTTGGGTATTTTGTGGAGGAGCACCAGTTACCTTAGACAGGGGGAGAGGCCTCTTGATCTAAGATGAATTACTGCGAGGATGCAGTTGAAGTTCCAGTTTGCATTTGTGCGTCAAGCAAGCTGAAATGTCAAGGAGGATGTCTTGACATTGTTGTATTGTTGCAAGTTGTGGGAAACTTGGCAGTGCAAATTAAATGGTTCTTATTGGATGCTTAAGAATTCATTGATTGAGTCTGGGAGAGTTTATTTTTATCTACAGACTGGGATCATAATTTTGTGATGAAATCTCTGTAATGTCAAATCAAAAGAAGAATCTAGGAAGAATAGACAATGTATGACATGATGTCAGGACATTATTATAAAACATGTCTGCATGTAATGGGTTCTTTGGTCGGTGGTCTCAAAAGAAGAAATTGTCAAAGCAGTCTTAGTCAAAGTGCTATTAGTGGAGTAATTACCTTCGATAAATGATCCTTGAATTGACTAGTGTTTTTTAAGGTTCGTTACTTCCTAAGGAAATGGCTCGACTATAAATAGGATTACTTTGTTCTTCTTCGTCTCAATACTCTCTCTGGGTTGGTGACAGATGGGGTTCTTCAAAATATGGGTATGTTGTGTCTGGGTTTGGAGCTGTCTTGGTCACTTTTGCTAAGTTTTGGCTAAAAAGGGGGAAAATGGTTTTCTAATATTGTCTGGGTTTGGGTACATTTCTGCAGTTCATTTGCAAGAATGTTGGTTAAGATGTTCTGACATCTTAACAATCTTTTTTCCTTGTGTCTTGTGATCTGAGTTGTGAAGCAGGTTGTGTCTTGTGACCTGAGTTACGCAATCTATGCTCTCAGTGTTACGAAGCCTACAACTGCTGGTTCTTTCCTGGAGAAGTCTTCTGGTTCCCAAGACCTCTCTTGAAAGGAGGGGGAATATGTTGAGGGGGAGACTCTCTCAGACCTTAGCTCCAATCAATTCTCAAGATAAAGGAGTCTTGATGAAGGAGCCTTGCTGTTTGCAGAATGCAGAAGAAAATGTTAGTTTTAGCCAAAATTTGTCAAAAGGGGGAGATTGAAAGCACCTGCTGTTTGACTAAATTTTGGTAAAACATTCTGATGATAAACTTGAAGAATCTGTAGAAGAAAAAGATGTCAAAGGAAATGTCTCGACATCCTATCTGACTTGGTAAGTTAGCAGGTTTTAATCTATTACAAGAATTAAGGAGCGGATCAAGGAATCACAGGAGAAAAGATTGAAAGCCCAAGACAACTGAAGACTATATAAGGAGACTTAGACCTAGGGTTTACATGAACTGTATGTTTGTATCACTTGTAACTTTGTAACCTAAAGAATTTGTAAAATAAGGGTTTAGGGTTTGAGAGTCGTTGTCTCTCTTAGAAGTTGTAAGTCTTCACTCTGTATTATGGGATGCAGGGTGGAAGGCATAGGTACAGGGACACAACCAGAAACCTGTAGGTAATGGTTGTTGTATTATTCTTGGACGAAGCTTTGAAGCAAGTCCAAGATAACTTGGAGGTCAAGAAACCGCGACAGTTCTGTATTGGCAGAAGACAGAGATATCACAGGTTGTGATTAGGATGTGAGTGGGGTATCTCATATCAGGGTTCTAAACGTTTGAGTTTAACCTTGGTAAATATGTTCATTGGGTAGATGTTAGGTATAAAGTTGTAAACGGGGGAGTTTAGCTTTGTAACAGTTCTACAGATAGTGAAGTCTTCATCCTGGATTGGTATACCCCAGATATAGGTGAATTGCACCGAACTGGGTTAGCAATTACTGTATTATTTAACATTCTACAAGTTACAGTTTTGTTATTATTTTATACTGACATGTTGGATCAGATGTTGTGACATCTGTGATTGAGCAGTTCTGATATTCAAGATATCAGTCTGTTGTTGCGCCTCTGAGTTTAAAAGATTATGTAGCACAATGTCTTGACATGTGTTAGGACATCTGCTGTCTGGATAGGCCAGAATTTCACCCGAGATTGAGGCTGAAGGGATGATCATTATACAAAGCCTAAGAGGAGGTTGACTTCTGCTGAGGATTATTGAGATCTAGAGACAGGTCCAAATTGGGGAATTAATTCTTGCTGGGGATTGCAGAAGAGTTGAAATATCAGATGCCTTGAGGTTCTGATTCTGTTGGGGATTTGTTAAGGGTAAATTAACAGTAGTTGACCCCGACTGGGGAAATTTAAGTGGGAGTTTTGAGTTATGACACCTGTGGAGGTTTTAACTCTGCTTGGAGATTGATCAGGTGATCGAGATTCTTTCCTGTTTTAGGAAGTTTGAAGGTTTCTTTGAAATCCAAGAGGAGATAAGATTGTCCAAGTCTACTGGTATGAGAAGGTTTTTTCTTTGTATGATGCCCAAGAGGAGGCTGGTGTTATAAGGGATGTGAATCAACCCTAAACTGGTTTGATACTTTGACTCTAGAAGACTGCTCTAACAAAGGATGACTAGGTTCTGTCCTATCCCTTTAAGAGGTCTCTGGGCCCTTGTACTAAGCCCAAGAGGAGGCATGAGAACTTCTAAGAAGCCTGAGGGTCCTTGTACAAAGCCCAAGAGGAGGCTGGGGATGCTTTTAGGAAGCCTGTGGGTCCAAACCTTAAGAAAAGTTCAAGAAAGGTTTCACCGGGAATTAATCCTTTCTTTAGTGAACAGTTCTAGGGTTTGAAGAAATTCAAGAGAGGTTTCACCGGGAATTAATCCTCTCTGGGGAAAGTGAATTCCTTTGACAATTTTCTAAATAGTGACAGTCTAAGAAAGTTTCACCAGGAATAATGCCTTTCTCTATTCCATATTGTATAAGCCCAAGAGGAGGCAAGACTGTATCTGGAAATTCCTATGAGGAACTAGTTTTGACTGTATTGAAAGAGTGACCACTGACTTTATCTAATCCTAGACCTAATTGTCGGGGAAAACTCTAAGCAGATATACAGGTATATATATATATATATATATATATATATATATATATACAGTTGAGATATATATGAACAAGTATGTAAAATAAAGCTGGTAAAAACTTATAGACGAGCAAGGTTCCACTGTTACAGCTGTATGGTTAGTTATTTAAGAAATTGAAGAAAGTTTTGATAGACAGTTATGGATGTGAATTTAAATCACAAGGAAAAGTTGTTTTAAAAAGAAGTTTGGGGCTTATACTCAAGGAGAGGCCCAGATGAATTCTTTCGCGCCGTAGTTTTGAAAACAACAGAGGGACTTATACAATGACTGAGGCCCAAATTTATTGTATTTACAAAAGAGGTTGAGTCTTATACTCTATTAGAGGCCCAAAGTTTATTTTTGTACAAGAGATGAGGCTTACAACTCAGGGAGATGCCCAGATGAAAAGTAAAAGAATGGTGATCACACTGTTATTTTGAAAACTGTACTGAGACTTATACAATGACTGAGGCCCAACTTTATTTATGTACAAAAGGAGGGTTGGGTCTTACACTATATTAGAGGCCCAAAAGTGTTTTTAAGAAAAGAAATGGGACTTACAACACAAGAGTAGGCCCATATGATTTTGTTTTGAAATGATGATCGCGCCGAGATTTTTGAAAACACAGTGGGACTTATACAATGACTGAGGCCCTAAAAAGTTTGTGTACAACAAGGATTGTGTCTTACACTCTATTAGAGACCCAAAAGTGTTTAAAAATTTAAAATCAAGAGGAAAAAAATCCTAATTTTAAATTAAATTCATTTTTCAAAGAAAAATTAAATAAAAATGATATAAAATATCAAAAATATTAAAAAAAACAAGTTGTAGGTTTTGAAAAATATTTTGAAAAACATGTTTAAACACATGAAAGTGTAGAAATCATTTGAATTTGAAAACATAAAGATGGAATTTCATTTTAAAATATTGGAAAATAATTAAAATGAAATTATTTACAAAAATACCAACTATGTTAAATAATATAAATTTGATTTTTTTGTAGAATAAAATATTTTAACATTTTTGTGAATTTTTGCAAAAAGAACCAATAAAAAATGATAAAAATTGAGAGAGAAATTAATTTTACAAATCAATTAAGAAAATAACCAAAAATTCAAAAATTTGAATTATGGCGCTAACGGTCACCTTCTTCAACCTCGTGCCCGCGCCATGGCCGTTTTGCATTTTCTCTCATATCTCACTCAATACGTAATGAAAATGACTTTCATAAACATGAAAGTTGTGTGTTTTTGAACAAGGATTCTAGTCATATAGATTAATTGCATTTATATTAAGTGTGGAGTGAGAAATTAAAGTATGAACTCAAGAACCCTAATTTCAGCATGAACACAATGAAATTCCATACACGATTGATTCATGGCAATTGATTAGGGGAAACACTCTATATATGTGCAGGAATATGTTTGTAACTTAAAAACATAATCATGATGCATGGATCATAGAGTTTGAGAGTGTCAGGCTTACCTCTGCAAGAGGAAATTGAATCCTCAGTTGTAGGTGTTTATGAAGTGTCCTGATGATCTGTTGATAAGTGCAAATTGTACCTATTTGTGTATATATGTTTTGTTGCACTTATCGATACTTTTTGTCTATATCGTTCAAATAAACCCCCACTTTGTTTATAAATACGTTTACTTTACGTTTTAGTGTATATATTGCGTATTGTTTAAATATTACTTAGTTTAATTGATTTTTATCTCAATTTTGTAGGAAGTAAATAAAGGCTATCTTGCCATATTCTTGAAGAGCATTGAATAAGCTTTCCGACGCTTCCGACCGTGCGTAAATCAGAGTTTCGGTGTGGAAGTTGTGGCCAAACTAAGGACTGGTTTTCTGTCTTGTTCGCACTGCGAACTGGCAGCGAATGTTCGCTTTGCGAAGGTCCAGCGAAGGTCCCAGTGAAGGCTGGCAGAGAGTTACAAAAGAGAAATAAGCCAAGGTTCGCACTGCGACCAGTCAGCGAGCATTCGCACTGCGAATGGTTCGTTCGCACTGCGAACCAACGAAGGAAAGCAAAGGCGGTTTGGTATTCAGAGGCACTTAACGTGCCATTTTTTGAGTCATTCGCACTGTGAATGATCGTTCGCACTACGAACCATGCAGAATTTACAATGTATATAGTTCATTTCAGTTACTTTTTTAGGGATGTTTTTGGGGTTTCTTGATCCCAACTCCATCAAACTTCATTTTTCATTGCTTTGCTTAGAAAACAACTATGGAGCATGCATACGGATGAACCGGGGTAGATTGATCGTCGAACAGCTCCGACAATCCGCGAGATGTTTGGTTCATTTCTCTTCTTCTTTGTGTTTTTCTTTATGGTTGGGTTGTGTATATGTATTTGCTGCAAACTCATGTATATTTGTCGCCCATGGCGTTGTATAAAACTTGCTTTACAAATCTTTATTGGTAATTGTCTCTGATATTTGCTTTATGCGCAGGGTTTGGGGTGCGTTAGACATAACCATCGTAAACTTCGATTAGGGACGACTGTCTGTTAGTTTCTGGACTCTAGAGATAGATTTAGGAGCTAACAATCTTCAATAGGCATCGAAGCTTAATGCCTTCCGTGTTTCGAGGCTTCGCTCGCGAGAGTGACGAAGAGAGTGACACGGTTGTTATCTCAACTTTACGTTAGACATAACCTGTGTTGTGAGCGATGCTGGGTGATATTGATGATTATTGTAGGTAGAGTATAACTGGCCGGTAAGTTTAAGTTTGTGAGGAGTCGATTATATGCAGTGCCTGATAAGTTCTTGTCTCTGAAGAATGAATTTCTTTTTATGTTTTAATGTTTACTTTTCTGTTTTATTACTTTAAACGATTTAAACCCAAACTCATTAACGTAAGAGATTGTCGAACGGCATTCTTTCCCTTGAATAGATCTCTGTGGACACGACATAAATCCCGGAGGGAATTCTTTCGAAAATAAATATTTTTGCTGCTTGCCCTATTCTGCACCTAACAAAATGGCGCCGTTGCCGGGGTTTGGTTTTGATATTGAATCGCATTGCGATAGTTTCTTTGTTTTTTAGTTTTGTATATATCATATATATTTTCTATTTCCATTATGTTTGTTCAAGTGTTGTATACATTTTGTTCCCGTAATGTTTGTTTAAGTGTTTGGTTAGGACACTTGCTTTTGGTTGAGCGGTGAGACATCACCATGGCATGAATGAAGGAAGTTTCTAGCTAAGCACCGTAAAGGCGTCGAGTTTACGACGTAAAACAAGCATGTTTTATAGTTTTTCTTTTCTAATGTTTTGGTTGTTGTTTGCTCACATGTCTTGGTCGACTTATTTGAGGATGCTTTTGTGATTTTCCAAGTTGGTTCGTTTCAACTTGCGGATGTTTGGTAATGATCTTGTTAAGTTTTGTACACGTCTGAGGTATGTATTTATCGCTTTCTATACTTTAGCATATTCATGATACTTAGGAATTTTACAAACTTCCATGCCATCCATTCTTTTGTATACTTGTTCTATTGTGAATCACTTTAGTTCCCAACCTTTTTGTGAGGTAGCTTTCCATTGATCATATATGCGCGGAGAACCAACATTATTGTTCTAAATGGATTTTATTATGTTGATTCTTTTGTTCGTGTTGATTATATAAATGCATGAAAAGGATCAAGGCAATTGTTTCATTCTGAGCACAACCACCCTAGCCAAATAGTCAATTCACCTTGTGAGTGTGTGAGAATTCGTAACCCCTTTGAACTTTTTGATCCATGTTTCTATTTGAACTTAATACTTGTCTTTGAGTATTTAGTTCACTTATTTTTTAATGGATTCTGTTTTTTCTTGGACCTCAACTTTGTGTTGTTGTATGGATTTTTTCCTTGCCTTAGAAAGTAGGGAGTACTCACATAATGGTGCGGTTGAATTCAAGTTGGGGAGAGAATGATTGTGTACTCATTGGTTGGATTCTATGCGGATTGAAAAAGAAAAGAAAAAAGAGAAAAATTTGTGAAAGAGAAAAAGAAAGTGAAAAAGAAGGAAAAGAAAATCCTTGAAAAAAGAAACAAAAAGAGTTTCAATAATTGTGTTAAATAAGTATTGTGTGTTGTGTAACATTTGGGATTGTGGAAGAAGTTGATTGGAATTTTGTGTGTGAACTTTTGTGAGTTTTTCACTCCCTTAGGTTTAGGCAAGTTTTTGTTTCAATTACCTTTAGAAATTGCCCCTTGTTTGTTTACCCGACCACGTTACAACCTTGAAAGTCCTTGTTATTCTTGCCTTTGTATTTTCAATGTGAATTTGTGGATGTATGCATAATTTAGTCTTTTGTTTGCAGGATTGTTGTGTGAGTGAAAATCCCTGATTTTATGTTTTTTCATCTACCGATGATTGTTTTTGCTAGGCGTGATTCACTTTGGAACTTGTGTTGTTTTAGAATTTGTGGCATGATTTTTGTATTTTGCATTTGTTTCGTGACTATGTTGTCGTCGTAGTTTAGTGGTAAGTATTTACTTTTTGTGTGTACCGTTTTCATTTGAACCATTCATTCGTTTCCGTTTTTCAAAACCTGTTGATTCGTCATTCTTTAGATATTGCTTGTGCATTTTCAAGTTTGTTTGATTCTTGTTTGTGGACAAACAATTAGGTAAGTTGGGGAGAGTTTGATAAGTGCAAATTGTACCTATTTGTGTATATATGTTTTGTTGCACTTATCGATACTTTTTGTCTATATCGTTCAAATAAACCCCCACTTTGTTTATAAATACGTTTACTTTACGTTTTAGTGTATATATTGCGTATTGTTTAAATATTACTTAGTTTAATTGATTTTTATCTCAATTTTGTAGGAAGTAAATAAAGGCTATCTTTCCATATTCTTGAAGAGCATTGAATAAGCTTTCCGACGCTTCCAACCGTGCGTAAATCAGAGTTTCGGTGTGGAAGTTGTGGCCAAACTAAGGACTGGTTTTATGTCTTGTTCGTACTGCGAACTGGCAGCGAATGTTCGCTTTGCGAAGGTCCAGCGAAGGTCCCAGCGAAGGCTGGCAGAGAGTTACAAAAGAGAAATAAGCCAAGGTTCGCACTGCGACCAGTCAGCGAGCATTCGCACTGCGAATGGTTCGTTCGCACTGCGAACCAACGAAGGAAATCAAAGGCGGTTTGGTATTCAGAGGCACTTAAAGTGCCATTTTTTGAGTCATTCGCACTGCGAACCATGCAGAATTTACAATGTATATAGTTCATTTTAGTTACTTTTTTAGGGATGTTTTTGGGGTTTCTTGATCCCAACTCCATCAAACTTCATTTTTCATTGCTTTGCTTAGAAAACAACTATGGAGCATGCATACGGATGAACCGGGGTGGATTGATCGTCGAACGGCTCCGACAATCCGCGAGATGTTTGGTTTATTTCTCTTCTTCTTTGTGTTTTTCTTTATGGTTGGGTTGTGTATATGTATTTGTTGCAAACTCATGTATATTTGTCGCCCATGGCGTTGTATAAAACTTGCTTTACAAATCTTTATTGGTAATTGTCTCTGATTTTTGCTTTATGCGCGGGGTTTGGGGTGCGTTAGACATAACCATCGTAAACTTCGATTAGGGACAATTGTCTGTTTGTTTCTGGACTCTAGAGATAGATTTAGGAGCTAACAATCTTCAATAGGCATCGAAGCTTAATGCCTTCCGTGTTTCGAGGCTTCGCTCGCGAGAGTGACGAAGAGAGTGACACGGTTGTTATCTCAACTTTGCGTTAGAAATAACCTGTGTTGTGAGCGATGCTGGGTGATATTGATGAGTATTGTAGGAAGAGTATAATGGGTCGGTAAGTTTAAGTTTGTGAGGAGTCGATTATATGCAATGCCTGATAAGTTCTTGTCTCTGAAGAATGAATTTCTTTTTATGTTTTAATGTTTACTTTTCTGTTTTCTTGCTTTAAACGATTTAAACCCAAACTCATTAACGTGAGAGATTGTCGAACGACATTCTTTCCTTCGAACCGATCTCTGTGGACACGACATAAATCCCGGAGGGAATTCTTCCGAAAATAAATATTTTTGCTGCTTGCCCTATTCTGCACCCAACAAAATGGCGCCGTTGCCGGGGATTGGTTTTGATATTGAATCGCATTGCGATAGTTTCTTTGTTTTTGAGTTTTGTATATATCGTATATATTTTCTATTTCCATTATGTTTGTTCAAGTGTTGTATACATTTTGTTCCCGTAATGTTTTTTTAAGTGTTTGGTTAGGACGCTTGCTTTTGGTTGCGCGGTGAGACATCACCATGGCATGAATGAAGGAAGTTTCTAGCTAAGCACCGTAAAGGCGTCGAGCTTACGACGTAAAACAAGCACGTTTTATAGTTTTTCTTTTCTAATGTTTTGGTTGTTGTTTGCTCACATGTCTTGGTCGACTTATTTGAGGATGCTTTTGTGATTTTCCAAGTTGGTTCGTTTCAACTTGCGGATGTTTGGTAATGATCTTGTTAAGTTTTGTACACGTCTGAGGTATGTATTTATCGCTTTCTATACTTTAGCATATTCATGATACTTAAGAATTTTACAAACTTCCATGCCATCCATTCTTTTGTATACTTGTTCTATTGTGAATCACTTTAGTTCCCAACCTTTTTGTGAGGTAGCTTTCCATTGATCATATATGCGCGGAGAACCAACATTCTTGTTCTAACTAGATTTTATTATGTTGAATCTTTTGTTCGTGTTGATTATATAAATGCATGAAAAGGATCAAGGCAATTGTTTCATTCTGAGCACAACCACCCTAGCCAAATAGTCAATTCACCTTGTGAGTGTGTGAGAATTCGTAACCCCTTTGAACTTTTTGATCCATGTTTCTATTTGAACTTAATGCTTGTCTATGAGTATTTAGTTCACTTATTTTTGAATGGATTTTGTTTTTTCTTGGACCTCAACTTTGTGTTGTTGTATGGATTTTTTCCTTGCCTTAGAAAGTAGGGAGTACTCACATAATGGTGCGGTTGAATTCAAGTTGTGGAGAGAATGATTGTGTACTCATTGGTTGGATTCTATGCAGATTGAAAAAGAAAAGAAAAAGGAGAAAAATTTGTGAAAGAGAAAAAGAAAGTGAAAAATAAGAAAAAGAAAATCCTTGAAAAAAGAAACAAAAAGAGTTTCAATAATTGTGCTAAATAAGTATTGTGTGTTGTGTAACATTTGGGATTGTGGAAGAAGTTGATTGGAATTTTGTGTGTGAACTTTTGTGAGTTTTTCACTCCCTTAGGTTTAGGCAAGTTTTTGTTTCAATTACCTTTAGAAATTGCCCCTTGTTTGTTTACCCGACCACGTTACAACCTTGAAAGTCCTTGTTATTCTTGCCTTTGTATTTTCAATGTGAATTTGTGGATGTATGCATAATTTAGTCTTTTGTTTGCAGGATTGTTGTGTGAGTGAAAATCCCTCATTTTATGTTTTTTCATCTACCGATGATTGTTTTTGCTAGGCGTGATTCACTTTGGAACTTGTGTTGTTTTAGAATTTGTGGCATGATTTTTGTATTTTGTATTTGTTTCGTGACTATGTTGTCGTCGTAGTTTAGTGGTAAGTATTTACTTTTTGTGTGTACCGTTTTCATTTGAACCATTCATTCGTTTCCGTTTTTCAAAACCTGTTGATTCGTCATTCTTTAGATATTGCTTGTGCATTTTCAAGTTTGTTTGATTCTTGTTTGTGGACAAACAATTAGGTAAGTTGGGGAGAGTTTGATAAGTGCAAATTGTACCTATTTGTGTATATATGTTTTGTTGCACTTATCGATACTTTTTGTCTATATCGTTCAAATAAACCCCCACTTTGTTTATAAATACGTTTACTTTACGTTTTAGTGTATATATTGCGTATTGTTTAAATATTACTTAGTTTAATTGATTTTTATCTCAATTTTGTAGGAAGTAAATAAAGGCTATCTTTCCATATTCTTGAAGAGCATTGAATAAGCTTTCCGACGCTTCCAACCGTGCGTAAATCAGAGTTTCGGTGTGGAAGTTGTGGCCAAACTAAGGACTGGTTTTATGTCTTGTTCGCACTGCGAACTGGCAGCGAATGTTCGCTTTGCGAAGCTCCCGCGAAGGCTGGCAGAGAGTTACAAAAGAGAAATAAGCCAAGGTTCGCACTGCGACCAGTCAGCGAGCATTCGCACTGCGAATGGTTCGTTCGCACTGCGAACCAACGAAGGAAATCAAAGGCGGTTTGGTATTCAGATGCACTTAAAGTGCCATTTTTTGAGTCATTCGCACTGCGAACCATGCAGAATTTACAATGTATATAGTTCATTTTAGTTACTTTTTTAGGGATGTTTTTGGGGTTTCTTGATCCCAACTCCATCAAACTTCATTTTTCATTGCTTTGCTTAGAAAACAACTATGGAGCATGCATACGGATGAACCGGGGTGGATTGATCGTCGAACGGCTCCGACAATCCGCGAGATGTTTGGTTTATTTCTCTTCTTCTTTGTGTTTTTCTTTATGGTTGGGTTATGTATATGTATTTGTTGCAAACTCATGTATATTTGTCGCCCATGGCGTTGTATAAAACTTGCTTTACAAATCTTTATTGGTAATTGTCTCTGATTTTTTCTTTATGCGCGGGGTTTGGGGTGCGTTAGACATAACCATCGTAAACTTCGATTAGGGACAATTGTCTGTTTGTTTCTGGACTCTAGAGATAGATTTAGGAGCTAACAATCTTCAATAGGCATCGAAGCTTAATGCCTTCCGTGTTTCGAGGCTTCGCTCGCGAGAGTGACGAAGAGAGTGACACGGTTGTTATCTCAACTTTGCGTTAGAAATAACCTGTGTTGTGAGCGATGCTGGGTGATATTGATGAGTATTGTAGGAAGAGTATAATGGGTCGGTAAGTTTAAGTTTGTGAGGAGTCGATTATATGCAATGCCTGATAAGTTCTTGTCTCTGAAGAATGAATTTCTTTTTATGTTTTAATGTTTACTTTTCTGTTTTCTTACTTTAAACGATTTAAACCCAAACTCATTAACGTGAGAGATTGTCGAACGACATTCTTTCCCTCGAACCGATCTCTGTGGACACGACATAAATCCCGGAGGGAATTCTTCCGAAAATAAATATTTTTGCTGCTTGCCCTATTCTGCACCCAACAAAATGGCGCCGTTGCCGGGGATTGGTTTTGATATTGAATCGCATTGCGATAGTTTCTTTGTTTTTGAGTTTTGTATATATCGTATCTATTTTCTATTTCCATTATGTTTGTTCAAGTGTTGTATACATTTTGTTCCCGTAATGTTTGTTTAAGTGTTTGGTTAGGACGCTTGCTTTTGGTTGCGCGGTGAGACATCACCATGGCATGAATGAAGGAAGTTTCTAGCTAAGCACCGTAAAGGCGTCGAGCTTACGACGTAAAACAAGCATGTTTTATAGTTTTTCTTTTCTAATGTTTTGGTTGTTGTTTGCTCACATGTCTTGGTCGACTTATTTGAGGATGCTTTTGTGATTTTCCAAGTTGGTTCGTTTCAACTTGCGGATGTTTGGTAATGATCTTGTTAAGTTTTGTACACGTCTGAGGTATGTATTTATCGCTTTCTATACTATAGCATATTCATGATACTTAAGAATTTTACAAACTTCCATGCCATCCATTCTTTTGTATACTTGTTCTATTGTGAATCACTTTAGTTCCCAACCTTTTTGTGAGGTAGCTTTCCATTGATCATATATGCGCGGAGAACCAACATTCTTGTTCTAACTAGATTTTATTATGTTGAATCTTTTGTTCGTGTTGATTATATAAATGCATGAAAAGGATCAAGGCAATTATTTCATTCTGAGCACAACCACCCTAGCCAAATAGTCAATTCACCTTGTGAGTGTGTGAGAATTCGTAACCCCTTTGAACTTTTTGATCCATGTTTCTATTTGAACTTAATGCTTGTCTATGAGTATTTAGTTCACTTATTTTTGAATGGATTTTGTTTTTTCTTGGACCTCAACTTTGTGTTGTTGTATGGATTTTTTCCTTGCCTTAGAAAGTAGGGAGTACTCACATAATGGTGCGGTTGAATTCAAGTTGTGGAGAGAATGATTGTGTACTCATTGGTTGGATTCTATGCAGATTGAAAAAGAAAAGAAAAAGGAGAAAAATTTGTGAAAGAGAAAAAGAAAGTGAAAAATAAGAAAAAGAAAATCCTTGAAAAAAGAAACAAAAAGAGTTTCAATAATTGTGCTAAATAAGTATTGTGTGTTGTGTAACATTTGGGATTGTGGAAGAAGTTGATTGGAATTTTGTGTGTGAACTTTTGTGAGTTTTTCACTCCCTTAGGTTTAGGCAAGTTTTTGTTTCAATTACCTTTAGAAATTGCCCCTTGTTTGTTTACCCGACCACGTTACAACCTTGAAAGTCCTTTTTATTCTTGCCTTTGTATTTTCAATGTGAATTTGTGGATGTATGCATAATTTAGTCTTTTGTTTGCAGGATTGTTGTGTGAGTGAAAATCCCTCATTTTATGTTTTTTCATCTACCGATGATTGTTTTTGCTAGGCGTGATTTACTTTGGAACTTGTGTTGTTTTAGAATTTGTGGCATGATTTTTGTATTTTGCATTTGTTTCGTGACTATGTTGTCGTCGTAGTTTAGTGGTAAGTATTTACTTTTTGTGTGTACCGTTTTCATTTGAACCATTCATTCGTTTCCGTTTTTCAAAACCTGTTGATTCGTCATTCTTTAGATATTGCTTGTGCATTTTCAAGTTTGTTTGATTCTTGTTTGTGGACAAACAATTAGGTAAGTTGGGGAGAGTTTGATAAGTGCAAATTGTACCTATTTGTGTATATATGTTTTGTTGCACTTATCGATACTTTTTGTCTATATCGTTCAAATAAACCCCCACTTTGTTTATAAATACGTTTACTTTACGTTTTAGTGTATATATTGCGTATTGTTTAAATATTACTTAGTTTAATTGATTTTTATCTCAATTTTGTAGGAAGTAAATAAAGGCTATCTTTCCATATTCTTGAAGAGCATTGAATAAGCTTTCCGACGCTTCCAACCGTGCGTAAATCAGAGTTTCGGTGTGGAAGTTGTGGCCAAACTAAGGACTGGTTTTATGTCTTGTTCGCACTGCGAACTGGCAGCGAATGTTCGCTTTGCGAAGGTCCAGCGAAGGTCCCAGCGAAGGCTGGCAGAGAGTTACAAAAGAGAAATAAGCCAAGGTTCGCACTGCGACCAGTCAGCGAGCATTCGCACTGCGAATGGTTCGTTCGCACTGCGAACCAACGAAGGAAATCAAAGGCGGTTTGGTATTCAGATGCACTTAAAGTGCCATTTTTTGAGTCATTCGCACTGCGAACCATGCAGAATTTACAATGTATATAGTTCATTTTAGTTACTTTTTTAGGGATGTTTTTGGGGTTTCTTGATCCCAACTCCATCAAACTTCATTTTTCATTGCTTTGCTTAGAAAACAACTATGGAGCATGCATACGGATGAACCGGGGTGGATTGATCGTCGAACGGCTCCGACAATCCGCGAGATGTTTGGTTTATTTCTCTTCTTCTTTGTGTTTTTCTTTATGGTTGGGTTGTGTATATGTATTTGTTGCAAACTCATGTATATTTGTCGCCCATGGCGTTGTATAAAACTTGCTTTACAAATCTATATTGGTAATTGTCTCTGATTTTTGCTTTATGCGCGGGGTTTGGGGTGCGTTAGACATAACCATCGTAAACTTCGATTAGGGACAATTGTCTGTTTGTTTCTGGACTCTAGAGATAGATTTAGGAGCTAACAATCTTCAATAGGCATCGAAGCTTAATGCCTTCCGTGTTTCGAGGCTTCGCTCGCGAGAGTGACGAAGAGAGTGACACGGTTGTTATCTCAACTTTGCGTTAGAAATAACCTGTGTTGTGAGCGATGCTGGGTGATATTGATGAGTATTGTAGGAAGAGTATAATGGGTCGGTAAGTTTAAGTTTGTGAGGAGTCGATTATATGCAATGCCTGATAAGTTCTTGTCTCTGAAGAATGAATTTCTTTTTATGTTTTAATGTTTACTTTTCTGTTTTCTTGCTTTAAACGATTTAAACCCAAACTCATTAACGTGAGAGATTGTCGAACGACATTCTTTCCCTCGAACCGATCTCTGTGGACACGACATAAATCCCGGAGGGAATTCTTCCGAAAATAAATATTTTTGCTGCTTGCCCTATTCTGCACCCAACAAAATGGCGCCGTTGCCGGGGATTGGTTTTGATATTGAATCGCATTGCGATAGTTTCTTTGTTTTTGAGTTTTGTATATATCGTATATATTTTCTATTTCCATTATGTTTGTTCAAGTGTTGTATAGATTTTGTTCCCGTAATGTTTTTTTAAGTGTTTGGTTAGGACGCTTGCTTTTGGTTGCGCGGTGAGACATCACCATGGCATGAATGAAGGAAGTTTCTAGCTAAGCACCGTAAAGGCGTCGAGCTTACGACGTAAAACAAGCACGTTTTATAGTTTTTCTTTTCTAATGTTTTGGTTGTTGTTTGCTCACATGTCTTGGTCGACTTATTTGAGGATGCTTTTGTGATTTTCCAAGTTGGTTCGTTTCAACTTGCGGATGTTTGGTAATGATCTTGTTAAGTTTTGTACACGTCTGAGGTATGTATTTATCGCTTTCTATACTTTAGCATATTCATGATACTTAAGAATTTTACAAACTTCCATGCCATCCATTCTTTTGTATACTTGTTCTATTGTGAATCACTTTAGTTCCCAACCTTTTTGTGAGGTAGCTTTCCATTGATCATATATGCGCGGAGAACCAACATTCTTGTTCTAACTAGATTTTATTATGTTGAATCTTTTGTTCGTGTTGATTATATAAATGCATGAAAAGGATCAAGGCAATTGTTTCATTCTGAGCACAACCACCCTAGCCAAATAGTCAATTCACTTTGTGAGTGTGTGAGAATTCGTAACCCCTTTGAACTTTTTGATCCATGTTTCTATTTGAACTTAATGCTTGTCTATGAGTATTTAGTTCACTTATTTTTGAATGGATTTTGTTTTTTCTTGGACCTCAACTTTGTGTTGTTGTATGGATTTTTTCCTTGCCTTAGAAAGTAGGGAGTACTCACATAATGGTGCGGTTGAATTCAAGTTGTGGAGAGAATGATTGTGTACTCATTGGTTGGATTCTATGCAGATTGAAAAAGAAAAGAAAAAGGAGAAAAATTTGTGAAAGAGAAAAAGAAAGTGAAAAATAAGAAAAAGAAAATCCTTGAAAAAAGAAACAAAAAGAGTTTCAATAATTGTGCTAAATAAGTATTGTGTGTTGTGTAACATTTGGGATTGTGGAAGAAGTTGATTGGAATTTTGTGTGTGAACTTTTGTGAGTTTTTCACTCCCTTAGGTTTAGGCAAGTTTTTGTTTCAATTACCTTTAGAAATTGCCCCTTGTTTGTTTACCCGACCACGTTACAACCTTGAAAGTCCTTTTTATTCTTGCCTTTGTATTTTCAATGTGAATTTGTGGATGTATGCATAATTTAGTCTTTTGTTTGCAGGATTGTTGTGTGAGTGAAAATCCCTCATTTTATGTTTTTTCATCTACCGATGATTGTTTTTGCTAGGCGTGATTCACTTTGGAACTTGTGTTGTTTTAGAATTTGTGGCATGATTTTTGTATTTTGCATTTGTTTCGTGACTATGTTGTCGTCGTAGTTTAGTGGTAAGTATTTACTTTTTGTGTGTGCCGTTTTCATTTGAACCATTCATTCGTTTCCGTTTTTCAAAACCTGTTGATTCGTCATTCTTTAGATATTGGTTGTGCATTTTCAAGTTTGTTTGATTCTTGTTTGTGGACAAACAATTAGGTAAGTTGGGGAGAGTTTGATAAGTGCAAATTGTACCTATTTGTGTATATATGTTTTGTTGCACTTATCGATACTTTTTGTCTATATCGTTCAAATAAACCCCCACTTTGTTTATAAATACGTTTACTTTACGTTTTAGTGTATATATTGCGTATTGTTTAAATATTACTTAGTTTAATTGATTTTTATCTCAATTTTGTAGGAAGTAAATAAAGGCTATCTTTCCATATTCTTGAAGAGCATTGAATAAGCTTTCCGACGCTTCCAACCGTGCGTAAATCAGAGTTTCGGTGTGGAAGTTGTGGCCAAACTAAGGACTGGTTTTATGTCTTGTTCGCACTGCGAACTGGCAGCGAATGTTCGCTTTGCGAAGGTCCAGCGAAGGTCCCAGCGAAGGCTGGCAGAGAGTTACAAAAGAGAAATAAGCCAAGGTTCGCACTGCGACCAGTCAGCGAGCATTCGCACTGCGAATGGTTCGTTCGCACTGCGAACCAACGAAGGAAATCAAAGGCGGTTTGGTATTCAGATGCACTTAAAGTGCCATTTTTTGAGTCATTCGCACTGCGAACCATGCAGAATTTACAATGTATATAGTTCATTTTAGTTACTTTTTTAGGGATGTTTTTGGGGTTTCTTGATCCCAACTCCATCAAACTTCATTTTTCATTGCTTTGCTTAGAAAACAACTATGGAGCATGCATACGGATGAACCGGGGTGGATTGATCGTCGAACGGCTCCGACAATCCGCGAGATGTTTGGTTTATTTCTCTTCTTCTTTGTGTTTTTCTTTATGGTTGGGTTGTGTATATGTATTTGTTGCAAACTCATGTATATTTGTCGCCCATGGCGTTGTATAAAACTTGCTTTACAAATCTTTATTGGTAATTGTCTCTGATTTTTGCTTTATGCGCGGGGTTTGGGGTGCGTTAGACATAACCATCGTAAACTTCGATTAGGGACAATTGTCTGTTTGTTTCTGGACTCTAGAGATAGATTTAGGAGCTAACAATCTTCAATAGGCATCGAAGCTTAATGCCTTCCGTGTTTCGAGGCTTCGCTCGCGAGAGTGACGAAGAGAGTGACACGGTTGTTATATCAACTTTGCGTTAGAAATAACCTGTGTTGTGAGCGATGCTGGGTGATATTGATGAGTATTGTAGGTAGAGTATAATGGGTCGGTAAGTTTAAGTTTGTGAGGAGTCGATTATATGCAATGCCTGATAAGTTCTTGTCTCTGAAGAATGAATTTCTTTTTATGTTTTAATGTTTACTTTTCTGTTTTCTTGCTTTAAACGATTTAAACCCAAACTCATTAACGTGAGAGATTGTCGAACGACATTCTTTCCCTCGAACCAATCTCTGTGGACACGACATAAATCCCGGAGGGAATTCTTCCGAAAATAAATATTTTTGCTGCTTGCCCTATTCTGCACCCAACAAAATGGCGCCGTTGCCGGGGATTGGTTTTGATATTGAATCGCATTGCGATAGTTTCTTTGTTTTTGAGTTTTGTATATATCGTATATATTTTCTATTTCCATTATGTTTGTTCAAGTGTTGTATACATTTTGTTCCCGTAATGTTTGTTTAAGTGTTTGGTTAGGACGCTTGCTTTTGGTTGCGCGGTGAGACATCACCATGGCATGAATGAAGGAAGTTTCTAGCTAAGCACCGTAAAGGCGTCGAGCTTACGACGTAAAACAAGCACGTTTTATAGTTTTTCTTTTCTAATGTTTTGGTTGTTGTTTGCTCACATGTCTTGGTCGACTTATTTGAGGATGCTTTTGTGATTTTCCAAGTTGGTTCGTTTCAAATTGCGGATGTTTGGTAATGATCTTGTTAAGTTTTGTACACGTCTGAGGTATGTATTTATCGCTTTCTATACTTTAGCATATTCATGATACTTAAGAATTTTACAAACTTCCATGCCATCCATTCTTTTGTATACTTGTTCTATTGTGAATCACTTTAGTTCCCAACCTTTTTGTGAGGTAGCTTTCCATTGATCATATATGCGCGGAGAACCAACATTCTTGTTCTAACTAGATTTTATTATGTTGAATCTTTTGTTCGTGTTGATTATATAAATGCATGAAAAGGATCAAGGCAATTGTTTCATTCTGAGCACAACCACCCTAGCCAAATAGTCAATTCACCTTGTGAGTGTGTGAGAATTCGTAACCCCTTTGAACTTTTTGATCCATGTTTCTATTTGAACTTAATGCTTGTCTATGAGTATTTAGTTCACTTATTTTTGAATGGATTTTGTTTTTTCTTGGACCTCAACTTTGTGTTGTTGTATGGATTTTTTCCTTGCCTTAGAAAGTAGGGAGTACTCACATAATGGTGCGGTTGAATTCAAGTTGGGGAGAGAATGATTGTGTACTCATTGGTTGGATTCTATGCAGATTGAAAAAGAAAAGAAAAAGGAGAAAAATTTGTGAAAGAGAAAAAGAAAGTGAAAAAGAAGAAAAAGAAAATCCTTGAAAAAAGAAACAAAAAGAGTTTCAATAATTGTGCTAAATAAGTATTGTGTGTTGTGTAACATTTGGGATTGTGGAAGAAGTTGATTGGAATTTTGTGTGTGAACTTTTGTGAGTTTTTCACTCCCTTAGGTTTAGGCAAGTTTTTGTTTCAATTACCTTTAGAAATTGCCCCTTGTTTGTTTACCCGACCACGTTACAACCTTGAAAGTCCTTGTGATTCTTGCCTTTGTATTTTCAATGTGAATTTGTGGAGGTATGCATAATTTAGTCTTTTGTTTGCAGGATTGTTGTGTGAGCGAAAAATCCCTCATTTTATGTTTTTTCATCTACCGATGATTGTTTTTGCTAGGTGTGATTCACTTTGGAACTTGTGTTGTTTTAGAATTTATGGCATGATTTTTGTATTTTGCATTTGTTTCGTGACTATGTTGTCGTCGTAGTTTAGTGGTTACTATTTACTTTTTGTGTGTACCGTTTTCATTTGACCCATTCATTCGTTTCCATTTTTCAAAACCTGTTGATTCGTCATTCTTTGGATATTGCTTGTGCATTTTCAAGTTTGTTTGATTCTTGTTTGTGGACAAACAATTAGGTAAGTTGGGGAGAGTTTGATAAGTGCAAATTGTACCTATTTGTGTATATATGTTTTGTTGCCCTTATCGATACTTTTTGTCTATATCGTTCAAATAAACCCCCACTTTGTTTATAAATACGTTTACTTTACGTTTTAGTGTATATATTGCGTATTGTTTAAATATTACTTAGTTTAATTGATTTTTATCTCAATTTTGTAGGAAGTAAATAAAGGCTATCTTTCCATATTCTTGAAGAGCATTGAATAAGCTTTCCGACGCTTCCGACCGTGCGTAAATCAGAGTTTCGGTGTGGAAGTTGTGGCCAAACTAAGGACTGGTTTTATGTCTTGTTCGTACTGCGAACTGCCAGCGAATGTTCGCTTTACGAAGGTCCAGCGAAGGTCCCAGCGAAGGCTGGCAGAGAGTTACAAAAGAGAAATAAGCCAAGGTTCGCACTGCGAACCAGTCAGCGAGCATTCGCACTGCGAATGGTTCGTTCGCACTGCGAACCAACGAAGGAAATCAAAGGCGGTTTGGTATCCAGAGGCACTTAAAGTGCCATTTTTTTAGTCATTCGCACTGCGAACCATGCAGAATTTACAATGTATATAGTTCATTTCAGTTACTTTTTTAGGGATGTTTTTGGGGTTTCTTGATCCCAACTCCATCAAACTTCATTTTTCATTGCTTTGCTTAGAAAACAACTATGGAGCATGCATACGGATGAACCGGGGTGGATTGATCGTCGAACGGCTCCGACAATCCGCGAGATGTTTGGTTCATTTCTCTTCTTCTTTGTGTTTTTCTTTATGGTTGGGTTGTGTATATGTATTTGCTGCAAACTCATGTATATTTGTCGCCAATGGCGTTGTATAAAACTTGCTTTACAAATCTTTATTGGTAATTGTCTCTGATTTTTGCTTTATGCGCGGGGTTTGGGGTGCGTTAGACATAACCATCGTAAACTTCGATTAGGGACGATTGTCTGTTAGTTTCTGGACTCTAGAGATAGATTTAGGAGCTAACAATCTTCAATAGGCATCAAAGCTTAATGCCTTCCGTGTTTCGAGGCTTCGCTCGCGAGAGTGACGAAGAGAGTGACACGGTTGTTATCTCAACTTTACGTTAGACATAACCTGTGTTGTGAGCGTTGCTGGGTGATATTGATGAGTATTGTAGGTAGAGTATAACTGGTCGGTAAGATTAAGTTTGTGAGGAGTCGATTATATGCAGTGCCTGATAAGTTCTTGTCTCTGAAGAATGAATTTCTTTTTATGTTTTAATGTTTACTTTTCTGTTTTCTTGCTTTAAACGATTTAAACCCAAACTCATTAACGTGAGAGATTGTCGAACGACATTCTTTCCCTCGAACCGATCTCTGTGGACACGACATAAATCCCGGAGGGAATTCTTCCGAAAATAAATATTTTTGCTGCTTGCCCTATTCTGCACCCAACATCTGCACAACTCCAATGGACCTTATGTAAAGTGTCTGGATGCTTGGAATAAATTGAATCAACTTGGAATCGAGTATGGCACCTCTGCTGCAACCAGGCCAAAAGCTTGAGCAAGAGGAAGGTGATTTTGT
This sequence comes from Lathyrus tuberosus, assembly GCA_022829125.1. Lineage (NCBI taxonomy): Eukaryota > Viridiplantae > Streptophyta > Magnoliopsida > Fabales > Fabaceae > Lathyrus > Lathyrus tuberosus. The sequence goes on from JALAZF010000048.1 coordinate 14,170,307, forward strand.
GATCCAGGTGTTCCAGATGTGATTTTGTGTTTATGGATCACTCATATATGATGTTTATGAGGTGTTGGCATAATTGGTTTGGATGGAAATGATCTCTAACTCAAAACCCGATAGTGACTTGTAAAAGAAGGTGTTTTTTTGGAGTGAAAGAGAGAATTTGAGGAAATCATCAGTTTGGGTGCTTTGGTGTACTTAACTGATGAGAATTGAGGTCTATTTATAGTGTGTCAAGTTTTTTTTGGCTGCAATAGTGTTTGGAGGCTGATCATGGCAGTAACTTGTAGCCATTAACTTGGATAATTCAAAAGTGCCAAGTCAACTTTCTTATCTTGACTCCATTAATCCTTGCAGGTTTGAATGCTCAGAGTTTTGGTCTGCTATCTTGACTGATTTGGAGTGTAGTGATCTGATTCATGACACCTCAATGCATTGCATTGATGTTACCTTGCCAAACTTGAATTCCAAGTTTCATGTCATGATGATTCTCACATGCCAAGTTGAATTTCTTGCCCCTTTGATCATGAACCAAGTGAGTTATCAGATCCTTTGTGTTTTTGGAAGATGACAAAGTTGGCAAAGTGATAAATTTGCAATTTGAAATCGTGTGGTGCAAGAAAATGACCTAAAATCTGTCCTGAAGACAGTTGCAGCAGGGCAACTTTTGAGGATCATATCTCCTTGCTCACATGGATTCTTGGAGTGTTCTGGTACTCTTTGGAAAGCTTGAATGACATACTTCAACTTTGATGTACAATATTAGTCTTAATTTAACTTGGATCAATGTGAAAAATGGGCTTAAAGTTGGTGAAAACCCAGACAGTTTTTGCCTAAAATTTTTCTAAGTGTTGGAATCATTTTCATACTTTTCTTGATTTTGATCACTTCATAACTCAAAATCCAAACATTTTCTAGATATGGACCATTCCTACACTTTTGTAGTATGTGAGATGAGCTTCAATCTGAGCTTTGGATGGAAGCAAATGGCCATAGGGTTTAGGAGTTATGACCTTTTAAAGTTGGTACCAAAACCATTACCTTCCATAACTTAGAAAATTTTTAAGTTTTCTATGGTTGTTCCTTTTGTAAGAAACCTCACTTTTCTTGACTTTTCTTGATGAATGATGATCAAAACCATACATTAACATTGTTTTGAACTTAGGGGAACCATATTTGTGAAAATTCTCAAAAATTCAAACTTGATTTTGGGCACAGTTGACTTTTTGTCAGATGAATTCCAAATTGTGTGATTCCTTATGCAATCAAGTTCTTGAACTAATTCAAACCTAATGGATGGATTCCATAGGTGTTTTAGGGTGTCTTGAATCATGTCCCAAGATTTGGGAACATATCTTGGTCCAAAGTCAAAGATACAGTTGACTTTTTCTTCAAAACCCTAATTGTGATCCAGATGAAATTGAAACTTGTGAATCAAGCTTCTTGGATCAATTCATTGTTTGATGAATACATCCCCTGAAGTTGATTTGACTTGATGATTAGATCCATGAGGCCCCTTTGAGTATCTTGGGTCATTTATTGAGTTATTGGCTCATTCCCAGATGAAAATTTTCATCTGGATGCCTTGGTCGACCAAAACCCTAATTTGGTGACATTGGCAATCTTGAGGCTTAATCCACTTGAAATGTTGCACTCTTGTGCTTGATTCTTGATGTGGGAGTCCTCTTGATCCCTTATGGATGTTTGATAGGCTAGATAAGTTGAAGATCATGTCATTTCTTGATTGATCCTTTGTCTAAGTGCTCTGAGAGGGCTCAAAACCCTAATTCTTGCTTGTAGGGAATGCTCAACTATATTTGGGGAGATTGATAAGGCATGTTAGTACATCCATATTGTGGTAATGATTTGCACAATGATGGGGAATCTTGGTGGTCAAAATTTGGGGTATGACACTTGGTTCCAGGGTTTTCTCAGATTCGGCCAGTTTCCTTCATGCTGATTTTGACCAGTCGAATTGTTGTAGCCTCCTCTACCTTTGTTTCCATTCTAGCTTCCTTTGCCTTTCCTTTCTCTTTCTGACTGCGCCTGCAAAGCCATATCACTCTTCGACTTTCCTGCAGCTCTTTCAGCCATCCTTTGTTCATGAGACTCAAGCGTCCCTTGAAGCTCTTCCTTCGTCAATACTTACAACTCTTTCGACTCTTCTATGGCTACTACCACGTGGTCGAACTTTGGAGCCAATGACCTCAAGATCTTTGACACAACTGATCTTGATGTCAACACTTCTCCACGTACCTTGATTTGATTCACCAGTTTTGTAACTCTGGTGAAGAAATCTGTTATACTTTCATTGTCTTCCATCTGAAGCAACTCATAGGTTCTCTTGTGAGTTTGTAACCTCACCTCTTTCACCTTCTCTGTGCCGCCAAACGAATTTTCAAGAATCTCTCACGCTTCCTTTGCTGACTCTGCATCACTAACTTTTTCAAATTTATCTGGATCGACACGCTGATGGATTATAAAGAGAGCTTTACAAATTTATCTGCATCACTAACTTTTTCAAATTTATCTGGATCGCCGGAAAGTGCTCGTTCGGATGATTCACGCCATCACGATTTTCCTTCCTTGAATCGCAACCGGAGCTCTAGATACCAGATGTTGGAATTAACCCAAAACCTTTTGAGAATTCCTATTCAATCTTGATCTCAAGATTTTTAACAATCACACGCAATGGCAACGAAAAGAAAAATTGAAAAAGAAAGAAAGAAAGAGAAAAGAGAAATAGTAGAGTTGGAGAAGAAGATGAAAAACTGCAGAATTCTTTCTGCCCATAAACTGTGGAAACTTTCAATATTCACTTGCAACTGCAAACTGTGAATTATCAAACTTGATGATTACAATGATAAGGGGTCCTTCCTATTTATAGATTTAAGTTAACTTGCATCTCAAGCTAAAGCCCAAACTATAAAAGCCCAAAAATATCTAATCTAATCTTTCTAAATCAAATCAAATCTTTCTAAAATAATAAATTACATATTTAACACTGAAAACCCCCAATTTGGGGGAACAAAAAAGTGCTCTAGGAGAAATTCTGATTACCTTCAATCCCCTCCCCCCCGCTCATAAAAAATTGAACCAAACACACCTATTTTAAAATATTCTCTCCCCTCCCCTCCCCTCCAAAAACTTCCAACCAAACGGACCCTTAGGATATAAGTTTTAATAAAACTGTCACATGATGAAAGAAAACGAAAGGCTAGAGAAGAAAGCTCGACTTGTGAATCAAGAGAATGCGAACTTTTGTCTCAACTCAAACAGAAATGTTTAATATGTACACATGACTTAATGTAGGACACTTGATATATTGGATGGATTTTGTTGATTACCGAATAGAATTGGTTGACTTTAATATTGGATAACTTTGATGACTTAAGTTAATTTTTTTATAAAAAAAGAGGTTAATTTAATTATTTAGATGTGAGAGCCTACTATAACAATTAAAAAAAAAATAACAATTTTAATCACAACCTTTATAGTTTGTACTAATACGAAAGATGCTACTACTATCCATTGAGAGATAAATACATACTACAATAATTATAAAAAAATAAAATTTGAAAACCAGCAAGTTTAGCTAGTTGGAGATTATACTATCCATTCATGCATTTACTCACTACCCACTTTTCAAAACCTCATTTAATTTTTAGACTTAAATGCACTTTTGGTCCCTCTAGTTTGGTATTTTTACACTTTTGATCCCCTATTACAAAAGCTGTATTTTTGGTCCCTTTAGTTTGGTGCGCTTTGCATTTTGTTGGTCTCCCTCCACTTTTGCTTACGTGGCAGTGATGATTAGGATAAAAAAATTATTTTTAATTAGTTTGCAAAGATGACTAGGATATTTTATTAATTAATATGTTTTTAACTAATTTAATATTTAATAATGTTTTTAACTACATTAATATTTAATAATCTTAAGTAAGTTTATTTAATTAATTAATTAAAATATTGAAATTACTTCTGGGCCTAAGCCCATTTACTTAGAGTATCAGTCCAATACACATTTGTCAACATATGATGTATATATGAGTTATATAAACAATTGCATATTTAGTAAAACAATCGATGTGGAACTCTCACAGGTGTAGGTTGGTTTATCTTCATGCATAGTATCAATCCATCATCATTTTCACTGGTGTAGGTTGGTTTATTTGCAACCCATCCAATCATATGCCTCTAAACTTCCTCCATCCATACCAACATGCAACGAAAACAAAACCCAACATGAAACTTCAGTAGCGCAGTAAAAACCAATGCTCCCTCCATCTTCATTTCATGAAAAAGGAACCTGCAGAAATAAAAGAAAAAGAACCATTTGCAATGTTCATCACACCGTGATAACACACACACACACAGATTTTTTCATTCAACTACAACATCATCCTTGAACATAATAATGTAAATACACATATTTTTTCATTCAACTACAACATCATCCTTGAACATAATAATGTAAATACACATATTTTTTCATTCAACTACAACATGCAGCCCTGAACATGCAGCCCTGAACATAATAATGTAAATAACAGATTTTTTCATTCAACTACAACATCATCCTTGTCAAGTTACTACACTGATTTTTGGTTCAGGTTTCCTCCATGTTAATTCATTTGTTAAAGAATTATGTAAATACATAGATATGTAAATGTAATATGAATTATGTTAAAGAATAAGTGTTTGTGTATTATCAATAACCAATATCTCTAGTTGAAAGCATAAAAAATCACAGTTCAACATTATTGAGTACCTTGTTTCAAGGTTTGGAACTTCAAATACAACTGCTCCAATACTTCTTAAATGGGAAGAATATGGAAATTGAGAGATGTGAGAGAGTGCTCCCTGAAAACATGAAAGTTGCACTTGATTTATAGAGTGATTGAGCAAGGGTAGATTAAGCATTGGAAATGAATGATTTAATTGTTAATTATTTGTAAGTTTTCACGTAGAGATTATTTGTGCAATGCGTGTGAAATTTAAATGGAAATCTGAGTTTTATTTCATGCTGAAGTTGGAATTGAATTTGCTGCTGAATATTGGTTTTGGACATGCTATGCTGATAATAAATTTCACATGGAAATTATGCCTTGAATTTGTTTTAATTTGTTCAATTAGTTTCCAATTTTAACCCACTTGTGTACTTTTGGACTTTGTTGCACCTTTCACATGTGAACTTCTTTGAATTAATGTCTAGCCAGAAATCAATGATAGAATGCCATGATGAAATTTGTTTTATAAACATACTGGGAATAGGAAATAATGGCAAGAATATAACAAATTAATAATGATGGCATATTTAGCAAATTAATAATGAATTGGAATATGAAATGATAGCAAATGATTGTAGGAATTCTATTTAAAATTATACTGGTTTCTTGTTGCTTTTCAGAATCTATTTTAACTTGTTTTTTAACCATTCTTAATAGGAATTCTGGGAAAATAAATGGGAATCCAAGGAAAATAAATGGGTGTTGGGTTTATGACCGAAAAATAGACTAACTAAGATGAAATAGGTGTTGGGTTTATGGCAGGAAGAAGAAGGTGGTGCCACGGGTCCATAAGACAAATCATGCTTCATGCTTCATGCTGCAAAGTCTATTCAATGTTTTATATTTAAGTCCCACATCGATTTTCTAAAAGATAACACAAGTGTTTATATAGCTTATCAATACCTGAACACTTGACATCATAGATACAAGGATGGTAATGCAGCAGCATGGGGCACGTGGTCTATAATTCTAAAAAGTAATATAAAAGTTTTAATTAATTTAATTTCTAAAAAATTAATTAAAGTTATTATTTAATTTAATTAAAATAATTAATTAATTATTTAAAAAAATATCCTAGTCATCCTTGCCATATAATTAAAAATAATTTTTTTATCCTAATCATCACTGCCACATAAGCAAAAGTGGATGGGGACCAACAAAATGCAAAGCGCACCAAACTAAAGGGGCCAAAAACACCGGTTTTGTAATAGGGGGTCAAAAGTGTAAAAACGCCAAACTAGAGGGACAAAAAGTGCATTTAAGCCCAATTTTTACTTTGTTTTTCTTTTGATAGTGAGAGATTCTCTTCTATAACAAAGATTTATTTCCCTTACAAAATCAATGTTAAGTGTTACAAGATTTATTTCGGGCTTGCCAAATGCCCATAAAAACTAATCCAATTTATAGATTCAATCTAACATAGGGTGTTCCACTCATTTAAGTTTTCACTTTTGGAAAATGCATAGAAGCACAGCCTCCTCATTTCAATAGTTAATTATAGCTAACAATTATCTCAATTTAACTCGAGATTAATTGAGAACAATTCTAATTTTGTTATATATATATATATATATGATTCTGAATCATGCCCAAATATTTTTTAGTCACACTTATAATACTACTACTTTCTCATACTTGAATGTATAAGTGATAATTTTATAGATACTCTCTCTTGCTAATCAACCATAACCACCGTATCCTATTGAAAGTTTCTTAGATCAGTTTTTTCAACGAAAACCATTGACTACATAGTTATTATACAAAAGTTTTTATACTATAACTATTAAATGAGGGTCTCTCATTTAGATTAAATAAAATTAGGATTTAAACCCTAATGTTAATAGTTTTAGAGTTGGGTCGTCCCTTCTCTCAAAGTCTTTATTTTATTTATTTTAAAAATTTATTTATTTATTTTAAAAATGTATTTAATTATTTTTATTGTTCTCATTAAGATCTTTTATACTTTTTAAAAGATACACACCAAATTTTATAGTTTTTTTATGTAAAAAAATTGATGTACATATTTCTTATTTCATACTTTCTCTGTCTCAAATTATAAATCATTTTGTCAAAAAAAATTATTTTAAATTATAAGTCGCTTTACATTTTCAATGCAATATTAATGACATTTTTTCTAATATACCCTCAAATATTTATTATTATTTATTCTTTCAACTCTTTTAATTTCTCTCTCATGTGTAATTATGAGAGACATTAATATAAAGTCATACATGATCTTTCGACACTTTGCACCTTTTTCTTGCTGTGTAAAATTCAAGGATATATCACTTAGTACTAAGGGTGCAATGAACAGTGTGGCAGTTAAATATATTTCTCATATTTACATTGGAAATATTTCCAGTCAATGGGCTAAGATGAGATCCTTTATGAATAAGGAAAGTAGTTTATAAGGGTCCTCTCACATTTATTGATCTTAGCTATGAGTATACATTACTTAAGGGATTCTTCTAAAAAAAACTGCAGTAGAATTTAGGAAAATCATGAAGAAAAAAAAAGTCAGTGGAAAAAAAACAAGTTTCCAAGTCATTAAGGCTAACAAGAGTCAATAATGAGATCAAGAGAATTGAACATGGTGAAATATCTGATGAGTTTCATCAGCATCTGGTCTGAAGATCCAACGTGCATCCGTACTCCACTTACTAATAGATATATGGAATTTTAAACATTTTAAAAAGACCATTTGTTCAATTAAACTACATTTTTATCTTTACTTTATACTACCTCCGTCCCTAATTATAAGATCATTTTGAGTTTTTTTCTTGTCCTTTTTATAAGACCCTCTTCAACTTTCAAAGTGTATTAATTACTTTTTTTCACACATACCCCTAATTATATTACATTTTTTTTTGCACTCTGTAATAAATACAGTTACATACACATTAACTATTTCTCTCTCCTAAGGATAAACTTGTAAAATTATACAAAATAGTCAATAAATTTAATACTCTAACCAACTTTCTTAATTCCCGTAATTTTCTCAACGGGGTCTTATATTTAGGGACGGAGGTAGTAATATACTCCCTCCGTTCCATATTATAAGCAAAAATTACTTTTTAGATACATTAAATAATTAATGTATCTGACCTATATATAGATCAGATACATTAATTATTCAATGTATCTAAAAACTAACTTTTGCTTATAATATGGAACGGAGTAGTATATATTGTACTTATAAATAACACACGTTTGAGCCACCAACTACAAAACCAATAGACAATGTTAGCATAACAAGAATACCATGAAGCTTCCATTAATTACTCTTTCTTTCTTTTTATTTTCTTTTCAAATAACGATATTGAAAGGACCTGGATCATCTCCAGCTTTTTTCTTCTGCTGCCCATTCTGCTCTTATCATAGCCACACATCCACACTTTGCACTATTTTCAAAGTGAATTAAAGCAATTGACACTTTTTTTTTAATACTTTTGAGCCATTAGATGAAGGGGCAGGAGAGATGGCTGAGGAGACAGGCAACAGAGGATCTATTTTCGTGAAAGACACAAATGGAAACCCTATTTTTCCAGGTGGTAGGTTCTGTATTATGCCATCAATCTTTAGACAAACAGGTGGTGGAGCAAGTCTTGGTAAAACAAATAATTCACCCGATGATCATCATACTAGTGTGTCAACGAAGCTTTTCGGATAGAAAGAAAAATCATCGGCACCGGATAACCACGTTTCCATTAAGAATAATCAGGTGTACGATCCTCATTGCAATCTACACGATGCCGACATATCAACGTTGGTTTATAACTTCTTACTGCTAAATGAACCAGAAATAAAGTCTGTACCGGTGTCGTAGCAGGGAGGCAGTCCACCGAAGTTAGCTACAGATACACAGCCAGTTTACATTCCTGGGATTTGGTGCTTCTTTGCCTGGCTGTTACAATTGATTTTCAAGATACCAAGTGCCTCGGAGATGCAGCAGGTTTGGCTATGATAACTGTCATGCAAGTGACGATATGCGTGATGTCTCTGGTTATAGTCTTATGTTGGCATAAAAGTGCTTGGGTATCTATTTGCTTTCTAGTGTTCTTTGGTTCCATTGAAGCTATATTTCTCTGCCTCACTCATCAATTTCTTCTCTTTCCTTTCTCCCTCCCTCTCGTCGTAGCTTTCCGCACTCTCATTTTCTTATATCTCTCTCTCCCTCACCCGTTTTCTCTATCTCTCTTTTCCCTCAAACCCTCAAAATCCATTTCAATTTCTCTCGTCTCCATCTTTCTGTCCGCTCTTCCCTCACTTTCTCTTTCTTTTCTCCCAATTTGTTCTCTCCCTGTCATTTTCTCTCCCCTCCGTCTTTCATTCTCGTCATTGCTCACTCTCTCCCTTTTCAATCCGTTCATTTATTCTCCAGTTTGAATCCTTCTGCATCTCTCTGTAAGTGGTTTTGATTATAGGTTGCGATATTGATTTGATTGCTTTTTTCATTTTTTATCCTTTGATTAAAGGGGTTTGATTTGGTTTGTGTAAAAATCGATTTTTTTTGTTCGTTTTTGTTTTGGTTTGGATGGTGGTTTTTATTTGATTGTGTGTTATGAGATCTGGTTTTAGTTTATGCTTGTGTTTTATTGTGAAATTTTGGAAATTTGTTAATGACAGTGTAGTTTTTAGGGTTTTTGATGGTTTTAAAGGCCATGAATGTGCAGTGACATCAATTTCAGTTGAAGCTTCAGTGGAATGGAAAGCTACTGGTTTTAATGATGGTTTTAAGGGTTTTTGATGGTTTTAAGAGTGACATCAATTTCACTCTATTTGATGAGGAATGAATTCTACATTTTTTTTTGTTTTTGCAGATTGTTGATGCATTTCAGGATGAACTGCTAATTCTTTGGGATGTTTCTGAAGCTAAAATTGTGTTCCTTGGTGGTGGAAAAGACCTAGAAGTTAGCGTTTTGGATCAACGTACACAATGCCTTAGTGATGCATGTAATAATTACTCTCAAAACCATGTTACTCTTTCTTACAATTTCATTTCTCTCACTTGATTAATTGGTCTTGAATCTGTTCTTTGGTTTCTAATAGGCTTTTTTGGCTTATGGAATTCCACAAAACAATGTGAAAAGGGTCTTTCTTCTGTTGAAGGTAGAAAACCAGTAGTAGCTTTATTAGTCAATTTCAGTACGAAACCGAAACCGAGTCTATCTGCTTTAGATATATTGCTCAATGTATTGCTATTTACAGGCTGCATATAATGTTGGAGGTCATACCGTCAGTGCAGACACAATACAGAATACTATACTCGGGTGCCGGATGTTTCGTCCTGGACAGGTGGATATTACAATTCCAACTCTTCCCGGTTAAAATAGTATTTAGTTCCATTTTTTTATTTCTTGATGATCTTCTTCTAAGTAGCTTCGTTCCTCTTCCAGTGGTTCTGCGTATTCTTTTATTCGAGAACAAAATTCAAAGCTGGAGATGGACGACAAGCATATGCAATCGAGCAGCCTGAGCCTCTTCTTCACTTTGCACTTTGTTCAAGAAACCACTCTGATCCCGCGGTACCAATTCCAATTCTTTTATTTGTTTCATTTTTTCACTATTGCTAGCTTACTAGTGAGATCATTTTGGTGCACCGCTTCATGCCAGTGTGTCTATGCTACATATTTCACAATGTGAGTACAAATATACCATCCGTTTCACAATATCTTTTGCCATAATATATGTACAAATGTAATATTTTGTCTTCTTTAATATCTATAAATTTGTTAGTGATTTGAGCATTTGCTAACAATGGCCAAGTATGATATCAGATGGCATATGAACTGCATGGTTTATTGGCTGGAAATGTTAGCATTGTCACTGGCGAAAATATCAAGCCTTCTTATGGTGGAGATGATGAGGCATTCCTTCTCATGGACATTGTTGTAATTTCTGAAGCACCTATGTTCCTTGTCATGACTTGTAAAATTGTAATAACCATGTTTTGATCAATCCAGGAAGCTAAGAAGAGAAAAAATGGAAAGGCTTCACACTCAGCATGGTGCAACTATGATGATCTAAATGAGTATTTCTGGTTTGTTTCATCATTCATTACTTGCCTATTTTGTTGTTGTTGTTGCAGGTCACTTGATTGCTTTTCTCTTGGATGGGCCATGCGTGATGATGACGATTTTTTTAAATCCACTAATTATTTGACACAGGTTATATTTTAAGAAGTTACTGGACTGACATTATATTTTATGAAGTTGATGGGTGTCATACCCTCATTTTGAATTCAATGACCACTTTCTGTTTCAAAAGCTGCTTACATTTACATGCATTTTAATATTTTTATGGCTCCATTCGCAGGATCAACTGCAAGAACAGGCTAAACTAATACTATTATAGAGGAAGTTGTTTCAAAAGTTGTGTGTGTTATTGATGTATGTATGTGGTCCCATCTCTGATTTTAAGAAAATTCATTGCTGTAACAAATGAATTTACAGCTCTGTAACAATCTAATTCAAGAATTGGTGTATTGTTTTATTTCACTGCAGTGACTTGTGTTTATCATTGCCTTGTGCTCTTTCAACCATTGTATGAATTGATCTTCTATTATGATTTTCATTGCAGTAGATTGAATTTGGAATTGGTTCTGGTTGTGTTACATGGTTCTTATCATGAATTACTTAAAATGCCAAATTTGGAAATCATAAATTTTTAACGTCAATATCTTAATGTTTCTTGATTTGTTTGGCAGATTTTGACAAGGTTATGGAGAGAAAACAACATACGGCAAGTCTTTTTTAGGGCATGAGGAAAGGAAGCATGGCTTATCAAAACTACGTCAACTGGTGTATCTTTTAATGGTTGTTTATGCTCATTACATTTTCATTGTAGGTAAAAAATATACTCCCTCACATGGACTCTGCAGTATATCAATCTTTTCACGATAAGTACTAGCTACATCATTTTGACGGGTTCAACTTTGAAGGTAAGAACAATGCTATCCATTCCAAGTGAAAGTTCCTTGAGATTTCCCTTGTCAATTTCATCTTTCTTATTTGTATGCATTACATAACATAAGTGATGATAGATGAATGTTTTAAAAATGCCTTTTGGTGTTGATTCTCAACCTTTTAGGTGGACTACAACACACTATTTCTCTCCAAATGTTGGTAGCAAACATTTTAATTTAAGCACACATCACGTGGAGTGGCTGCAATATTGTAGTTGCAACAGATCCTCAACACTGCATTACAATGCATGTTGTCACAATTTAACTTGAATAACTAATTGTCGGTGTTTAATTTTTTTTCCTTCTTGCTGAAGCTTGTGCATGCTATATTTGATTAACTTATTAATTGAATTCCTCCAATACCGGCATAAAATTTCAATTGTTTTCCACTTTCACATGTTAATACATGGTTGTCCTCTTCCAAAGAGAAAGCAAAAGTTATTTTCTCCCGGTCTTGGCATGCAATCAAAACTCTGTTATTCCATTGTATGGCTTTTATTGGCAGTTATCTTGCGATCTATATGTAAATCTGCTGGTGTTGCTAATGCTTCCTTTCATCTAGGCGAAAAATAATACCCCTGCAGCTCAGGATAAATGTATTGTTCGCCTGCTGATTTATCATTTTGGTGTCAATCTACCTGTTATGATTTTTTCGTATCCCGTCTTCAAATACATGGGCATGCGGAGTAGTCTTCCCCTACCGTCCTGGTACTTTCATCTTCTTTTGAGCCCCTTCTTAGACGCTTTTCCTTTTTATATTTGGAATGTGTTTTTGTGAAGATTACTTAACAAGATGAAATTTTGTTTTGCAGGAACGTGATTCTAACTCAAATAATATTTTACTTCATTTTGGAGGACTTCATATTCTACTGGGGACACAGGATATTGCACACAAAATGGTTATACAAACATGTCCACAGTGTACATCACGAGTGAGTGTTACAAGCTGCAGTTTTGGCTTGTTATATTGATCATCTATGAACTACTAAAGGGTTTTGCTGTATTGTGAAGGTTTGCGACGCCATTTGGACTTACTTCGGAATATGCTCATCCGGCTGAAATACTTTTCCTTGGGTTTGCAACCATTGTTGGTCCTGCCATCACTGGACCTCACTTGATTACTTTGTGGTTATGGATGGTTCTGAGAGTCCTCGAGACGGTTGAGGCACATTGCGGTTACCATTTTCCGTGGAGTCTCTCAAACTTCATTCCATTATATGGGGGGGTGAGTGTGAAGTTCCTCCACCTTCACTTAATATCGGCTTGTTGGTTCATTCTGTTGTTGTAGTTCTTGATGTTAAACTTTATAACCTTACTTTTCAGAGCTGATTTTCACGATTATCATCACCGTTTATTATACACCAAGTCCGAAAACTATTCATCAACTTTCACTTACATGGACCGGTAAGTATCAAACATATTATCCTTTAAAGATAACTTATTATTATTATTATTATTAGTAGTAGTATTTAGAGTTAACTGTCATTTTAGTCTATGAATATATCAAAGGCTGTCACTGTAGTTCTTGAATGCATGGAAATGCTGTCACTGTACTCGAATGCATGGAAATTACAAATGCATCCTCAAATGTGTCTTTCCTTACTATGATTTAGGAACTTAAATTGACTATTTACTCCATTTTGTATGATGGCTTAACTGTTTTTTTCTATACTGTCAAGGGTACATGATTTCTTTCTTTACTATGTATTAGGATATTTGGAAGTGATGTAGGTTACAGAAAGTTAAAAGCATTAAAGAACTCAGGGTTTGAAGACAGTTATGAGCAAAAGCAACAATAAGAATAAATTTTTGGGAACATGTAGAATGGTTAGAAAGTTGATTCCCAATCCCAACTTGAGAGTACATTTGAAAATTGTCTTTCCTATCAACACATTGTAGTTTGTGTTTTTTTTGTTGACAAAGTGAGTGTTGATGGTTTTTTATCGACCTTGATGTTTGTTATTCAAAATACTTTTAGCTACGCAGCTTTCAAAATTGTAATACCTCTTCATGTAATGACTTTTATTTGTTTGATATAAATCCAATTGATATTACAATTTTGGATAAATGAACATACTTATTTCTTGCATGTGTTTGGCTTTACATGATTAGTATATTATTATTCATACGTTTTTACTGATACAATGACATTTGGCACATACCAAGCACACGTAGTGCAACCACTCGAAGGAATTTACAATGATGAAATTTTGCAGATGTTCTGTTTTGGATATTTCAGCATGAATACATCTTTTGCTGATTCTTGCTGATTATTGCTGCTTTGTTATTTATCTATCAAATCCACAGGGAAAAGCAAAGAAGGTTGTTTAACAGAGACTGTTGTGTGTAACCTTGCATCAATTGCACTACCACGATATGTCGGAGATAAGGTATGATGAGACCCCTGACATACTCTAGGTTTTACACTTAGACCTGAGTTTGTTTGATTTTTCCGTAAGCTTGCTTTTTGTGATTTTGAATGTTTATTTGCCTCTTATATAGGGTGTGCCTGTGGAGTCTCAACAATCTAAGCTTGTTGGTAAGAATATGTTGCTGCATAAAGACTGATTTTTATTAATTTTAGTTTTGGTTTAATAAGTGTCCATGATGGTAATTGATTATTTTGCATTGTAGGTCTGGATGTTGTTCGGACAGATCGATCACTTATCTTTTACGAAGATGAAGGTAAGCAAGCAAAACTTTGGGATGCTCTGTCAATTTATGCTTGGTTCGACAATGATATTGGTTATGTACAAGGTGGATTAATATACCTTTAAATTTTTTAATGTAAAATTGAAACAGCTTCAAGAAGTTTCTAAATGGATTATTTCCTAACTTCATTATATTTCACTTTTTGCTCAAAAAATTGAATTTACAGGTGTTGAAATTGTTAACTAGATAGCTACTTATTGGTATTTTACCAAAGCAATGACAATAATGAGCCTGATTTCGAAAACTCAGTGAAAATCAGTTAGTTTGTGTGAATTGCTCATCACTCTATTTTGACTGTGAGTTATTTGTTTATCAATGTTTATCATTTCATTTTAAATTGATTTTTACTCAGTTTACTCAGTTTACTTTGATGCTTCCAACCTTGATCACCATGTATCTTTTTCAGGAATCGAGTATTGGTTTTTGGATGTTAATCATTGTGTTTTGTGCATTTATTCTGTTTTGTTTATATTTCTGTTTTGTGGAGTGTTTTTTTTCCATTTTACAGACATCATTGGCGTTCTTCGCACCGTGGTCATAGGTGATTTTATTTCATCACTCTGCGCCTAGATTGGTTTCGTTTCATCATTTAATCTCCTATGTATCCTAATAAAGTTTGTTGTATTCATTGCAATAATTGTTGAACAAGCATATACTCCAACAGAGAACAGGGATGCAGATGCCAATAGAAGGACTTTCCATTGTCTCCCAGATACCAGAACTGCCAATGCAGCTAACGCAACAGCCACAGCCGAAAGGATGTTTTTCCAAGTTTGAAAAGCTTTGATAAGATAGCTGTAAAAAAGTTGTTTTGTTTACCACATTCATCGTGAAGTATTTGTTTTAATTGTTAAATTTTGTTAAAATAATTATTAAAAAAACATCATTCTTAGACAACAGTTGACTATTATTTCAAATAAAAAATAATTAAAATATGAATGCATTTGTTGGCAAACAACCGCCAAATCCGATTTTTAATTTTATTATTTTTATTATAAACTATTTATATGTGTTAAAAGTTGAAACGTTTATGGTTCATTAAAATTGGAATAGATTTTAGGTTTGAACACTGTTAAAATAAATATTTAAATATTATTTATGACAACATTTTTTAAAAATTTATGTTAATTGGACATCAAGGATAATTCTCAAATAAGGGGATCTCAAATTAACAATTTAATCATTTTAATAGCAACATAATTGATTTTGACTATAAGTTATTTCTTTACCCATGATTTTTTTTTCTTTAAACTTTTTTAAGGCTATTATTTTCTTATCTATTTTTATATAAGTGCATTTTGAATGTGTGAAATATAATTAATTTTCACTTCAATTTTTATTGTGTTGTCTTTTCTGATAATTTCGTATGTTGTTTTATAATCGTATAAATTTTTAATTTTATGAACTATTAACAAAATATCTATTTTAATTTAAACTTTATTAATTATTGTTAATACATGTAAAGATGTATTAAAAAAGAACCACAAACATTTATATTATTTATTAAATGATTTAAGATAAGAATCAACTTACCCGTGCGGACGCACGGGTCTTCTACTAGTGTTAGCATAACAAGAATACCATGAAGCTTCCATTAATTACTCTTTCTTTCTTTTTATTTTCTTTTCAAATAACGATATTGAAAGGACCTAGATCATCTCCAACTTTTTTCTTCTGCTGCCCATTCTGCTCTTATCATAGCCACACATCCACACTTTGCACTCTTTTCAAAGTGAATTAAAGTAATTGACACTTTTTTTTAATACTTTTGAGCCATTAGATGAAGGGGCGGGAGAGATGGCTGAAGAGACATGCAACAGAGGATCTATTTTCGTGAAAGACACAAATGGAAACCCTATTTTTCCAGGTGGTAGGTTCTGTATTATGCCATCAATCTTTAGACAAACAGGTGGTGGAGCAAGTCTTGGTAAAACAAATAATTCACCCGATGATCATCATACTAGTGTGTCAACGAAGCTTTTCGGATAGAAAGAAAAATCATCGGCACCGGATAACCACGTTTCCATTAAGAATAATCAGGTGTACAGTCCTCATTGCAATCTACACGATGCCGACATATCAACGTTGGTTTATAACTTCTTACTGCTAAATGAACCAGAAATAAAGTCTGTACCGGTGTCGTAGCAGGGAGGCAGTCCACCGAAGTTAGCTACAGATACACGGCCAGTTTACATTCCTGGGATTTGGTGCTTCTTTGCCTGGCTGTTACAATTGATTTTCAAGATACCAAGTGCCTCGGAGATGCAGCAGGTTTGGCTATGATAACTGTCATGCAAGTGACGATATGCGTGATCTCTCTGGTTATAGTCTTATGTTGGCATAAAAGTGCTTGGGTATCTATTTGCTTTCTAGTGTTCTTTGGTTCCATTGAAGCTCTATTTCTCTGCCTCACTCATCAAGTTCCTTGAAGGCAATGACATTAGAACCTGTTTCTCTGATAATCCGTGAAAATGGTTAATGGCATCAAAACCAGCACTGTCGATGGCGGATATTGACCAGCTGCATGCACAACTAAGTATTTCGGTGGTGAACTTGGTGCGCAGTCAAAATTCAAAAAGAAAGCTAGGAGCATTTCCGGCATCTCCGTTGGTCCTAAACCTGTCAAGTTACAAAAGGAGGACATCATTATGATTTTGTTTCCAGTGAACTGAAACAAACATCAAATACACAATTTACCTTCTTAACTAACTTAACACAATAACAAGCATCCACCTCTAACTTCACTGATCCAAACTAACACTACATCACATAACCTGCTCTTCCACTTCGAAACATTTTTTCAATCTCATAACACTAACTCAACAAACTTCAATACCAAAGCTAACTGACTGCATCCCTAACAGTTCACAACCTAACTTTCACAAACAGTCCTACTAATTGCTAACTATCAATTCACTAACATACACATTAACAACTAAATTCTAACTGAATGATGCACATCAACTCAGTCACTAACAGTTCAGCAATGACATTCATCAACTGTTAAATTCAAATTACTTTATATCTAACCAACTCCAAAATCACCTACAAGACTAACTGAATAACTGAATCAAAACTTCCAGCTGTCCATAACCAACATCTAACTAACTTCCATGATCAATTCCCAATATACCCTCACTCTTTTCACTCTATAAATCAAGGTCACTTCACCACAATTCTTTTTGACGTTCCATTCTTCACCCTCACCTCTGAAATCCTCACTCTGAGAAACTCCTCATTCTCTCTAGGAATAGAACCATCACATTCACCGAAGCTCAATCTTAATCTCTGAATTCTCAATTCTGGGAGAACTCTCACTAAATTATCTCAACCTCTGAAATTCACATTCATCCTCAAGCTCTCAGGCTCACATTCTCTCACTCGCTATCTTAATCTCAGCATAACAAGACTCACAACCACAGCAAAAACGCAGGATCACACAAGAAAATCAAAAGCAGAAGAAAGTAGAAGAAGGAGGAGAAAGATCGAAGAACGAAGCAAGAAGAAGATTCGAAGTTACCTGAGTTCGTTGCCATCTTCGTATTCGAAGTTGCTCCGGTAAGTCTTCCCTTTTTCGCTTTTTCTTCTCAAAGGTCTATTAGTATACAAAATTGAAAAATGTTGACCTTTGGTGTGGAAGAAGGAGGGAGCATTTAGGGCTTGAGTTCTGTGTGTTTGGAATTGAAAAATGGATTCTGAGCTTCTTTTCTCCATTGGGAGAATTCTACTTGCCACCCCCAATTATACCTGGCACCCCATATTTTAATAATGGCAAAAATGTCCCTTAATGTTTTACAAGCAATATCCGGAACAAATTTTCGGTAGTTTTAAAAAAAATTTCCGGTATAGATCAAAATTCCCGGTAGTTTTAAAAAAATTTCCGGTATAGATCAAAATTCCCGGTAGTTCATTTGAAATTACCGGTTTACCGGTAATTTCAATTTCCCAGTACGTATTAAAAATCTGGTTATTACTGAAAAGTGCAGTTTGGTACTGGGAATTTCACATCCATTGAAATTCCCGGTAGGTATAATTTTAGAGTTTTTTTTTACCGGTCGAGATTTTGCCGACAGTTTTGTATGGTTGTGATTGCACCGACACTTTGTGCGGCCCAGAATTGATACACATTTGTATAAATAGGGGTTAGGTCTTGTGGTAAAACAAATCTGAAAAAATGGTTATTTTCGCATTTTTTATTAAGGCAGAAGTTTACTTGAAGAGAGCTTCTCGACCTGTCGAATTCAAGCTTCCCGACGACACAACCTCCTTTGTCGGCCTAACTTCGAAGTTGAAGAAATTGTTTCCTGATGGTGACAATAGAAAGGTGTTGAAGATCGAGTTTCGGGAGGATTGGGGGATGGTAGTGTGACATACAACCTAATTGAGCTGAAGAACGATGAAGACGTCATCAAAATGTGGAGATCATTTCGCTGTAGGCTAACAAGGGGTCCGATGGAGTTAGATGTGCAACTTTCAAGATCAGCTGATGGAATAATGGAGATGCTGAAACGCCCTGAAGCATACGGTGAGATACCACTCGAAGTAGCCATCCTCACACTACGAGGGATACTGAACAGGTGCAGATCGAGCTACGATGGCACAACCGGAACTGAGGAAGTGCGTCTGAAACCACCGATCAATACCTTCAGAGGATGTATCTGGAACCGGTGGTGGTCGCGTCTGAATGTATCCATACTGGCGCAAACATCTCTCTGGCAGGTGCCTGGCAACCAAAGTCTCCCACCTCATATAACCGGAGTATAATGACGACTCCTCGAACTCACGGACGGCTCTATGATCATCGTAGGGTGTCCATATGACATCCTCTATGGTCAACTCATCCAGTCTCCTCCTGTACTCAACTATGCCTCCCGGGTGTTTCTGCCTCGCCCTCCACCTCTTCGCATGTGGCTCGGTCGAAGTATATGGTTGGATCCTCCTATCGCATATCCTAGGGAAATGCTCATAGATCCAGCACTGAGATCACAACAAACAATAAATTAGAAATAGTATGATTTAAAAAAAATAGAAGGACAAGTAAGAACATGAATTAAGATATACCTGTAACAAACTAAGATATACCACATGCGTAAGTGAGCACCTCGTGTATCGGTGAACTCCTGATACACCACTCTCTCAGGCAGACACAGATCGCGAACAACCATCGCATGCGCTTGGGACACACTCATGATAGGGGCCGTCCAGAATCTACCGCCGATAGGGAGATGAAACAAGGAGGCGACATCATCTAAAGTCACAGTCATCTCTCCGAATGGGAGATGAAATGATGACGTCTCCTTGTGCCACCTCTCGACGAAGGCACTCAGTAGATCTGCATCCAACATGGTCAGGGAGCAGTTCCTAAAATACAGCAGGTCAAACTCCTCCACGATCTTCTTCACAGCAGCAGGGAAGGGAATACTCGGGATACAGGTCATACCTGTGACACCAACCATTAAACAACTTTGTTAATACATAAACAATTTATGTATAAATAAACAAAACTTAAAATTAAACATAAAAACCATTTACCTGGCCCTACCATAATCTATGGGCCCACCAGGGAATCCTGCCTCAGCGTGTACTGATGGATCGGTCGAGGGGACCGTGACATCGGTCTCAATGGTCTCCTCAACCCCTCCTGTACCAGCAGCCTCTGCTGTACCACCAGCCTCTCCTGTATCAGCATCACCCACCTCCTCACCCTTACCCGCAGTTGTCACTCTAACATCAGTCTCCTCAACCACATCCCTAACAGTAGTCTCCACCGGAACATCTCCAACAATAGCCTCCTCTGGTTGAATAACAGGGACGTCTGCATCTGTGGCCTGCACTGAAGAAAGACCTCCACGTCGCCTAACGGTGCGAGATGCCTGGAAACGCCCCCGCTGCTCGGCCATCCGCTTTCGGTGTGAACCGGTTGGGACCACCCGTCCAGCCCGTACATGCGCTGACTCAGCATCAGGAGCAGTTGTAGCCCTACCCCTACCAACTCCTGTCAAATCATGCGTCCTCCCAGTGATACTACCGTCACGGCCTCTGGTTTTCACTGAAAAAAAATAAAAAAATAAGATAAAAAATAAAACAAATATTGCATAACTACCGGAAATTTGAAATTCCCGGAAAAACCAAAAAATCAAAACTACCGGTTTTTTTGAAATAACCGGTGAATATTACCGAAAATTTGAAATTCCCGGTAAGAAAATACCGGGATTTATGAAATTACCGGTAATATTCACCGGTTATTTCAAAAACCCCGGGAAATCTTACTTGTAAAATTGAAATCTCTAGTAGGTAAATGAAATTCCTGGTATCGTTTGTGATTTTGAAAAATTCGTGTAGTTACCGATTTTTTAGAAATGTGAGAATGTTTTTTTAGGGTCACTTATGTCTTTTCACTAGTTGTGTTGGGGTGCCAGGTATAATGGGGAGGGGGGGGGGGGGGGGGGGGGCAGGTAGAATTCTCGCATTTCGGGCTTCAAAGCCCATGAAACTGTTTTTGACACCTCTTGCACGTACTATCACTCCCTGGCCTGTGTATGGCTTGTCACGCTTCATAGCCCATAAACTTGCTGGCTGCACCAATGGTGCTACTAATTACACCTCCCACAACTGTTTTTTCTAGTTTAATCAATTTCTTTTTAATTTCTTTAGTGCTTTTAAATTCCCCGCTTCATAGCCCATGATTAATTCCTTGTTTGTTTGATTTTATTTTTGTAGTTTCGTTAATATCTTTTATTCTCTTGAATCTCTTAGAATTTTGGCTTTAATGTTCATGTTTTCAATTAAGTTGTTATCATGTGATTTGTTGATTTTTTTCATTTCTATTGCTTCATTATCTTGGTTGCAAATTTATTTTACATTTTTCATTCCTTTAACCTCTTGATTTTGGTTTATATTCTTTCAAATATTTTTATTTTCGATTAATCAATCATTTGATCATTAACTACTAACAATGAACTTTTAATCCATCTAATTTCTAACTTTTACTTTCTTGCACTTTTACTTTTACAATTTAATTCTTACAATTTACTTTTATTGCTCATTTATCATTCATTCATGCACTTTTACCTCTATGTCATTTTATTCTTCTTTGATCTTCTATTCTTTATCTTGTTAAAATGAACTAAAAAACATGATAAGATGGAAAAGACCTAAAAGACTTATGATACATAAATGGACTTTGTGTATGTCCTTAGCATGACATGGAGTTTATTATGGACATATGAACTTGGTGTATGACCTTAGCATGACATGGAGTATTATGGACATATGGACTTTGTGTATGACCTTAGCTTAACATGGAGATCATTAGGGACTTAGTTTTTACTTGTTGTATGAGATACATACCCCCATTGTGGGAAAAGTGTGCCAAATTCCCATGACAATGTATTAATTTATATCTTATCCCCCCGTGATGGATAAAGTGTCCCCCACTCCCATGAGCATGTAATAGCGTAAGATTTACTTCTTTATTGCTTTCCTTTGCATGCTAACTAACAAGATAAAACTAAAGCAAAAGACAACCTTCTCAAAAGAATAAAACACACTTGATTCAACGTCAAGTGCTTTTCAAAATCAAATTCAATCAAAAGCAACACGAATACTTGATCCAACCTCAAGTTTTCCCTCCATTACACTCTTACAACTCCCAGCTTTCATTCAATCATCACTATTTCCTATTCACATCTTTCATAATTCAAACTTCAAAAGCTTGGCCAAACACCAAGTCATTTTCAACACGTTTTCATAATAAATAAGAAGAAAAAGGATGGGGTGTACGTACTTGTGCACCTCATTTCTCGAGTACTTGGGTTGTTGGCCCTGATTGGCTTGTGGTCTGATGCTTGTCTTCCATTCAAAATACTTAATAATAAAACGAGTTTAATTTGGTCCTCTTAGGGTGAAAAAGAGAGGTTGGGATATCATTGTCCTCACAACTCCCGAGTATCTGATTGTAGGCCATACTTAGCATGCGGTTAAGATACTTGTCTCCCTCGAAGTACCAACGGTTAAACTCGCCTCACAAATTTCATAAGCAATCTCTAAAATCAATCACAGCCAATCAAATATATTTTTCCACCTTAGGGCAACGTTCAAACCTTTCACCATTCAACATCAACAACAAACTCATCCTTGGACTAAACAGATTCCTCTTTGGATATTGGTTTCTGAACTAAACCCCTCTCTTTGAGGCAATCAACTATTTCTTTTCAGAAAAAAACTTTTATAATTCATTCCTTAGCAGTCAAACTAAAAGCTTGGAGCATCAGAACGAGGATCAAACCAGCTAACATCTATACACTTCTAGGATACAATTATAATTGTTCCCTTTCTTTTCCTTCTTTCATCCTTGGTTTCATGAACTACAGAGCTCTAATTTCCTCATTGCACTATGTGGATACGTAGGCGCGAGGGCCCTAATCCTCTGCGAGCACATTAATTATGAACTCGTTTTTCCCCTTTCGCATATATGTTTATTAATCAGGGCCAACAAACGCAATGACGAAAGTCCTCAATGAGGAATGCAACAATGATCGACGAGAAAGTCCTCAATGTATGTCTCAACAAAATCACTCGTGATCTTCTTCAATCTGATGTTCAATTCAAGTTGGTTCGAGACATGAAAAAGTGGTTTACAAGGCCTCGTTGGCGGTCACAACAAACGCAAAGTCATTCAACAAGTAAAAAATTCTATATTCATTTTTACTAATAGAAAATTATTGTTCCTATGTGTATTATTGTTCATGCATGGTAGATTTTTGTTGTAGGCTGTGTTTAAGAACCCTGCAAAATGTTGGATACTGGAAAGTCCTCTTTCGTTCCCAAAACGGGAAAACCAAGTGTCATCGTGTTTGTTGGTTTACAATGTTTTTTACTATTATCCGTGGATGAAATTCACAATCTGGTTCTTTATGTTTATGTTTATGAGTTTGAATTTAATTATTCTATAATGTTTAGCTGACACAAATTAGGTTTTACACACATATGCACATGCTAACTTGGTTCTCTTCGTTTATACATTATCCAGAGCACCGAGTAGTATGTAGAGTCTCTACTAATTATATAATTTGTTCATCCTATTTTTAGATAGTATAGGGTGAGAGTTTAGAGACATTTGATATATACTTATGAGTTATGTCATGTTTTTTAAAAATGAATTCAGGTTCTGGAAAAACTATAACATGCACAAAATATGCGTATAATTATTAGAAAAAAGGATGGAAGCCAACTTCAGTGTGTGTGCAATTTGATCAAATGAAGCAAAATGATACTAAAGCTAAGGTTCCTTTTTATGGAAGCTACCTATTTGTATTTGTTAGTTGTAGGTCCTAATATATATTGTTTGTCTATAAGATCCTGGTATAGTATTGTTGCCTTGTTGATGTGGAATACAATGGTTAAACTGAAGTGTTGAGTGTAAAATAATGTTTTCTGGTTAGTTATGCATCATAATAGCCACCTGATAACAAAATTATGGATGTTTTGTTCATGTTAAAGGAGTACAACACATCCCTTGTTATTTTTTCTTCACATGGATGTAAGCAAGAATATCACTATAAACAATTTGTAATCGAAGCTAGTAATTGCTAGTCTTTTTTGTCTCTTATTTTTATTTTTGCTTTAGAATCTTTATTCTTGGTTTGTCAACAATATGAATTTTATGATAAAAAAAAGTCCGGTAAACCAATAAAGTTAAATGTACTGATGACTACTATCATACTCCAAATTTGTCCTACCTGTGTATCTCTCATCTGTACATCTACCCACTAACTATCATTCAGAAAAATCCAAAAAAAAATATGTTGTCTTCAACTTCATCCCTCTTTTATTTTTATCAATTTTCAGTTTAAGTCATATCTATATTTTAACCTTTTTTATCCTTTATCCATTTCCAATTTTAAAATCCATTTTTATTAATTTTCATAATATCTATTTGTTAACCAATTCCAATATCCATTTCATTAGTCTCTGATATTCTTATCGTTTGCATATCCTTTTCATTGATCTCTGTTTTCGCATTTTAGTAAACATATCAATAATCATGCATTTTTTTGTTAGAATTTAATTTGTTTTATTTCTTTTTTTTTTCACTAACTATTTTCAATTATCTTTTTTATTATTTTTAGTTTTATTATTATTATTTCTTTTTTATTATTATTATTAATTTTATTATTATTAGTTTTATTATCATTATTAGTTTTATTATTATTAGTTTTATTATTACTAAGCTTTATTATTATTATTATTATTATTATTACTTTTATTTTGTTTATCTTCATGGAAAGTGGGGACCACTCAATCATTCTAACACTTCACATGGATTGCCAACTGTCAATGACTAAAAATCATTCTCACACTTCACTCATCAATGGCCAAGAATCATTTTCATAAAGTCACATGGATTACCACATCAACACTCCCACTTTATTCACACTATAAATAAGATCTCTCTTTCTCTCATTTGACACACCAGATTCACCCCACACAAAGGCTGAATACTCTCTTATTTTTCTCCCTCAATTATTCTTGCAAATTTTCTGGAGAGAAGACTCGTCTTCATTTTTCCATAACTCGTGCCATTGAAGAGGCAGTGGACCGTCTCCACTAGGTAACATTCATCTCTTTTATTTCTCCGTTTTCAAAGTACCATGATCATTTATCTATGCTATTATCAAGTCCATTAGCATGTTAATATTTTTCTGGAAAAAGTATTGTAATATCCTATAATTTTTGTTTGGTTTTATTATGAATGATGTTTAAAAGATAAGATAAAAATTCAAAAAGACAAAAAACATGCTTCATCACCCCGTTTTTATTATTTCATACTATTTTTATTTTGTTTTCCATTTATTTCTTAATTTTGTTTCTCTAGTTTTTATTTTAGAAGCACTTTGAATTTTTAGTTTCAATTTATCATGTTATTTCTTGAATTCATAACTTTTTCTTTCGAATTTTGTTTTGATTTTTATTTTTCGCTTACGATCTTTATTTCGATTTTTAGGGCCAATGATATGACTCAGTTCATAATTTAATCAAACCGATTAAATTTTGATCTATATGAGGCCTATTTATTTTCTTTTTTTGACATTTTCGATTTTATTTCATTTCTATAATTTTTATTTCACTATTGGGTCAATGAAAACCAAAATATCAAGATTTTTCGATTTTTCGATTTTAAATCTTGATAAAGGTGAGACCTTTATTCTTTTTCCTATTTATTTCGATTTTATTTCATTTTTATTATTTTTATTCATTTTGGGTCCATGAAAACTAAATATCGATTGATTTATCGATTTCTCGATTAAATCTCGATAAAGGTGAGACCTTTATTCTTTGTATTCATATTTTCGATTTAATTTCTTATTTGTCACTTTATATTTCTTTTATTTTCACTTTGGTCAATGAAAGTCAAAAGTCAACGATTATCGATTTCTCGATTAAATCGTGATTAAGACGAGACCAATTTTATTTTACGTAAACTATTATACCTTGTTAATATTATCTCGATTATATTATCGTTCATTCTTATTCATATCCATATCACATTCACATTCATATTTATCTAATCATTTTTATTTGTTCTCAACACCTATTCAAATCATTTTTTCAATTAAATCGCGAAAGAACTGAATTCTTGAGGTCTAGCACTTCTTGGGTTCTTGAGTGATCGCTATTGAGGCGCACGCCTTGGGTTGTGATCACTCGACCTTTCGTTTCTAAAACACGCATCTTAATTATTTGGATAAAGGAATGCCATTGGAATCTAGCATTCCATGTGGTACTTTCGTTGTTCATCAAACAATATTTCGTAAATCAATCGAATGAAAAAGGCGTCGTTGGGATCTAGCATCCCAATAATGCTCCGATTAATTGGTTGCGAGGTCGACGTCTCGTTTATCGAATAATCGTTATTCTCCCTAAAATACTTAACAAATCAAACCATTTCCAAACCAATCCTCGATTCGTCGTTGAGCCACTCTTCAAAACATTCTCGTAAGTCGAGTACCTTTTGCCTCGTCGTCAAATGCACACTCGCACATCTCGTGGTTTCGTTACTAGGAGCACCCCTAGGGACTAGTATCGATCCTCACCTCTTTTCTCAACCAACTCGACTCAATCTTTTTCAAACGTTTTTCTTAATCAACTTACGAAATGAGGAGATTCTTGGAATCTAGCATTCCTTGGATCTTCGAATGAATGGCTCTTGAGGCACGCACTTGGGTTGCTATTCATTCACCCTTTCGTCTTAAAACACTTAACCATTATCAAACATTTTCGCAATCAACTCACGAAAGAACTGAATTCTTGGAATCTAGCATTCCTTGGATTTTTGAGTGACTGCTCTCGAGGCACGCCCCTTGAGTTGTATATCATCCAATCTTTCGTCTCCTAATTCAAACCCCAACCCTTGTTTCGTGGGCGTACCACGAACTACGACTGCTCTGATTCTTTATTCTCGTCTGAATAAAGATACGTAGGCACAAGATTGCGATGATCTTGGCGAGCTACCTTCCCTCCATCTTCCGTCTTCCCTTTATCCCTTCCCGTAGTCGAACTACGATTGCTCTGATTCCTCATTCTCGTCCGAATGAGCATACGTAGGCCCGAGGTCGCGATAATCTTACCGAGCACCTTATCCTAAAACCACCCCATTTCCCTTAGTAATCGAAACCTTTTACCTTATCGTTTCACGTTTACCATTGAGAAGAAAACAAACAAGCTTAGATAACATTCCTCACAAATCGAACTAAGAGGTTCCCGTTGAGTACAACGGACGTGAGGGGGTGCGCGTACCTTCTCCTCACGTAACCGACTTCCGAACCCGGAATGTGGTTGCGACGACCATGTTCTTATCCTTCTCCTTAAAGGTTTTCTCGATATTTTCCTTTCCCTCTTTTGGGATAAATAAAGATCAGTGGCGACTCTGTCGAACCGTTTTCCGCGCCTTTCGCGCGAGGGTCGTATTTTCGATGAATTTTTGAGGTGCGACAGATGGCGACTCTGCTGGGGAAATTTTCTCTATGCAAGAGAGAGTCAAGCCTATCTTAGAGCGATTTGTGAGGAGTGTTATCTTTGTTTGCATGTTTTTTTCTCGTTTACATATTTGTTCTCTTATTGCTTTCTCCTATTGTTCTTATCTGTTGGATATGGGGATGATATGATGAGTAAAGCTCTACACCCGAGCTTTGGTAAAAGCAGAGAGAACACATAGTTTAGAATTGGATGTCGAGTAGTGTTAGTCCCCAAGGACTCGCTCCTTGTGTGCCTAGCATGAAAGCTCCCCTAGAGTAGACCTTTTCGTAGATCCTGTTGTAACACAGCTAGCCTGTTGCACGACTTGATTCATGAAGGGTCCGTGACTCTATGAACCACTCTTAGAACCAAGTTCTATATTGGTGGTTGTGTAGTGTTAGTCTCCAAGGACTCGCTCCTTGTGCGCCTAGCATGAAGATCCCGCTCAGGGGAGACCTTGTCGTCATTATCGTCGTAATGCAGCTAGCCTGTTGCGTGACGTTGATGCGATGGTAGCAGATCATGTTTTTAGCCTTCGTCCTTTTGGTGTTGGTGTCCATTGAAATTTAGAATTTACTATCATCCTTTTGGTGATAGAAATATGTTGTAAATCCTTGTCATCACCCTTTTGGTGGTGTCCATCATCCTTTTGGTGTTAGAAAACCTTCAACAAGCTGCGAACCTTATCTTTTTGGTAAAGGGTCGTAGTTGTGTATTTTCTGTCATCCTTTTGGTGATAGATCCATCACCCTTTTGGTGTTGGTGATCTTTGCAGCCGTGATCTCACCATTGTCCTTTTTACAATGGCGGTCCTTTCAAATTGTGACTTTTCTATCATCCTTTTGGTGGTATTGATCTTTGAGTTTTGAATTATTCATCATCCTTATGGTGATGGTTGTTATCCTTTTGTTAATAGCAATCTTTGAGTTTGTTGGTCATCCTATCATCCTTTTGGTGATGCTGACCTTGGTCTTGATGCCTGACCATCCTCCTTTTGGTGAAGTCAGTCGCAGTTTTGATTTAAGCCATCATCTTTTTAATTTCTTTAACCTCTATCATTGTTTTATTCAGTGTCCACTCAAGGGTCGACATTGATTTTCTATCTCACTTTCTTTCTCTTCAAACAAATTCGGAGTCTTCTTCGTATCAAATTGACTTCTACCTTGAAAAATGCGAACTATATCAGTTCTTTTTACTAGGTTTAAGCCATTTAGATATGGGCAACATTCATACCCCGAATTTGTCGTACCTATAAATACCCTCAATAATGTTTCTAACCACTATCCAAAAAACCAAAAATGTGTTGTTTCAGCTTTCACTCCCTTATTGTCTAAGTTCAATGCCACGAAGAGGAGTTGAGGTTCATTTGAGATTATCAGTACAAGTGTGTGGGCTCAGTGATGGTTGAAGATCAGTTAGGTCTGACCTAATCTTGGTCATACAAGTTTTGTTTCAAGATCAAGGCCAGGGTGTGATTGATTCAAGTGGTTGTGTCTGAAGTTTCGGTTAGGGTTTCTGTGCTAGTTCAGGTTATCCATGTGTGGATCGACTTATTAGGGTGTGTGTAAGTCAGGTACTTCATGGTTGAAGATTACCAAGGATCAGATTTACTTTCCAATCAGGGTTTGATGCAGTGTATTGAGTTTCATAGTTCAATTCATAATCTTCTGATTTTAAAAGCACCTTCTTGCTCAGTTGGTTCATAATGAAGATTTCGACTTATTAGTACTCAGGTGGCCAGGATCAGGTGGATTCATTTGTTATGATTAATCAGAAGTTGATTCAAGGCAGATCTTCTTTGATTTAATTCAAGATAAGTGACATTCGAGTTCAGCTGTCAAAGCTTTAAGTGTTATGGAGGTATATTGCAAAACTCGTTCCTTACTCATTATTTCACTTCCATTTTTTTATATCCACTTTGTCATTTGTCAATAATTCATATCCATTCCAAACCACTTTCTTAATCCATTTCATTCATATTCTAATCCAATTCAATTCAATTACCCATACTTCATTAATCCATTTCAAAAACCAATTTTATTATTTCAATAACCAAATTCTCTTTTTTCTAGTCCATTTCAATCATCTTTATTCAATTTATTTTTCCAAAATATCCAAACTGTGTCTATTCCATATCCAATCCAGATTCATTATCCATTTTTAATTCCACATATCCATTTTAAATATCCATTATCTAATTCAATTATAAATAAGAGCAAACCATACTCATATCAATATCCAAACATTTCTTAACACCAAAAAATATTCAAATCCATTTACACTAAAAAGTTCAACGCCCATGTTTTCTACAAAAAAAAATAAAATAAAGGCCTATTGTTACATTATTTGCAAGACCATTCATTACAATACAAAAGTCCATGCTTTCTTCAAGCCCATTACCATACAATACAAGACAAAAAAAAAAGGTACATTAAAAACTTCCTCACCAAGTTTTAAAGGACAACCATCATTCCAATCACACGATTCCACTAAAATTCTTAATTTTCATCCTTATCCAAATCACAAAAAAAAAAGGGAATATTGTCTACAAAAAACAAAAAAAAAGCAGCATAAGAGAGGGGGGGGGGGGGGGGGGGGATACACGAAAGGGGGGAGCATTCCTCTTTCACATTCTTCTTCTTTCAACATTACCACGTAAACACCCATCTTTATCCCCACTTCATCCTTCCACAACAACTCCCTCCACATCCTAGCAACGACTTCAAGCCAGACCTTCCTCTTCTTCTTCATCACAGACTTTCACTTTCTTTTGCAACCATAAAAAAACCTTCCACCAACTTTATCCTAGACATCTACTACCACACTCTTCATTTTTGACACTTTTACAACATTCATACATATTCTCTCCGTCTTTACCAACACAAACCTTTACACGGCCAAACCTATTTATGCTTCTCCTCCACCGTCTCCTTCACAAAATCCAATCCGCCTCCATAAACTACATACTTAACCAAAACAACTCCACACTTGCTACAACCCGTGCATAAACACGCCCTTCATCCGGCCGCACGACAACATGTGGCCTCATCACTTCTGAAACTCCTTCGTTCACCCTGACCAACTTCATCTTATCACAACAAAGCTGATCACCATAATATTCACACACTCTTCACCTCAAAAACACGACCGAAATTAATACCATCAAATAACACACTACAATCACAACCAAATTTTTCTGCTGCTGAAGAACAAATAACTTCTCACGCCAGCATCACCAAAACCATTAGCATACGTTTCCGTCGCCGTTTCCACCCTTGAGTCGCACCATCATGTTCATCACCATCAACAACACCTTTAGACATCCGCAAGAACTACCACCGTCGTATCGTCACACCCATTCAAAACTTGCTCTACATCTCACACTACATATAAACCAACACCAAACTCTCTGCAGAAGACAAAAAAAATTAATCTTCATTACCCTCATTAACCTCTTCAATATCACCACTATAAGAAACTGTCACCACTTCAAACCCAAGCCAGACTCAGAACCAGAAAGGAAGAAGAAGATTAAGAACGAAACAAACGGAACGAGATCTAAAACTGAACAAACCTGTTGAGACGGATCGAAACTGGAAATCCGAGAACGGAGCGAGTTGCGACTAAGCCAAAAGATTAAAAACAGATTGTTGCGACGATTTTGCTTTGAATTTGTTTTCTTGATGATGATTTATTTCTCTATTTTTTTATCTCGTTTCGATTTCGTCTTCCATTGAGTCGTCTTGTCGTTGTTGACATTTTCTATTTTACATGTGTGATCATGAACCGTGCCTTTTTTTAAGGTTTTACTTAGTTTCTTTTGTAGATTCTAGCATTGGGCCATGGAGCCCGTTTGGAACTCAAATCCACCAGCCTCTTTTGCCTTTTCTGTCTGTGATGCTTTTTCTTGATGAGGGTTGAAGGGCTTCCTCAAAGCCCATATGATTCCTTCTTATTCAAACACCCCCAAGTTTTAACAATTTTGTTTAATAAATTTTTGTTTTTTAAAGTTAATTTTAATGTGTGTTGATAATTTTGATTTAATATTTTGTTAATAATTTTGCTGATAATTTTGTTGTTTATGTTAATGATGTTTGTTAATATTTTTATAAATAACCTATTGTTAACTATTTTGTTAAATAATTTAATTAGCATTTTTTTAATTATCTTTGTAATTATTTTTGTTAAATATTTTTCTTATTTAGTTTATGGGAACTCTAGTCCCTGTTTAGAATAACTATTTAGGATTTATTTTCGATAATTTTAGATTTTATTTTCTATTAATTAATTTCTTCATCAGTTTAACTTCTAACTTAGTGATTTGTAGATTGGATCCTTTTATTTAGGTTATACTGTTTTAATCTCATGATCTTGATCCTTGTCTTCACTATCTCTTGCTCTTTATGCATCTTTTATCAATTGTTTCTCTATTCCTTTTATTCAATTTTGTGGTTATTTGTTTCCATGTTTGGTTTCATTTTCACTTATTAATTCATTCTTGATGCCATAAAATTCTCAATGTCTTGATTAATTCTTAATGGTTTGGTTGTGGTTACCTCTTGTTTAATCCTCATGAGTGCCTTGTGCTTGGTATTTCAACGTGACATGAATTTCTCTTTTTTCTTGATCTTGATATTTTGATTCTTGACTATTCTCTTGACCATATTCTTTCTTCTGTCTTTTCTTCTTAAGATAAAAACCTTGGTCTTGTACCAATTGCATTTTCAAAACTTTTGTCAATAATTTGGATGGTATTGGAGTGGTTAGGCGAAGGCTTTTTCCTATCTCGAGTGCTTGACATTACCTTTAGGGTTCACTGTCACAAAGCACTCATCATCCAAAATAAAACATCTTTAAATAAGAGAATAAGGTTCTCTTTCTATTAAACTAAAAAGAGAGGATTGAGTGAATACTTCTTCCTCTCCAAGTATTAGAATGCTCACTTTAGAGTATATGGTCTCGATACTCGTCTTTCAATTCGAAGACGTGACTTTATTCGCCACACCATCTTCGTAACAAATCTTTTGAGATAAAGAATTGGGTACTACCTGCAGGGGTTCCTATCTGAGGACTTATTTTACTCCTAAAATCTACCTTCACCAATCAAATGTGACATATTTTCTTGATGGCAAAAATCAACCTTTTCAGAAAAGGGCGTGTTACGTCCATTTTATCACAAACAGGTAACGTATAAGACTCTACGAGTGAGCTGCAATACACCTAACTGCTAGAATGTGAACGTTAGCATCGTCCATAAAAAACACCAACAAACCGTAGTCATGTGAACTACGGATGCTCTAATTCCTCATTCCCTAATGAGGATACGTAGGCATAAGGATCCCTATCCTTGGCGAGCACACTAACAACTAACTCCCCTTTTCTCTCGCCCCCGTGCTATCGAGACCAACTAACAGAGCCTTTTCTCTCGCCCCCGCGCGATCGAGACTAACCCTCCATAGTTCGAACTACGAACGCTCTGATTTCCTCATTCTCGTCCAAATGAGGATACATAGGCACAAGACGGAGAAGCCTTGACAAGCACCCTTCCCCTCTTTCACCCGTAGTCCTCCGAACTACGGACGCTCTGATTCTTTATTGGTTAATGAAGGTACGTAAGCACAAGACCGCAAAGTCTTGGCGAGCTAACATTTCTTTTTCCGACCTTTTTCTTTATCATATTTTCCCAATCTTTTTTTCTCAACCTTTTTCCTTCTCCCTTAGAGCACTCTTAGAAAGCAATACCCTTATCAACATCCTTACATATAAAACAAGCGAATGGTTCCCATCGAGTACGATGGATGTGGGGCGTGCTAATACCTTTCCTTCGCATAACTGGCTTCCGAACCCATAATTTGGTTGCGAGACCATCTTATCCTTTTCTCTTGGGGTTTTCTCGATGTTTTCCCTTCCTCTCATGGGATAAATAAAGTTCGATGGCGACTCCGTTTCCTTTCGCCTCACGTCGTCTATTTTTCTAGTAGCGACAATCATCTATCAAAGACCAAGTCTAGACATGGAAATGGAATTTGATATTCAATTTGCATCGGATCATAATGTTATTAGTATTGTTTAATAGGTTGAGACATCGTCCATTAAACAATACGGTAAAAATCCTAATACTGTTTAGACACGAGTGGTATTGATGAGCGATACGTGATTATGTTGATTATTAGAAAGTTCACATGCTCGATTAATAGAATGCATACTATTTATGTTAACAAAATCTAACCTTGACATGCTTTTTAGAGCGTTAAAACCTCAAATTTTTACCGTTGATAAATACTCTTCATGCAATCGAAAATTTTCATAACCAAAACCATTGTAAAACTCTCACTTAAAACATATTAAACTGTAGAACGACGGTAATATCACTTCAATCCCTGTGGAGACGATAAAACAAATACCCACCGAAAACACTTTCAACAGTTGCCTATGGCCGAGCCAGACGCCATAATGGGCAAATATGTATTCGCAGCATTGTCTGAAAATGTCGATGGATTATTATGTAGACTTTCTATCACTGTTGTTGGCATCACATAAGGTTGCTCACGTCCTAACATGGGCATTGTAAAACTTATGGAAAAAGGCCTAGCCTTTGTCTCCATAATTGGTCTTGGAGTCACTAGGTGATTCTAGGGTATAGGGGACAAGACTGTCCCCTCTAGTAGAGTTAACGGTGTGTCGCTACTCAAAAAATAGTCGACCGGAGGCGAAAGGAGGAAGAAACAGAAGAGTCGCCATCGAACTTTATTTATCCCATGAGGGGAAGGGAAAACACCGAGAAAACCCAAAGAAGAAAGGATAAGATGGTCTCGTAACCAAATTACGGGTTCGGAAGCCGGTTATGCAGAGGGAAGGTATTAGCACCCTTCACATCCATCGTGCTCGATGGGAACCATTTGCTTGTCTATGTGTAAGGATGTTTGCTAAAGATATTGCTTGTTAAGGTGTGTTCTAAGAGGGAAAGAGAAAGGTGAGAACCGAAGAATGTGAAAGAAAAAGATAAAGGAAAAGGTGGGGAAAA
Source organism: Lathyrus tuberosus (assembly GCA_022829125.1). Taxonomy (NCBI): domain Eukaryota; kingdom Viridiplantae; phylum Streptophyta; class Magnoliopsida; order Fabales; family Fabaceae; genus Lathyrus; species Lathyrus tuberosus. Next base: position 14,204,808 of record JALAZF010000048.1, read on the forward strand.
GAAAAAGAAGACTCGATAGGACTTCACGATCCTATGCCTACGTATTCCCTCGTGCAATGGGAAAGTCAGAGTCCACGTAGTTCGGAGGACTACGGGTGAAGAAAATGGAAGGGGGGCTCGCCAAGATCGTTGCAATCTTGTGCCTACGTATCTTACATTCGAACAAGAATGAAGAATCAGAGCAATCGTAGTTCGACCTACGATTTATTGGTGTTTTTATGGACGATGTTAACGTGCGGGTTCTAGTAGTTAGGTGTTGTGCGGCTCGCTCGTGGAGTCTTATGCGTTACCTGTTTGCGGTAGAACGGACGCAACATGTCCTTTTTGAAAAGGTTGATTTTCCCCATCAAGGCAAGATGTCACATTTGATTTGTTGAGGTTGATTTTAAGGGGCGAAATAAGTCCTCGGATAGGAACCCCTTCGGGTAGTACCCAATTCTTTATCTCAAAAGATTTATTGTGAAAGTTGTGTGGCGAATACAGTTATGTCTTCATATTGAAAGACGAGTATCGAGACCACACACTCTAAAGTGAGCATCCTAATACTCGAAGAGGAAGAGGTCTTCGCCCAATCCTCTCTCTTTAGTTCAATACAAAGAGAACTTTATTCTCTTATTAAAAGTGTTTTTGGTTTTAGACGGTAAGTGATTTACGACAGTGAACCCTAAAGGTAATGTCAAGCACTCGGGATAGGAGAAGGCCTTCGCCTAACCACTCCACGACCATCTAAGTTTATTAAGAAAATGTTTGAAAATGCACTTGGTACAAGACCAAGGTTTTTAGACACAAGGAGATGAAATAAAAAGAGAAAAAGGTTTTTGAAAGAATGGGTGGTGAATATTGTCACGTCTTCGTATTGAAAGACGAGTATCGAGACCACACACTCTAAAGTGAGCATCCTAATACTCGAAGAGGAAGGGGTCTTCACCTAATCCTCTCTTTTTAGTTTAATACAAAGAGAACTTTTGAAAATGAGCACTTGTTACTAGACCAAGGTTTTTTGACTTAAGAAGAGAATGAAAATGAGAAATGGAATCGAAAAGAAAATGGCCTCATATTGATCAAGATTTTGAATCGATTGAAGGAAATCAAGTAATCATGATTTTTGTTATATCATTGGCTCAAGATAAAATCAAAAGGAAAATCGAAGATGAAAATCAAGGCGAGAAATGAGAAGTAAATCAAGACATAACATCTAAATAAAAATAAATAAATAAACTTGAAATCAATCAAAACCTAATTAAATTCTAGAAATAAAATATTTTGTCTTTTTGGTATTTATCAGTTTTTTGGTTATTTTTTATTAATAAATAAAGTAGAATTAAAAACTAATCCTAAAATCTAAGTTACTAATCCTAAAAATTGAAAAGAAACTAATCCTAAAATTGAAATGTTTTTTTTTTGAAATTTTTAACATTAAAAACTAAATTTAAAAATCTAAAATTACTAAACTAAAAACTAAGATTAGTAACTAAAACTAAAAAAACTAAATTAAAACCTAAAACAATACTAAATCTAAAAGAAAAAGAAGTTAAGAACAATAATAACTTTTAAAAAAAAAAAACAAAACAACAACAGTAACGGGCTGACTAAAACAAGCAAAATGATGAAGCCCAAGTCCTAAAATAAAACTGGGTGTAATGGACCCGTTTGAATGCAAAAATAGGTTCAAATGACAACCCTATTCCTTTCAAACCTCAGAATGAAACATACAAGTATGAACACCAGGAAAGAGAACACTCAAAATTCCTCAACATTATCGCATTTTAACATCGAGACGAGACAAATCAACAAGAAGAAAATCAACCTCCTCTGTGCGAATCGGCTCCCTCTTGCGACGCTTTCTCTCTGTGCGTTAAGCTCTTCCTCCCACTCGGTCTCGAATCAGTCTCGCTCTCCCTCGTTCGATCCGTCTCAATCGCTCTCCCTCGGATCTCAAGTTTGTTCCGCGTATGGATTTGTGTCGCTCAATCTCCCTTCTTCTACTTCTTCTGGTTCGCTTCTGATTTGGGTTTGAAAGGTTGAATGAAGGTTTGGGTAGGAATTTGAGATGAAGATGGGAGAAGGTTGTAGCTTCAAGGTTTTCGGCCGGAAACGGTGAAGGGGAAGAGGTTGTCTGAGGGATTCGAGGGGTTGGAGAAGAAGGTATTTGGTATTACTGGGTTTTGAGTTTTGGTTGAAGGTTTACAATGATTTTGGACTCGGTTTTTTCATCTCCTTCTCTGATTCTGTTTCGGTTCGTCTGGGTTGATTTGGTTTAGGGTCTTTGTGGTTAGGGATTGAAGGTGGAGATATGAAGAGGGTTTGTGATGAATGAAGAGGAAGGCAGCGTAGAAAATGGAACAAAATCCATATCCAGGTTTTCGTTTTCTCTCCTTTACTCAAGCACGCGCGAGGGAGATGATGTGAAATCGAAATTTGGAAGGTGATGGCTCTGATGCGAGCTGGACTTTGTTGTTGTTAGATCAGTGTTTGCTGAGCTGAACATGGTGGAAACCGGAGGTTGTAGGGTGTTGTTTGTCGATAAAAGCGGTGTATGGTGAGACCAGAGTGGTGGGAAAGAGATGACGGTTTTAGTGGTTGTACGTGAAAGATGATGAAGTATGGTGTAGGTTGTGGTGGTGAAGATGATTGAAAAATAATGAAGGGTATTGTGTTGTCGTGAGGTTCAGAATGCTGATGGAGATGAGTGATGAAGGTGAGAGGTTTAGAGGAGGAAGCAAGTTTTTGAAGGTGGAGTTATTGAAGATCTGAGGGTTTTTGTTCCAAGGTTTTTCTCTCCAAATCCTCCTCTTTTTTTCGGTTCCCTCCTTCCCTCTTATTCTTTTTTTTTGAAATTTTTTGTACTGCTGTTAGGTTGCTTTCATGACAGAATTGTTGTCTGTTGTTGGTTGTTGATGTGGTGCAGGTCTGGTGTACAGCAGTATGTATGATACAGAGTTTGTGCAGACAGCTCTTTGATGTATTGAAGCGCGGGTGAGAAAGAAAATTGGTGGAGCAGGGACTTTGTTTTTGTATGTGCTGTTGCTGTCCTAATTCGCAGGTCTGCAGGAAGTACGGTTTTGGGGATGTAGTATTGGTGTAACTTGGGATACTTCTTTTATTTTGAAAGTTTTGTTGTAATTTTTTGGGTAATGGGCTTTGAAAAATTTGAGAATGGTTTGGTTTCTACACTTTGAAAAGTCTTGGCATTTTGGCCACTTGAATAGAATTAAAGCATTTGGTTTGACAATTTTGTAAATTGGACATTTTGACATGAGTTTAAATCTTAAAAATGGAATCTTGAATGAAAATTTGACTTGAAAATTGAACTTAAGTTTTGAAACTTGAAGCTTGTTGGACTTAAAATGAAATTGGACACGAACATTGAAATTTGAATTAGAAACTTGAACTTGAATTGGATTTGAAAAGAAACTTGAATGGTTGAAATTAAAATGGAGACTTGACTTTGGACATGAGAATGCAATTTTAGAAAGAAACATGAAATGAACTTGAGCTTGAAATCTTGATTCTGAACTGCACTTTGGACCTTGGACATGAAATTTGAAGTGAGATTGAATTTTGAATTGGATAAATGAAATATGGGCCTGAATGAATTGAAAGAAGTGAGTTTGAAAAATGGATGTGAAATATTTAACAATGGATAATGGTTAATAAAAATGGAAATGGATATAAACATATGGATTTAGAAGTGGATAATAGAATGAAAAATGGATATGAAAGATTGGATAAAATTTGAAATATGGGTTGGATAATAAAATGGATAGTTGGAATGGAAAATTGGATAAGTTTGGATATATGGATGTTACATCTCTATCAACGCGTTTCACACACGGCCATGAACTCTTGACTTTTATTTCCAAACCACTTGCATTGTTTTCCACACACCTCTGATAACATGAGCACAACTCCTGATCATTGGATAACTTGCAACTGAGATAACGATCATCTGAATCCACTTGACCTTTGATTATTTAATGATTTGAAATCATGATATAAATGATCTGAGAATGAAGTCGTCTTATCTGGACTTGTTTGACCAAGATCAGGTCAAACTCTTCTTGAATACCACATGTTTAGGGAAATAAACCCTAGCTCATGGTTTGAGACGCCCTCTTGAGGAGCAAGAATGTCTTGAGACCTTGAGAATCAATGAATCCACAGATCTTAGCTAAACTTAGTCATAACCTTGACGAAACTCTGACACTTGACACCTCATGAGGAATCTTGATACGCATGGCTTTGATACTTGATGATCTTTGATGGAAAGATATTCACGATGATGAGAAATATTCCCTTGCTTCAAACTTGAATGAAAATACCTCAAAGCAAATAGGAAACCCTGATTCAAAGGCCGCTGTAATCCCGTGTCTTAGAATACCAGTGCAATGTATGATTATGAGCTAAGACCTAATGGAGATGCATAGATGATATGATATGCAAGGCTAGGGTTAGAGTGAAAATGAGGGTGTGACAGATGCCCCTATTTAATCTTCTTGGACTTGAGGGTGAGAATGGCTAAGACTTTCTTACAACCAAGGTACAAGGAGATTAAATATAAGAATACCCAAAATTTTCAACCGAACAAGGAGTTGAATGAAAGTGATGAGTCGGTGGGATGGCTTGGAAAAGGCATCTGTCAGTGGGAAATGGTAATTGGTTATGAGGGATATGATAATGCTTAAAATGCAATGCGGGATGAATATGAGTGCTAATGATACGGAAATGTATGCAAAATGTTGGGGATAAGAAGATGTGAGAGTCTGGACATTGTTGGGAATAACGGCATATCAACTCGGGGGTTGAGAAAAGCAAATATACCATCGACTCGGGGGTCTTGAACAAAAATTGAAAAAATAAGTCAACTCGGGGGTTGAAGAAAAGGTAAAGGTAACAACATCGACTCGGAGGTCAAGAACTAAAACAAGATATCAACTCAGGGGTTGAGAAAGTAGTAACATTGATATCGACTCGGGGGTCAAGAATGTAACGACAACATTGACTCAGGGGTCAAGAACAAAAACAAGGTATCAACTCAGGGGTTGAGGGAGGAAATAGATGATATCGACTCGGGGGTCAAGAACATAAAGACAAGATTGACTCAGGGGTCAAAAATAAAAACAAGATATCAACGCAGGGGTTGAGGAAGGAAATTGATGATGATATCGACTCGGGGGTCAAGAACATAAAGACAAGATTGACTCAGGGGTCAAAAACAAAAACAAGGTATCAACGCAGGGGTTGAGGAAATAAATTGATTGGGTTATGTATGCATATGGCGCATGTTAATGGTATGCGATGCATATGTGAATGCAAGCAGGTGATTGGTTTTATGTGGGTGCCAAGGAAGGTTGGGCTTTTGGTAGGTGCCAAGCAGGGTTGGACTTTGGTGGTTGCCAAGTAAGGTTGGGCTTTTGGTAGGTGCCAAGCAGGGTTGGACTTTGGTGGTTGCCAAGTAAGGTTGGGCTTTTGGTAGGTTACCAAGCAGGGTTAGACTTTGGTTTCAGGGTGCCAAGGAAGGTTGGGCTTTTGGTGGTAGGATTTGACTTCCCGATACTCGGTATTTGACAAATGTGGATGCTTCTGGTGCTCCAAGCTTGATTCTTTGCAGATGTCGTGTGTTAGTTCTTGTGAGAACCTCACTTCTAGCTGATGTGCCACGATGGCTTGCAGATGATTGTATGAGCGTAGCGACTTATCCAATGTATGTTGATCGTGTTTTTGCTCTGCCCCAAGGCTTTTTGACACTTGTTGAACTCCAAGGTAGCTTAGTGTATGGCATGGTCAGCTTGACCAACTTGAAAGTATGGAGGGGAACTGTCCCTTTGCAAAATGCTTGCCCCAGCCCGTAGGGTCTCTGAAGGAGTTCTTCCTGGAAAGGTTTATGCTATGACATAGTCTGAGAAGATTTGCCCCAGTGTCTGAATCTTGCGGTGGTCTGCCCCTGTTCTTGGCCTTTGAAAAGCTTGCCCCAGATCCACAAGGTCACGAGAAAGTCTTGATTCATGTCAGCACCAACAGATGTTTAAGTTCTTCTTTGATTTCTCTTGGTTGGAATTTCCATAATGTCAAGTACTAATTTGCAGTTAAAATTGATCATTCAGAAATGGTAATTTTAATGTGACATTCATGCAAGTTTTGAAGAGTCATTTATTAAAATGATGTGAAAATGTGTGACAAGTGGACCATTAGTCCAAACGTAGCGCTGATTTACTGGTGCGAAAGATATAGCAATAAAAGTGACACCAGTGCTGAAGATTAGAAAACCTTTAGGAGTCAGTTTACACAACCTTGTTGTAGTATGCTTTCAGAATAAACCCTGCCTCAATTAGGTCTTTCGAGGGTTGTGACGTGGCCTGGCTCACGGTTATTGAAACAAGGGATATTAGGCTCAAAACTTATTTTGGTACCCACCCCTTCTTCATGATGATTCTCCAGTCCTACATTCAGTTAAATTGACACACATATCTAGAGTTTGACGGTGTAAGAGTGAAGATGATGATTCAAGATTTTCGTGAAACGACAGTCACCTTATTTATTTTTGTGGATGGATATCAGTGACCTTTTGATGGTGATCACTGAATTTTATTTTGTTTTGCTCGAGGATTTGAGGACCTCCTTTGCTTTATTCATTTTGGATCCCTAACTTTTGCCTAAGTCGCCTCTTTGGGTGGTGGACTTAGCGGGCTTTCCCTTTTTTCTTTTTTTTTGAAGGGTTTGTGACTGCCAAATCTTTGGTCATTGAATAACAACAGCCATAACAGGAGGTTTCATCTTGAAAATATGTGTAATCAGGATAACTGAACACTACCCATGCCCCAGGTTAAGCGTAAGGGTTTGGAAATTCGAAGGAAACTACTACTTCTAGGCTCGAAGTGGTTGACTAGGGACTAACTCCTTATCTCTCTGGTGTTTAGGGGATTTGAAACAATGCCTGTACATCATCAGCAGGATTTTTTCCGAAAGCATACAGTTTACAAATATGGGTATTTAGTTTTCATCATCCTCCCTCAAATCTTTGCTAAAACAACAGTTGATAAAGGGAGTGAAATGTAGAAATATTTTTGTGATTTTTTTTTTAAATAAATGAGAAAATATGAGTGAATACGAATAGACTTGTTCAAAACATGCATAATCATTACATTAATAATACCATTAATAAAGTACAATGTCTTAAAAGCAAATAGCACTGAACAAAAGAAACTACAAATGCAAAGTAAATGAAATTATCTAAAATTTCCATCATTGGGGAACCAGACTTTTCTCTTTTGAGTTGTTGTTGGGCTAGCATTCTTGCTCGTCGAGACCAGTATGATAACCTTCTTCACACCTACTCTCAGCAACTTCTTCCATAACATGGGCGGATGACGGACCTGCCTGACCAGATGAAGAATTGATATTGATTTGAAGACCTTGAGGCGTAAATGAGATTAGCTTGGACTCAATCAAATCTTGGACCTTGTTTCGGAGCTGTTTGCAATCTTCGATTGAATGCCCCATTGCGTCAGCATGGTAACCACATCGTGCATTGGCGTCAAAGCCTGGTGGGTATGGAGGGATCACAGGGTCCAAGTCCTTTGGCACTATCAGCCCACTATTGATTAAGCATGGTAGTATATGACTGAATGGCATTGGCAACGAATCAAAATGCCTTTTTGGCTTTTCATTATAATAGCGTCGGCTTTGCGGAGCGTGTTGCCGTGCAATCTGTTGTTAATGAGGGGGACCTCTATTGACAGGAGGATATTGACCATGTGGAGAGGATGGAGTCACACAGGTAGACCCATAGGATTGCTGACTTTGAACAGATGAGATGCTTGGGTGATAAGGTAATGGGGGTGAGACATGTGGAGCTTCCCAAATGGAGTTAATTTCACCATCCTCTTCTTCCTCTTGGGAACTAACAACTGATTCACTTTCGCTAGCTGGGATGTTCAAGGAGCCTTGGATCTTTCCACTCTTGAGGATGCACTCGAGGCGTTCTCCAGCTATCACCAGGTCAGAGAAGTTTGATGTCCCAGTGCCAGCCATCTTTTCCAAGTATGGACCTTGCAAGGTATTCAAGAACAGATCAACCAATTCTTTATCTAAGATTGGTGGTTGAACACGAGCAGCTACCTCTCTCAATCTCTGAGCATATCCTCTGAAGGATTCGTCGTCCTCTTGAGACAAGCCTTGCAATTGCGTGCGACTGGGAGCCATGTCAAGATTGTATTGGTATTACTTTACGAAGGCACTGGCTAGGTCCAACCATGATTGGATGTGGCTACTCTCCAGATGCATATACCAACTCAGTGATGCCCCACTCAGACTGTCTTGGAAACAATGAATCATAAGTTTGTCGTCGTGGACATGCGAGGTCATTCTTCTGCAATACATCACCAAATGTTGCTTTGGACAACTATCCCCTTTGTACTTCTCAAAATTCGGTGTGTTGAACTTTGGAGGTATTACAAGGTTGGGCACCAAACACATGCTTGAAGCATCAAGATCCAAAGTGTCACGACCCTTTATGGCGTTAATCTCCTCCTCTAACACACGACATTTTTCCATAAGCTCAACAACTTACGGATCCTTGGTTTTCATCACAGGGACTGCCCCTTGGGGATTTGGATCAGAGAATGCAAAACTACGATATTCCATGGCGTCAAGAGAAGAAGAACTTCTATCTTGGACAATGGTATATTCGCGTATAATAAGATCCTCAACGGGGATCTGCACGGGCTGAGCTTGAGCAACATTGTTCACTCGAGGTGAAATGACATTTCCAGTGGCTGAACTCCTTTGAATGTTGCCATCTTTCCTTGCCAAGGTTGTCATAGCTTCCACAAGTTGGTCCAACTGGCTTTTCATCAATTCAACATCTGCTCTTGACGCAAATTGGTTCTGCTCTTCGGAGGCCATGATCCTTCAAAAGCTACTTCAAGCCCAATATGGGCTTCAGGAAGTCAACTGCGGGTTATGGACAAAGGATGGATGAGTTATCTGGTTTAAGGTTGGAGAATGATATGCAAAATAATGCAAAAGATGCTGATGCAAATGAAATGTTATGAATGCAATAAGACATGGGATCAAAGATCGCTGAATCAAGGGTTCGCAACAGGTATCAAGGTCACAGATTCTGCAGGACAACACAACAAGATATCCCTCACCTCGGGTAGGTTATATATTGGTTTATAACAGGGCATTCCACGGGCTTTTAAACAAGGTCCCATGCACTAACCCTCAAAATTTTTCCATCATAACGACGATTCGTAAGACGGTAATCCCTTTAAAGGATGAGCACAGAGTTATGCCTTAGTAACCTTTGGAATAGGGTTCTAAAGGTCCTCAGAATCATGGACTCCCAGGTCGGAAACAAAGACACCATTACGACTAATCGTAAGACATAATCACTCCCAAAGGGGCCTCATCTGATCGGTGGAAGTCAAACCAACTCGACGAGTCCTAAGTCTCGCAAATCAGTAAGCAACCACCTCCTAGCTTAGTGTATACTCGAAAAGCTCGGGTAGAAAGCCTTTCTCCTCACAAACCATCCCCAATGTACCCAACAGATAAGAGAAACACAAGATAATAAAGCAATAATAAAGCAAACAAAAATACACATATGACAAACAAACTAGGCTTGGCTTGCTAGGGTGAACCAGAGATTCTGGGTTCGTTCCCCAGCAGAGTCGCCAGCTGTCGCTACTCGAAAAATAGTCGACCGGAGGCGAAAGGAGGAAGAAACAGAAGAGTCGCCATCGAACTTTATTTATCCCATGAGGGGAAGGGAAAACACCGAGAAAACCCAAAGAAGAAAGGATAAGATGGTCTCGCAACCAAATTACGGGTTCGGAAGCCGGTTATGCAGAGGGAAGGTATTAGCACCCTCCACATCCATCGTACTCGATGGGAACCATTTGCTTGTCTATGTGTAAGGATGTTTGCTAAAGATATTGCTTGCTAAGGTGTGTTCTAAGAGGGAAAGAGAAAGGTGAGAACCAAAGAATGTGAAAGAAAAAGATAAAGGAAAAGGTGGGGAAAAGAAAAAGAAGACTCGATAGGACTTCGCGATCCTATGCCTACGTATTCCCTCGTGCAATGGGAAAGTCAGAGTCCACGTAGTTCGGAGGACTACGGGTGAAGAAAATGGAAGGGGGGCTCGCCAAGATCGTCGCAATCTTGTGCCTACGTATCTTACATTCGGACAAGAATGAAGAATCAGAGCAATCGTAGTTCGACCTACGATTTGTTGGTGTTTTTATGGACGATGTTAACGTGCGGGTTCTAGCAGTTAGGTGTTGTGCGGCTCGCTCGTGGAGTCTTATGCGTTACCTGTTTGCGGTAGAACGGACGCAACATGTCCTTTTTGAAAAGGTTGAATTTCACCATCAAGGCAAGATGTCACATTTGATTTATTGAGGTTGATTTTAAGGGGCGAAATAAGTCCTCGGATAGGAACCCCTTCGGGTAGTACCCAATTCTTTATCTCAAAAGATTTATTGTGAAAGTTGTGTGGCGAATACAGTTATGTCTTCATATTGAAAGACGAGTATCGAGACCACACACTCTAAAGTGAGCATCCTAATACTCGAAGAGGAAGAGGTCTTCGCCCAATCCTCTCTCTTTAGTTCAATACAAAGAGAACTTTATTCTCTTATTAAAAGTGTTTTTGGTTTTAGACGGTAAGTGCTTTACGACAGTAAACCCTAAAGGTAATGTCAAGCATTCGGGATAGGAGAAAGCCTTCGCCTAACCACTCCACGACCATCTAAGTTTATTAAGAAAATGTTTGAAAATGCACTTGGTACAAGACCAAGGTTTTTAGACACAAGGAGGTGAAATAAAAAGAGAAAAAGGTTTTTGAAAGAATGGGTGGTGAATATTGTCACGTCTTCGTATTGAAAGACGAGTATCGAGACCACACACTCTAAAGTGAGCATCCTAATACTCGAAGAGGAAGGGGTCTTCACCTAATCCTCTCTTTTTAGTTCAATACAAAGAGAACTTTTAAAAATGAGCACTTGGTAATAGACCAAGGTTTTTTGACTTAAGAAGAGAATGAAAATGAGAAATGGAATCGAAAAGAAAATGGCCTCATATTGATCAAGATTTTGAATCGATTGAAGGAAATCAAGTAATCATGATTTTTGTTATATCATTGGCCCAAGATAAAATCAAAAGGAAAATCGAAGATGAAAATCAAGGCGAGAAATGAGAAGTAAATCAAGACATAACATCTAAATAAAAATAAATAAATAAACTTGAAATCAATCAAAACCTAATTAAATTCTAGAAATAAAATATTTTGTCTTTTTGGTATTTATCAGTTTTTTGGTTATTTTTTATTAATAAATAAAGTAGAATTAAAAACTAATCCTAAAATCTAAGTTACTAATCCTAAAAATTGAAAAGAAACTAATCCTAAAATTGAAATGTTTTTTTTTTGAAATTTTTAACATTAAAAACTAAATTTAAAAATCTAAAATTACTAAACTAAAAACTAAGATTAGTAACTAAAAATAAAAAAACTAAATTAAAACCTAAAACAATACTAAATCTAAAAGAAAAAGAAGTTAAGAACAATAATAACTTTTTTTTTTAAAACAAAACAACAACAGTAACGGGCTGACTAAAACAAGCAAAAAGATGAAGCCCAAGTCCGAAAAAACAACTGGGTGTAATGGACCCGTTTGAATGCAAAAATAGGTTCAAATGACAACCCTATTCCTTTCAAACCTCAGAATGAAACGTACAAGTATGAACACCAGGAAAGAGAACACTCAAAATTCCTCAACATTATCGCATTTTAACATCGAGACGGTACAAATCAACAAGAAGAAAATCAACCTCCTCTGTGCGAATCGGCTCCCTCTTGCGACGCTTTCTCTCTGTGCGTTAAGCTCTTCCTCCCGCTCAGTCTCGAATCCGTCTCGGTCTCCCTCGTTCGATCCGTCTCAATCGCTCTCCCTCGAATCTCAGGTTTGTTCTGCGTATGGATTTGTGTCGCTCAATCTCCCTTCTTCTACTTCTTCTGGTTCGCTTCTGATTTGGGTTTGAAAGGTTGAATGAAGGTTTGGGTAGGAATTTGAGATGAAGATGGGAGAAGGTTGTAGCTTCAAGGTTTTCGGCCGGAAACGGTGAAGGGGAAGAGGTTGTCTGAGGGATTCGAGGGGTTGGAGAAGAAGGTATTTGGTATTACTGGGTTTTGAGTTTTGGTTGAAGGTTTACTATGATTTTGGACTCGGTTTTTTCATCTCCTTCTCTTATTCTGTTTCGGTTCGTCTGGGTTAATTTGGTTTAGGGTCTTTGTGGTTAGGGATTGAAGGTGGAGATATGAAGAGGGTTTGTGATGAATGAAGAGGAAGGCAGCGTAGAAAATGGAACAAAATCCATATCCAGGTTTTCGTTTTCTCTCCTTTACTCAAGCACGCGCGAGGGAGATGATGTGAAATCGAAAATTGGAAGGTGGTGGCTCTGATGCGAGCTGGACTTTGTTGTTGTTAGATCAGTGTTTGTTGAGCTGAACATGGTAGAAATCGGAGGTTGTAGGGTGTTGTTTGTCGATAAAAGCGGTGTATGGTGAGACGAGAGTGGTGGGAAAGAGATGACAGTTTTAGTGGTTGTACGTGAAAGATGATGAAGTATGGTGTAGGTTGTGGTGGTGAAGATGATTGAAAAATAATGAAGGGTATTGTGTTGTCGTGAGGTTTAGAATGCTGATGGAGATGACTGATGAAGGTGAGAGGTTTAGAGGAGGAAGCAAGTTTTTGAAGGTGGAGTTATTGAAGATCTGAGGGTTTTTGTTCCAAGGTTTTTCTCTCCAAATCCTCCTCTTTTTTTCGGTTCCCTACTTCCCTCTTATTCTTTTTTTTTGAAATTTTTTGTACTGTTGTTAGGTTGCTTTCATGACAGAATTGTTGTCTGTTGTTGGTTGTTGATGTGGTGCAGGTCTGGTGTGCAGCAGTATGTATGATACAGAGTTTGTGCAGACAGCTCTTTGATGTATTGAGGCGCGGGTGAGAAAGCAAATTGGTGGAGCAGGGACTTTGTTTTTGTATGTGCTGTTGTTGTCCTAATTCGCAGGTCTGCAGGAAGTACGGTTTTGGGGATGTAGTATTGGTGTAACTTGGGATACTTCTTTTATTTTGAAAGTTTTGTTGTAATTTTTTGGGTAATGGGCTTTGAAAAATTTGAGAATGGTTTGGTTTCTACACTTTGAAAAGTCTTGGCATTTTGGCCACTTGAATAGAATTAAAGCATTTGGTTTGACAATTTTGTAACTTGGACATTTTGACATGAGTTTAAATCTTAAAAATAGAATCTTGAATGAAAATTTGACTTGAAAATTGAACTTAAGTTTTGAAACTTGAAGCTTGTTGGACTTAAAATGAAATTGGACACGAACATTGAAATTTGAATTAGAAACTTGAACTTGAATTGGATTTGAAAAGAAACTTAAATGGTTGAAATTAAAATGGAGACTTGACTTTGGACATGAGAATGCAATTTTAGAAAGAAACATGAAATGAACTTGAGCTTGAAATCTTGATTCTGAACTGCACTTTGGACCTTGGACATGAAATTTGAAGTGAGATTGAATTTTGAATTGGATAAATGAAATATGGGCCTGAATGAATTGAAAGAAGTGAGTTTGAAAAATGGATGTGAAATATTTAACAATGGATAATGGTTAATAAAAATGGAAATGGATATAAACATATGGATTTAGAAGTGGATAATAGAATGAAAAATGGATATGAAAGATTGGATAAAATTTGAAATATGGGTTGGATAATAAAATGGATAGTTGGAATGGAAAATTGGATAAGTTTGGATATATGGATGTTACATCTCTATCAACACGTTTCACACACGGCCATGAACTCTTGACTTTTATTTCCAAACCGACTTGCATTGTTTTCCACACACCTCTGATAACATGAACACAACTCTTGATCATTGGATAACTTGCAACTGAGATAACGATCATCTGAATCCACTTGACCTTTGATTATTTAATGATTTGAAATCATGATATAAATGATCTGAGAATGAAGTCGTCTTATCTGGACTTGTTTGACCAAGATCAGGTCAAACTCTTCTTGAATACCACATGTTTAGGGAAATAAACCCTAGCTCATGGTTTGAGACGCCCTCTTGAGGAGCAAGAATGTCTTGAGACCTTGAGAATCAATGAATCCACAGATCTTGGCTAAACTTAGTCATAACCTTGACGAAACTCTGACACTTGACACCTCATGAGGAATCTTGATACACATGGCTTTGATACTTGATGATCTTTGATGGAAAGATATTCACGATGATGAGAAATTAACCATTGCTTCAAGCTTGAATGAAAATACCTCAAAGCAAATAGGAAACCCTGATTCAAAGGCCGCTGTAATCCCGTGTCTTAGAATACCAGTGCAATGTATGATTATGAGCTAAGACCTAATGGAGATGCATAGATGATATGATATGCAAGGCTAGGGTTAGGGTGAAAATAAGGGTGTGACACGGTGCAATCGTTACTAATTGCATGGTCGTAGTACTAGCAGTTGAAGAAATTGGCTCAATCGTCGTCATGGAGAATGTGCCTCCCCCAACATTATTAGAAGGTTGTTCTCCATTGTTGTTATTGGGAATTGCCATTTTCCTAATGTATCTTCTCACAGGTCTTCTAACTTATCTCTTTGTAAGCTTACCACTCCTTAATCTTATGCACACTTACTAATGAAAAGTTAATGAAATGAAGGACTACAATTTTCTAAAAAATGAAAAGCAAAAACACACAAAAAAAAAGGTCCCATCGGGTGTGCCAATTTGTTTATTGTGAAATTTGGTAAACAAAACAAGTTTCTATTAATACCTAAGGGATTAAACTCGAAATCTCCTGGGACATATTTGTGTCTATTTAAGACTTTGAACATCCTTTTACTGTTGAAATTGAAAGAGTGATATTTGGAAAGTAATGATGTAACTTGGAACAAGAGTTGATATGTAACTTTGAAAATGAAAGAGACTAAAATCGAAATGCAGAGTAAAGTAAAAATAGCAGGAATTGTAATGCGAAATCGAAATGTAACTTAATGCAGAAAAAAGACTTAAGTGTAAAAATGCTTGAAATTTGTAAATGGTGGAATGCATACGTATATTTTCCTCTCTAATTTCTCAAATGCTCAGATACTTTGAGTTTACAAAAATATGAGTACCATTGCAGACCCCTTACATAATGAACATGAGTCCCCTTATATACTACTCTAAAATAACTACCTAAGAACGGTCGACTAACCCTGTCACGACACGTTTTAATCCCATGCAGCAGTTTCTTCCGACGAGCTTCCACGTGTCTTCGAGTAACCGTCTATGGTAAACCACTTCACGCTTTTCCAACACCATTCAAATATCTTAACTACTTTTACTGGTCATCGGGAACTGACCTAACTTCGTTGAAGTCCCTAATATCGACCATGTTACGCACACACTCGGTAGTACTTTCCACACGCAGTATCCAAGTTGACATTGTTTCCATTGTAATGATCCAACCTTTGCCAGCATAACATAGTACGCAATTTTACTAAGTCCCTCAAAACTCTAAGAATGTCCCTCGACTTACCACAGTTTCTAACAACATCACCATGTATAATTTTCGACCTTGAATCACCTTGATTTTCATTTGACTCCACTTCATCTTGATTTTCCATGTGGCATATTTATTGCTATGTATTTTCCACTTATAATTGAGTCCAAAAATCCAAGGTAACAATCGGGTAATAAACTAAAAGATTGTCTATTAGGTAATATAATTTAACTCAGGCCATTAACTCGGACATGAATTGCGATGAAAATGATGAACGATAATATTAATAGTTTATTAGAATAGTATATTACTAATCACCAAAATTTTATCCCATTCTCAAATGTTAAAACACCAAAATTTATTTTATTTTCTATATTCACAAATATCAAACATTTCATAAATCATTTTTAAAATCATAAATTTTTTTGAAGAATCTTTAAAACACAATCTATTATTGTACATAAGATACATACTACCCTTGTTTTCTAGCTATAACAACACCACCTTTTTATGGTCATGATAGGGAAGTTATACTTTGTACCTACCAGCGTACACTTGATAAAGGCACCTAAAATTGAGCTGGATTCTCTCAAGTGAATTTTTCACTTGAGGCTATTATGTGCTAATCTCAACCATTTAAATCTTATTTTAATGATTTGTTTGATATGCATTAAAAATAAATAAATTATCCATATTCCACTTAACAAAATTATCACGAGAGTGGATCCTTGCCCAGTAAAACTTCTCTTATTTGTCATGTGATCATCACATGCCTTGAGAGATATGTGGTAAGTAATGTTGTTCAAAATCTTTTTAATCTTGTTTTATTATTATACTATTTTGTTTGTTATTTTAAAATTGTAATACTTGATTTTTTTATCTACGGGCTCTTCTTTTAAGACGCCTATAGGTATGTTTTCTATCTTACAAACGGTCACGTTTTATCATCTTACATAATTTATATCATGTATGGAAATAAATTTTTAATTTTGTGATTATCCTCAAGTGTTTCTATTCATATACTCCTCTTTGTTGTTTGTACTTTTGATTTGAGAGTTTCATTTCTTCTTTGTTTTCAATTCTCGTCCGTCTTTTAATGTGGTGAAGAAAACAAAGTCAAAAGATATAGAAACACACATTTGTTTATTTCATTTTATTAGGAGCATAATTTAAAAACAAAATTACATGATCTATAAATTCTTTGGAAGGTAAGGTTATAGTCTCATATCCAAACCAAATTTAAAAAAAAAAACGAGGATATGTAATATTTGATTATTATTATTATTATTATTATTGCATCAATTTAATTTTTCAAGATTTGTTCTGGTTTTGTAACATTGGTATCCAAAAAAAATTTTGTTATGTTAATTTTTATAGATTTTCTATGCCTTTTTTAGTTTAATAAAAATTTAAATTAGTTAAAATAGTTTTTTTATTAAAATAATTATTATTAAAATAAATTTTATTATGTTAAACTTTCTAATGATAAATATATAAATTATTTAATATTAAAATTACTGTTTATTTTATAAAAGAGTAAATTTAAAATAATTTCTACTCACAACCAAATCTCAAATATATATATATATATATATATATATATATATATATATATATATATATATATATATATATATATATGCGCGCGCGTGTTTTTATTTAAAACTACAAGAACATAATAGAGATGACATAATACTCACAATCAAATCTCATATATATATATATATATATATATATATATATATATATATATATAGTTAAAATTACAAGAATATAATAGAGATGACATAATACCCTCAATCAAATCTCATATATATAAGAAACTTGTTAATATTCAAGTAGTTTGAACTTCACCTGCGGAGGAGTGTGTAGTGGGCGAAGCTTCTACAATTTCAGCGCCGTCGGAGGAGTGTATAGTGGGGGAAGCATCTTGAATTTCAGCGTCGGTGGAGTGTGGAATTGATGAAACATTTTTAATTTTTGCGGTGGAATGTGGTTGGGTGGTGGGCAACTATTGTTGTAGAATTTGGGCATGTCTTCTTTTTCAATAACATCAGAAAATATTACAGGTGATGATGAAAATAAGACTCAAAACTACTGATAAAAATCAGGCTTGTGGAAGAAGCGTTCGTGTGATTTTGGATAATCCATGGATGGAGGTGTAGGGTGTTGGGAAGAAGATTATATAAGGCAGTAGGGTGTAGGGAAGTTGATCGCAGTTAAAAGGAGATAGAGGTGTAAGGTGTAGGGTGTGTTTGGTATGTAAGAAGAAAGGAGTGTTATTTTGACACCAAATATCATACACCATGCATTTACACCTACACCGTATAAAGTAACATATGGGTATGTGGTTGTTTATGTCAGAACATGGAAAAAATAATTATTAAACATTAAAAAAAAAATTAAAATCGTATAGCACTACTGTTTAAATATTAATTTTTAGTGTAATAATAATATTCCTCATTTATTATTCACTTATAACGTAAGGATTTATTTTTCACATTTAGAAGATAAAATTGTATATATTAATCTAGTATTGAAAATAAATAAATATTTGTGATGAAAAATATCATTTCCTAAAATTTATATTAACTAATTTTACATTTAAATTCAAATTAATTTTTGCATCTTTTTATTTATTTTTATCATTATATATCATTCAATAATATTCATGTCTTTTAAATTATAGATTATAAATTTATATTTAAAAAAAAAATGTTGAACAAATAGTTTTCTTTTAAATTATATGTTTATTTGATACATAAGACAGTTGGCCCTAAATTTGCACGAGCTTTCTTTTAAGATGAATTTATGCCATATATAAAAATATATTTAAAATAAGAAAATCCCATTCTTTGGTAAAATTAATATATTCTTATCCATTCAGCTTTCTTAATTAGCTATATATGGTATTAATTGTGGATTCAGACCATCATTATGAGTTTTAATTTTTCTTCTTACATTACTTTTTCACTTTGATAAAAAAAATTGGAAAAAATGATAGGAGAAAGAGTAAGGAAAACACGTCAAAGTTATTCTATATAAGCTGTCCACTAGACAAATAGGTCTAAATTCATCGATCCTTGACAAAATAAGTGTAAGCATAATCTCAAAGCCACATCCACTTGTGTTCATATTTCTTATTTATTATAGATACAATATATTGCAAATAAATATAATTTTTACCTACTAATTTACTTCAAGTCACATACAGACTTATACTAAAAATAATAGAATTTATAGATAATAATAGATTAGATGGTTATAACCCTTGTTTAATTTATTATTATTGAAAAATCAAGTCACATAGAAACATAGACTAAAAATAATAGAGTTTATAAATAATGACATATTTTACATTATAAATCGTTTTTATAAATAATATCATATTTCACATTATAAATCGATTTTATAAAAATCAACTATATATATTTTATATATTAATATAATAATTTAATTTATGATCACAATATATAAACATTTTAAAGTAAGAAGGATGAACAATGATAAATAAAATATATATATGCGCGCACACGCACTCAACCAAGCTTATATGTAAACAATAGATAAAGAATATAAACAATGTAAAATAAATAATATTGTCAATATATGAAAATAAAATTACACAGACCAAATTCTAAATCCATCGAATTATTTATGGTAGATAAGCAACAAATTCCACCAATCAAAAATTACAAAATCCTGAAACATCTAGAAAAAAAATTACAATAGAAGATGGAAAAGATGAAGAAACCTCGTGGAGATAGAATCAACGACGTGAGGTGAAGATGAAAACAACCATAGAAGATAAAAAAAAAACTTATGTTGACAGAAATAGTGGAATATGTGTGTTGTTTTTATAGTGGGGAAGGGGAATATGAAAGTGTCATTTATTTGAAATAAGGTGTCGAATAACGTGCCATATGCTTATTTGTGACGGACACGTATCTGGTGAGGAGATACGTCATGTGAATGTCGCGTCGGAGCTTTATAGATTGATACGAATTGAACTCACAATCAAATGTAATATATATATATATATATATATATATATATATATATATATATATATAAGAAATTTATTAATGGGGTATTTAACTTCTTGAATTTCGGCGGCAAAGTGTGGAGCGATGGAAACTTCTTGAATTTCAACGATGGAGTGTGGAGCGGTGGAAACTTCTTGAATTTCAGTGTCAGAGTGTCGATCGGTGGAACTTTTTGAATTTCAGCGGTGGAGTTTGGAGGGGTGGAAACTACTTGAATTTTGGTGGAAGAGTGTGGGGCGGTGGCTACATGTAATTGTGGACTTTGGGCGGTGTAGCGAGCGATTTTGGACGCGGTTCTTAAGCGCTGGTCGCTCTCTGCGGTTGAGCTTACTACAGGTCGATTCATTTTTTATCCTATTAAAGCTGATGAAGGAAGGGAAATAGATGTCTCCAATTAACCCTGCTTTGCATACTGAGTTTAAACAGCGGTCTGTTAGGTTACGAATGCTATCAATGTGGGCGGCCTTTGTACTGGTTATTTGTATTTTCGCCAATACGGTTTTCTTTTCTCTTTCTAGGACTTTATAGCGGGGAACAAGGATTAGGATGTTAGGACTGATGCTTTTGATAGATACATGAGAGTATGGGATTTTGGGTTTTTGTTTAGTGTGCTCACTAAGATCTTTTCTTTCGATCTTATGCCTACGTATTCCCGTTTACCGAAACAGAGAAATCAGAGCGTTCGTAGTTCCTCCTATTCTATGGGAGGAAATGGTATTTGGTGTCTTGTTCAAAGCCCAAGACGTGAAGCGAAAAGTGGTTTGTATCTTGTTCAAAGCCCAAGATGTGAAGCTGAAGGTGTTGACTTTAGAGAGAATTTGTCATCTCTAAAGAGAGGGTTGTATGTCACAACTGTTTATAAAGGAGAATTACTTTAACCGGGATGTGTGAATCCGACAATGCCATAATTTCCTTTATAGGGGATTTTATCCTGAAGGAGAAGACTTTAACTCAGTGTAGAGCAATGATATCTTTCCTTAGGAATTTCTCATGCTAAAAAAGGGACAGTGGCATGGATGTAGATGATCCAGAGGCTTGCCGCTTACAGCGATTAGATGAAGGGGAAGGAGTTGTTGATGTTTGTGTACTGTGAACGAGGCACAACTTTGATGCTAAAAGGTTGATTGGATCAACCAGTGGTTTTCTTATACAAAGCCTAAGAGGAGGCTATTATGTGTCTCGTACAAAGCCCGAGAGAGAGGATAAAAGGTTTTGACTCGACGATGGAGTCTTTTGGTATCTCGTATAAAGCCCGAGATGAAGGCTACTTGACTTAACAAGAGAGTTTTTTGTATCTCGTACGAAGCCCGAGATGGAGGCTAACCTTTGTTTGGCTTAATATGAACCTTTTTGTATCTCGTATAAAGCCCGAGATGGAGGCGAAAGGGGTAATTGACTCAACGAGGGAGTCTTTTATGTGTCTCGTACAAAGCCCGAGAGAGAGGCTAAACGACTTTTGACTCCGCTGCGGAGAATCATTTGTACAAAGCCCAAGAGGAGGCTGTGGTTACTGTTTCAGTTAAGTGATAGGTCCAGTATACTGATTTTAAAAAGAAAATCAGTTCTTATATGAGCAACACTGTACTCAAGGATTTGTTTCAAGGATCCGGGTTGTTCCTGTTCTTTAAGGAAGCGGGAAATCCGAAGGGTATTGAGACTGTCCGAGTCTACGGGTTCCTTCCTATTCTTGAAGGGTGCTTGAGAATGTCCTTGAGACTCAAGGATATTAGACTGTCCAAGTCTAGAGTTTTATCTTTTGTACTATGCTTTGAGAAACAGTAGTAGACTCTTTGAAAGGACTGTTCTATGCAGATGACTAAGTTCTGTTCCTATACCTCTAGGAGGCCGTCGGGACAATTTGTACGAAGCCCAAGAGGAGGCTGAAAACTTTTAAGAAGCCGATCGGTCCTTGTACGAAGCGCAAGAGGAGGCTATCATTCCCGGAGGAAGAGATCATTATACGAAGCCTAAGAGGAGGCTGTGAATACTTCTAAGAAGCCGTAGGGTCCTTGTACTAAGCCCAAGAGGAGGCGGGGTTGCTTTTAGGAAGCCCGTGGGTCCTTGTACGATGCCCAAGAGGAGGCCGATGCTTTTAAGAAGCCGATGGGTCCCCAAACCCCAAGAAGTTCAAGACATGCCATTCACCGAGAATAGATCAAGCCAGGAAAGTCCGAGAATTTGGAAGAAACTCAAGAGATGCCATTCACGGAGAAAAGATCATCTCTGGGGAGTAGAGTTTCTTGACAAATGCTTTTAAGAAGCCTGTGGGTCCCCAAACCCTGAGAAGTTCAAGACATGCCATTCACCGAGAATAGATCAAGCCAGGAAAGTCCGAGAATTTGGAAGAAACTCAAGAGATGCCATTCACGGAGAAAAGATCATCTCTGGGGAATAGAGTTTCTTTGACAACTTCTATGAGTGACAGTCTATGAAAGGGTTCACAGAGAATGCTGCCTTTCATGTCTCCATATTGTTTAACCCCAAGAGGAGGGAAGACTGTGTCTGGTAATCCTATGGGGATCTAGTTTAGACTATTTCTAAGAGTGATCAACGGGCTTAATGCTAGACGTAGTTGCCGGGGAAAATCTAAATATCTATACTATTATTACACAGTTGATATGAGTTTATGAAAGAAGACTTACAGCGAAACAGCCCCACAATACAGTTATATGTATATGAAAGCGGTAAATGAAAGCAATAACCACTTACTCGGTTGTAGAGCTTCCATGCTGTTTGGTTAGTTATTCAACAAAGAAAGATTGAAAACAACAATATATTCAAAATCAAAGGAGAAAGTGCTTTGAAAAAGAAAGATTTGGGGCTTACAACTCAAGGAGAGGCCCAGGGTTTTTTCAGTGAGCGCATTGTTGTTTGAATTTGTACAGAGGGACTTATACAAGTGACTGTGGCCCAAAAAATTGTTTTCTGTACAAAGGGATGGGTCTTACACTCTCTCAAGAGGCCCAAAAGGTTTAAAGAAAAGAAATGGGTCTTACTACACGAGGGTAGGCCCAGTTTGTTTTTCCGTTTGAAATGGCGATCGCACCGAGGTTTTTTTGAAAACACAGTGGGACTTATACAATAAGTGAGGCCCAAAATGATTTTGGTTAAAAGGGGGTTGGGTCTTACACTCTATTAGAGGCCCAAAAAGTTTTGAATGGGTCTTATAGCTCGAGGAGAGGCCCAAGGTTATTTTTCAAAAGGCGACGATCGCGCCATTTGTTTTTTACGGTATCGAGACTTATACAACACACTGAGGCCCAAAAATGGTTTGGTCAAAAAAAGATTGGGTCTTACACTCTATTAGAGGCCCAAAAAGTTTTGAAAATGATTTATGAGAGTTGAATTAATCCAAAAACCCTAATTTTATTTTCAAAATGTGTTTTAATTGAATAAAAATTCAATAAAAATGATCAAAAATTGTTTAACATAGGAAAAACAAATTGTGATCTTGGATTAATGTTTCAAAAATTAAGTATTGACCTACAAAATAATTAGAAAGCATTAAAAGTTGCAAAATTAAGATGGAAAAAATATTTTAAATGTTAAAAACAATTAAAACATTAATTCTTTGCAAAAATATCAATTATATAAAATAAATAATATTTTTGGGATTTTTTGGGAAAATAAAATATTTTAACATTTTTGTGAATTATTAAAAAAAGAATCAACTCAAAATCATTAAAACTCAGAGAGAAATTAATTTTTGAATCAATTAAATAAAATCACAAAATTCAAATATTCAAATTTATGAAAATGGCGCCAAGAACACCCAAGAACACGCGCGTGTTCTGGGCTTGCCCAGATTTGCGTTTTCCATCCAATCTCACTGAATACTTAACCATATCATGCAATCCACATACCAATCAACTCGTTTCAACCTCACGATCATGTCTATAACACTTAATTTCATTTAAATTAAACATAAAACATGAAATCACGAAGAAACCTCAAGAACCCTAATTTCTGCATGAAGGCTAGGATTTTTGATACACGATTCAAACAAAGCAATTAATTGAGGGAAAACATTCCATGCATGATTATGAACATATGGCCAAATTATTGTGCAGCAAAAATTGCATGGATCATAGAGTTAGAAGAGCTCATGCTTACCACTTGCAGCTGGTGATCGTGATTTGTGTAGGAGGTGTTACAGTTGTGTTGTGATGATCTGAACAGCTTCCCTAGGTGCTATGGAGTGTGTTTGAATGCTTGGACTTGATGGAAATTGGCTGGATCACTTCATGGCATCTCAACTGCACTTTGGTTAAAACCTTGAGCAATTGACTGGTGATTCTGAGAAATCAATGTTCCAGTTGTTGTTTAAGTGTTTGATCAGCTCATATGTGATGTATATGAGGTGTGTGGGTGATTAGTTTGGTTGGAAAAGCTCTCAAACTCAAAACCCGATAGTTACCTTGCTAAGAAAGGCATTTTTGCCAAGAGAAAGAGATTTTGAGAAAGGAAAGTGTTGTAGGCCTTTGGTGTACTTAAACTGAACACAATTAAGCTCTATTTATAGTAGCGCAAGTTTGTTTTGCAAGGAATAGTGAATGGCAACTGCTAAGTAGGTTTGGCCAATGTTGGCAAATGGAAATCCAAGTCTCCTCTAGCCATTGACTAGAGGTTAGGGCACAGAGCTTTGGTTCCCTTGGTCTTGGATAAGTCTTGACTGATTTCAGATGAGAATGGCTCAGTCCATGCCACCTTGATGCTTTCATTGAATGCTTCAATCCAAATTTGGAGTCTTATCCCTATTTTGGCTATTCTAGGTTCAACATGTTATTTCTTGTTCCATGGACTTTGGAGGTTTGGCTCAGTGATTGTCCCCTTTAGATTCAATCCTCAGATGTGTCCAAGTGGATAGGAGCATTTGAATTTGGCTGATTTTGGCAAATCGAGCAAAATTGCAAATTCTGCCTTGCCTTTGACAGATTTCAGCAAGGCAACTTGCCAATGTCATATCTCATGGTGTAAGTTGAATTTGGTAATGTTCTTACCATTTTGGAAAGCCCTTACATGATACAACAACTGTTTAAACATGTTTGGTTTTGATCTCTTTTGAATCCAAGTGGAAAATCCCCCTACATTTGGCAAAAAGTAAGGCAAAATCTGACTTAGTGAAATTTTCACTAAGTGTTGGAACAAAGTGACTTTTCTTGATTTTGATCACTCCATAACTCAAAATCCATGAGGAATTTGGACATAGGTCAGTATGAAGCTTTTGTAGAGGGTAATGTGATCTACAAATCAAGCTTTGAATGGGGCACAATGGCCTTGTGGTTTAGGAGTTATGGTCCTCCAAAGTTGGTGCATTAGTGACACTTTTTCATGACTTAGAAAAATTTCTAAGTTTTATGGTTACCCCTTTTTCAAGTTATCCCACTTTTCTTGATTTTTCTTGATGAATGATGATTCAAATCATACATTAACATCATTTTAGGGCTAAAAATACATTTTAGTGAAAAATCTCAAAAAGTCAAAGTTGACTTTTGTGCACAGTTGACTTTTTATTAGATGAATTCCAAACTGTGCAATTCTTCAGGAAATCATGTCCTTGACCTAAATCAAACTTGATGGACATGTTCCATGGGTGTCATAGGGTATATTGGTGCATGTCATAGGGCTTGGGAGCATGTCCTGGTCAAAAGTCAAAGTTACAGTTGACTTTTTCCTTAAAACCCTAATTGTGGTGCAGATTAAATTGAGACTTGTTGCTCAAGCTTCTTGGATTAATCCATTGTTCCAAATGGATCAATATAGTTCATTAGAGACCCTCAAATCCTCTTTTGAGGTCTTGGCTCATGATTTTCCCTAAAAGTCAACTTAGGGGTGAATTAGGTCAAGAAACCCTAATTCCTGATTTTTGATGAATGCAACCCCTGAGGCTAAATTGACTTGATAATTGGGTCCATGAGGTTCCATGGAGTATATTAGGTTAGGTTTTGGATCATTGGCTTGTGCCCAGATAAAAGATTTCCATCTGGAGGCCCTGGTCGACCAAAACCCTAATTTGGTGACACTGTCGATCTTGAGACTTGATCCACCTAGAAGGGAGCAGCCTTGTGCTTGATCCTTGAAGTGGGAGTCCTTTTGACCCATTGTGGATGTTTGAGAGGTTAGACAAGTTGAAGATCATGTCATTCCTTGATTGATTCTTTGTCTAAGGCTCTGAGAGGGCTTGAAACCCTAAGTCTGATTGTAGTGGATGCTCACCCATCTTTGGGGAGACTGATGAAGTATGATGGTACATCCATATTGTGATGATGAGTTTCACAATGATGGGAAATATTAGTGGTCAAAATTTGGGGTATGACAGGCGGGCATAATGTCTTCTTATTTGATAGAAGCAAAGGATTATACAGATGATAACAAAAAGACTTAAAAGAACTGCGATAAATGTGACTGGTGTGACCCATTGCGGTAGGTTTTGATTTGGTTTATGGGAGAAACGGTTATGGGTTTTTGGAAAATCTAGGGAGGTGTAGGGAAAATATGAAAGAAAAGACAATCGTAGTGAAAGAGAAATAAAAGAGTGGTATATATAGATTTATGAAGCTCTTTCATGGGATTCAGACGACTTGAAGTGTAAAAATTGAAACGCAGCAGACACATTTACGACACCTTATTTAAAATAAAGGACATGGCCCAAAACAAAATATTCACAGAATCTAACAAAAAAAATAGAGAATTTTTACATTTCATATTTCACTTCCCCACTATATAAACAACACAATTAGGATTTCTTATATTTTTAATATTCCACTACTTCTGTCTCCATAAGGTTTTTTTTGTATCTTTTCTGGTTGTTTACATCTTCGCCGCACGCTGTAATTTTTTTTTACTTTTCTAGATGTTTCTGGATTTTGTAATTTGTTTATTATTCGATGAATTTGGAATTTGGTCTATGTAGTTTTATTTTAATATATTTACAATATTGTTTATCTATTGTTTATATGTATGCAAAATTGCGCACGTGTGTGTGTGTGTGTATATATATATATATATATATATATATATATATATATATATAGGGCCGACCCTTTACCGGAGCTGCCAGTTCTGTAGCACTGGGCCTCCAATATGAAGGGGCCCATTTTTTAAAAAAATTCTGAACTTAAATTACTATAAAAAAATCAAAAAAGTCAAAACGAAATTGAACACACTCTCGGTTAAAAACAAAATGATAACAATAAGACTTAAAACAACTGCGACAATAACACTTGTTTCGGTTTATGGCATCTGAATATAATGTCTTGTTCTTCGATAGAAGTAGAGGATTATACAAATGATTACAATAAGACTTAAAACAACTGCGACAAGTGTGACTGGTGACCTATTGTGGTCGGTTTTTATTTGATTTGTGGAAAAAACGGTCATGGGTTATAGGAAAATCCATGGAGGTGTAGGGAAGAATATGAAAGAAGACACAATCGTAGTGAAAGAGAAATAAAAGATTGGTATATCTAGATTTATGAAGCTCTTACATGGGATTCAAATGACGTGTCGTCACACAAGTCACGTTTAAGACACGATTATCCGTCCGACACATATCCGACACGTTTTTGAAGTGTCAAACGAAAAAAATTGAAAAGCAGCAGACACATATACGACACCTTATTTAAATTAAAGGACACGGCCTAACAAAAAAAAAAATCTTAGAATTAAAAAAAAATAGGGAATTTTTACCTTTCATATTTCACTTTCCCACTATATAAACAACGCAATTAGGATTTCTTATTTTTTTCATATTCCATTGCTTCTGTCTCCATAAGATTTTTTTATCTTCTCTGGTTGTTTTCATCTTCGCCACACGCCGCTGCTTTTGTTTCCACAATTTTTTTTCTATTGTAATTTTTTATTTTATTTTTCTAGATGTTTCTGAATTTTGTAATTTGTTGTTTATTATTCGATGAATTTGGAATTTGGTCTATGTAGTTTTATTTTAATATATGGAAAATATTGTTTATCTATTATTTACATGTATTGTTTAAATATATATATGGTTGCGCATGCATATATATATATATATATATATATATATATATATATATATATATATATATATATATATATATATATATATATATATATATATATATATATATATATATATATATATATATGATAACAATTTACTATAATTTATATTAATTAATTTTACATTTAAATTCAAATTAATTTTACCATATTTTCATTTATTTTTATCATTATATATCATTCAATAATATTCATGTCTTTTAAATTATAGATTATGAACTTTTACTTAAAAAAATGTTGAACAAATAGTTTTCTTTTAAATTATATGTTTTTTTTTGTGTGGAAGGGAGGGCCGAAGCCCAAGGATTAAAAAACTACACAATTACAAGCCTAGGGGTAGTAACACCCGCCAAATCTTTATCTAAGAAGGGAACCAAAAAGGGGGGGACAACTATGGAAAATACACATCTCTTGCGGAGAAGAAAGACCTTGTCTAGCAAGCACATCCGCATACGAATTCGCTTCTCTATAGATATGTGAAATGGTGATATCCTTGTAAGAATCCAAGTAGTATCTGATTTTGGAATGCCTCCCACTTAATAAGTTTCACTTCTTTGACATGATCCCTATTTGAGCTCAAAGTCGCCTCCGCCATGCTATAATCATACATCAATTTCTTAATTTGAGTCACCATATCCCTCGGTCTTGAATAATTTTCATTATGAATTTCTTTATTATGCCACATCCAAAGGTTATGGCAAGCTTGTGCCCAAAATTCTTTCCAACCTTCCTCTTTGTGCCAACCCATATTCTCATGTAAATTCTTGTGAATCCAAGTCTTGAGATTATATGCAAAAAAGGATGCCCTTTTATTAGTATGAACCTCCATCAACCATATTGCCATAACATGTGGGAAATCTCTCAAGACATGCAAAATGTCTTCCTCCACATCTCCACATTGATTGCACATAACGCTACTAACACCAAATCTAGCTTTCTTCACATTGGTAAGCAGTCCATCATGAGTCACCATCCAAATGAAAGTTCTCGTGCGTTGTGGCGCTCGAATCCTCCAAATGATGTCGTAATCTTCCATATTTTGCTGCATCACTTTATCCTCTAGTAATGCATACATTTCTTTAACAGAGAAACCTTTTTTATGATCACCTATACATGCGATAGCATCCAGACCATCATCAATGGAGGGCGGTACAAAGGACGTGATTCTCCATAATATTTCTTGCGGCAGCCATGTCTCTAGAACTTCCCAATTCCACTTTCCCTCTTGAACTAAGTCACTAACACGAGCATTACTAAGGTTGTCTGGAATATCAACATCTAAATCTGAAATTTTGAGATTGTGGTCCAACCAAGTGTCGTTCCATGCATTAATCTTTGTGTCATTTCCGACCTCCCAGCAGTTATGCTCAATAATAGTAGGCCACAATTTGACCATATTCTTCCATAAACTGGAATCATTTACTCTCACCATCTTCTTGTCGTGATCCACTCCTGTCTCATACTCCCCCCACACAACTTGCTTCCAAAATTCCTATTCACCATGTGTCGCACCTCGAAAATTCATCGAAAATACGACCCTCGCGCGAAAGGCGCGGAAAACGGTTCGACAGAGTCGCCACCGAACTTTATTTATCCCAAAAATAGGGAAAGGAAAATATCGAGAAAACCTTTAAAGGAGCGGATAAGAACATGGTCTTCGCAACCACATTCTGGGTTCGGGAGTCGATTACGTGAGGGGAAGGTACGCGCACCCCCTCACGTCCGTTGTACTCAACGGGAACCTCTTAGTTCGAATTATGAGGAAAGTGTTATCTAAGCTTGCTTGTTTTCTTCTCTATGGTAAATGCGAAAGGGTAAAGTAAAAGGTTAAAGATACTAAGGGGAAATGGGTGGTTTTTTATTAGTTTGCTCGGCAAGATCATCGCGACCTCGGGCCTACGTATGCTCATTCGGACGAGAATGAGAAATCAGAGCAATCGTAGTTCGACTACGGGGTTTGACGGAGAAAGATGGCAGTGTGCTCGCCAAGATCATCGCAATCTTGTGCCTACGTATCTTTATTCGGACGAGAATAAAGAATCAAAGCAGTCGTAGTTCGTGGTACGCCCACGAAAAGAGGGGTTAGGGTTTGAATTTTAGGAGACGAAAGATTGAATGACATACAACCCAAGGGCGTGCCTTGAGAGCATTCACTCAAGAATTCAAGGAATGCTAGACTCCAAGAACTCAGTTCTTTCGTGAATTGATTACGAAAATGTTTGATAGGGATTAAGTGTTTTAAGATGAAAGGGTGAATAACAACCCAAGGGCGTGCCTCAAGAGCCATTCATTCGAAGATCCAAGGAATGCTAGATTCCAAGAATCTCCTCCTTTCGTTAGTTGATTAAGAAAGCGGTTTGGAAAAGATCGAATCGAATTGGGTGAGAAAAGAGGTGAGGATCGATACTAGTCCCTAGGGGTGCTCCTAGTAACGAAACCACGAGATGTGCGAGTGTGCATTTGACGACGAGTCAAAGGCACTCGATTTACGAGAATGTTTTGAGGAGTGGCTCGACGACGAGTCGAGAATTGGTTTGGAAATGGTTTGACTTGTTAAATGTTTTAGGGAGAATGACGATTATTCGATAAACGAGACGTCGGCCTCACAACCAATTAATCGGGGCATTACTGGGATGCTAGATCCCAACGACACCTTTTTCATTCGATTGACTTATGAAAAATTGTTTGTTGGACAACGGAAGTACCACGTGGAATGCTAGATTCTAATGGCATTCTTTTGTCCAAATAGTTTAGACGAGTGTTTTAGGAGCGAAAAGGTCGAGTGATTGCCACCTATGGAGTGCGCCTCAATAGCGGTCACTCAAGAACCCAAGAGGTGTTAGACCTCAAGAATTCAGTTCTTTTGCGATTTAATTAAGAAGACGATTTGTTAAGTGTGTTAATCGGGAAATAAGCATTTGAACAAATAATTTGATAAATATGAATGCGAATATGATATGGACATAAATAAGAATGAACGATAATATAATCGAGATGATATTCGACGGAAAATAAAACAAGATAATATTGACAAGAGGTTTAACTT
This sequence comes from Lathyrus tuberosus, assembly GCA_022829125.1. Taxonomy (NCBI): domain Eukaryota; kingdom Viridiplantae; phylum Streptophyta; class Magnoliopsida; order Fabales; family Fabaceae; genus Lathyrus; species Lathyrus tuberosus. The sequence goes on from JALAZF010000048.1 coordinate 14,235,505, forward strand.
GACATAAAATAAAAATCGGTCTCGTCTTAATCGGATTTGACCGAGAAATTGATAATCGGCGATCTTTGACTTTCATTGACCCAAAATTGAATAAGAATATGTGAAATAGAATTTAGAAACTAAATCGGAAATACGAATAAAGGCATTAAGGTCTCACCTTTATCGAGATTTAATCGAGAATTCGATAAATCGATCGATATTTGGCTTTCATCGACCTAAAATAAATGTAAACAACAATGGAAACGAAACGAAATCGAGAGAATGAATATAAAGGATAAAGGTCTCACCTTTATCGAGAAATCGATAAATCGATCGATATTTGGTTTTCATCGACCTAACATAAATGTAAATGACACAAAAATGATAGAAAATGAAATAAAATCGAAAATGGCATGAAATATAGTAAAGGTCTCACCTTTATCGAGATTTAAGTCGAGAAATCGACAAATCGATCGATATATGTTTTCATTGACCCAAAATACTAACAAAAATCTAATAAAATGATAAATACAAAATAAATTGAAATAAATAAACTAAAATAATAAATATTACATAAATCAAAATAAAAATGAATAAAAATGGTGGGCCTCAAATAAATCACAATTTAATCATTTTGATTAAACTATGAATTTCTTTATGTCATTGGCCAAAAAGTTAAAGTAAATCGAAATGAAAATCAAATATTGAAAAATAAAACTCATGAAAATCGCAAAAGATTAAAATATTAAAAAAAATTAAAACTTTGTTTAAGACAATTTAAGAAAAATTGAAATAAAAAAGGAACAAATACCATAAAAAATGGGAGGGGAAGTTAGAAACAAATTTGAGGGTGTAAGAATATACGGTAGAACCCATTAGAATAAGCGTAGATTCGTGTGGGCCGAGCCCACTTATCATAAAAAATGGACAGATGTCCACAACAACAACCTAAGATTCATTAATTGTTTTTTAGAAAAATGAAACAAAGTGCATCAGAACACGGTTTCCAAAATGATAAAAGAGGAACTATAACGCTAGGTCAAAAGCAACTATCAGAAAACAAATCAAAAAGGGAACACGCATCATATTCCCTTATCCAACACAAACGCACGTTTAAGAAGAATCAGAAACCAAAATGAAATATCAATGAAACGTTGCGTGTTCTTTCTTTCCAACCTTCTTTGATCAAACTCGTCCGCTACTCCCTCTCGTTTCCGATTCGCGTGTGATTCAGGTTCTGGGTTTCGTTCACGTTCTCGGCTTCTGTTTCTTCACAATTTCATCGTGCTTCACTCCATCAATCTCTCTCACAGATGGTTTGGTTCAGGTTCGATTAATTTTCAATTTCATTCTCTTTTTTTCGTCTCAAATCCTCTCTCGGTTCTGTGATGTGTTTCGGTTTAGAAATTGATTTGGGGTTGTGTTTATATGATCTGCTTCATCTCTTTTCTATTTTTTTCAGATCTGGGTTGTGTTTGGTTTGTGTTGGAATCGATTTTGTGGGTTTGAAGGTGGGAGAAAATAACACAAGTTGTTGTTATTGTTTGGTGGCTAGGTTTATGGTGGTGCGGTTTGAGGAGGGAAGAGGTTGATTTGTGGTCGGAGAAAATTCGTCTTTGAAGAGGGTGAGAGTGATTTTTTGCAGAGTTTTTCTAGGTTTTTTGGGTGGCGGCTAGGTTCTCTTTGAGAGTGAACAGGAAAGTTTCATTTATAGGGGTGGAGAGAGGTTATTATGGGAAGAGATTGAAGATTGATATGAGCTGGAAAATCGTTGGTTTTGGTTCGTACGAGTAACGTGATAGCAGGGGTGAGTGTGAAATTGGTGTGCGTTTTTGCTTATGGGGGCTGTGGTCATTGTACTTGAAGGTATGTGCGTAGAAAACGGCTTGGTGAAATACTCATGACAAGTTGATATCGTGGGAAATTAATTGTGAAAAGTTGTGGTCACGAGTGTGTAGCTGCAAGAAATTGTTTTCGGTTCATGGCTCTCTTTTACCTCTCTTTCAGTTGCATCCACTTTGCTGCATTTTGATAATGGCCTTGTTGTAGTGGGCTCTCCTTATAACATTTTCTTTCTTGTAAAAAAAAGATTGGAAACATGATGGGCTTTAACTTTGAGATTGTGGTTTTTGATTGAAAATAATTAATGGTTATTGGTTGAAAAAAAGATGGTGATGTGGTTATAAAAAAGCAAATTGAATTTTTGGATTTTGGTTTGAAATGGACAAAAATATGGATATTAAAAAAAAGACCTTGAAATTAGACATGGATTTAGAAAAATGGTTTGTGGACTATGTTTTATAAAATGAAAATGGACAATGGATATGGATATTGAAATGGGTTTTTTTTTTAGAAAAATGGGTTTTTTAAAAAAAATGGAAATGATTTATGGAGGAAATGGATAACCAATGGGTTTAATGGATAAAAAGTGTTTTTTGAAATGAATATTAAAAGTGGCTATGGTTTAATTGATGGAAATTGGTGACAGATAGAAAGTGGAGACGAATATGAACATTGAATGGATTTGGAAAGTGGCTTATGGATAATTTGGTCATGAAAATGGATATGTGAATTAGATAAATAGAAATGGTTTTGAAAAAAAGGAAATAGATTGAAAATGGACATTGGATAGAAAAGGTGAATGGTTTTTTTTTTTTTTTTTTGTGAATTTGTTTGAAATGGATAAGGATTTAAGGAAAAGAAGAAATGGATAAAAATGTGGGTAATAATGGATAATGAATAATGAAAACTTGAGTATAGGCCACGAGGAAACAACGTATTTTTGGATTTTCTAAATATGGTCAGTGGTTGGATGTACAGATGAAAGTATACATATGTAGGACAAATTTGGGGTATGACAGATGTAACGCCCCAGTTTTAGTATTTTTATTTAATTGCATCGTTTTTTATTATTTTATTATTATTCTATTATTATATTATTTTATTTCTGACTTTTATTTGGAAATATGTTATTTTTCAATGTTGTGATGTTTTATCGCGTTTTGAGAGCGTTTGCGAGATATTTGAGCTGAGGGGTATTTTGGTCTTTTGCTTGGGTAAGTTTTATGTTTTATATAAATAGAGAGTGGAAAGAAAAAGAGAGAAAAGAAAAGGAAAAGAGAAGAGGAGAGAAAGAAGGGAGAAGAAGAGGAAAAGTGGAGAAATCAAAGATTCGTCCGTTTCGAGCGTGAATAATCGGGTAAGGGTGAGAAGTTTCAATTATATCATGCTTGTGTATGTATATGTGTATGTTTTCTTGATTGTTTTGGATAGTTTCATATAGTTTTCATTTTAGGTCGAAATGGTAAAAATGGTTAGAAATCGATGTTTTCACGGATGAATTTCGAAATAAATTGCGTAGATTAGTCGTATGAGGTTAGGCCGAGATTATAGAAACTCGTTTCCTTGAAATCGGTTGATATTGTGAGTTTTGACATTTTTGGGTTTTGAAAATGTGAGATTTTGGTGAAAAATAAAAGTCGTGGAATCGGGTTTTTCTTGATCCTAATATGTTGGTATGTATTTATGTGATATTACCATGTATTTATTCGGAAGAAAGTAATTGAATCGGTCGGGTTTCCGGAGGGTTTTGTGTAGGGACAACAGCTTGTTTTTCTGATTTTTAACAGGTACAATCGATTGCAGCAGGATGCAAATCGATTGCACATGTGTAAAAGGGCGAAAAATGTGATTTCTGGGGCCGTGCAATCGATTGCACACAGGTGTAAATCGTTTGCACTCTACTGTTCTTTTTCAAAAATTTGGTTTTTTAAAAGTTGCATAACTTTTTCGTCGTTTATCCGTTTTAGCTGTTCTTTATATCGATTTGAAGCTAAAAATATGTTCTATCATTTGGTCAAAAGAAATATTATTTTTAGCCGACTTTTGGCCGACTTTACCGATTAATCGTGAATAGTTATTTTTGATGAAATGAATGTGTGGTTATGAATGTTATGTGGATATGCTTGTGAAGTGAACCCTTGATTGGGGAATTCTTTGTGATTTGTGGCTTTATGGCAATAATTGTGTTGATGTGAATATATATGATAAGTATTGGTGATGATGGTTTGTGGTGTTATGGAGGAATAAATGTGTGTTTTGGGTTTTGATTTCAATGTGCGATAATGATGTGTTGTGAGTAGCATTTGATATGTAAATTCCTTGTGGAAGTGATTGTGATTGCATAATTGTTGTGGTTTGTGGTTTGTAATGAAAATGCATGTGGTGACATGTTGTGAAATGAATATGCACGTGATATTGTTGTGATGATGATTTGTGGCCTTACGGCAAGAAAATGCGATACGTGGTAATTGTTGATTTATGCATGATTATGGATGTGTATGTGGGTGCAATGTGAATGTCATGAGTCATTGTATGCCAAACATCATAATATGCATTGTTGAAACGTCCTGAGTGGCGGTTTGATTCTCGAGGGAATCTGTTATAACATCGTGTGCCTCGAAAATATGAGGCGATGCCTGAGGACTGAAAGCGATGAATCTGCTATAACATCGTGTGCCTCGAAAATATGAGGCGATGCCTGAGGACTTAAAGTGGTGGTTATAGACGATTGTGTGCTCCTTTGGAGACTTAAAGCAATCCTTAACGTCGTGTGCCTCGAAAATATGAGGCGCTGCCTGAGGACCTAAAGCGACGGGTGAACATCGTAGGCCCGACGGGGTGTTACTTGAGATTCTCAGTAACGAGCGATGGTTCCAATAGTTCCTGAGTGAACTGGTTTTGAGAAATGTTGGAAATCGGTACCGGATGGCATTTGCATAGAGTCGTTGTGTCGGTCTCTGTGCATTTGCATAAATCATGGATGCATTATGTGTGGAAATCATGATTTGATTGATTATGTGTGAGAATTGTGAATGGATGCATTATGTGTGGAAAATCATGATTTGATTGATTATGTGATTATGTTGGAATAATTGATATATGCTATGTTGTTGGAAATGTTAGAAATATGTTAAGTATACGTGGCGTGCTATATGTATCGATATGTGATGCTTGTGGTGAGAATAACTGTGTATGTGAGTTTTATGTGTTTTTGCATATTATTATGCAATCTTGGTTTAATTGTTATTTCTCACCCTTCTACTGGAATATGCTTTTTATGGCATAGTGCAGATTGTCAGCTTTAGTGGCTTGGAGGCTTTTGTGGAGATTAGTCCTCCGTTCCGTTGTCGGTCGTGGTGTCTGCTCTGATACGTAGCACGAGAGTTGGGGAACGATTATGTTATATGTATATAATAGTTGAATATATTTTGTATTTATATTTTGATGTTCTAAAACCATTTATTTGTAAAACAAGTCGGTTATGGATCTTTCCGCTTTATTCCATAATTGACATTTCCTTTATTGTGGAAAAAGTTTCCCCTTTGAGGGTACTCTATTTTATGCTATGTATCAAATTTATGAGCAGGGATTGTATTTTGTTTATTTAAGTGTGACATCCCTGTTTCCTGTCGGAAAAATAAATTTTTAGTTACTCTGATTTTATTTATGTATTATGTATTCGCGATGGGATTTGGGGTGTTACAACAGATGCCCCTATCTAATTGGCTTGAACCGAGTTAGATAAACTGCTATAGGGTTCAACCTTTCGAGATAGAAGACAATTAGATATGAAGAAAACCACAAATTTGTCCGAAAGAAAGAAAAGGGATTGGGAAGTTGAAATACCAGAAATCTGACGCCAAAAGGATGACAAACCTATCACCAAAAGGATGACGGTAACACACACACATACAGATCCTTCCACCAAAAAGATGGAAATGAGGTCAAAGCCTGCTATTACCTACGAGATAATAGGGCACACACGCACACAGACCCTTCCACCAAAAGGATGGAAAATGAGGTCAAAGCCTGCTATTACCGACGAGATAATAGGGCACACACGCACACAGACCCTTCCACCAAAAGGATGAAAACGAGGTCAACGCCTGCTACTACCGACGAAGTAATAGGGCACGCAACACAGCCTGCTATTACCAAAAGGATAATAGAGCACACACGTACACATACCCTTCCACCAAAAGGATGAAAATGAGGTCAACGCCTGCTATTACCGACGAAGTAATAGGGCACGCAACACAGCCTGCTATTACCAAAAGGATAATAGGGCACACACGCACACAGACCCTTCCACCAAAAGGATGAAAATGAGGTCAACGCTTGCTATTACCGACGAAGTAATAGGGAACACAACACAGCCTGCTATTACCAAAAGGATAATAGGGCACACACGCACACAGACCCTTCCACCAAAAGGATGGAAACGAGGTCAACGCCTGCTACTACCGACGAAGTAATAGGGTACGCAACACAGCCTACTATTACCAAAAGGATAATAGGGCACACGCGTACACAGACCCTTCCACCAAAAGGATGAAAATGAGGTCAACACCTGCTATTACCGACGAAGTAATAGGGCACGCAACACAGCCTGCTATTACCAAAAGGATAATAGGGCACACACACAGCCTGCTATTACCGACGAAGTAATAGGGCACACAACACAAAACCTGCTACTACCAAAGGATAGTAGGGAACACACACAAAACCCGCTACTACCAAAAGGATAGTAGGGAACGCACACAAAAGGTTGTCACTCACCAAAAGGATGACACACAGACTAAGGGTTTATGGATCGGCGACACCAAAAGGATGACAGATCAAAACAAGCTACTACCACCAAAAGGATGATAGGAACTTCTTATTTGTGAGGACCAACACCAAAAGGATGAAGGTTAGGTTGAGTTGATTGGGTTTGGCTATCACCAAAAGGATGACAGGAAAGGCAATTGACAAAAGGTCAAGTTTGCTGAGGGATGTGATGAGATTTATTTGGAGACATCAATAAAAGGTTGAAGTAAAGAATTCAATGAGGAGAGCCCACGAAAAGGAAAAGTAAACAGCGAAAAATGGAGAAGGTAAACAACGAAAAAAATAGAGAAGGTAATCAGTGAAAAATGGAGAAGGTAAACAGCGAAAAAAAAGAAAAGGTAACCCGCCAAGATCTACGCAATCTTGTGCCTACGTATCTTTACTCTGACGAGAATAAAGAATCAGGGCAGTCGTAGTTCGACCAAGATTCAATGAGGAACGCCCACTGACTCAGAAGAATGTTTATTGGTTAGGATGAGGATGACGACCACATCACAAAAATGGTTGAGGAACACAACTCAATGAGGAACGCCCACTGACTTTCTTGGAGATCACAGTATCATCAACAACAGGTTGAAATAACTTCATGAGGAACGCCCATGAACTTGAAGAAAGTGCCCCTGACTGGGCTGAGGATTGCTTGAACTCTTGTCTTGATCTTGGTCAACAAAAGGTTGAACCAACTTCGTGAGGAACGCCCACAGATTTGATGAAAATGCCTCTGCCTGGGCTGAAGATCATCCTGAAATAACTCTGTGAAGAACGTCCACAGACTTGATGAAAATGCCCCTGCCTGGGCTGATGGTCTTGAGATTTGATCCTGGATCTTGACCTATGCATATATGAATGCTTGATTTTGTAATGATGTGCAATGCAAATGCTGACGCGCGGAGATGCAAGTGCTGGGGGAAGTATGATTGGTTATTTAGGTATGCATATGATGCAAATGATATTGAATGCGATGCATATGATGCGTATGATGCAGACGGGTGATTGGGTAAAGTTGAAGGTGCCAGCATGGTGGACTTTTGGTAGTTGCCAATGAGGATTGGACTTTTGGGGGGTGGGAGGGATTTGATTTCCTCGAAACTCAGTTTGTTGAAGACGCCATGATTGAAGTAGACGAAAATGCTCTTAAAGCTTCAAGTTTGGTCACTTGATAATGAGTCGTATCTGAGAAAACCACAACTTTGCTTGATGGTCAGGGTTGCTTGCTGCAATGGGTCTTGCCCTAGTCTGAACATGGTAATGGTCTGCCCCTGATTAACCGATTCTGGAAGTTGATCTTTAAATGTTGAGCTTTGATGTGCTTTGAGATGTCTTGCCTTTGACTGAGCTGTTGAATGATTTGCCCCAGCCTGAGGGTTTTGAGGGAGTCTTGCTTCGGGTCGGCACCACTGAAAGTTCAAGTTCCTCTTTGATTGCCCCTTGTTGGAGTGTCTTTGAATGTCTAGCACAGATTTGCAGTTAAAATTGCACATTTATAAATGGTAATCTTAATACAATGCTCATGCAAGTTTTGAAAAAGTGTCGTTTATTGGAGTGTCGTGATAGTGAGACGAATGGACCGTTAGCCCAAACGTGTGCTGATTTGGATGGTGTGAAAGATATAGCAAGGAGAATGACACCAATGTTGAAGATTAGCAAATATGGGGAGTCAGTTTACGCAACCTTGCAATAGTATGCTTTCAGAATAAACCCCGCCTCAATTAGGTCTTTCGAGGGTTGTAACGTGGTCTGGTTTTCGGTTTATGAAACAAAGGATATTAGGCTCAAAGCATGATTTGTACCCATCCCTTCTTCGTAATAATCTTCAGTCCTACGTTCAGTTAATTTTGCACATGTTTGTGTTCCGAAAGGGTTGACAGTTCAAGGTATGTTTGAAATGGCAGTCACCTTTACTTTGTTTTTGGTGGATGTCAGTGACCCTTTGGTTTTGATTTGGTGGTCACTGGGTTTTATTTTGTTTTTGTTGAGGATTCGAGGGAATCTTTTGTTTTTTATCCCTATCTTTTGCATGGACTGATTTTGCTTGTCGAGTCCATCAGGGTAACCTTGATTTTTGCCTAAGTCTCCTTTGAGGTGCTTGACTTAGCAGGCTTTTGATTTTTTTTGTTTTTGATTTTTGTTTTGTTGGAGGATTGTGACTGCCAAGTCATAGGTATTGATGAACAACCGTCATGTCTTGTGGAATTTTGTTTTGTGATTCGGGTGCGTAGTCGGATTAACTGAGCACTACCCTACCCCAGGTTGAGTGTAAGGGTTTGAATATCCGAAGGAAACTACTACTTCTTAGGCTCGAAGTGGCTTAACTAGGGATTAACTCCTTATCTCTCCAGTGTTTAGGGATTTGAAACAATGCCTGTACATCCTTGGCGGGATTCCATCCGAAAGCATACATTTTGCAATTTTGGGTATTTCGTTTTTATCATCCTCCCTCCAATCATTTCTAAACAACAGTTGATAAAGAGAGCGAAGTGGATAAATGTGTCAGTGTTTTGCAGTAAATGGGAGAAATGAGTGAATACAACATAACAGATTCAAAACATGCATAGTCAATACATTAATAAAACCAAATATAAAAGGCAATTGTTCAAATCATACAGTACTTAAACAAATAAAGACGAAAATACAAGAACGCAAATGATGGGATGGCAACATGACTGCCTTCTTCGGGGAATGAACTTGACTTGACTTGATGCTGGCACTAGCTTGGCGGCGACAGAGGGTTTTTGATGACGTTTGGAGCCCTCACATTGAACGTGAGAAACTTTGAGTCGATCATGTCTTGAACCTTGTGTTTGAAAGTTCTGCAGTCCTCGATCGTATGCCCTGGAGCACCCTTATAAAACTCACAATGAGCATTAGCATCATAGTCTGGAGGGATGACAGTTGGAGGAGCTAGGTCCCTCAAAGCGATTGCCTTCTTCTTCATCAATTGAGCAAAGATCTGAGCATATGATGTTGGCAGACGATCAAAGTCTCTATCAGACCTCCTTGTCCTTTGTTGATTAGGCTGACGTTGTTGAGCAGCTCTCTGTTGTTGATGTTGAGGAGGATATTGGTACCCCCGCTGATTGTAGGATTGTTGCTGAGGAGCCTGTTGTTGAGGCATTGGAGCTTGAACAGCTTGAACAGCCGACTGATAAGGCGTTGGTGCATATTGCGTAGCAGCAACATATGGATACTGGAAGTATGGCATTTGAAAAGGCATTGGAAGGGGAGCTTGTTGTTGAGCTTGCCCTTTTTGAGCAGAAAGAGCATTGGCTTCGCCCTCTTTTTTCTTGTATCCATTGAAAGGCTTCTTGGCTTGAGACTGGCTGTTAGAACCTCCTTGGATCTTTCCGCTCTTCAAACCTTCCTCAATTCTCTCACCGACAATTACCAAATTAGAGAATCCAGCAGAAACATTACCGATTAGCTTCTCGTAGTACTGGCCTTACAAGGTACCCATGAAGATGTCAATCAGTTCACGGTCAACCAGAGGTGGATGCACCCTTGTAGCTAGCTCTCTTCAGCGTTGTGCGTACTCCTTAAAGGATTCGTTGTCCTTCTGAACCATACTCTGAAGTTGAGTACGATTCGGAGCAAGGTCAGTGTTGTACTTGTATTGCTTGACAAATGCATCAGCTAGATCATCCCAAGTGCGCACATTGCTACGCTCCAACTGCATATACCACTCAAGAGATGCTCCAGACAGACTGTCTTAAAAGCAGTGGATCATCAGTTTTTCGTCTTTGGCATGGGCGACCATCTTACGACAATACATCCTTAGATGCATGTGAAGACAACTGAGGCCTTTATATTTCGGGAAGTCTTGTACCTTGAACTTGGGAGGAATGACAACATTTGGCACCAAGCACATATCCAAAGCATTCAGAGAAGTTGAGTTGCGCCCCTCCATGACTCGGAGTTTCTCAGCTAAATCACGGCACATCTTCATAGCTTCAGAATCTTGAGTAGCAGTAGGATTGGCAAGTGGGATAGCAGCATGATAGTTCTGGACCTCATCATACTGATCTACCAGATTTTCTTCAGCGTGAGGAATAGGAATCTGAGCGATAACAGGTTGGGCTTGCGGAATAGCTCCAACAGTAACTCCAAATGTTGGAAGTGGTTGAGATGTGGCAGGAGCGAAGTCCATTGGTATCCCATAAGTGATGGGGTTGGGAACAGGAACAGAGAGCCTCGAGGTAGACGCTTGAACAGGCACAGTGTTGTTGGCAGCAGCGGCTTCACGCAATTCTTCTTCTTTTCTAGCCATCATGATGGCTTCGAGGATCTGATCAATCTTTCCCTTCATAGAGTCCAATTCTTCTCTGAAGGCGGCTTGTTCTTGCTGGATCTGTTCCATTATTCGTCTAGTATTGGCTCGAGTTGCGTACCAGTGTCGAGGAATCAGCTTGATTTACTGGAGAAGGAAGGAAGGTGAAGTGAGATTCTGAGGTTGAAAATGCGATGCAAGATGCATAACAGATGCAATGCAATGCAATGACATGAGATGCAATGCAAGATGCAAGATCCAGGATCGCATATCACAGGTTCAAACAGTTCTGAGGTTGGCCGATCATGGGTAAATGACCAAAGTCTCTGATCAAAGAAACCCTATAGGTAGGCTCTATGAGGAAAGTTCTAGGTTCTTTACCCACAAACCCACTCACGGGATAGTTTCTACGTTGATGGATAAGGTTCCCAGGATTACGGACATAAATCGCATCAATGTCACGCAACAGGCTAGCTGTATTACGACGATAATAACGACAAGGTCTCCCCTGAGCGGGATCTTCATGCTAGGCGTACAAGGAGCGAGTCCTTGGAGACTAACACTACACGACCACCAATATAGAACTTGGTTCTAAGAGTGGTTCATAGAGTCACGGACCCTTCATGAATCAAGTCGTGCAACAGGCTAGCTGCGTTACAACAGGATCTACGAAAAGGTCTACTCTAGGGGAGCTTTCATGCTAGGCACGCAAGGAGCGAGTCCTTGGGGACTAACACTACTCGACATCCAATTCTAAACTATGTGTTCTCTCTGCTTTTACCAAAGCTCGGGTATAGAGCTTTACTCATGATATTAACCCAAGATCCAACAGATGAGCATAATAATGAGCATATAAAAGCCATAAGAGAACAAATACGTAAACGAGAAGAAAAAAAGAAAACAAAGATAACGCTCCTCATAAATCGCTCTAAGTTAGGCTCGACTCTCTCTTGCATGGAGCAATCATCCCCAGCAGAGTCGCCAACTGTCGCACCTCGAAAATTCATCGAAAATACGACCCTCGCGCGAAAGGCGCGGAAAACGGTTCGACAGAGTCGCCACCAAACTTTATTTATCCCAAAAATAGGGAAAGGAAAATATCGAGAAAACCTTTAAAGGAGCGGATAAGAACATGGTCGTCGCAACCACATTCTGGGTTCGGGAGTCGATTACGTGAGGGGAAGGTACACGCACCCCCTCACGTCCGTTGTACTCAACGGGAACCTCTTAGTTCGAATTGTGAGGAAAGTGTTATCTAAGCTTGCTTGTTTTCTTCTCTATGATAAACACGAAAGGGTAAAGTAAAAGGTTAAAGATACTAAGGGGAAATGGGTCATTTTTTATTAGTTTGCTCGGCAAGATCAGTGCGACCTCGGGCCTACGTATGTTCATTCGGACGAGAATGAGAAATCAGGGCAATCGTAGTTCGACTACGGGGTTTGACGGAGAAAGATGGTAGTGTGCTCGCCAAGATCATCGCAATCTTGTGCCTACGTATCTTTATTCGGACGAGAATAAAGAATCAGAGCAGTCGTAGTTCGTGGTACGCCCACGAAAAGAGGGGTTAGGGTTTGAATTTTAGGAGACGAAAGATTGAATGACATACAACCCAAGGGCGTGCCTTGAGAGCATTCACTCAAGAATTCAAGGAATGCTAGACTCCAAGAACTCAGTTCTTTCGTGAATTGATTACGAAAATGTTTGATAGGGATTAAGTGTTTTAAGATGAAAGGGTGAATAACAACCCAAGGGCGTGCCTCAAGAGCCATTCATTCGAAGATCCAAGGAATGCTAGATTCCAAGAATCTCCTCCTTTCGTTAGTTGATTAAGAAAGCGGTTTGGAAAAGATCGAATCGAATTGGGTGAGAAAAGAGGTGAGGATCGATACTAGTTCCTAGGGGTGCTCCTAGTAACGAAACCACGAGATGTGCGAGTGTGCATTTGACGACGAGTCAAAGGCACTCGATTTACGAGAATGTTTTGAGGAGTGGCTCGACGACGAATCGAGAATTGGTTTGAAAATGGTTTGACTTGTTAAATGTTTTAGGGAGAATGACGATTATTCGATAAACGAGACGTCGGCCTCACAACCAATTAATCGGGGCATTACTGGGATGCTAGATCCCAACGACACCTTTTTCATTCGATTGACTTATGAAAAATTGTTTGTTGGACAACGGAAGTACCACGTGGAATGCTAGATTCCAATGGCATTCTTTTGTCCAAATAGTTTAGATGAGTGTTTTAGGAGCGAAAAGGTCGAGTGATCTCCACCTAAGGCGTGCGCCTCAATAGCGGTCACTCAAGAACCCAAGAGGTGCTAGACCTCAAGAATTCAGTTCTTTCGCGATTTAATTAAGAAGACGATTTGTTAAGTGTGTTAATCGGGAAATAAGCATTTGAACAAATAATTTGATAAATATGAATGCGAATATGATATGGACATAAATAAGAATGAACGATGATATAATCGAGATGATATTCGACGGAAAATAAAACAAGATAATATTGACAGGAGGTTTAAGTTGACATAAAATAAAAATCGGTCTCGTCTTAATCGGATTTGATCGAGAAATTGATAATCGGCGATCTTTGACTTTCATTGACCCAAAATTGAATAAGAATATGTGAAATAGAATTTAGAAACTAAATCAGAAATACGAATAAAGGCATTAAGGTCTCACCTTTATCGAGATTTAATCGAGAATTCGATAAATCGATCGATATTTGGATTTCATCGACCTAAAATAAATGTAAACAACAATGGAAACGAAACGAAATCGAGAGAATGAATATAAAGGATAAAGGTCTCACCTTTATCGAGATTTAATCGAGAAATCGATAAATCGATCGATATTTGGTTTTCATCGACCTAACATAAATGTAAATGACACAAAAATGATAGAAAATAAAATAAAATCGAAAATGGCATGAAAAATAGTAAAGGTCTCACCTTTATCGAGATTTAAGTCGAGAAATCGACAAATCGATCGATATATGTTTTCATTGACCCAAAATACTAACAAAAATCTAATAAAATGATAAATACAAAATAAATTGAAATAAATAAACTAAAATAATAAATATTACATAAATCGAAATAAAAATGAATAAAAATGGTGGGCCTCAAATAAATCACAATTTAATCATTTTGATTAAACTATGAATATCTTTATGTCATTGGCCAAAAAGTTAAAGTAAATCGAAATGAAAATCAAATATTGAAAAATAAAACTAATGAAAATCGCAAAAGATTAAAAGATTAAAAAAAATTAAAACTTTGTTTAAGACAATTTAAGAAAAATTGAAATAAAAAAGGAACAAATACCATAAAAAATGGGAGGGGAAGTTAGAAACAAATTTGAGGGTGTAAGAATATACGGTAGAACCCATTAGAATAAGCGTAGATTCGTGTGGGCCGAGCCCACTTATCATAAAAAATGGACAGATGTCCACAACAACAACCTGAGATTTATTGTTTTTTAGAAAAATGAAACAAAGTGCATCAGAACACGGTTTCCAAAATGATAAAAGAGGAACTATAACGCTAGGTCAAAAGCAACTATCAGAAAGCAAATCAAAAAGGGAACACGCATCGTATTCCCTTATCCAACACAAACGCACGTTTAAGAAGAATCAGAAACCAAAACGAAATATCAATGAAACGTTGCGTGTTCTTTCTTTCCAACCTTCTTTGATCAAACTCGTCCGCTAATCCCTCTCGTTCCCGATTCGCGTGCGATTCAGGTTCTAGGTTTCGTTCACGTTCTCGGCTTCTGTTTCTTCACGATTTCATCGTGCTTCACTCCATCAATCTCTCTCGCGGATGGTTTGGTTCAGGTTCGATTAATTTTCGATTTCATTCTCTTTTTTTCGTCTCAAATCCTCTCTCGGTTCTGTGATGTGTTTCGGTTTAGAAACTGATTTGGGGTTGTGTTTATATGATCTGCTTCATCTCTTTTCTATTTTTTTCAGATCTGGGTTGTGTTTGGTTTGTGTTGGAATCGATTTTGTGGGTTTGAAGGTGGGAGAAAATAACACAAGTTGTTGTTATTGTTTGGTGGCTAGGTTTATGGTGGTGCGGTTTGAGGAGGGAAGAGGTTGATTTGTGGTCGGAGAAAATTCGTCTTTGAGGAGGGTGAGAGTGATTTTTTGCAGAGTTTTTCTAGGTTTTTTGGGTGGCGGCTAGGTTCTCTTTGAGAGTGAATAGGAAAGTTTCATTTATAGGGGTGGAGAGAGGTTATTATGGGAAGAGATTGAAGATTGATATGAGCTGGAAAATCGTTGGTTTTGGTTCGTACGAGTAACGTGATAGCAGGGGTGAGTGTGAAATTGGTGTGCATTTTTGCTTGTGGGGGCTGTGGTCGTTGTACGTGAAGGTATGTGCGTAGAAAATGGCTTGGTGAAATACTCATGACAAGTTGATATCGTGGGAAATTAATTGTGAAAAGTTGTGGTCACGAGTATGTAGCTGCAAGAATTTGTTTTCGGTTCATGGCTCTCTTTTACCTCTCTTTCAGTTGCATCCACTTTGCTGCATTTTGATAATTGCCTTGTTGTAGTGGGCTCTCCTTATAACATTTTCTTTCTTGTAAAAAAAAGATTGGAAACATGATGGGCTTTAACTTTGAGATTGTGGTTTTTGATTGAAAATAATTAATGGTTATTGGTTGAAAAAAAGATGGTGATGTGGTTATAAAAAAACAAATTGAATTTTTGGATTTTGGTTTGAAATGGACAAAAATATGGATATTAAAAAAAAGACCTTGAAATTGGACATGGATTTAGAAAAATGGTTTGTGGACTATGTTTTATAAAATGAAAATGGACAATGGATATGGATATTGAAATGAGTTTTTTTTTTTTTTAGAAAAATGGGTTTTTTAAAAAAAATGGAAATGATTTATGGAGGAAATGGATAACCAATGGGTTTAATGGATAAAAAGTGTTTTTTGAAATGAATATTAAAAGTGGCTATGGTTTAATTGATGGAAATTGGTGACAGATAGAAAGTGGAGACGAATATGAACATTGAATGGATTTGGAAAGTGGCTTATGGATAATTTGGTCATGAAAATGGATATGTGAATTAGATAAATAGAAATGGTTTTGAAAAAAAGGAAATAGATTGAAAATGGACATTGGATAGAAAAGGTGAATGGTTTTTTTTTTTTTGTGAATTTGTTTGAAATGGATAAGGATTTAAGGAAAAGAAGAAATGGATAAAAATGTGGGTAATAATGGATAATGAATAATGAAAACTTGAGTATAGGCCACGAGGAAACAACGTATTTTTGGATTTTCTAAATATGGTCAGTGGTTGGATGTACAGATGAAAGTATACATATGTAGGACAAATTTGGGGTATGACACCATGATGAAGTTGCCAGCTCAATTTTACAAAACATGCTTCATTCATAGTTTCAAGGTTACGGAGTCCTAGACCTCTCACATGTTTCGGTGTCGTTATCATTCGTCAGCTCACGGCATGATGGTGCTTCTTCAACTCAGTGTCCCCCCAAATAAAGCGTATTTGAATCTTATTTATTTCATTTATGCAATATTTGGGAATAGCTGATGTCATCATAGAGTAAATTAGGAGAGACTCAATAACGTTTTTCGCCAACGTTATTCTGCCCACGAAAGAAAGTTGTTTCCCTTTCCAAGCTACCAGTTTAGAATTCACTTGATCAATAAGATAATGGAAGTCCTTCTTCCTAGGTGCCTTCCCTGTGAGGGGAACACCAAGATACTTCCCCAGAGACGTCGTTTCAATGAAACCAGATAGTTGCACCAGCTGCTCACGCTTTGATCTCAGCACATTTTTTGAAAACAGTATCCTAGTTTTTTCCTCACTAACCTGTTCCTCCGACGTGGCGCAAAACTTGTCCAAAATATGCTTTATGCACTTTATTTGTTTTACTGATACCTCTCAAAAAAGGAGCAAGTCATCGACAAACATAAGGTGGGACACTGAAGGACCGAATCTGCACACTTTGATAGCCTTCCAATCATTATTATCGACAACATGCATTATCATATGAGATAGTTTATTAATGCAAAGGACAAACAGATATGGCGATAAAGGATCACCCTGACGAATGCCTCTGCGAGGTCGAAAAAAGTCAGATGCTACACCATTCCATTTGATATTGGATTCCACACTTGTAACACCATGCATAATAATGTTAATCAAGTTGCTTGGAAAATTGATTTCCTCTAAAATTATCCAAACAAATTCCCAACTTAGTTTATCATAAGCCTTTGAAAGATCAACTTTGATGGCAAAAGCTCCCTTGCTCCCTTTCATTTTATTCATGTTGTGGATAACTTCTTGAGCCACTATAATGTTCTCATGTATACTCCGTCCCGGAACGAAACCAGATTGAAAGGGAGATACAAGCTTAGAGATACATTTCTTTAGTCATTCGACCACCACTTTACTCATAATCTTGTAAAGAACATTGTAAAGAGAAATGGGCTTATAATGATTAATTGAGTCAGGATGCTTCACTTTCGGGATCAGACAAATGTCAGTTTGATTAATGGAAGAAACTTCACTAGGATTCCTCCACACCCTCATAATGAAATCACTAACATTTATTCCGACAATGCTCCAAGCTCGCTGGAAAAATCCTGCATGGAAACCATCTGGTCCTGGGGCTTTCCACGGGCTCATATGAAACAAAGCTTGCTCGATCTCCTCTCTAGTTAATTGTTTGCTCAGTTCTGTCATCAATTCAGGATCTATGGAGGGAAAAGAATAAGGGGTTTGTTCCCAGTTCAGCCCAGTGTCCTTCAACGCAAACAAATTCTTGTAGTGTTCCAGGAACAACATCCTAACTTGACTCTCATCATCTATCCAATTTCCTGTTTCATATTTAATCATGGCAATACGATTCCGTCTCCTCCGTTGGACAGTTTGAAGATTGTAATATTTGGTGTTTCTATATTCGTCCACCAACCATTTGGTCCTAGCTCGTTGAAACCACAATTGCTCTTATTTTTTAAGAATGTCAAACATCTCTTCATGCAACTTTTCCTCCTGCTTTTTTAGGCCTGCGACATTGCGTCTTTCCTATATGCATCATTGGATACCCCCAATACAACGAATTAACCTATCTTTGTGTCTAGTGATCATGTTGAGGTTGCTAAGCTTCCACTTTTTTTCACCCTCCCTCACTTGTTCAAGGTTTTGGAGAATGTGATTATTATCCTTACAAGATTTTTCTAACATGCAGTAATAGGAATCTTCGTCCAACCACGCACTCTCAAAACGAAAGCAGTTCTTGGTTCTTCTGCTACAACATTGTATATGAGATATGAGAGTAAGATGGTGATCTGAAAAGTCCAACCGAGGAAGCACTTTCACCATACCTTCAGCAAACCTTATCCTCCATCTATCATTACACATAGCTCTGTCAAGCCTCTCGTAAATACGTTGTCCCCCATTATAAATTGGGCCTCTCCAAGTGAATTTTGATCCAACAAACCCCAAATCAAGTAACCCACATTTGTCAATTCTATTCTGAAATTTCCTGCTCCTATGTAGCGACACCGGTGCTCCTCATCTCTTCTCATGCTCAAAGGCTATAACATTGAAATCTATAGCTATGAGCCAAAAATGTTGAATCATTCTATTGATGTTTTTTAAATCTTTCCAAAGCATTTTTCTGTTATCAGCATTGGGACTGGCATACACTATTGTGAAATTCCAAGGCGGTTCATTTCCAAACTTCACCTCAGTGTGTTTGAATTGGAACTTCTTGTTAATGAGAGTTACTTCCACTTTATCTTCGATCCGTCCCAACACAACTCCTCCAGCATAACCTTGATTTCAGTGGCAATGAATCCTTCAAAACCAAGCTTTTTGAAAGTTTTATTGAGCTTCATAGGATCACATCTCGTTTCAAGAATTACAAGAATTTTTGGCTTGTACATAGTCATGTAATGCTTGCAGTATCTAAAAAATCTCGAGCTTGTTGCACCTCTACAATTCCATACAAAGATATTTTGGTTTGTAATTATCATGGATAAACAATAATGGGAATTATAATTGAGACCCACACCACTGCTTCCTCATTGTTGAGTTTCCTCCACGACTTCCATACTCAACTCCTCATTCTCATGATTCCTTATTAAGCTCTCATCCAACATCTTTTTTCCCTGATCCTGCTGGTTGGAATTTCCATTTGAATGTCCACCACTCTTTGATACATGCGTTGTGTTACATTTGTCTGGAGCACGAACATGATTGGGTACTCTTAATGTTCCATTGATGTCAGACCTCTCGTTCTTCTATTGAGAATAGTTGGTTTCACCAACATGGATAGACCCTTCAACTGTCATTATATTTGTCATGGAGTTAATCCAGTCGTCAATGTTTTTCCCCTATAAGTTCCATTAACTCACCAACTATTTTCTTATTATTTCTTGAAATTTTTCCTTTAAAGTCCACTTTTTTGACACTTGCCATTCGTTTTCCTCGTTTTTCTCTGTTCTTAATGCCACGTTTTTTCTTGTCTGCTACGTCTTGTTCTCTCATAGGGTCTTGATGTGCCTCATGTTGAGAATCATTTATAATACGTTCAGATTGTGTATTGCCGTGGGGACCACCATTGTCCCCCACTAGAGTGGAACACACTGTTCCTCCTTTTGCATTAATTGTCTCTGTAATTTCTTGTCTGCTATGTTGATTTTGTTGTTGGGTATTTCCATTGTGGGTTACACATTCTTTAGGGCCATTAATTCCTTCAATCATTGCAGGTGTAGCGGTTTCATTGTTGTTATCTACCTCATTATTATCAATCATATCACCATCAAGTGTAATAAATCTGGATCCAGCACCTCCAGGTCCAGCATTTATTATCGCCTGAGCTTTGCCTCCTTAGTTGCCACCATTTTCACTGGGATTTGAGCCTTTTGCATTACTGTTGCTGCCTCCACTTGTCCACATTCCACGTCTGCCTTTTTGGACCACCGCCCAAGGTCCCTCCAAATCTTCCTGGCCATGCATTTGATCACCATTTTTCCTCGGCATTTCACCTCCAGCCACCTTGTTGGACTCATTTGTAGTTACAGTCTTTGTTGAACAACATTCCTTGTAATGTCCAAATTTTCCACAAAAAGTACAAAGGAAGTGCGGCCCCTCATACTCTATTTTGTACCTTCTTTCCTTGATAGTGAAAATAGCAAGAAGTGGTTTGGATAAATCAACCTCCACACAAAGTTTTGCGTATTTTCCCCGTTCATGCGACACACTATTCTTATCCACTTTGATTGTCCTTCCAATATTGTTCCCTATAAAAGAGAGCACCTTCGTACCATAAGATAATGATCATAGATAAACCACGGTCCATTACTAAGTGTCGCATTATGATCTTCGTCATGTGAAAAGATCACAAGGTAGTAATCATTACTTAGATCAATAATATTGATCTTTCCTTTCCTCACCCACATTTGATTTAGTCTAGTCTCTAGCACCTTATAACTAATTCGTCTTCTAAGCAGTTTGATAATTACTCCTCTTTTCCACAGCCTGTGAATTCTTCTTTCTTCATGCTTCGTGAAAATGAATATTGGACAAGCGTAATTTCCTTCAACATGCTCCTCCACCTTCATATTCTCCAGATCCAGAATAGTCAGCTCAGATTCATCATCTTCACCATTCATATTCTCATCCTCACCCACACTCCCTATGTTAGCACCTATAACCATCTCCTTGTACGATCTTTCTCCCAGGATACCATGTTTATCGCCCACATTGGTATCCATCACACATTTCTCATTTTCCTTGACTTTCTTTGTATGTCTTTCTTTTAGATCATCCTCATCCTTGTTGCTCACATCGGTTTCCCTTGTTTGCCCTAGCAGAGATCCCATAGTACTTAGTTCTTTTATGCTTTTGGGACTACCTTCATTATTTTGAAAAAATTAAATTATATGTTTATTTGATACCTAAGACAGTTGGCCCCAGTTTTGCACGAGCTTTCTTTCTTTTAAGATGAATTTATGGCATATATATAGATATATATTTAAAATAAGAAAATCCCATTCTTTGGTAAAATGAATGTATTCTTACCCATCCAGCTTTCTTAATTACCTATATATGGTATTAATTGTAGATCCAGACCATCATAATGAGTTTTAATTTTTCTTCTTACATTACTTTTTCACTTTGATAAAAATAATTGGAAAAAATGATAGGAGAAAGAGTAAGGAAAACGCGTCAAAGTTATTCTATATAAACTGCTCACTAGACAAATAGGTCTAAATTCATCGATCCTTGACAAAATAAGTGCAAGCATAATCTCAAAGTCACATCCACTTGTGTTCATATTCCTTATTTATTATATATGCAATATAGTGCAAATAAATATAATTTTTACCTACTAATTTACTTCAAGTCACATATAGACTTATACTAAAAATAATTGAATTTATAGATAATAGTAGATTATATGGTTATAAACCTTGTTTAATTTATTATTATTAAAAAATCAAGTCACATAGAGACATAGACTAAAAATAATAGAGTTTATAAATAATGACATATTTTACATTATAAATCGTTTTTATAAATAATATCATACTTCACATTATAAATTGATTTTATAAAAATGAAATATTCAAAATATAAAACGTTAAAAAAGTCCACTTTAATAAATGTTTTATAACAATGAACTAAACTAAATATAAAAATTAAAGACTTCTACAATTAATATGAAATGATATTTTTTTCAATATTCTAAGCTGGTTGTTTTTCCTAGTTGTTCTACTTCATCAATTTACTAATATTCACTCAACTTTATATATATATATATATATATATATATATATATATATATATATATATATATATATATATATATATATATATATATATATATATATATATATATATATATATATATATATATATATATTACTAATTGATTGTAGTAATAAATTGGAAAGCACGCTAGATATCATCACAATTGTAATAAATATCATAATGAAAAATTAAAAGGTCATGGATTCGTTATCCCAAACGCATTTTGATCATTATTAATCTGGATAAGACGCTACATATAACCACGGTTGAAAGAATCAACCGTGATGAAATCATTTATTTATTTTATATAATTTTTTTGATTTTATAGAGTTCACATTTTTTTAACCTATATTTTTGTAAATTGTAAATAAAACAGAAACAATAACACAAACCATTTGTGAATCACACTCATATTTGCAAACTAAAATGACTCAAAAATGGTATTACATCAAAACCAAAAATTGCATTAAGAACAAAAAATTATATCACATCAAAATTAAAATGACACAAAACAATACAATTTACACATCATTACATCAAATAATATGTACAACGTGAGGAATGTGTCTTGTCTCTTGGTGTCTTAACTTTAAACACCTATAAGTTCAAATAATAACACTTGTTAGTAAATAACCTTAAAAATTATAATATACAATAAATTATGAATAAATAATAAAAAAGTATTTATTTGTTCATTTTTCCATATGCATTCTTCATTATCATTACGAATAGCATGCACATCATCTCTATTAACTTTATATGAAGTAGGCACTTGTGTTGCGTAAGAAGGAGTCGAAGGAATATCAAAATTTAAATCATGATTTTCATCACTATGAGAAATGTATTTTTCTTAGAGAATAATTAATCATCTTTTGTCACAAGGGTCTCTCACATGAAAGACTTGTTTGGCTTGAGTAGCTATGATGAATGGTTCTATCATATAAGTTGCCTTGCTAAGGTCAACCCGTATGAATCCTAACTCATCAATTTGTACACCAATGTTATTGCCAACCCTTGAATTTAAATAAAGGCACTTAGAGTAAAATATCATCAATCTTTCAAATCTCCTCATTGATCCAAACACTACTACAAAACGTGCAAACAACACGCCAGGTTTACAACGGAAGAAATATACACCGTTGTAATATATTAAATTTTCGCGTCCAGTGAGTAGCTGGATTTATAAACAGTGATTTAATGAGGGTTGTCTATAAAAATCGTAGTAATAAATTATGTGTGACAAGCTTCGATTCTCAACAACTTCATTTTTTCCATTTTTCAGAGTACATTAAGCGTGTGTCACTTAAGTCCTTTATTTAAAAAATAAAATGTAAATTATTTTACAACGGTTAGTTTAAACAACTGTTGTTATACGCTTTTGTC
Organism: Lathyrus tuberosus; assembly: GCA_022829125.1. NCBI lineage: Eukaryota > Viridiplantae > Streptophyta > Magnoliopsida > Fabales > Fabaceae > Lathyrus > Lathyrus tuberosus. The sequence goes on from JALAZF010000048.1 coordinate 14,258,617, forward strand.
ACTTAAGTCCATTATTAAAAAATAAATTGTAAATTATTTTACAACGGTTAGTTTAAACAACCGTTGTTATACTCTTGTGTCACTTAAGTCCGTTATTTAAAAAATAAATTGTAAATGATTTTACAATGGTGAAGAAAGTCAACCATTGTTAGAGGACTTACATTTCCAATACGGTTAAGTTACACAACTGAGATTTAATGGTTTACTGATAAATTAAAAACAAAACTTAATCTGTATTTCTTTCATAAGACGCCTTAGGCGAACAAGCGAGGCAGAGACGACAGCGGTGGCGTAATCTTTACTTTCTTCATATCCATTCATTTGGAGCTCAAATCTTCATCTTTCTCAGTACGGTACTATTCAACATCTTCATTCCTTTTATCTTGGTTTATGTTGTATATGATCAAATATTCACCATCTTCATTTATTTGATTCCTCAACTTCGAAGTACGGTATTCTTCAACATTTTCATTCTTTTTTTTCTTTGATTATGTTGTATATGCTCAAGTCAGTATGAGAGTACATGTTTCATATGCTTTAGGTTATGATTGTCTGTTGGGTTGTACTTTGGTATAAGTTACCAATTCGTAATACATACCATGGTAATTTGATTTCATTGGCTATGATATGACATTTGTTGGTTATCATAGATAGAATTTTGATTTCTCTTGTGGAAGTTACAGGTATATAGAACAGGGTTCTGCAAAGTTTTGCAAGAAATCTAGTAGGCATGATGTTCAAGTTGGTGTTAGGTAACACTTGTAGTATTGGCAATATCATCAATAGTGTGTTATTTATGCCTCGCTTTCCATATACGTTGTGTTTTAATGCCTTCAAGTTGTTTCTGTAACAGAAAGAATGCTGAGGAAGCTATTTGGGGATTGAATGGAACAATGACATCAAAGCAGACTGTGCGTCTTTTTTGGGTAGCAGTCCAGGAAATAAGCATTTCAATTCTATTTTCTTCTACTTTAAACTTAATTTATTCGTAATCTGGTCCAATTTGATGTTTGTGTACTAAAACTTCTAATCTAAATTTTGTCATCATAACCATGTAAATGCCTCATCAATGAATGTTTTTATATCATCATTATTTAATGTTTTGTGACAGGTTATTTTAGTAATATTTTATACATAACAAAAATTTATAGGAACATCATGGTGTGGCATCTTAGGGCCCATTATTCCTTAAACACACATTACCACTTCTTATGTAAATAGCATTAGGGCCTATATTAGTTTATTTAATGTTTTGATTTCCAATGCCCCATCTTAAATAAGAATATAATAAAAAATGAATGAGGAAGATGAAGAATCAGCAATGGTTTTTGAATTAAAGAAATAATAATGACTTTCAACTAAAAAGATTAGATTTTCAATGTAGAGAGAAGATGAAGAATCAGAGAAATCATTATAAATATGTTATTCTTCTTCTTACCATCACACAAGCAGCATCATTGAAGAGAATTAATCAAAATGAGTTCCAACAATGTAGTTCAGGTCCAACAAACTATAGATGTTCAAGAAGTTGTCCAAGAAGTCCAACAAACTGCGCGTGTGGTTAAAGATGTTGTAGATGTCCAAGAAGTTGTCCAGGTCGTAGATGTTGTAGATGTCTAAGAAGTTGTCCAGGTCGCAGAGGCTGCAGAGGTCCAACCAGTTGTCTAGCACGAACAAGCTGTATAGACCCAATAGGCGGTCGACTTGCAAGGAATACGAGCCAGGAGGAGACGAAGGAGATCAAGAAGAAAGAGAAGGAGGACAACTACGGTCGATTCAGATGATGATGACAAAGTACTGTTTGGTTGGAGTAATTTTATGTCAGCAAGGGCATTTAGATTTGATAATTAAAACATAAAAGTGTCTCTGTTGTCTTCAATATTCAGGAGTTTAATTTAGATGTATTAAATATGAAACTTACACTTATGAAACTTTATATGAAACTTGCATTTTGTTGTCTTCGATATGGCACACAATTCTTATTAAAAATATGTACATATGTGGTAAACTCATCACATAACCTTGAATATATGAACTTGAATGAAAACTTTATCACATATGTGGGTTGTGTTTTCTGATGTGACATGATGAACAATAAATAGGTTAAAAAATGGGATTATATAGAAAAGCGGAATGATATTTGTTAATCCAGCAGAATATATAACAACGGTTATACATCATAACCGTTATAATATCTTGCGCGTTGTCTAGAAAAAATAAATATCAAAACGACGCAGCTGGGAATCAAACATAGGTTCATTATATTTATCACAATGGTTCGTTTGAAAAATCGTTGTGATAGGGCGCGCTATTTCCAGCTTATTACAACGGTTAATGGGCCATCATAGTAAGTATCATTTTACAACAACACTCTACATAACAACGCCTACGCCCGTGTGATGATACATCTTTCCTAACCGTTGTTAAATTGGTTTTTCGTAGTAGTGAAAAATATGCTTTAGATGTCAATATAGGATTCTTACCTTTCGAACTAGAGAAATACATGGATTCAACCTCAACCACAACCCCAATATTTTGCATTGTATTACGATCATCTTTTGATTTTGTATGAAAGAAAAAATTAGTAATCTCGTTGTTTACTGGTGTTTTTAGTAAATCAAATCACAAGTTTTAGTGCATTTAATAGATTAAACTCAAAAAATTCTTATGACAATTTGTGTATAAAGATTGAGAAAATACATATTTATGCTTGGATATTAATGTTTGAAGTGGAGAATTTTGACATAAATTCTATGGAAAATAATGCAGAATTGCTTTGAAATAAAACAATAAAATAAAGAATGGGATAAACATTACTTAAGTAAAATGCTCGAATTTAAGGTAAAAAAGAAAAAGAAATGGATGCAGACTCATACATTTTCTCAAAAACTCTTTTCTCTCAGTGACTTGGAGACTTAAGTTCTATAGAAAATATTTGAAGAATTTTGCAACCTCTGTTACATAATCTGAACTTGACTTATATATTATTAAAATGTTAATCGTCTAGAGCAGTTACTCTTGCAACAATCAACACACATTTCCTTACGTGGGCTTTAGTCTTCTAAATTTCTTCCACGCGTCTTCAGCGTTGAAATTTTGTGAACCACTACTCACGCTGATAACTGCCTTTAAAATATCCTAAATGCTTCTGTCGAGAATCTCAAGTTGAATCTTATGATGTTGTCGAACTGTCTCTAGTTGCGCTAACTCCTGGACTAAAAAAATATACTAAACATCTGATGGGTTTTTCGAACTCAACATTTGTATTCCATGTCAAAATTCTAACTCGTGAAAACCTTTTCGAGATTCTGGACATGTTTTGAAGAGAGTGATCCTAATATGGTGGATATGCTCCTAATATTTATCTAAGTTAGACTAAATGGACATCAGTACAATGTCAAAAATTCCCAGGCTAACTGTAAAGCCCATATATACATACATGCCTCAAATCATATATTATACATGAATTCCACCTTTGGTACAGAAATATATAATAAGTTCCTAGTAAACACATTATACATATACATGCAAAAAAAAACCTAATACAAAAACTATGGCATAGTATATCTACAAGATGTTCCAAAGACAAATACTAAGAACTAGATCACTAATGATCTCAAAAAAACTCCACAACGGAAGTAAAGCCATCAGATAAGTAAGGATAATCACACGGCCTTATCCTTACCCTTCGCGGAACCTGCAGTACCTGTGATGTAAACAACAACAGTGGGTAGAGATACATCAAATCTCAGTGAGTTCCCTATCTTAAAGTCCTCTCGGCTCTACAAGGTTCTAGTAGACCTAACTCAAGTCAAAAGGGAAGGGAAGTGACTCGAGTACACACACACTATATGGAAACATGTCATGAGTTCATCAACTCATAATATCACTAATCGGTAACCACACCAAGGCATCCCCTGTTCCCGTCCGCTTCTACGTCTAGAAGTCGACCCGAGTCATGGATCCTGGTAACCTACTTGACATACGAATGGATTCGGGTTCTACGGGCCATTAACCGTTATGAACCATCACTTCACACGAGCCATTAACCGTCACAAGCATACGCTCCCAGAACGCCATTCGTACTGCACGCGAGAATCAAACTTGCCAAGTAGTTGTGTACATGTTTCAGAGGAGCTCGAGACCCATGAAACGCACTCGCAAAATAACCGGTTACGATTACGTGATCACACACAGACGTGATTGTATTCGACAATCACAAGGCCATTATGCCTTATCACAACCAAACGGTTAACACACATGTTCCATACTAGTGTTTATTCATTCTATATTTTTCCGACATTGCTTATGGTAATGTTCCTCACTCTACCTATTTCATATTTTTAACATGCATACCTATTCAACAACAATTACACACCATTAAACGATAAAAGTCGGCAACACGACACTATTCCAAAAATCCCGACATAATTAAATCGGCCAACAAATCTTAAAACCATTGTAATAAGAAAGTACATTTTATTAGCTGTCCAACGATATCAAGAATGTTAAAAACGGATAACCGAGTCAAAAGTTATGGATATAACGAGAAATGGTATCGCGAAAAAAACACAATTCTACATTTTCCTGACCGTACGCGTATTGCCGTAAGCCATACGCGTATTGCCAAGCTGGCTCGCCCATCCATACGCGTATTGCCCAAAGTGATACGCGTATGAGCAGAGACTGATTTTCCTTCAAAATTCCATTTAAAACTCCAATACGCGTATTACCTCAAACCATACGCGTAACGCCTAAAATGCTTCATTGCCATACGCGTATTGCCTCCTCCAATACGCGTAACGCCCAAAATCCTTCATTTCCATACGCGTATTGCCCAACTCAATACGCGTATTACCTTACATGATACGCGTATGGGCAGAGGAAACCCAGAATTTTTCCTGCAGAAAAGTTCTGCTACGGGTTTCTCCAATTCAACCCCAAAATTTCATTTTCCAATTCAAAACACACCAAAACATGTTATAAACATGATAGCCAGTATACTACACAGTCAAATATCGAATTCCAGCAGTTAAATTATGATTCTATTACAAAATTTCTCATTTCCCCCAATATCAAAACTAACTCTAAACTCAAAAAAATCTATTCTAAAGTATCTAACTAGAACCCACCTGGATTACAAGATGAGGAGGTTGAAGCTGAGATGAAAAGATGAAGATTGGTTGATGATTCAAGTCCTAGAGCTCTTGAGGAATTTTTCTCTTCTTTTCCTTCCTTTTTCCTTCTCCTTTCTTTCTTTCTCCAATGTTTCTATCTTCATCAAATAAGGAAAAGGAAAAGAAAATATACCATAGGATTATTAATTGGTAATACTACTAATTATCCAAATTATCTCAAATACACCAATGAATAAAACTCCAAGTTAAATAATATTAATCTAATCAAAATCCGAGTTCGTCGGTTTACTCTAATTACTTTATCCAATAATTGCTCAGAATACCCCGGAACCCAGTTGATCATAATAATATTATCCAAAAATGTTCACAAAATTATGGGGTATTACACTAACACCCCCTTAAATAGAAATTCGCCCTCGAATTTAAAAGATTACCTGAATAGATGAGGGTAGACCTCCCGCATTTCCGATTCCAATTCCCAAGTTGCATCACCTGGATGCGTCTCATCCCACTGGACCTTAACAAGAGGAATCTCTTTATTTTTTAACACTTTAGTTTCTCTTCCTGTGATACGACTCAGTTGAGGCTCAAATGTCAAATCAGCTTCTATCTCAATTGTATCTGGTAAAATTGGCTGAAGAGGATCTGGGACAAATTTCTGAAGCTGAGACACATGGAAAACGTCGTGCATCTCTGACAGAGAAGGCGGTAAGGCTAATCTGTAAGCTACTTCTCCAATTCTTTCTAAGATTTGATACGGTCCCACGTATCTTGGACTTAACTTTCGCGATTTAAATGGTCCTTTCAATCTCAATCTCGGAGTAACCTTAAAAAATACATGATCACCCTCATCAAACTCTAACGGTCTCCTACGGTTGTCCGTATAGCTTTTCTGACGATCTTGAGCTTGTTTAACTTTTCCACGAATCATTCTAATCTTTTCCGTGGTCTCGTGAATAATCTCGGGTCCCAAAATTCTATCGTCGCCAACCTCCGCCCAACACAATGGCGTTCTACACTTCCTACCATATAACGCTTCATAAGGTGCCATACCAATACTTGCATGGTAACTGTTATTATAAGAGAATTCGATCAACGGCAAAAGTTTTATCCAATTTCCTCCACTTTCAAGTACACAAGCTCTTAACATGTCCTCCATAGTTTGTATTGTCCGTTCCGTCTGACCGTCCGTTTGCGGATGATTCGACGTGCTCAAACATAACCTCGTTCCCATGGCTTGTTGAAAAGCCCTCCAAAATCTGGAAGTAAACTTTGGATCTCTATCCGAAACGATACTAGTGGGAATACCATGCAATCTCACTATTTCTGAAATGAACAACCTTGCGAGATGACTCGCCTTGTAGGTAGTCTTCACAGCTAAGAAATGCGCTGATTTCGTTAACCGGTCCACAATTACCCAAATCGAATCATATCCACCTTGCGCACGGGGTAATCCCACGGCGAAGTCCATCGAAATACTATCCTATTTCCACATCAGAATCTCTAAAGGTTGCAACAAGCCACCCGGCCTTTGGTGCTCAATCTTCACTTGTTGGCACACCGCACATTCCGATACATACACCGCAATATCCTTTTTCATTCCGGGCCACCAATAGTCCTTCTTTAAATCTTGATACATCTTTGAAGACCCCGGATGTATAGTAAAAGCACCCTTATGCGCTTCTTCCAAAATCCTTCGTTTTAACTCCGTGTTATCCGGAACACAAATCCTTTGGTTAAACAAAATAGTTCCGTCGGTAGCTCGCACAAAACCCGGTTGTAATAACACTTCCTGTAACTTCTCTTCTAACCCTTGCTCTTGCTGGATTTCTTCCCTAAGAGTAGAAGAGACATTCAAATTCCCCATAATTACACAATTTGGAGTCCAGTTAAATTGAAGATTTAGATCTCTAAACTTTTCTAGTAAGGTATACTCTAACATCATCAACTCGGCATTATGCAACACCTTCCTACTCAATGCATCCGCCACCTTATTTGCTTTACCCGGATGGTATTTTAACTCCAAGTCATAATCCTTCAAATATTCCATCCATCTCCTCTGACGCATGTTCAACTCCTTTTGATCAAATAAGTACTTCAAGCTCTTGTGGTCGCTAAACATCTCAAAACGTACACCATACAAATAGTGATGCCACACTTTCAGAGTAAATACAACTGCTTCCAAATCCAAATCATGCGTTGGGTAATTCTCTTCATGGACTTTCAACTGTCGTGAAGCATAAGCTACTACATGTCCCTTTTACATTAACAACCCACCTAATCCCTTTTTCGATGCATCACAATATACCTCATACGACTTGCTAGAATCAGGAATAACCAACACAGGAGCGGTAGTCAATCTCTCCTTCAAACTCCTAAAACTTCTTTCACAAGCCGAATCCCACTCATACGAATAATCCTTCCGAGTAAGTCTTGTTAATGGTAAAGCCAGTTGCGAAAAACCCTTGATAAACCTTCTGTATTACCCTGCCAATCCCAAGAAACTTCTAACTTCAGAAGCATTCTTCGGTCTCTCCCAATTAATCACTGCTTCAACTTTGGATGGATCGAATGCTACACCTCCCTGGGATATGACATGACCAAGAAAATTAACCTTAGACATCCAAAACTCACACTTACTTAACTTAGCAAAAAGTTGCTTCTCTTGCAAGATGGATAAAACAATTCTTAGGTGTTCTCCGTGCTCTTGAGGATCACGAGAATAAATAAGAATGTCATTAATGAAAATCACCATAAATTGGTCCAAGTATGGTTGGAATATCCGATTCATATAATCCATGAAAACTGCCGGAGCATTTGTCACACCGAAAGGCATCACCAAGAATTCATAATGACCATAACGGGTTCTAAACGCAGTCTTTGGTACATCTGAACTCTTCACTCGAATCTGATGATAACCCGACCGTAAATCAATCTTCGAGAACACACAGGCTCCTTTCAATTGATCTAACAGGTCGTCTATCCTTGGTAATGGGTATTTTTTCTTGATGGTGACCTTATTCAATTGACGGTAATCATTACACAATCGCATTCCACCATCCTTTTTCTTTACCAATAACACTGGAGCTCCCCAGGGAGAAACACTTAGTTGAACAAAATACTTAGCCAACAATTCTTCCAATTGATCCTTTAATTCTCTTAATTCAAGTGGTGCCATTCGATACGGAGAAACGGATATGGGAGCCGTTCCCGGTATCAGGTCAATAGAGAATTCCACTTCCCGCTCCGGAGGAAGAGAAGTGATATCCTCGGGGAAAACTTCAAGAAAGTCACAAACTACCGGAATACTCAAAACTTGGATGTTACTACTCTCCTCCTTAGTAAGAATCAAAAGAACAGACTTTTCCTCCTCAAATAAGAAATTAATCATTTCAACCGCACCTTCTAAAATAGTAGTTAACACATCCTTCGGAGGAGCCTCTTCGGACGGAATAATGATCAGCTTTTCCTCACACCCAATAAACACCGAATTAGCAGAAAGCCAATCCATTCCCAGAACAACATCCACTCTTAAGCGGTAAACAGATAAGGTCAATCTGGAAAACTCTTTCATTCACCGATAATACACAATTTTCACACATCAACAGTGTCTCAACAATCTCATCCATGGCAGTAGTAACCACCATAGGAGGAAACAAAGGAACAACTTGCAACCCAAGTCGCTTCACGCAACGCGTGGACACAAAAGAATGCGTTGCCCCACAATCAAATAAAACAAAACAAGGATGTCCATTTACGAAACACGTACCCGCAATCAAGGAGTTGTCATTCTTTGCCTTCCTCGCATCCAAGGTATACACTCGGCCAGTATTCTTCCCTCGTGTCTGATTCCTACCCTGAGGACAATCCCTCGCCAAGTGGCCCACTTTCTGGCACTGATAACACCTCACACCTTTCGATACCACACCGCCCGTAATGATTCCGACCACAAGTGCGACACACCGGAGGTGCGCTGGTTCTAGAATTCTGAACCTGCTTTCCCTTAAAAGTTTGTTGCCTTTTCCTAAACTGTTGATTCGATCTTCCACGGTCACGTTGAGTTTCCCTGCTCAAATCTCCTTCCATTTGTACCTTCTTCAAACTATGTTCTGCCACATAACACTGTCGTAACAATTCAGCATAGCTAGTGAACTCTCTCTGAGACACACTATGTGAAATTTCAGCCCTTAAACAAAACAGAAACTGATCGATCTTCCACCTCTCATCAGGAGCATACATGGCTTGTCTAGAATAAGCAGCCATAACCTCGAACTTTTCCGCATAAGAAGCCACTGTCAAGTTACCTTGCCTCAATTGTTGAAACTCGAATTCTTTTTGAGACCTTAAGGAACTTGGAAAATATTTCTCCATAAAAGTTATCTTAAACTGCTCCCATACCTTTGGTACCTCTTGAATTGTCATTAAGGCTGAAGCGCTTTCCCACCACCTCATGGCAGGACCCTTCAACAAGTGAGAAGCGAAGACCACCTTGTTTTCCTCACTGCACTGAACTATTAGGAAAATCCGTTCCATACCTGATATCCATTCATGAGCCTTTACTGGATTTAACCCTCCCTGAAATTCCGAAGGATTCATACGGATGAAATCCCTAAAGGTTCCCCATGCAGCTTCAGGAACAATCACTAGAGGATGCACACCACCAGCCATTTGCTGTACCATTTGTTGTACAAACTGATTCTGCTGTTGCTGCATCTGTTGCATAAATTGGTATAAAGGAGCATTTCCCTCGTCACCTGGCGGATTAGTCCCTGCTGGAGTGGTTCTTGGTCTACCACGGTTGTTTCTGCGCCTGTCAGCCATGTTCCTGAATTTCATACAGATAGGATTAAGTTGATTAGACTCAATACCATAAATATAACACACAAGACCAATGGCGACACGCCGCATATGAAACGGAAAGAAAACTTATTCTATTTCATGGCTAGGTCGAGGATACGACCTGCTTTGATACCAACTGTAAAGCCCATATATACATACATGCATCAAATCATATATTATACATGAATTCCACCTTTGGTACTGAAATATATAATAAGTTCCTAGTAAACACATTATACATATACATGCCAAAAAAAAACCTAATACAAAAACTACGGCATAGTATATCTACAAGATGTTCCAAAGATAAATACTAAGAACTAGATCACTAATGATCTCAAAAAAACTCCACAACGGAAGCAAAGCCATCAGATAAGTAAGGATAATCACACGGCCTTATCCTTACCCTTCGCGGAACCTGCAGTACCTGTGATGTAAACAACAACAGTGGGGTGAGATACATCAAATCTCAGTGAGTTCCCTATCTTAAAGTCCTCTCGGCTCTACAAGGTTCTAGTAGACCTAACTCAAGTCAAAAGGGAAGGGAAGCGACTCGAGTACACACACACTATATGGAAACATGTCATGAGTTCATTAACTCATAATATCACTAATCGGTAACCACACCAAGGCATCCCCTGTTCCCGTCCGCTTCTACGTCTAGAAGTCAACCCGAGTCATGGATCTTGGTAACCTATTTGACATACGAATGGATTCGGGTTCTACGGGCCATTAACTGTTATGAACCGTCACTTCACACGGGCCATTAACCGTCACAAGCATACGCTCCCAGAGCGCCATTCGTACTGCACGCGGGAATCAAACTTGCCAAGTAGTTGTGCACATGTTTCAGAGGAGCTCGAGACCCATGAAACGCACTCGCAAAATAACCGGTTACGATTACGTGATCACACACAGACGTGATTGTATTCGACAATCACAAGGCCATTATGCCTTATCACAACCAAACGGTTAACACACATGTTCCATACTAGTGTTTATTCATTCTATATTTTTCCGACATTGCTTATGGTAATGTTCCTCACTCTACCTATTTCATATTTTTAACATGCATACCTATTCAACAACAATTACACACCATTAAACAATAAAAGTCAGCAACACGACACTATTCCAAAAACCCCGACATAATTAAATCGGCCAACAAATCTTAAAACCATTGTAATAAGAAAGTACATTTTATTAGCTGTCCAACGATATAAAGAATGTTAAAAACGGATAACCGAGTCAAAAGTTATGGATATAACGAGAAATGGTATCGCGAAAAAAACACAATTCTACATTTTCCTGACCGTACGCATATTGCCCTAAGCCATACGCGTATTGCCAAGCTGGCTCGCCCAGCCATACGCGTATTGCCCAAAGTGATACGCGTATGGGCAGAGACTGATTTTCCTTCAAAATTCCATTTAAAACTCCAATACGCGTATTACCTCAAACCATACGCGTAACGCCTAAAATGCTTCATTGCCATACGCGTATTGCCTCCTCCGATACGCGTAACGCCCAAAATCCTTCATTGCCATACGTGTATTGCCCAACTCAATACGCGTATTGCCTTACGTGATACGCGTATGGGCAGAGGAAACCCATAATTTTTCCTGCAGAAAAGTTTTGCTACGGGTTTCTCCAATTCAACCCCAAAATTTCATTTTCCAATTCAAAACACACCAAAACATGTTATAAACATGATAACCAGTATACTACACAGTCAAATATCGAATTCCAGCAGTTAAATTATGATTCTATTGCAAAATTTCTCATTTCCCCCAATATCAAAACTAACTCTAAACTCAAAAAACTCTATTCTAAAGTATCTAACTAGAACCCACCTGGATTACAAGATGAGGAGGTTGAAGTTGAGATGAAAAGATGAAGATTGGTTGATGATTCAAGTCCTAGAGCTCTTGAGGAATTTTTCTCTTCTTTTCCTTCCTTTTTCCTTCTCCTTTCTTTCTTTCTCCAATGTTTCTATCTTCATCAAATAAGGAAAAGGAAAAGAAAATATACCATAGGATTATTAATTGGTAATACTACTAATTATCCAAATTATCTCAAATACACCAATGAATAAAACTCCAAGTTAAATAATATTAATCTAATCAAAATCCGAGTTCGTCGGTTTATTCTAATTACTTTATCCAATAATTGCTCAGAGTATCCCGGAACTCAGTTGATCATAATAATATTATCCAAAAATGTTCACAAAATTATGGGGTATTACACTAACAGTAGTATGCAGTCCAAGTTACTACATTAAATTTTGGCATGTATGACATCCATTTAATTGTGTTGGATGCACTATCATCATTAGAAATGCTTTCATTAAACCAACTTATGAAATTCTTGTTATGCTTTTTTAACAACCATTTGTCACTCATTCGGAGATATTTTTCCTTGATAATTCTTTTGTGACTAGATAAATAAGGTTGAACTTCATCAACATTATTCAATATATAAAAATGTGCTTGAAGAATTATATCTTGAGGCATTGACATAAAATTTAAACATTGAGTACCTCTACCTCCATATCTCTTAGCACGACGAGACATTGGTATTCCTATAGATTCTTCTTCTAACAAATAGTTTAAACAGAACTCAACAACTTCTTCTGTGATGTATCTTTCAATGATCGAAGCTTCCAGTCGGTGATAATTCTTCGTATATCCTTTAAAGATTTTCATGTATTGCTCTACTGGATACATCCACCTTAAATAAACTGGACCACAAAATATGATTTCTCTAACTAGATGAAAAATTAAGTGAACCATAATGTAAGAAAATATATGATCATGTTAAGTGTGTGTTAAGTGTGTTTGTTTGATAGTGAAATATGGGTGTTTTAGATGGAGTGTGTACAATTGGTTCCATGAAGATAGAACTGGTTTGCTTTTTTTGAACGAACTGGTTTTTGAAGCTAGATCATACTGAGACTTCTATAATCAAGGAGCTGAAATTCAGATATTGGACTTGTTTTCTTTATTTTTCAATTAATGGTGTTTTGTTACATCTTACAGATCCTGATATTCTCATTGTTATTGTGAATATGACTATATGTTGAATAATATATGTATTTTGAATGGTCTATACTCTATACTGCATCATCTACCATGAATAGTGGTTGTAGAAACATAAATAAGGTCGTTGACACAATAAAGTTGGATAATATGGCTCTCAAAGACCATCACGCACAAATATCAGGAAGAGATCTGTAGATAATCTTTATTTAATTAGAATTTAATTTAATTAATTTTAATTAGAGTTTATTTTTAGTTTTAATTAGAATTTAGTTCATTTAGTTTTTAATTTAATTATTTCAATTAGAATTTAGTCTAAATAGCTTTTAATTAGAATTTAGTTTTTAGTTTAATTTATTTAATTAGAATTTAATTTAATTAATTTTAATTAGAGTTTATTTTTAGTTTTAATTAGAATTTAGTTCATTTAGTTTTTAATTAGATTTAAATATTTAGTTTTTAATTAGATTTAAATATTTAGTTTTAAAACCTAGGGGTTTATTTAAATAGTTTTTAAGTATGCGATGTCTTGGCGAACATACTTAGAAATAAACCCCTAGGTCTTTACCGTAGCACCTTTTCTTAGCAAACAAACAATAACATAACACAAATAAAACAAGAGGTTTCTATAGAGTACTACAGATACTTAGGATGTTAACACCTTCCCTAAGTATAACCAACCCCCGAATCTTAGATCTCTTAGTGTGTTTTTACATAGCGCACTTAGGGTTTTCTTCGATCTTTACCCTTTCCTTTGGATAAATCAAAGCTTGGTGGTGAACTCCATGATTTTTTATCCAAGTTAATTAATAGCTTGATATCCAATTCTCACCGCAACAATATGGTTCCATCGCCATTTCCACCCTTGAGTGGCACCATCATGTTCATCACCATCAACAACACCTTTAGACCTCCGCAAAAACTACTACCGTCATATCGTCACACCCATTCAAAACTTGCTCTACACCTCACACCACATATAAACCAATACCAAACTCTCTGCACAACACAAAAAAAATTGATCTTCATTACCCTCATTAACCTCTTCAATATCACCACTATACGAAACTATCACCACTTGAAACCCAAGCCATACTCAGAACCAGAAAGGAAGAAGAAGATTAAGTACGAAACAAATGAAACGAGATCCAAAACTGAACAAACCTGTTGAGATGGATCGAAACTAGAAATTCGAGAACGGAGCGAGTTGTGACCAAGACAAAAGGTTGAAAACAGAATGTTGGGACAATTTTGCTTTGAATTCGTTTTCTTGATGATGATTTATTTCTCTACTTTGTGATCTCGTTTCGGTTTTGTCTTTCATTGAGCCGTCTTGTTGTTGTTGACATTTTGTTTTTTACATGTTTGATCATGAGTTGTGCCCTTTTTTTAGGTCTTACTTAGTTTCTTTTGTTGATGTTAGCATTGGGCCATGGAGCCCGTTTGGAACTCAAATCCACCAGCCTCTTTTGTTTTTTCTGTCCGTGATGCTTTTTCTTGGTGAGGGATGGTGGGCTTCCTCAAAGCCAATATGATTCCTTCTTATTCAAACACCTCCAAGTTTTAACAATTTTTTTTAATAAATTTTCGTTTTTTTAAGTTAATTTTAATGTTTGTTGATAATTTTGATTTTATACTTTGTTAATAATTTTGTTGATAATTTTGTTGTTTATGTTAATAATGTTTGTTAATAGTTTTATTAATAACCTATTGTTAACTATTTTGTTATATAATTTTGTTAGCATTTTTTTAATTATCTTTTTAATTATTTTTGTTAAATATTTTTCTTATTTAGTTTATTGGAACTCTAGTCCATGTTTAGAATAACTATTTAGGATTTATTTTCGATAATCTTAGATTTTATTTTCTATTAATTAATTTTGAAATTCTGGTATAACAGATCACTAAGATGTCGAACAGGATGTCGAGACACTTGATCTCTGTTTCACACACAAGGATAATAAGGAGCAGAATGCAAAATGCAGAAAATAAAGAAACACACAGGAATTGTTAACCCAGTTCGGTGAACAACAAAACCTACATCTGGGGGCTACCAAGTCAGGAATGAAATCCACTAGATAGTACTAGTTCTAAGCTAAACTCCTCCATTTACAACTTGTCACCTAATCACTACTCGTGCTATATTTCTACCTAAGACACTCCTAGGTATGAGACCCTTCTCAATTCCCTTTCAATCACAGCAGTGACTGAACAATTACAACTCAATAAAACAGACCAACTCAAGTATTTACGCAATACATGAGAGGCTCACAAAAGTACAAACCCTAGTACTCACTAACAGCCGTGTATGTTCTCTGCCTATTCTAGGTTAAATTCATCCTATTTATAACCATAAACAAGACTGGATGTGGGCTTCAAAAACGCAGCAATTCTGCTCCACAAAATCTGCACCATATTCTCCTCTAGAATAGTTTCTTCAATCCTAAGTTTCCTAAAGTATCTCCACACTTAGAAACAACATCTTCAAATTATAATCAGAATCTCTGATTTCTCAATCTTGGACGCCACCTAGGAAAAACAAACATTCCCAAAAAATCTGGAAATCAGAAAACCAAATAACAGTTATCACAAACTGTAATAGACAAAGATGTCAAATCATCATGATAGGACATCTTGTCCAACATCTTGATCTTCAGTTAGTTCTTCGTGTTAGGACATCTTGTCCAACATCTTGCTAACAAGTTAGTTTTACCAAAATTGATGCCAACTTCAAAGGCTTGGACTCATCAATCTCCCCTTTTGGCAGATTTTGGCTAAAACTAAATAAATGGAACTTGCAGACCGAAAACCACCTTCTGAGGCCAAGAAACAAAACATCAGAACATTAGCAGCAGAAAAACATCAAACAGCTTGTCTCCCTCTCAACCAGTTCCTTCTTCTGCAAGCAGCATTAGCATACTCTCCCTGAATGGGTAGCAGCAGCAGTGGTTAGTAAAGTTAGTATTACTCCCCTTTTTTAGCCATAATATAACAAAGGCAGATAAACTAACTAAATAACCAAGCAAAATTATAAAGTATTAAAGTACAAAACAAGCATATAAGGTGCTAAACAAAATCCAGGGCATTAAGCCTTTACATAAACAAAAAATAATAAAAAGAAAACAACATTCAGCAGTCATCTTCAGTTTCCTCATCATCCTCTTCCTTTTCTTCATTACCATCATCATCAGTAGCAACATCTTCATCACTATTCACTTCATTATTGCCAGCAACATTCTTCTCAGCCCCACCAATGTCAGCTTCAGTGTATTTGTCTTGCTCAGTAGTCAAGGCTTGTATTAACTGCTCAAGTTTAGCCTTTCTAGTTGTACTGGTCTTGATGATGGTATCAAGCCCCCTGCATGTTTCCTTCAGCTGAGCAATGGTTTCCTCTTTTGTAGTTGTAGAAACAGATGTTGGAGCATATGATGAAGCAATATCTGGAACATGACCTCCAACAAACATCTTAAAATGCAATGTCAGGGGAGACTCCCTCCTCATGACATTATTAAAAGGTAGAAGGATTCCAGGATGTTGTTGAAGAATCATTCCACAAATGAGTGAAGCAAATAGGCATCTTTACAGCAAAAGAGACAGCCTGCTTCAGGATTTGTTCAAAGATGTACACACCAAAGTCAAATGACTTCCTTTTACCAACAGCATAGATAAACCTCCCAAGCCCAGTAGAAATGGTTGAGGTGTGATTTGTAGGAACCCAGTTCACAGTGACAATCCTATGAAGAATGGCATATTTCACACTCATCTTCCCAGTTGACAGCTTCCCTTTACTAGGCTAATTCTTCACAGTATTGCAGGTAATCTCCCTACACACCTGATCATCAGTATCTTCAATTTCAGCTTGAGGAACTTCAGATCTTCCAAGGAACTTGTTCACCTCAGTAGGAGAAAATGTCACAACATTTCCTCAGACATATACCTTCAGGTAATCTTCACTTTTTACATCGTTACATCCTTCTGGAATGTTTACCACAAACTCCTTAACCAGTCTCTCATAGCATGTTTGTGACAGTCTTTAATAGGCCAGCAACTTCAATCAAATCCATCACTTCCTTTCAGTTGAGAGCATTCTTCCCCAATTCCCTCTCCAATGCAACCCTTCTGTGGTACACATACCTCCACCTGTTTACATTTTCAACATCATGAAATGAGATGTTGTCCAAGGGAGCTTTAGGGAGGGTAACAACCTTTTTCTTAAAGGCTGGTTTCTTAACATGCATGATGTCCTGGATATCAAAGTTTGATTCAGTATCAGATTCAACCTTTCTCTTCCTTGACACCATAACAACTTTACTCCAAGGTTTATGTGGTCCAACCACAGATTTCCTAGGTATCTTGGTTGGAGTGTCTTCAACAGCTACACTCTTCATCAACATTCTCTTTAGTCACCACCTCCGGTTCAGCAACAGGAACAGAGGTGGTTGGCATAATCTGAGCCAGGAGTCTAGTAATTCCAGCAACATTCTGTTTACCCCCTATATTTAAGTATTGAGTCACTATTTCTCATATTCTCTTATCCGTATCAAAATTTCTTTCTCACTCCTAGGATCAGAAAAAGCATTAGAAGTCTGGGAAGTGTTACCTGTAGAAAGATTCTCAGATCTTCTCACAGGGAGTTTGTTAGGCTTGCATGGCACCATAGTCAAGGGAACAACATCAATCGCATCTCCAGCAGACAACTTCCCAAGCTTTGCCCTAGTAGCGGATGACGTAACATTCTCCTTCTTGCTTGCCCTTTTTGAAGATTGTTATTGAGACATTGTAGGGTGAACATGATTAGATTTTTCATCAAACTGGAAGATGGAACAATTTATGGAGAATGGTGCAGAATGAAGGTATCGTGCGTGATAGCGGTTTAGGTTGATTTGAAATGATTGATTTTGAAACCATACATACCCTTGAATAATGTTCCCACACATTAATTATTCTAAACCCTTAAGCAAGCAAAACCCTAATTTGCCCTTCAACATCTTCACCTGATTTTTGATACTACCAGTGAGGTTCAAGTTGTCCCAGGATGATGTCACGACATCTTGTGTGACATTAAGCCAAACCAGCACCTGTCTCAATCCTGTGACCTGAGAGCAACTATCCTTTGTTGCTATTTCTTCAGTTTCTATGATTGAGTCATCAGTGAGAACATAAACGCACATTTTCCCTCCAAAATCATCAACCATTGAGGCCCTATGAAGAAGGTTCTGAATTCTTGAGATAGTATTATGTTGCAACCTCCTATGTGACATCTTGGTTAACTTCCCAATTTGCCATTCATCAATGTTCAGATCTGAAGCATGTTTCTGACGCTTCTCATTTGACATTGATGATCATTTTGTCTGTAAAGATGTCCATACATAGCAGTTATTCTTTGATCTGACACCTTTCATGATAATCCTATTTTTATCATTCATAACCAAACATTCAGATTTCGTAAAGTTGAACTTTAGACCTTGATCACACAGTTGACTGATACTAATCAAATTAGCAATCAATCCCTTGACAAGAAGCACATTGTCAAGTCTAGGATTCCCAGCATGATCCAATTTTCCAACCCCTTTAATTTTTCCTTTGGACCCATATCCAAAGGTGACATAATTGGAGGCATGAGCTTCTATATTCACTAAAATGTTCTTAACACCAGTCATGTGTCTTGAGTAGCCACTATCAAAATACCACTTTTCTTCAGCAGAGCCTCTTAGAGAAGAGTGAGTTATTAGGGCCACAGACTCATTCTTGTGACTCCATTTCTTTGTTGTATTACCAGCTTGCATCTTTCTGGATTGAGAGCCAGGCTTGGGATAACCATGTAACTTGTAGCAGTAAGGTTTAATATGACCATACTTACCACAATGATGACATTTCCAATCTTTCTTCTTTTTTCCTGAAGTATATGTCTGATGTTTGCGCTGATGTTGAAACATTATTTTTGAAGCCTTAGGATTTTGTCTTCTTTTGGGCTGATCAGAACTAGATTATGGATCTCTATTCTTGCTTATCACAACTTGGTCATCGTAACCAAGTCCTCTGACATCTACAACATTCCTCCCAAATTATAGTATCTCATCTAACACATCAGAATTTTTGTTGAGCATTCTAACAGTTTTGGTTACATTGTCAAGTTTGGAGTTGAGCAAAACAACTTCCTCTTTTAGATCAGAGATGATATCAAGATGCTTCAATCTTTTAGCCTCGAGAAGCATAATAACCTTATGTTGATCCTCTCCTAGCTGACAGATTTCTGCACTTCTTGTGTACAACTCCTTATAATATTTGATCAGATCATTATATGAGAGATCTCCAATTTCTAATTCTATATCAGAGTCAAATACCCTTGTAAGAGCAGAAACATGTTTAGGTGATTCTTCATCACTGGCAGAAGCATCTTCCGACCAAGATGTTGAAAATCCTTTCTTTTCTTTCTTGAGAAATGTAGTGTTAGTTCTTTTATTGGCAGCAATTTTGGTAAAACTATGTGTTTGTTCAAGATGTCATGTCGGATGTCTTAACATGTGCTTCTAACATTCTGCATGTGGTGTGTTGTAGTTTCTATGCATGATGTCAAGACTGATGTCTTAACATCTATTGACAGAACATCAGTAATGTGTTTTAGGGCTGCGTGTTGAGTGTTATATCTTGAGGATTGTTTGAGAGATTGCAGGCGAGATTCTTGGAGGAGATTTTATCTGATGCAATCATTTTATATTCTTTATGATGTATATTCTGTTCTATATTTAGGGCTAAAAGATTTGAAGATTAATTATGTTTTAGAGTGAGATTCAAATCTGGGAATTAATGATGCCCAAGCCCATGAAGAGAGTTGCTATATTAAGACTTATCAAACCCACTTGTCGGCTAGAGAAGTTTAATTGAAGAGCTGCATTATTTTGTTAGGGTTTGAGTCTTTGTGCGTCTTGTATTTTTGTGAGCCATTTATTCATCTATTTGGATGTGTGAATTGGACTTATTTAGTTGAGTTGTATTTTATCCACTCTAAGCTTTTAAGCACGAGTGTTTGTTCTTGATTGAAGCTTTTAAGTAAGATCAAGTATTGTCTTTGAAGTGTGTCTTTTATTCTCATTATTGTAAGTTGTTATCACTGGTGTAATGGACAAGGAGAGTGGAGGATTTGTGAATAGACCCCCTATTCTAGATGGATCAAATTATGACTATTGGAAACCTAGTATGGTTGCCTTTTTGAAGTCTTTAGACATTAGAGCTTGGAAGGCTGTTTTGAAAGCATGGAAATATCCTGTCATTGTGGGAAAAGATGGTGTGTCAAAGCTGAAACCTGAAGAAGAGTGGACAAAGGAAGAAGATGAACTCGCTATTGGGAATTCTAAGGCCTTGAATGCCTTATTCAATGGTATTGACAAGAACATTTTTAGGTTGGTCATCACATGTGAGGTGGCTAAGGAGGCCTGGGATATCCTGAAAATAACTCATGAAAGAACCTCTAAGGTCAAGATGTCAAGACTTCAGCTGCTAACAACCAAGTTTGAAAGTTTAAGGATGAAAGATGAAGAGACCATTCATGACTTCCACATGAATATACTTGAACTGTCAAATGCTTCTAGTGCCCTAGGAGAGAGGATGTCTGATGAGAAGCTGGTGAGAAAAATTCTCAGATCTCTTCCCAAGAGATTTGATATGAAGGTGACTGCTATAGAAGAAGCTCAAGACATCAGCCAGATGAGGGTAGATGAATTGATTGGGTCACTTCAGACATTTGAATTAGGAATGAATGACAGATCTGAAAAGAAGGTCAAAAGCATAGCTCTGGTGTCCAGTACAGAAGGTGATGAGGAAGAGGGTGGTCCTGAAACTCAGGAGGAGCTATCCAATGCCGTTGTTCTGCTGGGAAGACAGTTTAATAAGGTGTGGAAAAGAATGGACAAGAGATATAAACCCAATGTCAAGAACATCACATCTGACATCAACAAGTCAGCTGATCAGATGAAGAAAACCAAAGCAGAGGATAGATCTAATAATGACAAAGGAATCCAATGCCATGGTTGTGAAGGTTTGGGTCACATCAGAGTTGAATGTCCCACATACCTTAAACAGAAAAAGGGTTTGTCTGTCACGTGGTCTGATGAGGACACTGAAAGTGAAGATGAATCAGCCAAGCATGTCAGAGCTATGACTAGAATATGCGAGTCTGATAATGATTCAAGTGATGGAGAGATTACATATGAGGAGCTAGCTGCATCATATAGAGAGTTGTGCATTAGAAGTGAACAAGTGTGTCTAGATGGGGAAAAGCAAAAGAAAGTTATAGTACAACTAAAGGCTGAAAAGACTGATCTAGAGAATGAAGTAAGTCTGCTAAACTCCAAGCTTGATCAAATGGTCAAATCTATCCGAATGCTAAACAAGGGGATTGATATCTTGGATGACATTCTTCAGACTGGAAAACTGGCTGGAGACATGACTGGGTTGGGATTGAAGGTGAGAAGAAACCTTCGTCAGATGCTAGTTCTTCTGGTACTAAACAGAACCTGTCTCATCAGATGTTTCAACAACATGAGAAAGTTCATGCTTATGGACCTAAGAAATTTGTACCTCATCAGAAGACACAGCACCATGGGAAAGCTCATACTTTTGGACCCAAACAGAACATGTCCCATCAGATGTCGCAACATCATGGGAAGGTGCATGTTTCTGGGCCAAATCATTTTGTGTCTCATCATCATAGCAGAATACCACCTCAACAATATGGGAGAAGACATCCTCAAGGGAGAAGACATCCCAACCATTTCAGAGGAGGATTTCAAAGGTGGAGATGTCATTACTATGGAAGGTTTGGTCACATAAAACCTTTTTGCTTCAGACTGCATGGAATTCCTGAACCTGATCCTCAACCTAGATCAAATCAGAATACTCCAACAAGTGAAAAACAATGGGTTCCCAAGGTTGCTGTTACAAGCTTATTAGCTCACATGTCTATTAGAGCCGCAGCTATGGAAGATTGGTACTTTGACAGTGGGTGTTCTAAACATATGACAGGTGTCAAGAACCTGTTGGTGGATGTCAAATCTTATTCCAAAAGTGATGTGACTTTTGGGGATGGAGCCAAAGGTGAGGTCAAAGGGATTGGAAAGCTGAATTGTTCAGTTGGTCCTAGTCTTGATAATGTGTTGCTTGTTAAAGGGTTGACTGCTAATTTAATTAGCATCAGTCAACTGTGTGATAAAGGTTTAGAGGTCAGCTATACAGAATCTGAATGTTTAGTGACAAATGAGAAGAGTGAAGTTGTTATGAGGGGAGTTAAATCTAAAGATAACTGCTACTTGTGGGTTCCTCAAGAGTCCAGTTACTCAACCATATGTACTATTGCCAAAGATGATGATGTGGATTTGGACCATCAAAGACTTGGTCATCTACATCTGAAAGAGGTGAAACAAAGTCTGATTGAGTATAATGTCAAACATGATGTCATGACATCTTACTGTGACATCCTGAGGGACACTAAGCACATTAATATTCATCATCTGCTCAGAAGAGAACTTGAAGAAAACAAGGTCATTCAGTTGGAACATGTCACTAGACAAAAGAAGGTTACTGATATTTTCTCTAAGGATGTAGATGCAAGTCAATGTGAAACCCTAAGAGAAGAATTGGAAATGGGTAATTATGAAGGCCAACCGAAGTTAATGGCATGTGGACAATGTTCATTAAAATTCAAAAATTTAAAAAGTCATTTATTTTGGTGTGGAAATACCATTTATTACCTTTTAATCTTCCAACAAAAGCAGCCCCCTTTGCATAAGCAATCATTTCACATCTTTACTACCACACGCTACCTCCATTTTGATTCATATTGTTTGTTCGTCTTCCCTCCCGGAGAAAAGAAGCTCTTCCAACCGTTTGACAATCAGCTGCAAGAAAGTAACAATGTCTCAACAACAACCTTCACCATCCAAGAAATCTTCTACAAAAAATCCTTTGCATGCTAAATCTAGGGTTTCTACTGAAAAGGTCTCGCTTGATGATGCTCTGGATATTGTGCCTCTATCTATGGTTCCTCTCTCTAGTTCTGAAAAGATACGTCCAAGCAAGCTGCAGGCGAAGAGGTCTACACGTCCTAGTACAAGTAAACCTTCTGATCCTTCTGAGTCTAGAAAGTTTGATGATAGTGAAGCTAGGAGGGTTGTCACTGGAATTTTGTTTGGAGAAAAATTTGTTCCTGGGAATTCTACTCAAGGTGATAAAAATCAAAGTGAGGAAGAAGAGTATTCTATAGATAAGAGTCTTGACAGGATAGTTACCAAGGTTCTTGAAAAGGGTATTTCTGTGGCTGGGATATCGAGGCCACTCGCTCAAATGTCTGCCTCTCACTCTGTGGGTAAGAGAGATGATAGGCAAACTGCTGAAGACAATCTTCACAGGTTGGCTATGTCTGTTCTTGAAGATGCTGAAACTGAAGGTGGAGCTGATGTTGAAACAGATGTTGGAACATCACCTGCTAAGAAAGGTACTCCTAGTCCTAGAGGAAAGAAGCCAGTTGATGTGGTAGATGTGGATGATTTGTCAGATAATGAGATAATTGCAAAATGTGCTATGACAGGGTCTCTTGGTAGTGGTAAGAAGAAGTCTGTGGTTGGTCCTAAAAAATCATGGAGCAAAGTGGTTACCAGCTCCAAGAAAAGGAAGGCCAGGTCTGACTCTGACTCAGACTTTGATGTTGAGGATGATGTCCAGGACATCAATCCTGAGAAGAAGGCTGCTAGCAAGAAGATTGTTAACAAAGTTCCTGATGTCCCTTTAGACAATATTTCATTCCATTCTGTTGACAATGTGAGTAAGTGGAAGTATGTTTATCTAAGAAGAATTGCTCTGGAGAGGGAGCTTGGTAAAGATGCCTTGGAGGTCAAGGAAATCATGGAGTTGATTCATGTTGCAGGATTATTAAAGACTGTGTCAGATTTTTCAAAGTGTTATGATGTGCTGGTTAAGAAATTCATTATGAACATTCCTGCTGATATTGCTGATGGTAGAAGTGTGAATTTCATGAAGGTTTATGTTAGGGGCAAATGTATTCATTTCTCTCCTAGAGCCATCAACAAGTACTTGGGAAGGAGTGATAAAGAGGAGTGTGAACTGGAGGTTACTGACAACCATGTGTGCAAGGTGATCACTGCCAGTCAAGTGACTAGTTGGCCCTTGAAAGGTAAATTGCATGCTAGCCAACTAAGTGTCAAATATGCAATTTTGCATAGGATTGGGGCTGCAAATTGGGTACCTACAAATCAAAAAACTACCATGGCTGTAGGGTTAGGAAGGTTCATCTTTGCTGTTGGCAACAAGGTCAAGTTTGATTATGGGAATTACATCTTTGATCAGATTGTGAAGCATGCTACAACTAATGCTGTTAAGATGCCTATAGCATTTCCTTCCCTTATTTGTGGAATGATTTTGAATCAACATCCTGGAATCTTAACTAACTCTGATATTGCTTGCAAGAGGGAGGTTGCCTTGTCTCTGCATCCTAAGTTGTTTATAGGGAATCATGTCCCAGATATTGTTTCAACATCAGGCACTGGTGTCAACAAGACATGTACCAAAAATGATCTAATTAATGAGTTGAAGTTAGCTTGTAAAGATCTAGATGTTGTTATCAACACCAGCACTGCCAGGAAGATGAGACTTGAAAAAATGATTAAGTCTTTAGAACAGGGTGAAGATGGTGAAGATGATAATGCCAAGGAAGTTGGTAATGTTTCAGGTTCTGAGGAGGATGGCTCAGCAACTGATAATGAGGGTGATGAAGATGCTTCTGATGATTCTGAGGAAGATTGATTCTGCTGGTTAAGTTGGTTATGTTTTTGTTTCTTTTTTGGTTTCTTTAGGCACTTATGTGTGCTGTTCTGGATTTCTGATGGCACATGTGTGTGCTTGGTTTGTGACTTAATTTGTCTGTAATACTCTTGTTAACAGCTTCAATATGATATATTTTGCTATGGTTATCTTGTTGGACTAACTACTTCTTCTCTAATCTAACAAGGGAGGGCCTGTGTGACTGACTGCTGGCTAGGTTGTCTATTCTAACAATGACAGTGTGTGACTGACTACTTCTTTAATTTTTCCAATTATGGCTAAAAAGGGGGAGATAAAGTAGACTAGTAGTTTTTTTTTGTTCAGCTAACTGGTTTATTCTTCTTGTTGGCTTAAAGGGGAGCTGCAGTAGTTTTTTAGTGATCTATGTTAACTCAAGAATGTTAGTGTTGTATGTTGCTTTCTGGTCTGGCATGTTGCTTTCTCCTAGCTGACAGATTTCTGCACTTCTTGTGTACAGCTCCTTATAAGAGTTGATCAGATCATTATATGAGATATCTCCAATTTCCGATTCTATATCAGAGTCAAATACCCTTGTAAGAGCAGAAACATGTTTAGGTGATTCTTCATCACTTGCAGGAGCATCTTCAGACCAAGATGTAGAAAATCCTTTCTTTTCTTTCTTGAGAAATGTAGTGTTAGTTCTTTTATTGGCAGCAACTTTGGTAAAACTATGTGTTTGTTCAAGATGTCATGTCGGATGTCTTAACATGTGCTTCTAACATTCTGCATGTGGTGTGTTGCAGTTTCTATGCATGATGTCAAGACTGATGTCTTAACATCTGTTGACAGAACATCAGTAATGTGGTTTAGGGCTGCGTGTTGAGTGTTATATCTTGAGGATTGTTTGAGAGACTGCAGGCGAGATTCTTAGAGGAGATTTTATCTAATGCAATCGTTTTATATTCTTTATGATGTATATTCTGTTCTATTTTTAGGGCTAAAAGATTTGAAGATTAATTATGTTTTAGAGTGAGATTCAAATCTAGGAATTAATGATGCCCAAGCCCATGAAGAGAGTTTTTATATTAAGACGTATCAAACCTACTTGCCGGCTAGAGAAGTTTAATTGAAGAGCTACATTATTTTGTTAGGGTTTGAGTCTTTGTACGTCTTGTATTTTTGTGAGCCATTCATTCATCTATTTGGATGTGTGAATTGGACTGATTTAGTTGAGTTGTATTTTGTCCACTCTAAGCTTTTAAGCACGAGTGTTTGTTCTTGATTGAAGCTTTTAAGTAAGATCAAGTATTGTCTTTGAAGTGTGTCTTCTATTCTCATTATTGTAAGTTGTTATCACTGGTGTGATTGAGGGGGAGTGAGAGGTGTCTCATATATAAGAGTGTCTTAGGTAGAAGTATCATTGGGTAGTGATTAAGTGAGTAGATTATCAACTTGTGTGTTGATTGTGGAGTCTATGAATTGATACTACTAATAGTGATTTTCCTCCCTAGCTTGGTAGCCCCCAGACGTAGGTTGTTAGACCGAACTGGGTGAACAATTCTCTGTGTGGTTTATTGTTTTTTTTAAGTACTGTTATTGTTGTTGTCTTGTTCATATAACAGATATTGATGTTGTGACATCTCACTCAACATCACATATCTGATACCAGAATTTCATGTAGGACACTCAAATTTAATGTGTCCAAATCCCTCACATTCAAAGCACTTGATCCCTTTTCCTTTTCCATCTTTCTCTTCATATTTGGAGTTCCTTCCAAAATCATTCCTTTTATGGTTGTTGGATGGCTGAGTCTTGACATTAGCTCTTGACTCTCCCTCCATCCTCTTCAGTAATTGACTGTACTGTTTCCCCAGAAGCACAACAGCCTTAGACATCTCTTCCTTGGAATTTGTCTTACCTTCATCTTGATTAGACACCAAGACTAAGCTTTTATTTTTCTCTGTCTTCTCATTCAGTTCCATTTCAAAAGTTTTTAGAGAACCCATGAGTTCATATACCTTCAGGGTATTGATATCTAAAGCTTCTTCGATAGCTGTCACCTTCATGTCAAACTTCTTGGGAAGGGATCTTAGGATTTTCTGGACCATCTTAGCTTCTGGAATCTTTTCTCCAAGATCACTTGACGTGTTGGCAATATCAACAATATTCATATGAAAGTCTTGAATACTTTCATCCTCCTTCATCCTCAAGTTCTCAAACTTGGTAGTGAGAAGTTGAAGTCTTGAAGATTTTACTCTCGAGGTTCCTTCATAAGCAGTCTTCAAGATCTCCCATGCATCCTTGGCAACAATACATTTCTTGATCAGTCTAAAGATGTTATTGTCAACACCATTGAAAAAGGAATTCAAGGCTTTGGAGTTACCTTGAGCAAGCTTATCATCTTCATCATCCCAGTCTTCCTCAGGTTTCAACTCATCAGTGATTTTTCCATCCTTATTTTTTGCCTTTGGTGGGTCCCACCCTTTGACCAGAGACTTCCAAGCTTTATCATCCATAGACTTGATGAAAGCCACCATTCGTACTTCCCAATATTCATAATTGGAACCATCAAGAATGGGTGGTCTATTTAATATTCCTCCTTCTTTATCCATTGAACTAGAAAGTATCATCCCTAAATCTCACCCAGATACAGAGTAGGATGCCTGCTCTGATACTATTTGAAATTCTGGTATAGCAGATCACTAAGATGTAGAACAGGATTTCGAGACACTTGATCTCTGCTTCTCACACAAGGATAATAAGGAGCATAATGCACAATGCAGAAAATAAAGAAACACACAGGAATTGTTAACCCAGTTTGGTGAACAACAACACATACGTCTAGGGGCTACCAAGCCAGGAATGAAATCCACTAGACAGTATTAGTTCTAAGCTAAACTCCTCCATTTATAACTTGTCACCTAATCACTACCCGTGCTATATTTCTACCTAAGACACTTCTAGGTATGAGATCCTTCTCAATTCCATTTCAATCACAACAATGACTGAACAATTACAACTCAATAAAACAGTCCAACTCAAGTATTTATGCATACATGAGAGGCTCACAAAATTACAAACCCTAGTACTCACTAACAGACTGTATGTTCTCTGCCTATTCTAGGTTAAATCCATCCTATTTATAACCATAAACAAGACAGGATTTGGGCTTAAAAAACGCAGCAGTTCTGCTCCACAGAATCTGCACCTTATTCTCCTCTAGAATAGTTTCTTCAATCCTAAGTTTTCTAAAGTGTCTCCACATTTAGAAACAGCATCTTCAAATTATAATCAGAATCTTTGATTCCTCAATCTTGGACGCCACCTACGAAAAATAAACTTTCCCACAAAATCTGGAAATCAGAAAACCAAATAACAGTTATCACAAACTGTAACAGACAAAGATGTCGAATCATCATGATAGGACATCTTGTCCAACATCTTGATCTTCTGTTAGTTCTTCATGTTAGGACATCTTGTCCAACATCTTGCTGACAAGTTAGTTTTACCAAAATTGATGCCAACCGCAAAGGCTTGGACTCATCAAATTTCTCCATCAGTTTAACTTCTAACTTAGTGATTTGTATATTGGATCCTTTTATTTAGGTTATACTGTTATGATCTCATCATCTTGATCCTTGTCTTGACTATCTCTTACTCTTTATGCATCTTTTATCAATTATTTCTCTTTTCCTTTGATTCAATTTTGTGGTTATTTGTTTCATGTTGGGTTTCTTTTTCACTTATTAATTCATTCTTGATGCCATATAATTCTCAATGCCTTGATTAATTCTTAATGGTTTGGTTCTGGTTACCTCTTGTTTAATCCTTATGAGTGCCTTGTGCTTGGTATTTCAACGTGACATGAATTTCTCTTTTTGCTTGATCTTGTGATTTCGGTTCTTGACTATTCTCTTGACCATATTCTTTCTACCGTCTTTTCTTCTTAAGATTAAAACCTTGGTCTTGTACCAAGTGCATTTTCAAAAATTTTGTCAATAACTTAGATGGTTGTGGAGTGGTTAGGCGAAGGCCTTTTCCTATCCTGAGTACTTGACATTACCTTTAGGGTTCACTGTCAAAATGCACTTACCATCCAAAATAAAACATCTTTAAATACGAGAATAAGGTTCTCTTTGTATTGAACTAAAAAGAGAGGATTAAGTGAAGACTTCTTCCTCTCCGAGTATTAGGATGCTCACTTTAGAGTGTGTGGTCTCGATACTCGTCTTTCAATACGAAGACGTGACTTTATTCGCCACACCATCTTCATAACAAATCTTTTGAGATAAAAAATTATGTACTACCCGCAGAGGTTCTTATCCGAGGACTTATTTCACCCCTAAAATCTACCTTCACCAATCAAATGTGACATCTTGCCTTGATGGAGAAAATCAACCTTTTCAGAAAAGGGCATGTTACGTCTGTTCTATCGCAAACAGGTAACGCATAAGACTCCACGAGCGAGCTGCAATACACCTAACTGCTAGAATGTGAATGTTAGCATCGTCCATAAAAAAACACCAACAAACCGTAGTCCTGTGAACTACAAATGCTCTGATTCCTCATTCCCTAATGAGGATACGTAGGCACAAGGATCCCTATCCTTGGAGAGTACACTAACAACTAACTTCCCTTTTCTCTCGCCCCCATGCGATCGAGACTAACTAACAGAGCCTTTCTCTCGCCCCCGTGCGAACGAGACCAACCCTCCGTAGTCCAGACTACGAACACTCTGATTTCCTCATTCTCGTCCGAATGAGAATAAGTAGGCACAAGACGGAGAATACTTTGCAAGCACCCTTCCCCCTTTCACACGTAGTCCTCCGAACTAAGGACACTATGATTCTTCATTGGTTAATGAAGATACGTAGGCATAAGACCATAAAGTCTTGGCGAGCCACCTTTTCTTTTTCCCACCTTTTTCTTTATCACTTTCTTTCACAATCTTTGTATCTCAACCTTTTTCCTTATCCTTTAGAGCGCTCTTAGAAAGAAATACCCTTAGCAACATCCTTACACATAAGACAAGTGAATGGTTTCCATCGAGTACGATGGATGTGGGGGTGCTAATACCTTCCCTTCACATAACCGGCTTTCGAGCCCATAATTTGGTTGTGAAACCCTCTTATCCTTTTCTCTTGGGGTTTTCTCGATGTTTTCCCTTCCCCTCATGAGATAAATAAAGTTCGATGGCGACTCTGTTTCCTTTCATCTCACGTCTTCTATTTTTTGAGTAGCGACAATTGGCGACTCTGCTGGGGACTGGTTCACCTTAGCAAGAGAAACCTAGTTTTATTTGTCACATGTGTGGATTGTTTTCTTTTATTATTGCTTTATTGATTTATTGCTTTGATTGTGTTCCTCTTATCTGTTGGGTTTATTGGGGATGGTTTATGAGGAAAAAATGCTTTCTACCCGAGCTTTTCCAATATACACTAAGCTAAGAGGTGGTTGCTTTCGGATTTGCAAGACTTAGGACTCGTTGAGTTGGTTTGACTTCCACCGCTCAGAGGAGGCCCTTTGGGAATGATTATGTCTTATGATCAGTCATAACGGCGGTTTTGTTTCCGACCTGGGAGTCCGTGATTCTGAGGACCTTTTTAGAACCTTATTCCAAAGTTCACTAAGACATAACTTTGTGCTCATCCTTTGAAGGGATTACCGTCTTACGAATCGTTGTTATGATGGAAAACTTTTGAGGGCTTAGTGCATGGAACCTTGTTTGAAAACCTTTGGAATGCCCTGTTATAAACCAATAAATTTCCTACCCGAGGGGAGAGATACGTGTTGTGCGAACCTCTAATTCAGTGATCTTTGGTCCCATGTTTATTGCATTCATAACATTGCATAAGCATAAGCATCTGTGCATCATTTTGCATATCATTCTCTAACCAAATACAAGTGAGCTCATCCATCCTCTATCTTTAACCCGCAGTTAACTTGCCGACTCTTATATTAGACTTGAAGTAGCTTTTGAGGGATCATGAACTCAGGAGAGCAAAACTAGTTTGTGACAATAGTGGATGTTGATTTGATGAAGAGCCAGTTTGACCAACTTGTGGAAGTTATGACAGCCTTGGCAAAGAGAGATAGAAATATTCAGAGGACTGGGAATGTCATTTCACCTCAAGTGAATAATGTTGTTCAAGATCAGCATGTGCGGATCCCTGTTGAGAAACATGTTATTCAAGAATGTACCATTGTCTGAGATGGGCATTCTCTTTCTCTTGATGATGTGGAATATCGTAGTTTTGCATTCTCTGAGCCAAATTCCCAAGGGACGGTCCCTGTGATAAAAACCAAGGACCCGCGAGTGGTTGAGATTATGGAAAGAAGTCGGGTGTTGGAAGAGAAGCTCAAAGCCATGGAGGATCGTGATGCTTTTGGTCTAGATGTTTCAAACATGTGTTTGGTACCTGGCCTTGTAATGCCTCCAAAGTTCAAGGCACCAAAGTTTAAGAAGTACAAAGGGGATAGCTGTCCCAAGCAACATTTGGTGATGTATTGTAGAAGAATGACCTCACATGTCTGCAACGACAAGCTTATGATTCAATGTTTCCAAGACAGTTTGAGTGGGGCATCACTGAATTAGTACATGCAGCTAGAGAACAACCACATCCAATCATGATCAGACCTAGCTAACGGATTTGTGAAGCAATACAAATACAATCTGTACATAGCTCCCAGTCGCATGCAGTTGCAAGGCTTATCTCAAGAGAACAACGAATCCTTCAGAGTGTATACTCAGTGATGGAGAGAGGTAGTTGCTCGCGTTCAACCACCAATCTTAGATAGAGAATTGGTTTACTTGTTCATGAATACTTTGCAAGGTCCATACCTAGAAAAGATGGTTGGAAATGGGACATCAAGCTTCCATGACTTGGTATTAGCCGGAGAACGCATCGAGTGCAGCCTCAAGAGTGGAAAGATTCAAGGCGCCTTGAACATCCCAGCTAGCGAAAGTGAATCGGTTGTCAGTTCCCAAGAGGAAGAAGAGGATGGTGAAGTAAATGCCATCTGGAAAGCTCTACAAGTTCCATCTTCGTTACCATATCCTCAGTACTCAAGCATTTCAACTATTCAGAGACAACGACCTTCTGGATCTCCCTGTCAGATACCATTCTCTCCGCAGGAATAGTACCAAGGACTTCCTCAATATCAACGGTCATACCGACGTCAGCACGCTCCACATCAGCCGCGTCTGCACGCCTGACAAAGACCAAGGAAGCCAGAAAGGCATTTCACTCTGTTGTTGATGTTATACAGTCAGATATTGCCAGATTTGATCAAGGTGGATTGATATTGCCGAAGGAATTGAGCCCAATGTCTTTTCCATACCCACCAAGCTTTGATGCCAACGCCCGATGTGACTACCATGTTGGGGCACAAGGGCATTCAATTGAAGACTGTAAGGTGATCAAGAGCAAGGTTCAGACTCTGCTTGACTCCAACATGTTCTCATTCACGCCTCAAGGCATTCAAATCAACAATCCTTCACCCAGTCATGCAGGTCCATGAGTCCATGTTATGGAGCAAATTGCCGAGAATAGACGTGAAGATGATTATCAAACTGATCTCGACGAGCAACTTTGAGGATTACTAGCCTAGTAGCAAATCAAGAAAGGAAAGCCCAGTCCCCGAAGCTGGCAATCTTTTAGATCATATCTTTATTTTGCATTTGTAGTTTCTTTTTAGTTAGGTGTCACTTGCTTTGAAACACTTTTGTTAAAAAATGGTTTTATTAATGAAATGAATATGCATGTTTTGATTAAATCCATTCGTGTTCACTCATACTATTTTTAACGATATCAAAGGCTTGTTTAAGGAAAATTCCAGGGGAGGAAGATGAAATTGAAAGACGCAAAATTTCTGATGGTGTGCTTTTGAATAAAGCCTTGCCGATGATGTACAAGCCTAGAAGTAGGAGTTTCCTTCGGATTTCTAAACCCTTAAGATTAACCTGGGGCAGGGTAGTGTTTAGTTAATCTGATCATGCAGATATGTCGGTTGTTCTTCAATGACCAATGACTTGGCAGTCACAAGCCTTTCCAAGAAAAAATCAAAAAAGAATTAAAAAGTATGCTAAGTCGAACACCTCAATAGGAGACTTAGGCAAAATTAGGGAAATCCCAATGGACTTGAAAAAAAAATAGTCCATGCAAAATTAGGGATAGAAAGAAAATCAAAAAGAGGTCCTCAAATCCTCCAGCATAAATAAGATTCAGTGACCACCATTCAAAAGGTCACTGACATCCATGGCCAAAGACAAAATAAGGTGACTTCCATTTCAAAAAATCTTGAAACGTCATCTTCACTCTTACACCGTCAAACTTTAGATGTATGTGCCAAATTAGTTGAATGTTAGACTGGAGAACACCAAGGAGAATGGGTGGGTTAAAAAAAAATTTTGAGCCATAAATCCTTTTTTCTCAAACCATGAACCAGGCCACGTTACAACCCTCAAAAGACCTAATTGAAGCAGGGTTCTTTCAAAAGCATACTTCGGTAAGATCATGTCAAAACTGACTCCTAAAAGGGTTTGCTTATCATTCATGTGACATTCTGACCAGTGATTCATTCACTAAATGTCGCAATATAATTCTAGTGAACATACTCGGATTTCAAAACTGTCATATGCATTGCATTAAAATTATCATTTTCAAAATGATCGGTTTTGCTTGCAAGTAAGCACTTGACCCCAGGAAAGTTTCTACAATGGAAGGATTGACCAAGCTAATATGCAAAACGCCTGAGTACTCCGTTGAGCAAGAAGGCAAACCACTCCAAGATTCAGATAATCTGGGGCAATTAGGCCGAGATTCGACAAATCTCTCAAGGAACAGTTAATTAGAGGCAATCAAGTCGAAATTCAACAAATCTCTCGAAGGTCAGATCAGTCAGCTAGGGGAAAATTATTTCAAGACTCCGTTGAACAAAAGGTTCAATCAAACTAGGGAAGGTCACCCCAATAGCACGAAAGTTAATCTTGTCCAAAAGGCGATAAATCTGAAACACCTCTCCAAGGTTCAGAATGCTGGGGAAGTACATCTCAAACCATCATGGTACGTATTGTCATACCCCAAATTTGTCCTACCTGGTAACTTTTTCATCTGAACATCCATCCACTAACTATCATTCAAAAATCCAAAAAAATATGTTACCCAAGTCCAGAATTCATTTGAGAATATCAGGTGAGGTGTGTGTACGCAATATTGATTGAGGTTCAATGGGTCTTAACCTAATCCTGGCAGGGCTGGTTCCATAATCAAGGTCAGGGTGCATTGATTCAAGTGCTTCTTGGTTGAATTTTCAAATTAGGATCATTAGGTTCATGGTGAACATTTGGTTCAGCGTTCAAGTTCAAGTGGCAAAGTTCAAATGATTATTGATTCAAGGTTCCAATCCATTCAAAATTCAAGATTCAAAGTTCTAATTTGTGCATATTCAGGATGGATTCCTGCTCGAATTTATTCAGGATTTCACTTCAATTGAGAATCCGAAATAGGGTGGAATGTGATTCTTGGCTCAATTTGAGGAAGTACGAGTTTTAGGTATCATGGTCAAGAACAAAATGGCAAGTCGTGGTTCAAGTAAACACAAAGGTGTGCGCAACAGTACAAAGCCCAATAACATGCCTCTTTTCATCAAAGCCCATTTGACATCACAAGAGAAGTCTACAAAAATGAATATATACAATGGTCCATTTTTACAAGTTCTTTCAAGTCCATTACCGCTACAAAAGCCCATTTTTTTTCTATACAAAATCCATTCACAAATAAATTCAACAAATAAATACAATCTTGTTCCAAAATTTCTTAAAGCCCATTTCAATTGTTGTTTTTCAAACAAATTACAATAAAACAAATAAATGTCCAATCCCATTATACATTGTTAAAATAAACCAAGTACTAGCCAAGGAAACAAAATTCAAAAATTACAAAAGTCATCCTCATTACATAAAAAAACAAAAAGACAAAAATGCAGCCATGAGCCATCACATGTTGAACTTGCTGCACACAACAATTGCAGCCGCGTTTGTTAACAGCCACCACGCCAAAACGTAACCTTGCCAAGCCACTTTTTTTTCATCTCGCAACGTACCATGGACCATCACTTAAACCTACATAACACAGCTGACACAATAGGAACCACAATTCCAAGCCTACAATTTTCTCACAAAACCATTACACTATACAATCAAGCATGCCATTCCTCAACAGCTAGCCGTATTGCCAAATTCACTGCCAACCTGAACCATACATACACACATAGTTAACAAAACAATTCATGACATTAAAATCACCAGCACAACCAATTTCAAAACCAGACCCCGCAATCCAAACGAGTCCCTCAGCCAAACCGCATCCTCTACGCAAACCATAACATCATGCCACAATTCCATACACAATTCTCCCAAGCCAATCACCTCAAACCTGCAACAACAAAGTCCTTTCAGAAGAGAAAAAAAAAAGCAAAAATAGAAAACCGTTATGAGAATAATTGTGATGCTACGCAGGGACCCCACACGAAAACCACTACGCTGCAATACAAAAACAAATACGCACACCACTTCAAGAAAAATTTCACAACAATAGCATACCATTACCACAGCAAAACCATTTTTCATCGTACAACCATGCCACCAATGATAATCTGCAAAATATTCCTCTCAATCATTCCACAAATACCCTTTGTCTTCTCCTATAAATAAGCCCTCCTCCTCACTGCAAAAGGAAGCTTTCAAAAAGCCAAAGCCACTCTGCCCATCTCTCCCCTGATCCTCACCTCCAGACATCAACAAAAAATTCTTCACCTAAAACCTTCAACCTTTTCCTCAACCCTTCTTCTTCCCCAAATCAACCTTCAACAACTTCAACCTTCGTTTCCTTCTGCACACTCAACCGAACAACACGTCTCCATACTTAAACCTTCAACAGTTTTTTTCACAACCATCTGTAAATCCACAAACCTTCAACCAACCCACCTTCAAGCTTTTCAAATCCCCAAAATCACCAACAAACTAAAACTTTCAATACCCATATAAAACCCCAAAATTCGAACCATAAACCAAAACAGAGAGAATGAATATGGAATATGAAGAATAGAGGGTTTCAGATCTACAATAAAACGGAATGGATTCAATTTGAACCTGAAACAAGCCAGTGAGCGATCTTGAGAGGAGAAAAAGAAAAGGTTGAACGGATCATGTAATTCTTGGCCATGCTGTTTGTTTGTGTTCTTTGATTTATTTTCGAAAAAATTGAATACAGATATTGTGACCTTGTTTTTTAGTTTTGAAAATGATTTGGTCAAACACCAACATGTTGTTGCCGTTATAAGTGAGTTGCTGTGAACCGAACCCCATTTGTACCTGGTACCCCCATTTTTTCACTATTACCATATCACCCCTGTTATTATTTACTACCTCCGTCCCTAATTATAAGACCCTGTTGAGTTTTTTTTTGTCCCTTTTTATAAGACCCTCTTCAACTTTCAAAGTGTATTAATTACTTTTTTCCCCACATACCCCTAATTATATTACATCTTTTTTTGCACTATGTAATAAATACAGTTACATACACATTAACTATTTCTTTCTCCTAAGGATAAACTTGTAAAATTATACAAAATAGTCAATAAATTTAATACTCTAACCAACTTTCTTAATTCCCGTAATTTTTTCAACGGGGTCTTATATTTAGGGACGGAGGTAGTACATAAAAAAAGAATTTTTTAACCCAAAAAAATCACTTTTTGAGAAAAAAAAACAAAATTTTCGAGAGAACAATTCAAAATCCCCGGTAGTTTCTCTTCTGAAATTCCCGAAAACAAAAATTCCGGTAGTAATAATATAAAATTACCGGTACTCCGTACCGGGAATTTATTACCGGTAATTTAAATGTTATCGGTGTCCATTTGCACACGCATATCGGGGATTCTAAATAACCGGTAACTCTCAAACTACCGGGAAATTCAAATGTCCGGTATACCGGGAATTCCAGTTTTACACGAAATTTCCGGTAACAGGTCCGTTTCTTCAAAAATGCTTGTCATTTGTGCTCCGGAACCGTCAGGGTCTTCTACCAACTCGTGTAGCGATTACACTCAGTTATTCACCACAGACAAAGTATGTATTATACGTAGATGCGTAAAATTTAATATTATTTCGTTTGATTTCATGTTTTGTGTTACTATAAGTTATTATGTTTTTTAACGACAGATTTTTGAGAGCCGATCCGACGTATTAGCTTGGGCGCAGAATATTGGGAAGCAACATGGTATCATAGTTGTGACAATTCGGTCTGATAGTGGTCTGATAGTGCAACTGGCCAGCGAGGAAGGAAGGATAAATTGATAATGGGTTGTGAGAGAGGAGGAAATTATAAAAGAAAAAAGTCTGAAAGTAGTCATTCATCGGAGAAGGATGGTCTTGCTAGTATGAAACAGTTGTTTTTTTTTTTTGTTGAGAAATTGCTACCAAATGTTGTTGTGCGGACAGAGAACTTGCCTTGATGAATGCACTTGAAGATGTGTTTCCTAATTCAAAACATCTGTAATGTGTGTTCCACATTTCCAAAAATGTTAGCATGAAATGTAAGGAATATGTTAAATCAGAAAGACATGAACATGTCATGGAGTTGTGGAACAAAATCATGTATGCCAATAGAGAGAGTGAGTATCTCATACACTTGAAGCACTTTGAGACTGTTTGTGTTGATATACCTTTGTTTGTTAACTATGTCGATTCCAGATATGGGTTATCCTATTGCGACCCGGTACAGTTTAGTTTTTGTCTCCCTGTCAATGACACTTAACCAAACCTTCTTCCCTTTTACCATAGCTCCATCTATGTTTGCAAGTAGGCATAAAATGATTGTTGTTGGATTTGTCAACAACAATAATTGGGTTCAGGTGGAGAGAGAACTGTACTGAAGAGGCAATAGCCTGGGAAACAGCATATGCAGGACGGATTAGGCACTGGGAGGAAGAAATTAGGAAGTCACAGTAGTTTTAAATGTAATCTTGTTGATGTTATGTATTTTTTTCGTAGGATATCATCTTAATTTAATATGTAATCTTGTTGATGTTCTTGTTGATCAAGCACTATGGGGAAAAAGAAATGGAAATAGCAGGTTTTTCAAATTTTTTTCAAGCGGAGGGACTGATACCGAAAATTTCAGTTTGCCTGAAATTCCCGGTATACCGGATATTTCATTTCCCCGATAATTTCACATTTTCTGTAAAATTTGGAAATCCGGTACATTTATACCGGTAAATTGAAAATGTCGGTGGAAGCTACCGGTATTTTCAAAATTACCGGTATTACCTGAAAATTCAAGCAAATACATTGAAAATGACCGAAAAATCCGGTACTGGTCAAAAATCCCGGTATGTCGCCAGAAATTTCACAAAACCAGCGTTTTTGACATGGGTAAAATGGACTTTTTGCTTGTAATTGGGGGTGCCAGGTATGATTGGGGGGGTGGCAGGTAGTATTCTCCTAAAATGCACAGGGACAACTAAGAAGGCTTCAAGAGACCAATCTTATCCACCACAAGTTCATCACATGCACATCTTCTCCATTTTCAAGTACAAACTGCATCGGTCACAACAACCGCTTCGTCATTCCGGAGATCATCGGCGGCGGCGGAGCACCAACAAACACAACACCTAGACCATTTTACTCTTCTATCAATGCTCTACGTGAATTCACAAACGTTTTCATTAGATTCTCATTCTACACTCCAAATCAAATGTAAAACAATAAGGAACCCTAATCACTTGCAATAAAATTAAACTTCACTCCTGAGGAATTACCTAATTCCTCAACTCTTTGTCTACATGATGATATCTAGAGTTCTGCAAATGATGAGAGATTACCTGATCGGAGTTCCAATTTTTCGGTGAACAAGTGCAGATTCCGGCGAGCACTTTATGTCCAGGTATCCTTATTCTTTTTCTCCTCTCTGCGTGTTTTCTTTCTCCTTCTACTCCTCTTCTTCTTGAATTCTTGCTTCTGGTGTTGTTGTGATTCACGTTGCTCTAAATTCGTGTGTGATTATGAATTGTGAGTGAATGATGAATTGGTTCAGAAAATGGTGAAAGTGAAGAATGAAAAACTGAGCGTGAAAAATGAATTGTGGTGAAGTGACCTTGATTTATTGAGTGAAAGAGTGAGGGTGGATTTGGAATTGATCATGGAAGTTAGTTAGAAGTTGGTTATTGACAGTTGGAAGTTTTGATTCAGTTAGGAAAAGTTTGTTATAGTTAGTTAAAAATCTATTAATTGTGTAACTGTCAATGAAATCAAGTTAGCAAGTTAGGTTAGTAAGTTGGTTATGAGCTTGATAATTCAGTTATGTTGTTGTTGCTTGAAAATTCTAGTAGCAACTTGATCTGGTTAGTTAAGAGATTGTTGAAGTTTGAAATGTTTTTGTTCATGCAGTTCTGTTAGCAAATTGAGTTATGTTGCAGTCAATTTACAAAAAAGTTGGTTTTATATGCTACTAAATTCGTGTAGATTGAAAAAGTTGTTATGAATTTGTGTGTTAGTGTAAAGTGAGGTTTAAAATTCTGTCATGGAAAATCAGTTTGCAATTTCGTGTTGTTATGACATTTGAAACCAGTCTTTATGTATTTTGAAATGCATTGGCCTGCAGTTACGCGGTGTGTTAATTTTTTGTTTTGAATTTCTTACTTGACATTAGCAATGTTGATTAGCTGCTAACAGTTAGTTTTGTGTTGAACCGATAAATTAATGGTTGAAATCACTTATGTTTGCAATCTTTGAGGAAGTGAATGAGGCGACATTTTTACTATCGGTTAATTGAATTTCTGTACTAGTCATCTTGGAACCTATTGCCAGCCATTTTAGTTGATGAAAGAGGTATGTTTTTGGATTATTGGTTCACTATTTGTGTATAGGTATGATAATTATTTGCTCTATTCTCCATCACCTATATTTTCCAATTTGAACTCTGCTAGTAAAGTAGGGTGGAATAGTCTGTGAATGCTACCTTTTAGATTGGTGCTGACTGTTAGAAAATGAGTAGAATTGAATCAAATTGGTTATGTACTTATGCTTATGTGTTGATTCTTTTCCTTGTAGGGCTAAGATGCACAATAGGGAATGATCAAGACATGTTCAAGGCCATTCAATGAAGACTTGGAAGCATAAATAAAAGGGAACTCCATGAAGATGTGGAAGCAAGTAGGATAGGATACTGTATTGACTTTGGTCAACTGTTTGACCAAAAATCAACAGTTTACCAAAAAGTCAACCATAGGTCAAACATCAATTTCTCTTGTAATTTCCACTTTTCAACTTTTGTAATCGATTTGTACTTTTGAATGAATGACTTTTGTGACTTGTAACTTCTTTTCCAAGTAATCCAATTTTACTTTCATTTCCAAATTGAATTTAAAAAAATGATGAAATTGTATTTGAATGCTTGAATGAATCTTTGAAATGAAACATGAAACATGATGCTTGGCCTTGAATCCCTAATCAACACCTTAATGGACTGATGCACCAACTAACAAAATCAATTGAATTCTGACCACCAAAATTGACCTATTGTAGATTATGATCAATACTCAACCAAAACCCTAATGTAAACCTAGTAATCCACACACAACAAACTCAAGAATTAGGGTTTCATGCTATGCCACAAGATCAAGATGAAGGATAATGAGATCCCCTAGTTTGATCTGCAAAATGCAAAACATGTCATAGAAAACCCAAGCTTAAGGTTCAACCTCCATTCAAAGCTTTGTGTGATAGATAACAGGACATTTGAATCCATGATTTTGCTTCTTAATGCAATTGGATAATATGAGTATAGTATGATGTTAATGACCATGCAAATGAATTCACAAACAAACAAAAAACACAAAACATGAAAAAGGGATGGTAAATTTTGGGGCATGACAGTTGCCCATATTTAATCTTCTTGAACCTGAGTGTACGAATTGCGACAGCTTTTTGGGCATTCAAGGTAGAAGAGGATTAAATACAAGAATATTAAAAAACTTTCCCGTTGAGAATGAATCTATTAAAATGAAGGTAAGTGTCGGTGAGTGTAATGTTAGAAATTTGATTATCGGGGATATGGAATGACGGAGAAACCTTTGTGTGAGGTTTTTAGTTTGGGATTGACAAAACATTTTATTGGGGAGATGAATCTGTCGTAAGATAATGAAAAGATTTTGGACAGACCAGAGATACTAAAGAAAGTCTGGACGGACCAGAGAGAACAAATGGATTATGGACGGACCAGAGATTCTAAAGAGATTCTAGACAGACCAGAGAGAATAAAGGGATTCTGGACGGACCAGAGAACATTGAAGAAATTCTGGACGGACTCTACAGGAATTCTGAACCTATTTGCGCAATTTAACAACAAAGCTAAGAGATCTAAGGTTTGAGGGTTGGTTATACAAAGGGAAGGTACTAGCACCCTGAGTATTTGTAGTACTCTACAGGAACCTCTTGTTTATTTTTGTGTTATGTTATTGTTTGCTATTGTTTGGGAATGTCCTAAGGTTTT
Source organism: Lathyrus tuberosus (assembly GCA_022829125.1). Classification (NCBI taxonomy): domain Eukaryota; kingdom Viridiplantae; phylum Streptophyta; class Magnoliopsida; order Fabales; family Fabaceae; genus Lathyrus; species Lathyrus tuberosus. The sequence continues at coordinate 14,299,978 of JALAZF010000048.1, forward strand.
TCCTAAGTATGCTCGCCAAGACTTCGCGGTCTTGTGCCTACGTATCCTAACAAGAATGGAATCAGAGCATTCGTAGTTCACCTAACTACGGGTGAAGAATTCTTGATAGTGATCAAGGTTCCAAGGGGAAGGTAAGTGTCCATAACAATGACACTTACATAGAGTTTACAAACTTTATCTTAAGCCTAAGGGTAGGGACTCAAACAAGGTCCAAAAGGGAAGTAGGTATTCATGACAATGACACCTACATAGAGTTTATAAACTCTATCCTAAGTCTAAGTTGAAAAGACTAAGTTAAGGGACTAGTGACTCTAACAAGGTCAAAAAGGAGGAGTAAGTGTTCATGACAATGACACTTACATAGAGTTTACAAACTCTAACCTAAGTCTAAATTTAAGGGGGAGGATGACTCTAACAAGGTCATATGAGAAAGGTAAGGTAGGCAAAATTATCCTATGACATAAAGTCAATAGAAATGATCATTTCCTTTGGATTTAGGCATAGACAATCATAAATATTCAAGAGCCACAAGTGATCATCAAACAATACATAAAATCATGAAGATGCTATCAAGATAAGGCAAAGTAAAGCCTCAATCATCAAGCTAAGATCATGAATGAATAACAACATGTGTACAAAACATGGATCAAGGCATGTAGTCAACTCAACAGAAAAAACATCACAACATGAACAAACATAACAAAAGCACATGGCAAGGTATTGTGGTCATCAAGAATTATTCAGATTCATCAAAGAAAAGTATCAAGACCAAAATCGAGGAAGCCAGCCCAAAACAAAGAATCATATGAATCGCCAAAATAAAATCGGACTACACAAAAAGAATCGGGCAACGAAAGTATTATTAATTGAGTTAAATGCAAGTATATAATAAGATTAATTAATCATTAAATTAATCAATATTAAATAAAAATATTTAAATCAATTAATAACTAACAACATGCTCTTTTTTTTTTTACATTTTTCTTTTTTTAACATATTAACTAATTAGTAGAAATGAAAATACTAAGATAAATAATTAAAAAAAAAAAATTTTAATTTTTAAAACATATAAATAAAAGAAAAATTACAAAAAACAAATAATTAAAATATATAACAAAGGGGGTGCTTCAGTAACATGTAGGGTGTAAAATTGTGACCAAATGGGCTTAGAAGCCCATTATTCTCAATGATTGAATAATAAGAAAAGGGTCCAACTTCATTACCCACTCATAAAAGTGGGGTAAGTTTACCCAACTGATGTGTGTTATTTAGATTGGTTAAAAATATTGCCACTTGTAGCCTAGTAATTGAAAAAAAATAGTGTATATTTCCAATAACATATTACTTTAATGGTAAGTTTCCAATATTAATTACTATTCATTTTTTTTATTAAAAAGGAATTTATTAGAATACGGAAGTTTAGTTTATTTGCAACATATTCCTTTTATTTTATATTTTATATGATATATATTGAAAATAAAAAATTGAATACTATATATATAAATGATAATATATATAAATGATAATATATTGATTTTATGAATAACAGATATTTTATTTTATAACTCATTATTTATAATAAATTTAATTAACTTATCATAATATATTAATAAACCACTCAAACAGTAGGTCATCAAGACAATAATCATTTTAAGACTCAAAAAATATATAAAAAAATTACTTGATAAAAAATTTATTTTGCTAATATAAAAATTAAAACTACTAAAATTTTGTCTAAAATTAATAGACTCTTGAAAAAATTAACTTTGTAACTTTTATCACAACATGAAAAGTAATTTTAAATGGAATTAAATATGTTAGGCTAAAATACAGTTTTGGTCCCCCTGTTTTTCAAAATTCACAGTTTTGGTCCCCCTGTTTTTTTTTTTAACAGTTTTGGTCCCCCACCCCAATTTTGGCCCAAAAAAAGTGATGAACAGTAACCTGTCCGTACATGTCCGTACATGAACAGTACACGTCCGTACATGAACAGTGAGGGGTGGGGGACCAAAACTGTTAAAAAAAAAACAGGGGGACCAAAACTGTGAATTTTGAAAAACAGGGGGACCAAAACTGTATTTTAGCCAATATGTTATTTTAAGAAATATTAAATAAAAAATAAAATAAAAAATAAAATTTAAAAAAAATATTATTATTAACTTTAAAATAATTTGTCTTCAATTCGATTTAACGGATGTAGAATTTTTCATATCACAATTCAGATGTCTTCCACAAGAATGAATCCTTCTCAATTGACTCTTTCCTTCACTAGAAGAATACGGTCTAAAACTTTCAAGATCAAACCGTACACATGGTGTAAAATTGACTAAGAAATAAACAAATTAATTTTTTTTCATCGATTGAACTCTTAGAGGTCCAATGTCACCTACCCATATCATAATTGACTATAATTACTTCACTGAAAGAACACCAAGTATATTTTTCAATATTAGACCGTCAACATTGTGTAAAATGGTCTACATACAAAAAACTCAATAAATTCATCAATAAGATTCTCAGAGGTCCACCATCACTTTCACATATCACAATTCACAAGTCTTACACTAGAAAAGTCATACTCAACCGACTATTTCATTCACTAGAAGAACACTGACTAGAATTTTCAATATTTAATCTGCTGCAAGAATTAAGGAGCGGATCAAGGAATCACAAGAGAAAAGATTGAAGGCCCAAGACAACAGAAAATTATTTAAGGAGACGTTGACCTAGGGTTTAAATATATTGTACGTTTTGTATCACTTGTAACTTTTTAACCTAGTTCCTTTGTGTTGAATAAGGGTTTAGGGTTTGAGAGTCGTTGGCTCTCTTAGGAGTTGTAAGTCTCCACGTATTATGGGATACAGGGTGGAAGGCATAGGTACAGGGACACAACCAGAAACCTGTAGGTAATGGTTGTTGTATTGTTCTTGGACGAAGCTTTGAAGCAAGTCCAAGATAACTTGAAGGTCAAGAAACCGCAACAGTTCTGAATTGGCAGAAGACAAAGATATCACATGTTGTGATTAGAATGTGAGTGGGGTATCTCATATCAAGGTTGTAAACGGTTGAGTTTAGCCTTGATAAAGATGTTCATTAGGTAGATGTTAGGTATAAATTTGTAAACGGGGGAGTTTAGCTTTGTAACAGTTCTATAGATAATGAAGTCTTCATCCTGGATTGGTATCCCCCAGATGTATAGGTGGATTGGAGAATCATGGGAGAGGTTCTACATTCGCTCACAAGTCTCCATGTATATTTCTTTAGTGAGGTGTTTGGAAAACAAGCAATCTACATTTAATATAATAAACTCAGGGTACTTGCAACAACGGTTATCTATTGTAACCGATATCATAGGTAATTTATGTTTTACATAATTCGCTGCTGATGGGTTTCGAACCCAGTACCTAAGTGTATGTATCACAACGATTTATCATCATAACCGTATATGAGGAACCTGCAAGGTTAACACTCCAACTCCAAAGTCAGTATATGAAGAAGAAGAGTAAAATAAAATTATATTTTAAACTTGTTACTGTTGGCGCTGTTTGCGGTGAAAATTCGCAGAACAAATACGAGTTTATATTAATACTTAAGGGATCAAACTCGAAAAATCTCCCGGACATATTTGTGTGTCATTTTTGATCGAAAATGGGGGTATTCGTCGAAGTCAACGCAAACTTCTGGAACGACGTCGTGATAAAGAAACATGACTGAAATGCAAGGCAAATGCGAACGAAATGCAAGGTAAAACGAAGTAAAGCTTGCGTAGAAAGATAAAGTGCGGTAATATAAAAGGTTGAAAGTTAAAAGACTTTTAAAGTAAAGTGCAGAAAAATAAAGTTTGCTGAAGGTAAAGGCAGTCGAAAATAGAGTGCGGAAAACGTAAAGGCAGTCGAAAGTAAAAAAGGGTTGAAATGCGTAAAAAATGGGACGTTTTAAGATAAAAATGCTGGAATGTGTTAAATTGGTGGAACTCATATTTGTATGAAAAACAATGTTAACCAATTTTTCATTTAATTTTTTAAAGTCTTTTTTTAAAAGTTATTAAAAACCAAAATTTTAAAATATAATAAATAAATATTTAATTAACTTTATAATAATATTTTTTTTAGTAGTATTGAATGTGAGAAAGAAAAGTGAAATTGAAAATGAAAAATATTTCTTACAATGTATTTCTTAATTGATAATTTTCTCAAAAAATATTTCAAAAATATCACTTTTTGAATAAACAAATTAGTTTTAAAGAAATTTCATTTTTAAAACATAAATTGTAATACATCATTTAATTTAAAACATTTTTTTATTTATTAAAATCACACTAATTATTTTAACTCCAATGAGAAAGTGTCTAAAAAATGTAATATAAATGAATTACAAATATTAGTTAATTTAAAATGTATTTAACTTATAAAGATCTATAAATAAATAAAAATGTATAATTAATAAAAAACTAAATTTAATAATACTCAAATTTTTGATAAAAAAAATAATACTCAAATTTATGATGTCCATCAAAATACAATATAAAATTCTCACAATATAATTGCACAATTAAAAAAACTGTAATTTAATTTATTCAATTTATGATGCCCATCATAATTTAACATTTATTTATAAATTTTTATTAGAGACACTAAATGTTTTTTAACCAATGGTTTTAAGAGGCACTATAAACTATAAAGTGTCTTGGAAACATATCATTGTAAAACAAAAAAATTATTCCATAATTAATTAAAGTTTTTAATGACATAGCAACTTAGATACAAATGTATGTTTATAATTGGACCATGTCAGTTGGGTAAAGTTACCCAACTTTTAATTATGGGTAGATGAGAATTTACCTAAGAAAAAGGTTAATTTTCATGAAAAAAATAACAACATGAAGGGATGAACCGACATTTGAACATCCTTTTGATACCCACTTCATCCCCATGACATCACCTATGCTGCAACGATATCTAATGTACAAATCTTGCCAGCAATAGCGGACGGTATGCTCTGCAACCTAGCAAATCTACTTGACTTGTTGAAAGTGAGAGAAAGATCAACAAAATTGAGTGGAACTTCCTATTACAGTATGAGATGCATTGAAAATCCATTGGAGATGCATTGAAATTCCATTGGAGAAGACGAAATGAAAAAGATGCAGAAGATAAAACGAAAGGAGGGAAAGAGAAATTAAAATTGATTATAATTCTGCATATTGTAAATTCAACCAGTTGAACAATAAGAATCCAAAACCTATACTAATATACACATAAGAGGCTTAACGGTAAACTAAAACCCGGCCCAATACAAAGAGGCCCAAAATAGAGAAACCTATAATCTAATACCCCCCCCCCCCCCATAAGCTTGGGGTATATGGTATGGAGGCCAAGCTTAGTAAGGTTAGTAAGGAATGGAGTAGTATCAAGGGGTTTTGTAAACAAATCAGCAAGTTGTTGTTGGGATGTAACAGGAAGAAGATGAAAGAGGTTTTGTTGTAGTTTTTCACGAACTAAGTGACAATCCAAGTCTATGTGTTTGGTGCGCTCATGAAAAGATGAATTTGTTGCGATATGTCGAGCAGAAGCATTGTCGCAATAAAGGTTGGCAGGTTTGTGGAATGGGATGTGAAGGTCATTGAGCAGATTAGTAATCCATTGGATTTCACAGACAATTGAGGCCATGGATCGGTACTCTGCTTCCGTTGAACTTCTGGAAACGGTGGGTTGTTTCTTCGATTTCCAAGATATCAAGGAGTTTCCTAAATAAATGCAGAAACCTGTGACCGACTTGCGAGTATTCGGACAAGTGGCCCAATCAGAATCAGAAAATGCCTTGATTTGCAAAGTGTTTGAAGACGGGAAAAACAAGCCTTGTCCAGGTGAAGATTTTAGATAATGTAACACACGTATAGCAGCGGCAAAATGTTGATCAGTGGGAGCACTCATGTGCTGGCTCAGTTGTTGAACAGAATAGGCAATGTCGGGGCGAGTGTTGAGGAGGTAGATGAGCTGGCCTATTAATCTTCGATATCTGGTGGGGTTTTGCATAGGAGAGCCAGCAGAGGAGGTAAGACGAGTGTCACGGGCCATAGGAGTTTTGGCTGGCTTGCAGTCAAGGAGGCCAGTTGCAGCAAGGAGATCAAGGGTATATTTTTGCTGATTGATGTTAATACCAGAGCTATTACGAGCAATCTCCAAACCCAAGAAATACTTCAATGTGCCAAGGTCTTTGATGTTGAAATGCTGCTGCAGCAGTTGCTTGGTTTGAGTAAGAATATTCATGTTGTTACCTGTGAGAAGAATGTCGTCAACATAAACCAAAATGAAAGTGAAGTGGTCTTGTGACTTATGTATGAACAGTGAGTGGTCACAAGAACATTGACGAAAATTGTTAGTGGTTAAAACTGTGGAGAGCTTTTCAAACCATTGTCTACTAGATTGTTTTAAACCGTAGATCGATTTGAGAAGCCTACACACTTGATTAGGTGAAGTAGGAGTCATGCCCTTAGGTAAGGACATGTAAACTTCTTCGTCTAAATTACCATGTAGGAAAGCATTATGAACATCTAATTGATGAATGTAAAAATTTAATGAAGATGCAAGAGCAAGAAGAATCCTTACAGTTGTGAGTTTAGCAACAGGAGAAAAGGTGTTAAAGAAATCAATACCTTGAATTTGTTTGAAGCCTTGAGCAACTAACCGTGCTTGTGTCGTTCTATGGTGCCATCAGAATTGAATTTAGTTTTAAACACCCATTTACAACCTATGAGTTTCTTACCTTGAGGTAAAGAAGTGAGCTGCCAAGTGTGATTAGCATTTAGGGCATTGAGTTCATTTTTCATGGCTTGTACCCAATGAGGATGAATACAGGCAGATTTATAAGAAGTAGGATCACTAGTGGCAGTAATAGCATTGATAAAAGTATGATGTGCAGGTGCAAGATGCATATATGAGATAAAATTTGAAATGCCATATAGAGGAGATGATTTATTTGTGTGACAAACATAATCCTTTAAATATGTGGGAGCAGTTTTAAGTCTTGTGGACTGTCTAATAGGTTCAATCTCTTGATCATTGTCAGAGTCAAAAGAAAAATGTATATCAGTGGTAGTGTTGTCAACAGTTGGTGTATGAGGAGAGGATGGATGAGGTGAATTAGGAAGAGGAGAAGGTTGAGGAGGCTCAGGAGTAGATTCAGGAAGAGGGGAATCATCCAAATGTTCATTAATGTCAAATAAAAAAGGTATGGTGGGTGAATCAGAAGTAGTAATGGGATCTTGATTAGTTTGTATGGAAGAATGAGATAAATAAGGAAATATATGTTCATAAAAAACAGTGTTCCTAGAACTAATGATGGATCTAGTATGAAGATCAAATAAAAGATATCCTTTAATTCCCATTGTAAATCCTAAGAATATGCATTTGGATGCCCTAGGGTCAAGCTTGTCTCTATTTCTAGTGAGGGTGGAGGTATAGGCAAGGCAACCAAAAGTTTTAAGGTTGTGAAACAATGGGGGAGTGTTAAACAACCTGTAATAAGGAGTAGCATTGTCTAAAGTAGGTGTACATAATCTATTAATGAGATAAGTAGCATGACATAGAGCATAGGACCAAAAAACTTTAGGTAAGTGAGCTTGAAATAAGAGGGATCTAGTCACTTGTATTAGGTGTCTATGTTTTCTTTCCACAACAGAGTTTTGTTGAGGTGTTTCCACACAACTCTTTTGGTGTAAAATTCCATGATTAGCATAATATGAATGCATAAGAAATTCAGGTCTATTATCACTTCTAATAACCTTAATGGTACAAGAAAATTGGTTTTGACAGTAAGCTATAAAATTCTGTATATGTTGCCTTGTCTCAGATTTGTTATGCATTAAAAAAATCCATGTGTATTTTGAAAAGTCATCAACTATGGTTAAGAAATATTTAAAACCATCCATTGAAGGGGTAGATATAGGTCCCCAAATATCCATATGAATTAACTCAAAACAATTATTAGACATAGTAGAACTATTAGAAAAGGGAAGCTTAGATTGCTTAGATATATGACAAGTATGGCAAGCAGAACTTTTATTGAATGTGATAAAAGGAAAAGTTTTGGACATATTGTGTAGCACCTCATTAGAGGGATGGCCTAATCTATGGTGCCATAAAGAAACAGCTAATCTATTAGAATCCTGGGAAGTGATAGTATTACAATGGTTAGCATGTTGACAGGTAATAATAGGTGTCCTATGTAAGATGTAAAGATTGTTATGCGGAGTAACTTGGCGAATCGTCTGCTTGGTAGACACATCCTGTATATAACAGGAATTGTGTGAGAAATGGATGCTGTAGTGTGATGTGTGACAGAGCTTGGCTATAGAAACTAGACTGAATTTAAAAGTAGGAATAAAAAGGACATCATGTAAACTAAGAATGGAATCTAAAAAGATGGTGCCAGAGTAATAAGCATACATGGAATTGCCATTAGGTAAATGTATAGAAACAGGGGATATAACATTTAAATCAGAGAAACATTGTATATATGGACATATATGGTGAGAAGCCCCAGAATCCAATATCCAAGCATAAGAAGTGTTAAGAAAACTACCTGTATTAACCATACCTGAAATTGTGGCTATGTCATTGGTTGTGGCCTTTTCAGTCTTGTGACTCTGCTGATCTTTCTTAGAATGTTGCAGAAGATGCAAGAGGTGCTGATAGTCCTCCTTGGAGATGTTAGGCATGGCTTCAGTATTGGATGTAGACTTGGAATCTGAAGTTGCAGACTTGGAATTTCTTGTGCGATAGCCAGGAGGAAATCCATGTTTGAAGTAGCATGTTTCTATAGTATGATTGGTTTTGCTGCAATGTGTGCAAACCATTGAAGACTTGGGTGTATTGCGAGCCTTTGACTTATTATTGTCCTTTCCAGCATACAGAATGGTAGAATTGGTGGGAATCGGAGAGACAGGGGTGATTTGTTGTTGGGCAATGAGGGAGTAAACACAGCTTATGGGAGGAAGGGGATCAAGGAGCAAGATTTGAGTTCTGATGTTACTGTAATTGTCATTGAGGCCTTTCAAAAAACAAGAAACGTATTCCATGTGTTTGAAATTACGCACAGCTTTGGAAAGGTTACAAGTACAGGGTATTTGACAAGAACAGGAAGGTGTGAGGCGTAAGTCTTCTAACTCATCCCATAAAATCTTGAGATCGGTGAAATATGTGGACAAGGAACGATCACCTTGTTGAATTGAATGAAGATCACGGAGTAAATCAGAGAATCGAAAGTGATTACCTTTGGTGAAACGCTCCCGAAGATCTTCCCATAGATCGAATGCCGAGTCGAAACAAATTGTTGATTGAGCTATTTGCGGAGAAAGAGTGCGATTGATCCAAGAAAGCACCATGCTGTTGGCACGCTCCCAAAGTTCATGATGTGGATCGGATGAAGGGGGTTTTAGAAGAGAACGATTGATGAATGAAATCTTGTTCTTGGAGGTCAACGCGCATTTCATGGATTTGCTCCAGTTATGGTAATTGTTTTCGTCAAGAGGAGGAGCAACAATGGTGGCTCCTGGGTTTTCTCCAGGATGAAGGTAGTAAGGGTTTCTAGGGTCGGAGGCTGGATCTTTCGGTTCCGGTTTGGGATTGTTTTTAGGAATAGCGTCGTCATCGGTAGCCATGGAATGGGAAGAAAGAAGAAAGCAAAAAAAAAAGAAGGGAAACGAAAGAAGATGAAGCGGAAGATTTAGGGTTTATCAACTGATACCATATTACAGTATGAGATGCATTGAAAATCCATTGGAGATGCATTGAAATTCCATTGGAGAAGACGAAATGAAAAAGATGCAGAAGATAAAACGAAAGGAGGGAAAGAGAAATTAAAATTGATTATAATTCTGCATATTGTAAATTCAACCAGTTGAACAATAAGAATCCAAAACCTATACTAATATACACATAAGAGGCTTAACGGTTAAACTAAAACCCGGCCCAATACAAAGAGGCCCAAAATAGAGAAACCTATAATCTAATACTTCCAAGTAAAACTTCAACTGAACAACTCTTTTAGTAGATGAAAACCTAACAACAGGTGCTCTAGTCATTCCATCTTGAATCAAAACGGAAGAAACTCCACCACGAACATGAATAGCTTTCCACCCTCTATTGGTACTTGCAACAAGACAAGCCTCAGTTGTAGCCATTGGTACTGTGTACTCAACCTCATCCAACAACGATGGACCTGCAACATCAACCGGAGTTTGCACAAACATTATCGGTATCTCACAGTAATGACCTAATATTGAATCATAGTCGAATCCTTCCAACGGTAAAACCCTCCAAAGATTTCCCTAATATTGTCTGAACTGTCGACCGACGAATTGGCGCCACTTTCCGGCAATCAGCAAGTCTAGATTCTAACGAGTGCGACGGAATAAAACCAAAAACATCGGCTTCACAATTTCTTCATCTTCCACTGAGAGATTCACCGGTGCAGCAACGTCGTAAACCTTCCGTGACTGAGCTATTGTTATTATCGGCGATGCTGGTTTGGCGTCGGTGTCGGTGAAAGCATCAAACATCGATGAAGGAGCTTGTTGGTTATGGAGTGAAAGAGAGGAGATTCAGTGAGAGGAGCTTAGTTTTCACTACACGTTGTATTAGTTATGGGTGGAGGGTGTTGTTTTCCAAAACGAGAGAGAGCAAAAGGGTGGTAGGTGTTGTGAGAGTGTGTTATATGTGAAGGTTGATATGGTGAGTGGAAGGTGAGAGGGTATACGAGCGGCTATGCAACTGCATTCTTAGGATTGGAGAAAGAGATATGTAAATGCTGTTCAACATTGAAGACAAAGACTTGGCTCGATTTGAATGGGGAGCTGCTAAAACAAGGTAATACATACAACGTCCAGGATGTGCTTCATGCAGAAGGGTATTTCAATGTTAAATCTACCCTTATAAAGTGATCTGTAACTGCATTAGTTCAGGAAGGAAGAGATTGGGTATCACTGTGGTTTACAGATATCCATCTGTGGACGCTGGAGGACATTAATTCATAATGAGAGGCTTACATGGATGAAGTGTTATGGTCTTCCCTGCCACGCCTGGTGTCCTCGTTTCTTTAACTTTGTCTCTAGCACAGTACGGGTGTTTGTGTGCTGCGATGAAGATACTGAGAAGCAAAAAAACTTTGGTGTTGCTAGATTCTTGATTAAAACTAAGTTTTTCTATGAATCTCAATAAAATTTTTAATGTGGAGATAAATAAGATTTATATAATCAATTTGGTTGAAGACTATCATGGTCCTAAGAGGATTGTGGTTCCTAAGGAAGATTTGAAGGAGGAGGTATCTGATGACTTGGACTCGGTTGGGGATGGTGGCGCGTGGGAGACATCAGATGATGAAGATGATGGTAGGATTCGGGATGCTAAACCTAGGGGTAGACACAAAAGTGATCATGATGTTGGTAATCCCAGTATCTTGAGAATTCGGGATACAGAGGAAATTGTCAATGGTCATGAGCACGTGTGGACATATGTTGTATTGGAGGTGGATGCCTCGGAGGGTGCAAAAGTGGTCACAGAAAAGGTGAGTTTTGTCAATGTAGCGGCGGGAGATAATTTGATATTAAGTTATTGATTAATTTAACTCACACAAGCAAGAGTTTCCACCGCTCTTTATTGTTTCCAAAGGAATGGGAAAAGAACGAATAAAATCCACATAAGTTTTAAAACAAAACTAATAAAACAAAGAGATAAGGGTACGGGGTTGGTTATGCAAAGGGAAGGTGTTAACACCCATCACATCTATAGTACTCTATAGGAACCTCTTGAAAATCTGTATTTGGCTTAAAACTGGATTGTTTGCAAAGAGATTGTGGAGATGAGAGAAAGAAATTTTTTTTTAATATTTTTGTTTGACAAGACTTCATAAGCCTCGTGCCTACGTACCAACAAAGTGCAATGGAGGATCAAAACCTTGTATTTCGTGGTAAAAATAACAAAAGTGTTTGTTTTGATTGATTTTAAATGAACACACATTTCGTCATATTCAAGTGGAAACTCAACTTACTACCCATAATTAATGAGGAATGAGCGTTTGCATCATCTTAAGATGGAGGATTTTTGTTTGGATTGAAATCAACAAGTCTATCACTCAACATCTAAGTGGAAAATGTCATCACTTCTCTTTATTATTGTAGAAGTATAGGATTTGCATCACTACAAGAACACAACTAATGACTATCCTTAAGAAAAGTTTTAAAAGGAAAAGGTGCACAAAGGAACAAAAGATTTGAATGAGTTTTGTGTTTTTTAAGTCTTTTGAAATTTTTTTGATATGCTTAAGATGACTTAGCATTTATTTAAGAATTTTTTTTTGAAAATCACTTGAAGAAGTCAAGGTTTGTTGAGAAAACAGTTATAGTTTGAAAACAAGGAGGTTCTGAAAAAGGAAGAAGATTTTGAAAATTTAAGAAGGGGATGATATGAAGAGACTATCCTAATGCATAAAATAAATAACAATAAATAAAAGGTCTCATTGTAAGGTAGCCCAAGAGGAAGCCTTTGTGTGTGCATTGTGAACTAACCAGGAGAAAGCAAGCACTTGACAAGAGTTAAAACCAACATTCCATTTCCTTGGAGTAGGCCATAAGCAACAAGTAAGCACAAGATAAGACAAGCATCAGTTGAAAGAAGAACTCAAGCTATAAGGTCAAAGCTATGTATCAGAGCCAAGTCTTCAAAGGTCAACCAAAAGTCATCAGATGAATCCAATAGCATAGGGAAAAGTAACCAAAGTCCATAAGTCCAAAAATCAAACTCCAAGTCAAGCTAAGGATAATAACCATTAGTCCAAAGATTAGAGAACCAATTTTTTAGGGTTTTTCCTTTATTAATGTCTTTAATAGAAGAAGAAAAATGCCCAAGGGGCAAAAGGAAAAAGAAGCATAAACATAAACAATATGAAATGTAATGCTAAAAATAAAGTCATAAAAGTAAATGGAAAGAAATTAAATGACAAGAAAATTAAATGACATAAAGTAAAATTAGCACAATAATAATGTTAGTATTGATGTTAGAGTTAATGAATTGATTCAGGACAAATTTAGCGCTATGTTAAGCAATCGTAGCACAATTTATTCGGAAGATCGTACTATGGGAGGTCTGTCAATAACAATTTATGCACCATACATGTTAGAGATATGGTAGAAACCATACTCCTAAAACATGTAGCACAAGTAAAAACTAAGGAGGGATCAAGCACTAAGGCAAAGAGATTGGTCCATTACATCAATCATTCTTAATGACAACTTAGGACAAACTTATGCATCAATCCAAAATACCTAAAATGATCCATGATCAATTGGAAGGTAGATTTAAAATGATTAAAGTTCATCAGACATCAATCCAAACTTCATGAACAAGATGGTCTCTTAATCATCCAATTGATCAAGAGAAAAGAAAAAGAAAAAGAAGGAGAAGGAGATGAAGATAGGAATCAAATTGAACCATGACTTGAGATGCATACATCATCAATTTCAATCACCAAAATGTTTCAACTAATCATTTAATGGTATATTTGAATTGATGAAGATCCATCCAACCTCATCAACACCCAAAGTCCATTGAGATTGAGAAAGATTTTGGTCAACCAAGCCCTAATCCTAGTCAACAACTGTCAAACAATATTAAAATGGAAAAAAGAATCAAAATAAAGCATTAAATGATTTTTAAAAATGATTTTAAATGGAAAATAAAAGAGAAAATCCAAATGAAGTATCTAAACATCAAACAAAAGCTCAATAAAATTAATATAGGTCAGAAACAATTCAAGGATCATAAAATAATTTTTGGAGATTTTTAAAATGCATAAAAGTATGTTTAAACCAATTAAAATACTTGAAATAAAAGAAAATTAATGAAAAATAGTAAACCATAAAATAAAATTGTGAAAAAATTACACAAAGTGTAAGATAATAGAAAATATTTTTGTGAATTTTTTGAGAATTTTTTGGATGTAATTATGATTTAAAATGAATTTTAGAAGAAAAATCAAATAAAAGAAATTAAAAGAAAAAGAAATAAATCAGGAAAAAATATCAGCCATTAGATCTGGTCAACTACGATGACATCAAATATGATAATTAGCAAAAAGAAACACCCATAAAAGTTGAAAATTGAGATAGTTATGATCTTTGGAAGTTAGGAAAATAACATTTGAATTTAGGTCAAATTACTAAGTCCATAAAGTGACCTCTAATGTTTCCAAACTTTTGATGATCTTCCAAGCATCATTGGCTCTTGACTTGTAAAGAGAACTTGGAGGGGATGTCAAGAAGATTCATATGCCCAAAAGAGAACTCAAAAATGTTAAAGTATGAAGAAGTTATGATATTTTGAACTTGGACTTGAAATGTTGACTTTTTAGGTCAAACCTCTTTGAAAAAACTTGCAACCTTGGATTTTTTCTTGCATTTCAAGGTACATTGATGATCATATGAGCTCAAAATGATGTACTCTTGATTGTCCTTTGATGAAACTTACAATGCCTTGAGGAAACTTGTTGATGAAGGCATGAAATAAACACATGAACCTTTCAAGTTTATTGAGAAACAAGCTATCAAACTTTGAAATATCTTTGATCAAATGAAGTTGAATGATGGTTGAGACCCTATTCTTTGAGATTAGAGGCCATGTTTGATGAATAGCCCTTGAAAATTAACGTTTGACTACACTATGACTTGAGGAACTCAAACCCTAGCCGAGGAGACAATCACTTGATGCTCTTGATTCCAAACCTACCTTGCAAAAAAAAAGGGCAAGGCTTTTTTTTTGTATTTTAATTAATTGTTAGTGAATTATAAAGCCCGTAAATACAAAAAATGTAAAAGATACACAAATAGGTGCTTAATTATCTCTGCAAAGGCAAATCCAAAGATGAGAGGGTTAGGAGACAACCAAGTTTATGATCTTGATGCATTGCAAAGATGTAAATGAGGTGGGATCTTAGAGGTAAAAATTAGGGTATGATAGATGCCCCTATTTAAGTTTCTTCTATCCGGAGATATGAAGGTTGACATCTTCGTCTCAACGAGATGGAAGAGACTTAAATACAGAAAACCTAATTTTTGGCCCTAATGTTCATGATATGAATGCATGCACATGACTCTATGGGAAAAAGGTGCCACATGAGACACACTACTGTTGGAGAAACCTAGCAAAGGAAACAAAAACTCCACAGGGGAAAAACAAGAAAAGACTCAGCTGGGAAATATAAAATTCCACAAGAGATGAGGAAAGTGTATAGATGAAGTTACGAATTCAAATTGCTGGAAATAGAGAGAAAATAGGATATTCACCAGGAAAATAAATCACTGGGGAATGACTCGACTCAGGAATAACTATGCGTGGGAATAAACCAAAACACAATTAGAGCAGACAACAAAGTAAGATTCCACTGGAGAATAATTAACAATACGAGCAGCAAAAAGATATACCCACTCCAAAGGGGAATAAAACCGGAGAGGCAATAGATCACTGATTGATTATATTGAGGAATGAAACCCTGAATAGATAATGATAAAAATGAAGAGGATATGGACTCTGCTGGGGAACCTCAAAGGGAAAGTCATTTGCGCTACTGGAGAAGAACCTCCTCGGTAGACAATGAGAAAAATGAATCACTACCAACTTATTGTTGAAGGTAGTAAACAAGATAATACTGACTCAAAGGATGATGGTAAACAAAGATTAACATGATAACAAGCTTCCACTATTTTTTGGCATTCCACATAGAATGGGTCTCAGCTTCTTCTATAATCAAGTCTCAAACTTGAAAAGGGGTAATAGACAAGCTTCACAAAGGATAGGCACTTGCTGGAGATAAACAAAAACTCTGCCGGAGATACTCAAAAGCGATGTGAGTAGGTCGGATCATATATAACAAACTTCTCAAATAAAGAGACAATCATTTGTTGGAGACGAAAGATTTACTGGATCGCAACAGGAATCTCAATTAAAGAGATAAACATCTGTTCAAACCAGGTCAAATTGATAGCAAGCTTCCACTATTAGAATAGGGCTCAACTTCTTCTTTAATCAAGTATCTCACTTGAAAAAAGGACCAAATACAAGTTGTCTCAGCTAAATAGACTCCCACATGCTAGGAATTAGCACAAACTTTCCAAATCTCTGCTCATCAGCCAAGAATGGGTCACGGTTTCTTCTTTAATCAAGCCTTTAAATTGAAAAATGACCAATTACAAGTTGTCTCCGCTAAAGGGGACTGCTACCTGATAGGAATTAGAAATCAATAACTCTACCGGGGATCTTCAAGAGAGATACAGTCAGGTTAGATTGTACAATAAACTTCTCAAATAAATAGACAACCATCTGTTGGTGATGATAAAGATTCCATAACAAACTTCTCTAACGGGAATATACCCGAGAGATGCCACTTTATGGAAAAGTTGATGGAGTCGCAACAAGCTTCTCAAATAAAGAGATGCCACCTGTTCAAATAACGAGTCCATAACTTCACTTGACTGGATGAGGATCAAGGATTTCACAAAAAAAACTTCTCTACTAAGGATAAATAGGAGAGATGTCATTTATTGTGAAGATATAGATTGATATTTAGGGACATATAAGCTGCTCAAATAAAGAGACTACCACTTGAAGTCACACAAAATTTGAAAATAATAAACAAGCTTCTGAAAGAGACTGCCACTTATTACTACAAAGGTTGGAGAATCACCAAGAATGGATAAGCTTCTCAAAAGAGACTGCCACTTATCGTTGAAGAGGTTGAAAATAGTAAACAAGCTTCTCACGGAGACGACCACTTGTTACCAAGGCTTACAATGCTTGGGACATATAAGCTTCTAGTATAAAGAGATCTCCACTCGTTGTCAGACAAAGATTCCAAGAGAGTGTTATCATAACACTGCTGGGGAAACCAAAATTTTCATATTTTGACGAGGAATCATAAACATATTTCTGTTGAGGAGAATAAAGATCCTCAAAGGTGAAAAATAAATGCCTTCCCATCATCTAGGTTTCACAGCCTAGAGAGATTCAAAATAAATGTTGCAGGAGACCAAAGTTCAATCTAGGAATAAAATGGAGAGAAACAGTCAAACAAGACTCTACCCAATGAGAAAATAACTTAACATGGGAGTGGTTCCATCCAGATAATGAGCTAGAAAGGAAAACTAAATCAAAACTTTTCCACGAGGAATAAACTCAGCGGGAATTAGAAAGGATATACACTTTCTGGTTAAGGTAGACACTCTAATGGAGAGAGGATACACACACTCTATGGGGGATAAAATCACCAGAGAGATTGAACAAGAAACACCAATAAATGCGAGATGAGCATGAATCCTCATTCAGCTATGCATGATGTATGTATGAATGAATATATGTATGTGTTGTATCTGCTGACAAAACAGACACAAAGATAAACTAGGGATGACCAAACATCAAAGTATAACCGGATACTCGGCTAAATCTCAACAAGATGGAGAAACCACTGGAGATTCTGCTGAAGCTCCTGCTAGGGATTCAGCTAGAGATATATATAAGCCACTGAAGGATCAAAGTCTTTCTTCAAGGCTCACATCTCTAGGGAGACGAAAATACTGCTTGGGAAGAAACCAAATGTTCAATCTTCTAACATTAATAATCCACTGAGGGGATAACAACATGAACTCTATTTCAAGGGAATGGAAAGATCCGCTGGGGAAACACGAAAACTCAAATCTTCCAAACTCTTCTTTGGGGAACAAAAAATCCACACAAAACTCTGCTACAGGAAGATGATGACTTGCTAGGGATACACACAAAGCAAAACTCTTTAGGGAAAATCAACATCTGGGAGGGGTAACACTTGTATCAACTCTGTTAAAGGGATGGAAATACCAGTTGGGGGTAAACACAACATAAATCTTCCAAAAGACAACCTTTGAGAAGAAAAACACATCTTTGCAGAAACTCTGTTATGGGAGAAGATGGATCTGCTGAGGATCAAAACCATGAAAATTCTTTCAAAACCAAGAGTAATGATTGCACAAACTCCACTGAGGGAAGTTTAAACCTGTAGAACATCAAAGAAAACTCCTTGGGGATTAACAAACTTTGAGGGGAAAATATTTTGAACTTGTAGGGGAAACTAAGAAGTTAACATCACAACAGAAAGTCAACCTGCGGGGGATTTTACATTAAAACTCAACACAAGGTGAGCGAAAACCCAACAGTTAACTACTATCTCAATACTTCTTAGTAGGGAACACTGCTATGGATTTGCTACTTAGGTGGCACACAAAAGCAACAAAACCATAACAGAGAAGGTAAAAACCTGCAGGGGGTTTACATGAGTCTCAGCACAAAGAGAGATAGAATCCAGCATTCTAAATAAAACTTCACAACTTCACATATTTGCTTGATCTCAACATGGCTAGAGAATCACACTCAGTTGGAGAAAACTGAATCAGGACTTAGATGGAGAAACTAGGGCTCGAGATTCAATTGGGAAATATTTAATTCAGTACTCAATTGGGGAACACTCGAACTAATGCTCAACTAGGGAAACTAGATCACAAAAACCAACACATCATAGCAACTTAACAACGGTATGGGAAGCCTGAATACATCCATAAGAACAAATATGCTTTATAGAACACTGAGTTCTGCACTTTGAGATTTTACCATTCCTGGAATAACTGTTGACATTCCTTTTTGTATTCACAAATCAAAGGAAAATATATTTTTTTGTAATTTTCAAAATCATGGTTGTTATTTATCTTTTGTTTCCTAATTTATTATAAAAAATAAATAAAATTTTGAAAAACAAAAACAAAAAATAAGAATTGCAAACAAATGAACACATACTCAAATTTTATTGATAGAATGGTAGTCCGCAAACGGCGTGACTCCATGGATAATTACAAAGTTGGAAAATGGTAAATAAAGGAAAATGCTACATTGAAATACAATGACCACTATTCCCGCTAACAACTTTGAATTCCACTGTGCTTAAAACTTCTGTCGAGAATGATGAGAATGAGAATCCTTGATGGGCAATGTTGCTTCAAGTGATCAAGTATGGCTTGATGCAGTTACTTTCCATAATCCCTAACTTTTGCCTAGATTGCCCTTTCGAGTTTTCAATCTACCAAGATGATTATTTTCTATTTATGTATCTAACTTTTTCCTGGACCGCCCTTTCGGGTTTTCAGCCCACCGAGACACTCATTTTTGCCTAAGCCTCCCTTTTGGGTTTTTAACTTTGCGAGCTGTTCTTTTATTTTTTTAGGCGAAGTATTTCTTGACTGCATCGGCATTCACAGGACGAGGGAGCTCCTCACCATCCATAGTCGTAAAACTTAATGCATCACCAGAGAAGGATTTCTTAACAATATATGGACCTTCATAATTAGGAGTCCACTTTCCCCTAGAATCAGTGTTGAAATGCAAGATCGTTTTGAGCACGAGGTCGCCTTCTATGAATACGTGAGGTCTAAACTTCTTATCAAATGTTTTTTTCATTCTTTTATGATATAACTGACCATGACACAAAGGTGTCATCCTCTTCTCTTCAATCAAATTTAATTGATCATATTTACTTTGACACCGTTCAACCTCAGATAACTTGGCTTCTATCAAGACTCGCATTGATGGGATATAAACCTCTACGGTGAGCATTGCTTCCATACCATACGCAAGTGAGAAAGGGGTTGCCCCTATTGAAGTGCGGACAAATGTACGATACCCATGCAAAGCAAAAGGGAGCATCTCTTGCCAATCTTTATATGTCACAGCCATCTTCTGGATAATCTTCTTAATATTCTCATTCACAGCTTCAACAACCCCATTCATTTTAGGTTTGTAAGGAGAAAAACTATGATGTTTAATCTTGAAATCATCACAAAGCTCTTTCATCATCTTATTATTCAATTTCGGCCCATTATCAGTAATGATCTTACTCGAAACACCATATCAGCAAATAATCTGATTTTTGATCAAGCTGACCACAACCTGTTTGGTCACATTAACATAAGATGCTGCTTCAACCCACTTGGTGAAGTAATCAATAGCCGCCAAAATGAAACAATGTTCGTTCAAAGCTTTGGGTTCAATCATAGAAATCATGTCAATTCGCCGCATAGAGAAACGCCATGGAGATGAAATAACGTTGAGAAGCGTCGGAGGTACATCAATTTTATCAGCATAAATCTGACACGTATGCCATTTCTTCACATATTTACAACAATCAGATTCCATTGTCAAACAATAG
Organism: Lathyrus tuberosus; assembly: GCA_022829125.1. Lineage (NCBI taxonomy): Eukaryota > Viridiplantae > Streptophyta > Magnoliopsida > Fabales > Fabaceae > Lathyrus > Lathyrus tuberosus. The sequence goes on from JALAZF010000048.1 coordinate 14,320,252, forward strand.
TAACATGCTCTTGTCGTAACCCGAAATTTGACTGCCCTTTTTGTTTTTTGCATAAGCATGTGCACTCACATCGATAGCATACACATTTGCATTTTTCCTTGGTGTTTTGATTACAGGAATGTTCAGGTTTTCAAGCTCGATTAATCGCATCATCATAAGGTCATCACATTATCAAAACAAGCACAAAACAAGGGTTTCTATGCCTATTTATCAAAGCAAGAGGTTGAAAATCGGAACCGTGGCCACAACACCATTTTCAAGCAAAATTGGGCATTTTTGGCCTGGTTAATAGATTAACCATTTTGCAGTGCAATTATGTTAATAGATTAACCAGTGTAAATTTGCTGTTTTTTATGTGTTAATCGATTAACACTTTGCAGTGCAATTATGTTAATCGATTAACACGTGCAAATTTTGCATAATTTGCTGTTTTTTCAAGACAACAACTTTCCCTCCACATTTTGAGATTCTACATTGGTCTAGTAACATGTGGAACATTCTGGAACCTTCAAGAATTCACCTACATTTGTTCCAATGCATTATTTCCAAATAAGTGCACCATATTCCTTGTTTTCCAAGCATCTCCACCTTTGAATGTTGAAGTTCACATGGGGATTGTTACTGAGTTGATCCTAACTAATCGAGTTAACTACCTTGACTCGGTGAGTCAAGTGTAACTAACTCCAACCCTAACTCCAAACCTCCCAAAGCTAAATCCAAAGCTAGCTCCAAACCTCTCACACTCCATACTGATGCGTATTTTTTTCGCAAGTGTACGAACGCGTCAGAGTAATATAAAAGATTATCGTATCCACAGAGACCAAGTGTCAATCTATCGCTATCTATTGTTAAGGTGTGTATCTAAGGTGATTGAAAATAGTAGTTTTGAAGAGTGCACGGTAGTAAATAAAGTAATTGAAATTAATTGATAAAGACAGGTTCGAATGCAATTCACACAACCAATTGATAATCCAAGTACTTGCTAATAGAACTACTTACGGGCAATGTTTTCTACTTTGAAAAGAACTAATTTGACAGGAACTGTCGCTTTCGCGTATTCAGAACTGAGTTGTACCCCCTAATCAAACCCTCTTATTGTCACGGATAAAAAGGCGCGCATTGCGTTAGAGTAGTAAACCTATTTTTAAGAAATATAGTATCTTGACTAAGTTGAAAAGTATTTTAACCTGGATTTTCTAAAAAAAAGAGGTTCTTACGAACCAGACTTTAAACTTCTTAACGCGTCCGAAAATGGTTTTAAAATCTCTTTTCCTTTTAAATTAAAAACTCCTAATAAACTAAACAAAGCGCTTTCACTATTTTTGAAATAGTTTAAAAACAATTAAGTTTAGATAGGCGTTGGACGGCTTTCGATCTTACCCAACGGAATTTAAGAACAGGAAAACTTATATTGAAAGTTAAAATAGCCCTTAAGTGTTTCCACTAACAATTGTACAGATTATCGGTTCAGTTATGATCTTCACATTCTAACCCTTATAAAATTAGCCAGACATGGTAAAGTAAAAGTTCATTTTTAGATTTTTCATAAAAAAGGGTATTTAAGTGCGAGTGCGGAAAGTAAATGAAAGTAGTGCGAGTGTGGAAAGTAAATGAAAGTAAAGCAGTGCGGAAAATAAATGAAATTAAAAGACAGTGCAAGAAATAAAGTTGACAAAAGGTAAAGTAATAAAAACCTGCTCCAATCGGAGTGGTTGAATAAAATGCGAACTGAAAGTAAAATGGCGGCAGGATTAACTTCCTTCCAGAGTGCTCCAAGACTCAATCTCACAGGCTCTTACAGACTCGATCTCTCGAATGTAGTAACACCTCGATGTGAAGTGATTACCACTATTACACTGATATATGCCTATGAACAACTAAACTTGGATGAAGAAAAACGAAAATCTAAAGTCCTATTTATAGGCAAGGAAACAAGTGGAAAAGACAAGGATCCCCCTAGCATTTGAATTTGGGCGGGAACTTGTTTTGCTCTTGTGGCGCCCGCCACAACACCATGGCGCCCGCCATGAGTGTAAAATTGCTTGGGCAGTTGGAGATCGTGGGGAAAAACAGTTGGGAGGAGTTTGAGACATGGCCACGTCATGGAAGACCCTGTGGCGGCCGCCAGAGTGGATGCCATAAGTGCAAAATGTTGATTTTCTCTATTTTAGCTCATTTCGGCTCCTTTTTCGCTCCTTTTCTCGCTCGGGGCTCCGATTAGACTAAAAACCTGAAAACAAAGAAAAACATAATAATAACATAATAAAATGACATTAAAAGACTAAGAATGCATGCGAAATCAGAGTCAAAAATACGGTGAAATTCAGTGTCATCAAATTCTCCCACACTTAGACCTTTGCTTGTCCTCAAGCAAAACATTTAAAGCTCAAAGTAAGAAAACTAGTGCTGACACGTGATTCGGGCAAAAAGGGCTTCTAAGTTCAAGTCAGGATGCAGTGACAGGTACTAAGTGAACCAAGGGTATCGTAATGACACTTATCCGCAGAGGCGGACATAAACTTCATTCTTATATTAATCAACCGTATCATCCCACAATAACTAGGCCTACCTCTTCATCTCTTTTTGGGTCCTTTTCATTCAGGCGCAATCACATTAAGCCCGTTATCCGTACATGTTTCATAGTAGAGTGACCTGTTAGTGATTCTGATCCAAAACATAGGGTTTCTGGCACATAAGACTGTGTAAACCCTTTTATTTAACCCAAATGCAGTTGTGGGGGATCGGATCGTAATCCGCCCTACCGAGTTCAGCGCCAGATACCTCTGAACCAACTAACAATGGGTGAGCTAAAATTATATATATATATATATATTTTTTTTTTTTTTTGTGGCAACAATTCAACTTTTTGGTTTAAACGACCTTGTGAGGGTCATCTATCCGGAGTTTGCCTTTTTCTTTATTTAATTTACTGGATCATTCACTTGTGTTCATCGGTCCCCTACGTAGAACATGCTTAGGCCGGAGCTGACTGCTGAAATAAACTACTTAGGAAATATTTGGAAATGATAATTAAGGCCATGGTACATGGGGTTTTGGAATGATTCCTATATTCGTGAAGTCTATGGTGCTAAAACGATACTAATGTTTCAAAAAGTTCACCTAAGTCACCACATCCTAATCCAAACCTGTCTTAAAGCCCAAAAAACGTGTAGAACAACAATGTTTTCTTTTTGCAAAAAATTTTTTTGTAGGGCTAAAGAAATGGGGAAAAATGAGGGTGCACTAGGGATACACTGTATTGGTGACTCGTCAGACTCATGCATTTTCTAGAAAAAAGACATAGACAAAAACAAGAAATAAACAACTAACTAAAAATGGAAATAGAAAGCAATAAAATCCCCTCCCACACTTAAATCGAACATTGTCCCCAATGTTTCGAAATAAGATAAGGAGAGTAACCTGTAAAACTACTGATGTGGACCACTGGTGCCCTCATCGTCCTGCTGGGAATGCCTGGGACGACGGGATCTGCTACAATGCTGGTCTCTCCAGTCCAATCGGGCTGATAAGGCCGCCTGGGCATCTCTGACCTATTGAAGGTTACGTAGAACGGAACCTTGAGTAGCCTCCATAAGCTGGTAATGCCGGCGGTTGAAGTCTTGCTGACGGGATTGCTCGTCTGTGATCGCAAGCAAGGTGCGAGAAATGGACTCGAAGGATCGATCTGTCCTCCGTCGTGATTCTTCCATGAAGCTCATATTATCCGTCAGTTGTTGCTGAATGGTAGAGAGAAGGTCATCTCGCCTTTCTTCTCTAGCCATGTGGTCACGCCACATCTCCTCAGTGACATAGGATCCAGGGACTGAACCTGCAAAAGGGTTAGAGGAAGAGGGTGCTGTGTGTGGTGGTGAAGGATGATGGGGGGACACATGAGGTATGGGAGACTGATCTCTCCGCTCAAATTCTTCGTCAGTGTCGTGTCCCTCCGTATCAGGAATATTAGGAGGAAGTGGACCTAGAACAGGTGGAGCATTTAAATCATAGGTCCAGTTCCTTTCATTACGTACATCGGTACGTCTACTGCAGGGCAAGGCAACAGATGGGATAGCTACACCATGGATCATCAATACAAAACCACCCTCTCTTCTCGCTCGGCACAATTTCATATCTTTTAGAAATTTTAGGTTGATTGTGCGAGGAGTTAAGGGCTCTAGTGTGGCTATCTCATTGTTCAGGTTAAGGGCCCGAGCAATAGACGTAATCAGTCCTCCAAAAACAATCGGTCCTGCTTTATTAATAGTAACAGACATGTGAGAAAGCATAAACGGGACTGGATTGATTCTTCTATTTGTAAGACTTCCTTGTAAAAACAGAAGCTCTTTAGCATTAACCTTATTTGGATTATCCCGGCCAAAAATAGTACATGCCAACAGGTATCTAAAAACTCTGATGGTCGGGTTATGGATGGTCGATGCGAGAATTCCTTCAAAAGAAGTTATTAAATTATTTGACAATCTCTGCCAAAAAGGAAATGCATCGACCGACCATCCGTCATCCAAAGGGGTCTCACAAATAGCACCTTCCCAAAGAGGAAACCCTAACAGACTTGTTAGTTCGTCGGTACTGTACTTATATTCTATTCCAAACATTCTAAATTGGACAGTACCGATTGTGCTAGCAGTGTTAGGGTGGACAGTGTAGATCAAAGAACTTAAAAACTCAACTGTCAGTTTCTCAAAGGTTGGTTCTCGGTTTTCAAAAATAGAGTGCAGTCCCAAAAAATCAAGTAAATGATAAACACTATGATAAATACCCAAAGTATAGAGACAGTTTTCGTCCACGTACCTTGTTGAGAGAATTTCTCAACCTTGAAGCCTTTGAATATTCCTCCTCTGCCTATCCCCGGATTTTCCTTCTCGCAAAATATATCCTTCGAACACCATAGCTTGCTCCTTGAATTGATTTGAAGATAGTGAAGATGGGTTTAAATATAAGTTGGTAAAGGTGAGATTTTTATGGAATTTAATTGGTGGAATTTCAAATGGAAGTTTGAAAGGGTTAATGGATAGTGGGTATTAAATAAAGGTGGGGGCTTTTATGGGTTTTAATGGAGTTTTGGAAGAGGAGAAAAATGGGTTTTGGGAGTTTAGAGGTTCAAAAATGGTGGAAGATGAAGTTTTCCCCCGTATTTACCAGGACGACGTGGCGGGCGCCATAAGGCTATGGCGGGCGCCATAAGGTCATTTTCGGACCTGGGCCAAAATTTTGAATTTTGGAATGGGCCTCTCTAACCTTTTGCGTCTTGGGGGTCCCGATAGCGTTCTCATTTGTTTTCCTCTTCAACACGGGACTTGCACAATTTTTGTGGAAATAAAAATCAAATATTAAGAAAAATAACATTATTATTGGATATATATATATATAAAAGGAAAAATAAAAACACACATAATATATATATATATATATATATATATATATATATATATATATATATATATATAATCAAAGTACATAGGAAATATAGGAAATGCGAAAATACGAAATGTGTCCAGATATGCTAAAAAGTAAAGAAAATGCAGAAATATTGAATACTAAATAATAGAGTAGTAAGTCAGGGCAATATGATCAATCAGCTGGTTCCTCTGCCTGGCTGGATCCACGAAGCTCAGCGATCTCGCGACGAAGCTCTCCGATCTCCTGGTATAAACAGTCTGCCTCAGTAGCATGAGTGAGATCAGATACCTCAATCTGCAAAGCAAGATCAGCTACCTCCTGTTTGAGCTTGGCAGTCTCTCTGCGGAGCTCAACAACCTGGGTGTATAAATCGGGTGGCTGCAAAGACAAATTATTAGATAATACAGTGATTTTGGGAGACGGAGGTGTAGGGGTGTACTCAGCAATAGGAGGCGATCTAGGCTCCTCAATAGTCTCTCCATAACCCTCCAAAGCATATCTCCAATTAGTTGGGTCATGAACACTGGTCATCATCGGATCAGGCAGCAAAAAGTAATGAACAACCTCGTTGTCGATCAACAATCTGAACTGGTTGGGGTTTGCAGAGGCTCTCCTCATCAACCCTCTGTCTAGGCAGAAATCAACGTCCATGGTGGTGTATTCACTGATAACCCTGAGATGTAACAACTTACGCGATAGGCCTAAAGCAGCAGCAATCTGGGTAACAATACCTCCCACATGAATAATACCTACTGATGACCTGGCAATACTGCTAAGACCTTTCAGCAGAAAGTTCCCTCATGCCACAGGACGTGACTGGGTCGCACAAAACAGTAGAAAGATCTCCTCCTCACTAAGCAAGGTCTCAGCATCTGGCAACCCAAAGAAAGAGTGTGCTATGATCATCTGAAAATACCTCAATGCAGGGTTGTGGATAACATGTGAGAACTGGGTGGAAGGATCCTGACTCCCTCCACCAGAGATATCACTCCAAAACTTCTCCACTTCCCTAATCAGAAAGTATCCCATAGGTGTCTCAGGAATAGCATCAGGGGTCGTCTAAAAACCTAATAAATCACCAAACTCCTTATGAGTGAAGGAGTACTCAGTCCCAAATAACCGGAAAATAGCACATCCATCTGGTCCGGCCCAGGGGTCATAAGAAAACGAGCTGAGGAACTCCAAAGTGAGGTTCCTATAGGTGTTGTTCATGTCGTCGAACTGGTCCCATTGAAGCTGGTGGCATAAGAATCTGACACTAGGCTCAAAGCCTAAAGCCTCCATGCAAGCCTGATCTGGGTACCTCGTAGGTGCCATAGGACGCCTGAAGTGGACAAAGTAACGCTCTCTCTGGGCGTCATTCCTGAAAGTCACATGCATGTCGTCAAAATTCTGCATTCTGCACAGAGTTAGGAAGAAGGTCCTGTAAAACACAAACATTTCAAACATTAGTCCTAACAAAATATAACAAGAAATAAAATAAAACAAAGTGTAGAAAAAGTAAATAAGGTAAGAAAATCATGGGTTGCCTCCCATGCAGCGCTTGTTTAACGTCGTTAGCTTGACGACTGGAACTTATACATCTCTTGTCGGGATTGGTGGATCACTTAGAGTGTGGCTGGAGTAGGTTATTGGAATGTCTCCTCCTTCGTAGAGCTTCAGTCTTTGTCCATTGACGATGAATGGTTTACATGTCTCGTTTTTTATTTCAACAGCTCCAGACCTCAGAATTTTTGATACTTTGGAGGGGCCAGTCCATCTTGAACGGAGCTTTCCTGGGAAGAGCCGTAGCCTAGAATTGAACAGGAGAACAGGGTCGCCTAAGTTGAAGTCTTTTCTTACGATTCTTTTGTCGTGCCAAGCTTTTGTTCTTTCTTTGTATATTATGGCATTCTCGTAGGCTTGCTGTCTGAGTTCTTCCAATTTGTGGATGTCAAGGATACGTTTCTCACCAGCAGTCAGGTAATCCAAATTCAAAGTTTTAATGGCCCAATAGGCCTTATGCTCTAACTCAAAAGGTAAATGACAAGATTTTCCATAGACTAGTTGGTAGGGGGTTGTTCCTATAGGGGTTTTGAAAGCGGTTCTGTAGGCCCATAAAGCCTCTTGAAGCTTTTGCGACCAATCTTTTCTGGATACAGAGACAGTTTTTTCTAAAATTTGTTTAATCTCCCTATTAGATACTTCCACTTGGCCACTAGTCTGTGGGTGATATGGTGTTGCTACTCTATGCTTAACTCCATACTTGGTTAAAAGCTTATCAAATATTCTTGATATGAAGTGAGATCCTCCATCACTTATAACTAAACTGGGTGTTCAAAATCTGGGGAATATATAATTTTTAAATAATTTAATCACTACTCTAGTGTCGTTTGTGGGTGCAGCTATCGCTTCAATCCATTTAGACATGTAGTCTACTGCAACTAAGATATACTTATTTCCTAAAGATGGTGGGAATGGTCCCATGAAATCTATACCCCATACGTCGAAGAGTTCTACTTCTTGGATGTTTCTTAAAGGCATTTCGTCGCGTCTTGAAATATTTCCTGTGCGTTGGCATCTATCACATTTGACAATGTAAGCATGGACATCACGCCACATGGTAGGCCAGAATAGGCCAGCTTGAAGAATCTTGGCGTAGGTCTTAGAGGTGCTTGCATGTCCACCATAAGGCGCAGAGTGACAATGCTGAATTATACTTTCTACCTCGTCTTCTGGAACACAACGGCGGAAAATGCCATCTTTACCTCTCTTGAAAAGAAGTGGCTCGTCCCAATAGAAGTTTCTAACATCACTTAAGAACTTCTTCTTCTTGTGGTAATCGAGATCAGGGGGTATGATATCAGCAGCTAGGTAATTAACAAAATCAGCGTACCAGGGCACGTTACTTACAGCTAAGGATTTTTGAAAGTGCTCATGAGGGTCTGGTTTTTTATCTTCAATGGTTTCCAACTGGGCTATCAGTCTATCATAGGCAAAATCATCATTTATGGGTACTAATTCAGGATTCAGGTATTCTAGCCTAGATAGGTGATCGGCTACTACATTTTCTGTGCCTTTTTTATCACGGATATCTAAGTCGAACTCTTGTAGCAACAAAATCCATCGAAGTAACCTGGGTTTGGCATCTTTTTTACTTAGTAGGTAACGGATGGCAGCATGATCGGTGTAAACTATAATTTTGGCTCCTACTAGATATGATCTAAATTTGTCTATAGCAAAAACTACCGCTGGGAGTTCTTTCTCGGTTGTTGCGTAATTGAGCTGGGCGGCGTCTAGGGTTCTACTGGCATAATATATTACATGTAATCTTTTATCTTTTCTCTGACCTAGAACGGCTCCTACAGCATAATCACTGGCGTCACACATTATCTCAAATGGTTCAGACCAATCAGGGGGTTTCATAATGGGTGCTGAAATCAATGCTTGCTTCAAAAGGTTGAATGCTTCATTGCATTTTTCATCAAAGACGAATTCAGCATCTTTCATTAACAGGCCAGTTAAAGGTTTTGTTATTTTGGAGAAGTCCTTGATGAAACGGCGGTAGAATCCAGCGTGTCCAAGGAAACTTCTAACTTCCCTGATAGTCTTGGGTGGTTTTAGGTTCTCTATAACTTCTATTTTTGCTTTATCTACCTCTATACCTCTTTCGGAGATTATATGTCCTAAAACAATTCCTTCAGTCACCATGAAATGGCATTTTTCCCAATTCAGCACAAGGTTAACCTCCACACATCTTTCCAGAATTTTCTCAAGGTTGATAAGACAATTTTGGAAATCAAAACCGCAAACCGAGAAATCATCCATAAATACTTCCATGATTCCATCTAGATAATCTGCAAAGATTGACATCATGCAACGTTGGAAAGTAGCAGGGGCATTACAGAGTCCAAAAGGCATTCGTCTGTAGGCAAAAGTTCCAAAAGGGCATGTAAAGGTAGTTTTTTCTTGATCTTCTGGATGTATAGGTATTTGGAAGAATCCCAAATACCCGTCTAGATAGCAGAAGTAAGAATGTCTGGCAAGACGTTCTAACATCTGGTCTATGAACGGTAAAGGGAAATGATCCTTCCTAGTTGCTTTATTTAACTTTCTATAGTCTATGCACATACGCCAACCTCCTTCTATCCGCTTTGCTATTTGTTCACCTTTCTCATTTTGCACAACTGTGATGCCTCCCTTCTTGGGTACCACATGCACAGGGCTCACCCACTTACTGTCTGAGATCTGATATATTATACCTGCTTCTAGCAACTTCAGAACTTCCTTCTTGACAACATCACTCAGTATAGGGTTTATCCTTCTCTGGTGTTCTCTGGAAGGTTTTGAATCTACTTCGAGCGAAATCCGATGCATGCATACGGATGGACTTATACCTTTCAGATCAGAGATATTATATCCTAAGGCTGAGGGATATCTTCGTAAAACGTCCAAGAGTTGATCTGTTTCTTTTTGTCTCAAGGCAGCACTAACTATAACCGGACGATTCATTTCTTCATCAAGAAACTCATATCTCAGGTTCTTAGGCAGTTCCTTAAGTTCCAAGGCTGGTTTAATAGGGCAAGGCATAGGATCTGGGGTAAGGGATAAACATTCGTAAAGGTTATCATCGATGTAGGGTTTCTTATAATTGTCATCTTCCAAAATAAGAGTTGATGGCAGCTTAATTGTTTCAATGACTTCTTCTTGCTCTAACTCCCTAACACATTCATCAATGATATCTATCGCATAACACGCGTCTCCTATCACAGGTGCCATAAGAAATTTTGAAAGTATAAATTCTATCTTCTCGTTCCCTACCTCAAAGGTTAGCTTCCCTTTTTTGACATCTATTATGGCTCCAGCAGTCGATAAGAATGGTCTACCTAGAAGAATTGGTATGTCATCATCTTCTTTAATGTCCATGACAACAAAATCAGTAGGGATAAACAGCTGACCTATCCTAACAGGGACGTCTTCAAGTATGCCTATCGGATATTTAACAGATCTATCGGCTAATTGAAGTGACATCTTGGTAGGTTGCAACTCTCCTAAGTTTAACCTTTCACAAACCGCTAAGGGCATTAAGCTCACACTAGCTCCTAAGTCTAGAAAAGCTTTTTCGATGACATGACTCCCCAAAATACAAGGTATGGAAAAGTTTCCAGGATCTTTATCCTTTTTTGCTAATTTATTTTCGGCAATAGAATTACATTCCAAGGGTTTCGGATCATCAAGTCTACGTTTATTGGTAAGGATGTCTTTGAGAAACTTTGCGTAGGATGGTATTTGGGTAATGGCTTCTGTGAACGGGATTTCTACGTGAAGTTTTTCTATAACTTTAATGAATTTCTGATACTGATTATTGATCTGGGTTTGTTTAAGTCTTTGCGGATATGGTATTGGTGGTTTGTATGGCGGGGGTGGTATATAGGTTTTGTCTTTAGGTTCTTCTCCTTTTTCTTGACTTTCCTGGTTTACAGATTCCTCTGGTTTCTTCTTTTTATCTGGGATGTTGTCATCTTCCTTAGAAGTTTTGGGATCACTCAACCTTGGGTTAGAAGGTTCATCATAAGCGGTCCCACTTTGTAGGGTAATGGCATTTGCTTGTCCTTTCGGGTTTTGTTGAGGTTGTCCAGGGAATTGTCCTCCAGGTGTGGTCTGAGGGGCTTGGTTTAAAGCTACCTGCGAGATTTGGGTTTCAAGCATCTTATTGTGAGTGATTATTTGGTCAACCTTGGTTCCTAACTGGGTAATTAGTTCGTTAACATGAACGTTTTGGTTCATGAACTCCTTGTTTTGTTGGATTTGAGCAGCGACAAAATTATCCACGATTTTCTCAAGGCTCTGTTTTGGTGGTACAGGTTGCATAGGTTGATTTGATCTTGGGGCTTGATAACTTGATTGTCTCGGAGGGGCAGTATTTTGGATAGGGTTATTATTCTTATAGGAAAAGTTTGGGTGATTCCTCCATCCAGGGTTATAGGTATTTGAAAATGGGTTCCCTTGGGTGTAGTTCACTTGTTCAGAGCTGGTCTCGTTTAACAGACTGCATTCTGCGGATTGGTGTCCTTTCGTCCCACAAATCTCACAATCTGACGAAATTGCGGCTGCAGTATTCGGGGTTGTACACATATGCTCAACTCTTAGGGATAATGCGTCCATTTTAGCTTGCATCATGTCTATAGAGCTTAACTTATGTATTCCTCCTTGGGCTTCCTTCTTTTCCACTGTCGCTCGTTCTACTCCCCATGATTGATGGTTTTGGGCCATATCTTCGATAAGGGCACTAGCTTCAGGGTAAGGTTTGTTCATCAGTGCGCCACCTGCGGCGGCGTCGATGGTCATCTTAGTGTTATAATGAAGTCCATTATAGAAGGTTTGAATGATTAACCAATTTTCTAAACCATGATGTGGGCATGCTCTTAACAGCTCTTTATATCTCTCCCAGGCTTCGAACAACGATTCTCCTTGGTTTTGGGTAAATCTAGTTATTTGGTTTCGAAGAACAGCGGTCTTACTCGGGGGAAAATATCTGGCAAGGAATACTTTTCTAAGGTCTTCCCAACTTGTTATGGAATTTGGTGGAAGGGAATCTAACCAAGATAGGGCCTTATCTCTGAGGGAAAAAGGAAATAATCTTAAGCGAATCGCCTCAGGAGGGGCTCCATTGGTTTTAAAGGTGTCTGCTAGTTGGAGAAAGTTTTTCAAATGTTGGTTTGGGTTCTCTGTAGCAAGACATGCGAATTGTCTCTGCTGTACTAACTGCAGCAGGGATGGTTTAAGTTCAAAATTGTTAGCTGGTATGGCTGGATTTACTATACTAGAACTAGGTTCCTCGTTGGATGGTAGGGCGAAATCCTTAAGAGGTCTTTGATTTTGATCTTCGGCCATAGCTTTCCTAAGTTTACAGAAATATAAACGTGCGTGAGCGTAACGTTCTGGTTCAGCTAGAGGGTCTACTAAACTTCCGGTACTACGAGTTTTTCGCATTGACCGGCGGGTAACTTCCTTAGTCTAAACGGTATAACAACAGGGTACGAAATTTGACGAAATTGGTCCCCGGCAACGGCGCCAAAAACTTGATGCGTATTTTTTTCGTAAGTGTACGAACGCGTCAGAGTAATATAAAAGATTATCGTATCCACAGAGACCAAGTGTCAATCTATCGCTATCTATTGTTAAGGTGTGTATCTAAGGTGATTGAAAATAGTAGTTTTGAAGAGTGCACGGTAGTAAATAAAGTAATTGAAATTAATTGATAAAGACAGGTTCGAATGCAATTCACACAACCAATTGATAATCCAAGTACTTGCTAATAGAACTACTTACGGGCAATGTTTTCTACTTTGAAAAGAACTAATTTGACAGGAACTGTCGCTTTCGCGTATTCAGAACCGAGTTGTACCCCCTAATCAAACCCTCTTATTGTCACGGATAAAAAGGCGCGCATTGCGTTAGAGTAGTAAACCTATTTTTAAGAAATATAGTATCTTGACCAAGTTGAAAAGTATTTTAACCTGGATTTTCTAAAAAAAAGAGGTTCTTACGAACCAGACTTTAAACTTCTTAACGCGTCCGAAAATGGTTTTAAAATCTCTTTTCCTTTTAAATTAAAAACTCCTAATAAACTAAACAAAGCGCTTTCGCTGTTTTTGAAATAGTTTAAAAACAATTAAGTTTAGATAGGCGTTGGACGGCTTTCGATCTTACCCAACGGAATTTAAGAACAGGAAAACTTATATTGAAAGTTAAAATAGCCCTTAAGTGTTTCCACTAACAATTGTGCAGATTATCGGTTCAGTTATGATCTTCACATTCTAACCCTTATAAAATTAGCCAGACATGGTAAAGTAAAAGTTCATTTTTAGATTTTTCATAAAAAAGGGTATTTAAGTGCGAGTGCGGAAAGTAAATGAAAGTAGTGCGAGTGTGGAAAGTAAATGAAAGTAAAGCAGTGCAGAAAATAAATGAAATCAAAAGACAGTGCAAGAAATAAAGTTGACAAAAGGTAAAGTAATAAAAACCTGCTCCAATCGGAGTGGTTGAATAAAATGCGAACTGAAAGTAAAATGGCGGCAGGATTAACTTCCTTCCAGAGTGCTCCAAGACTCAATCTCACAGGCTCTTACAGACTCGATCTCTCGAATGTAGTAACACCTCGATGTGAAGTGATTACCACTATTACACTGATATATGCCTATGAACAAATAAACTTGGATGAAGAAAAACAAAAATCTAAAGTCCTATTTATAGGCAAGGAAACAAGTGGAAAAGACAAGGATGCCCCTAGCATTTGAATTTGGGCGGGAACTTGTTTTGCTCTTGTGGCGCCCGCCACAACACCATGGCGCCCGCCATGAGTGTAAAATTGCTTGGGCAGTTGGAGATCATGGGAAAAAATAGTTGGGAGGAGTTTGAGACATGGTCACGTCATGGAAGACCCTGTGGCGGCCGCCAGAGTGGATGCCATAAGTGCAAAATGCTGATTTTCTCTATTTTAGCTCATTTCGGCTCCTTTTTCGCTCCTTTTCTCGCTCGGGACTAAAAACCTGAAAACAAAGAAAAACATAATAATAACATAATAAAATGACATTAAAAGACTAAGAATGCATGCGAAATCGGAGTCAAAAATACGGTGAAATTCAGTGTCATCACATACCTAAACTCTATATAAGCCAAGCTTCACCATTTTGCAATTCCTCCACAATCATTCACACAAATTCACCCTTTCTTCACTCTCAATTCTCTCATTCCCCTCTGCATTTTTCTGCAATTTCTACACATTCCTCTTCATCTTCTTCACCAAACCTCACTAAAGCTCTTAATTCACCATTGAAGAAAAGCTACTTTCACCATGAAATTGCTTTTTCTTGAGCTTAACCTTCATCATCATTCCATTCTACTGGATTTTGTGGAGCTTCAGTAGCTTTTAGATTCATCTCAAGTAATCACTTCAAGCTTCTTCGGTGATAATTCTTATTTCGGAGTTTTCGTCGCAATTTGTACGGTTTCGATACGATTCGGCCATGCTTGAAGATTCTTCTAGTTTTCTTCGATTATCTTCATCATCTTGCTATTATACTTGAGTTTCTGGAACTATATTAACTTTTGGATTCATCTCAAGTGGTTGTTTCAAGATTCTACGGTTCGAATCCGCATTTCGGAGCTTCGTCGCAATTTGCTCGGTTTCGATACGATTCGGCTACGATTGAAGATTCCTCTGGTTTTCTTTGATTATCTTCATCAAGAATCCTTTGCAACAATTACCAAGCCAAACCTCCGGCTTGTAGGTTGGTCGATTCACATTTAATTTATCGTTTCGTTCATTTTTTGCACGTTTACGATGTAGTTTTGATAGTTTTTCATTTTGATTAATCATGCGATTGTTTGATCTTTGATCTATATATTCATGCTTTTAATTGATGATTGATTGATCCTAATACCTATGATTTTCGTGCACAAGTTCATACCATAGCATGTGGTAGTTCAAATAAGTGATTAACTGTTGGAAGCACTTTTGGAAAACTGTTTTTTTGCCTCTGCTGCAGTGTTAATCGATTAACACTTTTGCATTGTAATTATGTTAATAGATTAACCAGTGTAAAATTTTTTGTTTTTCATGTGTTAATTAATTAACACTTTACAGTTCAATTATGTTAATCGATTAACACTGAGTTGGAATGCCATTGTCATGCATTTTCAAGTGTGTTTGCCATGCTTTTTCATTCTAACTTCCATGGATTGATATGCTTCATATTTATGGATGTTTTTAATGCTGTTAACCTCTGTTTAAAGCATATTTACATTGATTCAATGTTTGATTTATCAATTCTTGCAATTAGGTGTGTTCTTGATATTTGTTTGTACATGCTAGTTTTTGCACAATTCTTGATCACTTGATACATGATTTGTGATACATGCTAATATTGGTTTGGCACTGTTTTGCACTTTCAGTCCTTGATCATATTAAGTTTGTTTTTTATTAAGCAAAATTAATCATGTATAATCAATAGTTCATCCCTTGTGCTTTAATGATCTTCCATTCTCTTTGGAAAGTTGTTAGCATAGTTTTCCCTTGATTAATTGATCGAAACACGTTTCGATTAGTTGATCTTCCCCTTTCCTCTCTTTAGGCTTCCTTTAGAGCTTCCTCTCTCGTTCCCCCCATGGAGTTGGAGTTTCGCGCTACGCCTCGCATCGTAGCACTGTACAAATTAACGTCGTTACGCTGTCCGTTTCTCTCCGCAGGAGCACTATACAACATCAGAGCGGTTGCGATGTCCGTTTCACTTTCCACACTATATTTTGGGTGCTAGAGAAAGAATGAGGATGGAGTTTTTATACCGTCATTCTGGCTATTTCTTTGGTAAAGGTGTCTTGTCCTCTCCTCGAGAATAGTCACCTCTATCCTCCAGATATAGTGTTTCTCCTTCCCCTGTCGAGTCGATCCTTGATCACTTTTCTCTCTTTGCAATCTCTTTTATCCTTGATCACTTGTGATCTTCTCAATCTCCCCTTTTGATCAACCATCATCCCTTCTTGGTTTAGATCGTTATTCTTGCGCTAGCAATCTCTCTTTGTTTCATTACTTCTTTCTTCTTGTAATCAATCATTGCTTTTTGATTCCCCTGAAGAGTCTCAATTCTCTTTCTTTGGTCTAACACAGTTTTCCTGTCACAACCATTCTTCCCCAGGAGTTCGCAATCTCCTCTTGGTTCTTCTCCCGTTGTTGGTTTAACCACTGCTTGTCAGTTAAAACACCAATTTTGCTCTCTTACTCAGTTAATCACAGTCCACCTGTTAATACTGAGCACCTTTTAGGTTAATCACCTTTTCCTGGTTAATCACCCGTCTCTTCAGTTAAACACAGTCCGTCTGTTAAAACACTGAATTCCTCTTGGGTTAATCACCTCCTCTTGGTTAATCACCCGTCTCTTCAGTTAAACACAATCCGTCTAATAAGACACTGAACCTCTTGGGTTAATCACCTTCTTTTGGTTAATCACCCGTCTCTTCTGTTAATCACATTCCGTCTGTTAATACTGAGTTCTTCTCGAGTTAATCACCTTCTCTTGGTTAATCACTCGCTTTTCTCTTCAGTTAACCACAGTCCGTCTGTTAAAATACTGAACCCTTTCGAGTTAATCACCTTCTCTTGGTTAATCACTCGCTGTTCTCTTTGGTTAATTACAGTCCGTCTGTAAACACTGAATCCCCCGCAGTTGGCAACCTCCTCTTGGTTCGAATACTTGCACCCTTGGGTTAGTAACCTTTATTTGGTTCAAATACCCTTTCTTCGGTTGAGTACTGTTTGTTCAGTCAGTTTGCCGAACCCCTTTGGGACACGACCTTTGCTCGGTCCTACACCCGTTCTTTGGGTCACGACCTTTGATCGGTCCTACACCCGTGCTTCTGGTTAATCACAGTTTCCTCTGTTAAAACCAATGCTTCTCTATTCCCACAGAGTTGCAGTCCTTTCTTTCCTCGGTTAACCACTATTTACCGGTTAATATACAGAGGCCCCTTCAGAGTCAAACACCTTCTCTCGGTTCAGCACTCTCTCTCTTGGTTTATCACAGTCCGTCTGTTGACACCGCATTCTTTTCCCCGCCAGGGTCCTACTCTCTTTCTTCGGTTAACCACTTCTAGCCAGTTAATATACCGAGTCTCCTTTTTCTCTTGGTTATGACACCATCCCTTTATTTGGATCCCCAGAGGAGTCCTTCCTATTCCCCTTACTCTTACTTTCTTGGTTTCGACACCAATTCCCTTTGTTATCCCCAGCGGAGTTTCTTTCATTCTCAGCTTTGACACCATTCTTTTCCTATTCTTTTGTGCAAACGCTCTTACTGCTGGGTCTTTCCCAGTAGAGTTTTTATTTCACTCTTGCTCTTGGTTTTGACACCACTTCTTTCGTCTCCTTGTTTCTTTCTTTTTTTCCTTTTCCGTTCAGTTGCCCGAACTACGGAAGCTCTGATTCTGCATTCTTTTGAATGTATGATACGTAGGCACGAGATGCAATATCTTGGCGAGCACACTTCCACCCTTCTTTCCTTCTCCCTTTCTTCTTTTTTCTTCGTCCCCTGGTTCCATGAACTACGACGCTCTGATTTCCTCATTGCACTATGAGGGTACGTTGGCACGAGGACCTTGTTCCTCCGCGAGCACTTTCCTTCTTTTCTTTCTTTTCCCCCTTTCCTTTCTCTCTCTCCTTCTTTTAGCTAGAAGCCTTTAGATAGATAACCCATCCAAGCCTAGAAGCAAGCAAAATGGTTCCCGTTGAGTACGACGGATGCGTTGGGTGCTAATACCTTCCTTTCGCATAACCGACCCCCCGTTCCTGTTTCTCTTCCCCTTGGGTTTTATCGATATTTTCCTTGTCCTTTGGGACTAAATAAAGTTCGGTGGCGATCTTTGAGTGTGCGATTCACTCAGGTAGAAACCAGCCATCTTCAGCTGGCGACTCTGTTGGGGACAGATTGACCTCTTGCTGGTCCATCCCTTGAGGGGTCTTGCCTAGTTTTGGTTGCCTTTGTTGCTTGCTTGGGTGTTTATCTTCTGCGCTTTACTCGCTTTATCTTTACGCTTTATTTGCTTTATGTTTATTTATTGCATTTCTTTACTGCTTTAAATATTCATATGTTGTATATTCTGGACATCTGCTATTTTCTTTGTTGTTGTCGGTTGGGTTGCTACTTGAGAGGTAAGCCCAATACACAGGCTTGAGTATACACCTAGGATTAGAGTGGAAAGTAGTGGGACCTACGTGCCATCTTGGTGCGTTTGGTGTTCACGAAATTCACATCCAGACGAGGTTTTCTTGGGAGATGCTCTGACGTGCGTGTCTTGCGCATTTCAGGGTGTTGATCTAGAGAGATGTCGACTCTGGCGACCAGTCCCGAGGACTCAGTTGAGGCATTCCTCCCAAGGAGCGATAATGGTAGACCAAAAATGGCAAACTCATTACTCTTCCTTGATCCGAGGACCCAAAGCTAGGAACGTGCCATAGGATGACCTTTTTGGGGGAATCAGTGGACGACCTCTTTGTTTGGCGATATTATTGTACCCCGAGGGATGAATGTACTATTGCTTCTCAAATCGAGAATCCGAAACTGAGAATCCCGCTTTCTATATCATACCTGTGAGGGGGATGGGTTTTTGCAGGAAAACAAGCCACTTCATACCTTTGTTCTCTCACGCACGTCAGATCTTCGCACCTACACAGAGCTACCTATGCAGATTATCCAGAAGATGTTGCATCCCTGACTTACGTTATTGCATAATGTTTTTGCATAATGTTATTGCATCTTCATGTATGCCAAACTTTTGAACTTGAGTTATTGCATCATCATATGTATGCTTAACTGTGGCATCATTTAACCTTTGCATCATTGATTTTTGCATATCTCATTTGCATTCCACCTGCATAAGCATCATATGCACACATACTTTTGCATTGCATACCTTCAAACCAGAGAAAGCTCATTTTCTTCCCTTCATCATCCCAAAGACAACGATTCTCCGACGCCGAAAGCCAAAGAATCATGGAGCAGGTTGGGTATGAAAGTACAATGCGCAAGGAAGATAAGGTTGACATGATTGTGGAACTACTTCTGGATAGTATGACAATGAACTCCTCGGATCAGGCTGTAGTGGATGAGCAAACCCAGGGTGGCCAAAAGATGGATAAGACCATGAATTTGGATGCAAGAAATCTACCGGTTCACCCCTTGCTTAATCAGAAAACCACTCAAGGCAATCAGAAACAAAAGCGTAAGCAAATCAGCAAAGGGAACAACAATCAAGGGAGGAGACGTCCTCGTCATGATCTAATTCCCGTGACTTACACACATCTACTGCCTATTCTAATTCAAGCTGGCACTAGTACAGGAAAGACTTTTTACATCGGGCAAAAAGCACATTTTACATCGGGTCTGGGTCGGATGTAAAGCCAAGCGATGTAGTAAATCAAAGACATTTTACATCGGGCAATAGTCCGATATGAAAAATACACCTACTACATCGGTTGACTGTTACGCCTGATGTGAAATATGGGTTTAACTTAATTCTTTTTTTAAATAAATGCACATTTAACATCGGTTGCATTTCTTGCCCGATGTAAAATATAGGTTTTTACATCGGTTGCCTTTATGGCCCGATGTAAAATGTAAGTTTTTACATCGGTTGCATTTCTGGCCCGATGTATCTTTAATTTTCTCATTTATAATTGGATCCATATTTATTCATAAAAAATATTTTTTAATATTAAGCAATAAACTTTTGAGATTACTACTTAGGTGACATATCTTAAGCTCTCATCATCACTGTCACGTCATGAATTTGAATATTTTTCAATTAATAATTATTCATGTTCATCGTTCATATATATATATATATATATAACATCGGTGATGGTGATGGTGATCCTTGGATCAAAATGAATAACTTAAAATCAAACTTATTATTTTAAAAAGAAAAGAAAAAGAATATACAATGAGTGAATGTAGCAGAGTAGCCACACAACACAAGTATAACATAATCCATCCATACAGAGAAAGCATGTAGTTTTACAAATATATAAAACATTAAATGAGTTCTCCTTAAAAGCAAAAGATAATATAAGAACAAGTTTTAAACATTTTCTCCATTAATTTTGCAACGATAAACTTAGCTTAAATCATCAAGATCGAGTTTTTCATAATCTTGGTAATGCATGTGGATGACTGCGAGGTGTGTCTCAATCTGCAGCAATGTGTTCACGAGTGATTTCTTTCAGTGAACGGCATCTACTCAAAGCCATTGTTATCTCAAACTCGTCGCGTAACATCTGAAGAACTTTTCTTACTCCAACTTCTCCTTCAGCAGCCAACGAAAACACCACAGGGCATCCAATCTAAACATACACCATACATAATTTGTTAACCACTGACACACAGACATCAGACCTGATACTGATACTAACGCACGTCATACATGATATTGATACTAACAAAAATCGGACACGATACTAACAGGTCAATACCAGAGGCACCAGTTTCAAAAATTTTGAGTATACTTACAAATATGCTAGAGGCACCAAGTGCCAATGTCTTGAAGACATCAGTTCCACGGCAGACACCACCATCCAAAAATACAGGAACACGGCCTTGAGCAGCTTTCACAACCGAAGTTATTTTAACAACATAATTATTATTATATAAGCAAACTATCTTGTTTATACTATCTAGAAAGAATTGATATTAGTATGAACATACCTCTTCTAAGGCGCTTATGGTGGCTGGAACATAATTGTAATCCAATGGATTCTACTATCTCTGTCAGAGTTATCTTTTAATCTTACCTACACAGCCTAACACTATACAATACAAAATTAAATATAATAAAAACACAAATTTCAAACAAACCACGTGAAAGCAAAATAGAAAATTGATACACCAATCACTACTCCCTAGTGGTGACCTAATGAATGAATTGGACTGACGCAGACACTTGTTAGAGAATTATACGTTTGAACTTTGCAACCAGAAGATACCAAGACTCTCAAATTTCTTGGATCATTTTATGTGTGTATTATGTATTCTCTATAGTGTTTGTAATTGTGTCTGTTGTAAACATATTTTGCCAAAAATAAAAGTCAGTTTCTACCATTAATTTGTATTTTGGTACCAGTTTCTATCACAGTGTTAAGCATAGACTCTCCACGAATTTTACAATGTCATCGTCTAGTTATTCAGTACCAGAAACAATTACGAAATTTTCAAGTAAGACAGAAGTGTTGCAATCTTTACAGCATATGCATGATAAACTTACATGTTTAGCCATTCCAAAGTCCGCCAGCTTGATTTCACCATTAGGATCAACTAGTATGTTAGCCCCTTTGATATCCCTGTGAAAATAAAAACTTGTAAATAATTAAAAAGATTCAAACAGCATCAGTCTCAAGCTATAATAATAATATGAATTGCAAAATTACCTATGCACTATATTTCTTCCATGAAGATATGAAAGTCCAGAGACAATCTGCCTTGTATAATTATGGATAACAGGCTCCTTGAAAGACCCATATTCTTAAAGTAATTTATGAATAAAACCTCCAGAGACGTATTCTAAATAAACGGAAAGTGTTTCTTCTCCCTGCAAGCATGAGAAATGTACATCTATAAAATAAAATGGATCACATTCATAACTTTTTAATTTCTCTTTCTATATGTTGTATATTACAGGATTAAACAACAGGAATATTTTTGCATACCAAATCACTTCCATAGTATTGAACAATGTTTGGATGTGAAAGCTGACTCAACAAATCTACTGCGGCAAATTGAAAACGTGGCATAGATTTATTATACCATCAAATGATGATGAGATTTATTAAAACAAACTCTGTTGCAACTGTGAAAAGAACTACAAAAGTGTCATACTGACAGTGTGCGGTGAAGCTTACAGCATGAAGCGCATATCTTCCGAAAAACAACAAAATTTCCTGATTAAGTTGTTTGAGGCACTCTTTTGAGGTTTGATCATCACATACAACCCTGACTTCTTTAATTGCACATAATTGTCCGCTTTCACTGCCTAAGTTGTAAATTCGCAATACAAGCATTTTAGTTGTAGAGCAAACATAGGAAGCAGAATACATATAGTTTTGGTGATATGTCAGTAATATGGACAAAATCAGATCAAATGCATAATCTGAAAGAGGGCTGATGATATCATTCTGTGAAACAGTTGCGCTCTAACATCAGAGTTTTGTTTCTGCCAACAATCGGCTATTGTTACAATTTACAACCCACCAGAGGCTGAATATTAACTCTAAATATTTGTGTGTCGTAACAATGTAAAACCCACCAGACTGAAAAAAAACACTTTTTTTTCTTAAATATTCAGGAAGTGGAAAAAGTATTTCATACTGAATTCTATAACTAAAGAAAGGTGGATATATGTTGAGAATTGTAGAGTTAAAAATGTCATTTCTCATAATTTTAAACAGGATTGTAGATTTATTGGACTAAAAAAAAGTTAATACTTATACAAAACAAGATCCAACGATTTAGAATATCAAAAAAATTGAGAGCACTTCCAATGTCATTGCTCTTGAAACAACAAAAATGTTAAAAATTACAAACAAATATGTTTATTATTTAATTATCTGAAGCTTGTGTAATATATCACACACCTTGCATGTCTCTAAACATTCTGCAATATTAAAGACATAGTTTCAACATTTCACACTTCCAAATAAATCTGCAAAAATACCACGAACTAGGTTAGACACCAAACATTATATTATCCAAGTCAATTATCAAACAGTCCCACGACAAAACTATCCACAAAAAACTCACAGTATAAAGTAATGTGAAGATAAACAAAATCTGGTTGCAGTTGTTCTTGAACTGAGTGAGTTCATTCAAACTATATTTTCTCAATAACATGACCTCACATGAAAGGCCGCAATGCAAGTTCACTACAGATTTAAATTTTCCTACAAACAACAAAAACAAAAATAGTATAAAAAAATAGAAACATATCACCTCGAGATGCCCGGATGAAGAAAACTCAAGAAAGGGGTATGAGAAAAATTGATCCTCATAAACAATATCCTGCTCCTGCTTTTTGAATCAAAACGCTGAATCGAAATGTCAAATCAAAACTTCGAATCAAAATGACGAGTCAAACTGTTGAATCGAATCGCCGAAACAAAATGACGAATCAAAATGACGAATCGAAATGACAAATCGAAACTCTAAATCGAGGGGGAGAAAAAACTCAGAACATTCAATGACATTAGAATCTTAATTGATAGAAGACCTTACCTGAAAACGATTTCTATGATGAGGAAAATGTCACTCGATTTATGAGAAGAAACACGACAGTTTTCGGCGGCAAGGAGGTGGGGAAAAGAATGTTCGGCGGTGGGCAGTGAGGCTACCTGTCGCGACAGTGAGAGGGATGAGAATGAGGGAGCGAGACGTTGTTGCGGCTAGTTGTGGAAGTGGAGGGAGAATGGTGGAAGAAATTATAGAATTAGTAATAGGGTTTCTAGTTCACTGAGGAATTTTGTGAGCCAAATTTTAGTGAGGAGTTTTCGCATCAGTTGTAGTTTAGTGAGGACTTCACCGATGCAAAGGCCCGCCTTTTCACATCGGGGTGCAAATTCAGACCCGATGTGAAATCCTTTATAACAAAACTTTTCACATCGGGTGCAAATCCAGACCCGATGTGAAATATTTTATAACAAAATTTCATATTATTTAAGAAACGGTCACCTTGTTATTTTTTAATCAGTGAACTTTTCACATCAGGTCCAAATCTAGGGCCGATGTAAAATCTCTTATAACAAAATTTCATATTATTTACGAAACTGCCACCTTGTTATTTTTCCATACTTTTCACATCGGGTGCAAATCTAGACCCGGTGTAAAATCCTTTATAACAAAATTTCATATTATTTATGAAACTTTTCACATCGGGTGCAAATCTAGGCCCAATGTGAAATCCTTTATAACAAAATTTCATATTATTTACGAAACTGCCACCGCGTTATTTTTCACATCAGTGGAAATAAATGTCTGATGTAAAATCTCTAAATCAAATATTTTTCACTTCATATTGTTATGAAATCTGATGTAAAATCCTTTGACAAATATTTTTCACATCATATATTTTGAAATTTGATGTAAAATCATTTAACCAAATGTCTTATTTTTAGTAGTGTGGGGCATTTGTTCCTAAAGAAATCAAGTCGGCCAAGTTTCCTTATCATCCTAAGCATGATCCTATTGCCACCTGTGGATACCATGTTGGATATGTGGGACATTCTACAGAAGCCTGTGTTGTCTTTAAGGACAAAGTCTAAGAGCTCCTCGATCAGAAGTTTCTTTGCTTTACAAAGAAGCCTTGCCAGAAGTCTGCACCTGTGATTGCTGAAACATCTGCCGAAGCTGAGAATAGAGGTCCTCTTATTCATGTGCAGATTCCTCCAACTGTTCAACCTGTTGTGCAATACCCCTACCAAGGTTTTCAGTCTGCTAATTCTGGAATGCCTTTTGCTTATCCTGGGGCACCCTCTGTTGGTACACCTCCAGTTGCTTATCCTGGGCACCCTACGCACCGTATGGGATCCCATTTGGTCAGAATATTAATCGGATGGTTAATCCTGGTTTGATTTACCCTGTTCAAGCGTTCCCACCATATGTTGCTCGTCAGGTTCATCCTCAAGCACCTCAGGCTCTTACACTGCACTATTTATTCTTACATGTTGCTGCAACCCAGTATCAACAGCCTCCTCAGAATCATAATCAGCAAGCCCAAGGCCGAGAGCGCAAAAATCAACGCAAGTCCCGGAATAATCTAGAAAGAAAGAATGCTCCTCTAGATCCGATTCCTGTAACATACACTCAACTTCTCCCATATCTGGTTCAGAACTCGTTGGTGGTTCCCAAAGCTACGAAGCCCCCTCCAAAACCATTCCCACCTGGGTATGATCCCAATGTGCGGTGCGGATATCATGCTGGGTCGGCTGGACATTTGACTGAGGATTGCAACGCTTTCAAAGCTAAGGTCCAACAGTTGATTGACAAGAAGCACTTAACCATTCAAGGTGAGAATCTGTGGGTGAACGGAAATCCCCTATCCGTGTAAGAGCCAAGATCGCAAAAGAATCCCTTGAATAAGCCTGAGAGCACTTCCTCAACGTCGGCAATCATCATGTCATTCCATCTTTTCCATTTGTAATCCTTTTGTTTGTCAAGCATTGTTCACTTGTAAAACTTGTTTGTTTTCAGATGATAATAATAATGAAATGAATATGCATGTTTTGAATAAATTCATTCGTGTTCACTCATACTTTTTGTCAGTATCACACATTTGATCAAGCAAAATCAAAAAGAGAATGATGAAATCAAAAAGACATGAGATCACTGTCTGTACGCTTTTGAATAAAACTCTGTTGAGGATGTAAGGCATTTGTTCAAATCCCCAAATACAGGATTTATAAGGAAGATAATCCCTAGTCAACCCCTTTGGGCCTTGAAGTAGGAGTTTCTTTCTATGCACAAAAAATCCTCAATTTTAACCAGGGGCAGGGTAGTCTTCAACTAGTTTGACCGCGCGTTCAAATTTCAAAAGAGGAGTACCCCATCTGTGGATCAACCACATCCTATCCCTCGGAAGAGGTCGGAAAAATCACAAATCAACAATGGTTATCTCTCATCGACCAAAGGAATGAGGCAGACACAACTCACCTTCACAAATCAAACACATGTCACACGATTTTGTTCAAGAGAAAAAAAATCAAAATCACACAAAAATCACAAAATCAATTGAAAAAAAAAAGAACAAACAAAAAGCCCGCTAAGTCAAAAACTCAAAAACAAAGGACTTACGCAAAAATTAGGGCATCCCGGTAGACTGCAATTTCAAAATAATCAGTCTCCGCAAAAATTAGGGAAAACAAAAAGAACAAAACAGAGAATCAAAAGAGACAAATCCTCAAAGAGAACAAGTTCGTGTGATCACATATGACAAAAACAAAAGGTGAGTGATTGCCGCTCTGAAACCCTTGTCGATTCCTCTACCATTAATTCTACTATTCAAAACTTTTTTTGGAAAGGTGAACGCTTGTGTCAAATTAATTGAAAGTAGGACTGAAGAACATCAAGGAGAATGGGTGGGGTAAAATAATTTTTGAGCCTTATATCCTTTCTTTCTTAAACTGTGAACCAGGCCACGTTACAACCCTGAAAATACCTAATTGAAGCAGGGTTTATTTCAAAAGCATACGACAGTAAGATCATGTCAAAGCTGACTCCTAAAGATTTGCTTATCATTTGTGTCGATACTGACATGGCATTCTAAATGGTGATCCATTCACTATATGTCATAATCTTAGTGAACATACTTGGATTTCAAAACTGACATATGCATGGCATTAGCATTATCATTTTCAAAACAAACACTTTTTACTTGCAAACAAGCACTTGACATCAAGAAAGTTTCCACAATGGAAAGTGTGATCACCTCAAGGGGCAAAACGCCTGGAAAACTCCATTGGGCCTGGGCACTCCGAGATTCAGTCAATCATGACGAGATTCGACAAATCTCTCCATGTTCATTTGGTCAAGGGCATTCCTCCAAAGATCGATCATCCAGGGGCAAAATCACTTCAGAGCTCACATTGGGGCAGGCCACCTCAAGAGCACAAGAAGTCAACCTCTCTAAGAGATAGTGTAACGCCCCGATTCCGATTATTCTCATTTTGTTGAGTCTTTTATTTAAATTGAGTGATAAATTATTTTATTTGTGAAATTGGTGTGTTAATATGCTATGTTGACATGTTATGATATTTTACCGTTTTTGAGAGTTTTCGGGGAAATTAGAATGGAGGGTATTTTGGACATTTCTCAATTAATGATAAGTTAGAAATTTAGTGGAAATAGAATTATTTGAGAAAATGAATTAATTGAATTTGAGTAGAAAATAAGAAAAGAAAATGAGAAAAAAAAGTATGAAAAGAAATAGAAAAGAAAAAGAGATAAGAAGAAGAAATAGGAGAGAAAGAGAAAGCAAACAAAAATAGAGAGAAAAAGGAGAGAAAGAAAGAGGAAGAAGAGAAAAGAGAAGAAAACTTGGAAAAACCTAGAAAACCATCAAGAACAATCATCTAGCAAGCTTGGAATCCGGGTAAGGGTGTGAAATCTTATTATCTCATCAATGTATATCATTATGTATGATTATGTATGTGGTTATTTGTGGTTTTGTTGGATTGAAATGGAGAAATATAGTAAAAATCCTAATGTTTAGAAATTGGTAGAGATTGATTTCAAATGTGTCTAAACTCATGTTGATTGTGTTCCTTGTTGTTTATACATGTTGGATATGTATTGTTATACCTCAAATTGGTGTTTTTCTGAATTTGGATGATGATTTGGAGGGTTTTTGGTTGAAACCCGTAGCAGCAAGTTCTGCAGAATTTTTCTGGTTTTGCCTTGGTCATACGCGTATGGGGCATGTTCATACGCGTATGGGCCTTGGCGATACGCGTATCATGGGCGTGTTTTGGGGCTAATACGCGTATGAGATGTTATTTTTTTCCCGGCCTTCTGGTGATACGCGTATGGTACGCGTATGAGGGTTGGTCGTACGCGTATGAGAAGGGACATACGTGTATGGTCAGGACAATTGTAAAATGGGACTTTTTTAAAATATCGTTTTTGTTTTTCTTTCGTAACTTGAGTTCCGTTTACCCGATTTCTACATTCTTGGTATCGTTGGATAGCTATTGAGCTGTAGTTTCTTATGGTGAGGAGTTTGGGGCTGTTAGCTGATTAAATAAGTCGGAAAGTTAGGAATAGTGTTATTTAGCGACTTTTACCATTTTGAATGTGTGTTTTTGATGTGAATCATACAATAGTGCATTGATGTGAATGTATATAGATTGTATGTGATTGTATGAGGTGAATGCATGAATATATTGTGAATATGTATGCATTTCAAGAATGTCTTGAGTCATTTTGTATGTGAAGCATAATGATGTACATTCTTGTGTTGAGTGATTCTAATGAGAATCCATTGTAACGTCGTGTGCCTATGCGAGGTGTGAGTGATGATTACAAACGATTGTGTGCCTAGGTGAGGTGTGAGCAATCGGATTGTGTGCCTATGTGAGGTGTGAGCAATCCATAAACATTGTGTGCCTATGTGAGGTGTGAGCAATGGGTGAACATCGTAGGCCCGACGGGGAGTTACATTGGTAACGAGCGATGGTTCCAATAAGTTCCTGAGTGAACTTGAGATGATTGAGTCGGTACCGCATTGCATTTGCATAGAGTCGGGAGTCGGTCTCTATGATTTGCATTTATCATCTTTATAATTGTGCATTGATGAATAAACATAAATGTGTATGTTTATGTGGAATGATAAGAATTGTGAAAGTATGCATGATGAATATGCTTGGTTTTGTATATATATACATTGTGATGTATATGAGTGAGTTGTGAGGAATTGTGGTGAGAATGTAGAATATGTGTATTTTTATGCTAAGATATATAATTGTATGCATTGTTATTATGATAATATTTCTCACCCTTCTGTTGTTTTATGATGCTCTATGAGGCATTGCAGAGTAGGTATGCTGGTGGTTTTTTGTGAAGCGTGTCTTCATTCTTTTGGTCGGTCGGCTCTGATATGTAGCACCGGGTAGCTAGGATGTATATGATTCTTTTGTGATACATTTGTACATGTATCTTGTTGATGAATGTTTATGTAAACATGAATTATGTTGGTGGATAATACTTGATGATACATATATGTGTATATGTTTGATGTTATTCAATGTTTAGATTTTCCGCTTTTATTCCAAATATTGAGATGTGGGTGTAAGGACTAAGTTCCTCTGTTGCAAAGTTACCCCACTGTTGCATATCAATTGTTGAGCAGGTGTTGAATGTTTTAATTTCATGTATAATGTGACATACCTCTTTTATACTATGTTTATGATTATACTCTGACGGAATTTTTAATATGTGCCTAAATGATTATGTGATTATTTGGGGGTATAGAAAGGGGGTGTTACATTAAGTGGTATCAGAGCCAGTGTTGAGTCAGTTGTGTCTGTCTTGTTGTTGTGATGGTTGAACTGTTGTTTAACCTTGTTGTCATTTTTGGGAATGATCAGAATATGGCTGGTAGAAACGACAATGCGATGGCTGCTGCTTTGGAAGCAATGGCTAGGGCGGTGCAAGGTGCGCCGAACGTGAATGCTAATGACGAGTTCAGGAAGAATCAACCACCGGTCTTCAAAGGAAGATTTGATCCCGATGGTGCTCAAATTTGGTTGAAAGAGATTGAAAGGATCTTTAGAGTCATAGGCTATGCGGAGGAGAATAAGGTGAGGCTTAGGTCTCACATGCTGAAGGAAGAAGCTGACGATTGGTGGGTCGGTATGCGTCAAGTTCTTGAGGTGGATGATGAAGAGATAACTTGGGATTTATTTCGTACCGAGTTCTTGAGGAAGTATTACCCTGAAAGCCTGAAAGGGAAGAAGGAGATGAAGTTCCTTGAACTAAAACAAGGTAGTATGTTCGTGGTGGACTATACTGCTAAGTTTATGGAGTTGGTTCAATTCCATCTTCACTATGCTGCAATTACTGCTGAGTACTCAAAGTGTATTAAGTATGAGAATGGTTTGCGTCCCGAGATTAAACAAGCTGTGGGATATTAAAAGGATAAGAAGGTTTATGGATTTGACGGAATGTTGTAGAATCTTCGAGGAAGATAGCAAGGCTCGTTCTACACATTACAAAAGTTTGAATGAGAGGAAGGGAAAGCAACAAGCTAGAAGTGGACCTTATGTGACACCCGTTGATAAGGGAAAGCATAGGGGAAACTTTGAGAAGAGATCTGGAGGAGGAGGTCCTGGTTCCGTTAAGTGTTACAAGTGTGGTGAAATGGGTCATAAATCATTTGAGTGTGGGAAGACCGTGGTGAAATGTTCTAACTATGGAGGCCTTGGGCATGCTACTACCGATTGTAGAAGGAATATGGTGAAGTGCTATAATTGTGGAGAAGTGGGTCACATTAGTACTAAGTGTACTAAGCCGAAACAAGCTCAAGCGGGCAGAAAGGTGTTTGCATTAGCGGGGACGGACACTACTAGTGCAGACCGTTTGATTAAAGGTACATGCTTTATTAATAGTACGCCTTTAGTTGCTATTATTGATACGGGAGCGACTCATTCATTCATTTCTCATGAGTGCGCTAAGCGTTTGAATTTGTTTATGACTTCTTGGGGTGGTGAGATGGTTATTGAGACTCCTGCTTCAAGGTCGGTAACTACGTCTTTGGTGTGTGTAAATTGTCCTTTGACCATGTATAGTAAAGACTTCATTATGGATTTAGTGTGTTTGCCGTTGGAAGGATTGGACGTAATCTTGGGTATGAACTGGTTGCAATTTAATCAAGTTCATATAAATTGCTATCACAAGTTAGTGAGGTTTCTTTCTTTGGAAGATGATGAAGATGAGAGTTTCCTATCCACTAAAGAGTTGAAGAAACTTTTAGCGGACGAAGCTCAATTGTTCGGTTTGTTTGCATCATTGTCGGTGGAGAGTAAAGTTGAGCTCGATGTGTTCCCAGTGGTGTGTGATTTTCCAGAAGTGTTTCCGGAGGATATTACGGATGTACCGCCGGAAAGAGAAGTTGAGTTTTCTATTGATCTAGTTTCGGGTACTAGACCGGTTTCGATGGCACCGTATCGTATGTCAGCATCGGAGTTGGTAGAATTGAAGAAGCAATTGAATGACTTGTTGGACAAGGGATTTGTAAGACCAAGTGTTTCTCCTTGGGGTGCTCCGGTATTGTTGGTAAAGAAGAAGGATAGGAGTATGCGGTTATGCATTGATTATCGACAATTGAATAAGGTGACAATTAAGAACAAGTATCCGCTTCCAAGGATCGATGATTTGATAGACCAATTGGTTGGTGCGCGTGTTTTTAGCAAGATTGATTTGAGATCGGGATATCACTAGATTCGTGTGAAAGGAGAGGATATTGAAAAGACGGCCTTTAGGACACGGTATGGCCAATACGAATATTCTGTGATGCCATTCGGGGTTTCTAATGCGCCGGGTGTGTTTATGGAATACATGAATCGTATTTTTCATGAACAGTTCGATCGTTTTGTGGTTGTGTTCATCGACGATATTTTGATTTATTCTAAGTCTCAAGAGGAGCATGAAGAGCATTTGAGGATTGTGTTACAAATTTTGAAAGAGAAACAATTGTATGTTAAGTTGTCAAAATGTGAATTTTGGTTGTCGGAAGTAAGTTTTCTTGGACATGTTATTTCCGGTAGTGGTATTAGTGTTGATCCATCCAAGATTGATGCGGTGATGCAATGGGAGGCTCCTAGACCGGTTACGGAGATTCGAAGCTTTTTAGGCTTGGTGGGTTATTATCGGAGGTTTATCAAGGGATTTTCGAAGTTGGCACTTTCGTTAACGCAATTGACTTGTAAAGGAAAGGCTTTCATTTGGGATATTCATTGTGAAGAGAGTTTCAATGAGCTAAAAAGAAGGTTGACAACGACTCCGATCTTGATTTTGCCAAATCCGACGGAACCATTTGTTGTGTATTGTGATGCTTCATTGGCTGGTTTAGGTGGTGTTTTGATGCAAGAAGGAAAAGTTGTGGCTTATGCTTCAAGACAATTGAGAGTGCATGAAAAGAATTATCCTACACATGACTTGGAGTTAGCGGCCGTGGTGTTTGTTTTGAAAATTTGGAGGCACTATCTTTATGGTGCAAGATTTGAAGTTTTTAGTGATCACAAGAGCTTGAAATATTTATTTGATAAAAAGGAATTGAACATGAGACAAAGAAGGTGGTTAGAGCTTTTGAAGGATTATGATTTTGGTTTGAATTACCATCCGGGTAAGGCAAACGTGGTGGCCGATGCTTTGAGTCGGAAGTCGTTACATATGTCCGCATTGATGATAAGAGAATGGGAACTTTTGGAGAATTTTAGAGACTTTAGTTTGGTTTGTGAAATGACGCCGAGAAGTGTGAGACTTGGTATGCTACATGTTACGAATGATTTTCTTGCAACCGTATGTGAAAAACAAAAGTTGGATTTGAAGAGTGTTGATTTGATGATGAGTGAGAATGAGGATTTCAAGGTTGATAATTTTGGAGTTTTGAGATTCCGTGGTCGTATTTGTATTCCCGATGATGCGGAGTTGAAAAAGATGATATTGGAAGAAGGACACCGAAGTAACTTAAGTATTCATCCGGGAGCGAATAAAATGTATCAAGATTTGAAGAAAATCTTTTGGTGGTCCAGATTAAAGAGGGATGTGGCTCAATCTGTGTATGCGTGCTTAACTTGTCAAAAGTCTAAGGTGGAACATTAAAAGCCTAGTGGATTGATGCAACCGTTGGACATTCCGGAGTGGAAATGGGATAGTATATCGATGGATTTTGTTACGGGATTGCCGAATACACAAAGAGGTCATAATGCTATTTGGGTAATCGTTGATAGGCTTACTAAATCTGCTCACTTCATTCCAATTGATATTAGTTATCCTTTGGAGAAGTTAGCCGAGATTTATGTTCTTGCGGTTGTGAAGTTACATGGAGTCCCTAAGAGTATTGTATCGGATAGAGATCCTAGATTCACATCGAGGTTTTGGGAGAGTTTACAAAAGGCTTTGGGTTCTAAGCTAAGATTGAGTTCGGCTTATCATCCGCAAACGGATGGTCAAACCGAGAGGACAATTCAATCGTTGGAGGATTTATTGCGTGCTTGTGTGCTCGAGCAAGGTGGTGCTTGGGATAGTTATTTGGCATTGATTGAGTTCACCTACAATAATAGTTTTCATTCAAGTATAAGAATGGCACCATTTGAGGCTTTGTATGGTCGGAGATGTCGAACACCTTTGTGTTGGCATGAAACCGGTGAGAGGACGATAGTTGGACCGGAGATGGTACAACAAACGACGAAGAAAGTGAAGTTTATTCGTGAGAAGATGAAAGCTTCTCAAAGTAGACAAAAGAGCTATCATGACAAGAGAAGGAAAGATCTTGAGTTTCAAGAAGGCGACCATGTGTTTTTGAGAGTTACACCGGTTACGGGTGTGGGTCGTGCTTTGAAGTCGAAGAAGTTGACTTCTCGTTTTATTGGTCTGTATCAGATTTCTGCACGAGTTGGTGTTGTGGCTTACCGTGTGGCGTTGCCTCCTAATCTTTCGAATTTGCATGATGTATTCCATGTTTCGCAACTTCGGAAGTATGTTCCGGATCCGTCACATGTTATCCCTATGGACGAGGTTGAAGTGAGAGATAACCTTACGGTTGAAGTTTTACCGATTAGAATTTTGGACCGTGAAGTTAAGAAGCTAAGAGGCAAGGATATTGAGCTTGTGAAAGTAGCGTGGGGAGGCACTGCGGAAGGCAATATGACTTGGGAACTAGAGAGTAGGATGCAAGAGTCATATCCGGAGTTGTTTGAATCAGGTAATATTTTCGAGGACGAAAATTTCTAAAGAGGGGGAGAGTTGTAACGCCCCGATTCCGATTATTCCCATTTTGTTGAGTCTTTTATTTAAATTGAGTGATAAATTATTTTATTTGTGAAATTGGTGTGTTAATATGCTATGTTGACATGTTATGATATTTTACCGTTTTTTAGAGTTTTCGGGGAAATTAGAATGGAGGGTCTTTTGGACATTTCTCAATTAATGATAAGTTAGAAATTTAGTGGAAATAGAATTATGTGAGAAAATGAATTAATTGAATTTGAGTAGAAAATAAGAAAAGAAAATGAGAAAAAAAAAGTAGGAAAAGAAATAGAAAAGAAAAAGAGATAAGAAGAAGAAATAGGAGAGAAAGAGAAAGCAAAGAAAAATAGAGAGAAAAAGGAGAGAAAGAAAGAGGAAGAAGAGAAAAGAGAAGAAAACTTGGAAAAACCTAGAAAACCATCAAGAACAATCATCTAGCAAGCTTGGAATCCGGGTAAGGGTGTGAAATCTTATTATCTCATCAATGTATATCATTATGTATGATTATGTATGTGGTTGTTTGTGGTTTTGTTGGAATGAAATGGAGAAATATAGTAAAAATCCTAATGTTTAGAAATTGGTAGAGATTGATTTCAAATGTATCTAAACTCATGTTGATTGTGTTCCTTGTTGTTTATACATGTTGGATATGTATTGTTATACCTCAAATTGGTGTTTTTTTGAATTTGGATGATGATTTGGAGGGTTTTTGGTTGAAACCCATAGCAGCAAGTTCTGCAGAATTTTTCTGGTTTTTCCCTGGTCATACGCGTATGGGGCATGTTCATACGCGTATGGGCCTTGGCGATACGCGTATCATGGGCGTGTTTTGGGGCCAATACGCGTATGAGATGTTATTTTTTTCCCGGCCTTCTGGTGATACGCGTATGGTACGCGTATGAGGGTTGGCCGTATGCGTATGAGAAGGACCATACGTGTATGGTCAAGACAATTGTAAAATGGGACTTTTTTAAAATATCGTTTTCGTTTTTCTTTCGTAACTTGAGTTCCGTTTACCCGATTTTTACATTCTTGGCATCGTTGGATAGCTATTGAGCTGTAGTTTCTTATGGTGAGGAGTTTGGGGCTGTTAGCCGATTAAATAAGTCGGAAAGTCAGGAATAGTGTTATTTAGCGATATTTACCGTTTTGAATGTGTGTTTTGGATGTGAATCATACAATAGTGCATTGATGTGAATGTATATAGATTGTATGTGATTGTATGAGGTGAATGCATGAATATATTGTGAATATGTATGCATTTCAAGAATGTCTTGAGTCATTTTGTATGTGAAGCATAATGATGTACATTCTTGTGTTGAGTGATTCTGATGAGAATCCGTTGTAACGTCGTGTGCCAATGCGAGGTGTGAGCGATGATTACAAACGATTGTGTGCCTAGGTGAGGTGTGAGCAATCGGATTGTGTGCCTATGTGAGGTGTGAGCAATCCATAAACATTGTGTGCCTATGTGAGGTGTGAGCAATGGGTGAACATCGTAGGCCCGACGGGGAGTTACATTGGTAACGAGCGATGGTTCCAATAAGTTCCTGAGTGAACTTGAGATGATTGAGTCGGTACCGCATTGCATTTGCATAGAGTCGGGAGTCGGTCTCTATGATTTGCATTTATCATCTTTATAATTGTGCATTGATGAATAAACATAAATGTGTATGTTTATGTGGAATGATAAGAATTGTGAAAGTATGCATGATGAATATGCTTGGTTTTGTATATATATACATTGTGATGTATATGAGTGAGTTGTGAGGAATTGTGGTGAGAATGTAGAATATGTGTATTTTTATGCTAAGATATATAATTATATGCATTGTTATTATGATAATATTTCTCACCCTTCTATTGTTTTATGATGCTCTATGAGGCATTGCAGAGTAGGTATGCTGGTGGTTTTTTGTGAAGCGTGTCTTCATTCTTTTGGTCGGTCGGCTCTGATATGTAGTACCGGGTAGCTAGGATGTATATGATTCTTTTGTGATACATTTGTACATGTATCTTGTTGATGAATGTTTATGTAAACATGAATTATGTTGGTGGATAATACTTGATGATACATATATGTATATATGTTTGATGTTATTCAATGTTTAGATTTTCCGCTTTTATTCTAAATATTGAGATGTGGGTGTAAGGACTAAGTTCCTCTGTTGCAAAGTTACCCCACTGTTGCATATCAATTGTTGAGCAGGTGTTGAATGTTTTAATTTCATGTATAATGTGACATACCTCTTTTATACTATGTTTATGATTATACTCTGACGGAATTTTTAATATGTGCCTAAATGATTATGTGATTATTTGGGGGTATAGAAAGGGGGTGTTACATTAAGTGGTATCAGAGCCAGTGTTGAGGCAGTTGTGTCTGTCTTGTTGTTGTGATGGTTGAACTGTTGTTTAACCTTGTTGTCATTTTTGGGAATGATCAGAATATGGCTGGTAGAAACGACAATTCGATGGCTGCTGCTTTGGAAGGAATGGCTAGGGCAGTGCAAGGTGCGCCGAACGTGAATGCTAATGACGAGTCCAGGAAGAATCAACCACCGGTCTTCAAAGGAAGATTTGATCCCGATGGTGCTCAAATTTGGTTGAAAGAGATTGAAAGGATCTTCAGAGTCATGGGTTGTGCGGAGGAGAATAAGGTGAGGCTTGGGTCTTACATGCTGAAGGAAGAAGCCGACGATTGGTGGGTCGGTATGCGTCAAGTTCTTGAGGTGGATGATGAAGAGATAACTTGGGATTTATTTCGTACCGAGTTCTTGAGGAAGTATTACCCTGAAAGCGTGAAAGGGAAGAAGGAGATGGAGTTCCTTGAACTGAAACAAGGTAGTATGTCCGTGGTGGACTATACTGCTAAGTTTGTGGAGTTGGTTCAATTCCATCCTCACTATGTTGCAATTACTGCTGAGTTCTCAAAGTGTATTAAGTATGAGAATGGTTTGCGTCCCGATATTAAACAAGTTGTGGGATATCAAAGGATAAGAAGGTTTACGGATTTGACGGAATGTTGTAGAATCTTCGAGGAAGATAGCAAGGCTCGTTCTACACATTACAAAAGTTTGAATGAGAGGAAGGGAAAGCAACAAGCTAGAAGTGGACCTTATGTGACACCCGTTGATAAGGGCAAGCATAGGGGAAACTTTGAGAAGAAATCTGGAGGAGGAGGTCCTGATTCCGTTAAGTGTTACAAGTGTGATGAAATGGGTCATAAATCATTTGAGTGTGGGAAGAGCGTGGTGAAATGTTCTAACTGTGGAGGCCTTGGGCATGCTACTACCGATTGTAGAAGGAATATGGTGAAGTGCTATAATTGTGGAGAAGTGGGTCACATGAGTACTAAGTGTACTAAGCCGAAACAAGCTCAAGCGGGTGGAAAGGTGTTTGCATTAGCGGGGACGAACACTACTAGTGCAGACCGTTTGATTAAAGGTACATGCTTTATTAATAGTACGCCTTTAGTTGCTATTATTGATACGGGAGCGACTCATTCATTCATTTCTCATGAGTGTGCTAAGCGTTTGAATTTGTTTATGACTTCTTGGAGTGGTGAGATGGTTATTGAGACTCCTGCTTCAGGGTCGGTAACTACGTCTTTGGTGTGTGTAAATTGTCCTTTGACCATCTATGGTAAAGACTTCATTATGGATTTAGTGTGTTTGCCGTTGGAGGGATTGGACGTAATCTTGGGTATGAACTGGTTGCAATTTAATCGAGTTCATATAGATTGCTATCACAAGTTAGTGAGGTTTCTTTCTTTGGAAGATGATGAAGATGAGAGTTTCCTATCCACTAAAGAGTTGAAGAAAATTTTAGCGGACGAAGCTCAATTGTTCGGTTTGTTTGCATCATTGTCGGTGGAGAGTAAAGTTGAGCTCGATGTGTTCCCAGTGGTGTGTGATTTTCCAGAAGTGTTTCCGGAGGATATTACGGATGTACCGCCGGAAAGAGAAGTTGAGTTTTCTATTGATCTAGTTCCGGGTACTAGACCGGTTTCGATGGCACCCTATCGTATGTCGGCATCGGAGTTGGTAGAATTGAAGAAGCAATTGAATGACTTGTTGGATAAGGGATTTGTAAGACCAAGTGTTTCTCCTTGGGGTGCTCTGGTATTGTTGGTAAAGAAGAAGGATGGGAGTATGCGGTTATGCATTGATTATCGACGATTGAACAAGGTGACAATTAAGAACAAGTATCCGCTTCCAAGGATCGAAGATTTGATGGACCAATTGGTTGGTGCGCGTGTTTTTAGCAAGATTGATTTGAGATCGGGATATCACCAGATTCGTGTGAAAGGAGAGGATATTCAAAAGACGGACTTTAGGACACGGTATGGCCATTACGAATATTCCGTTATGCCATTCAGGGTTTCTAATGCGCCGGGTGTGTTTATGGAATACATGAATCGTATTTTTCATGAACAGTTAGATCGTTTCGTGGTTATGTTCATCGACGATATTTTGATTTATTCTAAGTCTCAAGAGGAGCATGAAGAGCATTCGAGGATTGTGTTACAAATTTTGAAAGAGAAACAATTGTATGCTAAGTTGTCGAAATGTGAATTTTGGTTGTCGGAAGTAAGTTTTCTTGGACATGTTATTTCTGGTAGTGGTATTAGTGTTGATCCATCCAAGATTGATGTGGTGATGCAATGGGAGGCTCCTAGATCGGTTACGGAGATTCGAAGCTTTTTAGGCTTGGCGGGTTATTATCGGAGGTTTATTAAGGGATTTTCGAAGTTGGCACTTCCGTTAACGCAATTGACTTGTAAAGGAAAGGCTTTCATTTGGGATATTCATTGTGAAGAGAGTTTCAATGAGCTAAAAAGAAGGTTGACAACGACTCCGATCTTGATTTTGCCAAATCCGACGAAACCATTTGTTTGTGTATTGTGATGCTTCATTGGTTGGTTTAGGTGGTGTTTTGATGCAAGAAGGAAAAGTTGTGGCTTATGCTTCAAGACAATTGAGAGTGCATGAAAAGAATTATCCTACACATGACTTGGAGTTAGCGGCCGTGGTGTTTGTTTTGAAAATTTGGAGGCACTATCTTTATGGTGCAAGATTTGAAGTTTTTAGTGATCACAAGAGCTTGAAATATTTATTTGATAAAAAAGAATTGAACATGAGACAAAGAAGGTGGTTAGAGCTTTTGAAGGATTATGATTTTGGTTTGAATTACCATCTGGGTAAGGCAAACGTGGTGGTCGATGCTTTGAGTCGGAAGTCGTTACATATGTCCGCATTGATGATGAGAGAATGGGAACTTTTGGAGAATTTTTGAGACTTGAGTTTGGTTTGTGAAATGACGCCGAGAAGTGTGAGACTTGGTATGCTACATGTTACGAATGATTTTCTTGCAACCGTATGTGAAAAACAAAAGTTGGATTTGAAGTTTGTTGATTTGATGATGAGTGAGAATGAGGATTTCAAGGTTAATAATTTTGGAGTTTTGAGATTCCGTGGTCGTATTTGTATTCCCGATGATGCGGAGTTGAAAAAGATGATATTGGAAGAAGGACACCGAAGTAACTTAAGTATTCATCCGGGAGCGAATAAAATGTATCAAGATTTGAAGAAAATCTTTTGGTGGTCCGGATTAAAGAGGGATGTGGCTCAATTTGTGTATGCGTGCTTAACTTGTCAAAAGTCTAAGGTGGAACAGCAAAAGCCTAGTGGATTGATGCAACCGTTGGACATTCCGGAGTGGAAATGGGATAGTATATCGATGGATTTTGTTACGGGATTGCCGAATACACAAAGAGGTCATAATGCTATTTGGGTAATCGTTGATAGGCTTGCTAAATCTGCTCACTTCATTCCAATTGATATTAGTTATCCTTTGGAGAAGTTAGCCGAGATTTATGTTCTTGCGGTTGTGAAGTTACATGGAGTCCCTAAGAGTATTGTATCGGATAGAGATCCTAGATTCACATCGAGGTTTGGGGATAGTTTACAAAAGGCTTTGGGTTCTAAGCTAAGATTGAGTTCGGCTTATCATCCGCAAACGGATGGTCAAACCGAGAGGACAATTCAATCGTTGGAGTATTTATTGCGTGCTTGTGTGCTCGAGCAAGGTGGTGCTTGGGATAGTTATTTGGCATTGATTGAGTTCACCTACAATAATAGTTTTCATTCAAGTATAAGTATGGCACCATTTGAGGCTTTGTATGGTTGGAGATGTCGAACACCTTTGTGTTGGCATGAAACCGGTGAGAGGACGATAGTTGGACCGGAGATGGTACAACAAACGACGGAGAAAGTGAAGTTTATTCGTGAGAAGATGCAAGCTTCTCAAAGTAGACAAAAGAGCTATCATGACAAGAGAAGGAAAGATCTTGAGTTTCAAGAAGGTGACCATGTGTTTTTGAGAGTTACGCCGGTTACGGGTGTGGGTTGTGCTTTGAAGTCGAAGAAGTTGACTTCTCGTTTTATTGGTTCGTATCAGATTTCTGCACGAGTTGGTGTTGTGGCTTACCGTGTGGCGTTGCCTCCGAATCTTTCGAATTTGCATGATGTATTCCATGTTTCGCAACTTCGGAAGTATGTTCCGGATCCGTCACATGTTATCCCTATGGACGAGGTTGAAGTGAGAGATAACCTTACGGTTGAAGTTTTACCGATTAGAATTTTGGACCGTGAGGTTAAGAAGCTAAGAGACAAGGATATTGCGCTTGTGAAAGTAGCGTGGGGAGGCGTTACGGAAGGCAATATGACTTGGGAACTAGAGAGTAGGATGCGAGAGTCGTATCCGGAGTTGTTTGAATCAGGTAATATTTTCGAGGACGGAAATTTCTAAAGCGGGGGAGAGTTGTAACGCCTCGATTCCGATTATTCCCATTTTGTTGAGTCTTTTATTTAAATTGAGTGATAAATTATTTTATTTGTGAAATTGGTGTGTTAATATGCTATGTTGACATGTTATGATATTTTACCGTTTTTGAGAGTTTTCGGGGAAATTAGAATGGAGGGTATTTTGGACATTTCTCAATTAATGATAAGTTAGAAATTTAGTGGAAATAGAATTATGTGAGAAAATGAATTAATTGAATTTGAGTAGAAAATAAGAAAAGAAAATGAGAAAAAAAAATAGGAAAAGAAATAGAAAAGAAAAAGAGATAAGAAGAAGAAATGGGAGAGAAAGAGAAAGCAAAGAAAAATAGAGAGAAAAAGGAGAGAAAGAAAGAGGAAGAAGAGAAAAGAGAAGAAAACTTGGAAAAACCTAGAAAACCATCAAGAACAATCATCTAGTAAACTTGGAATCCGGGTAAGGGTGTGAAATCTTATTATCTCATCAATGTATATCATTATGTATGATTATGTATGTGGTTGTTTGTGGTTTTGTTGGATTGAAATGGAGAAATATAGTAAAAATCCAATGTTTAGAAATTGGTAGAGATTGATTTCAAATGTGTCTAAACTCATGTTGATTGTGTTCCTTGTTGTTTATACATGTTGGATATGTATTGTTATACCTCAAATTGGTGTTTTTCTGAATTTGGATGATGATTTGGAGGGTTTTTGGTTGAAACCCGTAGCAGCAAGTTTTGCAGAATTTTTCTGGTTTTGCCCTGGTCATACGCGTATGGGGCATGTTCATACGCGTATGGGCCTTGGCGATACGCGTATCATGGGCATGTTTTGGGGCCAATACGCGTATGAGATGTTATTTTTTTCCCGGCCTTCTGGTGATACGCGTATGGTACGCGTATGAGGGTTGGCCGTAGGCGTATGAGAAGGGCCATACGTGTATGGTCAGGACAATTGTAAAATGGGACTTTTTCAAAATATCGTTTTCGTTTTTCTTTCGTAACTTGAGTTCCGTTTACCCGATTTTTACATTCTTGGTATCGTTGGATAGCTATTGAGCTGTAGTTTCTTATGGTGAGGAGTTTGGGGCTGTTAACCGATTAAATAAGTCGGAAAGTAGGGAATAGTGTTATTTAGCGACTTTTACCATTTTGAATGTGTGTTTTGGATGTGAATCATACAATAGTGCATTGATGTGAATGTATATAGATTGTATGTGATTGTATGAGGTGAATGCATGAATATATTGTGAATATGTATGCATTTCAAGAATGTCTTGAGTCATTTTGTATGTGAAGCATAATGATGTACATTCTTGTGTTGAGTAATTCTAATGAGAATCCGTTGTAACGTCGTGTGCCTATGCGAGGTGTGAGCGATGATTACAAACGATTGTGTGCCTAGGTGAGGTGTGAGCAATCGGATTGTGTGCCTATGTGAGGTGTGAGAAATCCATAAACATTGTGTGCCTATGTGAGGTGTGAGCAATGGGTGAACATCGTAGGCCCGATGGGGAGTTACATTGGTAACGAGCGATGGTTCCAATAAGTTCCTGAGTGAACTTGAGATGATTAAGTCGGTACCGCATTGCATTTGCATAGAGTCGGGAGTCGGTCTCTATGATTTGCATTTATCATCTTTATAATTGTGCATTGATGAATAAACATAAATGTGTATGTTTATGTGGAATGATAAGAATTGTGAAAGTATGCATGATGAATATGCTTGGTTTTGTATATATATACCTTGTGATGTATATGAGTGAGTTGTGAGGAATTGTGGTGAGAATGTAGAATATGTGTATTTTTATGCTAAGATATATAATTATATGCATTGTTATTATGATAATATTTCTCACCCTTCTGCTGTTTTATGATGCTCTATGAGGCATTGCAGAGTAGGTATGCTGGTGGTTTTTTGTGAAGCGTGTCTTCATTCTTTTGGTTGGTCGGCTCTGATATGTAGCACCGGGTAGCTAGGATGTATATGATTCTTTTGTGATACGTTTGTACATGTATCTTATTGATGAATGTTTATGTAAACATGAATTATGTTGGTGGATAATACTTGATGATACATATATGTATATATGTTTGATGTTATTCAATGTTTAGATTTTCCGCTTTTATTCTAAATATTGAGATGTGGGTGTAAGGACTAAGTTCCTCTGTTGCAAAGTTACCCCACTGTTGCATATCAATTGTTGAGCAGGTGTTGAATGTTTTAATTTCATGTATAATGTGACATACCTCTTTTATACTATGTTTATGATTATACTCTGACGAAATTTTTAATATGTGCCTAAATGATTATGTGATTATTTGGGGGTATAGAAAGGGGGTGTTACAGATAGCTAATCAAGGGCATACTGTTCCAATACACTGGGGCAAGTCGAATCAGAATCATCCTATGACACAAACTGTTCCCTACCTTTTAATTGGGGCAATCCACCAACAGATTGGGGCAGAGGCAGGTTACTAAGGTACAAGTTTTCTCCCCGTTTTGAGGCAAGAGCAATGCTGCATCAACAACTGCTGATGCTGAAGTAGGTGTCGGGGAATCACGTCTTTAAGGCTTACACCCTAACCTCAACTCCTCCGTCTCCCACAATAAAACACTTGAACCATTGCATATATCTTTCTCATGCTTTGATCACGTCACTTCTCTCATGCTTATTTATTCATCTAGCATAACATGAAGTCTTAACTTAAGCCCGATCATACTCTATATCTCTTCAGAATATAATCACTGACATTCTGCATATAGTAATCATCATCGTATAGCATTGCATCCTCAAACGCATAGCATAATCATCAATATGGAGCATTACACCATGCAAGTTCAAACATGCATCCCAATCAAAATCCAATCGTCGTCTAACAAACCTTTCCAGAACCTTTTCAATTCCTTGGTCCGTCCAAAACCTCTATGGTCCGTCCAGCACCTACAAACTTGCGACATTGTACCTTAACCTTGCATCTTTGCATTGCATCACACCAAACATCATTACATAGCATATGCATCATAGCATGTTTCCCCTTGCCTGACTTATCTCCCAGCAAATTTTCAGCCAAACTTTGCACCTATCAATTCTGCATTTGCACCTTTTCTCTTCTTTTGCCGCCGTCGGCCAAATTTTCGAGCTACTATTTTATTTAATCCCCTTCTACCTCGAATCCTCGAAAAGCTAGCGCAATTCGTACATTCAGGTCCAAGTGGATTAAATAGGGGCAGCTGTCGTAACCCAGAATTTGACCTCCCTTTTTGTTTTTTGCATAAGCATGTGTACTCACATCGATAGCATACGCATTTGCATTTTTCCTTGGTGTTTTGATTACAGGAATTTTTAGGTTTTCAAGCTCGATTAATCGCATCATCATAAGGTCATCACATTATCAAAACAAGCACAAAACAAGGGTTTCTATGCCTATTTATCAAAGCAAGAGGTTGAAAATTGGAACCGTGGCCACAACACCATTTTTAGGCAAAATTGGGCATTTTTGGCCTGGTTAATAGATTAACCATTTTGCAGTGCAATTATGTTAATAGATTAACCAGTGTAAATTTGTTGTTTTTTATGTGTTAATCGATTAACACTTTGCAGTGCAATTATGTTAATCGATTAACACGTGCAAATTTTGCATAATTTACTGTTTTTTCAAGACAACAATTGTCCCTCCACATTTTGAGATTCTACATTGGTCTAGTAACATGTGGAACATTCTGGAA
Source organism: Lathyrus tuberosus (assembly GCA_022829125.1). Lineage (NCBI taxonomy): Eukaryota > Viridiplantae > Streptophyta > Magnoliopsida > Fabales > Fabaceae > Lathyrus > Lathyrus tuberosus. The sequence goes on from JALAZF010000048.1 coordinate 14,364,257, forward strand.
CCTTCAAAAATTCAACTACATTTGTTCCAATGCATTATTTCCAAATAAGTGCACCATATTCCTTGTTTTCCAAGCATCTCCACCTTTGAATGTTGAAGTTCACATGGGGATTGTTACCGAGTTGATCCTAACTAACCGAGTTAACTACCTTGACTCGGTGAGTCAAGTGTAACTAACTCCAAACCTAACTCCAAACCTCCCAAAGCTAAATCCAAAGATAGCTCCAAACCTCTCACACTCCATACCTAAACTCTATATAAGCCAAGCTTCACCATTTTGCAATTCCTCCACAATCATTCACACAAATTCACACTTTCTTCACTCTTAATTCTCTCATTCCCCTCTGCATTTTTCTGCAACTTCTACACATTCCTCTTCATCTTCTTCACCAAACCTCACTAAAGCTCTTAATTCACCATTGAAGAAAAGCTACTTTCACCATGAAAGTGATTTTTCTTGAGCTTAACCTTCATCATCATTCCATTCTACTGGATTTTATGGAGCTTCAGTAGCTTTTAGATTCATCTCAAGTAATCACTTCAAGGTTCTTCGGTGATAATTCTTATTTCGGAGTTTTCGTCGCAATTTGTACGGTTTCGATACGATTCGGCCATGCTTGAAGATTCTTCTAGTTTTCTTCGATTATCTTCATCATCTTACTATTATACTTGAGTTTCTGGAACTATATTAACTTTTGGATTCATCTCAAGTGGTTGTTTCAAGATTCTACGGTTCGAATCCGCATTTCGGAGCTTCGTCGCAATTTGCTCGGTTTCGATACGATTCGGCTACGATTGAAGATTCCTCTGGTTTTCTTTGATTATCTTCATCAAGAATCCTTTACAACAATTACCAAGCCAAACCTCCGGCTTGTAGGTTGGTCGATTATCATTTAATTTATCGTTTCGTTCATTTTTTGCACGTTTACGATGTAGTTTTGATAATTTTTCGTTTTGATTAATCATGCGATTATTTGATCTTTGATCTATATGTTCATGCTTTCAATTGATGATTGATTGATCCTAATACCTGTGATTTTCGTGCACAAGTTCATACCATAGCATGTGGTAGTTCAAATAAGTGATTAACTGTTGGAAGCACTTTTGGAAAACTGTTTTTTTGCCTTTGCTGCAGTGTTAATCGATTAACACTTTTGCAGTGTAATTATGTTAATAGATTAACAGTGTAAAATTTGTTGTTTTTCATGTATTAATCGATTAACACTTTACAGTTCAATTATGTTAATCGATTAACACTGAGTCAGAATGCCATTTTCATGCATTTTCAAGTGTGTTTGCCATGCTTTTTCATTCTAACTTCCATGGATTGATATGCTTCATATTTATGGATGTTTTTAATGCTGTTAACCTCTGTTTAAAGCATATTTACATTGATTCAATGTTTGATTTATCAATTCATGAAATTAGGTGTGTTCTTGATATTTGTTTGAACATGCTAGTTTTTGCACAATTCTTGATCACTTGATACATGATTTGTGATACATGCTAATATTGGTTTGGCACTGTTTTGCACTTTCAGTCCTTGATCATATTAAGTTTGTTCTTTATTGAGCAAACTTAATCATGTATAATCAATAGTTCATCCCTTGTGCTTTAATGATCTTCCATTCTCTTTGGAAAGTTGTTAGCATAGTTTTCCCTTGATTAATTGATCGAAACACGTTTTGATTAGTTGATCTTCCCCTTTCCTCTCTTTAGGCTTCCTTTAGAGCTTCATCTCTCGTTCCCCCCGTGGAGTTGGAGTTTCGCGCTACGCCTTGCATCGGAGCACTGTACAAATTAACGTCGTTACGCTGTCCGTTTCTCTCCGCAGGAGCACTGTACAACATTGGAGCGGTTGCGCTGTCCGTTTCACTTTCCACACTATATTTTGGGTGCTAGAGAAAGAATGAGGATGGAGTTTTTCTACCCTCATTCTGGCTATTTCTTTGGTAAGGGCGTCTTGTCCTTTCCTCGAGAATAGTCACCTCTATCCTCCAGATATAGTGTTTCTCCTTCCCCTATCGAGTCGATCCTTGATCACTTTTCTCTCTTTGCAATCTCTTTCATCCTTGATCACGTGTGATCTTCTCAATCTCTCCTTTTGATCAACCACCATCCCTTCTTAGTTAAGATCGCTATTCTTGCGCTAGCAATCTCTCTTTGTTTCATTACTCCTTTCTTCTTGTAATCAATCATTGCTTTTTGATTCCCCTGAAGAGTCTCAATTCTCTTTCTTTGGTCTAACACAGTTTTCCTGTCATGACCATTCTTCCCCAGGAGTTCACAATCTTCTCTTGGTTCTTCTCCGTTGTTGGTTTAACCACTGCTTGTCAGTTAAAACACCAATTTTGCTCTCTTACTCAGTTAATCACAGTCCGCCTGTTAATACTGAGCACCTTTTGGGTTAATCACCTTCTCCTGGTTAATCACCTATATCTTCAGTTAAACACAGTCCGTCTGTTAAAACACTAAATTCCTCTTGGGTTAATCACCTCCTCTTGGTTAATCACCCGTCTCTTCAGTTAAACACAGTCCGTCTGTTAAGACACTGAACCTCTTGGGTTAATCACCTTCTTTTGGTTAATCACCTGTCTCTTCAGTTAATCATAGTCCGTCTGTTAATACTGAGTTCTTCTCGAGTTAATCACCTTCTCTTGGATAATCACTCGTTTTTCTCTTCAACTAACCACAGTCCGTCTGTTAAAATACTGAACCCTTTCGAGTTAATCACCTTCTCTTGGTTAATCACTCACTGTTCTCTTCGGTTAATCACAGTCCGTCTGTAAACACCGAATCCCCCGCAGTTGGCAACCTCTTCTTGGTTCGAATACTTACACCCTTGGGTTAGTAACCTTTCTTTGGTTCAAATACCCTTTCTTCGGTTGAGTATTGTTTGTTCAGTCAGTTTACCGAAGCCCTTTGGGTCATGACCTTTGCTCGGTCCTACACCCGTCCTTTTGGTCACGACCTTTGATCGGTCCTACACCCGTGCTTCTGGTTAATCACAGTTTCCTCTGTTAAAACCAATGCTTCTCTATTCCCACAGAGTTGCAGTCCTTTCTTTCCTCGGTTAACCACTATTTACCGGTTAATATACCAAGGCCCCTTCAGAGTCAAACACCTTCTCTCGGTTCAACACTCTCTCTCATGGTTTATCACAGTCCGTCTGTTGACACCACATTCTTTTCCCCGCCAGGGTCCTACTCTCTTTCTTCGGTTAACCACTGTCAGCCAGTTAATATACCGAGTCCTTCCTATTACCCTTGCTCTTACTTTCTTGGTTTTGACACCAATTCCCTTTGTTATCCCCAGCAGAGTTTCTTTCATTCTCGGTTTTGACACCATTCTTTTCCTATTCTTTTGTGCAAACGCTCTTACTGCGGGGTCTTTCCCAGTAGAGTTTTTCTTTCACTCTTGCTCTTGGTTTTGACACCACTTCTTTCGTCTCCTTGTTTCTTTCTTGTTTTCCTTTTCCGTTCAGTTCCCCGAACTACGGAAGCTCTGATTCTGCATTCTTTTGAATGTATGATACGTAGGCACGAGACGCAATGTCTTGGCGAGCACACTTCCACCCTTCTTTCCTTCTCCCTTTCTTCTTTTTTCTTCGTCCCCTGGTTCCATGAACTACGACGCTCTGATTTCCTTATTGCATTATGAGGGTACGTAGGCACGAGGACCTTGTTCCTCCGCGAGCACTTTCCTTCTTTTCTTTCTTTTCCCCCTTTCCTTTCTCTCTCTCCTTCTTTTAGGTAGAAGCTTTTAGATAGATAACCCATCCAAGCCTAGAAGCAAGCGAAATGGTTCCCGTCGAGTACGACAGATGCGTTGGGTGCTAATACCTTCCTTTCGCATAACCGACCCCCCGTTCCCGTTTCTCTTCCCCTTGGGTTTTATCGATATTTTCCCTGTCCTTTGGGACTAAATAAAGTTCGGTGGCGACTCTGTTGTATCTTTGAGTGTGAAATTCACTCAGGTAGAAACCAGCCATCTTCAGCTCTCAACATCTTTTTAGCCGTTGCATGTCCATTAGCATGAGTACCAAAGGACCCTTCATGAACTTCTTGCATTAGTATGTCTGCTACGTGTCTATCTACGCATCTGAGCAATACCATGTTAAATTTTCTCTTATACAACACATCTTCATTCAAAAAGAAATTTCCAGCTAATCTTCTCAAAGTTTTCCTATCTTTGTTGGATGCCCCAAGTAGGTACTTCTGAATTTAGAGGAAACATTTAATATCATGATACCAAGGCTTATCATCTATGACTTCTTCTGCTGCAAACACGTGTGCAGGTCTATCAAGGCGTATAACATTGTTCTTAGGCGTGTCATTCCAATTATTCACTTTAAACATAAAAGGCAAAGTAGCCAAAGAATCCTCCATCCGATTCTCTTCACGAGGTATATGATAAAGCTCCACTTTGTTAAAGAAAGTTAACAACTTCCTTGCATAATCTTTGTAAGGAATCGAACTAGGATGACGAGCCTCCCATTTTTCTTTTGTCTGATTAAACATTAGGACTGAATCTCTATACACGTCAAAGATCTTAATTCTTAAATCAATGGCTTCTTCAAGACCCATGATACAAGCTTCATAATCTGCCATGTTGTTTGTACAATCAAACATCAATCTTGCAGTGAAAGGGATATGAGAACCCCGAGGAGTAATAATGATTGCCACAATTCCATTACCATAAGAATTAACAGCTCCATCAAACATTAAACCTCACCAGGATTCAGGATCTGGTCCTTCTTCGGGCAATGGTTCATCACAATATTTGGCTTTCAAATACATAACATCTTCATCAGGGAAGTTAAACCTGATGAATTGATAATCATCCATTGGCTGGTCAGTCAAATGATCAACCCGAATACTTCCTTTAATTGATTTTTATGTACATTACTCAATATCATATTCAGATAACAACATCTGCCAACGAGCAATCCTTCCAGTCAAAGCAGGCTTTCAAAAATGTACTTGATTGGATCCATTTTGGATATCAACCAAGTGGTATAATTTAGCATATACTGGCGTAGATTTTTAGCAGCCCATGCCAAAGCAGAACATGTTTTTTCAAGCATAGAGTACTGAGACTCACAGTCTGTAAACTTCTTACTCAGATAGTAGATGTCATGCTCTTTTCTACCAGTTTCATCATATTGTCCAAGTACACAACCCATGGACTCTTCCAACACAGTTAAATAAATGATCAGAGGTCTTCCTTCCACTGGAGGAGACAAGATAGGAGTTCAAGCAGATACTCTTTAATGCTATCAAAAGCTTTTTGACCGTCTTTTGTCCAAACACAACCTTGGTCTTTATGGAGAAGCTTGAAGATTGGCCCACAAGTGGCAGACATGTGAGATATAAACCTGGAAATGTAATTCAAATGTCTAAGGAATCCTCTGACTTGCTTTTTTGTCTTGGGTATAGGCATCTCTTGAATAGCTCTGACTTTATCAGGATCTACCTCAATACCTTTATGGCTGACAATCATATCATCAACATAAACTTTTATCTCTTCGTGCATAATATCATGGAAAAGAGTAGTCATGGTTCTCTGGTATGCTGCACCAGCATTCTTCAAACTGAAAGGCATCACTCTATAACAGAATGTTCCCCAGGGTGTAATAAATGTTGTTTTTTCCATATCCTCGGGTTCCATTTTAATTTGATTAAAACTGGAAAAACCATCCATAAAGGAGAAGATATTGAACCTAGTTGTATTATCTACCAACATATCAATATGTGGCAAGGTAAAATCATCTTTTGTGCTAGCTTTGTTCAAATCTCTGTAATCAACACACATTCGAACTTTACCATCTTTCTTTGGAACAGGCACAATATTGACCACCCATTGAGGATATTCAGAGGCAACAAGGAAACCTGCATCAATCTGATTTTGAACATCCTCTTTGATTTTGACAGCCATATCAGGGTGAGTTCTTCTCAACTTCTGCATAACTGGCAGACATTTTGGCTTTAAGGGCAATCTATGTTCCACAATATCTGTATCAAGACCTAGAATATCCTGGTAACCAAGCAAACACATCCACATATTCTTTAAGAAGCTCTATCATCCTTTTCTTAACATCTAGACCAAGTATTGCCCCAATCTTGACCTATTTCTTGTCCTCTTCAGAACCCAAGTTGATCACTTCTAGTGGCACTTTATAAGGCTGAATGGTTTTCACCTCGTGCTCAAGAAACCGAGAAATCTCATTAGGAATTTCTTCAATACTCTCTTATTCCGCTTCAAACACAGAGAATTCAAAGTTAGGAGAGGGCATAAAGTCATTGTTTTCAATCGGTTTATCATGAATCAATCTGCACAATGATATATGCTTGATTTTAGGAAACAAATAAATGCGCAAGTATTATGCAAAGATTGAAATTATTTTTATTGTCTTTTGGTTTTTAAGATTACCATTTTCCAGAAAAAGCAAAAAGCAAAAACACATATAGATAAACAAAATAACATTTTATTAATGATCTTAAACTCTGAAACAAAGCCCACACATAGTCACTTTCACCTTGGGCATAATGAAGGATTTTTGAAAATAACAAAAAAAAACAAATTACTTTGAAATGTGCATAACAGAAGGAACATCGAAAATAATCTAATTTTGGCAAATCACTTCATGCGTCACAAAGTCTGACAAATCTTGCTCAAGATCATCTTCAGTATGGTAAGTCTCTTGAATTGGGCGAATAACGACCTCTTGCTTAACAACTTTTGCAGACTTAGGAGAAAACCGAGACCGACACGGTACTTAATTTCAGGAAGATTTATGACTTGTCCCCAACCAATAGCTGGACCATGCTGAACCACTTGTTGTGCATCATTCAAGGAAGAGATGGATGCCTCATTCTTCTTAGCAGCACTATCAACAATAGAAAGAGCTTAGAATGGAGTTCCGACAGCTTCACCAACATCAATGTAAGAAAAATACAAGAGAGGACTCATTAACATTGCTTGCTTACACCACCCACTACTACCAACTTTCCATTTTTCACAAACTTCAACTTCTGATGGAGGGTTGAAGTAGCTGCCCCAGCTTCATGGATTCAAGGAAGACCTAATAGGCAACTATAAGTGGGATGGATATCCATTATCTAGAATGCAATCTGAAAAGATTGAGGGCATATCTTCATGGGGAGATTAACTTCCCCTATAACAGTCTTTCTAGATCCATCAAAAGCCTTGACAACAACTCCATTATACCACATTAGAGTACCTTGATAAGAAAGCCTAGATAAAGTAGACTTAGGCATCATGTTCAAAGAGGAACCAATATCCACCAAAAGATTGGATAAGGCATCAACTTGATAATTCATTGAGATATGCAAGGTCAGGTTGTGATTCCTGCTTTCCTCAGGCAACTCTTCATCACTGAAACTTCGATTATTGCATGCGTTTATATTTCCAACAATACCATCAAATTGGTCAATGCTAACATCATGATCTACAAAAGCTTGTTTCAATACCCTTTTCAAAGTATCCCTATGAACTTTAGAATTCATCAGCAAGGATAAAACAGAGATTTTAGACGGAGTCTGAAGGAGTTGATCAACAACCTTATACTCACTCTTCTTGATCAGCTTCAAAACTTCATCAACATCAAAATTCTGATTCTATCCACTCCAGATTGTCCTGTCACAAACCCAGATTCAGACTGAACAACAGACATTTTAACTTGAATTGGCTTATCAGCAGAAACATCCTCAACCCTCTTGGGAGGCACAAAAGCAAACGCACAACCATCACGAGTCACTCTACTAACATCAGCAATGTTAAGGACGAAAGAGAGAGATGGAATATGAACTTCCTTACCAGCCTTAATCATAGTAGCATTGTATCTATAAGGCACAACCTTATCAGAATTGTAAGGTGTAGGACTTGGCAAACAGATAACCAAAGGAGAGATAGAAGATTTCTGACTATTGTAAGTAATTTCCACCGGTTCGGGTATATTAAAATTAGGAACCACAACATTTACTTCATGATCAACATCAGACCTTGCTCTAGTAACATGGAGAAGTCTCTGGTACAACATCTCTTAAATATTTCTCTTCACAACAGAACATCCACGAGGACTCCTTGAACAAATTCTGCAAGAAGCATGATCATGTTCATAATAACTGAGCCTACACAAACTAATATGCATCTCCACCAAAGATTCATTAACCACATTAATATCAAAGATACGGTAGTCCCCTGGACAACCATCCACCATATTCACTGCTGCACTCCCATGCTTGGGTAATGGATTAGCTTGGAAATTGGGTCTAGAGTCTTGGAAATATAGAATACAACTTTGAATCAACCTTTGAACTTCATCTTTGTGTGCGAAACAATTCTCAATATCGTGACCAGGTGCCCCTTGATGATAAGCACAAAATGTTGGAGTAAGCCCTAATAGCCAATCAATATTGGTTGTATATGCTTTTGTATCATGACCTTGATATATATTGTTTGCTAATATATATACTTACTAGGCATTGTATTTATTGTGTTATTTGTATATGACATAATAAAGTCCTTAGAATAATTAGTCTATTAATGACCTGTTAAGTGTGACTTAATCGTGATACCTCATTAAACATAAAGACGTTATTCTTAAAGTATCAGTAGTCAAGCTTTACTATCAAATAGAACAACAGTAATGCATAGTAACTATTATGTGAGTAGACCGATGACTGTATCTCACAAGTCATGGATATGAGATATCAAGTCTTCACGTAGGTATAAATATTATGAGTAATATTTATATTGGATTGACCCACCATGAAAATACTACATAGTTTGTTATGTAACTGTCATAAGTTATTCTCATAGTAATAGTCATGTATTGCACCCTTCGACCTAAAACCAGTATGGACCCTAAATGTGGAGTCGAGTACTTTATTGCGAATCAAACATTGTCCGTAATAGGATGACCATAAAGATAGTTTATGGGTGCTTTACAAATCATGCTGAGGGACATGAGTGACCTAGATGAGATTTGTCCCTCCTACATATACGGGAGTAATATCTGTGGGCCCCTTGATAGAGTATGACTGTAAAATGCATAGTCGTGCTCAAATGAGTCGATATGAGATATTGGACTTATTTGTTGTTATCAAGTATACTCAGTGATCAAGGAATAAAATATTGGACAATACAAGGGTGACACATTCTATGCCTTGTGTTCAATATAGATATAAGGGCAAAAGGGTAATTATACATATGATCATTGTCACATAAAGGTTATGTCATATCACAAGATATTCTCGTGACTTGGGTAGCAGTAATGTGTTGCTAGATACCGCTCACTGTTTATAATATTAAATAGGTAATTTAATATTATTTCCAACATTACGAGAACCTATAGGGTCACACTCAAAGAGTACTGATAATGGAATTGACGATTAAATTAAATAAGATTTAATTTAATTATGTATTAATAGTATTTAAATTGTTTAGTACATTAACACATATATAATTTATTTGATTTAAATAAATAAATGAGAATTGACAGTTGATCAAATTAAATATGATTTAATTTAATTAATATTTTATTTTATTTTATTAAAAGAGTTTAATTAAATATAAACAATATCTATTTAATTAAAATAGTTTTAATTAAATAAGATTGAGCTTATTTTGGAAAAGCCCAAAATAAGAGCATTGGGGTTTTAAAAGCTCTCTATAAATATAAGAGCTCTTTCCCCTACCAATCCTAATTGTCAATTTTTCAGAACAAGATACGGCTAGCATCGCGTTCCATTTTGTGCTCGCGTTGACTACGTAGAGACGTCGGTATCTTTCGTCGTTCGTGATCAAAAATAAAACACACTTCATGAGGTAATTCTTGAATCTTATTTTGGTGTTTGATTTGTGATTAACGATTTAATCAAGATTCGTTCATCGGGATTGTTCTGCTACGAGGATAATTTTTGAAAAATTCCTCTTAATATTCCAACACAAAAGTGGTCAGACTTGTACCACGAAGGGAGATCCTTTGGGATAGAAAGTGGATCCCTGGTTTGCACAAGATTCTTCTGTACTAAAGTAGGATATAATTCAGAATATGTCATAGGAATCATGTCAAAGTGAACCTTCTTCTGAACACAATTATGTTGATTATTGCTTATGAGTACGTTGTTGTTGTTGAAACTGAGGTTGATAAGCAGAAACTGCCTGAGCAACATTAATAACAGGTGTGACAGACGCCACATGTTGTTGTTGATGATTATTCCTTCCTCGAGGCCTTATATGAATTTCCTGAGAAATAACATTAGACTCACCTTCTTTCTTCTTGAAGAATCCATTTCCATACTTTTTAGAATTACCAAAAGAACCACCTTCTTTAGCCAAACGTCCCTCTCGGACACCCTCTTCAAGACGCATTCCTATATTCACCATCTCAGTGAAATCACTAGGCACACTAGCTACCATCCTTTTGTAATAAAAGGGACTCGGAGTTTTCAAAAAGAGCTTCGTCATTTCTTTCTCCTCTATAGGATGATTGATTTGAGCAGCAATTTCACGCCATCTCTGAGCGTATTCCTTGAAAGTCTCCTTTTCTTTTTGAGACATAGCACGAAGTTGATCTCTGTCCAGTTCCATATCCAGATTATATTTATACTATCAGAAAAATGATGCACCCAAGTCATTAAAATTACGAATATGAGTACTATCCAACCCCACATACCACTTAAGAGTTGTACCTGTAAGGTTGTCTTGAAAGTAGTGGATCCAAAGCTGATGATTATCGGTATGAGTAGACATCTTTCTTGCATACATCACAAGATGGCTCTGAGGAAAAGAATTGCCCTTGTAATTCTCAAAATCAGGAACTTTAAACTTAGCAGGGATCATCACATTGGGAACAAGGTAAAGGTCATGAGCATTCTTCCCAAATAGCTCTTTCCCTCTCAAGGCTTTTATCTCTTTCTGCATTTCCTGGAAATGATCTTGGAACAGTATGAATCACAGGAGGAGGAACAGTCATAACTGGTTGCACAGTGGGAATCTCAACAGCAGGCTGATAACCTTTAGGCATAAAATTCAGAGGCATTCCCCAAGGGAAACCATTGGGCATATGATGTTGTGGAGCACTAACTGGAGTCATAGAAACAGAAGTTGATATGATCTCAGAAATCACAGTCACTTGAGGCTGAGTCTGAGTTGTATCAGGAGAAGGAGGAGGAGGAGGAGGAGGAGGAGGTTGATTCTAGGCAGCAACCAAAGATTCAACCAAGGCATTAAGTCTTTCCATTCCAACTCTTAGAGTAGTTACCTCTTCACGGAGTTCTCTATTTTCTTCTTCAAGATGATTCATCTTCCTCTGATAATTAGCTTGAGTATTATACTGATGAGACAACTTATCTTCTGAGAAGAGAAAGGAAATAAGACCCATGTAAAACTCTCAAAAAGCACATGCAAAATGATGCAGGATATGCAATGCAAATGTTTTATTTTTATTATTAGTTTTCAATGAACTTTAAGATATCATAAAGCAATTGCAAACATCATAAATAAATAACACTTTTGAAATACTGAAAATCTCCATTTTGTTAATAATTGGAAGGATTACAATTTGAAGTACAAGTTTCAAAAGATCCTAAATACAAGAGGAAAAAGCTAGATCCTAAGGGTCCTAAGGAACCACACCTAAAGATGATCCAACTCCATGCTCATACTGTTACACCCCAATTTTGACCCTGAATTGCCATCATACATATCATAGTATTTCCATCATCTGTGCATCATATCCGTCATTCAGGTCATCTAACCTTTGTGCCTACAAAGTTCGTGTCTTTTTGCTGCTTAAGCTCAGGTCTTGCAAGATCGAATCGAGGTTCAAGCAAAGATATCAAGTCAAGTATGTGTGCGGTGTGGTTTGAAATCCAGTGGAGTTTGACCTAATCTTGGTCAAACAAGTGGTTTGCTTTAGTATCAAGTTATCAGGTTGTGACAAAGGTAATTTTTGTTCCAAGGTGGATGGTCATCAGAATTCAGTTCTCTTTCAATTAGGGTTTGGTACAGTGGCAACACAGTTCATATCTCAGGTCATTTGTGGTATGGATCATTATGAGGGCAAGGAAGGGTTAGATTCAAAATATCCCAATTTAGTGCATGTAGCTTCATATATCAAGTCATTGCAAGTCCTGCTCATATGATCATGTTCTTGGAGAACTCAAGCACGTCATTTGTTCAAGATGATTTCAATATCTCAAGAGTTTGTTCAAAAATGGTTAAGATTTAAAAACTGAGTCACTTTCAGTCAAGTTCGAGGCTTATTACAAAGCCAATGACAAAGGCTTATTACAAAGCCAATGACAAAGGTTCAAGGACTGATTCAAAAGGCAAAATTGATTCATGCTTGACATTTAAGAGCTCATTGTAAACATAGGCAAGAATGATAGCTCATTGTAAACATAGGCAAGAATGTCCAGAATGATCGAGGGTTTGAACAAACTAGAGGATCTCGGGATGATTTAATTGTGTGGCCATCTTAATGCTTCAGACATTATAAATGAATGTCGTCCATTGGTTACAAATGGACACATTGAAGAAGCTGTTGAATTGATGAAGGATTTGGCAAAAGGAGTGATTAAGATGCTGCTCTGAACGCTTTTTTTTTTTTAAAAGCAAAGGTAATATATTAAAAACTAAGGCATAAGATATGCCAATTAAAACAATACAACAAAGGTCTAAAGTAGTCTCCAACAAAACTACCACATCACAAAAAGCTGAATAAAACAAAGCTGAAACTAATACAGAAAAATTGACTCAATGGATCACCAGAAAAACTGCAATTTTCCAACAACGAACATGCCAAACAGCCCAAGACCAAGCTAACTCTTCTCAAAACACCACTATCCAGCCTTCAAAAACAGCCCTATCACCATCACAATGAAACCAATTTCAAGGTCCACCAGATGCAACACGATCCTAAATCATGTGCTTGTTCAATCTACTTCAGAATATTTAGAAGCTAGGCCCAAAACCCAATATGACATCCTATAGCGTCCTATTAAAGGCATGCTGGAAGAGTTGAGTTTGCCCAAAACATGTATAAGGCACTTGAGCGTTTGGAAACTGTGGGATAGTTGAATTTAAATGTTCATGCCTACAACACAACTTTAAAGGACTTGGCATATGCAAAATTTGTGGCAAATGATTCCAAAAGTTAAGTACTGCTAGTGTTTCTCGTAATACATTGCATGGTCATTATTAATCAATGCATGTGCACAGTGTTTTAATACACAATGTTTCAATGGTTGTGTTTCTAATATACAGTGTTTCAACATCCTCTTAAATACATGCGTTAAAGAGTACCAGCAATACAAATAGCGACATATATGCTAAAGGAACACAAAAAGGGAGCCTAGTGAAATTTCTGCAAAATCTGTAGGTTGTCAAGATTGCTTCTTTAATTGCTAAATATGATGCTCCGTAGGATGCCCAGCCCTTGCATCAAGTAGCAACATTTTAGGCCGTAAGCGTGGCAGCATAAGGAGATGGTTCGTCTCTGTCAACTTCAATTTTCATTACACCAAGTGACACAGACAAATGCTCCCTGCCAGAAAAAAATCAGTAACAATATACGCAAGGGAATCGCCAAGACATCAATGGATTTCGCGATATTACAACTACCTTCCTTGATCATGATATAATGGTGAACAAGGTACCGGGATTTTCGGTCGTCTTTTTGGACAGAACTCGAGGGGCACTTATCATGAGATCATTAGGGGAAGCGAACTGCCGCTAATGTTGGTGAAGCAGCCATAAAAATTTGCGTTACAATTCCTGCAAGCGCAAGACCAATATTGTGTCAGAACGCATGTAGCATTTAGGTTTCCCTTTAGGTGTTACTAATGATGTTACAAACAGCATCTAAAGAGATCGTGATAAGTTCTAAAAGTGGAGTGCTTTCTCCAAAATTTCAAGTTTGTGATAGCAAGACATATTTACCTAATGCTGAAGTTGAGAATCATGATGGAGTCGCTCTTATTCAACCAACCAGAACAAAACCATGAACTGAAGCTTTTGTCTACCTATGGCTCCATACACCCCCTGATCTATGTTCAGCTCCTCAAACCTAGCCTGGATGATTGTTGCTGCAATTGACACGGTTCATTGTTAGAATTTCCCTCAAAAGCCATTTCATATTCAATTCAAGTTTAGCATACAAATTTTCAATTCATGTCATCATATCAAGTTCCATTTGCATTCATCAAAAAAAGACATCAAACTCATCCAAGCATATTCAATCTCAATTCAAAGCATTCATAAGCACACACATTCAAACACTTTCAATCATCATCCAAAGTCATTTCACATCATTCACATTCCTAGTTCATCAAACTATTTCAAACTCATGACAGCACATTTCTCAACTCACTCACATCATCATTTTTCAAGCACTTATCAACAAGCATTTTCAATCATATTCATGGCATACGTACAACATGGCAGTGTGTGGTATAAGCATCTCGTTGTGTTACTCAAAATAGAATTACAGCAAAAGCAGAATTATGTGGGACCCTATGGCATTTCACTACAGACAAAATTGAGACAATTCCTAAAGAGTCGTACAATTACACGTTCCACTCAATTTTTCCAGAATTGGTACTATCTGTACCATATTCTTCCTCTCCAAGTTTTCACTATAAATACACTACTATTCATCATCTAAGGATCATCAGAAAAAACCCTAAAAACTCTACTGCGCGAGAAATCACCCACTGTCCTCACTAAAGCTCTAGAAAAATCCTAAAAATTACTCAGAGCTTCACATTGAAACTTTGAGCTAATTTGAGCTCAACCCCTCCATTTGAAACAACTTCAACACTACAGCAACAACATCAGAGAAGGAGACGAGCAGGAAGAAGGGATTCAAAGCGAGTACCTGAGTATCTTCATAGATCAGTTCTTCAAGGGTTAGTCTTCGAAATTCTTGACCTTTAGAACTGATTGTTTTGTTTGTTGCTTCCTGAGTAGCTTGACATTGCTTGTTTCGTATGCTTTCGATTCGTCTTGGGCTTAGGGTTAATTTAGGGACGATCTGACTTGTTCTTCTGATTGGGTTTTGTGAAAATCTGACTTCGGATTTGGGTAGAGAAAAATATTTTAGTTAGGGTTTGTGTTCGTGGTTTAAGGTTTGGTGGAGTTATCGCCGGAGAAGACGGTGGCGGTCGCCGCGCGCCGCCGCTTCTCCGGCCGTGATTAGGTTTTCGGTGGGGGCGTTTTTTGAGATAGAACGAAGAGAGAGGAATAGATGGAGAAATGATTCAGGTTGTGAGTTTTTTCTTTTAAGTCTGGTTTTATCTCATTGCCTTGGTTGGTGACCCTTCCCTGGGTTTGGTCTGTGCAGCCTCCACGTTCTTATCATGTACCCTCATTATCCACTTTAGATCAGAGTCAAAGTCTGACTCGTTGATGGATCCAACGCCCAAGGTTGACTGAAGGTTCACGGTGAACCCTCCTTCCCAGCATGAGCTTACTAACACTGGGCCTAGGAAATTTCTGAACGCACCCCAGATTCTGACTTTGGTTCTGGCCCATTTCCTTTTTTTTTTTTTTTTAGTTTTAATATTTTCTTTTTGATATAAAAAACCAAAAAAAAAATAAAAACTTTAATTATTTCTTTTCTAAAAAGCCATTAAACCTATTTACTAATTTTGATTAATTTTATTAAAATTATTTATTTAATATTAACTAATTATTTTAATAATTAGTTTTATTAAATATTTGATTTTAATTTAATTAATTATATTAGTTCAATTTTCCTAATTCTAAATCTAATTTGTTTTTTCTCCATTGACAAATGAGAAATCAGAGCATCCGTAGTTCGGCTTATTACGGATGTACCATCCTCTTCTTCAAACCTTGAGTATCCTTCCCTTCTTGGAAAATAAACTCTCCAACAAGATGTTATTAGGGTTATCTTTCAAGGCATACCCAAACTGTTGTGTTGCTAAAATTGAATTGTAGTTGATCCCCCTTGTGTACTAAGAAGAGGTACATTAGAGAAATCCCCACAACTATCAATAATCTTAACATTATCGTATACGGAAGAACGCAAAGTGATGTCAGCATTGGTAAGGGATATGATCCTCTGAGACTACCTCAATAAACTCTTGTTTTCCTTGAAGATAGGAGACTGCGATAAGTGCGAAATAAACCACTTGTACAATAGAGGTACACATCCTACAATAGTTCCATTGCCCTTGGAGGTCCTATGATGGATAGAGAAATAAGTATCGCCAAGCAAGATTTGAATAGGATTCCCAATCAAGAAGACCCAGACACAATAAACACCAATAAAGTTGTTAATGTTAGGAAATAAGACCAATCCATAAATGAGTAAGGCTAAAATAGCCTTAAAAGCCACCATGCTACATGCACTAGCAAAAAAATAAGCTTTCTTAATCAATAATTTTGAAGTCAACCCCTAAATACCTCATTTGACAATAAGATTGGTATCTACATCAGATTTTCTTAAGTGAATAGTTGTTGCAATGACTTGTGATTTAGGAACCTTCTCCAAACTAATGAAAGGAACCTTATCAGAAACTGGCACACCCATAAGATAAGCATACTCTTTCAAGGTAGGCATAAGCTGATAATCTGGAAATGTGAAACAATGGTAGACAGGATCATAAAATTGAACCAAGATATTAAGAAGTCCATCTTCAACATTGGTGAATAGAATAGCCAAAAGTCTTCCATAACAATCTTTGAAATCCACAGGATCAACCACTAAAGATGCTAACTTTCTCATCTCTTTTAGATCAGGGACTCTGAAACTATACTTCTGAGCGTTCCTCCTTCCAATATCTATGATCACAATGCATGCGATGTTTGCAAAGAGAATCTCTAAGTTTCTTGAAAAATAAGTGAAATAAAATGTTTATGAATGCATGAGTGCATGACTATGCAACAATCACAAACAAAATCACAAACAAGGTTCAAAGGTTCGACGTCACGAGCGTGGAGTCAAGGGTAAGAACCACCCACAAGGTATGTACTAAGAGTAAATCACCTGTACAACAAGGTTCTACAAAGTTCCCAAAGAACCACCCACAAGTCATGTCCTAGTGTTACACAACTAAAATGTATAATTAAAATAACTTGCAAAGATAAGACATAACAAGTCATGTTCTAGTGTTACACAATCAGAGCATTATTTGCATAATCTAGATAAACAAAGAATTAAACAAGAACGAAAACAACTATCTCAAGCCATCCTCCAACGTGCATGACACTAAGGCTCCTATACCTCAGTATTTACAATCAACGACGTAAATAGCCACACAACAAAATACATGGGTGAGAATGTATTCAACATATGTTAGCGGTGTATAACACAATAATGATAGATACATAAAATAATTCAATCAACATCAATAATTCAGAATGCAATATTATGTATGCAATGGACACCTTAACTCTACTCCGATGCATGTGGTAACGAGGTTTGAAATTTCAAACATATATTACTGAATACATTCACAGGTTATAACACTAAACTCCGAGCTCATAAATGGTCACAACACTAAAGCTAAGCTTCATACTGATCACAAGACTAGATCAGGACTCGTCAAGAGACCGAAGTCCCACATAACTCTGAAATACATGAATGCATGAAAATGATACATAAACAATTACATGAAAGCATCACCACCATCTCCAACTCCGACATCAACACATCGATTCAACCACTAAATCGAATTTAAAATTAACTAGTGTAAGATCACAGCAAACGATTCAACCATCAAACTTAATATTTCAAACAAAATCAATTAAATTAGTTTAACATTTTATTATTAACAAAATATATTAAATATTTTTTAAAATATTTATGCAATTTATAATCCAAATTTTTACGAACTCACATATTTTAAAATTATTTTTTATTTGTTTTATAGCAGTTGAAACTAAATAGAATTTCATCAAAATATTTTATAAACTTATTCATTTGTTGAATTTAATTTATTTAAATTATTATTTTCTTAATTATTTAAAACAGTGTATTTGAATAAAAACCCGTGCAATGCACAAGTTATTTACCTAGTTATAAAATATGGATTATAACGTGAACAATCTCATTTATCGAATTGGTCTAAACAAATTTTGAGGTTTGCAAAATACAGTAATTGAACATTTATTCAAATTTATTTTTTAAAAATTGGTTACTTTCAAATAAAATTAACCAATCCATTTTATGCTTTCACATATGATTGGATCGGTTGACTAAATATTAAAATCAATTGTTTAACCTATATCCAAATCTAAAACCAATTTTCTTTAACATAAATCTTCTTACAAACCCATAAACATAATTTTACTTTTGTCACCCATTTGAGTTCTAAGAATACATGAGCTAAAAAACAAAAAGAGAGATAGAGATATTTTTAACGTATGTGATTTTGACGTTTTTGTTTGAAACTTAAATTAGAACAGTTTATATAGAACAGATGTTTCTGAAAATGCAAAGATATCATTAAAAAAAACTAGTAAATAACATCAATACCATAAAGATCTCTATAAATAAAGATATCAACATTTAATTAATATTTATTCTTGGGTATTTCTTATCACACCACCCTTGTTTCTTAGGCACCTTGTGAATTTTTGTTTTTGCCCATTGATTCCGGATGTGCACATACGCACCATTTTTTTAAAAATTTTCATTTTTTCCCGGATGTGCACATCCGGTAACAGTTCGTATTTGCAAATCCGGAAAAAATACTGAAGCAGAACACCAAAACCACAAATGTTTCTCACATTCATAAAATAAAATCGGGATTAAATTGAGAAAATCGGCATGGCATCGACAGAAATTTAAATATAACAAGATCAATAGCCCGGTGGACGCTTGCACATCTCTAAGATGTCATCGACCGTTCTTCGGATTGTGACGGTCGCCTCGAACTCGAACGGGAATTGTTCCTCGTAACCCAAATAAGTTTGCCACATCGCTCTAACATCGTCTTGATTCTTGAGCTCAACAAGGATGTAAGCGACGTTCCCTTCGTTGTCAACCGAATGTGAACGATACTGAAGCTTCGCAACCTTCCGCTTGTCTCCGTAAGGTAGGAGATGTTCGATGTCGTCAATGATTTGGTCGAGGGGGATGTCCCTCATTATCGTAAACTTTTGACCGCGTGTTTTACCGTCGGTAAATGAGACACTTGCGGCATACCAACGGATTTTGATTTTATACAATTGAGACATTTTGAGGTTTTGTGAAAGATATCAAATGAAACCCCTAATTTAAAGAAAAGTTAGGGTAAAGTTATTTCTGCCCAAGTTCGTTCCGGATCTGCAGATCCGGACAAACCCTGCAAATATTATTTCCGGATGTGCACATCCGGAAATTGTCCGGATCTGCAAATCAGAATGTTTTACTGATACAATTTTAAAACAGAATTGACAGCTTATGCAGTCACTTGGAATACTTTCAGTGCAATAAAATTCGTAAGTGTATTAAAAAGACATATGGATAAAAGTACAATATATTTCACTTCAATAATGTACATTGTGTCGTATGATTATACAAAAGAGTTAAAGCAAAATTCTCCGTCTAAATCTATTGGAGCTAGAACTTTCGATTTTTCCGCATTTGATGCCTTTTCAATTGCGTGCAATCTTTCGAATTCAACCGTCCTTTCGACAAAATTATCCGGCCAAGACTCGGCAATTGCGGTTGCATGCGTCGCCCATTGCGGTGATTTAGGTGGTATCGGGCATTCGGGTTTCAAGATAACTTGTACGAAATGTCTTGATTTCGCAAGCCATCCGAAATGTCTCGACGGTGGTGCGGTGTGTAGTGGAAAAAAGGTTTCCGAAAATTCGTATCTCGTCAAGTCGATACACACCATATCGTAGGCGCATGCTATAAGATGACCCATCTCGGGGAAGCTCATCCATTTCGATACCGGTGCCGGACCACTCAACCACGGAACAAGTGACTCGTGAACCTTGTTGTAATTTTCTTGATTTTCATAGAGACGCAAGTATGCTTCTTTATGCGTCTCCAACTCTAGGATAAGTTGATGACGTACAAGTGACCTTCCTCTCCTTTACCGAGTAGAGCCGACACGGCTCGGTAACCGCAATTACCATCCCCTACAACATCGATTATACCGTCGATATGCTTGTGCATAAAAACCGGCATCTCGTCAATAAAGGAAATCATACGTGTAGTTGGAGTCGGAGTCGGAACTCGTGGAATCGGTGTCGGAGCTGATTTGGAAATGCGAGCTCCTTTCACGACACTTTGTAGAGATTTAGGAGTCGGAGAGTCCGGAAAGATTTGGTCAACGTGCTCATAATACGAAGGATACCGAGTTGTTGAGTTGTCATTTGGTGTAGGCTTCAACTTCTTCGGAGCACCCTTTGTCTTAACCGGTTGAGACGGAGGTATCATTGCGGTTGTTTCGGGGAAGGCAATCTTCCTCAAATCTTCTTTGATGTGTAGCTTCATATTGTCGTCGGCCTTCGAAAATCTCATTTGAATCGCTTCCAATTCGGCCAAAATAGAGATATCGGGTTTATCTCCTTCCTTACAAGCATCATCATCAAAACTAAGTCTCATCCAATGAGGGCAAACTTCGTCAATTTGTATTGGGTCACCTAGTTTCAACTTTTTAGCAATGGCACAAGCACAAGGAAGACCGTAGGTTTTCACAATAGTGCAACCACACTTTGCACTATTGGAACCTACCGTTTCGGCTCGGTTGGCCTCGTGAAAAATATAGCCCAACCCCGCCCGAGACATGTTGCCGATCAATTGAGAGTAGAGGAAGTTACCTTTAAACCGATGTTCCAAAACTGTGATGCTCCGACCGAAAGTGGTTTGTATCTCATTGTGTTGGTTTTTGATCATTAGATGCACGGAGTCCCAATCCCGACATAAATCCTCCTTGCTATTTCCCAACCAATTCTTCAAAGTGGCATGTGCCGACTCAACTCTATTGGTGGTAGTGTTTCCAAGATGTCGTACGTTATCGGTCCACGCACAAACAATCTTTTCTTTCTCAAACAATGGAAGACGATACTTGTTTGTCTTGTAGGTGCTATCGAGAATGAGCACTGTCGAGAACGTGTTGAACAACTTGATGGAATCCAGATGAGTCCAAAAAATATCTCGTACCGTAATTCCATCATCGCGACATCTGTACCGAGACACGTAATCGTTGTCCTCCAACACTTTCAACAGTTGTTGCATCTCATTCCTATCTCCCCTAATTGCCTTGTTCATTCGATACCGCATGTTATGCACTTGCTTTATGTTTGCAACATTTTCGGGTTCTTTCCGTTTCAACGTCGCAAGTATATTCTTCGGTGGGACAAGGTTCAAGGTCATGTCGGCTATACATGTCATCTCTTTCGCCTTGAGCCGGCATACAGTTGGATGACCTTCTAGCTTTGAGCACATTTCGTGGTTATGTATACCACAACGAACGGTAAATCTCCATTTCTTGGAAACTAACATGTAACCACCAATCTTAAAAGGGCACTCACATCTTCTAGTACCGGTCTTGTCTTTCTTTAACTTCCGTAGAGGTGCTTGATATTTGCCGCTTCTTTCACACCCCAAAATTACAAAAGCTTTTCTTCTATCCGACCCATTATCCGATCTCCCGATATTTACACCGAAGCCGAGCTCAATAGCCGTCCTACGAATGTATGCGATCATGCTTTCACGATCATCAAACTCTTGCTTGTTGTTAAAGTTACCGCCGACATCAACCGACTTTACGAGCATACCTTCATCTTTCGAGGAAATCGGCGCAACTAATTCTTTTGCCATGTTATCAGGATGCACCATCTCTATTTATAAACAAGAATAGAACAATTAATATGTATAAATAAGATTTATTCAAAAATGCTGAAAACTTAAATTAATTAGCTTCAGGCATTTTTTCGGATGTGCACATCCGGAAATGTTCATGCTGAATTAGTTCCGGATGTGCACATCCGGAAGTAGCGTAACTTGTTTTTCCAAAAATGTAGATTGATAATGTGAGCAATGTAGTGGATGAAGTTGAATGTTTACCTGAAATTTAGTCTTTCCTTGCTCCCTTTGATTTGTTGCACCAAAAATTTGAACTTTTTGAGTGAGAAATGGGATTGATGAAGTAGGGTTTTTTGACTTGGTGAGAGTGAGTGTGGAAGAAGAAGGTTGATTATGGTAAGGGGGAGTGATCGTGCAGCTTTAAATATTTCATAATGTCTTCCGGATATACAGATCCGGAGACATCCCGGATATGCACATCCGGAAAAAGTTTTTAATTTTTAAGGATCCGGTGCGTCCGGATGTGCACATCCGGAATTAGGGGGCAAAAAAATAATTTCACATTGTGCCTAAGAAACTTGGGTGGTGCATTAAGAAACTCCCTTATTCTTTAATACAAAATCTGTTTTGATTTGATGGAAATTGTTCTAGTTCTCTTTGCTTTATCTTTCTTCGTTCAATTCCAGATATGTATCTATGTTAATCGGTTGGTTGAATTAGAATTTTCAAAATGAATTAAATGTTTTCTATTTATTTTGAAAGATTTAAATTAAGGGTGTTAAATAATCCAATGTGTATTAAGCTGTACAGGTGTTATAATATTATAATATTAGTGCTTAAAATGATCATTAAAATTGTCATTAATAATAATTGTTTAATTTTCTTTTTTCTTTGACGGGAAATTGTTTAATTTTTTTTTTTAAGTTTTATAAAATTTCATGAGAAATATAGGCAATCACAAGAAATGAAAAAATATGACCAACATTACACGAAAATGGGGCCGTCGGAGTGGGTGGAGGTAAACCATAGAAGATCTCAACCTAGGGCAACAAGAAAGTCGGTCGGTGTGGACTGCTAATAGAGGTAAAGGGATGGGGAGGGGAATCACGGTCGTTGTTCTTCTTAACGGAGTTTTCTGAAACTATGGAAGTGAAAGATATATGTTTAAGGTTTTCAAAGAGTATGACCTTGTTAACAAAGTCTATATCTCAACTAGGAGAGATAAGGGGGTTAGGAGGTATGGATTTGTACGGTATATGAATGTAGGGGATGTAAGAATCATGGCAGCAAAATCGGATAGTATTCAGATTCAGGGTAAGAAGATCTTTGCGAATGTTCCACGGTTCCATCGTGGTGTCACTGTGGATAGAATGCAGTCGCAGTTGGGGGTGGTGAAGGATACGAAGCAGGGTGGTCACAATGCATCGAGTATGCGGAATAATAGCAAAACAAGGAGGACATACGCACAGGTGGTGGGTAAATCGTCAAATAGTGTGACTGGGAGGGTTGGAGAGGACAAAAAGATTGGATGGAAACCCAAACGGTGGACTGCATTATCTGAAGGGAAGCCTACTTTTGCTCACATTCAGTTCAACATTGAAGACAAAGACTTGGCTCGATTTGAAAATGAATTCATGGGGAACTGCTGAAACCAGGTAATACGTAGAACGTCCAGGATGCGCTTCATGCAGAAGGGTATTTCAATATTAAATTTACCCTTTATGGGGGCGAACTTATGCTTGTTTGAAGAAGATATGACAGGAGTTGTAACTGCATTAGTTCAGGAGGCAAGAGATTGGGTATCACTATGGTTCACTGATATCCATCTGCAGACACCGGAGGACATTCATAACGAGAGGCTTACGTGGATGAAGTGTTATGGTCTTCCCTGCCCTCTTGGTGTCCTTGTTTCTTTAATTTTGTCTCTAGCGCAATGGGGGTATTGTGTGCTACAACGAAGATACTAAGAAGCAAAAAAACTTTGATGTTTCCAGATTCTTGATTAAAACTAAGATTTCTATGAATCTCAATGAAAGTTTTAATGTGGAGATAAATAAGAAGATTTATAGAATCAACTTGGTTAAAGACTACCATGGTCCTAAGAGGATTGTGGTTCCTAAGGAAGATCTGAAGGAGGAGGTGTCTGATGACTTGGACTCGGTTGGGGATGGTGGCGCGTGGGAGTCATCAGATGATGAAGAAGATGGTGAGATTCAGGATCCTAAACCTAGGGGTAGACACACAAGTGATCATGGTGTTGGTAATCCTAGTATCTTGGGATTTTGGGATACGGCGGGAATCGTCAATGGTTAGGAGCGCGTGCGGACAGGTGTTGTATTGGGGGTGGCGGCCTTGGAGGGTGCAAAATTGGTCACATAAAAGGTGAGTTTTGTCAGGGAGTGTAGTACCAAGATTATGGAGACATGTTCAGAAATAGTTAATGCGGGTCTGATTGGCAATGGATTGATGAGACCGATCCATGTTGATTCCACAATACAAGCGATTGACGTGGCACCTAATACTGAATTGGAAATTTGTAATATCAATAGAAAGGTGGTGGGTATCATTAGATAAACATCGGACCCAATTTCATGTTCCTCTATTGGGCCCTTTGGGCGTTTAACTTGGTCCAAACCAAGGAAGAAAAAGTTGATAAACGAGATTTATGAAGATATCAAAATTCCTTTCTCTTCTTCTTATTTCTCGTCACTTCTTCACTCTTTTAATAAAATTTCATTGAACTTGGGCTCAAAGTTACCTCTTTCATGTCCGTTGCTTGTTTCATTTGAAGTGGAATATTCATCATCTAGATACTCCGGGGGCTTTATTTTATGTTGCGATTCCATCGATGACTCAGACGTAAACTAGGGGAATATCAAAATTAGAAGATATATTGAAGATGTACCTGGTAAGGTTTGACAAACTATCAAGCAGTTGGGTATTGAAGGTGAGGAGGATGACGAGTTATTTGAAGGGGTGGTTAGAGAAATGGAAGCTAGGGATAGAAAAATCTTTGAAGATAAGAGGGAGGCAGAAATTAGTGCTTAATGTATATTGTATATTTTAATATCCGAGGGTGTGTTAGCTCATTAAAAAGGAGAAGGATTTTCCAGGTTTTAAAAAATTGAAGAGCAAACATTTTTTTGATCCAGGAAACAAAGGTCCAGAAAATGGGGGATTCTATAGCTCAGAGCATGTGGAGGTTAGGGGAGTGTGAATGACCTGCAATCGATTCTATTGGGCAATCGGGAGGTATCTTAACAATTTGGAGGAAGGAAGCCATTTCTTCAATATCTAGTTTCAGGGGGAAAATGTTCCTTGGAATTAATGTTTTTTGGAAGGGGCTTAATTGTTACATTGTAAATGTGTATTCCTCTTGTTGTATTGTTGACAAAAGAATGTTGTGGTCAGAATTGTTGTTATGTAAGGGAAGGTTTCCTGCAGGAGAATGGTTGATAAGAGGGGATTTTAACACAATTAAATGCGTGGAGGAAAGAAAGGGTAGGGGTGGATCTTGTCCTGTGGAGATGGAAGAATTTTCCACGTTCATTAATGTAATGGAATTGGTCGATTTACCGGTGGTGGGAAATCTATTTACTTGGTCCAAATATAATGAAATTTGCAATAATAGACTTGATAGAATTTTGATGCATGAGGAGTTGATCAACAAAATGGAGTATCTTTGCGCAACAGGTTAGGGACATGGATATTTCAAACCATGGGTCAATGTGGATTAAGTTTAATAAGGTGAATTGAGGGCCAAAACCATTTAAGGTTTTCAACTGTTGGTTTGATCATCCGGAGTTCCTTGAGTTTGTTAAGGTCAATTAGAGTCTACTTGAGGTATCTGGATCAACTGCGTTTATCCTTAAAGAAAAACTCAAATGTTTGAGGAATAGACTGAGGTGGTAGAATAGGAACGTTTTTGGGTGGGTTTATTTGAGAATAGAGGAATGGGTTAAAGATCTAAATGTAATTGAGGCTGATATGATAAGTAATGTAGGGATCCCATCTGATGAAGTCTTGATCAAAAGGTGTGCAACTCAGGAGGTGGTGTGGAACAGTCTTCAAATAAAGGAAAGTATAATCAAACAAAAGTCAAGGTCTAAATGGGTGAAGGAGGGAGATCTAAATACTACATTTTCCCATTCTATGCTTAAGTCGAGAACTAGGATAAATTCTATTTCATCCATCAAAGTAGGGGTTGATTTGGTGGAAGTTGTATGTTCCGTTAAGAGAGTATTAAAGGAGTTCTTTTTCTTCAAAATTTATGAGTAGCAAAGTTAGGCGCCCTTCCTTAGATTTGTCTGACCTAAACAAACTCAGTACAGAAGAAAAGGAGAGTTTGGAGGAACCATTTTCATTTGAGGAAATTCAAGAATTTGTTTTTGGCTGTGAGGGTAACAAAAGTCTGGGTTCGGACGGTTTCAACCTAGAATTCATAAAACATTGTTGGGAGGTGGTGGGTGGTGATGTTGTTATGTGTGTTCAAGAGTTCCATTTGTTTGCTTCCTTACCAAAGGTGTTGCTTTCGTCGTTCATTGCCTTGGTTCCAAAGTTGGACAACCTTAAGCTTTGGATGATTATAGGCCAATTAGCCTGATTGGGTGTGTATACAAAGTTATTTAGAAGATTTTGGCAAATATACTAAGTCATGTTATATGTAAGTTGATATCAAAGACACAAATGGCGTTCATTCCTTGAAGACAACTGCTTGATAGAGTAATGGTGGCAAATGAAATTTTAGATTTTGTAAAAAGGACGAAGAGGATTTGCTTGATGTTAAAAGTTTATTTCGCACAAGCATATGATTATGTGGCATGAGAATTTTTAGAGAAGTTTCTAATGGCTACGGGATTTGGGAAAAAGTGGTTTAAATGGATCAAATGAGGGGTATTCAATAGTTATTTGTCTGTTATGGTTAATGGCAGTACTACAGAAGATTTCAAGGCGACAAGAGGACTCAAACAGGGTGATCCTTTGTCCCTTTGCTTATTCTCAATCGTAGTGGAAGGCTTGGATGTAGTGGTAAGGAAGGTAGTTAGGTTGAATATTCTAAGGGATTTTAAACTCAATGAGGGTGATTCCTATAGCATGTTGCAGTTCGCTGATGATACAGTTCTAATCTGTGATGGTTCGTGGTTGAATTTATGTGGGCTGAAAGCTATGCTATGTGGATTTGAAATTGTCTCAGGCTTGAAAATAAATTTCTCAAAGAGTTGTTTATATGGTATGGGAATTGAGCTGTTTAATTTGAAGGTTGTAGAGCATTTTTTGGCATGTAGATCTAGGCATCTTCCATTCATATTTCTTGGTATTATAGTAGGGGGAAATCACAAAAAAATTTCTTTTTGGAAGTCAGTTATATCATGTGTAAAAGCTCATTTATCTTCATGGAAAGGTAGGCTATTGTCCCTTGGGGGTAGGGTTACTTTGATAAACTATGTGCTTTCGAATTTGCCTATACATCACTTATCATTCTTCAAGGCTCCTGTCCAAGTGGTCAAGGTTTTAGTATTTATTCAAAGAAAATTCTTATGTTCAGGGTCTTATGGTAAAAGTAGTATGACCTAGGTGTCCTGGAATACAGTGTGAAAATCCAAGGAATGTGGTGGGATAGGGATCAAACATGTGGGCTTGTTCAATAGGGCCCTTCTATCAAATTGGCTTTGGCGTTTCTTGAAGGAACCTGTTGCGATCTGGTGTGGTGTTCCTTAAGCTAAGTATGAAAATTTGGATAACAGAATCATGAGGAATGTTGTGTCTAGTGTTGTCGGCAAGGAATCTTTATGGTGGAGGGATCTTATGGTGTTGGGTGACTCTTTGGAGGTTACAGGCTTTAACAACCAGGTTACTTGCAAACTAGGGGAGGGAAGGGTCATTCCGTTTTGGACCTCTAGGTGGATTGGCTTTACTAATATCATGTCTATTTTTCCTGGTGTGAATGAGATTTTTGATAGAAAAAGTTGGGTGGTAAGTGATAGGGGGCCAAAAGTGGTAATGTTTGGCAGTGGGATTTAGGACTTGATCATGTTGAGATTGGTGGCAGCTTGGAGGTTGAATTGCTCGAAATCATGTAAGTACTGGCAGGAGTTAGTCATTTGGTGGATTCCCATGATTCATTCGCGTGGCCGCTTGGTCCATATAACATTTTTTTGTCAAATCTTGCTATGATTCCATGTTGGGAGTTGCAGGCCAGGTTGATTTGGATTTTTTCCAGAAGACAACTTTGCAAATCTTGTGGCAGACTAAAATTACGTTGAAGATAAAGTTGTTTGGTTGGAGACTGCTTTTGGATAGATTGCCTACATGTTCGAACTTGGTACGAAGGGGTGTTATCACCAACGAACACGAAAAGGTTTGTGTTTTTTGCTTTAGTGTTGTTGAGGATAGGGATCATGTCTTCTTTTCTTGCCCAAGAATCAGTTTGGTGTGGAAGTTGGTTGAGGATTGGGTTGGAATTCTGTGGCTTATCGAAGATAACTGTTGTGATCATGTTATGGCTTGGTTGTTTAGGCTGGGGGTAGATTTAATAAATCGTATGTGTGTTTGATGTGGTTTGTAACTTGCTGGTGTATATGGTGGTCTAGGAATCAGATACTATTTAATGATGAAATTGGTAATCATGTTGTAATTTTCCATATAATCATACGATTTTCTTGGATGTGGTTGGATTTAGGTTTATATCACTCAGTTAGGTGTAATTACTATGAGTGGTTTAAATGCCCAACGATTATTTATAGGTGGATAGGATCGATGTAGGGGTGTATCTGTTATAATTGTTTGTTGGGTTAAAGTACTCCTAGTACTCTAGTAAATACAGTATTACTTATAAAAGAATAGAGGTATTTTTAAACTTAAAAATAAGCAAGTACAAAAATTAACTGTAGAGGTTGATCTATTGTTGAATGCTTGTATTATGAGAATATGTTAACTAAATTCATATAAAATTTTGCTTTGCTTTTAAATAAAACTCTTGCAAATGAACCGTGGTATTCATCTCTTTTTAATTAACCAATCACAATGTAGGGTATCAAATTTAAGTTTATATAAAGATTTGATTAAATGACCAAAACAAACACTGGAGAAATTAGGGGTGTTCAAAAGTATGGTTAACTGAATTGTATACTAGAATTGAACTGTATTATACTGTAAAAAAACTGAACCATTTAAATGGTTAATAAACTGAACCATTTAATTAAAACAATTCAAATTCAATTTAAAACCGGTTCAGAACCAATTTTCTTTTATAAATTAGTTTAATTTTATAAATTAATTAGTTTTTAATAAGAGTTTAAAGGTAGTGCACGGTCAGTGTAAAGAAATATTACACAGACATCCAATAAAATTATTTTAAAGTGCCAAATCATCACAGTATTTTATAAATAAAAATGTGATTTGGCGGGATACACGTCTGTCATTGGTTGACAGTGTAAAAATATTTTACACTGTCAGTGTATATTCTTTTTTCTCTTTTAATAAAAGGAATAAAAAATTTACTGAAAGTAAAAAAAAATCTGCAAATTAAAAAAAAATAAAAAATTAAAATAAATTCTAGAAAATATATTTTTTTTTCTGAAAATTATTTTTTTCCTTAAAAAAAACTAATATCGATTTTGTCTAAAAAATCAAATTTTTTCGAAAATAGAAAACATGGATTTTTTAGTGGCACAATATATTACATCAAAATCTGCTTAAAGAACAATATTCAAAACTTATTTGATGATGCATATAACAAAAACATCA
Organism: Lathyrus tuberosus; assembly: GCA_022829125.1. Classification (NCBI taxonomy): domain Eukaryota; kingdom Viridiplantae; phylum Streptophyta; class Magnoliopsida; order Fabales; family Fabaceae; genus Lathyrus; species Lathyrus tuberosus. The sequence goes on from JALAZF010000048.1 coordinate 14,393,807, forward strand.
AAATCAAAATCAATGGCTTTTCTTCCCTAGAAAATAAATTTTCTTAGAAGGTGGTAGTAATATATTTCTACATTAATTTCAATTAATGAAGCTTTGTTTTTTCTTTTGTAATTGGCTTTGGTATGTATTTTTCTTTCTCTTCACACCGATGCTTGTTTTCCATTTAATTTGATGATCCATATAGCATGCGTCTCTTTTGAGCATTAAGATTTTTGAAAAAGAGAAGAAAAAAATAAAGTAATATTTTTTTAAAATGAAAAATGAAAGTGAGAGGATGTCAATAATCAATTGTATTGTCATTATTACCCTTTATAATATTGGTAATAACATGAAAACAAAGTCATATGCAATTTTTGTGGAAAAAAAACCCAAATTTTCCTTTATCCAAACAATATTAACACACTTCACAATTATTAGAATTTAAATAGGAAGAAGTGTTTGAGACGTTAACTCCATTTTCTCAAAAAATTGGTTTAAATATAAAAACAAAAAATTATGGTTTTAAACTGCAAACCATATTTTAATCAACAATCAAATTATCAACAGCTCGGACTTTTGTTGGAGCAGTAATTGAAACGGAAAACTAATAATATTGATGTAATATATTGTGCCACTGAATAATCAACAAGGTAAGTAATATGCTTAGTTAGTTTGAATCAACAATGTCTATGAATTCATGGATATTTATTTGTATATTTAAGTATGAATTGATTGTTGTTGTGCCCCTCTCTCAATATGATGCTTTGTCATGGTGCTGTGCATATTATGCTTAGGAAAAATGGTGAACTGAGAAACAATTTGAGAAATATGAAATAACTGTTCTATAGAATCCTCCTTATAATATGTTAGTTGATACGTGTCGCTCTTTTGAAACAGCCGCAATGACTTCCCCCACTGTATATGAGCCTGAGACCCATCCTTACGACTTTGCCAAACCGGACAAAAACCCACACGGAGAATGGGTTTTGCCGGTAGTTTACACCACCATTGTGGTGGTTCTGGTTCTGATTTTCCGGCATATCATAGTAGCTCGCTCTCGGCGTTCAACACGGAGCGAGGGAGTCGAGATGTCCAGCAGCATTGCTCAGAGAGATGAAGAAGAAGATGAAAGCGACGATGAAGTGTCAGTTCCTTTCGCGAGCGAGCCGTTGGGAAGATAGTTTGGTGAGTCTCATTTATTTTATTTTACTGATATGTTTGTTTACAGTGGTGTTATCTTCAAATATATATTGATATACTTTAAAAATAGTCAACATGGTGCTCATTAGAGAGTGAAAAAAGTTGGCAGAAGAGATTGAAGGGTGTTGTTTTTTACAATACTTTCTCTCTTTGAAAACTTGCCTCTTTTTGATGAGATTGGGCTGTTGTTTTGTTTTGCTGCTTTATATGATGTAGATTTTTCATGGCTAATATTAACTTGTCTGCATATGTATATTGGTGCAGTTGTGCTGCTCTCTGCTGCTGCTGCCTATTGGATGCCTGCTTCTAAGAAACTTTTCTCTGCACAAATTTTATTGAAGTGTGTTTAGCATTGAGTTCAATGAAAATTGTCTCTAGTTTCTTTTATGTGATGTGTTGACTGTTTCTTTTTATAAGTGAAGTATCTGAACTATATATTGCTTCCCAAACACAACTTTGCCAAATTCATATAGGTTTTGTATAGTTGACAAGTTAAATTCTCTTGTGAAATGGATTCAATTGCAAAGCTGTTGCAATGCGAGGCTAGTTTGTAGCTAAAAAATTGAATTGTCTGTCTTGGAATGGTAGGGGTTTGTGCTTGCTTCTTGCAACCCAGTTACAATGTATACCCTAATGCTTCTACTCTTATAAAGACAATTACATTTCATTGACAGGTCCACAAGCATAGTCCAAGGTTTTTTGCAAGACTGTGTCACTTCCATCCTTGCAGACGCACCAATTAGCACCTACATTTAACAAAGTTAAGATAAGTATAGAAAGGTGAAAAACATAAATCTGAAACCATGTTGTTGAGATAAAGAAAAGAAGAGTTACTTGTAGGATCAGAATCAGACGTTGTCAACTCAGTAGGAATCAATCATCAAAGCTAAGAAACAGTTGGGTATCAGAATCAGATACTGTCAACTCAGTAGGAATCAATCATCGAAGCTAAGAAAGTAGAACCAACGTAACAGAATGTGCATATAAAATTCTTCTTGCAATAACATGTAGCTTCTCGCTCTCCAAGCCAAAACTCAAGACAAGAATGAATTTGATCCTTTAGCCACTCCGAATCATATGCAAATTTATCTTCACAAAGCAATGAATGATCTTTTTGGTACTCGTATCTGACACGTAGCAAACAAAATCAGTCTCCTTGCAAATTCAAACTTCTAGACTTATGATGAAATACTATTTTGAACTGAAAATTTTGAGCATACCTCAATAAAAGCTGATCGTTAGCCGGGGATAACATCGAATATGTATTTTGGTAATATCTCACCACATCATCAAGGGTCTGCATGCAACATCAATCAACCAACTATATTATCTTAGTTCTGGAAACAACAAAGAATTCAATGACAATAAACAAGTGGTAGCAATAACATCGAATATGTTTGACAAGAATTGTACAAGTCTGCTATATCATGACGAAGATTAATTCCAAATCATCAAGATGACACCCTTTAGTATCCCCACTGTCATGCTTCAAAACATACTCGCGGCAGAATAGCAGCCCTGACAACCAGGAAATAGAGAACCATAAATACAGCATAACATGAAACATTGTAAAACAAACCAAGCACATACAAGGAATCTATACAACATCCCAAAACTAGAAAGGAAAAATGTATTATTACTTAAAGCAGAAATATCTCTCTCAAAGTTTACTTTAGGTCTAACTCACTCTATGGCCAAGCAATTTGGCATGTCAGAATATCATTAGATGTAGTTCTGAAAGAAACATGAAGCAACTTCATGCATAAAACCAAACAGAATCTTCTAATTCAATCAATACACTACTGTGCGACGTATCAGCATTCAAGGTGGATTTTCAGTTGTGACTATAAAATGACAACAGAAGTGAGACAGATTGAGAGAGAAGAAATCCAAACATTGATCTAAAGTTTTAAATTCAAATTTTTTAAAATATCCCATCCCAACCAATAACTTCTATTGCGTGCCCTATACTGGACATGAGCAAATCTACTACATCTCTATAGCAAACTACCGACAACATTTTAAACTACCTCTAATCCTACCTTCAGCATAAATGACATGCAAAATAAATAGAATAGACAAATATTAATTTACAAGATACTCATGACGGAAAGAATAATGCAGGCCCTAGGCACTTCAAAATAATGTGTCTAAATTGACCATTTGGTGTTCCATTATTGACAAAGATTGAAACAGTAGGAAATGCCGACACTTCAATTTTTAGATTAAAAATTCAAATATTAGTTTTGATAATTAAGCACATATTCTTTGATTCTGATTACAAGCCAGCAAGTTAGCAACAACTTGTGGCCATACTGAACTGTCAGAAGACAAATCATATATTCTTTTCTGAAGATGTGAATTTGCTAGAAGTTTTATGACAAGAGAAGGTCCGAACTTTTTCCTATGAAAAATTCAAGAGTCGTGCTATGCAATCCAAGTAAAAAACAATTCTTTCATTTTAAACACTTTGAGGAAATTATCACTTGTAGTTCACCTCTTGCAAGAGCTGCTCCTTCAATTAGCACCTTCAATAGCACCTTCAGCTGCTCCTGCTCCAATTAGACTGAACTTTATTGATAAAAAGTATAATCTCGGCACTCTGGTTGATTTCATCCATCAGTTTCTTCAACCTCTATTCAAACTCGCTACGGTATTTGGTTCCAGCTACAAGCAGACCCATATTGAGGTTATAACCTAGTTCATGTGAAAAGTTGATTATATCATGTCATCAAAGCCTTCAAATCACAGTTTAAGATTTTGAAAAAGTTGATTATATCATGTCATCACAGCCTCCCTTTCCAACTTGTGCGGACATTGATCCTTGATAACATCATTTCTCTAAATAATATTTGAATTTCACATTATGGTAAAAATAAAGCAGTGCATTAATGCACTTGGAGCCTGATTTTCTCTTCAAAATGACAAGCTGCAAATGAAAAATAAATGATAAGTTAGGGAAGTTTAGTCCATGACAAATAATGAACTAATAAGTTATATTCCAAACTATGAATTTTACGACAAATAAGCTCAGAGGAACAAGTTCAGTGGCTGTTTTAAAGCTAATATCAGTTAAATTCATCTCAAGCTGCAAATTTATCAAGAAACATAGAACTGCAATCATTGCATGGCCATTTCAAACAGTAATTGATTAAAAGGAAATGTTTGTTTAGTGCATCTACTTTTGACTTAGAGACTAAAACATGTGTAATTTGTTTCTAAAAAACGGAGTGCAATTATTATGAATAAACACATATCAATTAAGCTCCAAGTAAATCCAATAATATTCCTTAAGATATTAATAAACTCAAACTCTTCAGAAATGTTTAATGAAAGGTAGGAATAAGTCTTCTAATCATAATACTAAGAGACAAACCATCTCATAAACTAGTTTTGGAAGATTCTTTGGTTCTCATGCAATGTATGACCTGACACAGAAAACCACTAAAGTTCAATAACTTTTAACCTCATTCGAAAGTCCAATAATTATTAAAATAATCATGCAAATATTATATGAAACTTCAGACCTACTTAGCACTTGGTGAGTTGTGTAACACCCCCTTTCTATACCCCCAAATAATCACATAATTATTTAGGCACATATTAAAAATTTCGTCAGAGTATAATTATAAACATGGTATAAAAGAGGTATGTCACATCAATTAGGAAATTAAAACATACAACACCTGCTCATCACATTGATATGCAACAGTGGGGTAACTTTGCAACAGAGGAACTTTGTCCTTACACCCACATTTCAATATTTAGAATAAAAGCGGAAAATCTAAACATTGAACCACATCCAAACATATATATATACAGAGATATATACTTCACCAACATAATTCATGTACAAATGTATCACAAAAGAATAACATACAACCTAGCTACCCGGTGCTACATATCAGAGCCAACCGACCAAAAGAATGAAGACACGCTCCACAAAAAGACCTCCAGCATACCTACTCTGCAATGTCTCATAGAGCATTATAAAACAGCAGAAGGGTGAGAAATATTATCATAATAACAATGCATATAATTATATATATAAACATAAAAATACACATACTCCACATTCTCACCCCAATCCATCACAATTTCCTCCATATACATTACAAGGTATATCCACATATCAACCAATGCATATTCATCATGCATACTTTCACAATTACCAATCATTCTACATAAACATACACAATTATGTTTACTCAACAACACATCATTATAAATATGATAAATGCAAATCATAGAGACCGACTCACGACTCTATGCAAATGCAATGCGGTACCGACTCAATCATCTCAAGTTCACTCAGGAACTTCTGCTGGAACCATCGCTCGTTACCAAAGTAACTCCCCGTCGGGCCTACGATGTTCACCCATTGCTCACACCCCACATGGGTACACAATGTTTATGGATCGCTCACACCCCACCTGGGCACACGACCCGATCGCTCACACCCCACATGCGGGCACACGATCTGATTGCTCACACCTCACCTAGGCACACAATCCGATTGCTCACACCTCACATAGGCACACAATCGTTCATAACCATCGCTCACACCTCGCATAGACACACGATGTTACCACGGATTCTCATTAGAATCGCTCAACACAAGAATGTATTTCATGATGCCTCACATGCAAAATGACACAAAACATTCTTGAAATGCATACATATTCACAATATATTCATGCATTCATCTCATACAATCACATACAATCTATATACATTCACATCAATGCACTATTGTATGATTCACGTTCAAATACACCATCAAAACGGTAAAAGTCGCTAAATAGCACTATTCCCGACTTTCCGACATAATAAAATCGGCCAACAGTTTCCACACCATCATAATCATAAAGTATAGCTCAATAGCTTTCCAACGATATAAAGAACGCCTAAATCGGAGTTACGGTTCGAAAATTATGAATTTTGTAAAAAAAAGAAATTATTTTTCAAAAACAGAACAACCGCCCGGCGAAGCATGCTCACCGCCCGGCGAAACGTGCTTCGCCTCTGCTTCGCCCGGCGAAGCACAGGCGACACCAAATCCCCAAAATAATTCAAAGAGGCAGAAGCTTGGCACCTCTGCGCCTCTCGAACCGCCCGGCGAAAAGGATGCATCGCCCGACGCTCAGGACCTTTCGCCCGGCGCTCAGCACCAGAAGCAGAAAAATTCTGCTGCGTGAACACTGTTCCACACCTCCAATTTTTCCCATTTTCTTCCCCAAATCATTTCCAACAGCAAAACAATTACTAGCAGTGGTTCATACACACATATAGATCATACAACACAATTTATATCGATTTCTATCCGCGAAAACATCGATTTCTACCATTTTCTACACAAATGGGTTTAGTTCCAAAACTCATGAAAACCAACAAAATCAACAATACAATCATACATAATCATACACATTGCTAAGATCACCCTTACCCGGATTCCAACTTGCTATGTGATTGATCTTGATGAATTTTTCTAGTTTTCCTCTTTTCCTCTTCTTTTCTCTTCCTCCTCTTTCTTTCTCTTCTTCTTTTCTCTAATTCCCTTTTCTTACTATTTTTCCTTTCTATCTCTTTTCTTTCTATTTCTTTCTTTTCTATTTCTTTCTCTCATTTTCCAAACAATCAATTAATTCATTTTTCTCACCGATTCTAATTCCACTTAATTTCTAATTTATCATTAATTGAGAAAAGTCTAAAATACTCTCCATTCTAATTTCCCCAAAAACTCTCAAAACGGTAAAATAACATTTAACACACCAAATTCACAATTAAAATAATTTATCATCCAATTAAAATAAAAGACTCCACATAATTGGGAAATAATCAAAATCGGGGCGTTACAACTCTCCCCCACTTTAGAAATTTTCGTCCTCGAAAATAATACCTGATTCAAACAACTCCGGATACGGCTCTCGCATCCTACTCACTAGCTCCCAAGTCATATCGCCTTCCGCAGCGCCTCCCCACGCTACTTTCACAAGCGCAATATCCTTGCCTCTTAGCTTCTTAACTTCACGATCCAGAATCCTAATCGGTAAAGCTTCAACCGTAAGGTTATCTCTCACTTCAATCTCGTCCATAGGAATAACATGTGACGGATCCGGAACATACTTCCGAAGTTTCGAAACATGGAATACATCATGCAAATTGGAAAGATTCGGAGGCAACGCCACACGGTAAGCCACAGCACCAACTCGTGCAGAAATCTGATACGGACCAATAAAACGAGAAGTCAACTTCTTCGATTTCAAAGCACGACCCACACCCGTAATCGGCGTAACTCTCAAAAACACATGGTCGCCCTCTTGAAACTCAAGATCTTTTCTCCTCTTGTCATGATAACTCTTTTGTCTACTTTGAGAAGCTTTCATCTTTTCACGAATAAACTTCACTTTCTCCGTCGTTTGTTGTACCATCTCCGGTCCAACCACCGTCCTCTCACCTGTTTCATGCCAACACAAAGGTGTTCGACATCGCCGACCATATAAAGCCTCAAATGGTGCCATACCTATACTCGAATGAAAACTGTTATTGTAAGTGAACTCAATCAACGCCAAATAACTATCCCAAGCACCACCTTGTTCGAGCACACAAGCACGCAACAAATCCTCCAACGATTGAATTGTCCTCTCGGTTTGACCATCCGTTTGCGGATGATAAGCCGAACTCAATCTTAGCTTAGAACCCAAAGCCTTTTGTAAACTTTCCCAAAACCTCGATGTGAATCTAGGATCTCTATCCGATACAATACTCTTAGGAACCCCATGCAACTTCACAACCACAAGAACATAAATCTCGGCTAACCTCTCCAAAGGATAACTAATATCAATTGGAATGAAGTGAGCAGATTTAGTAAGCCTATCAACAATTACCCAAATAGCATTATGGCCTCTTTGCGTATTCGGCAATCCCGTAACAAAATCCATCGATATACTATCCCATTTCCATTCCGGAATATCCAACGGTTGCAAAAATCCACTAGGTTTTTGATGTTCCACCTTAGAGTTTTGACAAGTTAAGCATGCATACACAAATTGAGCAACATCTCTCTTTAATCCGGACCACCAAAAGATTTTCTTCAAATCTTGATACATTTTATTCGCTCCCGGATGAATACTTATTTTACTTCGGTGCCCTTCTTCCAATATCATCTTTTTCAACTCTACATCATCGGGAATACAAATACGACCACGGAATCTCAAAACTCCAAAATTATCAACCTTGAAATCCCCATTCTCATTCAACATCAAATCAACGAATTTCAAGTCCAACTTTTGCTTTTCACCTACCGTTGCAAGAAAATCATTCGTAACATGTAGCATACCAAGTTTCACACTTCTCGGCGTCATTTCACAAATTAAACTCAAGTCTCTAAAATTCTCCAAAAGTTCCCATTCTCTCGCCATCAATGCGGACATATGTAACGACTTCCGACTCAAAGCATCGGCCACCACGTTTGCCTTACCCGGATGGTAATTCAAACCAAAATCATAATCCTTCAAAAGCTCTAACCACCTTCTTTGTCTCATGTTCAATTCATTTTGATCAAATAAATGTTTCAAGCTCTTGTGATCGCTAAAAACTTCAAATCTCGCTCCGTAAAGATAATGCCTCCAAATTTTCAAAACGAACACCACGGCCGCCAATTCCAAGTCATGCGTAGGATAATTCTTTTCATGTACTCTCAATTGTCTTGAAGCATACGCCACAACTTTTCCATCTTGCATCAAAACACCACCTAAACCAACCAATGAAGCATCACAATACACAACAAATGGTTCTGTAGGATTTGGAAAAATCAAGATCGGAGCCGTTGTCAACCTTCTTTTTAACTCATTGAAACTCTCTTCACAATGAATATCCCAAACGAAAGTCTTTTCCTTACAAGTTAATTGCGTTAACGGAAGTGCCAACTTTGAAAATCCCTCAATAAACCTCCGATAATAACCCGCCAATCCTAAAAAGCTTCGAATCTCCGTAACCGATCTAGGAGCCTCCCATTGCGTCACCGCATCAATCTTGGATGGATCAACACTAATACCACTACCGGAAATAACATGTCCGAGGAAACTTACTTCTGACAACCAAAATTCACATTTTGACAACTTAGCATACAATTGTTTCTTTTTCAAGATTTGCAACACAATTCTCAAATGCTCTTCATGCTCCTCTTGAGACTTAGAATAAATCAAAATATCATCGATGAACACAACCACAAAACGATCTAACTGTTCATGAAAGATACGATTCATGTATTCCATGAACACACCCGGCGCATTAGAAACCCCGAATGGCATCACGGAATATTCGTAATGGCCATACCGTGTCCTAAAGGCCGTCTTTTGAATATCCTCTTCTTTCACACGAATCTGGTGATATCCCGATCTCAAATCAATCTTGCTAAAAACACGCGCACCAACCAATTGGTCCATCAAATCATCGATCCTTGGAAGCGGATACTTGTTCTTAATTGTCACCTTGTTCAATTGTCGATAATCAATGCACAACCGCATACTTCCATCCTTTTTCTTTACCAACAATACCGGAGCACCCCACGGAGAAACACTTGGTCTTACAAATCTCTTGTCCAACAAGTCATTCAATTGCCTCTTTAATTCTACCAACTCCGATGCCGACATACGATACGGTGCCATCGAAATCGGTCTCGTACCCGGAACTAGATCAATAGAAAACTCAACTTCTCTCTCCGGCGGTACATCCTTAATATCCTCAGGAAACACCTCAGGAAAATCACAAACAACAGGAAACACATCAAGTGACACTTGACCATCCACAGACAATGATGCAAACAACCCGAACAATTGAGCTTCGTCCGCTAAAAGTTTCTTCAATTCTTTAGTGGATAGGACACTCTCATCTTCATCATCTTCCAAAGAAGGAAACCTTACTAACTTGTGATAGCAATCTATATGAACTCGATTAAATTGCAACCAGTTCATACCCAAGATTACGTCTAAATCTTCCAACGGCAAACACACTAAATCCATCTCGAAGTCTTTACCATAAATGGTCAAAGGACAACTCACACAAACCAAAGAAGTAGTTACTGACCCCATCGCTGGAGTATCAATAACCATCTTACCATCCATCACAGACAACACAAGATTCAAACGCTTCGCGCACTCAGACGAAACAAACGAATGAGTCGCTCCCGTATCAATAATAGCAACTAAAGGCGTACTATTAATAAAGCATGTACCTTTAATCAAACGGTCTGCACTAGTAGTTTGAGTCCCTGCCAATGCAAACACCTTTCCGCCCGCTTGAGCTTGTTTCGGTTTAGTACACTTAGTACTAATGTGACCAACTTCTCCACAATTATAGCACTTCACCATATTCCTTCTACAATCTGTAGCCGCATGCCCAGTACCTCCACAATTAGAACATTTCACCACTGGCTTCCCACACTCAAATGATTTATGACCTATTTCCCCACACTTATAACACTTAATGGGACCCGAACCTCCTCCTCCAGATCTCTTCTCAAAATTTCCCCTATGCTTGCCCTTGTCAACAGGTGTCACATAAGGTCCACTTCTAACTTGTTGTTTTCCCCTCCTCTCATTCAAACTTTTGTAATGTGTAGAACGAGCCCTGCTATCTTCCTCGAAGATTCTACAACATTCCGTCAAATCCGAAAACCTTCTTATCCTTTGATATCCCACAGCCTGTTTAATCTCAGGACGCAAACCATTCTCATATTTAATACACTTTGAGAACTCAGCAGTGATTGCAGCATAGTGAGGATGGAATTGAACCAACTCCACGAACTTAGCAGTATAGTCCACCACGGACATACTACCTTGTTTCAATTCAAGGAACTCTATCTCCTTCTTCCCTTTCACACTTTCAGGGTAATACTTCCTTAAAAACTCAGTACGAAATAAATCCCAAGTTACCTCTTCATCATCCACCTCAAGAATTTGACGCATACCGACCCACCAATCGTCGGCTTCTTCCTTCAGCATGTGAGACCCAAGCCTCACCTTATTCTCCTCTGCACAGTCCATGACTCTGAAGATCCGTTCAATCTCTTTTAACCAAAGCCATCGGGATCAAATCTTCCTTTGAAAACCGGTGGTTGATTCTTCCTGAACTCGTCGTTAGCATTCACATTCGGCGCACCTTGCACCGCCCTAGCCATTGCTTCCAAAGCAGCAGCCATCGCATTGTCGTTTCTACCAGCCATATTCTAATCATTCCCAAAAATAACAACAAAGTTAAACAACAATTCAAACAATACGATAACAAGACAGACACAACTGACTCAACTCTGGCTCTGATACCACTTAATGTAACACCCCCTTTCTATACCCCCAAATAATCACATAATCATTTAGGCACATATTAAAAATTTCGTCAGAGTATAATTATAAACATGGTATAAAAGAGGTATGTCACATCAATTAGGAAATTAAAACATACAACACCTGCTCATCACATTGATATGCAACAGTGGGGTAACTTTGCAACAGAGGAACTTTGTCCTTACACCCACATTTCAATATTTAGAATAAAAGCGGAAAATCTAAACATTGAACCACATCCAAACATATATATATACAGAGATATATACTTCACCAACATAATTCATGTTTACATCAACATTTATCCACAAGATACATGTACAAATGTATCACAAAAGAATAACATACAACCTAGCTACCCGGTGCTACATATCAGAGCCAACCGACCAAAAGAATGAAGACACGCTCCACAAAAAGACCTCCAGCATACCTACTCTGCAATGTCTCATAGAGCATTATAAAACAGCAGAAGGGTGAGAAATATTATCATAATAACAATGCATATAATTATATATATAAACATAAAAATACACATACTCCACATTCTCACCCCAATCCATCACAATTTCCTCCATATACATTACAAGGTATATCCACATATCAACCAATGCATATTCATCATGCATACTTTCACAATTACCAATCATTCTACATAAACATACACAATTATGTTTACTCAACAACACATCATTATAAATATGATAAATGTAAATCATAGAGACCGACTCACGACTCTATGCAAATGCAATGCGGTACCGACTCAATCATCTCAAGTTCACTCAGGAACTTCTGCTGGAACCATCGCTCGTTACCAAAGTAACTCCCCTTCGGGCCTACGATGTTCACCCATTGCTCACACCCCACATGGGTACACAATGTTTATGGATCGCTCACACCCCACCTGGGCACACGACCCGATCGCTCACACCCCACATGCGGGCACACGATCTGATTGCTCACACCTCACCTAGGCATACAATCCGATTGCTCACACATCACATAGGCACACAATCGTTCGTAACCATCGCTCACACCTCACATAGGCACACGATGTTACCACGGATTCTCATTAGAATCGCTCAACACAAGAATGTATTTCATGATGCCTCACATGCAAAATGACACAAAACATTCTTGAAATGCATACATATTCACAATATATTCATGCATTCATCTCATACAATCACATACAATCTATATACATTCACATCAATGCACTATTGTATGATTCACGTTCAAATACACCATCAAAACGGTAAAAGTCGCTAAATAGCACTATTCCCAACTTTCTGACATAATAAAATCGGCCAACAGTTTCCACACCATCATAATCATAAAGTATAGCTCAATAGCTTTCCAACGATATAAAGAACGCCTAAATCGGAGTTACGGTTCGAAAATTATGAATTTTGTAAAAAAAAGAAATTATTTTTCAAAAACAGAACAACCGCCCGGCGAAGCATGCTCACCGCCCGGCGAAACGTGCTTCGCCTCTGCTTCGCCCGGCGAAGCACAGGCGACACCAAATCCCCAAAATAATTCAAAGAGGCAGAAGCTTGGCACCTCTGCGCCTCTCGAACCGCCCGACGAAAAGGATGCATCGCCCGGCGCTCAGGACCTTTCGCCCGGCGCTCAGCACCAGAAGCAGAAAAATTCTGCTGCGTGAACACTGTTCCACACCTCCAATTTTTCCCATTTTCTTCCCCAAATCATTTCCAACAGCAAAACAATTACTAGCAGTGGTTCATACACACATATAGATCATACAACACAATTTATATCGATTTCTATCCGCGAAAACATCGATTTCTACCATTTTCTACACAAATGGGTTTAGTTCCAAAACTCATGAAAATCAACAAAATCAACAATACAATCATACATAATCATACACATTGCTAAGATAACAACATTTCACACCCTTACCCGGATTCCAACTTGCTATGTGATTGATCTTGATGAATTTTCCTAGTTTTCCTCTTTTCCTCTTCTTTTCTCTTCCTCCTCTTTCTTTCTCTTCTTCTTTTCTCTAATTCCCTTTTCTTACTATTTTTCCTTTCTATCTCTTTTCTTTCTATTTCTTTCTTTTCTATTTCTTTCTCTCATTTTCCAAACAATCAATTAATTCATTTTTCTCACCGATTCTAATTCCACTTAATTTCTAATTTATCATTAATTGAGAAAAGTCTAAAATACTCTCCATTCTAATTTCCTCAAAAACTCTCAAAACGGTAAAATAACATTTAATACACCAAATTCACAATTAAAATAATTTATCATCAAATTAAAATAAAAGACTCCACATAATTGGGAAATAATCAAAATCGGGGCGTTACAAGTTGCAAACCTTTTTTTGGATTCCTATCAACCATTTTTCAAATTAGAACCTTGGTGTTGTCTGAAATTTCAAGCCTTGGCTTAGATTGGAAATCAAGCCTTTCCTACAATATAAGCCTCAGTAGATGGCAATATTTGCAAAACAATGTTAGTAATTTATATGGATAAAGAGGAAGACAACAGTAACACGCCTACACAGCTCATAATTTGCAGAATATTAATTAATGATTATTCACTTACAACTGCTGATGGTGAATTCCAAAATTGATTAATTTGAACCCACAAACATTCCTACTAGCTAAGCATGATTTATGTGAAAAGATGTTGACAGCATGTATGTATATTTCAAAATTAATTAGATACTTGTTAAACTTACTAATTTAGATTAGAGTATAATCAAGCCATATGAGAGAATCCAAATAGTTGAAACTTGAAATGTAGGACATGTAACTTACTAATTTAGATTAGAGTATAAGCAAGCACTTTAATGGAATAGAAGGGCCATCTCCAACAGCCCATTGTTTGCTTCACATTGTTCCTTCTCAGTATTTAGAACCTTCCTGTCAATGCAATCATCCTATCATTCATAAAATGCATGGACAAACATGTAAAAAGGGCCTGGAGGATATGGGTGATACGGGACTCTTGTACAATCAATGTCTATGGACATGGGTAAACTAATTAAAAACTAGAGATGGTATTTAAATAGCTTCTAAATACATCACTATTATTATTTTAAATACATTACCTAAATTTTGATCACTTCATGATGAAAACCCACTTGCATATACCTAAACATATAACTACCAGCAAGATTTAAGTGCCATGTTCAATCCAACTATAAACCCACTTGCAAATCTAATTCAACCAAAAGTACAGTCATTAATTAGTTAGCCTAACATTAGCATGAAAATAGCCGAAGTTGTTACACCAGCAAGACAAATAATAATAAAAGCAATAAACTAATAGTTTGAGCGGATATCTAATAAACCTAGTTTGGTTGGATTAGTTTGGTCAGAGTTGATTGTTAGAATATTAGAGTTCAATTCAGATTTCAGTGCTAGTTTCTATTAAGTTAGTAATGCAGTTAGAAAGATAACACTGTCAAGAAAAATCTGTTAAACTCCAATGGTGCCTGAAATCCAATTATTGCTCAGTCAAAACCATTGGAGCTTAAGATGGTGTATTAGGAGAGTAACGCAATGTCAGTCTTAATTTTCTAAATGAAGGTGGATGGTTAGCACTGTTGTTATTGTATACTTTAAAAAGAAAAGTTAGTTGATGCATAACTCAAACCTTGGAGCATGCTTATGAATGAAATGTCGTTAGTGAATCCTTATGGATGAAAATTTTAACAAACTGCTAGTTAAAAAATGTTAAAATTGATAGACCTATTAGTTTTCTATCATGTTATGTTATTCATTGGAATGGTGCAACAGTTTAAAGTAATGTTAAATAAAAAGTCAGAACCTACTGTTAGTGAGAATTTGTGATATGTCTGCTTGCTGAATTTACTTCATTGTTAATGTTGAAACCACAAATTGAATGTTATTGCTTATGGCATAGGCTGTCAAGAATTTAAATCACAATAGGCATTAGTGTTAGAATGTGATGCCACGATGTTATTGCCATGATTATTGTTGTATGCATGATATGAGAGGTTAATGTTAATGACATGTTAGCTAAAATGGTGTGCTAAATGGTGGGCTGGTGCAAACTTATTTGTTAGTTTAAAAAGCTAGGATGTTGTGATGCCATGAATGAGTTAGTTTCTTTTGTATTGAATTTTGGAAGTGAATTAGGGTTAACTAAAAGGAAACTGAACTAATTAGTTAATGAAGATTGATGTTAGTTTGTATTGAATGTGTATGCTTGAATGTCAAGGTCTTGGACTTATATGTGTGCAAGGTGCTAATCCTGGTTCACTACTGCAGGGCTGGTGTTAGCAATGGTCAAGAAGGCTTTCGCAAAACATGAGGAAGACTTGGCATTATGGCATGGTCAAATGCCTCAAGAACCTTTTAAGAACTTGGATGAGCAAGAATGGGAGAACCTATGGGGATGAGGTCCAAAGAGGACTAGGGTTTTTTTTATAGAAAAGCTAGTTGACGGTCAACTGTTTGACCAAAAGTCAACAGTTGACCAAAAGTCAACTAATGACAAGAAGTGTAGTTTTCCATATACTTCAATTTCATTTTGTAATATACTCGGATTTTTGAATATTTTGGATATTTACTTGTACTTGAATGGCCATGAAATGGATTGAATCTTGTCTTTCCCTTTAAAATCCAAACTTTGCACATTTGAATATGAAAGAAACTTGACTGAAAATTGAACTCGAATTTGAATCTTTATCTTGAATTTGAGTTGCAAAACCTTGAATTAGATGCACCACCATTCAAACTATCCAGATAGGATATGAACCCTAGATACACCAATCAAACTGAGTTGCAAACCCTAGATACGCCAAAAGATATGAGGGTAGGCCAGTCTCATTCATTCTCTACCACTTAAGACTCGTGGCGCACAATTTGAATTGTAACTGGCAAGTGTCGAGGAGTCTTTTTGTTGTTGTGCTTTATACAGTACTTCAGCCTGGTCTTGAGTTCTGTATTTGACTTGGAGATGATTTGCGTCTGAATTTGTCTTGAGTTGTCCAATGCAACACCAATACAGAGGATCAATCACATCACGTGATCACGAGATCTCTGATCACTTGATTGAGTTAACAAAATGATTTATTAACTAGAACAATCAATTAATTAATAAGATGATTTTATTAAAAGAAGTGGTTTTAATTATATATATATATATATATATATATATATATATATATATATATATATATATATATATATGGAGGGGATCATTTGACACCGGTGTCAAAATATTAACTTTGACACCAAATCCTACCCCTTTATTATTATCCATTCAATGACTAAGATATATTCACTTAAAACTAACACATGAGTGTTTTAAGGAAATTTATCTTAGCCATTGAATGAATAATAATAAAGGGGTGAGATTTGGTGTCAAAGTTAATATTTTGACACCGGTGTCAAATGATCCCTTCCCATATATATATATATATATATATATATATATATATATATAGGGTTATGCTAATACACACCCATGTAGGTGTGCATTAGCAACATACACTTTAGTGTATTTTTGTGTGGGGCCCACTAATTTTGGGTAGGACCCACATTAGAAAGATGAAGAAAAAAAAATAAAAATAAATAAATGTAGTGTATTTTTATGTGGGACCCACCAATTTTGAGTGAATGTTTTCGCCGCGGCCGCGCCAGAGATCGTCTCCGGTAGCGACGCGGCCCAGAATCATGAACCTACACCATATTTCTACTCGTCTTGTCACCACCTATCCATATCTAATCTGTTTTAATCAATGACCAAACAAACCCTATGATTGAACCCAAATACGACAAACCCTAAGATGCTTCAGAGCAAAATTAAATGACGTTTGCATATGGAATTGGATCATCAACATATGGGTTTTCATCTTATTAATTAATTAAAACCCTAAGTCAAACTATGATCATCAAAATTAAATGACCAAACAAGCCCTATGATTGAACCCAAATACGACAAACCCTATGATTGAACTCAAATCGTTCTATCACGTGGTATCAAGAATGAAGCCAAGGGATGAAGTATTAAGAGAGTTTGAAGGCTTACCTACGGAGCTGAGAAGTGCTCCGGTGGTTGTTGAAGTAAGCTGAAGGTGAAGAGAGGAGATTCCAAATGCTCAGTTACAAATATTCTTAATCTTTTGAATTCAATCTTCTTCTTCTTCCCCTTCTTTTTTCCAATTTTTTATTCTTGGAATTCTGAAATGGATTGTTCTTGTTACTGTTGATGATGAATAGCATAGATGTAGAATAGTAGCTGTAGAGATTAGATTGATGTCGTAGAATATGAATTGAGACTTGGTGAGTTGATGAAGCCTTGAAGATTATGGTTGAAGGTGAATGAGGTTTAAGCTTAGTTACAAGTCAGTTGAAGTTAGTTACAAGTCAGTTTGGGAGTTTGTTATTTGTTAGTTAAGGAGGTTAGAGTTAGTGAATTAACTGGACAAGTTTAAAAGTTAGTTGTAATCAATGTAAATGGATTGTGAAGAAAATTGGTGAGTTAGGATGCGGAATGTAACTATGCTTCCAACTGTTAGTTACTTGAAACAAATGCTAGTGAATTAATTAGTTGGACTTGAATCAATGAATTTCCTTCCTTAACTAACTTACAGTCCCAACAACCATGTTATCTCCGCATCGCATCGATTCTTTATTTATAAGGTTAAAACTGGATTCGGACTTCATATCCCAGTCCAATAGATGCTTTATTGCAAATCTAAGAAATGTTCTTCCTCTACTGGGAATTCCATTATCATCTGATGCATTTAGTTCTAGAACAGCTTCTCTATAATTGGGACCTCAACAACACGTTTTGTTGCTGGTTTGATAATAACCTCTGTAGCAGGGTCAGCAGTGGTGAATTCCTGTTCCATTTAAAGTCTTATCATTTACTGATATTTGGTGCTTAGAAACTCAGCAACCATTTGTTTTTCATGACCGTACTCTTGTCAACGACCTTGATTGCTACCATCTCGCCATTGTTGTGCAGGGGTTACATCTAGCAGTTTTGATTTTCTCTTTGAGGAGGGAAGAAGCTTGTTCCTTGAATTCAAATAAAGAGGTACTCATTTTGGTGTTGTCGGTTTTGTTCTGAGAGTGTGCTTATGATTTGGATAAATTTTTAATAGCATGCAAACTGTTCATTGTCATGTACTCCCCCTGTTAGCAGGCCTTCTAACAACAAGATATTGTTGAGATTGCTTTATGAACACCACTTATGCCGGTTTCAGTGATCTCAGATCTGATACAATGCAGAGTTTTATCATGCTTAACACATTGATCGACGGCGCCAAAACTGACTAGTAATGTGCTTGGACAAGTTGCTTTAACATCAACAATTATTGGCTTTAGAGCTGACAGTTTCACGTCGACAACTGGTTAGAACCGAACCACTCATGGATCGTTCAGAGATAGCAGCGATTAAAGCTCTGGTCCGAAAGCTCTCCTGCAGGTCTACTGCGGAGTGTGGAGCAGCTGTTGCTGAAATCCAATCACTATCCAAAAAAAGCATTGACAATAGGATACTAAATGCTGAAGTTGGAGTAATTCCAATTTTAGCCAACAATTTAACTTGAATTCTCAACAACAAATGACCTATAATGCTTGATGGTGCAATTCCATCTGTCGTCCAAGTCCTCCGAGCTGGAACCGTGGAAACAAGAGAAAACACGACAGCAGCTCTTTCTATTGGATGTTAGAGACTTGATTTTTATTTTTTTCAAAGCTGTAAATCTGCTGCAGCATCCATATATTGTTGTCTTAAATTTATGCACAGTTTCTTTTCTGAACAAGATTTACTTTAAGATATCGCAGTGGTATCACACTAACAAATTCGGTTGGAGTTATCTACCCAAACATAGTTCTCAAAACTGCATTCAAATGTACATCAGGAGGCTGAAACAAAGGTTTAGCATCCCCTGTTTACTAGCATTATTGTCTTCCTCGTTCACGCGAATGCTGAAGGACAAATGGCGAACATCAGAAGACCAACTAATAAAATTTATCTTCGCGCCTTCAAGGACTCAACGCTCCTCAACCTCTGGTCTTTATGTAACATCAGGAAGAATTTGATGGATTCCTAAACCGGTGTAGAATGACATGCGACTGATTTTCCTCCGGTTTTGCTAATTCGGTCGGTGGAGGTAAAGTTCTTCTTTTAAGAAAGATAATTTGTCTCTATATGGCGAAAATGACAATGCAGGAACAGGCGGAGCATCAACAATATCTCTGATTACTGGTGGAGGAACGCGATACCCTACTCCTAAAGATGAATCTTCTTCGCATTTATTGAAAATGTCGACAGTAGCGAGAGATGCTATATGGCTACCGCGAGGTGGACACACAGGCGAAGTTGGCGGCTATTATGTAACAGAGAGTGAGGTTTGAGCATTGCTGGCTCCGGTGATCTTCATTTCTTTGATTTTGAGTTTTCATGTCAAGAGATGGGAAGGCTGGGAACATCTTTAGTTAATCCGATAAAATCCTGCACACATGTCTTTCTTATTAGAATATCCTTATGATTACACGAGAAGTAATTGCATCACTGGATCCAGGTATGCTTTACACTTTGGAGAAATAAATACAGTGTAGCAATCACATGAAGAAATGTATACAATGTTCGTTTGCAATTCATGAATTTCCTCAGTGAATGTATCAAGACCTGAAGGCGATCCCTTTCTTGAATAACACTAAATATCCGGTCACCGACAAATGGAAATATTTTCTCCAAAATGTCACACACCAAAATACTGAACTTACGGATGAGTTGATTGAGCAACAAAAGAGAACCAAACAATTGTTTCGGCTTAGTTTTTGCAAGTAATTGCTCAAGTGCCTTTGGAAGGTGTATGAATGATGTAACTTCGTATAAGCCCATTGGTCCTTCGGCTGCTATTGTCTTCTTGACATCATCAATTGCGCCAGAATATTTTGGATCCTGGCGAGGAAGTGGTGTAGGTTGGCTGTGGACCTTGACCTTTACGGTGTTGAACGGGTGACCAACTATTAGTTGTACTGCATCGCCAATAGTTCCAGCAGTAAGGTCCTTAACCACATCTCCCATCAAGTTAGTGTTTGGTTTCTGATATTTGTTGATGTCTACTTGTTCATATGTATTCACTTGCTTTGCATATTTTGGACATTTGGAGCTTCAAATATGGTTTCCAATATTTCTCTGATTACCGTAGGTTTATGTATGAGCGATGGAGCGTTGAAAATTCGATGTTAGATGTCACACTTTTTTAATAAAAGGACTTTGCAACAGACCAACTGGAGTTGATTTTGTTGGTGTACAAGGTGAAATAATGGTGAAAAGGAGAAGAATATATTATAGAGAATGACGGCTACAAATGATAAGGATACAATTAAATTGGAATGACATCCACTATCCTATTTATAAGCTAAAACTAGGGTTACAAAAGCAACAATAAAATACTAAAATACCCTCTAACAAACTTGATCACCAAGTTTGTGAATATTAATTAAAATATAAATTATTAATTCCTAATACCATCCCTTAATTTATATTTCCTCAAAGCTAACAACACCAATTCCATCCCTTAAGCGAAGAAATTGCTCCGTCTTGATAGCCTTCGTCAGAACATCTGTCAACTGCTTCTGGATGCTACAGTGCAGAACTTCTAACACTCCATTCTGAACTTGACTTCTCAGATAGTGATACTTGGTCTTAATATGCTTGCTTCTCCCATGCAACACTGGGTTTCTGGCAAGATTGATTGCAGACTTGTTATCAATCATCAGCTTCAGAGGTTTGTCAACTTTGATCTTCAGATCCTCCAGCAAGTTCAGAATCCACACAGCTTGACATGCAGTAACAGCACCTGCAATATATTCAGCTTCATAGGTTAAACGCAACAACATGTTGCTTCTTAGAACTCCAAGAAATAGGACCTCCCAGAAACTTAAACAAGTATCCAGAAGTACTTCTTCTATCAACTCTGTCTTCACACCAATCAGAATCTGAAAAACTCAGAAGTTCTGATTCAGTCTTTCTTCCAGAAGGGAACAACACTCCATACTTCAGAGTTCCTTTGATATACCTCAGAATCCTGACAGCAGCTTGG
Source organism: Lathyrus tuberosus (assembly GCA_022829125.1). NCBI lineage: Eukaryota > Viridiplantae > Streptophyta > Magnoliopsida > Fabales > Fabaceae > Lathyrus > Lathyrus tuberosus. The sequence goes on from JALAZF010000048.1 coordinate 14,415,401, forward strand.
TAATGGGACCACTTGGGTTTACTCATGAATCTGCTAACCATTCAAACTGCATAGCAAATATCAGGTCTGGTATTACACAAATACCTCAGAGAACCAACCAACTGTTTGAAGGTTGTAGCATCCACATCCTCACAATCAGAATCAGAATCTAGTTTCTGATTCGTATCTGCAGGTGTGATAGCAGCCTTACAATTCTGCAGCCTAAATCTCTTCAGAAGTTCTCGTTCATACTTCAGCTGATGCAAAATGATACCTTTCTCAGAATATCTGAACTCCATCCCTAGAAAGTATGTCATTTTCCCGAGATCAGTCATTTCAAACTCATTCATCAGCACCTTTTTGAACTTCGCTAATTCTTGTTCAGAACTTCCGGTCAGCAACATGTCATCAACGTACAAACACACCAGAATCATATTTCCTTCAGAAATATGCTGAACATAAACACCATATTCCATCTCACATTTCTGAAAACCCTGCTTCTTGAAAAATGAATCAATCTTCTGATTCCAAGCTCTGGGCGCTTGCTTCAATCCATACAAAGCTTTATGTAATATGTACACCATCCCTTCCTGATTCTCTTTCACAAATCCAGGAGGTTGTGACACATAAACTTCTTCTTCTAATGGACCGTTCAGAAATGCAGATTTCACATCTAAATGCATCAGAGGCCAATTCCTGTTAGCAGCTATTGCAATCACCAATCTGATTGTTTCATGTCTCGCTACAGGTGCATACACTTCAGAATAATCCAGCCCAGGTTTCTGTAGAAATCCTCTTGCTACCAACCTCGCTTTGTGTTTGCCAATTGATCCATCTGGCTTTAGCTTCTGCTTGAAAACCCATCTGACGCTGATGGCTTTCTTGTCCTTTGGAAGTTCTGTCAGCTTCCAAGTCTTGTTTCTCTCTATGGCCTCAAGTTCTTCTTTCATGGCCTTTAGCCAGAACTTCTGCTTGAGAGCCTCTTCTGTACTCACTGGTTCAGAGTCTACTAACATGGCACACTGAATAATTTCTCCTTCAGAATCTACTTCAGTGTCTTGCAACATGTCAAACTCTTCAAATCTTCTTGGAATGTTTCTGATTCTCTGTGGCCTCTGACCTCGTTCAGAACTTTCTTCGGATGCTTGAACATCAGAAGTTCTAACCTCAGAAGTTTCTCCTTCAGAATCTCTTGCTTCAGAAGTTGGACTTCCTCCAGAACTTTGACCACCTTCAGAATCTGGCATATTCCCAGAATCTGAATCATCACCAGAATCTTGATCATCATCAGAATCTGGATCATCAGAATCACCTTCATCTTCTGAGTCTCCTTCAGAGTCATAATCACCATCAGTTTCAGAAATTCTTATTTCTGACCTTTTTTCAGAAGTTCTCACATCAGAATCAGATTGAGACTTATCCCAATTCCAAACTTCTGATTCCTTCACAATAACGTCTCTGCTGAACTCAACTTTATTAGTTTCTGGACAATAAAGCTTGTACGCACCCGTACTGTGGTACCCCACCAGTAACATTACTTTTCTTCTATCATCCAACTTCTGTCTTCTAGCTTCTGGAACATGTTTGTAACAAACAGAACCAAACACCTTTAGATGACTAACATTTTGCTTTTCTCCCGTCCACTTCTGAATAGGAACTATTTCCTTCAGCTTCTTCGTTGGACATCTGTTGAGCACATATGTTGCGGTTGCAACAGCTTCTCCCTAGAAGTTCTGAGGAAGCTTCTTCTCCTTCAGCATGCTTCTCACCATATCAAGCAAAGTACGATTTCTTCTTTCAGCAAGACCATTGTGTTGAGGAGTGTAAGGAGCAGTAACCTCATGCTCAATTCCATTCTCCTCAGAGAACTTCTGAAACTCTTTGGAGTTATACTCACCCCCACCATCGGTTCTGAGAATCTTCAGAGTCTGACCACTCTGATTCTGAACCTTCATTCGGAACTTCTTGAATTCAGCAAACACCTCGTGTTTGAACTTAATAAGGGATACCCATATCATTCTCGTGAATTCATCAACAAATGACACGAAGTATTTATTCCCTCCGAACGATTCTACTGGAAATGGACCACACACATCAGAATGTACTACTCCCAAGGCATGTTTTGCTCTTGGAGCAACTTCTGACGCAAATGGCAATCTTGGTTGCTTTCCTTCCATGCACACTTTGCATGACTTCTCAGGCTTCTTAATTGTAGGAATTCCATGTACCAGCTTCTTCGAATTCAGATGTTTTAAGCTTCTGAAATTCAGATGACCAAATCTTCTGTGCCACAACTCACTTTCTTTCACAACACTTGTTGCACTAAGACATTCAGAGTCAGAAGTTTTGACATTCACCTTGAATGTTCTATTCCTTCCTTGTTCTGACTCCATAATTAGCTTCTGATTACAGTCATACAGCTTCAGAAGATTGTCCTTCATGGTAACTGAAAAACCTTTCTCAATTAATTGTCCCACGCTCATCAGATTGCTTTTGATGCCAGGTACATACCACACATTCTGAATCAATGTTGTTTTCCCATTATTCAGAACAACTCTGACATTTCCCATACCTTCAGCGTTAAGATATTTGTCATCAGCACATCTGATCTTTGTCCTCTTCTCAGAATCAAAATCAACCAGCCATTTCTTATTTCCAGTAAGATGATTTGAGCAGCCAGTGTCCATATACCACCAGTCTGTCAAATTCGTATCATCAGATTCAGAAGCCATCAGTAGCACAGATTCATCATCAGAACTTCTGGCTATATTTGCTTCTTCTGACTTCCTTTCTTTGTTTGACCAACAATCTCTAGCAAAGTGACCAAACTTCTTGCAACAGTAACATTGGACCTTCTTCTTGTCATACTTCTCTTTTCCCTTCTGAGCATTCTTTTGCCTATCAGAAGTTGAGGTTTCTGACTTCTGACCACCATCAGATCTTCTCTGCTTCTGATGTTTCTTATCAGAAACTGCTTTCAGAGCCTGCTGCTCTACTTCCCTTTCAGAAGTTCTCTCAGTCAGACGCAACTCTTGCGCTTCTAGACTGCTTTGCAGCTCTTCAATTCTCATGGTGCTCAGATCTTTAGAATGTTCTATTGTTACCACAATGTAATCAAACTGAGGAGTAAGGGATCTCAATACCTTCTCAATGATTACTTGTTCAGAAAGAGTTTCTCCACACGTCTTCATCTCATTAGTGACCAGAATCACTCTGGAGATGTACTCAGAAACTTTCTCATTGTTCTTCATGTTCAGATTCTCGTACTGCTTACGTAGAGACTGAAGCTTCACCTTCTTCACTGATGCGTCACCACCGTAACATCTGACCAGTGTGTCCCACGACGCATTCGCCGTCGTTGAATCTGCAATCTTCTCAAACACATTCGCATCCACACACTGATGGATGTAGAACAATGTTTTCTGATCTTTTTTCCTTGTATCCTTCTGCGCGTTCTTCTGCTCCTCCGTCGCATCTGCTGCTACCGGAACATAACCGTCGGTGACAAGATCTAGAACATCTTGAGCACCGAACAGTACACGCATCTGAATCATCCAACGATTCCAGTTTTTGCCATAAAATACTGGAAGTTTGGTGTTCATACCGCCGCCACCGTTCATCATCTTCAACCTTCTTGTACAGTACACTCAGAATCTCACCGCACACAGTGTTTCCCAACCCACAAAATCACAAAAATTATGATTCTGATCAGAACTTCGTTCAAGATTCAACAAGAATCAAGAACCAAAATTCAATCACACAAGAAAATCCTCACGTTTTCACTCGTGTTTCCCGTTGATCCTAACCGGAGCTCTAGATACCAATTGTTGGTGTACAAGGTGAAATAATGGTGAAAAGGAGAAGAATATATTATAGAGAATGACGACTACAAATGATAAGGATACAATTAAATTGGAATGACATCCACTATCCTATTTATAAGCTAAAACTAGGGTTACAAAAGCAACAATAAAATACTAAAATACCCTCTAACAAACTTGGTCACCAAGTTTGTGAATATTAATTAAAATATAAATTATTAATTCCTAATAGATTTTATGATGGTTTGTTGTTTTATGCTTGATTTTCAGAGTTTGCATTTTAATATTTTTTTATTTATTTATTTTTGTGAATGATTTCTGTCATGAACTTAGATCCGCCTAGCATGTTCCAGATCGGTAAGGTTAGAGTTGTTTTTAGTTGATTTCTTTTTGTTATTTTCAATTTTTTATTTAATAATTTTTCTAACTTGTTCTTATTTTTATTTATGATTTATTCTTATGTACTGGTATACCAGATTTGCAAGGTAGATCTGCAAGGTAAAATGATTTATTCTTATATATGAATATGTGAAAATTTATTTACCAGAGTTATATATTTATTTCAGTGAAATAATTGAACTATCCTAAAATGAATTTTAAATTTCATTTTAATCATATAGCTACGTCACAAAGTAATTATAGTTAAATATAATTTTGTTTAGTGAACTTTGAAATAGTGTTGATATCATACTATATAATATGTTTTAATGTATAATAGTTGAGTTTATTCTTTCTCAATTTGCTACTAAATTACCTCTCTTTTTGGTGTTTTTATGGACCTACAGATTTTGTGAAATGAATATACATGTATATTTTCAAACTTTTTCAGGTATAAAGTTATCCAAAATTATTTATGTTTGTGTAATATGCATTAAATATGTTAAAATATTATGTTGAAACTAGTGTCTTATTGTTGATTTTATGGTTTTATGGGATTAGCTGGTATGCATTCTTTGATCATATTGATTGTTGCATATTTATTTATATGAATTTATATGTTTTGTGACTAAAGTTTCTTTGATTATATATTTTTTTTTCTAAAAGCCATTCATTGAATCATTGATAAACCAAAAGAACTATACAAGAGCACCAATACAAAACAAAACTACCAAAGCAGAAGAAAAAACTCCACAAGGTAGCTAACCAGAAGGACAACCCCAAGAACACCCCAAAAAGAAATTCAAACACCAACTCTAAACACAAAAATTAATCTCCTAAAGGATACATACAGAAGTGCTAAAGTTTTCTTTGATTATATTGATTGTGGTTGTTTATTTAAAATTATACTTTTTTTTATAATATTTGTTAATACTTATTTTTCGGGCTTGATGTTGATCACTCATTGAAGAGCTAAAGAATGCACTTATTTTGCGAATATTTTATTTTAATTGTAATGATATTTTCTTGGTTGTAAAAAGACATGAACTTAAAGAGAATTGTTATTACTGTTTGAGATATTAAATAGTTTTAAGTATATATTAAATTTTCACTGTCCTTTGATTTGGGTCTTTAATGCTGATCATGAGATAAAGGACCAATTTGTATGTAGTCATATTTAAAATAAAATATTTTGTAATAAATTAGTTTTAAATGTAACAGTTAAAAATATTTTTAAAAAACTCAACAATTTTATTGGGCTTAAAATTTTATGAGGCCCAATAACCCGAAATAATCATTCGAATGTACATGCAACCCGTTTAAACTCAATTCGACAAAATCGTTCAAAAATTTGGACAAAATTGGATATGTTAGCTCAATCTGTGGTTTGAGCGTCCACCACGAATTTTGCCTGTTTAAAGCTTCTTAACCCATAATCGTATTATTAATATTATTATTACTACATGGTTTACATTTAGGATGGAAATAGGCTTTACTTACATTATAAAGCTTCTTAACTCATAATCATATTATTAATATTATTAGTACTGTTGAAGATTAGCACACGTCAAATCATAATCATTTGATTCTGATTTGTCAAGCTGTTATAAAACAGTAGTGTAAATAGAATTATTCTCTATTATTACTATTTCCTTATTTAGGTAGTAGCAATTATAAGAAATTATTTTATCTGTTTATTAACAAATTAGGGTACAACTTTCAGCCTATTGTATTCTATTTATACCTCACATGTAAGAGTTCCAAACACAATGAAATATACAACATATTTCTACATGGTATCAGAGCACAAGATCTGAACCATTCCTAAACCTTGAGCACCACCCATGGTAGATACTAAAGCAGAAAATTCAGCCAACAGTTTGGCTGAAAGACATGCTCTTCCGATTACTGGTCACAAATTGAATGGCCATAATTATAATCAATGGGTGCGCTCAGTCAAAATCTACCTTCAAGGAAAAGGGAAGGAAGGTTATATCACAGGAGACTTCAAGTGTCCAGAAAAGAAGGATTCAAACCTCGAAAAATGGCAACTAGAAAACAGTCTAGTCATGTCATGGCTGCTAAACACCATGACAAATGAAATTGGAGAAAATTTCATGTACTATGACACTGCCAAAGAGATGTGGGATGCCGTAAAGGAAACCTACTCTAATGTCAACAATACATCTGCAATTTTTGAAATCAAGAGCATACTCCATGATTCACGTCAAGATGACCATTCAGTCACAAAGTATTTTAATACTCTCAATCGTCACTGGAAACAACTGGATGTATATGATGAAAATGAATGGAGCTGCACAGAGGATAAAAAGAAGTACAAAGAATTGGTGGAGAAAGATAGAGTCTACAAATTCCTATTAGGTTTGAACACGGAACTTGATGAAGTTCGTGGGAGAATCCTTGGAACCAAACCTCTTCCGAAAATTCGAGAAGCTTTCTCGGAAATAAGAAGAGAGGAGAGCAGGAGAAAAGTGATGCTTGGAAAATCCAGTGCAGCCCCATCTATAGAGGGATCTGCAGTGGCAGCAAGGGGAGATTTGCGTTCTTTCCAAAAGAAAACACGGCCTTGGTGTGACCACTGCAAGAAACCGGGTCATACCAAGGACACATGCTGGATCATTCATGGAAAGCCATCAGACCTAAAATGAACCAAAAATCGGGACAGCAGAGGGAACACAGCTGAGGCAAATTCCCACTCATCACCATTCAGCAAGGAGCAAATGGAAGCCTTGCAAAAAAATGCTTCAACAAACAATTGGTACAGCTATTGTGGCACAAAAAGGTATTTTTTGCATGCTCTAAACACTAGCAAAGGAAAACAAAATTAATGGATTATCGACTCAAGAGTGTCTGATCACATGACTGAAGACTTGGCTGTCTTTGATAGCTATTCTCCATGCCAAAATAATTTGACTGTTCAAATTGCTGATGGTACCCTGTCTAAGGTCATGGGTAAAGGTTCTGTCATTATTTCACAAAATATTACTCTTAGTTCAGAACTCTATGTGCCTAAACTTGATTGCAACCTATTGTCCATCAGTAAACTTAGAAAGGATTCGAAGTCCATTACTAAATTCTTCTCTAACTTGTGTGAGTTTCATATTTTGGATTCGGGGAGGACGATTGGCAATGCTAAAGAATGGATTGGACTTTATATCCTTTAGGATGAAACATCTAAACCGGAATCTGAGGCAACCTCTTGCGCTGTAGTTTCTGAATATAGTGAAAATTCTACAATGTTGTGGCAATATAGACTAGGCCACCCAAATTTTATGTACTTGAAATAAATGCTTCCTAAATTATTCAATAAAAATTAGAAGTTGTTTCAATGTGAAATTTGTCAATTGTCCAAACATACACGCAGCCCCCACCCACCTCAACCCTATAAACCTTCCCAACCTTTTTGTGTTATTCATAGTGATGTATGAGGACCATCGTGGGTCAGAAATGTAACTAGATCAAGATGGTTTGTCACCTTTATTGATGACCACACACAGATTACTTGGGTCTACCTTATTAAAGACAAATCGGAAGTTGGTAGGATATTTGAATGTTTCTATACCATGGTGCAAACACAATTTCAAAGCAAAATTCGAGTGCTTAGGAGTGATAATTGCCGTGAGTACTATAATTTTGCACTAAGCTCATACTTTCAGTAACATGGAATAATACATCAAACCTCATGTGTGGATACACCTCAGCAGAACAGGGTTGCTGAGAGAAAGAATAGACACCTCCTAGAAGTAACCCGATCTCTCATGCTAGATACAAATGTACCTAATCAGTTTTGGGGAGAAGCTCTCCTCTCTGCAACCTATATTATAAACAGAATGCCTTCCCGGATCCTTAACTTTCATACGCCTTACTCCACTCTCCAAACCTTATACCCAACCAATTGTATCCTTACAACCATTCATTTGAAAAAATTTGGATGTACATCCTTTGTCCATAATCTTGATCCCCAACGCAGTAAACTTGACCCGAAATCTATTAAATGCATATTCCTCGGCTACTCTCCTCACCAAAAGGGATACAAATGTTATTCACCTCAAAACAAAAAATTCTACCACACCATGGATGTAACCTTTTTTGAAAATCAACCATATTACCCCAAAGTTGGCATTCAGGGGGAGAACACATATCCTATTGAAGTGATAGAATCCCAACTTTTGGAACTTGAGCGAACTAAACCCAAACTCACTGTAGAGGCATCAGAACCTACACCTAAACCAAATGAAAATGCAACGGAAAATGTAGAACCTACTCGTGGACTAGAAGAGATTACGTCATAAAATGCAGAAGATATTGCAGTAGAAAATGCAGAGGATATTGCAGTAGAAACTGCAGCCCCTACAACAGAAATTGCACCAAGAAACAACATGAAAGTGTACTCCAGGAAGAGCATGAAGGGAATAGAGTCCTGCACAATTCCAAGGCAAAACCAAGAAACCTCCAAGACTCTAGAAAATGGTGTTCTCTCAGGTAATACTGCTCCTAACTTTGTGAATATTGATGATATTGATAGTCCTATTGCCTTGAGAAAAAGTGTAAGATCGTGTACTAAACATCCCATTGAAAGATTTGTATCTTATGGAAAATTATCCCAGAGTTACAAGACTTTTGTAACAGCTCTTGACAATACACACATTCCAAGCAACATCCATGAGGCACTCCAAAATTCTGAATGGGCAGCAGCCGTAACTGAAGAGGTTCAGGCCCTAATAAAGAATGACACTTGGGAGATCACAAACCTACCTGCAGGGAAGAAGCCGGTAGGATGCAAATGGATATTCTCCATGAAGTATAATGCAGATGGGCGTATAAATCGGTACAAAGCTTGACTTGTAGCAAAGGGATTCACTCAATCATGTGGAGTAGACTATGAAAAGACTTTTGCACCGGTGGCCAAACTAAACTCAGTTAGAGTTATGCTCTCTTTGGCTGCAAATTTAGATTGGCCACTCCATCAACTAGACATCAAGAATGCCTTCTTAAATGGTGACCTAGAAGAGGAAGTTTATATGCAGATTCCTCCTGGACTTGAATCATCCAGCACCGCAAATATGATGTGCAGGCTCCGAAAATCTCTTTATGGCCTCAAGTAATCTCCAAGGGCGTGGTTTGATAGATTGACTCGAGTTGTCAAGAAAGACGGGTTCAACCAATGCCAATCAGATTACACTATGTTTTTTAAACACTCCATGGAAGGAAAGGTAGCTTTGTTCATTGTTTATGTTGATGACATCGTCATTACAGGAAATGATTATGATCAAATTGATCATTTAAAGGGACTCTTGGCAAAGGAATTTAAAGTTAAGGACTTAAGACAACTTAAGTATTTTTTAGGAATGGAAGTTGCTCGAACAAAGAATGACAGCTATGTATCACAAAGGAAATACACCCTTGACTTACTTCAAGAAACTGGAATGCTTGACATGCACAAAGGGAAGCAGCTATGTACTCTGCTTCGCATGACGACAATGTCACTGCTGGATCCTTTCTCAAACTCCAAGCAACTGGTGCACCATCCAGTTGCTTGGCATGCACAAAGGGAAACAACTATGTACTCTGCTTCGCATGACGACAATGTCACTGCTGGATCCTTTCTCAAACTCCAAGCAACTAGTGCACCACCTAACATAAACACATATCCAGCTGTGGATTTTCTATCCTTAGCATCACTACACCAACTAAAGTCGGTGCATCCCACTAACTTGCATTCTTTTTCTTCATTAGCTGCAGGAAACAAAATGTTGTAGTTGAGAGTCCCTTTCAGATACCTCAGTATCCTCTTCGTTGCTGCTAGGTGTGATACCTTTGGCTTCTGCATGAATCTACTTACCATACCTACACTGTATGCTACGTCAGGCCTTATGTGACAAATGTATCGAAGTGACCCAGTAAGTCTTCTGTATTAGGTAGGGTCGACATCATTTTCATCTGAATTTTTCAACAGTTGCAATCTGGTCTCAGCTGGAGTCGAAGTTGGGTTGCAATCTTGCATCTCAAATCTCTTGAGTATTTCGACTGCATATCTTCTTTGGTGCATCATCAAACCTCTACTAGTCTTGTAGAATTCGATGCCAAGGAAATATGAGAGATTTCCCAAGTCTGACATTTCAAACTCCTCACTTAGGTCATGTTTGAAATCTTCGATCTCCTTCTTGCAACTTTTTGTTATCAACTGGTCATCGACATAGAGGCATAGAATAAGCAATTCACTATTGCTTCTCCTTACATACACTCCATGCTTAGTCGTACATTTCACAAATTCCTTCTTCCTTAAAAAGTTGTCGATTTTCTTATTCCAGGCTCTTAGAGCTTGCTTGAGTCCATACAGGGCTTTATGCATCCTGTACACCTTTCCTTCTTCGCCTCATTTCACATACCCAGCTGGTTGTGTGACATAAACTTCTTCGTCTAAGGGGCCATTAAGGAATGCACATTTCACGTCCATCTGACATGTGAGCCAATTGTTCATATTTGCTAGACCAACAACCAACCTGATTGTTTCGATCCTAGCAACAGGTGTAAACACTTCGTCGAAGTCGATTCCTTCCTTCTGAAGAAATCCTTTCGCCACAAGTCTCGCCTTGTGTTGAGTTACTTCTCCTCTGTGACTCACCTTCACTTTGTAAAACCACTTCACATCAATTGCCTTCTTGCCTTGAGGCAATTTGACAAGTCACCAGGTGTTGTTGACTTCGATGGACTCTAAATCCTCATTCATTGCTTTCACCCAAGGTTGTCAAACTCGCGAGTCTACTCAGACTCCTAAAGGGTCCGTAAACTCGACTCGCAGACTCCACTCGCAAACTCGTACGAGTCTATGGAAAATTAAAAATGACTTTCAAAAACCTATAAGTGACACATATATGACACACTCCTATGTTTTAATACTTATAGATTCCTCGTTTGTGACATAAATATATAATACAACACCAATTATCATGAAAATTTAAATTTCATACTCCATAACAAATTTCTTAACAAATAAAAAAACTCGATAATAAAACAAACAAAATTGCCAAGTATATAGTTAAAGACTTAAATTACTAATTTCTTCTTAATTGGCTACTCCATCAAGCAAAAAAAATCATAAAATAGATAGGGTTAATAGCTATTTTGCCCCCTGCCATATAGGCGCTTTTTGAAAAACCCCCTATAAAAAAAAACTTGCAAAAAATACCCTAACATTTGAAGATTCTCTCAATTTTGACCTTTACTCATTTCACATACCCAGCTGGTTGTGTGACATAAACTTCTTCGTCTAAGGGGCCATTAAGGAATGCACATTTCACGTCCATCTGACATGTGAGCCAATTGTTCATATTTGTTAGACCAACAACCAACCTGATTGTTTCGATCCTAGCAACAGGTGTAAACACTTCGTCGAAGTCGATTCCTTCCTTCTGAAGAAATCCTTTCGCCACAAGTCTCGCCTTGTGTTGAGTTACTTCTCCTCTGTGACTCACCTTCACTTTGTAAAACCACTTCACATCAATTGCCTTCTTGCCTTGAGGCAATTTGACAAGTCACCAGGTGTTGTTGACTTCGATGGACTCTAAATCCTCATTCATTGCTTTCACCCAAGGTTGTCAAACTCGCGAGTCTACTCAGACTCCTAAAGGGTCCGTAAACTCGACTCGCAGACTCTACTCGCAAACTCGTACGAGTCTATGGAAAATTAAAAATGACTTTCAAAAACCTATAAGTGACACATATATGACACACTCCTATGTTTTAATACTTATAGATTCCTCGTTTGTGACATAAATATATAATACAACACCAATTATCATGAAAATTTAAATTTCATACTCCATAACAAATTTCTTAACAAATAAAAAAACTCGATAATAAAACAAACAAAATTGCCAAGTATATAGTTAAAGACTTAAATTACTAATTTCTTCTTAATTAGCTACTCCATCAAGCAAAAAAAATCATAAAATAGATAGGGTTAATAGCTATTTTGCCCCCTGCCATATAGGCGCTTTTTGAAAAACCCCCTATAAAAAAAAACTTGCAAAAAATACCCTAACATTTGAAGATTCTCTCAATTTTGACCTTTACTCATTTCACATACCCAGCTGGTTGTGTGACATAAACTTCTTCGTCTAAGGGGCCATTAAGGAATGCACATTTCACGTCCATCTGACATGTGAGCCAATTGTTCATATTTGTTAGACCAACAACCAACCTGATTGTTTCGATCCTAGCAACAGGTATAAACACTTCGTCGAAGTCGATTCCTTCCTTCTGAAGAAATCCTTTCGCCACAAGTCTCGCCTTGTGTTGAGTTACTTCTCCTCTGTGACTCACCTTCACTTTGTAAAACCACTTCACATCAATTGCCTTCTTGCCTTGAGGCAATTTGACAAGTCACCAGGTGTTGTTGACTTCGATGGACTCTAAATCCTCATTCATTGCTTTCACCCAAGGTTGTCAAACTCGCGAGTCTACTCAGACTCCTAAAGGGTCCGTAAACTCGACTCGCAGACTCTACTCGCAAACTCGTACGAGTCTATGGAAAATTAAAAATGACTTTCAAAAACCTATAAGTGACACATATATGACACACTCCTATGTTTTAATACTTATAGATTCCTCGTTTGTGACATAAATATATAATACAACACCAATTATCATGAAAATTTAAATTTCATACTCCATAACAAATTTCTTAACAAATAAAAAAACTCGATAATAAAACAAACAAAATTGCCAAGTATATAGTTAAAGACTTAAATTACTAATTTCTTCTTAATTGGCTACTCCATCAAGCAAAAAAAATCATAAAATAGATAGGGTTAATAGCTATTTTGCCCCCTGCCATATAGGCGCTTTTTGAAAAACCCCCTATAAAAAAAAACTTGCAAAAAATACCCTAACATTTGAAGATTCTCTCAATTTTGACCTTTACTCATTTCACATACCCAGCTGGTTGTGTGACATAAACTTCTTCGTCTAAGGGGCCATTAAGGAATGCACATTTCACGTCCATCTGACATGTGAGCCAATTGTTCATATTTGTTAGACCAACAACCAACCTGATTGTTTCGATCCTAGCAACAGGTGTAAACACTTCGTCGAAGTCGATTCCTTCCTTCTGAAGAAATCCTTTCGCCACAAGTCTCGCCTTGTGTTGAGTTACTTCTCCTCTGTGACTCACCTTCACTTTGTAAAACCACTTCACATCAATTGCCTTCTTGCCTTGAGGCAATTTGACAAGTCACCAGGTGTTGTTGACTTCGATGGACTCTAAATCCTCATTCATTGCTTTCACCCAAGGTTGTCAAACTCGCGAGTCTACTCAGACTCCTAAAGGGTCCGTAAACTCGACTCGCAGACTCTACTCGCAAACTCGTACGAGTCTATGGAAAATTAAAAATGACTTTCAAAAACCTATAAGTGACACATATATGACACACTCCTATGTTTTAATACTTATAGATTCCTCGTTTGTGACATAAATATATAATACAACACCAATTATCATGAAAATTTAAATTTCATACTCCATAACAAATTTCTTAACAAATAAAAAAACTCGATAATAAAACAAACAAAATTGCCAAGTATATAGTTAAAGACTTAAATTACTAATTTCTTCTTAATTGGCTACTCCATCAAGCAAAAAAAATCATAAAATAGATAGGGTTAATAGCTATTTTGCCCCCTGCCATATAGGCGCTTTTTGAAAAACCCCCCTATAAAAAAAAACTTGCAAAAAATACCCTAACATTTGAAAATTCTCTCAATTTTGACCTTTATCACATCCAGTCACCAAAAAAGCTGATGTGGCAGCGGTTTTTTTTTTTTTTTTTGATGTGGAAGGTCATGTGGCTTTTTAATTTTATTTTTGATTTATTTAAATGCCACGTTGGCATTTTGTTTTTCATTTATTTTTGGTTTATTTTGAAAAACATGTTAAATATTCAAAAAGTGTTATAGATAGGAGTATAACTCATGACCTTTCATCACAAAGCATGACTCATTACCACTAGGCCATATTGTGTTTTGTGATATTGTTTGCAACTATAATATACATAATACATAATTAACTAGTTAAAAATTTTTACTAAGCTAAAATCTATTAAATCATTTTTATTAAACTATTTAATTTTTTTCTTAATATACTGTAACTATTAATAATATAGTTAAAATGTTAAAAAATAATTATTATTTATTTTAAAAATGTTAAAAAGTATGTTAGTTTAAAATTGTTTTAAAATGTTTTAGTATATTAATTTAGTAATAAAATGTTAATTTATTATGTAAATTTAGTATATTAATTTAATATATTAATTTAGTATATTAATATGGTATAGTAATTAACATTTTAATTAGATTAAATAAATTAAATAAATATTAAGCTACAGTAAATTAAATTAAATAGTTAAATAAATATTTTAATATACGCTACACTAAATTAATATTAATATTAACGTAAATTAATATTTTAATATAAGCTACAATAAATTAAATTAAATAAATAAATGAATATTTTAATAGAAGCTACAGTAAATTAAATTAAATAGGTAAGTGAATATTTTAATATAAGCTACAGTAAATTTAATTAAATAGGTAAATTAAATTAAATAAATTTAAAGTAAATTTAAAGTAGATTTAAATTAAATTTAAAGTAAATTTAAAGTAAATTTAAAGTAAATTTAATATAAGCTACAGTAAATTAAATTAAATAAATAAATGAATATTTTAATATAAGCTACAATAAATTAAATTAAATAAATAAATGAATATTTTAATATAAGCTACAGTAAATTAAATTAAATAGGTAAATGAATATTTTAATATAAGCTACAATAAATTAAATTAAATAAATAAATTAATAAACTAATATTAAAAAATGAAATTAAAATATACAAAAAAACGAAAGGTAAAAATACACTAATTTGCAAAATTAATAATTGTAGCATTTTAATAATCGCTACAGTATAATTAAAAATAAATAAAAAATAATTAAAAATTGCTAGAGTATAATTACTAAAATGATTTAATATAATTGCTAAAAATTGCAAAATTAATGAACGAAATGATTTAATATAATTACTAAAAATTGCAGCATTTTAATAAACGAAATGATTTAATATAATTACTAAAAATTGCAAAATTAATGATTTAATATAATTACTAATAAATAATTAAAAAATGCTAGAGTATAATTGCTAGAGTATAATTACTAAATTAATATACTAAAACATTTTAAAACAATTTTAAACTAACCTACTTTTTAACATTTTTAAAATAAATAATAATTATTTTTTAACATTTTAACTATATTATTAATAGTTACAGTATATTAAGAAAAAAAATTAAATAGTTTAATAAAAATGATTTAATAGATTTTAGTTTAGTAAAAATTTTTAACTAGTTAATTATGTATTATGTATATTATAGTTGCAAACAATATCACAAAACACAATATAGCCTAGTGGTAATGAGTCATACTTTGTGATGAGAGGTCATGAGTTCTACTCTTATTTACAACACTTTTTGAACATTTAACATGTTTTTCAAAATAAACCAAAAATAAATGAAAAACAAAATGCCAACGTGGCATTTAAATAAATAAAAAATAAAATTAAAAAGCCTCATGGCCTTCCACATCAAAAAAAAAAAAAAAATGCTGCCACATCAGCTTTTTTGGTGACTGGATGTGATGAAGGTCAAAATTGAGAGAATCTTCAAATGTTAGGGTATTTTTTGCAAGTTTTTTTTTATAGGGGGTTTTTCAAAAAGCGCCTATATGGCAGGGGGCAAAATAACTATTAACCCAAATAGATATGTTAATAGCTTCAAACATCCAAAGCTCTAGTGAAATCACAACCACCATAATCTTTATCGGTATCTTGAGTATCATCATCAAACTCTGCCTCAGATGAAACACATTATTCATCATTAATCAATGATGGATTGCTTGAAATTCCACTTCCACTTAATTTAACATTGCCACCACTACCACTTTGCACAATATTAGTTACAACATCAGCTTCCACAACATTATTAACAATAACATCATCTTACTCAACATTAACTCCAGTTTGCATATTTTCTTTATTATTTTCTTCAATTATTCATTCATCATCTGAATGACTATCTTCAAATGAAATAACAACACTATTTGATTTTCCTTTTCCACTTTTCCACTTTTCAACTTTAAATTGTACATGATATAAACCAAATTATTCACCTTTTTTGATGCAACCTATTTCTTCTCTTTGTATGAAACTAAAAATTAAATAATAATTCAACTCAATGTTTATAAAGAATTAAATTCAAGTCTATAAACAAACAAATAATAATTCATTACCATTTCAAATGAACTTCAATTACGTTCACAACCATAAAAGCCACAAGTTAAGCTTAGAACATGAATTGCAAACCTCTTTAATTATGGAGTCATATCTCCATAGAAATTCCGCCATTCAGCAGGTAACATATCATTCTTAAACTATTTTCTACCATAAATCATAAATTTTCTAAACTATTTTGTCACATGCAAATTGATACATGTGCATTGGGATCATTGGATCGGATTGGACAATAGTGCATCACCTTTACACAAGATATCATACATGAGAAGCATCCAATTGAAACGTATAAGAAAATACTTACACACAAAGGACTAATTTATAATCACAAACATGAACAAAGCAAGAGACAGAATAAACTCACGTCGTTGATGATGGGGGAATAAACTTTGCTATAAAAAAAGATTAGGAGAGAGAGACTTTTTAATTCTCGTTAAAGGTAAAAAAAAAGGTTTTTTTTATAAATAAAATAAATTAAAATCTTTTGGGGAATTTTGGCCTTTTTTGGTTTTAAAAAAAAATTATAAAAAAAAACTTATAGACTCGTAAACTCGTTATAGACTCGCGAGTCTATACGAATTTGTGCGAGTCTACCCGAGTCTATCAAAAAATGATTCTATGCATGAGTCTACTCGTTTATACTTCTTAGGCTAGTAAACTAGCACGAGTTTGACAACCATGCTTTCACCCACTTCGAATTTTTCAATGCCACGGCTGCATTGACTGGTTCAACATCTGCGTAGAAATCATAATGTACCAGCTCACCCTCTTCATCAACCACATCATCTGATGTAATTACACATTCTTGAAACCTTGTAGGCATGTGTCTTGTTCGTCGAGGTCTGCTTGGACCTGCTTCATCTAAGACTTGTTCTTGTCGAACTTCTCTTTCGACTTTAGTGGCTGGTTCTTCACAAGAGATTCTCACTGAATCCTTCTTGACATTCTCACTCTAATCCCATTCTTTAAGCTCATCTATGATCACGTCCCTGCTGATCACTACCTGCTTATTCACTGGGTTGAACAACTTGTAACCTCCAGTAGAATGATATCTTATCAAGATCATCTGATTCAACTTGTCATCAAGCTTCCTTCTTAAATGATCTGGCACAAGTCTATGTGCTATAGATCCAAACACCTTCAAGTGACTGAGGCTGCGCTTGACACCGGACCAACATTCTTCTGGTGTGATTCCTTCAAGCTTCTTCGTCGGACATCTTTTAAAAATATATGTTGTTGTCAAAACCACTTCTCCCCATAGTTCTTTGGGTAGATTCTTTCCATTCAACATACTTCTCACCATGTTCATGATGGTTCTGTTCTTTCTTTCTGCAATTCCATTTTGCTGTGGAGTGTAGGGTGGAACCACCTCATGCACAATCCCTTCTTTCTCACATAATGCATCGAACTCTTTCAACACATACTCTCCACCACCACCAGTCCTCATAATTTTCAACTTTCGACCACTCTATCTTTCGACCATAGATTTGAATATGGAAAATACCTAGGTAAGTCCACAACTTTCGACTGTAATCATTTATGAACGTGACAAGGTATCTGCTACCTGCAATCGAATCCACCTGGATTTGACCACATACATCAGAGTATATGACTTCCAGAATTGCCTTCGACTTCCTTCATGCATCCTTGCTAAATCTATTCATGTGTTGTTTCGACTGAACACACTCTTCACAGATTTCACTTGGAATGTCATTTCAGGTAATCCTGAAGCCATATTTCTTCCCTTTAGCTCTCTGATGTCATTGAAGTTGAGATGGCCTAGTCAAAAATGCCATAACCACTCATCTCTGCTGGCTGTAGTTGCTAGGCACTTATGCTCTATCACATTGAGTTCAATCTTGAAGGTCCTATTCTGAGACATTGGAGCCTTCAAGATCAACCTACCACCTGCGTCGAGAACTCTCATCCTCTTGTCTACGATCGACACCTTGTAGTTCTTTTCGACCAACTGCCCTATACTGAGCAAATTTCTCTTCATGCCTGGTATGTATAACACATTGGAAATTGTTGACCTCTTTCCATCTTTCCTCATAATCAGAACATCACCAACACCTTCAGCTGCTAGAGTGTTATCATTTGCAAACTTCATCGTGTTCTTCGAAGAGGGCTTCATGTTGACAAACCAATCTTTCCTTCCAGTCATGTGTGACGAGCATCCTGAGTCCAAGTACCACTGGTCTTGGAATCTCTATTCGTCTCTTGTTGTGACCATCAACAACATCTCTTCTTCTTCATGTTTCGCCAGCTTTGCAGCAGTTTCTTGATTCTTCTTCTTTTCTGGACAATCACTAAAATAGTGACCATACTTCTGACAATTGAAACATTGAATGTGACTTTTGTCAGGCCTTTGACCACCACCTATTCCTCTACCTGCAGCACCACCTCTTTGGTTGCCTTGGTTCTAGGGTTTTCTCAGATTTGACCAGTTTCCTTCATGCTCATTTCGACCAGTCGAATTATTGTAGCCTCGTCTACCTTTGTTGCCATTCCAGCTTCCTTTGCCTTTCCTTTCTCTTTCTGACTGCGCCTGCAAAGCCATATCACTCTTCGACTTTCCTACAACTCTTTCAGCCATCATTTGTTCATGAGACTTAAGCGTCCCTTGAAGCTCTTCCTTCGTCAATACTTACAAGTCTTTCGACTCTTCTATGGCTACTACCACGTGGTCGAACTTTGGAGCCAATGACCTCAATATCTTTGACACAACTGATCTTGATGTCAACACTTCTCCACATACCTTGATTTGATTCACCATCTTTGTAACTCTGGTGAAGAAATCTGTTATACTTTCATTGTCTTCCATTTGAAGCAACTCATAGGTTCTCTTGTGAGTTTGTAACCCCACCTCTTTCACCTTCTCTGCGCCGCCAAACGAACTTTCAAGAATCTCCCACGCTTCCTTTGCTGACTCTGCATCACTAACTTTTTCAAAGTTATCTGGCTCGACACACTGATGGATTATAAAGAGAGCTTATAATCTTTCTTCTTCAATTCTTTGTGTGCAACCTTTTCTTGATCCGTCACATTCTCTGCAAGCGGTGCTACTCCTTCCTTTACAATATCCCAAAGATCTTAATAACAGAAAACTACCTTAATCTGCTTACACCAATTCTCATAATTATCTTTCTTGAGAATCGGAAGGCTCGGCGGAAAGTGTCTGTTCGGATGAGTCATCACCATCACGATTTTCCTTCCTTGAATCGCAACCGGAGCTCTAGATACCAGATGTTGGAATTAACCCAAAACCTTTTGAGAATTCTTATTCAATCTTGATCTCAAGATTGTTAACAACCACACGCAATGGCGACGAAAAGAAAAATTGAGAAAGAAAGAAAGAGAAAAGAGAAATAGTAGCGTTGGAGAAGAAGATGAAAAACTGCAGAATTCTTTCTGCCCACAAACTGTGAAAACTTTTAATATTCACTTGCAACTGCAAACTGTAAATTATCAAACTTGATGATTACAATGATAAGGGTTCCTCCCTATTTATAGATTTAAGTTAACTTGCATCTCAAGTTAAAGCCCAAACTATAAAAGCCCAAAAATATCTAATCTAATATTTCTAAATCAAATCTAATCTTTGTTTAACATTGAAAACCCCCAATTCGGGGGAACAAAAAAGTGCTCTAGGAGAAATTCTGATTACCTTCAATCCCCTCCTTTCCCCTCATAAAAAATTGAACCAAACACACCTATTTTAAAACATTCTCTCCCCTCCCCTCCCCTCCAAAAACTCCCAACCAAACAGACCCTTAGGATATAAGTTTTAATAGAACTGTCACATGATGAAAGAAAACAAAAGGCTAAAGAAAAAAGCTCGACTTGTGAACAAGAGAATGAAAACTTTTGTCTCAACTCAAACAGAAACGTTTAATATGCCCACATAACTTAATGTAGGACACTTGATATATCGGATGGATTTTGTTGATTACCGAATAGAATTGGTTAACTTTATTATTGGATAACTTTGATGACTTAGGTTAATTTTTTTTATAAAAAAAAAGGTGGTTAATTTAATTATTTAGATGTGAGAGCCTACTATAATAATTGAAAAAAAATAACAATTTTAATCACAACCTTTATAGTTTGTACTAATACGAATGATGCTACTACTATCCACTGAGAGATAAATACATACTACAATAATTATAAGAAAATAAAAATTGAAAATTAGCACGTTGGAGATTATACTATCCATTCATGCATATATCATATAAGAAAATTCATTGTTCTTGAAATACCAACTTTGCCCCTCTAGCCTTTGAACATATCCACGTGGATAGGCTCTTCACACACCTTACATGTTTTTCTTCGTACATCCTTTCTAATGCATACATATATAATCTGTTATTTAAAAAAAAAAAAATATTTTATTTTCCTCCTTCCCCATAATGTCTGTAGGCTCAGACCTACTATACAACTTTACTTGCAATCTTGGCTTTCCTTCTTTCCCAACACATCTTTTATGCATGCTTCTTTCTATTTTTTTTTCTTCCACACCAACATACTTCCGGTTTTGCTCCGCCCTCCTTTTCTTCCACACCCACACTCTACTATTTTTGCTCCGCCCTCCTTTTTTCCTTCTCATGGCTAGACCGTTCGAAAAAATTTCTGACATCAACGATAGTAAGGAGTTGTTGAAGGTGGTCGTTCGAGTGGAGCATAAATGAAGTGTTATTTCCAACATTTGTTAGTTGTTTGGAATCATCTCCATCATGTTTGATTTTTTCTGTATGTTTAATTTTTTCTGTTGTTGTTGTATTTTCTTATGTTTTCTGCTCATATCTGCACTAATTTGTTGTTGTTGCTTCCTGCTCAGATATGGAATTAATTGTTGTTGTTGCTTCCTGCTCAGATCTGAAATTTGTTGTTGATTTTATCATACACACATCACCACCATTTTTAACTCATCCTCCATTAATATAACAAAACAATAACAAACAAACAACAAATTCAAAAAACGAAAATAGGAGCTAAAGAAGGAGAGGCGGAGAAGAAATTGAAGCTGAATTGGTAAGGAGGAAAAGCAAATCAGAAAGTGTTCCAAGCCCGCCGCCAGAAAAGAAGAACGCAGATCCGCTGGCCACCGTCGAACTGCGCAACCCATGACCCTATGCCATGCCGCAAAGCTCCATAGAGTTGCTGCCGGTTCGTTTTCTTTCTTGTGTTAGAACTTTTTCATGATGGATTTCATCTTTCTTTTCACGTTTGAAATAGAAATAACATTAGTTTTGGCTTCGTTTTTTTTTCTCCTACGGTTTTTTGTTACTGAAGAAATGAACTTATGGTTGTTATGATGCTTTGAAAAAGTCAAGGTTTCCCTTTATCTTATTATTTTTGGTTTAGGTTTAATTTTGTCAAATAAAAAAAGAAGTGTGTTGTTGAGGTTATTCAGTCATGTTGATTACTCCTTGGTACAAATTTGATTTCAATTGAATTTCTCTTTTTTTAATAGCAAGTAATAATTGTACTATTGTTATTTTATTTTGTTTTAAAGTTATTATTATTATTATTATTATTATTATTATTATTATTATTATTATTAATTATTAATTTTTCTTTAAAACATATGTTTCCGTGTAATTTTAGGGGAGGTCTGAATTTTTTTTTAGTCAAGAAGGGACGCCTCACCCCAGCAGCTTTTTTATATATTTATTTTATGTTGTTTTTTTTAATCAATTAATTGTTTGTTAGAGTTAGAAATATTTTATTATTTTATTTATTTTGTTAACTTAATTAACATGGTTAGTTAGTGATTTAATTTAATTTTAAATAGAATAATGGTTAGAGTGATTATTGATCAAAGGAGAAGAATGGACTGCTGCTAATTTTCTAACAAATTTTAATTACAAATAGTTGTGTTAAGCATAACCAAAAATTCTCTCATGCATGTAAATGTAAATATGTAAGTAATGTGTGCACATACTTTGAAAGCATTTATTCACCGTTGTGCTTATTTATATATTTTGGAATTCAATTTCTTAATTAGCAATATTTTTTAGTGTTCCTATAAGAAAAGAATAAATTGCAGATATATGACATGCTTTTGTGTTTGTGTGTGAAAGGTATATGACAAGTTTTAACAGATTTAATATATTTTATTCAATTTAAAAACATTGAATTATTTCTCTAGAACTTGCTTTCCCTAAACACTTTTAATTACTACGTTCAAGAATGCATAACTACAAAGTAACATAATATAAAAAAGTATATGAATATTTATAAGTGATTTATTTACTAATTAACATTTTTTGGAATGAGTATGATATTAAAGGTTAAGCTACAAGTTGCTTTGTACATGGTTCTGAAAAGATTGAAGCAGTGACACTGATAGATAGCGGGTAAAGCTAATGTCATAGTAATTTCGGTTGAGAAAACTCTTGAAGTCATGCCTTTATAAGGCAAATCACTATATTTATTGTTTCTACTGTGCATTTATCATTCACACAGCTGCCACCTGCCTTTATAATTTTTTCCTGCACATTTTTATCTGGTTTTATGTCCTATAAGTTCATACTTACTCACTACTTTTTAAAATCTATCATGTCATCTTTTGTAGCATGCCTAAAATTTAAAAGAGAAGTGTGAAAATACATATCTAATAGACAAGAACCTTCTTTTCAATATCAAGTCAAACCTACGTATCTAGCTTATAATAATCAACCAATTTTCAATGTTATTGCACCATAATATTTATAACTGTAAAAAAAAAAAAAGTTTATTGAACTACTTTTTTTTACAATATCATAGTAGATCATTACATTTTCTTACATTATAACCTATCTACACATTTTTTAAGACAAGTAGCTGTATAAGAATACAGTTAGGTATATATTCTTACACGGTCAATAATCACATGGTAATTACGTGTTGGAAAAGCTTGCAATAGTAAAACAAGAGTATTTCTCAGTGAAAAGCAAGCTTGAAACTCTTTTTTAGGGATAGAACATTTATATAAAAAATAAATAAATCAAAATTATAAATATTATTAGCGGTGGCTGGAATTATAAATTGTATTAACCGAACTTTTATATGTAATCCATTTCTTTGTGTTTGAATTTTTATTTGCAGAATGGAAATTCTCAACAATATTAAAGGTGACTGGTATAATATGCCACCCACTGATTTTAGACAGGGACACCTCACTGTAGTAGTGGTTGCACCTTTAATGAAAACTGGCTCAATTCTTCCCTTTGGTTTTGAAGATTTAGATTTTTTATTAAATGCCTCTAATGATTTTGATTATTATTTTATATTGTGTAGTCATCTGTTTCTTAATATATGTTTCAACACACTCTTTAAAATATACATTTTCTAATCTTTTATATTAAATTTGTAGATATCCAAATAAATGTTGCATGTGTAACGAAACTAATAAAGTTATTACTTAATATAGGCCAAATTTCTTAATATACGACCAAATTTCAATTAAATCCATAATATATTTGTGAAGTTTGTATTACCCAACAATATACTTAAGTGGTCAGATCAATTGTTTAATCTACTCCTTTATAATGATAAACTAGCATTGTAGTATATTTTATCAATCACTGGATGTTAGATTCAATAAAAATAATTACTCATTGTTGTCAAATATATTTAGTGGAATCCTTTGAAATTGTGAGATAACATTCTTAACTAAAAGAAGGTAATTTTAAGTCATGTTACTAACATTATTCAAATAATGATACAATAGATTAGTTTACAAGAATAAAATAAGTTTTTTTTTTATAAATAAATTAAAAAAAATATCCAATTAATTCACAAATATGTAAGAAATTTTTAATTTTAATGACCATCATTTTAAAATGTTCTAATAATATATTTATTAAGTATTATTGTCAACAATTATTGCCACAAATTATTGTCAATAATGTATTTTTTTCATCAATGATGTATATAATTTAGTACATTGAATTATATCTTTATTATTTTTTTTTTGCCTTTTGATGAATGCATTAGAAAATAATGCATCGTTTTTTTTTATCTTACACAACATACTTTACACATATTTATTACTATTAAATAAAAAAATTTGAAAAAATTTGACAAATATTTATTATGCTATTAACACTAATTAATTATACACTAAAGTTCAAATAATTATTAATGATAAGTGTTTATTGTGCTATTAACACTAATAAATGTGAATTAATTTGACAAATATTTATATGTTTTCAAACATATTAATTAATTCATAATCATTATAAAATTTGGTTTTTAATTAAATGCAAAATTTTATTAATATTACAATAAATAATTGTTAATTTTTATTTAAGATAGTATTTAATTTTTAGATTAACTTTATTTTTATTACAGAAAAAAGTGTGATATTTTTCAAATATGGGAAAAGTGTGATATTTTTCAATCAATTGAACATATTGTACATGTTGAAAAAAGTTTGACTTTTATTTTAAAATTTTGTAAAGTAATGTAAACGGATGATGATGATGAATTGATAGTGTAAACTTTTTACACTGTCAGTGCGTAACAATTAATCTCATTTACAATGGATTTAATTGAAATACACTGACAGTGTAAAGAAGTTTTACACTGTCAGTGAATCATAGCCGTTACATGTTGGAAGAAGTTTGACTTTTATTTTAAAAATTTGTAAAGTAATGTAAACGGATGATGATGATGAATTGATAGTGTAAAACTTTTTATACTGTCAGTGTTAAATTATAATTCATAGTGTCGAAAACTAGCATGTGTCGAATTGCTTAGTGTCATAGTGTCGAAAACTAGCATGTGTCGAATTGCTTAGTGTCGAATTGTCGAAAGTGTTTCGACAGATTCATTTAGATGGGATTCAGATTTTGCTTTTATTAGATTAGATTTGATTTGATATGATTTAGATTAGATTTGATATTTTGGGCTTTTATAGTTTGGGCTTTGTCTTGAGATGCAAGCAAACCTAATTCTATAAATAGGGAGTTTCCCTCATTATTTTGTATCAATTACAACACTTTGTAATTTCTCACAGAATTCTGCAGTTGCAGAGTGAGTAATAAGAAGAGAGAAAGTCCCACAGTTTGTGGGCAGCAAGAACACTATTCATCTTCTTCTTCCCAATTTTCTTTCTACTTTTCTGTATAATTGCTGCGTGATAGAAGAAATTCCCATAGCTTTTGGGTTAATTCCAACATCTGGTATCAGAGCTCCGGTTTAAGAGATTCAAGGGCAAGAAATCGCAAGAACGCGATGGCTACGAATCATCCAAACGGCCATTTTCCGGCGAGTCTTCCGATTCTCAAGAAAGACAATTATGAGAATTGGTGCAAGCAAATCAAGGTTGTTTTCTGTTATCAAGATTTGTGGGATCTTGTGAAGGAAGGAATAACAACTCTTGAAGAAGGTGCGACGGATCAAGAAAAGACTGCATTCAAAGAATTGAAGAAGAAAGATTATAAATCTCTCTTTATAATCCATCAATGTGTTGATCCAGATAACTTTGAGAAAGTTAGTGATGCAGAAACAGCGAAGGACGCATGGGAGATTCTGGAAAAATCGTTTGGAGGCGCAGAGAAGGTGAAAGAGGTGAGGTTACAAACTCACAAAAGGGCTTATGAATTGCTTCAGATGGAAGACAATGAGAGCATTACAGATTTCTTCACAAGAGTTACGAAACTTGTGAATCAAATCAAGGTGTGTGGAGAAGTGTTGGCGACGAAAGCAGTTGTCTCAAAGATTTTGAGATCGTTGGCTCCAAAGTTTGATCACGTGGTAGTAGCCATAGAAGAATCAAAAGATTTGTCGAAGGTGACGAAAGAAGAGCTTCAAGGGACGCTTGAATCTCATGAACAAAGAATGGCTGAAAGAGCTGCAGGCAAGTCGAAGAATGATGTGGCCTTGCAAGCTCAATCAGCGAAAGATAAGAAGGGTAAAGAAAAGATGGTCGACAAAGGTAGAGGAAGCTACAATAATTCGACAGGCAGAGGAAATCAGCAAGAGGCGAATTGGTCAAACCATAGAAGGACCCAGAACCAAGGCAACCAAAGAGGTGGTGCTGCAGGTAGAGGAAGAGGTGGTGGTCGAAAGCCTGACAAAAGTCACATTCAGTGTTATAATTGTCACCAGTATGGTCACTATTCGACAAAATGCCCTGAAAGAAAGAATCAAGAAGATGATGCAAAGCTGGCGAAGCATGAAGAAGAAGAAGGTATGATGCTGATGGTTACAACCAGAAATAATGAGAGTTTCAAGGACCAGTGGTACTTGGACTCAGGATGCTCATCACACATGACTGGAAGGAAAGATTGGTTTGTCAACATGAAGCCCTCAATGAAGAACACAGTGAAATTTGCAAATGACAATACTCTAGCAGCTGAAGGTATTGGTGATGTTCTGATTAAGAGGAAGGATGGCAAGAGGTCAGTAATTTCCAATGTTTTGTACATACCAGGCATGAAGAGCAATTTGCTCATCATAGGGCAGTTGGTCGAAAAGAACTACAAGGTGTTGGTCGAAGACAAGGTGATGAGAGTTGTCGACGCAAGTGGTAGGTTGATCTTGAAGGCTCCAATGTCTCAGAATAGAACCTTCAAGATTGAACTAAATGTGATGGAGCACAAGTGTCTTGCAACTGCAGCTAGCAGAGATGAGTGGATATGGCATTATAGGCTTGGGCATCTCAACTTCAAAGACATCAGAGATCTGAAGAGAAAGAACATGGTTTCAGGTTTGCCAGAAATTAACATTCCAGATGAAGTTTGTGAGGAATGTGTGCAGGCAAAGCAACACAAGAATTGCTTCAGTAAGGATGCAGGAAGCAGGTCGAAGGGAATTCTTGATGTTGTGTACTCTGATGTATGTGGCCCAATCCAGGTCGATTCTATGGGAGGTAACAAATACTTTGTCACATTCATAGATGATTTCAGTCGAAAACTGTGGACTTACCTGATCAAGAAGAAAAGTGAAGTGATTGAGGTATTTTCCAAGTTCAAATCTATGGTCGAAAGATAAAGTGGTCGTAAGCTCAAGGTTTTGAGAACTGATGGTGGTGGAGAATATGTGTCGAAAGATTTCGACAGACTATGTGAGAAAGAAGGGATTGTGCATGAGGTGGTGCCACCCTACACTCCACAGCAGAATGGAATTGCAGAAAGGAAGAATCGAACCATCATGAACATGGTTCGAAGTATGTTGAAGGGCAAACATCTTCCTAAAGAATTATGGGGAGAAGCTGTTTCGACTTCGACATATCTTCTGAACAGGTGTCCGACGAAGAAGTTAAAGGGGATTACGCCAGAAGAATGTTGGTCTGGTGTGAAGCCAAGCTTAAGTCATCTTAAGGTCTTTGGATCGATTGCACATAGGCATGTGCCAGATCAGTTGAGACGAAAGTTAGATGACAAGTCAAGTCAAATGATCCTGGTGGGATATCATTCGACAGGTGGATACAAGTTGTTCGACCCAGTGAACAAGCAGATTGTGATCAGCAGAGACGTGATCATTGATGAGCTTAAGGAGTGGGACTGGACAGAAAATGTCAACAAAGATTCAGTAAGAATCAGTTGTGAAGAACCAGCTAGAGAAGCTGAGAGAGAAGTTCGACAAGAAAGTGTCGAAGACCAAGCAGGACCAAGTAGACCTCGTCGAACAAGACAAATGCCAGCAAGGTTGCAGGAATGTGTGATTACATCAGATGATGTTGTCGATGAAGAAGGTGAACTGGTACACTATGCTTTCTATGCAGATGTCGAACCTGTCAATGCAGCTGAGGCATTGAAAGATTCGAAGTGGGTGAAAGCAATGAATGAGGAAATAGAATCCATCGAAGTCAACAACACCTAGTCACTTGTCGAATTGCCTGAAGGCAAGAAGGCAATTGATGTGAAGTGGGTTTACAAAGTAAAGTTGAATCCAAAAGGTGAAGTAGTTCGACACAAAGCAAGACTCGTAGCGAAAGGATTTCTTCAGAAGGAAGGAATTGATTATGACGAAGTCTTTGCACCAGTTGCTAGGATCGAAACAATCAGGTTGGTTGTTGGTCTAGCAAATATGAATAATTGGCACACATGTCAGATGGACGTGAAGTGTGCATTCCTGAATGGCCCCTTAGACGAAGAAGTTTATGTTGCACAACCAGTTGGGTTTGTGAAACAAGGCAAAGAAAGAAAGGTG
This sequence comes from Lathyrus tuberosus, assembly GCA_022829125.1. Taxonomy (NCBI): domain Eukaryota; kingdom Viridiplantae; phylum Streptophyta; class Magnoliopsida; order Fabales; family Fabaceae; genus Lathyrus; species Lathyrus tuberosus. Next base: position 14,444,085 of record JALAZF010000048.1, read on the forward strand.
TACAGGCTGCATAAAGCCCTGTATGGACTTAAGCAAGCTCCAAGAGCTTGGAATAAGAAAATCGACAGCTTCTTAAGGGAGAAGGAATTTGTGAAGTGCACAACTGAGCATGGAGTATATGTAAGAAGAAGCAATGGTGAATTGCTTATACTATGTCTCTATGTCGATGATCTGTTGATAACAGGAAGTTGCAAGAAGGAGATCGAAGATTTCAAACGTAACCTGAGTGAAGAGTTTGAAATGTCAGACTTGGGAAATCTCTCATATTTCCTTGGCATCGAATTCTACAAGAGTAGTAGAGGTTTGATGATGCATCAAAGAAGATATGCAGGCGAAATATTGAAGAGATTTGAGATGCAAGATTGCAACCCAACTTCGACTCCAGTTGAGCCCAGACAGCAACTGTCGAAAAATTCAGATGAAGATGATGTCGACCCAACCCAATACAGAAGACTTATTGGGTCACTTCGATACCTTTGTCACACAAGGCCTGACTTAGCATACAGTGTTGGTATGGTAAGTAGATTTATACAGAAGCCAAAGGTATCACACCTAGCAGCGGTGAAGAGGATACTAAGGTATCTGAAAGGAACTCTCGACTATGGCATTTTGTTTCCAGCAGCTGATGAAGGGAAAGAATGCAAGTTAGTGGGATACACAGACTCTAGCTGGTGTAGTGATGCAGAGGATAGAAAATCCACAGCTGGATATGTGTTTATGTTAGGTGGTGCACCAGTTGCTTGGAGTTCGAGGAAGGAGCCAGTAGTGGCATTGTCATCATGCGAAGCAGAATACATTGCTGCTTCTCTTTGTGCATGTCAAGCAACATGGATGGTGAATCTGGTCGAAGAAATTACATCAATGAGTCATGGAGCAATTACCATGAAGATCGACAGCATGCCAGCTATCAATTTGGTGAAGAATCCAATAGCACACGGTCGAAGCAAGCACATCGAAATGAGGTTCCATTATCTTCGAGAGCAGGTAGCAGAAGGGAAGATGAAGTTGGAACACTGCAGAACTGAGAATCAGATTGCAGATATCATGACGAAAGGAGTGCAGGTCGAAGCCTTCAGAAAGCTAAGGACTATGATGAATGTAGATAGTTTAGACACAATGAATTAGGTGGTGTGTTAAATTATAATTCATAGTGTCGAAAACTAGCATGTGTCGAATTGCTTAGTGTCATAGTGTCGAAAACTAGCATGTCTCGAATTGCTTAGTGTCGAATTGTCGAAAGTGTTTCGACAGATTCATTTAGATGGGATTCAGATTTTGCTTTTATTAGATTAGATTTGATTTGATATGATTTAGATTAGATTTGATATTTTGGGCTTTTATAGTTTGGGCTTTGTCTTGAGATGCAAGCAAACCTAATTCTATAAATAGGGAGTTTCCCTCATTATTTTGTATCAATTACAACACTTTGTAATTTCTCACAGAATTCTGCAGTTGCAGAGTGAGTAATAAGAAGAGAGAAAGTCCCACAGTTTGTGGGCAGCAAGAACACTATTCATCTTCTTCTTCCCTATTTTCTTTCTACTTTTCTGTATAATTGCTGCGTGATAGAAGGAATTCCCATAGCTTTTGGGTTAATTTCAACAGTGCGTAGCAATTAATCTAATTTACAATGGATTTAATTGAAATACACTGACAGTGTAAAGAAGTTTTACACTGTCAGTGAATCATAGCCGTTACATGTTGGAAGAAGTTTGAATTTTATTTTAAAAATTTGTAAAGTAATGTAAAGTGACGATGATGAAGAATTGATAGTGTAAAACTTTTTGCACTGTCAGTGCGTAGCAATTAATCTCATTTACAATATATTAAATACTTATTCATCAATTAAAATACAAGAAACATTTGACAATTATATGTTATTGATGTAAATAAGGGAAATATATATATATATCTACGGGAAAAAAATGTACTACTTATCCAAAAATGAGAAAAATATTTTTCTTATAAATAAATTTAAATATCTAAATACAGGAAAAAAATAAATGTCTTTTATAAATTAATTTAAAATATTTTTAAATTAATAAGTGAATGTTAATAGTATTTTTTTTACGAGAACAAGTTTATTATTTATGAAAATACTGGAAAATATTTTGTCATTAACAAATCAATATCCATGCGAACTCACGGGAAAAATATACGATTGATCCAAATATTTGTATATATGAAAAAACTATATCTATGCTTCAAATATAAATAAAATATGTTCTTTTTCTAAAAATATTTTTTTTTTAGTAAAATAATTTTGTCTTCTTTTTTATTTTTACTTTTTCTTAAACAAATACACATCACCAACCGATATCCATGGGTATTTATTCTATTTTTTTAAATATAATTTTTTTTTCATATTTATTGATTTTTATTATTTCTATTCTTTTTTAATTTTAAATGTAAACAAATGCGCGTCACCGACAGGTACCCGTGCGAAGACACGTGTATCCCGCTAGTTTACTCACTACCCACTTTTCAAAACCTCGTTTAATTTTTTTACTTTGTTTTTCTTTTGATAGTGAGAAATTCTCTTCTATAACAAAGATTTATTTCCCTTACAAAATCAATGTTAGGTGTTACAAGATTTATTTCGGGCTTGCCAAATGCCCATAAAGACTAATCCAATTTATAGATCCAATCTAACATAGGGTGTTCCACTCATTTAAGTTTTCACTTTTGGAAAATGCATAGGAGCACAGCCTCCTCATTTCAATTGTTTATTATAGCTAACAATCATCTCAATTTAACTCTAGATTAATTAAAGAACAATTCTAATTTTGTTATATATATATATATATATATATATATATATATATATATATATATATATATTTCATATCTTATGAGAATATCATTTTTATGTGAGAACATGAAAATGAATCTGAATCATTAGATTTTAAAATAAATGATGGAGATTACGTGTGATTTTTTGTTTTTCTCTTTCCTTCATTATTAAAATAAATGATGGAAGAGAGAAAAAAAAAACTGACACATAATCTCTATTCTTTATTTTAAAATTTAATGGTTCAGATTCATTCTCATATTCTCACATAAAAACCGTATTCTCATTTGATACGTTTCATATATATATATATATATATATATATATATATAAGATTTTTCAACGAAAACCATTTGACTACATAATTATTATACAAAAGTTTTTATACTATAACTATTAAATGAGGGTCTCTCATTTAGATTAAATAAAATTAGGATTTAAACCCTAATTTTAATAGTTTTAGAGTTGGGTCGCCCCTTCGCTCAAAGTCTTTATTTTATTTATTTTAAAAAATTATTTATTTATTTTTAAAATGTATTTAATTATTTTTATTGTTCTCATTAAGATCTTTTATAATTTTTAAAAGATACATACGAATTTTATAATTTTTTTATGTAAAAAAATTGATGTACATATTTCTTATTACATACTCTATCTGTTCTAAATTAGAAGTCACTTTGTAAAAAAAAATTGTCTTAAATTATAAATCACTTTATATTTTCAATGTAATATTAATGACATTTTTTCCAATATACCCTCAGGTATTTATTATTATTTATTCTTTCAACTCTTTTAATTTCTCTTTCATGTGTAATTATGAGAGATATTAATGTAAAGTCATACATGGTCATTCCACACTTTGCACCTTTTTCTTGCTGTGTAAAATTCAAGGATATAGGACTTAGTACTAAGGGTGCAATGAATAGTGTGGCAGTTAACTATATTTCTCATATTTACATTGGAAATATTTCCAGTCAATGGGCTAAGATGAGATCCTTTATGAATAAGGAAAGTAGTTTATAAGGGTCCTCTCACATTTATTGATCTTAGCTATGAGTATACATTACTTAAGGGATTCTTCTAAAATATACTGCAGTAGAATTTAGGAAAATCATGAAGGAAAAAAAAGTCAATGGAAAAAAAACAAGTTTCCAAGTCATTAAGGCCTAACAAGAGTCAATAATGAGATCAAGAGAATTGAACATGGTGAAATATCTGATGAGTTTCATCAGCATCTGGTCTGAAGATCCAACGTGCATCCGTACTCCACTTACTAATAGATATATGGAATTTTAAACATTTTAAAAAGACCATTTGTTCAATTAAACTACATTTTTCTATTTAGTTTATAATATATATACCGTACTTATAAATAACGCATGTTTGAGCCACCAATAACAAAAGTGTTAAATATGTTTTTGGTCCTATAAAATTACCAAATTTAGTTTTTGGTCCTTATTAAAAAATACGTGTTTTAGTCTCTACAAAATAATTATGCACGTAGTTTTAGTTCCTATTTTTAAACCAATATGTATTTTTGAATGATTATTTTACAAATATGTTTAGAACATTATAAAAAGTTCCTCGAAAAAAAAACTCAAAATTTGATTTATAAGTCGAGATTTTCATTACTTTTATCATTATGTTTTGAAATTTAAAAAATTCATATTTAATTCTTCTTATTTTAAAAAATTATATAATTTGGTAAAGAAATATTTTATACTAATCTAAACACGTATGAAAAAAATTATTAATTTTTTTTAAAGTTTAAGGATAATTAAATGGTTTTCAAAAGTTTAGAAAATAGCAAGGACTAAAACTGCATGCATAAAAATTTTGTAGGGATCAAAATATGTTATTTTTTTATAGGGATTAAAAATGAAAATTGAGATATTTATAGGGACCAAAAATATATTTAACCTATTACAAAACCAATAGACAATGTTAGCATAACAAGAATATCATGAAGTTTTCAATAATTACTCTTTCAAATAACGTTATCACAAGATATTGAACAAGTGAAAGACACAAATGGAAACCCTATTTTTCCAGGTGGTAGGTTCTATATTATGCCATCAATCTTTGGACAAACAGGTGATGGAGTAAAACAAATCATTCACCCGATGATCATCATACCACAGTGTGTCAACGACGCTTTACGGATAGAAAGAAAAATCATCGGCACCAGATAACCACGTTTCCATCAAGAATAATCAGGTGTATGGTCCTCATTGCAATCTACACGATGCCGACATATCAACGTTGGTTTATAACTTCTTACTGCTAAATGAACCTGAAATAAAGTTTGTACTGGTGTCGTAGCAGGGAGGCAGTTCACCGAAGTTAGCTACAGAAGGGAGTCCTCAAGTGCGTTTCAAGTTTTCTGACCCCAAGAATACTAGATGGACTTAATGTAACGTAACAAACACCACCAAATAATGTCTATTTTTCCATTATCTAGATTAATTATAGGAAGTAGTTTTATTACCGTTAATTCCTTCTTTTGTATAAATACACCCTTTATTGCTCTTTGTAAACAATCAATAAGAATTTTACTCTTTTCTGTGTTATCAATTATGAGCATTTATTTGTGCATCATAAACATCAATATGGTATCAGGCTTCAACCCCTTTACATTCCTTCCTCACGTGGCATCACTTTCTTTCTGCACATTTTTTCTTCAATAATATCCTTTCTTCCCATGTGTCATTTCCTCATTCGCTCTACCGATTCCCGTACCCAAAACCCCTATCATTTCCCTCATTCTTGATTTCTCTTTCTCTCTCATAATATTTCTCCTTCTTCCTCTTCGTGATTTTTACAGAAACCCTAATTCCTCTCTAAACTCAAAACCTCTATTCCTTCTTCAATTGCAGAAAATCAATTTGCCGATTTCGCCACAAATCCCTCCAATCCATACTACCTCCATCCCAACGAAAATCCCTCTCTTGTTCTCGTTTCTCCTCCTATTGACCACAACAACTTCATCTCTTGGTCTCGATCCATGCGTGTCTCGCTAATTTCTAAGAACAAACTTCGGTTCATCTATGGTACTTTTGATCCACCTGCTCAAGGTCATGCCATGTACGATCCTTGGCTCCGCTGCAACAACATGGTTATGTCATGGCTCCAGCGCTCCATTTCTGAAAACATCGCTCAATCAATCCTATGGATCGACAATGCTCCCACAGTTTGGCTGAACCTCTCCACACGTTTTTCCCAAGGCGACATCTTCAAAGTTTTTGATCTTCAAGATGACCTATCCAACCTCAATCAGGGAACCCTAGATGTTTCAACCTACTTCACCAAATTGACGTCACTTTGGGAGCAAATTGATTCTCTTCGACCTACTCGTGACTGTACTTGTGCGATTCCTTGCACTTCGGGCGCCGCTTCTGATTTTCGTCGCTATAAAGATCAAAATCGTGTGCTAAAATTTCTAAAAGGTCTCACAGATTCTTTCTCAACTGTTCGTTCCCAAATCTTCCTGTTGGAACCTTTACCGTTCTTGGAGAAGACTTTTTCTATGGTTCTTGGTCAAGAACGACGCTCCTTAATTCCATTCTCTGATCATGCCAAAACCCAATCTATGGCTATGCATATTCAGTCAAACATCCGCAATGAGGGAGCCTTTTATCCTTCTCGTGGTCGTGGCAGAGTTTCTCCAGGTCGTGGAAATTATCCTCAGCGTACTTGCACTCATTGTGGACGACATAATCACACCGTCGACACTTGCTTCACAAAGCATGGTTATCCACCAGGATATCATTATAAAACTACCAAGCCCTTTATCAATTCTACTGCTGAATCTTCTCCAACAGAATCAACCCCTATCTCTCAATCTGATTCTCAGCAATCCTTGGCTTCCATTCAAGATCAGTACAACCAGATAATTCAACTGCTCCAGCAACATCAGCTATCCTCTATTTCTGCCTCATCTGATGGATCTCCTCTTCCCAACATTAATACCATTACTACCTCCAAGGATGGTAAGCCACCTGTATCTTGGGTAATCGATACAGGTGCTACTCACCATATTACTCCTAATCTGTCTAATTTTCGATTTCATTCTTTTGTCCCTCCATTTTAAACGAAACTTCCTAATGGTACTCTTGTCACAACAAATATTGCTGGCACAATTCACTTATATGATTCTTTAATATTATACAATGTTTATTATATTCCAACATTCCATGTTAACTTAATCTCGGCTTCTAAACTGATTGATTCATCTGTCTGCTGTTTAACCTTTACTAACAAACATTGTCTAATCTTGCAGAAAAACTCCACGATGACGATTGGTTCAGCTGAGCGGCTTGGAGACCTCTATGTGCTTCATGCTCAGGCCATTCCTTCCTCACCCTTACCCTCTTTAGCTGGTAGTCATGTTAGTCAATCTGATAGCCATCTATGGCATAGGCGATTAGGTCATCCTTCACACAATGTGCACAAAACTATGTCATCCTACTTTCCTGTTATCACATTTTCTATGAATAAAGATTTCTCTTGTCACTTATGTCATTTGTCTAAACAAAAACGATTGCCATACTCTGATAGCATAACTCATTCATCTAAACCTTTTGAAATATTACATGCCGACATTTGAGGTCCTTACTCAACCCCCTCCATCAATAATCACAAATATTTTTTGACTCTTGTTGATGATTTTAGTCGCTTTACTTGGGTTATTTTCATGACCCACAAAAGCGAAACACGCACACATTTACTAAATTTCTTTGCTTACATCACCACACAATTCTCCACTAAACTTAAATGCCTCCGTAGTGATAACGGCCCTGAATTTCTAATGAATGACTTCTATCTCAAACATGGCATATTACATCAACGCTCTTGCATTGAGTGCCCTCAACAAAATGGTGTTGTTGAACGCAAGCACCAACATCTCCTTAATGTTGCCCGATCCTTATTTTTTCAAGCTAACCTTCCTTAGAACCTTTGGCATCTTTCCATTGCTCATGCCACACATTTAATTAATATGTTACCTTCCCCCCTTCTTAAGAACTCTACTCCATATTTTTTACTGCATAATAAAAATCCTGAATATGCTGCTTTAAAATGTTTTGGCTGTTTAGCCTACACTTCCACACTAACCAACAATAGGACTAAATTCGATTATCGATCTCACCATTGTGTTTTTCTGGGTTTTAGGAAAGGCACCAAAGGGTACCTTCTTTATGACTTAATTACTAACAAACTTATTGTTTCTCGTAACGTTACTTTTCATGAGCACACCTATCCCTTTCAACAAACACATGACCACCGACCCATTCCACCTCTCACAATTTTAAATCCAAGTGACACTGACTTAGAACCTATTCTTACTCCACCTCTTATTCCTAACATTCCTCCTGCAACACCTCCCCCCACCCCACCTATCCCTGCCTCTCCTATCCCAACCACCTCACCTCAACCCCTTAGAAGATCCCTTCGCCCCACTAGGAAACCTTCCTATCTTACAAACTACCACTGCAACTTTACACAGCAGACCACACCTTCAACTCCCACGAAATTCCCTTTATCTTCTGTACTTCATTATCATAAATGCAATACTGACTACCGTAGCTTTTGTTTTTCCCTTTCCTCTAACTTTGAGCCCACTACTTACACTCAAGTTTGCAAACACGACTGCTGGGTCAAAGCCATGCAGTCCGAATTGCACGCACTTAACACAACCAACACTTGGACTATTGTGGATTTACCTCCTAACAAAACACCCATGGTTGCAAATGGGTTTATAGAATTAAATATCTTGCTAACGGTAACATTGACAGGTATAAGGCTCAGTTGGTTGCAAAAGGCTACACCCAACACGAAGGTATCGATTACTTTGACACTTTTTCACCCGTGGCCAAACTAACCATCGTTAGGACTCTCCTCTCTCTTGCTGCTATTAAACATTGGCATCTAGAACAACTAGATGTCAACAATGTGTTTCTTCACGGAGACTTAAATGAGGAGGTTTACATGACAATTCCCAAAGGTTACAACCTCCCTCTTTCTTCTCCGCAAACCAAAGTTTGCAAATTAAATAAAAGTTTATATGGCCTCAAACAGGCCAACCAACAATGGTACTCTAAATTAAGTGATACTTTAGTTTCCTTAGGATATCATAGGTCACACGCTGATTATTCTTTATTTATTAATAACACTGCTTCTCACTTCACTGCATTGTTAGTATACGTTGATGATATTGTTCTAGCAGGAAATAATCTGGATGAAATTAGTCATGTTAAACAGGTACTTCACCAACAGTTTCGCATTAAGGACCTTGGTTCTCTACGTTACTTCCTTGGTCTTGAAGTTGCTAGATCCTCCACATGTATTCTCCTCAACCAACATCACTACACATTAGATTTACTCAACACGACAGGTATGTTGGCCTCAAAACCATCTTTTACTCCCTATAATACTTCAATAAAACTGCACCCTACTGATTCTGCTGCATTCAATGATATTACTTAATATAGGCGTTTAATTGGTCAATTAATTTATCTAACCACTACCCGTCCCGATATATCATTCGCAGTACAACAGTTAAGCCAATTTGTATCTTCACCTACAATTAATCACTACAAAGATGCCACTAGAATATTACAATATTTAAAATCTAACCCTGCCCAAGGATTATTTTACCCTGCCAATTCTAATTTATCTTTATCTGGTTTTGCAGATAGTGATTGGGAAACTTGCCCAACCACTCGCCGTTCCACGATTGAATTTTCCGTCTTCTTAGGCCAGGCCCTCATCTCTTGGAAATCCAAAAAGCAAACAACTATCTCCAGATCAAGTTCTGAGGCAGAATACCGCGCCCTTGCTGCTCTCACATGTGAAATTCAATGGCTGCACTACTTATTCAAAGATCTTGGCGTCACATTCACAAGTCCCACTTCCCTCTACTGCGACAATCATTCAGTTGTGTATCTTGCACATAACCCAACCTTTCATGAAAGATCAAAACATATAGAAATTGTCTGTCACCTCATTCGTGAAAAGCTAGAAACAGGCCTCATCAAACTATTTCCCATCCCATCCTCGGCACAACTAGCCGACGTTTTCACCAAACAACTTCCAGCTGCGCCTTTCACTGATTTTCTGTGCAAGCTGGGCCTATTCTATGTCCACCGTCCAGCTTGTGGAGGAGTAACAAACACCACCAAATAATGCCTATTTTTCCGTTATCTAGATTAATTATAGGAAGTAGTTTTATTACCGTTAATTCCTTCTTTTGTATAAATACACCCTTTATTGCTCTTTGTAAACAATCAATAACAATTTTACTCTTTTCTCTGTTATCAATTATGAGCATTTATTTGTGCATCATAAACATCAATATAACGGAAGATCTTGTCCAATTTCTTTTATGGATTCTCAAGATGGGAGGCCATTAAAAAACGAGAAGGTATCCAGTTGCTGATGTCATTGATGGGATTATCTAGTGAGTAGCAGCAAGGGTACTCAGTTCAATTGTTGGCAATCTTTGAAGTCAATAACATTGGTGCAAACATAGATTTCAACAAACTTGTTCTTCAAGAAACCGACAATATCTTCAAGCTCCAATGCTATAATGGGAACTTCATTACCGTCTAGCACTAACAGTGCTCAACCACCAAAATATGAAGGAGCTGAATTAGCACTCAATAGCCATACTCCAAGCTGTGGTTAGAAGCCAAGATATCATCACCGAGACTTTTACGATAATTATGAAATGTTCCTCTTTATGGTGCTTCTCGAAAGTCAAAATTGTTCTTACATCATCTAAAATACACGACCAGTTTACATTCCTGAGATCAACTGGGATTTGGTGCTTCTTTGCCTGGCTGTTACAATTGATTTTCGAGATACCAAGCGCCTCGGAGATGCAGCAGGTTTGGCTATGATAACTGTTATGCAAGTGACGATATGCGCGATGTCTCTGGTTATAGTCTTATGTTGGCATAAAAGTGCTTGGGTATCTATGTGCTTTCTAGTGTTCTTTGGTTCCATTGAAGCTCTATATTTCTCTGCCTCACTCATCAAGTTCCTTGAAGGCATTGACACTCAACATGTTTCTCTGATAATCCGTGAAAATGGTTAATGGCATCAAAACCAGCATTGTCCATGGAGGATATTGACCAGCTGCATACACAACTAAGTATTTCGATGGTGAACTTGGTGCGCAGTGAAAATTCAAAAAGAAAGCTAGGAGCATTTCCAGCATCTCCGTTGGTCCTAAACCTGTCAAGTTACAAAAAGAGGACATCATTATGATTTTCTTTCCAATGAATTGAAACAAACATCAAATACACAATTAACTAACTTAACACAATAATAAGCATCCACTTATAACTTCACTGATCCAAACTAACACTACATCACATAACCTTCTCTTCCACTTCGAAACATTTTTTCAATCTCTTAACACTAACTCAACAAACTTCAATACCAAAGCTAACTGAATGTATCCCTAACAGTTCACAACCTAACTTTCATAACTAGCCTTTTTCACAAACAGTCCTACTAATTGCTAACTATCAATTCACTAACATACACATTAACAACTAAATTCTAACTGAATGATGCACATCAACTCAGTCACTAACAGTTTAGCAATGACATTCATCAACTGTTAAATTCAAATTACTTTATATCTAACCAACTCCAAAATCATCTACAAGACAAACTGAATAACTGAATCAAAACTTCCAGCTGTCCATAACCAACATCTAACTTTGTAAAACTTTGTAGGACTTTGTTAAATCTCGCGACTATTTTGTTAGAATGTTTGTGATACTATTTTGTTAGAATTTGCATCAACTTGATTGAATTATGTTGCATATTTCTTGATTGACTTTATGCCACATTTTGATAGATTTTGTAATTTGTTTTAATTGATTTTATACCTAATTTTGATTAATATCATGTACATAATTCTCACGCATTCATCCTTGATCCATCTTGCTAACATTTTGCTTTATTTTGAGGTGTGGATGAAAGTGCCTTTGGTACACTTTGGACATCAAGCAAATGGTATAATAAGTTTAACTTGTCACTTTATTCTTTCCTTTAACGTTGTATTAGTTTAGGACTTTATCTCCCATTGTAGTAATATGTCTCCCACTCCCATTGAAGTGTAATAGCTTAGGACTTTACATTATTTTCTCGTTTATACTTGCATGCTTGTATGGTAAAAATGATAAAATAAAGCGCTTAGAAAACAATTTAAAAAAAATGCAAAGATAAATAAAGATTGATTCAATGTCAAGCTTTTTTTAAACTAATTAATTGAACTTCACCATGCATTTAGGGCACCAAAACCTTCTCACACCCGTAAGTCGATCGCTTAGGCGTCGCCATCAACTTCCATCAATTCTCATCTTCAATTCAATCAATCTTCTTTCTTATACACACCTCTCATAATTCATACTTCAAACACTTGGTCCAACACCGGGTCATTGTCAAACTATTTTCACAATAAAATTAGGAGAAAAAGGAATGGAGTGTACGTACTTGTGCGCCCCATTTCTCAAGTACTTGGGTTGTTGGCCCTGATTGGCTTGTGGTCCGACACTTGTCTTCCATTCAAAACACCTAATAATATCAAGAGTTTAATCTGGTCCTCTTAGGGTGAAAAAGAGAGGTTGGGATACCATTGACCCCTCATCTCCCAATCTGATTGTAGGTCACACTTAGCCTATGGTTAAGATACTTGCCTCCCTCTAAGTACCAACGATTAGACTCGCCTCACAAATTTCATAAGCAATCTCTAAAATCAATCTCAACCAATCCAATGCATCTTCCGCCTTAGGGTAACATTCAAACCTTTTCCCATTCAACTCCTCAACAACAAGCTCCTTTTCGGTTTAAACACCACTTTTATCAAACTATCTAGGTTTAAGCACCACTTTTATCAAACTATCTTGGTTTAAGCACCACTTTTATCAAACTCTCTTGGTTTAAACATCACCTTTATTTCTTCTCTGGTTTAAACACCTCTATCTTGATTTAAACACCACTTCTATCGCTCATTTGGTTTAAACCTCACTTTTATCCTTTCTTGGTTTAAACACCACTTATATCACTCTCTTGGTTTAAACACCATTCTTATATCTTCTTTGGTTTAAACACAACTCCCTTGGTTTAAATACCACTTTTATCTCTTCTTTGGTTTAAACACTGCTCCTTTGGGTTAAACACCACTTTTATCCATTCTTGGTTTAAACACCATTTCTATCCACTCTTTCGGTTTAAACACCACTCTTTTGGTTTAAACACCACTCTCTTGGTTTAAACACCGCTTTCTTTCCCTCTTTGGTTTAAACCCCACTTTTATCCTTTCTTTGGTTTAAACATCACTCATATCCTTCTGTTGGTTTAAACATCGCTCCTTTGATTTAAACATCGCTTTTATCCTTTCTTTGGTTTAAACACCGCTTTCTCGGTTTAAACACCATTCCCTTGGTTTAAACACCACTTCTATTTCTTGTTCGGTTTAAACACCACTACTTTTTTTCTTGTTTGGTTTAAGCATCACTTTTATCTTCTGTCCGATTTAAAAACCACTTATATCACTTTTACCCCTTCTTTGGTTTAAACACCACTCTCTTGGTTTAAACACCACTCTTATCTCTTCTTTGGTTTAAACACCATTTCTATCCTTTCTTTGGTTTAAACACCGCTCCATTAGTAGGGGTGTGCAAAATATTCGGTTATGAGATTCAAATCCATAACCAAATCCAAATCCATTTAAAATATCCGGATATAATTAAATGGTTATTAACCAGTTTAATTATTAATGGTTGGTTATCCAACCATATTTTTTTTTGGATCCGGTTATAATCCGGTTTTTATCCAAAATCCAAATGTTTCAATTTAATTCTATTTTTTTTATTTTCGAATAAAAAATCAATTTTTTTAAGAAAAAAAATTATAGTATGTCAAAGTTTTTGCTTAGAATTGAATTCTTACTTTTTTTCTTTCCTCAATTATATTTCGTGAGTATATGGCACAAATGGTTTATATTTTAATTTCTTTTTAGTCATTTAACATTGATATGATGAAAATGACTAATAAAAAATACTTTAGAAAATTAAAGAATTAATATATATTTTTTATTATAAAAATAAACTGAATGAATAAATAAATTGACAGTATAATTAAAACAACAATCGGAAACTCTTCTGCAAGGATTTCGAAACGACGGTGATGCTCATGCTCTGCTTCTCAATCTCTGGTAAGTCTTTCAACATTTCTTTCTTTTCAAAACAAACAAATAAATAAAACTACTTTTGATTCTTCCATTTTTAAAGTAATTGAAAACTAGTTTAACAGTAGATTAAAAATAGTTTATGAACAAATAAATATTAAAAAATTCCGATCTACCGAATAAAAAATTATTTTTTTCAGGAAAAAAAATAACCGGTTTAAAATCGGTTATATAACCGTAACCAAATTTATAACCAGTTTTATAACCAGTTTTGATTGAAATGTGGTTATGGTTATGAATTCAAACCATTTAACTGGTTTAAAAATGGTTATGGTTTGGTTTCTATAAATAACTAACCATGCACACCCCTATCCCTTTGTTTAAACACCACTTTTATTTCTTCTTTGGTTTAAACACCACTCTTGGTTTAAACACCATTTCTATCCTTTCTTGGTTTAAACAACACTTCTATCGCTTCCTTGATTTAAACATCACTCTTATCTCTTCTTTGGTCTAAACATCGCTCTCTTGGTTTAAACACCATTTCTATCCTTTCTTTAGTTTAAACATCACTCTCTTGGTTTAAACACCACTCTTATCTCTTCTTTGGTTTAAACACCGCTCTCTTGGTTTAAACACCATTTTTATCCTTTATTTGGTTAAACATCGATCCCTTGGTTTAAACTCCACTCTTATTTCTTCTTTGGCTTAAACACCACTCTCTTGGTTTAAACACCATTTTTATCCTTTCTTGGTTTAAACACCACTTTTATCGCTCTCTTGGTTTAAACACCACTCTTTTTTCTTCTTTTGTTTAAACACCACTTTCTTGGTTTAAACATCATTTATATCATTTCTTTGGTTAAAACACCACTTTTATCCCTTCTTTGGTTTAAACACCACTTTTATTGCCTCTCCAGTTTAAACACCGCCCTTCTTAATTTAAACACCACTTTTTATTCCTTCTTGGTTTAAACACCACATCTATTTCTTCTCTAGTTTAAACATCGCTATCTTGGTTTAAACATCACTTCTATATCTCCTTTGGTTTAAACACTACTACCTTTATTACTTCTCTGGTTTAAACTCCATTTCCCTTCCTAGTTGGTTTAAACACCACTACCCTTGTTTCTCTTTGGTTTAAACACCATTTTTACCTCTTGTTTGGTTTAAACACCGCTCCTATCACTTCTATTACCTTTGTGGCTTAAACACCAAAATAATTTCATCCTTGTTTCTATGAACTACGGAGCTCTGACTTCCTCATTAGACTATGAGGATACGTAGGCACAAGATTGTGAGATCTTGGCAAGCACCTTTCTTTCACAACCTTTTTTCGACCTTCCTTCTTTTTTCATCCTTAGTTCTGAACTACGAAGCTCTGATTTCCTCATTGCACTATGTAATACCTTAAAATTTTCCCTTTTTCTTTTAGCTTTTACTCACTTATGTTTCATTGCATTGCATTTAGATTTTATTTTCATCGCACAAAGCATTGTATTCAGCATAGGGCATGTGATCAGTGGTTTCCAGGGTTTTGATCATCCAGAGGAAGAGAACAAGCCTCAAGGGTCTCTTATATTATATATCCTCTCACTTTGATCCCACAAAGCATTGGAAGTTGGGAATTCATTAAGAAGATTGGATAGTGCATCATCTCCTACACAAAACAGTCTAAAATTGGGATCTGACCCTCAAATGGGCAAGCTCTTTGAGTTTTTATCACCTCCAAATGGCATATCTCATCTTTGTTAGATAGGATATACATCATATTCATAGGAATTTGGATTTGGAGGATGTGCTATTTCCTCCTAACCAAAGGATACCAAAATTAGGGTTTGACACAAAATCAGTTTATTTCTGATTTTTTGAACAAAACTTGATCTCATGGTATTCCTTATGTTCCTAAGTGTATATGGATGGAAAATTGCTCATCAATTGGTTTCAGAAGGGTCTCAATTGGTCAGAAGATTCAAAATAAGGAGAATTGGGGAAAAAGTCAATTGTGCAGTGAAAAAAGTCAACTCCTGACTTTTTAAGATCAAATTCATGAAATTCAAGTTAAATATGTTCATTGGACAAGATTTGATCAAGAAATGATGGAGGAATCATGAAAAATTAAGAAATGTACAAAGTTTCCATTTTTGGAAATTTAGGGTTTCCAAAAATGGCAAGTTTGGACCATTTTGCACCACACTTTGAGGCTTCCTTTCTCCATGATAAAAGCTCCAAACCTCAAGCCTAAGTTGAGCCAATTAAAGTTCATATTCTAAGTTTCAAATCCATATAAAGAACTCTTCCATTGGATCAAAATTGAGGGAGTTATGATCCATCAAAGTTTGACAAAACTAGGTCAAAAACCAAGTCATAACCAAGCAAGACCAGGCCCATGCGCCATAATTTTGTCAAACACATGGTGGGAAAGATGTCAATCCATTTTTCTCATTGATGGAGGCTTCAAATGAAAAAATGTTGAACATCAAAGTTGTTCATCTCAATGTCCTCTTCAACTTTGATGTTGGACATTTTTCCATTTGAGCAAGTTATGATGGAGTTATGATGGTCCCAAGTTGATGTGTTCATGCTGAAATTCATAGGTCACATTGCCATGCCATGCCAAGTTTGCCACGCCCACAAATCAGTTTTGGATCCATTGAGTTCATGGCCATTTTCAAGTGTGTTTGAGGTCCCATCTCAATTCAACTTCCACACCAATCTTGTTCTATGATGAACATTCTTTCATTTGACATCAAAAACTCACCAAATCATCCACCATACATAGAGATATTCCTCCTCAAACTCCCACATTTCCATTGAATATGGTGCTGCTACAAAATCAGAAAAATAACATTGATGTTGTTAATTCACATCAGCTTCCACGCATGCTCCCACACCATTCAATCTTTTCCTCATTTGTACCAACACATTCCTACACACACATGCATACATGCCTTGCCATGCATCAAAGAGGAAAGAAATAAAACTTGTGCAGCAAGTTTTTGCTACACCATTCACTTCCACCTCACCATAACATCATGAATGCAACCACACCATATCAAAGCCTCACTCACTCGCCCCTAACTAACTTGACTCAGTTAGTTAGGGTGAACCCACTTAACCCACCTTGAACTCATTCAATTAACTCAGTTAACCATGGTTTAAACCATTTAACTCAACATATAAAACTAAAACACACTTCAGAATTCACAAGAACACTTCATTTTCTCATGCTCATTCCAAAACATCTCAAACTTTCTCTCTCTCTCTCTCTCTCTCTCTCTCTCTCTCTCTGAATTTTCTCTCTATGTGCACGATTTTATTATCCTCTTCATCCACATTTCATCATCATCATCATCAATGATGTATTCTTGAAGCAAGAACACACTGAATCAGCACGAATCCTTCAAGTGCAGCTTCTTTCTCAAGGTGATTTTCTCAGTTTTTCTTCAAGATATCACGTCCATAAACCTTTATTTGGTCAAATCAAACTCAAAAACAAGTTGCTATCTCTGGTTTTCTCAACATTTCCAAGATCTTCAAGCTTCAGGTTCCAAATTTCTCAAACTGTGCTTGCACGATTTATGTTCATTATTGCTTGTTTTAGCTTGATTATGTCTTACTAGAAGCAAAGCAACATTTCTGGCTAGTTGATAGGCCTCTTAAAGGTATAGATCCAAACCTAGGGCATTATTAATCTCTTCGATTCTCTTCATATGTATGTGATATGTGAAAATTGAGCCTAGATTCGTGATCCTTGTCACTTCCTCTTTCGAATGGTACATGGTTTGTCAATTTCTGGAAGCTTGGAAAAGTGCAGACAGTGGCGTTTCGCCGGAGAAGATGACCGGAGGTCCTTCTCCGGCCGGTGAGCATTCATGGTTAGGGTTTCTGGACTTTAAGTCTCAGCCGTGTGATCAATTTCATCCAACGTTCATTATCTTGCCAACACATTAAAATGGCATGTGACTTGCGCGTGCGTTCTTTTTGAATCTGAGTGTTACCTCGTGTGCATGTGTATGATTGCTAGCATGTAACTTTCATGTGAAGCGTTGGATCAGTGATTGGTTGTGATTGACATGTTTGTATGGCTCAGATTGAATTGCATATAAGCTGATTGTGC
Source organism: Lathyrus tuberosus (assembly GCA_022829125.1). Lineage (NCBI taxonomy): Eukaryota > Viridiplantae > Streptophyta > Magnoliopsida > Fabales > Fabaceae > Lathyrus > Lathyrus tuberosus. Next base: position 14,462,199 of record JALAZF010000048.1, read on the forward strand.
ACACTACCACACACCATCACACGTTTAAGTGGATTGGGTTTCTAATTTCTATTGGCACACCCCTATTTGAGCCCAATACATTTTTCAACTGGAAATTTGCTTTCGCTGCACCCCCTCTTCATTCTTTTATTATTTTTAATTTCTTTTTCCATATCTGTTTGGTTTTCTTATTTTAAAAATAGTAAATCATTTCTAAAATTTCCAAATTAATTCATGTGTGTTCTTGACACATTTAAATAATTGTTTGCATTTTTTAATTCTGACTTTATGAATTTTTTAGCATAATTACATAATTTTCTCTTAATTTCTTTCTAATTGAACTTCTTCATGATACTCAAACTTGTATATTTTCTTTCTCCCATCTCACACAATATTTTGTATACATTCTTTTTGCATTGGTTAAAATACATAATGAAGCATCTAAAAATATTTTGATTGCATTTTTAAATTCATTCTATCATATGTTTTGATGTGCATATTTGAGTTTCTTTTAATGAGTTTAAATGTGACTTGGTGAGACTCTTGGGTTATGTTTTCTTTTGGATTTGGTCATGGAATTTTAACATATGTGTTGCTTCTGATTTAATTTCTTTAGGACTTAATTTTTACAATTTTATCATATGCTTTGATAATTGTTGATGCCTTGCATTTGAAGTTACTTTTGTGCACTTTATTCTACTTCATTCTAACATGTTTTTGATGAGGCATTTATGCCACCATGTGATGATTGTTTGTGCATCTTTTGTATGTCATTTGTATGATATTATAGGTCATCTTAGTTTCATTATAGGTCACCTTGATTTGTGTTTGCATTTGGTGTGAGTTTATGTGATATAACTTGAAAGTTTGACATGTTTTCTTCTCTTGTTCTCTTCTAATGCTCTATGGGTCTTGTGCTTGCATTTTATATGACATTTCCTTCATGCTACTAGCCTCTTATTAATAGTGTGCCACTGCCCATATGCCTTCTCTAATCATGTTACATGTTATGCATCTTTGATATGTCATTTTATGCACCTAATTGAACATGCTTCTCTTATTCTTATTTCTACTTCATCTTATCTCTTCTCCTTGTACTCTTTTATTCTTGAGTTGTGTGATGATCCATGTGCATCTTAATACATTGACAAATGATATTTGGTTTTGACTTTGATCTTTTATGAAGCATTAATGCATGATCACCTTGCATACTCACTCATTCTTCATCTACTTCTTCCATAATGCACTTCTTTGATGTTTAAGACTTTGCTTGTGCATAGTTGGTGTGTATTAGGTATATTAACATTAGATAACATTCTCATAGTGTAAGTTCTGACTTTGATTGAGTTTCATCTCTTAGGATCCTTATCCATTGATTCTTGATTTGTTTGATCATTATTTGGTATCCTTTCTTTATTTCACCACTCGTAAATAGTTTGTGAACTAACCTTTTCATGTAGGTACTAAGGGTAAGTAAGTGTATGGATATGCTTCCACATACATTTCTTTCTTTCATCTTCTCTTATTTCTTTTAATAATTCAAACTGTGATTATGATAAGCATTTATATGCTTTCCTTGAATAATTTATTCTTCATCCCTCTTTAGGATCAACTTAACTTCCATCTTGGAAGTAAGTTGTCTCTTTTGCCCTTCTTCTCCTTTCTCTTAGGATTAGGTTTCTTAAACTACATTAACCATAGGAACCTTCATGTATGATAACACTAGGGTGAGTCTTAGTCCCCTTTAGTTTTCACCTTTTGCTCCCATTTGAGTCTCCTCTTCTTATCTCTAAACAAAAGTAAAAAAAAAACACTTAATAAAGGCATAACAAATATTGTATTTGAGCCTTTCATGTGAGAATAAGGAGGTGAGGGGTCTTCTTTCACGTTCTTAGAATGTTTAGAGTACGTCCCGTCTTGGGTCGATATGCGAGGCATTCGATCCTACATGAAGGACTTAAATACAATATATGTTACAAAACACAAAAACAATCAAAACACTTCTTTCTTAAAATACAAAAACAAACAAACAACTCTCTTCTCATCTCATTCACTCATTCCTTAAGGATGCGTCATTTCCGTTCTACCGCAAACAGGTAACGCCTAAGTCTCCCTACAGCGAGCTGCAACACCTAAACTGCTAGGACGCGAACGTTGACATATCCCACTGAAAAACACAAACAATTTTCCCTTAGCTGAGGGGAACTACGTCGCTCTGATTCTCATGTTCCCGATGAGATACGTAGGCAGTGGGGTAGGGCCCATTCGAGCACTTCTTTTATTTTCCCTACATTTGTTTCTCTTTCTCTCTCCTTTCCTTTTCCAGTTCTCCAGCTAGCAGTTCCTTTTCCAGTATCGTTTCCTACACCCTTTGATCGAGACAAGCAAGCGTGGATCCCATCGGGTATGATGGACGCGTGGGGGTGCTAATACCTTCCTCACGCGTAACCGACTCCCGAACCCAGTTCTCTTGGTCGCAAGACCAAGCTCTTTCCTTTCCCCAGGTTTATGAAGTGTTTCCTTTCCCTCTCTTGGGATAAATACACATTGCTGGCGACTCTGTTTCGGTGCCACTTTCGCGTTTGTACTTGGATGAAAATCCCGGGAGCGACAGCTGGCGACTCTGCTCGGGATCGAACCCAGAATCTCTGGTTTCCTTAGCAAGTCAATCCTAGCGCTTGTCTGTTTTTCTTTCATTGGGTGTTTATTTTGGAGCTGTATTTTGCTGTATTTACTGTTGTATTGTATTGGTATTTACTGTATTATTGCTTTACTATATACTCCTGTATTTATTGCATTTTAGCATTTTCATTTCATATGCTATATTATGCTATACTGGACTGTGCTGTTTTCTGTTTGGTGGGATGGGGTATTCTGAGAGATAGGCCCAATACACAGGCCTGAGTGCACTTATGTTAGTGTGTTTCATATCCTCTCGCGTTCCATTTCGGTGCAAGGAGGGAATATGAAACACAATCTGGATGTGGTTCTCTCTAGAGAATTCTGCGTTGTGGATCTCCCACAATGGTAGAGCTATCTGGAAGAGCTGTTAAGTCTGGATGACCTTTTAGGATGACCCCTCTTTATTTTAAGGTGAATCAGAGGACGATCTCTTTGTTTGGCGATAGCATTGTATCCTTCGGGCTGAATGTGCTATTGCTTCTCATTCCGAGATCCAAATTTGAGGATCCCCACATTCTAGTACATACATGTGAGATTGGGGGGATTGTTTACAGGTGCGCAGGAACCCTTGACCTTCATCATACCTGGTTTTCTTATTTGTTCTGGATTGGTTATTGAACCTTTGATCCTGACCAGTTCATATTTGTTCTGGATTTTTTATTGGACCTTTGATCCTGGTTCTGTATATCTCACCAAATTCAGACTGCAGTACAGTGGGTTTAGCAATATATGTGCAACATTGATCACATGCCCTTGAATACATATCATCATTAGCATTCTTACATTTAACCTTCATGTTTATTCATTTGCAGGGTATACTTCCTTTCGATTCCGGTTGACAGTTCCCTTTGCAGTTATGGAGATTCCAAGGAAGAACAATGTGCATTACACGTTCTTTGACACCAAGGTGGGTCAGTTACAGAAGATGGTTTCTCTTATTACTCCAGATCATGTGGGTATGTTCCGGAAGGCTTATGGGGAGATTCTTACTATGGTTGATGATTTGAATGCTTCAGAAAGGAGTGTCATTCATACTTTCTTGCAGTTTTATGACCCACAATTAAGGTGCTTCACTTTTTCGGACTTTCAGTGGGCTCCGATGCTAGAAGAGTATGCCATTCTTCTAGATGTGCCTCTCAAATACCAAATTCCTTTTAACTCTGATATGCGCCCTCCAAAGCCTGAGGAGATAGCTAAGGCCCTCCATCTGAGCGTACCTGTGGTGACAGATAACCTCGCCACCAAAGGAGGTTTATCTGGCTTTCATCTGGATTTCTTGGTTGCCAAAGCTGAAGAGTGTGCTGCTAAGGCTCAATAGGAAACAATTTGTGCTATTCTGGCCTTGAGCATTTATGGGATTATGTTGTTTGCTAATGAGCCCAAGTTTGTAGACATGAGAGCCATCCATATCTTTGTGCTGAAGAATCCTATACCTACGCTCTTGGGTGACTTGTATTATTCTGTGCATTATAAGAATGAGAAGAAGAGAGGGGGTTTGGTTAGATGTTATGTACCTCTGTTTCATAAATGGCTCATGAGACACTTACCAAATTTTGAGGCTTTCCTGGATCCTCATCCCTCGGTGAATTGGGCTAAAAGGATGATTCAGTTGACGATAAAATATATTCGTTGGTTCAATCAAAGAACGATGGGTGGGGATTTCATCAGTAGCTGTGGAAGACATCCAAATGTTCCACTCTTGGGAATAAGGGGTTGCATCAATTACAATCCTATTATCCTAAGGAGACAGTTGGGATTTTCTTTAATAGATCCTCTGAGGGATAGTGAATTGGAAGAATCTATCTTCTTCTCTGTGAAAGATAATCCTTTGTTGGTAAGGCAAGCGGCCGGAGCTTGGGGAAACTTACAAACAAAAGGTAAAGTTGTTTTCGGCAAGTGCAATAACGTGTCTTCTTCTCAATATGATGCATGGTTGAAAAGAAGAGTTCAGATCACTCTGTTGCCATTCTCTATGGAAAGACCGTTAGATCTAGTTGTTGCTGAGCCTGTGACCACGATAAGTGTTGCTGAATATAACAAGCTTAAGGCAGAGATGGATAAGACAGTCAAAATGAATGAGAAGCTAAGTGAAGGAATCCGAAAGACGCTTTGTGAGAAGCGTAATGTTGAGTATGAACTTCAAAAGTTGACTGAGCGTCATGAGGCAAATGAGAAAAGAATTGTAGAGAACACTATCTATATTCGCAAGGTCAAGCAAAATGAGATGGCATTAAAAGAGGCGTGCAAGCGTATCAATGAGCAGTTGTCAAAGTCTGAAAATGCACTTGCCAAAGGGCAGCAGAGATGGAATGAGTTCTCCGAGTGCCGAAGGGAGATCGAAGCGAGAATCAGGGCTGAAAACGACGAGTTGAGGAGGAATTTGAAGAGTAAAGAAAGTGAATTTCTCAAGCAACTTAGTTCAGCCAACCAGGAGATTGAAGATCTGAAAGTCCGCGCTAGAGTAAAGAGAGTCAAAGAGTTAGCCGTTAAAGATCAAATCAGAAAATTGGAGGAAGCTGTCAAGATAAGGAGTCAGCTGATCAGGAGTCTTACAGAGCGCCCTAATGATCCAGTTACTGAAGCACTTCTCAAGGAGGTCCGGGAAGACTCGTATGGGCTCAGTGTCTAAGTTGTTTTGTTGTTATTATGGGAACTCACCATCAGGCTTGTTGATGGGTTTTCTTTTGTTTGTATTCATGATATTCAGTTGTATTTGTTCAGAACCAATTTGTATTTGACTGTTCCACACTTGGTTGTGGGTTTTCATTTATGCTATTGGCTTGTGTTTGGTATTATTGAGATGGATTTTTCATTAGATTATACAATGATTCACACACTCACTGGGCCGTATATGATGGGTATTCTGAATTATTAATATGCACCTCTGATGCTCTGTCAATATTAACAATTGCAGGAATATGCGTTGTTCCCTTTCGGTCAAACTGGAATCGAAGGAAGGAATGCTTCAAAATGAATAAACATGGCATTTGCATTGAATAACATATATCATTTTGCATTTTTGTTGCTTGATTTTCAGGTACTCGTTGCGGGGTCTCTAACCTTTATTTGGTTGCAGGCATAATAGCTGATTCCCATATTCACCGATATCAACCAGACGAAATCAAGCTAGAGCCATGGATCAGGTACAGACAGAGTTGGCTGAGTTAAGGGCACGCATGGAACAGTTTATGAATTTGATGCAAGGCGTTGCCCAGGGGCAACAGGACCTGAGAGCAGGGCAAGAAGACATGTGAGCTACCATCCAGAGGTTGGAGACAGAGATTCCTACTAGTGACCACGTTAATCCCCCTATGGTTAACCCTCATGTGGTCAATCCTCCTGTTGCTACTCCTCCTCCGGTTGGAGTTAACTTGGGTTTTGTTCCTGGCAACAATGGGCATGTGGAAGATCGTCAAGAAGACCAGTTTTCCCTACTTAATGCTGATATGGGATTCCATAATGATGACAGGAAATACGAGGGGCTGGCTGAAAGGGTGAAAGCTATAGAAAGTCAGAATCCTTTGGGAATTGGTGTTGAGGAAATGGGACTAGTACAGGGTGTCAAGATTCCCCTGAAGTTTAAACCACCTACTTTTGACAAGTACAATGGTAGAACTTGTCCCAAAACTCATCTCCATGCGTATAATCGGAAGATAGCGGCTTATTATGATGATCAGAAGTTATGGATGTATTTTTTCCAGGACAGCTTGTCTGGAGCCTCACTGGAATGATACATAAAGTTGGACAGGGCTCACATCAGAAGCTGGAAAGAGTTGTGCTTGATTTTCTTGAAGCAATACCAGTATAACATCGACATGGTACCGAATCGGACTCAGTTACAAAGCATGACACAGGACCCTAAGGAAGGTTTTAAGCAGTACGCCCAGAGGTGGCGTGAACTCGCTGCTCAGGTGCAACCTCCATTGGCAGATAGAGAAATGACTGATATGTTCATGAATACTTTGCAAGGCCCATATCTCGATCGATTGAATGCCTGTCCATCCACTGGTTTTGCTGACATAGTAATTGCTGGAGAGAGAATCGAGAGTTTGCTAAAGCTGGGGAAGATTCAGGACGGAAGTGGTACAAGTTCAGCTCCCGCAAAGAAGTTTTTTGGTAACAATAACAGAAAGCGTGAAGGCGACGCTAATACTGCATATGCACAAGGGGGAGGTAGAGGACGACAGGGTCCATATCACCAAACAACATCTATAACTATTCCAACTCCGGATACTGAGGCTCAACCTGCAGCTCAGAGGCAGTATCGCCCAAGACAGAGAATGAATGATCGACATTTTGATGCTTTCCCTATGACATGCTCACAAATGCTACAGAATTTACTCCGTTTGAAGTTGGTACAATTGAGGACTTTGGTTCCCCCAGTTGGCAAGCTACCCTTTGAGTATGATGCAAATGAAAAGTGTGAATTTCACTCAAACGCGCCAGGTCACAATGTGGAAAATTGTAAGGCTTTCAAACATGTGGTTCAAGATCTTGTTGATTCAAAGGCTATTAATTTTGCTCCGAGGCCTAATGTAATTCAAAATCCCATGCCTCTGCATGGTAGACCAGGGGTGAATGCCATTGAAGAAGATAGAGGTTTGAATCTGGTGAGGGATATTAATAATGTCAAGACTCCATTGAAAGTTGTGAAGGAGCGCCTGCTGAAAGGAGCTGTATTTCCTGGCTGTTCAGAAAGTTGTGAAGATTGTGTGATTGCTGATAATGGTTGTGTGAAGTTGAGAAAGAACCTTCAGAGCATGATGGATGAAGGATGTTTACAATTTGATCAGTTGAAAAAGAATGATGATGAAGTTTCTACTATTACAATCTACTTTGATCCTGTGGAAATTCTGGTGCCTGCTCCTGTACAGACGTCTACGCATGAACGAGTAGCTCCTATAACTATAACTGTTCCTGGTCATGTCCCAAATGAGAACAAAGCTGCGATTCCGTGGTACTATGGAACTAATAGTCAAGGACAGAGGCAAGAGGTGCAGACTCCTAAAGAAAGTGGTTCAAGTATCGGAAATGTTGGAGGATTGGGCGGTTTTACCCGCAGCGGAAGGCTTTTTGCTCCTCAGACACTCAGGAAAGACGATACTGAAGCATTAGTGAAAGCAAAAGGAAAGCAGGTGATAAGTGATGAACCAGTGCCAGGGGCAGAATCTGATAAGTCATTGGAGAAAGATGTTGAGGAATTCATGAGAATAATCAGAAAGAGCGATTACAAGATCGTTGACTGTAACGCCCCAATTTCGATTATTCCAATTTTTGTTGAGTCCTTTATTTAACTGAATGTTAAATTATTCTATTTATGACTTTGGTGTGATAATATGCTTTTATGCTATGTTATGATGTATTATCTCGTTTGAGAGCGTTTTCGAGAATTTTGGGCTTAAGGGCTTTTTGGTCATTTTATAACTATTAATGAGTTAGAGAAAATTAAGGAAGTAATTTGTAGAGGAAATTATTAGAAAATGAATTAAGTGTAGAAATTGAATTAGAGGAAATAGAAAATAAAAGAAAAGAAATAGGAATAAGAGGAAGGAAATAGGAGAGAAAGAGAAAAAGGGGAAATAGAAAGAAAAAGAAGAGAAAGAAAGAGGAAGAGGGAAAAAGAGAAGAAAAGAGAGAAAGAGTGGAAATCATCAAGAACAAGAGCTAGATCATTTGGAATCCGGGTAAGGGTTAGAAACATTGTTATCTTGTCTATGTGTGTAGTTATGTATGTGTATGTTTGTGGATTGAAAGACTTTTATGAGTTTTTAGAAAACCCTAAATTGGTGAAATGTTGTGATGATGATCAAAATGTGATTTTGTGTTTATAAATGTTCTTCTAATGATGTTTACATGTTGGGTAATGGTTTGGATGATGTTTTGGGTTGAAAAATAGGGTTTTTGGGTTTTCATCAGCGCTGGAGGAATCTGAGTTTTCCTTGGTTCGCCTAGGGAACTTGGGGCGAAGCAGCACCGAGTGAGGTTTTCACGGGTTCGCCTAGCGAACGATTAAGCGAAGGGTAGCGAAGGTTCGCTACGGGTATTCTCCTAGCGAAGGCATGAGCGAAGGTTCGCTAGAGTATTCGCCTAGCGAACTTTGGGTGTTTTTGGCTCTGTTAGGTTCTGACTTGGTTCGCCAAGTGCTCGCCTAGCGAACTTTGTGTCTGTTTTTAGCTAACAGTTGGTTCGCTGGAACATTCGCCTAGCGAAGGAGCTAGCGAATGCTCGCGAGTGAGGTTCGCCAAGCGAACAGTGCTGTTTGTGTAATTTTGTTTTCTGCATAACTTTTGATCTGTGGTTCGGTTTGAGGCGTGGTTTGATGCATTGGAAAGCTATTGAGCTGTACTTTCTCATGATGAGGAGTTTGAGGTTGTTGGCCGATTAAATAAAGTCGAGAATTTAGGAATAGTGTCATTTACCGACTGTTGTCGTTTTAAATGTGTATATTGGTTGTGCAACATACAATGTGGCCTTGATATTAATGTGTATGCCTTGTATGATGTTGTGTAATGATAATGCATGTGATGACATGTTGTGATGATAAAGTGTGGCCGAAAGGCAAATGAATGTGATATGTTGTAATTGGTTTTATATGCATGTTTATGATTACATGTATGTGTGAAAATGAATTGCTTACGTGAAGTTCAATGTATGTTAATTGGTGGCCGTATGGCATGAAAATTGCATTGTTGGATTGATTTCTAATGCATGAATAAAGATGGTGAAATAATTCATATTGATGAATTGTATGTGATTGTAAGAGATGAATGTATGACAATGTTTGTATACATGTATGCATTATAAGAATGTTATGAATCATTTTGTATGTGAAGCATAATGATTGCATTCTTGTGTTGAGGGATTCAAAGAGAATTCCGCTATGACATCGTGTGCCTATGTGAGGACCTAAAGCGGTGGTCATAGATGATCGTGTGCCCAGGTGGGGACTTAAAGCGATCGGATCGTGTACCCAGGTGGGGACCTAAAGCGATCGGGTTGTGTGTCCATGTGGGGACCTAAAGCAATCCATAACGTCGTGTGCCTATGTGAGGACCTAAAGCGACGGGTGAACATCGTATGCCCGACGGGGAGTTACAGTGATGTAACAAGCGATGGTTCCAGCAGAGTTCCTGAGTGAACTAGTGATGAGTCGGTACCGCATATGTAATTGCATAGAGTCGTTGTGTCGGTCTCTTGCATTTACATGAATCATGATTGCATTGTTATATGTGGAAAGTCATGATTGATTATTTGTGTGGAAAATGGTGATGTACATTTATGATAAATGTATTGTGCATGTTTGATATGCATTGCTAAATGGTTGATTTTATGATTGAGCTTATGATAAGCCCTTGGGAATTGTTGTGCAATGGTGTTGAATGTAGTGAATTGTAAATGATATGTTTTGTGTATAAACGTATGCATTGTATGAGAAGAGGTGGTCATGTGCATGAATGATATGCTTGGGTTGTGATAGATGTTATATAATGGAATTTGTGAGTAATAGTGTATGTGGTAATAAATGTGTTATGTGTATTTTTATGTTGAAATATATAATTATATGCATCGATATTATGATAATGTTTCTTACCCTTCTGCTGTTTTATAATGCTCTATGAGGCATTGCAGAGTAGGTTGCTGAAGGTATTTTATGAAGCTTAGGACTTCATTTCTTTTGGTCGGTCGGCTCTGATATGTAGCATCGGGTAGCTAGAATTACATGATTATTTTGTGATACATTTTGTATATGTATCTTGACTTGAATTGTTTATGTAAACATGATTCTGTGTTGACGGATAGTATTTGATATATATATATATATATATATATATATATATCTATATATATGATGTTATTCGGTATTTAGATGTTTTCGCTTTTATTCTAAATATTGAGATGTGGGTGTAAGGACGAAGTTCCTATGTGCAAGTTACCCCACTGTTGCATATCTCTGTTGAGCATTGTTGATTGTTTTAATTTCACGTATAATGTGACATGCTTCTTTTATGCCATGCTTTATAATTATACTCTGATGAAATTATTAATATATGCCTAAATGATTAATATGTGATTATTTGGGGGTATAGAAGGGGGTGTTACATTAAGTGGTATCAGAGCCAGTGTCGAGTCAGTTTGTGTCTGTCTTGTTGTTGTTGTTGGTTGAACTGTTGTGTAACCGTGTTGTCGTTGTTGGGAATGATCAGAATATGGCTGGTAGAAACGAAAATGCGATGGCTGCTGCTTTGGAAGCAATGGCTAGGGCGGTGCAAGGTGCGCCGAACGTGAATGCTAATGACGAGTTCAGGAAGAATCAACCACCGGTCTTCAAGGGAAGATTTGATCCGGATGGTGCTCAGATATGGTTGAAGGAAATTGAAAGGATATTCCGAGTTATGGACTGTGCGGAAGAGAACAAGTTAAGGCTAGGAACTCACATGCTGAAGGAAGAAGCCGACGATTGGTGGGTCGGTATGCGTCAAGTTCTTGAGGTGGATGATGAAGAGATTACTTGGGATTTGTTTCATACTGAGTTTCTAAGGAAGTATTACCCTGAACATGTTAAGGGAAAGAAGGAGATGGAATTTCTAGAACTAAAACAAGGTAGTATGGCTGTTGTGGACTATACTGCGAAGTTTGTGGAATTGGTACAATTTCATCCTCACTATGCGGCGATTACTGCCGAGTTTTCCAGATGTGTGAAGTACGAGAATGGTCTACGCCATGAGATTAAGCAAGCCATTGGTTATCAGAGGATAAGAAGATTTTACGACTTGGTGAAATGTAGTAGAATCTTCGAGGAAGATAGCAAAGCTCGTTCTGCTCACTACAAGAGTATGAATGAGAGAAAAGGGAAACAACCAGCTCGTGGTGGTCCTTATATGACACCCGTTGATAAGGACAAGCATGAGAGTAACTTTGAGAAGAAGTCGAGTGGAGGGGGTTCTAGTGCTCCGAAATGTTTCAAATGTGGAGAGATTGGTCATAAATCATTGGAATGTAGGAAGACTCTTGAGAAGTGTTCCAACTGTGGAGGCTTGGGGCATGCTTTCGCCGATTGTAGAAGGAACAGGGTGAAGTGTTACAATTGTGGGGAATCGGGTCACATTAGTACTAATTGTGCTAAGCCGAAACAAGCTCAAGCGGGCGGAAAAGTGTTTGCATTGGCGAGTACGGAAACTACTGATGCGGATCGTTATACTACAGGTACTTGTCTTATTAATGGTATGCTTTTAGTTGCTATTGTTATTATCGAAGTGACTCATTCATTTATTTCACATGAGTAAGCAAAGCGTTTGAATTTGTTGTTTGTTCCTTAGTACCTGATGGGTGTGTGAAACACCGTCAGTACTTTCTGGTTTTTCTGTTCGGTGGTCAGCAGGTGTTAGGATGAGATAAGTGGGGGAGAAGCTGGTACTTCTCTGTGTTTCCTCGAATGTGGAGCGTTAACTCGGTGTGTTGTGGATTGCGAGATCGTAAGTGTTATTTGGACAGAGTAGTTTCCAGTTTCAGGAAGGATACAGAGGTAAAATTTATGTCGACTAAGGACTTGTGCCTTAGGAAGTTTTGTGCACGGGATGCAAGAAAGGCTATTATAGTTTAGTGAAGATGGTTTATGCCCCATCATAATTGTCGGCTGTCTATTGACAAATTGAGGAACTGATCACCCTTAATCTATTGTTGATAGCAGACGGGAATTGTGTTGGATGGGATAGACGTATCTTTCCGGCTTTGATAGTGAAATGGAATACATTGTTCGGAATTAATGAGGGATTAGGGATTGATCTCGATGAGTTGATGAAGATTTTCATATTTGAAGACGAGACATATTAGAAGTTTTAGTATGTTGGGAAGCCATTAAGAGAGTACGATTGAGCATTATTATTGGTTGCTTTCAGAGTTGTTGGTAGCAAAAGGAAAAGATGATTGCACGAGATAATGAACATGCGATGTATGAGGGAATTTATGAGACTTGGGATGTCAAGGGAAGAAATTGTATATGAATTGTTGAGAAATGAATAAGGTGACGATTGAGAATAAGATAACTAGGATGGTTTGGATCATTTGATGGAAGTAGTGATTTGTTTGGGTCGTGGCTTAGGTTTTCAGCATTTGAGAAATTCATGAAAGGATTAGTACTATTGTGGAGTTGGAATTGGTTACGGTTGTGTTGTGTTGGAATATTGGAAGTATTATCTTTATAATTTTGAAATTCGAAGTGTTTAGTGATTTGAGAGTATTGAGTACTTGTTTGGTCCGAAGGAATAGAGTATGAGACAACAAAGACGATTAAGATTCATGGCGCGTTATGAATTTGGTTTGGTTTTGGGAGAGGCAGTTGTTAGGCCTAGTGTGTAAGTCAAAATTTTTTACGTATGTCGGTTTTGATGGCAAGAGAGCTAGAATCGTTGAGCAGTTCAGAGACTTGTGCCTAGTGAGAGAGGATTAGACTTTGGAAGCAAGATTGATGGACTCGATAGTTTGAGCAATCAGAGTGCGCAGTGGAAGCGTGATGTGATTCATTTTGTATGAATGTGTGAGACTTGTAAGAGTTCGTAAGTTGGACATTGGAGACATGTGGGGATGATGAAATTATTGGACGTTCCAGAATGGAAGTGTTAAGTGAAAAGGTTTAAATTTGTTTCGTGGACTACAATGTAGATCGATGTGTTGGTGATCTGTTCGATTGGTGAATCGTAGCATAGATATGTGAACAAGGAGGTTGGTCTTGTGGTTATGTAGGAGTTCGTGAACGATGTTGTGTCGTGGGACTTTATGTTCTTGTTTGTGTTGTTGCCTCGTTTCCATAGTGATGGTTCGAGTACGAGTAGCTAATTCCTGTGTGGGGAATTAGGGGAGTGTTACCTAGAGTACGGTAACGATCTTGTTGTGTTTTGGTTCTAGAGTGAACCTGTGTGTTGGTATCTTGGTTTTCCTTGAGTTGTGAGTTTGTCGTCAAGTGCATTGTATGGGCTTTGCATCTTGTCGTCGTAGTTGTCGTTGTTGTAGTTAGCAAGTTGGTTTGTCAGTTGTGTTATTCGTGGTGTGCCTTTTGTTGGCATGTTGGTTTGTGGGTCGAATGCGAGAGTCGTGTCTGGAGTTGTTCGTCTCGGTATATTTTCGAGGACGAAAATGTCTAAGTGGGGGAGAGTTGTAACGCCCCAATTTCGATTATTCCAATTTTTGTTGAGTCCTTTATTTAACTGAATGTTAAATTATTCTATTTATGACTTTGGTGTGATAATATGCTTTTATGCTATGTTATGATGTATTATCTCGTTTGAGAGCGTTTTCGAGAATTTTGGGCTTAAGGGCTTTTTGGTCATTTTATAACTATTAATGAGTTAGAGAAAATTAAGGAAGTAATTTGTAGAGGAAATTATTAGAAAATGAATTAAGTGTAGAAATTGAATTAGAGGAAATAGAAAATAAAAGAAAAGAAATAGGAATAAGAGGAAGGAAATAGGAGAGAAAGAGAAAAAGGGGAAATAGAAAGAAAAAGAAGAGAAAGAAAGAGGAAGAGGGAAAAAGAGAAGAAAAGAGAGAAGAGTGGAAATCATCAAGAACAAGAGCTAGATCATTTGGAATCCGGGTAAGGGTTAGAAACATTGTTATCTTGTCTATGTGTGTAGTTATGTATGTGTATGTTTGTGGATTGAAAGACTTTTATGAGTTTTTAGAAAACCCTAAATTGGTGAAATGTTGTGATGATGATCAAAATGTGATTTTGTGTTTATAAATGTTCTTCTAATGATGTTTACATGTTGGGTAATGGTTTGGATGATGTTTTGGGTTGAAAAATAGGGTTTTTGGGTTTTCATCAGCGCTGGAGGAATCTGAGTTTTCCTTGGTTCGCCTAGGGAACTTGGGGCGAAGCAGCACCGAGTGAGGTTTTCGCGGGTTCGCCTAGCGAACGATTCAGCGAAGGGTAGCGAAGGTTCGCTACGGGTATTCTCCTAGCGAAGGCATGAGCGAAGGTTCGCTAGAGTATTCGCCTAGCGAACTTTGGGTGTTTTTGGCTCTGTTAGGTTCTGACTTGGTTCGCCAAGTGCTCGCCTAGCGAACTTTGTGTCTGTTTTTAGCTAACAGTTGGTTCGCTGGAACATTCGCCTAGCGAAGGAGCTAGCGAATGCTCGCGAGTGAGGTTCGCCAAGCGAACAGTGCTGTTTGTGTAATTTTGTTTTCTGCATAACTTTTGATCTGTGGTTCGGTTTGAGGCGTGGTTTGATGCATTGGAAAGCTATTGAGCTGTACTTTCTCATGATGAGGAGTTTGAGGTTATTGGCCGATTAAATAAAGTTGAGAATTCAGGAATAGTGTCATTTACCGACTGTTGTCGTTTTAAATGTGTATATTGGTTGTGTAACATACAATGTGGCCTTGATATTAATGTGTATGCCTTGTATGATGTTGTGTAATGATAATGCATGTGATGACATGTTGTGATGATAAAGTGTGGCCGAAAGGCAAATGAATGTGATATGTTGTAATTGGTTTTATATGCATGTTTATGATTACATGTATGTGTGAAAATGAATTGCTTACGTGAAGTTCAATGTATGTTAATTGGTGGCCGTATGGCATGAAAATTGCATTGTTGGATTGATTTCTAATGCATGAATAAAGATGGTGAAATAATTCATATTGATGAATTGTATGTGATTGTAAGAGATGAATGTATGACAATGTTTGTATACATGTATGCATTATAAGAATGTTATGAATCATTTTGTATGTGAAGCATAATGATTGCATTCTTGTGTTGAGGGATTCAAAGAGAATTCCGCTATGACATCGTGTGCCTATGTGAGGACCTAAAGCGGTGGTCATAGATGATCGTGTGCCCAGGTGGGGACTTAAAGCGATCGGATCGTGTGCCCAGGTGGGGACCTAAAGCGATCGGGTTGTGTGCCCATGTGGGGACCTAAAGCAATCCATAACGTCGTGTGCCTATGTGAGGACCTAAAACGACGGGTGAACATCGTATGCCCGACGGGGAGTTACAGTGATGTAACAAGCGATGGTTCCAGCAGAGTTCCTGAGTGAACTAGTGATGAGTCGGTACCGCATATGTAATTGCATAGAGTCGTTGTGTCGGTCTCTTGCATTTACATGAATCATGATTGCATTGTTATATGTGGAAAGTCATGATTGATTATTTGTGTGGAAAATGGTGATGTACATTTATGATAAATGTATTGTGCATGTTTGATATGCATTGCTAAATGGTTGATTTTATGATTGAGCTTATGATAAGCCCTTGGGAATTGTTGTGCAATGGTGTTGGATGTAGTGAATTGTAAATGATATGTTTTGTGTATAAACGTATGCATTGTATGAGAAGAGGTGATTATGTGCATGAATGATATGCTTGGGTTGTGATAGATGTTATATAATGGAATTTGTGAGTAATAGTGTATGTGGTAATAAATGTGTTATGTGTATTTTTATGTTGAAATATATAATTATATGCATCGATATTATGATAATGTTTCTTACCCTTCTGCTGTTTTATAATGCTCTATGAGGCATTGCAGAGTAGGTTGCTGAAGGTATTTTGTGAAGCTTAAGACTTCATTTCTTTTGGTCGGTCGGCTCTGATATGTAGCATCGGGTAGCTAGAATTACATGATTATTTTGTGATACATTTTGTATATGTATCTTGACTTGAATTGTTTATGTAAACATGATTCTGTGTTGACGGATAGTATTTGATATATATATATATATATATCTATATATATGATGTTATTCGGTATTTAGATGTTTCCGCTTTTATTCTAAATATTGAGATGTGGGTGTAAGGACGAAGTTCCTATGTGCAAGTTACCCCACTGTTGCATATCTCTGTTGAGCATTGTTGATTGTTTTAATTTCACGTATAATGTGACATGCTTCTTTTATGCCATGCTTTATAATTATACTCTGATGAAATTATTAATATATGCCTAAATGATTAATATGTGATTATTTGGGGGTATAGAAGGGGGTGTTACATTGACCACCTATATTAAACTCCTTCTAAGATCTCCATACTGTCATTGTTGCTATGTTCCGAAGCACATCAGAATGCTTTGCTCAAAATTTTGAATATGGCGTACGTACCGCAAGAAATATCAGTGAACCAGCTTGAAAGTTTGATTTCCAATGTTAATGCCGGTAACGGTCTAGGGTTCACAGATTTTGACTTAACGCCGAAAGGAAGGAGCCACAACAAGGCTCTCCACATATCGATGGAATGTAAAGGTGCTATGTTATCCCATATATTGGTGGACACTGGCTCGTCCCTCAATGTGTTGCCTAAGAAAGTATTGGCAAAGCTGGATGTGGAAAGGGTTGTACTTAGGCCTTGTGATCTAGTAGTGAAAGCATTTGATGGTTCAAAGAGATCAGTGTTTGGAGAGGTAGAGCTACCTGTCCAGATCGGACCCCAGGTGTTTAATATAGTGTTTTATGTGATGGACATCCAACCGGCCTATAGTTGTCTATTGGGTCGTCCATGGATCCACGCTGCTGGGGCCGTATCTTTAACCTTGCATCAGAAGATAAAATTTGTAGTTGACGGTCAGGTTGTTATGGTGTGCGGAGAAGAAGATATTTTCGTTAGTCATCTGTCGTCCTTCAAGTACGTGGAGATGGACGGAGAAATCCACGAAACTCTCTGTCAGGCATTTGAAACTATGAATATGGTGAAAGATTCTCCATCTGGTGAGGCAAGGGTGGGAACCTCTATGACTTCGTATAAGCAGGCTTTGGAAGTGGTGCAGTCTGGTCATACCGAAGGTTGGGGTCAAGTAATTGAGCTACCTTTCAAGGATGATAAGAGTGGAATTGGTTATAAACCTCCTCGAATTCCATTACTACAGGGTCAAGAGCGCCAAGGGCCAGTTATTTTCTCAAGTGGAGGAGTCATACATCCAAGCCAGATCTGTGCAGCAATTGAAGACGGTGAAGATAGTGACTGTGACCTGGAGAATTGGGTGCGCCCATGTACCCCAGGAGTGAAGCTGAACAATTGGTTTTCGGAGGATCTCATCCAAGTTACTCTACCGAATAATTAAATTTTCAATGTTTTCTTTCATTAAGCATGCAAAGGTCCTATGCTCTGCCCAAGGCATAGTGACTTCATTGTAGGGCCCCCCATTTGTTCTCATATAATTTTTTATCATTAATAAATGGACGTTTTGTATTCAAATTGTGTTCCCTGTCTTTCATTTTATTTTTATCAGATAAATAAAAATGGCAATGTTTTCTTCGTAGTTTTCTTGCATTTTTTCCTTTTCCTTTCAAAAAGTAATTTCTAAAAGCATGGATTATCATTCATGCAGAAATAATTCTCTGGATCTTGTTGATGACGACCCTGCTATGGTTTATTATGACTTCGATAATCTAATATACCAAGCTGAAGAGGGGGATGAGGAAGACTGTGAACTTCCTGAAGAGTTGGCTAGGTTATTGAAACAGGAAGAGAGAGCCATTCAGCCTCATCAGGAATCTATAGAAGTTATTAATATCGGTACTGAAGAGGTAAAGAAAGAGGTCAAAGTAGGGGCAAGCCTGGCAGAGAATGTCAAGAAAGAGCTGATTGAGATGTTGCGAGAGTATGTTGACATCTTCGCCTGGTCTTATCAAGATATGTCGGGGTTGGATACGGACATCGTTGTGCACAGATTGCCGCTGAAAGAGGGTTGTTTTCCTGTTAAGCAGAAGCTTCAGAGAACCAAACCTGAAATGGCCATCAAAATCAAAGAGGGGGTGCAAAAGCAGCTGGATGCGGGGTTTCTAGCTGTTACTAGTTATCCACCATGGGTCGCTAATATTGTGCCTGTGCCGAAGAAGGATGGCAAAGTCAGAATGTGCGTGGATTATCGAGATTTGAACAGGGCGAGTCCAAAAGATGATTTTCCATTACCACACATTGATGTGTTGGTAGATAATACAACTCAATTCTCTGTGTTTTCTTTTATGGATGGGTTTTCCGGATATAACCAGATTAAGATGGCGCCCGAGGATATGGAGAAAACTACATTTATTACCCCGTGGGGCACATTTTGCTACAAGGTGATGCCGTTTGGTTTAAAGAATGCTGGGGCAACATATCAGCGTGCCATGGTGACACTCTTCCACGACATGATTCACAAAGAAATTGAAGTTTATGTGGATGATATGATTGCCAAATCACAAACGGAAGAAGAGCACTTGATAAATTTGAAAAAGTTGTTTGAACGGTTGAGACATTTCAGACTGAGGCTGAACCCGAATAAGTGTACTTTCGGGGTAAGATCTGGTAAGCTTCTGGGCTTCATCGTCAGTGAAAAAGGAATCGAGGTGGATCCAGTAAAGGTAAAAGCCATTCAAGAAATGCCGGAGCCAAGAACAGAAAAACAAGTTCGTGGATTTTTGGGAAGACTGAATTATATTGCAAGATTTATATCTCATCTTACCACGACTTGCGAGCCAATATTCAAATTATTGAGAAAAGATCAAGCAATCCGGTGGAACAATGACTGTCAAAAGGCCTTTGATAAAATAAAAGAATATTTGCAAAATCCTCCGATTCTTATGCCTCCAACTCCTGGGAGGCCACTGATTATGTATCTCTCTGTACGTGATGGATCAATGGGTTGTGTTCTCGGTCAACACGACGAGACAGGTAGGAAAGAACATGCTATATACTACCTGAGCAAAAAATTCACCGATTGTGAGTCCAAGTACTCGATGCTTGAGAAGACATGTTGTGCACTAGCATGGGCTGCTAAGCGATTGAGAAAATATATGCTAACTCATACAACCCTACTGATTTCAAAAATGGATCCAGTCAAGTACATTTTTGAGAAGCCAGCACTTAATGGAAGGGTCGCTCGGTGGCAGATGGTTCTGACTGAGTATGATATACAATACACTTCCCAGAAAGCTATCAAAGGGAGTGTGTTGTCTGATTATCTTGCCGAGTCGCCTATTGATGATTATCAGCCAATGAGGTTTGATTTTCCTGATGAAGACATTATGTTTCTCAAGGCTAAAGATTGTGAAGAGCCTCCGGTTGACGAAGGGCCGGATCCTAATGACAAATGGAAACTGATGTTTGATGGGGCCGTTAACATGAATGGAAGTGGCGTTGGGGCAGTCCTTATCACTCCGAAGGGATCACATATACCTTTCACTGCCAGGTTAACTTTTGATGTCACCAACAATGAAGCGGAATATGAGGCTTGTATCATGGGTATTGAAGAAGCCATTGATTTAAGGATCAAGACTCTTGAGATATTTGAGGATTCTGCTCTAGTGATCAACCAGATCAATGGAGTTTGGCATACCAACCAGCAGAACTTGATTCCTTACAGAGACTATGCGAGGAGACTGTTGACTTTCTTTACAATGGTAAAATTACACTATATACCTCGTGATGAGAATCAAATGGCTGATGCTTTAGCAATATTGTCTTCCATGATTCAGGTGAATTGGTGGAACCATATACCCAAGATCGATGTGATGAGGCTAGACAGACCCGCTCATGTGCTTGCTGCCAATACGACGACTGATGATAAACCTTGGTATTTTGATATCAAGCATTTCTTGAAGAGTCAAGAGTATTCGGCTGGGGCATCAAACAATGACAAAAAGACTCTGAGGAGGTTAGCAGGAAGCTTCTTCTTGAATGAGGATGTGCTTTACAAGCGAAACTTTGACATGGTCTTGCTCAGATGCGTGGATAGACACGAAGCAGACCTGTTAATGCAGGAAGTGCACGAAGGATCTTTCGGTACCCATGCCGGTGGGCATGCTATGGCGAAGAAGTTATTGTGAGATGGGTATTACTGGCTAACTATGGAGGCTGATTGCTTTAAGTTCGCCCGAAAATGTCACAAATGCCAAATCTATGCTGACAAGGTGCATGTGCCACCAAACCCTCTGAATGTGATGAGTTCTCCATGGCCCTTCGCTATGTGGGGCATTGATATGATTGGGAAGATTGAGCCCACTACTTCCAACGGACATCAATTCATTCTTGTGGCTATCGATTACTTTACCAAGTGGGTGGAAGCTGTCTCTTTCGCAAATGTCACCGGGCAGGTGGTAGCCCGATTCATTAAGAAGGAGATTATTTGTCGATATGGGGTGCCTAAAAGGATCATTACTAACAATGGTTCTAATCTCAACAATAAGATGATGCAAGAGCTTCAAAATTGAACATCACAGTTCTTCTCCTTATCGCCCAAAGATGAATGGTGCCGTCGAGGCAGCCAACAAAAATATTAAGAAGATTATGCAAAAGATGGTAGTGACGTATAAGGATTGGCATGAAATGTTGCCTTTAACTTTGCATGGGTACCGTACATCTGTTCGTACATCTACTGGGGCAACCCCGTTTTCGCTTGTATACGGTATGGAAGCGGTGCTACCGGTAGAAGTTGAGATCCCTTCTTTAAGGGTCATGATGGATGTTAAACTTGACGAGGCTGAATGGGTTCGAGCGAGGTTCAACGAGTTGAGTCTCATCGAAGAAAGATGGTTGGCTGCAGTATGCCATGGACAATTGTATCAGAGGAGAATGAAATGGGCATTTGACCAGAAAGTGCGTCCTCGGACTTACCAGACGGGCGACTTGGTATTGAAAAGGATTCTTCCTCCGAATACAGATCACATGGGCAAATGGACTCCTAATTATGAAGGTCCATATGTTGTTAAGAAGGTTTTCTCGGGCGGAGCCTTGATGCTTACAACAATGGACGGTGAGGATTTTCTGTCACCTGTGAACTCAGACGCAGTTAAAAAAATACTTCGCATAAATAGATCCGCTGGACAGTAAAAAGAGAGTCCAGCAAAAAGGGGCATCCCGGCGAACCATAAAAAAAAAGGAAAAAGAGAGAAAAGGTTCGGGCAAAAATTAGGGATAAAATAAAAAAAGAAAGTACACCCGGTAAGTTGAAAACCCACAAGGGCAACTTAGGCAAAAATGGGTATCTCGGTGGATTGAAAACCCGTAAAGGGCGATCCAGGCAAAAGAGAGATTTAGCAAAAACTGCGATCTGAGTAATCTGTATTGTCTCGTCTCAATCAATAAACACTCTGAAGGATAGGAATCAGTTCAGTCGTCCCCCTTTGAAGGCAAGGCAGTTGGAGAGTCTTGAAGATATATGAACCATAGCAGCGTTGAAACTCAATGAAGTCCATTTTCACATTGCCATTAGTACAGTTCTTTTTATGTTTTGGCAATTACCTCTTTCCAGGAATTGCTTCTTGATGTAAATGCCTATTTTCGGGCTCTTCAATCAATAAAATGGTCGTTATTCAGAATGATTCTATCTGTTTGTTTTGTTTTTATAATTTGTTTTGTTTACACAAACGTCCAAAAAATTTTGATAAACATTTGCATGTGAAAACATTGGGGTTCTACAATAACATGCATAAAAGGAAAACATTTAAAATTGCTTTAAATGACGGGTGTGCTTGGGTGAATACTACAAAACCCATGTTACCCTGGGCATATGTGCGCATTCTTTTGTTTCCAGGTGTTGAGAGTTCACTGGATAGCTATGCAAAGATGTATGACGTCTTCAAGCCAAAATCTTTTACGAAGCGCAAATGATCGTCCCTCCCCAAGCAGAGGCGGTTTCTCAGCAGGAAAGTTATTCTTGGAGGTGGTCATCCCCAGCGTATTTACAGAGCTTCATGATCCCCGGCAACATTGTCAAATGGTAGTACTGAAGCCCTCATGTTCAGAAAAGGATTCTCATTTCACGCTTTTGTCACAATGTTTACTGGTTGAGTCCATCGTTTGGCCGACGGTCGCGCACGACGATTCGATATTGACAAGTCAATTGCAACGGGGCAGCGTTGTATCTTATTAAGTCGATTCTCCTATTCAGTACTTCCAATAGCTACAAGCTTTTCTGTGTCGATAACGGTTGCAAATTCCCCGGCAGAGTGTCCTCGCAGCTAATGTTCAAGACTCAGTAAGTGTCCAGGAGTTTGGAGATGTCGAATCTTCTGTAAAATACTCTTGGGACATTTTCTTCGGATCAGCTTGGTATCATGGGGGAAAAATCAAGTGGCTGACCATCCCAAGCATGGAGCATCTTGAAGATTCCCCGGCAGGAGGTGTTCCAAATCTATTATCCCCAGTAAAGTAACCTCTCAATTACTGCATCCTAGCTCAAGTCTCGGTATTTGTCCAAGAGTTGGAAGATGTTGGATCTTTTGTAAAATTTTCTTAAGAAACATCCCCTAGCACGAGACACTCTGAAGTGGTTTTCCCCAGCAGAGTTTGTCGTAAGCTCATTATCCCCCAGCGGAGTTACTTACCTTTCCTCAGCATTTATTTTGCTGAGGACCTCTTTGCATTTGGCATATAGTATGCATAGCATCCTCAAAGCGCGTAGCATTTCCATCCGAGATGGAGCATTACGCCATGGAAAATTCAAACATATGCATGCGAAGCATGAGCCAGTTTTAGTACCTCGTGTAAGAGCCCAAAATTATTTCCCTTCTATTATATTGACAAAACCAAAACGAATGCCTCTTTCATTCCTCAACAGACAGTTCAAAGCAGCGCAAAGGGTTTCATCATTTTTCTCCCTGCAGAGTCATATCTCTCAGCTTATAAGATTCTTGGAACCATTCCCGATAGGATTCCTGTAGCCGTTCCCGACAGGTGCCCTTTAAGTTTTAAACCTGACCGTTCCCGACAGGCCCAGTTACCATTCCCGATAGGTAACCATAGGTTTTCAACTTTAGCCGTTCCCGACAGGCGCCCTTTAAGTTTTAAACCTGACCGTTCCCGACAGGCCCATTTACCATTCCCGATAGGTAACCATAGATTTTCAAATTTAGCCGTTCCCGACAGGCGCCCTTTAAGTTTTAAACCTGATTGTTCCCGACATGCCCATTTACCATTCCCGATAGGTAAGCCATAGGTTTTCAACTTTAGCCGTTCCCGACAGGTGCCCTTTAAGTTTTAAACCTGACCATTCCCGACAGGCCCATTTACCATTCCCAATAGGTAAGCCATAGGTTTTCAACTTTATCCGTTCCCGACAGGCGCCCTTTGAGTTACAGACCTGACCGTTCCCGATAGGCCTGTTTACCATTCCCGATATGTAACCATAGGTTGTAAACTTTAGCCATTCCTGACAGACGCACCTTTACCGTTCTCGAAAGGCTTACATTGACCGTTCCCGACAGGCTCACCTTGACCGTTCCCGACAGGCCCGTTTACCATTCCCGATAGGTAACCATAGGTTGCAAACTTTAGCCGTTCCCGACAGGCGCACCTCAACCGTTCCCGACAGGCCTTCTTTGGATTTCACTTGTTCTGGACTCTTGGTCACATATATCTTCTCCCACATCTGCCGTGTTCGTCGTATATCCATTCTTTTTACCCACAGAGTGCAAATTTTCTCGGTTATTTTTGTATTCAATCCCTATGTATCTTGAATTCCTGATAGCCGTTACTTTCATCCCTTCAGATTCACAGTTGATTGAATAGGGGCAGCTGTAATACCTCAAAATTTGCCCTCTTACTTTTAGCTTTTACTGGCTTATGTTTCATTGCATTGCATTTAGATTTTATTTTCATCTCACAAAGCATTGCATTCAGTATAGGGCATGTGATCCGTGGTTTCCAGGGTTTTGATCATCCAGAGCAAGAGAATAAGCCTCAAGGGTCTCTTATATTATATATCCTCTCACTTTGATCCCACAAGGCATTGGAAGTTGGGAATTCATTAAGAAGATTGGATAGTGCATCATCTCCTACACAAAACAGTCTAAAATTGGGATCTGACCCTCAAATGGGCAAGCTCTTTGAGTTTTTATCACCTCTAAATGGCATATCTCATCTTTGTTAGATAGGATATACATCATATTCAGAGGAATTTGGATTTGGAGGATGTGATATTTCCTCCTAACCAGAGGATACCAAAATTAGGGTTTGACACAAAATCAGTTTATTTCGGATTTTTTGGATAAAACTTGATCTCATGGTATTCGTTATGTTCCTAAGTGTATATGGATGGAAAATTGCTCATCAATTGGTTTCAGAAGGGTCTCAATTGGTCAGAAGATTCAAAATCAGGAGAATTGGGGAAAAAGTCAACTGTGCAGTGAAAAAGTCAACTCCTGACTTTTTAAGATCAAATTCATGAAATTCAAGTTAAATATGTTCATTGGACAAGATTTGATCAAGAAATGATGGAGGAATCATGAAAAATTAAGAAATGTACAAAGTTTCCATTTTTGGAAATTTAGGGTTTCCAAAAATGGCAAGTTTGGACCATTTTGCACCACACTTTGAGGCTTCCTTTCTCCTTGATAAAGCTCCAAACCTCAGGCCCAAGTTGAGCTAATTAAATTTCATATTCTAAGCTTCAAATCCATATAAAGAACTCTTCCATTGGATCAAAATTGAGGGAGTTATGATCCATCAAAGTTTGACAAAACTAGGTCAAAAACCAAGTCATGACCAAGCAAGACCAGGCCCATGCGCCATAATTTTGTCAAACACATGGTGGGCAAGATGTCAAGCCATTTTTATCATTGAAGGAGGCTTCAAATGAAAAAATGTTGAACATCAAAGTTGTTCATCTCAATGTCCTCTTCAACTTTGATGTTGGACATTTTTCCATTTGAGCAAGTTATGATGGAGTTATGATGGTCCCAAGTTGATGTGTTCATGCTGAAATCCATAGGTCACATTTCCATGCCATGCCAAGTTTGCCACACCCACAAATCAGTTTTGGATCCATTGAGTTCATGGCCATTTTCAAGTGTGTTTGAGGTCCCATCTCAATTCAACTTCCACACCAATCTTGTTCTATGATGAACATTCTTTCATTTGACATCAAAAACTCACCAAATCATCCACCATACATAGAGATATTCCTCCTCAAACTCCCACATTTCC
Source organism: Lathyrus tuberosus (assembly GCA_022829125.1). Taxonomy (NCBI): domain Eukaryota; kingdom Viridiplantae; phylum Streptophyta; class Magnoliopsida; order Fabales; family Fabaceae; genus Lathyrus; species Lathyrus tuberosus. Next base: position 14,487,763 of record JALAZF010000048.1, read on the forward strand.
ATTGAATATGGTGCTGCTACAAAATCAGAAAAATAACATTGATGTTGTTAATTCACATTAGCTTCCATGCATGCTCCCACACCATTCAATCTTTTCCTCATTTGTACCAACACATTCCTACACACACATGCATACATGCCTTGCCATGCATCAAAGAGGAAAGAAATAAAACTTGTGCAGCAAGTTTCTGCTACACCATTCACTTCCACCTCACCATAACATCATGAATGCAACCACACCATATCAAAGCCTCACTCACTCGCCTCTAACTAACTTGACTCAGTTAGTTAGGGTGAACCCACTTAACCCACCTTGAACTCATTCAATTAACTCAGTTAACCATGGTTTAAACCATTTAACTCAACATATAAAACTAAAACACACTTCAGAATTCACAAGAACACTTCATTTTCTCATGCTCATTCCAAAACATCTCAAACTCTCTCTGCTTTCTCTCTCTGAATTTTCTCTCTCTATGCACGATTCTATTATCCTCTTCATCCACATTTCATCATCATCATCAATGATGTATTCTTGAAGCAAGAACACACTGAATTACCACGAATCCTTCAAGTGCAGCTTCTTTCTCAAGGTGATTTTCTCAGTTTTTCTTCAAGATATCACGTCCATAAACCTTTATTTGGTCAAATCAAACTCAAAAGCAAGTTGCTATCTCTGGTTTTCTCAACATTTCCAAGATCTTCAAGCTTCAGGTTCCAAATTTCTCAAACTGTGCTTGCACAATTTATGTTCATTATTGCTTGTTTTAGCTTGATTATGGCTTACTAGAAGCAAAGCAACATTTCTGGCTAGTTGATAGGCCTCTTAAAGGTATAGATCCAAACCTAAGGCATTATTAATCTCTTCGATTCTCTTCATATGTATGTGATATGTGAAAATTGAGCCTAGATTCGTGATCCTTGTCACTTCCTCTTTCGAATGGTACCTGGTTTGTCAATTTCTGGAAGCTTGGAAAAGTGCAGACGGTGGCATTTCGCCGGAGAAGATGACCGGAGGTCCTTCTTCGGCCGGTGAGCATTCATGGTTAGGGTTTCTGGACTTTAAGTCCCAACCGTGTGATCAATTTCATCCAACGTTCATTATCTTGCCAACACATTAAAATGGCACGTGACTTGCGCGTGCGTTCTTTTTGAATCTGAGTGTTACCTCATGTGCATGTGTATGATTGCTAGCATGTAACTTTCATGTGAAGCGTTGGATCAGTGATTGGTTGTGATTGACATGTTTGTATGGGTCAGATTGAATTGCATATTAGCTGATTATGCACACTACCATACACGATCACACGTTTAAGTGGATTGGGTTTCTAATTTCTATTGGCACACCCCTATTTGAGCCTAATACACTTTTCAACTGGATATTTGCTTTCGCTGCACCCCCTCTTCATTCTTTTATTATTTTTAATTTCTTTTTCCATATCTGTTTGGTTTTCTTATTTTAAAAATAGTAAATCATTTCTAAAATTTCCAAATTAATTCATGTGTGTTCTTGACACATTTAAATAATTGTTTACATTTTTTAATTCTGACTTTGTGAATTTTTTAGCATAATTACATGATTTTCTCTTAATTTCTTTCTAATTGAACTTCTTTATGATACTCAAACTTGTATATTTTCTTTCTCCCATCTCACACAATATTTTGTATCCATTCTTTTTTCATTGGTTAAAAGACATAATGAAGCATCTAAAAATATTTTGATTTCATTTTTAAATTCATTCTATCATATGTTTTGATGTGCATATTTGAGTTTCTTTTGATGAGTTTAAATGTGACTTGGTGAGACTCTTGGGTCATGTTTTCTTTTGGATTTGGTCATGGAATTTTAACATATGTGTTGCTTCTGATTTAGTTTGTTTAGGACTTAATTTTTACAATTTTATCATATGCTTTGATAATTGTTGATGCCTTGCATTTGAAGTTACTTATGTGCACTTTATTCTACTTCATTCTAACATGTTTTTGATGAGGCATTTATGCCACCATGTGATGATTGTTTGTGCATCTTTTGTATGTCATTTGTATGATATTATAGGTCATCTTAGTTTCATTATAGGTCACCTTGATTTGTGTTTGCATTTGGTGTGAGTTTATGTGTTATAACTTGAAAGTTTGACATGTTTTCTTCTTTTGTTCTCTTCTTATGCTCTATGGGTCTTGTGCTTGCATTTTATATGACATTTGCCTCAAGCTACTAGCCTCTTATTAATAGTGTGCCACTTCCCATATGCCTTCTCTAATCATGTTACATGTTATGCATCTTTGATATGTCATTTTGTGCACCTAATTGAACATGCTTCTCTTATTCTTATTTCTAATTCATCTTATCTCTTCTCCTTGTACTCTTTTATTCTTGAGTTGTGTGATGATCCATGTGCATCTTAATACATTGACAAATGATATTTGGTTCTGACTTTGATCTTTTATGAAGCATTAATGCATGATCACCTTGCATACTCACTCATTCTTCATCTACTTCTTCCATAATGCACTTCTTTGATGTTTAAGACTTTGCTTGTGCATAGTTGGTGTGTATTAGGTATCTTAACATTAGAGAACATTCTCATAGTGTAAGTTCTGACTTTGATTGAGTTTCATCTCTTAGGATCCTTATCCATTTATTCTTGATTTGTTTGATCATTATTTGGTATCCTTTCTTTATTTCACCACTCGTAAATAGTCTGTGAACTAACCTTTTCATGTAGGTACTAGGGTAAGTAAGTGTGTGGATATGCTTCCACATACATTTCTTTCTTTCATCTTCTCTTATTTCTTTTAATAATTCAAATTGTGATTATGATATGCATTTATATGCTTTCCTTGAATAATTTCTTCTTCATCCCTCTTTAGGATCAACTTAACTTCCATCTTAGAAGTAAGTTGTCTCTTTTGCCCTTCTTCTCCTTTCTCTTAGGATTAGGTTTCTTAAACCACATTAACCATAGGAACCTCCATGTATGATAACACTAGGGTGAGTCTTAGTCCCCTTTAGTTTTCACCTTTTGCTCCCATTTGAGTCTCCTCTTCTTATCTCTAAACAAAAGTAAAAAAAAACACTTAATAAAGGCATAACAAATATTGTATTTGAGCCTTTCATGTGAGAATAAGGAGGTGAGGGGTCTTCTCTCACGTTCTTAGAATGTTTAGCGTACGTCCCGTCTTGGGTCGATATGCGAGGCATTCGATCCTACATGAAGGACTTAAATACAATATATGTTACAAAACACAAAAACAATCAAAACACTTCTTTCTTAAAATACAAAAACAAACAAACAACTCTCTTCTCATCTCATTCACTCATTCTGTAAGGATGCATCATTTCCGTTCTACTGCAAACAGGTAACGCCTAAGTCTCCCTACAGCGAGCTGCAACACCTAAACTGCTAGGACGCGAACGTTGACGTATCCCACTAAAAAACACAAACAATTTTCCCTTAGCTGAGGGGAACTACGTCGCTCTGATTCTCATGTTCCCGATGAGATACGTAGGCAGTGGGGTAGGGCCCATTCGAGCACTTCTTTTATTTTCCCTACATTTGTTTCTCTTTCTCTCTCCTTTCCTTTTCCAGTTCTCCAGCTAGCAGTTCCTTTTCCAGTATCGTTTCCTACACCCTTTGATCGAGACAAGCAAGCGTGGATCCCATTGGGTACGATGGACGCGTGGGGGTGCTAATACCTTCCTCACGCGTAACCGACTCCCGAACCCAGTTCTCTTGGTCGCAATACCATGCTCTTTCCTTCCCCCAGGTTTATGCAGTGTTTCCTTTCCCTCTCTTGGGATAAATACACATTGCTGGCGACTCTGTTTCGGTGCCACTTTCGCGTTTGTACTTGGATGAAAATCCCAGGAGCGACACACTATAAGGATACGTAGTCACGAGGACCCCAATCCTCTGCGAGCACACTTATTTAAACTTTTATTTTCCCCCTTTTCCCAAGTAACCTTTTGATAGTAACACTCATCCAAGCAAAGAACCAGCAAAATGGTTCCTGCCGAGTACGATGAATGTTAAGGATGCTAATACCTTCCTCTCGCATAACCGACTCCTTTACCCATTTCTCTTTCTCTTGGGTTTTATCGATATTTTCCCTTTCATTTTGGAATAAATAAAGTTCGGTGGTGACTATGTTGTATCATCGAGCATGCGATGCGCTCAGGTATTTTTCGCGTAGCTTCACATATTAGAAACCAAAATAACTTATTGATCAAAACAATTAAATAATTATTTACATGAAGTGTTTGTTGGGTTTTTTGTTTACGCCAATTGAATATCAGCAGGCTTACCACTTTCTTAACAAGGAAGATGATTTCCTATAATTGAATAATATTGAATTTGCTCATAATTAGGAATATGGAAGAGAATATGTTAGATCAACTAACAAAGGTCTACGACCTATCTATCCTACACGGACTCAGATCATATCATTTTTTTTTTTAATAAAAAATGTTTAAATTTTTTGTATAATTCTGTTTAATTAAAGAGGCTTCGGGCTATTAAAAAGACTTTTAAATTTATCATATTGGTTTATTTAAATAGATATGAAAATTTTTGAGAATTTCTTAAGGCACCCTATGTGTTCCTTAGACACAATGTGGATTTCCTACAACGCCCCTAGTTTTTGGATATATATCTCCAGCGCACCCTTTTAACACTCAAGCAAGGCCATTTTGGATGGAGAAAATATATCTTCGGAACCATTTGGAGAAAATATGAATATTAATCAGTTCAGTAAGTTCTGGAGATATATCTTCGAAAGATGTGGGCGGAAATTTGAATTTTCCTGTCACCTTTTCATGTCAGATTGTTCCAGAGATATATCTCCGGAAGTATATGATATATTTTTCAGCTGCATGATCAGTCCTCATTGTTTCCATACTTCTATTTCAATTTAAACCCTCACCCCTAAAAACCATACATTCTCAATCCCATTTTTCATTCCAAATCTCCATCATTTTGGTTCAACATATCACATGGAGAAAAAGAAGATCGAATTTCAGGTAAAAATTATTCATTTCCATCTACATTGCTTAGATTAATCATTAAAATTTCTGGAAAAAACTTACGCAATGTCCGGAGATATATTTCTGGAACGTGTTGAACATGAACTTTTCAAGAGATATATTTCCGGAATGTTTATGTGAGCATTTTTCATCCTTTTCTGTAGCAATAGATTAATTTTTTTTAATGTTTTTATTGTTTCCAATATATATGGTGCACCTGATAATATCTCAAAACAAGTAGTTTCTTTAAACGAAGTTTCTCTGAATGTTCAAAGGGTTGTTGTTAAGGCGGTAGATGTTCGCGACGAATTTGATAACAAGCAAGAGTTTAAAAATCGTGATAACATGCTCAAATGGATTCATATGGTAGCATACAGACTTGGATTTGGTGTGGTTATCGGAAGGTCGAATAATGTCTCGGATAGAAGAAGCGCGTTGTGACTATGTTGTGCGAAAGAAGCGGGAAATATCGAACTCCTCTTTGGAATTTTAAGAGAGAAGACACGGGTAGTAGAAAATGTGAGTGTTCGTTTAAGCTTTGTGGTTACATGTTGACTAGCAAAAATGGATATTTAATGTCATTTGTGGTGTGCATAACCATGAATTGTGCTTAAAATTAGTCGGGCATTCTACTGTATGTCGACTCAAGCCAGAAGAGAAGGTATGTATTAGTAACATGACCTTGAATCTTGTCCAACCGAAAAATATACTTGCAACATTGAAATGAAAGCAAACCAACAATATATCAAATATCAAGCAAGTGTATAACATTCGGTACCTTACTAACAAGGAGATTATAGGATATAGAACGGGGATGCAACAATTGTTGAAACTGTTGGACGATAACAATTACGTGTCCCGATACCAAACTTGTGACAATGGAGTTACGGTTATAGATATTTTTTAGACTCATCCGGATTCGATAAAGTTGTTCAACATGTTTCCGGCAGTGCTCATACTTGATTATACCTACAAGACCAACAAGTATAGACTTCTATTATTTGAGATGGTTGGTGTTACTGTAGCGGCAAAATCGTGAGTGTAAGCTATTTATTAACTTAACTCGAAAAGCAAGAGTCTCCACCACACTTTTATTTTATCCAAAAAGGAAAGGAAAAAGAGCGAATAAAACCTAAATAAGCTCTACAACAAGAACAAGTGAAGAGAGACTGGATAAGGGGGGTTGGTTACGCAATGGGAAGGTATTAGCACCCAAAACGTCTATAGTACTCTATAGGAACCCTTTGAAATATCTATCGCTTTTGGTCTGAAAAGGATTGCTTGAAAAGTGGTTGAGAAGATGAGAAGAGAGATTGTTTTTAAGATTTTTGTGTTTGAAGAGACTTATCGCCTCATGCCTACGTACCCACGATGTGCAATGTAGGATCAAAACCTCGTAGTTTGTGGTACAAAGAACAAAATTGGTTTGTTATGGTTGTTTTTAAATGTAAAGACAAGTCGTCATTTCCAAGCGAATAATTCCGCTTAAAGAAATGAATCATGTCTAAACTTATGAAAAAGTTTTGAAAGAGAAACGTGCACGAGGGCACAAAAAGAAAGTTTGATGAGTTTGATGTCTTTTTAAAGTCTTTTGAAAAAGGTGTCGACATGCTTATGTAGTTTAGCATTTGGTAAGAAATGAAAAGAAAAGAGTAAAATCACTTGACAAAGTCAAGGTTTGATTATGAAAGAAGTGAAAGTTTGAAAACAAGAATGTTTTGAAAAAGGGAGAAAGTTTTGAAAATTGAAGAATGGGGAGGAGAAGAAGTGACTATCCTACAGCATAAAGTAAAAGCTAAGGATAGGAATAGTCTAACCACACAAGCAAGCTCCATAGTCTTCGAACCATAATTCCAAAGCAAAGGGAAAAGGTCCTAGTTCTAAGTCCAAGGTTCCAAGAATTGTATTGGATGTCCAAGTTCTAAGTCCAAGGATTCAAGAATAGCATTGAAGTCCAAGGTCTAGGTGCAAAATTCCATGTCCATTGCAAAGGATAGTAACCATAGTCCAAGATTAGAAGCACAAGTTTGTTTAGAGGTTTTGACCTTTATTAATGTTTTTGGTCCAAGTGGACAAAGAGAAAAAGGCATAAGCATAAACATGTGTCCAACGGACAAAGGAAAAATTGCGGAAGCAAAAACATATGTCCAACGGACAAAGAAAAAATTGCGGAAGCATAAACATGATATGAAATGATAAAAATGAAGCATAAAAGTAAAAGAGTTAAGGAGCGAGAAGGAATTGTAAACAAAGATAGAAGTTAGTGATTAGTTGTTAGTTGTTAGAGTAAGTGATCAATAATAATTGAATAATTGCACTTAGGTCAAGGTTAATGAGAACTCATTAGAGGATTGATAAGACCAAAGCCACCTAACAACAAGTTTCATAAGTTTTGAACCAAAAGATAAATAATCAACCATTTTTGATAGTTTTCTGATACGGGACAAATATTGGGATATGTTAAGCAATCGCCGAGTAATTTACGGAGTAATTACCCTACAAATGAGGCTGGTCAATAGATCTCAGTGCTAATGCATGCTAGATGAACGATATGTAGATCGTCATCCAAAAGCGATACCGCACGAAAAGAAAAATGGTAACGATCTAGTCTTGATCAAAATTCAACAAAGGAATTTCAAGATCCATTAGACTTTCATCGATCAAAAAGAAAAGAGATGAAGAAAAGTGGGTCTAACATTTATGATCCACACAACCAACAATGAGAAAAAAAGTTAAAAGAAATCAAAATTAAGGAGAAAGAATTAAAATATTTTCCAAATGATTTTTTCCAATAATTTTTTCTAAACAAAATTCAAAAGAAACAAAAGTAAACCTGAAATTAAGATATAAAGAGAAGAAATTATATATATAAAAAATAGAAGAAAAATTAAAGAAATCTTAAAAAAAAAAAAAGAGAGAGAGTGAGGTTCAAAGAAGAAACAAGGAGGCAGTGATAGGAATGCACACGGGCTAGGCCCAAGTTCTTTTTGAAAAAAAATAAAAGAAAAAGAAAAAAATAATGGTACATTAAGAAATAAAAGAAAAGAAGAATCAGAATGAAACTAAATCATCTTCCTCTCTTGAAGCGTGACATGCTACCGGATGCGCCGTCGACGACTCCGTCTCACTTTCTTCTTTGCATCATGATTCCATTAAAAATGAAGAGAAGTTTCTCCTCTTCTTCCCAAAACGCACGACCATGGCTATCGTTCCTCTCTCTCTGTTCAATTCATTTCACCGGAACAACAAATTCCATCGCGCCGGCACGCTTTGCGGTGGCGGCTGCGGCGGCCAACTCTCAACGTCTCACAAGTTCTTGCGAAAACCAACAGATGCTCGAAGAGAACGACGACAAATCAAGATCAAAATTTGGTAAAAGAGTTGTTATGAACCTCTTCTTTTTCATTAAGCTTATGATTCTTGTAGATGTTTGAATTCTTGTTGTTGAATCACGTTGAAGAATGTTTGCAGGTTGTGAAATTGTTGCGAGGTTGAGAGTGATTTGGAGGTTGAATTGGAGAGCGAAGAATTGAAGTTGGTTTATTGAAATTATTGTTGAATATGTAGGTTGTGATGTTGGTGAATTGAAGACTTGAGAAAAGGTTGCGAATGGTTCATAAACGATTTTAGCAGTGTGTGTTTGGCTCTCAAGCTTCCCTTTGGAATGAAGAAGAGGACTCTTATTTATAGTGAGAAGATGTGAGTTTTGAATCTGGGAAAATGGAAGTTTGATTGCCGTTTTGTTCACTGCAGTGCTGCGTTTTTGGAAATTTTCGCTACAGCTCATTCGCAATTGTGGATGGCTCACGTGTTCTTGCTGCAACTTGTGTAACGTTGCATTTTGTGTTGGTTGTAGTTTAGTTTGCGATGCCGTTTTGACTTGAAGCTGGTTGCAGCTTGATGCGTAACGGCTTGTGTGTTCAGCTGGAAGTAGCAGGTATGTCTTGCTTTTGTTAATGGCTGAAGCTGGTTTATTGTTGCTTTGGCCGTGTAACCTTGAAAAGTGGTAGTATTGACTTGTGAAGTGAGCTCATGTAGTTTGGGTTGCACTTTATGAAGCTTGTGTAACGATTTGACTTGGCTGAGTTTCTCATGGTTGTGTTGAAAAGGGCTTGTATTTTAGTCAATGTAGTAGCAGCTGATGATGTGAAGCCTTTCCCTTTTTCAATTTTTGTTCATTTTTGGTTAATAGGTTAATGGTTATTGGGCTAAACTTGTATATGGTTGAATTTGTGAAAGAATAGAAATGGGCTTGACTTAAGTTTGGTTTTCTTTGACCCTTTTTATTTTTATTTTTTTGACAATTATTTTGTATCATGGATAAATGGCTAACAAAATATAATTGGAAAAATGGTTACGATTAAAAATGAATTTGGAAATGTGGATTGATTTTGAAATGGATTTTTATGACAATGGTTAAAAAAAATGGTAAATTGGAATTTGTAAAAAAAAAAGGTTATTGAATATGGATAATGAATTAGTGGGTTAAAAATGGATATTGAAAATGGTTAATGAATATTTAGAAAATTGGATATTAAGAAATAGAAATTTGGTTACTAAAATGTGGATATGAAATAGATAATGGAAAAAAAGGATAAAATTGGATAAGAAAGATGGTTTAGAAAAAAGAGAAATGGTTCATGATATGGCTAATGGTTTATAATGAAAAATGGTTTATGAAGGGATCACGGATAACAAATCTTTATTTCTAGCCCAAAACCAATCCTGACCTTTTTTTTCCGCAAGCCCCTGATCAAATATGCGACACAACTACCACTGAACAAACCACAATTAAATAACAACCATTTGAATCTGTTTGAACTTGTCTGAATCTGTTATCTGGGAAAATAAATCCACAGAGGAATACAGTCTGGACTGATGAACTCAGATGAACCTGATGAATATTACCACATAACAACTTGACAGTCACTGCTTGAGAAATAGCCCACTGAAACAAATAACTTGCAATTGAAGCAAACTCTTGACAGTTTGACCAAGATAAGGTCAAACATCCATCTGAACTAGATCAAGAACAAACAACCACATTTGACTTGAAGTCACTTCAATGTCTTTGACAAACCTGCACAACACACAGAGAGAGAAACTGCAGCAAATTTTTGGTATTTTGGTTAGAGGTTAGTAAATAGAAACAAGTGAGAAAAGTACATAGATGCTCAGGAGAAACACAGATTGTGATCTTGTTTATGGTATGAGATGCAAATGAAATGTGCGAAATCTTAGGGGTAAAAATTAGGGTTCAACAGCTACCCCTATTTAAGTTTCTTCTATCAGGAGATATGAAGGTTGAAAACTTCGTCTCGACAAGATTGAAGATACTTAAACACAGAAAACCAAATTTTTAGCCATAAGATGTCACAAGATGATATGAATGCAAAGGATGAAACAGACTGCGGGGAAACTCAAAACAAGAGATTTACGATAAATTGAAAGAGAAGACGCAAAAAGACACACCGGAGAACACAAGTTATTTCTGGAGATCTGTCGAGGTGACAAAAGGTATCCATCAATAGTTGGAAAGAGAGGGACAAGACCCTGGAAAGACGAGTAGTGACATCCTAGAATAGCATTGGATGGAAACTATGAACGAGACAAAAGTATGTCAATAGACGTCCAAGAATGGCATTAGACAGTAACAAGAAAGTTTATGGTAAAACAGTAGCGTCATCCAAGAATAGCATTGGATGGAGATGAAAAACACTCTATTGGGGATAAGATATCCAAGAATGGCATTGGATAAAAGAAACTACAACATTCAAGAATGGCATTGAATGAGGCAACAACAAACATCAGAGACATCCAAGAATAGCATTGGATATAAACAAAATTCCATTTGAAAACTTCATGGGGACATCCAAGAATGGCATTGGATGACAAGGGTAAACATCAAAGGTATCCAAGAATAGTATTGGACTTAGCTAGGGAAAAGGTGTCCAAGAATGGAATTGGACAAAATAATCTCAACATCCAAGAATGGCATTGTATAAAGTGAGAAATACATCAGAAGTATCCAAGAATGGCATTGGATAAAAAGAGATTTCACGATATCCAAGACTGGTATTGAATAAAGTGAGAAAGGACTTTCAGGAATGGCACTGAAAGGTAAAGTTAAATCACTACATTCAAGAATGGCATTGAATGATAGTGAGAAAAAGCTTTTAGGAATGGTACTGAAAGGTAAAGGTAAATCACTTCATTCAAGAATGGCATTGAATGATAGTGAGAAAGACATCTAGGAATGACACTGAATTCAAAGGAGAAAACTCATTCAGGAATGGCACTGAATGAACAGATAAAACTTTCAGGAATAACACTGAAAGATATCCAAGAAAATCTGTTGGGGATTATAGAAGAGAGGCAAAACTTCCAGGAATAGCACTGGGAGAAACAAGAGGAACAAGATATCCAGAAATGGCACTAGAGATCAAAAGAGACAGACGTCCAAGAATGGCACTGGAGTGCAAGAAAATAAAGATCCAGGAATAACACTGGAATAGAAGAAAACAAAGATCTAACAACAGGACAAGATGCACAGGGAAACAACACATCTAGGAATCGCACTGGAAAGAAAGAAGACAGGTAAACAACAACATTCAGGAATAACACTGAATGAGAAGGCATGTAAAAGTCAACATTCAGGAATGGCACTGAATGAAAAGGCAGGTAAAAGTTTTGGTAGGCGCCAAGTAAGTTGGACTTTGACCACAAGGTAAGATGTTGATAACAACAGGACCTCAGGAAATACATATGAGCGCGAAGCACACTTCGAGCTATGAGAATCTTTCTATGTATGATATATGAATGATTTATGTATGCAATGCAAATGGTAGAGACAACTGAGATATACTCTTTTGTGAGGGAAGAATGGAACTTTGATCTTTCAACATAGGGAACACTGCCCACTCTGCTTAGAGAGAAGATGTTGAACACATCTCTGCCACACTTATGAATTGTATCAGGCTGATGGTCTTTTGAGGAAAGATATCTTGAGGATTCTTGAAGGAGACTGCCCCAGATTGATTGACTGATGATATTAAACTAATCATAGCTTCAGTTTGACTGCTGCAGGGGAAAAATGAACTGATCATGGCTTCAGTTTGACTGCTGTAGGGGAAGAATGAACTGATCATGGCTTCAGTTTGACTGCTGTAGGGGAAGAATGAACTGATCATGGCTTTAATTCTTGAAATGATGCTGAGAATAAACTGATCATGGCTTCAGTTTGAATATTGCTGGGGATAAACTGATCATGGCTTCAGTTCTTGAAATGAACGTTGAGAAGGCTAAATTCAGTATGAATCTTGAAAGAGATATTCTGGTTAACCAATTCTGAGAATGACTTGCACTGAACAAATCTTGAACCGATTCACAACAGGATCTAGAGGTAATGTGCCCCTGATAGGATCACTGACCAAGTTTCTCAACTGTTTGAAATTTTTTGATGAGGAAAGTTTGCCTGCAAATAGGGTCATTCAAACAAACATGGTAATTTTAATGCAAAGCTCAATGCAATTTTGAAATCAAAAATCTTTTTTGGAATGATATTATTGATGTAAAACAAATGAATCAGTTGTCAAAACACAGAGGTTTAGACATTCAAAATGAAAGAGAAAGCAAAGGTAAAACATCAAAGCAAATGATTGGCAACAAACTTAGGAGTCAATTTACGTAACCTTGTTGTAGTATGCTTTTAACAGAAACCTGGCTTCAATTAGGTCTTTTGAATGTTGTAACGTGGTCTGGTTCACGATTTTTGAAACAAAGGATATAGGCTCAAAGTTTATTTGTACCCAACCCATTCTTCGTGATGACCTTCAGTCTTATGCTCAGTTAATTCACACTATGCATTCAGGTTCCAAGAGATTTTGGAATTGCAACACAGTTATGATGATGGTTCAAGGACCAAAGGATTTTTGAAATGGCAATCACTTCTCTTACAACATTTTGTTGTTTTTGATGAGGACCTCGTCAACTCGTTTTGTCTTTGAGGATTTTGGTAACCACTTGATTGATTTTTTTTTGGCTTAATACCCTTTTTAGTCCCTTACCTATAACTCGGGGTCCATTTTGGTACTCTTTCTTTTAAAAGTTCCAATTTGATCCCTTACGTTGTCAAAGAGAATAAAAAAAGTCTTTTCCGTCAAATATGAGTAACACCGTTAATTTTACCTGATGTGGCAGATGTCATAAAAATTTCCAGATTTTGATAACAATCTTCATCTTCTTCATACAATTTCTAGAATCCATAAAAATTTCCAGATTTTGTAAAATTTTCAAAGCAATCTCAAGAATGCAAATTGTTCTGCAGCTTCGTATAAGAGGCACAACAACAGATCTTCTCTAATTTTTTCATCTTCAAAACACAAAAAAAAACTCTCAACAGAACCACACAATCCTCAAATCGACTTCAACGTATAAACCACCAAAATCACAATAAACCCTCTTCATTATCTGTAGAACCACAATCCACCTTCAAAAGAGTTTGTTATGGCAGTTGCATAAACTGTTGTTACTGTTCAAGAAAGAAACACCGACCATTTTGGATGTGGTTCTTAAGCACTGTCGCTCTGGGGTACTACAGGTCGATTCATTTTTTATCCTATTGAAGCTGATGAAGGAAGGGAAATAGATGTCTCCAACTAACCCTGCTTGCAAACTGAGGTTAAACAGTCAAAACTGTTGGTTTACAGATGCGGTTTTAGTTTGTGGGCCTCTCTCTGCTTATTTTGTTCAGAACGAAATACCGGGACTGTTCATGGGGAATTTGTTGGGATCCTGTGCCAGATTGGATGGAGGTAGGGGACTTTGGGGTTTTTTGATTAGTGTGCTCGCTAAGATTCTTTTTCAATCTTATGCCTACGTATTCCCGGGATAGGGAAATCAGAGCGATCGTAGTTCCTCCTATTCTATGGGAGGAAATGGTGTTTTGGTGTCTTGTTCAAAGCCCAAGACATGAAGCTAAAGGTGGTTTGTATCTTGTTCAAATCCCAAGATGTGAAGCTGAAGGGTCTATTTGTATCTTGTTCGAAGCCCAAGATGTGAAGCTAAAAGGGTGTTGACTTTAGAGAGAATTTGTCATATCTAAAGGGGTCTGTTTGTCACAATTGTTGGGTGACTGATTATAAAGGAGAATTACTTTAACTGGGATATGCGAATCCAGCAATGCCATAATTTCCTTTATAGGGGATTTTCAACCTGAAGGAGAAGACTTTAACTCAGTTTAAAGCAACGCCATCTTTCCTTAGGAATTTCTCATGCTAAAAGAGGGACAGTGGCGTGGATGTAAATAATCCAGAGGCTTGCCGCTTACAACAATTAGATGAGGGAAAAGGAGTTGTTGATGTTTGTATGCTGTGACCAAAGCATGATTTAATGCTAAAAGGTTGATTGAATCAAACAGGGATTTCTTTATACAAAGCCTAAGAGGAGGCTATTGACCCAACAAGAGGATGCTTTTGTGTCTCGTACGAAGCCCGAGATAGAGGCTAAAAGGGTTGACTCAACAAGAGAGTGTTTTTATATGTGTCTTGTACGAAGCCCAAGACGGAGGCTAAAAGGGTTTGACTCAACAAGAGAGTCTTTTATACTCACCAAGAGAGTGATTTGTATCTCGTACGAAGCCCGAGATAGAGGCTGCAAAGGTTAACTCTGCTGGGGAGAATCATTGTACAAAGCCCAAGAGGAGGCTAGGGTTACTGTTTTAGTTGAGTGACAGGTCCAGTATGTTGGTTAAAAGAGAAAATCAGTTCTTGTATGGGTAATGTTGTACTCATGGATTTGATCTGAGGACCGGGATTATTTCCTGTTTCTTAAGGAAACGGGGAATCCGAAGGGTATTGAGACTGCCCAAGTCTACACGTGTTTTTTCCTATTTTTGAAAGGAACTTGAGAATGTCTTCAAGACTCAAGGAGATTAGACTGTCCAAGTCTAGAGTTTTATCTTTTGTACTATGCTTAAGAGAGATCAAGAGACAATACGTTCGCCGTAGGAAGATCTAGACTCTTTGAAAGACTGTTTTATTAAGATGACTAATTTTTGTTCCTATACCTTTAAGAGGTCGTCGAGACAATTTGTACGAAGCCCAAGAGGAGGCGAGAAAAACTTTTAAGAAGCTGAAGGGACAATTTGTACGAAGCCCAAGAGGAGGCTATCTTCCAGGAGGAAGAATCTTTATACGAAGCCTAAGAGGAGGCTGTGAAAAATTCTAAGAAGCCGACGGGTCCTTGTACAACGCTCAAGAGGAGGCGGGGATACTTTTAGGAAGCCTGTGGGTCCTTGAACTAAGCCCAAAAGGAGGCTGGTGAACAGTTCCAGAAGGGGTTTCACTTGGAACATTGGCCTTCTGTATATGAACTGTTCAAGGGGGAAATTTCTTAGATCTAGTTATCTAAAATTGTTGTAAAAGAAAATTCTCATGGTTTAGGTTATGTTTGAAATATCTGGGAGAACGTCGGATGTAAGGAGACGATGTTTTGTCTAGTTCTAGACGTAGTTGCCAAGGAAACTCTAAATATCTATACTAGTATTACACAGTTGATATGAGTTTATGAAAGAAGACTTACAGTGAAACAGCCCCACAGTACAGTTATATACATATGAAAGCGGTAAATGAAAGCGGGTAAACACTTACTCGGTTGTAGAGCTTCCATACTGTATTGTTAGTTGTTCAACAAAGGAATTGAAAATAACAGTATGTTACAAAATCAAAGGAGAAAGTGCTTTTGAAAGGAAAATTGGGGCTTACAGCTCAAGGAGAGGCCCAGGGTTTTATCAGTGATCGCACTGTCATTTTGTACAGGGACTTATACAAGTGACTGAGGCCCAAGAAAGGTTTTCTGTACAAGGGGATGGGTCTTACACTCTCTCAAGAGGCCCAAAGGTTTATTTTTGTACAAGTGGTGAGGCTTACAGCTCAAGGAGAGGCCCAAAGATTTGTTTTAAAAGGCGACGATCGTGTCAAACTTTTTGGTGGTATCGGGACTTATACAATACACTGAGGCCCAAATTATTTGTGTTTTCAAAAAGGGTTGGGTCTTACACTCTACTAGAGGCCCAATGGTTTTGAATGGGTCTTATAACACGAGGGTAGGCCCAAAGGGTTTGATTTTTGAACTGGCGATCGCGCCGAGATTTTCTTTTAACACAGAGGGACTTATACAATATCTGAGGCCCAAAATTGTTTTGGTTAAAAGGGGATTGGGTCTTACACTCTATTAGAGGCCCAAAGTGTTTGAAAAAAGTTTGATGAGGGTTGAATTAATCAAAAACCCTAATTTGTTTCCAAAGTGTATTTTAATTGAATAAAAATTCAATTAAAATGATCAAAATTGTTAAACATGTGGAAAACAAATTATGATCTTGGATTAATGTTTCAAAAATCAGGTTTTGATCCACAAAATGATTGGAAATCATTAAAATTTGAAAAAATCAAGAAAGAGGAAATATTTTAAATGTCAAAAACAATTAAAATATTAATTCTTTACAAAAATATCAAGTATATGAAATAAATAATATTTTTGGGATTTTTTGGGAAAATAAAATATATTAACATTTTTGTGAATTATTAAAAAAAATAATCAACTCAAAATCATTAAAACTCAGAGAGAAATTAATTTTTGAATCAATTAAATAAAATCACAAAATTCAAATATTCAAATATTTTTAAAAGGGCGCCAAGAACATGGCAAGAACACGCGCCCTTCCTCTGTTTCTGCAGATTTGCGTTTTCTATCCAATCTCGTTGAATACTTGATGATATCATGCAATCTGCATATCCATCTACTCGTTTTCACCTCACGATCATGTCTATGACCTTTAATTTCATTTATTTTAAACATGGAATAAGAAATCAAAGAGAAACCTCAAGAACCCTAAAATTTGCATGAAGGTTCAGAAATTCCATACACGATTCAAACAAAGCAATTGATTGAGGGAAAACACTCTATGCATGATTATGAACATATGGCCAAATTATTGTGCAGCAAAAAATGCATGAATCATAGAGTTAGAAG
Source organism: Lathyrus tuberosus (assembly GCA_022829125.1). Lineage (NCBI taxonomy): Eukaryota > Viridiplantae > Streptophyta > Magnoliopsida > Fabales > Fabaceae > Lathyrus > Lathyrus tuberosus. The sequence continues at coordinate 14,504,815 of JALAZF010000048.1, forward strand.
AGCTCATGCTTACCACTTACAGCTGGTGATCGTGTTTTCTGTTAGAGGTGTTACAGCTTGGTTCCAAGGTTATGGACAGTTTCCCTAGGTGCTATGGAGTGTGTCTGGTTGCTTGGAGTGGATTGAGTTGCGTTAGAACTTGATTTGGCACCTCAACTGCAAATCTGTCAAAAGCTTGAGTAATTGGCTGGTGATTTTGTGATTTTGATGTTCCAGATGTTATGTGAGTGTTTGAATCACTTCTATATGATGTTTATGAGGTGTGTGTGTGATTGGTTTGATTGGAATAGCTCTCAAACTCAAAACCCGATAGTGACTTGCTTTGGAAGGCAATTTTGGAGTGAAAGAAGAGATTTTGAGGAAAGCATCTGTTAGATGGCTTTGGTGTACTCAAACTGAGCACAAATGAGCTCTATTTATAGTAGAGCAAGTTTGTTTTGGGATCAATAGTGAATAGCAACTGCAGCAGAGGTTTGACCAATGTTGATCAATAGGAATCCAAGTTTCCTCTAGCCATTGACTAGAGGTTAGAGCACAGAGCTGTGGTTCCCTAGTTGTTGGATGAATCTTGACTGAACTCAGTTGGAGGAAGCTCAGTTTATGCCACCTTTAAGCATCCATTAAATGCTCTAATCCAAAATTGGAGTCTTGTCCCTCTTTTAGGGATTTCTAGGTTTGGCATGCTACTTCTTGTTCCAAAGACTTTGGAGGCTTGGATCAGTGTTTGTTCCCTTTAGATTTGATCCTCAGATGTGTCCAAAGTGATGACAAGGCTTGGAATTATCTGATTTTGCCAAATTGAGCAAAAGTGCAAAATTCTGCCTAGCCTTGGCAGTTTTCAGCAAGGCATATTGCCATTGTCATATCTCATGGCTCAAGTGGAATTTGGTGGAGTTCTTGGCCATTTTGGAAAGCCCTCATATGATACAATAACTGTTTGATCATAATTGGTTTTGATACTTTTTGGATCCAAGTGAAAAATGCCCCTACATTTGGAAAAAAGTGAAGGCAGATTCTGACTAAGTGAAAATTTCACTAAGTGTTGGAAAAAACTGACATTTTCACTTTTTGTGATTTTGATCATTCCATAATTTAAAATCCATGGGGAATTGGAATGAGTGGTAGTTGAAGCTTTTGTAGAGGGTAATGAGAGCTACAAATCCAGCCTTGGATGGGAAAAAATGGCCTTGTGGTTTAGGAGTTATGAACCTCCAAAGGTGGTACCCTAGCCACTTTGTTCCATAACTTAGAAAATTTTCTAAGTTTTTTATGGTTACCCCTTTTACAAGTTATCCCACTTTTCTTGATTTTTCTTGATGAATGATGATTCCAATCATACATTAACATCATTTTAGGGTCAAAGAACCATAATTGTGAAAATTCTCAAATAGTCAAAGTTTGACTTTTGTGCACAGTTGACTTTTTGTCAGATGAATTCCAAACTGTGCGATCCTCTATGAAATCAAGTACTTGACCTAAATAAAACTTGATGGATTGATTTCATAGGTTTTATAGAGTGCATTGAATCATGTCTTAGGGTTTGGGAGCATGTCCTGGTCAAAAATCAAAAATACAGTTGACTTTTTCTGCGAAACCCTAACCGTGGTTCTGATGAAATTGAAACTTGTTGCTCAAGCTTCTTGGATCAATCCATTGTTGTAAATGGATCAATGTGATGTATTTGAGACTCTCAAATCCCCTCTTGAGGTCTTGGCTCATGTTTTGTCCCAAAAGTTAACTTAGGGGTGAATTAGGTCAAGAAACCCTAATTCCTGATTTTTTGATGAATGCATCCCCTGAGGCTAAATTGACTTGATGATTGGGTTCATGAGATCCCTGGGAGCATCATAGGTTATGCTTTGAAGCATTGGCTCATGCCCAGAGGAAAATTTCCATCTGGAGGCCCTGGTCGACCAAACCCTAATTTGGTGACACTAGCGATCTTAAGGCTTGATCCACCTAGAAGGGAGAAGCCTTGTGCTTAATCCTTGAAGTGGGAGTCCTCTTGATCCTTTGTGGATGTTTGAGAGGCTAGACAAGTTGAAGATTATGTCATTTCTTGATTGATCCTGTGTCTAAGAGCTCTGAGAGGGCTTGAAACCCTAAGTCTAATTGTAGTGGATGCTCACCCATCTTTGGGGAGACTAATGGTTCATCCATATTGTGATGATGATTTGTACAATGATGAGAAATATTTGTGGTCAAAATTTGGGGTATGACAGCTAGCTTCTTCTGATGTTTTTTTTAATATCTGTTCTTGAATTTCATAAAGCTCTATATATATAGTTTAGGTCAGTAGGTAATTTTCCCTTTTGGTTTGCATCAAGTTGTATTTGATGCAAAACTGTGTAAAGGAAAATTGATAAAACCCATGTTTTTAGGGTTTGTTTTTATTCAATCTCTTGGTTAGTTTCCAAGATTATGATGCAGAATTTATGTTGATTATAAATGAATGAATTGATTCAGGTATTTTTATTTCTTCATTTGTTCTTGTACTGTTTGCTGGCCCTTTTTCAGAAATCTATGTTTAGTTTCTCCTTCTTCTTTAATCATAGCGTGAGAAATAGAGAAAAAGAAGGGCAATATGGGTTCTCACTGTGTCAATCTATGGTTGATTTTATTTTTACATTATATTTTATATTTTCTTAAGAAAAAACCCTTATTTTTTCATTTTGATTTTATTTGGTTTGGATTAATTTGGTGGATTTCGGGTTTGTGAACTCAAGAACATTTAAAGATGTTCTTGAGTGTTCTTGAGGAAATTCAAAGGAAATGGTCATTTTGATCTGAAAAGAGAGGGTTATGTGATGTTTCGCGTTAGTGCAGAGAGAGAATGAAGAGAATAGTTCCACGTTAGCTGCCACATCATTAATAACGAACACCGTTAACATTATTTGACGGAAAGGACTTATTTAACTCTGTTAGACAACGTAAGGGACCAATTTGGAACTTTTAAAAGAAAGAGGATCAAATTGGACCCGAGGGTATAGTTAGAGGACCAAAAAGGGTATTAAGCATTTTTTTTGTTATCCCCAACTTTTGCCTGAACTGTATCATTTGATCTTACAGTCAGTGGGATGCCCCAATTTTTGCCTAAGTCTCCTTCGTAGGTTTTGACTTAGCGGACTTTTCATTTGATTTTTTTTTCATTCCTTTTTTTATTGAAAGATAGTGACTGCCTGGCTGAATGATTATGGTGAACCTTCATTGGATTTTGATTTGAAAGACATCTTCGACACTTCTTTGATGTGTGCGAAGGAAAGCTTGTGATTGCAATGATTCTCTTGTGTTTAAATGCAAAGTCAAATTAACTAAGAACTACCCATCCCTAGGTTAATATTGCGGGTTTTTTCGTACAGAAAGAAACTCCAAATTCTAGGCTCGAAGGGGTTGACAAAGGATTAACTTCCTTATTTCTCCAGTGTTTGGGAGTTGAAACAATGCATGTACATCATCAACCAAGTTTTAATTGAAAGCATACAATTCAGCAATTTTAGGTATTTCGTTTTCATCATCCTCCCTCCAATCTTTGCATAAACAAAATCTATATAAAGAAAAAGAACAGGAGATATATTTTTTTGTTTCGTGAAAAAGAAAGCATAAAGATGCACACAGTGGATATAAATGAATTTGAATCAAAACATTGCAATGCTAATTTCATTGAAATTACCATGAAAGTACAAATAAAGTTCGAAAGCAAACAAACAATACAATCAAAGGAAAAATGCAAACAGAAAGAAACAAGGCCTAGTGACTAATCATCAATAAGGATGAGCTGTCCTGTCTGAAACACTGGCTTTAGGAGATGATCCGTGTAACACCCCTAATCTATACCCCCAATTAAATAAAGCAGTAAAAGAAAATTCAAAATTTCATCAGAGTATATTTAAATTATCATGGCATAGACGGGGGGAATCACATTATATTGAAACAAACATACAACACCTGCTCATAAAGATATCCAACAGTGGGGTAGCAATCAACAGAGGAACTCAGTTCCTTACACCCACATTTCAATTTTAGAATAAAAGCGGAAAATCTAAAACTGAATATCAACATATATATATATATATCATGAAAAGTTTGTCATACATCAAGTTATACATGTACAAGCCAAAATATATATATATATACATAATACAGATAATCACAAACGACCTCCCTAACTACCCAGTGTCACATATCAGAGCCGACTGACAAAAGAATGAAGTCCTAAGCTTCACAAAAAGACCTCCAGCAACTCTAATCTGCAATGCCTCATAGAGCATTATAAAACAGCAGAAGGGTGAGAAAAACAATCATAATATAATTGCATATAATTATATATTAACACAGAAATGCACATATAGATTTCTCACCACAAACATACAACATAACCCAAATACCACACCACATCATACATATTTCATTTATCTAGCACCAATGCATATTAATCGTACACAATGCAATTATCGCCAAGAATATCAATTCATCAATTCCACACACGATTAACCCATTCACAATCCTTACACATAGTCAATCATATTTATGATTTATGCAAATGCATAGAGACCGACACAACGACTCTATGCACATGCCATGCGGTACCGACTTCCATTGTTTCTCATCACTAGTTCACTCCGGAACTATTGGAACCATCGCTCGTTACTTAGTGTAACTCCCCGTCGGGCATACGTTGTTTCCCCGTCGCTTTCGGTCCTCTTTGTATAAAGCTCACGACGTTTATGGATCGCTTTCGGTCCTCTTTGTATAAGGCTCACGATCCGATCGCTCACACCCCACATGGGCACACGACCATCTATAACCATCGCTTTCGGTCCTCTTATTTTTAAGGCGATTCATACCTCTTATTTTTAAGGCTCACGATGTTATAGCAGATTCCCTCTGGAATCAATCCGTCACTCAGGACGTCACAACAATGCATATCATGATGCTTGGCATACAATGACTCATGACATTTAATATGCACACATAAATACATTCGTCTACATCAACAAAATCACACTTTGCACTTATGCCCAAAACAATGCATTTAATTACCATACGGTCACAAATCATCACAACACCATTTAAACCCATGCATTTACATCATACAACGGCACCTTGCATAATACCCATCAATTACGCACAGTTACAACGACAAAAGTCGACCAACGGACAAAATTCCAAATTCCCGACATAATTAAATCAGATAACAATTTCCAAATCATCATAATAAGAAAGTACAACTCAATAGCTTTCCAACGATACCAAGAATGTAAAAATCGGATGAACGGAACCCAAGTTACGAAAGAAAAATGAAAACGATATTTTGAAAAGTCCCATTTTACCATTCTCCAGGCCATACGCGTACAACCCCTTGTCATACGCGTATTGCCCTGATTTCTCGCCATGCCATACGCGTAATGCCAAAGGTCATACGCGTATGGACAGAGACTCATTTTTCCCAAAATTCACGTTAAAATTCCAATACGCGTAGTGCTAACACCGTACGCGTATTGCCCTAAAATGTTATGCGTACCATACGCAAATGGGCAGATGGCTGAGAAAATTGAAGATCCATACGCGTATTGGCCCATGCCTCGCCCATGTTACGCGTATCACCAAGGTCCATACGCGTATGAACATGCCCCATACGCATATGACCTGGAAAACCAGAAAAAATTCTGCAGAACAAAGTTCTGCGTTTTCCACCCTAAATCATCCAATTTTTCACCTACACACCAGAAAATTGCCAATACAATGTCTAACAACATGTTTCTATCATGTACCAACAATAATGAACACTAAAAACATGATTTCCAACACATTTAATCGATTTCCAATCAATTTTTACATAATATGGGTTTTACTAAATTTTTCCAATTCAATCCACTAACAATCGAAAACACACATACATAATCATATACAAGCATACAATAATTGAGTTTCGCACCCTTACCCGATTAAATCGATTCTAGAAGTTGATTTCTTGAATTTCCAAGATTTTCTCACTTTTTCTTCTTTTCTTCCCTTTTCTTTCCCTTTTCCTTCTTCTCTTTTTCTTTCTCTCTATTTTTCTCTCTTTCTATTTTCTATTCTTTCTAACTTAAAAAAAATATCATGAAATGACCAAAATACCCCCACACTCAAATATCTCGCAACCGTTCCCAAAACCCGATAAAATATCACAACATTGAAAAATAACATATTTTCAGATAAAAGTCGACAATAAAATAATATAATAATAAAATAATCAAAACGACTCGATTAAATAAAAATTGACAAAACTGGGGCGTTACAATCTGTCTGAACTGACTCAAACTTCACTTGGCATGCTCTGGCAAGGGATTGTTGACAACATTGGGGTTCTCATCAAGAAAAGTCAGAATCTTTGAGTTCACCAATTCTTGTACTCTAGCTTTCAATGCATAGCAACCTTCCAAGTTATGGCCTGCCCTACCTCCATGGAACTCACAGTGAAGATCAGCCCTATAGCCGGCTGGGAGAGGATTTGGAGGAGGAGGTAGATCCCTTGTTGTAATCAAACCTTTCTTTGCAAGACATGGATACAGCTCGGTGTAGGACATCGGGATAGGATCAAAGTTAACCCTATTGCAATTCTGATTTTGTCTAACAGCCTGACGAGGAGCTTGAACTGGTTGAGTGTTGAAAACAGGAGCAACTGCAGCTACATATTGTTGTTGTCCACGACGAGGTTTCCCTTCAACTGAAACATCATGGGTATCGCCATCCTTTTTCTTTTGAGAATTCCTAGCATACTTTTTAGCACCACTAAAGGCTTCAGCATTGGCAATCTTTCCTTTCTTGATACCTTCTTCTAGTCTTTCACCAATAGTGACTAGGTCAGCAAAACCAGATGATACACTACCTATCATCTTTTCCCAAAAGAGTGGCTGAAGGGTGTCCATGAATAATCCAGTCAATTCTTTTTCAGCCAAGGGTGGCTCCACTTGAGCAGCTAGCTCTCTCAGCGTTGAGCGTACTCTTTAAAGGATTCTTTTTCTTTCTGAGACATGTTCTGCAATTGAAAGCGATCAGGTGCCATGTCCAGATTGTACTTATATTGCTTTAAGAAAGCATCACCCAAGTCCTTCCAGCTTTGGATACGGTTCTTATCAAGTCCCATATACCATTTCATTGAAGCCCCACTCAAGCTGTCTTGGAAACACTGAATGAGCAGTTTGTCATTTTTGGCATGAGTAGCCATCTTGTGGCAATACATCACCAAGTGGGTTCTGGGACAGGTGTGCCCCTTGTATTTTTCAAAATCAGGAGTTTTGAATTTTGCAGGTATAACCAAGTCTGAAACCAAGCACATGTCCATTGCGGTAGCATTAAAGACATCACTTCCTTCCACGGCTCTTATCCCTTTGTCTAGAGTTTGCCATTGCTCTCTGACTTCTTCAATGTATCCGGGTTCTCCCCGACTTTCAGATTGTGGACCAGCAACATGGTACACGAAAGGATTCTCAGGAATAGCTTGAGCAACAGAATGCACAATAGGCTGAGGTTCAGTGAACAATGGAGCTAAAGATACTGGCAAGACAAACACAGGAGTAGTTGCAAAGGGTGGCGAGTAATTCGAAGGTAACCCAAATTCTGGCCAAATAGAAGTTGGTTGCTGAGTTAGTGGAGGGTCAACAGCAGCAGGTGAAGTTTCAACAATCACAGTCCTCTGAGGTGGTTCACCTCTAGCAATCAGAACTTGCAGCATTTCTGTGAGCTTGGTCATGCCGGCCTTCAACTCATCAATTTCAATTCTGACTTCGGCGTTGTGTTGTTCTTGATTTTCCATTCTCAATCTGACAGCAGCTCTAGTTTCGTAGTTGTGTTGAGGAAACAGCTTGACGGTGAACATATAACTAGAGAAGGAGACAGTTGAAATGAGTTTCTGAGACAACTTGGAAGAATGCATATGTATGCTCATGGATGCAAGAGTGCATGAATGTAACAACCACAAGCAAGATCACGCGAAGCACACAGGTTCAAAGGTTCGAGTCACGAGCATGAAGTCAAGGTTAAGAACCAATCCACAAAGGGTGCGTACTAAGGTTTTGTCCTTCATTGTACCTGCAGAAAACAGTGGTTCTAACAGAGTGCCCAGGGTCCACAATCCACTATCAGACACACCAGCGCACCAATTTGCTCAGAGGTTGGTAGTTATACTCAAGATAATCTAACCTGAGTGTGGCATCACGTAACAGCTAAGTCAGATTTGTATCTTCATAGATTCCGCGCCACGATCCTAAAAAAGGCTAAGATGGGTTAAGGGTTACTACGGTCCTCGGTGTTATAGGCTTCTATGGAAAAAGTAATGCCTTCACAATCGCTCGATCAGCATCAGTAATTCCAAAGAGGCAACCACCGAGCGGATGGATTCTCAAGTTCTTCTTTTTCAGGATTCGACTCCCTCAAAGTTCCCTTGACTATACCATCCTCTTATCTTAGAGTACACTCTGGTCTGGGTATAGGACCTATCTCACACACAAAGAAACTCCCAAACAGGACAATCAAGTAACAAGCAAATCAGATGAAAAGCAGTAAATAAATCAAAGTATGCTAAACCCCTAAAGGGAGCAATCCCCAGCAGAGTCGCCACTTTTCTATAGCGACAAAATTGTGAGTGTAAGCTATTGATTAACTTAACTCGAAAAGCAAGAGTCGCCACCACACTTTTATTTTATCCAAAAGGGAAAGGAAAAAGAGCGAACAAAACCTACACAAGCTCTACAACAAGAACAAGTGAAGAGAGACTGGATAAGAGGGGTTGGTTACGCAATGGGAAGGTGTTAGCACCCAAAACGTCAATAGTACTCTATAGGAACCCTTTGAAATATCTACCGCTTTTGGTCTGAAAAGGATTGCTTGAAAAGTGATTGAGGAGATGAGAAGAGAGATTGTTTTAAAGATTTTTGTGTTTGGAGAGACTTGTCGCCTCATGCCTACGTACCCACGATGTGCAATGTAGGATCAAAACCTCGTAGTTCGTGGTACAAAGAACAAAATTGGTTTGTTATGGTTGTTTTTAAATGTAAAGACAAGTCGTCATTTCCAAGCGAATAATTCCGCTTAAAGAAATGAATCATGTCTAAACTTATGAAAAAGTTTTGAAAGAGAAACGTGCACGAGGGCACAAAAAGAAAGTTTGATGAGTTTGATATTTTTTTAAAGTCTTTTGAAAAAGGTGTCAACATGCTTATGTAGTTTAGCATTTGGTAAGAAATGAAAAGAAAAAAGTAAAATCACTTGACAAAGTCAAGGTTTGATTATGAAAGAAGTGAAAGTTTGAAAACAAGAATGTTTTGAAAAAGGGAGAAAGTTTTGAAAATTGAAGAATGGGGAGGAGAAGAAGTGACTATCCTACAGCATAAAGTAAAAGATAAGGATAAGAATAGCCTAACCACACAAGCAAGCTCCATAGTCTTCGGACCATAATTCCAAAGCAAAGGGAAAAGGTCCTAGTTCTAAGTCCAAGGTTCCAAGAATTGCATTGGATGTCCAAGTTCTAAGTCCAAGGATTCAAGAATAGCATTGAAGTCCAAGGTCTAGGTGCAAAATTCCATGTCCATTGCAAAGGATAGTAACCATAGTCCAAGATTAGAAGCACAAGTTTTTTTAGACGTTTTGACCTTTATTAATTTTTTTGGTCCAAGTGGACAAAGAGAAAAAGGCATAAGCATAAACATGTGTCCAACGGACAAAGGAAAAATTGCAGAAGCATAAACATATGTCCAACGAACAAAGGAAAAATTGCGGAAGCATAAACATGATATGAAATGATAAAAATGAAGCATAAAAGTAAAAGAGATAAGGAGCGAGAAGGAATTGTAAACAAAGTTAGAAGTTAGTGATTAATTGTTAGTTGTTAGAGTAAGTGATCAATAATAATTGAATAATTGTACTTAGGTCAAGGTTAATGAGAACTCATTAGAGGATTGATAAGACCAAATCCTCCTAACAACAAGTTTCATAAGTTTTGAACCAAAAGACAAATAATCAACCATTTTTTATAGTTTTCCGATACGGGACAAATATTGCGCTATGTTAAGCAATTGCCGAGTAATTTATGGAGTAATTACCCTACAAATGAGGCCGGTCAATAGATCTTTGTGCTAATGCATGCTAGATGAACGATATGTAGATCGTCATCCAAAAGCGATACCGCACGAAAAGAAAAATGGTAACGATCTAGTCTTGATCAAAATTCAACAAAGGAATTCCAAGATCCATTAGACTTTCATCGATAAAAAAGAAAAGAGATGAAGAAAAGTGGGTCTAACATTTATGATCCACACAACCAACAATGAGAAAAAAAAAGTTAAAAGAAATCAAAATGAAGGAGAAAGAATTAAAATATTTTCCAAATGATTTTTTCCAAGAATTTTTTCTAAACAAAATTCAAAAGAAACAAAAGTAAACCTGAAATTAAGATATAAAGAGAAGAAATTATATATATAAAAAATAGAAGAAAAAAAAGAGTGAGGTTCAAAGAAGAAACAAGGAGGCGGTGATAGGAATGCACACGGGCTAGGCCCAAGTTCTTTTTGAAAAAAAATAAAATAAAAAGAAAAAAACAAAAAAAAATGGTACATTAAGAAATAAAAGAAAAGAAGAATCAGAATGAAACTAAATCATCTTCCTCTCTTGAAGCGTGACATACTACCCGATGCGCCGTCGACGGCTCCGTCTCACTTTATTCTTTGCATTATGATTCCATTAAAAATGAAGAGAAGTTTCTCCTCTTCTTCCCAAAATGCACGGCCATGGCTATCGTTTCTCTCTCTCTGTTCGATTCATTTCGCTGGTACAACAAAATTCCGCCGCGCCGGCACGCTTTGCGATGGCGGCTGCGGCAGCCAACTCTCAACGTCTCACAAGTTCTTGCGAAAACCAACAGATGCTCGAAGAGAACGACGACAAATCAAGATCAAAATTAGGTAAAAGAGTTGTTATGAACCTCTTATTTTCCGTTAAGCTTATGATTTTTGCAGATGTTTGAATTCTTGTTGTTGAATCACGCTGAAGAATGTTTGCAGGTTGTGAAATTGTTGCGAGGTTGAGAGTGATTTGGAGGTTGAATTGGAGAGTGAAGAATTAAAGTTGGTTTATTGAAATTATTGTTGAATCTGTAGGTTGTGATGTTGGTGAATTGAAGACTTGAGAAAAGGTTGTGAATGGTTCAGAAACGATTTTAGCAGCATGTGTTTGGCTCTCAAGCTTCCCTTTGGAATGAAGAAGAGGACTCTTATTTATAGTGAGAAGATGTGAGTTTTGAATCTGGGAAAATGGAAGTTTGATTGCCGTTTTGTTCACTGCAGTGCTGCATTTTTGGAAATTTTTGCTGCAGCTCATTCGCAATTGTGGCTGTCTCACGTGTTCTTACTGCAACTTGTGAACGTTACGTTTTGGCTGTAGTTTAGTCTGCGATGCCGTTTTGACTTGAAGCTGGTTGCAGCTTGGTGCGTAACGACTTGTGTGTTCAGCTGGAAGTAGCAGGTATGGCTTGCTTTTGTAAATGGCTGGAGCTGATTTATTGTTGCTTTGGCCGTGTAACCTTGAAAAGTGGTAGCATTGACTTGTGAAGTGAGCTCATGTGGTTTGGGTTGCGCTTTATGAAGCTTGTGTAACGGTTCAACTTGGTTGAGTTTCTCATGGTTGTGTTGAAAAGGGCTTGTATTTTAGTCAATGTAGTAGCAGCTGATGATGTGAAGCCGTTCCCTTTTTCAATTTTTGTTCATTTTTGGTTAATAGGTTAATGTTTATTGGGCTAAACTTGTATATGGCTGAATTTGTGAAAGAATATAAATGGGCTTGACTTAAGTTTGGTTTTATTTGGCCCTTTTTATTATTATTTTTTTGACAATTATTTTGTATCATGGACAAATGGCTAACAAAATATAATTGGAAAAATGGTTACGATTAAAAATGAATTTGGAAATGTGGATTGATTTTGCAATGGATTTTTATGACAATGGTTCAAAAAAAATGGCAAATTGGAATTTGTAAAAAAAAAAAAGGTTATTGAATATGGATAATGAATTAGTGGGTTAAAAATGGATATTGAAAATGGGTAATGGATATTTAGAAAATTGGATATGAAGAAATCGAAATTTGGTTACTAAAATGTGGATATGAAATAGATAATGGAAAAAAAATGGATAAAATTGGATAAGAAAGATGGTTTAGAAAAAAGAGAAATGGTTCAAGATATGGCTAATGGTTTATAATGAAAAATGGTTTATGAAGGGATCATGGATAGCAAATCTTTATTTCTAGCCCAAAACCAATCTTGCCCTTTTTATTTCCGCAAGCCTCTGATCAAATATGCAACACAACTACCACTGAACAAACCACAACTGAACAACAGCCATTTGAATCTGTTTGAACTTGTCTAAATCTGTTATCTGGGAAAATAAATCCACAGAGGAATACAGTCTGGACTGATGAACTCAGATGAACCTGATGAATATTACCACACAACAACTTGACAGTCACTGCTTGAGAAATAGCCCACTGAAATAAATAACTTGCAATTAAAGCAAACTCTTGACAGTTTGACCAAGATAAGGTCAAACATCCATCTGAACTAGATCAAGAACAAACAACCATATTTGACTTGAAGTCACTTCAATGTCTTTGACAAACCTGCACAACACACAGAGAGAGAAACTGCAGCAATTTTTTGGTATTTTGGTTAGAGGTTAGTAAACAGAAACAAGTGAGAAAAGTACTTAGATGCTTAGGAGAAACACAGATTGTGATCTTGTTTGTGGTATGAGATGCAAATGAAATGTGCGAAATCTTAGGGGTAAAAATTAGGGTTCAACAGTTACCTCAATTGAGAAGACATACTCCGATGTTTTTGCATTTTTAGAGTGTGAAAAAAAGGAAAATTTTACTTGGGCATTAGAGGTGTGTCAGTCACTTTTAAAGGATCAAGGTGAGATGCCTAAACCTATTGTGACAAACCGCGGTACAACATTGATGAATGTGGTTGCAAAGGTGTTTCCTTCTTCTTATGCATTACTTTGTAAGTATCACATAACAAAGAATGTGAGAAGTCGGGTTAAACCCGCGGTAGGGACGAAACAAGTAGAGTCTGAAGGTGGAAAATTGGTGAAGTCGGGTGTGATTGTGGAGAAAATAATGGATGCATAGAATCGCATAATAAATTCTTCCGCAAAAGAATTATATGTCGATTCCGTCATTCATTTTCGGAAAGTGTGTGAAAAGTATCCGACTTTGTTGAAATATGTTAAAAGCACCATTCTTGATCAGGTGAAGGAGAAGACAATTTGCGCGTGGACTGATAATGTCTGACACCTTGGAAATACAACCACCAACAGAGTTAAGTCAGACCATGCTACTTTGAAAATTTTGTTGGGAAATATTAAAGGGGATTTGTTTCGAGATTGGGACTCGGTGAACCATATGATTTAAAACCAACATAATGAGATACAAACAACATTTGGTCGGAGCATCACAGTTTTAGAACACCGATTCAAAGACAATATTCTTTATTCTCATTTGGTCGGCAACATTTCTCGGACGGGGTTGAACTATATTTTTCACGAGGTCAAACGAGCTGATAAAGTAGGCTCTGATAGCGCAAAGTGTGGTTGCACTATTGTGAAAACATATGGTCTCCCATGTGCTTGTGTTATTGCTAAAAAAGTGAAACTTGGTGAACCAATAAGAATGGACGAGGTTTCCTCTCATTGGAATAGACTTAGTTTCGATGATGATGGATGTATGGATGAAGGTAAATCAAATATCTCTATTTTGATCGATTTGGAAGCGATACAAGAGAGATTTTTGAAGGCCGATGACAACATGAAACTCCACATCAAAGACCAATTGAGGAAGATTTCCTATCTCGAAACCACCGACATGAAACCGCCTTCTCAACCGGTCAAAACAAAAGGTGCTCTGAAGAAAATGAAGCCTACACTGAATGACAACTCGACTACACGATCTCCTCCATACTCTGAACATGTTGACAAAGTATTTCCTGACTCACCGACTCCAAAATCTCAAAAAAGTGTTGTGAAAGGAGCTCGAATTAGCAAACCATCTTCGACGCCACTTCCACCGAATATTTCATTCATTGACGAGATGCTGATTTTTATGCACAAATATATTGATAGTATCCTCAATGTTGTGGGAGACGATAATTGCGGTTAACGAGCTGTTTCAGCTTTACATGGTAAAGGAGAAGATAGTCATGCTCTAGTCCATCATCAACTTATCCAAGAGTTGAAGACACATAAGGAATTACACACGCGGTTGTACGAAAAAAAAGAAAATTTTGATGCGGTTTATGAGTCACTTGTTCCTTGCTTGAGCGGTCTGGCACCGAAGTCAAAATTGACGAGCTTCCCGGATATGGGTCACCTAATTACATATGCATATGATATGGTGTGCATTGACCTGACAGGCTACGGGTTTTCAGAAACCTTTTTTCCACTGTGCACTGCACCACCCCAAAATCCAAATGATCGCATCATGTGTATTGGATGAGTTTCAAAATCTAGTCATTTTGTTTAAGTTTACTTGAAACCGGGATGCCTCATACCACCTACATCACCGGAATGGACGACTTATTCGACCACAAATTCTGAGATGTGGCCGGATAATTTTATAGAAAAGATGCAAGAATTCGATAGATTGAACAACATTGAAAAGGAATCGAATGCACAAAAGTCCAAGGGGGCACCACCTATAGATTTATCCAGTGACATATGTTTTGATTCGTTTTGATTTTTTGTGTAATCGGACAAATAATTATATATAAGTGTGTCTCAATATAAATGAAGTGCTACATATTTACTTATTATTCATATTTGGTCTTTATGCATATTTGGTCTTTGTCAACTCTTTGTCATATGATTCTGTTTTGAAAATGTATCAGGAAAAGTTTCAGAGATACATCTCCGGAAGGTTCTTTTATTTGCTTTGTTTTTGAATGGTTCAGGGAAAGCTCCAGAGATGTATCTCCAAAACAAGATAATGGGGTTCCGTTCTGGAGATATATATCCGGAGTATGAATGACAGTCAATGAGTGGTCCTTATTAAAATAGGTCTTCTATGAATTTGGGTGTTCTTGTGTTATACTTCACACAAACTCAAAATTTCTCAAATGTGTGAAATAAACATCTGTTGGTATGTCACAAGTGTCTCCTACACTAGGGCCTCTACACTTGGGAATACTTTCAAGCTCACTGATCTCACCTCCCTTGACGATATCATAGACGAAATACACTATCTCCTACCTTACGGAGACACACAAAGGGTTGTCAAGCTTGAGTACTGTTCACCCTCGGTTGACAACGAAGGGAACATTGTGTTTAGCAAATTTGAGCTTAAGACTCGAGCGGATGTTATGGCGATGTGGCGAACGTTTTTCAGTTTCGAAGAAAAAGTTTCGCTCGGGATGGAAGTGACACTATGAAGATTGGTCAGAGATATCTTGGAGATGTGCAAGCGTTCACCGGGACAATGAAATGTAGTATTTAATTTTCTGTTAAAATCATCATTGTAGTGGTCATTTTATGTTATGAATGCTCATTTTATGTTTGGAAAGTTCATTTTGTGTTGATTATGTCTCTGGTTTTGTTCCGGAAATATAACTACGGTATGGTTCCGGAGATATATCTCCAGCATAAATCTTTAGCAAATGCATGGGGCTCCATCCATAATGGCCTTCCTTGAGTGTGAAAAGGGTATGTCCAGAGATATATCTTTGAAAGCTACCGGCATTGTAGAAAATCCACATGGTGTCTAAGAAACTTACGGGGTGTAATAAGGAATTCTCATAATTTTACTGTTATTATTATATTGTATACTGTACTTTGTAAAACATTAAAAAAAATATATTGAAAAACACTTTATGAACAATATCATAAGTTGTAAAGCTTATGAACAATGTCATAAGGTATTTTCATAAATTTTCTTAAATAAATAATTTCTTTAAACTTATGCTACTCTGTAAGCTTAGATCAGTCAATACAAACAAATTTTTAATATCATATGTATTTTATTTTTTTAGTTTATATAAACATTAATTGAATTATTTATTACCATATATTCAAATAAAATAGGATTTTAAATAAGTTAATAAGTTAATCAGACATTTGAAAAGACCATACTCAAACTTAAAAATAAGTATATGACATACTACAAGTCAGATTTAAACTTTGATATTAGGGATGTCAAGTGAAAGATTTTGAGTACGATATTATTGTACTTGTCTTTATATTTACTATTTGAGCGTTGAGCCCATATTTGAATGAGCACCAATATTTATATTTGTATCTATATCCTATAGTTATTTAAGTACTTAAACATGTAGTTTTTTTTTTCACAATTCTAATAAAAAATAAATAGTTTAATTATAAAATACTAAATTCTAATAAATTTTTAATAATATTAAAACTATTAAGATATTTATTATTTAATTATTTAATAAACGAACATTTATATTAAAATTTATAATATTTTAACAGTGATGTATTTTTTAAATAAACTAAAAAATAAATATAAATTATGCTGGTATGGGGATAGAGTAAGTATTTAAATATTTATATCAACATTCATATCAGTTTATTTTAATAGATAATCACGCATATGTCATGTTCATGACCATTTTAATAGGTAATCACGCATGTCATGTTCATTGTTGTGAATATTTTTTTTTGGATATCTATTGAATATTATTGCGGCCTAAAACTGGAGGGTTTTTCAAATCAAATGTATTGAAATATGTGTCGTACTTCGAAAAATACGATCCTCGCGATGGACGCGGAAAAAACTGTTCGAAACAGAGTCGCCACCGAACTTTATTCATTCCAAGGAAGGAATAGGAAAATATCGATAAAACCTTTTAAAGGATAAGAAAATGGTCATCGCAACCAAATTCGGGTTCAGGAGTCGGTTACGCAAGAGGGAAGGTATTAGCACCCTCTACGTCCGTTGTACTCAACGGGAACCTCTTGATTCGATTCGTGAGAAATGTTAGCTTGGTTTGTTTGTTTTCTTCTAAGGTAGATATTGTTTTCTAAGGGGAAAATGGGTGGTTTTTTATTAGTGTGCTCGGTAAGGATTGAGAACCCTTGGCCCTACGTATTCCCTCGTGCAATGGAAAAGTCAGAGCATTTGTAGTTCGTGGGACTACGGTTGTGTTTTAAGCGAACGAGTGTTTAATTCGCATTCTAACTGCTAAACGCTGGCTTGTCTGCTCGTCAAGGGAGGCTGAAGCAATGGTTCATATGTACGGAAGAATGGACTAAACAATGTTCTTTTTGTGAAAAGTTGTTTGAATTGGATTAAGTGTGTTAAAGATTTGATTGAGAAAAAAAAGGTTTGATTTGGACGTGTTTTAGGAGAACGAGAGTTTAGGTTGCATTCTAACTGCTAAACATTGGCTTGTCTGCTCGCTAGGGGAGGCTGAAGCACGAGTTCATATGCGCGAAAGAATGACTTAAACAATGTTCTTTGGGAAAGGCGTTTGAGTGTATTAGGGTTTCGGTTGCGTGGGAAGTGTTTGGTTTGTTAAATATTTTAGAGGAAAGAATGACGACTATTCGATAAACGAGATGTCGGCCTCGCAACCAATTAATTGGGGTATTACTGAGATACTAGATCTCAACGACACCTTTTTCACTCTATTAATTGTGAAATCGTGTTTGTTGGACAATGGGCTTCTTTGTTCATGTAATTAGGGCGAGTATTTTAGGGAAGAAAGTTCGGAATGAACACAACCCAAAGCGTGCGCCTCAAGAGCGTTCATTCAAGGGCCCAAGAAGTGCTAGACCTCAAGAGTCCACTACTTTCGTAATTTGATTAGAAAAAAGATTTTGATTTGACATATTTTTTCTTTTAAATAAACGTACTTAATTGGATTAGGGTTTGAGCGAGCTAAGAGTTTTAAGGAGGATTAAGTATTTTAATTGGGTTGAAAGTTTTTAAGTTTAGAGATGGAAGATCGAAACGATCAAAACCTAAGGCGTGTGCCCCAAGAGCGATCGTTCAAGAACCCAAGGAGTGCTAGACCCCAAAAGCCCACTACTTCCAATATTAATTAAGAAAATAGATTTTGGAAGTATTAATTTAAACATTTTATTTAAGAAAATATTTTAAGCGTTTTAATTTTGATTATGATTTTAATTTTTTTAGTTAAAAGAGTATTTGTGAAAAGGTTAGGTAATTGTTTTAAATTTGAATTATGACTTTTAAGTCAAGAAAGTGTTTTTAAAGGTTAAATGCTTTAGTTAGATTGAAATATTTTAAGTATTTTAGAAATGGAAGATCGAAACGAACACAACCCAAGGCGTGCGCCCCAAGAGCGGTCGTTCAAGGACCCAAGGAGTGCTAGACTCCAAAAGCCCACTACTTCCATAATTAATTAAGAAAATGTGTTAGAAATATTAATTAGAATGAATTATGATTTTATTTAAGAAAATATTTAGAGATTAAGTAAAATTTTATGATTTAATTTGACTTGAGAAAATTATTAGGAGTTTAATTAGATTAAGCATCAAAATTAAGATCAACAATTAATCAAGAATTTCCATGTTAAAAATAAAGTGCAAATTAATCTACACTTAAAAATAAAGATTAAAAGTTAGTCAACAAAAAAGTCGATTCAAAATTAAATCCTAAGATCTAATTAAAACCAAATTAACTTCTAATTTAAAATAAAAATATAATTCTAAGACTAATCCTAAAGAAAAAATTAATTCTAA
Source organism: Lathyrus tuberosus (assembly GCA_022829125.1). Lineage (NCBI taxonomy): Eukaryota > Viridiplantae > Streptophyta > Magnoliopsida > Fabales > Fabaceae > Lathyrus > Lathyrus tuberosus. Next base: position 14,523,561 of record JALAZF010000048.1, read on the forward strand.
AATTAAACTTCTAATAACAAAAGACTAATTAAGATCTAGGATTAAAAGTTAATCAAAATTAAAACTAAAATAAAAAATTGAAATTAAGAGTAAATTGATAATATTTAAAATAAAACTAAACCAAGATTAGTGCATAAGATGAATGTAGCATTAGCAACTTATGAGTATCAATCCAAAGTTACTGTTAGTTCAATGGAAATTATTACAAGAAAACAAAACGTAATTGATATAACAAAGAAACTAACTGCTGCATATCAAACACACATTAATCTAGTTTACTCCACTATCTTTTTTTTGAAGCATGAAATTAGAATAACAGCTTAATACACCACCAATATACATGAGTAAAAGTTATCCGCTGCTAAAATGAACATGGCTGTCCATCCAGAATTAACCTTATCAGCTTAAACCGAATGCTTAATGTGAACAAAATTCCCTAAAATAGCCACAACTCCAAACAATGTTTACATAGCTTAGATGTAAGATAAAAATAGCACATAACATAATCGAGATCAAACTCAAATAGACTATATACTGTGCACAACAACCACTTATCATAAGCCATTGTTCGATAATTAAGCACAAATCAATTGAAATGAACAAACATGTAACTGGATCATAACTGATAATTGAAATGTGTACACCAACACAAACACATAAAAACAGAATCGGTACATTATTCATAGCAAATGAACACGGCATACGCAAAATTCATTCAACCAAGATCAAATTACCGATGATAAAACAACACAATCGTCATAACAGCATGTTCACCACCAGATGCGAGAAAAAAATTGGAATTGAAATGTTACCGAATAAGTGGAAATGGTGCTGCTGTTGCTGCGTTGAAAAGATCTCGCCAAGAGTCGAATCGAATGCATTGTAAGGTGCAAGAGTTTGCGTTGAGCTTGTCGTCGAATGCTACGTCGCGATGTTTCGGATATTGTTGCTGCTAAATTCACACCAGACGCGAGTTGCTGCATTATTGATGAATGTTGTTGCCGAAGAACACGAACGTCCAGGATGAGTTGCGAATGAGTTGAGCCTCTTGTTGTTGGTTGCGGGTTGTTACTCGCGTTACCTTCCTCGTCGCGGAATTGAAGTTTCAGAACCAAAAGCTGTTGAGAAGGGAAGGAAAAGCACTTGTCGTGGTGGAATGACTCGATGATCCACGAGGTGATGAAATTGAGATCGCGGAGATGAAGACTTGTGCCGACGGCAATTCACAATGCGACGGAAGCACGACTGAGAGGTTTGTTGAAGCAATGTGATGAGTTTCGTAGATCTGAACTGTTCTGTGTGTTGTTTCGCAGACATCACAGTGCGTAAGCAAAATGTTGATGATGACGGAGAAGGTGCCGTTGATGATGATGGAGAAGCCGCGGAGAACTTGAGGTTGAATCCACAAGGCGAGCCATGTTGTTAACCTCAGGTGATTGTGTGGTTCGATTGAGAAAGATGTATCGGGATTGAATGGCAATGAGGAGATAATCGTTTGGGTTTAGTTGTGAAGGAAGGTTTATGTAGGAGGTAGAATTAGAGAAGAAACAAAGGGTGGAGAACAATGGAGGTTGTGTGGGTGTCGGTTAGTGATGATGGAGTGGCAAAGAAAGAGTGTAAAGGGAGGGTGAGGAACTAGTAAAATGGAGAAGGAGAGGAGCGTTGAACCTTCTTTCAATTTCTCTTTTTATTATTATTTTTGGTGATATTTTGAAATGAGATGCGCTGCCTCCTCCCCCAGATGGGTCTCTCTTCATAACACATATATAGTCTAGCAATTAGGGTTTTTATTTTTTTTAAAATGCCAAACATACCCTTATGCAAACTTAATCAACAAGAATGCTCAAAAATAGAAAGAATAAAATAATGAAAAAGGACAAATACATTTATTATAATTTTTTTTTTAAAAAGAGAAAGGTGTGGATAGAATCTAAATGAAATTAATTATCTTAATGCATTATTCTATCTAAAAAAGTTAAAATAAAATAACAAACTAGGTAATAAAGTGTCTGAAAAAAAATAAAAACGACTGTACTAAAATTATCAGCATGGAATAAACCACTCGAAAAAATAAAGTGTTTTATAAGATTTCAAAATTAATCAGAACCGATTTTTAGTTGACTGACTCGTCTGTAAATCCAGCGAGTTCGTTCCACCTGATAAATTGGGATATGCGAGATGATAATTATAAACAGGTAGGACAAATTTGGGGTATGACAGATGCCCCTATCTAATTGGCTTGAACCTAGAGAATGAACTGCTGCATGGCATTCATTTTAAAGGTGCAAGTCAATTAGATACAAGAAGACCCCAAAAATTTGTCTGACAAAAGATAAAATGCTATAGAGTAAGAGCTGATAGAATAGGGTAAAAATGAACAGAATAACTTGAGACTCTTTGGGTGTGTAGCGAGCGATTTTGGACGCGGTTCTTAAGCGATGGTCGCTCTCTGCGGTTGAGCTTAAAACTACAGGTCGATTCATTTTTTATCCTATTGTGAGCTGATGAAGGAAGGGAAATAGATGTCTCCAATTAACCCTGCTTTGCATACTGAGTTTAAACAGCAGTCTGTTAGGTTACGAATGCTATCAATGTGGGGGGGCCTTTCTTGTGTTATTTAACAGAATGTCAGGTTTCTGGAGGGGAACAAGGATTAGGATGTTAGGACTGATGCTTTTGAATTACTGCTTTTGATATGGGATTTTGGGTTTTTGTTTAGTGTGCTCGCTAAGATTTTTCTTTCAATCTTATGCCTACGTATTCCCGTTTATCCAAAACAGGGAAATCAGAGCGTTCGTAGTTCCTCCTATTCTATGGGAGGAAATGGTTGTTTTTGGTGTCTTGTTCAAAGCCCAAGACGTGAAGCGAAAGGTAGTTTGTATCTTGTTCAAAGCCCAAGATGTGAAGCTGAAGGGTCTATTTGTATCTTGTTCGAAGCCCAAGATATGAAGCTAAAAGGGTATTGACTTTAGAGAGAATTTGTCATCTCTAAAGAGGGGGTTGTATGTCACAACTGTTTATAAAGGAGGATTACTTTAACCGGGATACGCGGATCCTAGTAATGCCATAATTTCCTTTATAGGGGGTTTTAACCTGAAGGGGAAGACTTTAACTCAGTGTAGAGCAATGCTATCTTTCCTTAGGAATTTCTCATGCTAAAAGAGGGACAGTGGCATGGATGTAGATGATCCAGAGGCTTTCCGCTTACAGCGATTAGATGAAAGGGGAAGGAGTTGTTGATGTTTGTGTACTGTGAATGAGGCACAACTTTGATGCTAAAAGGTTAATTGGATTAACCAGTGGTTTTCTTATACAAAACCTAAGAGGAGGCTATTATGTGTCTCGTACAAAGCCCGAGAGAGAGGCTAAAAGGTTTTGACTCAACGAGGGAATCTTTTGGTATCTCGTATAAAGCCCGAGGTGGAGGCTGTTTGACTCAACAAGAGAGTTTTTGTGTCTCGTACAAAGCCCGAGATGGAGACTGTTGTTTATTTGGCTCAATAAGAACCTTTTTGTATCTCGTATAAAGCCCGAGATGGAGGCAAAATGGGTAATTGACTCTTATGTGTCTCGTACAAAGCCCGAGAGAGAGGCCGAACGTTGTTTGACTCCGCTGGGGAGAATCATTGTACAAAGCCCAAGAGAGAGGCTATGATGACTGTTCAGTTAAGTGACAGGTCCCGTATACTGATTTTAAAGAGAAAATCAGTTCTTATATGAGCAATGCTGTACTCATAGATTTTGATTTAAGGATCCGGGTTATTCCTGTTCTTTAAGGAAGCGGGAAATCCAAAGGGTATTGAGACTGTCCGAGTCTACAGGTTTCCTTCCTATTTAACGAAGGGGTCACTTGAGAATGTCTTTGAGACTCAAGGAAGTTAGACTGTCCAAGTCTAGAGTTTCATCTTTTGTACTATGCTTTGAGAAACAGTAGTAGACTCTACGAAAGGACTGTTCTATGAAGATGATTAAGTTCTGTTCCTATACCTCTAGGAGGTCGTCGGGACAATTTGTACGAAGCCCAAGAGGAGGCTGGAAACTTTTAAGAAGCCGATCGGTCCTTGTACTAAGCCCAAGAGGAGGCTATCATTCCCGGAGGAAGAGATCATTATACGAAGCCTAAGAGGAGGCTGTGAATACTTCTAAGAAGCCGTAGGGTCCTTGTACTAAGCCCAAGAGGAGGCGAGGTTGCTTTTAGGAAGCCTGTGGGTCCTTGTACGATGCCCAAGAGGAGGTCGATGCTTTTAAGAAGCCCGTGGGTCCCCAAACCCCGAGAAATTCAAGGCAATGCTATTCACCGAGAATAGATCAAAGTCAGGAAAGTTCGAGAATTTGGAAGAAACTCAAAGATGCCATTCACGGAGAATACATTCATCTCTGGGAGTAGAGTTTCTTGACAATTCCTAATGAGGATAGCCGAAGAGAAGACTGTATCTGGTGATCCTATTGGGGATCTAGTTGTCTATTTCTATGAATAAACGAAACGGCGTCACCTAGTTCTAGACGTAGTTGCCGGGGAAACTCAAAATATCTATACTATTATTACACAGTTGATATGAGTTTATGAAAGAAGACTTACAGTGAAACAGCCCCACAATACAGTTTATATGTATATGAAAGCGGTAAATGAAAGCGATAACCACTTACTCGGTTGTAGAGCTTCCATGCTGTTTGGTTAGTTGTTCAACAAAGAAAGATTGAAAATAACAGTATATTCAAAATCAAAGGAGAAAGTGCTTTGAAAAGGAAAGGTTTGGGGCTTATAGCTCAAGGAGAGGCCCAGGGTTTTATCAGTGAGCGCACTGTTTGAATTTGTACAGAGGGACTTATACAAGTGACTGAGGCCCAAAAAGATTTAAGGAAAAAGAGTGGGGCTTATAACACGAGGGTAGGCCCATATGATTTTTCCGTTTGAAATGGCGACCGCGCCGAGGTTTTCTTTTAACGCAGAGGGACTTATACAATAAGTGAGGCCCAAAAAGATTTTGGTTAAAAGGGGATTGGGTCTTACACTCTAATAGAGGCCCAAAAAGTTTGAATGGGTCTTATAGCTCAAGGAGAGGCCCAATTGATTCTTTGAATAGGCGACGATCACGCCGTTTGTTTTTGACGGTATCGGGACTTATACAATACACTGAGGCCCAAAATGTTTTGGTCTAGAAAGGATTGGGTCTTACACTCTATTAGAGGCCCAAAAAGTTTTGAAAATGATTTATGAGGGTTGAATTAATCCAAAAACCCTAATTTGTTTTCAAAAAATGTATTTAATTGAATAAAAATTCAATTAAAATGATCAAAATTGTTTAACATGTGAAAAACAAATTGTGATTTTGGATTAATGCTTCAAAAATTAAGTATTGACCTACAAAATAATTAGAAAGCATTAAAAGTTGCAAAATCAATGTAGAAAAAATATTTAATATGTCAAAAACAATTAAAATATTAATTCTTTGCAAAAATATCAATTATATGAAATAAATAATATTTTTGGGATTTTTTGATAAAATAAAATATTTTAACATTTTTGTGAATTATTAAAAAAAGAATCAACTCAAAATCATTAAAACTCAGAGGGAAATTAATTTTTGAATCAATTAAATAAAATCACAAAATTCAAATATTTGAATTATTCAAAAATGGCGCCAAGAACACACCAAGAACACGCGCGTGTTCTGGGTTTGGCTGATTTGCATTTTCTCCTCAATCTCACTGAATACTTGATTATATCATGCAATCCACATATCATTATGCTCGTCTCAACCTCACGATCATGTCTATAACACTTAATTTCATTTAAATTAAACATAAAACATGAAATCACGAAGAAACCTTAAGAACCCTAATTTCTGCATGAAGGCTAGGATTTTTGATACACGATTCAAACAATGCAATTAATTGAGGGAAAACATTCCATGCATGATTATGAACATATGGCCAAATTATTGTGCGAGGAAATATGCATAGGTTGAGAGATGACCAAGTATATGCTTACCTCTAAGCCGTGACAGCAAGTGCAATGTGATTTTTGATTTGGAGGTGTTACAGATGAGTGGTGATGATCTGAACAGCTTCCCTACACCCTATGGAGTGTGTTTGAATGGTTGGACTTGATTGAAATTGGCTGGATCAATTTGTGGTACCTCAGCTGCAACTTGATTGAAAATTTGAGCAACCAGCTGGTGATTTTGTGAAATTGGTGTTTCAGAAGTGATCTAAGTGTTTGATCAGCTCATATGTGATGTATGTGAGGTGTGTGAGTGATTGGTTTGATTGGAATTGCTCTCAAACTCAAAACCCGATAGTGACTTGCCTTAGAAGGCAAAATTGGAGTGAAAGAAGAAATTTTGAGGAAAGCATCTGTTTGATGGCTTTGGTGTACTCAAACTGATCACAATTGAGCTCTATTTATAGTAGAGTAAGTTTGTTTTGCAAGGAATAGTGAATGGCAGCTGGTAAGTAGGTTTGGCCAATGTTGGCAAATGAAAATCCAAGTCTCCTCTAGCCATTGACTAGAGGTTAGGGCACAGAGCTTTGGTTCCCTTGGTCTTGGATAAGTCTTGACTGATTTCAAATGAGAATGGCTCAGTCCATGCCACCTTGATGCTTCCATTAAATGCTTCAATCCAAATTTGGAGTCTTGTCCCTATTTTGGCCATTCTAGGTTCAACATGCTATTTCTTGTTCCATGGACTTTGGAGACTTGGCTCAGTGATTGTCCCCTTTAGATTCAATCCTCAGATGTGTCCAAGTGGATAGGAGCATTTGAATTTGGCTGATTTTGGCAAATCGAGCCAAAATGCAAAATTTGCCTTGCCTTTGACAGATTTCAGCAAGGCAACTTGACAATGTCATATCTCATGGTGTAAGTTGAATTTGGAAATGTTCTTGGCCATTTTGGAAAGCCCTTACATGATACAACAACTGTTTGAACATATTTGGTTTTGATCTCTTCTGATTCCAAGTGAAAAATCCCTCTACATTTGGCAAAAAGTGAAGCAAAATTTGACTTAGTGAAATTTTCACTAAGTGTTGGAACAAAGTGTGGTTTCTTGATTTTGATCACTCCATAACTCAAAATCCTTAATGAATTGGACTTAGGTCTAGTTGAAGTTTTTGTAGAGGATAATGAGGGCTACAAATCCATCTTTGGATGAGAAAAAATGGCCATGTGGTTTAGGAGTTATGATCCTCCAAAGTTAGTGCATTAGTGGTACTTTTTCCATAACTTAAAAAAATTTCTAAGTTTTATGGTTACCCCTTTTACAAGTTATCCAACATTCTTTGATTTTTCTTGATGAATGATGATTCAAATCATACATTAACATCATTTTAGGGTTAAAAGTCCATTTTGGTGAAAAATCTCAAAAAGTCAAAGTTGACTTTTGTGCACAGTTGACTTTTTATCAGATGAATTCCAAATTGTGCAATTCTTCAGGAAATCATGTCCTTGACCTAAATCAAACTTGATAGACATGTTCCATGGGTGTCATAGGGTATATTGGGGCATGTCCTAGGGTTTGGGAGCATGTCCTGGTCAAAAGTCAAAGTTACAGTTGACTTTCCTCGCGAAACCCTAATTGTGGTGCAGATGAAAATGAGACTTGTTGCTCAAGCTTCTTGGATTAATCCATTGTTCCAAATGGATCAATATAGTTCATTAGAGACCCTCAAATTATGTCTTGAGGTCTTGGCTCTTGATTTCTCCCAAAAGTCAACTTAGGGGTGAATTAGGTCAAGAAACCCTAATTCCTGATTTTTGATGTATGCATCCCCTGAGGTCAAATTGACTTGATTCTTGGGTCCATGAGGTTCCATGGAGTACATTAGGTTGTGTTTTGGATCTTTGGCTTATGCCCAGATGAAACTTTCCATCTAGAGGCCCTGGTCGACCAAAACCCTATTTTGGTGATACTGGCGATCTTGAGACTTGATCCATCTAGAAGGGAGCAGCCTTGTGCTTAATACTTAAAGTAGGAGTCCTTTTTGATCCATTGTGGATGTTTGAGATGTTAGACAAGTTGAAGATCATGTCATTCCTTGATTGATCCTTTGTCTAAGGCTCTGAGAGGGCTTAAAACCCTAATTTTGATTGTAGTGAATGCTCAACAACCCTTGAGGCATTTGGTGAGGCATGATGGTTCATCCATATTGTGATGATGATTTGCACAATGATGGGAAATCTTAGTGGTCAAAATTTGGGGTATGACAGGGTGGTGGAAGCAGTCCCTTATCCATTAAGGTTCCTCGATGATACCAAAGCAGTATCTCTGAAGACAGACGATTCTTCGGGTCGTCGAAGCAGTCCCTTATCCGTTAAAGTTTCTCAATGATACCAAAGCAGTATCTCTGAAGGCAGGAGATTCTCTGGAACATTGAAGCAGTACCTTATCCATTAAGGTTCCCCGATGATACCAAAGCAGTATTTTGAATGGAGAGGATTCTCTGGGTGGTCGAAGTAGTCCCTTATCCATTAAGGTTCCTCGATGATACCAAAGCAGTATTTTTGGAAGCAGAAGATTCTCTGGAACATTGAAGCAGTACCTTATCCGTTAAGGTTCCTCAACGATACCAAAGCAGTATCTTTGGAAGCAGAAGATTCTCTGGAACATTGAAGCAGTACCTTATCCGTTAAGGTTCCTCAATGATACCAAAGCAGTATCTCTGATGGCAGACGATTCTCTGGGTCGTCGAAGCAGTCCCTTATCCGTTAAGGTTCTCCAATGATACCAAAGCAGTATCTCTGAAGTAAATTTGTTGAGGAATAGTTGAGCAAGATTCCTGTTGGAGGAAATGTGCTGGCTCTGCAGGGGAAACTCACAAGAAACTTTCTGGATATCCTCTTCTTGGGGAGTAATTAAAAGCAACAGCTGCTGGGGATTATCAATATCAACTACATGGCTGAAGAATGACTTGCTGGGGAATAGGATTCCATGAGCACGTGCGGGGTATCAACTCTTTTCAGAGGAATACTGCCGACTTTGATGGGGGACTGGCCAAGATGCTTGTGAACTGATCCTGGATCCTGCTATGCTATGCTAGGGATGGAAATGCCATGCATTGCATGATGCACAGAAATGCATACTAAGATGCAACTGCTAAGGAATCTAATGCACGTATGAATGCTCAAGATATGATAGTGCTTGACATGATTATGTAATGTTATGCTAGCATGTCATGCACATGATGATGCAAGTGATCAGGCGCGCTGGGGATAGGTTTCCTTGTCGAGGGTATTACCAGGGATTGGATTTAGGAATTGCCAAGTGAAATTGGACTTTAGGTTATGCGCCAAATGAAATTGGACTTTAGGTTATTTTTCAAATGAAATTGGACTTTAGGTTAATTGCCAAATGAAATTGGACTTTAAGTTAAACTTCCAGATTAGAACTGGATTGGAGGATAGATTACCAGACGAGAACTGGTGTTTAAACTTTTGTTTGTCAGACGAGAACTGACTTTTGGATAGTCTACCAGACGAGAACTGGTGAGAAAAGGGTATTCACCAGACGAGAATTGGACCTTGAATTGGTTTACCAGACGAGAACTGGGCCTTGAATTGGTTTGCCAGACGAGAATTGGGCCTTGAATTGGTTTGCCAGACGAGAACTGGGCCTTACAGTGATTTGCCAGACGAGAACTAGGCCTTGAATTGTCTTGCCAGACGAGAACTGGGCCTTACAGTGATTTGGCAGACGAGAACTGGGCCTTGAATTGTCTTACCAGATGAGAACTGGGCCTTACAGTGATTTTCCAGACGAGAACTGGACCTTGAAAGCTTTGCCAGGCGGGAACTGGACCTTAAATAATTTGCCAGTCGAGAGCTGGACCTTAAATGATTTGCCAGGCGGGAACTGGACCTTAAATGATTTTCCAGGCGGGAACTGGACCTTGAAATGTTTGCCAGTCGAGAGCTGGACTTTTAAAAGATTTGCCAGGTGGGAGCTGGACCTTAAATGATTTGCCAGTCAGGAACTGGACCTTAAAAAGATTTGCCAGGCGGGAACTGGACCTTGAAATGTTTTCCAGGCGGGAACTGGGCCTTTTAATGGTTTTCCAGACGAGAACTGGGCCTTAAAAAGATCTGAAGGTGCCAACGAGTGTGGTCTTTTGGGTACTTGCCAATAAAGAATTGGACTTTTGGACCGCCAAGCTAAGTTGGACTTTGGGTTGCCAAGCTAAGTTGGACTTTGGGTTGCCAAGCTAAGTTGGACTTTGGTGTCAAGTCTTGCGATACCAGGCTTTGAGACGTCAAATCTTGTTGGAAAAATTAGGCTTGAGGTATGATACACATGTCTATGCAATGAGCGAAGCGACATGACTAGTGCATATGAATGATTTATGCAATGATATAAAAGTTTCCAAAGATGCCCTAGTAGAGGATAATGGATGAATAGGTTCCTTTGCAGCAAGGTTTCTTGTCAGAAGGAAGGCAAAAGGTTATTTGGTGGGGTGATAGCATGATTCCCCGACACTCATCTTGAACTCAAAGGTCATTTGACGGTGTTCGCTTGAGCAGATTGAAAGCAACGGAGAGATTTACCCCTGGGTAGCTCATCTTGCCCCAGTCTGGGTCTATGAAGAATTTCTCCTTGACAGGAAATTGGAAGCAGTTGTACCATGAGATGATCTCGAGATGGCTTGCCCCAAAATTATTGTACCATGAGATGGACTCGAGATGGCTTGTCCCAGAATTCCAAGTCGTGAAAGGATTCTTCCTTGAAAGGAAGTTGGAAGCAGTTGTACCATGAGATGAACTCGAGATGGCTTGCCTTAGAATTCCAAGTCATGAAAGGATTCTTCCTTGATTGACTGGCTCTTGGAGTATTTGGCTTCGAAGTACCCTTGAGGTAGCTTGCCCCAGAATGAGCGTTGGAGCGTCTTAATTTGTGTTGATTGAACATTGGAGGGGTTTTCCTTTAACCAAAAGCTAAGCATTTTGATTACTGCAGAAAAATATTTCAGTAATCAATAGACAATATGGATATCATTGGAAAAGAAATAAACAAATATACATAGCAACAAATGCAAAGTAGAAAACAAATAAGCATGTCACAGTTCTAGTAGTAACAAGTACATGTGAGTTAAAATGTATGTATGTCAAAATTATGTGAGTTTGAAACTTCCCATAAAAAACAAACAATTCACATGGAAAGAATGGATTGGAATATTATAAGACTGGAAAAGTATTTACATAAACAACTAACATGATATATGTCAAATTTAATAGGCATAAATTAGAAAATTTACCAGGATAGTGTCTGGAGATGCATCTATGGACAAATGTGTCGTAACCCGAAATTTGACCTCCCATTTTGCCTTTTCCATAAGCATGCGCATTCGCATCGATAGCATACGCACTCACACTTTTTCTCTATGTTTTTTGGTTGCAGGAATATTCAGGTTTTTTCGCCCAATTAATCGCATTCTCACAAAGTCATCACATCTTCAAAACAAGCACAAAATATTGGTTTCCATGTCTATTCATCAAAACAAGAGGTGAGAAATCGAAACCGGGGATTTCAGCACTTGCTCCTAAGCAATCTGGGCAAAATTTGCCTAGAGTAACCGATTACTCAAACAGGGTAATCGATTACTCTATGCAGATTTGCAAATTCTGCTGCTTTTTTGGGATAACAACTCTGCACTATCTTTATTCTTGGATTCTACATGGTTCTAGCAGTGTGTGGAACATTCTAGACATCTCTAGACAATTCAATACTATTTAAGACATTCCCACTTACATTTATTCCAATGCTTCACTATAAATTAAGTGCTCCATGTTCCTTGATTTCCAAGTATGTGAGCCTTTAATTTGAATTTACATTGGGATTGACACTGAGTTAACTTCCTAACTAACCGAGTTAACCGATGACTCGGTGAGTCAAGTGCATCTAACTCCCAACCTAGCTCTAAAGCTAAGTCCAAAGCACTTTCCAAACCTATCAACTCCAAACCAAAAATCTATATAAATAAGCCTTCAATCATTTTTCAAGGGATCAACCATTTCACACATTTCTCACACTTCATTCTCAATTCTCTCACATTCTCTCTGAATTTTTCTACAACTTCTTCATCTTCATCTCCATTTTCTTCCCAAACCTCACAATTGCTCTTCACCATTGAAGATTAATCACTTTCACCTTGGAAGTGATTATTTCTTGAGCTTAACCTTCATCACCTTGCAGTTCTACTTGATTTTCTGGAGTTTTATTAGCTTTTGGATTAATCTCAAGTGTTTGCTTCAAGATTCTACGGTTCAAATTCGTATTTCGGAGTTTCGTCGCAATTTGCTCGGTTTCGGTACAATTCGGATACAACTGAAGATTCCTCTGGTTTTCTTTGATTATCTTCAGCAATATTCATTTGCAACAACATCCAAGGCACATCTCAGCCTTGTAGGTTGGTCTTTCTTTGTACATTTTACTGTTTCGAACGTTTTCGTATCATTCGCGATGTAGTTTCGATGCTTTTTGTGTGTGAATTGATTATTCCATTACTTGATCCATGATCTTGATGTGTTAATTGATTCCATTGCTAGCTTTTTTCTGTTATTAAGATTGATTTTCGTGTACAAATTCATACCCTAGCATGTGGTAGTTTGGACAAGTGATTTAGGTGTTAAAAGTGCTTTTTGAAAAGCTATTTTTGCCACTATTATAGTGGTAATCGATTACTCAAAGAGAGTAACCGATTACTCTATCCAAATTTGCACCAACGTTGTTTTTTTTTAACTAAGTAACCGATTACTCAAGTAGAGTAACTGATTACTCTGCACAATTTTCACCAGATTTGCTGTTTTTCAAGCGAGTAACTGATTACCTGCTTAGGGTAATCGATTACCACTGTAAAAGAATGCCAATTTTGATGTTTTCCAAGCTTGTTTGCCATGCTTTCTTCCTCTAACTTCCATGGATTAATATGATTGATGTTTATGGATGTTTTAGGTGCTGTTTCACTTCTTTTTGAAGCATTCTTGTGAATTTTTCAATGCTCGATCTTTCGATTTTGTAATTATGCTCATTGTTGGCATTGCATGAACATGATCATTTTTTCACAATTTCATCCACACAATAACATGATTTGTGATGCATTTTAAGTGACATTTGTCACTGTTTTGCACTTTCCATTCATGTTTGAATAAAGTTTGTTCTTCAAGGATAAGCTTAATCTTGTATAATCAATAATGCACCTTTTGCTTTAATAATTTTTCAATTCATTTTAGAAAATTATTAGCATATTCCTCCCTTTTGATTAGTTAATCGAAATTTCATTTCGATTATTGATCTTCTCGTTGGTGCTTCTCTTTTTCTCTCCCCCCCGGCGGAGTCGGAGTTTCGCGGGACACTAGAGCACTATACAATTTTGAGCTGTTACGTTGTCCGTTTCAACTTCCGCACTACACCTTGTGTGTTAGATAAGGAATGAGAATGGAGAATTCCTACTCTCATTCTGACTACTTCAGGTAGGGGGCGAATGACCCTGTGCCTGGCTTAGTCACCTCTATCTCCAGGCATTAGCGTATCTCCTTTCCCAGTTGAGTCGATCCCTGATCACTCTTGGCTCTCTTGCAAATTTCTATCTCTCTTTTGATCAATCACCATCCTTTTGGTTAAAGATCATTGTCTCTTGGGTTAACACCCATCTCTTGTCTCATTGTCCTTTTCTTGTGGTCAATCATTGCTTCTTGATTCCCCTGAAGAGTCTCAATTCCTTTTCTTCGGTTAAACACAGTCTTCCTGTCAAATAACGAAACCCTTTCGGAGTTCGCAACCTTCTCTTGGTTCTTCTCCCTTTGTTTGGTTAATCACTTCCTGTTAGTTAAAACACCAATTTGCACTTCTTCTTAGTTAACCACAGTCTATCTATTAACACACTGAGTTCCTCTTGGGTTAATCACCTTCTCTTGGTTAATCACCCATTTTTCAGTTAACCACAACCTGTCTGTTAGAATACTGAGCCCTTTTCGAGTTAATCACTTTCTCTTGGTTAATCACTCGTTTCTTTGCGGTTAATCACATTTTCTTCTGACACCGAATCCTCAGCGGTTAGCAACCTTTTTTTGGTTCAAATACCCTTCTTCATTGGTCAAGTACTGTTTGTTCGGTCGGTACCAGCACCACCTTTTGGGTCACAACCTTTACTTGGTTCTACACCCGTTATTTGGGTCACAACCTTCGCTTGGTTCTACACCCAGTCTTTTGGTTGATCATAGTCTTTCTGTTAAAATCAAATCCCCGACAGGTAGCAACCTCCTTTTGGTTCAAATACTCCCACTCTTGGGTTACAACCTTCGCTTGGTTCCGTACCCTTTTTTCTCAGTTAACCACTGTTTATCAGTTAATATACCGAAATCCCTTCAGAGTCAAGCACCTTCTCTTGGTTCAGTACTCTTTCCTTTTGGTTCATCACAGTCTATCTGTTAAACCCTTTTTCCCCCCATAGAGTCTTAATCTCTTTCTTTTTAGTTAACCACTGCCAGTCAGTTAACATACCGAACCCTTTTTCCTCTTGGTTTCAACACCACCCTTTTGTTTGTTCCCTAGTAGGGTCGTTAACCCTTTGATCCCTAGCACCATCCTTTGTTCTCTTACCTCCCCAGTGGAGTCTTTAATATTCCTTTTGCTCCTTTATCTTCTTGGTTTAAACACCACTCTTGCACTTTATCCTCAGCACAATTACTATCTTTCCTTTGCATTTATTTCTTGGTTTTGACACCATTTATTTGGAATCCCTTAGCGGAGTTTCCTTCTTTCTTTTGCTCTTGGTTTTCACACCACTTTCCTCTCATTTTCCTTTTCCGTCTTAGTTCCACAAACTGCGGAAGCTTTGATTCTGAATTCATTCGAATGTATGATACGTAGGCACGAGATCGCGATGATCTTGGCGAGCACCCTTCCACCTTCTTCCATTCTTCTTCTTTTCCCTGGTTCCTTTGAACTACGGCACTCTGATTTCCTCATTGCACTATGAGGGTACGTAGGCACGAGGGCCCTAATCCTCCGTGAGCACTTTCTTTCTTTCTTTCTTTTTCTTTTCTCTCTCCTGTTCTTTTTTAGCTAGAAGCCTTTAGATAGATAACCCTCCAAGCCTATAAGCAAGCGAAATGGTTCCCGTCGAGTATGACAGATGCGTAAGGTGCTAGTACCTTCCTTTCGTATAACCGACCCCCTGACCCGTTTCTCTTCCCCTTGGGTTTTATCGATATTTTCCCTGTCCTTTAGGACTAAATAAAGTTCGATGGCGACTTTGTTATATCTTTGAGTGTGCAATTCACTCAGGTATAATTCAGTGATCTTCAAAATGTTTTAGAAAA
This sequence comes from Lathyrus tuberosus, assembly GCA_022829125.1. Lineage (NCBI taxonomy): Eukaryota > Viridiplantae > Streptophyta > Magnoliopsida > Fabales > Fabaceae > Lathyrus > Lathyrus tuberosus. Next base: position 14,538,874 of record JALAZF010000048.1, read on the forward strand.
ATGGAGTAGATCTCAGAATAACGCATTCTAATGTGATTTTTTGTGCGTCCGGATTTTCCAGGGTTCAAGATGCACATAAAAAGATGAAAAGAGTAACCCCAAAACATAATAAAAAAGAAGATACATTACAACTTAACATTGTGCAAATGAGTTTTAGTTTTAATTCTTTGATAAATATAAGATAATTGCTAATCTAGCCTAAGTGGTGAAAAAGCATCCTATGAAAATCATAAAATACTTCCCTGATTCTAAAGATGCATCTCCAAACGCGCCATGCACCAGTTAGCCAAGAAATTCCAAAAGAGGAAATTCAACGGAGAAGCCAGCTGGAATTTCTGCAAACATGAGATAAGGTTAATATGTATTTCGATGAAAGACATGGAAAGAAGGAACAACAACATTTCGACGTCGAAGAGTCTAGTCAGGGACTTAGTAAAATTTCAAGAATTTTGGCCATTCATCAAGTTTAACATGTCAAAGGAGTTCGACTGGAGGCGAACTCAAATTTCAAACTAAAGTAATTATTTTTTAGTCTTATCCAAATTGTTAGGGACACATGGAGATCAATCGAAGGTCAGTCACACATGCAAGGATGACGTGTCGGGCGGAAAGGCATTTGAACGTTGGGGGACCATTAGTTCATAGCAGGATAAATAGGAGTTCTGGTGATATGATAAGGGGTGACAAAAACATTGTAAGCTTCAATATACACTCAAAGTACCCACACACAAAAGAGAAACGAGTTTTTTAATGAAGAAATGTACTTGTCTACCATCTTTACATTTATGAAAATAAATTCCTTTTCTATTTAAATTTGTTCTTTACTTATTTTCTTTACTCTTCAAAATGCTAGTTTCGACTTTGTCAAAATTAGTTAGTCTGTTTACTTTCAAAGCATAATTATTTTACTAAGACATCCAACATTCATTGAAAATAATCCGACAACATTGAATGCATGCTCTTTTTTCCCAGAATATTAGCACAAACTTGCCCTAGGATTTACTAGTTTGATCCTTCAAGCAATTAACCCAAAACTAAGTGATTGCTTATCAAAAACACCGGTGAACAAATTGACACGTCCAGTGGGACCTGTTTGTGCAAGTTTTTTGAGTTTATTCTTTAAAAAAAGTGTCTGCATTTTTATTTTTTTATTGTGATTTCTCTTGCATTTAAATAATGTTGTCTATATATGGATTTATATGCGCTTGAGAAGTGGTAAAACTTTATTCAAAATGGTTCGTCCTAAGAATATGTCACTTCCATAAAACAATGCTCTAGATAATGAGTAATCTGACTCATCGATAGTTGGAACATGTCATAACCCGAAATTTGACCTTCCCTTTTTCCTTTTGCATAAGCATGTTCATTCGCATTTGCTGGCATACGTATTCACACTTTTTCTCTGTGGTTTTTGTTGAAGGAATATTTAGGTTCTTCAAGCCCGATTAATCACATCCTCACAAGGTCATCACATCATCAACAAAAGCACAAAACAAGAGTTTCTATGCCTATTCATCAGAACAAAAGGTCAAAAATCGGAACAGTGGTCAAAGCACCTTTTTTTCAAGCAAACATGGTTTTTTTTTGCTTGGTTAATCGATTAACACTATGCAGTGCAAAAAGTGTTAATCGATTAACCCTTGTAAAATGGGCAGAATCTACTGCTTTTTCACGACAACAACTTTTCCTCCACATTTTCGGGTTCTACTTGTTTCTAGAATTGTGTGGAACATTCTAGACCATTCTAGACAGTTCAAGACCATTCAAGACATTCCACTTACATTTATTCCAATACATCACTTTGAATTATGACCACCATGCACCCTTACTTCCAAGCATGAGAACCACTTAATTTGGATTTGCATTGGGATTGCTCCACTGAGTTAACTAACTAACTAACTAACCGAGTCAACCGCTGACTCGGTGAGTTGAGTGTAACTAAATCCAAAGCTCACTCCAAAGCACTTTCCAAACCTATCCTACTCCAAAGCTAGTCTATATAAGTAAACCCTCACCATTTCACAAAGGGGCTTGCATCATTTGCACAATTCTTCACTCTTTTCACTCTCAATTCTCTCATTTCTCTCTGCATTTTCTGCAAGTTCTACATATTCATCTTCATCTTCTTCCCCAAACCACACTAGAGCTCAATTCCACCATTGAAGAGTAGTAAATTTCACATTAAAATTGATTACTCTTGAGCTAAAACCTCCCTCATATTGAATTTCTCCTTGGATCTCTGCAATTACAGCAACTTTCATTGGCAATTCATGTGATCACTCCAATCGTTTCGGTGCAAATTTGATTCCGGAGCTTTTATCGCATTTTGATCGGTTTCGCTACGGTTTGAAGTGCAAGTGCAGAGTTCTCTGGTTTTCTTGGCTTCTTCTCTCTACATTTCACTCACAACAATCACCAAGCCAATTCTTCGGCTTGTAGGTTGGTAACTCTTGCTCAATCTACTGTTTCGATCACTTTTGCGCGTTTACAATGTAGTTTTGATAGTTTTTCGGTTTGATTAATCATGTGATTGCTTGATCTTTGATCTTCATGTTTAATGCTTTCAATTGATGATTAATTGCTCATACTTGATGTAATTTTCGTGCACAAATGCAAGCCATAACATGAGAGTGATTGGATAAGTGATTAACTGTTAGAAGTACTTTTTTGAAAACTGATTTTTGGCCACTGCTTCAGTGTTAATTGATTAACACTTTGCAGTGCAAAAAATGTTAACCGATTAACACTGCTTTTTTTTCCAGTTTTTTCTGTTGTTTTTCAAGTGTTAATCGATTAACACTTTGTAGTGCAAAAAGTGTTAATCGATTAACACTGAACCAGAATGCCATATTTACCTATTTTTCATACTTGTTTGATCTCCTTTCCTCATTTAACTTCCATGGCTTGATATGCTTAATATTTGTGGATGTTTTATGAGTTGTTTAACCTCTGTTTGAAGCATGCTTGTGAACTTTCAATGCACAATTTATCAATTACGTAATTGTTTGCATTTTTGGAATTACATTATTCATGATCATTCTTACACATCTTTTGCTCACTTGATTACATGATTTGTGTTGATGTTTGGTACTATTTGCCATGCTATTTGCATTGAGTTTGGTCCTTCTTGAGAAAATTCAATCTTGTACAATCATTAATTCACACGTTGCTTTGACAATCATTCGACTCGTGAAATATTGTTGGCTTGCTCTTCCCTTTTATCGATTAATCGAAACCATGTTTCGATTAGTTGATTCTCCATTTCTCCTCTCTTTAGGATCCTTTAGAGTCTTGTTCTCTTGAACCCCTGCCGAGTCGGAGATTCGCACGACGCACTAGAGCATTGTACAAATTGGTGTAGTTATGCTGTCCATTTCAATTTCTGCACTATACTTTGGTGCTAGAGAAGGGATAAGAGAGGTGAATTCCTACAATCATCTTGATTATTTTGGGTAGGGGATGAATGACCCTATGCCTGGAATAATCGTCTATATCTCCAGACTGTATTGTCTCTCAATCCTCGGTCGAGTCGATCCTTGATCACTCCTACCCCTTTCAATCTCTCTTTTAATCAATCACCTTTGTCTTGGTTAAAGATCCTTGTCAATTTGGGTTAGCAAACACTATTTGTTTCAATACCTTCTGTTTTGGTCAATAATTGTTCTTTGATTCCCCAAAAGATTCTTGATCACTTGGTCTTTGGTTAATCACAGTCATACTGTTAAAACCAATGCTCTTTTCCCCAACAGGTCGCAACCTTTCTCTTCGATTAAACACAGTCTTCCTGTCAAGCACCGAAACACTATCGGAGTTCGCAACCTTCTCTCGGTCCCTCTCCCTTCGATTGGTTAACCATTGCCTTTCAGTTAAAACACCAATTTGCACTTCTTCTCAGTTAACCACAACCCGTCTGCTAACATACTGAGCACATTTTGAGTTGATCGCCTTCTCTTGGTTAATCACTCATTTCTTTTCGGTTAATAACAGTCTTTCTGTTAGCACCGAATCCCCAGCAGTTAACAACCTTCTTTTGGTTCAAATACTCGCACCCTTGGGTTAGTAACCTTCTTTTGGTTTAAATACCCTTTCTTCAGTCAGATACTTCTTGTTCAGTCAATGTACTGAACTCCTTTGGGTCATAACCTTTGCTTGGTTCCACACCCGTCCTTTGGGTCACAACCTTCGCTTGGTTCCAGAGCCGTCCTTTGGGTCATAACCTTTGCTTGGTTCAACACCCATCCTTTGGGTCACAAACTTTGCTTGGTTCCACACCGTCCTTTGGGTGACAACCTTCGCTTAGTTCCATACCCGTCCTTTGGGTCACAACCTTCGCTTGGTTCTACACCCGTTCTTTTGGTTAATCACAGCATATCTGTTAAAACGTTTCTCCCCACTGAGTTACTCTCTTTTTCTTCGGTTAACCACCGTTTATCGGTTAATATTCCGAAGTCCCTTCATAGTCAAACACCTTCTCTTGGTTCAGTACTTTGTCCCTTTGGTTCATCACAACCTGCTTGTTGACACCAAACCCTTTTCCCCACAAAGTCTTAATCTCTTTCTTCAGTTAACCATTGCCAGTCAGTTAATATACTGAATCTGTATTCTCTTGATTTTGACACCGTCCCCTTTGTTTGGTCCCCAGTAGGGTCGCTAACCCTGTGATCCCCAACATAATCACTATGTTCTCTTTTTTCTCTTAGTTTCAACACCAACCCTTTTGCTCACTCCTCAGTAGAGTCGCTATTATTCTTTTTCTCATTTATCTTCTTGGTTTTGACACCATTCCTTCACTTTATCCTCAACAGAGTTACTTCTTTTCCTTTGCTCTTCTTTCTTGGTTTTGACACTAATTCTTTTGAATCCCCAACGGAGTTTTTCCTCCTTCTTTTGCTCTTGGTTTTGACACCATTGTCCTTTCCTTTTCCGCCTTTGTTCCCCGAACTACGTAGGCTCTGAATTCCTCATTGCACTATGAGGATACGTAGGCACGAGATTACAAAATCTTGGCGAGCCACCTTCTTCCATTCTTCTTCTCTTTCCCTGGTTCCATGAACGGCGCTCTGATTTCTTCATTGCCCTATGAGGGTACGTAGGCACGAGGGCCCTAATCCTCTGTGAGCACTTTCTTTCTTTTTCTCTTCTCTTCTCTCCTCTCTCTCCTCTTCTTTTAGCTAGAAGCCTTTATATATATAACCCATACAAGCATAGAAGCAAGCAAAATGGTTCCCGTCGAGTAAAACAGATGCGTAAGGTGCCAGTACCTTCCTTTCACATAACCGACCCCTTACCCGTTTCTCTTCCCCTTGGGTTTTATCGATATTTTCCTTGTCCTTTGGGACTAAATAAAGTTCGGTAGCGACTCTGTTGTATCTTTGAGTGTGCAATTCACTCAGGTATAATCCTGTTAGCTTCAGCTGGAGACTCTACTGGGGAGTCCTTGCTTTTGGAAGTTGGGGTCTCGCCTAGTTTTGTTTGCTTTCTTGCTTGTTTGGGTGTTTATCTTTTGAGCTTTATTCACTTTATCTTTACTGCTTTATTTACTTGCTTTATGTTTATTTACTGCATTTCTTTACTGCTTTGAATATTCATATGTTGTATACTCTGGATATCTGCTATATTTTCTGCTGTTGTTGGGATGGGTAGATATTATTGGAGAGATAAGTCCTATCACTGGGCTTGAACATGCACATAGGATAAAACGTGGATAGTCATGACACATGCGTTTTGCACGTTGGGTTGTCACTAGAGCCACATTCCACATCGCGATTTGTTTGAGAATACTTCCGTCCTGCGAGAATTCGCTACCGGGGGGGATTCACTTGAGTCCCATGGTTTGGGCAACCTTTCTAGGGACCACCTTGTTGTGTCTAGATCACACCTGTGAGAGGGATATGGGTTTTTTTGGCAGGAAAACAAGCCTCTTCATACCTTTGTTCTTTCATGCACATCAGGTTATTTTGCACCGACACAGAATTATATATATGTAGATATCCAGATTATTCATATTTGATTATTCAGACTGTGTTGGCTTCTTGATTCTTGTGTTGCATATCATTTCATAATGTAAATTAATTTTTGCATGTGCATTTCCAGGTTATTCGAAGGCTTATTCTTTGTTGACATTATCATAGAAATGAGTACTGGTTGCAGAGGTATCTTTAGCTATAAGTTTGTGGAGCCTAAGCTGAAGACTTTAAGAGGTTTAGCATCCCGTGTGGTTGAAGATAACATAGGGGTTTTCAAAGATGATTATGGTAATCTGTTGGCCATCCTCAACACTGAAGTCAACATCACTACCATTCATACACTTGTTTAGTTCTACGACCCGCCACTTAGGTGCTTCACATTTCAGGATTATCAGTTAGCACCTACACTTGAGGAGTACTCTTATATCTTGGGGGTTGAGATCAAGGATCAGGTTCCTTTTATCTACACCAGCGGTTATTTGAAGTTTCTCCTCATTGTTGTTGCTCTTTGCATTAGTAAGAAGGACGTGGTAGCTAATCTCAAGACTAAAGGGAATGGTATTCGAGGGTTTTCTTCAAAGTTTCTGGTAGACAAGGCCATCTCCTATGCTGAAGATGAAAGCGGGAAGGCTTTCAACTCCGTTCTTGCCTTGTTGATATATGGGATTGTCTTGTTTCCAAACATGGAGGACTTCGTAGATCAGGCTACCATCAGTATCTTCTTATCCAAGAACCATGTTCTGACTCTTCTTGCTGATACCTATCATTCCATTCATTCGAGGAATGAAAAGAAGAAAGGAACCACTGTCTGTTGTACTCCTCTGTTGTACAGATGGCTCACGTCCCACCTTCCGCCGAAGGGTCCCTTTGTTGAGAATAAGGATAGTCTCAAGTGGTCTCAACAAATCATGTCTCTTGCCGCTGATGACATTTCTTGGTATTCTTGAATCTTCGATGATACTAATATCATTCTTCATTATGGTAAATTCTCCAATGTGCCTCTCTTGGGTATAAAGGGTGGAATTAACTACAATCCGAGACTTGCCTTCCGTCAGTTGGGATATCCTATGGTCGCCAAGCCAGATCCTGAGGTAGTGGAAGAGTTCATCTTTCATGAAGGGGTTGATGACATGGGATTACTGAAGAGGTTTAGTGCCGCTTGGACTCAGATTTACCTTGAATTAAGAGCCCATTTGGGTAAGAAGAATTACATAGCCAAGGAACCTTACACACATTGGGTTAAAGAGCGCGTCAAAGAGATCTTGTTGCCATTTCCTTCTGAACCTTCCATGAATGTCAAGCTTACCGAACTTGCCATTATTTCTCCGTCTGAATTCGACCAACTCAAGTGAACTATTGAGATGTTGAAGAAGGAGAATTTTGATCTTCGTCTCAACCTTGATAGACTCACATCCAAGAAAGAAAGTGTACAGATTGAGCTCCATCAGAAACGAGAGCGCATGTTCAAAGAGGTGGAAGTTGAACAGAACAAGCAGAGGAAAGTGGGTGATGCTTTGAAGAGTACCTATGATGGACTTACCTCAAAGAAGAGACAACTTGTCGACACTCAGTATCAAGCCTACAAGGATGAGTTAAGCTGCAAGAAGCAACTTGAAGAGCTTCGAGGGAAGTTATCAGAGTACAAGACAAAGCTGTAGAGTGAACAAGGTTGTGCTGATCAGTTGGCAAAGGCCTTTTCTCAGTGTCAAGCCAAGCTCGACAAAGCCTTCGGTGAGATCCAGAAACTGCAAGATCAAGCACATCAGAGCCGAGAGGAGATCAGTCAGATCAACATGGAGAGTACTCACTGGGAGCGCCAGAGCCGCCATCTGCAAGTTCTCTTGGATCAGAAAGTGGCCTTTCTTTAGGATATGCTTCAGGGACCTGACCATTCTTTGTCACGCAACCTCATGAAGGATGTGAAGTATTGGAGTGAGAGACACGACCGTCTAGGTAGAGTTGATGAGCATGCACTTGAGGACTTGCCAACTGTTGTTGAGAGATGCATATGCTGATGTGCTGCCACACAAGACTCCTTGGACTATTTTTCACTTCTTGTCTGTTTGTAGGGTGGTTTTTGATAGGATCCAGGATGATCTTGTTGTTTCCTAAAAGGGAGATATTTGATTTGTTCTTGACTTGTACTTCTTTCCTTTGTTGAATGAATGAAATTTCTTGCCAGTTTTATCTTTGCACCTTTACTTGTATGCTTTATGGTTATTGTTAACAAAAATAAGCGTACGAATTCCTAGAATTTAAAACTTTATTTTTGCATGCATTGCATACATTCATGCACACATATGCACATCCCTCATCCAGAAAACCATTGCTTACCTTGTCCGTCTCTGCCTTGTAGCAAGATGACGACTCGACATCACCATTTCACTTGCTCAAGCAAATCCAAGATCATGGATGATTTTGGACAAGAGAACACTACCTATAAGGAAACCTTGGCTCAATTTCAAGGTCGGATGGATCAGTTTCAAACTAACATGGACGTTATTATGGAGTTCCTTCATGCTCAGAAGGACGTCGATGCCGCTACTCTTGTTGTTGCAACTGCTACCGATGCAACTGTTATCACTCCTGTGGTGATTCCTACTTCTGTTGTTACTGCTTCTCCTACTGTTGTTGAAGTGCTGGTTGAGAATGTTATTCAACCTAGTGTCAACTTACAGAGCTCTCAGTCTAGTCTGAATTGGATGCATGCTGCTTTTCCTTGGGGAATGCCCCCGAATTTCACTTTTCAGATCGCCAATGGTAACACCTTTGTGCCGTATCATCCTTTTGTTGCGCCTGTGCCCATTGGGAATTTTGTTGCTTACCCATGGGACATGCCTACTCTGATTCCACCTCAAGTGGTGAATCATGATGACCATGAGATTCCTCAGGCGCAGAACCGTCAGAATCCTGCGTCCACTGATGAAGATGAGCATGTTTACAGAGGTCCTCTGATTCATGTCCCAATGTTGTCTCAATTTGCTCAAACTGTTGTTCATAATGTTTATTTTGGGGCATCATCAACTGCCATGGTACCTCCTCTGGGTTATCAGTATGGTTTTCAGATGGGTCATAATTCCAGTCAGATGGTGAATCCTGGGCTGGTATATCCTTCTCAGTTTGCTTCTCCGCATGTGCCTCTTCCAGCTGCACCACAACTTCCAAATCCACAGACTCTTGTCAGATATGCAGATCATAATAGACCTACTGATTACAAGTTATTGGATGAACGAATTAGAGCCATCGAAGGTTATTCTGCTTTTGGCATAGATCCCAATGTTGTTCTACCGCAAAAGTTCAAGATTCCAGAGCTGCCTAAGTACAAAGGTTTGAGCTGTCCGTGCACCCACGTGACAATGTATTATAGGAAGATGGCATCCTACATTGACAATGATGAACTATTAGTGCATTGCTTCCAAGATAGCTTGTCTGGAGCTTCTTTGGATTGGTACATGGGTTTAGAGCGTAGCAAGATTCGCTCGTGGAGAGACCTATCTGAGGTATTCCTGAAACAATACAAGTATAATCTTGATTTGGATCCTACTAGATTGCAGCTACAGAATCAGTCCCAACGCTCAACTGAAACCTTTAAAGAATATGCGCAGAGATGGCACGAGATGGCCTATCGTGTGCGACCTGCTCTTTCTAAAATGTAGTTAGTTGATATCTTTATGGGTACTCTACAAGGGTTGTACTATGAAAAGATGGTGGGCAGTTCTTCTTCAAACTTCGCTGATGTTGTGACCATTGGTGAAAGAATTGAGAACGGTTTGAAAATTGGTAGGATTGCTGGTTCTGCAAGTCAAAAGTCAACCAACAAGAAACATCAGGGCGGTCATTCAAAGAAGAAGGAAGGTGAGGCCAATGTTGTGATGGCAAAAGTCTCACCTCAGTATCAGGCTCCTATGGCTCCCATGCTATACTATCCATATCCTTACATCGCTGTTGCCTATTATCAACAACCGCTATACCAGTATCAGCCACAACAACAAACTTAAAACTCTCAGAAGCAACAACCGCAACGTCAACAAAATAATGGTAATCAGTAAAATAGACAAAACAATAATAATCAGATCAACTGCAAGCGTCTGAACTTTGACAAAATCCTTGTGCCGTATACGGAGTTGTTCCCTTATTTGGTTCATCAAGGGGCAATTGTTCCAAAGGAGATTGCACCTGCAATTCCTCCATTCAATCCTAATCATAATCCGAATGCATCCTATCCTTACCATTCTGGGTACATAGGGCATGCCACCGAGGATTGCATTATGCTAAAGACCAAGGTTCAGGAGTTTATTGATCGTAAAATCCTGACATTCGCCGAAGATCAGCCAAACATACAGACTAATCCTTTGCCTACTCACGATGGACCTGGGGTTAACATGATTGAAGACGATCAAGGGGCCGAATTGATCATGGATGTCGACAAAGTGAAATCTTCGATGACCGTTGTGTTCAAGAAGTTGAATGAGCAAGGGTTGCTGAAAGGTCTTCATGGTAAATGCCAGATTTGCAATGACAATCCCAATCAGTGTTGACGATTGAAAGGTTGTGTTCAGATCTTGATGAACCGAGGTGTGGTACAGTTTTCCAGATCTAAGTCTGTTGATGAGGTAGCTACCATTGAGCCGTTCACTATCGTATATAGGAAGGTTCCTGTGGAAGTTCCTAAGAAGAAGATACAGCTGATCACTATTTACACACCAAAGCCATTCCTGTATCAAAACTTGAAGGAGGTATCTTGGAAGTATGGTTCTACCGTGTTTTCTGGGGATAGAGAAATTCAGTTCTTTGAATAAGAAATTGTGAATATTACCGCCGATGGAGGCATGACTCGTAGTGGGCGAGTGTTTACTCCGAAGGTCACTACAAAGCCTGTACAAGTTCTAACTGTTGTTCCTCCCAAGCAGAAGTCTGCTTCAACAACCCCTTGTTGTGCAACAATGGGGCATCAAGCGCTGCGTCAATACCAACCATTCCGCCAGAGGATATTACCAAAATCAAGGAGACAATTGATGATCAAGAGTTCCTCAAGCTGATCAAGAAGAGTGACTTTAAGATCGTGGATCAGTTGTGGCAAACTCCCTCAAGGATCTCAATCTTATCTTTGCTTATAAGCTCACCCGCGCACAGATTAGCCTTGTTGAAGATTTTGAATACTGCCCATGTAATGCACGACATCCCCGTTGAGCAATTTGATGATGTGGTCGCAAACATAACAACAAGCCGTTATTTGGGTTTTAATGAATCAGAATTACCTCCTGAAGAAACTGCTCGTAATCGAGCATTACACATATTAGTGACTTGCATAGGCGTCTTGTTATCTCGTGTCCTCGTGGATACCGGTTCTTCTCTCAACGTGATGCTTAAGGGAACATTTAGTCTATTACTGGTGGAAGGGAGCGAGATGAGGCCGAGCGCTTTAATTGTCAGAGCCTTTGACGGTTCTAAAAGGAAAGTTATTAGAGAAGTGGATTTACCCATTAAGATTAGACCGCACATGTTTACCATTACTTTTCAAGTGATAGATATCAATCCCGCATACAATTGCTTATTGGGTCGCCAGTGGATACATGCCACGGGGACAATTACTTCCACATTGCATCAGAAATTGAAATTCATGATTGACGATCAGTTGGTCATCGTTTGCAGTGAATAGGATTTGATTGTAAGCGAGTTATCATCCTTCCGATACATCGAGACCAATGAAGGCATAGCTGAGGTGCCGTTACAGTGTCTTGAGTTCAAAGATGTCAGCTCCGCTTCAACTAGTCAAAGTAGATCACCGAAAGTGACATTGTTATATGCCAAAAGTGCTAAAGAGACCATAAAGGAAGGTGCCTTGCCTGGCTGGTGGCATGTGATTGATATGGTTGAGAAGCATAACCACTTTGGATTGGGTTACCGTCCTACTCGACAATCTAGCTCACATGGATAGAAGCAGTGCAATTTGATCAAGTTCAGTAGCGCGGGTTTTCAAAAGAGTGACAACGTGGCAGCCATCGATGATGTTGGTCCTAGAAACCAGACTGCAAGCTTTGTACACAAGTTCCCACTTAACTTCAAGCTCAACAATTGGACATCTACTGTGATTCCCGTGGTTTTTCCTATAAGTATGTAATGCATTTTGCTTTCTCATTCCCTCGTCCTTGCCCGAGACGAGTAGATAGCTTGTAAAGGGCCTCCACTTTTGTAATATTATGTGATCAATAAATAAAAGTTTTTTTGCATTCAAATCATGCTCTATTTTCTTTCTTTATTTTAATTTTTCACAAAAAATGGCAAAAGTTTCTTTTATTTTCACCTTTTCAAAATAGCTCATTCTAAACAAATTCATAATCATTTAGAACAAATAATTGCATTGATAACAACATGGCAAACATCCATTGTAATTATGGGATTCCAATTAACCAAGCCGAAGAAGATGGTGAGGAAGATTATGAATTACCGGCTGAACTATCAAGGCTCCTTGAGCATGAGCAGAAAGAGATTCAGCCACACAAAGAGCCAGTGGAAGTTGTCAATCTTGGTACTGATGATGTCATAAGGGAAGTCAAGGTTGGCGCATCCCTTGCAGAGCATGTACACTCTGAGTTGGTCAAGTTATTGAGAGAGTATGTTGATATCTTCGCCTGGTCCTATCAAGATATGCCTGGGTTGGATACCAACATCTTTGAACATCACTGGCCACTCAAGCCCGAATGTCCGCCTGTCAAGCAAAAACTCAAAAGGACTAGACCTGACATGGCACTCAAAATCAGAGAAGAGGTAAAGAAACAACTTGATGCTGGATTCATAGCCACCTCCGAATATCCTGAATGGATTGCCAATATCGTCTCGGTTCCTAAGAAAGACGGGAAGGTCAGAATGTGTGTGGATTATCGAGATCTCAATAAGGCAAGCCCGAAAGATGATTTCCCTTTGCCCCATATTAATGTCTTGGTAGAAAACACGGCGCAGTTCTCTGTCTTTTCCTTCATGGACAGTTTCTCAGGATATAATCAGATCAAGATGTCCCCAGCTGATATGGAGAAGACCACTTTCACCACGCCATGGGGTACATATTGCTACAAAGTTATGCCATTAGGTTTGAAGAACGCAGGGGCAACATACCAATGTGCTATGACAACCCTCTTTTACGATATGATCCATAAAGAAATTGAGGTTTACGTGGACGATATGATTCCCAAATCCAGAACTAAAGGTGATCACTTGGTCCATTTGAAGAAACGGTTTGACAGACTCTAGAAGTTCAGACTATGGTTGAACCCTGCGAAGTTCACCTTCGAAGTTAGATCTGGTAAATTATTGGGCTTTATTGTGAGTCATAAGGGCATTGAAGTTGATCCCGACAAGGTTCGAGCAATTCAGAACATGTCGCCTCCCAAAACGGAAAAAGAAGTTTGTGGTTTTCTGGGCAGACTTAACTACATCTCAAGATTCACATCCCAAAACATTTCTTACTTGACTGCTACCTGTGAACCAATATTTAAATTACTAATAAAAAATCAATCGGTCGAATGAAACAATGATTGTCAAAAAGCTTTTGAAAAAATAAAAAAATATTTGCAAGAACCACTGATCTTAGTACCGCCGGTTCCTGGTAGGCCTTTAATCATGTATCTCATTATTCTCGATGAATCGATGGGATGTGTATTGGGTCAACATGATGACACTGGCAGAAAAGAACATGTAATTTACTATCAGAGCAAGAAATTCACCAATTGTGAGACCAGATACTCACTTTTGGAGAAAACTTGTTGTGCTCTAGTCTGGGCTGCTCGACACCTAAGACAATACATGATTTGCCATACTACTTTATTGATATCCAAAATGGATCCGATAAAGTACATATTCGAAAATATTGCTGTCTCTGGAAGGATTGCTCGGTGGCAGATGCTGTTAATTGAGTATGATATCCAACATGTTACCCAGAAAGCAATAAAAGGAAGCATCTTGTCTGACTACCTTGCTCATCAACCTGTGGAGGGTTATCAACAAATGAAGTTTGACTTTCCCGATGAGGATGTTCTGTTTATCATAGATTATGAGACTCTAGACCCTGACATAGGACCCGAACCAGGGGCGCGATGGACGCTCGTGTTCGACGGTGACTCAAATGCTAAAGGTCGTGGAATTGGTGCTATCCTCATCTCTTCGACAAGTTTTCATCTTCCTTTCACTGCCAGATTACGAATACAAAGCATGTATCTACGGTATTGAAGCGGAAATTGACATTAGAATCAAGATTCTTGAGGTCCATGGAGATTCTGCTTTGGTGATTGGCCAAGTCAGAGGGAACTTTGTGACTCGGGATTCCAAGCTGGTTCCGTACCAAAAGCACATCACGAAATTGATTCCCTACTTTGATGAGATATCTTTTCATCATATTCCTAGAGAGGAAAATCAATTAGCTGATGCTCTTGCCATCCTGGCATCCATGTTCAAGGTCAAGTGGAAGAATGAAGCTCATTCTATCCGCATTGATATTTGAACGAACCAGTGCACTGTTTAGCAATCGAGGACGAGTCTGATGATAACCCTTGGTTCTACGACATCAAGAGATATCTAGAAAAATAGAATATCCCAAGGGTATCACTATCACTGACAAGAAAGCTCTTAGACAGCTTTGCGACAAGTTCTTCTTAAGTGGTGGTGTACTGTACAAGAGGAATTATGATTCTGTGTTGCTCAGATGCGTGGATAGACACAAAGCAAACACGATCATAAGATCCATACATGAGGGCTGAGAGGGTGTACATGCTAAAGGTCCTTCCATGGCCAAGAAGATCCTTCGATCTGGGTATTACTAGACAACAATGGAGGTAGTTTTTTATAACTTTGCCAAAATATGTCACAAGTGCCAAATCTATGGCGACAAGATCCATGTGCCTCCAACTCCGTTGAATGTTTTGACTTCTCGTTGGCCTTTCTCTATGTGGGGTATTGATATGATTGGGATGATCGAGTCGAAGGCTTCCAACGGTCATCGTTTTATTCTAGTTGCTATTGACTACTTCACCAAGTGGGTCGAAGCCGCTTCTTATGCAAATGTTACACGATAAGTGGTTTCCAGATTCATCAAGAAAGAGATAATTTGTCGCTATGGTATTCCTAGCAGCATTATCACTGACAATGCCAGCAACCTAAACAACAAGATGATGAAAGAGTTGTGTCAAGAATTCAAGATCGAGCACCATAACTCTTCACCATATCGGCCCAAGATGAATGATACCGTCGAAGCAGCAAACAAAAACATCAAGATGATTGTCTAGAAAATGGTTAAAACTTACAAAGATTGGCATGAAATTATTCCCTTTGCATTGCATGGCTATAGAACTTCAGTTCGCACTTCTACTGGGGCAACTCCGTATTCAATTGTATATGGTATGGAGGTTGTCCTGCCCATTGAAGTTGAGATCCCTTCGATCAGAGTCATCATGGAAGAAGATCTTGATGAAGCTGAATGGGTCCAATCCAGATACGGCCAGCTGAATCTCATCGAGGAGAAGCGCCTGACCGCCGTTTGCCATGGTCAATTGTATCAGAAATGCCTCAAGCGAGCTTTTGACAAGAAAGTCCTCCCTCGAGCGTTCCAAGAAGGAAAACTCGTGCTCAAGATGTATTCACTTGTCCACTCGGATCCACGAGGCAAGTGGACTCCCAATTACGAAGGACCCTTTGTTGTTAAGAAGACCTTCTCAAGAGGAGCCCTGATCCTCACCACCATGGATGGGGAGGAGTTGCCATCGCCCGTGAACTCCGACGCAGTCAAAAAATATTATGCCTGAAAAAAATGGATAAAGAGTCCGCTAGATTGACATCCGCAAGGACAATCTAGGCAAAAATAGGCATCCCGATGGACCAAAAAGCGAAATGTCCATGCAAAAGTTAGGGACAAAGCAAAAAAACAATAATAGCCCGCTAAGTTGAAAACCCAAAAGGGTGACTTAGGCAAAAATGGGTATCCCAGTGGACGGAAAAAAATAAAAATATGTCCAGGCAAAAATTAGGGATAAAGGCATTTGACAATGAACACTTGAGCCTCTCTTCGTCATAGCTAGATCTTAGACGGTAACAGAGCAGTCAAATCATCATCAACTGGCGCGAGGTGTTGGAACCTAGACTTATGGTGGATGGTAGCCAATGTTATAATTAATGCAAATTTCCCATTGCCATTTACCTTTGTTTTTCAACTTTATTGCAAATTTCCTCATCAAGGATTTTTGCATCCTTGTACACATCTTTTGTATAAATATTTTTCATATTAATAAAAAATCATCATTTGAGTTCTTAATTGTTTTCTTTTCAGTATTTTGTTTGTAAAATAAACGATTATTTGTTATTACATAATACTATAAAGCATTGAGAATAATAAAAAGCTAAACCGATGGAGAAAGCATTATGCATTGCATTTTCACTAGTAACCCTTAAGGGATAATCAGTAATATCCATTTGCAAGCTTGATCCCCGGTAAGAAATATCATGGTTCTTTGGAGAGGTTGTCATTTCCTCAGTAGAGTCATGATTCCCCCAGCAAGCGCCATTATGGGTCTTTGGAAAGGTTGTTTACCTTTCATTTCCCCAGCAGATCCATATTTTCCTAGTGAAGTTGCCATGATGTGTCCTCAAGCAGAGACATGTTCATTCTCTTGTCCCCAACAAGAGTTGTGAATCATTCCCAGTAGGACGAAACCATCATTCCCCAGCAGCAGTGGTATGCTTTGATTTTTTGTTCTCCCCAAGCAGAGAAGATCATTCAGACCTTGGAATTACCCTAAGAAGAATCAGTCAAGGTTTGAAGATCGTTCCCCAAGCAGAGTCATCCATGGTCATCCTGGTTCCTATTTCTCCAGCAACGATAATGGTAATAGCTTGGAAATATGATATTTCTCAGGTTCTTCCCCAACGGAGTCGTCATTATCTGTGGGTTCTTTCCCCAGCTGAAGATGTCGAGTTCGTTTTGTTACAATCGTTGACTAACCATCGCACGGTACCTTAACCTTTGCCATTGCATGACATGATATCAAGCATCATGTACAAACTTTACATACATAGCATATGCATCTAGCATACCCTTTTGTCTGATTCATATCCCAGCAGATTTTTCACCCAAACTTCTCTCTTATAAAAATTCTTCTTTTGTCGCCGTCGGCCAAATTTTCGAGCTACTCTTTTATTTAATCCTTTTCCACCTTGAATCATCAAAAAGCCGACGCAATTCAAACATTTTGGTCCAAAAGGATTAAATAGGGGAAGCTGTCGTAACCCGAAATTTGACCTCCCCTTTTTCCTTTTGCATAAGCATGTGCATTCGCATCGCTGGCATACGCATTCACACTTTTTCTCTGTGGTTTTTGTTGCAGGAATATTCAGGTTCTTCAAGCCCGATTAATCATATCCTCACAAGGTCATCACATCATCAACACAAGCACAAAACAAGGGTTTCTATGCCTATTAATCAAAGCAAAAGGTCGAAAATGGGAACCGTGGCCAAAGCACCTTTTTTTCAAGAAAACTGGGCTTTTTTTGGCTTGGTTAATCGATTAACACTTTTCAGTGCAAAAAGTGTTAATCGATTAACCCTTGTAAAATATGCAGAATCTGCTGCTTTTTTATGACAATAACTTTTCCTCCACATTTTTGGGTTCCACTTGTTTCTAGCATTGTGTGGAACATACTAGACCATTCTAGACAGTTCAAGACCATTCAAGACATTCCACTTACATTTATTCTAATACATCACTTTGAATTATGACCACCATGCACCCTTACTTCCAAGCATGTGAACCACTTGATTTAGATTTGCATTGGGATTGCTCCACTGAGTTAACTAACTAACTAACCGAGTCAACCACTGACTCGGTGAGTTGAGTGTAACTAACTCCAAAGCAAGCTCCAAAGCTCACTCCAAAGCACATTCCAAACCTAGCCTACTCCAAAGCTAGTCTCTATATAAGCAAACCCTCACCATTTCATAAAGGGGCTTGAACCATTTGCACAATTCTTCACTCTTTTCACTCTCATTTCTCTCTGCATTTTCTGCAAGTTCTACACATTCATCTTCATCTTCTTCCCCAAACCACACTAGAGCTCAATTCCACCATTGAAGAGTAATGAATTTCACATTGAAATTGATTTGTCTTGAGCTTAAACCTCCATCATATTGAATTTCTCCTTGGATCCCTGCAATTACAGCAACTTCCATTGGCAATTCAAGTGATCACTCCAATCATTTTGGTGCAAATTTGATTTCAGAGCTTTTATCGCATTTTGCTCGGTTTCGCTACGGTTTAAAGTGCAAGTGTAGAGTTCTCTGGTTTTCTTGGCTTCTTCTCTCTACATTTCACTTACAACAACCACCAAGCCAATTCTCTGGCTTATAGGTTGGTAACTCTTGCTCAATCTACTGTTTCGATCACTTTCGTGGGTTTACAATGTAGTTTAGATAGTTTTTTGGTTTGATTAATCATGTGATTGCTTGATCTTTTATCTTCATGTTTAAGGCTTTCAATTGATGATTAATTTCTCATACTTGATGTAATTTTCGTGCACAAATGCAAGGCATAACATGAGAGTGATTGGATAAGTGATTAATTGCTGGAAGCACTTTTTGAAAACTGACTTTTAGCCACTGCTTCAGTGTTAATCGATTAACACTTTGCCGTGCAAAAAGTGTTAATCGATTAACACTGATTTTTTTTAATAGTATTTTCTGCTGTTTTTCAAGTGTTAAGTGTTAATCGATTAACACTGAACTAGAATGCCATATTAGCCTATTGTTCAAGCTTGTTTGACCTCCTTTCCTCATTTAACTTGCATGGCTTGACATGCTTGATATTTGTGGATGTTTTATGAGTTGTTTAACCTGTTTGAAGCATGCTTGTGAACTTTCGATGCACGATTTATCAATTACGTAATTGTTTGCATTTTGGCATTACATTATTCATGATCATTCTTCCACATCTTTTGCTCACTTGATTACATGATTTGTGTTGATGTTTGGTATTGTTTGCCATGCTATTTTCATTGAGTTTATTCCTTCTTGAGCAAATTCAATCTTGTACAATCATTAATTCGCACGTTGCTTTGACGATCTTTTGACTCGTGAAAGATTGTTGGCTTGCTCATTCCCTTTGGTCGATTTATCAAAACCATGTTTCGATTATTTAATTCTCCCTTTCTCCTCTCTTTAGGATCCTTTAAAGGCTTGTTCTCTTGATCCCCTGCCGAGTCGGAGATTCGCACGATGCACTGGAGCACTGTACAAATTGGCGTTGTTATGCTGTCCATTTTAATTTCCACACTATACTTTGGCGCTAGAGAAGGGATGAGAGTGGATAATTCCTACACTCATCTTGATTATTTTGGGTAGGGGACGAATGACCATGTGCCTGGAATAATCGTCTCTATCTCCAGACTTTAGTGTCTCTCAATCCTCGGTCAAGTCAATCCTTGATCACTCCTACCCCTTTCAATCTCTCTTTTGATCAATCACCTTTGTCTTGGTTAAAGATCCTTGTCACTTTGGGTTAGCAAACACTATTTATTTCAATACCTTCTCTTTTGGTTAATCATTGTTCTTTTATTCCCTAGAATACTCTTGATCACTTGTTCTTTGGTTAATCACAGTCATACTGTTAAAACCAATGCTCTTTTCCCCAACAGGTCGCAACCTTTTTCTTCAATTAAACACAGTCTTCCTATCAAGCACCAAACACTATCGAAGTTCACAACCTTCTCTCGGTTCCTCTCCCTTTGATTGGTTAACCACTGTCTGTTGGTTTAAACAACAATTTTCACTTCTTCTCAGTTAACCATAGTCTGTCTGTTAACATACTGAGCACCTTTTGAGTTGAACACCTTCTTTTGGTTAATCACTCATTTCTTTTCGGTTAATAACAATATTTCTGTTAACACCGAATCCCCATCAGTTAGAAACCTTCTTTTGGTTCAAATACTCACACCCTTGGGTTAGTAACCTTCTTTTGGTTTAAATACCCTTTCTTCGGTCAGATACTGCTTGTTCAGTCAATGTACTAAACTCCTTTGGGTCACAACCTTTGCTTGGTTCCACACCCGTCCTTTGGGTCACAACCTTCTCTTGGTTCCACACCCGTTCTTTGGGTCACAACCTTTTCTAGGTTCCACACCCGTCCTTTGGGTCACAACCTTTACTTGGTTCCACACCCGTCCTTTGAGTCACAACCTTCGCTTAGTTCCACACCCGTCCTTTGGGTCACAACCTTCGCTTGGTTTTGCACCCGTTCTTTTGGTTGATCACAGTCTATCTGTTAAAACCTTTCTCCCCACAGAGTTACTCTCTTTATCTTCGGTTAACCACCATTTATCAGTTAATATACCGAAATCCCTTCAAAGTTAAACACCTTTGTTGAATGCAGAATAGGGCAAGCAACAAAAATATTTATTTTCGAAAGAATTCCCTCCGGGATTTATGTCGTGTCCATAGAGATCGGTTCGAGGGAAAGAATGTCGTTCGACAATCTCTCGCGTTTATGAGTTTGGTTTTAAATGGTTTCAAACAAGAAAACAGAAAAGTAAACATTAAAACATAAAACAAATTCATTGTTCAGCAAGACAAACTTATCCGACATGCACATAATCGACTCCTCACAAACTTAAACTTACCGACCAGTTATACTCAACCTACAATACTCCTCAATATCACCCAACATCGCTCACAACACAGGTTATGTCTAACGCAAAGTTGAGAGAACAACCGTGTTACCATTTCCAATACTTTCGTACGCTAGCTCAAGGCACGGAGGCATTAAGTTTCGACGCCTATTGAAGATTGTTAGCCCTAAATCTATCTCTAGAATCTAGAAACTAACAGACAATCATCCCTAATCGAAGTTTGCGACGGTTATCTCTAACGCACCCCAAACCCAGCGCATAAAGCAAAAGTCAGAGACAATTACCAATAAAGAATTGTAAAGCAAGTTTTATACAACGCCATGGTGTAATACCCCAAATTTTGACCACTTAGATTTCCCATCATTGTGAAAATCATCATCACAATATGGATGTACCTTTATGCTTCATTAGTCTCCCCAAAGATGGGTGAGCATCCACTACAATCAAAATTAGGGTTTCAAGCCCTCTCTGAGTGCTTAGGCAAAGGATCAATCAAGAAATGACATGATCTTCAACTTTTCTAATCTCTCAAACATCCAAAATGGATCAAAAAGGACTCCCACTTCAAGGATTAAGCACAAGGTTGCTCCCTTCTAGGTGGATTAAGTCTCAAGATCGACAGTATCACCAAATTAGGGTTTTGGTCGACCAGGGCCTCCAGATGGAAATTTTCATCTGGGCACAAGGCAATGATCCAAAACATAACCTAATATGCTTCATGGCACCTCATGAACCCATGCATCAAGTCAATTTTGCCTCAGGGGATGCATTCATCAAAAATCAGGAATTAGGGTTTCTTGACCTAATTCACCCCTAAGTTGACTTTTGGGACAAACCATGAGCCAAGACCTCAAGAGATGATTTGAGGGTCTCTAATATACCATATTGATCCATTTGGAACAATGGATTGATCCAAGAAGTTTGAGCAACAAGTCTCAATTTCATCTGCACCACAATTAGGGTTTTAAGGGAAAAGTCAACTGTAACTTTGACTTTTGACCAGGACATGCTCCCAAACCCTAATACGTGATTGAATATACCCTATGACACCCATGGAACATGTCCATCAAGTTTGATTTAGGTCAAGGACATGATTTCCTGAAGAAATGCACAGTTTGGAATTCATCTGATAAAAAGTCAACTGTGCACAAAAGTCAACTTTGACTTTTTGAGATTTTTCACCAAAATGGATTTTTAACCCTAAAATGATGTTAATGTATGATTTGAATCATCATTCATCAAGAAAAATCAAGAAAAGTGAGATAACTTGTAAAAGGGGTAACCATAAAACTTAGAAAATTTTCTAAGTTAAAAACAAAGTGGCAAAGGTACAAACTTTGGAGGACCATAACTCCTAAACCACAAGGCCATTTTTTCTCATCCAAAGATGGATTTGTAGCCCTCATTATCACCTACAAAAACTTCAACTACAAGTCATTCCAATTCATTAAGGATTTTGAGTTATGGAGTGATCAAAGTGGCTAAAAAGTGAAAATGTCACTTTTTCCAACACTTAGTGAAATTTTCACTAAGTCAGATTCTGCCTCACTTTTTGCCAAATGTAGGGGGATTTTTCACTTGGAATCAAAAGAGATCAAAACCAAACTTGTTCAAATAGTTGTTGTATCATGTAAGAGCTTTC
The DNA here is from genome assembly GCA_022829125.1 of Lathyrus tuberosus. NCBI lineage: Eukaryota > Viridiplantae > Streptophyta > Magnoliopsida > Fabales > Fabaceae > Lathyrus > Lathyrus tuberosus. The sequence goes on from JALAZF010000048.1 coordinate 14,561,140, forward strand.
CAAAATGGCCAAGAACATTGCCAAATTCAACCTACATCATGAGATACAACATTGGCAAGTTGCCTTGCTGAAATCTGTCAAAGCAAGGCAGAATTTGCATTTTGGCTCGATTTACCAAAATCAGCCAATTTCAATAGTTCCTATCCACTTGGACACCTCAGAGGATTGAATCTAAAGGGGACAATCACTGAGCCAAGCCTCCAAAGTCCATGGAACAAGAAAGAGCATGTTGAACCTAGAATGGCCAAAATAGGGACAAGACTTCAAATTTGGAATGAGGCATTCAATGGAACCATCAAGGTGGCATGGACTGAGCCATTCTCATATGAAATCAGTCAAGACTTATCCAAGACCAAGGGGACCAAAGCTCTGTGCCCTAACCTCTAGTCAATGGCTAGAGGAGACTTGGATTTTCATTGGCCAACATTGGCCAAACCTACTTACCAGCTGCCATGCACTATTCCTTGCAAAACAAACTTGCTCTACTATAAATAGAGCTCAATTATGGTCAGTTTAAGTACACCAAAGCCATCTAACAGATGCTTTCCTCAAAATCTCTTTCTCTTGGCAAAAATGCCTTTCTTAGCAAGGTAGCTATCGGGTTTTGAGTTTGAGAGCAATTCTGCACAAACCAATCACTCACACACCTCACATACATCACATATGAGCTGATCAAACACTCACATAACATCTGGAGCATCAAAATCTCAAAATCACTTGCCATCCACACAAGTTTGAAGTGAAGTTGCAGCTGAGATGCCATAAACTGATCCAGTCCATTTCAATTCTATCCAAGTGTTCAAACAATGGTGTAGGGAAGCTGTCCAGATCATCACAACTTGTCTGTAACACCTCCAACTCAAAATCACATCTGCTCTTGCTGTCACGACTTGGAGGTAAGCCTAAACTTGGGCATCTCTCAATCTATGCATATTTCCTCGCACAATAATTTGGCCATATGTTCATAATCATGCATGGAATGTTTTCCCTCAATTAATTGCATTGTTTGAATCGTGTATCAAAAATCCTAGCCTTTATGCAAAAATTAGGGTTCTTGAGGTCTCTTCATGATTTCTTGTTGTATGTTTAATTTAAATGAAATTAAAGTACATAGACATGATCGTGAGGTTGAGACGAGCATAATGATATGTGGATTGCATGATATGATTACGTATTCATGGAGATTGGATAGAAAATGCAAATCTGGGCAAACTGAAAAACGCGCGTGTTCTTGGTGTTGTTCTTGGCGCCATTTTCATAAATTCAAATATTTGAATTTTGTGATTTTGTTTAATTGATTCAAAAATTAATTTCTCTATGAGTTTTAATGATTTTGAGTTGATTCTTTTTTTTTAAAAATTCACAAAAATGTTAAAATATTTTATTTTCACAAAAAATCCCAAAAATATTATTTATTTCATATAATTGATATTTTTGTAAAGAATTAATATTTTGATTGTTTTTGGCATTTTAAATATTTTTTCTACATTGATTTTGCAACTTTTAATGCTTTCTAATTATTTTGTAGGTCAATACTTAATTTTTGAAGCATTAATCCAAGATCACCATTTGTTTTCCATGTGTTAAACAATTTTTGATCATTTTAATTGAATTTTTATTCAATTAAATACATTTTGAAAACAAATTAGGGTTTTGGATTAATTCAACCCTCATAAATCATTTTCAAAACTCTTTGGGCCTCTTGAGAGAGTGTAAAACCCATCCCCCCTTGTACAAAAACTTTTTGGGCCTCACTCATTGTATAAGTCCCTCTGTACAAGTAAACGGCGCGATCGTCGCCCGTTTAAAAATAAGAATCATCTGGGCCTCTCCTTGAGCTATAAGACCCATTCAAAACACTTTGGGCCTCTATTAGAGTGTAAGACCCAATCCCCCTTTTAACCAAAACAATTTTGGGCCTCACTTATTGTATAAGTCCCTCTGCGTTAAAAGAAAACCTCGGCGCGATCGCCATTTTTAAACGAAAAATCATTTGGGCCTACCCTCGTGTTATAAGCCCCACTCTTTTCTTTAAACCTTTTTGGGCCTCTTGAGAGAGTGTAAGACCCACCCCTTTGTACAGAAAACCATTTTGGGCCCCAGTCACTTGTATAAGTCCCTCTGTACAAATTCAAATAGTGCGCTCACTGATATAACCCTGGGCCTCTCCTTGAGCTGTAAGCCCCAAATCTTTCTTTTTCAAAGCACTTCTCCTTTGATTTTGAATATACTGTTGCTTTCAATCTTTCTTTGTTGAACAACTAACCAAACAGCATGGAAGCACTACAACCGAGTAAGTGGTTATCGCTTTCATTTACTGCTTTCATAATATAAACTGTATTGTGGGGCTGCTCACTGTAAGTCTCCTTTCATAAACTCATATCTACTGTGTAATAATAGTATAGATATTTCGAGTTTCCCGGGCTACTACGTCTAGAACTAGGTGACGCCGTTTCACTTATTCGTAGAAATAGACGCCTAGATCCCCAATAGGAGCACCAGATACAGTCTTCTCTTCGGCTGTCCTCCTTAGGAATCATCAAGAAGCTCTACTCCCCAAGATGAATGTATTCTCCGTGAATGGCATCTTTGAGTTTCTTCCCAAATTCTCGAACTTTCCTGACTTGATCTATTCCTTGTGGATAGCTTGCCTTGAATGTCTCGGGGTTTGGGTACCCACTACGGTCATAATCTTGGACCTTAACTAAGGAACCCTCTTTAAAAGCTAAAAGTCGCTGGATAGTAAACCTCGCACGTTTACCAGTGGTTTTTATCTTTAAAAGAGTTATCTCTCCTAATGGAAAGGAGATGATAAGACCCACGGGCTTCTTAAAAGCATCGGCCTCCTCTTGGGCATTATTCAAGGACACTACGGCTTCTTAGAAGTATTCATAGCCTCCTCTTAGGCTTCGTATAATGATCTCTTCCTCCGGGAATGATAGCCTCCTCTTGGGCTTCGTACAAGGACCCGTCGGCTTCTTAAAAGTTTCCAGCCTCCTCTTGGGCTTCGTAGAAATTGTCCCGACGACCTCCTAGAGGTATAGGAACAGAACCTAGTCATCCTCATAGAACAGTCCTTTCATAGAGTCTACTACTGTTTCTCACAGCATAGTACAAAAGATAAAACTCTAGACACGGACAGTCTAACTTCCTTGAGTCTCAAAGACATTCTCAAGCACCCTTCGTTAAATAGGAAGGAAACCCGCAGATTCGGACAGTCTCGACACCCCTTTGGATTTCCTGTTTCCTCAAAGAGAAGGAAATATCCCTGATCCTCAAATCAAACCCCTGTGTACAATGTTACTCATATAAGAACTAATTTTCTCTTTTAAAATCAGTATATTGGATCTGTCACTCAACTGAAACAGTTACAATAGCCTCCATCTCGGGCTTCGTACGAGATACCAAAATTCTCCCCAGTGGAGTCAAAACAACCTTTTCGCCTCTCTCTCGGGCTTTGTACGAGATACAAAAATACTCTCTTACTGAGTATAAAAGATTCTCCAACTGAGTCAACTCTTTGCTAGCCTCCTCTTAGGCTTTGTATAACGATATGCCCCACTGGGTCGAACCCTTTTAGCCTCTTTCTCGGGCTTTGTACGAGACACAAAATAGCCTCCTCTTAGGCTTTGTATAATGATTTTCCTAGCGGAAATTAGCCTCCTCTTAGGCTTTGTATAAGAAAACCACTGGTTAATCCAATTAACCTTTTAGCATCAAAGCTGTGCCTCGTTCACAGTACACAAACATCAACAACTCCTTCCCCTTCATCTAATCGCTGTAAGCGGCAAGCCTCTGGATCATCTACATCCATGCCACTGTCCCTCTTTTAGCATGAGAAATTCCTAAGGAAATATGGCATTGCTCTACACTGAGTTAAAGTCTTCTCCTTCAGGTTAAAACCCTTTCTTCGAAAATTATGGCATTGCTCGGATCCACGTATCCCAGTTAAAGTAATTCTCCTTCTCCCCTCTTTAGAGATGACAAATTCTCTCTAAAGTCGAGGTCTTTCAGCTTCACGTCTTGGGCTTTGAACAAGACACAAATAGACTTTTAGCTTCACATCTTGGGCTTTGAACAAGATACAAATTACCTTTCGCTTCACGTCTTGGGCTTTGAACAAGACACCAAAAACCAATTTCCTCCCATAGAATAGGAGGAACTACGAACGCTCTGATTTCCCTGTTTCGGTAAACGGGAATACGTAGGCATAAGATCGAAAGAAAAGATCTTAGCGAGCGCAATCAACAAAAAACCCAAATCCCATATCTCAGTCAATCAAAAGCAGTAATTCAAAAGCATCAGTCCTAACATCCTAATCCTTGTTCCCCGTCAGAAACCTTCTGCCCAGGTAAAAAGAAAGAAAAACAGTATTGGCGAAAACACAAATAACCAGTACAAAGGCCCCCCACATTGATAGCATCCGTAACCTAACAGACCGCTGTTTAAACTCAGTATGCAAGCAGGGTTAATTGGAGACATCTATTTCCCTTCCTTATTCAGCTCACAATAGGATAAAAAATGAATCGACCTGTAGTTTTAAAGCTCAAACCGCAGAGAGCGACCATCGCTTAAGAACCGCGTCCAAAATCGCTCGCTACAGAAAAGTGGCGCCCACCGTGGGGCCGACATCTTTCTTTCTTTCTGTTTTCCTTATAGCGACTCTGCTGGGGATTCCTTGCCAGAGTCATTTTCTGCCTTAGGGCATCATCCCCATTTTCCACGAAAAATGGGAACTCTGCTGAAGAGAAAGATTGACCTATGCTGGTCCATCTCTTAGGTTGAATACCACAGATTGGGGCTTCCGCCGGGGAACCAATTTCTGTCAGGAACTTAGGATTCATAGCTTTACAAGTCTAGGATGATTAGGACAAATATATATACTGCTTTTCCTAATTGCTATACGTGTTTATTTTTCTGCTAATGGGAATGCGTGTGATGCCGCATGTGGTGAGAATGAGTATACACCTAGAAAAGCCAAACCCTTTCGTAGTGCGGAAGCTATCGGAAATAGCTGTTACGCGATACTACCCTCATTTGAGGCTGGTGATCTATTCTCAGTGAATAGCACTTACTCTAAGATTGCACACAACTCGCTGGCGATCCGCTTGTTGTCTGCCTTCCTGGGAGGAGCTGATGATAATGAGTGCAGGTACAAAAATCACCCTAGTATAAACCTTTGGGGATGGGTAGAGCCTTGACTTCATGACAACGACCCTTTGACCCCATGTTTTTTCTATGTTTTTATGTGTTGCATTCATGCATTCATCTAAAAAACATTAAAACATTCAAAAAACTTTCTCTTCTAGTCTCTCTGTTTTTCAAATTAAACTAAGACTGTGATTGCAAATATCAGAGAAGAGGATTACGCTAATGGATTTCGGTAGAAGGAGAACTCACCAGTATACCTTCAAGGTTCCAAAATTAGCGGATTTGAGAAAGTTAGCGAGGATGATCGTTAACCCAGAGGCTTTCAGAGCCAAGCACGGTGGTTTGCTACCACTGTTAAGAGTCCATGTGATTAAGGGGATCATGGACGCGCTCATTCAGTTCTACGATCCGGTTTATCACTGTTTCACATTCCCGGATTACCAGCTTGCACCAACGCTGGAGGAGTATTCTCATCTGACTGATTTACATATCACTGATCGAGCTCCGTTTTCTGGACTGGAAGAAATTCCAAAGAATCAGACTATTGCAATAGCAATTCATTTGGACGAGTCTGAGGTCAGGACTCACATGACCACTAAGGGTGGCATCCAAGGTTTGCCAGCCCAGTTCTTGACAAAGAAAGCTCTGTACTTCGCTAGTATAGGGAACGGGACTGCTTTTGAAAGCATCTTTGTCTTGCTCACCTACGAGTTATTTTTGTTTCCCAACATCAATAACTTCGTCGATATCAACGCTATTAAGGTTTTTCTCATTAGAAACCCTGTGCCGACTTTGCTCGCAGATGCGTATCATTCTGTACACTTGGGAAATTTGTACAGCGGAGGGGAGATCACATGCTGTGTACCTCTGCTCTACAAATGGTTTATCTCACACTTGCCCAAGTCTGCTGCTTTTTGGGATTGCAAGAGTGTCTTACGTTGGTCGCAGAAGATCATGTCTCTTACCAACTCTGATATAGATTGGTGTAATAGGATTTATGAGGGAATTAGAATCATTGACCGTTGTGGAAACTTCCCCAGCGTACCCCTCATAGGAACTAAAGGAGGAATCAACTACCATCCGGTATTGGTTCGCCGTCAATTTGGATACCCGATGAGACACATCCCACTGGGTGTTCATCTGGAAGGTCTTTTCTTCAAGGAAGGAGAAAATGACAGAGCACTAAAGATGGAAATAGTGCATGCTTGGAAACAGGTTCATAAGATAGGACGAGAGTCTCTGGGAAAACCGGACTGTGTCTCGGTGGAGCCTTATCTCCACTGGGTACAAACCAGAGCTCTCAAGCTAAGGATGCCTTATCCTCGTTACGGAATTCTTCCGCCGAGGGAAACTGTTATGTACTTCATGACAGAAACTGAAAAGCTTCAGGTTACTCTCAACAAAGTTCAAAAGGAAAGAAGGTCTTGGAAGAACAAGTACCGCACCCTCAACGTAGAGTGTATCCAAATACAGCAACTACTAAAAGAGAAAGATGCTCTGATTGAAATTTTGGAGCAGCATGCTGTAGAGAATCAAGATGACCAAAGGAATTTGCTCGCTCCTTTCACCTGGCAAAGGAATGACAACCCGACAACGGCCCAAGCTCCCCGGTCAAAGAAGAGGACTCGAGACCCATTAGTTTAAGTTTCTGTTTCTGCACTTTGTAATCTACTGTATTTCCATTTCTGTAATCCTTTGGAATTCAATAAAAAGGGGTTTCCCCACTGTTTGATATTTGCAATCTAATTGTCGAAGTTTATTTTGATTAAACCAAAAAAACAACAATTAATATAATCATTGCATTCATCATTCTCACATCGCGTATTCTCCTTACCTACGAATCTCACGTTTGTGTCTCGGTTCTAGAGTCAAACTGTCTCATTCGTATAATACTCGGGCCAATCGTCAGAAAAGGATGGATGATCTTAAGGAAGAAAACAGAGAGTTGAAAGAAGAGATCGACGCTCTGAGAGAGGATATGAGAAAGCTTCGTAACGACATGCAAGCCATGGCAGAAGCTCAGCTACAAAGAACTGTGATCTCAGAGATCACCTCAACGCCCATCATAGAAAAGTATGATCCTAGGTATCAGATGCCGAAAGATCGTCCTTGGGGCATGCCTGTTAACTATATCCCGGAAGGATATGTTCCGCCGATCACTGAAGATCAGGGAATCGCAACAGAAGCCGCTGGGCCTGAAGGTTACAAACTTCGGGAAAGCGAAGATGCCAGGGGCATACTCAAGACTCCTGAAGGTTACAAACTTGGGGAGGCGCCAAGACTTACTACCGTAGTCACGGTACCACCCCCTGTGGTGCACACTATCCCGGAAGGACAGATTCCACAGACACCTTCTGGTAAGAAGGAAACTATGTTTGACAGAATGGATGAATTCCAGGAGCAGTTCTTGGAAATGCAGAAAGAGCTGCAAGCCATCCGCGGTCAGGATCTATTCAGAAAGGACGCCGCAGACCTCTGCTTGGTCCCAAATGTGAAAGTCCCGCACAAGTTCCAAGTGCCCGACTTTGAAAAATACAAGGGTAACTCTTGCCCTCAGAGCCATCTGGTGATGTACGCTCGGCGGGTGTCAGCCAGACGGAGAATCAGGACCTGCTGATTCACTACTTCCAGGATAGTTTAACCGGTGCCACACTCAAATGGTACATGGGTTTAAATCGTACTACGATCAGTACATTCAGAGATCTTGGTACTGCCTTCGTCCAACAATACAAGTACAATTTGGACATGGCACCCGACAGAGATCAACTCAAATCAATGTCGCAAAAGGAAAAGGAAACCTTTAAGGAGTATGCTCAAAGGTGGCGTGAAATTGCCGCTCAAATTTGTCCACCTCTTGAGGAAAAAGAGATGACAAAGATCTTCTTAAAGACCTTAAGCTCATTTTACTATGACCGAATGGTTGCCAGTGCGCCCAGTGATTTCACCGAAATGGTCGGCATGGGCGTACGTCTTGAGGAAGCCGTCCGAGAAGGACGTTTGGTAAAAGACACTGGATCAACGAGTGGTACTAAAAAATACGGTAGTGCTCTCCCTAAGAAAAAAGAGCAAGATATTGGGAATATCTCTCTCGGAAAGCAAAGGCGACGTTATCAGCCAGTAGCAGCTGTAACTCCTGCTATCGGCCCCGCGCCTGTTCCTATGTATCAACCTCAGGTTGCGCAGAGCCAACCTGACCAACAAAGGACACAACAGCCTCTTCAGCAGGCTCGTCCTCCATATAACAACAACCGTACGACATGACCATCAGGGTTTGATCCTATACCCATGTTGTACACAGAATTATTTCCGTTACTGCTGACTAAGGGGCACATTCAGACTAAGTCTCCCCTTTTAGTTCCGGAAAATCCGCCTTTTTGGTTTAAAGCGGATCAAACATGCCCTTATCATCAAGGAGGATCAGGGCATAACATAGAGACTTGTCTTAATTTCAAGTCCGATGTGCAAAAGCTTGTTAGGAGCGGGCTCTTATCTTTCAAATATACGAATCTTAACGTTCTCACGAACCCGCTGCCTCAACATGAGAAAGCTGCAGTCAATCTGATTGAGAAAGAGACTAACAATGTCTATCAAATTCATGATGTACTCTTGTTAAAGACCAATCTGGTCAAGATGCATTGTAGACAGAGTGGATATGGCCATGTGCCACCTCATAATTATCACCAGTGTGATATCTGCTCTAAAGACAACCAGGGATGTTCTGTAGTGCAAGCAGCTCTACAGGAACAAATGGATCTTGGATGGATCCAAGAGCACCGAGTTCGTGGAGTTAACATGGTTTACACGAATTCTAACGTCATTCAAAACCACGACATCCGTGCGATGAATGTCAACTTGGTGGCGATGCACTCAAGGCAAAGCCAGTATCATAATCTGCCGTGGCACGATTACAGTTCCTGTCTGATTTGCTCGGTAAACAAACAGGGATGCTCTTTCATACAAGAGGCCCTCCAGTGTCAGATGGATCTTAGATGGATCCAAGACTACCATGATAGGAACTCCTATCAAATCAACATGGTTCAAATATTTGATATCCGCGTAATGAATACCAACCTGGTAGAGTTACATGCTGAGCAGGTCCGACTTGGATTCTTAATATCACATGATTATCAAAACTGTAAAGCGGGTTGCAAAAACGATCGAGGTTGTACCCTTGTCCAGGAGGCACTTCAGCACTTGTTAAATCACTGGTGGATGCCAATCTACATGGATGAAGATACTTAGCAGATTAGTATCAATAACAGGAATCCTACTCATCGTCAAAGTCAGGATGTCCGATCAATGGAAGGTAACCTAGTGAGGTTACATTGTATTCAAAGTGGGCATGGCCAGGTGCCACCACACAACTATGACAGTTGTAGCGTCTGTTCAGAAAGTAACCAAGGGTGTTACCTTGTGAGAAGAGCTCTTCAGGGTCAGGTCGATCATGGAGAAATTCGTCCGTATCCAGGTTCAGGACCCATCATTTGGTCGCCGAACTACCTTGCCGAGCAAGTTGAGGATGTTTTTGCCATCATCCCTCTACTTGACGAATCTAGAGTTCCCAACTGGGAACGGATCAAGGTTACTTATGATGGTCAGAAAAATCAGAAGGTTCCCATAGTCATCTATCTACCGGGGCCACTACCGTATGAATCAGCTAAGGCAATCCCTTACAAATACGGTGCAACAATAATCGAGAATGGAAAGGAAATTCCATTACCCTCCGTCGTGAATATTGCAGACATCAGTCGTGTAACACGGAGCGGTCGAATCTTCAACCGAGGCGTTGGAGAATCCAACAAAGGAAAGGAACTTCAGGCAGAAATTCCTGATCCACCAGTCGGTCAATCTAGTAATCCCGACTTTTCAAAAGACAAAGATGAGATGCTGAAGCTCATCCAAAGGAGTGAATACAACATTGTTGATTAACTGTTACAGACTCCTTCAAAGATCTCGGTATTATCACTGTTACTCAGTTCAGAAGCCCACAGGGAGGCTCTACAGAAAGTCTTGGAGCAAGCCTTTGTGGAACAGGATGTAACAATCAGACAGTTCGATAGTATTGTCTCTAACATCACTTCCTGCAATAATTTGGGATTTAGTGATGAGGAATTACCTAAAGAGGGTCGCCGTCATAACATGGCGCTCAATATCACAGTTAACTGCAAGGGCGATGCTTTAGCCAACGTACTGGTAGACACAGGGTCAGCCCTGAATGTTATGCCGAAATCCACTTTGATGCAATTATCAGTCAAGGGCCCTCCGATGAGAGTCAGCGAGGTCGTCGTCAAAGCATTCGACGGATCCAGAAAAACAGTTATCGGCGAAGTTGATCTTCCCATAACTATTGGTCCTCACACTTTCCAAATCACTTTCCAGGTCATGGACATCCGGGTAACATACAGTTGTTTATTAGGAAGACCTTGGATACATCAGGCTGGAGCGGTTACTTCGACCCTCCACCAAAAGCTAAAGTTCGTCAAGAATGATCAACTTGTCACGGTTTGTGGGGAACAAGCCTTGCTTGTGAGTAACTTATCATCATCTACTTGTGTGGAACCCGAGGAGGTTATTGTAACTCAGTTCTAAGCACTATCGTTGAGCAAGGATAATTAGTTCAAAGAAGGAACTTCAATTTCTTCATACAAAGATGCTATCAAAGCGGTCGAGAGTACCGATACAACAGGATGGGGACGGCTTGTTGTTCCTATTAACAATAAAACAAAGAAGGGTCTTGGTTTTTCTGCGACCTGTACCCAGACAGCCGCCAACGATGAAAGTCTTCATCCCCTTCAAAACTTCTTCCACAGTGGAGGTTTTCTCCACCCAGTGTCTCAGACAGTTCATGCTATCAATGAGGAAGATCCCTCTGACATAGATGAAGAATGGAAGTCCTACCTTAACAAGGATGGTTATATGTCTCAGGAAGAGGTGCCTATGCCTTTTTGCTTTCCTACAGAAAGTCTGAGATTTATACCAAGATCAGATGTTGAAATGATCTACGGAGATTGTGATCCGGAAGGATGCCGTGCTCTGCCAAATTCATTAGAGGAAGACACTCTGATGAAAGACAACTTTGACCACAATTACTATGGCCCGATGGATGGTCTGCCAATGTGGCAGCCTTACCCAGGAAACTCGGGGCAAGAAAATCAGCCGAGTAATGAAGCTCAGCTAAGCTTCATTGAACAAAATACCTGTGTCCCCACCATGTCATGAGATCAACACTCAGGTCATTCAGAAACTACTCAACATGAAGATGAATTCACAACGTTTGCAGGACTTGAATTCATCAACTATGCTTTTCCCGAGGTCAACGTCATCGAGAGAGATGACTCCTCCGGTTCGAAAGAAGTGTGGGACACCTTGGGTCAACCGAGTGGAAAATACGACTATATGGTCAAGTACACTGCTCCCGAAAGCTCTCGTATCAGGCTCGAAGATATCCAGTCAACTGGATGGGGAGATACAGCTGAGAGCACAAATACTCTACAAAATACAACTGAGGAATTCTCCTACGACAATTCTGCCTGGGAGACAGATTCCAACGATCCTGCTCCACCAGAAATCAGCGTTATTTCTGAAGACAAATCAAGGAAGGTGCCAAACTTTGTGATTCACCGAGGAGTTCGCCGCCAATGGGTTGCCGTCGATGTTCCGAAGGTCATTCGTCAGTCAAAGTAATTGCCATCTTTAACCTTTCACCCTGCCCAGGTGAAACGGATATTTTGATATGGCTCGTTTTCTGTAAATTTCCCTCTTCGCTTTGCCCAAAGCAACAGAGCTTTGTTTTATAGGGCTGTAGTTTCAAAATTCAACTTGTTCATTAATAAAATAACGTCGTTCTGTAATTTCCGCATTAATTGCTGTTTTCTCTTTTTGCTTTTTTAGAAAATGGTAATCCTAAAAAACATTCAATAATAAAAACAAGCAGTAAAATCAAAACACTGCACACACTTGCATTTTCTCTATCTCTTCTAAACACGAATCATCACGTCATGCAGGTTGCTTGTTTCATACCCCGTTGAAACATACGATCCAATGCCTTCTTCCAACTTTGAGTTCCCGGTATTCGAGGCTGAAGAAGAAAATGATGACCAAATTCCAGAAGAGATCTCCCGACTACTCAGACAAGAGGAAAGGTCCATCGAACCTCACAAAGAGCCGTTGGAAACGGTAAACTTGGGTTTAGAAAAAGAGAGAAAAGAAATCAGGATCGGAGCATTGCTCAGTCCAACTGCCAGAGAGGGTTTGATAAAGCTTCTCGAAGAATTCCCCGATGTGTTCGCTTGGTCCTATCAGGATATGCCAGGGTTGGATACCAGCATCGTGGAACATCACTTACCGTTAAGATCGGAATGTGCGCCAGTAAAGCAAAGGTTGAGACGGACTCACCCGGACATGGCCATCAAAATCAAGGAGGAGGTACAGAAACAGATAGACGCGGGTTTCCTCGCTACATCTGAATATCCTCAATGGTTAGCCAACATCGTACCCGTTCCCAAAAAGGACGGAAGGGTCAGAATATGTGTCGATTACAGAGATCTAAACAAGGCAAGTCCAAAGGACGACTTTCCTTTACCACACATTGACATACTGGTAGACAGCACAGCAAAGTTCAAAGTATTCTCCTTCATGGATGGATTCTCGGGCTATAACCATATCAAAATGGTGCCGAAAGACATGGAGAAAACTTCGTTCATTACCCCATGGGGTACCTTTTGTTACAAGGTAATGCCGTTCGGTTTGAAGAATGCCGGGGCAACCTATCAAAGGGCCCTGACTACTCTGTTTCATGACATGATACATAAAGAAATCGAAGTGTATGTCGATGATATGATTGCAAAATCAAAAACAGAGAGTGAGCACGTTGAACATCTGTCAAAATTGTTCGAACGTCTAAGAAAATTCAAGCTCCGCTTGAATCCCAACAAGTGCACCTTCGGTGTCCGTTCGGGGATATTACTAGGGTTCCTCGTCAGCCAGAAAGGAATTGAAGTTGATCCTGACAAGGTCAAGGCCATTCAAGAAATGCCTTCTCCGAAAACTGAAAAACAAGTCAGAGGATTCCTGGGACGTTTGAACTACATCTCCAGATTCATATTCCTTATGACCGCGACGTGTGCGCCGATTTTCAAATTACTCAAAAAGAACCAGGATTGCGTTTGGTCAGAAGATTGCCAAGTCGCCTTCGACAGTATCAAGGAATATCTGTTGAAACCTCCGATTCTATCACCTCCAGTGGAAGGAAGACCACTGATCATTTACCTCACAGTCCTAGAGGACTCAATGGGATGTGTACTTGGCCAACAAGACGAAACTAAACGGAAAGAGTCTGCCATTTACTATCTAAGCAATAAATTCACCGACTGCGAGACTCGGTATACAATGCTTGAGAAAACTTGTTGCGCTTTGGCTTGGGCAGCCAAACGTCTTCGCCAGTACATGATTCGTCATACTACTTGGTTGGTCTCCGAAATGGATCCAATCAAGTACGTTTTCGAAAAACCTGCTCTCACGGGAAGGATTGCCCGTTGGCAGATGCTGTTATCAGAATATGACATAGAATACCACGCTCAAAAATCCGTTAAAGGAAGTATTTTAGCTGATCATTTGGCTCATCAACCGATTGACGATCAAGAATCAATCAGGTTTGACTTCCCAGACGAAGATGTCATGTATCTAAAGATGAAAGATTGCGATGAACCGCTACCCAGTGAAGGGCCAGAACCAGGTTCCCAGTGGGGACTTATCTTTGACAGAGCAGTCAATCATTATGGAAACGGAATTGGGGAAATCATTGTTACCCCTCAGGGTTCCCACATTCCTTTCACTGCCAGACTTACGTTCAAATGTACGAACAACGAGGCCGAATATGAAGCATGTATCATGGGTCTCAAAGAAGCGATTGATTTAAGGATCAAAAACTTGGACGTATACGGTGACTCAGCCCTAGTGATCAATCAGATAAAAGGAGATTGGAACACATACCAATCAGGATTGATTCCTTACAAAGACTATGCAAGAAGGTTGTTACCTTTCTTCAATAGAGTTGAGTTTCATCACATCCCTCGTGATGAGAATCACATGGCTGATGCATTAGCCACTCTCTCTTCCATGATTAGTGTAGGTCGATGGAATGACATACCTAAGATTGACATCATGCGCCTTGAACGACCCGCTTACATCTTCGCGATTGAAGCAGTCATAGACGACAGACCTTGGTATCACGATATCAAATGCTTCCTTCAGAAACAAGAGTACCCATCTGGGGCACTTAGAAAAGATAGAAAGACCCTCAGAAGATTGGCTGGAAACTTCTTCTTGAGCGGTGACACTCTCTATAAGAGAAATTTTGACATGGTCTTGCTCCGATGCGTCGACAGACCAGAAGCAGACGTGCTCATGAAAGAAATTCATGAAGGGTCCTTTGGCACTCATGCCAACAGACACACAATGGCGAGAAAAATTCTTAGGGCTGGGTATTATTGGTTGATAATGGAGTCCGACTGCTACAAGTACATGAGGAGGTGTCACAAGTGTCAGATATACTCCGACAAAATTCATGTACCGCCATCACATCTCAAAGTTCTTTCTTCCCCATGGCCATTTTCCATATGGGGAATCAATATGATTGGTATGATTGAGCCCAAGGCTTCAAACGGACATCGGTTCATCCTGGTAGCCATTGACTATTTCACCAAGTGGGTCGAAGCAGCGCCATTCGCCAATGTAACCTGACAAGTGGTGGTCCGATTTATCAAAAACAATATCATCTGCCGGTATGGTGTTCCAAGCGAGATCATTACTGATAATGGATCTAACTTGAACAATAAGATGATGAAAGAGTTGTGTGCAGAGTTCAAGATCGAACACCATAACTCATCTCCCTACCGATCCAAGATGAACGGAGCGGTAGAAGCGGCTAACAAGAACATCAAGAAGATTGTTCAAAAGATGGTTGTAACCTATAAAGATTGGCACGAAATGCTACCCTTTGCTCTTCATGGTTATCGCACATCTGTCCGTACTTCAATAGGGGCAACCCCTTTCTCTCTAGTATATGGCATGGAGGCAGTGCTTCCCATAGAAGTAGAGATCCCATCAATCCGGGTATTGATGGAAGCGAAGCTCACCGAAGCTGAATGGTGTCAAAGTCGACACGAAGACCTGAACCTGATCGAAGAGAAGCGAATCACGGCACTATGCCACGGTCAGTTGTATCAGCAAAGAATGAAAAGGGCGTTCGACAAAAAGGTCCGACCTCGTGTCTTCAGGAAAGGAGACCTTGTGCTCAAGAAGATACAATCATTTCTCACTGATTCTCGGGGCAAATGGACCCCAAATTATGATGGCCCTTATGTGGTCACGAAAGCTTTCTCAGGCGGCGCCTTGAGACTTGCAACCATGGACGGAGAGGAATTTGCCTACCCCACGAATGTTGATGTAGTCAAGAAATACTTCGCCTAAAACTAAAAAAAAAAAAAACGTCTCGGTGGATTGAAAACCCGAAAGGGCGGTCCAGGCAAAAGTTAGAGACATGAAAAAAAATCATCCTGATGGATTGGAAATCTCATAGTACAATCCAGGCAAAAATTAGGGATAATGGCAAGTAACTATGTTCAACAGAGGCAAGTCTCTCAGCAGCAGTTACAGCATCATCTATCGGAGGAAATCTCCAGTCAAAGGTCATCTTCGACGGAAGCTCAGGATGTCCCGAACTCAAAGTTGGTAGAAGGATAATGGTCGTTATGTTTCAACGTAGCCCTTTTCCCTGTAAATTACCATTTTCTAACTTTGTATATACTCTTTGGAATCACGCGTTTGGCTGATCTCCATCTTATCAATAAAATTTGAGCCCTTGTGCTTTTGTTTGTAATTCTTTACTTGTTTTAGCTTTACAGAACGACGTTGTTTAAACTTAATCAGCGATTCTTGAAATAAAACAAAAATGAATTTACTTGTTAAACTTTTTCTGGTTTTAAATTAAAGATGGCATTTCTTTTGACTGTTGAACATCAGAAGAACATCGATCGCTTCTCCCGAAGTAAGCGGACTTCAAAGTGCAGAATTAAAGTACTCATTCTAAGCCAGTATGCCTGAATGAAGGGATCAACTGTGTCAGAGACCTTGTTTCGTCTGACACGCCTCGGCCGAGTTCTCATCTCCTAAGCCCGATCAACATAGCTCCCAACGGGACTATCTCTCCTAAGCAAGGTGGAATTGCTATTTTGAATCAACGGTACTTCTTCGCCCCGCGATGACCGAGTATCCAATTGTGTTCATCCATTAGTCTGTATGTCGCGTCTGTTTTGTCAGCGTATACATACATACATCATGCATTTTTTATTTGCGTTCGCATTTCATATTGCATCACTATCACTTTAGTCGGTCTTGTCCCCTAGTGATAACAGTTTTCTCAATCGAGTTTGCCAGTTCTTTCCTCGTCAGGAAACGTTGTGTCTGAACAATCTCGCCACCAGTGTATCGTTAGATCAGAGTCGGCACTCGACCACTTTGATAACTTGAACCTCTGAAAAGCCAGAGAAAACTTTCAATAAACATCACTCTTCGCCATTGAAGATGATATCCTTGCTTTCCCGGATTAAGGAAAATCCACAGAGAAAGCCTCGTGATCAGAGATTCGGCAGTACGCCAGTTTTGCTCCGAAAAACCACTGATGAGAAGGTCATTGGCACCTCAAAATTGGATCCCATCATATGGCATTTCTCCGGGAAGATCCCGAGAAAAGTATGATGTAACCCCAAACGAAAATAGTCTCTCAAGAGACTCGCTTTCCCCAGTAAAATCGACAAATGGAATCTCTCCAGGAAAATTCGGCGAGAAGTTTGAAGGAAAACCGCTACACATAGCGTCCCTTGTCAATAAAGTTTATTGACAAAAGAAACTTAGACCAGTTCCTTGGTAGGAAACCAGGATCGAGGGGAAGTTTAAATCAGAAACTAAGACCAGTTCTTGGTAGGAAACCAAGAACGAGGGGAAGTTCAAAAGAAACTTAGACCAGTTCTTTGGTAGGAAACCAGGATCGAGGGGAAGTTTACTTCAGAAACTGAGACCAGTTCTTGGTAGGAAGCCAGGATCGAGGGGAAGTTTACCTTTTCTAAGCATCATTGCTTAGCTAAAGAAGATGAATGCGTAAGCTACCATTCATAACCACCATCAAAATTTCGGGTATTCCGATATTTAATCCTCTTGCACCCCGAATGCCCGAATACCTTCGTCATTCACACCTTCGGGTCCAAGAAGATTAAATAGGGGCATCTGTAATACCCCAAATTTTGACCACTTAGATTTCCCATCATTGTTAAAATCATCATCACAATATGGATGTACCTTTATGCTTCATTAGTCTCCCCAAAGATGGGTGAGCATCCACTACAATCAAAATTAGGGTTTCAAGCCCTCTCTGAGTGCTTAGGCAAAGGATCAATCAAGAAATGACATGATCTTCAACTTGTCTAATCTCTCAAACATCCACAATGGATCAAAAAGGACTCCCACTTCAAGGATTAAGCACAAGGCTGCTCCCTTCTAGGTGGATTAAGTCTCAAGATCGACAGTATCACCAAATTAGGGTTTTGGTCGACCAGGGCCTCCAGATGGAAATTTTCATCTGGGCACAAGGAAATGATCCAAAACATAACCTAATATGCTTCATGGAACCTCATGAACCCATGCATCAAGTCAATTCTGCCTCAGGGGATGCATTCATCAAAAATCAGGAATTAGGGTTTCTTGACCTAATTCACCCCTAAGTTGACTTTTGGGACAAACCATGAGCCAAGACCTCAAGAGATGATTTTAGGGTCTCTACTATACCATATTGATCCATTTGGAACAATGGATTGATCCAAGAAGTTTGAGCAACAAGTCTCAATTTCATCTGCACCACAATTAGGGTTTTAAGGGAAAAGTCAACTGTAACTTTGACTTTTGACCAGGACATGCTCCCAAATCCTAATACATGATTGAATATACCCTATGACACCTATGGAACATGTCCATCAAGTTTGATTTAGGTCAAGGACATGATTTCCTGAAGAATTGCACAGTTTGGAATTCATCTGATAAAAAGTCAACTGTGCACAAAAGTCAACTTTGACTTTTTGAGATTTTTCACCAAAATGGATTTTTAACCCTAAAATGATGTTAATGTATGATTTGAATCATCATTCATCAAGAAAAATCAAGAAAAGTGAGATAACTTGTAAAAGGGGTAACCATAAAACTTAGAAAATTTTCTAAGTTAAAAACAAAGTGGCAAAGGTACCAAATTTGGAGGATCATAACTCCTAAACCACAAGGCCATTTTTTCTCATCCAAAGATGGATTTGTAGCCCTCATTATCACCTACAAAAACTTCAACTACAAGTCATTCCAATTCATTAAGGATTTTGAGTTATGGAGTGATCAAAGTGGCTAAAAAGTGAAAATGTCACTTTTTCCAACACTTAGTGAAATTTTCACTAAGTCAGATTCTGCCTCACTTTTTGCCAAATGTAGGGGGATTTTTCACTTGGAATCAAAAGAGATCAAAACCAAACTTGTTCAAACAGTTGTTGTATCATGTAAGAGCTTTCCAAAATGGCCAAGAACATTGCCAAATTCAACCTACATCATGAGATACAACATTGGCAAGTTGCCTTGCTGAAATCTGTCAAAGCAAGGCAGAATTTGCATTTTGGCTCGATTTGCCAAAATAAGCCAATTTCAATAGTTCCTATCCACTTGGACACCTCAGAGGATTGAATCTAAAGGGGACAATCACTGAGCCAAGCCTCCAAAGTCCATGGAACAAGAAATAGCATGTTGAACCTAGAATGGCCAAAATAGGGACAAGACTTCAAATTTGGAATGAGGCATTCAATGGAACCATCAAGGTGGCATGGATTGAGCCATTCTCATCTGAAATCAGTCAAGACTTATCCAAGACCAAGGGGACCAAAGCTCTGTGCCCTAACCTCTAGTCAATGGCTAGAGGAGACTTGGATTTTCATTGGCCAACATTGGCCAAACCTACTTACCAGCTGCCATGCACTATTCCTTGCAAAACAAACTTGATCTACTATAAATAGAGCTCAATTGTGGTCAGTTTAAGTACACCAAAGCCATCTAACAGATGCTTTCCTCAAAATCTCTTTCTCTTGGCAAAAATGCCTTTCTTAGCAAGGTAGCTATCGGGTTTTGAGTTTGAGAGCAATTCTGCACAAACCAATCACTCACACACCTCACATACATCACATATGAGCTGATCAAACACTCACATAACATCTGGAGCATCAAAATCTCAAAATCACTTGCCATCCACACAAGTTTGAAGTGAAGTTGCAGCTGAGATGCCATAAACTGATCCAGTCCATTTCAATTCTATCCAAGTGTTCAAACAATGGTGTAGGGAAGCTGTCCAGATCATCACAACTTGTCTGTAACACCTCCAACTCAAAATCACATCTGCTCTTGCTGTCACGACTTGGAGGTAAGCCTAAACTTGGGCATCTCTCAATCTATGCATATTTCCTCGCACAATAATTTGGCCATATGTTCATAATCATGCATGGAATGTTTTCCCTCAATTAATTGCATTGTTTGAATCGTGTATCAAAAATCCTAGCCTTCATGCAAAAATTAGGGTTCTTGAGGTCTCTTCGTGATTTCTTGTTGTATGTTTAATTTAAATGAAATTAAAGTACATAGACATGATCGTGAGGTTGAGACGAGCATAATGATATGTGGATTGCATGATATGATTACGTATTCATGGAGATTGGACAGAAAATGCAAATCTGGGCAAACTGAAAAACGCGCGTGTTCTTGGTGTTGTTCTTGGCGCCATTTTCATAAATTCAAATATTTGAATTTTGTGATTTTGTTTAATTGATTCAAAAATTAATTTCTCTCTGAGTTTTAATGATTTTGAGTTGATTCTTTTTTTTAATAATTCACAAAAATGTTAAAATACTTTATTTTCACAAAAAATCCCAAAAATATTATTTATTTCATATAATTGATATTTTTGTAAAGAATTAATATTTTGATTGTTTTTGGCATTTTAAATATTTTTTCTACATTGATTTTGCAACTTTTAATGCTTTCTAATTATTTTGTAGGTCAATACTTAATTTTTGAAGCATTAATCCAAGATCACCATTTGTTTTCCATGTGTTAAACAATTTTTGATCATTTTAATTGAATTTTTATTCAATTAAATACATTTTGAAAACAAATTAGGGTTTTGGATTAATTCAACCCTCATAAATCATTTTCAAAACTCTTTGGGCCTCTTGAGAGAGTGTAAGACCCATCCCCCCTTGTACAAAAAATTTTTGGGCCTCACTCATTGTATAAGTCCCTCTGTACAAGTAAACGGCGCGATCGTCGCCCGTTTAAAAATAAGAATCATCTGGGCCTCTCCTTGAGATATAAGACCCATTCAAAACACTTTGGGCCTCTATTAGAGTGTAAGACCCAATCCCCCTTTTAACCAAAACAATTTTGGGCCTCACTTATTGTATAAGTCCCTCTGCGTTAAAAGAAAACCTCGGCGCAATCGCCATTTTTAAACGAAAAATCATTTGGGCCTACCCTCGTGTTATAAGCCCCACTCTTTTCTTTAAACCTTTTTGGGCCTCTTGAGAGAGTGTAAGACCCACCCCTTTGTACAGAAAACCATTTTGGGCCCCAGTCACTTGTATAAGTCCCTCTGTACAAATTCAAACAGTGCGCTCACTAATAAAACCCTGGGCCTCTCCTTGAGTCGTAAGCCCCAAATCTTTCTTTTTCAAAGCACTTCTCCTTTGATTTTGAATATACTGTTGCTTTCAATCTTTCTTTGTTGAACAACTAACCAAACAGCATGAAAGCACTACAACCGAGTAAGTGGTTATCGCTTTCATTTACTGCTTTCATAATATAAACTGTATTGTGGGGCTGCTCACTGTAAGTCTCCTTTCATAAACTCATATCTACTGTGTAATAATAGTATAGATATTTCGAGTTTCCCCGGCTACTACATCTAGAACTAGGTGACGCCGTTTCACTTATTCGTAGAAATAGACGCTTAGATCCCCAATAGGAGCACCAGATACAGTCTTCTCTTCGGCTGTCCTCCTTAGGAATCGTCAAGAAGCTCTACTCCCCAAGATGAATGTATTCTCCGTGAATGGCATCTTTGAGTTTCTTCCCAAATTCTCGAACTTTCCTGACTTGATCTATTCCTTGTGGATAGCTTGCCTTGAATGTCTTGGGGTTTGGGTACCCACTACGGTCATAATCTTGGACCTTAACTAAGGAACCCTCTTTAAAAGCTAAAAGTCGCTGGATAGTAAAACTCGCACGTTTACCAGTGGTTTTTATCTTTAAAAGAGTTATCTCTCCTAATGGAAAGGAGATGATAGACCCACGGGCTTCTTAAAAGCATCGGCCTCCTCTTGGGCATTATTCAAGGACACTACGACTTCTTAGAAGTATTCATAGCCTCCTCTTAGGCTTCGTATAATGATCTCTTCCTTCGGGAATGATAGCCTCCTCTTGGGCTTCGTACAAGGACCCGTCGGCTTCTTAAAAGTTTCCAGCCTCCTCTTGGGCTTCGTACAAATTGTCCCGACGACCTCCTAGAGGTATAGGAACAGAACCTAGTCATCCTCATAGAACAATCCTTTCATAGAGTCTACTACTGTTTCTCACAGCATAGTACAAAAGATAAAACTCTAGACATGGATAGTCTAACTTCCTTGAGTCTCAAAGACATTCTCAAGCACCCTTCGTTAAATAGGAAGGAAACCCGCAGACTCGGACAGTCTCGACACCCCTTTGGATTTCCTGTTTCCTCAAAGAGAAGGAAATATCCCTGATCCTCAAATCAAACCCCTGTGTACAGTGTTACTCATATAAGAACTGATTTTCTCTTTTAAAATCAGTATATTGGATCTGTCACTCAACTGAAACAGTTACAATAGCCTCCATCTCGAGCTTCGTACGAGATACCAAAATTCTCCCCAGTGGAGTCAAAACAACCTTTTCGCCTCTCTCTCAGGCTTTGTACGAGATACAAAAATACTCTCTTACTGAGTATAAAAGATTCTCCAAGTGAGTCAACTCTTTGCTAGCCTCCTCTTAGGCTTTGTATAACGATATGCCCCACTGGGTCGAACCCTTTTAGCCTCTTTCTCGGGCTTTGTAAGAGACACAAAATAGCCTCCTCTTAGGCTTTGTATAATGATTTTCCTAGCGGAAATTAGCCTCCTCTTAGGCTTTGTATAAGAAAACCACTGGTTAATCCAATTAACCTTTTAGCATCAAAGTTGTGCCTCGTTCATAGTACACAAACATCAACAACTCCTTCCCCTTCATCTAATCGCTGTAAGCGGCAAGCCTCTGGATCATCTACATCCATGCCACTGTCCCTCTTTTAGCATGAGAAATTCCTAAGGAAAGATGGCATTGCTCTACACTGAGTTAAAGTCTTCTCCTTCAGGTTAAAACCCTTTCTTCGGAAATTATGGCATTGCTCGGATCCACGTATCCCAGTTAAAGTAATTCTCCTTCTCCCCTCTTTAGAGATGACAAATTCTCTCTAAAGTCGAGGTCTTTCAGCTTCACGTCTTGGGCTTTGAACAAGACACAAATAGACTTTTAGCTTCACATCTTGGGCTTTGAACAAGATACAAATTACCTTTCGCTTCACGTCTTGGGCTTTGAACAAGACACCAAAAACCAATTTCCTCCCATAGAATAGGAGGAACTACGAACGCTCTGATTTCCCTGTTTTGGTAAACGGGAATACGTAGGCATAAGATCGAAAGAAAAGATCTTAGCGAGCGCAATCAACAAAAAACCCAAATCCCATATCTCAGTCAATCAAAAGCAGTAATTCAAAAGCATCAGTCCTAACATCCTAATCCTTGTTCCCCGTCAGAAACCTTCTGCCCAGGTAAAAAGAAAGAAAAACAGTATTGGCGAAAACACAAATAACTAGTACAAAGGCCCCCCACATTGATAGCATCTGTAACCTAACAGACCGCTGTTTAAACTCAGTATGCAAGCAGGGTTAATTGGAGACATCTATTTCCCTTCCTTATTCAGTTCACAATAGGATAAAAAATGAATCGACCTGTAGTTTTAAAGCTCAAACCGCAGAGAGCGACCAGCGCTTAAGAACCGCGTCCAAAATCGCTCGCTACACATGGGCGAAAAATATACATGAGTTCATAGCAAAGACATATACACAACCCAACAAAGAAGAAAGACAGGAAGAAAATCAGAAATGAACTAAACACTTCACGGATTGTCGGAGCCGATCGATGAGAAATCCACCTCGGATCATCCGCATGCAAGCTTCCATGATGTTTTCTAGGCTAATCTACTGAAAAAATGAAGTTTGATGGAGTTGGAGCAAGAATCCCCAAAACCATCCTCTAAAAAATGCTGAAAAATGAAGTTTATAGGCAAAATTGTGTTCCCAGGTTCGCACTGCGAACCCCCGTTCGCACTGCGAACATATGCCGCCTTAGCCACTTCCAGAATTGTGTTTTTCATGCTTCCAGGCACTTTTTATTTGCCCCGAGTTCGCAGCGCGAACTCGCTAGCGAGTGCTCGCCTCCTGGTTCGCCTAGCGAACATAACAGCCAACCAGAATTTGTTTTGATCATAACTTCTGAACCGTAACTCCGATTGAGGCACGGTCGGAAGCGTTGGAAAGCTTATTCAATGCTCTTTATGAATATGGAAAAATATATTTACTTTAATACCTACAAAAATGAGATAAAATCAATTAAACTCAATGATATTTACACGATACGCAATATATACACTAAAACGTAAAGTAAACGTAATTACACGTAAAGTGGGGTTTATTCAACCAATTTTAACACAAAGTAATGATAAGTGCAACAAAACTTATATACAAAAATAGGTACATTTTGCACTTATCAAACTCTCCCCAACTTACATAATTGTTTGTCCACAAACAAGAATCAAACAAACTTGAAAATGCACAAGCAATATCCAAAGAATGACGAATCAACAGGTTTTGAAAAATGGAAACGAATGAATGGTTCAAATGAAAACGGTACACACAAAAAGTAAATACTTACCACTAAACTACGAAAACAACATAGTCACGAAACAAATGCAAAATACAAAAATCATGCCAAAAATTCTAAAATAACACAAGTTCCAAAGTGAATCACACCTAGTAAAAACAATCATCGGTAGATGAAAAACACACAATAAGGTACTTTACACTCACACAACACTCATGCAAACAAAAAACTAAATTATGCATACATCCACAAATTCACATTGAAAATACAAAGGCAAGAATCACAAGGGCTTTTCAAGGTTGTAGCGTGGTCGGGTAAACAAACAAGGGGCAATTTCTAAAGGTAATTGAAACAAAAACTTGCCTAAACCTAAGGGAGTGAAAACTCACAAAGATTCACACACAAAATTTCAACCAACTTCTTCCAAAATCCCAAGTGCTACACAACACACAATACTTATTTAGCAAAATTATTGAAACTCTTTTTGTTTCCTTTTTCAAGGGTTTTCTTTTTTCTTTTTTTTTTCTTTTTTCTTTTCTTTTTCAATCCTCATAGAATCCAACCAATGAGTATACAATCATCCTCTCCCCAACTTGAATTTAACCACACCATCATGTGAATACTCTCTACTTTCTAAGGCAAGGTAAAAATTCATACAACAACACAAAATTGAGGGTTCAAGAAAAAATAATTAATCAAAATCCATACAAAAAGTAAATTTGACACTCATAGACAAGCATCAAACTCAAACAACATGGATAATGACTAAAGGCTCAAAGGGGTTACGAATGATCACACGCTCACAAGGTGAATGACTATTTGGCTAAGGTAGTTGTGCTCAAAATGAAACAAAATGCCTTGATCCTTTTCATGCTTTCACATAATCAACACAAACAAAAGATTAAGCATAATAAAATCCAGTTAGAACAAGAATGTTGGTACCCCGTGCATATATGAATAATAGAAGGCTCCCCAGCAACGGCGCCATTTTGTTGAATGCAGAATAGGGCAAGCAACAAAAATATTTATTTTTGGAAGAATTCCCTCCGGGATTTATGTCGTGTCCACAGAGATCGGTTTGAGGGAAAGAATGTCGTTCGACAATCTCTCGCGTTTATGAATTTGGTTTTAAATGGTTTCAAACAAGAAAACAGAAAAGTAAACATTAAAACATAAAACAAATTCATTTTTAAGCAAGACAAACTTATGCGGCATGCACATAATCGACTCCTCACAAACTTAAACTTACCGACCAGTTATACTCAACCTACAATACTCCTCAATATCACCCAGCATCGCTCACAACACAGGTTATGTCTAACGCAAAGTTGAGAGAACAACCGTGTTACCATTGCCGATACTTTTGTACGCTAGCTCAAGGCATGGAGGCATTAAGTTTCGACGCCTATTGAAGATTGTTAGCCCTAAATCTATCTCTAGAATCTAGAAACTAACAGACAATCATCCCTAATCGAAGTTTGCGACGGTTATCTCTAACGCACCCCAAACCCCGCGCATAAAGCAAAAATCAGAGACAATTACCAATAAAGATTTGTAAAGCAAGTTTTATACAATGCCATGGGCGACAAATATACATGAGTTCATAGCAAAGACATATACACAACCCAACAAAGAAGAAAGACATGAAGAAAATCAGAAATGAACTAAACACTTCACGGATTGTCGGAGCCGATCGATGAGAAATCCACCTCGGATCATCCACATGCAAGCTTCCATGATGTTTTCTAAGCTAATCTACTGAAAAAATGAAGTTTGATGGAGTTGGAGCAAGAATCCCCAAAACCATCCTCTAAAAAATGCTAAAAAATGAAGTTTATAGGCAAAATTGTGTTCACAGGTTCGCACTGCGAACCCCCGTTCGCACTGCGAACATATGCCGCCTTAGCCACTGCCAGAATTGTGTTTTTCATGCTTCCAGGCACTTTTTATTCGCCCTGAGTTTGCAGTGCGAACTCGCTAGCGAGTGCTCGCCTCCTGGTTCGCCTAGCGAACATGACAGCAAACCAGAATTTGTTTTGATCATAACTTCTGAACCGTAACTCCGATTGAGGCACGGTCAGAAGCGTTGGAAAGCTTATTCAATGCTCTTTATGAATATGGAAAAAAATATTTACTTGAATACATAAAAAAATGAGATAAAATCAATTAAACTCAATGATATTTACACGATACGCAATATATACACTAAAACGTAAAGTAAACGTAATTACACATAAAGTGGGGTTTATTCAACCAATTTTAACACAAAGTAATGATAAGTGAAACAAAACTTATATACAAAAATAGGTACATTTTGCACTTATCAACCTTCTCTTGGTTCAGTACTCTCTCCTTTTGGTTCATCACAGCCAGCTTGTTGATACCTAACCCTTTTCCCGACAGAGTCTTAATCTCTTTCTTCGGTTAACCATTGCCAGTAAGTTAATATAGTGAATCTGTATTCTCTTTGTTTTGACACCGTCCCCTTTGTTTGGTCCCCAGTAGGGTCGCTAACCCTCTGATCCCCAGCATAATCACTATGTTCTCTTATTTCTCTCGGTTTCAACACCAACCCCTTTGCTCACTCCCCAGTAGAGTCGCTATTATTCTTTTTCTCCTTTATCTTTTTGGTTTTAACACCATCCCTTCACTTTATCTTCAGTAGAGTTACTTCTTTTCCTCTGCTCTTGTTTCTTGGTTTTGACACCAATTCTTTTGAATCCCCGACAGAGTTTTTCCTCTTTCTTTTGCTCTTGGTTTTTACACCATTGTCCTTTCCTTTTCTGTCTTTGTTCCCCGAACTACGTAGGCTCTGAATTCCTCATTGCACTATGAGGATACGTAGGCACGAGATTGCGAAATCTTGGCGAGCCACCTTCTTCCATTCTTCTTCTCTTTCCCTGGTTCCATGAACTACGACGATGTGATGTCTTCATTACACTATGAGGGTACGTAGGCACGAGGGCCCTAATCCTCTGCAAGCACTTTTTTATTTTTCTCTTATCTCCTCTCTCTCCTCTTATTTTTGCTAGAAGCCTTTAGATAGATAACCCATCCAAGCCTATAAGCAAGCAAAATGGTTCCCGTTGAGTACGACGGATGCGTAAGGTGCTAGTACCTTCCTTTCGGATAATTGACCCTCTTATCTGTTTCTCTTCCCCTTGGGTTTTATCGATATTTTCCCTGTCCTTTGGGACTAAATTAAAGTTCGATGACGACTCTTTTGTATCTTTGAGTGTGCAATTCACTCTGGTATAATCCCGCTAGCTTCAGAACAACAGAAAATACTAATCTCATAGGGACTAGTGAAGCTATCCTTAACCAAGTAGCGAGTGCAACATCGATGCCAGAGGTGATGATTTCTTTTCCCATAGCAACAAGTTCTCCGACCACTCCCAGGACGACACACACTTCTTTTATGGACCTTAGGCCTTCTTATATGCCTAGTTTCACGATGCCACTAGTGTCAAGGGATTTCCCCTATGGTATGCCAACTACAATGATGGAAGGATTATAGAGCAATGCTTCGACGTATGCAGATAATAATGCAACGATAGTGTCCCCTTTAAATCTGTACGTGGCATCAGGGTATACCATTAGCCACCCTGGTCGAGCAACATAACATGGAGGGACTGCATTTGCTCCCCCAAACGTGTCTGCTCTTACAAAAAAACTCCATGTTGTCCATAAGACAACAAATGGAAGAAAGCAACCTTGAGATGGTTAATATGCTTACCCAACAAATTGCTATTGTGTTAAACCCTCTAATTCAGAACACCAACCAGAGTTATCAACTATTGGCCAATCAGATGGGTCGAATAGCCAATTTTTCCAGCGCCCCTTAGGCCCAGGAACAACCAATCCCTTAGATTGCGCCAGTCAGGCCTGTTGGGATGCCTGACAATGGAGGGGCTCCTTTTAATAAGGGGCAACGGAAACAAGAGGAACCCTGACCTGTCAGACCCCCTGTAATTGTGGGAGGAGGAGAACAAATAGTTCGGGCTAACCCAGATATAGTTATGGTGGGTAGGAACTAAGATGCGGAAGAAGTGGTCAAGAGTGTTCGAAAAGGCAACCTAAGGGGGCGGAATTAGGGGTGGGAATAGGCTGGGCCGAGCTAGGCTTTACCAAGCCTGAGCCTGGCCTGCTAAAAAATTCAAAGCCTAAGCCTGGCCTGTAGCCTATCATAGGCTTATTTTTAGGCATAAGTCTGGCCTTTTCGAAGGCCTGATTGGCCTACTAGCCTATTTAAAAGCCTACTTCATTTGAACATCTATAAATAAGAAATTTAACTAATGTTAAATAGACTAACAAGTTAAAAGATCAATGAGTTTAAATGTTTGTTTTCATTGTCTCGTTCAAGTTTTCTTATTAGCATAAGTTTGGTGATACTATTTGTTGAAGAGAACTTATGACATTGTTTATAATGTTTGTTCAACTTATTTTCATAAGTTCTTCAAGATAACTAAGTTTTATTTTCGTATTTTAATTAAAAGTACAAAATAGAATATAATAATAATAAATTTATTGATTTTTCTTAAATAGGCCAGTCTGATAGGCTTAAAAGGCTTTTCTTACGGCCTGTGGCTTAGCCTCTTTAGCTAAATAGGCTTATAAAAAAGCCTAGGCCTTTTCTATTTAAGAAAAAGCCTGGCCTGACCTGAGCCTATGTAGGCTAGGCCGTAGGTTCCTGTTAGTTGGCCTGGCCTATTCCTACCCCTAGGCAGAACAATCTAGCCCACATAGTCGAAAACATCCTTGCTCAGAATGACCTTAACGTATGGTTATATAGGCCAAATGTCATGTCTCATTTGACTAAATATGTTTTGCAAACATAAGTTCCTAGGGGATAGAATGTCCCTAAATTCACCAAGTTTGCAACAGACACAAGCGAGTTGACTGTCAAACATATCGCTCGATACCAAACCAAAGTGGACGATATAGCAAATAATGAGAACTTGAAAATGAGAATTTTTCCAAATTCTCTAACAAAAACGCTTTTACATGGTTCATGACACTCCATCCCCATTCCATACATAATTGGAATCAATTAGAGAGAGTATTTAATGAATAATTCTATATGGGACAAGAAAAATTAGTCTCAAAGAACTAGCTAGCGTAAGGTGCAGGGCGCCCAAGTCAATTGATGATTACCTAAATAACTTTAGGTTGTTGAAGACAAGGTGCTTTACTCAAGTTCCTGAGCATGAATTGGTCGAAATGGTCACCTAGGGTCTGGATTATTCTATTAGAAAGAAACTAGATAACCAATATCTGAGAGATATGGCTCAGTTGGTTGACAGAGTTCAACAGGTCGAACGCCTGAAGGCTAAGAAATCCAGAACGAGCAAATTTCATAAAAAAGAGAAGGTTTCCTATATAGAGGCCAATGAGAGGGACCATGATTATGATATAGGATATGAGGGGGTCGAAGAGAACGACATAAATGTGGTGGAACTTAACATAGGACCTCCTTACAACTGTAAACTATTGAAACCGTTAGACAGAAAGAATTTGATCGAGCCAAAAAATGGTAAGTTTGTCGCAAAAACGTACACCTTTGATGTAAATAACTACGACGAGATTATTGACCTCTTAGTTGCTGATGGCCAAATCATAGTCACTAAGGGATTAAAAATGCCACCTTTCGAGAAATGTAACAAATAGGGTTTTGTAAGTTTCATAACTTTCTGGGGCATAAAACCTCATTGTTCGCTGACAATGCCAAAGCCCCAATGTAGGTGGACTCTGATCCTTTGCAAATCAAGGACGCTAACTATGCTAAGCCACTCGAGTGCTTAATGGTCGAGATTACTGAGAGCCCCAATGTAGAGATGGAGGACTCTGAGTGAAACAATGTTGAGAAGGTCAAGGCAGTCTACCCTATTGTTGAGGAGGAGCTTGTCGACTTCCTTAACCGGTGCAAACTGAAAGGATCATAAGTGATGATGTGCCCTAGATGAAGTACTGTGTTTGACAAAAAGGTTGCTGAGAGCCTTGAAAAAACTAAGCCCCAACTTCACAGAGGGGTCAAATGGCCCCAATCGAGGATAAACAATGCTTTTAACAAAAGGGGTGTCCCCTACAAGACACAAAATATGGCCACGAGCTACAATGGAGGTCGGCCCAAGACCTTTACGCCTCAGTCGAAGGCACCTGTGGGGAAGTGGATGTACCCCCACAACAAAGCAGGCACCAACCTATATGATTTGGAGGTGCTAGCCCTAAACACAACTTGGAAACGCCTGGACAATCCTCAAGCCGCCAATGTCATACCCCAAAATTTTCCCTACTTTTTTTTCTTCATTTTATCCAGCCCATGGCTCATTTCATCAGTATATCCTTATTCCATAATCATTCATCTTAACACATTTATTTACAATTGTATTTTCAAATAAGTACCATTGATTCAAAAGTTCTTGCTATTTATGACACAAAGATTGGATTCTTGTCATTTGGCTTGGCAAGTCTCATGGGCTAGGATTTTCTTCCATGGATTATATGGGGATCAAACCTTCGAGATTGTATTATATTGACTTGGGTTGTTCAACTCTTGAAACCTTAATCCCTGATATGATCTTTGAATGTGATTGGTTTGTATCATGGAATGATTGATTTTGAAAGTCATTGTTAAGTTTGACTTTTGGTGATCATGTTCATATAAAGCCTTACTTAGTGATTATATAAGATCAAGTTTCATTCAAAAAGCAAAGTTCCATTCAAATTCAAATTTTCAAATGCTAATTCGGAGGGAAAAGTTCTATTTTACTTAAGGCATAAGTCAAGTTTCATATAATGGTCAATCTTACATTCAAACATCAAAAATATATTACAAGTGCAAAATTGAGATTACACAGAGAAACTCCTATTTTTGACCTAGGATGACTTTTGGTCAACTGTTAACTTTTTAGTTAAACAGTTAACCAAAGTCAACCGACCCTCCTAAACCCTATTTTACTTGTTCTTCACAAAGACACCTCTCAAAAGCCTCCAAAGCCTCCAAAGTCTGTAAGTTGTGAGGTTGCCCAAATTTTCCATCTTGATATGCCTTGATATGCCTTACATCTCCATAACCAAAGTGTTATGCCAAGCCTTCTGCATGTAAATTAAGAAATTATATATATATATATATATATATATATATATATATATATATATATATATATATATATATATATATATATATATATATATATATATATAAACAAAATTAGAATTGTTTAAAATTAGAATTGTTCTTTTTAGGGATCTTGTTCAGAATGCACTGAATAAAGGCAGATTGAAGTTTGCTAAGGGAAAGACACCTATGAAGATTGACTTTAGCCCCCTGCAAATCGGGGATGCTAGCTATGTGGAGCCTGTGGCGATCAATATGGCCGAAATTACTGAAGATTTCCACATGGCTGAGTTTAAGGAGAGAGAAAATCAGATCGAAACTGTGTACCCAAAGGCTGGTAAGGGACTTGTATAATTTCTCTACATGTGCAAAGCTGAAGACTCATAGGTGATGATGTGTCCTCGATGCTGTGTTGTATTTGAAAATTTCATACCCCAAAATTTTCGATGTGCGATAGTTGAAATACGCGGCTCCCTCTAAGTACCAACGATTAAGCTTGCCTCACAACTTTCACAAATCTCTAAATCAACTCTACACTCTCCCTTTGGACCAAACAACCTCCTTTGGCATCCATATCTCATTGGGTTAAGTACCACATGATCAAACACCCATCTCTGAGTCAAAACCTCTCCCTCTTGTCATGTTAGTCTCATGCTTGGGCAAAACCCATTCTCGTTTTCCATATTAGTATCATGCCTTGGCAAACCCCTATTCCCCTTCAGAGTCTACCTTGTTAGTACCGTGCTTAGGCATACGTCCTCTCTCTCTTGTCATGTTAGTCTCATGTTGTGGCAAGCTATCTTCCCTTTTTCCATGTTAGTATCATGCATTGGCGAACCTCTTTCTTCCCCTACAAGTTTTCCTTGTTAGTCGCATGCTTAGGCAGGAATCTTCCCTTTCTTGCCATCTTAGTCTCATGCTTTGACAAGCCCCCATTTCTTATCCATTATGTTATGCTAGTCTCATGCTTTGGCAAACTCTTATCCTCTAGAGTCTATCTTGTTAGTCTCATGCTTAGATAGACTCCCTCATATTTTCCATGTTAGTTTCATGCTTTGGTAAACTCTTTTTCCCTCATGTTTGCCATGTTAGTCTCATGTTTTGGAAAACTCTTTTCCTCTCATGGTTGCCATGTTAGTCCCATGCTTTGGCAAAACCTTTTTTCATTTCTTGTCTATCTTGTTAGTCTCATGCTTAGATAGAACTTTCCTCAATTCACAATACTTTTTTCAGATCAAGCAAGCTCCTTGCAATCCAATCAACTCTTTCTTTCCTTTTCTTGGTTATGACACCACTTGTCTTCTTATCCTTAGTTCTATGAACTACGGAGCTCTGACTTCCTCATTGCACTATGAGGATACGTAGGCACAATATTTCGAGATCTTGGTGAGTACCCTTCTTCCATACCCTTCTTTCACAACCTTTTTTCAACCTTCCTTCATTTTCAACCTTCTTCCAACCTTCCTTCATTTCACCCTTAGTTCTCCGAACTATGGAGCTCTGATTTCCTCATTGCACCATGGGGATACATAGGCACGAGGGCCCCAATCCTCCGTGAGCACATTAATTATAAACCTTTTTTTTCCTTTAGCAAGTATCCTTTAGAAAATAACACCCATCCAAGCAAATAACAAGCAAGATGGTTCCTGTCGAATATGACGGATGTGAAAGATGCTAATACCTTTCTGCCACATAACTGACTCCCTTACCCGTTTCTCTTTCCCTAGGGTTTTATCGATTTTTTCCCATTCCTTCGGGAATAAATAGAGTTCGGTGGCGACTCTGTTGTATCACCGAGCATGCGAATCTCTTCCTGATATTTGTGCATGGGTGATGGTCTTTGAGAACCATATTATCCAACTTTATTGTGTCAAAGACCTTATTTATATTTCTACAGCTACTATTCATGGTAGATGATGCGGTATAGAGTATAGTGAAGGTGTGAAAAATGCAAGAAAGAGGGGGAGGGGTTGAATTGGTATTTCAAAATAAAACGTTTCTTTAAAATAACTTTCTCTTTAAAACTTTACCCCTTTTTCTAAAGAAAAACAACTTGGTTAAACAAAGAGATATAAACACGTTATGTTTATACTAGTTCACTTGAGAACCTCTCAAGTTAATCTAGTCCACCCGCCAAGGTGATTTCGCCTCTCTCAACGAGGTCTTAATCCACTATTCAACAAAATAGTACACTGCACGAGCTAACACAGCTGGTGACTAACAACAACCTCTAGAACTCACCTGGTCTAGACTTCTCAAGTAATCCAACCACACAGGTCTTACTTAAGGCACAACCTCTAAGACACACGTCCTAGACTTATCAAGAGATCTAATCACTAAGACTCTCTTAAGGAATACAACTTTAAGTTTAAATATAATGGGTTTACAGATAATTGCTTCTTATCAAGCTGATAATGTAAACAAGTTTTTAGACCAAGAATGACTTAAGAAAGAACAGAGTTAAAAGTATTGTAGCAGTTTGCGTGTGTGTCTTTCTTAAAGTCTTTGAGCTTCCTTTTATAGCCGAGTGAAAAGAGCCGTTGAGATGGAATCATGATAGCTAAGTAGGCTTACAGCTAGAAGCGTGAGGACAGGTACAAAGTCTTCTGCATGCTACGCGTCCTGTCTGTGTCAAATTGTCTTGTTTGTACTTGGCATAATCTTCAAGAATTTTAACGTTGTAATGTGGTACAGCTGTACAGTGTGGCAGGTTTTCTTGGCTTCTCAACTACAGAGGCTTTTTGTGAGCATGAGTAAGAAGGGAAAACATTGCTCGGTTCTTGAGATTATCAAGTCTTCGAATCATCAGCTCTGCGCTTCTAGAATCTTCAGAACTTGTCTTTAGAACCTTGTTCTCTTAATCCACTTTCTTCATATCTTCAGAGGCTTCTGATAATATTTGATTGAAGCATGAGAGTCAACTTTGGGTAGGTCTTGGGAACCTTGATCAGAGTGCGTGAGGCTTCAGCATCTGGACTTCGTTCCATCAGAACCCTTGTCTTCAGATCTTCAGAACTCATACTCTTTTCCTTTCGAATTCAAGTCTTTTGTGTTATCTTCGTTCAACTCTTCTAAGTGCATAGACGAAATGTCTTTCTTTAAGCATTGCGCTGATTCTCAGAAGCATAACCTGTTTTCTAGGTTCTCACAAGTAACAACATTAGTTGTGCAAAATTGTTCATGCCAATACCCATGTGTTATCATCAAAACTTAGAGATAATATTGTAGAACCAAATCTTGTTCTCACAGTCTCCCCCTTTTTGATGATGACAAAACTATGTATTTGATGACGCAATTTTGATATATAAATATATAACACAGAGAACATGGATAAAGGTTTTTAGGATAGCTTATCCTTTTTATGAAGTGCTCCCACTGAGTATTAGATTTGATTAAGGTTCTTGCTCGGGCTCCCCCTGACTTCATTAACCTTTTGAGTCTTTCTTCATCATCAGAGTTCTGAGTTATCTACATAGAAGAAAAATACAGAAAAACAATCTAATAGGGATGATAGATCTATCTGTTTGCAATGTAAGCAGCATTGTTTTTCAGAGAATGACTATAAGATCAAAATTATCTCATTCATATACTCTCTCCCCTTTTTTGTCATGAATCAAAAAGATAAACACAGGGTAGTCCAAGGGTGAAAAACACAGAACTAAAACTTAAAAGAAAAATAGAGGTTTATTTGCTGTCAGAGGACATCTTGTCCCAAATCTTCTTCATCATGATCTGAAGATTTTCATTGACAGTATCTTGCTTGTCAAACCTTTCTCTGAAGTTCTTCTGTTCAATTCTGATTTCATCAATGGCTTATCCCAGACGCTTGATAACAGGATCAGAAGTGGAAACAATCATAGCACTTTCTTTAGCTCTTTCAGCTTCGGCAGCATCTTGTGCCTTTCTCGCAGCTTGCTCTTCTGCTTCTTTAGCAGCCTTTTCTTCAGCTTCTTTCTACTTGGCAGCCAAGAACTTAAGTACTTTGACTCTTGCTTCAGCCTCTGCTCTTAGCCTTTGCTAGTTCAGTAGTTATGGTTATATTTGAGAAACTTACAATTCTTGTAAGTTCCATGTCCAGCCATTTTTGAAAATTTTGACAGGCACTCTAAAGTTCCAAGAGCTTCGAGCTTGTACAAAGTTCTGCTATTAGCTTAGCAAACATCTCAAGTGGTTTGTCATGAAATTGACTTGTACATTCTTCAAAGGATGTTGGAGGTGGAGCATTGTAGATAACCAGAGCGATGTTGGATTTATCAGAGTTGGTTTCAGGTGGTGGTTGCTGAGATAAGTCAATCTCAGTAGCAGCAGGTTCAGGTGGTTTTTGTTGATCGGTAGGAGAGGATACTTCAAGTGTTTTCAGATTGTTTTTAGGAGAAGGAAAATCAGAAGGCTGGATTAAGGATTCAGTTATGATTTTCTGATGAAAAACATAGGCTATTGGTGAGACATGTATGTCTTGGTTTATGATAGGTAAGGTTGTTGATGAAGAAGGAATTTGTGGGGTTTCTGAATGAGACATTGATGGTTATAGGTTAGATGGTTTGACACAGACTGATGAATCAGGATTGGATTTTGATGTAGTAGATACACTTGTGTTCTTAAGAATTTTTTATCTTTTACTCCTCTTCCTTTTCTGAGGCTTAGAGATAATGGTAGCATGCTTTCTTTTCCTTTTAGGAGACTCAATAAGAGTTTGTTTAGAATTCAATTGATCAGTCTGCTTAGTTTGCTCTGTTTGCTCCCACTCTTCTTCTTCATGCTTGATTTCACAAACATCATACCCTCGTGCTTTTACTCCATCTAAGTATACAGCTAATTCTTCAAGTTGGTAACTTCTGTGATAGATAGGATAACCCGGCACAGTGACCCTTCGTTTACTTAAATCGTCAGAGATGGTGAAAGGATTCACCTTTACTTTATTGATTATTCTCATTTGCTTAAGAGTTGTGGCGTTTACTGGTTCTCCAAGGGTTGTGGTCATATCTTCTGTGTATTTGACTTCTGCAACCAGAGTTTCTATTATACCACTTTATAGAAAATGTCTGAGAGCATTCTTCCAATAGGGATGTATCTTGGTATATCATTTCTGTAACCACCGGTTGTCCTGGTTTTTGTTACCATGTATCTCAGATAGTAAAATAGGATAGAGGGTAGGCACATTCTTTCTTTGATAATCAGATAGTACAACATGTATTTCTGGTTGGCATTGAGGAAATCAGTAACATGTGATGAAGGCCTGGGATTGATGCAGCCAAGAATGATCTTGTGCCAGATTTTTAAGTGTGCATGCAAATCTTCTCTCTTGTACTCCTTTTTTCTCAGTTGATAGTTAGCGTAGATGATTGGGTTGATCTTCTTTTTCACAAATGAAGATTTACAGCTCATTCCATAGACTCTCTTGTTCTTCATAAACTCCAGGTTGTAAAGATTGGCAATGGATTTTTCAGTGATGACGATCTTTCTTCCCAGGACATAGGAGACAACATGGATCTTGTCACAAACAGCTTGTCTCCAAAAATCTTTTACAAGTGCTTCAAAAACCGGTCCTTTGAGCCTATCAAAGAAATTGGTCCATCCTTGAGCTTCTACTTCTTTGATCAGATTAAATCCATTTTCGGTAAGATTCTGGAAATCTATATGCGGTTCCTTGAGTACAGTTAGATTCACAAGATTACAGGTGTCAGAAGCTTCTCTTTGGGTGATGTGTTCTTTGTTTATTTGAGAAGAATGAGATGAAGATGAAGCGACCATTTGGTTTGTTAGAGATATTGTTGAGGATGGCTCGGTTAAGGGAGCTAACAATCTCCTTGATAATGCTTCAAATTCTTGTGAGAACTTGACGACTTCTTCTTGCATTGGGGTCATCATTTTTAAAAGATGAGTGATTTAGAGGAAGAGTAGAGATTTAGGGTTTTTGAGGGTTTTGGTGAGGAGTGAGAGTGATAGAATGTTTTGAAGAGTTGAAGAACATGAAGGTAGAAGAATGAACATCTTTGGATTGTTCCCAAGAAGAATTTTACGGTAATCTAGGTTACACGTGTTAACTATTCTCTAATGGAGTGAAAAGTTCTGGTATTTATGAGATTGTGAGGTATTAGAGTGGATAGACATGTAAGGGAATAGGTGAATAAATGTGATAAAAATGAGTCAATCTCGAGAAAAACGTTGTTCGTTCAATTTGAATAGTTAAAGTGATTTAATTTTATTTAAACATGCAAAAATAATTTTCTGAATATATGACATGTCACATATTTATCAGAACTTGAAATGCTTTAAGAAAAAGGTTCTGATGATTTGAAAATTCTTTTCTTCTGACTAAACACATGAGGTTCTGAAAATGTTTTTGGTCTAAACAGTATTCCATATTCAGATGTTTTAAGATGATTAGAAATCTATCTTCAGCTAAGGGTTTTGTAAAAATGTCAGCCCACTGATGGTCTGTATCAACGAATTTTAAGCATAGAGTTCCCTTCTGAACATAGTCCCTGTAGCACCTCAAAATTTTCCCTCTTGTTTTAACATTAACTGGTTTATGTTTCATTGCATTCTTGCATTTTCATCTGTGCATATCATTGGTTCTTAGCATGGGACCGAGTTATCCTTGTTAGCCCTCAAGAGGAGGATGTGTCTCAAGGCCAAAGCAAGAGAATGTACTCAATCTTGTGGTGTTCAGGTTCATCAAAGTCTCTTACCAAGTTTGCACAATCATCAGAGGCATTAGTCATTTATTTTATCAGCAGATGGGTTAATCATTTCAGAATCAAGGTCATAAAGCAGGGTTAATTTGATCTTGTTCCAGACAGGTTTTATATCATGTTTCAGGCATCATTCTAGGGTATTATTAGTGGCTAAGGATTAGATATGAAGCAGGACTCAAAATAAGTTGCATTGAAGCAATTTTCACCATTTTGCCTTGGTCCAATCGATTTGCATAAGTGTGCAATCGATTGCACCCCTTCAGTTTTCACATTTTTGCCTTTGCAAGGGTGTGCAATGGATTTGCACTACTGTGCAATCGATTGCACTATGACGGATTTTCCTAAAACCTTCATTTTTCAGCACTATGCCAATTTCCAATGCACCACATTCACTTGAGATCAATGCTATATCAGTAGAAGGATCTAGAGAGTTGCAGAATTTGATTTCATTTCCATCCAATTTCCACTCTAATTCCACATTCCCTTTCCAAGTTATTTTTCACTTCCAATTCCACTCACTCCAAAACTCACTTTCATTCCAAACCTAAGTCATATTTAAACTAATTTGATCAAACCACACACAATGACACTTCATTTTTCTAATTTTTCTACACTTCTCATTCAGAATTCTCTCTCAATTCTCTCTCACTTTTTCAGTCTCCATCTTCATCTTCAACCTCTCACCAAAGCTCCATATTCATAGATTCACAAATTCTTCATTGGAATTTGTGAATTCTTGAGCTAAACCTCCATCACATCCTCATTCTTGATTCAATTCTACAGTAGCAACTTATTTGGATCTAGGTTCAAGATTTTGGAATCACTTCTTGGAGATCTTTTGCTTATTTGTGGATTATTGCTTGGATCTTCAAGTGTTCTTGATAAATCTTCATAGATATCTGGATTTCTTACTTTGATTCATCAATTTTCGTGTGCAACAATCGCCAAAGCAAATCTCAGCTTTGTAGGTTGGTTTTTCTTAGATCTATGCTTGATTTAGCTTAATTTCAACTTATACAATGTAGATCCATGGTTTTCAATGTGATTTGATCCGTTTGCTTGATTGGATTCATGATCTTGTTGTTTGATTGTTGAAGTGTGTGCTTGACTACTGATATTTGATGTGGATTTTCGTGCATGTTTGATTACATGATCATTTGGATGTTTGAGTAGGTGATTGGTGCTGGAAAAGGGATTATGAGAAGTGATTTTTGCAGGTCTGGTACTGTGCAATCGATTTGCATCCTAGTGCAATCGACTGCACCTGTGTTTTTTCACTAAGAATTGCTTTCTATAACTGTGCAATCGATTTGCACCCTGCTGCAATCGATTTGCACCTGTAACTTTTGTGTTTTTGGCTTGTTTGGAAGCATGTATTGATACCTATTCCACCCCTAACCTTCATGGCTTTGTGTGATGCATATTTGTGGAATTTTCTAGGGTTGTTTAACCTCTAGTTGCTGGATGCATGTGAATCTTTGATGCATGATTGTCCGATTGTTGATTTGTTTGCATTCTTGAAGCATGTTCTTGAGGCATATTGGTTCATGTGTGATTGATGACTTGTTGAACTTGTGTGATCTCTTGGAAATGAATGTGATGTGATACATGTGAGTATGATGTTGTGGTATGCATAAGATGGATCATGTATGCTTTTTACCTTGCTTGAGCATTTGTTTTCCTTTGAAAATGATTATGGTATATGTTCAACTAGTCTTGATGTATGTTAATGTGAAGTTGTCCTGCATGTTTGGATTGGATGATCATGATATGATTTAAGTTCTGACTTTGCTCCATTCTCACTTCATTTTGTTCACATCACCTTTGTATGAACACGGTTTTTTGACACACGACTTTTGATTTCCATTGATGAATGTTCATGTTTGCGTTGTTGACTTCTTGATGTGATGAACATGTTGCACACACATTTGAATCATGATAACTCTCGATTAATGCTCAACTTGCTACATTTGTAATGCATTATCATTGTTTGCATCCATGTTCGCTTATGCATGACGTTTTAATTGATAATATAGGAGTGCAACTTTTTTGAATGTACATGTTCTTGATTTGTTTGCATGTCTTTGATTTGTCCATACCTAGTTGCTTAATGCTTAATTGGATGTATGCTTGATATGATTAGTCATTATTGAGATCTTTCTATGAGCAATTATTTGGATACATTGCATGCTGCCCTGTTTTTCATTGCTGTTCCTTTGCACATGTGCTGTTATATGTGCTGCTGTCTGGCCTTTTGCACCCTTTTTTGTGCTGAATTGTGTGTTGTTATAAGCTGTCTTGCTTGTGTGCTGCCTTTTACCGCTGTTTTGGTGCAGGTGCACTGTGGTAGCTGTAACACCCCAATTCCCATCGCAAATAAATAATACATAAATAAATCAGAGTAAGTAAAAATTTATTTTTCTGACAGAAACAAGGATGCCACAATTTAAAGAAAAAAAACACAATCCCTGCTCATATATTTTGATACATAACACAAAATGGAATAAACCTGTAGGGGAACTTTTTCCAATAAAAGGAAAGGTCAATTATGGAATAAAGCGGAAAGATCCATAACTGCCTTGTTTCACAACATAAATCATTTTATAACATTTAAAATATTCGTACAAAAGTAATACAAGATATATTCAACAAATGTATACATATATATATATATATATATATATATATATATATATATATATATATATATCTACAGCGTTCCCCGACTCCCGTGTTACGTATCAGAGCAGACAGACCAACAAAGGACGGAGGACTAATCTCCACAAAAGCCTCCATGACCACTAATCTGCAGTTGCCTCATAGAGCAACAAACCACAACAGAAGGGTGAGAAATAACAACTAAATCAAGATTGCATAATAATATGCAAACACATAAAAATTAACATGCACAGTTATTCTCACCACACGCATCACATATTAATACACATAACATATACCAATTATACTAACATAATCACATATTCACACATAAGGCACACCAAGTCATAACATACGGAAACACACCATCACATCACATATTTTCATATATAGCATATCGTCCATAAACAATGCATTAATCACGTATGCACATCAATTCACCAATCCAATCATAAATCTCAACATATAACAAATCAATGCACAATTTACCACACATAATCAATCCAATCATGATTTATGCAAATGCACAAAGACCGACACAACGAATCTATGCAATGCATATGCGGTACCATCCATCCATCATTTCTCGTCACCAGTTCACTCAGGAAATCTGCTAGAATCATCGCTTGTTACTTAATGTAACTCCCCGTCGGGCACACGATGTTCCCCGTCGCTCACACCTCTTATTTTTAAGGCACACGATCCATCCGATCGCTCACACCTCTTATTTTTAAGGCACACGACGTTTATGGATCGCTCACACCCCACATGGGCACACGACCCGATCGCTCACACCTCTTTGTATAAGGCACACGATCGTCTATAACCATCGCTCACACCTCTTATTTTTAAGGCACACGATCCATCCGATCTCTCACACCTCTTATTTTTAAGGCACACGATGTTATAGCGGATTCCCTCTGGAATCGATTCGTCGCTCACACCCCACAAGGGCACACGACATCACAAGATGCATATCATGATGCTTGACACACAAGAACTCATGACAATCAAATGCATCTTCACACATATATGCAACCATAATCAGGCATTTACAACCAAACACAACACATTGCATTTACTTGCCCTTAGGCCACAAACCATCATCACAACATGTCATCACATGCATTCATATCATATAACATCATACAAGTCATACAATATCCATATCAAAAGCACATTGCATGATACACATCCATTACACACAATTACAACGACAAAAGTCGACAAAATGACACTATTCCAAATTCCTGACATAATTAAATCAACCAACAATCTCAAAACCATTTTCATAAGAAAGAACATTTCATTAGCTTTCCAACGGTATAAAGAACGTTCAAAACGGATAATCAGATCAAAAGTTACGGACTTAACAAGAAAAGTAATCGCGAAAAGACAACATTTTGCACCCTTGCTGGCCATACACGTATTGCCCTGAGCCATACGCGTATTGCCTACTTTCCTTCCTTTCCATACGCGTATTGCCCTAACCAATACGCGTATTGCCCTACCCCATATGCGTATTGCCCTGTCCCATACGCGTATGGGCAGCGAAACCCAGAATTTTTCCTGCTGCGTTGCTGTTACGAGTTTTTCCCTCAAAAATCCCATTTTTCATCCCCAAATCAATTTTTAACAGCAAAACAAGTACCAACAATTGTTCCTAAACACAGTGTAATCATACAACGTGATTTATATCGATTTCTACTAATTATTCATCAATTTATCAATAAGGAAAACATTGTAAAAACAACCAAAACATATACACAAACAACACATATACATATACAAGCAAGATATAATTAAAACTTCTCACCCTTATCTGATTAATCGTGCTTGAAACGAAGCTTTCCCCGAGTTTTCCTCTTTCTCCTCTTTTTCCTCTTCTCTCTTTTCTTTCTTCTCCTTTTC
Organism: Lathyrus tuberosus; assembly: GCA_022829125.1. Lineage (NCBI taxonomy): Eukaryota > Viridiplantae > Streptophyta > Magnoliopsida > Fabales > Fabaceae > Lathyrus > Lathyrus tuberosus. Next base: position 14,603,736 of record JALAZF010000048.1, read on the forward strand.
TTTCTCTTCCTTTCTTTTCTCTCTTTTCTTTTTCTTTCTTTCTAATACTAACAAATATCTAACCCCTAAAATGACCAAAATACCCCTACACTCAAATATCTCGCAAACACTCTCAAAACGTGATAAAACATAAACATACCGATGAAATATATTTCAGGAAATAAAAGTTGAAAAGAAATTATAATTTAATGTAAATATTTTATCTATCAGAGAAACTAACCAATTAACTCAATTAGCAGGTAAAATATAATAAATTCACACATTTCACAAAATTCACATAAATGAATTAAATAAATACAATTAAACAAATCGGGGCGTTACAACTCTCCCCCACTTAGAAATTTTCGTCCTCGAAAATATAACTGATACGAACAACTCCGGATACGACTCTCGCATCCGACTAACAAACTATCATGCCAACCAAAGGCATACCACAAATAACACAAACTGACAACCCACCTTGCTAAACAGCAACTACAACAACGACAAGACAACAACGACAAGACAACGACAAGATGCAAAGCCCATACAATGCACTTGACGACCAACTCACAACTCAAGGAATACACAAGTTACGACCACACACAGGTTCACTCTTGAACCGAAACACAACAAGATCGTTACCCTCACCAAAGGTAACACTCCCCTAATTCCCCACAAGGAATTAGCCACTCGCACTCGAACCATCACCATGGAAACGAGACCACAACACAAACAAGAACATAAAGTCCCACGACCCAACATCCTTGTCACACAACCATACTACAACAATGCTACGATTCACCAATCGAACATACAACTAAAACATCCATCTATATAGTAGTCCATGTACAATATTTAAACCTTCCCCCTAGCACTTCCATTCGGAATGTCCAATAGTCTCACCATTCCTACATGTTTCCAATGTTCAATCTATGAACTCTTACCAGTCCCACAAGTAAATACAAAATGTGCCACATTACGCTTCCGTTGCACACTCTGATTACTCGAAACTATCAAGTCTACCCATCTCACATCCAAAGTCTAACTCTTTCTCATATTCACCAAAAATCACTGTTCACTTTTCATATACCCAACCTCACTCTCTACTGTGTTATCTCACACACCAGACACAAGCCTCTGAACTGCCCAACTAATTCTAATTCTCTGACCATCAAAACAGACATGCATAACAACTTTCGACTTAACTTTTCAGGCACAACCTTAGCCTTTCCCGAAGAATAATCCAAGCTAAATTCATAACTCGTCACTAATTCCAACCCTCCTCATTGTCTCATAATCTATCCCTTCAGACCAAACAAGTACTCAATATTCTTGTGATTACCAAACACTTAGAACCTAGAACCATAAAGATAATACCTCCAAATATTCCAAAAAATACAACCACAACCAATTCCAAATCCAAAATAGTATAGATCCTTTTATGAATCCTCAATTGTCGTAAAGCATAAGCCACGAATTTACCCTCTTACATTAACACACTGACTGAACTCATCGAAGACACATCACAATACCTCACAAACGGTTTATTAGGTTCACACGGAATCAAAACTGGAGCCATAGACAAATTCTACATCAGCTCACCAAAACTTACTCACCACGAACATCCAAAACAAACGACTCACCCTTTGCAAGTCAACTGAGATCACAGAAGTACGAACTTAGCAAAGTCTTCCATAGCCTGCTGTAACAAACAACTAAGCCCAAAAATTTCTAATCTCCTTAACTAACTTTGGAGCCTCTCATTGTAGAACTGCATATACTTCTGATGGATCCATAACCATACTCTCATCTGAAATAACATATCCAAGAAAACTAACCTTTTCAACCAAAATTCTCACTCGAATAACTTAGCATAAAAATTCCTTCCTTTTCAACACTTACAATCCGATTCTCAAACTCTCTACCTGTTCCTCCTCTGAGTTTATAACAGATCCGAATACCCTCAATCAAAGCCATTACGAACTTATCCAAATAAATATGGAAGATACGATTCATCTACTCCAGAAACATTACAGACGCTTTACTAACACCAAACAACATCACTGCACCTTGTAATGCCTAACCAATTTCCAAAAGATATAAATTCTTAAAGCTTTTGCAAAACTTTTCACAGGGTAACTGGTTACTCACATACAAGCTTAACCGAATAAATAATAGCCTAATCCGATGATAACAAACCTAACCAGTCACATTAAATAGATTAAAGCCTCAACTCACAAAATTCATTATCCTTATCAAACATTCCAAACAATTGTAATTTCAATCAAACTCAACCAAACCATTCCAATCATCTATTCCCGAAAGTGGACACTTATTCTCAATCGTCACCTTATTCCACTGTTAGTAATCCATACACAATTTCTTCTCTTGACAGTCCAAATTCCATAAATCCCAACATGTAGCAACAACCAACCAAAAAGAACTCTCAATTATTACATCCACACCTAAGGGTTTTCTCAAAATTTCCATTAATGCTCTAAAACTCCAAAGACTCTAAACCTCACCAGAACTCTAAGTATGCTTTCCATAATCTCAATACCATCATGCACAACTGACGGCCCATCACTGTGACTTCTTGCCAATTTCCAAAACACTACAATCACAGACAAAACACACATCTTAGTCCCATCTACCAAGAGTTTCCTACTTACTTAGCAGATATAAACCTCAACTATTCACCTTTTCCAAATTTGAGTTCACACTCTACTCTCTGAGAACAACCTTTAACAATACCCAATCGTTCTCTCTCAACGACTTCCCAACTGGACCAACATACCAAAGCCTCTAATCCGACTCATCTCCCGATATTAGAATCTTCATCGACTCGACAAAACAATCCATCACCATTTTCTTAATTCTAAACAATTCATTTCACACACTATCAAAGCCTGAAAGACACGCCTATTCCATCCAACATAATTCCCGTCTGCTATCAACAAGAGATTAAGGGTGATCAGTTCCTCAATTTGTCAATAGACAGTCGACAATCGTGATGGGGCATAAACCGTCTTTACCAAACTATAATAGCATTACTTGTATCTCATGCACAAAACTACCTAAGGCACCAATCCTTAGTCGACATAAACCTTACCTTCGCATTCCCTCTGGAATCGGGAGCAACACTGTCCAAACAACACATACAATCTTGCAACCAATGGCACACTGAGCCAACGCTCCACACTTGAAGCAACCTGGGGAAGTACAAGCTCCTCCCCCACTTATCTCATTCACAATCCTGAAGACAAAGGATTAGGAAACCAGAAACTACTGACAGTGCTCCACACACATATCACGTACTAAGGGACAAACAACATCGACAGTATTCAACTGTCACACCAACTGACTCAACAACTTGGCCGGACGGACCGACCAACTCTGATACCACTATTGTAACACCCCAATTTCCATCGCGAATAAATAATACATAAATAAATCAGAGTAAGTAAAAATTTATTTTTCTGATAGAAACAAGGATGCCACAATTTAAAGAAAAAAAACATAATCCCTGCTCATATATTTTGATACATAACACAAAATGGAATAAACCTGTAGGGGAACTTTTTCCAATAAAAGGAAAGGTCAATTATGGAATAAAGCGGAAAGATCCATAACTGCCTTGTTTCACAACATAAATCATTTTATAACATTTAAAATATTCGTACAAAAGTAATACAAGATATATTCAACAAATGTATACATATATATATCTACAGCGTTCCCCGACTCCAGTGTTACGTATCAGAGCAGACAGACCAACAAAGGACGGAGGACTAATCTCCACAAAAGCCTCCATGACCATTAATCTGCAATTGCCTCATAGAGCAACAAACCACAACAGAAGGGTGAGAAATAACAATTAAATCAAGATTGCATAATAATATGCAAACACATAAAAATTCACATGCACAGTTATTCTCACCACACGCATCACATATTAATACACATAACATATACCAATTATACTAACATAATCACATATTCACACATAAGGCACACCAAGTCATAACATACGGAAACACACCACCACATCACATATTTTCATACATAGCATACCGTCCATAAACAATGCATTTATCACGTATGCACATCAATTCACCAATCCAATCATAAATCTCAACATATAACAAATCAATGCACAATTTACCACACATAATCAATCCAATCATGATTTATGCAAATGCACAGCGACCGACACAACGACTCTATGCAATGCATATGCGGTACCATCCATCCATCATTTCTCGTCACTAATTCACTCAGGAACTCTGCTGGAATCATCGCTTGTTACTTAATGTAACTCCCCATCGGGCACACGATGTTCCCCGTCGCTCACACCTCTTATTTTTAAGGCACACAATCCATCCGATCGCTCACACCTCTTATTTTTAAGGCAGACGACGTTTATGGATCGCTCACACCCCACACAGGCACACGACCCGATCGCTCACACATCTTTGTATAAGGCACACGATCGTCTATAACCATCGCTCACACCTCTTATTTTTAAGGCACACGATCCATCCGATCGCTCACACCTCTTATTTTTAAGGCACTCGATGTTATAGCGGATTCCCTCTGGAATCGATTCGTCGCTCACACCCCACAAGGGCACACGACATCACAAGATGCATATCATGATGCATGACACACAATAACTCATGACAATCAAATGCATCTTCACACATATATGCAACCATAGTCAGGCATTTACAACCAAACACAACACATTGCATTTACTTGCCCTTAGGCCACAAACCATCATCACAACATGTCATCACATGCATTCACATCATATAACATCATACAAGTCATACAATATCCATATCAAAAGCACATTGCATGATACACATCCATTACACACAATTACAACGACAAAAGTCAACAAAACAACACTATTCCAAATTCCCGACATAATTAAATCGGCCAACAATCTCAAAACCATTTTCAAAATAACATCTCATTAGCTTTCCAACAGTATAAAGAACGTTCAAAACGGATAATCAGATCAAAAGTTACGGACTTAACAAGAAAAGTAATCGCGAAAAGACAACATTTTGCACCCTTGCTGGCCATACACGTATTGCCCTGAGCCATACGCGTATTGCCTACTTTCCTTCCTTTCCATACGCGTATTGTCCTAACCAATACGCGTATTGCCCTACCCCATATGCGTATTGCCCTGTCCCATACGCGTATGGGCAGCGAAACCCAGATTTTTTCCTGCTGCGTTGCTGTTACGAGTTTTGCCCTCAAAAATCCCATTTTTCATCCCCAAATCAATTTTTAACAGCAAAACAAGTACCAACAATTGTTCCTAAACACAGTGTAATCATACAACGCGATTTATATCGATTTCTACTAATTATTCATCAATTTATCAATAAGGAAAACATTGTAAAAACAACCAAAACATATACACAAACAACACATATACATATACAAGCAAGATATAATTGAAACTTCTCACCCTTACCCGATTAATCGTGCTTGAAACGGAGCTTTCCCCGAGTTTTCCCCTTTCTCCTCTTTTTCCTCTTCTCTCTTTTCTTTCTTCTCCTTTTCTTTCTCTTCCTTTCTTTTCTCTCTTTTCTTTTTCTTTCTTTCTAATACTAACAAATATCTAACCCCTAAAATGACCAAAATACCCCTACACTCAAATATCTCGCAAACGCTCTCAAAACGCGATAAAACATAAACATACCGATGAAATATATTTCAAGAAATAAAAGTTGAAAAGAAATTATAATTTAATGCAAATATTTTATCTATTAGAGAAACTAACCAATTAACTCAATTAGCAGGTAAAATATAATAAATTCACACATTTCACAAAATTCACATAAATGAAATAAATAAATACAATTAAACAAATCGGGGCGTTACAGTAGCTACTGTTTTTGTTTATTCGCCTTTTTTTCCTCCTTCGTCTCTTTCACTCTTTCTCTTCCCTTGAGTCTCAAGACTTGTTTAAGTCTTGGATTCACTCCCTTAGAGCTACCTAGTCCAACTTAATTTCTGATTAAGCTTGGAGTAGGATTAGCATTAGGCTTCCCTTTGCATGCTAACTTAGGTAGATGTTTCCCCTTTCAAACTCAACTATAGGGCCACCTTTGCATGACAACATTAGGAATTTTAGTTTCCCTTTAGTGTTTCTTTTTTCTTTTGAGTCTTCTCTTCTCATCTCATAACACTTCTAAAACACTTAATAAAGTTAACGTGTATTGTGCATGAGCCTCGCATGTGGGAAGTGAGGAATGAGGGGTTTCCTCTCATTTTTCTAGAGTGTTTAGTGGACGTTCCATTTTGGAACGATTTGCTAAGCATTCGTTCCTATATCATAGACTTCGGTACAATGCAAGTTACGAACTAACTTCAATCCACTTCTGTCTAAAAAACACAAAAACAAACTCAAACCTTTTTCATCCTTCGGGATCGTTAAGTTCAAATCACATTTAGGAAAAGGCACATTATTTTCCGTCTCGTCGCAAACAGGCATCGACCCTAACTGTCGGACGCGAATCTAACGTCGCTCATAAAAAACACTAACCGACCTCGTTAGGTCGAACTAAGACTGCTCTGATTTCCTCTCTCTAGTCCGATTGAGGATACGTAGGCACAAGACGGCGATGTCTTGGTGAGCAACCTTCCCCCTTAGTTCGTGTCCGAACTACGTTGACTCTGACTTTCCCATTGCACGAGGGAATACGTAGCCATAGGACGGGCAATGTCCTATCGAGTCACTTCTTTTTCTTTCTTTCTTCGTTTCTTCGTTCTCTTCCGTTCTCGTTCCTTTTCCTCTCTGGTAGCAGTAGAGCTCCAGATGACGACACCCTTTGATCGAGACAACAAGCGTGGATCCCATCGAGTACAATGGACGCATGGGGATGCTAATACCTTCCCTTCGCGTAACCGACTCCCTTACCCGTTTCTCTTGGTCGGAGACCATGCTCTTTTCCTTCCCTCGGGTTTATGCAGTGTTTCCTTTCCTTCGCTTAGAATAAATACACATTACTGGCGACTCTGTTTTCCGTGCCACTTTCACATTTGTACCATGGATGCAAATCCTCAAGAGCGGCAGCTGGCGACTCTGCTGGGGACAGGTTGACCTCTTGCTGGTCCATCCCCTCTTGCGAGTCAATCCTAGCGCTTGTTTGTTTATTTTCATTGGGTGTTTGCTGTTGTACTTTATTTTACTGTATTACTGTATTACTATTTTACTATTTTACTGTATTTATCGTATTTATTGCATTGCATTTCATTATTATGCTGGACTGTACTGTGCTATGCTGGTTTTCTGTTTGGCAGGTTGGGATTCTTTGAGAGATAAGCCCAATACACAGGCTTGAGCATACACTTAGGACTAGAGTGGAAATTAGTGGGACCTACGCGCCGTCTTGGTTCATTTGGTGTTCACGAAATTCACATCCAGATGAGGCTATCTTGGGAGATATTCTGACGTGCGTGTCTTACGCATTTTAGAATGTTGATCTAGAGAGTTGTCGGCTCTGGCGACCGTTTCTCCGAGGACTCAGCAATGCCTCTCCTCCCGACATGTGATAATGGCAGACCAGAAATGGCAAACCCATTACACTTGTCGATCCGAGGACCCAATGCTGGGAACTTGCATAGGATGACCTTATTTTTTAGGGGAATCAATTGAGGCCTCCTCGATTGATGATGATGCCAAACCAGAAATGGTGAACGTATCATCATTTCTCGACCTGAGAGCCCGTGATATTGAGGATCCTCGGTTTTCTAGTACCCACATGTGAGATGGTCGGGTGTTTACAGGTCTGCAGGTAATCGAAACCTTCAACCTACTTGGTTTTCTGGATTTCTCGATAGTGTATAGTTTTTTACCTGGTTTTCTGGTTATCTCAGTGGTCCGATGTTCTGGAATTCTGGTTTTCTGGGTTGTGGTTCTTGTTCAGTTAACAGCACAGCACATGTCCAGAGCAGTGATACCTTGATCCCATGTTTGCATTTGCATCATTTCTTGCATTCTAACACGTTTGACATTTTTTAGGACTTGCATCTTACCCTTGATTCCGGTTGTTGAGGTGTTCTCGTCATGGAAGCTCAGAGGAAGAAGAATGTAGCATACACGTTCCCAGATCCGACTTTGAAGTTGATTCACAAGATGATTAGTATGACTGATCCTGAGATCTGCGCCAAGTTCAAGGAGGAATATGGGAAGATATTGAAGGTTGTCCGAAATATTTCACAAGAAGAGCACGATGCCATTCACACGCTCCTTCAATTCTATGACCCTCCTTTACGTTGTTTCACTTTTCCAGATTATGTATTGGCTCCAACCTTAGAGGAGTTCTCATTTATTTTGGGAATCTCTGTCGAGCCAAGGATACCTTTCTTCCCTGAAGAACAGCCCGGACTGGAAGAGATGGTGGCTGCTATTCACACGGGGGAATCCATTCTGAGTAACAATGTTATTGACAAGCAAGGGTTTAAAGGCCTCCCTTTGAAGTTTCTGTTTGACCAAGCCAGCTCATATGCTAAGGAGAGAAATTGGTCTGCTTTCAATGCTATTTTAGCTCTTTGCATTTATGGGATTGTCCTATTCCCCAACATCCCGGAGTTTGTTGACATGCATGCAATTCGGATTTTCATCTTGAGAAACCCCGTGCCTACCCTTCTTGGTGACGTGTATCATTCCGTCCACTACAAGAATGAAAAGAGACGAGGAAGGACTGTAAGTTGCTGCGCGCCGCTCCTATCTACATGATTTTTTAGTCATCTCCCTAAATCTGGGGCTTTTGTTGATGCAAGGGATTCTTTGAAGTGGTCTAAAAGGTTGATGGGATTGACTGCTGACAACATCGTTTGGTTTAATCACAGTTTGCTAGGGATTGAGCTCATTTTCAACTGCGGAGGATTCCCAAATGTACCCTTAATAGGGAGGAAAGGCGGAATTAATTATAACCCTTCCCTTGCTATCATAAAATTTGGGTATGCATTGAAGACTCCCCCTGAGGAACAAGATATCAGAGAATCCTTGGTTTTCAATGGCACTGCAGACCAAGAGATGGTAAGGAAAGTCGTGAACGCTTGGAAGCAAGTTTTTAAGAGAGGAAAGGCTTCCTTTGGGAAGTGTAACAACCAAGCTTTCTCTCTGTATGTGGAGTGGGTCTGGAAAAGGGAAGAAGAGGAGCTTCTTCCTTTCCCAATAGAGCCGCCTTTATACCCTCTGTTGATTGAGCCACCAACCACGGTGAAGATAGAGAAGTATAACAAATTGTGGGCTGAAAAAGAGAAGCTGCGAGAGGAGAACAGCGAGCTACACAAAGAAATTTACCAGTTGAAACATGAGCGAGGTGAAGCTGTTCATGTCGCCAAGTTGAAAACAGAGTTGCTCGCTGAGAAAGAAAAGGAGTTGGCCAATGAAATCACAGCTAGACAGAAGGTAGGACAAGCCTTAATGGGTGTTAGCAGGGTTTTGAAGTCAAAAAAGGAAGACTTGGCCAAAGCTTCACTAAGAATTCACAGGTTCAATGCTTGTCAGAATACAACAATCGCAGCCAACAAGCAAAAAGAGGATAAGTATTTGGAGCAGATTGAGAGTCTGAAGTTGAAGCTCAGGAAGAAAGACGAGGAGATCTTATCGGGAACATTCCAGAGACACGCAGTTGAGGAGCGACTGAATGAGGCCATAGAAACCATAGAAGAACTGAAGATAAGAGCTGAAGTGAAGAGGCCTAGGGGTAAAGGCTCTAGCTCGGGGAGTGGTTCTCAAAGGGTGCAAGACCATGATGTTTGAGAAGAACTCGCGCATTGATGATACTCTGTAGTTTTCTTTCTTTGTTGTATTTTGGGTCACCACTAGAATTATTGACTGGGATCTTTGTTCATCTTGCTTCAGACTTATTATGTTATCTTGGGTTGTAATCTCTGATAGTGATTTTCTCTGATATATGAGTAGAAGTTTTATTCCATCTTGTCTTTAAACTGGAATCAAGGGGTGGGTCGCCCTGCAAATATTCAAACATGTTCATTTGCATTTGCATAATCATAATCATTTTTTTTGCATAGCAGGTGCTCGTCCCGGGTTTTTCTAACCTTTATTTGGTTGCAGGCAGGATTGATAACCAGCCAATTCACCGGTATTCTACTAGATCAAAACAGAGGAGAATTATGGAGCAAATGCAAGCAGAAATGGCCGCCATGCAAGCTCGTATGGCCCAGTTCATGGAATTAATGCAGGGTGTTGTCCAAGGGCAAGAGCAATTGAGGACTCTGGTCCAACCCTTAGTGGCAAGAGTGGATGAAGACGGGGTTCTTCATGGCGGAGTCCATAATGGCGTTGTTGATAACGGTGCTCAGGGAGGTCCTGCGGGCGTAGAGATCCCTATTCCTGGTGTTGTGATCCCTCTGGGCGGAGGAGAGCAGCCTGTGATTCCTTCTGTTGTGGGAGGAGGAAGTGTTTGCGCTGTTCATGGTCGTCGTTTCGAAGACCAACAGGATGACATTTTTTCTATGCAAGGCGGGGATGCTGGTCCTCAGGCCGACAATGATCAAAGGTTCAGATTGATTGAAGAACAACTAAGGGGTGTGGTGAATCAGAATTTTGTAGGTATGGATCTGGAGGATTTGGGGCCGATTCCCAGTGTTGTAATTCGGCACAAATTTCAGGTGCCCACTTTTGAGAAATACAATGGTACCACTTGTCCCAAGACGTATGTCAGGGCATACGCGAGGATGATGGTCGCGTACTCTAAAGATGAGAAATTGTTGATGCATTTCTTCCAGGACAGCCTGTCTGGGGCATCCTTGGAATGGTATATGCAATTAGACAGATGCCATGTCCGTAATTGGAGAGAGTTGGTCGAGGCCTTTATCAAGCACTACCAATATAACACTGATATGGCCCCCAACAGGACCCAGCTACAGAATATGTCTCAGAAGAATAACGAAATATGGCGTGAACTATCGGCAAGGGTGCAGCCACCCTTGTTGGAGAAGGAGATGTTGAACCTGTTTATGGATACTTTGCCGGGACGTTATTATGAGAAACTGTTACCTTGCATGTCAGGCAAGTTTACTGATTTGATCATGGTTGGGGAGATGTTAGAAAGTGGAATCAAAGCTGGGAAAGTACCAGGTAATGATGGGTCGTCTTATGGTCAAGGGAAGAAACCCTATGTGAATTATAAGAAAAAGGAGGAAACAAATTCTGTGTCATCTTACCGAAGTAAAGGAAAGCATCATCAGAGTTATAACCAGCAGGTAGCTTCAGTGACAATCCCTGCAGCACTTCCACCTCAGCAGCGACAAAATCATGCTCCGTGCCAGCAACAATTTACGCCTAAATAGAACCGACATTTCGATAATCTGCCTTTGCCATATTCACAGTTGTTTTAGCATTTACTACAGTTGCAGTTAATCCAGAAAAGAACTCTAGCTCCTCCCACCGATAATCCACCTCCGGGTTATAATCCTAACGCCCACTGTGACTTTCATTCTGGGGCACCCGGACACTATATTGAGGACTGCAAAGCTTTTAAGCATGTAGTCCAAGACTTGGTGGATTCAAAGGCCATTAACTTTTCAAATGATGTGCCAAATGTCATTCAAAACCCAAATGCCGAACCACGGTGGGCTAAGGGGTTAATGCTGTGTTAGAGGAGAATGAATCTTTGAATCTGGTTATGGATGTTAATGAATTAAAGACTCCTTTGATGGTGGTAAAGGAGAGGTTATTGAGGGGTGGGGTGTCCCCCGGATGTGATGAGAATTATTCAGATTGTATGTCGCAAATGAATGGGTGTGGTTTGTTGAAGTCAGGAATTCAAAAGTTGATAGATAAAGGTCGATTGCAGTTTGACCGGTGTGACCAACAGAAAGAAATTGTTAGCAGAAAAAATGAGGTTGCTACCATTACTATCCCTTTCAAAACAATCACTATTTCAGGGCCGGTAAGACCAGTACCGGTTATTATTATAGCTCCCAGAACCGTGCCATATGAGAGTACCAAGGCCATTCCTTGGAACTATGGAGCCGAAGTGTTTGTTAATGGGCAGAAACAAGAACTAGTGGGAACTTCTGCGGTGAACTCTGGTGTTGAGAATAATGAGGTGGCAGGGGCTATCACGAGAAGTGGTAGGGTCTTTATCCCTTCTGATGACCAAGCTGGTAGTTCTAGACAAGACAAAGGAAAGCAGGTTGTAGATAATTCTATGCAAGCGCCAGTAGTGGATGATTCCACGGCAAAACCAAATGATAATTCTTTCTCCAAGAATGTAGAAGAGTTTATGAGACTGATTCGGAAAAGTGATTATAAAATTGTTGATCAATTGCATCAGACTCCGTCCAAGATTTCTATCCTGTCCCTGTTATTGTGTTCCAAGGCACACCGAAACGCTCTGCTGAAAGTACTGAATACTGCTTACGTACCCCAGGAGATCTCGGTTAATCAGTTAGAGGGGGTAGTGGCCCATGTTAATGCAGGCAATGGTTTGGGTTTTGCTGATGTTGACTTAACTCCAGTTGGGAGAAACCATAATAATGCCTTACATATTTCTGTTGAGTGTCGTAAATCGTTGATGTCTCATGTGCTTGTGGATACTGGATCCTCTTTGAATGTTCTGCCTAAGAAAGCCTTGATGAAACTGGACACTCGTGGGTTGATATGCACACCAAATGATTTGGTGGTGCGCGTTTTCGACGGCTCGAAGAGATCTGTTTTCGGAGAGATTGTACTACCAATTAAGGTTGGGCCAGAGGTTTTTGATGCTACCTTCTATATCATGGACATCCAACCTGCTTACAGCTATCTGCTGGGTCGTCCATGGATTCACAATGCTGGGGCTGTGATGTCTACATTGCATCAGAAGTTAAAGTATATGGTAGACGGACATGTGGTGACAGTTTGTGGAGAGGATATTATGATAAGCCATCTATCTACTTTCAAGTATGTGGAGGTAGATGGCGAAATACATGAAACTTTATGTCAGGCTGTTGAAGCAGTAAAGATCCCTGAGGAATCTCTCAAGGAAGTCAGCCAACCTGAAGTGGTAGAGCAGCCTATAGTGGTACATCAGCTAGAGATTTCTATGTTTTCCTTCAAGGATGCACGGGTCATGGTTGAAGCCGGCAGTTCACAAAAGTGGGGTCAGATTATTGATGTCCATGAAAAGCGAAATACTCATGGACTGGGTTATAAGCCACCCAGGCGTCCTGAAGAGCCTCCCAAGTTCTATGGTCCAGTTCGTTTCACCAGTGCCGGTGTGTTCTTTGATAGAATCAATGCTATTGATGAGGATGAGGATAGTGATTGTGATATGGATAGTTGGATCCGCCCCTGTGTTCCAGGTCAAAGTATTCGCAACTGGTCGTCAGAGAGAGCCATTCAAGTGACCGAACCAGAGTAATTGATTATATTTTTCATCTATGCTAATCCTACGTTCTGCCCAAGACGTAGTGATTCTTGTTTGTAGGGCTTAAATGTTTTTGTATGCTTTTTCTTTATCATCAATAAAGGACGTTTTCGCATTCAAATGTTTTGATCCCTGTTTTTCTATTTTTTATTTTTGCATTAAAACCACAGCAAAATGGCAATGTGTTTTTGTTTGATGCATCCATAATAAACATAAATCATCAATCATGCAGGTTTTCTTGTTCAGATTCCACCCATCATGATTCAGCTATGGCTCGATATGACTTCGATAATCCCATATATCAGGCTGAAGAGGGGATTGATGAAGATTATGCCTTACCAGAGGAATTAGGCAGGCTGTTAAAACAGGAGGAAAAGGTCATTCTGCCTCATCAGGAGGAAATCGAGTTTGTTAACTTGGGAACCAAGGACGCAAAGAAAGAGGTACGGATTCGGGCTGCTTTGGAAGACACTGTCAAGGGAAGATTGATTAAAATGCTCCGAGAGTATGTGAATATCTTTCCCTGGTCTTACCAAGACATGCCTGGGCTCGACACTGACATCGTGGTACACCGGTTGCCGCTCAAAGAAGGATGTGCTCCGGTTAAGCAGAAGCTGAGAAGGACAAAACCGGATATGGCTGTCAAGATTAAAGAAGAGGTTCAAAAACAGTTAGACGTTGGGTTTCTTGCTGTAACAAATTATCCTCCGTGGGTTGCTAATATTGTACCTGTACCTAAGAAAGATGGAAAGGTCAGGATGTGTGTTAATTACAGAGATCTGAATAAAGCAAGCCCAAAAGACGATTTCCCGCTTCCTCACATTGACGTGTTAGTGGACAACACCGCTCAGTATTATGTGTTTTCCTTCATGGATGGCTTCTCTGGGTATAACCAAATCAAGATGGCCCCAGAGGACATGGAGAAGACGGTGTTTATAACACCGTGGGGGACTTTCTGTTACAAGGTGATGCCCTTTGGATTGAAAAATGCTGGGGCAACCTATCAGCGGGCGATGGTGACTCTCTTTCATGATATGATTCACAAAGAGATCGAGGTCTATGTTGATGACATGATTGCGAAGTCAAAAACAGAGGAAGAGCATCTGGTGAATCTCTAGAAACTGTTTGAAAGATTGAGAAAGTTCAGACTGAGGTTGAATCCAAACAAGTGCACCTTCGGGGTGAGATCTGGAAAGTTATTGGGTTTTATTGTCAGCGAAAAAGGTATTGAGGTTGACCCTGCTAAAGTAAAAGTCATTCAAGAAATGCCTGAGCCAAGAACAGAAAGAGAGGTTCGTGGTTTCCTAGGGAGGTTGAACTACATTGCTAGATTCATCTCTCATCTTACAGCCATGTGTGAACCGATATTCAAGTTGTTAAGAAAAGATCAAGCGGTTAGGTGGAACGAAGACTGTCAAAAGGCATTCGAAAAAATAAAAGAATATTTGCAGGAACCTCCGGTCCTTATGCCGCCAGTGCCAGGAAGGCCATTGATTATGTATCTTACGGTTCTTGAGAATTCAATGGGGTGTGTGCTCGGTCAACACGACGAGTTAGGTAGAAAAGAGCATGCCATCTACTACCTGAGTAAAAAGTTTACTGATTGTGAGTCGAGGTACTCAATGCTGGAGAAAACATGTTGTGCACTTGCTTGGGCAGCTAAGCGTTTAAGGCAGTATATGTTAAACCACACAACCCTGTTGATTTCTAAGATGGATCCCATCAAGTATGTGTTTGAAAAGCAGGCGCTTTCTGGAAGGATAGCCCGTTGGCAGATGGTTCTGACAGAATACGATATTTAATATGTTTCCCAAAAAGCCATCAAAGGAAGTGTTTTGTCAGAATATCTCGCGAAACAACCAATTGAGGATTATCAACTAATGAAGTTTGAATTTCCTGATGAACACATTATGTATCTGAAGATGAAAGATTGTGAAGAGCCTCTACCTGATGAAGGACCAGAAATTGGATCCCAATGGAAGCTGGTCTTTGATGGAGCTGTTAACTCGTATGGTAATGGAATCAGGGCAATCATTATGACTCCAAAGGGTTCTCATATGCCCTTCACTGCCCTATTAGTGTTCATATGCACCAACAATGAGGTGAAGTATGAAGCATGCATGATGGGGTTAGAAGAAGCAATTGATTTGAGAATCAAGAACCTCGATGTTTATGGTGATTCTGCGTTGGTAGTTAATCAGATTACAAGTGAATAGGAAACTCGTCAAGCGAACTTGGTGCCTTATAACAACTATGCCAGAAGGTTGTTACCGTTCTTTGACAGAGTTGATTTCCATCATATACCCCAGTCAGAAAATCAGATGGCCGATGCGTTGGCAACGTTGTCTTCGATGTATCAGGTGAATCGTTGGAATGAAACTCCTTCAATCAGGATCATGCGTATGGATAGACCAGCTTTTGTGTTTACAGTTGAAGGGGTATCAGATGACAAACCTTAGTATCATGATATTAAGGTTTTTCTGAAAAGACAAGAGTATCCAGAAGGTGCGTCTTCTAAGGACAGGAAAACTCTGAGGAGGTTGGCAGGGAACTTCTTTTTGAACAAAGACGATGTATTGTACAAGAGGAAATTTAACATGGTCTTGGTACGTTGTGTTGATGGGCACGAAGCAAGCCTGTTAATGGAAGAAGTTCATGAGGGTTCTTTCGGTACCCATGCCAATGGGCATGCTATGGCCAGAAAACTGCTGAGAGCGAGGTATTATTGGACGACTATGGAGTCTGATTGTTTCAAATATGCCAGGAAATGTCATAAATGCCAGATATATGCTGATAAGGTGCATGTACCGCCTACTCCTCTGAATGTATTGTCATCACCTTGGCCTTTTTCTACGTGGGGCATTGATATGATCGGAAAGATTGAACCTACTGCTTCCAATGGGCATCGTTTCATTTTGGTTGCCATCGATTACTTCACGAAGTGGGTGGAAGCAGCCTCATTTACCAATTTCACCAGACAAGTGGTAGCCAGATTTATCAAGAAGGACATCATCTGCCGGTATAGAGTCCCGGAGAGAATCATTACTGATAATGGTTCAAATTTGAATAACAAGATGATGAAGGAGCTATGTCAGAGCTTTAAGATTGAACATCACAACTCTTCTCCCTATCGTCCGAAGATGAATGGGGCTGTTGAAGCAGGAAATAAGAATATCAAGAAGATTATGCAGAAAATGGTAGTGACCTATAAAGACTGGCATGAGATATTGCCTTATGCTTTACATGGTTATCGTACTTCGGTACGCACATCGACTGGGGTAACTCCTTTCTCACTGGTATATGGTATGGAAGCAGTTCTACCATTGGAGGTTGAGATTCCTTCTTTGAGAATTCTGGAAGACGTGAAGCTTGATGAAGCTGAGTGGGTGTGTTCCAGACTGAATCAGCTGAACCTTATTAAAGAGAAAAGATTGGCATCTATTGCACATGGTCGGTTGTACCAGAACAGGATGAAGAGAGCCTTTGATCAGAAAGTGCATTCTCGGTGTTTTCAGACTGGTGAACTGATTTTGAAAAGGATTCTTCCTCCTTAAACAGATCACAGGGGCAAATAGACTCCAAACTACGAAGGGCCATATGTAGTAAGACAGGTTTTCTCTGGTGGAGCCTTATTACTCTCAACTATGGATGGCGAGGATTTTACGTCCCCTGTGAACGCAGACGTAGTAAAAAAATACTTTGCATAAAAGAGACCCGTTGGACACAAAAAGAAAGTCCAGGCAAAAAAGGGGCATCCCGGAGAACCATAAAAAGAAAAGGTTCGGACAAAAATTAGGGATAAAAAAAAAGAATAACCCCGCAAGGTTGAAAACCTGAAAAGGCAACTTTGGCAAAAAGGGGTATCCCGGTGGATTGAAAACCCGAAAAGGGCGATCCAGGTAAAAATTAGGGATTCGAAAGTAAAAGGCTATGGTCTGCGTTCGATCTGTGAGCATTCTTGGATACATGGAAATTTCGAAGGAAAGGAATTAGTCCAGTCAGTCTTTTCGAAAGCCAAAACATCTGCGGATAAGCGAGGCATATTGGGTCATAGCTAAATCGAATCATGGTGGATATCTGTTCCCCACATTGCCGACATGTGTATTTTCTTTTATTTTTGGTGCAATTACCTCTTTTCAGGAATTGCTTCCGAATAAAAATGCCTATTTACAGGCTAATTCATTCAATAAAATTTTCATTTCAGTCAAAAGCTTTCCCTTTGTGTTTTTACTTTTGCTGTTTTGTTTGTGAAAACGTCCGATGTTTTGATAAAATATTGCATGTGAAAATGTTAAGCTTTGCGAAGCATATCAAAAAACAGTGGATATTGCTTAGGCAACGGTCGTTGTGATGGTAATCGAAGTAGCCTTTGTGCATATAGAACATTCTGTTGATTTTGTTTGCAGGGAAACAAGTTTGTTCTTCCCCAGTAGAGCTACCCTCCTCGACATTGAAAAGTTCATCCTCCTCAGCAGGTTGTTATTTTCCCCAGCCAGGGTGTCGAGGATTATCTTCTTCAGCGGAGTATAGAAGATTAATTCCCCAGCTATAGTCGTGATTGATTTATCACTTTTTCAGCAAACAATCAGAAGTTGACGTTGTTGCATCCCAAGCAGGAGACTTAGGGAATATCTTCTTAGGACAAAGATGTTATTTTCCCCACAGGTTCTGAACACCCATTCTCCTCATCCAGTCAGGAGATATTTTTCTCATCAGCAACGGTATGATTTAATGCCCACAGATGGGTAAGTTGGATGTTGTCCTCTAGCAGAGTCGATGCTGTCAATTACCGTCTTCCAAGCAGATTGCTAGTAATGACAGATGACTCCTACCAGCAGGTCAAGCCAAGTAATATCCCTAAACAGGTTCAGAATTATCGATTTATTTCCCCAAGCGGAGCTTGGTGGTGATCTTCTCAGTGGATTGTCCAACAGCGGTTGATACCCCCAGTAAGTCTTAAGTCCAATGGTTATTGGCATATTTCAAATCCAGGTGTTGAGTTCTGTCTTCAATGGAAGTCATTGGTAATCCCCAGTGGAGAGAATTTCTCTTTGGGTTCCATCTTCAATATTCGTTTTTATCCATCCCCAACAAAGTGGGTAGTCTCTCGGAGTTTTCATCTCCAGCATAATTCGTGATCAGTGTCTTCCTCAGCAGAGTGAAGTCTTTCTCAGTAGGGTCTCTTATTTTAGAGGAAAATTTAGTTTGTCATCCCCGGTGGAGTTGCCTTTGTCTTCAGCATTTATTTTACTGAGATGTTTCTTTTGCATTACATAAGCATTCTTGCATGGCATCCTCCCAAACGCGTAGCATTTCCGTTTCGTATGGAGCATTACGCCATAGAAAAATTCAAACATATGCATTCGAAGCATAAGCCAGGTTTGATATCCTTTTCCCGGTTTCTTTCCCCAGCAGAAAGTAACATGATTAAGAAGATGTTGTTTAACATCACACCACAATTAGTAGATTCGTCCTTCTTGTCGGTCCTTCCTACACTCCCCCGCAGAGTTGTCTGTTTAGATTTCTCTCTTCCCCAGCGGAGTCATCTTTGTAGATCCATTGATTCTACTTTTCTTGGGTTGGAAAGTCCATCTTCGGCTGGGTCTTTCTTTTCGAGTTCGCTTTCGGTCGTCCTCGCACTCTCTGTTATTTCGTTATCCCTAGTAGAGTTATCCTATATGGTATAACCCTTGTTGAAAGAGCGTTTTCGGTCGGTCTTTCTTTTCGAGTCCGCTTTCGGTCGTACTCATTTTGTTGTTGAAAGAGCGTTTTTGGCCGGTCTTTCTTGTTCGAGTCCGCTTTCGGTCGTACTCGTTTGCTGTTGAAAGAGCATTTTTGGCCGGTCTTTCTTTTCGAGTCCGCTTTCGGTCGTACTCGTTTGTTGTTGACAGTCCATTTTTGGCCGGTCTTTCTTTCCGAGTCCGCTTTCGGTCGTACTCATTTTTTCTTTTCGAGTCCGCTTTCGGTCGTACTCATTTGTTGTTGAAAGTCCGTTTTTGACCGGTCTTTCTTTCCGAGTCCGTTTTCGGTCGTACTCATTTATTCTTTTCGAGTCCGCTTTCGGTCATACTCGTTTGCTGTTGAAAGAGCATTTTCGGCCGGTCTTTCTTTTTCGAGTCTGCTTTCGGTCGTACTCGTTTATTTCTTTTCGAGTCCGCTTTCGGTCGTACTCGTTTGCTGTTGAAAGAGCGTTTTCGGCCGATCTTTCTTTTCGAGTCCGCTTTCGGCCATACTCATTTATTTCTTTTCGAGTCCGCTTTCGGTCGTACTCGTTTGCTGTTGAAAGAGCGTTTTCAGCCGGTCTTTTTTTTCGAGTCCGCTTTCGGTCGTACTCGTTCGTTCGTTCTTATATCCCCAGTGGGTCCGCCTTCGGTCGGTCTTTTATCCCGAGTCCGCCTTCGGCCGTTCTCATATTCATTCTATTTACTACCCCCACAGGTTGCAAATTTTCAGGTTATTTTGGTATTCAATCTCCGTGTATCCCAATTGTCTAAAAGCCTTTGCTTCCATACCCTCGGATCCAAGAAGTTTGAATAGGGGCAGCTGTAGCACCTCAAAATTTGCCCTCTTGTTTTAACATTAACTGGCTTATGTTTCATTGCATTCTTGCATTTTCATCTGTGCATATCATTGGTTCTCAGCATGGGATCAAGGTATCCTTGTTAGCCCTCAAGAGGAGGATGTGTCTCAAGGCTAAAGCAAGAGAATGTACTTAATCTTGTGGTGTTCAGGTTCGTCAAAGTCTCTTACCAAGTTTGCACAATCATCAGAGGCATCAGTCATTTAGCGCAAGAGCCTTCGTCTCCTTGACTTGAGCATTTCTTTCGTGAGTCATACGAAGAGAGTCAAAGATGGAATTTGCAGTTTCTTTGTTTGTGATTTTCTCATACTCGGTATATGAAATTGCGTTTAACAGAATGGTTCTTGCTTTATGGTGATTTTTGTAAGTTTTCTTTTGAGCATCTGTAAACTCACTTCTTTCAATCTTTTTACCTACAGAATCTACAGGATGACTATAGCCATCAAGTACAAGATCCCATAGATCTAGGTCAAATGATAAGAAATAACTTTCAATTCTATCTTTCCAATAATCAAACTTTTTGCCATCAAAGATAGGAGGTTTTGCAGTGTAAGATTCTCTTTCAATAACATTTGTTTCAGAAGTTGTTGTTGGTGGTGTAGTCATTGTTTTTCACACTTGGATCGGTACTGAACACTGTTAAGTGCTTGATAAAAAAATTCAATCTTTTTATCACCTCAGAACCGGAGCTCTGATGCCAATTGAAGGTGTGAAAAATGCAAGAAAGGGGGGGTTTGAATTGGTTTTTCAAAATAAAACGTTTCTTTAAAATAACTTTCTCTTTAAAACTTTACCCCTTTTTCTAAAGAAAAATAACTTGGTTAAACAAAGAGATATAAACACGTTATGTTTATACTAGTTCACTTGAGAACCTCTCAAGTTAATCTAGTCCACCTGCCAAGGTGATTTCGCCTCTCTCAACGAGGTCTTAATCCACTATTCAATAAAATAGTATAGTGCATGAGCTAACACAGCTGGTGACTAACAACAACCTCTAGAACTCACACGGTCTAGATTTCTCAAGTAATCCAACCACACAGGTCTTACTTAAGGCACAACCTCTAAGGCACATGTCCTAGACTTATCAAGAGATCTAATCACTAAGACTCTCTTAAGGAATACAACTTTAAGTTCAAATACAATGGGTTTACAGATAATTGCTTCTTATCAAGCTGATAATGTAAACAAGTTTTTAGACCAAGAATGACTTAAGAAAGAACAGAGTTAGAAAGTATTGTAGCAGTTCGCGTGTGTGTCTTTCTTCAAGTCTTTGAGCTTCCTTTTATAGCCGAGTGAAAAGAGCTGTTGAGATGGAATCATGATAGCTAAGTAGGCTTAAAGCTAGAAACGTGAGGATAGGTACAAAGTCTTCTGCATGTTGCGCATCCTGTCTGTGTCAAATTGTCTTGTTTGTACTTGGCACAGTCTTCAAGAATTTTAACGTTGTAATGTGGTACAGTTGTATAGTGTGGCAAGTTTTCTTGGCTTCTCAACTATAGAGGCTTTTTGTTAGCATGAGTAAGAAGGGAAAACATTGCTCGATTCTTGAGATTATCAAGTCTTCGAATCATCAGCTCTGCGCTTCCAGAATCTTCAGAACTTGTCTTCAGAACCTTGTTCTCTTAATCCACTTTCTTCATATCTTCAGAGGCTTCTGATAATATTTGATTGAAGCATGAGAGTCGACTTTGGTAGGTCTTCAGAACCTTGATCAGAGAGCATAAGGCTTCAGCATCTGGACTTCACTCCATCAGAACCCTTGTCTTTAGATCTTCAGAATTCATACTCTTTTCCTTCGAATTCAAGCCTTTTGTGTTATCTTCGTTCAGCTCTTCTAAGTGCATAGACGAAATGTCTTTCTTTAAGCATTGCGCTGATTCTCAGGAGCATAACCTGTTTGCTAGGTTCTCACAAGTAACAACATTAGTTGTGCAAAATTGTTCATGCCAATACCCATTTGTTATCATCAAAACTTAGAGATAATATAGCAGAACCAAATCTTGTTCTCACATATAGACCATTCAAAATACATATATTATTCAACATATAGTCATATCCACAATAACAATGAGAATATCAAGATCTTTAAGATGTAATAAAACACCATTAATTGAAAAACAAAGAAAACAAGTCCAATATCTGAATTTCAGATCCTTGATGATAGAAGTCTTAGTATGGTTTTGCTTCAAAAACAAGTTAGTTCAAAAAAAGCAAACCAATTCTATCTTCATGGAACCAAATGTACACACTCCATCTAAAACACCTATATTTCAATATCAAACAAACACACTTAACACACACTTAATAGGATCATATATTTTCTTACATTACGGTTCACATAATTTTTCATCTAGTTAGAGAAATCACATTTTGTGGTCCAGTTTATTTAAGGTGGATGTATCCAATAGAGCGATACATGAAAATCTCTAAAGGATATACAAAGAAGCATCATCGACTAGAAGCTTCGATCATTGAAAGATACATCATAGAAGAAGTTGTTGAGTTCTGTTTAAACTATTTGTCGGAAGCAGAATCTATAGGAATTCCAATGTCTCGTCATGCTGACAGATATGGAGGTAGAGGTACTCAACGTTTAAATTTTATGGTGATGCCTCAAGATAGAGTTCTTCAAGCACATTTTTATATATTGAATAATGTTGATGAAGTTCAACCTTATTTATCTAGTCACAAAAGAATTATCAAAGAAAAATGTCACCGAATGAGTGAAACGTGGTTGTTAAAAAAACATAACAAGAATTTCATAAGTTGGTTTAATGAAAGAATCTCTAATGATGATAGTGCATCCAAGACAATTAAATGGATGCCATACATGCCAAAATTTAATGTAGTAACTTGGACTGCATACTACTGTTAGCCTAGGAATTTTTGACATTGCACTGAAGTCCATTTAGTCTAAATTAGATAAATCTTAGGAACAAATCCACCATATTAGGATCACTCTCTTCAAAACATGTCCGGAAAGGTTTTCATGAGTTAGCATTTCGACATGGAATACAAATGTTGAGTTCGACAAACCCATCAGATGTTTAGTATATTTTTTAGTCCAAGAGTTAGCTCAACTAGAGACAGTTCGATAACACCATAAGATTCAACTTAAGATTCTCGACAGCAGAATTTAGGATATTTTTAAGGCAGTTAACAACGTGAGTAGTGGTTCACAGCATTTCAACGCTGAAGACGCGTGGAAGAAATTTTGAAGACTGAAGCCCACGTAAGGAAATACGTGTCGATTGTTGCAAGAGTAACTGCTCTAGACGATTAACATTTTAATAATATATAAGTCAAGTTCAGATTATGTAACAAAGGTTGCAAAATTCTTCAAATATTTTCTATAGAACTTAAGTCTCCAAGTCACAGAGAGAAAAGAGTTTGTGAGAAAATGTATGAGTCTGCATCCATTTCTTTTTCTTTTTTACCTTAAATTCGAGCATTTTACTTTAGTAATGTTTATCCCGTTCTTTATTTTATTGTTTTATTTCAAAGCAATTATGCATTATTTTCCATAGAAATTATATTGAAATTCTCCACTTCAAACATTAATATCCAAGCACAAATATGTATTTTCTCAATCTTTATGCACAAATTGTCATAAGAATTTTTTGAGTTTAATCTATTAAATGCACTAAAACTTGTGATTTAATTTACTAAAAACACCAGTAAACAACGAGATTACTAATTTTTTCTTTCATACAAAATCAAAGGATGATCGTATTATAATGTAAAATATTGGGGTTGTGGTTGAGGCTGAATCTTTGTAATTCTCTGGCTCAAAAGGTAAGAATCCTACATTGACATCTAAAGCGTATTTTTGGATCAATGTGGAGATTTGAAAGATTGATAATGTTTTACTCTAAGTGCCTTTATTTAAATTCAAGGGTTGGCAATAACATTGGTGTACAAATTGATGAGTTAGGATTCATACGGGTTGACCTTAGCAAGACAACTTATATGATAGAACCATTCATCATGGCTACCAAAGCCAAACAATTCTTTCATGTGAGAGACCCTTATGACAAAAGTTGATTAATTATTCTCTAAGAAAAACACATTTCTCATAGTGATGAAAATCATGATTTAAATTTTGATATTCCTTCGACTCCTTCTTACGCAACACAAGTGCCTACTTCATATAATGTTAATAGAGATGATGGGCATGCTATTTGTAATAATCATGAAGAATGCATATGGAAAAATGAACAAATAAAGACTTTTTATTATTTATTCATAATTTATTGTATATTATCATTTTTAAGGTTATTTACTAACAAGCATTATTATTTGAACTTATAGGTGTTTAAAGTCAAGACACCAAGAGACAAGACACACTCCTCACGTTGTAGATATTATTTGATGTAATGATGTGTAAATTGTATTGTTTTGTGTCATTTTAATTTTGATGTGATATAATTTTTTGTTCTTAATTCAATTTTTTATTTTGATGTAATACAATTTTTGAGTCATTTAAATTTGCAACTATGGGTGTGGTTCACAAATGGTTTGTGTTGCTGTTTCTGTTTTATTTACAATTTACATAAATATAGGTTAAAAAATGTGAATTCTGTAAAATCAAAAAAATTATATAAAAAACAATTATTTTGTCACGGTTGATTCTTTCAACCATGGTTATATGTAGCGTGCTATCCAGGTTAATAATGATTAAAATGACGTTTGGGATAACGAATCCATGACCTTTTTATTTTTCATTACAATATTAATTACAATCGTGAAGATATATAGTGTGCTTTTCAGTTTATTACTACAATCAATTAGTAAAAAAAACATAAAGTTGAGTGATTATATTAGTAAATTGATGAAGTAAAACAACTAGCTTAGAATATTGAAAAAAATATCATTTCATATTAATTGTAGAAATCGTTAATTTTTATATTTAGTTTAGTTCATTGTTATAAAACATTTATTAAAGTAAACTTTTTTAACGTTTTATATTTTGAATATTTCATTTTTATAAAATCGATTTATAATGTGAAATATGATATTATTTATAAAAATAATTTATAATGTAAAATATGTCATTATTTATAAACTCTATTATTTTTAGTCTATGTCTATATGTGACTTGATTTTTCAATAATAATAAACTAAACAAGGTTTATAACCATATAATCTACTATTATCTATAAATTCTATTATTTTTAGTATAAGTCTATATGTGACTTGAAGTAAATTAGTAGTTAAAAATTATATTTATTTGAACTATATTGTATCTATAATAAATAAGGAATATGAACACAAGTGGATGTGACTTTGAGATTATGCTTACACTTATTTTGTCAAGGATAGATGAATTTAGACCTATTTGTCTAGTGGGCAGTTTATATAGAATAACTTTGACGTGTTTTTCTTACTCTTTCTCCTATCATTTTTTCAAAAAAATTTTATCAAAGTGAAAAATTAATGTAAGAAGAAAAATTAAAACTCATAATGATGGTCTGAATCCACAATTAATACCATATATACGTAATGAAGATAGCTGGATGGATAAGAATATATTCATTTTAGGCTTAAATAGTCTTTTGGTCCCTGTAAGTTAGCGAGTTTTTGAATTTGGTCTCTGTTCTGGACTGGACCAATGGCCAGGCATGACCCAATCCACTTTTGCTCCAATAACGGCCCAATTGCCTAAGCCCAATCCACAGAGGGGCAAAAGTTACCTTTCTGCCCCTCCAACCGGGCAAGGACTCCACTGTCCTCCCCGGATCCACTGCCTGTTCCGCACGGTCTCGTCATTCCCCGAACAGCTAAGGGCATGTGCCCGGAATTATGCTGGTTCCCGACGCAACGGCTAGTTTAGGCAGTTACCTATTCTTCGGGAAAACAGTTATCTCGCCCCAAAAATAGGACTGTTGGCCACGCGCTGGGTCACTATATAAACCCTCTCACTTGAGAGGGTCAGGTATCAAATATTCACCCTATGAACTAACACTTTGTACTTGCCCCTTCTCTCTGGCCATTTCTTACTTGAGTGTCGGAGTGCCTTGCAGGTACACCCCCTCCTCCTCTCCATACGCCCAGCATCTCAGATGTACTTGGTGGCACACTTCAATAGGATCTGATCCATCCTTCACGATCAGTGGCGTCGTCTGTGGGAAACATTGTTCTCCCCATCTTTCTTTCCCCGGAAACCGAAGATCAAAGCAAATTTCCAATATCATCATCATGGCCTGTCAAGATCACACCAAAGGTGCTCTCTAACCCGCTGTTCTCCCTGTCAATAAGACTGACGTTGACGGTCCATCATCTCTCCTCAGAGATGCCCGTTTTCTGAGGGACGGGGCCACAACTTCTCCTTCCCCTACTCCTGCTGATCGCAACAACGACCGGCCTTTGCTGGACATCCAGCCCGTTCCTGTTTCACCCAACGCCGACCCGGCCGCGGTGGCCCTTTTGGAGGCGATCAATAAAACGAACATCCTGATCCTTCAGCAGAACGAAAGGATCGGGGCGCTGGAGGAATCCACCCATCCAAGATCCCCTCCTCCAAGTAGGAACCAACAATGATCCAAGAGCCCGCAACCCCGACGAGAAGTCGAGCAAAGGCTGCGCCAAGAACCTGACTCTCGCGCTGTCCAGAAACGCGACCAAGTTTCCCCGCATAACCAGCACTCTCCCGGTCACAAGAGGACCCGAAGGGACAGGCAGTCACCTCCGGCCAGGTCTAAAGGCCGGGCCCGTTCACCTTCTCCCCGAAGGAACCGCCGCCACGAGCGAGTCGTACGATCCCTATCACTAACCAGTTCCAGCAACGATGATGAGCCTCACGGCCCATTATCCCAAGAAATCTTGGCAACTCATCTCCCCAAGGGCCTGGAGAAGCCCCCATCACTGGGAACGTACGACAGTACAACTGACCCCGACGAACACATCGAGAACATCGATGCACTATTGGACTCTCGTGGCGTCCGGGGCACCATCAAGTGCCGACTATTTCCAACCACGCTCCGAAAAGGGGCGATGACATGGTACAAGCAGTTGCCTGAAGAATCTATTACTTCGTGGAAACAACTGGGCAGAATGTTCTCCCGACACTTCACAGCCTCTCACTGTCACCCCAAGACTGAAGCCTCCCTTGGGGCCATAATCCAAGGAAAGGACGAACCTCTCCGAGCATACATCGAGAGGTTCAACAAAGAAACAGTACAGGTCCCTACAACGGACGAGATGAAAAAATTTCTGCTCGAGCAAGGACTCCGTCCAGGGTCAGAGTTTTCTAAAGCTGTTGGCTTCGCACCTCCGAGGAACCTGGACGTCCTCCTCCTCAAAGCACAATCGTACATTCAGTACGAAGAGAAGGAAGTGGTCAACTCCGTCCGAGCATCCCCCCACCAGGAGAATGCTCGGGCCTCCAGAGGCGAAGAAGCCTCGAAATCTCGTCGAGGAGAAAGGAGGCGCGAAGACCATCCTCGGGACTCCCGCGATAGCAAGGGACCCTCCAGACGATTCCAGGATTAAACCCCCTCACCGTCTCAAGGGAGAAGATACTGTCCGAAAGCGCAAATTTGGAATTCAAACAAGCGGGGGTCCGCTCCCCCAAACAAATATCGGCCAAACCCAACACCGATAAATCGAAGTACTACTGTTTCCATAAGAGTCACGGCCACACCACTGAAGACTGCATCCATCTGAAGGATGCTATCGAGATAATGATCAGGGATGGCCACCTAAAACAGTTCACGAAGAAGAAAGATGCTCATCGGCAAGACGCCCAGAAGTCCAAGAAAATAGAGGAAGAGGTGCCTTCCTCGGAATAGGCCAACATCCAGGTGGCCATGTCCGTGTCGCGGCCAGAGGACTTCTACGTCTCGGACGAGCTCAGCGCTCCTGCCTACTTCGCGGCCCACAGCCCGTGGGAAACGTTCCCCTCCGCCATGGTCATCTCAGGCAGAGGCTTCAATAAAGTCATGGTGGGCTTCGTGAAAAGAAAATTCGAGCACCTTATCAGCACGAGCTCCAACAAGGTGACCACGCTCGACCAAACCCAGAAGGGCTCATTCCCCATCTCTTTCTATCGGAAGAGCTCCTCGGGGGATCTCCAAACTTGAGCATACCTTTGCTCGTCAGAGCCCGAATGACGAACTTTGTTGTTCGCAGAATCCTCGTCGACCAAGGCAACTCGGTCGAAATTATGTACTCCCAGCTGTTTTCAATACTTCAGCTGGACGAATTACACCTCACCCCCTACGTGGGGTCTGATTTGCAAGGATTCAACGGATCAGTGACCAAACCATGGGGATACGTCGAACTGATCATAACCTTTGGATCAGCGGAATTGGCCAGATCCGTCAAGATGAAGTTTCTGGTAATCGACTGCCCGTCACTGTACCAGTGCATCTTCGGAAGACCAACTTTGGCCGTGTTGGTAGTTGTGCCTTCAACCGTCCACCTCAAGATGAAGAATTACACTTCAAAAGGGATGATCACCACCCACCATGGCGACATCAAAGCCGCACGATGATGTTTCGAAGCAGCCACGAAGAGGATCAACGCCATCGCGTCCAAGCCAAAGGTATCGAGCAAGCCAGTCTTGCCCAGCAGTTCAGAGGAAGCCAACCCTCTGCCCCAGGTCAACTCCATTGACCTCGACAGCCGCTTCCCCTAAGAAGACCAACAGGAGGACCAAACAGCTTCAACCGATCATACCACCCATCTAAGGAAGGTCTTCGAACAGGCCAGAAAGTACCAAATGCGTTTCAACCCGGAGAAGTGTACGTTCAGTGTCCGGGCAGGCAAGTTCCTTGGCTTCTACTTAACAGAATGAGGAATCGAAGCCAAACTCGATAAGTGCAGGGAATTCTCCGAGTTTCCAACGCCGAAGTCGAAGAAATCCATCCAGTCCCCCAACGGGATGCTCGCGTCATTATCCCGTTTCGTGGCCAAATATGCCCAACACGCCTTACCGTTCTTCAAACTCCTCCGCAAGAAGGCGGCGTTCGAATGGACTGAGAAGTGTGACAAGGCTCTTCTCTATCTGAAATGAGCACTCTCAAAAACACCCATTCTTTCTCGCCCAGACAGCGACGAAACTTTATACCTGTATCTCACCGTAGCAACTGAGGCAGTAAGCACCGCCCTTATCCGTGAGACGCCTGACGGGCAGAAGCCCATATATTTCACGAGCAAAGCACTGCAGGGACCAGAGTTAAGGTACCAACAGATAGAAAAAGTGGCTTGGCCCTCATCAACGCATCTAGAAGACTAAGACACTACTTTCTAGCCCACACGATAGTGGTCCGAACAGATCAACCCGTAAAGCAGCTGCTGGGACGGCCAGACATGGCCGACAGAATGTTCAAATGGTCGCTTAAGTTGTCCGAATTTGAAATCTAGTATGAAAGCAGAAAAGCCCTCAAGGCCCAAGCTCTGGCTGACTTCGTCGCAGAAATGACGTTCGCAGACTACCCCACTTGTGGAGCACGCAAATGGACCATTTTCGTGGACGGGGCCTCCAGTTCGGTGGGAAGCGGGGCAGACATCATACTAGAAAGCGACGAGGGAATCATCGTTGAAGTATCGCTCACCCTGTCCTTCCCCACTTCTAACAACCAGGCTGAGTATGAAGCCTTCCTCGTTGGATTACGCTTGGCTGAAGATCTGGGCGCAAAAGAAGACGTCATTTTAACGGATTCGCAACTCGTGGCCCTTCAGGTCGGAGGAGAGTATCAAGCCAAAAACGACAACCTGACCGAATACTTAGCCTTGTTCAAGAAGAAGATGACGAATTTCACAGCGGTAGAGGTAAGACATGTTCCCCGCAACACAATGTCCGGGCATACGTTTTGTCCAAACTAGCCAGTACGAAGAAGAAAGGCGGAAACAAGTTCGTCATACATGAGCTTCTTCCTCGACCCAACATCGAGAAGGCTTCCCCGACCCTCTAAGTACAAGTGACTGGTGACAGCAATTGCTGGATGACCCCCGTTTAAAACTACCTCGCCAAAGACGAACTCCCGTCCGATCCTAAAGAGGCCAGCATAGTCAGGCGAAGGGCCTGATCTTATGTCCTGGTCGAAGATAAACTCTACAAGCGAGGATTCTCCATCCCGCTGCTCAAATACGTCGAGGAAGAAATGGTCACTCATATATTGCGTGAAATCCACAAAGGAATCAACGCCCAACATCTCGGGGGAAGGTCCCTTGCCCGAAAGGCCATCCGAGCAGGATACTACTAGCCAACCATGCAGCATAACGCTAAAGAGAACTTGAAGAAATGCGACAAATGCCAATGGCACAGGGACATGCACATAGCTCCACCTAATGAGCTCAACGCTATGTCCTCCCCGTAGCCATTTTCCTGGTGGGGCCTGGACATCCTAGGACCCTTCGTGGTAGGATCAAACTAGAACAAATACCTAATAATAGGCGTGGACTACTTCACAAAATGGATAGAAGCAGAGGCTCTAGCCAAAATAACTTCCCTTAACATACTGCGTTTTTACAAACGAAACATCCTCGTACATTTTGGCATTCCCTAAGCGATAGTCACGGACAATGAGATGCAGTTCACGGATAGGAAATTCCAGGACTTCGTCGCCCAGCTGGGACGAAGCAACACTTCGCATCCATCGAACATCCTCAAACAAACGGGCAAGCTGAAGCAGCGAACCAGGTCATCCTTCGAGGCCTCAAACGAAGGCTGGACGAAACAAAGAAGGCTTGGGTCGAGGAGCTGCACAGCGTCTTATGGGCATACCGCATAACTCTACACTCTACAACTGGAGAAACGCCTTTTCGTCTAGCATACGGGACCGAGGCCGTGATCCTCGTCGAAGTTCACGTACCCTCTAGGCGGACAGAATCACCCCTAGACGAGGAAATGAACGATGAATCACTAAGGGAGGAACTCGATCTCGTCTAGGAAATCTGAACAGGGGCAACCCTCCGCGAAGCCTCTTTAAAACAAAGAATTGCCATCAGGCACAACGCCAAAGTCATACGACGAGAGTTCGACGTGGGCAGCCTCGTCCTAAGAAGAAACCATAAGGACTCTCGCGAAGGCAAGCTAGCCGCTAACTAGGAAGGACCCTATTGTGTCCGAGCAAAAACGGAGAATGAGGCCTATTTCCTAGAACACCTCAACGGGGAAGAACTTGCTCGACCGTGGAACACCGAAAAGCTGAAACAATACTACAGCTAATATCTTAATTATCGGTTCGACCCGTCACGAAGACCTACCGACCATTATGTACGCCTAGGCACAAGCGTCGCATGCCAGTAAAGTAGAACCTCGCTCAGGGAAAGAGCCAGGTATCTGCTCGACAGCGGTCCTCAATCGAGCATCGCCGTCGTCAAAGTACCATGATTGGCAAAACACCTAGCTCGCGATGGGACGTTCACGCTGCGAACTCAAGCGTCAAACGCGACCTGAGCTCCGCATCCTCTCCAGGATATTCCACGACTATTCGACCAGTACCCCTCATTGCCGAACACATCTACAACGAGCAATCCCATGAAACTTAACATAAATCAAAGTACTCCCTACCACGGGTAGACACACATGCACAACGAGCATAAGTACAACACTTAGCAGAAATTAAAAGTAGATAAAGCCATGCAAGTAACAAAACCGGCCACAAGGACCGGGCACATAATTTAAAAGTAACAAATGGCCACTAGGACCACAATTGTGCTTGATTACATAAACCGGGGGCCATGCCCCCCAATCAAAATAAATTACAACAAGATTACACGGCACGCAGGCCGGACAAAATTACAACAACAACAAGGAAAACCTTCACTCATCCATCTGGTCAGTCTGCTCAGAGTTAGGATGAGGCTCCTGGTTTTCTGCGGTCTGATTCTTGGCATGCTCTTCGAGGAGGGAGTCTGGACTAACAATACGACCATCTTCAACGTGCGTCAGATAGTGGGTACCCTCGGTGGTAATGTCAAGTTCAAGATTCACCACCCGCAGTTGAGACACGGCTTTCTTGAAGGATTCGTCCGCAATGACGATGTTGTCATCCTCGGCCGCCAACATACGGGCAACCAACTCAGACCTTGTCTTTATCTCCTTCACGTCCTCAGGTTCATCTTCGCCCGAACATTGGCCGACCTCAGCTGTTCAGCCAGCTCCTCAACCGCTTTCTTCTCTGCGGCCAGTGTCGAATTCTCCTTCTTCAGCCTGCTCACCTCCTCATCTGCCTTCTTTTGGGCATCGTCAGAACTCCTAGCCTCCTCCTTGGCCTTCCTCGCCGTCTCCTCAAGAGTTGCTATGGTGGCCCGGGCAGTTCTCAGTTCATACTCAATTGCAGAGTCCCCTTCAGCATAAATGGCGGCCATCTCCAAAACTCTGACCAGTGCAGAGGCATCCTGGACCACCAGCGCCCTCTTGCTCGGACAATCCATGCCCTGCAACTGTAGAGACTCTGCCCGGGGCACGACTAGAGACGTCCCTTCAAAGAACTTCCTGTCGAGGATGCACGGAGGAACCTTAAACTTCCCCTTTTCCGGTGCCCGGCTGAGCTCCACCGCCTCGCTGGCCCTAGCCCGTTTAAACCTCGAGGCCAGAGGCAAAGGAGATCTCTGGGAGGGGACATGCGACGCACTCCCCGAGGCTGTCTGAGAAGGAGGAGGAGCACGCTGAGTAAACCGAACTTAGGGGACAACCGTTCCCGGCTTATTCCTCACAGCCGCGTTCTTCACCATCCTCTCGTGAGCAGAAGGCACATCACCTGCACAAACAAGATAAAGACATTAGGCAACGAAGACAAAATATGTCGGGCAAGTCAAATTACTAAGACTACCGAGCAATTTATAAGCGTCTGCGAGACTCTTGCACTCCAAAAGCACCTTGTTGTTAATAAAACGGAACTCCACGCGTTTGCTACCGCCATCCTCGTAAATTGGAGCCCCTTTCTTCATAACGCACTCAGCAAGACAAAACGAGCTAACGTACTTCACCAACGTATCGTAAGAAGCAGCATCTTGCCCGTCCAGGTTATGCGGCTGGAAGACATACTCGTTGGGCTCCTTGGTAAAATGGCTAGGTCCCCAGTGAAAGGGGAACTTCAACTGTCTCTCCCCGATAAACCTCCCAGCCTCATCGCGTAGGTCATTACCCTCCTCGTCAACCTCGATCTCCCAGGCATAAGTGTTATCCTGGGCGACTTCCGATACGGGCTCTATGATGTAGAACCTCTCCTTGAACGGCCGTATCAATTCTGAAAAGGGATTGAACAACTTGCGAGGCTGTTTCAACGAAACCAACCATACTTCCTCCCCGTCAACTGCCGTTGAAGATGGAAGACAGTGAAGAACAAAGGAAGAGTAGCTCCTATCTTCAAAAAATCGCACGTCAGCTCAAATGCCCGGATGAAGGCCAACGAGTTCGGGTGCAACTGTGTCGGAGCCAAATTCAGATGCACGAACACTGATTGCTGGAAATTAGTGAAATGCAACCTCAGTCCCAGCTCCTTAAATGCGTACTCATACATGGTAAAACGCTCCCCAAAATTTATACAGACCCTATCATCCTCGGAGGGAAAGTGCACCTTCCACTCCCCTTCTGGCCCGACTACCATGAAAACATACCCCAGATACGAAGCGAAGATGGATACATGCTCGGCCGGCTCGGCCACCATCCACTCCTCCGTGGAGTCTTCAACAACATCCTCTTCCATTTCCTCCTCCTCCCCGACTTCGCTGGGGACACTTGAGGTCGTCGAACTGTTGCTATCTGAAGAACTCGCTTCCTCCTCAGACGAGTCCAGGATAATTTCCCTGTCTGGCCCCGTCGCCATGTCAATCACCTGAAAAGCAGAGAAAAAAGTGAATTCAACGAACAATCAAATCAACCCTTCCACCGCTAGTCAAGTGAAAGGACGCGCGAAGCGCTGAGGACGACGTCCCCGACCTAAGCCCTAACATCAAACAAAAAATTCAAGAGTCTTCCCCCGAGGAGACGCTTGGGACAAACCACTCCCGGACGAGGAACTTCCCCGAGCCTATTCCCAGATTCCATTTGAAGCTCTGCCAGAAACTGCAAAGCTTCACCGGAAACTGTAAATGCTCAACCGGAAACTTCATCGTCACTCCAGAATATGAACAACCACGGTGGTTGCACATGCATCCTCATCGCGTCGACGTTGAAAACCGCCCTCCTCACTAGAATATCCTAGAAGCCCAGCGGCCGCATCGGCGGCGGAGAATGGCATAGCCATCGTCCACCACCAACAACCGCCAAAAACATAGCAATTCGTCCTCTAAACCTAATCCTAACCGCATGCAATCTACAAGTAATCATCAAAAGGGATAAAAGAGTGCAAAATCAGCAAACTTACTTGGTTAAAGGGATGAAAAACGGTTGCCCAGAGTTTGGTACGGTGGCCGAATAAGCGAACAGCCCGGACGGACAAGAACTCTGAAGAAGACGAAGAGAAACGAGAGCGAAAAGTTCAAAATGAAACGGGTATTCCCCTTTTATACAGAGAGGCACGACACCCTCGTAGGTCATGATAGCTTTTAACTAGCCATCATTGCCTAGTAACTGTTACACAAGGCTCTAGGCACACGTGGCGCCCTAACGTTTCCAATTCCTTCTAACCGTTTGTCTCCCCGTGCGACGGGCAGTCCAGTCACGGTCATGAATGTCACGAACACCGGGGGATACGGGCACCATGAAACAACTTCCTCTGTCACCAAACGACGACTTTACACTAGCTCCCTGGAGCCGCGAGCTGCCCTTAAGTCATCACTCCCGTGCTCGAAAGCAACGACTTGGGGGGCTCCTGTTCTGGACTGGACCAATGGCCAGGCACGGCCCAATCCACTTCTGCTCCAATAACGGCCCAATTGCCTAAGTCCAATCCATAGAGGGACAAAAGTTACCTTTCTGCCCCTCCAACCGGGCAATGACTGCACTGTCCTCCCCGGATCCACTGCCCGTTCCGCACGGTCTCGTCATTCCCCGAACAGCTAAGGGCATGTGCCCGGAAATATGCTGATGCCCGACGCAACGGCTAGTTTTGGGCACCCTGCCCGACGTAACGGTTAGTTTGGGCAGTTACCTATTCTTCGGGAAAACGGTTATCTCGTCCTGAAAATTGGACCGTTGGCCACGCGCTGGGGGCACTATATAAACCCTCTCACTTGAGAGGGTCAGGTATCAAATATTCACCCTACGAACTAACACTTTGTACTTGCCCCTTCTCTCTGACCCTTTCTTACTAAAGCGTCGGAGTGCCTTGCAGGTACACCCCCTCCTCCTCTCCATACGGCCAGCATCTCAGACGTACTTGGTGGCCTACTTCAACAGGATCTGATCCAGCCTTTACGATCAGTCCCTGTATCTTTTTTTTTTTGTCTGAGTCCTTAACATTTGATTTCTTTTTGCGATTAGTCCCTGACGTTAAACTTCCGTTGCAAAAATGATGACGTGGCAAGCTTGTTTTTATTATTTTTCATTTATTTTAATCTCCAATAATTCCACGTCACTTTTTTTATCATTTTCTATTTTTTTTAATCTCCAATAATTCCAAGCACTGTTTTGTTTGTTGAGTGTTAAATGATGAATGCAAAATCTTTCAAAAAAAGGCCCCATGTTGTTTCGAACCTAGGACCTTTTGATTACCACAACATTAAGTTTGCACCAAGCCATTCAATTCCTTTTGTTTATATTTGTAATACATATACTAATATACTAATATTACTGCATCTATTAAATATACTAATATACTAATATTAAATATTAAATAGTAACATTAATATTACTACATCTATTAATAAAATACATTTTTTTGTAAAATATTTTTTTAATAGTTTATTAAATATTTTTTAAAAATACTTGATAAAATAGACTAGTTATTAGTTAATATTTCAACTATTAATTAATGATAAAATATTTTATTTAATATTTATATTTCAACTATTTTGTTAAATATTAATAAAATATTAATACCGTTAATTAATAGACTAGTTATTAAATAAATTATTTAATAGATTATTTCATCAATCATTTAATATTTAATATTTCAACTATTTTATTAAATATTAATAAAATATTAATATCATTAATTAATATACTAATTATTAAATAGATTACTTAATATTTAATAAAATAATTATTAATAGACTAAATATTTAATATTTAATAAAGTAATTATATAATAGAGTAAATATTTAATAAACTAAATAATTGAAATATTATATAAACTATTTAATAATATTATTATTATTATTTCATGGTATTAACAAAAATAAATATATAATATAATATAAAATAGTTTAATTTTATAAAATATAATAAAAATATTATATAAACTATTTAATATTAATAAACTATTTCAGTATTACAAAAGTATTTTATTAAATAGTTTAATTTTTGGCTTAAATAGTCTTTTGGTCCCTGTAAGTTAGCGATTATTAAGTAACTTATTAAGTAACATTATTAAATATTAAGTAATTTATTAAATACTAAATATTAAGTAATGTTGAAATAATACTGTAATTATATTTAATAAATAATAATTATTATAAATAAATTTATTGTAAAATATTACATTTCTTGTAAAAAAATTTGAAATAATTTAAATATTAAATAGTTGAAATAAATTACTTGTAAAAATTCTAGTAAATTAAATACATTAAACAGTATATATAAATATTTATATTAAATAATTTTTATTCATATTAATAAGTATTAAATATAAAACTCTATAAAATAATTTATATTATCAGTATAAAATAATTTATACTAACTGTATTAAATAAGTGCAGTATTTCAAATATAAGTATTAAATAGTAAATATTGGATTTATGTAATATATAAATTTGTTGCAAGTAAAAACACAAGTGAGTTGAATGGTCTAGGAGCTAAGAACCATGTTGTGGAAGCAAAGGTCATGGGTTAAGTCCTCTTGGGGCCAAAATTTGAATTTTTGCCTTTTTAAACTATAGGGACCAAAATCAAAACGCTTATGTGGAATCATTGAAGATTAAAATAAATAGAAAAAGTAAAAAAAGCCGCCAAGTCATTACCGTCAGCCACCTCAGTGTTTTTTTTTACGGTTAACTCACAGCAGAGACTAATGCCAAAAAGAAATAGACATATGGGGACTTGGACTGAAAAAAAAAAAGATTCAAGGACGAAAACCAAAAACTCGCCAACTTACAGGGACAAAAACACTATTTAAGACTTTATTTTATCAAATAATGAGATTTTCTTATTTTAAATATATTTCTATATATGCCATAAATTCATCTTAAAAGAAAGCTCATGCAAATTTGGGGCCAACTGTCTTAGTTATCAAATAAACATATAATTTAAAAGAAAACTATATGTTCAACATTTTTTTAAAATATAAATTCATAATCTATAATTTAAAAGACATAAATATTATTGAATGATATATAATGATAAAAATAAATGAAAAAATGCAAAATTAGTTAATATAAATTATAGGATATGAAAATTTTCATCACAAATATTTATTTATTTTCAATACTAGATTAATATATACAATTTTATCTTCTATATGTGAAAAGTTAATCCTTACGTCATAAGTGAATAATAAATAGGGAATATTATTATTACACTAAAAGTAACATTTACACCGTAGTGCTATATAATTTTTTTTTAATGTTTAATAATTATTTTTTTTCATGTTCTGACATAAACAACCACATACCCATATGTTACTTTATACGGTGTAAATGCATGGTGTATCATATTTGGTGTCAAAATAGCAATCCTCTCTTCTTACATACCAAACACACCCTACGTAAATTCTATACATACGCTTTCACTGTGAACGTCTTCCCTACACCCTACACCTCCATCTCTCTTTCACTGTGATCGTCTTCCATACACCCTACACCTCCATCTCTCTTTCACTGCCTTCAGTAATCTTCTTCCCAACACCCTACACCTCCATCCATGGATTATCCAAAATCACACGAACGCTTCTTCCATAAGCCTGCTAAAAACCGGCTCCATAATTTTATCATCAGTTTTGAGTCTTATTTTCATCATCATCTACAGTATTTTCTGCTGCTATCGAAAAAGAAGACGTGCCCAAATTCTACAACAATAGTTGGCTACCACCCAACCACATTCCACCGCCAAAATTAAAGTTGTTACATCAACTTCACACTCCGCCAGCACTGAAATTCAAGATGCTTCCCCCACTACACACTCTTCCTGTTAGACGACGATAATTGATCTAGAAGGGGGATTGAATAGATCACTACTTTTTAATGGAGAGTCGATGCTTAAATTTGATTTAATTTTTTTTTGCGGAAGCGAACGAGGACTATATCGCCTAAACGAACCGGTTACCAAAAGGAACGAATATGCGTAAGCCAAATGGAATGATAGGGTCGATAAGAAAATTGAATCACAAACTTTACTATTAATCAATTTATTTGACAACACTCAATGTTGTGCCATTTCCAATGACCAATTAAAAAATAAACCAAGTTGCAATTTATCAAACACTTTGTGAGCGTTCAATTTATCGAGCACTTGGTGTGCGAAACACACCAAGCTATAACTTATATCTAAACGTAGTGCAGAATTTTCCTTATCACAATCAAAGTGATTGTGCAATGTTTTCAAACCAAATTTTCAGCACTACACTATAATAGAATTTAATCGATCAATTGAATATTCATAAATGTAAACAGTTCGAAAGTTAAAGAGATAGGGAAAGAGAGAACAACACCGAATTTGCTTAGGCAGTTTCCCTTTCGTCCTTGCTTCGGGTACGTCTGCCCCCAATTCTAAATCTAGAATTGAGATATCTATAATCTTGTTCCAAATTGTTTTTACAAGAGAAGCCTTAGCTATCACACACTCAAGAAACCTCGTTGATGCTGATACTATGTCTTCTCTCCCCTTGATTCGAGTCGAATCAAGTGCCTCGAACGTGATGAATAAACCTCCGTTTATAGCTACTAGATTGAATGAACACACTGGTCTTCAATCACCTTCGCTCAACTGATTTCAATCCACACACAGTTCGATCCCAAACCTTTCTTGTACAATCCTCTGATTAACGCTACTAGATTGACAGAACCCACCATTCTTTAATCACCTTCGCTTGGCTGAATTCAATGAAGCAAAGATTTGTACCAAAAACCCCCAAATCCAATTGATTTTGAACGACAAAACCCTAGTGGTTTTACTCAAGAAAAAACCCACTGAAAAACTCACCTCAAACATGATACACTCCTATGTTTGGACGTTATCACCTCAATGATGCAAGAGATCAACAAAAATGGTTTTCTGTAAGTGTTGAGAAAATGACAGAATGAGGATAAAGATGATGAGAGAAAACTTTCAGTGTATATATTTCACTTTTTCTTGTTGTTGTGTAAAAATGAGGTACAATGTATATATATGATGCTAAGACCAACTAACAGAAATAACATCATTTTGAAACTTAGAGAAATCAGAAAAATAGCAGCAATTCAGTGAAGAGTCGACCAAAAATTCTTGAGGGTCAGCCTGCGTTGACCCGGGAGCAAGACTATGCAAGTTTGAGAACTTTGCGTCGACCGCCACAGGGCCATGCGTCGACGCAAACCTGATGAAAGATTGCAAATACAAAAACGTCAGTATGAGTCGACCAGATGGTCGACGTGAGCTAACCCATGAGACATGCAATAAAATTCAACTATCATGAGTCGACCAAAACATAGTTTGAGTCCACTCAAACCACGAAAACTTACAAAATTCAGTTTTTGACCATGTTTTCTTCTACCTCGGCTATGATAATGCATACCTATGAAACACAACATGATCATACACATATAAAAGACATATGAGACTCTTCCTATGTGTTTGGACACGTGACTATGGAATATTTATGCATTGTGAAATACGGATGCCGACTATGATGCGATGATACCGTCCAAATTACATACTACGAGCTAGTACATGTTTTGACATCATTAAAATAAATATTGAGTGTAAGACACCTTGCCCTCACATACTCCCCATTTTTTATGATGGCAAAACTTCTTCAGCTTGTCCTGTAATTTGAAACTCATCCTCCCCCTAACTTTGTGCATTCTTCTAAAAGACAATTTGATGTTGCCTTTGCTTGTTGTAGATACCCTTCTCCTCCTTTGACAATATCAAAAAGAGAGAAAGACATGGTCAAAGAATAACATATATAGACATATGAATACACTCATCAATTTTCAACCAAGCTACATTAACACGCATCCACATATAATGATGTTAATGCAGAGATTATATGGATAAATAAAGCAAGAAGCATATATAGAAACTCAAAGGAATTACATAACTAGAAAATTCCAACAAATACCAAGTCATAGGAAATACAAAAGCAATTCCAAAACATATAATAATATGCAAATAAAGCAAAGTATGACATGCATTAAACTAAAAATCCTAGTCCTCAAGGTCTCCTCCCCCTAAATTAGTTGCCCCTTCCTCTGAAGTAATAGTCTGGAGGTGGAAGAGGTGGTTTCTCATCCAAATGTTTGGTAAGCTCCAAAACAGTCCAGTTAAGAGTATTAAAACTATTAGTTAGAGAATGAGTTTGACTCTCAGCAGTTGTCGCCAGATTTTCAAACCTTGTCATCACTGAGGAGGAAAACTGGCTGAAGTTCTAACTCTGAGCTTGTAACTGATTAGTGAGAACAATGTGCCTCTCTTCCTGAGCAGTCATAAAGGTTTGTTGTTGGAGCTGGATTGATCTTAGCATTTCTAGGACTTCGTCATTGTTGTGTTGAGGTTGCGGAGGAGAAGGAGGAATGTAATACTATTGCTTATGCCACTCATTGGTTGGAGGCATATAGTATAAACCGAGTGATGTCCATTCAGTGTGTTGCCACTCACCCCATCCCTAATTTGCACATGGATCTTGAGAGGGAGAGTGACCCATCCACTCAGCATTATCATGTTCTGCATTATGGTCATCTGTTTACATTTCATCCGCTTCTTCTTCTTCTTCCTCATCTCCCTCTTCATCTTCATCTTCATCCGCATCAACATATTGAATACCTGAACGCGTACCTCTGCCCCGAAACATGTACTGTTACTCTTGATTATCCCAGAAGTACCCCATCATGGTTAATATGTTTTGGCTGAACTCTTGATCGAAAGTCACCGAAATGTATGGAATACCTTGAACTGCCACTTCAATATTATTTAGAATACTTTGAATAAGTGATGCATAGCATAAGGATGTACCTCGACTTGAGTCACAGAGAGTAAAAATCTGACTTGTAATATAGTGAGGCCAATTTATACGTTTCTTATTTTTTAGCAAATACATCAGATGAACTTCATCCTGATCAACCCTGGAGTATCCTCCCTTCTTGGGACGGAGAATGTGAGCTACGATCCATTATAGGATCCTATCAACAACCTTCAACTTCCCGGTTGTAACTGTCTTGGGAAACAGATCGCTATTCAAAATGCTGTCAGGATAGGGATTTTTAAGCATAGAGTTTAAGGAAGTTTTGAATTCATACCCTTTAACACACTTAGTATCAGTAACCTTAGGATGAGAAGAAGCCTGTGTATCCATGTTGATCAAATATTTCCAGACACTTGCATTTACCGAGTAAACTTTACCACCTATCTCGTATTTAAAATCAGAACTGTCAAACTTACCCTAAATTCCTGCATAAAACAACTTAACCAAGTCTTCATTGTACTTGGTGTCCAATTCCAAAAATGTATCAAACTCTTGAACATTCAGTAATTCAATAACCTCAGCAAGATGTAAGCGAGCAGCTCTTAATGGATAATAAGCGAATTTATTAACAACGGATCAGTTACGAAAATTCTTATTGTAAGTCTCAGTCAAATTTTCAGATAACAGAGAAAGAGCGGTTACCAAAATATTGGACCTGGGTTGAGACGTACTAACTCTTGAAGTAGAAGCTCTTAAGGTTATTTTCCCAGTGATTCTTGTGGAAGCCACGAGAATACACTTTTTGGAGCAAATGAATAGTGTATGAATCTTGATTTGATGATGATGAACAATACACAACCTTGAAATCCTTTTAATTATTGAAATCTTGGATTTTTTATGAACAATTTGAAAAACGGGTTTTGTAGATGGTTGAAGAAGAGGAGAAGAAATAGGAATAAGTTTAGATGCAATTGAGGATGATTATGATGCTTGGAAAATGTAACAAAAATATTAATGGGTCAAGATTTCTTGCACATGAGTAGGCGCTGTAGCGCGTGTTTTTGCGTGGTTGCGAAGCACTATCGCTTTGGGGTACTACAGTTCGATTCATTTTTTATCCTATTGAAGCTGATTAAGGAAGGGAAATAGATGTCTCCAATTAACCCTGCTTGCATACTGAGTTTGAACAGCGGTCTGTTAGGTTACATATGCTATGAAGATTGTGGGTCTCTCTTAGGTTATTTTGTTAAAAAAATAAGTGTCTGGACTATTTTTGAGGTTTTTTGGTAAGATGTTAGGACTTGGTGCTTTTGGGTTGATATATAGGGATACTGGATTTTGGGTTTTTGATTAGTATGCTCGTTAAGATTTTTCAATCTTATGCCAACATATTCCCGTTTAACGAAACAGGGAAATCAGAGCGATCGTATTTCCTCCTATTCTATGGGAGGAAAAAGGTTGTTTTGGTGTCTTGTTCAAAGCCCAAGACATGAAGGTAAATGTGGTTTGTATCTTGTTCAAAGCCCAAGATGTGAAGCTGAAGGGTTTTGACTTTAGAGAGAATTTGTCATCTCTAAAGGGGATATTTGGTCTGTTTGTCACAACTATTGGGTGACTGATCATAAAGGAGAATTACTTTAACTGGGATATGTGAACCCAGCAATGCCATAATTTCCTTTATAGGGGATTTTTAACCTGAAGGAGAAGACTTTAACTCAGTGTAGAGCAATGTTATCTTTCCTTAGGAATTTCTCATGCTAAACGAGGGACAGTGGCGTGGATGTAAATAATCCAGAGGCTTGCCGCTTACAGAAATTTAGATGAAGGAAAAGGAGTTGTTGATGTTTGTATACTATGAACAAGGCACGAATTTTGATGCTAAAAGGTTTATTGACTCAACCGGGGCTTTCTTATACAAAGCCTAAGAGGAGGTTATCGACCCAACAAGAGGGTGTTTTTATGTGCTCGTACGAAGCCCGAGAGAGAGGCTAAAAGGGGTTGACTTAACAAGAGAGTGCTTTTATATGTGACTGACTCAACAAGAGAGTGCTTTTATATGTGTCTTGTATGAAGCCCAAGACGGAGGCTAAAAGGTTTTGACTCCACATGAGGGTCTTTTATACTTAACAAGAGAGTGATTTTTATCTCGTACGAAGCCCGAGATGGAGGCTGAGAGGGAAGTGACTCAACAAGAGAGTCTTTTATACTCAACAAGAGAGTGATTTGGTATCTCGTACGAAGCCCGAGGTGGAGGCTAAAAGAGATTGACTAAACAAGAGAGTCTTTTATACTCAACAAGATAGTGATTTTTATCTCGTATGAAGCCCGAGGTGGAGGCTAAAAGGGATTGACTCAACAAGAGAGTCTTTTATACTCAACAAGAGAGTGATTTTTATCTCGTACGAAGCCCGAGATGGAGCATAAAAGTGGGTGACTCAACAAGAGAGTTTGAAAAGGTTAGCTCCGCCGGGGAGAATCATTTGTACAAAGCCCAAGAGGAGGCTATTGTGCTGGTGACTGTTTCAGTTTAGTGACAGGTTCAGTATGTTGGTTAAAAGAGAAAATCAGTTCTTATAAAGGGAACAATTAAAGGTAAGGTTGTGCTTTGGAATTGATCAGAGGATCAGGGTTATTTCCTGTTCTTTAAGGAAATGGGAAATCCAAAGGGTATTGACACTGTCCAAGTCTACTGGTGTTTTGGGAAATCGATTCTCGGATAGTAAATGATCTTTGTATAATGCCCAAGAGAAGGCTGGTATGTTAAGGGATGAAGGTCAACCCATTAACAGGTCTGACACTTGACTCAGAAAGACAGCTTTAGCAAATTGATGACTAGGTTATGTTCCTATACCTGTAGAGGTCTCTAGGTCCTTGTACTAAGCCCAAGAGAAGGCATGAGAGCTTTTAAGAAGCTGAAGGGTCCTTGTACAACGCCCAAGAGGAGGTGGGGATGCTTTTAAGAAGCCCGTAGGTCCCTAAACCCCGAGAAGTTCAAGACATGTCATTCATCGAGAATAGATCAACCCAGGAAATTCCAAGAATTTGGAAGAAACTCAAGAGATGACATTCACGGAGAAAAGATTATCTCTGGGGAGTAGAGTCTCTTTGACAATGTCTAAGGGTGACAGTCTGAGAAAGGGTTCACAGAGAATGCTGCCTTTCACGCCTCCATATTGTTTAACCCTAAGAGGAGGTAAGACTGTGTCTGGTAATCCTATGGGATCTAGTTTTGTTTGTATTTAAGAGTGACCAACAGGGCTTTACCTAGTGCTAGACGTAGTTGCCGGGGAAAACTCTAAATAACTATACTAGTATTACACAGTTGATATTTGACAAGTATATAAAAGTTTGTGAAAGAACACTTACAGTGAGCAGCCCCACAATACAGTTATATATATAAATATATATGAAAGCGGATAAAGAAAGCAGGTAAACACTTACTCGGTTATAAAGCTTCCATGCTGTTTGGTTAGTTGTTCAACAAAGAAAGCTTTGATAATAATATTATATTCAAAATCAAAGGAGAAAGTACTTTGAAAATATTATTGGGGCTTACAGCTCAAGGAGAGGCCCAAGGATTTATCAGTGATTGCACTGTTGTTTAAAATTGTACAGGGACTTATACAAGTGACTGAGGCCCAAAAGGGTTTTATGTACAAAGGGATGGGTCTTACACTCTCTCAAGAGGCCCCAAGGTGTTTAAAGAAAAATAATGGGGCTTATAACACGAGGGAAGACCCAGATGATTTGTTTTTTGAATTGGCGATCGCGTCGAGATTTCTTTAACATATTGGGTTTTATACAATGCATTGAGGCCCAAAAAGTTTTGGTTAAAAAAGGGGTTGGGTCTTACACTCTATTAGAGGCCCAATA
The DNA here is from genome assembly GCA_022829125.1 of Lathyrus tuberosus. Taxonomy (NCBI): domain Eukaryota; kingdom Viridiplantae; phylum Streptophyta; class Magnoliopsida; order Fabales; family Fabaceae; genus Lathyrus; species Lathyrus tuberosus. The sequence goes on from JALAZF010000048.1 coordinate 14,648,732, forward strand.
ATTTATTTTTGTACAAGTGGTGGGGCTTACAACTCAAGGAGAGGCCTAAATGATTTGTTTGAAAACGGCGATCGCGCCGAGGTTTTTGAAAACACAGTGGGTCTTATACAACATCTGAGGCCCAAATCATTTTGGTTTCAAAAAGGGGTTTGGTCTTACACTCTATTAGAGGTCCAATGATTTATTTTTTGTACAAGTGGTGGGGCTTACAGGTCAAGGAGAGGCCCAAATGATTTGTTTGAAAACGACGATCACGCCGAGATTTTTGAAAACACAGTGGGTCTTATACAACAACTGAGGCCCAAATCATTTTGGTTTCAAAAAGGGGTTGGGTCTTACACTTTATTAGAGGCCCAAAAAGTTTGAAAAAGTTTGATGAGGGTTGAATTAATCAAAAAACCCCTAATTTGTTTTCAAAATGTATTTTAATTGAATAATTAAAATGATCAAAATTGTTAAACATGTGTGGAAACAAATTGTGATCTTGGATTAATGTTTCAAAAATTATGTTTCTATCCACAAAATGATTGTAAATCACTAAAATTTGAAAAATCAAGAGGGAGAAAATATTTTAAATGTAAAAAACAATTAAAATATTAATTCTTTACAAAAATATCAAGTATATGAAATAAATAATATTTTTAGGATTTTTTGGGAAAATAAAATATGTTAACATTTTTGTGAATTATTAAAAAAAGAATCAACTCAAAGCCATTAAAATTCAGAGAGAAATTAATTTTCGAATCAATTAAATAAAATCACAAAATTCAAATATTTGAATTATTCAAAAAGGGCACCAAGAACATGGCAAGAACACGCGCCACCCTCTGTTTCTGCAGATTTGCGTTTTCTATCCAATCTCACTGAATACTTGATGATAACATGCAATTTACATATCAATCTACTCGTTTTCACCTCACGATCATGTCTATGGTCTTTAATTTCATTTATTTTAAGCATGGAACAAGAAATCAAAGAAAAACCTCAAGAACCCAAAAACTTGCATGAAGGCTCAGAAATTCCATACATGATTCAAACAAAATAATTGATTGAGGGTAAACACTCTATGCATGATTATGAACATATGGCCAAATTATTGTGCAGCAAAAAATGCATGGATCATAGAGTTAGAAGAGCTCATGATTACCTCTTGCAGCTGGTGATCGTGTTTTGTGTTAGAGGTGTTACAGCTTGGTTCCAAGGATATGGACAGCTTCCCTAGGTGCTATGGAGTGCGTTTGGGTGCTTGGAGTGGATTGAATTGAGCTGGAACTTGATTTGGCACCTCAACTGCAAATCTGTCAAAGGCTTCTGCAAATGGCTGGTGATTTTGAGAATCTGGTGTTCCAGATGTTATGTGAGTGTTTGTATCACCTCTATATGATGTTTATGAGGTGTGTGTGTGATTAGTTTGGTTGGAATAGCTCTCAAACTCAAAACCCGATAGTGACTTGCTTTGGAAGGCAATTTTGGAGTGAAGGAAGATATTTTAAGGAAAGCATCTGTTTGATGGCTTTGGTGTACTCAAACCGATCACAAATGAGCTTTATTTATAGTAGAGCAAGTTTGTTTTGCAAGGAATAGTGAATGGCAACTACTGCATAGGTTTGGCCAATGTTGATCAATGAGAATCCAAGTCTCCTCTAGCCATTGACTAGAGGTTAGGGCATAGGCTGCTAGATCCCTAGGTCTTGGATAAGTCTTGACTGAATTCAGCTGGAAATGGCTCAGTCCATGCCACCTTGGTGCATCCATTGAATGCTCTAAAACAAAATTGGAGTCTTGTCCCCTCTTTAGGGATTTCTAGGTTTGGCATGCTATTTTTAGTTCCAAGGACTTGGGAGGCTTGGGATCATAGTTGGTTCCTCCTTGGTCTCCCCTTGAGGTGTTCAGATGGATAAGTGTGTTTGTCATTTGCACAAATTTGGCAAATTGAGAAAAATGCACAAATTTGCGTTGCTTTGACAGTTTACAGCAAGGCATATTGCCATTGTCATATCTCATGGCTCAAGTTGAGTTTGGTGAAGTTCTTGGTCATTTTGGAAAGCCCTCATATGATACAACAACTGTTTGATCATAATTGGTTTTGATACTTTTTGGATCCAAGTGAAAAATGCCCTTACATTTTGAAAAAATTAAGACAGATTCTGACTTAGTGAAAATTTCACTAAGTGTTGGAAAAAAGTGACATTTTCACTTTTTGTGATTTTGATCATTCCATAACTTAAAATCCATGAGGAATTGGAATGAGTTGTAGTTGAAGCTTTTGTAGAGGGCCATGAGAGCTACAAATCCATCTTTGAATGGAGAAAAATGGCCTTGTGGTTTAGGAGTTATGATCCTCCAAAGTTGGTACCCTAGCCACTTTGTTCCATAACTTAGAAAAATTTCTAAGTTTTTATGGTTACCCCTTTTACAAGTTATCCCACTTTTCTTGATTTTTCTTGATGAATGATGATTCCAATCACACATTAACATCATTTTAGCGTTAAGGAACCATAATTTTGAAAAATCTTAAAAAGTCGAAGTTGACTTTTGTGCACAGTTGACTTTTTGTCAGATGAATTCCAGACTGTGCGATCCTCTATGAAATCAAGTCCTTGACCTAAATCAAACTTGATGGATTGATTTCATAGGTCTTATAGGGTGTATTGATTCATGTCCTAGGATTTGGGAGCATGTCTTGGTCAAAAGTCAAAGGCATAGTTGACTTTTCTCGCGAAACCCTAATTGTGGTTCTGATGAATCTGAAACTTGTTGCTCAAGCTTCTTGGCTAAATCCTTTGTTGCAAATGGATCAATGTAGTTTATTATAGACCCTCAAATCCTCCTTTGAGGCCTTGGCTCATGTTTTGCCCCAAAAGTCAACTTAGGGGTGAATTAGGTTAAGAAACCCTAATTCCTGATTTTTGGTGAATGCATCCCCTGAGGCTAAATTGACTTGATGATTGGGTCCATGAGGTTCCATGGGGTATATTAGGTTATTCTTTGAAGAATTGACTCATGCCCAGAGGAAAATTCCCATCTGGAGGCCCTGGTCGACCAAAACCCTAATTTGGTGACACTGGCGATCTTAAGGCTTAATCCACCTGGAATGCTGCAACATTATGCTTGATTCTTGCTGTGGGAATCCTCTTGATCCATTGTGGATGTTTGAGAGGTTTAGACAAGTTGAATATCATGTCATTCCTTGATTGGTCCTTTGTCTTAAAGCTCAGAGAGGGCTTGAAACCCTAATTTTTTATAGTAGTGAATGCTCACCCATCTTTGGGGAGACTAATGAGGCATGATGGTCCATCCATATTGTGATGATGATTTGCACAATGATGGGAAATCTTAGTGGTCAAAATTTGGGGTATGACAGATGCCCCTATTTAATCTTCTTGGACCCGAAGGTGTGAATGGCGAAGGTATTCGGGCATTCGGGGTGCAAGAGGATTAAATATCGGAATACCCGAAATTTTGATGGTGGTTATGAATGACGGTTTGCACATCCTTCTTCTTTTGCTAAGTAATAATGCTTAGAAAAGGTAAAAACTTCCCCTTGATCCTGGTCTTCAGCCAAGGAACTAGTCTCAGTTTCCAAAATAAACTTCCCCTCGATCCTGGTTTCCTACCAAGGAAATTGTCTCAGTTTCTGAAATAAACTTCCCCTCGATCCTGGTTTCCTACCAAGGAACTGGTCTCAGTTTCTAAAATAAACTTCCCCTCGATCCTGGTTTCCTACCAAGGAACTGGTCTCAGTTTCTGATATAAACTTCCCCTCGATCCTGGTTTCCTACCAAGGAACTGGTCTAAGTTTCTTTCGTCAATAAACTTTATTGACAAGGGACTCTATGTGTAGCGGTTTTCCTCAAACTTCTCGCCGAATTTTCCTGGGGAGATACCATTTGATGGAATAAGATTTGATGTCAGAGTTGCTAGGGAACCCAGTCGTCTGAGTGGTAGAGGTGCACAAACTTCTCTGTTGGAGACACCATTTGTTGATTCTACTGGGGAAAGCAGGTCTCTTGGGAGATTGTTGTTGCTTGGGGATATTACATCATACTTTTCTCGGGATCTTCTCGGAGAAATGCCATATGATGTATCCAATTTTGAGGTGCTGAAGACCTTTTTGTCAGTGGATTTTTTTGGAAAACAACTGCTGTATTGCCGAATCTCTGATTAAGAGGCTTTCTCTGGTTTTTCAGAGGTTCAAGTTATCAAAGTGGTCAAGGGCCAATTCTAATCCAGAAATAAACTGGAGGAGAGAGATAGTTCAGACGCAACATTTCCTGACGAGGAAAGAACCGACAACTCGATTGTGAAGACTTTTATCACTAGGGGACAAGACCGACTAGAGTGATAGTGATACAATATGAATATGAATGTAAATCAATAATACATGATGCATGTATGTATATGCTGACAAAACTGACACGACATACAGACTAGTAGATGAACATGACTGGATACTCGGTCACAGTGGGAGATAAAAAGTATCGCCGGTTCAAGATAGAAATTCTGCCTTGCTCAGGAGAAGTAGTCCTTGTGGGGGACAAACCGTTGGTCGGGCATAGGAGGTAAGAACTCGGCCGAAGATGTCAGACGGAGTATTCACATCTGACATAATTGATCCTTCGTTCAGGCGCACTGGTTTAGAAGGAGTACTTTGATTCTGTACTTTGAAGTTCGCTTACTTCTAGAGAAGCGTTCGATGTTCTTTCGATGTTCAACAGTCGAAAGAAATTGCCATCTTTATTTTAAAAGCGGAAAAATTTTACAAGTAAATTCATTTTTGTTTTATTTCAAGAATCGTTGATCATGTTAAAATGTCATTCTGTAAAGCTAAAGCAAATAAGAATTGCAAACAAAAGCACAAGGGCTCAAATTTTATTGATAGGATGGAAATCAGCCAAACGCATGATTCCATAGAGTATTTACAAAGTTTGAAATGGTAATTTAAGGGAAAAGGGCTACATTGAAACATAACGACCACTATCCTTCTACCAACTTTAAATTCGGGACATCCTGAGCTTCTGTCGAAGATGACCTTAACTGGAGTTTTCTGATGGACGGCAGGACTGCTACTAGGGAATTTGCCCCTGTTGGACGTAGTTACTTGCCATTATCCCTAACTTTTTCCTGGATTGTACTTTGAGATTTCCAATCCACCGGGATGATTTTTTTATTATGTCTCTAATTTTTGCCTGGACCGCCCTTTCGGGTTTTCAATCCACCGAGACATTTTTTTTAGGAGAAGTATTTCTTGACTACATCAACATTTGTGGGGTAGGCAAATTCTTCTCCATCCATGGTTGCAAGTCTCAAGGCACCACCTGAGAAAGCATTCTTGACCACATAGGGACCGTCATAATTCGGAGTTCATTTGCCCCGGGAATCAGTGAGAAATGATTGTATCTTTTTGAGCACAAGGTCTCCTTTCCTGAAGATACGAGGTCGAACCTTTTTGTCAAACACCTTCTTCATTCTCTGTTGATACAACTGACCATGGCATAGTGTCGTTATTCGTTTTTCCTCGATCAGATTTAGTTCGTCGTGCCGACTTTGGCACCATTCAGCTTCTGTTAGCTTAGCTTCCATTAATACCCGGATCGATGGGATCTCTACTTCGATGGGGAGTTCTGCCTCCATGCCATATATTATAGAGAAATGGGTTGCCCCTGTTGATGTGCGGACAGATGTGCGATAACCGTGAAGAGCAAATGGGAGCATCTCGTGCCAATCTTTGTAGGTTACAACCATCTTTTGAACAATCTTCTTGATGTTCTTGTTAGCCGCTTCTACCGCTCCATTCATCTTGGGTCGGTAGGGAGATGAGTTATGGTGTTCAATCTTAAACTCAGCACACAACTCCTTCATCATCTTATTGTTCAAGTTAGATCCATTATCAGTAATGATCTGGTTTGGAACACCATAATGGCAGATGATATTGTTTTTGATAAATCAGACTACCACTTGTCGGGTTACATTAGCGTATGACGCTGCTTCGACCCATTTGGTGAAGTAGTCAATGGCTACCAGGATGAACCGATGTCCATTTGAAGCTTTAGGTTCGATCATGCCGATCATGTCGATTCCCCATATGGAAAAAGGCCACGGGGAAGAGAGAACTTTGAGATGTGTAGGCGGTACATGGATTTTGTCTGAGTATATGCGACACTTGTGACACCTCCTCATGTACTTATAGCAGTCAGATTCCATGGTTAACCAATAGTACCCTGCTCTTATAATTTTTCTCGCAATTGTATGCCCGTTGCCATGAGTGCCAAAGGATCCTTCATGAATTTCTTTCATCAACATGTTTGCTTCTAGTCTGTCTACGCATCGGCGCAAGACCATGTCAAAGTTCCTCTTATAGATTGTATCACCGCTCAGGAAGAAACTTCCTGCCAGCCTTCTGAGGGTTTTTTTGTCTTTTCTTAGTGCCCCAGGTGGGTACTCTTGTTTCTGAAGAAAGCATTTGATATCGTGATACCAAGGTTTATCATCTATGACTGCTTCGATCGCGAAGATGTAAGCGGGCCTTTCAAGGCGCATTATGTCGATTTTAGGTAGGTCTGTCCATTGACCTACACTAATCATGGAAGAAAGGGTGGCTAATGCATCAGCCATGTGATTCTCATCACGAGGGATGTGATGAAACTCGATTCTATTGAAGAATGGTAATAACCTTCTTGAATAATCTTTGTAAGGAATCAGTCCCTATTGGTATGTGTTCCAATCTCCTTTGATCTGATTGATGACCAGAGCTGAGTCGCCATATACATCCAAGTTCTCGATCCTCAAATTAATCGCTTCTTCGAGACCCATAATACAAGCTTCGTATTCGGCCTCGTTGTTTGTGCACTTGAATGCAAGTATGGCAGTGAAAGGAATGTGGGTACCCTGAGGTGTTATGATGATCACCCCAATTCCGTTTCCGTAATGATTGACAGCTTCGTCAAAGATTAGTCCCCATTGGGAACCTGTTCTGGCCCTTCACAGGGTAGCGGTTCATCACAATCTTTCATTTTCAAATACATTACATCTTCGTCTGGGAAGTCAAACCCGATAGATTCCTGATCGTCAATCGGTTGATGAGCTAAATGATCGGCTAAAATACTCCTTTTAACGGCTTTCTGAGTGTGGTACTAGATGTCGTATTCTTATAACAACATTTGCCAACGGGCAATTCTTCCTGTGAGAGCAGGTTTTTCAAAGATATACTTGATTGGATCCATTTCTGAGATTAACCAAGTAGTGTGACAAATCATGTACTGGCGAAGACGTTTGGCTGCCCAAGCCAAAGCGCATCAAGTTTTCTCAAGCATAGTGTACCGAGTCTCACAGTCGGTGAATTTCTTACTCAAATAGTAGATGGCAGACTCTTTTCTTTTTGTTTCGTCTTGTTGACCAAGCACACAACCCATTGAGTCCTCTAGGACTGTGAGGTAGATGATCAGTGGTCTTCCTTCCACTAGAGGTGATAGAATTGGTGGGTTCAATAGATATTCCTTGATATTGTCGAAGGCGGTTTGGCAGTCTTCTGTCCAAACGCACTCCTGATTATTTTTTAGTAATTTAAAGATTGGCGCACATGTCGCGGTCATGAGGAATATGAATCTGGAGATGTAGTTCAAACGTCCCAGGAATCCTCTGACTTATTTTTCAGTTTTCGGAGAAGGTATTTCTTGAATGGCCTTGAACTTGTCAGGATCAACCTCAATTCATTTTTAGCTGACGATGAACCCTAAAAGTTTCCCTAAACGGACACCGAAGGTGCACTTGTTGGGATTCAAGCGGAGTTTGTACTTTCTCAACCGCTCGAATAGCTTTGACAGGTGGGTCACATGTTCCTCTTCTGTCTTAGATTTGGCAATCATGTCATCGGCATATACCTCGATTTCTTTATGTATCATGTCATGAAATAGAGTAGTCATGGCCCTTTTATAGGTTGCCCCAGCGTTCTTTAAATCGAACGGCCTTACCTTGTAACAAAAGGTACCTCATGGGGTAATGAACGAAGTTTTCTCCATGTCTTTCGGCGCCATTTTGATTTGATTATAGCCCGAGAATCCATCCATGAAGGAGAAAACTTTGAACTTTGTTGTACTGTCAACCAGCATGTCAATGTGTGGTAAAGGAAAGCCGTCCTTCGGACTAGCCTTGTTTAGATCTCTGTAATCGACACACATTCTGACTTTTCCGTCCTTTTTTGGAATGGGTACAATATTGGCTAACCATTGAGGATATTCTGACGTGGCGAGGAAACCCGCGTCAATCTGTTTTTGTACCTCCTCTTTGATTTTGATGGCCATGTCCGGGTGAGCCTGTCTCAACCTCTGTTTTACTGGCGGACATTCTGGTCTTAACGGTAGATGATGTTCCACGATGCTGGTATCCAACCCTGGCATGTCCTGGTAGGACCAAGCAAACACATCGGGAAATTCTCTGAGAAGCTTTGTCAAACTCTCTTTGGCAGTTGGACTGAGCAGTGCCCCAATCCTGATTTCTTTTCTCTCTTTTTCTGAACCCAAGTTGACCATTTCCAATGGCTCTTTGTGAGGTTCAATGGACCTTTCCTCTTGCCTGAGTAATCGGGAGATCTCTTCTGGAATTTCGTTGTCAACTTCTTCTTCAGCCCCAAATACCGGGAACTCAAAGTTAGGAGAAGGCATTGGATCGTATGTTTCAACGGGGTTTAAAACAAGCAATCTGCATGACGTGATGATTTGTGTTTAGAAGAGATAGAGAAAATGCAAGAGTGTGTGCAGTGTATTTTTTTTACTGCTTGCTTTTATTATTTGAATTATTTTTTTAGGATTATCATTTTCTGAAAAACGAAAAGAGAAAACAACAATTAATGCGGAAATTACAGAACGACGTTATTTTATTTATGATCTTGTCTATTCTTAAAACTACAGCCCTATAAAACAAAACTCTGCCGCTTTGGGCGAAGAGAAGAGGGATATTTACAGAAAGTGAGCCCTATCAAAACATCTGTTTCACCTGGGCAGGGTGAAAGGTTAAAGTAAAGACGGCAATTACTTTGACTTATGAACGATCTTCGGAACATCAACAGCAACCCATTGGCGGTGAACTCCTCGGTGAATCACAAAGTCTGGTACCTTCTTTCTTGGCTTGTCTTCAGAAATAACCCTGATTTTTGGTGGAGCATGATCATTGGAATCTGTCTCCCAGGCAGAGTTGTCGTAGGAGGATTCCTCTGTTTTATTTTGCATAGTATTTGTGCTCTCAGGTATATCTCCCCACCCAGTTGGCTGAATGTCTTTGAGCCTGATACGAGAGCTTTCGGGAGTGGTGTACTTGACCATGAAGTCAAATTTTCTACTTGGTTGTCCTAAGGTGTCCCATACTTCTTTGGAACTAGAGGAGTCATCTCTCTTGATGACGTTGACCTCAGGAAAAGCGTAGTTGATGAATTCTAGTCCGGTGAACTTTTTGAATTCATCGTCGTGCGGGATATTTTTTAAATGACCTGAGTGTTAATCCCATGACATGGTGGGGACGCAGGTATTAAGCTCAATGATGCTCAGCTGATTTTCATTGTTCGGCTGATTGTCTTGCCCCAAGTCTCCTGGGTATGGTTGTCAGATAGGCAGACCATCCATTGGGCCATAATAGTCGTGGTCAGAGTTGTCTTTCATTAGAGTGTCCTCCTCTAATGAGTTTGGTGGAGCACGACATCCTTCCGGATCACAATCTCCGTATATCATTTCGACGTCTGACCTCGGTATAAATCTCGGACTCTGTGCGAGATAACAAAATGGCGTAGGCACCTCTTCCTGAGACATATAATCGTCCTCGTTAAGATAGGACTTCCACTCTTCCTCCGTATCGGAGGAATCTCCCTTATTGATGGTGTGCACTTCCTGATGCACTGGGTGAAGGAACCCTCCACCGTGGAAGAAATCCTGAATGGGATGAAGACTTTCATCATTAGTAGCAGTCTGGGTACAGGTTGAAGAAAAACCAAGACCCTTCTTTGTTTTGTTATCAGTAGGAATGACAAGTTGTCCCCACCCTTTTGTATTGTTATTCTCGATCACTTTGAGAGCATCTCTGTATGAGGAAATCGAGGTTCCCTTCTCTGACTGATTCTTCGTGTTCACCAAAAGTGCTTGGAACTGAGTTTCAACAACCTCCTCGGATTCTACACAAGTAGATAATGACAAGTTACTCACGAGCAAGGCTTGCTCCCCACAGATCATGACGAGTTGATCGTTCTTGATGAACTTCAGTTTCTGGTGCAGTGTCGAAGTGACTGCCCCAGCCTGGTGTATCCAAGGTCTTTCTAATAAACAGTTGTACGCTGCCCGGACGTCCATGACCTGGTAAGTGATTAGGAAAGTGTGAGGACTGATAGTTATGGGAAGGTCGACTTCGCTAATAACTACTTTCCGAGACCCGTCAAATGCTTTGACGATGACCTCGCTGCCCTTCATCGGGGATCCTTTGAATGATAGTCGCATTAAAGTGGACTTCAGCATAACGTTGATGGCCGATCCTGTGTCTACCAGTACGCTGGCTAAAGCATCGTCCTGGCAGTTAACTGTGATATTGAGCGCCATGTTGTGACTTTTGCCCCCCTCTGGCAAATCCTCATCACTGAATCCTAAGTTGTTATAGGAAATGATGTTAGAGATGATGCTATCGAATTATCATATTGACACATCCTGTTCCACAAAGGCCTGCTCTAAGACTTTCTGTAGAGCCTCTTTGTGGGCTTCGGAACTGAGTAAAAGTGATAGCACTGAGATCTTTGAAGGGGTTTGTAACAGCTGATCAACAATGTTGTATTCACAACTTTGGATGAGCTTCAGCATCTCATCGTCATTCTTTGAAAGGTCGGGATTACTGGACTGACCGACTGGTGGATCAGGAGCTTCTGTCTGAAGTTCCTTTTCCTTATTAGGTTTTTTAACTCCTCGGTTGAAGATTCGACCGCTCCGTGTTACTCGACTGATGTCTGCAATATTCACGACGGATGGTAATAGAATTTCCTTTCCATTCTCAATTATTGTTGCACCGTATTTGTAAGGGATCGCCTTAGCCGATTCCTACGGTAACGGTCCTGGTAGATAGATAACTACAGGAGCCTTTTGATTTTTCTGATTGTCGTAAGTAACTTCAATCAGTTCCTGGATAAGAACCTTTGATTCGTCCAGTAGAGGGATGATGGTACAAATATCCTTGTTCTATTGATGATCAGCGATTATGACAACGTCTCTTATTTGATCAGCGAAGTAGTCCGGCGTCCAGTTGATTGGCTCGGAACTCAGACATGGGTGAATCTCTTTATGATCCAACTGACCTTGAAGGGCTGCCCGCACAAGGTAGCATCCTTGGTTACTCTCCGAGCAGACTCTACAGCTTTCATAGTTGTGTGGTGGCACCTGGCCACGCCCGCTTTGAATGTAGTACAACCTTACCAGGTTTGTTTCCATAGATCGGACATCCTGACTTTGACGCCGAGTAGGGTTTCCATTAAGCACACTGATTTGTTGTGTGTCTTCATCCAGATAGATTGGAAGCCACCAGTGGTTTAATAAGTGTTGTAAAGTTCTCTGAACGAGAGCGCACCCTTGGTTACTATCACAACATCCTTTACAGTTCAGATAATCATGCGAAGTGAGAAAACCGAGTTGGACCTTCCTGGTATGTAACTCCACCAAGCTGGTATTCATCAGACGAATATCAAAGATTTGAATCATGTTGATCTGATAAGGATTTCTATCATGGTAGTCTTGGATCCATCCAAGATCTATCTGACGTTGGAGGGCCTCTTGTACGAAAGAGCATCCCTGTTTGTTTACCGAGCAAGTCAGACAGGAATTGTAATCGTGCCGCGCCAGATTATGATATTGGCTTTTCCTTGAGTGCATCGCCACTAAGTTGACATTCATTGCACGGATGTTGTGGTTCTGAATGATGTTGGAATTCGTATAGGTCATGTTGACTCCACGAACTCGATGCTCCTGGATCCATCTGAGATCTAATTGTTCCTGTAGAGATGATTTCACCACAGAACATCCCTGATTATTTTTAGAGCAGATATCACACTGGTGATAATTATAAGGTGGCACATGGCCATATCCGCTCTGTCTACAATGCATCTTGACCAAGTTGGCTCTTAACAAGAGTACATCATGAATTTGATAGGTGTTGTTAGACTCTCCCTCTATCAAATTGACTGCAGTTTTCACATGTTGAGGCAGCGGGTTTGTGAGAACATTAGGATTCGTATCCTTGAAAGATAAGACCCTGCTCTTAACAAGCTTTTGCACGTTGGATTTGAAACTGAGACAGTTTTCTATGTTGTTCCCTAGTCCTCCTTGATGGTAAGGACAAGTCTGATCCGTTTTGAACCAAAAAGGCGGATTTTCTGGTACTGTAAGAGGAGACTTAGTTTGGACATGCCCCTTGACCAGCAATAATGTAAACAGTTCCACGTACAACATCGGTATAGGGTCGAACCCTGGTGGTCGCGTTGTACGATTGTTGTTGTACTGAGGATGAGCCTGCTGAAGAGGCTGTTGATTCGGTTGGCTCTGAGCTACCTGAGGTTGATACGTAGGAACAGGTGCGGGATTGATAGCAGGAGTTACAGTTACTACTGGTTGATATCGTCGCCTTTTCTTTCCGAGAGAGATATTCCCGATATATTGCTCTTTTTTCTTAGGGAGAGCACTACCGTATCGTTTTGTACTACTTGATGATCCAGCGTCTTTAACCAAACGTCCTTCCCGGACCGCTTCCTCAAGACGAACTCCCATGCCCACCATCTCGGTGAAGTCACTGGGCGCACTGGCGACCATTCTGTCGTAGTAAAATGAGCCCAAGGTCTTTAAGAAGATCTTTGTCATCTCTTTTTCCTCAAGAGGTGGAGAAATCTGAGCGGCAATTTCATGCCATCTCTGAGCGTTCTCCTTAAAGGTTTCCTTGTCCTTTTGTGACATCGATCTGAGTTGATCTCTGTCCGGTGCCATGTCCAAATTGTATTTATATTGTTGAACGAAAGCAGCGCCAAGATCTCTGAATGTGCCGATCGTTGCACGGTTTAAACCCATGTACCATTTTAATGCGGCACCGGTTAAACTATCCTGAAAGTAGTGAATCAGTAGCTCCTGGTTCTTTGTCTGAGCTGACATTCGCCGAGCGTACATCACCAAATGGCTCTGAGGGCAAGAGTTACCCTTGTACTTTTCAAACTCAAACACCTGGAACTTGTGCGGAACTTTCACATTGGGGACCAAGCAGAGGTCCGCGGCGTCCTTTTCAAATAAATCCTGACCGCGAAGGGCCTGCAGTTCTTTCTGCATCTCCAGGAATTGTTCCTGGTATTCATTCTATCGATCATGTTGTCGTTTCCACCAGAAGGTATCTGTGGAATCTGTCCTTCCGGGACAGTGTGTACCACAGGTGGTGGTATAGTCATTATGGCCGAGACTCTCGATGTCTCCTGAAGTTTGTAACCTTCAAGAGTTGCTGCCATGCCCCTGGCATCTTTGCTTTCCCGAAGTTTGTAACCTTCAGGCCCAGCGGTTCCTGCTGTGGTTCCCTGATCCTAAGCGATCGGCGGAACATATCCTTCCGGGATATAGTTAATAGGCATGCCCCAGGGACGATCTTTCGGCATTTTGTACCTAGGATCATACTTCTCCACTATTGGCGTAGATGTGATCTCCGAGATCACAGACCTTTGTTGTTGTATTTGAGTTTCTACTAGAGCTTGCATGTCGTTATGAATCTTTCTCAGATCCTCTTTCAGAGTGTCGATCTATTCTCTCAACTCTCTATTCTCTTCCTCGAGATCATCCATCTTTTTCTGACAATTGTCCCGAGTATTGTACGAATTAGACAGTTTGACTCTAGATTCGAGATGCAAACGTGAGATTCGTAGGTAAGAAGAATGCGTTTATGATGAATGCAATGATTATTAATTATTTTTGTTTATTCAAAGTAAACTTCGACAATTCGATTTCAAATATCAAACAGTGGGGAAACCCCATTTTATTGAATTCAAAGGATTACGGAAATGGAAATACAGTAGATTACAAAGTGCTGAAAAAGGAAATCTAAATTAATGGATCCTGAGTCCTCTATGATGAGAGCTCAGGTGCTGGTTCGGGTACTTTCCTTTTCTTTGACCGGGGCTCTTGGGCCGTTGTCGGGTTGTCATTCCTTTGCCAAGTGAAAGGAGCGAGCAAATTCCTTTGGTTATCCTGATTTTCTACAGCATGTTGCTCTAAAATCTCAATTAGAGCATCCTTTTCTCTTAATAGCTGCTGTATTTTCTTACATTCCACATTTAGAATACGGTACTTGTTCCTCCAAGACCTCTTCTCCTGATGAACTTTACTGAGACTAACCTGAAGTTTTTCCGTCTCAGACATGAAATAAAGGGCAAAGTCCCTTAATGGAAGAACTTCCTGACGAGGGTAAGGCATCCTCAGCTTGAGAGCTCTTGTTTGTATCCAGTGGAGATAAGGCTCCATCGAGACATAGTGTGGTTTTCCTAGAGACTCTCGTCCTTTCCTATGAATGTGTTTCCAAGCGTGCATTATTTCCGTCTTTAGTGCCCTGTCATTTTCTCCTTCCTTGAAGAAAAGACCTTCCAGAGGAGCATTACGCGCGACATGCCTCATCGAGTATCCAAATTGACGATGAACTAACACTAGATGATAGTTGACTCCCCCTTAGTTCCTATAAGGGGTACATTTGGGAAATTTCCACAACAGTCAATGATCCTGATCCCGTCATAGATTCGATTGTACTAATCGATGTCAGAGTTGGTAAGAGACATGATTCTCTGCGACCAACGTAAAGTATTCTTTTGATCCCAAAATGCAGCAGATTTGGGTAAGTGGGAAATAAACCATTTGTAAAGCAAGGGTACACAGCACGTGATCATTTCTCCGCTGTATAAATTCCTTAAGTGTACCGAATGATACGCATCTGCAAGTAAGGTCAGTACGAGGTTTCCAATCAGAAAAATCTTAATGGCATTGATATCTACAAAATTATCGATGTTGGGAAACAAAAATAACCCGTAGGTGAGCAAAACAAAGATGCTCTCAAAAGCGGCCACGTTCCCTATACTAGCAAAGTATAGGGCTTTCTTTATCAAGAATTGGGCTGACAAACCCTGGATGCCACCCTTATGGTTATGTGAGTCCTGACTTCTGACTCGTCCAAATAAATTGCTCTTGCAATGGTCTGATCCTTTGGAATTTCTTCCAGTCCAGAAAAGGGAGCTTGATCAGTAATGTGCAGATCAGTCAGGTGAGAATAATCCTCAAGCGTGGGTGCAAGCTGATAATCCAGGAATGTGAAACAGTGATAGACCGGATCGTAGAACTGGATTAGTGTGGATAGGATTCCTTCAATTACGTGGAACCTTAACAAGGACAGTAGCTCCCCGTACTTGGCTCTGAAAGCCTCGTGGTAAGTGATCATTCTCGCCAAACCTCTTAAATCCTCTAACTTTGAAATCTTGAAGATGTACTTATGAGTTTTCCTTCTACCGAAATCCATTAGCGCAATCTCCTTCTCTGACATTTGCAATCATTGTCTTAGTTTAATTTGAAAAAAGAGACTTGAAGAGAAGTTTTTTTTTTGTTTTAGTGTTTTTTTAAATGAATGCATGAATGCAGCACACAAAAACATAGAAAAAATATGGGGTCAAAGGGTCGGTGTCATGAAGTCAAGGCTCTACCCCCCCCCCCAAAGGTTTATACTGGTATTTTTTGTACCTGTCCGCAAAATCATTGACCCCTCTGGGATAACAACAGCAAGCGGATTGCCAGCGAGCTGATGTATCCTGGAGAGATCTCAAATGAGGGTCGTATCACGTGACAACTATTTCTGATAGCTTCCGCACTACAAAATGACTTAAGTCTACTAAAAACCTCAGCTTCTCAGATAACTCAGTCGACCACACTACTTTCAACAATCAAAGTCGTATAGGCAATGTATCTGTAAAGGGAGTCTCCACTGAGTTTGATGGTCGATCGGGGGCTCTTAAATGGAATTCACTCCCAATAAGATTAGCCGCATTGCCATCACCTATCTTAGGTGTTGTTGCGGTGAAAATCGGATAACAAGCTATTTATTAACTTGCATCATATTTCTTTTACAACCGACTTTGATTTATCCAAAGGAAAGGTTCAAGATCGTTAGAAAAACCTAAAGGAGAAAGATCTAAGGTTCAGGGGTTGGTTATACAAAGGGAAGGTATTAGCACCCTAAGTATCTGTAGTACTCTACAGGAACCTCTTGTTTTAATTTGTGTTATTCTATGCTTGCTAAAGGTTGAAACCCTAGGGGTTAGTATCTAAGTATACTCGATAAAGCATCGCACTTTACGCCTACGTATCCTCGGGAATAGAATCAGAGTATGCGTAGTTCTACTTCTACTGAATTATTGATTATGACCAATATTCAGAGGGGAAATGAGTACAAGCTCATTTTAGAGTCCAAGAACTCTCTAGATCTAGTTGTAATGGACCTAAGTTGAAGTTTTTGTCAGTAGGGAAAGTGATAAATTCATTTGGATGAATATCACCGAGAGTGTAAGAACTTTCTCCTAAAGCTAGTTATGATTTCTATGGCTCTTGATAAGGCCAAGAAACAAGGTTTCTTCCTAAGAGGTTACTTAGGTTAAGATGGGGGTCAATGACTTTAAGAGTCAACACTATTAACCTTCCTTTGGAATGGGGGATAAATAAAAGTTGCATGATAAAGCATGATAATCAATGATATAAGATAAAACATGATATAAAAGTAATACAAGCATAATAATGGCTTTATGCTTGAATGATAAAAGATAAGTGAAAGTGAGGTGATAAAGTGTAAGGTATTAATGTGAGTATATTTACAAGCATAATAATGGCTTTATGCTTGAGTGATAAAAAGTGAGTGAAGGTGAAATAATAAAGTGTAAGTGTTACAAACAATACAAGCATAATAATAGCTTTATGCTCCACACATAAGATAAATAGAGATAATGAAAATAAGCATAAGATTAGCATTATGCTTAAATAAATAAAGAAATAAAAAGTCAAAGATAAAACAGTGACATGTGAATTTTGAGAAATAAAGCATACATGCATAGAGGTTAAGATAGAATGGTAATCTTGTATAAAGCCCAAGAGGAGGCTAAAGGGAGGTCGGTTGCCATCGTGAAAACGATCGACTTATCAAGTATGAAAATGGTTGACATGAAGTCCAAGTATTAGTTTTGAAAACATTTTGAATAAACACGCAATGGATAATATGAATGAGAATAATAGTCGGGATAGTATATGACATAAAAAGAAATCAAAATGAAACTAGTCATACATGCAATTAATGGCCAAAGCATAGTAAGACATAATAAGAATAACTGTTCAATGTAAAATCCACAATTTGAATCAAGCATGGACTTGATATGTGCGTGTATAGTGTAGAAGTGCTATTTCATAACTTTCATGATGTATAAAATTGAATTTTATAATTAACCTAAATGAGATTTAAGTTAACGAAGTTAATAAAATGCTTATTACTAATTTCTTTTCATATTTAAAAGTAAATTCAATTGGCAAGCCATAGCAAAAAGAATGGGATAAAAAGGATGAGAAATGAACAAGTTATAGTGTTTTGAAAATTTAGTATAAATAAACAAGTTATAAAAAAAGGAAATGAGGCTCCTAGGGGTTGAACCCAGGACCTCACGCGTACAGCTTAAAACTACAACCATCAGACCAACTCGCGCGCTATTGATAAAGAATGGAAACGCACATATATATAAGAAACAAGAATGATTTGGAAAAATTAAAATAAAAGGACTGGGGCGAGGGGGATTCGAACCCCAGTCCTAAGGGTAGGCGAGGTAGTTATGTGCATGTGTGTGACCGTTGGGACGGCGTGTTTCATCCGTTCAATACATGATTCAATAAATATATAACTCAAATATGTGCGCATTTTTTCAAGTTACCAAGACAAATCATTCACACCCTCTGCTCGTGAAGAAAACAACAGCCATGCTCAACTTCCAAACAAACTTATTTTTGCCCAGTCATACTCAGTCAATACACAAACTAAATTCAACAAAGCAAAACTTTAAATTGATTAGCAACAAACAAGAAATACCAAAGTGCTAGCAAAGATGAAGTGCCACGAGAGTTCAAAAAGCAACACAATAACCACACAATCCAAACAAAAATCTGATAGTCAAAGGGCATATAAACCAAACATTTGCATTCACGAAAGATAATAGCATATGACATATCATCTAACATCTACTCATGTATCACTAAGATGACAGTGGCGTATGAGAAGTTTTATTCATCCTAATATGTTTCCACACTGTTTGTCAGGCACATTTAAATACCAGAATGGGTAGCACACCAGCATGTTGTACACAACTTTAAAATGGACAGCAACCAAATCAAGTGATAACTCAAACTAAATTCAAACAGAAGCAGATATTGAAAGCTGAATGGATAGAAACAAGCAAGTGGCAAACATAGAGTCATACTGGCAGCATGGTTATACATTGACTTTGTCGTTAATTAGCAAGCAATAACAGGCAACACGAACAAATGAAAGACATGCTAGACTCCTCAAGTATGACATACCAAGATAGTGTAAACATGATAACAGTTCATACAAACTGAATACACACCAATGCAGATTTTCAGAATAATCATTCAGTTCTAGTTAAGTGGAGTAAGGCAGACTAGAATCAAATAGAATTGCATCATCCAACAGTCGTACAAAATATTCAAGTTTTACATTAACAGGTAGAGATCACATTTGAATAGGGCACATGGGCAGATAAAAGCAAAACAGCAGTGTAATAGCTAGCAGACTAATTCATATGTATTGCATACAAACATGACAAGTAGCACACTCTAGTGACAACAGAGGCATGAGCTATAGGGGATGCTGAATCAAGAACACAAACAGCAGTCAAGATTTCAATGAGAAAAGTGCAAGCAAAGGTCTGAGTTATATAAGTCATGTCCAAAAGTTTTTTTTTTTTTTTTTAAAACTGAGACCAAAGTAGTAGGGACAGTGTTAAGAAAATAATACACATTTCAGAGCATACCTCAGTGTAAGGATACACAAAACATAGATGGAATACAAGTCAGAACAAAACACAATATTCATTTGAGCATTTAGCTCCCATTCACACACATCAAAATAACTATCATGGATTCAAAAGTATTGATATGCTACACAAAGTATGAATGCAGATAAGTCTAAACCTTAATCAGCAGGATGAAAGAACATAACCAAAAACTCATGAAAGCATAAACACAACAGTTGTAAAACAGATGTTCAACACAACAGAAGTATGAGATTATTTGTCAACATAACCACATTCAGGCAGGGCGACATTATAAATGTTCATAAGCAATAGTAGTAACAATAGTGATAATATTCAAAGTTACAACATCAGTTAAGTAACTCCAAGCATATGTTCATGTTATTTGTAATGATCATGGGCAAGGTAAATACTAAGTGAGCATGTTAAAATAGAAAGGAAACAGAAATGATACCAATTGAAGTTGTTGTCAATGTCTTGAATATGCAGACTACTTCCACGGCCACTCAGAAATTCACTTGCTCAGTTCACTCAACACTTGGAAAGATTAAGTGTGTTTGAGAAGAATTGTTGATAATCCCCCCAGAATTGAAATTGAGCTTCTTTATATAGGCAAAGAGATTGGACCCGGTTCATTCTTCAAACACTTGGTGGGCCTAAGTGAGCAACTAGGGTTTTGAAATTTAATTCAACCGTTGAACCGTGAGGAGACATACGCTCCATGCTGTACCAATGCTCTGAGCTCGCAGGGTCCAAAAAAATGCTAGAATGGGCATTGCTTCTTAGTTATACTTCTGGTGGTAAGTAGATAGGTATTGAAAGAAGGAAATTGATAACGACGACACTCTGGCCGGTTCGCAGGGTGTGCAGAGGAGAGCTGAGAATGGAAGGCTCAGAATTGCTTTAGACAAGGCTAGTCCTTGGAAGCTTGAACGGGCAAGTTTTTGAGAGAATTTAAACAAAACATTGTCGCGCCAAGGATTGGAGTGAAAACGGTTTGGAATTTATTCGATAAGCTTTTGTTTGAATTTCTCTGCAAATTGGAAGTCGCGACAAAGAGGAAGAAGGAAATTGTTGTTTTGCCTTCATTTAGATGCCACATGTTGCCTTTCCAATGGTTAACGGCAAAGTTTGAAAAGTCAAAGGAGAAGTGCTTACTTCTCATTGGTTGATGGTAAAACAATTCCTCCAATCATAAATAACTCGAATGCCACGGAGGACCAATTAAAAGGTGGCAATGAATAACTTTTTTTCTTTTCTTCTTAAATGGATTAACAAAAGGGTTAATAATATAAATAACAATTAATCAATATTCTAATTAAATAATTAAAACAATAAACTAAATTAACAAATGATCTAATTTAATTAAAACTAATAATTGGAACAATTAAATTAAATTGAGATTAAATTGAATTAATAAAGATAAGACAATTTAAATATAAATAAAGTAAACCATATTAAATGAAAATATTGAAATAAATATAAAATTTAAATATAGAGAAAAATAAATAAAACATCAACTAGCAAGACATGAGGGTAAAATTTGGGGTGCAACAGTTGCCCCTATTTAAATATCTTCACCTGATGACATGAGAGATGAAGATCCTCATGTAATCAATAGTGAAAGATATTTAAATACAGATAACCGAAAATTTTACCCTAGATGCACACAAATGCAATGCAGCAAACATGATGCCAAGAAGATGCAAAAATGCAGACACAACAAGACACCAAGGGGAAAACAGGAAGCAAAAAGACCAGAGAGCTTCACTGGAGAAGGAAACAACTCAGCATCTGCGAGAAACAAACTCAACAGGGATACAAACCAACCAACGAAAGGGACCCACCGGGGAGACTTAGAATACAATCTCTACTGGGGAAAGATCCAGAGAGAATAAACTAACGGGGAAACAAAATCAACACTCCTCCTAGGTTTGAGACTAGAAAGAAGATCTGATCACTGGTTGAACAAAACGGTCATTCAATAATGGCTTTGAATGAAAGGTTTGAATAAAGAGTACAAATTATAGTATCTGATAATGGATTTAGATGAACTAGAATAAAGAGATCTGATCTGAGAATCATCAGGAAGAGAAACCCATCTGGAAAAGCATCAAATGGTAGAGAAACCAGATACCCAAGACTTGCTTTGGATAAAAGGTGCAAAATCACAATGTCTAATAATGGCTTTAGACAAGGTAAGCAAAGAGTAGGATCCAAGAAAACGTTACCAGACATTCAATAATGGCTTTGAATGAAGGTAAAACCACAGCATCTAATAATGGCTTTAGATAGATGTGAACAAGGCTACATTCAATAATGGCTTTGAATGCGAGGGAAACACTCATCCAATAATAGCTTTGGATGCTAAGTGAAAGTATCGCAATACCTAATAATAGCTTTAGGTATGAGTGAATAATAGACTCGATCCAAAAGTCATCAGGCAGAGGCAGACATCTGGGAAGGCATCAGATGGAAAGAAACAATCATCCAGTAATAGCTTTGGAGTGAAAAAGTGAGGCAACCAGCCATCCAATAATGGCTTTGGATAGGGGATACAAATCACTATATCTAATAATGGCTTTAGATAAAGCGAACAAAGAAGAGAAGAAGCGTTACCAGCAATATCACAATATCTAATAATGGCTTTAGATGAATGTGAGAAAGACTACACTCAATAATGGCTTTGAATGCAGAGAAAATAATCATTCAATAATGGCTTTGAATGAAAGGAACCGATCATCCAATAATAGCTTTGGATGAAAGTGAAGGTCACAATATCTAATAATGGCTTTAGATAAAAGCGAACAAAGACTCGATCTGAAAAATATCAGAAAGAGAGATACATCTGGAATGGCATCAGATGGAAAGAACCAATCATCCAATAATAGCTTTGAACAAAAGGTACGAATCACGATATCTAATAACAGCTTTAGATAAGGTGATGAGTTAAAGAAGTCAGTCATCCAATAATGGCTTTGGATGGAGGTATGAATCATGATATCTAATAATAGCTTTAGATAAGGTAAAGAGGTGAAGAAGACAGTCATCCAATAATGGCTTTGGATGGAAGTGGTCACAATGTCTAATAGTGGCTTTAGACAAGGATGTAACTCATAATGTCATTAGAAGAGAGTGAGATCAGAGAGTAATCTAAGAAAGCATTGGACATAAAACATGAACTTTCAGGAATGGCACTGAAGGTAAAGGCAAATCACCGTGTTCAGGACTAGCACTGAATAATAGCGTGGAATACACCCAGGAATAGCACTAGAATGAATATAAAGGCCCGGGAATAGCTCCGGTAAGAACTAATAAACATTCAGGAATGGCACCGAATGATGGAGAGAACGACATCCAGGAATGGCACTGAAGTCAGAGAATATAAGGTTCCAGGAATAACACTGGAGTTAAAGAATATAAAAATCCAGGAATAACACTGGAATGATAGGATCATCATCTAGCATTAGGACTAGATGCACAAAGGGAATGACAACATTCAGGAATAGCACTGAATAGGTATGATATGTAACATTTGTAAGACGTGGACAACGACACGACCTTACGAGAAGTGCAAAATGAGGACGAATCACTCATGATAGGTATATAAATGTGCACAGCTTGACTCTTGGTAGGAAGACAAGACTGGAAAACTGATTCCTCAACACGGAGATCACTGTCACACTAGTAAATTGTATTAAGTTGATAGTACTTGTATAAATGATGAATAGTTGTTTGGGGTACTTCAGGTAAACTGCCCTCAGATTAGCTGAATGTAGTAGATGAACTGATAATTGCTTCAGCTTTAATTGATTCTGTAAACGACTGTTCCATGGTGCTCTTAGAAAGCTTGCCCCAGTCTGAGTCTTGAAAGATGGTTATTTTACTGCACACTGGGAAGGATTGCCCCAGTATGAATCTTGAAAATTTGTCTGGATAGACCAAATCTGAGAAGTCGTCATTAGACCATAAGTCTTGAATTGATCCTTGGCAGGATATGATAGGAAATTGCCCCTGATTAGATCACTGACCAAGTTTCTCTAGTGGTTTGAAAAAAAAAAAATTCCTTGAGAGGAAAGCCAGTTTGCAAACAAAAATTCTTGTACAAACATGGTAAATGAAAAGCTTATGCAAACATGAAATCAAAATCATTTTTTTGAAAAATGTAGAACGAATGAATTCACTAGTCTGAACACGGTCGTTCAAGACATTAAAGTGAAAAGTTTAAGTAAGATAAATGATTTGCAAAGATCCTTGGGAGTCAGGTTATACAACCTTGCTGTAATATGTTTTCAAAGTAACCTTATCTCAATCAGGTCTTTTGAAGGGTTGTAATGAGATTCGATTTCTGGTTTATGAAGTAGAAAAAGTATAGGCTCAAAGTTTTATTGGTGCCCACCCCAGAATTTATGATGAATTGCAATCATTGTCTTAGTTGACATTGAGAAATACCCTGCCCCAACATTGATATTTTGAGGGTATTTTTTTGTGATGAAAGAAAGGTTCCTACTTCTAGGTTCGAAGTGTTTGGGAATTGAAACAATGCCTTATATCACTGGCAAGGTTTAGTTGAAAGCATATCACAACAATTATGTATATGAGGTAATCATCATTCTCCAATCTTTGCAGAATAAAGCGGCAAAGAAAATATATATTTGAAAGTATTTAGAGTAAATAGCAATTGAATTGAATCAAAAAGTTGCAAAAATGCTCATTTCATTGATTGAAAGTACAAACATATTTGAGAGCAAAATAGCCATTGGAGAAAAATGTAAACAACAAGAAACAAAGGCCTAGTGACTAATCAGAAACAAAGATGAGCTGTCCTGTCTGAAACACTGGCTTTTAGGAGAATGATCTGCTGGCGTCGACTGAAGCTTTACTTGGCGTGCCCTGGCAGAGGGTTTTTCTGAACATTAGGGTTATCTTTAAAAGAGAGGATTTTGCTTCTCACCAATTCTTGTACTCTAGCCTTTAGTGCATAACAATTTTCCAAATCGTGACCTGCACCACCTTGATGGTATTCGCAATGGAGATCAGCCCTATAGCCGGCTGGAAGAGGATTTAGAGGAGGAGGCAAAGGTCTTGTGGTAATCAACCCTTTCTCCACCATGCCAGGATAAAGTTCGGTGTATGTCATGGGAATAGGATCAAATTGACCCCTATTACGGTACTGGCTTTGTCCTGCAGGTGGACGTTGGGTAGCCTGAGCTTGTCGTGGAGCAGTAACCACAGGAGCGACAGCAGCAACAGTAGGGTGAGTATTATATCGAAGTTGGGGACGAGGCCTTTTCACTTCAAACATTACAGCGTTGATTTGATCTTCTTTCCTCTTATGGAAGTTCCCAAAGGGTTTCTTCACAGCATTTGAGGGTTCAGCGGCTCTGGATACTTTTCCCTTCTTGAGGCCCTCCTCAAGTCTTTGGCCAATAGTAACTAAATCAGTGAAGTTGGATGAAACACTTCCAATCATCTTTTCCCAATAAAATGGAGTCAATGTATCCATGAATAAACCAGTTAATTCTTTTTCGCCTAAAGGAGGTTCAACTTGAGAAGCGAGTTCTCTCCAGCGTTGAGCATATTCTTTGAAAGATTCCTTATCATTCTGAGACATGTTCTGAAGTTGACGGCGATCAGGAGCCATGTCCAAGTTATACTTGTATTGCTTCATGAAGGCATTAATAAGATCTTGAAAGCAGCGGATGGAATTCTGTTCAAGATTCATGTACCATTTGAGTGAAGCTCCACTCAAACTATCTTGAAAGCAGTGGATAAGAAGCTTTTGATTATCAGCGTAAGCGATCATTCTTCGAAGATACATGACCAAGTGAGCCCTCGGACAAGAATGCCCCTGGTATTTCACAAATTCTGGCAATTTAAACTTTGCAGGCATAACAAGGTCAGACACCAAGCACAAGTTGTCAGCATCCAAGTTGAAGAAATCATTACCTTCAATGGCCTTGAGTCTTTTGTCCAAAGTTTGAAACCTTTCATGAGTGATTTCAGGTTCGGCAAAATATTCAGGCCCTTCATCCTGAGCACTAGCAGCATTGTACTCAAAGAGGGGGTTCCCAAATGAAGCTCGAGCGGGTTGTGGAGTGGCATGAACCACAGGTCTGGTCTCGGCGAAGATAGGCATCTGAAAAACAGGCATAGTGGTCTGACCATTCATAGCAGCAGATGCACCTGGTGGGGTGTAGTTAGGAGGTAAACCAAACTCTGGCCAAGTGGATGGTATCTGAACAGGTGGAGGATCAGCACTTGAAACCTCTTGAATGACAGTTCTTTGAGGAGGTTCTCCTCTAGCAATCAAAACTTGAAGCATCTCAGTAAGCTTGGTCATACTTGACTTAAGGTCATCAATCTCCATTCTGATCTCAGCATTGTGCGCTTCTTGTTCTGACATTCTTCGTCTGTAGTTAGCTCGGGTCCGGTATCGGTGTCGAGGAATCAGCTTGACGACTCACAGGCAATCTCTGGAAGATAGAGATAACTGGAAATGAAGAACTGGGCAAACAGACACATGCAATGAAACATGCAAAGATGCAAATGAAATGCAAGATGCAAACAGGATGCAAAACACACATGCAACAGGATCAAGGGTTCGAAATCACAGCATGGAGTCTGGGTAAAGCACCAACCACAGGATGTGTACTAGGGTTCATCAACAGTAGAACAGGGTTCTAAAAGGTTCCCAGAGTCTACGTAAATCCTTCGGATATTATCGACCCATGTAACTACTTACACGGGTTAATAATATTCTCAAGATAAACTCATCTGAGTGTAGTATCGCGTGACAACTACTCAGGACTGGCTCCCTCATAGTCACCGCACTACATCCTAAAAGGCCAAGTGGGGTAAAGGTAACTACGGTCCTCAGAATCTACGGCTCCCAATTGAAAAAGTAATATCAATGTGACTTCTCACATCAGACATCAATGATCCCAAAGGGCCTCATCTGAGTGTGGTCATCATATGCCATAAATTGTTGGTACTACTGCCAACAACCGACTATTGATTACACCACGATCCTATAATAATGTGCTCTCAAGTCCGGGTTAGGACTTATCTCACTCATAGATATCATGTCAACCCAAGGATCAAGCAAGAACAAAATGTACAGATACATAAGCACATACAAGCAAATAAGCAAACATAAATAATCATAAAAGCAAGATAGGCTCAACCCTCTTAGGAATGGGCCAGCAATAGGTCTAACTTTCCCCAGTGAAGTCGCCATTTCTGTTGCGGTGAAAATCGGATAACAAGCTATTTATTAACTTGCATCATATTTCTTTTACAACCGACTTTGATTTATCCAAAGGAAAGGTTCAAGATCGTTAGAAAAACCTAAAGGAGAAAGATCTAAGGTTCGGGGGTTGGTTATACAAAGGGAAGGTATTAGCACCCTAAGTATCTGTAGTACTCTACAGGAACCTCTTGTTTTAATTTGTGTTATTCTATGCTTGCTAAAGGTTGAAACCCTAGGGGTTAGTATCTAAGTATACTCGATAAAGCATCGCACTTTACGCCTACGTATCCTCGGGAATAGAATCAGAGTATGCGTAGTTCTACTTCTACTGAATTATTGATTATGACCAATATTCAGAGGGGAAATGAGTACAAGCTCATTTTAGAGTCCAAGAACTCTCTAGATCTAGTTGTAATGGACCTAAGTTGAAGTTTTTGTCAGTAGGGAAAGTGATAAATTCATTTGGATGAATATCACCGAGAGTGTAAGAACTTTCTCCTAAAGCTAGTTATGATTTCTATGGCTCTTGATAAGGCCAAGAAACAAGGTTTCTTCCTAAGAGGTTACTTAGGTTAAGATGGGGGTCAATGACTTTAAGAGTCAACACTATTAACCTTCCTTTGGAATGGGGGATAAATAAAAGTTGCATGATAAAGCATGATAATCAATGATATAAGATAAAACATGATATAAAAGTAATACAAGCATAATAATGGCTTTATGCTTGAATGATAAAAGATAAGTGAAAGTGAGGTGATAAAGTGTAAGGTATTAATGTGAGTATATTTACAAGCATAATAATGGCTTTATGCTTGAGTGATAAAAAGTGAGTGAAGGTGAAATAATAAAGTGTAAGTGTTACAAACAATACAAGCATAATAATAGCTTTATGCTCCACACATAAGATAAATAGAGATAATGAAAATAAGCATAAGATTAGCATTATGCTTAAATAAATAAAGAAATAAAAAGTCAAAGATAAAACAGTGACATGTGAATTTTGAGAAATAAAGCATACATGCATAGAGGTTAAGATAGAATGGTAATCTTGTATAAAGCCCAAGAGGAGGCTAAAGGGAGGTCGGTTGCCATCGTGAAAACGATCGACTTATCAAGTATGAAAATGGTTGACATGAAGTCCAAGTATTAGTTTTGAAAACATTTTGAATAAACACGCAATGGATAATATGAATGAGAATAATAGTCGGGATAGTATATGACATAAAAAGAAATCAAAATGAAACTAGTCATACATGCAATTAATGGCCAAAGCATAGTAAGACATAATAAGAATAACTGTTCAATGTAAAATCCACAATTTGAATCAAGCATGGACTTGATATGTGCGTGTATAGTGTAGAAGTGCTATTTCATAACTTTCATGATGTATAAAATTGAATTTTATAATTAACCTAAATGAGATTTAAGTTAACGAAGTTAATAAAATGCTTATTACTAATTTCTTTTCATATTTAAAAGTAAATTCAATTGGCAAGCCATAGCAAAAAGAATGGGATAAAAAGGATGAGAAATGAACAAGTTATAGTGTTTTGAAAATTTAGTATAAATAAACAAGTTATAAAAAAAGGAAATGAGGCTCCTAGGGGTTGAACCCAGGACCTCACGCGTACAGCTTAAAACTACAACCATCAGACCAACTCGCGCGCTATTGATAAAGAATGGAAACGCACATATATATAAGAAACAAGAATGATTTGGAAAAATTAAAATAAAAGGACTGGGGCGAGGGGGATTCGAACCCCAGTCCTAAGGGTAGGCGAGGTAGTTATGTGCATGTGTGTGACCGTTGGGACGGCGTGTTTCATCTGTTCAATACATGATTCAATAAATATATAACTCAAATATGTGCGCATTTTTTCAAGTTACCAAGACAAATCATTCACACCCTCTGCTCGTGAAGAAAACAACAGCCATGCTCAACTTCCAAACAAACTTATTTTTGCCCAGTCATACTCAGTCAATACACAAACTAAATTCAACAAAGCAAAACTTTAAATTGATTAGCAACAAACAAGAAATACCAAAGTGCTAGCAAAGATGAAGTGCCACGAGAGTTCAAGAAGCAACACAATAACCACACAATCCAAACAAAAATCTGATAGTCAAAGGGCATATAAACCAAACATTTGCATTCACGAAAGATAATAGCATATGACATATCATCTAACATCTACTCATGTATCACTAAGATGACAGTGGCGTATGAGAAGTTTTATTCATCCTAATATGTTTCCACACTGTTTGTCAGGCACATTTAAATACCAGAATGGGTAGCACACCAGCATGTTGTACACAACTTTAAAATGGACAGCAACCAAATCAAGTGATAACTCAAACTAAATTCAAACAGAAGCAGATATTAAAAGCTGAATGGATAGAAACAAGCAAGTGGCAAACATAGAGTCATACTGGCAGCATGGTTATACATCGACTTTGTCGTAAATCAGCAAGCAATAACAGGCAACACGAACAAATGAAAGACATGCTAGACTCCTCAAGTATGACATACCAAGATAGTGTAAACATGATAACAGTTCATACAAACTGAATACACACCAATGCAGATTTTCAGAATAATCATTCAGTTCTAGTTAAGTGGAGTAAGGCAGACTAGAATCAAATAGAATTGCATCATCCAACAGTCGTACAAAATATTCAAGTTTTACATTAACAGGTAGAGATCACATTTGAATAGGGCACATGGGCAGATAAAAGCAAAACAGCAGTGTAATAGCTAGCAGACTAATTCATATGTATTGCATACAAACATGACAAGTAGCACACTCTAGTGACAACAGAGGCATGAGCTATAGGGGATGCTGAATCAAGAACACAAACAGCAGTCAAGATTTCAATGAGAAAAGTGCAAGCAAAGGTCTGAGTTATATAAGTCATGTCCAAAAGTTTTTTTTTTTTTTTTAAAAACTGAGACCAAAGTAGTAGGGACAGTGTTAAGAAAATAATACACATTTCAGAGCATACCTCAGTGTAAGGATACACAAAACATAGATGGAATACAAGTCAGAACAAAACACAATATTCATTTGAGCATTTAGCTCCCATTCACACACATCAAAATAACTATCAAGGATTCAAAAGTATTGATATGCTACACAAAGTATGAATGCAGATAAGTCTAAACCTTAATCAGCAGGATGAAAGAACATAACCAAAAGCTCATGAAAGCATAAACACAACAGTTGTAAAACAGATGTTCAACACAACAGAAGTATGAGATTATTTGTCAACATAACCACATTCAGGCAGGGCGACATTATAAATGTTCATAAGCAATAGTAGTAACAATAGTGATAATATTCAAAGTTACAACATCAGTTAAGTAACTCCAAGCATATGTTCATGTTATTTGTAATGATCATGGGCAAGGTAAATACTAAGTGAGCATGTTAAAATAGAAAGGAAACAGAAATGATACCAATTGAAGCTGTTGTCAATGTCTTGAATATGCAGACTACTTCCACGGCCACTCAGAAATTCACTTGCTCGGTTCACTCAACACTTGGAAAGATTAAGTGTGTTTGAGAAGAATTGTTGATAGTCCCCCCAGAATTGAAATTGAGCTTCTTTATATAGGCAAAGAGATTGGACCCGGTTCATTCTTCAAACACTTGGTGGGCCTAAGTGAGCAACTAGGGTTTTGAAATTTAATTCAACCGTTGAACCGTGAGGAGACATACGCTCCATGCTGTACCAATGCTCTGAGCTCACAGGGTCCAAAAAAATGCTAGAATGGGCATTGTTTCTTAGTTATACTTCTGGTGGTAAGTAGATAGGTATTGAAAGAAGGAAATTGATAACGACGACACTCTGGCCGGTTCGCAGGGTGTGCAGAGGAGAGCTGAGAATGGAAGGCTCAGAATTGCTTTAGACAAGGCTAATCCTTGGAAGCTTGAACGGGCAAGTTTTTGAGAGAATTTAAACAAAACATTGTCGCGCCAAGGATTGGAGTGAAAACGGTTTGGAATTGATTCGATAAACTTTTGTTTGAATTTCTCTGCAAATTGGAAGTCGCGACAAAGAGGGAGAAGGAAATTGTTGTTTTGCCTTCATTTAGATGCCACATGTTGCCTTTCCAATGGTTAACGGCAAAGTTTGAAAAGTCAAAGGAGAAGTGCTTACTTCTCATTGGTTGATGGTAAAACAATTCCTCCAATCATAAATAACTCGAATGCCACGGAGGACCAATTAAAAGGTGGCAATGAATAACTTTTTTTCTTTTCTTCTTAAATGGATTAACAAAAGGGTTAATAATATAAATAACAATTAATCAATATTCTAATTAAATAATTAAAACAATAAACTAAATTAACAAATGATCTAATTTAATTAAAACTAATAATTGGAACAATTAAATTAAATTGAGATTAAATTGAATTAATAAAGATAAGACAATTTAAATATAAATAAAGTAAACCATATTAAATGAAAATATTGAAATAAATATAAAATTTAAATATAGAGAAAAATAAATAAAACATCAACTAGCAAGACATGAGGGTAAAATTTGGGGTGCAACAGGTGTATACTCAATCTTTCCACATGCGGCATCACACGTATTCCCATTAGCAGAAAAATAAACACAGATATCAATTAGGAAAAGCAGTATATATTTGTCTTAATCATCCTTGAACTTTAGTCTTATGATCCTATACAGACAATGATTCCCCAACAGAGTCGCCATTTCTGTGGCATGAATTTACGGTTTTATCCCTTGAGAAGGAAGGAAAGAATGCCTCCCACTGTGGTCGCCATTCTGCTGTGGCACTTTTTAAGGTTTCTACCTAAGAGATGGGAAGAGAACAAGATCTCTATGGTCCCCAGCAGAGTCGCCATTTTTCTATAGCGCGAGTTTTTGCGTGGTTGCGAAGCACTTTCTCTTTGGGGTACTACAGTTCGATTCATTTTTTATCCTATTGAAGCTGATTAAGGAAGGGAAATAGATGTCTCCAATTAACCCTGCTTGCATACTGAGTTTGAACAGCGGTCTCTTAGGTTACAGATGCTATGAAGATTGTGGGTCTCTCTTAGGTTATTTTGTTAAAAAAATAGAGTGCCTGGACTATTTGTGAGGTTTTTTGGTAAGATGTTAGGACTTGGTGCTTTTGGGTTGATATATGGGGATACTAGATTTTGGGTTTTTGATTAGTATGCTCGCTAAGATTTTTCAATCTTATGCCTACGTATTCCCGTTTAACGAAACAGGGAAATTAGAGCGATCGTAGTTCCTCCTATTCTATGGGAGGAAAAAGGTTGTTTTAGTGTCTTGTTCAAAGCCCAAGACGTGAAGCTAAATGTGGTTTGTATCTTGTTCAAAGCCCAAGATGTGAAGCTGAAGGGTTTTGACTTTAGAGAGAATTTGTCATCGCTAAAGGGGATATTTGGTCTGTTTGTCACAACTGTTGGGTGATTAATCATAAAGGAGAATTACTTTAACTGGGATATGTGAACCCAACAATGCCATAATTTCCTTTATAGGGGATTTTTAACCTGAAGGAGAAGACTTTAACTCAGTGTAGAGCAATGCTATCTTTCCTTAGGAATTTCTCATGCTAAAAGAGGGACAGTCGCGTGGATGTAAATAATCCAGAGGCTTGCCGCTTACAGCAATTTAGATGAAGGAAAAGGAGTTGTTGATGTTTGTATACTGTGAACGAAGCACAAATTTTGATGCTAAAAGGTTGATTGACTCAACCGGGGTTTTCTTATACAAAGCCTAAGAGAAGGCTATCGACCCAACAAGAGGGTGTTTTTATGTGTCTCGTACGAAGCCCGGGAGAGAGGCTAAAAGGGGTTTACTCAACAAGAGAGTGCTTTTATATGTGAGTGACTCAACAAGAGAGTGTTTTTATACGTGTCTTGTACGAAGCCCAAGACGGAGGCTAAAAGGTTTTGACTCCACATGAGGGTGTTTTATACTCAACAAGAGAGTGATTTTTATCTCGTATGAAGCCCGAGATAGAGGCTGAGAGGGAAGTGACTCAACAAGAGAGTCTTTTATACTTAACAAGAGAGTGATTTGGTATCTCGTACGAAGCTCGAGGTGGAGGCTAAAAGGGATTGACTGAACAAGAGAGTCTTTTATACTCAACAAGAGAGTGATTTTTATCTCGTACGAAGCTCGAGGTGGAGGCTAAAAGGGATTGAATCAACAAAAGAGTCTTTTATACTCAACAAGAGAGTGATTTTTATCTCGTACGAAGCCCGAGATGGAGGCTAAAAGTGGGTGACTCAACAAGAGAGTCTGAAAAGGTTAGCTCCGCCGGGGAGAATCATTTGTACAAAGCCCAATAGGAGGCTATTATGCTAGTAACTGTTTCAGTTTAGTGACAGGTCCAGTATGTTTGTTAAAAGAGAAAATCAGTTCTTATAAAGGGAACAATTAAAGGTAGGGTTGTGCTTTAGAATTGATCAGAGGATCAGGGTTATTTCCTGTTCTTTAAGGAAATGGGAAATCCAAAGGGTATTGAGACTGTCCAAGTCTACTGGTGTTTTGGGAAATTGATTCTCGGATAGTAAATGATCTTTGTATAATGCCCAAGAGAAGGCTGGTATGTTAAGGGATGAAGGTCAACCCATTAACAGGTCTGACACTTGACTCAGAAAGACAGCTTTAGCAAATTTATGACTAGGTTCTGTTCCTATACCTGTAGAGGTCTCTGGGTCCTTGTACTAAGCCCAAGAGAAGGCATGAGAACTTTTAAGAAGCCGAAGGGTCCTTGTACAACGCCCAAGAGGAGGCGAGGATGCTTTTAAGAAGCCTGTGGGTCCCCAAACCCTAAGAAGTTCAAGACATGCCATTCACCGAGAATAGATCAAGCCAGGAAAGTCCGAGAATTTGGAAGAAACTCAAGAGATGCCATTCACGGAGAAAAGATCATCTCTGGGGAGTAGAGTCTCTTTGACAATGTCTAAGGGTGACAGTCTAAGAAAGGGTTCACAGAGAATGCTGCCTTTCACATCTCCATATTGTTTAACCCCAAGAGGAGGGAAGACTGTGTCTGGTAATCCTATGGGGATCTAGTTTTGTTTGTATTTAAGAGTGACCAACAGGGCTTTACCTAGTTCTAGACGTAGTTGCCAGGGAAAACTCTAAATAACTATACTAGTATTACACAGTTGATATTTGACAAGTATATAAAAGTTTGTGAAAGAAGACTTACAGTGAGCAGCCCCACAATACAGTTATATATATATATATATATATGAAAGCGGATAAAGAAAGCGGGTAAACACTTACTTGGTTGTAGAGCTTCCATGCTGTTTTGTTAGTTGTTCAACAAACAAAGCTTTGATAACAATATTATATTCAAAATCAAAGGAGAAAGTGCTTTGAAAAGATTGTTGGGGCTTACAGCTCAAGGAGGGGCCTAAGGATTTATCAGTGATTGCACTGTTGTTTGAAATTGTACAGGGACTTATACAAGTGACTGAGGCCTAAAAAGGGTTTATGTACAAAGGGATGGGTCTTACACTCTCTCAAGAGGCCCAAAGGTGTTTAAAGAAAAAGAATGGGGCTTATAACACGAGGGTAGGACCAGATGATTTGTTTTTTTGAATTGGCGATCGCGCCGAGATTTCTTTAACATACTGGGTCTTATACAATGCATTGAGGCCCAAAAAGTTTTGGTTAAAAAAGGGGTTGGGTCTTACACTCTATTAGAGGCCCAATGATTTATTTTTGTACAATTTGTGGGGCTTACAGCTCAAGGAGAGGCCCAAATGATTTGTTTGAAAATGGCGATCGCGCCGAGGTTTTTGAAAACACAGTGGGTCTTATACAACATCTGAGGCCCAAATCATTTTGGTTTCAAAAAGGGGTTGGGTCTTACACTCGATTAGAGGCCTAATGATTTATTTTTGTACAAGTGGTGGGGCTTACAGCTCAAGGAGTGGCCCAAATGATTCGTTTGAAAATGGCAATCGCGCCGAGGTTTTTGAAAATACAGTGGGTCTTATACAACATCTGAGGCCCAAATCATTTTGGTTTCAAAAAGGGGTTGGGTCTTACACTCTATTAGAGGCCCAAAAAGTTTGATGAGGGTTGAATTAATCAAAAAACCCTAATTTGTTTTCAAAATGTATTTTAATTGAATAAAAATTCAATTAAAATGATCAAAATTGTTAAACATGTGTGGAAATAAATTGTGATCTTGGATTAATGTTTCAAAAATTATGTTTCTATCCACAAAATGATTGGAAATCACTAAAATTTGAAAAATCAAGAGGGAGAAAATATTTTAAATGTCAAAAACAATTAAAATATTAATTCTTTACAAAAATATCAAGTATATGAAATAAATAATATTTTTGGGATTTTTTGGGAAAATAAAATATTTTAACATTTTTGTGAATTATTAAAAAAAGAACGAACTCAAAACCATTAAAATTCAGATAGAAATTAATTTTTGAATCAATTAAATAAAATCACAAAATTCAAATATTTGAATTATTCAAAAAGGGCGCCAAAAACATGGCAAGAACACGCGCCACCCTCTGTTTCTGCAGATTTGCATTTTCTATCTAATCTCACTGAATACTTGATGATAACATGCAATCTACATATCAATCTACTCGTTTTCACTTCACGATCATGTCTATGGTCTTTAATTTCATTTATTTTAAGCATGGAACAAGAAATCAAAGAGAAACCTCAAGAACCCTAAAACTTACATGAAGGCTCAGAAATTCCATACACGATTCAAACAAAACAATTGATTGAGGGTAAACACTCTATGCATGATTATGAACATATGGCCAAATTATTGTGTAGCAAAAAGAACGAACTCAAAACCATTAAAATTCAGATAGAAATTAATTTTCGAATCAATTAAATAAAATCACAAAATTCAAATATTTGAATTATTCAAAAAGGGCGCCAAAACATGGCAAGAACACGCGCCACCCTCTGTTTCTGCAGATTTGCATTTTCTATCTAATCTCACTGAATACTTGATGATAACATGCAATCTACATATCAATCTACTCGTTTTCACTTCACGATCATGTCTATGGTCTTTAATTTCATTTATTTTAAGCATGGAACAAGAAATCAAAGAGAAACCTCAAGAACCCTAAAACTTACATGAAGGCTCAGAAATTCCATACACGATTCAAACAAAACAATTGATTGAGGGTAAACACTCTAAGCATGATTATGAACATATGGCCAAATTATTATGTAGCAAAAAATGCATGGATCATAGAATTAGAAGAGCTCATGCTTACCTCTTGCAGCTGGTGATCGTGTTTTGTGTTAGAGGTGTTATAGCTTGGTTTCAAGGATATAGACAGCTTCCCTAGGTGCTATGGAGTATGTCTGGGTGCTTGGAGTGGATTGAATTGAGCTGGAACTTGAATTGGCACCTCAACTGCAAATCTGTCAAAGGCTTGTGCAGATGGCTGGTGATTTTGAGAATCTGGTGTTCCAGATGTTATGTGAGTGTTTGGATCACCTCTATATAATGTTTATGAGATGTGTGTGTGATTCGTTTGATTGGAATAGCTCTCAAACTCAAAGCCCGATAGTGACTTGCTTTGGAAGGCAATTTTGGAGTGAAGGAAGAGATTTTGAGGAAAGCATCTGTTTGATGGATTTTACTCAAACTGATCACAAATGAGATCTATTTATAGTAGAGCAAGTTTGTTTTGCAAGGAATAGTGAATGGCAACTGCTGCATAGGTTTGGCCAATGTTGATCAATGAGAATCCAAGTCTCCTCTAGCCATTGACTAGAGGTTAGGGCACAGGCTGCTAGTTCCCTTGGTCTTGGATAAGTCTTGACTGAATTCAGTTGGAAATGGCTCAGTCCATGCCACCTTGGTGCATCCATTGAATGCTCCAAAACAAAATTGGAGTTTTGTCCCCCTCTTTAGGGATTTCTAGGTTTGGCATGCTATTTTTAGTTCCAAGGACTTGGGAGGCTTGGGATCAGAGTTGGTTCCTCCTTGGTCTCCCCTTGAGGTGTCCAGATGGATAAGTGTGTTTGTCATTTGCACAAATTTGGAAAATTGAGCAAAATGCACAAATCTGCCTTGCTTTGACAGTTTTCAGCAAGACATATTACCATTGTCATATCTCATGGCTCAAGTTGAGTTTGGTGAAGTTCTTGGTCATTTTGGAAAGCCCTCATATGATACAACAACTGTTTGATCATAATTGATTTTGATACTTTTTGGATCCAAGTGAAAAATGCCCTTACATTTTGAAAAAAGTAAGACAGATTCTGACTTAGTGAAAATTTCACTAAGTGTTGGAAAAAAGTGACATTTTCACTTTTTGTGATTTTGATCATTCCATAACTTAAAATCCATGAGGAATTGGAATGAGTTGTAGTTGAAGCTTTTGTAGAGGGCCATGAGAGCTACAAATCCATCTTTGAATAGGGAAAAATGGCCTTGTGGTTTAGGAGTTATGATCCTCCAAAGTTGGTACCCTAGCCACTTTGTTCCATAACTTATAAAAATTTCTAAGTTTTTATGGTTACCCCTTTTACAAGTTATCCCACTTTTCTTGATTTTTCTTGATGAATGATGATTCCAATCACACATTAACATCATTTTAGGGTTAAGGAACCATAATTGTGAAAAATCTTAAAAAGTCAAAGTTGACTTTTGTGCACAGTTGACTTTTTGTTAGATGAATTCCAGACTGTGCGATCCTCTATGAAATCAAGTCCTTGACCTAAATAAAACTTGATGGATTGATTTCATAGTTGTTATAGGGTGTATTGAATCATGTCCTAGGGTTTAGGAGCATGTCTTGGTCAAAAGTCAAATGCACAGTTGACTTTTCTCGCGAAACCCTAATTGTGGTTCTAATGAATCTGAAACTTGTTGCTCAAGCTTCTTGGCTCAATCCATTGTTGCAAATGGATCAATGTAGTTTATTAGAGACCCTAAAATCCTCCTTTGAGGCCTTGGCTCATGTTTTGCCCCAAAAGTCAACTTAGGGGCGAATTAGTTCAAGAAACCATAATTCGTGATTTTTGGTGAATGCATCCCCTAAGGCTAAATTGACTTGATGATTGGGTCCATGAGGTTCCATGGGGTATATTAGGTTATGCTTTGAAGCATTGGCTCATGCCCAGAGGAAAATTCCCATTTGGAGGCCCTGGTCGACCAAAACCCTAATTTGGTGACACTGGCGATCTTAAGGCTTAATCCACCTGGAATGCTGCAACATTGTGCATGATTCTTGCTGTGGGAGTTCTCTTGATCCATTGTGGATGTTTGAGAGGTTTAGACAAGTTGAAGATCATGTCATTCCTTGATTGGTCCTTTGTCTTAAAGCTCAGAGAGGGCTTGAAACCCTAATTTTTGATAGTAGTGAATGCTCACCCATCTTTGGGGAGACTAATGAGGCATGATGGTTCATCCATATTGTGATGATGATTTGCACAATGATGGGAAATCTTAGTGGTCAAAATTTGGGGTATGACATGCGCGCGCGTTTCCAAGAAAGTTTTTTCAGAGTTTGGCAGTGACGCGTTGACCAAACATGGTGTGCGTCGACGCATACTGAATGAAAAAGTATAAATTCAAAATTCAAATGTTTGCGTCGACCAAAGGATCGACATGCGCTAACCCGTTTCATAATGAAAGAAATTTTGAAACTCATGAGTCGACCCATGCTCTGTTTTGGCCGACTCAAGCAGTTAAACATGTAAAATGCAATTTTTGAGTACTTTATGCATCAATTAGAGATAAATAACAAGCCACACATATATCAATCTTAAAAATGGATCAAAATTACATCCAAACAATGAAATAGACATCAATGCAACCCATATTTTGGCACAATATCTTACATATATAATTGATCAAGAGTAGTTATCAAAAAGGAATGATATTACCTCCGACGATTGATGATTTATGCCCTCACATGTAGCTTAATCTTTTCAATATTGTTAGTCAAAGAAAAATTATAGACTAGCATAGATATAGAGCATGCAATCATATAAATATTTAAACGCGATCCGAGATATCGAGAACACCAAGTTCCCTACGGATGTTGAAGAAAGGCTCTGTCGCAAGTGATTTGGTGATAATATCCGCAAGTTGGTTCGTAGAATCAACATGCTCAAATACCACATCACCTTTCTCTACATAATCCCTAAGGAAATGGTGGCGTATTTATATATGTTTCGTGCGAGAATGTAATACCGGGTTTTTGGTTAGGTTTATGGCGCTTGTATTGTTACACAAAATGGGAATACGTTCAAGTTTAA
This sequence comes from Lathyrus tuberosus, assembly GCA_022829125.1. NCBI lineage: Eukaryota > Viridiplantae > Streptophyta > Magnoliopsida > Fabales > Fabaceae > Lathyrus > Lathyrus tuberosus. The sequence continues at coordinate 14,687,348 of JALAZF010000048.1, forward strand.
CATTGAAGTCGAGTAATTGTTGCTTAAGACACAAGACTTGAGCACAACAACTACCGGCCGCAATGTATTCTGCCTCGGCTGTTGACAAAGCAACGAAAACTTACTTTTCACTATGCCAACTCACTAAGGAATTTGAGAAAAAATGACAAGTGCCACTTGTGCTTTTCCTATCCGATTTGCAACCGGAAAACTCGGAATCGGAATAGCCAACCAAAGAGCAATCGCTTCCCTTGGAATACCAAAGCCCATACTTTGGAGTACCACATAGGTATCTAAATATGCGTTTCACGGCTTTTAAATGTGATTCCTTGGGACACGATTGGTACCTATCACACATACAAACACTAAACATGATATCTGGTCAGGATGCGGTAAGATAGAGGAGAGAACCAATCATACCTCTATATTTCTTCACATCTACATCCTTACCATTCTCATCTCGACTCAAGTTAATGCAAGTAGGCATCAGAGTGTCGATTGCTTTCGAGCTAGCCATGTCGAAGCGCTTGAGTAGCTCAAGACAATACTTCGTCTGGCTCATGAATGTCCCTTCTTCAAGTTGCTTGATTTGCAATCCGAGGAAATAGTTTACCTCCCCCATCATGCTCATCTCGAACTATCCCTGCATTAACTTAGAAAACTCCTTGACCAAATTTATGTTAGTAGAACCAAATATAATATCGTCTACATATACTTGTACCAAAATTTGGTGTTTTCCTTGACATTTAATGAAGAGGGTTGTGTCAACCTTCCCTCTAGAGTACCCTTGATCTAGTAGAAATTTGCTAAGACGCTCATACCAAGCCCTAGGGGTTTGTTTGAGACCGTACAAAGTGCATTTGAGCTTATAAACATGATTAGGATACTCATGGGATTCAAAACCAGGAGGTTGGGCTACATAAACCTCTTCATTAATATAACTGTTTAGAAAAGCACTTTTTACATCCATTTAAAATAATTTGAAGTTTTTCGCACATGCGTAGGCAAGCAACATGCGTATAGACTCGAGTCAGGAAACAGGCGTATAAGTTTCCTCATAGTCTATGCCTTCCTCTTGGTTATACCCTTGCGCAACTAAGCGCACTTTATTTCTAGTTATAACTCCATTTTCGTCGAGCTTGTTCCTAAACACCCATCTGGTGCCGATTACTCGATGGCCTCGCGGAGGAGGGACAAGGTCCCAAACCTCATTTCTTTTAAATTAATTTAACTCCTCTTGCATTGATAAAAACCAATGTTCATCGAGTAAGGCCTTTTTTGAGTTTTTAGGCTCAACTTGCGAGACGAAAGCGAAGTGATAACAGAAGTTACTTAGCTTGGATCGAGTTGTTACTCCATTTGAGGTATCACCGAATATGTTGTTGATGGGATGGTCTTTAGAGGACTTCCAAGCTAGAGGAAGGTCATTGTTGTTAGTCGAATGATCCTCCTCAATCTTCTTGGGTTGGTGATCTTTTTCCTCCTCAACTTGCACTGCTTCAGGTTGATCAGTCCCTTTATCAGTGTCCTTGAGTATGTCTTCTAAAGATACACCTGCACCGTGAAAAGAAGTACCTTTTCCGACATTTTTTTGGATAAGACTCATCAAAAGTAACGTGTACAGACTCTTCAACAGTAAGTAACCTCTTATTGTAAACCCTATATGCCTTACTAGACTGAGAGTATCCAAGAAAGATACCTTCGTCGGCCTTAGAATCAAACTTACCAAGTCTCTCTTTACCATTATTCAACACGAAACACTTACAACCAAAAACGTGAAGGTGAGATACGTTGGGATTCCTCCCTTTCAAAAGCTCATACGATGTTTTGTTTAGAACAGGATGGATGAGCACCCTATTCAAAATTTAACAAGTCGTACTAATGGCATCGACCCAGAAGTATTTTGGAAGGCCACTCTCATTGATCATAGTCCTTCCCAATTCTTCCAAAATTCTATTTTTACATTCCATAACCCTGTTTTGTTGAGGGGCACGTGGTGCAGAAAATTATGATCAATCCCATGGCTATCGCAAAATTTTTCAAAAAGATGATTTTTGAACTCACCTCCATGATCACTTCTAATTGATACAATGTTTGTGTTCAGTTTTTTTTGAGATAGCTTGGCAAACTTCTCAAAAGCCGAAAAAGTATCACTTTTGCTTGCTAAGAAAATAATCCAGCAAAACCTAGAATAGTCATCAACAATCACAAAACCATAGTAGTTACCACCTAAGCTCTTAATCCTAGATGGTCCAAAGACGTCCATATGGAGGATTTCAAGAGGTCTCGTGGTTGAAACAATGTTTTTAGACTTAAACGAGATCCTTGTTTGCTTCCCCATTTGGCACACATCACATAAGTAATCCTTTGATTTTGGGTAAGCCGATTACTAGGTCTTTAGAAACTATTTTATTAAGCAAATCAAAATTGACATGCACCAAACGCCTATGCCATAACCATGAATCTTCATTCATGGTGACTAGACACTTGTCGCTACTCAACGATACCTCACTCAAGTCTAGCATATAGACGTTATTAACCCTCAGGTCTTTAAACACATCCTTTTTATCACTATTCTCTATTATGCAACAATACTTTGAAAATGATACTTTATAATCCTTGTCACATAATTGACTAATGCTTAATAGGTTGTGTTTAAGACCCTCAAAAAGAAGTACGTCTGAGATGTAGTAGAAGAGGGATTGCCCACACTACCTTTGCCGAGTATTGACCCTTTATTGTTGTCTCCGTAGGTAACAAATCCCTTTTTCTTCGCCACAAAGTCAATGAAAATAGAAATGTCTCCCGTCATATGTCTTGAGCAGCCACTATCCAAAACCCATCTTCTTTCAGTGGTCTCAAGACGTTGTACCTACACAATCAATCAAGGGAAATAGGTACCCAATTCTTATTGGGTCCTTGGTTGTGAGTGAAAACAGGATTGCATTTGGGAAACCATTGATAAACACCTTTAGGAACTAAAAACCTCCTAAAGCGACATTTTGCAATGGTATGACCCCTTTTGCAACAATACAAGCAAGTAAGGTTAACATGAGAACCACTTTTGTTAGGTTGATCTCTAATCACATAAGTATATTTTTGATATGGATCAATCATGCTTTTCTTAAAATGTGATCTATAAATAGCAAAAGTGACCTTTGGTTCTAGAGCCTTGTCAAGTTTTTCCTTTAGAGTTTTAACCTCTTTTTGCCAAATATGACAAGTATCACATCCAAAATTTAACCATTTACTCTTGTCTTCCTCAACATCTACTTTTGTTACTTCCACCATAGACTTTTTGAGAGCCTCTAATTCCTTTTCGGAATCAGAGATCTTTTGTTCCAAATGAAAAAATATTTGTTTATTTGAAGCTAAACGTTTAAAGGCTTCCTTAGACTCATGGTGTAGAGTATCAAAAGCATGTTGCAATTCAGAATAAGACATTGTATTAAAGTTATCATATTTAGCATGTCTTACCTTTTTGTTCTTTTTCCTTTGGTGAACGGAAAGGCAAAAGTTAACGGACTCTTCTTCGTCACTTGAACTCTCATCACTAGATGATTCACTATCACTAGATGATTCACTTGAACTCTCTTCCACAGTTATAGCAATACCCTTTAGTTTTTCCACTCTTTTTGCCTTCATTCTTGGAAGACCTTGATTATTTTCTAAAGTTGACAAGGTTCTTTTCCGAATGTTGAATACCATTTTTCTTTATATAGCGATTGTATAGCCTCACAAACAATCCCATATCCTCATTCGAATCTTCTTCCTCGTCGTCACTAGATTCACTCTCGCTTAGCTCATTTGCGGAGGACTTTGAACTAGAACCCTTTAGAGCTATTAACTTCTTTTCCACATCTTTGGTCTTGGTCTTTTCCTTCTTCTCTCTTTTCTCAAATTGGTCAAGACTAATGAGCATTTTCTCATGTTCCCCGAGCTTCCAAAATAAAGTTGTGATGTCTAACGTCATGAGGTCGTTGGCTTCTTTTATGGCGGTCACCTTTGGTTGCCAATCCCTAGTAAGACACCTCAAGATTTTATTAGTAACAACATTATTGGAAACTGGTCTACCAAGTGATTTAAGTCTATTGATTAAATGAGTGAACCTCTTTTGCATGTCGGCAATGGTTCCCCCTTGCTTCATATGAAAGAGGTCAAACTCTTGAGTCAAAGTATTGATTCGAGCTAGTTTGACGTCGTTAGTTCCCTCATGGGCAACGTGTAACGCGTCCCACATAGCTTTAGCACTCGTGCAATGTGAATCTCTATAATACTCATCAATACCCAATGAGGAGATCAGAATATTTCTACCTTTCCAATCGTAGTTGTACTTTTTCTCATCTTCTTCATTCCATTGTGCTTCCGGCTTAGGTACTACCACGTTATTCGCATTAGTCATGGTAATTTCTATTGGACCATTTTGTATAACGCTCAATTCCTTCCTATCAATGGAATTGATATGCACACGCATGCAATCCTTCTAGTAACTATAGTTCTCACCGTTAAAAACTGGTGCTCTATTATAAGCCCCTTTCGGTTCGTTTGCCATTTTCTAAAAAGTTATACTTGAAGCACTAGATGAACTGGTGCTCCTGATACCACTTGTTAGACGACGGCAATTGATCTAGAAAGGGGGTTGAATAAATCACTACTTTTTAATGGAGATTCGAGGCTTAAATTTGATTTTAAAAAATTGTTTGCAGAAGCGGTCGAGGACTATATCGTCTAAACGAATCGGATACCGAAAGGACCAGATATGCGTAAGCCAAATGGAACGATAGGCTCGATAAGAAAATTGAATCATAAACTTTACTATTAATCAATTTACTTGACAACACTCAATGTTGTGCAATTTCCAAAGACCAATTAAAAAATAAACCAAGTTGACAATTTATCAAACACTTTGTGAGCGTTCAATTTATCGAACACTTGGTGTGCAAAACACACCAAGCTATAACTTCTATCTATATGTAGTGCAGAATTTTCCTTAACACAATCAAAGTGATTGTACAATGTTTTCAAACTAGATTTTCAACACTACACTATAACAGAATTTTATCGATCAATTGAATATTCACAAACGTAAACAATTCGAAAGTTAAAGAGATAGGGAAAGAGAGAACAACACCGAATTTGTTTAGGCAGTTTCCCTTTCATCCTCACTTCGGGTATGTTTGCCCCCAATTCTAAATCTAGAATTGAGATATCTATAATCTTGTTCCAAATTATTTTTACAAGAGAAGCCTTAGCTATCACACACTCAAGAAACCTCGTTGATGTGGATACTATGTCTTCTATCCCCTTGATTTGAGTCGAATCAAGTGCCTCGAACGTGTTGAATAAACCTCCGTTTACAACTACTAGATTGAATGAACACTTCGGTCTTCAATCAACTTCGCTCGGCTGATTTTAATCCACACACAGTTCGATCCCAAACCTTTCTTGCACAATCCTCCGATTAATGCTACTAGATTGATAGAACCCACCATTCTTCAATCACCTTCGCTCGGCTGAATTCAATGAAGCAAAGATTTGTACCAAAAACCCCCAAATCCAATTGATCTTGGAGGACAAAACCCTAGTGGTTTTATTCAAGAAAAAACCCACTGAAAAACTCACCCCAAACAAGATACACTCCTATGTTTGGACGTTATCACCTCAATGATGCAAGAGATCAACAAAATGGTTATGTGTAATTGTTGAGAAAATGCAAGAATGAGGATGAAGATGATGAGAGAAAACTTGCAGTGTATATCTTTCACTTTTTCTTGTTGTTGTGTAAAAATGAGGTACAATGTATATATATATGATGCTCGGACCAACTAACAGAAATAACAGCATTTTGAAACTTAGAGAAATCAGAAAAATAGTAGGAATTCAGCGAAGAGTCGACCAAAAACTCTTGAGGGTTAGCCTGCGCTGACCCGCGCGCAAGATTATGCAAGTTTGAGAACTTTGGGTCGACCGCCACAGGGCCATGCGTCGACGCAAACCTGATGAAAGATTGCAAATACAAAAACCTTCAGTATGAGTCGACCGGATGGTCGACGTGAGCTGACCCGTGAGACATGCAATAAAATTCAACTTTCATGAGTCGACCAAAACATAGTTTGAGTCGACTCAAACCACGAAAACTTGCAAAATTCAGTTTTGACCATGTTTTCTCCTACCTAGGCTATGATAATGCATACCTATGACATACAACATGATCACACACATATAAAAGACATATGAGACTTTTCCTATGTGCTTGGACACACGATTATGGAATATTTATGCATTGTGAAATACGGATGCTGACTATGATGCGATGATACCGTCCAAATTACATACTACGAGCTAGTAAACGTTTTGACATCATTAAAATAAAGATTGAGTGTATAAAGATTGAGTATTATGTTCTTGTAATTTTAACAAATATACATGAGATTTGATTGTGAGTATTATGTCATCTCTATTATGAGTAGAAATTATTTTAAATTTACTCTTTTTTTATACCAATGTTACAAAACCAAAACAAATCTTGAAAAATTAAATTGATGCAATAATAATAATAATAATAATAATAATAATAATAATAATAATAATAATAATAATAATAATAATCAAACATTACATATCCTTGTTTTTTTTTTAAATTTGGTTTGGATATGAGACTATAACCTTACCTTCCAAAGAATTTATAGATCATGTATTTTTATTTTAAATTATGCTCCTAATAAAATAAAATAAACAAATGTGTGTTTGTATATCTTTTGACTTTGTTTTCTTCACCACATTAAAAGAGGGATGAGAATTTAAAACAAAGAAGGAATGAAACTCTCAAATCAAAAGTACAAACAACAAAGAGGAGTGTATGAATAGAAACACTTGAGGATAATCACAAAATTAAAAATGTATTCCATACATGGTATAAATTATGTAAGATGATAAAACGTGACCTCTTGTAAGATGGAAAACATACCTATAGGCTTCTTAAAAGAAGAGCCTGTAGATAAAAAATTCAAGTATTACAATTTTAAAATAACAAACAAAATAGTATAATACTAAAACAAGATTAATAAGATTTTGAGAAACATTACTTATCACATATCTCACAAGGCATGTGATGATCACATGGCAAATAAGAGAAGTTTGACTGGGCAAGGATCCACTCTCGTGATAATTTCATTAAGTGGAATATGGATCATTTATTTATTTTTAATGCATATCAAACAAATCATTAAAATAAAATTTAAATGGTGGAGTTTGCACATAATAGCCTCAAGTGAAAAATTCACTTGAGAGAATCCAGCTCAATTTTAGGTGCCTTTATCAAGTGTACACCGGTAGGTACAAAGTATAACTTCCCTATCATGACCATAAAAATGGTGGTGTTATTATAGCTAGAAAACAAGGGTAGTATTTATCTTATGTACAAGAATAGATTGTGTTTTAAATATTCTTCAATAATTTTTATGATTTTAAAAATGATTTATGAAATGTTTGATATTTCTGAATATAGAAAATAAAATAAATTTTGGTGTAACATTTGAGAATAGGATAAAAGTTTGGTGATTAGTAATATACAATTATAATAAACTATTAATATTATCGTTCATCACTTTCATCGTAATTCATGTCCGAGTTAATGACCTGAGTTAAATTGTATTACCTAATAGACAATCTCTTAGTCTATTACCCAATTATTACCTAGGACTTTTGGACTCAACTATAAATGGAAAATACATAACAATAAATATGCCACATGGAAAGTCAAATGAAAATCAAGCTGATTCAAGGTCGAAAACTATACATGGTGATGTTGGTCGAAACAGTGGTATGTCGAGGGACGTTCTTAGAGTTTTTAGGGACTTAGTGAAATTCAGTACTATGTTATGCTGGTTAAGGTTGGAGTTCATCATTACAATGGAAACAATGTCGACTTGGATACAGCGTGTGGAAAGTACTATAGAGTGTATGTCGCAGCATGGTCGATACTAGGGACTTCGACGAAGTTAGGTAAGTTCTCGATGACTAGTAAAAGTAGTTAAGTTATTTGAATGGTGTTGGAAAAAAGTGAACTGGTTTACCAGAAATGGTTACTCGAAGACACATGGAAACTCGTCGGAAGAAACTGTTGGATGGGATTGAAACGTGTCGTGACAGGGTTAGCCGACCGTTCTTAGGTAGTTATTTTAGAGTAATATATAAGGGGACTCATGTTCATTGTGTAAGGGATCTGCAATTGTACTCATATTTTTGTAAACTCAAAGTATCTGCACATTTGAGAAACGAGAGAGGAAAATGTACGTATGCATTCCACCATTTACAAATTTCAAGCATTTTTACACTCAAGTCTTTTTTCTGCATTAAATTAAATTTCTTTTTTGCATTACGATTCCTACTATTTTTACTTTACCCTGCATTTCGATTTCTGTCTCTTTCATTTTCAAAATTACATATCAACTCTTGTTCTAAGTTACATCATTACTTTCCAAAAATAATTCTTTTAATTTCAACAGTAAAAGGATGTTTAAATTCTTAAATACACACAAATATGTTCCAGGAGATTTTCAAGTTTGATCCCTTAGGTATTAATAGAAACTTGTTTTGTTTACCAAATTTCACAATAAACAAATTGGCACACCTGACGAGACCTTTTTTCTGTGTGTTTTTACTTTGCATTTTTTAGAAAATTGTAGTCCTTCATTTCATTAATTTTTCATTAGTAAGTGTGCATGAGATTAAGGAGTGGTAAGATTACAAAGAGAGAAGTTAGAAGACATGTGAGAAGATACGTCAGGAGAATGGCAATTCCCAAGAACAATAATGGAGAACAACCTTCTAATAGTGTTGGGGGATGCACAGTCTCTGCGATGACGATTGAGCCAATTTCTTCAACCGCTAGTACTACGACCATACAATTAACAATGTTTGCACTGTTAACTCTACTAAAGGGGACGGTCTTGTCCCCTATACCCTAGAGTCACCTAGTGGCTCCTAGATTAATCATGGCGACAGAGGCTAGGCCTTTTTCCACAAGCTATACAATGCCTATGTTAGGACGTGAGCAACCTTATGGGATGCCAACAACAGTGATAGAAAGTCTACATAATATTCCATCGAGATTTTCTGACAAAGATGCGAATACACATTTGCCCATTATGGCGTCTGGCTCGGTCGTAGGCAACTGTTGAAAGTGTTTTCAGTGGGTATTTGTTTTATCGTCTCCACATGGATTGAAGTGATATTACTGTCGTTCTATAGCTTAATATGTTTTAAGTGAGAGTTTTACAATGGTTTTGGTTATGAAAAGTTTCGATTGCATGAAGAGTATTTATCAATGGTAAAAATGTGAGGTTTTAACGCTGTAAAAAGCATGTCAAGATTAGATTTTGTTAACCTAAATAGTATGTAATCTATTAATCGAGCATGTGAACTTTCTAATAATCAACATAATCACATATCGTTCATCAATACCACTCGTGTCTAAACGGTATTAGAATTTTTTATCGTATTATTTAATAGACGATGTCTCAACCTATTAAACAATACAAATAACATTATGATCCGATATAAAGTGAATATCAAATTCCATTTCCATGTCTAGACTTGGTATTTGATAGATGATTGTCGCTACTAAAAAAATAGATGATGTGAGGCGAAAGGAAATAGAGTCGCCATTGAACTTTATTTATCCCATGATGGGAAGGGAAAACATCGAGAAAATCCCAAGAGAAAAGGATAAGATGGTCTCGCAACCAAATTATGGGTTTGGAAGCCGGTTATACGAAGGGAAGGTATTAGCACCCCCCACATCCATCGTAATCGATGGGAACCATTCGCTTTTATTATGTGTAAGGATGTTGCTAAGGGTATGGCTTTTTAAGAGTGCTCTAAGGGAGAAGTAAAAAGGTTGAGAAACAAATATTGTGAAAGAAAATGATAAAGAAAAAGGTGGGAAAAAGAAAAGGTGGCTCGCCAAGACTTCGCGGTCTTATGCCTACGTATCTTCATTAACCAATGAAGAATTAGAGCACATGTAGTTCAGAGGACTACGAGTGAAAGTAGGGAAGGGTGCTCACTAAGGCTTCGCCGTCTTGTACCTACGTATCCTCATTCGGACGAGAATCAGGAAATCAGAGCATTCGTAGTTCTCATTACAGAGGGTTAGTCTCGTTCGCACGGGGGCGAAAGAAAAGGCTCGGTTAGTTGGTCTCGATCGCGCGGGGGCGAGAGAAAAGGTTAGTTGTTAATGTGCTCACCAAGGATAGGGATCTATGCTCCTACGTATCCTCATTAGGGAATGAGGAATTAGAGCAACCGTAGTTCACAGGACTACGATTTATTGGTGTTTTTTATGGACAATGCTAACGTTTGAATTCAAGCAGTTAGGTGTATTACAGCTCGCTCATAGAGTCTTATGTGTTACCTGTTTGTGATAGAACGAACCTAACATGCCCTTTTCTGAAAAGGTTGATTTTCGCCATCAAAGCAAGATGTCACATTTGATTGGTGAAGGTAGATTTTAGGGGTGAAATAAGTCCTCGAATAGGAACCCTTGCGGGTAGTACCCAATTCTTTATCTCAAAAGATTTGTTATGAAGATGGTGTGGTGAATAAAGTCACGTGTTCGTATTGAAAGACGAGTATCGAGACCATATACTCTAAAGTGAGCATCCTAATACTCGGAGAGGAAGAAGTCTTCATTCAATCCTCTCTTTTTAGTTCAATACAAAGAGAACCTTATTTTCTTATTTAAAGATGTTTTATTTTGCATGGTAAGTGCTTTGTGACAGTGAACCCTAAAGGTAATGTCAAGCACTCGGGATAGGAAAAGGCCTTCGCCTAACCACTCCACAACCATACAAGTTAATGACAAAAGTTTTGAAAATGCACTTGGTACAAGACCAAGGTTGTAATCTTAAGAAGAAAAGACATAAGAAAGAATATGGTTAAGAGAATAGTCAAGAATTGAAATCACAAGATCAAGCAAAAAGAGAAATTCATGTCACGTTGAAATACCAAACACAAGGCACTCATCAGGATTAAACAAGAGGTAACCACAACCAAACCATTAAGAATTAATCAAGTCTTTGAAAACTTTATGGCATCAAGAATGAATTAATAAGTTAAAACGAAACCAAACATGGAAACAAATAACCATAAAATTGAATCAAAGGAAAAAGAGAAACAATTAATAAAAGATGCATAAAGAGCTAGAGACTGTCAAGAAAAGGATTGAGATCATGAGATCAAAATAGTATAACCTAAATAAAAGGATCCAATCTACAAATCACTAAGTTAGAAGTTAAACTGATGAAGAAATTAATTAATAGAAAATAAAATCCAAAATTATTGAAAATAAATCCTAAATAGTTATTCTAAACATGGACTAGAGTTCCCATTAACTAAATAAGAAAAATATTTAACAAAAATAATTACAAAGATAATTAACAAAATGCTAAAAAAAGTTATTTAACAAAATAGTTAACAATAGGTTATTAATAAAAATATTAACAAACATTATTAACATAAACAACAAAATTATCAACAAAATTATTAACGAAGTATTAAATCAAAATTATCAACAAACATTAAAATTAACTTAAAAAAAGAAAATTTATTAAACAAAATAGTTAAAACTTGGGGGTGTTTGAATAAGAAGGAATCATATGGGCTTTGAGGAAACCCATCATCCCTCACCAAGAAAAAGCATCTCAGACATAAAAGACAATAGAGGTTGGTGGATTTGAGTTCCATACGGGCTCCATGGTCCAATGCTAGCATCAACAACAAAAAACCTAAAAAAAGGCTCTCAACAACAACAAGACGACTAAATGAAAGACGAAACCAAAACGAGATCAGAAAATAGAGAAACAAATCATCATCAAGAAAACAAATTCAAAGCAAAATCGTCACAACATTCTGTTTTCAACCTTTTGGCTTGGTCGCAACTCGCTCCGTTCTCGAATTTCCAGTTTCGATCTGTCTCAATTGGTTATAGTTTTGGATCTCGTTCCATTTTTTTCGTTGTTAATCTTCTTCTTCCTTTCTAGTTTTGAGTCTGGCTTGGGTTTAAAGTGGTGATAGTTTTGTATAATGGTGATATTGAAGAGGTTAATGAGGGTAATGAAGATTAATTTTTTTGTTTTCTGCAGAGAGTTTGGTGTTGGTTTATATGTAGTGTGAGGTGTATAACAAGTTTTGAATGGGTGTGACGATACGGCGGTGGTAGTTTTTGTGGAGGTCTAAAGGTGTTTTTGATGGTGATGAACATGATGATGCGACTCAAGGGAGGAAATGGCGACAAAGCCGTATGCTAATGGTTTTGGTGATGATGGCATCAAAAGTTGTTTGTTCTTCAGCAGCAGAAAAATTTAGTTGTGGTTGTAGTGTGTTATTTGATGGTATGAATTTTGATCGTGTTTTTGAGATGAAGAGTGTGTGAATATTATGGTTATCAACTTTGTTGTGATAGGATAATGTTGGTTGTGTAGGGTGAATGAAAGAGTTTCGAAAGTGATGAGGTTGCATGTTGTCGTGCGGCCGGATGAAGGGCGTGTTTGTGCATAGTTTGTAGCAAGTGTGGCGTTGTTTTGGTTAAGTCTGTAGTTTATGGAGGCGGAGTGGGTTTTGTGAAGGAGACGGTGGAGGATAAGTGTAAATAGGTTTGGCCGTGGAGGATAAGAAGAAGAATGTGAAAGAGGGAGTCTCCTCCCTTTCGTGTACCCCCCCCCCCCCCCCCTCTCTTATGCTGATTTTTTTTTTGTAGACAATATTCCCCTTTTTTGTGGGATTTGGATAAGGATGAAAATTAAGAATTTTAGAGGAATCGTATGAGTGGAATTATGGTTGTCCTTTAAAACTTGGTGAGGAAGTTTTCAATGTACCTTTTTTTTTGTCTTGTATTGTATGGTAATGGGCTTGAAGAAAGCATGGACTTTTGTATTGTAATGAATGGTCTTGCAAATAATGTAACAATAGGCCTTTATTTTTTTTTATAGAAAATATGGGCTTTGAACATTTTAGTGTAAATGGATTTGAATTTTTTTGGTGTTATGAAATGTTTGGATATTGATATGAGTGGACATGATTTGCCCTTATTTATAATTGAATTAGATAATGGATATTTAAAATGGATATATGGAATTAAAAATGGATAATGAATATGGATTGGATATGGAATGGATATGGTTTGAAGATTTTGGGAAAATAAATTGAATAAAGATGATGGAAATGGATTAGAAAAAAAGAGAATTTGGTTAATGAATGGATATTGAAATTATGAATGGATAAAATTGGTTTTTGAAATGGATTAATGAAGTATGTGTAATTGAATCGAATTGGATTAGAATATGAATGAAATGGATTAAGAAAGTGGTTTGGAATGGATATGAATTACTGACAAATGAGAAAGTGGATTTAAAACAAATATGGAAAATGGATAAATCAAATCTAGGAAAATGCAAGTGAAATAATGCGTAAGGAACAAGTTTTGCAATATGCCTCCACAACACTTAAAGCTTTGACAACTGAACTCGAATGCCACTTATCTTAAACGAAATCAAAGAATATCTGTCTTGAATCAACTTCTGATTAATCATAACAAATGAATCCACCTGATCCTGGCCACCTGAGTACTGATAAGTCAAAATCTTTGTTATGAACCAACTGAGCAAGAAGGTGCTTTTAAAATCACAAGATTATGAATTGAACTATGAATCTCAATACACTGCATCAAACCCTGATTGGAAAGCAAATTTGATCCTTGGAAATCTTCAACCATGAAGCACCTGACTTACACACACCCTAATAACTCTATCCATACACGGATAACCTGAACTGACACAGAAACCCTAATCGAAACTTCAGACACAACCACTTGAATCAATCACACCCTGACCTTGATCTTGAAACAAAACTTGTTTGACCAAGATTAGGTCAGACCTAACTGATCTTCAACCATCATTGAACCCACACACTCATATTGATAATCTCAAATGAACCTCAACTCTTCCTCGTGGCACTGAACTTCGACAATAAGGGAGTGAAAGCTGAAACAACACATTTTTGGTTTTTTGGATAGTGGTTAGAAACATTATTGAGGGTATTTACAGGTACGACAAATTTGGGGTATGACAGCTGCCCCTATCTAAATGGCTTAAACCTAGTAAAATGAAATGATATAGTTCGCATTTTTCAAGGTAGAATTCAATTTGATACGAAGAAGACTCCGAATTTGTCTGAAGAGAAAGAAAGTGGGATAGAAGATCAATGTCGACCCATGAGTGGACACTGAATAAAAATATGATAGAAGTTAAAGACATTAAAAAGATGATGGTTTAAATTAAAACTGCGACTAACTTCACCAAAAGGAGGATGATCAGGCATCAAGACCAAGGTCAGCATCACCAAAAGGATGATAGGATGACCAACAAACTCAAAGATTGCTATTACCAAAAGGATAACAACCATCACCAAAAGGATGATGGATAATTCAAAACTCAAAGATCAATACCACCAAAAGGATGATAGAAAAGTCACAATTTGCAAGGATCACCATTGAAAAAAGGACAATGGTGAGATCACGACTGCAAAGATCACCAACACCAAAATGGTGATGGATCTATCACCAAAAGGATGATAGAAAATACACAACTACGACCCGTCACCAAAAGGATGAGGTTCGCAACTTGTTGAAGGTTTTACAACACCAAAAGGATGATGGACATCACCAAAAGGGTGATGACAAAGATTTACAACATAAATTGCTATCACCAAAAAGATGATAGTAAATTCCCAATTTCAATGGACACCAACACCAAAAGGTCAAAGGCTAAAAACATGATCTGCTACCATCAAAATGATGATAGTAAATTGGCTGAAGGAGTATCAGTACACCACTGAGTAAGGCTTGCTTAAGGACATCAATAAAAGTTGGAAGCAAATGGCTCATTTGAGGAACACCATCCTTATCAACCAAAGGTTGCAAGGAACCAACTCACTGTGGAACGCCCAAGAGGACAATGGAAATTTGTTCGGAGAACAACCACTGACTAGTTTGAGGATAGCAACTCTATTAATAAAAGGTTGAGGAAACAACTCAATGGGGAACGCACACTGACTTGCTTGGAGATCACGGCTTCATCAACAAAAGGTTGAAATAACTCCATGAGGAACACCCACAGACTTGGAAAAAGGTGCCCCTGGCCATGCTGAAGATCGTCTTAGAATCTCGGCTTGATCCTGGATCTTGATCTATGTATGAATGCTTGATTTTGTAATGATATTCTATATCGGATGGAAGTGCAATGCAAATGTTAACGCGCTGAGATGCAAGTGTTAAGGAAGTATGTAATTCGGTTTTCGCATTCATATGATTCATATGATGACGAATGTGATGCATATGATGCAGATGATTGCAGACGGGTGATTGGATATGTTTTGTGACGGTGCCAGCATGGTGGACTTAAAATAAAGGGCGCCAACCGAAGATGGACTTACAACAATAGAAACTATAGATAAAAAAGCGATTCCACTGGGGAAGCAAATGGTAAACAAAGGATGAGATCAACGGATCTATGGACTCGGGGTTTGATAGAAAGTAAGATCGTAATCAAAGGGTTGATGGGAAAGAAAATTTACTAAGGAGACACATCGTCAAAGGGTTGACGGGAAGAAAACCTCAATAGGGAGTGACATCGTCAAAGGGTTGACGAAAGGATAATTGTCATAGTCAAATGGTTGACGGAATGAAACAAATTAGGTAGGAATCTCATCAAGGGACTGATGGGAAAGGATCTATCTTCGTGAAAGGATTGACGGAAAGGCAACACTATCATCGTCAAAGGGTTGATGGAAAGGTAATTGCACAAAAGAGTATCATAATTAAAAGGTGGATAGGAAGAAAATCGTCATCGTCAAAAGGTTGACGGAAAGATATAACCGAACCAAAAGAGTCACATCATCAAAGAGTTTATGGGAAGAAAACTGTCACTGATAGGAAAAATAGCAAGTGTACTATTCTGCCTATGTAGTAATAATGGGAAAATCCCAAGTATCGAATCTCAAGGACTGCTTGACGATACAGAGTTCGGAGACAATTTCAATTAAACAAAAAGCTTTGGGGGTTTTTTTTGGGGTTTGGTAAAATTATAACTAAAAATTGCAAATAAAGAAAGCAAGTAAAATAGTTAAACGATAGACAGAGATGAGTAGATTGCTAGGGTTTGGTGAATGATTCTTCCTGTTACAATTTCGACTTACCAATGTAATAATATATTTCATAACAATTGATTACCGGTCCTCTAGGGCATCTAATTCTAAGTCCTAAGTGAAAAGATCTTTGAACACATAACCTAATTACTATGTCTGTAGGAAATTACGGTTATGATCAAGCAGACGAATATCAAGAATTTCCAGTTAAGATAAATTATCCCTAGTCCTAGGTAATATTTATTATCAGATGTCCTTACTCAAATCAACAAATAACAGCTGTCCAGCTCAAATTATTCATAAAGGTTCAGAATCTGTTTTTCCGACGGTTAAAGCATTAAGAACGGTAATAAAAACAAATAAACGATTACGAAACTAAAATTGTCATTGCATCAATAAAACGAAATAGTTACAATCGGAATCAGGGTCACCCCTAGCAATGGGGGGTTTTGCTACTCATAAAAAAGATAAAAATCATCGAAGAAAGTGTTGTCATTACAAAAATCGGCAGGAATCAATCTTTAAAAGTGAAACACTCTTGAAAACATGAATCCACTTTGAAATTCTGAGTTCTCCAGCCTCGAAAATGCTTATTTGCTATGAAAAATCGTCCAACCCTTGAAAAATCGCGTTCTAGGACTAAATAGTCAAATTTTGGGCTTTCAGCAATTTTGAGCCTCATTACGTGTATTGTAGTACCTATTACGCGTAATGACCAATTTCTACGCCATCCTTCTACGAGTAACAGATCTTGGGCCAGCTACCACGCAAGCTCTTACAGGTAATGACCAACCCATTACGCATATGAGCAGAGGCTTGGTTTTTCCTCAAATTTTCGCCCCTCTGCTAGATACATACTATACGTGTACGGAGTGAGGCCATACGCGTAACATCTAGGGTGTTACGCGTATGGGCATCAGGCACTTCAAGTTTTGCGTTCTTCTTCCGCTTTCTCGCTCCGGCTCGGTCTTGCATCCAATGCTCGATCCTCTGAGCTTCCAAACCTATCTTTGACCTGCTGACATACCAAAAGCGTAAAATATCCTCAAGAAACTCATAATTAATGACACACTTAATATAATCAAAACAACCCTAATTACTACTAAAACACACTCAAATTCACACTGTTTACCTGACTTATTCATGATTAAATAATGAAATACATAGCACAAATGGTGACTGATCACAACCCCAAACTTAGCTTGTTGCTTGTCCTCAAGTAACATTCTATATAAAATAGATCACGTCACCCCAAACATACTGTAAAAACAGTTCTTACCACAATACTTCTGAAATCTTTCACACTGGACCCTTTTGATGTTACTTTGGATTTTCTTCTTTTTTTGTCCTTCATATCCAGCAAGCCAGAAACGTCTGTACTTAGAAACACTACTTCACCTGTCAGCTTATATCACACTCTCACCAAGTCTCTCGGGGTTAAAGTGTTATAATGCTTAAATCACGGTAAGCAATATAAGATCAATAGTTTGAATAAGTTCTCTAATCCTATCAACATGCACAATACACACATTTTTTGAGGCCTTGAGGTTATAACGGGGCTTGGCTTAAGGTGGTATATAAAAAGGAAAACAAGGGGTTTTTGGTTCAGAGTACGTGAAATCATTCTTATCATTACGTTCATTCCATGATACTTTGTTGGGTGCTTTATTTTTTCATATGGTGAGTGCAAATTCTCTCTTTTTCTTCTTCTCTCTTTTTTTCTTTCTTTTATATATATATATATATATATATATATATATATATATATATATATATATATATATATATATATCTGCACGCACCACCTTATTTACTGCATAGCTACCCCAAACTTAAAGGTTGTTATTCCAACAACAACCCCAAACTTAAATTTGAACATAGATCCAAAAACAATAACACATACTCCGAACAGGGTAGGATAATAATGTGGCCAATGGGTTAATAATATCAGGTATAAACAAACAAAAGGGATACAGGCTCAAAGGGGTAAACGAAGGATAACAATAAAATTAAAGGGACGGCTAGAAAGGCTATAGGTAATAATAAAAAAAACATGCCTCACTGTGTATACTCATACAGTTAATATTAAAAAAGAACGTACGCAGACTTTGATAGATAAAGTCATACCTGATATCTCTCATGATGATATATGTGTTTGGCTTTTTCTGATCTCACCAGGACGGGTAAAATTGACAACTTCCATAATGTCTCTTTGTTCAAGGCTCTTGTGCTGCTGGTTCTGCAAACTTTATTTAACCAGTGAGTCCAACTATCCCCAGAAGTATTAAAAAGTTGAGGTGACTTGGGTAGAGGACATTCAAGCATGTGATGGAAGTGATCAGTATCATCCAGTATGGCCAGTAAACATCACGTATCTAATGAAACAAATCAATAAATTGTATGAAATGATCCAAATTCATTAATATTCGCAAAACCCAAAACGGGTGATTACAACCACACAGAAAAAGAAAAGAAACCGAAAATAACTGAAAAGTACATCAATAAGAGAAAAAACATAAAAACCACTAAAAGAGAAGAAAAACTCAAAGAAACTCAAAATGGTGCGTCATCTCCAATACCACCGTCCTGCATTTCAACATCAAAGGTCAAATCAATTCTCCCACGTGCCAAAGCAGTGAGAGGGGTCATATCCTCAGATTGCTCTGAAGGCGTCTGCTGCGACTGAGGCTGCTGATGTGGTGTAGACTGCTGCTGAGGCTGATGCATCTGCTCTTCTATTTGAACCGAGTGAGTCAACCCAGGATAAGTGAACTGCCCATAGTGAGGTGTTGGGGGATCTCCAGCGAACCTGTCTTTGAAGCGTTGTGCATCATCCCACAAGTAGGTCTGATGAGTCAAATATCGCCCCGAAATCCATACTGGTAGCAGAAGTCCTGCATCATACAGAAATGAGACATCTGCATCTTGTACTCTTGTGACTCATCATCAATCACAGGAGAGGATGCCTCAAATTCGTCCTAACATTGAGTGTTAGGGCCTGCCTCTTGGGCATGTGGCTAACTGAAATTCTGATACAGATGTGTGATGTCTCATGCAATATCACAACATCGCAATGTGCTGTATGAACAAGGCAATAATAGTAACAGTAAATCAAC
The DNA here is from genome assembly GCA_022829125.1 of Lathyrus tuberosus. Classification (NCBI taxonomy): domain Eukaryota; kingdom Viridiplantae; phylum Streptophyta; class Magnoliopsida; order Fabales; family Fabaceae; genus Lathyrus; species Lathyrus tuberosus. The sequence continues at coordinate 14,706,646 of JALAZF010000048.1, forward strand.
ATAAGGATTGTTCACCCAGTTCGGTTCAACAACCTACATCTGGGGGCATACCAAGCCAGGAAGGAAGTCCACTATTAGTAGTATCAAATTACAGACTAAACAGACTAGTTGACAATCTACCTAATTCAATCACTACCCAATGACCCTTCTACCTAAGTCCTTCCTAGGTAAGAGACTCCATCTCACTCCCAATCATCGCAATGATGTCTAGCAGTCAACAACTCCGTCACTGCATCAACAGCCTGATTACCAACAATTCTACAAACACACAAACATAGAAGACACACTTTCATGACACCCCTTGGAGTTGCTTCACAGCTTCCTCCAAGAACAATACAATACTCATTACCTACAGGTTTCTGAGTAATAACACAGTGACCATCTCACAACCCGAGTGGTTCACTAAGACAAAGCCCTAATGATCTACATCTTGGACCCGTACCAATTCTAGATTACAAGCATTCTATATATAGTTTTTTCCCACTGGATTTGGGCCTTCAAATCTCAGTAAATCTTCTGCTACAAATCTCCAAAAGATTCTGCTATAAAATAGATCTTCAATTAAATCTTCAATCAGCTCTTCATAATTAACTCTTAATTATTCTTCATATCTTTTTGCATCAAATTAGCAACAAACTAATCTTCTTCATAACTGATTGTAACAGAATATATCTTCCCCATAATATTCTCCTGCAATCTCTGATTCTCTTCAGTAGAATATCTCACTAACACGTGCAGCCCTAAAAACATCCCAACCTGATGTTTTAATGTTCTGGTATAGTGATGTCACGACATCGCATGTGACATCACTCTTCAGCTCTTTAACTCTTCAACAATTTTCACAAACCAGAATGTTAGCCAAACATAACAATAATGTTAGAAGCTCATGTTGAAACATCAACCATGACATTAACCTTGTTTTACCAAAATTTCAACCAATTACAAGAACTTACACTAACGAAGAGGCCTGGGCTCCTCACCAGCAATAGTGGGCTCCTTCATCCAAAGAGAATCTAGAGAACGTGTCGGTTTTACCATGACATTTCCACCTCGATCAGTCACTCCTGCCTTTTTACATAGTAGATAAATAACCGAAGCATGTCCTAGAGACTTTTTCGGTGACTGGGCTATCGTATCTAAATCAGTCGAAATGATCCTCCCAATGTTCAATTGTTGGCCCTTTAGGAAGAAATAAAGCGCCAAAGCTCTCTCAGTAATCAAATCAGTACCATTCCGATTCGTATCCAAGGTGTGGTAAATGAAGTACGCCCAAGATTTTGGGACAGGCGCTAAATCCACGACTAGGATCTTTGCTGGAAATGCCTTGGATGTCGGGTGCCAATCTTTATCTGGTCTCGCAATTAAACTTTTTATGTCTTAATACAACCATCTATTTTTGTCTGAATTCTTCATGTCAAAAAGGACAGTGAGATTCATAGAATTTACATTTTAGCACATTTTTGACAGTCTTCTAGTCATACTTGACTGGCCTTCTGCGGACCCAAGAAGTCATGTCAGTAACATCATTATCACCCGCTCTACCTGGTACTTTGTATGCATTGGCGTAGAATTCCCGTACCAAATCCATTGCCACCGGCCTGATGTGCTCATTCAGAAATGTCAGTTTTTCCTTCTTCAGAACCGCAGTAACTTCTGGAAATTCATTCTCTCCGAGAACCCATTTTCTCTCTTCGACGAAAGTTCGAGATCAGAGTTGGTTGAATCGTGCTTCATTATCATCGAAAAGAAAATTTTGGACTTCTTCTGTTAATTGCGCCATTGGTTGAGTCTGTAAACTGAAGAAAATGAAAAGGGGAAAAAGAAACAGAGTAATACGAAAAATTTGTGTAACAAAAAAAAAAATAAAATGAACCAAATGACAGGAGAAACTATATAAATATGCAGCAAAAACCGTTACGCGTATGGTACGCAAGCCTTACGCGTAACGGGGACCTTTACGCGTATGATACGTGGCAGTTTATAGTGAAAAATTTGAACATTGCGTAACTGATCACGTATGGAGTTGCCATACACGTATTCATACGTGTAACATAAACAATACGTGTATCCAGATCTCGTAAGAGGTGGCCTACGCGTATGATACGAAAACCACCAGAGGACCCCCTTTTCTCTGGGCATTACGCGTAACAGAAGTGTCCTTACGCGTAATGGCAGTAGCATTCCATTTTTTCAAAAATATTTTCTTCTTCAAATTTTTCTAAGTTAAAATTCGGAATTCTGGGGTTCCTCTGTTGCATCAGACTCATAAACATGTAAAATAAATACCGAAAATAAAATTACTCAAGATCAATTTAATAAAATAAAATAAAATAAACTAACTCCCTTGGGTTGCCTCCTAAGAAGCGCTTCGTTTAACGTCGCATGGCTCGACGGGTTACCTCAGCCTCACATGAGACGAACCTCCTCTACAGGGCCTCCTTGACCCTGATAGTAAGGATTTAGTCTTTGGCCATTTACTTTAAAGGTATCACCATTTTTTTCGTTCCTTAACTTGATTGCTCCATGAGGGAACACTTTATTAACGAGGAACGGTCCCGACCATCTAGACTTCAATTTTCCAGGGAACAACTTTAACTTGGAATTAAACAGTAATACCAATTGTCCCTCCCAAAATTCCTTTTTCTGAATCTTTTGATCATGCCATTTTTTCGTTTGTTCTTTATAAATTTTGGCATTCTCATAAGCTTGATTCCTAAACTCTTCCAACTCATGGAGTTGAAGAGTTCGGGATTCACCGGCTTTCAGAAGATCACAGTTAAGGAATTTGGAAGCATAAAAAGCCTTGTGCTCGAGTTTGAGCGGCAGATGACATGCTTTACCATAAACAAGTTGGTAAGGGGACATACCTATTGGTGTTTTGTATGCAGTTATGTATGCCCAAAGCGCATCATCCAGCTTTACTGACCAATCCTTCCGAGAAGTGCTAACACTCTTTTCTAAAATTTGCTTGATCTGCCTGTTAGACACTTCAACCTGCCCACTTGTCTGAGGATGGTACGGAGTGGAAATCTTATGCTTCACATTATATTTCCTCAACAAATTCTCCATCAACTTATTCAGAAAATGAGCACCTTCATCACTAATTAAAGCCCTTGGTACCCCAAACCTAGAGAAAATGCTTAAGGAAATTTACCACCACCTTAGCATCATTAGTGGGAAATGCTACAACTTCCACCCACTTTGACACATAATCCACAGCAACAAGTATATAATTCTTTCCAAAGAATGGTGGGAAAGGCCCCATGAAATCAATATCCCATGCATCAAACAAATCTACCTCCAACATCGAATTTTGAGGCATCTGGTTCCTTCTGGAAATGTTGCCTGTTCTTTGGCACCTGTCACATTCTCGGACTATATGATGAGCGTCCTTAAATAAGGTAGGCCATTACAAACCAAATTAGAGGACTTTTGCAGTTGTCCTATCTCCACTAAAGTGCCCTCTATACTCAGAATCATGACAAGCTTTCAATACATCTCTCTGCTCTTCTTATGGGACACATCTTTTGATCAAACCACAAAATGGGTCAACCCACAAATAAAACATACAATCATGTAAAAAAAATTTCTTTCTGTTAGAATCAAAATCCTCAGGTATAACTCCGCCTACCAAGTAGTTTGCATAGTCTGCAAACCATGGTACACTAGTAATAGCCAGGATTCGCTCGTCAGCAAATGTGTCTTGAATTGGGTATTCCTCTTCAGTTTCCTCTATTGGGGACATGCGGGACTAGTGATCTGCAACTATATTCTCACAGCCCTTTTTATCTCTGATTTCAAGATCAAATTCCTGAAGAAGTATCTGCCTCAACAGTCCAGGCTTTGATTCCTGCTTAGCAAACAAATACTTTAAAGCAGCATGATCAGTATAAACAATAATTTTAGAACCAAGCAGATATGACCTGAATTTGTCAAAAGCATACACCACGACCAAAAACTCCTTTTCGGTAGTTGCATAGTTCATTTGGGCCGGATTCAGGACATGACTAGCATAATAAATCACACACAACAATTTTTCCTTCCTTTGTCCTAATAGAGCCCCCACAGCAATGTCACTAGCATCACACATGATTTCAAAAGGTAGAGAGCAATCAGGGGCTATCACAATAGGTGCTCAAATTAACTTACTCTTCAACGTCTCAAAAGCCACCCTACACTTATCATCAAAATCAAAGGGCTTATCCTTGACAAGCAAATCAGTCAAAGGTTTGGCAACTTTTGAGAAATCCCTTATGAACCTGCAATAGAAGCATGCGTGCCACAAGAAACTCCTTATCCCCTTTTCATTTATAGGGGTTGGAGTTTAGCTATCACCTCCACTTTTGCTTTGTCCACTTCAATCCCCTTATGGGAGATCTTATGCCCCAACAATATACCTTCCTGTACCATAAAATGACATTTCTCCCAATTGAGAATAAGGTTAGTATCCTGGCACCTTTTCAAAATAGAAGACACATTAGTTAAATAGTGATCAAAAGAAGAACCAAAAACAGAAAAATGATCCATAAACACCTCCATATGCTTCTCAAGCATGTCGGCGAATATAGATGTCATACATCTCTGAAAAGTGGCATGAGCGTTGTATAGTCCAAATGGAATCCTTATGTACGCAAAGATACCATAAGGACATGTAAATGTTGTCTTCTCCTGATCCTCCGAGGCTACTGCAATCTGATTGTACCCTGAATACCCATCTAAAAAACAATAATACTCATGACCTGTAAGTCTCTCCAACATCTGATCAATGAAAGGGAGTGGAAAATGATCTTTCCTAGTTGCAGTGTTGAGCCTCCTGTAATCAACACACTCTCCAACCTGTTACTGTACGAGTGGGAATCAATTCATTTTTCTCATTTAGAAAAACTGTTGTTCCTCCTTTCTTTGGCACCACATGCACAAAACTCACCCAAGAACTATTAGAAATAGGGTAAATCAATCCAGCATCTGACAACTTCACCACCTCTTTCCTCACAACTTCCTTCATTGCTGGGTTTAACCTTCTTTAGGGTTGTACCACTGGCTTATGATTATCCTCCATCATTATCTTATGCATGCATACTGTGGGGCTAATTCCTTTCAAATCACCAATGGTCCATCCCATAGCACTCTTATACTTCTTCAGTACCTGTACCGATTTTTCCTCTTCTTTTTATTTTAAACCAAAATTTAGAATAGCATGACATTTGGTTCCAGAACCCAAAAATACATATTTCAGATTTTCAGGTAATTATTTTAATTCACAACTCGTACCTGTTTTGTCCTCCTTTTTAGTCTCAGTTTCTGGTGAAGCTCTCAGATCCTCCGATCGGTGTGGTTTCGATTTCAACCAAGGTGGTTGTGCATCAAACATAGCAAGAACTTCTTTCTCTCTTTCATCCTCATTATCCTCTATCTCCTGGGCTAACAAACTAATGACTCTTTCCAAAGGTAATGCAGGAATTTCATTATGAATAACTTTAACTACCATACTATCAATCACCTCAATAGTGTGACTTGCCCCGATGTCTTCTTTGTGCTTCATAGTATTCCTCACATCAATTTTTAGCTCCTCATCATAAACTTTGAGGGTCATGGTGCCTCCCTCAATGTCTATCATACATCTACCTGTTTCCAAGAAGGGCCTTCCCAGAATCAGAGGGATCTCCTCATCTTCTGGCATCTCCAGAATCACAAAGTCAACAGGAAAGACAAACTTATCAATTTTAACCATAACATCTTCAACCACCCCATAGGGTCTCTTAACTGAATGATATGCAAACTGAAGTGTCATTCTGGTATCTTAAACACTTCATATTCCCAGCTTCCTGTATATAGATAAGGGCATAAGACTCACACTAGCCCCCAAATCAATTAGTGCCCTTTTAAATGACCAGTCTCTAATAGTGGATGGAATGGTTACGGAACCTCTATTTGGCTTCTTCACTGGAATCTTCATACCCTGGTTCATTATCAACAATGTGCTTTTTGGAGATGATGTCCTTCATGAATTTTGCATATATGGGCATCTACTTAAGTGCCTCAGAGAAGGGGATATTAATCTCTAACTTCCTGAACATCTCTAAGAACTTCTGAAAATTTTCTCATCATTCCCTTTCTTCTTATTTCTTGTAGGGAATGGAAGCTTGATGATGGGTTTTTGCTCAGTGGGTTTTTCTTTCCCACCCTGTTTTAGTACCACTTCTTCCTTAGTTGGGGTCTCGTTTTCTAAGATTTCAAGATCCACTTCAAGCAGTTCATCTTCTTTATCAGATTTCTTTTCAGGTACTTCAACTGATTTACTACTTCTTGTTGTCACGACACTCACATTATTGTGATCCCGCAGACTAGTCACAGTAGCACTCGGAAGAGCACCTGGTGCTTGAACATTGGTAAGTTGTTGTGCTATCTGACTCATCTGAACTTCAAGATTTTTATGGAAGCATTGGTGTTCCTTTGATTACTTCTTGTTTCCTCTTGGAATTGAGAGCTTTAAGCTGCCAACTTTTCAATGGCAAGCTCCCAATCTGCCTTCTTTGGTGCTTGTTGTTGCTGAACATTCCCTTGTTGATCCTCCAAGAGAAATTGGGATGATTTTTCCAACCTAGATTGTATGTTTGAGCATAGGAATTATTTTGTCTCAGATACTTAATCTCCTCAATTTGTTGCACAGTTGCAACGCAGTGTGCAGTAAAGTGTGGTCCATTGCAAATCTCACAATTAACTGCTTGGACAGGTTGAACTTGGGCTACCTTTTGAGTACTGACATTCATCGCTTTCAACCTTCTTTCTACCTTAGCAGTAATTTGATCTTCCATTCTTACCACCTGATCCGCCAGCTTTAAATCAATAATCCCTTCTGGTTTATTCACACTACGGTCATACAGCTCCAAATGCTCATTTACTGCTATGGCTTCCATAATCTTCTTTATACCAGTGGCTGTTGTAAAGTTTGATGAGCCACTGGCAGCTGTATCAATCAGTTGTTTGGTCTTCATCCTTAACCCATTAACAAACATTTTCATCTGTTCTGTAGGATCCATGTTGTGAGTTTGGCAAGCGACCAATAACCTTTTGAACCTTTTATACACATCCCCAAGTGATTCTCCTTCCTTCTATTTAAAATTCACAATGTCGTATCGCTTGCGAATGTAAACAGAAGCAGGAAAGTACTCATTCAGGAATGTTGTCTCCATTTCTTCCCAAGTAGTTATACTTCCCGCAGGTAGGGAGTAAAACCACTCTTCAGCATCTTCCGCTAAGGTAATGGGAACATCCTTAGCTTCTTCACCTCTTCTAAGTGCCCCTCGATCTTCAAGGTTGTGCTCATCGTAAGAAACCGTTGTAAATGTTTGTTTTCATATTCATTTATTTTTTCAGTAAACGGTCTCTTTTCAAGCTGCCTGATCGTGGTCGGGTGCAACTAAAAATGTGCTACATTGACCGGTTGATTCATTATGGTCAACCGCCCAGTTGGAACATTCGCTCCGCCATAGTCACCCAAAAGTCTCTCTGCTGGTTGATTTCCACCCATGATCACAATCTCTGGTTGTGTCTCTATGTCTGTATCGCCTTTTGAGTTAGTATTCTTAGAATGGACAGCAATTTCTTCCTTTTTTTCAGGTTCTGAAATTACCGGTTCTGAACCTGACGCTGCCAGTATTTCTCGTTTAGCCTTCCGAAGTCTAGCGTGCAACGATCTTTCTGGTTCTGCGTCAAAAAGAAATTCAGCTGAGGGCTTCCCTCACATACACAGATTAGACAATTATTAGTAAGGATAAGAATAAAATAAAAATAAAAATAAACAGAAAATAAAATTTTAGTTGCAGAGCAACAAAATTCTAATTGAAATAAATCTGTAAACTCTATTATCTTTGGCAGTCTCCGGGAACGGCGCCAAAAACATGATAGGAAAAATAGCAAGTGTACTATTTTTCCTATGTAGTAATAATGGGAAAATCCCAAGTATCGAATCTCAAGGACTGCTTGACGATATAGAGTTCGGAGACAATTTCAATTAAACAAAAAGCTTTGGGGGTTTTTTTGGGGTTTCATAAAATTATAACTAAAAATTGCAAATAAAGAAAGCAAGTAAAATAGTTAAACGATAGACATAGATGAGTAGATTGCTAGGGTTTGGTGAATGATTCTTCCTGTAACAATTTCGACTTACCAACGCAATAATATATTTCATAACAGTTGATAACCGGTCCTCTAAGGCATCTAATCCTAAGTCCTTAATGAAAAGATCTTTGAACACATAACCTAATTACTATGTCCGTAGGCAATTACGGTTATGATCAAGCATGCGAATATCAAGAATTTTCGGTTAAGATAAAGTATCCTTAGTCCTAGGTAATATTTATTATTAGATTTTCTTACTCAGATCAACAAATAACAGTTGTCCAGCTCAAATTATTCATAAAGGTTCGGATCCGTTTTTTCGACGGTTAAAGCATTAAGAACGGTAATAAGAACAAATCAACGATTACGAAACTAAAATTGTCATTGCATCAATAAAACAAAATCATTACAATCGGAATCAGGGTCGCCCCATAGCAATGGGGGGTTTAGCTACTCATAACAAAGATATAAATCATCGAAGAAAGTGTTGTCATTACAGAAATCAGAAGGAATCAATCTTCAATAGTGAAACACTCTTGAAAACATGAATCCACTCTGAAATCCTGAGTTCTCCAGCCTCGAAAACACTTATTTGCTCTGAAAAATCGTCCAACCCTTGAAAAATCGCGTTTTGGGACTAAATAGTCAAATTCCGGGCTTTCAGTAATTTTGGGCCTCATTACGCGTATTGCAGTACCTAGTACGCGTAATGACCAATTTCTACGCCATCCTTCTACGCGTAACAAATCTTGGGCCAGTTACCACGCAAGCTCTTACGCGTAATGACCAACCCATTACGCGTATGAGCAGAAGCTTGGTTTTTCCTCAAATTTCCACCCCTCTGCTAGACTACATACTATACGCGTACGGAGTGAGGCCGTAGGCATAATAGCTAGGGTGTTACGCGTATGGGCAGCAGGCACTTCAAGTTTTGCGTTCCTCTTCCGCTTTCTCGCTCTGGCTCGGTCTTGCATCCAATGCTCGATCCTCTGAGCTTCCAAACCTGTCTTTGACCTGCTGACATACCAAAAGCGTAAAATATCCTCTAGAAACTCATAATTAATGACACACTTAATATAATCGAAACAAACCTAATTACTACTAAAACACACTCAAATTCACACAGTTTACCTGACTCATTCACGATTAAATAATGAAATACATAGCACAAATGGTGATTGATCAGTCATCGTCAAAGGGTTGACGGAATGGAACAACTGAACAAAAAAAAGTTACATTATCAAAGAGTTAATGAGAAGAAAAATGTCTTTGTCAAAGGGTTGACGGAAGTATAAATGAACTATAGAATCACATCATCAAAGAGTTGATGGAAAGGAAATTGTCCTCGTCAAAGGGTTGACGAAAAGGTAATTGAACTAAAGAATCACATCATCAAAGAGTTGATGGAAAGGAAACTGACATAGTCAAAGGGTTGACGAAAGCGAAACAACTAAGGAAGTAAACTCATCAAGGGGTCAATGAGAGAGCAACACTATCATTGTCAAAGGGTTGACGAAAATAAAACCTGATAGAGGGTAACATCGATATATGATCTACAACCCTAGGTGTGAGATTGAAATATCAGCTGGGACAATAGACTCAGCATTCTCTGTAGCGATATGAGGTTATGTGATCCAGGGATTATGATTGTGCCAAGCGTGGTTGGGCTTTTGAAAGTGGTGTTGAAGATTTTTTGGGAGGTTCCAAGCTATGTTGGGCTTAGATGGCTGAGATTCCAATAGAGATTAGGCTCTAGTGGTTGCCAAACAAGGTTGGGCTTCGAATGAAGGTGCCAATAGGGATTGGGCTTTAGGTGGTTGCCAATATAGATTGGGCTTTGGTGGTTGCTAATAGGGATTAGACTTTGGTAGTTGCCAATAGGGATTGGACTTTGGAGGGATGTCAAGCAAGGTTGTCCTTTTGAATTTATAAAGATGCCAACAAAGTGGGCTTTGATTTAGGGTTCCAATATGGATTGGGCTTTAGAAAGTGGTGCCAATAAGAATTGAGCTTTTGATGGCTGTTTGGTTCTGCAAGGCATGCTTCATGTTATGCTATGCTAGACGAATGGTATGCACGAGTGAAGCAACATGACTAATGCATGGTAATGATTTATGCAATGATATAACAGCTCGACTGGTATCTTTCAGGTAGGTGAAGTATGGTTGAAACTGGGAAGTGTCTTGTCTGGCTACAAGATTTTTGGTTGAAAGGTTAGGGAATGTGCTTAGTGTGACTTCCCGACATTCGTCTTGAATTTGACGGTTGACAGAACTTGCTTGAGTAGCTCTAAATGTATGGAGCAGAAACATTCCATTGTCACCAGTCTTGCCCCAACCAGCGGGATCTATGTAAGAAATCTGCCTCGAAAGGAAGCCTGGGACATATGTAACGTGATGGTTTGAGATGGACTGCCCCAATATTCTGAACCTTGGAGAGGTGTTTCGGATTTATCACCTTTTGGAAAAGATTAACTTTCGTGCTCTTGGGGTGACCTGCCCTAGTTTGACTGAACCTTTTGCTCAACGGAGTATTGAAATAATTTTCCCCTGGCTGACTGATCTGACCTTCGAGAGATTTGTTGAATCTCGACTTGATTGCCTCTAATTAACTATTCCTCGAGAGATTTGTCGAATCTCAGCCTGATTGCCCCAGATTATCTGAATCTTGGAGTGGTTTGCCTTCTTGCTCAACGGAGTACTCGGGCGTTTTGCATATTAGCTTGGTAAATCGTTCCATTGTAGAAACTTTCTTGGGGTCAAGTGCTTACTTGCAAGCAAAACGGATCATTTTGAAAATGATAATTTTAATGTAATGCATATGACAGTTTTGAAATCCAAGTCTGTTCACTAGAATTATATTGCGACATTTAGTGAATGAATCACTGGTAAGAATGTCACATGAATGATAAGCAAATCCTTTTAGGGGTCAGTTTTGACATGATCTTACCGAAGTATGATTTCGAAAGAACCCTGCTTCAATTAGGTCTTTTGAGGGTTGTAACGTGGTCTGGTTCATGGTTTGAGAAAAAAGGATTTATGGCTCAAAATTTTGTTTTAACCCACCCATTCTCCTTGGTGTTCTCCAGTCCTATGTTCAGCTAATTTGACACACGCATCTAGAGTTTGATGGTGTAAGAGTGAAGATGACGTTTCAAGATTTTTTGAAATGGCAGTCACCTTATTTTATCTTTGGCCATGGATGTCAGTGACCTTTTGAATGGTGGTAACTGAATCTTATTTATGCTGGAGGATTTGAGGACCTCTTTTTTATTTTCTTTCCATCTCTAATTTTGCATGGACTGGTTTTTTTTCAAGTCCATTGGGATTTCCCTAATTTTGCCTAAGTCTCCTCTTGAGGTGTTCGGCTTAGCAGGCTTTTTAATTATTTTTTTATTTTTTCTTGGAAAGGCTTGTGACTGCCAAGCCATTGGTCATTGAAGAACAGCCGACATATCTACATGATCAGATTAACTAAACACTACCCTGCCCCAGGTTAAGCTTAAGGGTTTAGAAATCTGAAGGAAACTCCTACTTCTAGGCCTATACATCACCAGCAAGGCTTTATTCAAAAGCATACCATCCGAAATTTTGCGTCTTTCAATTTCATAATCCTCCCCTGGAATTTTGCTTAAACAAGCCTTTAATATCGTTAAAAAGAGTATGAGTGAACACGAATGGATTTAATCAAAACATGCATATTCATTTCATTAATAAAACCATTTTTTAACAAAAGTGTTTCAAAGAAAGTAGCACTTAACAAAAAAGAAACTACAAATGCGAAATAAAGATATGATCTAAAAGATTGCCAGCTTTGGGGACTGGGCTTTCCTTTCTTGATTTGCTACTAGGATAGCAATCCTCAAAGTTACTCGTTGAGATCAGTTTGATAATCATCTTCACGTCTATTCTTGGCAATTTCCTCCATAACATGGACTGATGGACCTGCATGACTGGGTGAAGGATTGTTGATTTGAATGCCTTGAGGCATGAATGAGAACGTCTTGGAGTCAAGCAGAGTCTGAACCTTGCTCTTGAGCACCTTACAGTCTTCAATTGAATGCCATTGTGCCCCAGCATGGTAGTCACATCGAGCGTTGGCATCAAAGCCTGGTGGGTATGGAAAAGACATTAGGCTCAATTCCTTCGGCACTATCAATCCACCTTGATCAAATATGGCAATATCTGACTGTATAACATCGGCAATGGAGTGAAATTCCTTTATGGCTTCCTTGGTCTTTGTCAGGCGTGCGGACGTGGGTGATGTGGAGCGTGCTGACGTCGGTATGACCGTTGATATTGAGGAAGTCCTTGGTACTGTTCTTGCGGAGAGAATGGTATATGACAAGGAGATCCAGAAGGTCGTTGACTCTGAACAGTTGAAATACTTGAGTACTGAGGATATGGTAACGAAGATGGAACTTGTAGAGCTTTCCATATGGCATTAACTTCACAATCCTCTTCTTCCTCTTGGGAACTGACAACCGATTTACTTTCGCTAGCTGGGATGTTCAAGGTGCCTTGAATCTTTCCACTCTTAAGGCTGCACTCGATGCGTTCTCCGGCTAATACCAAGTCATGGAAGCTTGATGTCCCATTGCCAACCATCTTTTCTAGGTATGGACCTTGCAAAGTATTCATGAACAAGTCAACCAATTCTCTGTCTAAGATTGTTGGTTGAATACGAGCAACTACCTCTCTCCATCTCTGAGCATACCCTCTGAAGGATTTGTTGTTCTCTTGAGATAAGCCTTGCAACTACATGCAACTGGGAGCCATGTCCAGATTGTATTTGTATTGCTTCATAAAGCCGTTAGCTAGGTCTGATCATGATTGGATGTGGCTGTTCTCTAGCTGCATGTACTAATTCGGTGATACCCCACTCAGACCGTCTTGGAAACATTGAATCCTAAGCTTGTCGTTGCAGACATGTGAGGTCATTCTTCTGCAATACATCACCAAATGTTGCTTGGGACAACTATCCCCTTTGTACTTCTTAAACTTTGGTGCCTTGAACTTTGGAGGCATTACAAGGCCAGGTACCAAACACATGTTTGAAACATCTATACGGAAAGCATCACGACCCTCCATGGCTTTGAGCTTCTCTTCCAACACCCTACTTCTTTCCATAATCTCAACTGCTCGCGGGTCCTTGGTTTTCATCACAGGGACCATGCCTTGGGAATTTGGCTCAGAGAATGCAAAACTACGATATTCCACATCATCAAGAGAAGGAGAATGCCTATCTCAGACAACGATACATTTTTGAATGACATGTTTCTCAACAGGGATCCGCACATGCTGATCTTGAGCAACATTGTTCACTTGAGGTGAAATGAAATTCCCAGTCCTCTGAATATTTCCATCTCTCCTTACCAAGGCAGTCATAGCTTCCACAAGTTGGTCCAACTAGCTTTTCATCAAATCAGCATCCACTCTTGTCACAAACTGGTTTTGCTCTCCTGAGTTCATGATCCCTCAAAAGCTACTTCAATTCCAATACAAGAGTCAGGAAGTCAACTGCAGGTTAAAGAGATAGGATGGATGAGCTCGCTTGTATTTGGTTAGAGAATGATATGCAAAATGATGCACAGATGCTTATGCTTATGCAATGTGTAAGACCCTAATTTTTGACCGCTAAGATTCCATATATCATTCACATTTCATTTTTTTGCATCTTATACCACAAACAAGATCATGCTTTGGTTCCTTTATCCCTCTCTTCTTTGGGTTTATGCCTTGTAGGGTTTACCGAGCATCTGTGCCTTTCTTATTTGCCTTTATTTGCTTATGTTTACTAACCTTAATCAAAATCCAGAAATATTTAGTTTTCTCTTTACTGACATTTTCAGGGGAAGAACAGGTTAAAAATGCCAAAATAACAGTCTAACAGCTCGAATGAATTTAATTTGAGAAAAGTCAAAGTTGATCCGCAATCAATTCAAAATTCACCTGATCAAGAGTTTCCAAGATTTAATTGATTATTATCCAAGAGACTCCAAGGTTCATGTGTTTATTTCCATGCCTTCTTTGACAAGCAAGAAAAATCGAGTCGGAACTAAGATAGCACATCAAAAAGCTAAATTTCCCAAATTTTCACTGTGTTAATCGATTAACACATTTGGTTAATCGGTTAACGCGTGCGAATTTTGAAAAAAATGGCAGCAAATTCAAATTCTGCAGCACTTAGAACCAATTGGCATCAATTTTCATCATTTTGGAATATTCCATACCATATCTTTTTATTCCCCTACATCACTTTGATCATTTCCTACCATACACCTTCACTAATCACCACTCTTTTATGAATTTCCCTCCAAATTCAAATTCCAAGCCTAATTTTCATTTCCAAACTAAATTCCAATCCACCAAATTTTCCAAACCTAAACTCTATAAATAGAGGCTTCATTTCACTCATTTCACAAGCTTTTGATAGCCAATAAACCTCTTGCAAATTCTCTCCCCAACTACCAAAATTCACCAAAAGCTCAATTTTCTTCTTTCATAAGTTATTAAGAATTCACATTGATTCTTACTAATTTAGAGCTAAACCTTCATCCATTCTTGTTTTGTTCATAGATCAAGGCTTTGGAGTGTAGATCTTGCTGCAATTTGGAAGGATTTTCTGATTTTGGAGTGGTAATTCACTTTCCACCATTGTTAAAGCTTCATATTCATCATTCAAGATGTAGATCCTTGGTGCTTCTTGTTGTTGATCCTTTGGATCATATATTGCTGTTTGATTACAGGTTTCTCTGTCTAATTTCACTGTAAAATTCGTGCAAATTCAGTTCATGATCACAAGGTGTTCGAAAAATGTTTTGAAAGAAGATCATGCTGAATTTTGCACATTTTTTTGCTTCTGATACAGTGTTAACCGATTAACCAGATACAGTGTAAATTGGTTAACCGATTAACACCCTGTTTTGCGCAGAAATTTAAAATCTGCACTGGTTAACCGATTAACCAGTGTCCAGAATGCTATTTTGGCTTGTTTTTGGGACTGTTTTGGTTCCTTTTCCATTTCCTTCCCCTTCCCTTTGTTCTTAGCCTTAGATCACATAATTGTGTGGTTTAATTTGGCTTTCTCTTCATCTATTTCTCTTTTCTTTTGATCGACGAAAGTTTTATGGATCATTAGAATTTCTTTGTCAAATTCTTGATCAAGACGAGATCGTTACTTTCTATTCTTTTCGTGCGGTATTGCGTTCGAATGACGATCTACATATCATTCATCTAGCATGCATTAGCACAAAGAGCTATTGACCGGCCTCATTGTAGGGTAATTACTCCGTAAATTACTCGGTGATTGCTTAACATAGCGCAATATTTGTCCCGCATCGAAAAACGATCAAAATTGTTGATTATTTGTCTTTTGGTTCAAAACTTATGAAGCTTGTTGTTTTAGAGGCTTAGATTCTATCAATCTTCTAACAAGTCTTCATTAACCTTGACCTGAGTACACTATTCAATCATTATTGATCACTTACTCTAACGACTAACATTACTAACTTCTAACTTCTTTACAATTCCTTCTCGCTCCCTATCTCTCTTTTACTTTTATGCTCCATTATTATCATTTCATATCATGTTTATGCTTCCGCAATTTTTCCTTTGTCCGTTGGACATATGTTTATGCTTCCGCAATTTTTCCTTTGTCCGTTGGACACATGTTTATGCTTATTCCTTTTTCTTTTTGTCCACTTGGACCGAAAACATTAATAAAGGCTAAAACCTCTAAAAAACTTGTGTTCCTAATCTTGGACTATGGTTACTATCCTTTGCAATGGACATGGAGTTTTGCACCTAGACCTTGGACTTTAATGCTATTCTTGGATCCTTGGACTTAGAACTAGGACCTTTTCCCTTTGCTTTGGAATTATGGTTCGAAGACTTTGGAGCTTGCTTGTGTGGTTAGGCTATTCTTATCCTTAGCTTTTACTTTATGCTTTAGGATAGTCACTTCTTCTCCCCCCCATTCTTCAATTTTCAAAAATTTCTCCCCTTTTTCAAAATTTTCTTGATTTCAAACTATCACCTCTTTCATAATCAAACCTTGACTTTGTCAAGTGATTTTACTCTTTTCCTTTCATTTCTTAACAAATTCTAAACTACATAAGCATGTTGACACCTTTTTCAAAAGACTTTAAAAAACATCAAACTCATCAAACTCTTTTTGTGCCCTCGTGCACTTTTCCTATAAAACTTTTTTCATAAAATTTAGACATGATTCATTTCTTCAAGCGGAATTATTCGCTTGGAAATGACGACTTGTCTTTACATTTAAAATCAACCAAAACAAACAAATTTCATTCTTTGTACCATTAACTACGGGGTTTTGATCCTAAATTGCACATCGTGGGTACGTAGGCATGAGGCAAAAAGTCTCTCCAAACACAAAAATCTTAAAAAACAATTTCTTTTCTCATCTCCTCAATCACTTTTCAAGCAAACTTTTTCAGACCAAAAGCGGTAGATGTTTCAAAGGGCTCATATAGAGTACTATAGACGTTTTGGGTGTTAACACCTTCCCATTGCGTAACCAACCCCCCTTATCCAGTCTCTCTTCACTTGTTCTTGTTAGAGCTTGTGTAGGTTTTGTTCGCTCTTTTTCCTTTCCTTTTGGATAAAATAAATCTGCGGTGGCGACCCTTGCTTTTCGAGTTAAGTTAATCAATAGCTTACACTCATAATTTTTCTGCTACAGAAAAGTGGTGACTCTGCTGGGGACAGATTTACCTCTTGCTGGTCCATCCCTTAAGGGGTTTAGCCTACTTTGATTTATTTACTGCTTTTTGCCTGATTTGCTTGTTACTTGCTTGTTCTATTTGGGAATTCTTCTGTGTGGTGAGATAAGCCCAATACACAGGCTTGAGTGTGTACCTAAGACTAGGGTGGAAAGTAGTGGGACCTACGCGCCATCTTGGTACATTTGGTGTTCACGAAATTCACATCCATATGAGGTTTTCTTGGGAGATATTCTGACGTGCGTGTCTTGCGCATGTCGGGGTGTTGATCTAGAGAGCTGTCGACTCTGGTGACCATTCCCGAGGACTCAGTTGAGGCACTCCTCCCAAGAGGCAATAATGGCAGACCTGAAATGGCAAACCCGTTATGCTTCTTGATCCGAGGACCCGAAGCTGAGGACTTTAGAATCCTTTAACCCATCTTGGCCTTATTAGGATGTGGTGCGGTGGCTATTCAGGTGCAAACTTGAATCAGTTGTTACGCGATACCACACTCAAACGAGACTTGTAACACCCCCAATCTATACCCTCAAATAGATAAAGCGATAAAAAAATTCATCAGAGTATAATTAAAACATTCATGGCATAGACTGAGGAGTCACATCAATTGAGACAAAATACAATAAACCTGCCCATAAAGATATGCAACAATCAGGTAGCAAATAACAGAGGAACTTAGTTCCTACTACCCACAATTCAGATACAGAATAAAAGCGGAAAATCTGCAACTGAATCTCATATATATATATATCACATATAAAGTTTGTCTGTCATACACAGATTCATACATGTACAATCCAAAAGATATAAATACATATACACATAAATCACAACGATCTCCCCGACTACCCGGTGCTACATATCAGAGCCGACCGACAAAAGAATGAAGACCTAAGCTTCACAAAAAGACCTCCAGCATCTAATCTGAAATGCCTCATAGAGCATTCAAAATAGCAGAAGGGTGAGAAACACAATCATAATATAATTGCATACAATTATATAATAACACTACAATACACATGTAAAATATTCTCACCACAACTTATACCAGAATTCAAACACAAACAACACAATGCATATCTCATATATTCATCACCAAGGCATATCAATCATGCTCAATGCATTTACCAACAACATATATATATGTATCTCAACTCATCAATTCCAGTCATAATTCCACACAAAATCAATCCATTCATGATTTATGCAAATGAAAAGAGACCGACACAACGACTCTATGCAAATGCGGTACCATCCATCCGTCATCTCAACACTAGTTCACTCAGGAACTATTGGAATCATCGCTTGTTACATAGCGTAACTCCCCGTCGGGAAAACGATCTTCCCCGTCGCTTTAGGTCCTCTTTGTATAAGGCACACGACATTTATGGATCGCTTTAGGTCCTCTTTGTATAAGGCACACGATCTGATCGTTTTAGGTCCACTTTGTATAAGGCACACGATCGTCTATAATCGTCGCTTTAGGTCCTATTTGTATAAGGCACACGATGTTATAGCGGATTCCCTCTGGAATCAATTCGTCGCTCACACCCCACAAGGGCACACGACATCACAAGAATGCATATCATGATGCTTGGCATACAATGACTCATGACATTCAAATGCACACATATACACATTCATAATCATGTATATATAATCAAATACAACACATTGTATTTTCTTTCCCTTAGGCCACAAACCATCATCACAACATTTCATCACATGCATTTTCATCACACAATAGCACACAAGTCATACGATATCCATATCAACAGCACATTGCATGATACACATCAATTACACACAATTACAACGGTAAAAGTCGACAAAATGACACTATTTAAAATTCCCGACATAATTAAATTGGTCAACAATCTTAAAACCATTTTAATAAGAAAGTACATCTCAATAGCTTTCCAACGATACCATGAATGTTCAAAACGGATAATCGGAACACAAGTTACGGAAGTATAAAGAAAAGGAATCGCGAAAAGACAACATTCTGCACCCTCTTTGGTCATACGCGTATTGCCCTGAGCCATACGCGTAATGCCCGGCTCACTCGCCCATTCCATACGCGTATTGCCCAACTTGATACGCGTATAGGCAGAGACCAAATTCTCCCCAAAAATCCCACTAAAAGCCAATACGCGTATTGCCTCACTTCATACGCGTATTGCCCAATTCCTTACGCGTACCATTACGCAAATGAGCAGATGGCCGAGAAAATGGAACTCCATACGCATAATTCCCCAAAATTCCCCTTGCCATATGCGTATTGCCCAAACTAATACACGTATTGCCCTGCGTGTTACGCGTATGGGCAGCGAAACCCAGAATTTTTCCTGCATAATTTTTCTGCGAAATTCAACAATTTTCCTCTCCAAATCCCCCCTAAACACTAGAAAAATACCAATGGAGTGCACAACAACACCTATCTAACATGTCTCAGCAATTATGAACATTAAAACATGATTTCAGACACATTTTGAATCAATTTCCACATATTATGGTTTTTACTCTATATCCAATTTCAACCCAACAATCAACAAATACATATATACATAATCATACACAAGTATAAGATAATCGAGTTTCGCACCCTTACCCGATTTAATCGTGTTTCAATAGTCGGTTGATTGATTTCTTAAATCCCAAGTTTTTCTCTCTTTCTTCTCTTCTTTTTCCTTCTTTCTCTTTTTCTTCTTCTCTTTTTCTTTCCTTTCTATTTTCTCTCTTTCTATTTCTATTTTACTAACTTAAGAAAATATAAAGTAAAATGACCAAAATACCCCTACACTCAAATATCTCGCAAACGTTCCCAAAACGCGATAAAACATAATCAAGATGAAAAATAATATATTATCAAATAAAAGTCAAAAAATAAAATAATATAATAATAAAAATAATTAAATCGACTCGATTAAATAAATCTAACAAAACTGGGGCATTACAACTCTCCCCCACTTAGAAATTTTCGTCCTCGAAAATATTACCTGAGACGAACAACTTCGGATACGACTCCCGCATCCGACTCTCCAACTCCCAAGTCAAATTGCCCTCAGCAGCGCCTCCCCACGCTACTTTCACAAGCGCAATATCCTTGCCTCTTAACCGCTTCAACTCGCGATCCAAAATTCTCACTGGTAATGCCTCAACCGTAAGGTTCTCCCTTACCTCAACCTCATCCATCGGAATCACATGCGACGGATCCGAAACATACTTCCGAAGCTGTGAAACATGGAACACATCGTGCAAATTCGAAAGACTCGACGACAACGCCACCCGATAAGCCACAACACACACTCTCGCGAATATCTGGTAAGGACCAATAAACCGAGAAGTAAGCTTCTTCGACTTCAATGCACGACCCACACCCATCACTGGTGTAACTCTAAAAAATACATGACTGCCCTCTTAAAACTCAAGATCTTTCCTCCTTCGATCATGATAACTCTTTTGCCTACTCTGAGATGCCTTCATTTTCTCACGAATAAGTTTTACCTTTTCTGTAGGCTGTTGCACTAACTCCGGTCCAACCACCGAACTCTCACCAGATTCATGCCAACATAAAGGTGTTCGACATCTTCTTCCATACTACGCTTCAAACGGTGCCATTCCAATACTCGAATGGAAATTGTTGTTATACGTGAATTCCGCCAACGCAAGATAACTATCCCAAGCCCCACCTTGCTCAAGAACACAAGCCCGCAACAAATCTTCCAACGACTGAATAGTTCTCTCGGTCTGACCATCCGTCTGCGGATGATAAGCTGAACTCAATCTCAACTTGGAACCTAACACCTTTTGCAAACTTTCCCAAAATCTGGAAGTAAACCTCAGACCTCGATCTGAAACAATACTCAATGGAACACCATGTAATTTCACAATCACACTGATATAAATCTCAGCCAACTTCTCCAAAGAAAAACTGATGTCAATCGGAATGAAATGCGCCAATTTAGTCAGTCTATCCACAACTACCCAAATGGCATTATGTCCCCTCTGTGTATTCGGCAACCCTGTCACAAAATCCATAAAAATGTTGTCCCATTTCCACTCGGGAATATCCAACGGTTGCAACAATCCACTAGGCTTCTGATGTTCTACCTTAGACTTTTGACATGTCAAACACGCATAAACAAACTGAGCCACATCCCTCTTCAATCCAGACCACTAAAAGATCTTCTTCAAATCCTGATACATCTTATTAGCTCCCGGATGTATACTCAAATTACTCCGGTATTCTTCCTCGAAAATCATCTTTTCAAGTCCGAATCATCAGGAATACAAATTCTACCACGGAATCTCAAAACACCCTTATCATCCACTTTAAAGTCACCATTCACACTTTGATCTCCAACCATCAACAAATCAATAACTTTCACATCCAACTTCTGTTTCTCGCTAACGGTTAACAGAAAATAATTAGTGACCTTTAACATACCAAGCCTCACGCTGTCAGATGTCAATTCACACACCAAACTCAAATCTCTAAACGCTTCCAAAAGTTCCCACTCTTTAGCCATCAAAACCGACATATGCAAAGACTTTCGGCTCAACGCACCGGCTACCACATTAGCTTTACCAGGATGGTAATTCAAGCTAAAATCGTAGTCCTTCAAAAATTCTAACCATCTCCGTTGCCTCATATTCAACTCTTTCTGATCAAATAAGTATTTCAAACTTTTATGATCACTAAAGACTTCGAATCTTGCACCATAAAGATAATGCCTCCAAATTTTCAACACAAAAACCACAGCCGCTAATTCCAAATCATGAGTAGGGTAATTCTTCTCATGAATCCTCAATTGCCTCGAAGCATAAGCCACAACCTTATCTTCTTGCATCAACACTCCACCTAAACCAATCAAAGACGCATCACAATACACCACAAACGGTTCCGTAGGATTCGGTAAGACCAAAATCGGAGTTGTAGTCAATCTTCTCTTCAGCTCACTAAAACTTTCCTCACACTGAATATCCCAAATGAACGCTTTACCTTTATAAGTCAACTGTGTCAAAGGAAGTGCTAACTTGGAAAAGCCTTCAATGAACCTCCGATAATATCTAGCTAAATCTAAAAAGCTTCTAATTTCAGTAACAGATCTAGGAGCCTTCCATTGTAGAACTGCATCTACTTTAGATGGATCCACAGCAATACCATTACCTGAAATCACATGCCCAAGAAAACTCACTTCTGACAACCAGAACTCACACTTGGACAACTTGGCAAAAAGTTTCCTCTCCTTCAAAATTTGCAACACAACACGCAAATGTTCCGCATGTTCCTCCCGAGACTTAGAATAAATCAAGATGTCATCAATAAACACAACAACAAATCGATCCAAATGCTCATGGAAAATACGATTCATATACTCCATAAACATTCCCGACGCATTAGAAACCCCGAACGGCATCACAGAATATTCATAATGACCGTATCGTGTCCTAAAAGCCGTCTTCTGAATATCTTCCTCTTTCACTCTTATCTGATGATAACCCGACCTCAAATCAATCTTACTAAACACACAAGCACCTACCAACTGGTCCATCAGATCATCAATTCTCGGAAGAGGATACTTATTCTTAATCGCCACCTTATTCAACTGGCAATAATCAATACACAATCGCATACTTCCATCTTTCTTTTTCACCAACAAAACTGGAGCACCCCAAGGCGATACACTTGGTCTCACAAACCTCTTCTCTAATAATTCATTCAACTGCTTCTTTAACTCAACCAACTCAGATGCCGACATACGATAAGGTGCCATAGACACAGGTCTAGTACCAGGAATTAGATCTGTAGAAAACTCCACCTCTCTCTCTGGCGGCACATCTGAAATATCCTCTGGAAATACCTCTGGAAATTCACACACAACCAGAAACACATCTATTGCAACTTGACTATCCACTGACAACGATGCAAACAATCCGAACAACTGAGCTTCATCCGCCAAAAGTTTCTTCAACTCTTTGGTAGATAAGAAACTCGATTCCTCGTCTTCCTCAACAGAAGGAAATCTTACCAGCTTATGATAACAATCAATATGAACCCGATTGAACTGCAACCAATTCATTCCCAGAACCACATCTAAACCCTCCAACGGCAAACACACCAAATCCATCTCAAAATCTTTACCATAAATGGTCAAAGGACAACTTAAACAAACCAAAGAAGTAGTTACTGATCCCATTGTTGGAGTATCAATAACCATCTCTCCACTCATCGAAGACAACAAAAGATTCAAACGCTTCACGCACTCAGACGAAATAAACGAATGAGTCGCTCCGGTATCAATAATAGCAACTAAAGGCGTACTATTAATAAACAAGTACCTCTAATCAGACGGTCTGCACTTGTAGTCTGAGTCCCTGCCAATGCAAATACTTTACCACCAGCTGGAGCTTGCTTTGGTTTCGAATACTTCGTACTAACATGACCAGGTTCACCACAGTTGAAACACTTCACCACATTCCTTTTATAATCAGCTGCAATATGTCCTAAACCTCCACAATTGGAACACTTTATCATATCCTTTCTACATTCGAACTGACGATGTCCTAGGTCACCACACCTAAAACATCTCGGAGGATTAGACATTCCTCCCCCACTTGGCCTTTTCTCAAAACTACCTCTTTGCTTACCCTTGTCAGCTGGTGTCACATAAGGACCACCACGGAACGGTTGCTTCCCTTTCCTTTCGTTCACACTCTTATAGTGAGTAGAACGAGCTTTGCTATCTTCTTCATAAATCCTACAACAATCCACCAAATCAGAAAACCTCATAATCCTTTGATAACTGATTGCCTGCTTTATTTCAGGACGTAATCCGTTCTCAAACTTCACACACTTGGAAAACTCTGCAGTAGCTTCAGCATAATGTGGATAAAACTGAACCAGTTCCATAAACCTAGCAGTGTAATCAACAACAGACATGTTACCTTGTTTCAATTCCAAGAACTCTATCTCTTTCTTTCCTCTAATATCTTCAGGAAAATACTTCCTCAGAAACTCCCTGCTAAACAAAGCCCAAGTGACCTCTTCACCTGTAACTTCCCAAACATGACGCGTACTAACCCACCAATCATCGGCCTCCTCCTGCAACATGTGAGTACCCAGTCTCACCTTATGTTCCTCAGCATAGTCCATCACTCGGAAGATTCTTTCAATCTCTTTAAGATAAATCTGTGCACCATCAGGATCATGTCTCCCTTTGAAGACAGGCAGTTTTTTCTTCCTGAACTCATCATTTTCACCAGCATTAGGTGCACCCTGCACAGCCCGAGCCATAGCTTGCATAGCAGCAGCCAAAGCAGCATCATTCCTACCAGCCATATTCTGTTCATTTCTAATAAGAGCAACTATGGTTAAATAAACAGCTCACCCAAACACAACGACCAACAAGGACTGACACGGACTGGCTCTGATACCACTTAATGTAACACCCCTAATCTATACCCCCAAATAGATAAAGCGATAAAAAAAATTCATCAGAGTATAATTAAAACATTCATGGCATAGACTGAGGAGTCACATCAATTAAGACAAAATACAATAAACCTGCCCATAAAGATATGCAACAATCAGGTAGCAAATAACAGAGGAACTTAGTTCCTACTACCCACAATTCAGATACAGAATAAAAGCGGAAAATCTTCAACTGAATCTCATATATATATATATATATATCACATATAAAGTTTGTCTGTCATACACAGATTCATACATGTACAATCCAAAAGATATAAATACATATACACATAAATCACAACGATCTCCCCGACTACCCGGTGCTACATATCAGAGCCGACCGACAAAAGAATGAAGACCTAAGCTTCACAAAAAGACCTCCAACATCTAATCTGCAATGCCTCATAGAGCATTCAAAACAACAGAAGGGTGAGAAACACAATCATAATATAATTGCATACAATTATATAATAACACAATAATACACATGTAAAATATTCTTACCACAACCTATACCAGAATTTAAACACAAAACAACACAATGCATATCTCATATATTCATCACCAAGGCATATCAATCATGCTCAATGCACTTACCAACAACATAAATATATATGTATCTCAACTCATCAATTCCAATCACAATTCCACATAAAATCAATCCATGCATGATTTATGCAAATGCAAAGAGACCGACATAACGACTCTATGCAAATGCGGTACCATCCATCCGTCATCTCAACACTAGTTTACTCAGGAACTATTGGAATCATCGCTTGTTACATAGTGTAACTCCCCGTCGGCAAACGATGTTCCCCGTCGCTTTAGGTCCTCTTTGTATAAGGCACACGACGTTTATGGATCGCTTTAGGTCCTCTTTGTATAAGGCACACGATCCGATCGCTTTAGGTCCTCTTTGTATAAGGCACACGATTGTCTATAATCATCGCTTTAGGTCCTCTTTGTATAAGGCACACGATGTTATAGCGGATTCCCTCTGGAATCGATTCATCGCTCACACCCCATAAGGGCACATGACATCACAAGAATGCATATCATGATGCTTGGCATACAATGACTCATGACATTCAAATGCACACATATACACATCCATAATCATGCATATATAATCAAATACAACACATTGTATTTTCTTTTCCTTAGGCCACAAACCATCATCAAAACATTTCATCACATGCATTTTCATCACACAACAGCACACAAGTCATACGATATCCATATCAACAGCACATTGCATGATACACATCAATTACACACAATTACAACGGTAAAAGTAAAAAAATGACACTATTTCAAATTCTCGACATAATTAAATCGTCAACAATCTTAAAACCATTTTAATAAGAAAGTACATCTCAATAGCTTTCCAACGATACCAAGAATGTTCAAAACGGATAATCGGAACACAAGTTACGGAAGTATAAAGAAAAGGAATCGCGAAAAGACAACATTCTGCACCCTTTCTGGTCATACGCGTATTGCCCTGAGCCATACACGTAATGCCCAGTTCACTCACCCATTCCATACGCGTATTGCCCAACTTGATACGCGTATGGGCAGAGACCAAATTCTCCCAAAAAATCCCACTAAAAGCCAATACGCGTATTGCCCAATTCCTTACACGTACCATTACGCAAATGAGCAGATGGCCGAGAAAATGGAACTCCATACGCGTAATGCCCCAAAATTCCCCTTGCCATACGCGTATTGTCCAAACTAATACGCGTATTGCCCTGCGTGTTACGCGTATGGGCAGCGAAACCCAGAATTTTTTCTGCATAATTTTTCTGCGAAATTCAACCATTTTCCTCTCCAAATCTCTCCTAAACACCAGAAAAATACCAATAGAGTGCACAACAACACCTATCTAACATGTCTCAGCAATTATGAACATTAAAACATGATTTCAGACACATTTTGAATCAATTTCCAACAATTTCCACATATTATGGTTTTTACTCTATATCCAATTTCAACCCAACAATCAACAAATACATACATACATAATCATACACAAGTATAAGATAATCGAGTTTCGCACCCTTACCCGATTTAATCGTGTTTCAATATTCGGTTGATTGATTTCTTAAATCCCAAGTTTTTCTCTCTTTATTCTCTTCTTTTTCCTTCTTTCTCTTTTTCTTCTTCTCTTTTTCTTTCCTTTCTATTTTCTCTCTTTCTATTTCTATTTTACTAACTTAAGAAAATATAAAGTAAAATGACCAAAATACCCCTACACTCAAATATCTCGCAAACGTTCCCAAAACGCGATAAAACATAATCACGATGAAAAATAATATATTATCAAATAAAAGTAAGAAAAAATAAAAAAAAATAATAATAAAAATAATTAAATCGACTTGATTAAATAAATCTAACAAAACTGGGGAGTTACAAGACTCTCTTGAGAATATTATTGACTACCAAGAAAGTTGGGAAATCGATCATATCCGAAAGATGGGTTGTAGACTCTGGGAACTTCTTTAGAACCTTGTTCGGCAGGTGTTATACCCTTAGCACATACCTTTGTGGGATTGGTTTCTTACCCTCGACTTCATGCTCGTGACTCGAACCTTTGAACCCGTGTGCTTTGAGTGATCTTGTTTGTGGTTGTTGCATCCATGCACTCTTGCATCCATGAGAATACATATGCATTCTTCCCAGTTACCTCAGAAACTCATTTCAACCGTCTCCTTCTCCAGTTATCTGTTTACCGTCAAGCTATTTCCTCAACACAACTACGGAAATAGAGCTGCTATCAGACTGAGAATGGAAAACCAAGAAGAACACAACGCCGAAGTCAGAATGGAAATTGATGAGTTGAAGGCCGGTATGACCAAGCTCACAAAAATGTTGCAAGTTCTGATTGCTAGAGGTGAACCACTTCAGAGGACTGTGATTGTTGAAACTTCAACTGCTGTTGTTGACCCTCTGCTGACTCAGCAACCAGCTTCTACTTGGCCAGAATTTGGGTTACCTCCGAATTACTCGCCACCCTTTGCAACTACCCCTGTGTTTGTCTCGCCAGTATCTTCAGCTCCATTTTTCACTGAACCTTAGCCTGTTGTGCATTCTGTTGCTCAAGCTATTCCTGAGAATCCTTTTATGTACCATGCTGCTGGTCCACAATCTGAAAGTCAGGGAGAACCTGGATATATTGAAGAAGTCAGAGAGCAATGGCAAACTCTGGACAAAAGGATAAGAGCCGTGGAAGGAAGTGATGTCTTTAATGCTGCTGCAATGGACATGTGATTGGTTTCCGACTTGGTTATTCCTCCAAAATTCAAGACTCCTGATTTTGAGAAATACAAGGGGCACACCTGTCCCAGAACCCACTTGGTGATGTACTGCCGCAAGATGGCTGCTCATGCCAAAAATGACAAACTACTCATTCATTGTTTCCAAGACAGCTTGAGTGGGGCTTCAATGAAATGGTATATGGGACTTGAGAAGAACCGTATCCAAAGATGGATGGGCTTGTCTAATGCTTTCTTAAAGCAATATAAGTACAATCTAGACATGGCACCTGACCGCCGTCAATTGCAGAATATGTCTCAAAAAGAAAAAGATTCCTTTAATGAGTACGCTCAGCGCTGGAGAGAGCTAGCTGCTCAGGTGGAGCCACCCTTGGCTGAAAAAGAATTGACTGGATTATTCATGGACACTCTTCAGCCACTCTTTTGGGAAAAGATGATAGGCAGTGAATCATCTAGTTTTGCTGACCTAGTCACTATTGGAGAAAGACTAGAAGAAGGTATCAAGAAAGGAAGGATTACTAATGCTGAAGCCTTTAGTGGTGCTAAAAAGTATGCTGGGAATTTTCAAAAGAAAAAGGATGGCGATACCCATGCTGTTTCAGTTGAAGGGAAACCTCGTTGTGGACAACAACAATATGTAGCTGCAGTTGCTCCTGTTGTCAATGCTCAACCAGTTCAAGCTCCTCGTCAGCCTGTTAGACAAAATCAGAATCGCAATAGGGTTAACTTTGATCCTATCCCGATGTCCTACACTGAGTTATATCCATGTCTTGTTCAGAAAGGTTTGATTACAATGAGGGATCTACCTCCTCATCCAAATCCTCTTCCAACCGGCTATAGGGCTGATCTTCACTGTGACTTCCATCGAGGTGGGGCAGGCCATAACTTGGAAGGTTGCTATGCATTGAAAGCTAGGGTACAAGAGTTGGTGAACTCAAAGATTCTGTCCTTTGCTGATGATAATCCCAATGCTGTCAACAATCCTTTGCCAGAGCATACCAAGTGAAGTTTGAGTCAGTTCAGACGAATCAACTCCTAAAAGACAGTGTTTCAGATAGGACAACTCATCCTTGTTGTTGATTAATCACTAAGCCTTGTTTCTTTCTGTTTGCATTTTTCTTTGACTATATTAAATGTTTGCTTTTGAACTTTATTTGTACTTTCATGGTAATTTCAATGAAATAAGCATTGCAATTTTTGATTCAATTCATTTATATCCACTGTGTGCATCTTTATGCTTTCTTTTTTCACAAAACAAAAAATATATCTCCTGTTCACTTTCTTTATCAAGCTTTTGTTTATGCAAAGATTGGAGGGAGGATGATGAAAATGAAATACCTAAAATTGCTTAACTGTATGCTTTTAATTGAGACTTGGCTGATGATGTACAGGCATTGTTTCAACTCCCAAACACTGGAGAAATAAGGAAGTTAATCCTTTGTCAACCCCTTCGAGCCTAGAAGTTGGAGTTTCTTTCTATACGAAAAAACCCGCAATTTTAACCTGGGGATGGGTAGTTCTCAGTTAATTTGACTGTGTATTTAAACACAAGAGAATCATTGCAATCACAAGTTTTCCTTCGCACACATCAAAAAAGTGTCGAAGATGTCTTCTAAATCAAAAGCCAATGATGGTTCACTGTAATCATTAAGCCAGGCAGTCACTATCTTTCAAAAAAAATGAAATGATGAAAAAAAAATCAAATGAAAAGCCCGCTAAGTCAAAACCTATGAAGGAGACTTAGGCAAAAATTGGGGCATCCCGCTGACTGTAAACTCAAATGACACAGTTCATGCAAAAGTTAGGGATAACAAAAGAAAAATCAATCAAGAGGTTGCCAAAATCCTCAAAGACAAAACAAGTTGACTAAGGTCCTCATCAAAGACAACAAAATATTGTAAGGAAGAGTGACTGCCATCTCAAAAATCCTGGTCCTTGAGCCATCATCATAACAGGGTTGCAATTCCAAAATCACTTGGAACTTGAATGCATAGTTTGAATTAACTGAGCATAGGACTGGAGATCATCACGAAGAATGGGTTGGGTACAAATAAACGTTGAGCCTATATCCTTTATTTCAAAAAACCGTGAACCAGACCACGTTACAACCTTCAAAAGACCTAATTGAAGCCAGGTTTCTTTTGAAAGCATACTACAGCAAGGTTGCGTAAACTGACTCCTATGTTTGTTGCCAATCATTTGCTTTGATGTCATACCTTTGTTTTCTCTTTCACTTTGCATGTCTAAACCGCCGTGTTTTGACGATTGATTCATTTACTTTACATCAATAATATCATTCCAAAAATGATTTTTGATTTCAAAATTGCATGAGCTTTGCATTAAAATTGCCATGTTTGTTTGAATGAATTTATTTTGCAGACAAACTTTCCTCATCAAGAAATTTCAAACAGTTGAGAAACTTGGTCAGTGATCCTATCAGGGGCACATTACTTCCAGGTCCTGTTGTGAATCAGTTTAAGATTTGTTGCTTAGTGCAAGTTATTCTCAGAATTGGTTAGCCAGGAGATCTCTTTCAAGATTTATACTGAGTTTAGCCTTCTCAACATTCATTTCAAGGACTGAAGCCATGATCAGTCCATCCCTAGCAACTGAAGCCATGATCAGTTTATTCTCAAGAATTGAAGCCATAATCAGTTCATTTTTCCCCTGCAGCAGTCAAACTGAAGCTATGATTAGTTTATTTTCATCAGTCAATCAATCTGGGGCAGTCTTCTTCAAGAATCCTCAAGATGTCTTTTCTCAAAAGACCATCATCCTGATACAATTCATAAGTGTGACAGAGATGTGTTCAACATCTTCTCTCCAAGCAGAGTGGGTAGTGTTCCCTGTGTTGAGGAATCAGATCTCCTCTCTTCCCTCACAAAAGAGTCTATCTCAGTTGTCCCTATCATCTGCATTACATACATAAAACATTCATCTATCATACACAGAAAGATTTTCATAGCTCGAAGTGTGCTTCGCGCTCATATGCATTTCCTGAGGTCCTGTTGTTATCAACATCTTACCTTGTGATCAAAGTCCAACTTACTTGGCGCCTACCAAAACTTTTACCTGCCTTTTCATTCAGTGCCATTCCTGAATGTTGTCGTTTGCCTGTCTTTCCAGTGCCATTCCTGGATGTTGGCGTTTCCCTGTGCATCTATTGCTGTTGTTAGATGTTTGTCTCCTTTCATTCCAGTGCCATTCCTGGATCTTTGTTTTTCCCTCACTCCAGTGCCATTCTTGGATGTCTGTCTCTTTTGATCTCCAGTGCCATTCCTGGATATTTCGTTCCTCTTATTTCTCCCAGTGCTATTCCTGGAAGTTTTTTCTCTCTTCTGTAATCCCCATCATATTTGCTTGGATATCTTTCAGTGCCATTCTTGAAATTTTTATCTGTTCATTCAGTGCCATTCCTGAATGAGTTTTCTCATTACTATTCAGTGCCATTCCTGGATGTAGTGATTTACCTTTACTTTCAGTGCCATTCCTGAAAGTTTTATATGTTCATTCAGTGCCATTCCTAAATGAGTTTTCTCCTTTACCTTTCAGTGCCATTCCTGAAAGTCCCTTTCTCACTATCATTCAATGCCATTCTTGAATGTAGTGATTTACCTTTACCTTTCAGTGCCATTCCTAAAGGTCCCTGCTCACTTTATTCAATACCAGTCTTGGATATCGTGAACTCTTGTTATCCAATGCCATTCTTGGATACTTCTGATATATTTTCCAGAACTTTTTTCACTTCATTCAATGCCATTCTTGGATGTTGTGATTTCTTTTGTCCAATGCCATTCTTGGACACCTTTTCCCCAGCCAAGTCCAATGCCATTCTTGGATATCTATGATTGTTTAACCTTGCCATCCAATGCCATTCTTGGATGTCCCCAGTGAATTTTTTCAAATGGAATTTTGTTTATATCCAATGTCATTCTTTGATGACTCTGATGTTTATTGTTGCCTCATTCAATACCATTCTTGAATGTTGTAGTTCCCTTTATCCAATGCCATTCTTGGATATCTTATCCCCAATGTAGAGTGTTTTTTCACCTCCATCCAATGTTATTCTTGGATGACGCTGTTGTTTTTTCCAGAAACTTTCTTGTTGATTGTCCAGTGCCATTCTTGGACATCTTTTGACAAACCTTTTGTCTCGTTCGTAGTTTCTATCCAATGCTATTCTTGGATGTCACCACTTGTCTTCCCAGGGTTTTGTCCCTCTCTTTCCAACTATTGATGGATACTTCTTGTCACCTTGACAGATCTCCAGGAATAGCTTGTGTCCCCCGGCGTGTCTTTTCGCGTAATCTCTCTCAATTTAACGTAACTCTCTTGTTTCAAGTTTCCCCGCAGTTTGTTTCATCCTTTGCATTACATATCATCTTCTGGCATCTTAGGGCTTAAAAATATGGCTTTTTTGTATTTAAGTATCTTCATATCTCCCGATAGAAGAGACTTAAATAGGGGCAGCTGTAAGACCCTAATTTTTGACCCCTAAGATTCCATATATCATTCACATTTCATTTTTTGCATCTTATACCACAAGCAAGATCATGTTTTGGTTCCTTTATCCCTCTCTTATTTAGGTTTATGCCTTGCAGGGTTTACCGAGCATCTGTGCCTTTCTTATTTGCCTTTATTTGCTTATGTTTACTAACCTTAATCAAAATCCAAAAATATTTTGTTTTCTCTTTTCTGACATTTTCAGGGGAAGAACAGGTTAAAAATGCCAAAATAACAGTCGCACAGCTCGAATGAATTTAATCTGAGAAAAGTCAAAGTTGATCCGCAATTAATTCAAAAATCATCTGATCAAGAGTTTCCAAGATTTAATTGATTATTATCCAAGAGACTCCAAGGTTCATGTGTTTATTTCCATGCCTTCTTTGACAAGCAAGAAAAATTGAGCCCGAACCAAGAAAGCACATCAAAAAGCCAAATTTCCCAAATTTTCACTGTGTTAATCAATTAACACATTTGGTTAATCGGTTAACGCGTGCGAATTTTGAAAAAATGGCAGCAAATTCAAATTCTGCAGCAATTAGCACCAATTGGCATCAATTTTCATCATTTTGGAATATTCCATACCATCTCATTTTATTCCCCTACATCACTTTGATCATTTCCTACCATACACCTTCACTAATCACCACTCTTTTATGAATTTCCCTCCAAATTCAAATTCCAAGCCTAATTTTCATTTCCAAACCAAATTCCAATCCACCAAATTTTCCAAGCCTAAACTCTATTAATAGAGGCTTCATTTCACTCATTTCACAAGCTTTTGATAGCCAATAAACCTCTTGCAAATTCTCTCCCCAACTACCAAAATTCACCAAAAGCTCAATTTTCTTCTTTCATAAGTTAGTAAGAATTCACATTGATTCTTACTAATTTAGAGCTAAACCTTCATCCATTCTTGTTTTGTTAATATATCAAGGCTTTAGAGTGTAGATCTTGCTGCAATTTGGAAGGATTTTATGATTTTGGAGTGGTAATTCACTTTCCACCATTGTTAAAGCTTCATATTCATCATTCAAGATGTAGATCCTTGGTGCTTCTTGTTGTTGATCCTTTGGATCATATATTGTTGTTTGATTGCAGGTTACTCTGTCTAATTTCACTGTAAAATTCGTGCAAATTCAATTCATGATCACAAGGTGTTCGAAAAATGTTTTGAAAGAAGATCATGCTGAATTTTGCACATTTTTTTGCTTCTGATACAGTGTTAACCGATTAACCAGATACAGTGTAAATTGGTTAACAGATTAACACCCTTTTTTGTGCAGAAATTCAAAATCTGCACTGGTTAACCGATTAACCAGTGTCCAGAATGCTATTTTGGCTTGTTTTTGGGACTGTTTTGGTTCCTTTTCCATTTCCTTCCCCTTCCCTTTGTTCTTAGTCTTAGTTCACGTAATTGTGTGGTTTAATTTGGCTTTGTCTTCATCTATTTCTCTTTTCTTTTGATCGATGAAATTCTTATGGATCATTAGAATTTCTTTGTCGAATTCTTGATCAAGACGAGATCGTTACTTTCTTTTCTTTTTGTGCGGTATTGCTTTCGGATGACGATCTACATATCGTTCATCTAGCATGCATTAGCACAAAGAGCTATTGACCGGCCTCATTGTAGGGTAATTACTCCATAAATTACTCGGTGATTGCTTAACATAGCGCAATATTTGTCCCGCATCGGAAAACGATCAAAATTGTTGATTATTTGTCTTTTGGTTCAAAACTTATGAAGCTTGTTATTGTGGAGGCTTTGATTCTATCAATCTTCTAACAAGTCTTCATTAACCTTGACCTAAGTACATTATTCAATCATTATTGATCACTTACTCTAACGACTAACATTACTAACTTCTAACTTCTTTATAATTCCTTCTCGCTCCCTATCTCTCTTTTATTTTTATGCTCCATTATTATCATTTCATATCATGTTTATGCTTCCACAATTTTTCCTTTGTCCGTTGGACATATGTTTATGCTTCTGCAATTTTTCTTTTGTCCGTTGGACACATGTTTATGCTTATGCCTTTTTCTCTTTGTCCACTTGGACCGAAAACATTAATAAAGGCTAAAACCTCTAAAAAACTTGTGTTCCTAATCTTGGACTATGGTTACTATCCTTTGCAATGGACATGGAGTTTTGCACCTAAACCTTGAACTTCAATGCTATTCTTGGATCCTTGGACTTAGAACTATGACCTTTTCCCTTTGCTTTGGAATTATGGTTCGAAGACTTTGGAGCTTGCTTGTGTGGTTAGGCTATTCTTATCCTTAGCTTTTACTTTATACTTTAGGATAGTCACTTCTTCTCCTCCCCATTCTTTAATTTTCAAAACTTTTTCCCCTTTTTCAAAACTTTCTTGATTTCAAACTATCACCTCTTTCATAATCAAACCTTGACTTTGTCAAGTGATTTTACTCTTTTCCTTTCATTTCTTAACAAATGCTAAACTACATAAGCATGTTGACACCTTTTTCAAAAGACTTTAAAAAACATCAAACTTATCAAACTCTTTTTGTGCCCTCGTGCACTTTTCCTTTAAAACTTTTTTTCATAAAGTTTAGACATGATTCATTTCTTCAAGCGGAATTATTCGCTTGGAAATGACGACTTGTCTTTACATTTAAAATCAACCAAAACAAACAAATTTCATTCTTTGTACCATGAACTACAAGGTTTTGATCCTACATTGCACATCGTGGGTACGTAGGCACGAGGCGACAAGTCTCTCCAAACACAAAAATCTTTAAAAAAAAATTCTTTTTTCATCTCCTCAATCACTTTTCAAGTAAACTTTTTCAGACCAAAAGCGGTAGATGTTTCAAAGGGCTCCTATAGAGTACTATAGACATTTTGGGTGCTAACACCTTCCCATTGCGTAACCAACCCCCCTTATCCAGTCTCTCTTCACTTGTTCTTGTAAGAGCTTATGTAGGTTTTGTTCGCTCTTTTTCCTTTCCTTTTGGATAAAATAAAAGTGCGGTGGCGACTCTTGCTTTTCGAGTTAAGTTAATCAATAGCTTACACTCACGATTTTGCCGCTACACAATGTTATGAATACAATAAACTTAGGACTAAATATCACTGGATTAGAGGTTCGCACAACAAGTATCTCACCCCTCGGGTAGGAAATCTATTGGTTTATAATAGGGCATTCCAAAGATTTTCAAACAAGGTTCCATGCGCTAATCCCTCAAAAGTTTTCCATCATAACAACGATTCGTAAAACGGTAATCCCTTCAAAGGATGAGCACAGAGTTATGTCTTAGTGACCTTTGGAATAAGGTTCTAAAAAGGTCTTCAGAATCACAGACTCCTAGGTCGGAAACAAAACCGTCGTTATGACTGCTCGTAAGACATAATCATTCCCAAAGGGGCCTCCTCTGAGCGGTGGAAATTAAACCAACTCAACGAGTCCTAAGTCTCACAAATTAGAAAACAACCACCTCTTAGCTTAGTGTATATTGGAAAAGCTCGGGTAGAAATCATTTTTCCTCACAAACCATCCCCAATAAACCCAACAAATAAGAGGAACACAATCAAAGAAATAAAGCAATAAAGCAATAATAAAAGCAAACAATCCACACATGTGACAAATAAAACTAGGTTTGACTTGCTAGGGTGAACCAGTCCCCAACAGAGTCACCAATTGTCACTACTCGAAAAATAGACGACGTGAGGTGAAAGGAAACAGATTTATCTCATGAAGGGAAGGACATCGAGAAAACCCCAAGAGAAAAGGATAAGATGGTTTTGCAACCAAATTATGGGCTTGAAAACCGGTTATGCGAAGGGAAGGTATTAGCACCCCCACATCCATCGTACTCGATGGGAACCATTCACTTGTCTTATGTGCAAGGATGTTGCTAAGGGTATTTCTTTCTAAGAGGGCTCTAAAGGAGAAGGAAAAAGGTTGAGAAACAAAGATTGTGAAACAAAATTATAAAGAAAAATGTGGGAAAAAGAAAAGGTGGCTCGCCAAGACTTCACGGTCTTGTGCCTACGTATCTTCATTAACCAATGAAGAATCAGAGCATTCATAGTTTGGAGGACTATGGGTGAAAAGGGTGAGTGGTGCTTGCCAGGGATTCTCTGTCTTGTGCCTACATATTCTCATTCAGACGAGAATGAGGAAATCAGAGTGTTCGTAGTTCGGACTACGGAGGGTTAGTCTTGATCGCGCGGGGGCGAAATAAAAGGCTCGGTTAGTTGGTCTCGATCGCACGGGGGCGAGAGAAAAGGGGAGTTAGTTGTTAGTGTGCTCTCTAAGGATAGGGATCCTTGGGCCTACAGAGCATCCGTAGTTCACAGGACTACGATTTGTTGGTATTTTTTATGGACGATGCTAACATTCATATTCTAGCAGTTAGGGGTATTGCAGCTCGCTCGTGGAGTCTTATGTGGTACCTATTTGTGATAGAACAGATGTAGCATGCCCTTTTTTGAAAAGGTTGATTTTCGCCATCAAGGCAAGATGTCACATTTGATTGGTGAAGGTAGATTTTAGGGGTGAAATAAGTCCTCGGATAGGAACTCCTGCGGGTAGTACCTAATTCTTTATCTCAAAAGATTTGTTATGAAGATGGTGTGGCGAATAAAGTCACATCTTCGTATTGAAAGACGTGTATCAAGACAACACACTCTAAAGTGAGCATCATAATACTCGGAGAGGAAGAAATCTTCACTCAATCCTCTCTTTTTAGTTCAATACAAAGAGAACCTTATTCTCTTATTTAATGATGTTTTATTTTGGATGGTAAGTGCTTTTTGACAATGAACCCTAAAGATAATGTCAAGCACTCAGGATAGGAAAAGGCCTTCGCCTAACCACTCCACAACCATCCAAGTTATTGACAAAAAGTTTTGGAAATTCACTTGGTACATGACCAAGGTTTTAATCTTAATAAGAAAAGACGGTAGAAAGAATATGGTCAAGAGAATAGTCAAGAATCGAAATCACAAGATCAAGTAAAAAGAGAAATTCATGTCACGTTGAAATACCAAGCACAAGGCACTCATCAGGATTAAACAAGAGGTAATCACAACCAAACCATTAAGAATTAATCAAGGCATTGAGAATTTTATGGCATCAAGAATGAATTAATAAGTGAAAACGAAACCAAACATGGAACAAATAACCACAAAATTGAATCAAAGGAAAAGAGAAACAATTGATAAAAGATGCATAAAGAGCAAGAGATAGTCAAGACAAGGATCGAGATCATGAGATCATAACAGTATAACCTAAATAAAAGGATCCAATATACAAATCACTAAGTTAGAAGTTTAACTAATGAAGAAATTTGATGAGTCCAAGCCTTTGAGGTTGGCATCAATTTGGTAAAACTAACTTGTCAGCAAGATGTTGGACAAGATGTCCTAACATGAAAACCTAACTGAAGATCAACCTAAACCGCTATCACGCACAATACCTTCATTCTGCATCATTCTCCACAAACTGCTCCATCTTCTAGTTTGAAGAAAAATCTAATCCTGTTCACCCTACGATGTCTTAATAACAATCTTCAAAAAGGGTAAGCAAGAAGGAGAATGTTACGTCATCTGCTACTAGGGATAAGCTTGGGGAGTTGTCTACTGGAGATGCAATGGATGTTGTTCCCTTGGCTATGGTGCCATGCAAGCCTAACAAACTCCCTGTGAGAAGATCTGAGAATCTCCCTACAGGTAACACTTCCCAGACTTCTAATGCTTTTTCTAATCCTATGAGTGATAAAGAAATTGTTGATATGGATAAGAGAATAGGAACAATAGTGGCTCAGTACTTAAATATAGGGGGTAGACAGAATGTTACTGGAATTACTAGACCCCTAGCTCAGATTATGCCAACCACCTCTGTTCCTGTTGCTAAATCGGAGGTGGTGACTGAAGAGAATGTTGATGAAGATATTGATGAAGGAGATGGTCAGGAAATGTCAGAAGGGAAGCTCCACACCCTTGCTGATTCTGTTGTAAGAGATGTTGGAGCAGATGATGAACCATCTCCATCAGTAGAAGAATCTCAGGGATAGGCAACTAAGGATACAGCTAAAGAGGTTGCTGATAGGGTTATCAATGTTGACGACCTGCCTTCTAATGATGAGATCATTGTCAAGAGTCTCCACCTGTGTGTGGCCAGGAGACTAAATTCAAGAAAAGGTAAGATTGTAGCTGCCGAAGACACTTCAACCAAGATACCTAGGAAATAAGGGTTGCATTGGAGAGGGAATTAGGGAAGAATGCTCTCAACTGTAAGGAAGTGATGGATTTAATTGAAGTTGCTCGCCTATTAAAGACTGTCACTAAATTTGGCTCATGATATGAGAGACTGGTTAAGGAGTTTGTGGTAAACATTCCAGAGGGATGTAACGATGTAAAAAGTGAATATTACCTGAAGGTATATGTCATAGGAAATTTTGTGACATTTTCTCATGCTGAGATCGACAAGTTCCTTGGAAGATCTGAAGTTCCTCAAGCTGAAACTGAAGATACTGATGATCAGGTGTGTAGGGAGATTACCTGCAATACTCTGAAGAATTGGCCTAGCAAAGGGAAGCTGTCAACTGGGAAGCTGAGTGTGAAATATGCCATTCTTCATAGGGTTGTCACTGTGAACTGGGTTCCTACAAATCACACCTCAACCATTTCTACTGGGCTTAGGAGGTTTATCTATGTTGTTGGTAAAAGGAAGTCATTTGACTTTGGTGTGTACATCTTTGAACAAATCCTGAAGCAGGCTGTCTCTTCTGCTGTAAAGATACCTATTTGCTTCCCTTCACTCATCTGTGGAATGATTCTTCAACAACATACTGGGATCCTTCTACCTGTTGATAATGTCATGAGGAGGGACTCTCCCCTGACATTGCATTATAAGATGTTTGTTGGAAGTCATGTTCCAGATATTTCTTCAACATCTGCTCTAACATCTGTTTCTACAACTACAAAACACGAAACCATTACCCAGCTGAAGGAGACATGCATGGAGCTTAATTCCATCATCAAGACCAGTACAACTAGGAAGGCTAAACTTGAGCAGTTAATACAAGCCTTGAGTGCTGAGCAAGACAAAGACACTGAAGCTCACACTGGTGGGGCTGAGAAGAATGTTGCTGGCAATAATGAAGTGAATAGTGATGAAGATGTTGCTGCTGATGATGATCGTAATTAAGAAGAGGAAGAGGATGATGAGGAAACTGAAGATGACTGCTGAATGTTGTTTTCTTTTTATTATTTTTTGGTTATGTAAAGGCTTAATGCCTAAGATTTTGTTTAGCACCTTATATGCTTGTTATGTACTATAATACTTTATACTTTTGCTTGGTTATTTAGTTAGTTTATCCGCCTTTGTTATATTATGGCTAAAAAGGGGGAGTAATACTAACTTTACTAACCATTGCTGCTGCTAACCATTGAGGGAGAGTATACTAATGCTGCTTGCAGAAAAGGGAACTAGTTGAGGGGGAGACAAGTTGTTTGATGTTTTTCTGCTGCTAATGTTCTGATGTTTTGTTTCTTGGCCTCAGAAGGTGGTTTTCTGTCTGTAAGTTCCATTTAGTTAGTTTTAGCCAAAATCTTCCAAAGGGGGAGATTGATGAGTCCAAGCCTTTGAGGTTGGCATCAATTTTGGTAAAACTAACTTGTCAGCAAGATGTTGGACAAGATGTCCTAACATGAAGAACAAACTGAAGATCAAGATGTTGGACAATATGTCCTACCATGATGATTTGACATATTTGTCTGTTACAGTTTGTGATAACTGTTATTTGGTTTTCTGATTTCCAGATTTTGTGGGAATATTTGTTTTACCTAGGTGGCGTCCAAGATTGAGGAATCAGAGATTCTGATTATAATTTGAAGATGTTGTTTCTAAGTATGGAGACACTTTAGGAAACTTAGGATTAAAGAAACTATTCTAGAGGAGAATAAGGTGCAGATTTTGTGGAGCAGAATTGCTGCATTTTTTAAGCCCAAATCCAGTCTTGTTTATGGTTATAAATAGGATGGATTTAGCCTAGAATAGGCAGAGAACATACACGGCTGTTAGTGAGTACTAGGGTTTGTACTTTTGTGAGCCTCTCATGTATTGCGTAAATACTTGAGTTGGATTGCTTTATTGAGTTGTAATTGTTCAGTCACTGTTGTGATTGAAAGGGAATTAAGAAGGGTCTCACACCTAGGAGTGTCTTAGGTAGAAATATAGCACGGGTACTGATTAGGTGACTAGTTGTGAACGGAGGAGTTTAGCTTAGAACTAGTATTGTCTGGTGGATTTCATTCCTGACTTGGTAGCCCCCAGACGTAGGTGTTGTTGTTCACCGAACTGGGTTAACAATTCCTGTGTGTTTCTTTATTTTCTGCATTTTGCATTCTGCTCCTTATTATCCTTGTGTGAGAAGCAGAGATCAAGTGTCTCGACATCCTGTTCGACATCTTAGTGATTTGTTATACCAGAATTTCAAAATTAATTAATAGAAAATAAAATCTAAGATTATCGAAAATAAATCCTAAATAGTTATTTTAAACATGGACTAGAGTTCCCACAAACTAAATAAGAAAAATATTTAACAAAAATAATTACAAAGATAATTAAAAAAATGCTAACAAAATTATTTAACAAAATAGTTAACAATAGGTTATTAATAAAACTATTAACAAACATTATTAACATAAACAACAAAATTATCAACAAAATTATTAACAAAGTATTAAATCAAAATTATCAACAAACATTAAAATTAACTTTAAAAAACGAAAATTTATTAAACAAAATTGTTAAAAATTGGGGATGTTTGAAGAAGAAGGAATCATATGGGCTTTGAGGAAGCCCATCATCCCTCACCAAGAAAAAGCATCACGGACAGAAAAAACAAAAGAGGCTGGTGGATTTGAGTTCCAAACGGGCTTAAAGGTGCGAGAAAGACACAAGAGGGGGGGTTTAATTGTGTTTTGACTCTTAAAAACTTTTCTCCTCTTATCGTTAATGCGCTCAGAGAATATCAGAGTTACTTTGAGAGACTCTGACTTGCGATGCATCATTCAGATTGTGCTATGCATGAAGCCTAAGTGACAAGGAGAATCTAAATTAGCAGTGCTTGAATCAGACTTGCAATGTGGAAGCTTATCAGAGTTGAGTTGCAAGGTTCTGACTTGCTTATGTAAGGTTCTAATAATTAATACAGAAACATAAACAATAAATCAAAGCATAACAAGAGTAACGAACACACGATATATGCTGGTTCACCTGAGCAACTCTCAAGCTAATCCAGTCCACCCTTCCGAGGTGATTTCGCCTTGAACACAAGGACTTAATCCCCTATAATCAAAACCCGATTACAGATGCACGGGCTAACGCCGGTGACTAACAACCTGCACAACTGCAGCTCTGACTAACCCACAATGAACCGTTCAGGGATTCAACTTAATGAATATAATGAACATTGACCTAATAGGTTCCAATCTCGCAAGATCTACTATCAGGATTTCACAGCTAAACGTTCAGGGATTCGACTTAACGAATATAACATTTACTGACCATTCTTCTAGGCTTTTCAATGAGTTCCATCAGTGATCTCACAAGAGTCTGACCCAACATTGGTC
Source organism: Lathyrus tuberosus (assembly GCA_022829125.1). Lineage (NCBI taxonomy): Eukaryota > Viridiplantae > Streptophyta > Magnoliopsida > Fabales > Fabaceae > Lathyrus > Lathyrus tuberosus. Next base: position 14,748,381 of record JALAZF010000048.1, read on the forward strand.
CTCTTTGAGATATGACTATCATTGACCATATTTCAGGATTTCCACAACGACACCAAGCCATTGTCTTCTCGAGTCTCCGATCACACTGACCATTTGAGGAATCTATCGCAGTGAGAATTGGATATCAAGCTATTGGTTAACTTGAATCACACATATTTGAATTCACCACCGGTCTTTGATTTATCCCAAGGAAAGGTTAAAGATCGAAAAACCTAAGTTAAGAGAATCTAGGTTCGGGGGTTGGTTACGCCTAGGGAAGGTATTAGCATCCTAAACGTCTGTAGTACTCTACAGGAACCTCTTGTTTTACTTACGTTATCTATTAACCGCTTGCTAAAGAGTTGTGCTAAGGTAAATACCTATGGTTAGTATCTAAGTATACTCGCCAAGACATCGCATCTTGTGCCTACGTATCCTGACGGGAGTGAAATCAGAGTATCCATAGTTCCCCTCAAAGAGGGCGAGGAACTCTTGACCATGGTCAAGGTTCCAAGGGGGGGGGGGGGAAGCACCCATGGAAAAATACTTACATGGAGTGCGGCGACTCCAAAGTTAAGGTTTAAGTTGAAAAGGGAAAGATATAAAAGTTCCTAAGTTATGACATAGAGTCGACAGGGGAAAGCCCTTTCCTTGGGAATCGAACAGATAATCAAGACAAGATAAGTTCAAATGTTGAAATCAGATTCACATGATAAGTATAGGGCAATCCCTTAACCAGAAAACAAGACAAACTCACAAGGTCGAAAAGTCAAGATAACCAAGTATATAAATAATAACCGCAAGGAAAAAATAATTATAGAGTAAACAATGTATATTTTTTTTGTTTGTTTGAAAATAAATAAAATAATTAATTAAAAGAGATTTTGAGTTTTTAGGATTAAGGCAAAATTAATTTAAGATAATTAATTGAATTAAAGTCAAATATTTAATAAAATTAATACTTTGACGTATTAATTAGTGTTAAATAAAAAAATTTAATAAAATTAACTAACATTAATTTTAATGAAAATATAAATGACTAAACATTTTTTTTTTAATAAATATTATGAAAACAAAATTTATTAAAACAAAAAAACAGAAAATAAAAGTCTTAGAGAAAGGTGGGCCACGAAACAAGGACAAAAGGAAAGGCCCATTGGGGCGCGGTTCTTGGAGAATGGATCCTGGGTTACTCATTACCCTCAGAACATATCTGAACGTTGGATCAGAGTTGACTTCCATCAACCTTATATCTGATAGTTAGGAATCAAGGGTGCACGATAGACCCTCATGAATCACACACACGGGATAAGGATGAAATCCTGATGATGCAATATAATGATGACATGTGTCATTATCCCATCCCAGATTTAATCACATAATGACACATAGATGAAGGGGTAAGCATGGAGAGATAAGAATAAACATTGAGGATCCTGAAACCAACCCTTCCAGACTTCCTCAGTCCTCTCTCACGCTTTCTTTCTCTCTTAACGTCTCTCTTCTCTCTTTCGCTGCTTTTTTCTTCCGTCAAACTCTCAACGACACAAACTCACGACTACTGCACCCTCACGAAATTATCTCACTGCCATCATCATCAAGAAAACCAACGCTCGATCAATTTATCGTTCGCATCCTTTACTTGACTCAACGTCTCGTAATCGCTCTTCTCTCACGAAATGCATCGTCGGAGACTACTGATGCCACCACTTTTCTAAAGACGGCGAAGATATACTCAAGGCTCAAAGCAAATACAAAACTCTCGCATTCGATGGTTCTTTCAAGCAAACGAATCGGAACGGATACAACACAAGCTCTCGCGACGAGATTCAATTCAAACGTGAAAGAAGAAAAACAACAATCAATCAATCTACTGATAATGCGAAGTTAAAGGGTGTGACGAATTTACCTATCGGAGTTCGTCCAATGCGTCTTCGACGACGAAATTCGGTACGATCCCAATCTCCTTATTCTTTATGGCTCTCTCAATTTCACTGCTCTTTTGATTGATTTTCTCTATAGACGGTGTATATGCTTCTGGTTTGTTGATGTGATTATTATGTTCTTACGGCTCCCTGTTATTGATTTTCTCTGCTCACCATTGTTGCTGCGACATTGCTTCGGAAAGAATGAAAACCGTGTTGCGTTTGTATATGATTTTCTTTATGTGCTGTTGATGTTGTGACTTCCGATTTCTGAGTGTATTGGTGCATTCTCCTTGAATTTGATTTTTTCTGCTCTGTATTTTGAGAACTTCTCAGGGTGAATGTTGTATGTGTGAATTGTATGGCATGATTTTTGTTGAGTGGAGTGGGGAAGATTGTACGAATGTTGATGTTGGTTTCTGAATCTGGAGGTGTGTTTGTGGATCTTGTGATGGTTTTTTCTTCTGTGAATTCTGATCTCTCTCAGTGAATCGTGTATGAACTTTTTTTCTTGATGTTCCCATATGCTTATTGTTGTTGTTCTGGACCGTGCATATGCTACCCCTTTTTATAGACTTGATGTAATGAATGCTCGGGATTGATATTGAATACGAAATCATTCTGTTTATTTGATTTTGGAAGGAATATGATGGTTGTGATTTATCTTTATTCGGTGATTGAAAACTGATGATGGTATTTAATGCGTTTCCCTTTTCGGATTGCAATCTGTGATTCTTCCCTCTTCCATACTTCAATTGATATATTTTGTGTGATTGTGCCTGATGACAACTTGTTGAATTTGTACGACCTGCCGCTTCCATTTTGGTGGCTATTGATTCTTTCATTTTTCATTACAGCGGGTTTAATTCTATTTTGGACAGATTATTATAAGCAGATCCTTGTTCTTGAATATGTTAGGTTATTGTTTTGGAAACAATTTAATAATGCTTGATTGTGTTGTGGGTCATTGCGAAAATTGATAACTCTCTGATCTTTTGTGCAGGCTGTCATACGACCACTTCATAACTTTCCTCAAACATGGAATGCGCAGGCGTGTGTGATCATTAGGAAGCTCCATGGGGTCGAGAAAACACTGGCGATGGCGCTCTGAGAAGCTACAGTTAAGTTAGCTCCTTAGGCATCAGTAGGAACTACAATTAAGTATGAAGCACGGGAATTTGTTGATGGCTGGGAGTAAAACATCATCATCATTCAAATCAAGAAGTGGGAGCTTTCCACTTGACTTCAAAAATCCTGCTGGTTCTCCCCTAAACGATTCTGGCGACAGTGAAATGTAAATTTTTTTGAAATGAATTCTTATAGGAATTTGATTAGAATTATATTGCTGCAAGGCGACTCTTGGCAGTCGTAGTTGAAAATTCTCACTTGATTGCCTTTTTTGGACATAAATGTAAAGAGTGAAGCATGTTATTTATGTAGCATTTCCCTCGTGTATAGATAAAGCCTTTTATTTATGTAGCATGTCCAAATTGGTGGAAGAAAATGTTAATCCACGGTTGTGCATATGGAAGCTTAGCTTCTATTCTTATTAGGATTCTCTAACCATGCGCTCAACCTATTTGATTTATCCAATCTTGGCTGCAGATAAAACGTAGCATCATCCTTATGCTCCAAACAGCTCATGCTTGTAAATTCCAAACAGCTCATGCTTTTCCAAATTGCTCCCACGATTTACACTAATATGCGCACCACTTGAAATCCTTCTTGGCATGTAGAGGAATCACGTGCTCTTAGCTGCTTAGCATTTTGGATTTTAGATGGACTTTGGAATTAAGCTCCCATTGTAAAGAATACACTTTGAATTTTGTGGTTTGACATCTAAATGTAAATTGAATCAAAATCTTGAAATAACTTGAACTTGATTTGAACTTTGACATTTTCAACTTGAATTTGATGCCAAACATGAACCTTGAAATCAATTAGTGTACCTCTTGAGATATCACGTTGCAACCACAATGCATTCATAGTCCAATAACAACTCAAGTTTGAGATCAATGTACCATGTACTCAGGAATAACTTGCGACACTAATATGATCCATAAGAAGCTAAAAACCGATCTTGACTTTAATGAAATACGGCCATAATACCCAACTAAGATATCCTCAAGGCATTGATCCACAAGTGGCCTAAGAATGAAGAAAGAACCCTAGAAGTGAAGCTCGATTTCAGTAAAAACCTGAGACCACTGAAATTAGAAATCATTGGTCAGGCCCTGAATATCTTAACTGAGAGAACCAGTGCGCTTGAAATTAATGTACATGTGCGGTCTGTTAGTAATAAAACATGCAGACATGCAAGATGATGCACAAAGATAGCGGGATCTTATGGTTAAAAATTAGGGTATGACAGAATCGTAATTCATATAGAATTAGTTGTTTTGGAGATTACAATAATGCTTCTTAACAAGCATATAACTCCTAAGTTTAAGTACAAAAGAACACACAAGTGTTCGAGCAAGATATGAGCAACAGCTCCTTGCTTTCTTCAGATTCTACAAAGATGTATGTTGATTTGACAGTTGATGACATCTTGTAGATCTTCTTCTTCATCTTCTTGGTTGAGCAAGCTTCGAGCAACAACTCCTTGCTTCAGATCTTCAATGTAGCTCAGACGATGAAGTTGGTTGATGACTTGAGTGATTTGCAATGTTGTCTTCTTCATCGACAACTTCTGTACTATTTTATTATTGTAGTGTTGAATGATGATCTTTGAGCTTCAACAACATTGGCTGTGTGTTAATGGTGATAGCTTTGAATGTTAAGTGTAACAACGAAAACTGATCATTGCGACTATCATCACATCGACACCTTCAAAAGCGCATACTCCTTTCTTTAAATAGCCAAGTAAAATATAGTCGTTGAAAAAGCTGTTGGCTGTTTGAAAAGAGTCATTGTGCAATGATGAAAGTTGTACTGCCATATCTTCTTTTTTACCGTAGAAGAAGTGATGGGATAAATCTTTTTTGACGGTGTACAATCATTACCAACAGTAACATTTGTCATCAAAACTTCAGAGGCTTCTGATGGTAATTAATTGAAGCATGAGTAGAGACTTTATAACTGGGTCTTCAGAATCTTCAAGTCTTTAGTCTTTAGAACTTGTCCATTAGGAATCTATCTTCAGAGCTTCAACACTTGTCTTGAAACCCGTTATCTTCACTGCTTTAAGTCTTCAGAATCTTCAGAACTTGTCCATTAGGAATCTGTCTTCAGAGTCTTCAATACTTGACCTTTAGAACCACAATCTCCAGAACTCATAAGTCTTTAGAGTCTTTCTGCACTTGGTCTTCAGAGCCTTCAGCCTTTATAACTTCAAGTCATGAGAATCTTCAGCACTTCGGTTCTCCAGAAGATTATCTCTTCGGAAGCTTCGCTATCTTCAGAATCATAACCACTTTCAGAGTAACATCCACACGAGCATTGCAACAGCAATATCGACATCCTTGGATCTATCTGATTATGATAAGATACAGGAGCATACTTGCTTCTTGCGACTTGTGTCACACATAGTAACTCGCATATGATCATTTACGCACATCTTGCTGGTGCTTGTTGGATCTGATATCTTCTATGATTATGATCTGCACACAACACACATTAGAACATAAAATAGTTCTTTCACAAATACTCATTGTTATCATCAAAACATAGAGATGACTTGCAGAGACAACTCTTGCTCTTACAATCTCCCCCTTTTTGATGATGACAAAACTATGTATTTTGATTGAACATTTTATACAAGGTAATCACCAAAATAACATATTCAAAGTCCGGAACAACAGCTCCCCCTGAATATGTTAACCCCAAAATTTTATCTGTGATCATCTAAAATCTTATATGATCCAAAGACTCACAAAATAACAATTTGAGCTGTCAGAACATAGAATAGAGAAGGACTACTTCTCTATCTGTCTTAAGGAGACAAAAGTCTTCAGCATTTGGACTTGTTCATCAGAACCTCTCGTCTTCAGATCTTTAGAACTTAGTTCCTTTGGTCATCGTATCAGAGCTCATAATCTTCAGAGTCTTCTGAAGCAATTTCTACTTTTTAGGAGAATCAATTTAGCACAAAGATAGAACAGTTCTTTTCCAATAACTTAGCCACGCTATTTATCAGAAATAGAGATTGTCTAAAGAAACTCCCCCTGAGTTTCAGACTTGGTGAAGATTATAGATTTTAACATTTGAATCTTCTGGGTAGTCACCCCTTGATTGTTATAAGTCAGATATTGGGATCTTCAGAATCATAATTCAGATATACTAATTTTGATCACCAATGATTTTTCAGAGTTTGACTTGAACACAGGCACTCATCTCAGAACCTTGTTACTATCAGAACTCAGTGGTTCATCAAGGCTTGATTCTTGATCTGATTGAAAATTATTTTTGTGATCAATCAAAGCTTGATTTTGAATCTGATACCAATATACTCTTGATTCTTAGTCTGATATCAGAGAATGCTGAGTTTGATACCAATGAAGGTATTTGAGAGCAGTTTACAGCTTAGTTCTGATTGATATTATTGTAGACTGAGTCTGATACCAATTGTAGATTTTGGTCTGATGCCAATTCATTTTCTTTTGAGTTGAACTCTTGGTTTATCAGAACTTCTTCTCCTTTGGATATTCTATCCAGATCTTCAGATATTCTTCAACTTCTGATTTGCTCAGTTCTTCTGATTCTTATGTTCTGAATATCATATTCTCAGATAGCTTACAACTTCTGAACCAAGTGAAACAAGAATCACGATAACTTTGACTTTCAGAAAGTTCTCAACTTCTGAACAGTACTGGGTCAATCTAATTCTAAACACATATTCACGAAGTATACAACTTCGATTGTATGAACAAATAGCTCATAAGAACTTTTATCAGAGTTCTTTCTAATTTAACCTATTCTAAGAATGCCTAGTGAACTTGTTTAGAGTTCCTCGGTTTAAACATCAAACAACAAACGTTAGTGGTAAACACATTTTATATCATTGATTTACTTGTTTGAGTTTTGCATTCTACCAAAATCAAAATCAAAATCATATTTCTATTTCTCCCCCTTTTTTACATCATCAAAAAGTTAGAGCGTTTAAGCATTTTAAATGTGATCAATATGATAATGAACCATCTATCAGAGTAATATATGTAAGCCATATAGAACTAAGAAAATTTCATTGATTGAATGAGACACTTACAGTAAGCAGAAAATAAAATAGAACCATCAAAATCAAATACTTAGATCTAAACAACAAAATATGCCAAAGACTAATAAGACACCTATAGTTGAGAATTTAATCATCAAGGTCTTCGATATTGTCTACTCTAGCACATCTTGTTTCAACTACTGAAGGTTCTGGTCCAAGTCTGCTTATCAATCCCCAGGCCTTTTCTTTCAGCATTATCTAAGATATTATCCTTCCGTAAGGAACATATAAATGCATCTGAGTTCTTGAAACTTTAATAGAGTGTTTCAAGTGGTTGAAGATAGTTTTGGGAAGGTCGATGCTAAAGTGATGCGTCAGGAGGAAGACAAAAACTCTGTCATCATGGGTCAAAGTGCTTTTAGCAGTTGCACGAGGATGAAGGTTGGTTAGAGAGAATCTGAACTGAAATTCTGGCCTATGCAGACAGCAAATGTCCTAACACATGTCAAGACATTGTGCTACATAATCTTTTAAACTTGGAGGCGCAACTGCAGACTGATACCTTGAATATCAGAACTGCACCCTCACAGATGTCACGACATCTGATCTAACATGTTCATCATGAACCCTAACAAAAAACGTAAATCTGTAGAATGATAAAGAACACAATAATTGTTAACCCAGTTCGGTGCAACTCACCTACATCTGGGGGATACCAATCCAGGAAGAAGACTTCACTATGTGTAGACTGTTACAAAGTTAAACTCCCACGTTTATAACTTTATCCCTAACATCTACCCCATGAACATCTTTACCAAGGTTAACCTCAAACGTTTAAAACCATGATAGAGATACCCCACTCACTTCCCTCAACCACCAACTGTGATTTCTTCATCGTCCCTGTCAATACAGAAATCTGTCAAGCCTACTTGACAAACAAGCTAACTCGGATTTGCTTAAAAGCTTCATCCAAGAATAATACACAATCCAATAGCTCAAGGCTTATGGATCTGTGTGACACCTATATCTACCACAGTGTATCAATTGATACAAAGGAAGACTTACATGGAGAACCTATGACTCTCAAACCTAAACCCTACTTTACAAAATAGGATTCCTAAGTCTATGTCGTCGTCTCTCTTTTCTGACTAGGTCTTGGTCTTCTTTTATAGTCTTCTGCTTAGTTGGGCTTTGTATCTTTCTTCCTTGATCCATTGCTAGTCACGCCTTGAATCATGAAACAAATTTAAACAAAACCCGATATGTCAGTCATGATGTCAAATCTTCATGCAGTGACATTTCACTCGACATCTTTAGTCTGGGCTGAAAACCTCTATGTTGAAGCATCTTTCATAGCATTTCTGTTTAACCGAAATTTTGGCAAACCCTTAGAGCTTTCATGAACCATGTTCTGGGAGAAAGAAGAAGCTTCTCAGGGTTGTTTGGTTCATAAGGAACCGAATCATCAAACAAAATCTTGCATCTCTCCACCATGCTCAAGTCAGATTGATAGTTATCAATAGTGACTCTGGAAGAGACACATTTTGTGATTTTCTCTATTGAGGAAACAGAGATAGCGATTGGGTGGTAATAAACTTCTGACCAGATGGTGTTCCCGTCATTACTGATCTTGGCATATTTCCAGAATTTCTTAACCAGAGTCGGAAAGATAGGACCGTTTAGCAAGGAATAGTAGCCATGCCAAGATTGGATCTGCATGCTCTTTATTATTTCCAGACCATCATTTTTTAGTCGAGGAAGGTTTGGTCGTTTCTTAGAAATGAGTTCTAAAGTTTCTTTGTTTCTAGTAAAAGTTGGACCAGACATGGTTGCAGTTCAAATAAGGGTTTAGGAAGATGACAGTTTAGGTTAAGGATGGAATAAAGTGAAGGGAATTCCTACTATTTATAAATTAATGAGAGTGGAAGAAGTTCAATGAGAGTAACGACTGAATCGATACAAAAGATTTGTATTTACTATTTCCTAGGTAGGTTATGATTTCCTAGGGTATGCTAAGAGGCATAGATACATGGGAAAAGAAAACGGAGCAGTTAATTACTTAATGGGGAAATATTAATCGGTCGTGGGTGGTAATTGCTCTCCTGTGAGTGGCAAATGTACCAGACATATTTTAATGATGACGGTTTCTTGAGCCACTCAAAATATTTCATATGTCTTTCAATAAATGTATGCACACGAAATTTATTTAAATAAATCCAAATTTCTTTATATATATATATATATATATATATATATATATATATATATATATGTCAGATTCTTGAAATTTTTAAATTCAACTTTTAGCAATGATATAATAGGTATTAAAACAATATAGGCCATTTAACATAAAAGGAAAATACTTCATTAATTAAGAAGAGTTTACGGATACACCCTTAACTATTGATCAGACCTAAATGAAATAATGACAATCCTACACGAGTACAACGACCAGAATAGATACGATTGAGACAAACATAAGAAGGACATGCATAAAACAGATACTGTTAAGCAGAAATAAGTCTTGTTTTTCTAATCACTAAAGACTTCATAGTTTGTCTTTAACAAGCAATCTTCTGGAAAGTTTTCAGGACCATCCTCTGCTATTGTTTCTTTGATTAAATTCACTATTCCATCTCTGAAGAAAATCTCTGACAAAACTCTTCCATAAGGAATGTAAGACTTTGTGTGATTTCTGGACTCAGAGATGGATTTCCAGAGACAGTTGAAGATCGTGTGTGGTAGGTTTATCTGAATGTTATTCATCAGAAAATAAATGAATTCATGGTTATGATATCGCAGTATGTCATGGTTTTCTCCTTTGGGAAGGAAATTTGACAGCACGAGCTTGTACCAGGCTTTGGGAATGGGTAGGAGATTTTCAGGATTGAAGAGTTTATATCCTGATGATAGGTCATGAAGAAAGGTAAACCTATTAGCAACAAAGAACTTATTTATGTTAAAATCAACAGTGATTCCAACATTCTCACACCCAGTTGCTAGAGTGACTGAGAAGGGAGTGATGGTGATGGGGACTTCAAAAACATAAGAAGTGATATGTCCAGTTTCGTGATCAAGGAAAGCATGCTTCCAGAAATCCTTAACAAGATTCACGTAAATAGGTTTCTCTATCATGGTGGAGTATCTAGTCCACCGTTGAGTATAAAATACATCTACTAGACTATTAGCAATGTTACCCGTAAGAGGAGGAACATCCATTACAAATTGTTTTTCAGGAACGATTTCAAGAAGGTCTTCGTTTCCAAGAAAGGTTAGTGGAGGCATGATGGTAAATGGAGGACCGAATTTTGACACTAATGATTATATGATAGAAGGACTTGAGTATGGTATCTTTTGATACGAAGAGGTGATTTATATGCATCTAAATGGGTAGGATGAGTTGTGCCTAACCTAGAGATGACATATATCAAGTACACATCAAGTGACAAGAAATATGATGTCATGAACAGTTTTTGTATAAAGGAAAGTACTGTTTAGATTTCAGATAAGATTTCGAAAACAATGAGCAGTTTAGATATAGCAAAACGAAAACTGACATAAGGATATTAACTAGAGTTACTTTATACGAAAGATTTTTAGCTCATCTGTGAGAGATCTTATGGTCTCAGGGATAAATCATGATTACTCAAGATTTGCAATTATGATTGATGTTACATTGAGTTCACACATTGTCCAGAGATTTAATCAAAATATATTTCTTGGAAAGAGAGAATATTTCAGATTATTAATATTTTTACTTACCAGGCAATTTTCAGATTGATCTTGCAGTAACATTTAATCAGTCATTGATAAGGAGAGTAATACCTTAGAGGGTCTGAAATCTTTACCGTGATACTTCATCTGAATGCTTTCCATTCTGACTCTAAGCTTCTGATCATCATCTTTCAGCTTCTGCTTTCTTCAGAGTGATCTATTGAACACTTTGCTGATTCCCGCATTCTTCAGAGATTCTCTATATTCTGACGTTTAAAGAATATTGGTGTCTTCTGAACTCTGATCTATAGTTTGAGAACTAGAATCATCTTTTTCTTCAGATGATCCTTTCCTTTTTTTTTGTTCAGAAATATTCATCTGACTTTTGAGCGTAACCAATCAGAGACTCTTATCTTAATTATCAGAACGTCTGTCTTCCATCAAGCTTCCTTGTTTTCAGAAGGTCATTAATTTCTAAGCTTAAACATAAACCACTGAGAGGTTATGTGCTAAAGAGAGTTGATTGACATCTCATAACATCTTCTGACTCAGTTTCTTCGAACAGATGCAGAGCTTGTTCAGAAACAAGTATCATCAAACATGTGTGTAACAAGTGACATAGTTTGCATGACACTTTTGTTCTTGCAATGTTGATCTAACTTGAATAGATTTAGTCCATCAAAGGATTAACATCATATCTACTTCTGAAAGGAATGCTTGTTGACTTATTCATTCTGAAAGACATCAGTGACTTAAATCCTTTTTGGCTTCGAGTAGATGACTTTAGTCTTTGCATCTAGTCGAACGTCTTTTGATTCCAGGATTTATGAAATTCTGAGAGAAATATTAGATAATATTCTGACCAATTACAGTTGGTTCAACTGAGATAGAATCTCAAGTTAACAGAACTCAATCATCTATGTTATTTCATCCAAGACTCAAAATTTATTCTTAATCAGATTCCTGATGAATCACTATATTTCTTCTTCCTGAATATTCTTTCAGTTATCTGCAAAGCTTTTCAAGAAAATAGTATTCAATTCTTATTGAATCATTTAGCTGCTTGATCAGTCAAGATTCGGATGTTGAATCACTTCTAAGAGTTTGAATTCTTCAGTTTTCTGGCTTCTTCTGCAGTCTTCATTCTGAAGTTCAAAATCATAGAACAATAATCTTTCTTCTTTACATGAAGAAATTCTTAATGAGCTTTTAAATGAGAAAGTCAAGGGTGGACCTAATCCGTTTCTTGAAAACATCTCAAAACTCATAAAGAAATAATCTTCAGTAAACAAGATTTCTTGTTTTCTGATGATTCAATCTTGAGCAACTATGTTGTTTATTCAAACGTATCTTCTAAGATAAGCATTCAATAGGTACTACTACTTATTTGATGAATCTATCTTGTCAGGTGATTATCCACTCTTCATCCAAGCATTAATGAAAATATTTTGTCGTTGACAACTACCAAACTTCAAGAATCAGTGACTTGCTCAAGTAATCAGTTTGATTACAATTTAGTACACAGTCATCTACTAAACTGATACTGAATTGTAAGTGGATTAAAATCTCACCTAGAGTATTTCTACACAGCGCATCTGGATATTTTTCTGACACTGTTAAGTGTTTGATATCCATCGATAACAGAACCAGGCTCTGATACCAACTGAAGGTGTGAGAAAGACACAAGAAGGGGGAGGGGGTTGAATTGTGTTTTGACTCTTAAAAGCTTTTCGCCTCTTATCGTTAATGCGCTAAGAGAATATCAGAGTTACTTTGAGAGACTCTGACTTGCGATGCGTCATTCAAATTATGTTATGCATGAAGCCTAAGCGACAAGGAGAATCTGAATTAGCAGTGCTTGAATCAGACTTGCAATGCGGAAGCTTATCAGAGTTGAGTTGCAAGGTTCTAACTTGCTTATGTAAGGTTCTCATAATTAATACAGAAACATAAATAATAAATCAAAGCATAGCAAGAGTAACGAACACACGATATATCCTGGTTCACCTGAGCAACTCTCAAGCTAATCCAGTCCACCCTTCCGAGGTGATTTCGCCTTGAACCCAAGGACTTAATCCACTATAATCAAAACCCAATTACAGATGCACGGGCTAACGTCGATGACTAACAACCTGCACAACCGCAACTGTGACTAACCCACAATGAACCGTTCAGGGATTCAACTTAATGAATATAACGAACATTGACCTAATAGGTTCCAATCTCGCGAGATCTACTATCAGGATTTCATAGCTAAACGTTCAGGGATTCGACTTAACGAATATAACGTTTACTGACCATTCTTCCAGGCTTTTCAATGAGTTCCATCAGTGATCTCACAAGAGTCTGACCCAACATTGGTCCTCTTTGAGATATGACTATCATTGACCATATTTCAGGATTTCCACAACGACACCAAGCCATCGTCTTCTCAAGTCTCCGATCACACTGACCACTTGAGGAATCCTAATTCACATAGAATTAGTTGTTCTGGAGATTACAATAATACTTCTTAACAAGCAGATAACTCCTAAGTTTAAGTACAAAAGAACACACAAGTGTTCGAGCAATATATGAGCAACAACTCCTTGCTTTCTTCAGATTCTACAAAGATGTATGTTGATTTGACAGTTGATGACATCTTGTAGATCTTTATCTTCTTGGTTGAGCAAGCTTCGAGCAATAACTCCTTGCTTCAGATCTTCAATGTAGCTCAGACGATGAAGTTGGTTGATGACTTGACTGATTTGCAATGTTGTCTTCTTCATCAACAGCTTCTGTACCATTTTATTGTTGTTGTGTTGAATGATGATCTTTGAGCTTCAACAACATTGTTCGTGTGTTAATGGTGATAGCTTTGAATGTTAAGTGTAACAACGAAAACTGATCGTTGCGACTATCATCACATCGACACCTTCAAAAGCACATACTCCTTTCTTTAAATAGCCAAGTAAAATATAGTCGTTGAAAAAGCTGTTGGCTGTTTGAAAAGAGTCGTTGTGCAATGATGAAAGTTGTACTACCATATTTTTTTTTACTGTAGAAAAAGTGATGGGATAGATCTTTTCGTACAGTGTACAGTCATTGCCAATGGTAACATTTGTCTTCAAAACTTTAGAGGCTTCTGATGGTAATTAATTGAAACATGAGTAGAGACTTTATAACTGGGTCTTCAGAATCTTCAAGTCTTCAGTCTTTAGAACTTGTCCATTAGGAATCTGTCTTCAGAGCTTCAGCACATGTCTTAAAACCCGTTATCATCACTGCTTCAAGTCTTCAGAATCTTCAAAACTTGTCCATTAGGAATCTGTCTTCAGAGTCTTCAATACTTGGCCTTTAGAACCATAATTTTCAGAACTCATAAGTCTTTAGAGTCTTTTTGTACTTGGTCTTCAGAGCTTTCAGCCTTCAGAACTTCAAGTCATGAGAATCTTCAGCACTTCGGTTCTCCAGAAGATTATCTCTTCAGAAGCTTCGCTATCTTCAGAATCATAACCACTTTCAGAGTAGCATCCACAAGAGCATTGCAACAGCAATATCGACATCCTTGGATCTATCTGATTATGATCAGATACAGAAGCGTACTTGTTTCTTACGACTTGTGTCATACATAGTAACTCACATATGATCATTTACACACATCTTGTTGGTGCTTGTTGGATATGATATCTTCTATGATTATGATCTGCACACAACACACATTAGAACATAAAATAGTTCTTTCGAAAATACTTATTATTATCATCAAAACATAGAGATGACTTGCAGAGACAACTCTTGCTCTTACAGGGCTCCACGGTCCAATGCTAACGTCAACAAAAAAAACTAAGTAAGACCTAAAAAAAAGGCCACAACGCATGATCACACATGTAAAAAACAAAATGTCAACAACAACAAGACGGCTTAATGAAAGACAAAACCGAAACGAGATCAGAAAGTAGAGAAACAAATCATCATCAAGAAAACGAATTCAAAGAAAAATCGTCCCAGCATTCTGTTTTCAACCTTTTGGCTTGGTCGCAACTCACTCTGTTCTTGAATTTCCAGTTTCGATCCATCTCAACAGATTCGTTTAGTTTTGGATCTTGTTCCGTTTGTTTCGTTCTTAATTTTCTTCTTCCTTTCTGGTTCTGAGTCTGGCTTAGGTTTCAAGTGGTGATAGTTTCGTATAGTGGTGATATTGAAGAGGTTAATGAGGGTAATGAAGATCAATTTTTTTTGTTTTCTGTAGAGAGTTTGGTGTTGGTTTATATGTAGTGTGAGGTGTAGAGCAAGTTTTGAATGGGTGTGATGATACGAAGGTGGTAGTTTTTGCGGAGGTCTAAAGGTGTTGTTGATGGTGATAAATATGATGGTGCAACTAAAGGGTGGAAATGGTGACGAAACCGTATTATTGCGGTTAGAATCGGATATCAAGCTATTAATTAACTTGAATCACAAATCATGGAGTTCACCACCGAGCTTTGATTTATCCAAAGGAAAGGGTAAAGATCGAAGAAAACCCTAAGTGCGCTATGTAAAAATACAACTAAGAGATCTAAGGTTCGGGAGTTGGTTATACTTAGGGAAGGTGTTAGCATCCTAAGTATCTGTAGTACTCTATAGGAACCTCTTGTTTTATTTATGTTATGTTTATGTTTGCTTGCTAAGAAAATATTCTAAGGTAAAAACCTATGCTCGCCAAGATATCGCATCTCGTGCCTACGTATCCTGACGGGAATGGAATCAGAGCATTTGTAGTTCCCCTCAATAAGGGTGAGGAACTCTTGACTGTGATCAAGGTTCCAAAGGGAAGAGGTAAGTGTCTATGGCAAGACACCTACATAGAGTACGACGACTCTAATCCTAAAGCTAGGATAAAGGGTAAGGAAATGTGCATAACTTACATGGAGTGCGGCGACTCCAATCCTAAAGTTAGGATAAAAGAGAAGTAGGTGTTCATGGCAGAACACTTAAGTAGAGCACGTCGACTCTAATCCTAAGGCTAGGATGAAAGGGAAGGACCTAAAGTTAGGCTAAGTTGTGACATGGCAGACAACAAGAGGGGATCATTTCCTTTGGAATTTAAGATGAGATTTTAGTCTTAAGCGAAATGAAAAGTCTAACCTAATGTTATGCCTTAAATTAAGATTAAAAGGGAGGTCATCCTATAAGTTATCATGCAAGAAAGTTAATCCTAATGTCTAATCTTAATCCAAATTGATCAAGGATTAAATTGAATCAAGATATTCTAAGGGAGCATGTGAATCAGAACCATACAAGCATATCAAACCTCTACAAGAAAATTGACAAATAAACAGACACAATTAACATCGAAATTAATTAAAACTTTAATTTAAATTAACTAGAAAAACTAATTATCCAATTAAAATAAAATATAATTGAAAACTAATGAAAAATCTAATTGAAAGCTAAATAAATTAGAGTCTAATTAAAAACTAAATATTTAAATCAAATTAAAAACTAAATGAACTAAATTCTAATTAAAACTAAAAATAAACTCTAATTAACATTAATTAAATTAAATTCTAATTAAATAAATTAAACTAAAAACTAAATTCTAATTAAAAACCATTTAGACTAAATTCTAATTGAAATAATTAAATTAAATTCTAAAGAAAAAAAAAACAAAAGGTGTACTATGAAGTGTTATGATGGGTGCATAGAAGCAAAAGGCCCAGAAAGCCTTAGCCCAAATCCAAATGGGCGCGAATCAGGTGGTGATGGTTTCAGAGCGGGTCGATCCGTGTGTGACCCAGTTGGGTGATAGCAAGGCAAGGAAAGGAAAACCTAATATCCATGTAGCAGTTGTTTCTTTATTCCAAACAACATACATTCAGAAGGTTGAGAACACGATAAAAAATGCTTCAAACCAAACCAAACACTCTATCCTCTCAATCTCACTCGGAAGCACTCTATCTTGCGAATTCTCTCCCTCATTTTCTAAAGATTCCACTCGACCTCTCCTCTCGGCCTTTCGCGATTCTCACTTCCTCTCAAGCCGAGTAAGTCCCTCTTAGAACCCTAAATCGCTAATCCAGCAAATGGATACGAAACGAAAGAAATTTAAGCCATTTTTGATAGGGCTCTAATTCCTATGATACAAGCCTACATTATTGCAGTGAAATTGAAGCGAAATCGGGAATGAGATTTTACCTCGCTGATTGCTGCGTTACGAAGATGATGTAGCCTCTTGAAGAAGATTAATTCAGATGAAGCTTCAACTCATAAGTACCAATTCAAAATACTCGTACTCTTCTCCTTCTATCACAATTTCTTCCTTCTTCTTCTCTCTTTTCTCAACCGTGTGTATCTGTTTGTGATTCTTGTGTGTGATGTTCTCTCCTTTGTTGTTGTTGTGATCTGTGTTGCTCTACGTATGGTGTGGAGATGTTTTGAAAGTTCGTTTGGATGATGAAGGTAATAAATGTGTATGCTTCTGTGGTTAATTTTTGTTCACTGATATTGTGTTTTATTTGTATATTAATGTCGCTGCCTGGTGTTGTTGATTTTTTTAAAGAAAACAACGAGTATGAGTTACTCTTTTTTCTCAAACAAAATCAAACTTTTTGCCTCTGCTCTCTCTACTGCCTTTGTGTGATTTGTGTTTACCCTTTTATAGGCTTAGGGAAATGAATTTTTGATTCTGAAATTGAATGTCCTGCTGATCTTGTGTGATGATCCTTTCCAATTTCGCTGCAACATGTTTACGAGCTGTTTTGGAAATATTTTAAATTCTTGCCTTTTTGTTTTGAATGCTTGAAACATGTCTGATTCACATGAATAAATTTCCTTTTCTGCTTCGACGTGTTTGTGACTTGTTTTCCGATCCTTTCTTTTTTCAATACAGAATGTTTGATCGTGTTTTACCATACTAGCACCAATATTTGATGTTTACGCAGCTGCCTAAAACCAAATGACTTGACAATTGTGCTCACTCTTTTTGCAAAAGTTCTGGATGTTATCTTTTTACCAGGCGCATGGAATGGATATGAAACCGCATCTACATACATAATATGGAACTTCCTTTGTATTAGTCAGATATCCATAGACTTTGTAATTTTCAATAAGATAAAGCAGACCCAGAAACGTCTCATTCAGCACCGGTCCAGATTCTTTTGGATTGTTCACTCGCTCATGAACAATATGGTGGGGCTTGAGGACTATAATTGGTATGCCATTAGATCTTAGGTACTTTTGACTGTGATGTATCTACTTGTAATATTTTAGCATTGGGTGATTTTGTGAAATGGTGTTTGAAATGTATCCTTGAATGGTGCTTAATATCATTTGATTAACCGTGTCCAAGGTTTGAACTTCATGTAAACAACGTGATTACCCTTTTCTTGTCATTGCTTTTGTAGTTTTTTGTAATCTTGGCATTGAACATGGAATTCATCTTGAGATCCTTATGACATGAAATCCTTGAACTTGTGGATCTTGCAAATACCTTGTAAATTTTGAGTGATTCTTGAATACTTTGAATGAGCTTTGTAAAGAACTTCTAACTTGCGCTTCGTAACCATGAATTGAGGAAACCTATTCTTCACATGAAAATATTAATATGCAAAATCTCCTTGAATTACAATTGAATTAAGATTCTTCTTGTATGAACTTGGATATTGCTTCTATTATTTGTTTACAAAGAAACCACATGAGTAAAGCCTTGAACTCATTATTGACAAATCATGACTTTGAATCAAAACTTTCTCTTCATAAAAATGCATCTTTTAACCAAACTTTGACAACCTTGATCGAATTGAACTCATGGACCCATTTGTAACAAACTTCAAATTAACCTTAATTTCCATTCTCCGTCCACAAATAACTTGTATTACAAGAAATAAGCATAATGAATCCTTTGAACGAGTTCTTTGGGAAAGAAGTTTGTCATGCAATCCTAATTCATGCTCTGGAGAATCTTTGAGGAAGATGAATCTTGGAATATAATAACAAAGCCTCAAACATATGATCTTCTAACCCTAATTTTCTTGCTTGTGATGAACTGGCTTCACCAATAACCATGCCCAACACCATTGGACAGAAACCCTAATCCTCCTTGGGGGAAACCTTTGAGAAATCTTGGCATTTCCTTTCTTTATCTCCACAGGAATTCAACACAACTTGCAAGGACCAGAATCCCAATGAGCACACACACGACCTCCGTGACCCTTGAACCTTTTGCAGCAACCCTAATTCCACAAATAGAAACAAACAAACAAAGTCTGATAAATTGGTTAGCTATGCATGGATGATTGACCTAAGATGATGTGCAAAAGATCAAAGAATCTAAGGGTAAAATTTGGGGCATGACACGTACGCTAATGGTTTTGGTGGTGATGGCGTGAAAAGTTGTTTGTTCTTTAGCAGCAGAAAAATTAGGTTGTGGTTGTAGTGTGTTATTTGATGGTATGAATTTTGGTCGTGTTTTGAGGTGAAAAGTGTGTGAATATTATGGTTATCAGCTTTGTTGTGATAGGATGATGTTGGTTGCGCAGGGTGAACGAAGGAGTTTCGGAAGTGATGAGGTTGCGTGTTGTCTTGCAGTCGGATGAAGGGCATGTTTGTGCACGATTTGTAGCAAGTGTGGAGTTGTTTTGGTTAAGTCTGTAGTTTATGGAGGTGGAGTGGGTTTTGTGAAGGAGACGATGGAGGAGAAGTGTAAATAGGTTTGGCCGTGTAAAGGCTTGCGTTGGTAAAGATGGAGAGAATATGTATGAATGTTGTGAAAGTGTAAAAAATGAAGAGTGTGGTAGTACATGTCTAGGAGAAAGTTGGTGAAAGGTTTTTTTTTTATGGTTGAAAAATAAAGTGAAGGCATGTGATGAAAAAGAAGAGGAAGGTTTGTGTTGTGGTGAGAATAGGATACCATAGTTATTAACTAGGATCACATTTCTTAAGTGTTCACCACCGTCTTTGATTTACCCAAAGGAAAGGTTCAAAAGCGAAAAAAAAAACTTAAAGATCTAAGGTTCGGGGGTTGGTTACGCCTAGGGAAGGTATTAGCATCCTAAACGTCCGTAGTACTCTACAGGAACCTCTTGTTAGTATCTTATGTTATCTATTACTCGCTTGCTAAAGGTGTTATGCTAAAGGCTGCTATGCTAAGGAAGAAACCCTAGGGGTTAGTATCTAAGTATACTCGACAAGGTATCACACCTTGTGCCTACGTATCCCAAGGGGAACGGAATCAGAGTATCCGTAGTTATGAAAAGAGGAACTTCTTGACGGGGTCAAGGTTCCAAGGGGAGGTAATGTATTGGGCAATACATCACATAGAGTGCGGCGACTCTAAAGTTGTAGGTTGGTTGTAGAGGGGTAGGCTTGCAATTATTCACGGCGAAATAATTACATGGAGTACGGCGATTCCGATCCTAAGGCTAAGATTCTAAATTGTCTACGACGAGACATAGAGTACGGCGACTCCAAATCCTAAGGCCAAGGATTCTAAGAAATCCTATGACGTTAAGTCAATGTTAGTGAACCTTCCTTTGGAGTGTCGAGGGGACAATTAACTTAGGTTAATTTGTGCACACTAGCAAAGTGAGCTAGTATAGTGTATAGTGACCGAAAAAGGTTGATGGCGATGTTCAGAAGCGATCGACTTACAAAAGGTAGAAAAGTGGCTCGACGTTGAATCGAGAGTTTTTAATGTTTTGAAAGGTTTAGAAAACAATCAAGAGAAAACATCAAATAGAGGTAAGCATGCAAAGGCATGATATTGAGCAGAGATAAGATAATTAAACATACATGCATACGATTTACTCAGGCGCGTGAGAGGAATTCTAACGGAGAACGGTTTAAGAAAAGAGTTTTGATTTTTAAGGTTTATTGATAAAAGGTTTATTTTAGAATTATGCTTAAAGATAATTTTTAATTTAAAAAGGGTTAAAGGTTTCTTATAAAAAAAGTTTAATTATTAATCAAAAAGAATTTTAATTTTAGTATTTTAAATAAAAATAGTTTCTAATATAAAAGTTTTTAAAAATAACAGATTAGTTATAAAAAAAGTTTAGTTATATAATTAGATTAACAAACTATTTGTTTTAATTATATAAAACTACAAAAAAAAGGTTTGATTAAAAAAAAAGAAAGTGAGAGGTTAAAATTAAAAAAAGGAAACGGAGGACCTCACACAAACTCAATTACTCTTCTCTCTCTCGTTATCTTTCCTCTCTCAAAATAAATTAGGATTTAAGAAACCCTAGTGCGTCGCCGCTTACGTCTCTCATCCTCTCTCTCGAATCAAACAAAGTCAACAAGAAAAACCCCACCCCATGATTACCCAGCCCCAATTCATTAGCTTTAATGGTGATTACATGTTACAATATGATGGATTTAAAGCAAAGGCGAAAAAAAAAAGAAAAGGGAAACGGAGGCCGGCGACGAAGGGTGCCCGGATAGCTTCACGAATCCATATCCCGGGATGATTTCTTTCTCTTCTTTACCTTTGTGCGGTTTGTGAAAACTTCATGTTGTTTCTTTTTTTTTTGTGCCTTGACCGCATTCTTTGAGATGATGATAAAAATGTCTTTGAATCTCTGTATTTTTGTGTGGGTTTGGGAATGTATTTGATGATGGTTTGGTTGCTGCACTGGATTTGTGTAAGGTTTTGATGGCCTTTTCTGGTATGGAATTGATGAAGGGATGTTCTGGTAGGATATGTTGAGGAATTGGTGTGGTTGTTGTACTGATGCACGAAGGTTCACTTTGTTATGTTCTGATGTTTGAAAATTTGATGATGACTTTTCTTGGTTTTGTTGATATGATGAGGGGATATTTGTTGATATGTGGTTTTTGACATTTCTCTTCTCCTGCCCCCCCTGTATGCGTGTGTAATCTCTTATATAGGCCCTCTGAACATGATTTGTAATGCTGCCTTAAATGAATTGCAATGATGATACTTTGAACATGTCTAATGTGGTTTTGGAAATAATTTGAAATGTGTCTGAACCAAAATAGTGCCACCTTGAATTGGTTTCCAAATCGATCGAAACCTGTCTGAATTATTCTATTATGTCTGAGATTCCTTGCCCCTTGCTGGTTTTGGAAAGTTGCTGGTGGTATCTTAATGATATTGCCCAACATTCCAATTTGAGAATGAAGAAACTTATTTCTGATTCTAACAATTTGAACTTTATGATGTTAATGATGATTTAGGAAATGAAACCTTATCTGAAATAGAAATACTTTATTATGGAAATAGTTTAATTTGTCTTGATTCTTTGTTAATGATGTCTGGTTCGCTGCATTATTTGGAAGTTTGGAAATGTTTGATTTGTGTTAAACTTTGGAAATTGAAACCTGCTATATTTTAGTTACACTGCGAGCTCGTACTGACCGTGTTTTCTTTGTGATGCTTTTGGAGCAACCAATTTCATTTGTTGAAGATTTTCTACCTGCAATGTCTTCAGTTGGTGATGATTATATGTTCGCTTCAGGTAACAGCTCCGTCTCCATGTTCATTTGATAACTAGTTTTCATTGATTTTTTCAAATTCCCATAGTGACTGATGCTTCTACTTTCAGATGATGCTTGCAATCTTTAATGCTTGACTCACCGTTTGTTGGTTATAGAGAACATAACCAACGTGTTGGAGTGAACTAGTGGACGGTATTGATGAAATTCATTCAACCTTAAAGCGTGTCCAAAGCCAGCAGAGGAAGTGACTTCTTATTCTTTCCTCTTTTTTTTTGCAGGTTAGCGTATGGCAGGAGGTGTCTGCTTATGGAATGTAATGATTTGCACATCAAAATTCTTGAACAGAGTTGAAGACACGAGGGTTGCTGCTATGTGAAAGCCCTGCTGTCATGGTAGTCAGAATCGCGATCCAACTCGTAGGATCGGACGATTGTGCGATCTTGCATCCCCTCTCCGTGTTGGAATATGGTCAGAATCGTTTTTTGGTAGGCACGGCTGAATCGCCGCAAAAAGGCGTAGAAACGGTGGAATCGCCGTTCACGCACGATCCTCTCAACAACCCAGAATTTCGGGTTCGCGGGTCGGACACTAGAAATTAAGACCCGATTCAGAAAAAACCCTATATTAAAACGTTAATTTGACGGCGGTTTTTTTAAGGCATTTGAAAGCTGAAACGCTAATTGACTTTATTGGACTAATTAAAAATTTTAATTAATAATCAATACACACCCACTAATTAATAATTTTGTAACTTTCCAATATTACACCAATAATTAGTGGACACCTAATGGATTTTCCTCACCGCATAATTAAAAGAATTAATTAATAATCATTACACACCAACTAATTAATAATTTTGTAACTTCCCACCACTTTTGCTCACCGTCTGCTCACATTAAATACTCACTCCATATTAACAATGCTAGTATTATTTTAAGGTTTTTTCAAGCTAAATTATGTTGCTTTATATGCCTATTATGAATCTATATGCAATATACATGAATTTCTAAATTTTGTAGGATCTTACGATCCGTGTTACGATTCTCCGATTCACGATCGTGTTATGCCTATCCGATCTTGCGTAAGATCTCGAGTCTGACTACCTTGCCTGCTGTAGTTATACTTGGTATGATCCAAAACAGGTCCCTGAGTCTGGCCTAATGATGGTGACTCTGTTTCTTATTGTGGTGATAGGTTGAGTTTCTTTTGATTTCATGGCCTTGTGATTAGTCTTGGAGATTTAAACTTGAATTTGAAATTCTTTATTTGAAACGTATCCTTTGTTAGGAACTTAAACTCTCTTGATTTTGTTGGTGTGACTGCATTGATTTATTTCCTTTTGAACTTGATTGTTCATGGACAAGTTATGAACGTAAGAATTGGCTTGTGAAGACTTGTCCTTGAACTGTTCCGAAACAACACTGCATTATACAATTATGGGGCATATGATGACATGAGGAGAAGTGGAGAACGACGCCTAGCTTGTGAAACTTGGAACTTCCTTTATTTTGTTCAGACACATTGTTGTAATTTTGTAGTAACTAGGAGTTTGTATAGTATTTCGAATTTCAAGTTATTCTGGGCAGGCTCTTGACAGGAATCAAAATGATTTATTTAGAATGGACTTAGTAAATGCCTTAGGTTCTCTTTGTACGTCCTATAGCACTTGTCTATTGCAGTTCGCATGATAGCTCACCTTTATTAGCCTAAGTCATGCGTTGCCAGTTTCTTTGTTAAAACAAAAACAAATGATGACTATTCCATGTGCACTTTTTAAATTCGGTTCATGTTCCATGATGACAAACAACCGTTCCAACATCTTAATAATATACCCTCTTCTTTGATGTGGTTGGAAGTTGCCGTTAACAAATTCACCTTAGGACTTCCTTCAAAACTATAAAGTGCTTCTTCTTGACAACCTCAGCATAAGTTGCAAAACTCATTTCTCTATGCCTTAAATGCTTTAGCCTTCGCTTTATGCAAGGTATTGATCAAATCCGTGTATCAATTGGGTGCCGCCCCCTGGAACTTGAACTTAATTTAGAAATTTAATATAGTTGAACTCAAATTTGTATGCTTTTGGATTTCTAGAAAAGGATTCATATGTTTTGCCTCAGTATGACTTTGGACAACTTGGGTTTGAAATCAAAAGGGAGCAAATTTTGAAATGAAAAGTTTAGCATCCTTGTATGGAAGATAACAAGATCTAAATTGTGAATTTGAAGTTATGCTTGATAATATACCGTCATGAATTTCAATTCAAACCCTTGGTTTTAATTTTCAAGTTAACTCTTGTACTGTAATTCTTGAAATTCAAATCTAAACCTTGAACTTTGTAAAAGCTTGATGAATATGAACCTTGCATGCCTTGGCTTTAACTTTAGAAACTTAAAAGCCTCTGGTGATAAATTCCAACTGAAACTCTTCTGAAGATAATTTGATAAAAAAACTTGCGCTTTTAAAGGGAGATATGCATCCCACAAGCGAATGCCATTCACGTATATTGCAAATTGATAAATCCTTCTATCAATGGTCAAGGTATCTTGAACATTAATTTCCAACAATCTTCAAACTTGCTTGAAGAACATTCGACAGCTTCAATAATATCAATATTCTTCTTGCAATGGATGGCATGTGCTTCATATTGGATCATATGTGAGTTAGAACAGAGAGATGATGTAGGAACTTCGAACTTGATCTTGTAACCTTGTGACAATCATGGACTTGAGAATTCATATTTGGAATTCAACCTTCTTATTTCCTTCCAACGTGAACTTTCCTTAATAAACCAAGCCTTGAGAACAAAGAGCAACACATCTCTTGAATCTGAGGAGTTTATAGAGGGGGGGAAGAATACCAATTGTACTAATAACTGCCACACAACCAGTGACTAGCCTTTAAAGGCCATCTCCATTGGGTACACGGATTTAGTATTTGTGGGGAGTCTTCTGAGAAATCTGAGGAAAGAAAGGTTTGGTAGGGTTTAGGGACAAAAAGGATAGAGACACACAATCTCACAGGAATCCATACACACTTGTCAAGACCAAGGAACTTCCACAAACACACACACATCACAACCTTCAAGTCTTTGAGCCTTCTGCGGCAGTACCTGTGTTCACAAATGGAACAAACAATGCAAAAACTAGATAAAGCGGTTAGTTATGCGCGAATGATTGACTTAGGATGATATGCAGACGATCAATGAATCTAAGGGAAAATTTTGGGGTACAACAGTCTGACTTGAAGTCGTTGTTAGGATGTGGAGGGAGTTATTGTGGAAGGATGAAGTGGGGATAAAATGGGTGTTTATATGGTAATGTTGAAAGAAGAAGAATGTGAAAGAGGGAGTCTCCCCCATTCGTGTACCCCCTCACTCTCTTATGCTGATTTTTTTTTTTGTAGAAAATTTTCCCCTTTTTTGTGTGATTTGGATAAAGATGAAAATTAAGAATTTGAGTGGAATCATGTGAGTGGAATGATGGTTGTCTTTTAAAACTTGGCGAGGAAGTTTTCAATGTACCTTTTTTTTTTGTCTTGTATTGTATGGTAATGGGCTTGAAGAAAGCATGGACTTTTGTATTGTAATGAATGGTCTTGCAAATAATGTAACAATAGGCCTTTATTTTTTTTGTAGAAAACATGGGCCTTGAACTTTTTAGTGTAAATGGATTTGAATTTTTTTTTTTGGTGTTATGAAATGTTTGGATATTGATATGAGTGAACATGATTTGCTCTTATTTATAATTGAATTAGATCATGGATATTTAAAATGGATATGTGGAATTAAAAATGGATAATGAATATGGATTAAATATGGAATGGATACGGTTTGGATATTTTGGGAAAATAAATTGAATAAAGATGATGGAAATGGATTAGAAAAAAAAGAGAATTTGGTTAATGAATGGATAAAATTGGTTTTTGTAATGGATTAATGAAGTATGGGTAATTGAATCAAATTTGAATTAGAATATGAATTAAATGGATTAAGAAAGTGGTTTGGAATGGATATGAATTACTGCCAAATGACAAAGTGGATATAAAAAAATATGGAAAATGGATAAATTGAATATAGGAAAATGAAAGTGAAATAATGGGTAAGGAACGAGTTTTGCAATATGCCTCCACAACACTTATAGAATACCACTTATCTTGAATTCAATCAAAGAAGATCTTCCTTGAATCAACTTCTGATTAACCATAACAAATGAATCCATCTGATCCTGGCCACCTAAATACTAATAAGTCAAAATCCTCATTATGAACCAACTGAGCAAGAAGGTGCTTTTGAAATTAGAAGATTATGAATTGAACTATGAATCTCAATACACTGCATCAAACCCTGATTGGAAAGCAAACATGATCCGTGGTAATCTTCAACCATGAAGTACCTGACTTACGCACACCCTAATAACTCGATCCACACACGGATAACCTGAACTGGCACAGAAACCCTAACCGAAACTATAGACATAACAACTTGAATCAATCAAACCCTGGCCTTGATCTTGAAACAAAACTTGTTTGACCAAGATTAGGTTATACCTAACTGATCTTCAACCATCACTAAGCCCACACACTCGTACTGATAATCTCAAATGAACCTCAACTCCTCCTCGTGGCACTGAACTTAGACAATAAGGGAGTGAAAGCTGAAACAACACATTTTTGGTTTTTTGAATAGTGGTTAGAAACATTATTGAGGGTATTTACATGTACGATAAATTTGGGGTATGACAATGATAAACTTAGATCAAGGCATAAAAGATGTATCTCACAATCATTTAAACCACAAATATTCAATGAAAGCAGAGAGAATCATCTATATTGATCATCAACTTGTTTACATACAAAAGATCAAAAGAAATACATACTTATTTATTATTAACTACCTCAAATCTTTACACAAAAAGGTTTAACTACCCATAAACATGGTAGCTTCTTCAACAAGTAATAAGATGAGATTCACAAGCATCAACGTCAAAAAACTCAAAGATTGATGCTTCAAAATCTTGATTCTGAGTTCTTGATGATTTTTTATCAGGAAATGCCTTTGGAATAATGTAAAAGTGAATAATGATCCAAAATATCTAACATAATCTATTTATAGCTATCATACTCTAATTTTTACCCCTAATATTCCACCTATGATAGTCATTTGCATCTCATTGCAATCTCAAACATGGATCTTCCTAGCTCCCATCTCTAGAGTTTTTCCCTTGTGTAGGAGGTCACCAAACACTCATTTTGTTTCTTTTTCCTTTTATTTGTTTATGTTCACTAACCATATTCAAAATTCAAAAATATGCTTTGTTTCTTTTTCTTATTTTGCAAAGTAGGGATTTAAGTCAAGAAGATCAAGTGTGCTTGTTCCATTAGGGTTTTGCTTCCTCAAGGCAAAAGGTGGTCAACCAATGGTTTTCACAAGATTATTCTTCAAGGGATGACCTATAATTCCAGGCCATATTCATGACAAGCTTCATTTAATTTCATTTGGTCAAGAGAAGTTCGAGTTTGGTGTATGAAATTCAAAGTTGGTTCAAGTATGGTTCATATATGTTCTTCATGCCCTTTTTAACTTGAGTTTCTTAAGCAATCTTCAAAATTATTCAAAGGCCAATCAAAGTCAACCCTTTTATGATTATATGGTTATTGTGGAGCCTTTTTCTGCTAGGAAAATTCAAAGGATTCAAGTTGGTGCAAGGTGTTTTGACCTAAAAATCAAGTTTGGCTTGCCTTTGGCCTAAAGACCATAACTCTCTCAATTCTCAACTTTTATGGGCATTTATTTGAGCCAAATTCTCCTTTGGACGTCCTCTACAACTTTGCTTCAGAAGTCAAACATCAATTCAAGCTCTAAGTCCCTCAAATTTTGAAGTTGCTCAAGCTGCATTTTATGCACAAAACAAGGATAATAACATGTTTGACCTAATGCCAGACCTGGTTTTTAGTGACAAAACCTCACCTTTACAAGCGTGACATTTTCATCTCAAGCATCCTTTTGAGTTGGTTCTTTTTGCATTGTTTTCTACTTTATGAAAGGATCATTTGGCTCAAGGAAAATCAAGAAAGGTACAAGTGGATTTCATTTGGCCTAAGCTTGAACATGGTGCCCTGAGCTCTGCTTTACACGAATGACCTATAATTGGAAATGACCTGAAATTCAAATGGGACCACTTTGTACATGTGCAAACTCATTTGTTGTGATGAAACATGTTTGGTACAACACAAAACGACCTGAATTGCTCAGCAAATCACACATTCCACACCTCACTTCACACGGATTCAAAAAGCAAAAATTCTAAACCTAACTTACACGAATTCGCCTCCATTTCACATGTGTGGGCTTCCTATTTCATTTCCTATAAATAAAGTAAGCTTTTGCTTTCATTAGCAAGCTTTGAAAACCAAAAAACCTCTGCTACACTTGAGCCCGATCTTCATTTCCCATTTCCCATTTCATTTCCTAATAACCAGATCTTCATTTTTCAAAACCAAGTTCGTTTCTTCACCCAAAAACCTCCATCGGTATCCTATGAAGGTGTTTGAAGCATCACAGAAGTTCAAAAGCACCTTCAAGCACCATCTTCATTTCAACATTTTCACACATCTGAAGCTCATTTCGAACAGTTAGCTACGAGTAAAATTCTTGACCAAACTAGTTACCAGTAGCTTCATCTTGCTTCACTGATTAATAACCCCTTCTCACCTTGCATTTACATTTCATTTTAAGAATTTAATTTAACTTTGAGTTTATAGGGTTCTTGAGTTTTTTGAGAAAATTCTCCATTCTCAGAGCAAATCAATAGCTCTGAAGCATGGAGACATGAACGGTGATGTTTGTTTATGCTGAAACATGTGGAGTTTTGGCTTAAAACAATGAGTTCGTGATTTTGAAAAATCAAAGGAACCGAGGTTGAAGATGAAGTGTTTCCCTCGTGTTTTAGTTTTTCACTCCAAAATTTGAATACTCTGTCCAATCAGAGGTTGCCACACACTTTTTTGAATTTGTTTTGTCTGTTGTGTTCACGTGCTATGATCTCAATGTGAGCGTGTTTTGACTTTAGATCCCGACCCTTGGATGCGTTTAAAATTGATCCGATGGCCATGTGTGTGTGTTTACTATCCGTTGATTTGATCCAATGGTTGTGATATTTTACTTCATTAAATTTCATTTTAATTGTTTTTTTAAATTCCATTTTATTTCGAAAATCATTAAAAATAGTTCCTGACCTCTTTTTTCATCCAACTTTTTTTAATAAATCATAAATAATTTTCTCTTTCTATTTCTTATTTTTTTCACATTTTTATAAATTATTTTAGCATTTATTGCTTATTTTAATTTTATTTTATTTTAAAATTCTTTAAAAAATTAATATCTCATCCATTTTGAAACATTTGTGAACCAAATTTTCGTGTTCTTCTTCCTCATATTTTTTCTGATTTTTCTATTACCTTTTCACTCATTTCTTTTTTGTTTTGCGGCTTGAGGTGAATTTTCATCTTATTCTCCATCTAATTTCATTTTAAATTTGTCTTTAATTCCATTTTAATTTGAATTTTGGTTGACTTCTGTTTTACTTGAGAAGTTACATGGTTGATAATCTTCATCTCTTCCAATAATTGTATAAATGGCCTTTGGTTGACTTGAACCATCATCATTTCAAACATGTTAATTAAATGGTCATTTGATCATTTTTGACACTTTGGACTAATGATAGATTCATCCCTTAGTGTTTCATTTTTTGGACTATTGGACTTGGTGATAGACAATCCCTTGTGATAATTACGATTACTTAATATAGCGCTAAATTGGTCCCGAATCGATAAATCGATCACTTGATCAATAACCACTAACAATTCATTCCTAACTTCTAACATTTATTTTCTTGCCTTTACATTTCCGAAATTTAATTTCCTCTATTTACTTTACCGCTCATTATCATTCCGCATTTATTTCATATCATTTTCTTTCTTCTTTGATCTTTATTTCTTCATCTTGTTAAAAAAACACAAAAACATGATAAAATGATTCAAAACCCTAAAAGACTTTAATCTTGGACTATGGTTACTATCATGTGCATTGAGGAGTTTTGGACCTATGGACTTAGAATTAGGGTTTCCCATGCTTGGAGTTTGCTTATCTGAAACTTGGAAGTTCATCTGATACTTTGCCTTGCCTGAAACCTTGAGTTCATCTGATACCTGTGGCCTTGAATCAAGCTTGGATACTTTATCTGTTTCTCTGTGACTTTATTTGTATGGATCCTCTTGTGTTCATCTGCTTAGTTTCTTATCTGGTGGCTCTAATCCAAAGGGAACGAAATGCTGGTTTTGACTCTTGTCAAATGCTTGCTTGTCCTGGTTAGTTCACTTGCGCACACCAGGCTTTCTCTTGGGCTACCTGACAATGATACTATTTATTCTATGCTTTAGGATAGTCTCTTCATCTCCTTCCATTCTTAAATTTCAAAATCTTCTCTCTATTTCAAAATCTTCTTGTTTTCAAACTTCACCTCTTTCTTAATAAACATTGACTTTGTCAAGTGATCCAGAAAATATTTTCTCAAGAAATGCTAAAAGACTTAAGCATATTCAAATCATTTCAAAATTCTAAAAAGAAAACTAACATCATCAAATTATTTTTGTGCCTTTGTGCACCTTTTTCTTTAATCGCCTATTTTCATAAAGATTAGATACTGGTATAATTCTTGCAGTAATGCAAACCACTATACTTCTACAAGATGCTGAAAAATGAACGACATTTTCCACTTGAATGTTGAGATGTACTTGTTGATAAGAATCCAAGTAAAGGTTCTCCATATCAAGATGATGCAAATGCTCATTTCCTCATACTTATGGGTAGTAAGTGATGTTTTACACTCGAATATGCCAAATATCTTTTCACTTAAAATCAATCAACAAACATCAATAACTTTTTTACCAACAGATAAACAAGTAGTTCCCGTTGAGTACAACAAATGTGAGAGGTGCTAATACCTTCCCCTTGCATAACCAACCCCCGTATCTAGATCTCTTTTTTTTTTTAGTTTTTCTTTGCTTTTTGTGGGTTTTGTTCGATCTTTTCCCATTGCCTTTGGTAACAATAAAGTTTAGTGGTGACTCTTGCTTTTCTGAGTTAAGTTAATCAATAACTTAATCTCAAATTTTTTCCGCCGTGCGAATAACATGGGCCAAAAAGTGAAACCGCGCTAAGCCCCATTAGAGTGTGCTTAGCACGATCAGCAAAATAAACTAAAACCGCCATGATTCATACTTAGCGCGCTCCCAACACACTCCTAGCGCGAACTTCCCAATTCCTTGATGCCTCCACTTCTCCTAGCGCACTTTGACCGCACTTATCCCGGTCTGGAAAACTTGGAAGCTTAGAAAATGTTACTTTGGGTGTTCCTTGGTGCCTTTAAGTTTCTCTTGTTTCCAATAGGCTTTGAAAGCTACAATTTTACCACAAAATGATCAAACAAATGCTATTTAAATGATAATGCTAAAAATAACTTATTTACACTAAAACTAAGGAAAAATCAAGACATTCCATTAAGATCAATTGAATAAGGGCCACAAAATACTATGGATTATTTACACAAATTCGCCCTTAACAACTCTCCCCAACTTAGAATTTTGTTTGTCCCAAATAAAAGTCTTTTAAACCAAAGGAACCAAACAACATCCAAGAAATCAGGAACAACAAGTTTTTAAGAATGCAAACAATTTCATGGTTCAAATCCAAAAGCAAAAACAAGGTAAAGCTTACGACTATCTAAAAAAAACCATGCTTATGAAATAAATGCCAAGTGCACACTTCATATCAAAACTTCTAAAGCAATGCACATTCAAACACGAGTCACACTTAAGCACACATTCATCAGTGGATGAGAAACAAACATGAGGGACTTTTACTCTCATCTAACAATCATGCTAACATCCTGATCAAATCATGCATTCATCAACAAATTATATAAAAAACATAATAGAATGAATCACTAAGGACTTTCAAGGGTTGTAACTTGGTTTGGGTAACAAGGAAGAGTCATTTCTCAAGTTATTGAAACAAAATTTCCTAATCTTATGAGAGCATTCACACCCACATTCTTAAATAATCATATTGTCTTTACCTTTTTTTTTATTATGGTTACAACCTTGAGCTCACTTGTTGGCATAAAATTCTTGCCATTTTTCTTCCTTTTTCAAAGCTCTTCTTTGCATTGTTTCTTTTCTTTTTACAAAATTTTTCTTTTTTCATCAACCACTTTCTTTTTCATAACTTATCAACCAACCTCTTTCTCCCCAACTTTGAACTCAACCCAATAATTCTCCCCTACTTTCTAAGGCGAGGAAAAAAAATCGCAACCACGATTTATGGTTGAGGGTTCAAGTGTTTTTCAACAAAAATTCAAGATCCATTTCACAAATCAATGATGAAATTATTTTTCATATACAATTTTTCACCATTTAATCATCAATATAGATCTTGACACAAAAGGTCAAAGGGGTTAAACAAATTCTCACTCAGTTACAAGGTAGGTTGATGATTTTTCTAAGCCAAATGGTTATGCTCAATAAAAATAATCGCCTTGATCACTTTCATACTCTTAAACAAATCAACACAAATACATGATTAAACATAATAAGATCAAGTTAAAACAAAAAATGTTGGTCTCCTGCATTTAGTGCACAATGTACAACTTCTTCACACTTGTTTAGGACCTAAAGCGATTCATTTATGAACATGCATTGCAAAAGAATTCATGGTATGATGTTTGCACAAATCACAAGTTTCAAGTTCATGCTAAGTTTAGAAAGAAAATAAACATGTACCTTATACTTGTTACTTCTTTTAACTCTTATCATTACCACTCAATTGCACTGTTGATCCATTCAACTTGAAATGATCACTTAGTTCCTTCAATTTATCAAAACTTAGGAACAAACACAAAAGATTCAACTATGCAAAAACTAGACTTCAAATTAAACTACTTCAAATAGACTATAAAACTTAAATTAATAGCATAATATATTAATCAAAAACCACCAAAACATGGTGTATCCAAAATTCAAGGCGACATGTAATGCCTTTAAGATGTTCCAAATCCTTATCCTTAAAAGGATGATGCAACACATATCCAAACAACAAAAACAACATAAAATTTACTTCTACAACAACATAAAAGTACTACTCAAAATAAACAGCAAATACTAAAAACCACGATCAAAACACTCAATCTTCATCGCTATCGGTCGCCTCCTCCAAGCCAATGGTCTCTCCACTAGAATCATCCTCAGTGTCCTCAACAACACCAGCATGTCCAGCACCAGCTCCATTTTCTCCTACAAAATGAAATGGCTTGCCCCCAGGCCAACCAACAAAAGCATCAAATTCATTTTTGGTAGGTAAAAGGTGGTCAACATGAGGCTCGCGGATCTGCAACTGCAAGATACGCATATAATCATGCATGTAAGTGAAGGCTCTTTGGTGTGCCTGGAGCATATCCCAAGTGTACATGCAAGCAACTCTTTCATCATACTGCTGCTGTACAGGAGGTGGTGGTGCTGGTGCTGGTGCATCTGCAGGAAGTTGTTCTCTAGGTGTACAAAACCACTGAATGTATTGATCATTCACAACTCCCTTAATGGTTCCATGAACCACCAAAGGAATTGCAACACCAGCCCGCCTGCATAAATGCATAATAAGTCTAGGAAAAGCTAAGGTGGCAGGAGTTCTGGTACCCAACCCGTGACCACTCGAGCCAATAGTTCTGATCTCATTAGAAATAACCCGAGCTACATTCACCTGCCTCTCATCAAGAATATAATATAACAGAAAAGCGGTGTCCAAAGGAATAGATAAGGTATGACTCTTGGGCCTTATGTTATAAAGGGCCAAGGTCATATGTACCTGAGCCATCACATGCATATCCTTCCTGAGAAATTTCTTTGATTTCCCTGTATCATTCACAACATAAGACCTTCCAAAAAAAAAGCAAAGCCTCTTTGACAAGCTCTATGTTCCAATCAGCACGACACACCCTCTTATAGTAAGCACACTCTTCACCCTCCTCCAAAGTAGGAGGGTTATCCAAATAAGAATTAATATCATCTCTTGTGAAAGAAACTTCTATTCCCCTCACAAAGGTGGTGAAAGTATACCTCATACCCTTACCTGGCATCACATTCGCACAAAATTCCTGGACAATCTCATAGTTCAATTGTGTGGGAGGGTTTAACAGCTTGTGCTAGTTCCTTTCTTCAATGAGACGAAGACACCCTCTGTAATTCCCTTGAGGGTTGATGTTGAAAGTCCTCTCCGACCATAAACCTATATCAAGACATAAAAGATCTATCTCACAATCATTTAAACCACAAATATTCAATAAAAGCAAAGAGAATCATCTATCTTGATCATCAACTTGTTCACATACAAAAGATCAAAAGAAATACATACTTATTTATGATTAACTACCTCTAATTTTGACACAAAAGGGTTTAGCTACCCATAACCATGGTAGCTTCTTCAACAAGTAACAAGAAGAAATTCACAAGCATCAACATTGAAAAACTCGAAAATTGATGCTTCGAAATATTGATTCTGAGTTCTTGATGATTTTTTTATCAGAAAATACCTTTGGAATGATGCAAAAGTGAATAATTATCCAAAATATCTAACACAATCTATTTATAGCATGGGCCAAAAAGTGCAACCGCAATAAACCCCATAAGAGCGCGCTTAACGCAATCAGTAAAATAAACTCAAACCGCCATGATTTGAGCTTAGCGCGCCCCCAGCACACTCCTAGCGCGAATTTCCCAATTCCTTGCTGCCTCCACTTTTCCTAGTGCGCTTTGAACGCACTTAGCCCGGTTTGTAAAACTTGGAATCTTAAAAAATGTTATTTTGGGTCTTCCTTGGTGCCTTTAAGTTTCTCATGTTTCCAATAGGCTTTAAAACCTATAATTTTGCACCAAAATGATTAAACAAAATCTATTTAAAGGATAATGCTAAAAACCATTTATTTACACTAAAATCAAGGAAAAATCAAGACATTCAATTGAGATCAATTGAAAAAGGGCCACAAAATACTATGAATTATTTACACAAATTGGCCCTTAACAACAACCACGGTCGAACCATGCCACACCAGATGGGAATATGATTTGGTTCCTAGGCAATGCCAATGTTCACAACAAATTGTGTATTAGAAATGAGACAACAGATGGATGAGAGTAACCATGACATGGTGAACACGTTGACTCAATAGATGGGTACGATATTCAACCCATTGATTCAAAATACGAATTAGAGTTACCAATAGTTGGCAACTCAGATGAGTCGAATTGCAACATCCTTTGGCGCTCCCCCAGTGTAGGTTCGAACAATTATTCAACCCCAAGTTAGTAGATAAGTTCGAAATGAATGGGAAGTGTTGGAAGAAAACAAAGTGAACCAGGGACAACAAGTGGTTCCCCAAATGCTCGAACAAGAGATTCTTAGGAAGGTAGAGTGTCCACATATCATGATAGTAAATCGAAACCAGGACTTCGACCAAGTCATCCATCAAGTTCGACAGGAAAATATGTTGGGTGAAAATGACCTTTTAACCATTATCGAAAGGATAATGGCACAAAATGGGGTGAACACGGGCTTGCAAAAGCTAAATTACACATCTCTAATTTTAGAGTACGTGTTGCATACTAAACTACCAAGGGGTTGGAAAGTCTCTAAATTCACAAATTTCACTGGCGATACTAATGAGTCTACCATTGAGCACGTTGCCCGATACTTGACTAAGGAAGGAGACATAGCCAATAATGAGAACCTAAGGAGGAGGTATTTTCCCAGTTCTCTAACAAAGAATGCTTTTACATGGTTCACTACCCTACCTGCTCATTCAATCAATGATTGGACTCGATTAGAGAGGTTGTTTCATGAGCACTTTTACGTGGAGCAATCCAAGACTAGTTTGAAAGAATTGTTGAGAGTTAAGCAAAAGTTCAATGGATCAATGGATGATTACTTGAATCGATTCCATTTATTGAAAACAAGGTACTTCATTCAAGTGCTTGAACACGAGCTTATCAAAATGGACGCTATGGGATTAGATTATTCCATTAGGAAGAAGCTAGATACACAGTATTTGTGAGATATGACCCAGTTGGTAGACAGAGTTTGATAGGTCGAAAGACTAAAGGCCGAGAAGGCCAGAGTGAGTAAGGGTAAGAAAGAGTGTGTGGCTTACGTTGACATGGAAGACCATGACCTGATGTCAGATGTTGAATACAACCATGTTGAAGATTCTGAGGTCGATGTGGCTGAATTAAAGCCAGGTCCCCCATATGTGTGTAAATTGATTACACCTGCAAATGGGAAAAATATTTCTAAGCCTAAGAAAAATAATTAATTTCCTAAGAAAAGCTACACCTTCGACGTAACCAAATGGGATGAGATTTTTTATTTGCCGGTAGCAGATGGTCAAGTACTTGTGCCAACATGCGCAAAAGTACCACCATTAGAACAAAGAAAGAAATGAGGGTTTTGTAAATATCATAATTTTCTGGAGCATAAGACCTCGCAATGCTTTCTTTTTAGGGATCTTGTTAAGAATGTACTGCATAAAGGCAGATTGAAGTTTGCTAAGGGAAAGACACCTATGAATATTGACTTTGGCCCCTTGCAAGTCGGGGATGCTAGCTATGTGGAGCCTGTGGCAATAAATATGATCGAAATTACTGAAGATTTCCACATGGATGAGTTTAAGGAGAGCGAAAATCAGATCAAAGTTGTGTACCTAAAGGCTGGTAATGGACTTGTAGAATTTCTCTACATGTGCAAAGCTGAAGACTCATAAGCGATGTTGTGTCCTTAATGCTGTGTTGTATTTGATAATGTCATACTCCAAATTTTTCAAGGTGCGATAGTTGAGATACTCGTCTCCCTCTAAGTACCAACGATTAAGCTAGCCTCACAACTTTCACAAATCTCTGTAATCAACCCTACACTCTCCCTTTGGACCAAACTACCTCCTTTGGCCTCCATATCTCCTTGGGTTAAGCACCACATGGTCAAGCACCTATCTCTGAGTCAAAACATCTCACTCTTGTCATGTTAGTCTCGTGCTTTGGCAAAACCCATTCTCATTTGCCATATTAGTATCATGTCTTGGAAAACCCCTATTCCCCTTAAGAGTATGCCTTTTTAGTCTCGTGCTTAGGCAGACGTCCTCTCTCTATTGCCATGCTAGTCTTATGTTGTGGCAAGCTACCTTCCCTTTTGACATGTTAGTATCATGCGTTGGCGAACCTCTTTCTTCCCCCGCAAGTTTACCTTGTTAGTCCCATGCTTAGGCAACCATCTTCCCTTTCTTGTCATCTTAGTCTCATGCTTTGACAAGCCCCCATTTCTTCTCTAGTCTGTCATGCTAGTCTCATACTTTGGCAACGCCTTATCCTCTCGAGTCTATCTTGTTAGTCTCATGCTTAGACAGACTCCCTCATGTTTTGCATGTTAGTTTCATGCTTTGGCAAACTCTTTTCCCCTCATGGTTGCAATGTTAGTCCCATGCTTTGGCAAACCCTATTTTCCTTTCCTGTTTATCTTGTTAGACCCATGCTTAGATAGACCTTTCCTCAATTCACAATACTTTTTTCAATTCAAGCAAGCTCCTTGCAATCAAATCAACTTTTTCTTTCCTTCTCTTAGTTATGGCACCACTTGTCTTCTTATCCTTAGTTCTATGAACTACGGAGCTCTGACTTCCTAATTGCATTATGAGGATACGTAGGCACAAGATTTTGAGATCTTGGCGAGCACCGTTCTTCCATACCCTTCTTTCACAACCCTTTTTCAACCTTCCTTCATTTTCAACCTTCTTCCAACCTTCCTTCATTTTCACCCTTAGTTCTCCGAAATATGGAGATCTGATTTCCTCATTTCACTATGAGGATACGTAGGCACGAAGGCCTCAATCCTCCGTGAGCACATTAAGTATAAACCTTTTTTCCCCTTTAGCAAGTATCCTTTAGAAAATAACACCCATCCAAGCAAATAACAAGCAAAATGGTTCCCGTCGAGTATGACAGATGTGAGGGATGCTAATACCTTCCCGTCGCATAACCGACTCCCTTACCTGTTTCTCTTTCCCTTGGGTTTTATCGATATTTTCTCTTTTCTTCAGGAATAAATAAAGTTCGGTGGAGACTCTATTGTATCCTCGAGCATGCGATGCGCTCGAGTATTTTTTCCGATGCGACACTTATTGTGCCGCTAGGTTCAAAAGAATCAATGATAGGATAACTTGTAGGAATTAGATTTTGAGCCACATTCGGAAAACACATACTCCTAGAAATTGCCACTTGTGGATCAAGTACCATTGTTATTTTGTTAAGTAACAAGTTGTCTTTCACTTCAATATTGGATAACTTGATAGGTTTTCAGGAATCATCAAGATTATCTACAGATCTCTTACTGATATTTGTGCATGGGTGATGGTCTTTGAGAGCCATATTATCCAACTTTATTGTGTCAACGACCTTATTTATGTTTCTACAACCACTATTCATGGTAGATGATGCGGTATAGAGTATAGACCATTCAAAATACATATATTATTCAACATATAGTCATATTCACAATAACAATGAGAATATCAGGATATGTAAGATGTAATAAAACACCATTAATTGAAAAACAAAGAAAACAAGTCCAATATCTGAATTTTAGCTCCTTGATGATATGAGTCTCAGTATGTTCCTGCTTCAAAAATCAGTTCGTTCAAAAAAAGCAAACCAGATCTATCTTCATGGAACCAATTGTACACACTCCATCTAAAACACCCATATTTCACTATCAAACAAACGCACTCAACACACACTTAAATAGATCATATATTTTCTTACATTATGGTTCACTTAATTTTTCATCAAGTTAGAGAACTCACATTTTGTGGTCTAGTTTATTTAAGGTGGATGTATCCAATAGAGCGATACATGAAAATCTCTAAAGGATATACGAAGAATCATCACCGACTGGAAGCTTCGAACGTTGAAAGATACATCACAGAAGAAGTTATTGAGTTCTGTTCAAACTATTTGTCGGAAGAAGAATCTATAGGAATTCTAATGTCTCGTCATGCTGAGAGATATGGAGGTAGAGGTACTCAACGTTTAAGTTTTATGTCAATTTCTCACGATAGAATTCTTTAAGCACATTTTTATATATTGAATAATGTTGATGAAGTTCAACCTTATTTATCTAGTCATAAAAGAATTATCAAGGAAAAATATCTCCGAATGAGTGACAAATGGTTGTTAAAAAAGAATAACAAGAATTTCATAAGTTGGTTTAATGAAAGAATTTTTAATGATGATAGTGCATCCAACACAACTAAATGGATGCCATACATGCCAAAATTTAATGTAGTAACTTGGACTGCATACTACTGTTAGCCTGGGTATTTTTGACATTGTAATGAAGTCCATTTAGTCTAACTTAGATAAATCTTAGGAACAGATCCACCATATTAGGATCACTCTCTTCAAAACATGTCCAGAATCTCGAAAAGGTTTTCACGAGTTAGAATTTCGACATGGAATACAAATGTTGAGTTCGACAAACCCATCAGATGTTTAGTATATTTTTTAGTCCAGGAGTTAGCCCAACTAGAGACAGTTCGACAACACCATAAGATTCAACTTGAGATTCTCGACAGAAGCATTTAGGATATTTTAAAGGCAGTTATCAGCGTGAGTAGTGGTTCACAGCATTTCAACACTGAAGACGCGTGGAAGAAATTTAGAAGACTGAAGCCCACGTAAGGAAATGCATGTTGATTGTTGCAAGAGTAACCGCTTTAGATGATTAACATTTTAATAATATATAAGTCAAGTTCAGATTATGTAATAGAGGTTGCAAAATTCTTCAAATATTTTCTATAGAACTCAAGTCTCCAAGTCACTGAGAGAAAAGAGTTTGTGAGAAAATGTATGAGTCTGCATCCATTTCTTTTTCTTTTTTACCTTAAATTCGAGCATTTTACTTAAGTAATGTTTATCCCGTTATTTATTTTATTGTTTTATTTCAAAGCAATTCTGCATTATTTTTCATAGAATTTATGTCGAAATTCTCCACTTCAAACATTAATATCCAAGCACAAATATGTATTTTCTTAATCTTTATGCACAAATTGTCATAAGAATTTTTTGAGTTTAATCTATTAAATGCACTAAAACTTGTGATTTGATTTACTAAAAACACCAGTAAACAACGAGATTAC
Source organism: Lathyrus tuberosus (assembly GCA_022829125.1). Classification (NCBI taxonomy): domain Eukaryota; kingdom Viridiplantae; phylum Streptophyta; class Magnoliopsida; order Fabales; family Fabaceae; genus Lathyrus; species Lathyrus tuberosus. The sequence continues at coordinate 14,788,859 of JALAZF010000048.1, forward strand.
TAATTTTTTCTTTCGTACAAAATCAAAAGATGATCGTAATACAATGCAAAATATTGGGGTTGTGGTTGAGGTTGAATCCATGTATTTCTCTAGTTCGAAAGGTAAGAATCCTATATTGACATCTAAAGCGTATTTTTCACTACTACAGAAAACCCATTTAACAACGGTTGGGAAAGATGTATCATCACGCGGGCGCAGGCGTTGTTATGTAGAGTGTTGTTGTAAAATGATACTTACTATGACGACCCATTAACTGTTGTAATAACTTGGAAACATCGCGTCCTATCACAACGGTTTTTCAAACGAACTGTTGTGATAAATATAATGTACCTTGGTTTGATTCCCAACTGCGTCGTTTTGATATTTATTTTTTTTCTAGATAACACGCGAGATATTATAATGGTTATGATGTATAACCGTTGTTATATATTCTGGTGGATTAACAAATATCATTCCGCTTTTCTATATAATCCCATTTTTTAACCTATTTATTGTTCATCACATCACATCAGAAAATACAACCCATATATGTGATAAAGTTTTCATTCAAGTTCATATATTCAGGGTTATGTGATGAGTTTACCACATATGTAAATATTTTTAATAAGAATTGTGTACCATATCGAAGACAACAAAATGCAAGTTTCATATAAAGTTTCGTAAGTGCAAGTTTCATATTTAATACATCTACATTAAACTCCTGAATATTGAAGATAACGGAGACACCTTTAAGTTTTAATTATCAAATCTAAATGCCCTAGCTGACATGAAATTACTCCAACCAAACGGTGCTTCGTTATCATCATCTGAATCGACCGTAGTTGTCCTCCTTCTCTTTCTTCTTGATCTCCTTCTTCTCCTCCTGGCTCGTATTCCTTGCAAGTCGACCGCCTGTTGGGTCTGTACAGCTTGTTCATGCTGGACAACTGGTTGACCTCTGCAGCCTCTGCGACCTGGACAAATTCTTGGACATCTACAACATCTACGACCTGGACAACTTCTTGGACATCTACAACATCTTTAACCACACGTGTAATACCCCGTATTTTAATTTTATCTAGATAATATTAGTTGTGATCAACTGAGTTCCGGTGTACTCTGAGAAATTATCTGCAAAGATAATTAGATTAACTGTTGAGCTCAGAGTAAATCCAATTAATATTATCTGACTCTGAGGTTTTAATTATTGGAGCTTTAGAGACTATTTGGACAATTAGTAGTGTTACTAATTAATGATATTTTTCTATATCATTTCTTTTCCACCCTTTTTCCAAACATAGAAACAAAGAGAGAAAAAGATAGAAAGAAGTTAGAGAGAAGGAAGAGGAAAGGAAAGAAAAGAAGAGAAAACCCTAAGAGCTCAAGATCAAGAATCATCATCTCTTCTTCATCAATTCATATCATCTTCTTCATCATCATCCTCTAATCCAGGTGGGTTATAAATAGATACTTTAGTTGTGAAATTTCTTGAGTTCTAGAGCTAGGTTAGATATTGTGAGAAAATGAGTAATCTTGCTAAAATCATGAATTTAATGGTTGAAAATCGATATAAATTGCGTAGTATAGTCGTAATATGCATATGATCATTTGTTGATACTTGTTTTGTGGTTTGGAAATGATTTGGTGTGTAAAATATGAATTTTGGAGCTGATGGAACCATGAAAACCCAGCAGAAAATTCTGCTCCTGGTGCGTACCGCCGGGCGACACAAGGTTTGCGCCGCTGCTCCGCCGGGCGAAGGCCAAGAGGCGCATCATGTTTTGATTCTGTAACTTTTGGGTTTTGGCATGAGTTTTACACCCCTGCTTCGCCGGGCGAAGTAGAGGCGAAGGGGGCACCGCTGGGCGAAATTTCTACCGCCGGGCGCTCCTGGGAGTTTTCAAATAAATTCCCTTTTCTTTTAAAATCCATAACTTTTGACTCCTTTACCCGATTTATGTATTCTTGGTACCGATGGAAAGCTGTGAGAAAAATCTATATGATGAAAGTGAAAAATGTCAGTTTTATTGCCTGATTAAATAATCGGAGGAAACCCGAAAGTGTTATAATTATGTTAAACTATCCTATGTAATTCTATTGCGCAATTGTAATATGCTTTGCTTATCCTATTGTTGATTAAACATGATTGTGAGTGAATATGCATGCTAAAATGAAAATGGAATAGGAAGAGTAAGGAAACCTCAACATGAAACTATAGTAGAATCTAGTAATGTGACTAGAAATTGATAGAAAACTCTAGATGGCGATGCTCGGGCATGTGTTGTAGAAAGGTGCATCCTTGCCGAGTAATGGTTTAGATGAGAGTGAAACACTAGTATGGAACATGTGTGAACCTAGTATAGGTGAAAAGACGAAAGGGCCTTGAGGCAATGTGGCATTGTGATTGTCGAATACAATCATGTTGTGTGTGAGATCACGTAATCGTAAACGTTCCCTTGATTTGCCGTTTCATGAGCTTGGAGCTCCTCTGGAATGTACGCATGACTACTTGACAGGTTTGATTCCCGGTTAGTACGTATGGAGCCTAAGGGTAAAGAGACTTGTGACGATTAATGGCCCATGTGAAGTGACGGTTCATAACGGTTAATGGCCCGTAGAACCCGAATCCATTTCGTATGTCAAGTAGGTTACAAGGATCTATGACTCGGGTCGCCTTCTAGACGTAGAAGCGAACGGGAAAAGGAGATGCCTTGGTAAGGTTATCGATTAGTGATATTTTGAGTTAATGAACTCATGAACATGTTTCCATATAGTGTGAGATTATGAGATTGTGAACTCGAAGTCCTTCCCTTTCCCTTGGACTTGAGTTAGGATTGATTAGAACCTTGCAAAGCCGAGAGAATCCATAAGATAGGGACTCACTGAGATTTGTTATCTCACCCCATGTTGTTGATTATATTACAGGTACCACAGGTTACGCGGAGGGTAAGGATAAAGTCGTTTGATTTTCCTTATTTTCCTTGGATTTTTGGTATGGCAAGACTTCCGCTTTAGAGTTTTATTTTGAGATCATTGTATTGATCTAGTTCTTAGTGTATTGGGACATCTTGTATATATTATGCCATAGATTTTTAGTACTCAGTATTTTGGGCATTTAATGTATACAATGTGTTAACTAGGAACTTATGGTATTTCAGTACCAAAACTTGGATTCATGTATAATATATATGCTTTGATGTATGTTGTTATATATGGGTGTTACAGTTGGTATCAGAGCAGGTCGTATCCTCGACCTAGCCATGAAATAGTATGAGTATTTCTTTCCGTTTCATATACATTGAGTCACCATTGCTCTTAAGTGTTATATGTATGACATTAAGCCTGATCAACTTAATCCTATCTGTATGACGTTTAGGCACATGGCTGATGGACGCAGAAGCAATCTTGGTAGACCCGCAGCTACTCCGGCTGGGATGAATCTGCCAGGTGGCGAGGAGCATGTCCCATGGCCCTAGTTCTTACAACAGATGCAGCAGCAGCAGAACTAGTTCATGTAACAGATGGTACAACATATGAATGGGGGTCTTCATCCTCAAGTGGTTATTCCAGATGCTGTAAGTGGAAGCTTTCGGGATTTCATCCGCATGAATCCTCCTGAATTTCATGGTGGACTAGATCCTGTGAAAGCTCATGAATGGGTGGCTGGCATGGAGAAGATCTTCCTGATAGTTCAATGTAGTGAAGAGAACAAAGTGGTATTTGCTTCTCACTTGTTGAAAGATCCTGCTATGAGGTGGTGGGAAAGTGCTTCAGCTTTGATGACTATCCAAGAGGTGCCTAAGGTCTGGGAGCAGTTTAAGATTACGTTTATGGAGAATTATTTCCCTGGTTCTTTGAGGACTCAAAAGGAGTTCGATTTCCAACAGTTGAGGCAGGGCACTTTAACTGTGGTTGCTTATAGTGAGAAGTTTGAGGTTATGGCTGCTTACTCTAGGCAAGCTATGTATGCTCCGGATGAAAAGTGGAAAATTGACCAATTCCTCTTTGGATTGAAAGCTGAGATTTCTCACAGTGTATCTCAAAGAGAGTTCACTAGTTACTCTAAATTGCTAAGGCAATGTTATGTGGCTGAGAACAATTTGAAGAGAGTTCAGGCAGAATGAGATTTGCATAGGTCGAATCAGAATGATCGTGGAAGATCCAACCAACAGTTTAGGCTAAGGCAACAAGCTTTCAAAGGAAAGCAAGTTCAGAATGCTAGAGCAAGTACACCTCCTGTGTGTCGTACTTGTGGTAGGATGCATTTTGGAAGGTGTGGTATAGAAAGTGTGAAGTGCTTTCAGTGTCAGAAGATGGGCCATCTGAAGAGGGATTGTCCTCAGAATAAGGATCAGGCACAAGGAAAGAGTATCGGGCGAGTTTATACTTTGGATGCAAAGAAAGTAAAGGGCGATAACTCTTTGATTGCTGGTACATGTTTCGTTAATGGGATTCCTTGTTTTGTATTATTTGATTGTGGAGCAACACACTCTTTTATGTCAATGCAATGTGTGAAGCAACTTGGGTTACAAGCTATTCTGTTATCTCCTCCCATGCTGGTTACTACTGCCATGGATGAGATAGTTAAAACACCTTTAATGTGAGAGAATTGTGTTTTTTCTATGGATGGTAGAGTTTTTCAGATTGATCTTATTTGTTTGTCGCTTAAGAAAGTAGATGTTGTTTTGGGAATGGATTAGATTTCTGCTAATTTGGTTTTCATCGGGTGTGAGGAGAAGCTAATCATCATTCCATCTACTTGTCATACCCCAAATTTTGACCACTAAGATTTCCCATAATAGTGCAAATCAACATCACAATATGGAGGAACCTTCATGCCTCATCAAGTCTCCCCAAAGATGGGTGAGCATTCACTACAATCAAAATTAGGGTTTCAAGCCCTCTCTGAGTGCTTAGATAAAGGATCAATCAAGGAATGACATGATCTTAAACTTGTCTAAACCTCTCAAACATCTACAAAGGACCAAAAGGACTCCCACATCAAGAATCAGGCACAATGTTGCAGCATTCCAGGTGGATCACGCCTCACGATCGCCAGTGTCACCAAATTAGGGTTTTGGTCGACCAGGGCCTCTAGATGGGAATTTTCCTCTGGGCATGAGCCAATGCTTCAAAGCATAACCTATGATGCTCCAAGGGACATCATAAACCCAATCACCAAGTCAATTTAACCTCAGGGGATGCATTCACAACAAAATCAGGAATTAGGGTTTCTTGACCTAATTCACCCCTAGGTTGAATTTTGAGACAAATCATGAGCCAAGACCTCAAGAGAGGATTTCAGGGTCTCTAATACACTACATTGATCCATTTACAACAATGGATTGATTCAAGAAGCTTGAGCAATAAGTTTAATTTTCATCTGAACCACAGTTAGGGTTTTACGAAAAAAATCAATTGTATCTTTGACTTTCGACCAGGACATGCTCCCAAACCCTAGGACATGATTCAATACACCCTATAACACCTATGAAATCAATCCATCAAGTTTGATTTAGGTCAAGGACTTGATTTCAAAAAAGATCGCACAGTTTGGAATTCATCTGACAAAAAGCCAACTGTGCACAAAAGTCAACTTTGACTTTTTGAGATTTTTCATAAAAATGGTTTTTCAACCCTAAAATGATGTTAATGTATGATTGGAATCATCATTCATCAAGAAAAATCAAGAAAAGTGGGATAACTTGTAAAAGGGGTAACCATAAAAAACTTAGAAATTTTCTAAGTTATGGAACAAAGTGGCTAGGGTACCAACTTTGGAGGATCATAACTCCTAAACCACAAGGCCATTTTCCCCATCCAAAGCTGGATTTGTAGCCCTCATGGCCCTCTACAAAAGCTTCAACTACACCTCATTCCAATTCATTATGGATTTTGAGTTATGGAATGATCAAAATGGCTGAAAACATGAAATGTCACTTTTTCCAACACTTAGTGAAATTTTCACTAAGTCAGAATCAGCCTTCACTTTTTTCCAAATGTAGGGGGATTTTTCACTTGGATCCAAAAAGTATCAAAACCAAATATGATCAAACAGTTGTTGTATCATATAAGGGCTTTCCAAAATGACCAAGAACATCACCAAATTCCACTTGAGCCATGAGATATGACAAGGGCAATATGCCTTGCTGAAAACTACCAAGGCTAGGTAGAATTTTGCATTTTTGCTCGATTTGGAAAAATCAGCTAATTCCAAGCCTTGTCATCATCTTGGACACATCTGAGGATCAAATCCAAAGGGGACAAACACTGAGCCAAGCCTCCAAAGTCCTTGGAACAAGAAGTAGCATGCCAAACCTAGAACTCCCTAAAAGAGGGACAAGACTCCAATTTTGGATTGGAGCATTTAATGGATGCTTAGAGGTGGCATGGACTGAGCTATTTGCAACTGAATTCAGTCAAGGATGATCCAACAACTAGGGAACCACAACTCTGTGCTCTAACCTCTAGTCAATGGCTAGAGGAGACTTGGATTCTCATTTGCCAACATTGGCCAAACCTCTGCTGTGGTTTCCATTCACTATTGATCCCAAAACAAACTTGCTCTACTATAAATAGAGCTCATTTGTGCTCAGTTTGAGTACACCAAAGCCATCAAACAAATGCTTTCCTCAAAATCCATTTCTCTTGGACAAAATGTCTTCTTTAGCAAGGTAACTCTGAGTTTTTGAGTTAGAGAGCATTTCCAATCAAACCAATCACACACACACACACCTCATAAACATCATATGCAGGTGATCCAAACTCTCACAAGTGACCTGTAACACCAAAATCACAAAGTCACCTCTCAAAACCTCAAAATAGGCGTTTTGTGCATTTTTCAAGCCATGTCTTGATTCAGTCACTTTCCAAACCAGATAAAACCTCAAACACACTCCAAATATCATCCTTGAATTATCCCAAATGGTTCCCCCCATCTGGAACACCATTTGAGAGAGTTGCTATTTTGGCCATTTTAACCCCTTTTGCAAGAAAGGGCCAGTTTGTGTTTTTGCAGGTACCAGCTGATTCCACTCATCCTAAAAGCTTCTAAGGGATCATTTGAGTGTGTCCAAAGCATCAAATCATTTCTGGAACAAGTGGTTTGACAGATTGCACAAAAACTCCAATAAGCTCAAAAGGAGGTAAGCCTCATGACTTGAACTTTCCAAAATATGCATTGTTTTGAGGTCCACTGAGCATGCATCTCTTATACATGTCATATATGTTGTGTTTGAACCAATTGATCATGTAATTCATGCCTGTACCAAAGTGTAGCATAGAAAATGCAATTATAGGCCTTTTTCAAAACCCCCATCGGATTTTGAGGAGGGAGTATGATCTGAAAAAAATACCACCACAATTCGATTCCTTGTGAAATTCTAGGCCAGATGCATATAAATTTTGTCTCAAAACATGGAGAAATGAGAAAGTTAAGACCTTCACGTTTTTGACCCAAAACTTGCCTTGCCTTGCCTTGACCAAGCCTAGAAAACAAGGCAAGCCTTGTATATTTGTGATTTCACTTCAAACAATGGATGTATCATCACCCCAGTGGTAAGGCGCGCGCCCTATATCCTTGAGGTCATGGGTTCAAACCCCACCCATGCCATTTTGTGTTTTTTTTCACATTTTTGCTATTTTTCCAATATTTTTATGTTTTATTAATTAATTGGAAAATTAATAACTCACTTAATTTTAATTATTATTGATTGGTTCTTTTTGCAAAAAATCACAAAAATATTGAAATATTTTATTCCACAAAAAAATTAAACTTATATTATTTATCTAATATAATTAATATTTTTGTGAATAAATTCCTTTTTAAGTGTTTTTAAACATTTTAAAAATGAATATTTACTTTGAAAATCAAAACCAAATGAGTTTTAATATCTCTTGTGATTAAAACCTCATTTTTCAAACCTAAAACAAAAATCACAAGTGGTTTATTTAAAATTATTTGGTATTTTTATCATTTTTATTTGATTTTCTTTAAATATTTACTTTTAAAGGAAAAATAAATTAGGGTTTCTTTGATATTCACCCTCACAAATCATTTTCAAACACTCATGGGCCTCTAATAGAGTGTAAGACCCAATCCTTTGTAAATATAAACTTTCATTGGGCCTCACTTATTGTATAAGTCCCGTTGTATTTCAAAAAGTTCGGCGCAATCGTCGCCCGATTCAAAAACAATCCTTGGGCCTCTCCTCGAGCTATAAGACCCATTCAAAACTTTTAGGCCTCTATTAGAGTGTAAGACCCAACCCCTTTGAAAACCAAATCATTCTTGGGCCTCAGTCATTGTATAAGACCCACGACGTTTTCAAAATCTCGGCGCGATCGCCATTTCAAACAAAAAAAGTCATCTGGGCCTACCTTCGTGTTATAAGTCCCATTCCTCTTCTTTAAAACTCTTTGGGCCTCTTGAGAGAGTGTAAGACCCATCCCTTTGTACAGAAAACCTTTCCCGGGCCTCAGTCACTCGTAGAAGCCCCTCTGTACAAATGCGAAACAACGGTGCGATCACTGATACAACCTTGGGCCTCTCCTTGAGCTGTAAGCCCCAATTTTTATTTTCAAAGCACTTTCCCCTTTGATTTTGAATATAATATTGTTATCAAAGCTTTCTTTGTTGAACAAAATAACAATACAGCATGGAAGCTCTACAACCGAGTAAGTGTTTACCCGCTTTCATTTACCACTTTCATATGTATATAACTGTATTGTGGGGCTGTTTCACTGTAAGTCTCCTTTCATAAACTCATATAAACTGTGTAATAATAGTATAGATATTCAGAGTTTCCCCGGCAAATACGTCTAGAATTAGACAGAACCTTACAACAAATTTTAGATATCTAGATCTAGAAATCTTCCCCTTTGAACAGTTCATATACAGAAGGTCATTGTTCCACGTGAAACCCCTTTTGGAACTGTTCATCTGCCTCCTCTTGGGCTTAGTGCAAGGACCCAAAGGCTTCCTAAAAGCATCCCCGCCTCCTCTTGGGCGTTGTACGAGATACAAAAAAGACTCTCTTGTTGAGTCGAACCTGTTTAGCCTCCATCTCGGGCTTCATACGAGATACCAAAATCACTCTCTTGTTGAGTATAAAAGACTCTCTTGTTGAGTCAAACATCTTTAGCCTCCATATCGGGCTTCGTACGAGATACAAAAAGACTCTCTTGTTGGGTCGATCACCTTTAGCCTCTGTCTCGGGCTTTATACGAGACACCAAATCACTCTCTTGTTGAGTATAAAAGATTCTCTTGTTGAGTCAGACAAACTTTTAGCCTCCATCTCGGGCTTTGTACGAGATACATCCAAAAGGACTCTCTTGTTGAGTCACTACCCTTTTAGCCCCTCTCTCGGGCTTCGTACGAGACACATAAAAAACACCCTCTTGTTGGGCCAACAGCCTCCTCTTAGGCTTTGTATAAGAAAACCCCGGTTGAGGCAATCAACCTTTTAGCATCAAAGCCGTGCCTCGTTCACAGTATACAAACATCAACAACTCCTTCATCTAACTGCTGTAAGCGGAAAGCCTCTGGATTATTTACATCCACGCAACTATCCCTCTTTTAGCATGAGAAATTCCTAAGGAAAGATGGCATTGCTCTACATTGAGTTAAAGTCTTCTCCTTCAGGTTAAAATCCCCTATAAAGGAAATTATGGCATTGCTGGATTCATATATCCCAGTTAAAGTAATCCTCCTTTATAACCAATCACCCAACAGTTGTGATAAACAGACCCCTTTAGAGATGATAAATTCTCTCTAAAGTCAACCCAATTCAGCTTCATATCTTGGGCTTTAAACAAGATACCAACCAACTTTAGCTTCATATCTTGGGCTTTGAACAAGATACAAATCACCTTTAGCTTCACGTCTTGGGCTTTGAACATGACACCAAAACACCATTTCCTCCCATAGAATAGGAGGAACTATGATCGCTCTGATTTCTCTGTTTCAGTAAACGGGAATACGTAGGCATAAGATTGAAAGAAAAATCTTAGCGAGCACACTAATAAAAAACCCAAAATTCATACCTTCATACATCAATCAAAAAGCATTAGTCCTAACCCCCTACCCATGAACAGTCCCAGTTTTTTCACTCTAAACAATGTAAGAAGAAAGAGGCCCCACCTCCATATAGCATCTGTAACCTAACAGATCGCTGTTTAAATTCAGTATGCAAGCAGGGTTAATTGGAGACATCTATTTCCCTTCCTTAGTCAGCTTAATAGGATAAAAAATGAATCGACCTGTAGTACCCCCAAAAGAGCGACAGTGCTTAAGAACCACGTCCAGACTCGCTCGCTACAAAAAAGTGGCGCCCACCTTGGGGCCGGTTTTCTTTCTTCCTTACAAACTAGGGTAAAAGCCCTTGGACAAGATTTTTTATGACAGTTTCATTGGGGGATGTCATTATTACTAGGATCGGTCTTCGCTAGGATCTTAGGTCATAACCTTTAAATTGGGAAGGAACCACAGAGTGGCGCCTCCACCGGGGAGCCATTTTCTGTCAGGAGCATAGGATTCATAGCTCTTAAAAAGTCTAGTACATTAGGACAAATATATATACTACTTTTCCTAATTGATATATGTTTTTATTTTTCTGCTAATGGGAATGCGTGTGATGCTGCATGTGGAAAGATTGAGCATACACCTAGGAAAAACCCCTTTTAGTGGTGCGAAAGCTATCGGAAATAGTTGTCACGCGATATCACCCTCTCTGATGATTCTTCGAAAAACACCACCTAGCACGGTTCCCGGCCCGCTGGTGTTTTCTCGACAAGAGTTGATGATGTTGAGAGACAGGTACAAAAATCACTAGTATAAACCTTTGGGACGGGTAGAGCCTTGACTCCATGACACCGACCCTTTGACCCCATGTTTTTTCTATGTTTTTGTGTGCTGCATTCATGCATTCATTTAAAAAACATTAAAACAAAGAAAATCTTCTCTTCTAGCCTCCCTTTTTCAAATTAAACTAAGACAATGATTGCAAATATCAAAGAAAAGGATTGCGCTAATGGATTTCGGTAGAAGGAGAACTCATAAGTACACTTTCAAGGTTCCAAAACTAGAGGATTTGAGAGGTTTGGCGAGAATGGTCACTAACCCTGAAGCTTTCAGAGCGAAGTACGGAGGTCTACTATCTCTATTAAGGGTCCATGTGATTGAGGGAATCCTGGAGGCACTCATTCAGTTTTACGATCCGGTTTATCACTGTTTTACATTCCTGGATTATCAGCTCGCACCGACGCTGGAGGAATTTTCTCATCTGATTGATTTACACATCACTGATCGAGCTCCTTTTTCTGGACTGGAAGAAATTTTAAAGGATCAGACCATTACAAGAGCAATTTGTTTGGACGAGTCGGAGGTCAGGGCTCACATGACCACTAAGGGTGGCATACAAGGTTTTCCAGCCCAGTTCTTGACAAAGAAGGCCCTGTACTTCTCTAGTATAGGGAACGTGACTGCTTTTGAAAGCATCTTTGTTTTACTCACCTACGGGTTATTCCTGTTGCCCAACATTAATAACTTCGTCGATATCAACTCCATTAAGGTTTTTCTCATTGGAAACTCTGTGACAACTTTACTCGCAAACGCGTATCATTCTGTACACTTAGGGAATTTGTACAGCGGAGGGGAGATCACATGTTGTGTACCTCTGCTATATAAATGGTTTATCTCCCATTTGCCTAAGTCTGCTACTTTTTGGGACCACAAGAGTGTCTTACGTTGGTCGCAGAAAATCATGTCTATTACCAACTTTGACATAGATTGGTGGAATAGGATTTATGAGGGAATCAGGATCATTGACCGTTGTGGAAACTTCCCCAACGTACCCCTCATAGGAACTAAAGGAGGAATCAACTACCATCCAGTTCTTGTTCGTCGTCAATTTGGATACCCGATGAGGCACGTCCCACGGAATGCTCATTTCGAAGGCCTTTTCTTCAAGGAAGGAGAAAATGACAGAGCACTAAAGATGGAAATAGTGCACGCTTGGAAACATGTTCATAAGAAAGGACGGGAGTCTCTAGGAAAACTGGACTGTGTCTCGGTGGAGCCTTATCTCCACTGGGTACAAACTAGAGCTCTCAAGCTAAAGATGCCTTATCCTCGTCACGAAGTTCTTCCACCAAGGGAGTCTGTCATGTACTTCATGACTGAAACGGAAAAACTCCAGGTTACTCTCAACAAAGTTCAGCAGGAGAGGAGGTCTTGGAAGAACAAGTACCGCATTCTCAATGTGGAGTGTATCAAAATACAGCAACTCCTGAAAGATAAGGATGCTCTGATTGAGATTTTGGAGAAGCATGCTGTAGAGAATCAGGATGACCAAAGGAACTTGCTCACTCTTTTCACCTGGCAAAGGAATGACAACTCGACAACGACCCAAGAGCCCCGGTCCAAGAAAAGGAAAGTACCAGAATCAGCACCGATTTCTCCTCAGAGAGGACTCGGGACCCATTAGCTTAGGTTTCTGTTTCCGCACCTTGTAATTTACTGTATTTTCATTTCCGCAATCCTTCGAATTCAATAAAACGGGGTTTCCCCACTGTTAGATATTTGCAATCTAATTGTCGAAGTTTATTTTGATTAAAACAAAAAACAATTAATATAATCATTGCATTCATCATTCTCCCGTAACGTATTCTTCTTACCTACAAATCTCACGTTTGTGTCTCGGTTCTAGAGAGTCAAACTGTCTCATTCATACAATACTCGGGCCAATCGTCCGAAAAAGATGGATGATCTTGAGGAAGAGAATAGAGAGTTGAAAGAAGAGATCGACGCTCTGAGAGAGGACATGAGAAAGCTTCGTAACGACATGCAAGCCATGGCAGAAGCTCAGCTACAAAGAACTGTGATCTCAGAGATCACCTCAACGCCCATAGTGGAGAAGTATGATCCTAGGTATCAAATGCCGAAAGATCGTCCCTGGGGCATGCCTGTTAATTATATCCCGGAAGGATATGTTCTGCCGATCAATGAAGATCAAGGAATCATAGCAGAAGCCGCTGGGCCTGAAGGTTACAAACTTCGGGAAAGCGAGGATGCCAGAGGCACATTGAGGACTCCTGAAGGTTACAAACTTCGGGAAACGCCAAGATTCACTGCCGTAGTAACGGTACCACCCCCTGTGGTGTACACTATCCTGGAAGGACAGATTCCACAAATACCTTCTGGTAGAAAGGAAACTATGTTCGATAGAATGGACGAGTTCCAGGAGCAGTTCTTGAAAATGTAAAAGGAATTGCAAGCCATCCGCTGTCAGGATTTATTTGGAAAGGACGCCGCGGACCTCTGCTTGGTCCCCAATGTGAAAGTTCCGCACAAGTTCCAAGTGCCCGACTTTGAAAAATACAAGGGTCACTCTTGCCCTCAGAGCCACCTGGTGATGTACGCTCGAAGAATGTCAGTTCAGACGAAGAATCAGGACCTACTGATTCACTACTTTCAGGATAGTTTAATCGGTGCCGCATTAAAGTGGTACATGGGTTTAAACCGCTCTACGATCAACACATTCAGAGATCTTGGCACTGCCTTTGTCCAACAATACAAATACAATTTGGACATGGCACCAGACAGAGATCAGCTCAGATCAATGTCACAAAAGGACAAGGAAACCTTTAAGGAGTACGCTCAGAGATGGCGTGAGATCGCCGCCTAAATTTGTCCACCTCTTGAGGAAAAAGAGATGACAAAAATCTTCTTAAAGACCTTAAGCTCATTTTACTATGACAGAATGGTTGCCAGTGCGCCCAGTGACTTTACCGAAATGGTCGGCATGGGAGTTCGTCTTGAGGAAGCTGTCCGAGAAGGACGTTTAGTAAAAGACGCTGGATCATCAAGTAGTACAAAAAGATACGGTAGTGCTCTCCCTAAGAAAAAAAGCAAGATATTGGGAATATCTCTCTCGGAAAGTAAAGGCGACGTTATCAACCAGTAGCAGCTGTGACTCCTGCTATCAACCTTGCGCCTATTCCTACGTATCAGCCTCAGGTTGCACAAAGCCAACCTAATCAGCAAAGGACACAACAGTCTCTTCAGCAAGCTCGTCCTCAATACAACAACAACCGTACAACGTGGCCACCAGGATTTGATCCTATACCCGTATCATACGCAGAACTATTTCCGTTACTACTGGCCAAGGGGCACATCCTTACTAAGTCCCCTCTTACAGTACCGGAAAATCCGCCTTTTTGGTTTAAGGTGGACCAGACATGCCCTTATCATCAAGGAGGACCAGGGCATAACATAGAAAATTGTCTTAATTTCAAGTCCGACGTGCAAAAGCTTGTTAGGAGCGGGCTCTTATCTTTCAAAGATACGAACCCCAATGTTCTCACGAACCCGCTGCCTCAACATGAGAAAGCTGCAGTCAACCTGATAGAGGGAGAGTCTAACAATGTCTATCAAATTCATGATGTACTCTTGTTAAGGACCAATCTGGTCAAGATGCATTGTAGACAAAGTGGATATGGCCATGTGCCACCTCATAATTATCATCAATGTGATGCCTGCTCTAAAAGTAATCGAGGAAGTTCTATGGTGCAATCAGCTCTACAGGAACAAATGGATGTCGGATGGATCCAAGAGCACCGAGTTCGTGGAGTTAACATGGTCTGTACGAATTCCAACGTCATTCAAAACCACGACATCCGTGCGATGAATGTCAACTTGGTCGTAATGCACTCAAGGCAAAGCCAGTATCATAATCTGCCACGGCACACTTACAGTACTTGTCTGACTTGCTCGGTAAACAAACAGGGATGCTCTTTTGTACAGGAAGCCTTCCAGCGTCAGATGAATCTTGGATGGATCCAAGACTACCATGATAGGAATCACTATCAGATCAACATGGTTTAGATCTTTGATATTCGCTTAATGAATACCAACCTGGTAGAGTTACATGCTGAGCAGGTCCGACTCGGGTTCTTGATATCACATGACTATCAAAGCTGTAAAGCGGGTTGCAAAAACGATCAGGGTTGTGCCCTTGTCCAGGAAGCTCTTCAGCACTTGTTAAATCACTGGTGGATGCCAATCTATATGGATGAAGATACTCAGCAAATTAGTATCAATAATAGGAACCCTACTCGGCGTCAAAGTCGGGATGTCCGATCTGTGGAAGCTAACCTAGTGAGGTTACATTGTATTTATAGAAGGCGTGGCCAGGTGCCACCACACAACTATGAACATTGTAGAGTCTGTTCGAAAAGTAACCAAGGATGCTACCTTGTGCGAGCAGCTCTTCAGGGTCAGGTGGATCGGGGAGAGATTCTCCCATATCCGGGATCCGGACCCATCAACTGGGCGCCGAACTACCTTGCTGATCAAATTGAGGATGTTATCGTAATCTCTGATCATTAGAGGACTAGGGATGTTTTTGCCATCGTCCCTCTACTTGATGAATCAAGAGTTCCTAACCAGGAACGGATCGAGATTACTTACGATGGTCAGAAAAATCAGAAGGTTCCCATAGTCATCTATCTGTCGGGACCACTACCGTATGAATCAACTAAGGCAATCCCTTACAAATACGGTGCAACGATAATTGAAAATGGAAAGGAAATTCCATTACCCTCCGTCGTAAATATTTCAGACATCAGTCGTGTAACACGGAGTGGTAGAATCTTCAACAGAGAAGTTGGAGAGTCCAACAAAGAAAATGAACTTCAGACGGAACTTCTCAATCCACCAGTCGGTCAATCCAGTAATCCCGACCTTTCAAAAAACAATGATGAGATGCTGAAACTCATCCAAAGGAGTGAATACAACATTGTCGATCAACTGTTACAGACTCCTTCAAAGATCTCAGTATTATCACTGTTACTAAGTTCAGAAGCGCACAGGGAGGCTCTATAGAAAGTCTTGGAGCAAGCCTTTGTGGAACAGGATGTAACGATCAGACAGTTCGATAGCATTGTCTCTAACATCACTTCTTGCAATAATTTGGGATTTAGTGATGAGGAATTACCTGAAGAAGGTCGCCGTCATAACATGGCGCTCAATATTACAATCAACTGCCAGGACGATGCTTTAGCCAGCGTACTGGTAGACACAGGGTCAGCCCTGAATGTTATGCCGAAATCCACTTTGATGCAATTATCATTAAAAGGCCCTCCGATGAGAACCAGCGAGGTCGTCGTCAAAGCGTTCGACGGATCCAGAAAAACGGTTATCGGCGAAGTCGACCTTCCCATAACTATCGGTCCTCACACTTTCCAAGTCACTTTCCAGGTCATGGACATCCGGGAAACATACAGTTGTTTATTAGGAAGACCTTGGATACATCAGGCTGGGGCGGTCACTTCGACCCTCCACCAAAAGCTAAAGTTCGTCTAGAACGACCAACTCGTCACAGTTCTGTGGGGAATAGGCTTTGCTCGTGAGCAATTTATTGTCATCCACTTATGTGTAACCAGAAGGGATAATCGGAACCCAGTTCCAAACGCTTTTGTTACATAGTGGCGATCAATCAGAAGGGGGAACTTCGATTTCCTCGTACAAAGATGCTATCAAAGCAGTCGGGAGTGCCAATACAATAAGATGGGACAGCTTGTCATCCCTGCTGACAATAAAATAAAGAAGGGTCTTGGTTTTTCTGCAACCTGTACCTAGACAGCTACCAACGATAAAAGTCTTAATCCCATTCAGAACCTCTTCCATAGTGGAGGCTTCCTTTAACCGGTGACTCAAGAAGTACACACTATCAACGAGGGAGATTCCTCAGATACGGAGGAAGAATGAAGGTCCTATCTCAACGAGGACGGTTATATGTCTCAGGAAGAGGTGCCTACGCCATTTTGCTATCCCGCACAGAGTCTGAGATTTATACCAAGGTCAGACGTCAAAATGATGTATGGAGATTGTGATCCGGAAGGATGCCGTGCTCCGCCAAATTCATTAGAGGAAGACACCCTGATGAAAGACAACTTTGACCACGACTATTATGGCCCAATGGATGGCCTGCCTATCTGGCAGCCGTGCCCGAGAGACTTGGGGCAAGAAAATCAGCTGAACAATGAAAATCAGCTGAGCATCATTGAACAGAATACTTGTGTCCCCACCATGTCATGGGATCATCACTCAGGTCATTAAGAAAATATCCAGTACGACGATGAATTCTCAACATTTGCAGGACTAGAATTCATTAACTATGCTTTTCTCGAGGTCAACATCATCGAGAGGGATGACTCCTCCAGTTCCAAAGAAGTGTGGGACACCTTGGGACAACCAAGTGGAAAGTACGACTATATGGTTAAGTACACCGCTCCTGAAAGCTCTCGTATCAGGCTCGAAGACATCCAGCCAACTGGATGGGGAGATACAACTGAGAGCACAAATACTCTGCAAAATACAATAAAGGAATCCTCATATAACAACTCTGCCTGGGAGACAGATTCCAATGATCCTGCTCCACCAGAAATCAGCGTTATTTCTGAAGACAAATCAAGGAAGGTACCAGACTTTGTGATTCATCGAAGAGTTTGCCGCCAATGGGTTGCTGTCGATGTTCCGAAGAGTGTTCATAAGTCAAAGTAATTGCCGTCTTTAACCTTTCACCATGCCCAGGTGAAATAGATGTTTTGGTAGGGCTCACTTTCTGTAAATTTCCCTCTTCGCTTCGCCCAAAGTGACAGAGTTTTGTTTTATAGGGCTGTAGTTTCAAGAATCGACTTGTTCATTAATAAAATAACGTCGTTCTGTAATTTTTGCATTAATTTCTGTTTTCTGTTTTCTCCTTTCAGAAAATGGTAATCCTAAAAAACAATTCAAATAATAAAAATAAGCAGTAATAAAATATACACTGCACACACTTGCATTCTCTCCATCTCTTCTAAACACGAATCATCACGTCATGTAGATTGCTTGTTTTAAACCCCATTGAAACATACGATCTGATGCCTTCTCCCGACTTTGAGTTCCCGGTATTTGGGGCTGAAGAAGAAGTCGACAACGAAATTCCAGAGGAGATCTCCCGACTACTCAGACAAGAGGAAAGGTTCATTGAACCTCACAAAGAGCCGTTGGAAACGGTAAACTTGGGTTCAGAAGAAGAGAGAAAAGAAATCAGGATTGGGGCACTGCTCAGTCCAACTGCCAAAGAGAGTTTGATAAAGCTTCTCAAAGAATTTCCTGATGTGTTTGCTTGGTCCTATCAGGACATGTCAGGGTTGGATACCAGCATCGTGGAACATCATCTACCATTAAGATTGGAATGTCTGCCAGTAAAACAGAGGTTGAGACGGACTCACCCGGACATGGCCATCAAAATCAAAGAGGAGGTACAGAAACAGACTGACGCTGGTTTCCTCGCCACATCAGAATATCCTCAATGGTTAGCCAATATCGTACCCGTTCCGAAAAAGGACGGAAAGGTCAGGATGTGTGTAGATTACAGATATCTAAATAAGGCTAGTCCAAAGGACGACTTTCCTTTACCACACATCGACATGCTGGTTGACAGTACAACAAAGCTCAAAGTTTTCTCCTTCATGGATGGATTCTCGGGCTATAATCAGATCAAAATAGCGCCGAAAGACATGGAGAAAACTTCGTTCATTACCCCATGGGGTACCTTTTGTTACAAGGTAATGTCGTTCGGGTTGAGGAACGCCGGGGAAACCTATCAAAGGGCCATGACTACTCTTTTTCATGACATGATACACAAAGAAATCGAGGTATATGTCGATGACATGATTTCAAAATATAAGACAGAAGAGGAGCATGTGACCCACCTGTCAAAACTATTCGAGCGATTGAGAAAGTACAAACTCCGCTTGAATCCCAATAAGTGCACATTCGGTGTCCGTTCAAGAAAACTCTTAGGGTTCATCGTCAGCCAGAAAGGAATTTAAGTTGATCCTGACAAGGTCAAGGCCATTCAAGAAATGCCTTCTCTGAAAACTGAAAAACAAGTCAGAGGATTCCTGGGACATTTGAACTACATCTCCAGATTCATATTCCTCATGACCGCCACATGTGCGCCGATCTTCAAATTACTCAAAAAGAACCAGGACTGTGTTTGGACAGAAGACTGTCAAACTGCCTTCAATAGTATCAAGGAATACATGTTGAACCCACCGATTCTATCACCTCCAGTGGAAGGAAGGCCACTAATCATCTACCTCACTGTCTTGGAAGACTCCATGGGTTGTGTACTTGGCCAACGAGACGAAACCAAAAGAAAAGAGTCTGCCATCTACTATCTGAGCAAGAAATTTATCGAATGCGAGACTCAGTACAATATGCTTGAGATAACTTGCTGTGCTCTGGCTTGGGCAGCCAAACGTCTTCGCCAGTATATGATTCGTCACACAACTTGGTTAATCTCTGAAATGGATCCGATCAAGTATGTCTTTGAAAAGCCTGCTCTTACGGGAAGGATTGCCCGTTGGCAGATGTTGTTTCTGAATATGACATAGAGTACCACGCTCAGAAATACGTTAAGGGAAGTATTTTAGCCAATCATTTGGCTCATCAACCGATTGACGATCAGGAATCAGTCGGGTTCGACTTCCCAGACGAAGATGTCATGTATTAAAAAATAAAAGACTGCGATGAACCGCTACCCAGTGAAGGGCCAGAACCAGGTTCCCAATGGGGACTTATCTTTAACGGAGCAGTTAATCATTATGGAAACAGAATTGGGGCAATCATTGTTACCCCTCAGGGTACCCATATTCCTTTCACTGCCAGACTTACATTCAAGTGTACAAACAACGAGGCCGAATACGAAGCTTGTATCATGGGTCTCGAGGAAGCGATCGATTTAAGGTTCAAGAACTTGGATGCATACGGCGATTCAGCCCTGGTCATCAATTAGATCAAAGGAGATTGGAGCACATACCAATCTGGATTGATTCCTTACAAAGACTATGCGAGAAGGTTGTTACCTTTCTTCAACAGAATCGAGTTTCATCATATCTCTCGTGAGGAGAATCACATGGCTGATTCCTTAGCCACTCTCTCTTCCATGATTAGTGTAGGTCAATGGAATGACATACCTAAGGTCGACATAATGCGCCTTGAATGGCCCGCTTACATCTTCACGATTGAAGTAGTCATAAACGACAAACCTTGGTATCATGATATCAAATGCTTCCTTCAGAAACAAGAGTACCCTCCTAGGGCATTCAGAAAGGATAGAAAGACCCTCAGAAGGCTGGCAGGCAGTTTCTTTCTGAGCGGTGATACACTCTATAACCGGAATTTTGACATGGTCTTGCTCCGATGTGTAGACAGACCCGAAGCAGACATGCTGATAAAAGAAATTCATGAAGGATCCTTTGGCACTCATGCCAACGGACACACAATGGCAAGAAAAATCCTAAGAGCAGGGTACTACTGGTTGACCATGGAATCCGACTGCTACAAGTACATGTGGAGGTGTCACAAGTGTCAGATATACTCCGACAAAATCCATGTACCGCCCACGTATCTCAAAGTTCTCTCTTCCCCTTGGCCTTTTTCCATATGGGGAATCGACATGATTGGCATGATCGAGCCCAAGGCTTCAAACGGACATCGGTTCATCCTGGTAGCCATTGACTACTTCACTAAATGGGTCGAAGCAGCGTCATATGCCAATGTAACCCGACAAGTGGTGGTCCGATTTATCAAAAACAATATCATTTGCCGTTATGGTGTTCCGGGCCAGATCATTACAGATAATGGATCTAACTTGAACAATATAATGATGAAAGAGTTGTGCGCTGAGTTCAAGATCGAACACCATAACTCATCTCCCTACCGACCTAAGATGAATGGAGCGGTAGAAGCGGCTAAAAAGAACATCAAAAAGATTGTTCAGAAGATGGTTGTAACCTACAAAGATTGGCACAAGATGTCGCCCTTTGCTCTTCACGGTTATCGTACATCTGTCCTCACTTCAATAGGGGTAGCCCCTTTTTCTCTAGTATATGGCATGGAAGCAGTGCTCCCCATAGAAATAGAGATCCCATCAATCAGGGTATTGATGGAAGCTAAGCTTACAGAAGCTGAATGGTGTTAAAGTCGACACGATGAATTGAATCTGATCGAAGAAAAATGAATACCGGCACTATGCCACAACCAGTTGTATCAACAAAGAATGAAGAGGGCATTTGACAAAAAGGTCTGACCCCGCGTCTTCAGGAAAGGAGACCTTGTGCTCAAGAAAATACAATCATTTCTCACTGATTCTCGGGGCAAATGGACTCCGAATTATGACGGCCCCTATGTGGCCAAGAAAACTTTCTCAGGCAGCGCCTTGAGACTCGCGACCATGGATGGAGAGGAATTTGCCTACCCCACGAATGTTGATGTAGTCAAGAAATACTTCGCCTAAAAAAAAGAAAAAAAACGTCTCGGTGGATTGAAAACCCGAAAGGGCGGTCCAGGCAAAAATTAGAGACATGATAAAAAAATCATCCCGGTGGATTGGAAATCTCACAGTACAATCCAGGCAAAAATTAGGGATAATGGCAAGTAACTAGGTCCAACAGGGGCAAGTCCCTCGGCAACAATTACATCATCCATCAGAAAAATTCCAGTCACGGTCGTCTTCGACAAAAGCTCAGGATGCCCCGAATTCAAAGTTGGTAGAAAGATAGCGGTCGTTATGTTTCGATGTAGCCCTGTTCCCTTAAATTACCATTTTCTAACTTTGTAAATACTCTAAGGAATCATGCATTTGGCTGATTTCCATCCAATCAATAAAATTTGAGCCCTTGTGCTTTTGTTTGCAATTCTTATTTGTTTTAGCTTTACAGAACGACGTTTTAACATGATCAACGATTCTTGAAATAAAACAAAAATGAATTTACTTGTAAACTTTTTCTGCTTTTAATATAAAGATGGAAATTTCTTTTGACTGTTGAACATCGAAAGAACATCGATCGCTTCTCCAGAAGTAAGCGAGCTTCAAAGTGCCGAATCAAAGTACTCCTTCTAAACCAGTACACCTGAGTGAAGGATCAGTTATGTCAGATGTGAATGCTCTATCTTACATGCTCGACAGAGTCCTTATCTCCTAAGCCCGATCAACGGTTGTTCCCCCGCGTGGACTATCCCTCCTAAGCAAGGCAGAATTTCTATTTTCTGAACCAACGATACTTTTCATCTCCCGCTGTGGCCGAGTATCCAGTCGTGTTCATCCACTAGTCTGTGTGTTGCGTCAGTTTTGTCAGCATAGACATACATACATCATGCATTATTGATTTACATGCATATTCATATTGCATCACTATCACTCTAGTCGGTCTTTTCCCCTAGTGATAAAAGTCCTCTCAATCGAGTTGTCAGTCCTGTCCTTGTCAGGAAATGTTGCGTCCAAACAGTCCCTCTTCCAGTTTATTTCTGGATTGTAGCGGGCTTTCGACCACTTTGATAACTTGAACCTATGAAAAGGCAAGAAAACCCTCAGCCAATGTCACTCTTCGCCATTGAAGATGATATCTTCGCTTTCCCAGATTAAGGAAAGTCTCCAGAGAAAGCCTCTCAACTAAGGACTTTCAGCAACGCATTGACTTTGCTCTCTGGAGAGTCGATGTCAACAAAGTCATCGGCACCTCAAAATTGGGGTACATCATATGGCATTTCTCCAGGAAGACCTCGAGAAAAGTATGATGTAATATCTCCAAGCGACAGCCGTCTCTCAAGAGACTCACTTTCCCCAGTAGAGTCAACAAGTGGCCTCTCTAAACAGAGAAGTTTGCGCCTCTCTGCCATCAAAACTTTTTTCCACTTGAATGGCATCTCCCCAGGAAAATTCGGCGAGAAGTTTGAGGAAAACCGCTACGCACGGCATCCCTTGTCAATAAAGTTTATTGACAAAAGAAACTAAGACCAGTTCCTTGGTAAGAAGCCAGGATCAAGGGGAAGTTTAAATCAGAAACTTAGACCAGTTCCTTGGTAGGAAACCAGGATCGAGGGGAAGTTTATTTCAAAAGAAACTAAGACCAGATCCTTGGTAGGAAACCAGGATCGAGGGGAAGTTTAAATCAGAAACTAAGACCAATTCCTTGGTAGGGAACCAGGATCGAGGGGAAGTTTTGCCTTTTCTGAGCATCATGGCTCAGCAAAAGAAGAAGGATGCGTGAACTAACATTCTTAACCACCATCAAAATTTTGGGTATTCCGATATTTAATCCTCTTGCACCCCGAATGCCCGAATACCTTCGCCAGTCACACCTCCGGGTCCAAGAAGATTAAATAGGGGCATCTGTCATACCCCAAATTTTGACCACTAAGACTTTCCATCATTGTGCAAATCAACATCACAATATGGAGGAACCTTCATGCCTCATCAAGTCTCCCCAAAAATGGGTGAGCATTCACTACAATCAAAATTAGGGTTTCAAGCCCTCTCTGAGTGCTTAGACAAAGGATCAATCAAGGAATGACATGATCTTCAACTTGTCTAAACCTCTCAAACATATATAAAGGATCAAAAGGACTCCCACATCAATAATAAGGCACAATGTTGCAGCATTCCAGGTGGATCAAGCCTCACGATCGCCAGTGTCACCAAATTAGGGTTTTGGTCGACCAGGGCCTCTAGATGGGAATTTTCCTCTGGGCATGAGCCAATGCTTCAAATCATAACCTATGATGCTCCAAGGGACATCATAAACCCAATCACCAAGTCAATTTAACCTCAGGGGATGCATTCACAACAAAATCAGGAATTAGGGTTTCTTGACCTAATTCACCCCTAAGTTGACTTTTGAGACAAATCATGAGCCAAGACCTCAAGAGAGGATTTGAGGGTCTCTAATACACTACATTGATCCATTTGCAACAATGGATTGATTCAAGAAGCTTGAGCAACAAGTTTCATTTTCATCTGAACCACAGTTAGGGTTTTGCGAGAAAAATCAACTGTATCTTTGACTTTCGACCAGGACATGCTCCCAAACCCTAAGACATGATTCAATACACCCTATAACACCTATGAAATCAATCCATCAAGTTTGATTTAGGTCAAGGACTTGATTTCATAAAGGATCGCACAGTTTGGAATTCATCTGACAAAAAGTCAACTGTGCACAAAAGTCAACTTTGACTTTTTGAGATTTTTCATAAAAATGGTTTTTCAACCCTAAAATGATGTTAATGTATGATTGGAATCATCATTCATCAAGAAAAATCAAGAAAAGTGGGATAACTTGTAAAAGGGGTAACCATAAAAAACTTAGAAATTTTCTAAGTTATGGAACAAAGTGGCTAGGGTACCAACTTTGGAGGATCATAACTCCTAAACCACAAGGCCATTTTCCCCATCCAAAGCTGGATTTGTAGCCCACATGGCCCTCTACAAAAGCTTCAACTTCACCTCATTCCAATTCGTTATGGATTTTGAGTTATGGAATGATCAAAATGGCTGAAAACATGAAATGACACTTTTTCCAACACTTAGTGAAATTTTCACTAAGTCAGAATCTGCCTTCACTTTTTTCCAAATGTAGGGGGATTTTTCACTTGGATCCAAAAAGTATCAAAACCAAATATGATCAAACAGTTGTTGTATCATATAAGGGCTTTCCAAAATGACCAAGAACATCACCAAATTCCACTTGAGCCATGAGATATAACAAGGGCAATATGCCTTGCTGAAAACTACCAAGGCTAGGCAGAATTTTACATTTTTGCTCGATTTGGAAAAATAAGCTAATTCCAAGCCTTGTCATCATCTTGGACACATCTGAGGATCAAATCCAAAGGGGACAAACACTGAGCCAAGCCTCCAAAGTTCTTGGAACAAGAAGTAGCATGCCAAACCTAGAAATCCCTAAAAGAGGGACAAAATTCCAATTTTGGATTGGAGCATTTAATGGATGCTTAGAGGTGGCATAAACTGAGCTATTTGCAACTGAATTCAGTAAAGGATGATCCAACAACTAGGGAACCACAACTCTGTGCTCTAACCTCTAGTCAATGGCTAGAGGAGACTTGGATTCTCATTTGCCAACATTGGCCAAACCTCTGGTGTTGTTGCCATTCACTATTGATCCCAAAACAAACTTGCTTTACTATAAATAGAGCTCATTTGTGCTCAGTTTGAGTACACCAAAGCCATCAAACAGATGTTTTCCTCAAAATCCCTTTCTCTTGGCCAAAATGCCTTCTTTAGCAAGGTAACTCTGAGTTTTTGAGTTAGAGAACATTTCCAATCAAACCAATCACACACACACACCTCATAAACATCATATGCAGGTGATCCAAACTCTCACAAGTGACCTGTAACACCAAAATCACAAAGTCACCTCTCAAAACCTCAAAATAGGCGTTTTGTGCATTTTTCAAGCCATGTCTTGATTCAGTCACTTTCCAAACCAGATAAAACCTCAAACACACTCCAAATATCATCCTTGAATTATCCCAAATGGTTCCCCCCATCTGGAACACCATTTGAGAGAGTTGCTATTTTGGCCATTTTAACCCCTTTTGCAAGAAAGGGCCAGTTTATGTTTTTGCAGGTACCAGCTGATTCCACTCATCCTAAAAGCTTCTAAGGGATCATTTGAGTGTGTCCAAAGCATCAAATCATTTCTGGAACAAGTGGTTTGACAGATTGCACAAAAACTCCAATAAGCTCAAAAGGAGGTAAGCCTCATGACTTGAACTTTCCAAAATATGCATTGTTTTGAGGTCCACTGAGCATGCATCTCTTATACATGTCATATATGTTGTGTTTGAACCAATTGATCATGTAATTCATGCCTGTACCAAAGTGTAGCATAGAAAATGCAATTATAGGCCTTTTTCAAAACCCCTATCGGATTTTGAGGAGGGAGTATGATCTAAAAAAAATACCACCACCATTGGATTCCTTGTGAAATTCTAGGCCAGATGCATATAAATTTTGTCTCAAAACATGGAGAAATGAGAAAGTTATGACCTTCACGTTTTTGACCCAAAACTTGCCTTGCCTTGCCTTGACCAAGCCTAGAAAACAAGGCAAACCTTGTATATTTGTGATTTCACTTCAAACAATGGATGTATCATCACCCCAGTGGTAAGGCGCGCGCCCTATATCCTTGAGGTCATGGGTTCAAACCCCACCTATGCCATTTTGTGTTTTTTTTTTCCTTCACATTTTTGCTATTTTTCCAATATTTTTATGTTTTATTAATTAATTGGAAAATTAATAACTCACTTAATTTTAATTATTTTTTATTGGTTCTTTTTGCAAAAAATCACAAAAATATTGAAATATTTTATTCCACAAAAAATTAGACTTATATTATTTATTTAATATAATTAGTATTTTTGTGAATGAATTCCTTTTTAAGTGTTTTTAAACATTTTAAAAATGAATATTTACTTTGAAAATCAAAACCAAATGAGTTTTAATATCTCTTGTGATTAAAACCTCATTTTTCAAACCTAAAACAAAAATCACAAGTGGTTTATTTAAACTTATTTGGTATTTTTATCATTTTTATTTGATTTTCTTTAAACATTTACTTTTAAAGGAAAAACAAATTAGGGTTTCTTTGATTTTCACCCTCACAAATCATTTTCAAACACTCATGGGCCTCTAATAGAGTGTAAGACCCAATCTTTTGTAAATACAAACTTTCAGTGGGCCTCACTTATTGTATAAGTCCCGTTGTATTTCAAAAAGTTCGGCGCAATCGTCGCCCAATTAAAAAACAACCCTTGGGCCTCTCCTCGAGCTATAAGACCCATTCAAAACTTTTGGGCCTCTATTAGAGTGTAAGACCCACCCCCTTTGAAAACCAAATCATTCTTGGGCCTCAGTCATTGTATAAGACCCATGGCGTTTTCAAAATCTCGGCGCGATCGCCATTTCAAACAAAAAAAGTCATCTGGGCCTACCCTCGTGTTATAAGTCCCATTCCTCTTATTTAAAACTCTTTGGGCCTCTTGAGAGAGTGTAAAACCCATCCCTTTGTACATAAAACCTTTCCCGGGCCTCAGTCACTCGTAGAAGCCCCTCTGTACAAATGCGAAACAACGGTGCGATCACTGATACAACCTTGGGCCTCTCCTTGAGCTGTAAGCCCCAATTTTTCTTTTCAAAGCACTTTCCCCTTTGATTTTGAATATAATATTGTTATCAAAGCTTTCTTTGTTGAACAAACTAACAATACAGCATGGAAGCTCTACAACCAAGTGTTTACCCGCTTTCATTTACCGCTTTCATATGTATATAACTGTATTGTGGGGCTGTTTCACTGTAAGTCTCCTTTCATAAACTCATATCAACTGTGTAATAATAGTATAGATATTCAGAGTTTCCCCGGCAAATACGTCTAGAATTAGACAGAACCTTACAACAAATTTTAGATAACTAGATCTAGGAAATCTTCCCCTTTGAACAGTTCATATACAGAAGGCCATTGTTCCATGTGAAACCCCTTCTGGAACTGTTCATCCACCTCCTCTTGGGCTTAGTGCAAGGACCCAAAGGCTTCCTAAAAGCATCCCCGCCTCCTCTTGGGCGTTGTACAAGGACCCGTCGGCTTCTTAGAAGTATTCACAGCCTCCTCTTATGCTTCGTATAATGATTCTTGCTCCGGGAATGATAGCCTCCTCTTGGGCTTCGTACAAATTGTCCCTCGGCTTCTTAAAAGTTTCCAGCCTCCTCTTGGGCTTCGTACAAATTGTCCCGACGACCTCCTAGAGGTATAGGAACATAAATTAGTCATCTTAATAGAACAACCTTTCAAAGAGTCTAGATCCTACTGCTATTGTTTCTTACGCATAGTACAAAAGATAAAACCCGTAGACTCGGACAGTCTAAAGCTCCTTTGGACTCCTCGTTTCCTTAAAGAACAGGAAATAATCCCGATCCTCTGATCAAATCTATGAGTACAACATTACTCATTTAAGAACTTATTTTCTCTTTGAACCAACATGCTGGTCACTCACCTGAAATAGTCACCAGCACATTAGCCTCCTCTTGGGCTTTGTACAATGATTCTCCCCAGCGGAGCTAAGGCTTTTAGCCTCCCTCTCGGGCTTCGTACGAGATACAAAAAGACTCTCTTGTTGAGTCACTTCCCTTTTAGCCTCCATCTCGGGCTTCGTACGAGATACAAAAAAGACTCTCTTGTTGAGTCGAACCTGTTTAGCCTCCATCTCGGGCTTCATACGAGATACCAAAATCACTCTCTTGTTGAGTATAAAAGACTCTCTTGTTGAGTCAAACATCTTTAGCCTCCATCTCGGGCTTCGTACGAGATACAAAAAGACTCTCTTGTTGGGTCGATCACCTTTAGCCTCTGTCTCGGGCTTCATACGAGACACCAAATCACTCTCTTGTTGAGTATAAAAGATTCTCTTATTGAGTCAGACAAACTTTTAGCCTCCATCACGGGCTTCGTACGAGATACATCCAAAAGGACTTTCTTGTTGAGTCACTACCCTTTTAGCCTCTCTCTCGGGCTTCGTACGAGACACATAAAAAACACCCTCTTGTTGGGCTAACAACCTCCTCTTAGGCTTTGTATAAGAAAACCCCGGTTGAGATAATCAACCTTTTAGCATCAAAGCTGTGCCTTGTTCACAGTATATAAACATCAACAACTCCTTCATCTAACTGCTGTAAGCGGCAAGCCTCTGGATTATTTACATCCACGCCACTGTCCCTCTTTTAGCGTGAGAAATTCCTAAGGAAAGATGTCATTGCTCTACACTGAGTTAAAGTCTCCTCCTTCAGGTTAAAATCCCCTATAAAGGAAATTATGGCATTGCTGGATTTATATATCCCAGTTAAAGTAATCCTCCTTTATAACCAGTCACCCAACAGTTGTGACAAATATACCCCTTTAGAGATGACAAATTCTCTCTAAAGTCAACCCAATTAAGCTTCATATCTTGGACTTTGAACAAGATACCAACCAACGTTAGCTTCATATCTTGGGCTTTGAACAAGATACAAATCACCTTTAGCTTCACGTCTTGGGCTTTGAACAAGACACCAAAACACTATTTCCTCCCATAGAATAGGAGGAACTACGATCGCTCTGATTTCCTTATTTTAGTAAACGGGAATACGTAGGCATAAGATTGAAAGAAAAATCTTAGCGAGCACACTAATAAAAAACCCAAAATCCCATACCTTCATACATCAATCGAAAAGCATCAGTCCTAACCTCCTACCCATGAACAATCCCAGTTTTTTCACTCTAAACAATGTAAGAAGAAAGAGGCCCCACCTCCATATAACATCTGTAACCTAACAGATCACTGTTTAAATTCAGTATGTAAGCAGGGTTAATTGGAGACATCTATTTCCCTTCCTTAGTCAACTTAATAGGATAAAAAATGAATCGACCTGTAGTACCCCCAAAAGAGAGACAGTGCTTAAGAACCACGTCCAGAATCGCTCGCTACACTACTGAAGCTACTCCGAAGGATGTATAAACAACTATTTAGAAGGTACGGTTGGAATGATAAATTTCTTGTTTGAGAAGGAAAAATCTGTTCTTTTGGTTCTCACTGAGGAGGAGAGTAGCGACCTACAAGTTTTGAGTATCCCTGTAGTCCGTGAGTTTTCAGAAGTTTTCCCAGAGGATGTCACTTCTCTTCCTCCGGAGAGGGAAGTGGAATTTTCTATTGATCTGATACCGGGAACGACTCCTATATCTGTTTCTTCGTATCGGATGGCACCACTTGAGTTAAGGGAATTGAAGGATCAGTTAGAAGAGCTAATGGCTAAGCATTTTGTCTGACCCAGTGTTTCACCCTAGGGAGCTCCAGTGTTGTTGGTAAAGAAGAAAGATGGGGGGATGCGGTTGTGTATTGATTACCGACAGTTGAATAAAGTCACCATAAAGAACAAGTACCCGTTACCAAGGATAGATGGCCTGTTAGATCAATTGAAAGGAGCCAGTGTGTTCTCGAAGATTGATTTACAGTCAGGTTATCATCAGATCCGTGTGAAGAGTTCGGATGTATCAAAGACCGCGTTTAGAACCCGTTATGGTCATTATGAATTCTTAGTAATGCCTTTCGGTGTGACGAATGCTCCGACAGTTTTTATGGATTATATGAATTGGATATTTCAATCTTACTTGGATCAATTCTTTGTGATCTTCATTGATAACATTTAAGAATCATTTTATCGATTCACAAGAGCACGAGGGATATTTAAGAATCATTTTATCGATCTTACAAGAGAAGCAACTCTTTGCCAAGTTGAGCAAGTGTGAGTTTTGGATGTCGGAGGTTAGTTTTCTTGGTCACGTCATATCTCAGGGAGGTGTGGCGGTTGACCCATCAAAAGTTGAAGCGGTAATTAATTGGGAGAGACCGAAGAACGTCTTGGGGATTAGAAGTTTCTTGGGACTGGCAGGTTATTACAGAAGGTTCATCAAGAGCTTTTCTCAATTGGCGTTTCCAATGACTAAACTTACCTGAAAGGATTGTCCTTATGAGTGGGATTCGGCGTGTGAACAAAATTTTATGAGTTTGAAAGAAAGATTAACGACTGCTCCTATTTTGATCATTCCTGATCCTAGCAAGTCATATGAGGTATTTTGTGATGCATCTAAGATGAGATTAGGAGGTGTTTAAACGCAAGATAGTCACGTGGTGGCTTATGCTTCTCGACAGTTGAAAGTCCACGAGAAGAATTATCCAACGCATGATTTGGAGTTGGCGGCAGTTGTGTTTACACTGAAAGTGTGGCGTCATTATTTGTATGGAGTACGTTTCGAGATGTTTAGTGACCACAAGAGTTTAAAGTATCTTTTTGACCAAAAGGAGTTGAACATGCGTCAAAGGAGATGGATGGAATATTTGAAGGATTGTGATTTGGAATTAAAGTACCATCCGAGTAAAGCGAATAAAGTAGCGGATACACTGAGTAGAAAAGTGTTACGGAATGCCGAGTTGATGATGTTAGAGTATGCCTTACTGGAAAAGTTTACGGATCTTAATATTCAATTTGTTTGGACTCCTAATGGTGTGATTATGGGAAACTTGAAAGTAAATTCTACTCTTAGAGAGGAGATCCAACGAGGATAAGTGTTGGATGGGAAGTTGCAAGAGGTGCTAGTACAACCGGGTTTTGTATGAGCTACCGACATAATTATCTTATTTAACCAAAGAATTTGTGTTCCGGATGATGCGGTGTTGAAAAGAAGAATTTTAGAGGAAACGCATAAAGGTGATTTTACTATACACCCTGGTTCTTCAAAAATGTATCAAGACTTAAAAAGGGACTATTGGTGGTCCGGTATGAAAAGAGATATTGCGGTGTATGTATCAGAGTGTGCGGTATGCCAACACGTAAAGATTGAGCATCAGAGACCGGGAGGATTGTTACAACCTTTAGAAATTCCGGTATGGAAGTGGGATAGTATTTCTATGGACTTCGCAGTTGGATTACCCTGTACTCAAGGTGGATATGACTCTATCTGGGTAATAGTAGATCGGTTGACGAAATCAGCACATTTCTTAGCCGTAAAGACTACATACAAGGCAAGTCATCTTGCAAGATTGTTTATTTCAGAAATTGTGAGGTTTCATGGTATTCCCTCTAGTATTGTGTCCGATAGAGACCCAAAGTTTACTTCGAGGTTTTGGAGAGCTTTTCAACAAGCTATGGGAACGAAGTTGTGTTTGAGTACGTCGAATCATCCGCAAACGGATGGTCAGGCGGAACAGACGATACAAACAACGGAGGATATGTTAAGAGCTTGTGTGCTTGGAAATGGAGGAAATTGGATATAACTTTTACCGTTGATTGAGTTTTCATATAAAAATAGTTATCATGCGAGTATTGGTATGGCTCCTGACGAGGCATTATATGGAAGGAAGTGTAGGACGCCTTTGTGTTGGGCGGAAGTTGGCGAGGATAGAATTTTAGGACCGGAAATTATTCAAGAAACTACGGAAAAGATTAGAATGATCCACGATAAAGTCAAACAAGCACAAGATTGTCAGAAAAGTTATGTGGATAACCGAAGGAGACCTTTAGAGTTTGATGAAGGTGATCACGTGTTTTTGAAGGTTACTCCGAGATTGAGATTGAAAGGACCGTTTAAGTTGCGAAAGTTAAGTCCGAGATACGTGGGACCGTATCAAATTTTAGAAAGGATTGGTGAAGTAGCTTACAGATTAGCCTTACCACCTTCTCTGTCAGAAATGCATGATGTTTTTCATGTATCTCAACTTCGGAAGTCTGTCCCAGATCCTCTTCAGCCAATTCTACCAGATACAGTTGAGATAGAAACGATTTGACGTTTGAACCTCAACCAAGCCGTATCACAAGAAGAGAAACTAAGGTACTAAGGAATAAAGAGATTTCTCTTGTGAAGGTTCAGTGGGATGAGACGCATCCGGGTGATGCAACTTGGGAACTTGAATCAGAGATGCGAGATGCTTACCCTCATATTTTCAGGTAATCTTTAAATTCGTGGATAAATTTCTATTTAAGGAGGGGGGGATGTAATACCCCATATTTTAATTTTCTCTAGATAATATTAGTTGTGATCAACTGAGTTCCGGTGTACTCTGAGAAATTATCTGCAAAGATAATTAGATTAACTGTTGAGCTTAGAGTAAATCCAATTAATATTATCTGACTCTGAGGTTTTAATTATTGGAGCTTTAGAGACTATTTGGACAATTAGTAGTGTTACTAATTAATGATATTTTTCTATATCATTTCTTTTCCACCCTTTTTCCAAACATAGAAACAAAGAGAGAAAAAGATAGAAAGAAGTTAGAGAGAAGGAAGAGGAAAGGAAAGAAAAGAAGAGAAAACCCTAAGAGCTCAAGATCAAGAATCATCATCTCGTCTTCATCAATTCATCTCATCTTCTTCATCATCATCCTCTAATCCAAGTGGGTTCTAGATAGATACTTTAGTTGTGACATTTCTTGAGTTCTAGAGCTAGGTTAGATATTGTGAGAAAATGAGTAATCTTGCTAAAATCATGAATCTAATGGTTGAAAATCGATATAAATTGCGTAGTATAGTCGTAATATGCATATGATCATTTGTTGATACTTGTTTTGTGGTTTGAAAATGATTTGGTGTTTAAAAGATGAATTTTGGAGCTGATGGAACCATGAAAACGCAGCAGAAAATTCTGCTCCTGGTGCATACCATCGGGCGGTGCTTTGAGCGCCGGGCGACGCAAGGTTTGCGCTGCTGCTCCGCCGGGCAAAGGCCAAGAGGCACAGCATGTTTTGATTCTGTAACTTTTGGGTTTTGGCATGGGTTTTACGCCCCTGCTTCGCCGGGCGAAGTAGAGGCGAAGGGGGCACCGCCGGGCGCTCCTGGGAGTTTTCAAATAAGTTCCCTTTTCTTTTAAAATCCTTAACTTTTGACTCGTTTACCCGATTTAAGTATTCTTGGTACCGATGGAAAGCTGTGAGAATAATCTATATGATGAAAGTGAAAAATGTCGGTTTTATTGCCCGATTAAAAAATCGGAGGAAACCCGAAAGTGGTATAATTATGTTGAACTATCATATGTAATTCTATTGTGCAATTGTAATATGCTTTGCTTATCCTATTGTTGATTAAACATGATTGTGATTGAATATGCATGATAAAATGAAAATGGAATAGTAAGAGTGAGGAAACCTCAACATGAAACTATAGTAGAATCTAGTAATGTGACTAGAAATTGATAGAAAACGCTAGATGGCGATGCTCGGGCGTGTGTTGTAGAAAGGTGCATCCTTGCCGAGTAATGGTCTAGATGAGAGTGAAACGCTAGTATGGAACATGTGTGAAACTAGTATAGGTGAAAAGGCAAAAGGGCCTTGAGGCAATGTGGCCTTGTGATTGTCGAATACAATCATGTTGTGTGTGAGATCACGTAATCGTAACCGTTCCCCTGATTTGCCATTTTATGAGCTTGGAGCTCCTCTCGAATGTACGCATAACTACTTGACAGGTTTGATTCCCGGTTAGTACATATGGAGCCTAAGGGTAAAGAGACTTGTGACGATTAATGGCCCGTGTGAAGTGACGGTTCATAAAAATGGCCCATAGAACCCGAATCCATTTTGTATGTCAAGTAGGTTACAAGGATCTATGACTTGGGTCGCCTTCTAGACGAGAAGCGGACGGGAAAAGGAGATGCCTTGGTAAGGTTATGGATTAGTGATATTTTGAGTTAATGAACTCATGAACATGTTTCCATATATTGTGAGATTATGAGATTGTGAACTCGAAGTCTTTCCCTTTCCCTTGGACTTGAGTTAGGATTGGTTAGAACCTTGCAAAGCCGAGAGAATCCATAAGATAGGGAACTCACTGAGATTTGTTATCTCACCCCATGTTGTGATTATATTACAGGTACCACAGGTTCCGCGAAGGGTAAGGATAAAGTCGTTTGATTTTCCTTATTTTCCTTGGCTTTTTGGGATGGCAAGACTTCCGCTTTGGAGTTTTATTTTGAGATCATTGTATTGATCTAGTTCTTAGTGTATTGGGACATCTTGTATATATTATGTCGTAGATTTTTAGTACTCAGTATTTTGGGCATTTAATGTATACAATGTGTTAACTAGGAACTTATGGTATTTCAGTACCAAAACTTGGACTCATGTATAATATATATGCTTTGATGTATGTTGTTATATATGGGTGTTACAACACGCGCTGTTTGTTGGACTTCTTGGACAACTTCTTGAACATCTACAGTTTGTTGGACCTGGACTGCATTGTTGGAACTCATTTTGATTAATCATCTTCAATGATGCTTCTTGTGTGATGGTAAGAAGAGGAATAACGTATTTATAATGATTTATCTGATTCTTCATCTTCTTTCTACATTGGAAATCTAATCTTTTTAGTTGAAAGTCATTATTATTTCTTTAATTCAAAAACCATTGCTTATTCTTCATCTTCCTCATTCATTTTTTATTATATTCTTATTTAAGATGTGGTATTGGAAATCAAAACATTAAATAAACTAATATAGGCCCTAATGCTATTTACATAAGAAGTGGTAATGTGTGTTTAAGGAATAATGGGCCTTAAGATGCCACACCATGATGTTCCTATACATTTTTGTTATGTATAAAACATTATTAAAATAACTTGTCACAAAACATTAAATAATGATGATATAAAAACATTCATTGATTATGCATGTACATGGTTATGATGATAAAATTTAGATTAGAAGTTTTAGTACACAAACATCAAACTGGACCAGATTACAAATAAATTAAGTTTGAAGTAGAAGAAAATAGAACTGACATGCTTATTTCCCTGACTGCTACCCAAAAAAGACGCACACTCTGCTTTGATGCCATTGTTCCATTCAATCCCTGAATAGCTTCTTCAGCATTCTTTCTGTTACAGAAACAACTTGAAGGAATTAAAACATAGCCTATATGGCAAGCGAGGCATAAATAACACACTACTGATGATATTGGCAATACAACAAGTGTTACCTAACACTAACTTGAACATCATGCATACTAGATTTCTTGCAAAACTTTGCAGAACCCTGTTCTATATACCTGTAACTTCCACAAGAGAAATCAAAATTCTATCTATGATAACCAATAAATGTCATATCATAGCCAATGAAATCAGATTACCATGGTATGTATTACGAATTGGTAACTTATACCAAAGTACAACCCAACAGACAATCATAACCTAAAGCATATGAAACATGTACTCTCATACTGACTTGAACATATACAACATAAACAAAGAAAAAAAAGATTGAAAATGTTGAAGAATACCGTACTTCGAAGCCGAGGAATCAAATACAGGAAGATGGTGAATATTTGAGCATATACAACATAAACCAAGATAAAACGAATGAAGATGTTGAATAGTATCGTATTGAGAAAGATGAAGATTTGAGCTCCAAATGAATGGATACGAAGAAAGTAAAGATTACGCCACCGCTGTCGTCTCTGGCTCGCTTGTTCGCCTAGGGCGTCTTATAAAAGAAATACATATTAAGTTTTGTTTTTAATTTATCAGTAAACCATTAAATCTCGGTTGTGTAACTCAACCGTAGTGGAAATGTAAGTCCTCTAACAACAATTGAGTTTCTTCACTGTTGTAAAATCATTTACAATTTATTTTTTAAATAATGGACTTAAGTGACACAAGAGTATAACAACAGTTGTTTAAACTAACAGTTGTAAAATAATTTACAATTTATTTTTAAATAATGGACTTAAGTGACACAAGCGTATAACAACGGTTGTTTAAACTAACTGTTGTAAAATAATTTACATTTTATTTTTTAAATAAAGGACTTAAGTGACACACGCTTAATGTACTCTAAAAAATGGAAAAAAATGAAGTTGCTGAGAATCGAAGCTTGTCACACATCATTTATTACTACGGTTTTTATAGACAACCCTCATTAAATCACTGTTTATAAATCCAGCTACTCACTGGGCGCGAAAATTTAATATATTACAACAGTGTATATTTCTTCCGTTGTAAACCTGACGTTGTTGTTTGCACGTTTTGTAGTAGTGTTTGGATCAATGAGGAGATTTGGAAGATTGATGATGTTTTACTCTAAGTGCCTTTATTTAAATTCAAGGGTTGGAAATAATATTGGTGTACAAATTGATGAGTTAGGATTCATACTGGTTGACCTTAGCAAGGCAACTTATATGATAAAACCATTCATCACAGCTACCCAAGCCAAACAAGTCTTTCATGTGAGAGACCCTTGTGACAAAAGATGATTAATTATTCTCTAAGAAAAACACATTTCTCATAGTGATGAAAATCATGATTTAAATTTTGATATTCCTTCGACTCCTTCTTACGCAACACAGGCGCCTACTTCATATAAAGTTAATAGAGATGATGTGCATGCTATTCGTAATAATCATGAAGAATGCATATGGAAAAAATGAACAAATAAATACTTTTTATTGTTTATTCATAATTTATTGTATGTTATAATTTTTAAGGTTATTTACTAACAAGTATTATTATTTGAACTTATAGGTGTTTAAA
This sequence comes from Lathyrus tuberosus, assembly GCA_022829125.1. NCBI lineage: Eukaryota > Viridiplantae > Streptophyta > Magnoliopsida > Fabales > Fabaceae > Lathyrus > Lathyrus tuberosus. The sequence goes on from JALAZF010000048.1 coordinate 14,825,793, forward strand.
GTCAAGACACCAAGAGACAAGACACACTCCTCACGCTGTAGATATTATTTGATGTAATGATGTGTAAATTGTATTGTTTTGTGTCATTTTAATTTTGATGTGATATACTTTTTAGTTCTTAATGCAATTTTTGGTTTTGATGTAATACAATTTTTGAGTCATTTAAGTTTGCAAATATAGGTGTGATTCACAAATGGTTTGTGTTATTGTTTATGTTTTATTTACAATTTACAAAAATATAGGTTAAAAAAATGTGAACTCTATAAAATCAAAAAAATTATATAAAATAAATAAATGATTTCATCACGGTTGATTGTTTCAACCGTGGTTATATGTAGCGTGTTATCCAGATTAATAATGATCAAAATGGTGTTTGGGATAACGAATCCATGACCTTTTAATTTTTCATTACGATATTTATTACAATTGTGATGATATCTAGTGTGCTTTCTAATTCATTACTACAATCAATTAGTAAAAAAAATATAAAGTTGAGTGATTATATTAGTAAATTGATGAAGTAGAACAACTAGGAAAAACAACCAGCTTGGAATATTGAAAAAAATATCACTTCATATTAATTGTAGAAGTTTTTAATTTTTATATAGTTTAGTTCATTGTTATAAAGCATTTATTAAAGTGGACATTTTTAATGTTTTATATTTTGAATATTTCATTTTTATAAAATCGATTTATAATGTGAAATATGATATTATTTATGTTCTGGACTGGGCCGAGGCTGCCCAACAGTCAAGCAGGCCCAACCCATACTGCCTGGGGAGGCCCAATAAGGTAAGGTCCTTCTGCGGACACGCGACTGCCACGTGCTAGTCACAGTCTCGCCGGGCACTCAGGTAGTGTCAGGCACGCGGGACAATATGAGTTGACGACATCCCACCCCACTGAGATTCGACTCCTCGACAAGCTAGCTTCTCCCCCCGCGAGGATGCTACGCGTCCCTCCTCGACGGACGCTATCCCTCCCCGCGAGGCCTGCCTTTCCTACGGGCTTCACATCTGCTCGGCACATAAGGCTCTTCCCCGCGAGGAGCACCCAAAGGTCCACCCCGCGTGGACACGTTCCAAGTAACCTCCCACTTCCGAAAGATTCGGTCTGCCCTACTTCCGGAAATCTAGGAGCAGTTACTCTAGGGGGAAGACCACGTGCTGGTCTTCACTACTACACGTAAGCCCTAGCAGTTACCTGGAGTGGGCCTAGTTTATCCAGCCCATTGCAGGTAACCGTTGGCCCCGCGCTGAGGCCTCTCTATAAATACCCTCTCATTTGAGAGGGTCAGGTTATACACTTTTCTTCCTACCATTCTCACTTCTTGTATTTGCTGATATTCTGTACACTCTCTCACTTGAGCGTTGGAGTACCTTGCAGGTACACCCCCCACCGTCTCTCACCATCACCGGAGCTGCCGTTCCAGACGCCATTGGCCACCATCACTGTCTGATCCAAGTACGATCAGTGGCGCCGTCTGTGGGAAAAACATAAGCTTCCCCGTTTTTCTGTTCGACAAACCAAAGCTTTCTCCGTCCAACAACCATCATGGCCAACCCGTCGGCGAATCAAGCTCTAGACAACGTTATTGCACAGCTCAGCACTGGCAACCACGTCGACAACAACTCTGCCCGACCCATCATGGAGAACGATGCCAGAGATAGACTCACCGCCTCCCCTTCTTCCGACGAAGTGGAGTACGAAACAGCTCACCAAGACGGACAGGAAACTGCCCTCTAGCCCATCTTCTAGCCCGTGGACCCGCCGCCGAATGTGGACCCGGGCACCGCCGCCCTGTTTGCGTTGGTCAATCTGACCAACCAGACGATCTTCAACCAGAACATCCGGATCGAGGCGCTGGAGAAAAGTCGTGGTCGATCTTCCCCGCGAAGGCACCGACCACCACCATTTCCAAGATGTTCGCCATCCCCGGAGGCATCGCGTAGTCCTTCCCCAGTTCCCCGAAGTCGCAGGCCACGCTTAGAGCGTCCCCAGCCGGAGCAACCTCAGAAACGCCACCGCTCCTCGCCAACGAAGGGACCAGTTCGGTCCTCAAAAAATAAAATGAGCAAGACGGAAACCGAGGAACCGAGAGGACGCCCAAGGGACCACTCCCCGAGACGTCACTATGTTCATGGACGATAATCCCCCTCTGTGTCTCCGGGAGCCAGCGAGGACGACGACTACCGGACCCCTCTGGCCAGGCACATCATGGACGCCCCTATCCCTAAGGGACTGGAGAGACCCCCATCCTTAGGAACCTATGACGGGACATCCGATCCTGATGACCATGTCGAGAGCTTTGAAGCTCTGCTCAATTTCAGGAACGTCTCCGGCGCCATCAAATGTCGACTATTCCCTACGACTCTTCGGAAAGGGGCCATGGCTTGGTATAAAAACCTAGCTTCTGAGTCAATTACGTCGTGGAGGGTCCTGAGGGAGCGCTTCAGAAAACACTTTACGGCCTCTCGTCGACATCCGAATACGATAGCCTCCCTGGAAGCCATCTTTCAGGGGAAGGATGAGCCTCTCCGGAGCTACATAGAGAGGTTCAACAAGGAAGCAGTCGAGATCCACGTGACCGACCACATCAAAATGTATCTCATTATCAGGGGTTTGCGGATAGGGTCCAAGTTCGCAGAATCCGTCGGGATGCACCGTCCCCGCAGCTTTGAAGGCCTCCTCGAGAGGGCTCAATCGCATATTGAGTTCGAGGAAGCTGAAGCCGCACAAATTGCCCTCGACTCGAGGCGCAGAGAAGGCCCCCGCGGCAACAAGGAAGAAGACTCCCCTCCACCCAGGCGAGGTGGAGACAGGAGAAGAGGAGACTCCCCTCCACCCAGGCGAGGCGGGGAAAGAAAGAAAGAGGCCCGGACCAAAGAGCCCCGCGAATCACGGGGACCGTCTGGCCTTTTCAAAGATTACACACCACTGAACGTGTCCCGCTCGCGCATTTTCAGCGACTGTGCCAATTCGGAGTTCGTCAAAGGGGGAATCCGCTTCCCAAAACCGACGGCTTCCAAACCAAACACTAACAAGTCCAAGTACTGCCGGTTCCATCGCAGTCACGGGCACGTTACTGAAGATTGCGTCCACCTCAAAGACGCCATCGAGACACTGATTAAAGAAGGGCACCTGAAGAAGTACGCCAAGCAGCAAGAGACCCCCCGCCCCAGCGGCCAGGAGGCCCAGAATGTCGAGGAGTCAACTCCCTCTCCCGACAAAGGATCGTTGCAGGTCGCGTTGAGCATCACGCGGCCTGAAGACTTCGGTTATCCTGGAGAGCTCGACAGCCCCGAAGCTATCCGAAACATGTGGAACAACTTCCCAGTGGAGGACTCGATAAGTGCCCGCAGTACCTGGGAGTCTTTCCCCCAGGCACTGGTCATATCTGGCGGAGCCCCTGACCGTTTGACCGTGGGGTCGATAAAGAGGAAGTTCGACGAACTGAAAGCGACAACCCCTCGAGCGCCTACCCTCGAGCGGGTCAAGGGAAGATCAAATCCGATTACCTTCTACCTCGAGGAACTTCCCGGTGGGGCACCGAACGCCAACATCCCCCTCTTGATCCGGGCACAGATGGCTAACTTTGATGTCCATAGAATTTTGGTCGACCAGGGGAGCTCGGTGGACATCATGTACGTCCACCTCTTCGAGACCCTCCAGCTGACCAAGCAACACTTGTCCCCATATGTAGGGTCGAACCTACAAGGCTTCAACGGCGCAACCACCAGACCATGGGGCTTCGTTGAGTTGATGGTCACCTTCGGGATTGAGGAAACTGCTCGACAGGTGAAGACACGTTTCTTGGTGGTGGACTGCCCGTCCCTCTACAACTGTATAATGGGGAGGACCACGTTGGCGGAGCTAATGGCAGTACCATCAACGGTCCACCTGAAGATGAAATACTACACCAAGCGCGGACGTGTGGTCACCCTCCACGGAGACATCAACGCGGCCAGAAGATGTTTCGACGCAGCAATCAGGGGTCTGAGCGTCATTGGCGGCATCAAATCTAAGACTCGGGCCGAGACACCTTCAGACGTCGTGCAGGCTCCACTCCGCCGGTCAGCTCGGTCGACCTTGACAGCCGATTTCCCGGGGAGCAGGAAGAAATTGATGGCGAGGACCTCCCACTTGAAGTCAACGGGCAGCCACCCCACCCAACACAACCCGTTCCAGATGGAGATTTCGAGCTGGTTCCTCTCGGCGACAGCCCAGACCGAAGCGTGAAGATTGGCTCTGGACTCTCCGACCTAGCGAAGAGGCAACTAAAGGCGTGTCTCCAAGAAAATGCAGATTTGTTCGCCTGGAGTGCTGCAGAGATGCCCGGACTGGACCCTGAAGTAGCTTGCCATCAGCTGACTATAGATCCGACCGCTAGGGCCGTAGCTCAACGTAGGCGTAAGCAGTCTCCGAAAAAAATGGAGGCTGCTGAAAAAGCTGTAAAAGACCTCCTAGAGGCAAATTTTATTTCCGAGGCCAAGTACACAACTTGGCTCTCAAATGTTGTACTCGTTAAGAAAAATAATGGAAAATGGAGGATGTGCGTTGACTACACGGATCTTAACCGGGCATGCCCGAAGGACTCTTATCCTTTACCTAACATCGACCAACTAGTCGATAATTCTGCAGGATTTAAATTACTATCCTTTATGGATGCTTATTCGGGGTACAACCAAATCCCCATGGACGAGGCCGACAAACGGCATACAGCCTTCATGACCGAGTCGGGCAATTATTACTATAACGTAATGCCCTTCGGCTTGAAAAATGCTGGCGCCACCTACCAACGGATGATGAACAAGGTCTTCCGGGCAGATATCGGCGACGTGCTCGAGGTTTACATGGATGACATGATCGTCAAATCCGCAGAGGAAATCGACCATGCCGCTCATCTCCAGAAAGTGTTCGACACGGCGAGGAAATGTCGCATGAGGTTCAACCCCGACAAATGCACCTTCGGTGTTCGCGCAGGGAAATTCCTCGGCTTCTACCTCACGGAGAGGGGCATCAAGGCGAACCCCAACAAATGTAGGGCGTTCTCCAAAATCCCCACCCCGAACTCGAAGAAGTCGATCTAGTCGCTTAACGGAATGCTGACGTCTCTCTCCCGTTTCGTAGCCAAATCCGCTCAGTACGCACTCCCCTTCTTCAGGCTTCTAAGGCAGAAGGCGACCTTTGAATGGAGTGAGGAATGCGAACAAGCCCTCCTCCATCTAAAGCAAGTCCTGTCTCAACCCCCGGTCTTATCCCGACCAGATACCCGGGAAACACTTTTCTTGTACCTGGCCGTCAGCGGCGAAGCGGTTAGCGCTGTCCTTATACGGGAGACCCCCGACGGACATAAACCGATTTACTTCACGAGCAGAGCTCTTCAGGGCCCCGAGCTCAGATACCACCAGATTGAAAAGGTCGCCTTGTCCCTCGTATCCGCAGCCAGAAGATTATGTCATTATTTCCTGGCCCACACAATCGTGGTAAGGACAGAGCAGCCTATCCGACAGCTCCTCAGTCGGCCAGATATGGCGGGGAGAATGCTCCGATGGTCTCGCAAACTATCCGAGTTCGACCTTCGATACGAAGGAAGAAAAGCCTTGAAAGCCCAAGTACTGGCCGACTTCGTAGCAGAAATGACCACACCGAAATCCTCGACGAACGACTCCCAGAAATGGACGATTTACATCGACAGGGCCTCCAGCGCAAGAGGCAGCGAAGCGGGCATTATCCTCGAAAACGAACAGGGCGTCCTGATAGAGGTCTCCCTCGAACTGTCCTTCAAGACATCGAATAACCAAGCCGACTCGCAGAAGACCTCGGCGCAAGAGAAGTCAAAATCTTTACAGACTCCCAGCTCGTGGCATCGCAGGTGCGGGGAGAATTCCAGGCCAAAAACGACAGTCTCATCGAGTACCAGACCTTGGTGCAAGAAAGGTTGAAGAAATTCGTCTCCGCGGAGGTGGTTCACATACCGCGCGAGCACAACACTCGAGCAGACGTGCTCTCCAAGCTTGCGAGCACCAAGGAAAAAGGAGGAAACAAATCGGTTATCCAGGAGATACTGACACAGCCGAGCATTAACAAAACCGCACCGACAACCGAAGTCAACGCCATAGGGGACGCAAACTGTTGGATGACCCCGGTTTACGCATATTTGACGATGAGCAAACTGCCCGACGATCCTAAAGAAACAGGGATAGTCAAGAGGCGGGCATGTGCGTATACCATCATCGAAGGTAAGCTATACCGTCGAGGATTCTCCATTCCCTTGCTCCGGTGCATCGAAGAAGGCAAAGTGTATGGGATCCTCCAAGAGATCCACGAAGGGATCAACGCCCAGCACCTCGGCGGAAGGGCCTTAGCCCGAAAAGCACTCTGAGCAGGGTATTATTGGCTCACTATGCAACATGATGCAAAGGAGCACGTTAAGAAATGTGACCACTGCCAAAGACACGGGGACATGCACCTCGCTCCCCCAAACGAGCTTAAGTCATTGTCGTCCCTGTGGCCATTCGCGTGGTGGGGAATGGATATCCTCGGACCCTTCGTCGTGGGGTCGTACCAAAATAAGTACCTCATAGTCGGGGTGGATTACTTCATGAAGTGGATTGAGGCCGAGGCGCTGGCCAAAATCATTGCTTTCAACATACTCCGTTTCTACAAGAGAAACATCCTCGCCCGATTCGGGGTGCCCCAAGCCATTGTCACGGACAACGGGACACAGTTCACCGACAGGAACTTCCAAGACTTCGTCACCAAATTAGGCACAAAGCAGCACTTCACGTTGGTCGAACACCCTCAAACTAACGGGCATGCCGAAGCAGCGAACAGAGTGATACTCTGGGGACTCAAGCGACGACTCGGCGAGGCCAAACAACGGTGGGTCGAGGAGTTGCACAACGTCCTCTGGGCGTATCGAACGACCCCACACTCTACGACCGGGGAGACCCCGTTTCGCCTAACGTATGGAACCGAAGCGGTTATCCCCGTCGAGATCAGGGAACCCTCGAGGAGAACAGAAGCTCCCCTCGACGATGAAACGAACGACGAAGCCCTGCGCGAGGAACTCGACCTTGTCGAAGAGATAAGGACCGGCGCTTCCCTCCGAGAAGCCTCTTTAAAACAAAAAATAACTTTGCGTTATAATGACAAAGTTATCAAACGAGACTTCCAAGTAGGCAGTCTTGTCCTGCGAAGAAATAAAAAAGATTCACGCGAAGGAAAGCTGGTCGCAAACTGGGAGGGCCCGTACCGCGTCACTGCTAAGACGGGGACAGGTGCCTATTACCTCAAGAACCTCCATGGTGAACAACTTGCTCGACCATGGAATGCTGAGAAGCTCAAGAAATACTACAGTTAGACCCTGCCCGGGACAATACAACGTCGCGAACACGGGGGCGTGCAACGGTACATGCGCGACACCTCTATATAGCACACGGCGGCCAAAAACCACGAGTTGTGTGCGTGAGACTTTTTGGCCCGGCGAGGAGTCCTCAACCGAGCTCTGTCGTCGACGTACTAAATAGGCAGAACACCCAGCTCGCGATGGGAAGTTCACGCCATGAAGCTAAGAAATCGACCGCTTTCTTAGCCTCGTCGAAGGTTGGAGTACAACCCCTGACCACTCGGCTAAGCTCTCTACGCAGTCGAGCATCATCAGAGTCGAGCAAAAGCCCAAGGCGCCAGTGATCTCAACTACTTAGACAAAAATAAGTAATGCATAAAATATCACACACAAGCAAAATTAATAAAGAGGCATAACGAAGTAGGAAAATCGGGCAAAACCCTTAGTACAAAAAATGTTACGGATACAAGCCCACAAGTCGGGCGAAAATAACCATTGTGCTAATAGTACATCAAATAAACCCACAAGCCGGGCAAAAACAAAAGGGCACGCAGGCCAAGCAAACTATGTCCCTACTCTGCGGCAGTCTCGGTGGCGTCTCCTCCTTGCCCGGGCGGAACTATCCGGCCGTCGACCACTTCAAAATCAACATCTGCCCCCTCGGTCACCAGGTCGGGGTTTAGGACCCGAAGCTGCGCCACTGCATTTCGGAACCCTATGCCCGCAGTTTCAAGAGCATCGTCCTCAGATAGCCGGAGATCCTGCTCGAGTTTCCTGAGTTGATCCACCAGCGCTGCTCGAGTGGTTAGGAGCCTGTCCTCCTCGATTTCGCCTTCGGCCGGCCGCACAGCATCCTCCAACTCGACAATCCTCTCCTTGAGCCGCTTCTCCTCCGCCTCCAGCTCGGCGATTCGGGCAAGGTGGCCTTTCTCCTTCTCCTCGACTTCCTTCAGCTTCCTCTCAGCCCGCTGCTGCTGCTCGCTTTGTTCTTTGTTCAGGTCCCTGCACTCCTTCAACTCCTTACGCAGGTCGAGCATCTCAGCATCCAATTTCTCGAGCTTTTCTTGCAGTCGAGAAAACTCAGCAGCAGGGCGAGTCTCGTCGTTCAGGACAATGGCGGTCGAGCAAAGCCGCATGACCGCAGACAGGTCCTCGAAGATCGTCTTCCTCCTCGCCTCCGCTGCGGCTCCCAGCATAGCTTGGACTTCAGAGGGAGGGACACGAGGGTAGATGACGTCGGAGAAGAAGCGAGGCTTTTGATGGCATGGTGGAAGTTCAAACCTTGAATGAGGTGGGGGACTGTCTTCGTGGCCTAGGTCGACGATCTCCACGCTCGAAACCCGTTGTCGTTTTGGCGTCCCTTGAGTACCCAGAGACTGGCTCCCAGCAGGAGGTGTCCGCCTCTCTGAAATCTCTCACACAGTGGCAGCAGGCTGAGACTGACTGGAACCCTCGGGCATAGCGGCCGAGGAACCACCCTCAGGCATGGCCCCGGAAGGAGCAACATCTTGACCTTTTGAGCGGGACGCCTCTCCCCGGGCTTGCTCTTCCCTAGCCCTCTTTGCCTTCAATTTCTTGAACCTCTCCTCGGCTCCAGCCATTTTTCCTGCAAAAAGAAAGCAAACGTTAGTAAGGCAAAGAATGAAAAGAATACAGATGCGAGGAAAGCTTAGATCGTGGATGTTTTCACCACCTAACAACTCGATGGCCTCTTCGTCGGAGAAGGTATCGAGCAGAACGCGGGTATTGATCAGACGGCGCTGTTTCTTCACCTGCCCGTCTGCTTCCAGTATAGGCTGGCCGTCCAGTATTTCGTGCTGAGCCTCGTTGAAACTCGCGATGAACGCGACGATCTTATCGTAAGCCTCCCACTCATAGACATCCAACTGATTATGCTTCACCTTGTATTTGTCGACCCCCTTTTTGAAGTGTTCCTCCGTCCAGTATAGGGGGAACCTCGGCTCTAGAACCTCCTCGGAGACACCATCGACCTCGCGAGTGACTTTCCGGTACAACGAGTATACGGCCCCGATGGTGAACGGCTTCACGAAATAATAACGGAACTTGAAGTCCCGGATGGAATATAAATATGTATGAAACAGAGCTTTGCTCTGCTTGAAGGACACCCATCCATGTCGTCCACCGGCCGACGACCTCTGTAGATGGAATATCCAAAAAAAGAGGGACGCCGTCGGGACGATTTCTAAATACTTACAGACAAGCTCGAAGGCCCGGATAAAAGCCAAGGAGTTTGGATGAATTTGCGAGGGGGCTAGCTGCAACCAGGAGAAGATTCCCTCTTGTAAGTCCGTGAAGGGCAACCTCCACCCCGCCTTGTCGAACATAAATTCATATAACGGGATGCGTATTCCCCGATAAGGCGAGCATATCCGATGATGCTCCTCTGGACGAAAAACTTTCCAAGATTTGTCGGACCCGATGAGCCTGTGCTCGACGGTGCAGAACGCGTCGTCCACGTCTTTGTAGACGAAGATAGACGACATCTCCAGGGCTTCTTTACAAACCCACTCTTCGAGCGGGCGCTCCCGTGCGAAAGCCATGTAGGCCATGGGGGATTCGGGTTGATCGTCGTCTTTTTCGAATGATCCTACGGCCACCTTCGCAGACAAATCGTCCATTTACCTGAAAAGCAGAAGGAAACGGTGAATTCGATGGGTCGAATCAAATTCACCCCTCCACCGCTGTTCAAGCGAACGGGCGAGGAAGGGGCAAGGCTCTCTCGGTTCCCCGACATAGCCGGCCGAGGGTCGACATGTTCGCCGGGGAACTCGCCGTCTCCCCGGAAGATTCTGCCCCCGTGTCCCCGCGACGCAAATGAAAAGAGTAATTATTGAGGACCCCGAGACATTCAACGGGTCCCCGACATATTCATCCCTAGTCCTCGAAATATTCAACGAGAGCGAGTGAAATTCTTAGCACCCCCCTCTCTCAACAACTAAAGATTCCTGCCGTATTCGCCAGGAACCCTCTCATTTCTCGTGGGAACATCATCAGTTCACCAAGGAAACGCTATACCCTAGATGAAATTAAAGAGAAATGTAAGAAAAAGATCAATTTCGAAGTAAGTACCTTGTGAGTAGCGGTTTAGGGTTCCGGCACGGAGTTTCCGGCGGCTTTATGGCGGCGAGCGACTATTGTAGGTTTCAGGCACGGAGTGTCCGACGGTTGTCGGCGGCGAACGGCAACTAGAGAGGGTAGAGAGAGAAGGAGAGGGATTCTTGAGAGAGAAGCGGAAAAGTGAAAATGAACGAGGGGAGCAGCTTTTTATAGGCGATTCTCGCGGAACTCGAGGGGCATAGGGCACTCAAGTGCACTACCCTAGCCAGCCGCCCTAGCCTCCCTAGGTAATAATGGCAGGCGACACGTGGCACGCATGCAGCTGCGCGTCTTCCCACGCGTGTCGTTCCAGTTTCCCCCAACGCTTTGGATCGGAAACTCCTCATCTCCCCGGCGTGCCGACCAAACGCGACTGTATGATGCCTGACTTATGTGCGACCGTATGGACGTCGACCACGAGAATGGTCTCCTCGGTTCATCTCTTGGCGTATCCCCGACGCGCCAGTAAGCCTTAAGTCATTACTCTGACACCTCAGAGCAACGACTTGGGGGGCTCCTATTCTGGACTGGGCCGAGGCTGCCCAACAGTCGAGCAGGCCCAACCCATACTGCCTGGGGAGGCCCAATAAGGTAAGGTCCTTTTGCGGACACGCGACTGCCACGTGCTAGTCACAGTCTCGCCGGGCACTCAGGTAGTGTCGGGCACGCGGGACAATATGAGTCGAGGACGTCCCACCCCGCTGAGATTCGACTCCTCGACAAGCTAGCTTCTCCCCCCGCGAGGATGCTACGCGTCCCTACTCGACGGACGCTATCCCTCCCCGCGAGGCCTGCCTTTCCTACGGGCTTCACATCTGCTCGGCGCATAAGGCTCCTCCCCGCGAGGAGCACCCAACGGTCCACCCCGCATGGACACGTTCCAAGTAACCTCCCACTTCCGAAAGATTTGGTCTGCCCTACTTCCGGAAATCTAGGAGCAGTTACTCTAGGGCGAAGACCACGTGCTGGTCTTCACTACTACACGTAAGCCCTAGCAGTTACCTGGAGTGGGCCTAGTTGATCCAGCCCATTGTAGGTAACCGTTGGCCCCGCGCTGGGGGCTCTCTATAAATACCCTCTCATTTGAGAGGGTCAGGTTAGACACTTTTCTTCCTACCATTCTCACTTCTTGTATTTGCTGATATTTTGTACACTCTCTCACTTGAGCGTCGGAGTACCTTGCAGGTACACCCCCCCACCGTCTCTCACCATCACCGGAGCTGCCGTTCCAGACGCCGTTGGCCACCATCACTGTCTGATCCAGGTACGATTAATTTATAAAAACAATTTATAATTTAAAATATGTCATTATTTATAAACTCTATTATTTTTAGTCTATGTCTCTATGTGACTTGATTTTATAATAATTATAAATTAAACAAGGTTTATAACCAAACAATTTACTATTATCTATAAATTCAATTATTTTTAGTATAAGTCTATATGTGACTTGAAGTAAATTTGGAGGTAAAAATTATATTTATTTGCACTATATTGTATATATAATAAATAAGGAACATGAACACAAGTGGATGTGGCTTTGAGATTATGCTTACACTTATTTTGTCAAGGATAGATGAATTTAGACCTATTTGTCTAGTGGGCAGCTTATATAGAATAACTTTGACTTGTTTTCCTAACTCTTTCTCCTATCATTTTTTCCAATTTTTTTTATCAAAGTGAAAAAGTAAGAAGAAAAATTAAAACTCATAATGATGATCTGAATCTACAATTAATACCATATATAGGTAATTAAGAAAGTTGGATGGGTAGTAAGAATACATTCATTTTACCAAAGAATGAGATTTTCTTATTTTAAATATATTTCTATATATGTCATAAATTCATCTTAAAAGAAAGAAAGCTTGTGCAAAACTGGGGCCAACTGTCTTAGGTATCAAATAAACATATAATTTAATTTTTTCAAAATAATGAAGGTAGTCCCAAAAGCATAAAAGAACTAAAAATATGGGATCTCTGCTAGGGCAAACAAGAGAAACCAATGTGAGCAACAAGGATGAGGATGATCTAAAAGAAATACATACAAAGAAAGTCAAGGAAAATTAGAAACGTGTGATGGATACCAATGTGGGCGATAAACATGGTATCCCAGGAGAAAGATCATACAAGGAGATGGTTATAGGTGCTAACATAGGGAGTGTGGGTGGGGATGAGAATATGAATGGTGAAGATGATGAATCTGAGCTGACTATTCTGGATCTGGAGAATATGAAAGTGGAGGAGCATGTTGAAGGAAATTACGCTTGTCCAAAATTCATTTTCTCGAAGCATGAAGAAAGAAGAATTCACAGGCCGTGGAGAAGAGGTGTAATTGTCAAACTGCTTGGAAGACGAATTGGTTATAAGGCACTAGAGACTAGACTAAAACAAATGTAGGTGAGGAAAGGAGTGATCAATATTATTGATCTAAGTAATGATTACTACCTTGTGATCTTTTCACATAATGAAGATCATAATGCAACACTTAGTAATAGACCATGGTTTATCTATGATCACTATCTTACGGTGAAACCGTGGAGTCTGGATTTTCATCCAGCTAGTGACACTATTGAAAATGTTGCTGTTTGGGTGCAAATTTTGGGTCTCCCGATTGAGTATTATGATACGAAGGTGCTCTCTTTTATAGGGAACAAGATTGGAAGGACAATCAAAGTGGATAAGAATACTGTGTCGCATGAACGGGGAAAATACGCAAGACTTTGTGTGGAGGTTGATTTATCCAAACCACTTCTTGATATTTTCACTATCAAGGAAAGAAGGTACAAAATAGAGTATGAAGGGCTGCACCTCCTTTGTACTTTTTGTGGAAAATTTGGACATTACAAGGAATGTTGTCCAACAAAGACTGTAACTACAAATGAGTCCAACAAGGTGGCTGGAGGTGAAATACTGAGGAAAAATGATGATCAAATGCATGGCCAGGAAGATGTGGAGGGACCTTGGGCGTTGGTCCAAAAAGGCAGACGTGGAAAGTGGACAAGTAGAGGCAGCAACAGTAATACAAAAGGCTCAAATCCCGATGAAAATGGTGGCAACCGAGGAGGCAAAGCTCAGGCGATAATAAATACTGGACCTGAAGGTGCTGGATCGAGATTTATTGCACTTGATGGTGATATGATTGATAATAATGAGGTAGATAACAACAATGAAACTGCTACACCTGCAATGATTGAAGGAATTAATGGCCCTAAAGAACGTGTAATCCACAATGGAAATACCCGACAACAAAATCAACATAGCAGACAGGAAATTACAGAGATAATTAATGCAAAAAGAGGAACAGTGTGCTCCACTCTAGTGGGGGACAATGGTGGTCCCACGGCAATACGCAATCTGAACGTATTATAAATGATTCTTAACATGAGGCACATCAGGACCCTATGAGAGAACGAGAGGTAGCAGACAAGAAAAAATGTGGCATTAAGAACAGAGAAAAACGATGAAAACGAGTGGCAAGTGTCAAAAAAGTGGACTTTAAAAGAAAAATTTTAGGAAATAATAGGAAGACAGCTGGTGAGTTAATGGAACTTATAGGGGAAACAACATTGACAACTGGATTAACTCCATGACAAATATAATGATAGCTGAAGGGTCTATCCATGTTGGTGAAACCAACTATTCTCAACAAAAGAACGAGAGGTCTGACATCAATGGAACATTAAGAGTAAATAATCATGTTCGTCCTCTAGACAAATGTAACACAACACATGTATCAAAGAGTGGTGGAAATTCAAATGGCAATTCCAACCAGCAGGATCAAGGAAAAAAGATGCTGGATAAGAGCTTAATAAGGAATAATGAGAATGAGGAGTTGAGCATGAAAGTCGTGGAGGAAACTCAACAATAAGGAAGCAGTGGTGTAGGTCTCAATTATAATTCCCATTATTGTTTATCCATGATAATTACAAACCAAAATATATTTGTGTGGAATTGTAGAGATGCAACAAGCTCGAGATTTTTTAGATACTGCAAGCATTACATGACTATGTACAAGCCAAAAATTCTTGTAACTCTTGAAACGAGATGTGACCCTATGAAGCTCAATAAAACTATTAAAAAGCTTGGTTTTGAAGGATTCATTGCCACTGAAAATCAAGGTTATGCTGGAGGAGTTGTGTTGGGATAGATCGAAGATAAAGTGGAAGTAACTCTCATTAATAAGAAGTTCCAATTCATACACACTGAGGTGAAGTTTGGTAATGAGCCAGCTTGGAATTTCACAACAGTGTATGCCAGTCCCAATGCTGATAACAGAAAAATGATTTGGAAAGATTTAAAAAGCATCAATAGAATGATTCATCATTTTTGGCTCATAGCTGGAGATTTCAATGATATAGCCTTTGAGCATGAGAAGAGAGGAGGAGCACCGATGTCGCTACATAGGAGCAGGAAATTTCAGAATAGAATTGACAAATGTGGGTTACTTGATTTAGGGTTTGTTGGATCAAAATTCACTTGGAGAGGCCCAATTTATAATGGGGGACAACGTATTTACGAGAGGCTTGACAGAGCTATGTGTAATGATAGATGGAGGATAAGGTTCGCTGAAGGTATGATGAAAGTGCTTCCTCGATTGGACTTTTTAGATCACCATCTTATTCTCATATCTCACAATGTTGTAACAGAAGAACCAAGAACTGCTTTCGCTTTGAGAGTGTGTGGTTGGCCGAAGATTCTTATTACTGCATGTTAGAAAAATCTTGTAAAGATAATAATCACATTCTCCAAAACCTTGAACAAGTGAGGGAGGGTGTAAAAAAGTGGAAGCTTAGCAACCTCAACATGATCACTAGACACAAAGATAGGTTAACTCGTCGTATTGGGGGTATCCAATGACGCATACAGGAAAGACGCAATGTCGCGGGCCTAAAAAAGCTGGAGGAAAAGTTGCATGAAGAGATGTTTGACATTCTTAAAAAAGAAGAGCAATTGTGGTTTCAACGAGCTAGGACCAAATGGTTGGTGCACGAAGATAGAAACACCAAAGCTGGGATCTTATAAGTCCCACTGTACAAACTCATATCACAATTCAATCACTACTAAAACCCTGGGCCTCTCTTTGAGCTGTAAGCCCCAATCTTTTCTTTCAAAGCACTTTCTCCTTTGATTTTGAAATATACCGTTGTTTTCAATCTTTCTTTGTTGAACAACTAACAAAATAGCATGGAAGCTCTACAACCGAGTAAGTGTTTATATGCTTTCATTTACCGCTTTCATATATATATATATATATATATATATATAAATATATATATATATATATATATAACTGTATTGTGGGGCTGTTTCGCTGTAAGTATTCTTTCATAAACTCATATCGACTGTGTAATAATAGTATAGATATTTAGAGTTTCCCCGACAACTACGTCTAGCACTAGGTTAAGCCCGTTGATCACTCTTAAAAGTAGACAAAACTAGATTCCCATAGGATTACCAGACACAGTCTTCCCTCCTCTTGGGGTTAAACAATATGGAGACGTGAAAGGCAGCATTCTCGGTGAACCCTTTCACAGAATGTCACCTTTAGAAATCGTCAAAGAAACTCTATTCCCCAGATATGATCTTTTCTCCGTGAATGGCATCTCTTGAGTTTCTTCCAAATTCTCGAACTTTCCTGGATTGATCTATTCTCTGTGAATAGCCTGTCTTGAATTTCTCGGGGTTTGGGGGCCCAAAGGCTTCTTAAAAGCATCCTCGCCTCCTCTTGGGCGTTGTACAAGGACCCGTCGGCTTCTTAGAAGTATTCACAGCCTCCTCTTAGGCTTCGTATAAATGATTTCTTCCTCTGGGAATGATAGCCTCCTCTTGGGCTTCGTACAAATTGTGCCTTGGCTTCTTAAAAGTTTCCAGCCTCCTCTTGGGCTTCGTATAAATTGTCCCGACGACCTCCTAGAGGTATAGGAACAAAAATTAATCATCTTAATAGAACAGTTTTTCAAAGAGTCTAGATTTTTCTACCGTGAACGTACTACAACTGTTTCTTTAAGCATAGTACAAAAGATAAAACTCTAGACTTGGACAGTCTAATTTCCTTGAGGCTCAAAGACATTCTCAAGTCCCTTTCAAAAATAGGAAGACACCCGCAGACTTGGACAGTCTCAAATACCCTTTGGATTCCCCGTTTCCTTAAAGAACAGGAAACAATCCCGATTCTCAGATCAAATCCATGAGTACAGTGTTACTTATATAAGAACTGATTTTCTCGTTGAACCAACATACTGGACCTGTCACTCAACTGAAACAGTAACCTTTTAGCCTCCATCCGGGGCTTCGTACGAGATACAAAGGTTCTCTTGTTGAGTCAAAAATTGTAGCCTCCATCTCGGGCTTCGTACGAGATACAAAGACTCTCTTGTTGAGTCAAAACTTTTAGCCTCCATCTTGGGCTTCGTACGAGATACAAAATCACTCTCTTGTTGAGTATAAAAGATTCTCTTGGTGAGTCACCATCTTTAGCCTCCATCTCGGGCTTCGTACGAGATACAAAAACGCTCTCTTGTTGAGTATAAAAGATTCTCCAGTTGAGTCAACCCTTTTAGCCTCTCTTTCTCGGGCTTCGTACGAGACACATAAAAACTCCCTCTTGTTGGGCCAATAGCCTCCTCTTAGGCTTTGTATAAGAAAACCCAGGTTGAGCCAATCAACCTTTTAGCATCAAAGCTGTGCCTCGTTCACAGACACAAACATCAACAACTCCTTCCCCTTCATCTAAGCGCTGTAAGCGGCAAGCCTCTGGATTATTTACATCCATGCCACTGTCCCTCTTTTAGCATTAAAAATTCCTAAGGAAAGATAGCATTGCTCTACATTGAGTTAAAGTCTTCTCCTTCAGGTTGGAACCCCCTATAAAGGAAATTATGGCATTGTCGGATTCACATATCCCGGTTAAAGTAATTCTCCTTTATAAACAGTTGTGACAAATAGACCCTCTTTAGAGATGACAAATTCTCTCTAAAGACAACACCATTTAGCTTCACATCTTGGGCTTCGAACAAGATACAAATAGACCCTTCAGCTTCACATCTTGGGCTTTGAACAAGATACAAACCACCTTCAGCTTCACATCTTGGGCTTTGAACAAGATACAAACCACCTTCAGCTTCACATCTTGGGCTTTGAACAAGATATAGATCACCTTTCGCTTCACGTCTTGGGCTTTGAACAAGACACCAAAACACCCATTTCCTCCCATAGAATAGGAGGAACTACGATCGCTCTGATTTCCCTGTTTCGGTAAACGGGAATACGTAGGCATAAGAATGAAAGAAAAATCTTAGCGAGCACACTAATCAAAAAACCTAATGTCCCCTATCTCCACCCAATCTGACAAATTCCCCATGAATAGTCCCAGTTTTCCACCTTAATAAAGTAAGAAGAAAGAAAGGCCCCATTACCATATAGCATCCGTAACCTAGCAGACCGCTGTTTAAACTCAGTATGCAAGCAGGGTTAATTGGAGACATCTATTTCCCTTCCTTAGTCAGCTCACAATAGGATAAAAATGAATCGACCTGTAGTAAACCCCAAAGAGCGACAGCGCTTAAGAACCGCGTCCAAAATCGCTCGCTACAGAAAAGTGGCGCCCACCGTGGGGCCCATTTGACTTTCTTTCTTTCTTAAGGTGAAAACTTTGGACAAATTATTTTCGTGATGGTTTCGTTGGGGAATGTCATTATTGCTAGGATCGGCCTTCACTAGGATCTTAGGTCAAAAACCCTTTAAGTTGGGAAGGAACCACAGAATGGCGACTCCGCCGGGGAGCCATTTTTGTCAAGAACATAGGATTCATAGCTCTTAAAAGTCTAGGACATTAGGAAAAATATATATATTGCTTTTCCTAATTGATATGTGTTTATTTTTCTGCTAATGGGAATGCGTGTGATGCTGCATGTGGAAAGATTGAGTATACACCTAGGAAAAACCTCTTTTAGTGGTGCAGAAACTATCGAAAATGGTTGTCACGCGATACCACCCTCTTCTGAAGGTTCTTCGAAAAAACATCACCTAGCACGGTTCCCGGCCCGCTGGTATTTTCTCGACAAGAACTGATGATTTTGAGAGACAGGTACAAAAATCACTAGTATAAACCTTTAGGGGATGGGTAGAGCCTTGACTTCATGACAACGATCCTTTGACCCCATGTTTTTTCTATGTTTTTGTGTGCTGCATTCATGCATTCATCTAAAAAACATTAAAACAAAGAAAAATTTTCTCTTCTAGTCTCTCTTTTTCAAATTAAACTGAGACAATGATTGCAAATGTCAGAGAAAAAGATTGCGCTCATGGATTTCGGTAGAAGGAGAACTCCCCAGTACACCTTCAAGGTTCCAAAACTTGAGGATTTGAGAAGGTTAGCGAGGATGATCACTAACCCTGAGGCTTTCAGAGCCAAGTACGGAGGTCTGCTACCTCTGTTAAGAATCCATGTGATTGAAGGAATCATGGATGCACTCGTTTAGTTTTACGATCCGGTCTATCACTGTTTCACATTCCCGGATTATCAGCTAGCACCAACGCTGGAGGAGTACTCTCACCTGACTGATCTACACATTACTGATCAAGCTCCATTTTCTGGACTGGAAGAAATTCCAAGGGATCAAATCATTGCAAGAGCAATTTATTTGGACGAGTCAGAAGTCAGGACTCACATGACCACTAAGGGTGGCATCCAAGGTTTGCCAGCCCAGTTCTCAACAAAGAAGGCTATGTACTTTGCTAGTATAGGGAACATGACTGCTTTTGAAAGCATCTTTGTTTTACTCACCTACGGGTTATTTCTGTTTCCCAACATTGATAATTTCATCGATATCAACGCCATTAAGGTTTTTCTCATTGGAAAACCTGTACCGACTTTGCTCGCAGATGCATATCATTCTGTACACTTAGGGAATTTGTACAGCGGAGGAGAGATCACGTGTTGTGTGCCCCTGCTATATAAATGGTTTATCTCCCATTTGCCTAAGTCTGCTACTTTTTGGGATCATAAGAGTGCCTTAAGCTGGTCACAGAAAATCATGTCTCTCACCAACTCTGACATTGATTGGTGCAATAGGATTTATGACGGAATCAGGATCATTGATCGTTGTGGAAACTTCCCCAACGTACCCCTTATAGGAACTAAGGGAGGAATCAATTACCATCCAGTGTTGTTTCATCGTCAATTTGGATACCTAATGAGGCATGTCCCGCGTAATGCTCATCTGGAAGGTCTTTTCTTCAAGGAAGGAGAAAATGACAGAGCACTAAAGATGGAAATAGTGCACGCTTGGAAACATGTTCATAAGAAAGGACGGGAGTCTCTAGGAAAACAGGAACGTGTCTCGGTGGAGCCTTATCTCCACTGGGTACAAACTAGAGCTCTCAAGCTAAAGATGCCTTATCCTCGTCACGGAGTTCTTCCACCAAGGGAATCTGTCATGTACTTCATGACTGAAACGGAAAAACTTCAGGTTACTCTCAACAAAGTTCAACAGGAGAGGAGGTCTTGGAAGAACAAGTACCGCATTCTCAACGTGGAGTGTACCAAAATACAACACCTGCTGAAAGATAAGGATGCTCTGATAGAGATTTTAGGGCAACATGCTGTGGATAATCAGGATGACCAAAGGAATTTGCTCGCTCCTTTCACCTGGCAAAGGAATGACAACCCGATAACGGCCCAAGAGCCTCGGTCAAAGAAAAGGAAAGTACCAGAATCAGCACCCGAGTTCTCCTCAGAGAGGACTCGGGACCCATTAGCTTAGGTTTCTGTTTCTGTACCTTGTAATTTACTGTATTTCCATTTCCGCAATCCTTTGAATTTTAATAAAATGGGGTTTTCCCCACTGTTTGATATTTGCAATCTAATTGTCGAAGTTTATTTTGATTAAACCAAAAAACAATTAATATAATCATTGCATTCATCATTCTCACGTCACGTATTCTCCTTGCCTACGAATCTCACGTTTGTGTCTCGGTTCTAGAGTCAAACTATCTCATTCGTACAATACTCGGGCCAATCGTCAGAAAAAGATGGATGATCTCGAGGAAGAGAACAGAGAGTTGAAAGAAGAGATCAACGCTCTAAGAGAGGATATGAGAAAGCTTCGTAACGACATGCAAGCCATGGCAGAAGCTCTACTACAAAGAACCGTGATCTCAGAGATCACCTCAATGCCCATAGTGGAGAAGTATGATCCTAGGTATCGAATACCGAAAGATCGTCCCTGGGGCAAGCCTGTTAACTATATCCTAGAAGGATATGTTTCGCCGATCACTGATGATCAGGAAATCACTGCAGGAACCGCTGGGCCTGAAGGTTACAAACTTCGGGAAAGCGAAGATGCCAGAGGCATGACAGCAACTCCTGAAGGTTACAAACTTCGGGAGGCACCGAGAGTCTTGGCCGTAATGACTATACCACAACCTGTGGTACACACTGTCTCGGAAGGACAGATTCCCCAGATACCTTCTGGTGGAAACGAAAGCATGTTCGAAAGAATGAACGAGTTCCAGGAACAGTTCCTGGAAATGCTAAAGGAATTGCAAGCTATTCGCGGTCAGGATCTATTTGGAAAGGACGGCGCGGACCTCTGCTTGGTCCCCAATGTGAAAGTTCCGCACAAATTCTAGGTGCCCGGCTTTGAAAAGTACAAGGGTAACTCTTGCCCTCAGAGTCACTTGGTGATGTACCCTCGACGAATGTCAGCTCAGACAGAGAATCAAGATCTACTGATTCACTACTTCCAGGATAGTTTAACCGGTGCTACATTAAAATGGTACATGGGTTTAAACCGTGCTACGATTAGCACTTTCAGATGATCTCGGCACTGCCTTTGTCCAACAGTACAAATATAATTTGGACATGGCACCGGACAGAGATCAACTCAGATCAATGTCACAAAAGGACAAGGAAACCTTTAAGGAGTACGTTCAGAGGTGGCGTGAGATCGCCGCCCAAATTTGTCCACCTCTTGAGGAAAAAGAGATGACAAAGATCTTCTTAAAGACCTTAAGCTCATTTTACTATGACAGAATGGTTGCCAGTGCGCCCAGTGATTTCACCGAAATGGTCGGTATGGGAGTTCGTCATGAGGAAGCCGTCCGGGAAGGACGTTTAGTAAAAGACGCTGGATCATCAAGTAGTATAAAACGATACGGTAGTGCTCTCCCTAAGAAAAAAGAGCAGGATATTGGGAATATCTCTCTCGGAAAGCAAAGGCGACGGTACCAACCAGTAGCAGCTGTAACTCCTGCTATCAACCCTGCGCCTATTTCTACGTATCAACCTCAGGTTACGCAGAACCAACCTAATCAGCAAAGGACACAACAACCTCTTCAGCAGGCTCGTCCTCCATACAATAACAACCGTACAATGCGGCCACCAGGATTTGATCCTATAGCCGTATCGTACGCGGAACTATTTCCGTTATTACTGGTCAAAGGGCACGTCCAGACCAAGGCTCCTCTTACAGTACCGGAAAATCTACCTTTTTGGTTCAAAGCGGATCAAACTTTCCCTTATCATCGAGGAGGACCAGGGAATAACATCGAAAACTGTCTCAATTTCAAATCCGAAGTGTAAAAGCTTGTTAGGAGCGGGGGTCTTATCTTTCAAAGATACGAATCCGAATGTTCTCAAGAACCCGCTGCCTCAACACGAGAAAGCTGCAGTCAACCTGATAGAGGGAGAGTCTAACAACGTCTATCAAATTCACGATGTACTCTTGTTGAGAACCAACTTGGTCAAGATGCATTGTAGACAGAGTGGATATGGCCATGTGCCACCTCATAATTATCACCAGTGTGGTATCTGCTCTAAAAGCAATCGAGGGTGTTCCGTGGTGCAATCATCTCTACAGGAACAGATGGATCTCGGATGGATCCAAGAGCACCGAGTTTGTGGAATTAACATGGTTTATACGAATTCCAACGTCATTCAAAACCACGACGTCCGTGTGATGAATGTCAACATGGTGGCAATACACTCAAGGAAAAGCCAGTATCATAATCTGCCGCGGCACGATTATAGTTCTTGTCTGACTTGCTCAGTAAATAAACAGGGATGCTCTTTTGTACAAGAGGCCCTCCAGCGTTAGATGGATCTTGGATGGATCTAGGACTACCATGATATGAACCACTATCAGATCAACATGGTTCATATCTTCGATATTCGCTTGATGAATACCAGCCTGGTGGAGTTACACACAGAACAGGTCCGTCTCGGATTCCTGGTATCACATAATTATCAGAGTTGTAAAGCGGGTTGCAAAAATGATCAAGGTTGTGCCCTTGTCCAGGAAACACTTCAGTACTTGTTGAACCACTGATGGCTTCTAATCTATATGGATGAAATGCAGACCCCATTCTGCTTTCCCACACAGAGTCCGAGATTTATACCCAGGTCAGACGTCGAAACGAGATACAGAGATTGTGATCCGGAAGGATGTCGTGCTCCACCAAACTCATTAGAGGAAGACACTCTGATGAAAGACAACTTTGACTACGACTACTATGGCCCGATGGATGACCTGCCAATGTGGCAGCCGTGCCCAGGAGACTTGGGGCAAGAAAATCAGCCGAACAATGAAAATCAGCTGAGCATCATTGAAAAGAATACCTGCGTCCCCACCATGTCATGGGATCAACACCCAGGTTATCCTGAAAATACCCAGCACGACGATGAATTCGCAATGTTTGCAGGACTTGAATTCATCAACTATGTTTTTCCTGAGGTCAACGTCATCGAGAGGGATGAATCCTCCAGTTCCAAAGAAGTGTGGGACACCTTGGGACAACCAAGTGGAAAATACGACTATATGGTCAAGTACATTACTCCCGAAAGCTCTTGTATCAGGCTCGAAGACATCCAGCCTACTGGATGGGGAGATTTGCCTGAGAAAACAAATACTATGCAAAATACAACAGAGGAATCCTCCTACGACAACTCTGCCTGGGAGACAGATTCTAATGATCCTGCTCCACCAGAAATCAGCGTCATTTCTGAAGACAAATCAAGGAAAGTACCAGACTTTGTGATTCACCGAGGAGTTCGCCGCCAATGGGTTGTTGTCGATGTTCTGAAGATTGTTCATAAGTCAAAGTAATTGCCATTTTTATCTTAACCTTTCACCCTACCCAGGTGAAACGGATGTTTTAATAGGGCTTACTTTCTGTAAATTTCCCTCTTCGCTTCGCCCAAAGCGACAGAGTTTTGTTTTATAGGGCTGTAGTTTCAAGAGTCGACTTGTTCATTAATAAAATAACGTCGTTCTGTAATTTCTGCATTAATTGATGTTTTCTCTTTTTGCTTTTCTCAGAAAATGGTAATCCTAAAAATAACAACTCAATAATAAAAACAAGCAGTAAAAGAAAAATACACTGCAGATTGCTTGTTTTAAACCCCGTTGAAACATACGATCCGATGCCTTCTCCCGACTTTGAGTTCCCAGTATTTAGGGCTGAAGAAGAAGTTGACGACAAAATTCCAAAAGAAATCTCCCCGATTACTCAGACAGGAGGAAAGGTCCATTGAACCTCACAAAGAGCCGTTGGAAACAATCAACGTGGGTTTAAAAGAAGAGAGAAAAGAAATTAGGATTGGGGCACTGCTCAGTCCAACTGCCAAAGAGAGTTTGACAAAGCTTCTCAGAGAATTTCCCGATTTGTTTGCTTGGTCCTATCAGGACATGCCAGGGTTGGATACCAGCATCGTGGAACATCATTTACCGTTGAGATCGGAATGTCCGCCAGTAAAACAGAGGTTGAGACGAACTCACCCTGACATGGCCATCAAAATCAAAGAGGAAGTACAAAAACAGATTGACGCGGGTTTCCTGCTACATCTGAATATCCTTAATGGTTAGCCAATATCGTACCCGTTCCGAAAAAGGACGGAAATGTCAGAATGTGTGTAGATTACATAAATCTAAACAAGGCTAGTCCAAAGGACGATTTTCCTTTACCACACATTGACATGCTGGTTGACAGTACAACAAAGTTCAAAATTTTCTCCTTCATGGATGGATTCTCGGGCTATAACCAAATCAAAATGGCGCCGAAAGACATGGATAAAACTTTGTTCATTACCCCATGGGGTACCTTTTGTTACAAGGTAATGTCGTTCGGTTTGAAAAACGTCGGGGCAACCTATCAAAGGGTCATGACTACTCTGTTTCATGACATGATACACAAAGAAATCGAGGTATATGTCGATGATATGATTGCAAAATCTAGAACAGAAGAGGAGCATGTGACCCATCTGTCAAAATTATTCGAGCGGTCGAGAAAGTACAAACTCCGCTTGAATCCAAACAAGTGCACTTTTGGTGTTCATTCAGGGAAACTGCTAGGGTTCATCGTCAGCCAAAAAGGAATTGAATCTGATCATGACAAGGTCAAGGCCATTCAAGAAATGCCTTCTCCGAAAACTGAAAAACAAGTCAGAGGATTCCTGGGATGTTTGAACTATATCTCCAGATTCATATTCCTCATAACCGCGATATGCACGCCGATCTTCAAATTGCTCAAGAAGATACAATCATTTCTCACTGATTCGCGAGGCAAGTGGACTCCGAATTATGATGGCCCCTATGTGATCAAGAAAGCATTCTCAGGCGGTGCCTTGAGACTTGCAACCATGGATGGAGAAGAATTTGCCTATCCCACGAACGTTGACGTAGTCAAGAAATACTTCGCCTAAAAAAAACGTCTCAGTGGATTGAAAACCCGAAAGGGAGATCCAGGCAAAAATTAGAGACATGATCAAAAATCATCCCGGTGGATTGGAAATCTCCAAGTACAATCCAGACAAAAGTTAGGGATTAATGGCAAGTAACTACGTCTGATCAGTTCAGCGCTTCAGTAGTCATGTCATTCATCAGAAACTCCAGTCAAGGTCATCTTCGACAGAAGCTCAGGATGTCCCGAATTCAAAGTTGGTAGAAGGATAGTGGTCGTTATGTTTCAACGTAGCCCTTTTCCCTGTAAATTACCATTTTCTAACTTTGTAAATACTCTATGGAATCACGCGTTCGGCTGATTTCCATCCTATCAATAAAATTTGAGCCCTTGTGCTTTTGTTTGTAATTCTTACTTGTTTTAGCTTTACAGAATGATGTTTTTAACATGATTAACGATTATTGAAAATAAAACAAAAATGAATTTACTTGTCAAACTTTTTCTGCTTTTAAAATAAAGATGGCAATTTCTTTTGACTGTTGAACATCAGAAGAACATCGGTCGCTTCTCCAAAGATGTTCGAACTTCAAAGTGTAGAATCAAAGTACTCCTTCTAGACCATTACGCCTGAATGAAGGATCAACTGTGTCAGAGGCCATGTTTTGTCTGACATCCTCGGCCGAGTTCTCATCTCCTAAGCCCGACCAGCGTCGCTCCCAACAGGGACCGTTTCTCCTAAGCAAGGCAGAATTGCTATCTTGAACCAGCGATATTTCTACATACCCCACTATGGCCGAGTATCCAGTCATGTTCATCCTTTAGTCTGTATGTTGCGTCAGTTTTGTCAGCATATACATACATACATCATGCATTATTGATCTACATTCATATTCATATTGCATCACTATCACTCTAGTCGGTCTTATCCCCTAGTGATAAAATTCCTCTCAATCGAGTTGTCAGATCTTTCCTCGTCAGGAAGTGAATCATCTAAGTAATCTCTCTCCCGTTTATCTCTGGATTAGAGATAGTCCTTGACCACTTTGATAACTTGAACCTCGGAGAAACAAGAAAACTTTCAACAAATATCACTCTTCGCCATTGAAGATGATATATTCGCTTTCCCAGATTAAGGAAAATCCCCAGAGAAAGCCCCTCAAAATTGGGGTACATCGTATGGCATTTCTCTGAAAATACCTCAGGAAAAGTATGATGTAACACCCCCAAATGGAAACAGTCTCTCAAGAGACTCGCTTTCCCCAGTAAAATCGACAAATGGCGTCTCCAAACAGAGAAGTTTGTGTACCTCTACAGTTCAGACGAATGGGTTCCCCAGCAAGTCTGACATCAAAACTTTTTCCACTCAAATGGCATCTCCCTAGGAAAATTCGGCGAGAAGTTTGAAGGAAAGCCGCTACAAACAGCGTTCCTTATCAAGAAAGTTTATTGACAAAAGAAACTGAGACCAGCTCTTTGGTAGGAAACCAGGATCGAGGGGAAGTTTATTTCGGAAACTGAGACCAGTTCCTTGGCAAGAAACCAAGATCGAGGGGAAGTTTACTTCAGAAACTAAGACCAGTTCCTTAGTAGGAAACCAGGATCGAGGGGAAGTTTACTTCAGAAACTAATACCAGTTCCTTGGTAGGAAACCAGGATCGAGGGGAAGTTCACAAATCAGAAACTAAGACTAGTTCCTTGGTAGGAAACCAGGATCGAGGGGAAGTTGACAAAAGAAACTAAGACCAGTTCCTTGGTAGGAAACCAGGATCGAGGGGAGGTTTATTTCAAAAGAAAACTGAGACCAGCTCCTTGGCTGAAGACCAGGATCGAGGGGAAGTTTACCTTTTCTAAGCATCATCGCTTAGGTAAAGAAGATGAATATGTAAGCTACCATTCATAACCACCATCAAAATTTCGGGTATTCTGATATTTAATCCTCTTGCACCCCGAATGCCCGAATACCTTCGCCATTCACACCTTCAGGTCCAAGAAGATTAAATAGGGGCATCTGTCATACCCCAAAATTTGACCACTAATATTTCCCATCATTGTGTAAATCATCATCACAATATGGATGTACCTTTGTGCCTCATCAATCTCCTCAAGGAATTGTTGAGCATTCACTACAATCAAGCTTAGGGTTTCAAGCCCTCTCAGAGCCTTTAGACAAATGATCAATCAAGGAATGACATGATCTTCAACTTGTCTAACCTCTCAAATATCCACAAAGGATCAAGAGGACTCCCACATCAAGAATTAAGCACAAGAGTGCAACATTTCAAGTGGATCAAGCCTCAAGTTCATCTAATACAAAGTAAACTGACGCAGAAAGTCAAAGTTTGACTTTTGGTCAACTTTGAGCATTACAAGCCATTACTCAAGAAAATATGATGGATGATTTAATTTGATCAAATTTAAATCAAGAAATCATGCAAAATTGCAAAATTGTTCAAATTGAAAGAAACTTAGAAATTTTTTCTAAGTTAAAATCATGTTCAAGTGCACAACTTTTCAAGGTTGTAATTATTGATCCAAGCATCCATTGATTTTGCGTAAGAGCTACTTTTAAAGAGGGTATTTGATACTTCAACATTGTAGAAGGAATCAACTCAAAATATCATAAGGATTAAAAGATATAAGTGATGAAAGTGGGGAATTCTTAACGTCCAATGTTCTGACATTTCATAGGACATCATTAATCTTTTTCCAGCAAGAATGTCCCAACTTCAAGGATGTTTTTCTCCATGATCCAAATTGATTCAGGAAAAACCCTGGGCATGAAAGTTGAAGTACGTCATCTCACCTTTCCAGAAAGTCCTAGAAAGCTAATTTATCATTCTCGAGCAGAATGTTATGGTCTCTGCAAAAGGCATTGATAAAACAGAATTTTCATGATAGCTTTTAGGACAGATTTGGTCACACAAGTTCAAGGTCAATTTTGACAACTTTACAAGTCTTATCTTCACAAACCTTGAACATCAAAGTTGAATTACATCATCTCAGCTTTCCAGAAAGTTGTAGAACGTCCATTTATCATACTCGAGTAGGAAGTTATGGACTTTACAAGAAGGCTTGCTGCAATTGTTTTTTTGGACAGATTTTGTGCACTTTTTCTTGTGCCACACAATTCTCAAGCTTTGTCACCATGCAAGACAAGCATCAAAGATGCAATTTAATTCAACTCAAAATATCATAGTGGATTAAAAGATACAAGTGATTAAAGTTTGGAATTATTAATGATCAAAGTTGTCAAATGTTTCAACATTTCATGGGACGTCATTAATAATTTTCCAGCAAGAATGTCTCAACTTCAAAGATGTTTTTCTCCATGATCCAAGTTGAACCAAGTCTAGGGTCAAACATCAAAGTTGAAGTATGTCATCTCAGCTTTCCATAGAGTCCTGGAACAGCCATTTATCATTCTTGAGCAAGAAGTTATGGATTTTACAACAAGGCTTGCTGCAGCTGATTTTTAAGACATGTTTCAGGACAGATTTGCACATTTCTTGTGCCACATGAATTTTTAAGCCTTGTCATAATTTTGGACACATCTGAGGATCAAATCCAAGGGGGATGATCTGATCTCCAAGCCTCCAAAGTCCTTGGAACCAAAAGTAGCATGCCAAACCTAGAAAACCCTAAAAGAGGGACAAGACTCCAATTTTGGTATGGAGCATTTAATGGATGCTTAGAGGTGGCATGAACTGAGCTTCCTCTAACTGAATTCAGTCAAGATTCCTCCAACAACTAGGGAACCAGCAGCCTGTGCCCTAACCTCTAGTCAATGGCTAGAGGAGACTTGGATTTTCATTGGCCAACATTGAACAAACCTCTGCTGCAGCCACCATTCACTATTGCTGCCAAAAAAAATTTGCTCTACTATAAATATAGCTCATTTATGCTCAGTTTGAGTACACCAAAGCCATCAAACAAATGCTTTCCTCAAAATCACTTCTTTCACTCCAAAATGCCTTCTTTAGTAAGGTAATTCTGAGTTTTTGAGTTAGAGAGCATTTCCATCACATTTCATGATCCTAACACCTCATAAACATCATATGTAGGTGATCCAAACTATCACAAGTGACCTGTAACACCAAAATCACAAAGTCACCTCTCAAAACCTCAAAATTGGACTTTTTTTGCATTTTTCAAGCCATGTCTTTATTCAGTCACTTTCCAAACCAGATAAAACCTCAAACACACTCCAAATATCATCCTTGAACTGTCCCAAATGGTGCCACACATATGGAACACCATTTGAGAGAGTTGGCCTTTTGGCCACTTTAACCCCTTTTGCAAGAAAGGGTCAGTTTGTGTTTTTGCAGGTTCCAGCTGATTCCAACCATCCTAAAATCTTCTAAGAGGTCATTTGAGGGTGTCCAAAGCATCAAATTATTTCTGGAACAAAGCACTTGGTAGGTTGCACAAAATCTCCAAAAAAGAGGTAAAATTCATAACTTGAATTCTTTGAATCATGCTTTCCTTTGTTGTCCACATACATGCATCATATTGAACAATTCTTGAAGGAAAAATGTAGTCCTTAATGTGTATGTTATGATCCTCCTACTGTTTGTACTTTAACATGTTCATATGTGGAGTTTATGTTGTTTTAAACTTAAGGTGCATATCTGGTTTTTTGCCTTGTGTGTGCTGTACATTAAGTTGCAGTATGTATGAGTGATACCATTGGATTCCTTGCGAAAAATTGGTCAAGATAGGTTCTTACGGATTTTAATTTCGTTAAAAATTGAGAGAGTTATGAGTGTTGAAAGTTTGATAAGCAAAGATGTTTAAAATCAACATGCAGCTCTGGTTTTTTGCCTTGTGTGTGATGTACATTAAATTTCAGTATGTATGAGTGATACCATTGAATTCCTTGCGAAAAATCGGTCAAGATAGGTTCTTACGGATTTTAATTTCGTTAAAAATTGAGAGAGTTATGAATGTTTGAAGTTTGATAGCAAAAATGTTGAAAACCAAGGTGCAGTTCTGGTTTTTTAAGATGTCGAATGTGATGTTGTGACATCTTCCCTTTCTCTTATCTTCAAAACTCATATCGAATGTGATGTTGCGACATCTTTCCTCTTTTTCTTAGTTTATCTTCAAAACTCAACCAATTCTTTTACATAGCGAAAATCATCATTTTCCAATTCTGTTTTACACACTTCTTATTCATACTCCATAATATTTTAATCCATAAAAAATCACAAAAAAATATTATTATTTGATATATTTTTAATATATTCAAAAATATTGTTTTAAATTATTTTAAATGCTTTTAAAATGATTTATTTTTCTTGATTTTTAAAACCAAAATGATTTTAAATATTCATGTGGATAAAATACTTTTTCATAAACCTTAATCATTGTTTATATCATGATTAATGATTTTATTTGATATTTTTATCATTTTTTACTTGATTTTTCTTTGGAAAAATGCCTTAAAAAAATGAAATTGGGGTTTCTTTGATTTTCACCCTAACAAATCTTTTTCAAACATAACTTGGGCCTCTAATAGAGTGTAAGACCCAATCCTTTGTAAATACAAACCTATCTTGGGCCTCACTTATTGTATAAGTCCCGTTGTATTTCAAAAGTTCGGCGCGATCATCACCCGTTTAAAATAAATCATCTAGGCCTCTCCTCGAGCTATAAGACCCATTCAAAATATTTTGGGCCTCTAATAGAGTGTAAGACCCAACCTTTTTTGTACAAAAATATTTTGGGCCTCGGTTATTGTATAAGTCCCGATACGTTAAAAATCTCGGCGCGATCGCCATTTTCAAACTGAAAATCATCTGGGCCTCCCCTTATGTTGTAAGCCCCATTTCTTTTCCTAAAATACTCCTTGGGCCTCTAATAGAGTGTAAGTCCCATCCCTTTTGTAAATAAATATTTTGAGCCTCAGATATTGTATAAGTCCCTCTGTACATTTACAAAGTTCGGCGCGATCGTCGCCTTTTAACAAAAAAGACCATTGGGCTTCTCCTTGAGCTATAAGTCCTATTTCTTTTCATTTTTAAACCTTTGGGCCTCTAATAGAGTGTAAGACCCAATTCCTTTGTAAATACCAAAATTTTGGGCCTCAATCACTTGTATAAGTCCCATGGTGTTTCCAAAACCTCGGCGCGATTGTCGCCCTTTTCAAAATCATCTGGGCCTACCCTCGAGTAGTAAGACCCGCTTCTTTTCTCTAAATCATTTTTTTGGGCCTCTTGAGAGAGTGTAAGTGTTTATATGCTTTCATTTACCGCTTTCATATATATATATATATAACTGTATTGTGGGGCTGTTTTGCTGTAAGTCTTCTTTCATAATCTCATATCGACTGTGTAATAATAGTATAGATATTTAGAGTTTCCCCGACAACTACGTCTAGCACTAGGTTAAGCCCGTTGATCACTCTTAAAAGTAGACAAAACTAGATCCCCATAGGATTACCAGACACAGTCTTTCCTCATCTTGGGGTTAAACAATATGGAGACGTGAAAGGCAGCATTCTCGGTGAACCCTTTCACAGACTGTCACCTTTAGAAATCGTCAAAGAAACTCTATTCCCCAAATATGATCTTCTCTCCGTGAATGGCATCTCTTGAGTTTCTTCCAAATTCTCGAACTTTCCTGGCTTGATCTATTCTCTGTGAATAGCCTGTCTTGAATTTCTCGGGGTTTGGGGGCCCAAAGGCTTCTTAAAAGCATCCTCGCCTCCTCTTGGGCGTTGTACAAGGACCCGTCGGCTTCTTAGAAGTATTCACATCCTCCTCTCAGGCTTCGTATAAATGATTTCTTCCTCCGGGAATGATAGCCTCCTCTTGGGCTTCGTACAAATTATCCCTCAGCTTCTTAAAAGTTTCCAGCCTCCCCTTGGGCTTCGTACAAATTGTCCTGACGACCTCCTAGAGGTATAGGAACAGAAATTAGTCATCTTAATAGAACAGTCTTTCAAAGAGTCTAGATCTTTCTACCATGAACGTACTACTACTGTTTCTTTAAGCATAGTACAAAAGATAAAACTCTAGACTTGGACAGTCTAATTTCCTTGAGTCTCAAAGACATTCTCAAGTGCATTTCAAAAATAAGAAGACACCCGCAGACTTGGACAGTCTCAAATACCCTTTTGATTCCCCGTTTCCTTAAAGAACAGGAAACAATCCCGATTCTCAGGTCAAATCCATGAGTACAGTGTTACTCATATAAGAACTTATTTTCTCGTTGAACCAACATACTGGACCTGTCACTCAACTAAAACAGTAACCTTTTAGCCTCCATCCCGGGCTTCGTACGAGATACAAAGGCTCTCTTGTTGAGTTAAACCTTGTAGCCTCCATCTCGGGCTTCGTACGAGATACAAAGACTCTCTTGTTGAGTCAAAACTTTTAGCCTCCATCTCGGGCTTCGTATGAGATACAAAATCACTCTCTTGTTGAGTATAAAAGATTCTCTTGGTGAGTCACCATCTTTAGCCTCCATCTCGGGCTTCGTACGAGATACAAAAACACTCTCTTGTTGAGTATAAAAGATTCTCCTGTTGAGTCAACCCTTTTAGCCTCTCTTTCTCGGGCTTCGTACGAGACACATAAAAAATCCCTCTTGTTGGGCCAATAGCCTCCTCTTAGGCTTTGTATAAGAAAACCCAGGTTAACCTAATCAACCTTTTAGCATCAAAGTTGTGCCTCGTTCACAGTACACAAACATCAACAACTCCTTCCCCTTCATCAAATCGCTGTAAGCGGCAAGCCTCTGGATTATTTACATCCATGCCACTGTCCCTCTTTTAGCATGAAAAATTCTTAAGGAAAGATAACATTGCTCTACACTGAGTTAAAGTCTTATCCTTCAGGTTGGAACCCCCCTATAAAGGAAATTATGACATTGTCAGATTCACATATCCCGGTTAAAGTAATTCTCCTTTATAAACAGTTGTGACAAACAGACCCTCTTTAGAGATGACAAATTCTCTTTAAAGACTACACCTTTTAGCTTCACATCTTGGGCTTCGAACAAGATACAAATAGACCCTTCAGCTTCACATCTTGGGCTTTGAACAAGATACAAACCACCTTCAGCTTCACATCTTGGGCTAT
Organism: Lathyrus tuberosus; assembly: GCA_022829125.1. Taxonomy (NCBI): domain Eukaryota; kingdom Viridiplantae; phylum Streptophyta; class Magnoliopsida; order Fabales; family Fabaceae; genus Lathyrus; species Lathyrus tuberosus. The sequence goes on from JALAZF010000048.1 coordinate 14,859,024, forward strand.
GAACAAGATATAGATCACCTTTCGCTTCACGTCTTGGGCTTTGAACAAGACACTAAACCACCCATTTCCTCCCATAGAATAGGAGGAACTACGATCGCTCTGATTTCCCTGTTTCGATAAACGGGAATACGTAGGTATAAGATTGAAAGAAAAATCTTAGAGAGCACACTAATAAAAAAACCTAAAGTCCCCTATCTCCACCCAATCTGACAAATTCCCCATGAATAGTCCCAGTTTTCCACCTTAATAAAGTAAGAAGAAAGAAAGACCCCACTACCATATAGCATCCGTAACCTAACAGACCGCTGTTTAAACTCAGTATGCAAGCAGGGTTAATTGGAGACGTCTATTTCCCTTCCTTAGTCAGCTCACAATAGGATAAAAAATGAATCGACATGTAGTAAACCCCAAAGAGCGACAGCGCTTAAGAACCGCTTCCAAAATCGCTCGCTACAGTTTGTAAGTCACCCATGTATCTTTTGATACTTTGTGGTTGACATATGTTGTGTAAATTGTTCTCACTCGAAGCTTTGAAGCAAGAGTTGAGTATTGTTCTTGGTTGAAGCTTTTAAGAAAAACTGAGTATTGTTGTTAGTCAATGGTCTTGGCTGAATATTGTTATTAGAAGGAATATCTTTCAATTGAACAAATTGATGCAGTTGCTAGAGATTGTAACTGTTAGATATCACTGAGGAGATTTAGGGAATTAAGATGGGTTTCTCTTATCTAGATGGTGATTTCTAGATAAAATTGTACTGGGTAGGGATTAAGTGAGGAGTTGTAAACGGGGGAGTTTAGCTCTAAATTAATACTACTAATAGTGAATTCATTCCTGGCTTGGTAGCCCCCAGATGTAGGTGAATTGCACCGAACTATGTTAACAATTGATGTGTGTTCGTTTACTTTCTGCAATCTGTCTTGCTGATGTTACTGATATTCTGAATTTCAGTTTGTTTATTCTATTCTTATTTAAATGTTTATGTAGCACAATGTCTTGACATGTGTTAGGACATATGCTGTCTACATATGCCAGAATTTTGAAAATTATTCAAGACCGAGGGATATGGTGACTCAAATAAGAAATTGATGCATGATTATAGCATGGCGAAGGCGGCTTTGAGCTCAAATAGGGATCATCTCAAAGAAGTGAAACTTATTAAGTGGGAGGCACCTTTAATGGGCAGAGTGAAAATTAAAACTGATGGAGCAAGAGATAAATTTGGAAATGATAATTGTGGGGGCATAATTCAAGGAAGCGATGGTGAATGACTAATTGGTTTTTCCAAGAGTATTGGAGTGTGTGACAGTTATACTGCTGAATTTTGGGGAGTTTACGAAGGTTTGAAGATTGCTATAGAGATGGGATTTACAAGTATTGATGTTGGTTTTGACGCGAGTCGAGTAGTGCACAATATTAACACTAATAACTCTAGTAAGATATGGGGAAGGAAACTTATTTCCAAAATCAGATACTACTTGGATTCTTACAAGGATATCACCATTTCACATATCTTTAGAGAAGCGAATTTGTGTGCGGATGTGCTTGCTAGACAAGGTCTTTCTTCTCCGCAAGAGATGTGTATTTTTCATAGTTGTCCCCCCTTTTTGGTTCCCTTCTTAGATAAATATTTGGCGAGTGTTACAACCCCTAGGCTTGTAATTGTGTAGTTTTTTCTCCTTGGACTTCGACCCTCCATTCCACCAAAAAAAACATATAATTTAAAAGAAAACTATCTGTTCAACATTTTTTTAAGTAAAAGTTCATAATCTATAATTTAAAAGACATGAATATTATTGAATGATATATAATGATAAAAATAAATGAAAAGATGGTAAATTTAATTCGAATTTAAATGTAAAATTAATTAATATAAATTATAGTAAATTGTTATCATCTATATATATACATATACATATATATATATATATATATATATATATATATATATGCGCGCACAACCATGTATATATTTAAACAATACATGTAAATAATAGATAAAAAATATTTTCAATATATTAAAATAAAATTACATAGACCAAATTCCAAATTCATCGAATAATAAACAACAAATTACAAAATTCAGAAACATCTAGAAAAATAAAATAAAAAATTACAATAGAAAAAAATTGTGGAAACAAAAGCAGCGGCGTGTGGCGAAGATGAAAATAACCAGAGAAGATAAAAAAACCTTATGGAGATAGAAGCAGTGGAATATGAAAAAAATAAGAAATCCTAATTGTGTTGTTTATATAGTGGGAAAGTGAAATATGAAAGGTAAAAATTCCTAATTTTTTTTAATTCTAAGATTTTTTTGTGTTAGGCCGTGTCTTTAATTTAAATAAGGTGCCGTATATGTGTCTGCTGCTTTTCAATTTTTTTTCGTTTGACACTTCAAAAACGTGTCGGATATGTGTCGGACGCATAATCGTGTCTTAAACGTGACTGGTGTGGCGACACATCATCTGAATCCCATGTAAGAGCTTCATAAATTTAGATATGCCACTGTTTTATTTCTCTTTCACTATGATTGTCTCTTCTTTCGTATTCTTCCCTACACCTCCATGGATTTTCCTAAAACCCATGACCGTTTCTTCCATAAATCAAATAAAAACCGACCACAATTGGTCACCAGTCACACTTGTCGCAGTTGTTTTAAGTCTTATTGTTATCATTTGATTAATCGTCTGCTTCTATCGAAGAACAAGACATATTATATATATATATATATATATATATATATATATATATATATATATATATATACGCGCAATTTTGTATACATATAAACAATAGATAAACAATATTGTAAATCTATTAAAATAAAACTACATAGACTGTAACACCCATATATAAAAACATACATCAAAGCATATATATTATACATGAATCCAAGTTTTGGTATTGAAATATCATAAGTTCCTAGTTAACACATTGTATATGTTACATGCCCAAAATACAAAATACTAAAATCTACAGTATAAAATATATACAAGATGTTTCAATGTACTAAGAACTAGATCAACACAGTGATCTCAAAATAAATCTCCACAACGAAAGCCATGCCATCCCAAAAAGCCAAGATTAGTAAGGATAATCAAACGGCCTTATCCTTAGCCTTCGTGGAACCTGTAGTACCTGTAATATAATCAACAACATGGGGTGAGATATTAAATCTCAGTGAGTTCCCTATTTTATAGACTCTCTCGGCTTTACAAGGTTCTATCATCCTAACTCAAGTCAAAAGGAAGGGAAGTGACATTGAGTTCACAATCTCACACTATATGGAAACATGTTCATGAGTTCACCAACTCAAAATATCACTAATCGGTAACTTTACCAAGGCATCCCCTTTTCCCGTCTGCTTCTACGTCTAGAATGCGACTCGAGTCATGGATCCTCGTAACTTACTTGACATACGAAATGGATTCGGGTTCATCGGCCTGTTAACCGTGAACCGTCACTTCTCATGGTCTGTTAACCATCACAAGTCTCTTTACCATATAGGCTCCATTCGTACTACACGTAGGAATCAAACCTGCCAAGTAATCATGCGTACATTCCAGAGGAGCTCCAAGCTCATGAAATGGAAACTCAAGGGAAACAGTTACGATTATGTGATCTCACACACAAATGTGATTGTATTCGACAATCACAAGGCCACATTCGCCTTAAGGCCCTTTCGCCTTTTCACCAACACAAGGTTCACACATGTTCCATACTAGTGTTTCACTCTCTCTTCTAGACCATTACTCGGCAAGGATGCACCTTTCTACGTCGCATGCACGAGCATCGCCATCTAGATTATCTATCCATACCTAGTCATCTTACCAGGTTCTAATATAGATTCATGATAAAGTTCCTTACTCTTCCTATTCCATATTTTAAACATGTTATCACTCAATTTCTTTTCACAATAAGAGGTCAAATGTAACACAACACAATAGTATAGTAAAAATTGCACATAGTAATTCAATTCATAATAATTAATACATTCTTGGGTTTTCCTCCGATTATTTAATCGAGTATCAAAACCGATATTCTTCACTTTCATTGTGTAGAATATTTCCACAGCTTTCCATCGATACCAAGAACGCTTCAATTGGAATCATGGTTCAAAAGTTATGAATTTTCTAAAATATTTTTCATCAACTAATAGTGGTAACCGGTTACCTCAAAATGATTAACCGGTTACTCAATGTCACTGCGCATCACAGAATCAAAATCTCTATCTAGTAATCGGTTACCTCAAAATGAGTAACCGGTTACTTAGTTCAATTTTCACGCAGAATACCAATTTTTCCTGCATGTAACCCGTTACCCCAAAGTGAGTAACCGGTTACCACTGAGTCAAAAATCTAAAACATGTAATTTTCAACATAAAATCCAATAGAAACTCATATAACTTCAATGGATCATAAAATCAATTATCACACATCACATACACACATATATCAGTCACGCTACACATTTTTATTCGCATTTGCACCGTCAAAACATCGATTTCATACTATTACTCACAATCCAACATTTCTAACCTAAACTCTAACATTTCCAAAATTTCTAAAACTCGAGTTCTAACTAGAACCCACCTCTAAGCAAGATGATGATGAAGATTGAGAGATGATTTGAAGAAGAGACGATGAAGATCCAAGCTTTCTTCTTCTTCTAGGTTTCTTTCTCTTTCTCTCCTCTTGTTCCTCCTTCTCTCTACTTCTTTCTTCCTTCTTTCTATTTTGTGTTACTAATGAAGAGGAAAGGAAATGAAAATGATATTTAGAAATATCATTAAGTTAGTAACACTAACTTAAAAGTCCAAAACATCTCTTTATCACCAATTGATAAAACCTCAGAGTCAGATAATATTAATTTGATTGCTCTGAGCTCATCGGATGCTCAAATTATCTTTGCAGATAATTTCTCAGAGTTTTCCGGAACCTAGGTTATCATAACTAATATTATTCAGTGTAAAACAAAAATACGGGGTATTACATCCTCCCCTCCTTAAATAGAAATTCGTCCACGAATTTAAAGATTACCTGAAAAGATGAGGGTAAGCGCATCCCGCATCTCTGATTCCAGTTCCTAAGTTGCATCGCCCGGATGCATCTCATCCCACTGAACTTTCACAAGAGTAATCTCTTTATTCCTTAATACCTTAGTTTCTCTTCCTGTGATACGGCTTAGTTGAGGTTCAAACGTCAAATCTGCCTCTATCTCAATTGTATCTGGTAGAATTGGCTGAAGAGGATCTGGAACAAACTTACGGAGTTGAGACACATGAAAAACATCGTGCATCTCTGACAGAGAAGGCGGTAAGGCTAATCTGTAAGCTACTTCACCAATTCTTTCTAAAATTTGATACGGTCCCACATATCTCGGACTTAACTTTCATGACTTAAACGATCCTTTCAACCTCAATCTCGGAGTAACCTTCAAAAACACGTGATCACCTTCATCGAATTCTAAAGGTCTCCTACGGTTATCTGCATAACTCTTCTGACGATCTTGCGCTTGTTTAACTTTGTCACAGATCATTCTAATCTTTTCCGTGGTCTCTTGAATAATCTTGGGTCCCAAAATTCTATCTTCTCCAACTTCCGCCCAACACAAAGACGTCCTACATTTCCTTCCATACAATGCTTCTTAAGGAGCCATACCGATACTTGCGTGATAACTATTGTTGTATGAAAACTCAATCAACGATAAAAGTTCTAACCAATTTCCTCCACTTCCAATCACACAAGCCCTTAACATATCTTTCATCGTTTGTATCATCCGTTCCGTCTGACCATCTGTTTGAGGATGATTCGACGTACTCAAACACGACCTTGTCCCCATAGCTTGTTGAAAAGCTCTCTAAAATAATGCTAAAGGGAATACCATGTAGCCTCACAATTTTCGAAATAAACAACCTTGCAAGATGACTTGCCTTGTAAGTAGTCTTCACGGCTAAGAAATGCGCAGATTTCGTCAGCCGATCCACGATCACCCAAATAGAATCATAACCACCTTGTGCACGGGGTAATCCGACTGCAAAGTCCATAGAAATACTATTCCACTTTCATACCTAAATTTCTAACGGTTGTAATAAGCCACCCGATCTTTGGTGTTCGATCTCTACTTGCTGGCATACCGCACACTCCGATAGATACACCGCAATATCTTTTTTCATACCGGACCACCAATAGTCCCTCTTTAAGTCTTGATACATTTTTGAAGAACCAGGATGTATAGTAAAAGCACTCTTACGCTCTTCCTCCAAAATTCTTCTTTTCAACATCGCATTGTTTGGAACACAAATCCTTTGGTTAAACAAAATGATTCTGTCGGTAGCTCGCACGAAACCCGGTTGAACTAACACTTCTTGTAACTTCTCATCTAACACTTTCCCTTGTTGATTTCCTCTCTAATAGTAGAATTAACATTCAAGTTTCCCATAATCACACCATTAGGAGTCCAAATAAATTGAAGATTAAGATCTCGAAACTTTTCCAATAAGGCATACTCTAACATCATCAGCTCGGCATTATGCAACACTTTCCGGCTTTATACATCCGACACTTTATTTTCTTTACCTGGATGGTACCTTAGTTCCAAATCGTAATCTTTCAAATATTCCATCCATCTCCTTTGATGCATGTTCAACGCTTTTTGGTCAAAAAGATATTTCAAACTCTTGTGGTCGCTTAACATTTCAAAACGTACTCCATACAAATAATGACGCCACACTTTCAGTGTAAACACAACTGCCGCCAATTCCAAATCATGCGTTGGCTAATTCTTCTCGTGAACCTTTAATTGTCAAGAAGCATAAGCTACCACGTGACTATCCTGCATTAAGACACCGCCTAATCCCATCTTTGATGCATCACAAAATACCTCATACGACTTGCTAGGACCAGGAATGATCAAAATAGGAGCAGTCGTCAATTTTTCCTTCAAATTCATAAAACTTTCTTCACAAGCCGAATCCCACACACAAGGACAATCCTTTCGAGTAAGTTTGGTCATCGGTAAAGCCAATTGGGAAAAGCCTTTGATAAACCTTCTATAATAACCTGTCAGTCCCAAGAAACTTCTAACTTCGGAAACATCTTTGGTCTCTCTCAATTAATCACTGCTTCCTGTCATACCCTAAATTTGTCCTGCCTGTATATTTTCATCTGTACATCCATACACTAACCATATTCAGAAATTCAAAAAAATATATCGCTTCTGGTTGTTGCAGTGATTGAGGTTCAATGGTCAACAAGTTAGTTTTAGGATCAAGGTCTGGTAGTGATTGATTCAAAGGATGTGAAGCTCCAATCAGGGTTTGTATGAGGCAATTCACCTATGTGTTGATCAAGTTATCAGGCTGTGTTGAATTTAATGGTTTCATGGTTTAGAGATTGTCAAGGACCAAATCGTTTCCACTTCAGGGTTTTTGCGCATTTAGTGAAGTATGGTGTTGGTTTAAGTCCAATCAGTGTGTATTTGTGGATCTAAGTCAAGAATTCGTTCTCGTGATTCAAGTCCATCACCTATTTTCCTTTTCTTTTTTATCTAAACCCATTATCTGTCCATATTTATTTCCACTTCCTTTCTCTTATCAATTTCCATTTGTGGTCATCAATTTTATCCATATTCACTTTTAATATCCATTTCAAACAAACTTGTTTTTATCCAAGATCATTATAACCCTTTTTCATGCCCTTATCCATTTTCACGTATTCAACTCTTATTTCCAATATTCCTAATTCATTTTAATTTGTTTCAAAATACATTACAAAAATCCAAAAAAAAAAGCATATCAAAAGACAATTGTCCATTTTTAATAAAAGCCCATGTCCATTTACAAAAATAAAATTCACAAAATGCCAACAAAGTGAATGAGTCCATTTTCATTATTTACAAAATATCCACTACATGACACAATAATCAAGCCTTCACCAAGCTACACCACCTTAATTTCCACGCTGCAGTAGACCTACAAACTAAGTTCAAAGGCTAAACATTTTCACCCTTGTCACAACATGATCCATTTCTACACAACAATGATTTGCAACTGGTCTCACGCATTGCAAACTGAGAAAACAATTTTAACATACCATCACAAGCTTCGTACAGCCGCAACATCATGCATCAAAGCAAGTCCCCACTAACCATCACGCATCAACAGCATACGACCCACAACACCAATTCACAAAACCAACATCATCCTGCATCCCGCCTCAATGTTGCTACTGCTATCAAGAAATAAACCAGGCCCCACAAACTTGCCTATTTCAAATACCCTGCATTCAAGCCTGTACAAAAAGAATTTTTCCTAAACTACACCATGATTCATACTCACCTCACAAATTCTTCCCAATATACCCTCACAAAAGCAACTTAAGAAATTCCAATACAAACTTGGCCCACGTATTTTTTCAGCCTCATACATCAATGCACAATAATTGCAACAGACAATTCCGGCACACCTTCGTACAGACCATGCATCAATTTGTCCACACCATAAACTTCCATCCTGCACAAGATAACAAACCAGGTCATATAGCCACGTCATGTACGACAAAAACGGTAACAACAATTCAAAACGCACGAAATTAAGAAAAACGACAAATGGATTCACAAATCCACTCACCTCTATCCAGCTATAAATCGACCCCAATCCTCACTTCTTCTCGAAGCTCTTTGGAGCCAAGAAATTGCTGCTAAAACTCCCTTTCAACCCATTCAAACTTCACTCAAATTCAACCAATACCTAAAGATACTTCATCGTCTTCCTCAAACACATTCCTTCAAACAACTTTTCAAACCTTCACCTTCAAAAACCTAACAACAACCCTTCCTTAGTTCCTCGCAACCACAACAACCCTTTTCCTCCTTACAAAACTTCAACAACAACAATCAAAAACCCAAATCACAAACCCTCCTCAACAACCTTCAACCTCAGAACCTTTTTCAAACCCAACTTCAACCCAAAAAAATCCGAAATAGAAGAAGAAGGAGAGATAGAAACAAACCCATTTCAAACCGAACAGAGGCGAAGAAGGAGAGGGATTGAACAAACCTGGGTTGGGTCGGAGATAGATCACGATAAGAGAAGGTTGGAATAAGATAAACTGTATTCTTTTTCAGTTTCTCCGTTTCGTTTTAGGCGATGATGGATGCTGAGCCACATTGTCATTTTTTATTATTCATTTTACTTGTTGAAGTAACCTTGCTAATGGTGTTTTAAATAGAACAAAGCTGATAACATTGGTTTTTCTAAACCGTGTCTTGTTGGGTTTCTTTGGAGCCCATTGCTTAAACACCTTTATTTTCCCAAGCCATCCCCTTTTGTGTTTCTTTCAGACTGTGATATGGATTGGGTGATGGGCCTTAAACCCAAGTGATCCCATATCTGTATAAACCCTCTTGAATATCCAGCGCTTACACCCTTCCCCGTTTTTCTTTTTTGAAAACCTCTTTTTATTGGTTTATCTTTTATATTTCTAAAACTTTTTTTTTATTTTATATTTTGTTCATCTTCTTTTTTTTATTAGATCTCTCTTGATCTATTATCTCCATTAATATCGTTGCTTTATTTCGATTTTATTCTATTTTGGGCCAATGATATCAAAAATATCATGATTTGTGGATCTATTTCAAATAGATCTATAATCTTGGTTAATATGAGACCTATTTATTTTATTTTTGATTTATTTATCTTTTTTATTCATTTTGGGTCAATGAAAACCAAATATAAAGGATTTATCGATTTTCGATTTTAAATCTAGATAAAGGTGAGACCTTTATTTTTGTTCTTGTCATTTTCGATTTTATTTCATTTTTATTATTTTTATTTTATTTTTTATTCACTTTTTGGTCAATGAAAACCAAATATCAATGATTTATCGATTTCTCGATTAAATCTTGATAAAGGTGAGACCTTTATTCTTTTTCTTATCATTTTCCGATTTTATTTCATTTCTATTATTTTTCTATTATTTTTATTCATTTTTGGGTCAATGAAAATCAAATGCTAAAGATTATCGATTTTTCGATTTAAAATCTTAGTAAAGATGAGACCTTTCTTAGTTTTCCGATTTTATTTCTATTTCGATTTTATTATCTTCTTTATTTTCACTTTTGGTCAATGAAAGTCAAAAATCGTTGATTATCGATTTCTCTATTAAATTCTGATTAAGACGAGACCAATTCTATTTTATATACCTTGTTCATATTATTATTATCATTGTTCATATCCATATTCATGTTTATCTAACCATTTTCATTTGTTCACATTTTAATTAATACACACTAAAAATATCGAAACCCTAAAACAATAATTTGATGGAGTGTTGGTTACTACACTTCGCTTGGAGATTTGGTTCAAGGCTTAGCTTAGGACACTTTGCACACACACGGCTTTCTCTTGGGCTACCTTACAACGAGACCCTTTATTTCATGTCATCCCTTTTACTTTACATGTACCCCTCTCCCATTCCGATGTATGCATTTAGCTTTCTTTTGATTGTGGTTTGTTTACTAGGAGCACCCCTAGGGACTAGCATAGACAACCCATTTTCAAACTAATTCTCGATTCGTCGTCGAGCCATTTTCAAACGAACCCTTTTCAAACCAAACTCTCGATTCGTCGTCATGCCCATTTTCAAAATCAACCTCTAATCAACTCTTTTCAAACCAAACTCTTTTCATACAATAAATCCTTGATCCAACGTCAAGCGGATTTTCATAATAAACTTCAATAATAATTAAATAACTATCGCAACTTTTTTAAGGTGAAAAATGTGGGTTCAAGTCTTTGATCTTCCTTTGATTGTTTGGGTGCGAGTTCTCTTACTCGTGTGTGAGCAATTGGCGCCTCTTCTTTTAACAAATCAAATCCTTTTCAAAATAGCCAAGCGCATACAAATAAACCCTTAATCCAACGTCAAGCGGACTTTCATAATCAAACCTCAAAACGACTAACAACTATCGAAACTCTTTCAAGGTGAAAAATGGGGGTTCAAGTCTTTGATCTTCCTTTGATTGTTTGGGTGTGAGTTCTCTTACTCGTGTGTGAGCAATTGACGCCTCTTTTAAAAATCAACCAACTCCCTTGTTTCGTGGGTGTACCACGAACTACGACTGCTCTGATTCTTTATTCTCGTCAGAGTAAAGATACGTAGGCACAAGATTGCGATGATCTTAGCGAGCACACTACCATCTTTTTCCGTCAAACCCCGTAGTCGAACTACGATTGCTCTGATTCCTCATTCTCGTCCGAATGAGCATACGTAGGCCCGAGGTCGTGATGATGTTGCCGAGCACCCTATTCATTAAATCACCCCATTTTCCCTTAGCATCTTTTCCCTTTTATCTTTACCTTTTCGACTTTATTTTAGAGAAGAAAACAAACAAGCTTAGCTAACGAGTATCGCGATTCGAATCAAGAGGTTCCCGTTGAGTACAACGGACGTGAGGGGGTGCGCATACCTTCCCCTCACGTAACCGACTCCCGAACCCAGAATGTGGTTGCGACGACCATGTTCTTATCTCTCCCTTAAAGGTTTTCTCGATATTTTCCTTTCCCTCTTTTGGGATAAATAAAGTTCGATGGCGACTCTGTCGAACCGTTTTCCGCGCCTTTCGCGCAAGGGGTCGTGTCTTCGATTAAGCAATTTTTTCGAGGTACGATAGCTGGGGACTCTGCTGGGGAAGATTTGCTTCATGCAAGAGAGATTCGAGCCTATCTTGATTCGAATCGCTAGCTCTTTAGCTTCGTTTATCTTTTTCTTCTCGTTTTCTTACTTACTTGCTTTCCTATTTCCTTTTTATGTTACCTTTTGTAACATTGTTGGGTTGTTCTGATATTGGGAACTTTGTGAGATGGCTCTACACCCGAGTCGAGAAGAACCCTAGGATTAGGATGGTGGTTGTGTAGTGTAGGCTTGCGTGGTCTCTTCCGCGTTAGTTAAAGCGAAAGCCACCGCTTGGAGTAGATTCCCTTGGAGATATTATTGTTGTGGTGAATCTTTGCCATGGCAGTAATATTTTTGAGGTGGGTCGTTGATCCCAAGGACCATTAACCCAATTTAACCATGGTGGTTGATAGCGTTAATTCTATGTGAGTTAATGCGAATGCCTCAATCAGATGAGATCCCTCGAACGTATTACTTCCTGACAGTAATATTTTCGACCTCGATCTAGGTTTCTGAGAACCCTATTTAGAACCCGTGTGTCGATGGTTGTGTAGTGGGCGCCTCCGAGGAATCTTTCTCGTGGGGAAGAAACGAAGACCTCACCTAGACGAGATTATTTCAAGGATATTATAGTCGGATGTCTCTTCGTCTTGGTTATAATGTTTTCAAAATATATCTATAACTCTGGGCACCTACCCGTCTTAGAAACCTACCCGTGGGCTTTCTTGATCCTAGCTGTGGTTCTTGACCCGTTCTTCCGGTCAACCTCAGAACTATTTGAAGCTGTTTGATCCTGCGATCCTGGATCTTGCATTTTGTATTGTATCTCATGTCATTGCATTGCATTGCATCTGTTGCGCATCTTCCATTGCATTTTCAACCTCAAAATCTCACTTCAACTTCCTTCCTTCTCCAGTAAATCTAGCTGATTCCTCGACACCAGTACACAACTCGAGCCAATACTAGACGAATAATGGAGCAGATTCAACAAGAGCAAGCCGCCTTCAGAGAAGAATTGGACTCTATCAAAGGAAAGATTGATCAGATTCTCGAAGCCATCATGATGGCCAGAAAAGAAGAAGAACTGCGTGAAGCCGCTGCTGCCCACAACAATGTTCCTGTGCAAGGGTCAACCTCAAGGCTCTCAGTTCCTGTTCCCAACCCTATCAATTATGGGATACCAATGAACTTCACTCTTGCCGCTGAAGGAGCCACTCCTCAACCACTTCCAACATCTAGAGTTACTGTTGGAGCTATTCTGCAAGCCCAACCTGTTGTCACTCAGATTCCTATTCCTCATGCTGAAGAAAATCTGGTGGATCAGTATGATGAGGTATAGAATTACCATGCTGCTATCCCAATTGTCAATCCTACTACTGCTCAGGATTCTAAAGCCATCAAGATGTGTCGTGATCTAGCTGAGAAACTCCGAGTCATGGAGGGACGCAACTCAACTTCTTTGAATGCTCTGGATATGTGCTTGGTGCCAGATGTTGTCATTCCTCCCAAGTTCAAAGTACAGGAATTCCCAAAGTACAAAGGTCTCAATAGTCCTCACATCCATTTGAAGACGTACTGCCGCAAGATGGCTGCCTATGCCAAAGACGAAAAACTGATGATTCATTGCTTTTAAGACAGTCTGTCTGGAGCATCTCTTGAGTGGTATATGCAGCTGGAGCGTAGCAATGTGCGCACTTGGGATGAGCTAGCTGATGCATTTATCAAGCAATATAAATATAACACTGACCTTGCTCCGAACCGTACTCAACTTTAGAGTATGGCTCAAAAGGACAACGAATCCTTTAAGGAGTATGCCCAACGCTGGAGAGAGCTAGCTGTAAGAGTGCATCCACCTCTTGTTGATCGTGAACTGATTGACATCTTCATGGGTACTTTGCAAGGCCAATACTATGAGAAATTGATTGGTAATGTTTCTGCTGGATTCTCTGATTTGGTAATCGTCGATGAGAGAATTGAAGAAGGTCTAAAGAGCGGAAAGATCCAAGGAGGTACTAGCAGTCAGTCTCAAGCCAAGAAGCCTTTCAATGGATACAAGAAGAAAGAGGGTGAAACAAATGCTGTCTCTGCTCAGAAAGGGCAAGCTCAACAACAAGCTCCTGCTCCAATGCTTTATCAAATGCCATACTTCCAGTATCCGTATGTTGCTGCTGTGTAATATGCTCTGATGCCTTATCAGCCAACTGTTCAAGCTGTTCAAGCTCCCATGCCTCAACAACAGGTTCCTCAGCAACAATCCTACAACCAGCAAGTGTATCAGTATCCTCCTCAACATCAACAACAGAGAGTTGGTCAACAATGTCAGCCTAATCAACAAAGGACAAGGAGGTCTGATAGAGACTTTGATCATCTGGCAACGTCATATGCTCAGATCTTTACTCAATTGATGGAGAAGAAGGCAATCGCTATGAGGGACCTAGCTCCTCCAACTGTCATCCCTCCAGACTATGATGCTAATGCTCATTGTGAGTTTCATAAGGGTGCTCCAGGGCATACGATCGAGGACTGCAGAGCTTTCAAACACAACGTTCAAGACATGATCGAGTCAAAGTTTCTCACGTTCAATAGGAGGGCTCCAAACGTCATCAAGAACCCGCTGCCACCGCCAAACTAATGTCAGCATCAAGTCAAGTCAAGTTTATTCTCCGAAGAAGGTAGTCATGTTGCCATCCCATCATTTACATTCTTGTATTTTCGTCTTTATTTGTTTAAGTACTGTATGTTTTGAACATTACCGTTTGTATTTGGTTTTCTTAATGTATTGATAATGCATGTTTTGAATCAGTTATGTCGTATTCACTCATTTTTTTCTTTTACTGCAAATCACAGACATATTTATTTCCACTTCAATCTCTTTATCAACTGTCGCTTAGCAATGATTGGAGGGAGGATGATGAAAAAGAAATACCCATAATTGCAAACCGTATGCTTTCAGACAAAATCTCGTCAATGATGTACAGGCATTGTTTCAACCCCCAAACACTGGAGAGACAAGGAGTTAATCCCTAGTAAACCACTTCGAGCCTAGAAGTAGCAGTTTCCTTCGGATATCTAAACCCTTAAACTCAACCTGGGGCAGGGTAGTGTTAGTTAATTCAACTACGCACTCGAATCACAAAGACAAAATCCAAAAGACATGTCGGTTGTTCATCAATACCCATGACTTGGCAGTCACATTCCTCCAACAAAATAAAAAAAAAACCAAAAAAGCAAAAAAATCAAAAGCCTGCTAAGTCGAGCACCTCAAAGGATACTTAGGCAAAAATCAAGGCAACCCTGATGGACTCGAAAAGCGAAATCAGTCCATGCAAAAGATAGGGATCAAAAAACAAAAGAGGCCCTCGAATCCTCAACAAAAACAAAATAAGATTCGTTGACCACCAAATCAAAACCAAAGGGTCACTGACATCCATCAAAAACAAAATAAAGGTGACTGCCATTTCGAGCAAACCTTGAATCATCACGCTTACACCGTCAACCCTTTTGGAAGACAAACATGTGCAGAATTAACTAAATGTAGGACTGGAGAACATCACGAAGAAGGGGTGGGTACAAATCAAACTTCAAGCCTAATGTCCTTTGTTTCATAAACCGTAAACCAGACCACGTTACAATCCTCGAAAGACCTAATTGAGGCGAGGTTTATTCTGAAAGCATACTATCGCAAGGTTGCGTAAACTGACTCCCCATATTTGCTAATCTTCAGCAATGGTGTCATTCTCCTTGCTATATCTTTCACACCATCAAAATCAGCACATCGTCTGGACTAACGGCTCATTCGTCTCACAACATCACGACACTCGAATAAGTGACACTTTTTCAAAACTTGTAGGAGCATTGCATTAAGATTACCATTTGTAAATGTGCAATTTTAACTGCAAATCAGTGCTAGACATCAAAGAAATTCCAACAAAGGGCAATCAAAGAGGAACTTGAACTTTCAGTGGTGCCGACCCGAAGCAAGACTCCCTCAAACCCTCAGTCAGGGGCAAAACATTCAATAGCTCAATCAGGGGCAAGACATCTCAAAGCACATCAAATCTCAACCTCCAAAGATTAAGTCGTTTCAGAACTGGTTAATCAGGGGCAGGCCATTACCATGTTCAGACTGGGGCAAGACCAATTGCAAATAGCATATTCTCTCTGTATCTTCAAGCTGGACAAGCAGACCTTGCCAGACACTATCAATCAACAAGTTCAGAGCAAGAGCACAATCTTCATGAGCTGATCAAATCACTACGCTCATTATCAAGTCATCCTGACTATCAAGCACAAAGTGGTGGTCCTCCCAGGCACAAATCAACATGTCATCAAACTTGAGGCCTCGAGAGAATCTTCTTCTACATCAATCATGGCATCTTCAATGAACTGAGTGTCGAGGAAATCAAATCCCTCCCAAAGCCCAAAAGTCCAATCCTCATTGGCAACTACCAAAAGTCCACCATGCTAGCACCCTCTCCAAACTTATCTAATCACCCGTCTGCATCATACACATCATATGCATCACATTCAGCATCATGTGCATCATATGCATACCCAAAAACCAAATCATACTTCCCCAGCACTTGCATCTCCGCGCGTCAGCATTTGCATTGCACATCATTACAAAGTCAAGCATCCATACATGCGTAAGATCCAGGATCAATCTCAAGACTGCAAGAAGATCTTCAGCCTAGCCAGGGGCATCATCAGTCAATCTATGAGCGTTCCTCATAAAGTTGTATCTCAAGAATGCAAGACGATCTTCAGCCCAGCCAGGGGCATCTTCTTTAATCCGTGAGCGTTCCTCACGAAGTTGTTCAACCTTTTGTTGATCAAGCTCAAGACAAGATTTCAAAGCAATATCAGCCCAGTCAGGGGCATCTTCTTCAAGTTCGTGGGCATTCTTCATGAGGTTACTTCAACCTCTTTTTGATAAAGCTGTGATCTCCCAAGCAAGTCAGTGAGCATTCCTCATTGAATGGTGTTCCTCAACCTTTTGTTGATGAAGTTGTCATCCTCAGCTCAACCAATAAACATTCCTCTGTGTCAGTGGGCGTTCCTCATTGAATCTTTTCTTCAAGTCGAACTACGACTGCCCTGATTCTTTATTCTCGTCCGAGTAAAGATACGTAGGCACAAGATTGCGTAGATCTTGGCGGGTCACCTTCTCCATTTTTCACTGTTTCCCTTTCCTTTTCGTGGGCTTTCCTCATTGAATTCTCTACTTCAACCTTTTGTTGATGTCTCCAAATAAATCTCATCACATCCCCAGCAAACTTGACCTTTTGTCAATTGCCTTACTATCATCCTTTTGGTGATAGCCAAACCCAATCAACTCAATTCAACCTGCATTCTTTTGGTGTTGGTAACCCTCAAATAAAAACTTTTCTATCATCCTTTTGGTGATAGCCGAAACCATGTCATTTCAATTTAACCTTCATCCTTTTGATGTTGGTCCTCACAAATAAGAAGTTCCTATCATCCTTTTGGTGGTAGTAGCTTTTTTTGATCAGTCATCCTTTTGGTGTCGCCGATCCATAAACCCTTGGTCTGTGTGTCATCCTTTTGGTGAGTGACAGCCTTTGTGTGTGTTCCCTATTATCGTTTTGGTAATAGCAGGCTGTGTTGTGTGCCATACTATCCTTTTGGTAGTAGCAGGCTGTGTTGTGTGCCATACTATCCTTTTGGTAGTAGCAGGCTGTGTTGTGTGCCATACTATCCTTTTGGTAGTAGCGGGCCGTGTTGTGTGCCCTATTATCCTTTTGGTAATAGAAGGCTTTGACCTCGTTTTCATCCTTTTGGTGGAAGGGTCTGTGTGCGTGTGTGTCCTATTATCCTGGTGGTAATAGCAGGTTGTGACCTCATTTTCATCCTTTTGGTGGAAGGGTCTGTGTGTGTGCGCCCTATTATCCTTTTGGTAATAGCAGGCTGTGACCTCATTTTTCATCCTTTTGGTGGAAGGGTCAGTGTGCGTGTGTGCCCTATTATCCTTTTGGTAATAGCAGGCTTTGACCTCGTTTTCATCCTTTTGGTGGAAGGGTCCATGTGCGTGTGTTACTATCATCCTTTTGGTGATAGGTCTGTCATCCTTTTGGTGTCAGATTCTCCTGTTATCATCCTTTTGGTGATAACGACCTTTGCAAGTTATTCAGTGTCTACTCGAGGTTGACATTGATCCATCATTTTACCTCTAGATCATTTTCTTCCTTTCCGGACAAATTCGTGGTCTTCTTCATATCTAATTGTTTTCCACCTCGAAAGAAGGAACGCCATTGCAATTCATCTTTCTCGGTTTAAGTCAATTAGATAGGGGCATCTGTCATACCCTAAATTTGTCCTGCCTGTATATTTTCATCTGTACATCCATACACTAACCATATTCAAAAAATTCAAAAAAAATATATCGCTTTTGGTTGTTGCAGTGATTGAGGTTCAAATGGTCAACAAGTTAGTTTTAGGATTAAGGTCTGGTTGTGATTGATTCAAAGGATGTGAAGCTCCAATCAGGGTTTGTATGAGGCAATTCACCTATGTGTTGATCAAGTTATCAGGCTGTGTTGAATTTAATGGTTTCATGGTTTAGAGATTGTCAAGGACCAAATCATTTCCAGTTCAGGGTTTTTGCTCATTTAGTGGATTCAGTTCAAGTGTGGTGTTGGTTTAAGTCCAATCAGTGTGTATTTGTGGATCTAAGTCAAGAATTCGTTCTCGTGATTCAAGTCCATCACCTATTTACCTTTTCTTTTTTATCTAAACCCATTATCTGTCCATATTCATTTCCACTTCCTTTCTCTTATCAATTTCCATTTGTGGTCATCAATTTTATCCATATTCACTTTTAATATCCATTTCAAACAAACTTGTTTTTATCCAAGATCATTATAACCCTTTTTCATGCCCTTATCCATTTTCACGTATTCAACTCTTATTTCTAATATTCCTAATTCATTTTAAATTGTTTCAAAATACATTACAAAAATCCAAAAAAAGCATATCAAAAGACAATTGTCCATTTTTAATAAAAGCCCATGTCCATTTACAAAAATAAAATTCACAAAATGCTAACAAAGTGAATGAGTCCATTTTCATTATTTACAAAATATCCACTACATGACACAATAACCAAGCTACACCACCTTAATTTCCACGCTGCAGTAGACCTACAAACTAAGTTCAAAGGCCAAACATTTTCACCCTTGTCACAACATGATCCATTTCTACACAACAATGATTTGCAACCGGTCCCACACATTGCAAACTGAGAAGATTTTTTTAACAAACCATCACAAGCTTCGTACAGCAGCAACATCACGCATCAAAGCAGGTCCTCACTAACCATCACGCATAAACAACATACGGCCCACAACACCAATTCACAAAACCAACATCGTTCTGCTATAAATCGAGAAAAACAAGAAAACGGCAAATGGATTCACAAATCCACTCACCTCTATCCAACTATAAATCGACCCCAATCCCCACTTCTTCTCGAAGCTCTTTGGAGCCAAGAAATTGCTGCTAAAACTCCCTTTCAACCCATTCAAACTTCACTCAAATTCAACCAATACCTAAAGATACTTCATCGTCTTCCTCAAACCCATTCCTTCAAACAACTTTTCAAACCTTCACCTTCAAAAACCTAACAACAACCCTTCCTTAGTTCCTCGCAACCACAACAACCCTTTTCCTCCTTTCAAAACTTCAACAACAACAATCAAAAACCCAAATCGCAAACCCTCCTCAACAACCTTCAACCTCAGAACCTTTTTCAAACCCAACTTCAACCCAAATAAATCTGAAATAGAAGAAGAATGAGAGATAGAAACAAACTCATTTCAAACCGAACAGAGGCGAAGAAGGAGAGGGATTGAACAAACCTGGGTTGGGTCAGAGACAGATCACGATAAGAGAAGGTTGGAATAAGATGAACCGTATTCTTTTTCAGTTTCTCCATTTCGTTTTAGGCGATGATGGATGCTGAGCCACAGTGTCATTTTTTATTATTCATTTTACTTGTTGAAGTAACCTTGCTAATGGTGTTTTAAATAGAACAAAGCTGATAACATTGGTTTTTCTAAACCGTGTCTTTTTGGGTTTCTTTGGAGCCCATTGCTTAAACACCCTTATTTTCCCAAGCCATCCCCTTTTGTGTTTCTTTCAGACTGTGATATGGATTGGGTGATGGGCCTTAAACCCAAGTGATCCCATATCTGTATAAACC
The DNA here is from genome assembly GCA_022829125.1 of Lathyrus tuberosus. NCBI lineage: Eukaryota > Viridiplantae > Streptophyta > Magnoliopsida > Fabales > Fabaceae > Lathyrus > Lathyrus tuberosus. The sequence goes on from JALAZF010000048.1 coordinate 14,878,918, forward strand.
CTCTTGAATATCCAGCGCTTACACCCTCCCCCGTTTTTCTTTTTTTAAAACCTGTTTTTATTGGTTTATCTTTTATATTTCTAAAACTTTTTTTTTATTTTATATTTTGTTCATCTTTTTTTTTTATTAGATTTCTCTTGATCTATTATCTCCATTAATATCGTTGCTTTATTTCGATTTTATTCTATTTTGGGCCAATGATATCAAAAATATCATGATTTGTGGATTTATTTCAAATAGATCTATAATCTTGGTTAATATGAGGCCTATTTATTTTATTTTTGATTTATTTATCTTTTTTATTCATTTTGGGTCAATGAAAACCAAATATCAAGGATTTATCGATTTTCGATTTTAAATCTTGATAAAGGTGAGACCTTTATTCTTGTTCTTGTCAATTTCGATTTTATTTCATTTTTATTATTTTTATTTCATTTTTTATTCACTTTTTGGTCAATGAAAACCAAATATCAATGATTTATCGATTTCTCGATTAAATCTTGATAAAGGTGAGACCTTTATTCTTTTTCTTATCATTTTCTGATTTTATTTCATTTCTATTATTTTTCTATTATTTTTATTCATTTTTGGGTTAATGAAAATCAAATGCTAAAGATTATCGATTTTTCGATTTAAAATCTTAGTAAAGATGAGACCTTTCTTAGTTTTCCAATTTTATTTCTATTTCGATTTTATTATCTTCTTTATTTTCACTTTTGGCCAATGAAAGTCAAAAATCGTTGATTATCGATTTCTTGATTAAATTTCGATTAAGACGAGACCAATTCTATTTTATATACCTTGTTCATATTATTATTATCATTGTTCATATCCATATTCATGTTTATCTAACCATTTTCATTTGTTCACATTTTAATTAATACACACTAAAAATATTGAAACCCTAAAACAATAATTTGATGGACTGTTGGTTACTACACTTCGCTTGGAGATTTGGTTCAAGGCTTAGCTTAGGACACTTTGCACACACACGGCTTTCTCTTGGGCTACCTTACAACGAGACCCTTTATTTCATGTCATCCCTTGTACTTTACATGTACCCCTCTCCCATTCCAATGTATGCATTTAGCTTTCTTTTGATTGTGGTTTGTTTACTAGGAGCACCCCTAGGGACTAGCAAAGACAACCCATTTTCAAACTAATTCTCGATTCATCATCGAGCCATTTTCAAACAAACTCATTTTCAACTAAACACTCGATTCGTCGTCGAGCCATTTTCAAACGAACCCTTTTCAAACCAAACTCTCGATTCGTCGTCGAGCCCATTTTCAAAACCAACCTCTAATCAACTCTTTTCAAACCAAACTCTTTTCATACAATAAACCCTTGATCTAACGTCAAGCGGATTTTCATAATAAACTTCAAAAATAATTAAATAACTATCGCAACTCTTTTAAGGTGAAAAATGGGGGTTCAAGTCTTTGATCTTCCTTTGATTGTTTGGGTGCGAGTTCTCTTACTCGTGTGTGAGCAATTGACGCCTCTTCTTTTAACAAATCAAATCCTTTTCAAAATAGCCAAGCGCATACAAATAAACCCTTGATCCAACGTCAAGCGGACTTTCATAATCAAACCTCAAAACGACTAACAACTATCGAAACTCTTTCAAGGTGAAAAATGGGGGTTCAAGTCTTTGATCTTCCTTTGATTGTTTGGGTGTGAGTTCTCTTACTCGTGTGTGAGCAATTGACGCCTCTTTTAAAAATCAACCAACTCCCTTGTTTCGAGGAAAGATACGTAGGCACAAGATTGCGATGATCTTGGCGAGCACACTACCATCTTTTTCCGTCAAACCCCATAGTCGAACTACGATTGCTCTGATTCCTCATTCTCGTCCGAATGAGCATACGTAGGCCCGAGGTCGCGATGATCTTGCCGAGTACCCTATTCCTTAAATCACCCCATTTTCCCTTAGCATCTTTTCCCTTTTATCTTTACCTTTTCGCCTTTATTTTAGAGAAGAAAACAAACAAGCTTAGCTAACGAGTGTCGCGATTCGAATCAAGAGGTTCCCGTTGAGTACAACGGACGTGAGGGGGTGCGCGTACCTTCCCCTCACGTAACCGACTCCCGAACACAGAATGTGGTTGCGACGACCATGTTCTTATCTCTCCCTTAAAGGTTTTCTCGATATTTTCCTTTCCCTCTTTTGGGATAAATAAAGTTCGGTGGCGACTCTGTCGAACCGTTTTCCGCACCTTTCGCACGAGGGGTCGTGTCTTCGATTAAACAATTTTTTCGAGGTGCAACACTTCCACTGTTGATGGATCTAGCGCCACGCCTCCTTGAGATATGATATGACCAAGAAAACTAACCTCCGACATCCAAAACTCACACTTGCTTAACTTGGCAAAAAGTCGTCTCTCTTGTAAGATCAATAAAATGATTCTTAAATGCTCTTCGTGCTCTTGAGAAGTACGAGAATAAATAAGAATGTCATCAATGAAGATTACTACAAATTGGTCCAAGTAAGCTTGAAATATCCAATTCATATATTCCATAAAAATTGTCGGAGCATTCGTCACACCGAAAGGCATCACTAAGAATTCATAATGGCCATACCGGGTTCTAAACACAGTCTTTGATACATCTGAACTCTTCACACAGATCTGATGATAACCCGATCGTAAATCAATCTTCGAGAACACACAGGCTCCTTTCAATTGATCTAACAGGTCATCTATCATGGGTAATGGGTACTTGTTCTTGATGGTGATTTTATTCAACTATCGGTAATCAATACATAGCCGCATTCCACCATCCTTCTTCTTTACTAACAACACTGGAGCTCCCCAGGGCGAAACACTAGGTCGAACAAAATGCTTAGCCATTAACTCTTCCAATTGCTCCTTCAATTCTCTTAACTTAAGTGGTGTCATCCGATACGGAGAAACGAATATAGGAGCCGTTCCCGGTATCAGGTCAATAGAGAATTCCACTTCCTTTTCCGGAGGAAGAGAAGTGACATCCTCGGGGAAAACTTCGAAAAACTCACAGACTACAGGAATATTCAGAACTTGTAGGTCGCTACTCTCCTCCTTAGTGAGAACCAAAAGAACAGATTTCTCCTTCTCAAACAAGAAATTAATCATTCCAACCGTACCTTCTAAAATAGTAGTCAACACATCTTTCGGAGTAGCCTCAACAGATGGAATGATGATTAACTTTTCTTCACAACCAATAAATACCAAATTAGCAGAAAACCAATCCATTCCCAAAACAACATCTACTTTCTTAAGGGGCAAACAAATAAGATCAATCTAAAAAACCCTTCCAACCACAGATAAAACACAGTTTTCACACATTAAAGGTGTTTCAACCATCTCATCCATGGCAGTAGTAACCACCATGGGTGGAGACAACGAAATAGCTTGCAACCCAAGTCGCTTCACACATTGCATTGACACAAAAGAGTGTGTTACTCCACAATCAAATAATACAAAACAAGGATTCCCATTAACGAAACATGTACCAGCAATCAAAGAGTTATCACCCTTTGCCTTCTTCGCATCCAATGTATAAACTCGGTCGATACTCTTTCCTTGCGTCTGATTCCTACTCTGAGGACAATCCCTCGCCATATGACCCACTTTCTAACACTGATAACACTTTATTCCTTCGAAGCCATGTCTACCATGATGATTCTTACCACAAGTACGACACACAGGAGGTACACTTGCCCTAGAATTCTGAATCTGTTTCCCTTTGAAAGCTTGTTGTCTAGGCCTAAACTGTTGGTTTGATCTCCCACGATCATTCTGATTTGTCTTACTCAAATCTCCCTCTGCTTGAACTTTCTTCAAGCTGTTCTCAGCCACATAACATTGCCTTAGCAACTCAGCATAAGTAGTGAACTCCCTTTGTGACACACTGTGAGAAATCTCAGCTTTCAATCAAAAAAGAAATTGGTCAATCTTCCATTTTTCATTCGGAACATACACTGCCTGCCTAGAGTAAGCAGCCATGATCTCAAACTTCTGAGCATAAGCAGCCACAGTCAAAGTACCCTGCCTCAACTGTTGGAAATAGAACTCTTTTTGAGTCCTCAAAGAACTAGGGAAATAATTCTCCATAAAACTAATCTTAAACTTCTCCCAGACCTTAGGTACCTCTTGGATAGTCATTAAAGCTGAAACACTCTCCTACCACCTCATAGCAGGACCTTTCAATGAGTGAGAAGCACACACCACGTTGTTCTCTTCACTACACTGAACTATCAGAAAAATTCTCTCCGTGCCAGCCACCCATTCATGAGCTTTCACAGGATCTAATCCGCCATGAGATTCTGGAGGATTCATGCAGATGAAATCCCGAAAACTCCCACCTACAGCATCTGGAACAACCACCTGAGGATGAAAACTCCCATTCATCTGTTGTACCATTTGTTGTATGAACTGGTTCTGCTGCAGCTGCATCTGTTGTAAGAACTGGGGTCATGGGACATATTTCTTGCCGCCTGGCAGATTCATCCCAGCATGAGTAGTTCTAGGTCTACCACGCGTTCTGCGTCCGTTAGCCATTTTCCTAAGGGTTATGCAGATAGGATTAAGTTGATCAGGCTCAATGCCATAAATATAACAATTAAGACCAATAGCGACACAACGCATATGAACGGAAAGACACACTTATACTATTTCATGGCTAGGTCGAGGATACAACCTGCTCTGATATCAGCTGTAACACCCATATATAAAAACATACATCAAAGCATATATATTATACATGAATCCAAGTTTTGGTATTGAAATACCATAAGTTCCTAGTTAACACATTGTATACGTTACATGCCCAAAATACAAAATACTAAAATCTACGGCATAAAATATATACAAGATCTTCCAATGTACTAAGAACTAGATCAACACAGCGATCTCAAAATAAATCTCCACAACGGAAGCCATGCCATCCCAAAAAGCCAAGATTAGTAAGGATAATCAAACGACCTTATCCTTACCCTTCGCAGAACCTGTAGTACCTGTAATATAATCAACAACATGGGGTGAGATATTAAATCTCAGTGCGTTCCCTATCTTATAGATTCTCTCGACTTTACCAGGTTCTATCATCCTAACTCAAGTCAAAAGGAAGGGAAGTGACATTGAGTTCACAATCTCACACTATATGGAAACATGTTCATGAGTTCACCAACTCAAAATATCACTAATTGGTAACCTTACCAAGGTATCCCCTTTTCCCATCCACTTCTACGTCTAGAAGGCGACCCGAGTCATGGATCCTTGTAACTTACTTGACATACGAAATGGATTCGGGTTCATCGGCCTGTTAACCGTGAAATGCCACTTCTCATGGCCTGTTAACCATCACAAGTCTCTTTACCATATAGGCTCCATTTGTAATACACGTGGGAATCAAACCTGCCAAGTAATCATGCGTACATTCCAGAGAAGCTCCAAGCTCATGAAATGACAACTCAAGGGAAACGGTTACGATTATGTGATCTCACCCACAAACGTGATTGTATTCGACAATCACAAGGCCACATTTTCCTTAAGGCCCTTTCGCTTTTTCCCCAACACAAGGTTCACACATGTTCCATACTAGTGTTTCACTCTCTCTTCTAGACCATTACTCGGCAAGGATGCACCTTTCTACGTCGCATGCACGAGCATCGCCATCTAGATTATCTATCCATTCCTAGTCATATTACTAGGTTCTAATATAGATTCATGGTAAAGTTCCTCACTCTTCCTATTCCATATTTTAAACATGTTATCACTCAATTTCTTTTCACAATAAAAGGTCAAATGTAACACAACACAATAGTATAGTAAAAATTGCACATAGTAATTCAATTCATAATAATTAATACATTCTTGGGTTTTCCTCCGATTATTTAATCGGGTATCAAAACCGATATTTTTCATTTTCATTGTGTAGAATATTTCCACAGATTTCCATCGATACCAAGAATGCTTCCATTGGAATCACGGTTCAAAAGTTATAAATTTTCTAAAATATTTTTCATCAACTAACAGTGGTAACCGGTTACCTCAAAATGAGTATATGGTTACTCAATGTCACTGCGCATCACAGAATCAAAAACTCTATATGGTAACTGGTTACCTCAAAATGAGTAACCGGTTACTTAGTTCAATTTTCACGCAGAATACCAATTTATCCTGCATGTAACCAGTTACCCCAAAGTGAGTAACCGGTTACCACTGAGTCAAAAACCTAAAACCTGTAATTTTCAACATAAAATCCAATAGAAACTCATATAAATTCAATGGATCATAAAATCAATTATCACACATCACATACACACATATATCAATCATGCTACACATTTTTATTCGCATTTGCACCGTCAAAACTTCAATTTCATACTATTACTCACAATCCAACATTTCTAACCTAAACTCTAACATTTCCAAAATTTCTAAAACTCAAGTTCTAACTAGAACCCAACTCTAAGCAAGATGATGATGAAGATTGAGAGATGATTTGAAGAAGAGATGATGAAGATCCAAGCTTTCTTCTTCTTCTAGGTTTCTTTCTCTTTCTCTCCTCGTGTTCCTCCTTTTCTCTACTTCTTTCTTCCTTCTTTCTATTTTTGGTTACTAATGAAGAGGAAAGGAAATAAAAATAATATATAGAAATATCATTAAGTTAGTAACACTAACTTAAAAGTCCAAAACATCTCTTTATCACCAATTGATAAAACCTCAGAGTCAGATAATATTAATTTGATTGCTCTGAGCTCATCGGATGCTCAAATTATCTTTGCAGATAATTTCTCAGAGTACTCCGGAACCCAGTTGATCATAACTAATATTATTCAGAGTAAAACAAAATTACGGGGTATTACATAGACCAAATTCCAAATTCATCAAATAATAAACAACAAATTACAAAATCCAGAAACATCTAGAAAAGTAAAATAAAAAATTACAATACAAAAAAAAATTGTGGAAACAAAAGTAGCGGCGTGCGGCGAAGATGTAAACAACCAGAAAAGATAAACAAAAAACTTATGGAGATAGAAGTAGTGGAATATTAAAAAAAATAAGAAATCCTAATTGTGTTGTTTATATAGCGGGGAAGTGAAATATGAAATGTAAAAATTCTCTATTTTTTTTGTTAGATTCTGCGAAATTTTTTTTTTTGGGTAGTGTCCTTTATTTTAAATAAGGTGTCGTAAGTGTGTCTGCTGCGTTTCAATTTTTTTCATTTTAGACTTCAAAAATGTGTCAGATATGTGTCGAATGCGTAATCGTGTCTGACACGTGACTGGTGCGACGACACGTCGTCTGAATCCCATGTAAGAGCTTCATAAATCTATATATACCACTTTTTTATTTCTCTTTCATTACGATTGTCTCTTCTTTCATATTCTTCTCTACGCCTCCCTGGATTTTCCTAAAACCCATGACCATTTTTCCCACATACCAAATCAAAACCTACCACAATGGGTCACACCAGTCACATTTGTCATAGGTCTTTTAAGTCTTTTTGTTATAAACTGTATAATCCTTTGCTTCTATCGAAGAAGAAGACATTATGCCCGCCCAAAGTCCACAATTACATGTAGCCACCGCCCCACACTTTTCCACCAAAATTCAAGTAGTTTCCACCCCTCCAAACTCCACCGCTGAAATTTAAAAAGTTCCACCGATCGACACTCTGACACTGAAATTCAAGAAGTTTCCACCGCTCCACACTCCGCCGTTGAAATTCAAGAAGTTTCCATCGCTCCACACTTTGCCTCTGAAATTCAAGAAGTTAAATACCCATTAATAAATTATATATATATATATATAACATTCGATTTTGAGTTTAATTCGTATAATTCTATAAAGCTCCGATGTGACATTCACATGGCGTGTCTCCTCACCAGATACGTGTCCATCACAAATAAGCATATGACACGTTATTCGACACCTTATTTCAAATAAATGACACTTTCATATTCCCCTTTCCCACTATAAAAACAACACAATTATGATTCCTTATTTTTTCATATTCCACTATTTCTGTCAACATAAGTTTTTTTAATCTTCTATGGTTGTTTTCATCTTCACCTCACGTCGTTGATTCGATCTCCACGGGGTTTCTTCATCTTTTCCATCTTCTATTATAATTTTTTTTTCTAGATGTTTCAGGATTTTGTAATTTTTAATTGGTGGAATTTGTTGTTTATCTACCATAAATAATTCGATGATTTAGAATTTGGTCTGTGTAATTTTATTTTCATATATTGACAATATTATTTATTTAACATTGTTTATATTCTTTATCTATTGTTTACATATATGCTTGGTTTAGTGCGCGTTCGCGCACATATATTTTTATTTATCATTGTTTATCTGAGTAGTTTTCCTTCTTACTTTAAAATGTTTATATACTGTGATCATAAATTAAATTATTATATTAATATATAAAACATATATAGTTGATTTTTATAAAATCGATTTATAATGTGAAATATGATATTATTTATAAAAATGGTTTATAATGTAAAATATGTCATTATTTATAAACTCTATTATTTTTAGTCTATATTTCTATGTGGCTTGATTTTTCAATAATAATAAATTAAACAAGGTTTATAACCATATAATCTACTATTATCTATAAATTATATTATTTTTAGTACAAGTCTATATGTGACTTGAAAGCCATAATGATGATCTAAATCCACAATTAATACCATATATAGTTAATTAAGAAAGCGGAATGGATAAGAATATATTCATTTTACCAAAGAATTAGATTTTCTTATTTTAAATATATATTTATATATGCCATAAATTCATCTTAAAAGAAAGTTCGTGCATATCTGGGGCCAACTGTCTTAGGTATCAAATAAACATATAATTTAAAAGAAAACTATTTGTTCAACATTTTTTTAATATAAATTTAAAATCTATAATTTAAGAGACATGATTATTATTGAATGATATATAATGATAAAAATAAATGAAAAGACGTTAAAATTAATTTGAATTTAAATGTAAAATTAGTTAATATAAATTTTAAGAAATGATATTTTTCATCACAAATATTTATTTATTTTCAATACTAGATTAATATATACAATTTTATCTTCTAAATGTGAAAAGTAAATCCTTACGTCATAAGTGAATAATAAATGAGGAATATTATTATTACACTAAAAAGTAACATTTACACCGGAGTGCTATACGATTTTAATTTTCTGAATGTTTAATAATTATTTTTTTCATGTTCTGACATAAACAACCATATACCATATGTTACTTTATATACTACTGTGATCGTCTTCCCTGCACCTTACACCTCTATCTTCCTTGCACTGCCTTCTATAATCTTCTTCCCAACACCCTACACCCTCCATCCATGGATTATCCAAAATCACACGAACGCTTCTTCCACATGCCTGCTAAAAACCAACTTCATAATTTTATTAGTAGTTTTGAGTCTTATTTTCATCATCATCTGCAGTATTTTCTGCTGTTATTGAAAAAGAAGACACGCCCAAATTCTACAACAATAGTTGGCCACCACCCAACCACATTCCACCGCAAAAATTAAAATTGTTTCATCAACTCCACACTCCACCGGCGCTGTAATTCAAGATGCATCCCACACTACACACTCCTCCGACTCCTCCGTCGGCGCTAAAATTGTAGAAGTTTCGCCCACTACATACTCCTCCACAGCTGGAGTTCAAACTACTTGAATTTTAACAAGTTTCTTATATATATATATATATATATATATATATATATATATATATATATATATATATGAGATTTGATTGGGAGTATTATGTCATCTCTATTATATTCTTGTAATTTTAAATATATATATATATATATATATATATATATATATATATATATATATATATATATATATATATACTACTACGATCGTCTTCCCTGCACCTTACACCTCTATCTCCCTTTCACTGTCTTCTATAATCTTCTTCCCAACACCCAACACCCTCCATCCATGGATTATCCAAAATCACACGAACGCTTCTTCCACAAGCCTGCTAAAAACCGACTTCATAATTTTATTAGTAGTTTTGAGTCTTATTTTCATCATCATCTGCAGTATTTTATGTTGTTATTGAAAAAGAAGACACGCCCAAATTCTACAACAATAGTTGGCCACCACCCAACCACATTCCACCGCAAAAATTAAAGTTGTTTCATCAACTCCACACTCCACTGACGCTGTAATTCAAGATGCTTCCCCCACTACACACTCCTCCGACTCCTCCGTCGGTGCTGAAATTGTAGAAGCTTCGCCCACTACATACTCCTCCGCAGCTGGAGTTCAAACTACTTGAATTTTAACAAGTCTCTTATATATATATATATATATATATATATATTTAAAATTACAAGAATATAATAGAGATGACATAATACTCCCAATCAAATCTCATATATATATATATATATATATATATATATATATATATATATATATATATATATATATGAGATTTGATTGTGACTATTATGTCATCTCTATTATATTTTTGTAATTTTAACAATATATATAGATATAAGATTTGATTGTGAGTATTATGTCATCTCTATTATGTTCTTGTAATTTGAAATATATATATATATATATATATATATATATATATATATATATATATATATATAAAATTTGATTGTGAGTATTATGTCATCTCTATTTTGTTCTTGTAGTTTTAAATATACACGTGCGCACACGCATATATATATATATATATATATATATATATATATATATATATATATATATATATATATATATATATATATATATAGATCATGAAATATATAAAAAATACTTTAACAATTGAATAATAGTTTTCGCAACCATCCTGCTAAGTTTGTGATCTTTCTTCAACTCTAAAAAAATACTTTAACAATTGAAATGATGGTGGTAAACAAAAAATAAAGGATGTTGTTGTTTAACATTTACAGTATATGGAGAATAAGTTAACTCCATTTGATTTATTTTGAATTTTTTTGAAATGTTAAAAATGTTTTATCCTTCTAATTATACCGGTTCGTTCGCACGGGTACCGATGTGTTACGCGTACTTGTTAAAAAAATGTGCATGATATAATTGCTAAATTAGAAATAATTTTTTTGATAATAAATAACATAATCAGAAAGAAAAACTAACAAAATAAAATTATAAATTAGTGGTGAAATGTTAGTCAGAATAAAATAAAGTTATCCAAATCATTGATTAAATATTCAATAGTTTGATCAATAACTTCATGTTCTCGTTAATCTTGTTAATATTTAATATTTTGATGAGTAAATTCATGTTCCCATTAATTTTTAATATTTTGATCAGTAACTTCATGTTCCTGTTAATTTACAATATTTTGATAAGTAACTTCATGTTTCCGTTAATATTCAAAAAATTTATCAGTAACTTCATGTTTCCATTAATATTATTCAATATTTTTATCAGTAACTTCATGTTCTCGTCGGGAGCCTCAATATTATGATCAGTAACTTCATGTTCCCGTTAATATTCAATATTTTGATAAGTAACTTCATGTTAATATTCAATATATTGATCAGTAACTTCATGATCCCGTTTTGAACAATAATATTTTTGTTCCATATATATAAATAATTTAATCAACAATGTATTTTTTTTCCGTATATATAAATAATTTAATCAACAATGTATTTTTTCCACATATAAATATTGTTTTTGTTTTGACATAACATAAATAATTAAAAAATATTACATTTTTTCCCGTGTTACGTTTAAGTATATTTTTTTTATATTACATAGATAAATATATATTGATAAAAATGTATAAATTTTAAAAATATTAGTAAATTTATAGTAAATATTGTATAAAATAAAAATATACAAATTTCAAAATATACGTATAAATTTGGATTTGAAAATTTGGTTGTCGTACTTATATCGCAAAACATATAACATCATTAAACGTATTAATTATTTGAAATAATTGTATTAAATATGTAATATCTATTAACTAGTTAAAACATATATATATATATATATATATATATATATATATATATATATATATATATATATATAAAGAGAGAGCGAGAGAGAGAGAGAGAGAGAGAGAGAGAGAGAATTGAATATTTGTGAAATAATTTTCTTATATATTCAAACAAATCATAATGCGATATTATTAAAAACAAAACGACGTAGTTATTTTATATTTCTTAAAAATAAAATCGTTGTGTCCATTAAAAATAAGAAAAACAACATATTTTAGTAAACTCTATTTTATAGTTTATATTTTAAAATTGTTTTTTTTAATATTTAGTTCATATATTATTTTCAAATGAATTACAATTATGAGTATCATTCTTATATCGCAAATCATATAACATGATCAAACGTATTAATTATTTGAAATAATTAATTATATAATATCTATTAAAAAATGAAACGCATAAATGAGAAAAGAAGTCGCATCACTACATCGTTGAAATTTTAAAATTAATTGAATTGAAAACCATAATATACAACATACTTGAGTGCAAATAGTGTTTAATTTAATATTATTGACTAAGAAAAGTTATATTAATTTAGTATCACACTTTTTAAAAGATAGTGTTTAATAGAATATTATTGAATAAGAAAAGTTATATTACTTTAATATTACACTTTTTAAAAGATAGTGTTTAATAGAATATTTGTGACATACGAGTATTTGTTAGGTTTTCAATGCCAAATGATTTTTTCATACTTAATTACATATTAATAAAAATATTTTTTTTATGTATCCATAAATGTTATTGTAATTAATATATTATATTTTTTTAACATCGCGAGATAATAATATCGTTGAAAATTTAAATTAAAAAATTTGAAACTAAAAATAAGTTGAAAACTTAGATAATAATGTAGAAATTAAATGTATAAGTATATATAAAAATAAAAAAATAAAGATTTTGTTCTGGACTGGGCCAACGGCCATGCGTGGCCTAGTCCATAATTGCTACAGTAACGGCCCAAACGCTGGGGTCCAGTCCATTAAGGGGACAAAAGTACCCTTTTGCCCCTACACCCGGTCACAGACTGCTCAGTCGTGCCCGGAATTATTGCCCGTCACGCACGGACTGTAACTCCCCGACAGCTGACGAACAGATGCCCGCAACTACCTTCTTGCCCGGTATAACGGCTAGTTTGGGCATCCTGCCCGTCATAACGGCTAGTTTGGGCAGTTACCTATTCTTCAGGAAAACGGTTATTTCGCCCTGAAAATAGGACCGTTGGCCACGCGCTGGGGAACATTATATAAACCCTCTCATTCGAGAGGGTCAGGTATCAAATATTCATCCTAAGAATACACTTTGTACTTGCCCATTTTCTCTGACCCTTTCTTACTTGAGCATCGGAGTGCCTTGCAGGTACACCCCCTCCTCTCCTCATCAACATTCCGAGCACCTTGTCCATCTGACGACCAGCACACGTGGACCTGTTCGAATACTCCGGATCAGTGGCGTCGTCTGTGGGAACTCCTTGTTCTCCCCTTCTTTCTTTCCTCCTCGGAAACTAAAAGATCAAAACATACTTTCTTTGATCCGCCCACATATGGCTGCTCAGAACTCCGCAAAAGGTGCTGACGTTATGGTTCTCGTTCCCGTCAACAAGATGGACGTTGACGGCAGTTCTTTGTTACTTTCTGATCCCCGTTTCCTTCGAGACGGGGCTACTGCGTCTCCAACTCCTCCTCCCACCGAGCAAGGAGGCAAACAGCTACCGTCGGGTGAGCGACCAATTCCTGGCCCTCCCAGCGCCGACCTGGCCGTTGCAGCTCTTTTGGAAGCTGTCAACTGTACAAACCTCCTTATCTTGCAACAAGGAGAGAGAATAGGAGCTCTCGAGGAAGCATCTCTTCCAAGATCCTCTCCTCCAAAGAGTAAGCATCGAAAATCAAGAAGCCCGCCACCTAGGCGTGGGGAAGACCATATATCGAGGCATGAGCCTGAATCACAACACATTCGCAAACGCGACCAGATCTCCCCGCGAGATCGATCATCACCAAGACACAAGAGAACGAGGCAGGACAGGCATTCTCCACCGGTCAGGCCTCGTGACCGGCTACGTTCACCCTCACCTCGCAGAGACCGCCGTCGCGAGCGCAGACAACGGTCACCATCAACTCCAAGTTCAGACAGCGACGACGAGCCTCGCGGCCCGTTGTCCCGCAGGATCTTGGCCACCCATCTCCCTAAAGGACTAGAGAAGCCTCTGTCTCTAGGGACTTACAATGGAATTACTGATCCAGACGAGCACATAGAAAACATAGATGCTCTTTTGGACTACAGTGGGGTACGAGGAGCCATCAAATGCCGTCTGTTCCCGACCACGCTCCGAAAGGGAGCAATGACATGGTACAAGCAACTGCCAGAGGAATCCATTACATCCTGGAGGCAGCTGGGGAGGATTTTCTCCCGTCACTTTACTGCATCGTGACGCCACCAAAAGACCAAGGCGTCCCTCGGAGCTGTCGTACAGGGAAGGGATGAGCCTCTTCGGGCTTACATTGAACGGTTCAACAAGGAGGCCATCCAAGTGCCAACAACCGACGACATGAAGAAATTCCTGCTCGAGCAGGGATTACGTCCTGGCTCAGACTTCGCGAAATCCATCGGCCTCGATCCACCGAGGAACCTTAACGCCCTTCTCGTCCAAGCCCAGTCGCATATACGAGGAGAAGGTTGCTGCACACTCTGGCCGGGCCTCTCGACACCATGAAGGTGCCCGCTCGTCCAGAGATGAAGAAACCTCGACGGGACATCGAGGAGATAAAAGACGCGACGATCGGCCTCGCGATGCACGCGAACAGAAGGGACCTTCTGGGCGGTTCCATGACTATACCCCCCTCACTGCCTCGAGGGAGAAAATCTTGTCCGAGTGTGCCAACTCGGAATTCAAGCAAGCAGGAGTCCGTTTCCCCAAACAGCTGTCGGCCAGACCGGGTGTAGACAAATCCAAGTATTGCCGCTTCCACAAGAGTCATGGTCATACGACGGAGGAATGCATCCACCTCAGAGATGCAATAGAGATCCTTATTCACGACGGCCACCTGAAGCAGTTCGCGAAGAAGAAAGATGCTCCCCGACAGGAGACCCAGGAAAGCAAAAAGGTTGCAGAAGAGACTCCGCCCTCTGATGACACCAACGTACAGGTCGATATGTCCATAACTCGGCCAGAGGACTTCCGCATCCCTGATAGTCTGTCCGTCTCCACGTACCTCGCTGCTCATAGCCCGTGGGAGGCCTTCCCGTCAGCCATGGTCATTTCTGGTGGTGGATTCAACAAAATCACGGTCGGTTCCGTCAAGAGGAGATTCGATCAATTGATCAGCAAAAGCTCCAATGAAGTCACTACGCTGGACACCACCCACAAAGGATCCGTTCCTATTTCCTTCTACAAGGAAGAGCTCCTCGGCAGAGCACCGAACTCAAGCATTCCACTGCTTATCCGAGCAAAGATGGCGAACTTCGACGTTCGCAGAATACTCTTGGACCAGGGCAGCTCGGTTAATATAATGTACAACCACCTGTTCGAAATGCTGCAGCTGAATGACTCTCACCTTACTCCATACGTTGGATCTGACCTGCAAGGATTCAACGGAGCGGTGACAAAGCCCCGGGGTTACGTAGAGCTCATCGTAACCTTTGGTTCAGGAGAGATAACCCGAGCAATTAAAGCACAGTTTTTGGTAATTGAATATCCGTCACTATACCAGTGCATTTTTTGAAGGCCAACCCTGGCAGAGTTGATTGTTGTACCTTCCACCATACATCTCAAGATGAAGTACTACACTTCTAAAGGGATGGTCGCCACCCTCCATGGCGACATCGAAGCTGCCCGTCGGTGCTTTGAAGCAGCATCAAAAGGACTAAGCACCATCTCAGTAGGACCAAGGACTTCTGGTCATTCCCCCTTGCCCAGCAGCTCCGAGTAGCCAAAACCGCTCCCCCAAGTCGAATCTATCGACTTGGACAGCCGTTTCAGCGAGGAAGATCACGCCAAGGACCCAACGAAGTCGGGCAGCCAGTCCAACAACAGCGGCCATCTCCTGCGCCCCGTCCCAGATGGCAACTTCAAGATCGTTCCGTTCAGAGAAGACCCCCAACGGGGAGTGAAGATCGGAGCAGACCTCCCCGACCTGGCCAGGAGACAACTAAAAGCATGCCTCCGGGAGAACGCAGACTTGTTCGCATGGAGCGCCGCTGAAATGCCAGGATTGGACCCATCCGTCGCTTGCCACCAGCTTACAATTGATCCGGCCGTCAAAGCCGTTGCCCAGCGCAGAAGGAAACAGTCCCCGGAAAAGATGAAAGCCGCAGAGAAAGCTGTCAAAGACCTTCTAGAAGCTAGGTTTATTTCTGAGGCCAAATACACGACATGGCTCTCAAACGTTGTACTTGTAAGAAAAATTAATGGCAAATGGAGGATGTGTGTTGACTATACCGATGTTAATAGGGCCTGTCCGAAGGACGCCTACCCCCTCCCCAATATCGATAAGCTCGTAGATAACTCAGCAGATTTTAAGCTTTTATCGTTCCTCGACGCCTACTCGGGCTACAATCAAATCCCAATGGCTGCGAGCGATAAAACTTACACGGCCTTCATGAACGAATCACGCAACTATTACTACAACGTAATGCCCTTCGGGCTGAAGAACGCCAGTGCTACGTACCAACGAATGATGAACAGAGTCTTCCAAGGACAAATAGGCGACATGCTCGAAGTATACATGGACGATATGATCGTCAAGTCCCACGAGGAACTAGATCATGTCGCCCATCTTTGCAAAATCTTCGAGCAAGTAAAAAAGTATCAAATGCGTTTTAACCTAGAGAAGTGCACGTTTGGTGTACGGGCAGGTAAATTCCTCAGCTTCTACCTAACAGAACGAGTAATTGAAGCTAACCCCGACAAGTGTTAGGCATTCTCTGAGTTCCCAATGCCCACGTCTAAGAAGAACATCCAATCCCTCAACGGGGTGCTTACTTCGTTGTCCCGCTTCGTGGCAAAATCTGCCCAACACGCCCTTCCTTTCTTCAAGCTCTTGCGGAAAGAAGCAGCGTTTGAATGGACCGAGGAATGTGAAACATCCCTCCTTCACTTGAAGCAAGCTCTGTCGAAACCACCTGTATTATCGCGACCAGATACTGGGGAAGTCTTGTTCCTATACCTCGCCGTCACTGCCGAGGCCGTTAGCGCCGTTCTCATTCACGAGAATCCTGGAAGACAAAAGCCAATATACTTCACGAGCAAAGCATTGCAGGACCCAGAGTTGCGATATCAACAGATAGAGAAGGTAGCATTGGCCCTCGTCAACGCTGCCAGACGACTAAGACACTATTTCTTGGCTCACACGATCGTGGTAAGAACGGATCAGCCCATAAAGCAATTACTGGGACGACCAGACATGGCAGGTAGAATGCTCAAATGGTCATTGGAACTGTCCGAGTTCGACATCCAGTATGAAAGCAGGAAAGCTCTTAAGGCCCAAGCTCTGGCCGATTTCTTGGCGAAAATGATGTTCTTAGACTCCCCGGTCCACATAGCAAATAGATGGACCATCTACGTAGACGGAGCATCTAGCTCGATCGGCAGCGGGGCAGGGGTAATTTTGGAGAATGACGAAGGCACCATAATCGAGGCTTCTCTCACGTTGTCCTTTCCCAAGTCGAACAACCAGGCCGAGTATGAAGCCTTCCTCGCCGGTTTGCGCATAGCCGAAGACCTAGGGGCTGAAGAAATCATCATCTGCACGGACTCTCAGCTCGTAGCCCTCCAGATATCAGGAGAATATCAGACTAAAAACGACAGTCTCTCTGAATACCTAACCCTGGTCAAGGGAAAAATGGCGAGGTTCAGAACGGTAGAAGTGAGACATGTTCCACGCGAACATAACGTGCGAGCAGACATCTTGTTCAAACTGGAAAGCACTAAGAGAAAAGGCGGAAACAGGTTAGTCATCCAAGAGATACTTCCCCAGTCCAGCATTGATAAGGGATCCTAGACCCTACACGTACACGCGATCAGGGACAGCGATTGCCGGATGACACCCGTGTACAACTACCTCACCAGGGACGAGCTTCTGGATGACCCCAAGGAAGCCAGCACCATCAGACGAAGAGCTTGCTCGTACGTCATCCTTGAAAACAAACTCTATCGATGAGGCTTCTCCATCCCACTGCTCAAATGCATAGAGGCAGAAGTTGTCCCTCACGTATTACGAGAAATCCACGAAGACATTAACGCCCAGCACCTAGGAGGAAGGTCCCTTGCCCGCAAGGCCCTCCGAGCAGGGTATTATTGACCAACCATGCAGCACGATGCCAAGGAGCGTGTGAAGAGATGCGACAAATGCCAATGGCACGGGGATATGCACCTAGCTCCACCTAACAAACTGAAAAGCATGACCTCCCCGTGGCCATTTGCCTGGTGGGGCCTAGACATCCTAGGACCCTTCGTGACGGGGTCCAGCCAAAACAAATACCTGATAGTGGGCGTAGACTATTTCACAAAGTGGATAGAAGCAGAAGCCTTAGCAAAGATAACAGCACTTAACATTCTGCGCTTCTACAAGCAGAATATCCTTGCCCGTTTTGGGATTCCCCAAGCAATTGTCACAGACAACGGAATGCAGTTCACGGACAAGAAGTTCCAAGACTTTGTCGCCCATCTCAGAACAAAGCAACGTTTCGCATCTGTAGAACATCCCCAGACTAATGGGCAGGCAGAAACGGCCAATCGTGTCATTCTTCGTGGCCTCAAGCGAAGACTGGATGAAACAAAGAAAGCCTGGGTCGAGGAGCTCCACAGTGTCTTAAGGGCGTACCGCACCACTCCTCAGTCTACCACCGGGGAAACACCTTTCCGCTTAGCATATGGTACGGAGGTTGTTATACCCATTGAAATTCACGTACTGTCCAGGAGGACCGAATCACCTCTAGACGAGGAAATGAATGACGAAGCAATAAGAGAGGAGCTCGACCTTGTCGAGGAAATCCGAACAGGAGCAGCCCTCCGCGAAGCATGTCTTAAGCAAAAAATAGCAATCAGGCACAACGCTAAAGTCTTACGACGAGAGTTCAATGTGGGCAGCCTTGTCCTGCGAAGAAACCACAAGGACTCTCGCGAAGGCAAACTAGCAGCCAACTGGGAAGGGCCATACAGAGTCCGTGCCAGAACGGAGAATGGTGCCTACTTCCTCGAGACCCTCAACGGTAATGAAATCCCTCGACCATGGAACACTGAAAAACTTAAGCAGTACTACAGCTAAAGTTACAATAGGCTTCCTCGCGTCAAAGGACCACCTAACGGTCATCATGCTCGTTCAGGTCAAACGATGCATACGCACAAAGTGGAATCCCGCTCAAGTAAATGAGCCAGAGCTCTGCTCGTCGGCGGTCCTCAATCGAGCATCGCCTTCGCCCAAGTACCACGATTGGCAGAACCCCAGCTCGCGATGGGACGTTCAAGCCACGACCTCAGGCCTCAATCGCGACCTGAGATTCGCAACCTCGCCAGGACCTTCCCCGACTATTCGACCAATTCTCCACACTGGCGAATTCACACACAATGAGCAATCTTTCAAAAGAAAGCTCTATTGACAGACACACCCTCCGACGGGCAGTCATACATGCACCGTTAATGTAAAGCACAGCAATATAAACAAAAATCATATAAGTAACAAAATCGGCCAACATAAACCGGACATAAAGTAAAAAAAGGCCACAAGGGCCAAAGATTGTACGAATTACACAAAAAGGGGGGGGGGGGGGGCACGCCCCCCCAAATCAAATAAAATTACAACAAACTACACGACACGCAGGCCGGCAACACATCATCATCCACAAACATCATTCCTCGGTATCTTCGACTCGTTCATCATCGGGCGGAGAAGTCTGGGTTCTAGCTTGGCCGACAAGGATAGACTCTGGCATCACAATTTGCCCGTCTTTACCGTACGCCAGGAAATTGGTGCTTTCGGTCACCAAATCAACACCAGGATTCACCACCTAAAGCTGAGACACTGCGTTCTTGAAGGATTCCTCGCCGAGCACTACGATGTCATCCTCAGCCACCACCAGTCGGGCAACTAACTCTGACCTTGTCTTTAGCATCTTCACTTCCTCCGGCTCCTCCTCGCCAGGAGCATTAGCCTCCTGCAGTTGCGCGACCAAATCCTCAGCGACCTTTTTCTCAGCCTCGAGTGTAACCATCTCCCCCTTCAACCGGGCAACCTCCTCACCCTCCTTTTCCTTCGCCTCCTTGGCAACCTTAGCTTCCTCCCTGGCCTTCCTCAAGCTCTCCTCAAGAGTGGTCACCTTCCCTCGGGCAATAGTGAGCTCACTCTCAGTGGCCGTGTCCCCCTCGGCATAGGTGGCCGCCATCTCCAGCAGCCTGACCACCGCAGAGGCATCCTGGGCCACCAGCGCCCTCTTGCTCGGACGGTCTAGGCTTTGCAGATGCAGAGAATCAGCGTGAGGAATCACCAAAGAAGCCCCTTCAAAGAACCTCTTATCCAATACACAAGGAGGCAGCTCGAATTTCGCTTTCTATGGCGCCTTGCCCAGATCCACTGCCTCATTCCTTGGACGCTTAGACCTGGTTTCCAGGGGAATTGGAGACCGTTGAACATTGGCCGAAGAAGCATTCCCCTGAGGAGGGTGGGAAGGACCAACCGCACGGGCAGGGGAAGGACAAATCATAGCAATAGCAGCTGCAGCAGCTTGTTTCCGCACGCCCACGTTCCTCACCATCCTTTCGTGGGCTGAAGGCATAGTGGCTGCAAAAGACAAAAACAGGCGTCAGACAATAGAAAATAATGAGCAATGCAAAGCAATATGTTAAGGCTAAATACCGAGCATATCCATGGCATCTCTGTAAGTTTTGCACCCCAGCAGTGCCCTAACATTAATAAAATGAGCCTCCACCCATTGGCTACCATCGGCCTCGAGGATTGCCTTCTTCTTCTTTGTGATACACTCGGCCATACGGAACAAGCTCACGTACTGCAACAACCTTCCATATGAAGCAGCATCCCCCTCGTCCAAATTCGCAGGCTCAAAAACATAGTCTTTTGGGGGCTTCGTAAAATGCTCCCCGGTCCAATGGAAGGGATATTTCAACAACCTCCACCCGATGTATTTCCCCTCCTCGTTAATCCTATCTTCGCTGTTCTCATCCACTTCAATCTCCCAGCAGAATGTACTATCCTGGGCAGCCTCCGACACGGGCTCCACGACGAAGTACCTCGTCTTAAATGTCCATATAGACTCAGAGAAAGGTTTGAACAGCTTGCGCGGCTGCTTCAGGGAGACCCAACCGTAACTCCTCCCAGAAGTCTGTCGTTGGAGGTGGAAGACGGTGAAGAAGAAGGGGATGGTCGCCCCTATTTGCAGGTGCTCGCACACTAACTCGAACGCTCGCAGGAAGGCTAACGAGTTGGGATGGAGCTGAGTGGGGCCAACCGAAGATGTAAGAAGACAGACTGCTGGAAATCCGTGAATGGAAGCCTCAAGCCCAGCTCTTTGAAAACATATTCGTACATCGTAAAGCGCTCCCCATAATTCGTGCAGACGCGCTCGTCAGAGGTGGGGAAATGGACTCTCCAGTCCTCGTCATCTCCCACCGTCTGGAAACAATCCCCTATGTAGGTCGCGAATTCAGACGCATGCTCAGAGGGTTCCGCCACCTCCCATTCCTCTGCTTTATTCTCCGCTGCATCCTCCTGGATACCTCCTTCTCGGGCACCTCGTCCTGATCATCGTCCAGCAGTTCATCCTCTTGCTCATAGTCCATGTCTTGCTCGGTGGACCCACTCGAGGACTGAGTGCTACTGCTTCCCGAGGAACTAGATTCCTCCTCGGACGAATCTAATACAATCTCTCCACGGGGCCCTGACGCCATCACCTGAAAAGCAGAGAAAGACAGTGAATTCGACAGCTAATCAAATCCACCCTTCCACCGCTGAACAAGTGAAAGGGCGCGCTAAGGGCTGAGGACGACGTCCCCGGCATAAGCCCTGACAACACTACAAAAAAGTCTCCCCGCGAGACAATGCCCAGAACTCTCCTATCACACGAGGAACTTCTCCAAAGCAAGATCACAAGGTTTTCATCCAACTCACAACTCCATGAAACACAACGCCAGAATGGTCACGTGCACGTCACCATCGCGACGACGTCACAGACAGACTCTTCACACACAGCGTAACAACAGGCTAACGGCGGTGGAGACGGCGGAGCCATCATCCACTACCAGCGGCTACCACATATACAACCCTAAGTCTCCTAAAATCTAACCTAACCGCATGCAATGTCTAAATAAACATCAATAAGAAGCAAAACAAAGAGAAGAGACAACTTACTTATAAATAGAAGACTGAAAAAAGTTGCTCGGAGCTTCAAACGGCGAATGACGCAACGGGCAGATTTCGCGAGCAGGAAATTTGGTGATGATTGAAGGAAAAAGTTCAGAATGAAAATTTTCCCTCCTATTTATACAGGAGGTCACGTGCAGCCCCACGCGCACATAGGTCATGATGACTACCCGCTAGCCATCATTGCCTAAGTGGCAGCGGCACAAGTTCCAACACACACGTGGCAACCCCCGTATCGTTTCATATTCCACTAGACTGTTGGTATCCGTCTGGAACGGGCAACGCTTAACAACCACGACCAACAGCCACAACGGGCAATAGAAACCATGGGCATCCACAGCAAACGAGCGAAACACTCCACTTCCCCGGGACTGTACGCTATCCTTAAGTCATCACCTCGCGCTCGGAAGTAACGACTTGGGGGGCTACTGTTCTGGACTGGGCCAACGGCCATGCGCGGCCCAATCCATGATTGCTACATAACGGCCCAAACGCTGGGGTCCAGTCCATTAAGGGGACAAAAGTACCCTTTTGCCCCTACACCCGGTCACGGACTGCTCAGTCCTGCCCGGAATTATTGCCCGTCACGTACGGACTGCAACTCCCCGACAGCTGACGAACAGATGCCCGCAACTACCTTCTTGCCCGGTATAACGGCTAGTTTGGGCATCCTGCCCGTCATAACGGCTAGTTTGGGCAGTTACCTATTCTTACTTGAGCATCGGAGTGCCTTGCAGGTACACCCCCTCCTCTCCTCATCAACATTTCGAGCACCTTGCTCATCTGACGACCAGCACACGTGGACCTGTTCGAATACTCCGGATCAGATTTTATATTAGAAAACGTTAAAAATATAAACAAAGTTAAAAACTTAAATAAAGTCCAAAATTTAAATTGTGATTTTTTAATAAAAAAAATCTAAAAGTATGTAAACAATGTAAAAGTTTATATTTGTATTAGTACAACTAAAATTTTATATTATCTAATTAATTGTGTCATTTGTATTTTAAGAAGAAAAAAAAGCTTTTCTTTTGGTTACAAATATTGGTAATAATTACTATTAGTATTAAAGAGTATTAAAACTTGATTATAAATATTCATTCCTCAAGAAAAAATAAATAAAAATATTTATTTTTTATTACAAATATTAGTATTAATTACTATTAAAATTAGAGAATAATAACATTTGATTTTGGTTGCAAAGAAATTAGGTGGGAGTAAAAATTAGGTGGTACGTGTGGAAAAAGGTGTAGGAGAATTAAATAAATAAATATTTATGACTCTTAATATAACATAATTATATAGTTTAAATAACAATAAATGAGATATTCAACTATATCTGAATTAAATTAACATATCCATCAACTGGGATATTCAACTATAGCAATTTGATCCATCTTTATATCAACGATTTTCATAAATCTGAATTAAACTGCTTCCACCTGCATCAGAATATTTATGATTTAGCATAAACCTGAATCAAACTGCATAATAAATATATAATATAAAATAAACAATACAAATTCATATTTACTATAATAAAATGTGAAAAAAGCACACACCCTTAATCACAACATCCAAATTGTGTGTTTATTTAATAATTATATTCAATAAGCACACACCCTTAATCATATTCAGTAAGTAACATTGAGTGAAATAAGGAACATTTTGAAAGTCATATTATTAAGAAAAATCAAATTGATATTCAATAATTATATTCAATAACCACACACTCTTAATCATATTCATACTCCTCCAAATGAGTGGTTATCATCTTGTGAACTGATTTAGTGAAAAAAGTAACATTGAGGTCAAAAGAATAAGCACACACCCTTGTCACATAATAGTGTTGTCATCTGATTAAAATACAATTTTTATGACAAACCATATTTTGAATTAGTTGTTCTTTTAATGCAGAACTGATACTCATGAAAGAACCCATTATGGTTGTTCATTTGTATCTTGCACAAATAACAATTTTTCAAGAGGCTTTTGAACTTAGAAACAGAAACCAAAATTAATCAGAGAGGAATGCTAACCGATAGAAGGTCCACTCCTTCAGGTGCCAAAGAAGGCACAACTCTTGTCAAGTTCTGAGGCTCCCATCTTGGGTAGACATGCCAATCATGCAGAGAGCTAACTCCTGCCCATTGCTGCTCCGTTGGAGTTCCCAAAAGCCTTAAAATTGAAATTAGTAAATAAGTAAACACAACGGTTGAATTGAGAATGAGAGAGAACATGAAAATGTGACAAACTTGTAAATACAAAAACAGTTTGCAACAGTGCATCACAAGAGAAGGTGAAATTTTTTTCTATTAGTTTTATTAACAGGTCAATTGAAATAGGAGTTAAACTTCAATATTAGAACCGTGTGACAGAACCTTTTACTTACTAAACAAACAGTTTAATAGACAAAGTTTGGAGGAGTATGAATACCTTAAGAGATGTAATCACAAATTCGAAAGACTGTGCCATAGTCTAAGATGTATTCTCCTCCAGTTATACAACCTTGCAAGGTTAATAGACAAAGTTTAGTGCTGGCCTATTCTGCTGTTCCAAAAGCATGTCCGGGTTTGTAAATTATATTTGTTGCTTAAACATCCTATACAAAATTGAGAATTGGTCAGTTTGAAACAATGAAATAGGCAACAAAAAAAATTTAGAAATTGATAGGTGATATGTTAAAACTTAACCTTTCTATGGTTTTCGAATTGGTGTTCTATCCATGTTCAACAACTTTACCAGTAATCTCATGCTCTACAACACAAGGACTTGCAAATGGAATTTCACTTTTCATGACATGGAGATCAGAGTGACACACTCCACATGCTACATTCAAAAATCACGACTTTCACACAATCAGACAAGTGTAATAAATCATAGATTAGGATATAATGTGATAATCATAATTGTAATAGCGACTGAAATTATTGACACGAGTTAAGAAAATATAAGTTATTCATTAAAAAAATAAGAATGTGTACAATTAAAAAAGTGCCCGAATTAAATCCATGTCTGTAAGTTGAATTTTCTGTCAGGAAAGCAATAACATTATAATCATTTGTGCAAAAGAAAAACCAAGTAACTACTATGGAAAAATGTGTACCTATCAAGATAAACACTCCACGACTATGTTCTCTTCAGGTATTCTAATAAAATGTCTTCAATCAAAGATCTCCCCCTATCTGAAATCCCAATCTTGAATTCAAGAAGCATTGTCTCTGAGATCTGAACTTGATATATATGTTAACAAATCAAAATAATGTGTTACTTAAATGCCTCAGAATAAAGGTTATACAACTAACAACAAAACTTTTGTATCACAAAACAAATATGCAGTTTACCAATGTAGTTGTGTTATCCCAATTTGCTCAATCTGCATCCTATTTAGTGATGCCCTAAAACGCTATATTATTCAAGTTAAATAGCATAAGCAAATATGTAAAACAGATATTTCAAGTGGAAGGTTTAATATGAAGACTACCTGTAATATTAACAAATACTTACCACAGATCCACCGCCGCGAAACCGCACACAGTCGTAAAACGCTCAAGCCACCATCCCTGTTTTAACTCAGATATCGATTGCAACAACCACAAAAATTAATAAACTTCCAAACCAAAAACAGACGAAGTTACAAAGATAACAGGTTCTACCTTCAAGATCTAAAACCATAGCTTTTAGCAGATACGAAGCTGTTTCTTTTAGGGGTTTGTTACGGATGTAGCGGCAGCTTTTTCCGGAATCGTTTGTTGCCTTAAATCTTTTACTTTTCCTGTATGAAGATATTGCACAGATTAGAAAATTATTTCGATAGAACTGGTACAAAAGAAACATCAGATAAATTTCCAGAAAGAGATTATAAAAGCAAGCTATAATGTACTTACAAAATAAGGTCGTCTTCAAAATAAAATTTACTCACCTCCAAATGAACCGCTTCAAATGTTGCGACCAATCTTAAACTTAAATGCAAAAAACGCACTTAACATCAACAGTCCGATGTACCTTATCCAATGACAATAAGAAATAAGAACAAAATTTGTTAACCGCGATGAACGAAAAAAAGAATAAAAAAAGGATTTGGTGAAGATAAAAATAAAGATAGAAGAACGCACAAATTGAAATCGGATCCACAAACAGAATACCAGATCTCCATTTTTTATAAAATCGATTTATAATGTGAAATATGATATTATTTATAAAAAGGATTTATAGTGTAAAACATGTCATTATTTATAAACTCTATTATTTTTAGTCCATGTCTCTACGTGACTTGATTTTTCAATAATAATAAATTAAACAAGGTTAATAATCATATAATCTACTATTATCTATAAATTCTATTATTTTTAGTATAAGTCTATATGTGACTTGAAGTAAATTAGTAGGTAAAAATTATATTTATTTGCAATATATTGTATCTATAATAAATAAGGAATATGAACACAAGTGGATGTGGCTTTGAGATTATGCTTACACTTATTTTGTCAAGGATCGATGAATTTAGACCTATTTGTCTAGTGGGCAACTTATATAGAATAACTTTGACGCGTTTTCTTTACTTTTTCTCCTATCATTTTTTCCAATTTTTTTTATCAAAGTGAAAAAGAAATGTAAGAAAAAAATTAAAACTCATAATGATGGTCTGAATCCACAATTAATACCATATATACTCCTAGGTAATTAAAAAAGCTGGATGGATACAAATATATTTATTTTACCAACGAATGAGATTTTCTTATTTTAAATATATTTTTATATATGCCATAAATTCATCTTAAAAGAAAGCTCGTGCAAATCCGGGGCCAACTGTCTTAGGTATCAAATAAACATATAATTTAAAAGAAAATTATATGTTCAACATTTTTTTAAAATACAAATTCATAATCTATAATTTAAAAGACATGAATATTATTGAATGATATATAATGAGAAAATTAAATGAAAAGATGTTAAAATTAATTTGAATTTAAATGTATAATTAGTTAAAATAAATTATAGGAAATGATATTTTTCATCATAAATATTTATTTATTTTCAATACTAGATTAATATATACAATTTTATCTTCTATATGTGAAAAGTAAATCCTTACGTCATAAGTGAATAATAAATGAGGAATATTATTATTACACTAAAAAGTAATATTTACACCGTAGTGCTACACAGTTTTAATTTTTTTTTGAATGTTTAATAATTATTTTTTCCATGTTCTGACATAAACAACCACATACCCATATGTTACTTTATACGATGTAAATGCATGGTGTATGATATTTGGTGTCAAAATAACAATCCTTTCTTCTTACATACCAAACACACCCTACGTAAATTCTATATATACTCTTTCACTGCGATCGTCTTCCCTACACCCTACACCTCCATCTCTTTTTCACTACTATCGTCTTCCCTACACCATACACCTCCATCTCCCTTTCACTGTCTTCTGTAATCTTCTTTCCAACACCCTACACATCCATCCATGGATTATCCAAAATTACACGAACGCTTCTTCCACAAGCCTGCTAAAAACCGACTTCAGAATTTTATCAGTAGTTTTGAGTCTTATTTTCATCATCATCTGCAGTATTTTCTGCTGCTATCGAAAAAGAAGACGTGCCCAAATTCTACAACAATAGTTGGCCACCACCCAACCACATTCCACCGCCAAAATTAAAGTTGTTTCATCAACTCCACACTCCGCAGGCGCTGAAGTTCAAGATGCCTCCCCCCACTACACACTCTTACGACTCCTCCGCTGGCGTTGAAATTGTAGAAGCTTCCCCCAGTACACACTCCTCCACAGCTGAAGTTCAAACTACTTGAATCTTAACAAGTTTCTTAGATATATGAGATTTGATTGTGAATATTATGTCATCTATATTATATTCTTGAAATTTTAACAATATATATGAGATTTGATTGTGAGTATTATGTCATCTCTATTATGTTCTTGTAAATTTAACAATATATATATATATATATATATATATATATATATATATATATGAGATTTGAATGTGAGTATTATGTCATCTCTATTATGTTCTTGTAAATTTAACAATATATATATGAGATTTGATTGTGAGTATTATGTCATCTCTATTATGTTCTTGTAATTTTAACGATATATATATATATATATATATATATATATATATATATATATATATATATATATATATATATATATATAAGATTTGATTGTATGTATGATGTCATCTCTATTATATTCTTGTAATTTTAACAATATATAGATATAAAATTTGATTGTGAGTATTATGTCATCTCTGTTAAATATGTAATTCATTATTTTAGAAAGATTAGATTTGATTTAGAAAGATCATATTTGATTTAGAAAGATTAGATTAGATATTTTTGGGCTTTTATAGTTTGGGCTTTAGCTTGAGATGCAAGTTAACCTAAATCTATAAATGGGGAGGAACCCTTATCATTGTAAAAGTTTGATAGTTCACAGTTTGCAGTTGCAAGTGAATATTGAAAGTTTCCACAGTTTGTGGGCAGAAAGAATTCTGCAATTTTTCATCTTCTTCTCCAACGCTACTATTTCTCTTTTCTCTTTCTTTCTTTCTTTCTTTCTTTCTCAATTTTTCTTTTCGTTGCCATTGCGTGCGATTGTTAACAATCTTGAGATCAAGATTGAATAGGAATTCTCAAAAGGTTTTGGGTTAATTCCAACATCTGGTATCTAGAGCTCCGGTTGCGATTCAAGGAAGGAAAATCGTGAGGCCAATGAGTCATCCGAACAGGTACTTTTCAGAGAGCCTTTCGATTTACAAGAAAGATAATTATGAGAATTGGTACAAGCAGATTAAGGTGGTTTTATGTTATCAAGATCTTTGGGATCTTTTGAAGGAAGGAGTAGCACCGCTTATAGAGAACGTGACGGATCAAGAAAAGGCTGCACACAAAGAATTGAAGAAGAAAGATTCTAAAGCTTTCTTTATAATCCATCAGTGTGTCGATCCTGATAACTTTGAAAA
Organism: Lathyrus tuberosus; assembly: GCA_022829125.1. NCBI lineage: Eukaryota > Viridiplantae > Streptophyta > Magnoliopsida > Fabales > Fabaceae > Lathyrus > Lathyrus tuberosus. The sequence goes on from JALAZF010000048.1 coordinate 14,908,327, forward strand.
GGTTAGTGATGTAGAGTCTGCAAAGGAAGCGTGTAAGATTCTTGAAAAGTTGTTTGGAGGCACAGAGAATATGAAAGAGGTGAGGTTACAAACTCACAAGAGAACCTATGAGTTGCTTCAGATGGAAGACAATGAAAGTATAACAGATTTCTTCACCAGAGTTACAAAGCTGGTGAATCAAATCAAGGTATGTGGAGAGGTGTTGACATCAAGATCAGTTGTTGCAAAGATCTTGAGGTCATTGGCTCCAAAGTTCGACCACGTGGTAGTAGCCATAGAAGAGTCGAAAAATTTGTCAGTATTTACAAAGGAGAGCTTCAAGGGACGCTTAAGTCTCATGAACAAAGGATGGCTGAAAGAGTTGCAGGAAAGTCGAAGAGTGATATGGCTTTGCAGGCGCAGTCAGAAAAAGAAAGGTAATGCAAAGGAAGCTGGAATGGCAACAAAGGTAGAGGAGGCTACAACAATTCGACTGGTCGAAATCAGCATGAAGGAAACTGGTCGAATAAAAAAAAACTCTGGAACCAAGGCAACCAAAGAGGTGGTACCGTAGGTAGAGGAAGAGGTGGTGGTCGAAATCCAGACAAAAGTCACAATCAATGTTTCAATTGTCAAAAGTATGGTCACTATTTTAGTGATTGTCCAGGAAAGAAGAAGAATCAAGAAAATGATGCAAAGCTGGCGAAACATGAAGAAAAAGAGATGTTGATGTTGGTCACAACAAGAGACGAAGAGAGACTCCATGACCAGTGGTATTTGGACTCAGGATACTCATCACACATGACTGGAAGGAAATATTGTTTTGTCAACATGAAGCCCTCGTCGAAGAACACGGTGAAGTTTGTAAATCACAACACTCTAACAGTTGAAGGTCTTGGTGATGTTCTAATTATGAGGAAAGATGGCAAGAGGTCAACAATTTCCAATGTGTTGTACATACCAGGCATGAAGAGTAATTTAGTCAGTATAGGGCATTTGGTCGAAAAGAACTACAAGGTGTCAATCGAAGACAAGATGGTGAGAGTTCTCGACGCATGTGGTAGGTTGATCTTGAAGGCTCCAATGTCTCAGAATAGGACCTTCAAGATTGAACTCAATGTAATGGAGCACAAGTGCCTAGCAACTGCAGCCAACTGATATGAGTGGTTATGGCATTCTCGACTAGGCCATCTCAACTTCAATGACATAAGAGAGCTAAAGAGAAGAAATATGGTTTCAGGATTACCTGAAATTGACATTCCAAGTGAAGTTTGTGAAGAGTGTGTTCAGTCGAAACAACTCAAGAATAACTTCAGCAAGGATGCAGGAAGGAAGACGAAGGCAATTTAGGAAGTTATATACTCTGATGTATGTGGTCTAATCCATGTGGATTAGATTGGTGGCAACAGATACTTTGTCACGTCCATAGATGATTACAGTCGAAAGATGTGGACTTACCTCATCAAGAAGAAAAGTGATGTGATCGAGGTATTTTCCAGATATAAATCTATTGTCGAAAGACAGAGTGGTCGAAAATTGAAAATTCTGAGGACTGTTGGTGGTGGAGAGTATGCGTCGAAAGAGTTCGATGCATTATGTGAGAAAGAATGGATTGTGCATGAGGTGGTGCCACCCTACACTTCACAGCAAAATGGAATTACAGAAAGGAAGAACAGAACCATCATGAACATGGTGAGAAGTATGTTGAATGGAAAGCATCTACCTAAAGAATTATGGGGAGAAATGGTTTCGACAACAAAATATATTTTGAACAGATGTCTGACGAAGAAGCTTGAAGGAATCACACCAGAAAAATGTTGGTCCGGTGTCAAGCCTAGCCTCAGTCACATGAAGGTGTTTGGATCTATAACACATAGACATGTGCCAGATCAGTTGAGAAGAAAGCTTGATGACAAGTCAAATCAGATGATCTTGATAGGATATCCTTCGACTAGAGGTTACAAGTTGTCCGACCCAGTGAATAAGCAGGTAGTGATCAGCAGGGACGTAATCTTAGATGAGCTTAAAGAATGGGACTGGATTGAGAATGTCAAGAAGGATTCAGTGAGAATCTCTTGTGAAGAACCAACCATTGAAGCCGAAAGAAAAGTTTGACCAGAACAAGTCATAGATGAAGCAGGTCCAAGAAGACCTCGATGAACAAGACACATGCCTGCAAGGTTGCAAGAATGTGTAATGACATTAAATGATGTTGTTGATGAAAAGGGTGAGCTGGTACATTATTCTTTCTACACAGATGTCGAACCAGTCAATGCAGCCAAGGCATTGAAAGATTCGAAGTGGGGGAAAGTAATGAATGAGGAGTTAGAGTCCATCGAAGTCAACAACACCTAGTCACTTATAGAATTGCCTCAAGGCAAGAAGGCAGTTGATGTGAAGTGGGTTTACAAGGAGAAGGTGAATCCTAGAGGAGAAGTAACTCGATACATGGCGAGACTTGTGGAAAAAGGATTTCTTTAGAAGGAAGGAATCGAGTTTGACGAAGTGTTTGCACCTGTTGCTAGGATCGAAACAATTAGGTTGGTTGTTGTTCTAGAAAAAATGAATAATTGGCACACATGTCAGATGGATATGAAGTGTGCATTCCTTAATGGCCCCTTAGACGAAGAAGTTTATGTCGCACAACCAGCTGGGTATGTGAAACGAGGCAAAAAAGGAAAGGTGTACAGGCTGCATAAAGCCTTGTATGGACTCAAGCAAGCTCCAAGAGCTTGGAATAAGAAAATCGACAGCTTCTTAAGGAAGAAGGAATTTGTGAAATGTATGACTGAACATGAAGTGTATGTAAGGAGAAGCAATAATGAATTGCTTATTCTATGCCTCTACGTTGATGACCTGTTGATAACAGAAAGTTGCAAGAAGGAGATCGAAGATTTCAAACATGACCTAAATGAGGAATTTGAAATGCCAGACTTGGGAAATCTCTTATATTTCCTTGGCATCAAAATCTATAAGACTATAAGAGGTTTGATGATGCACCAAAGAAGATATGCAGGCGAAATACTCAAGAGAATTGAGATGCAAGATTGCAACCCAACTTCGACTCTAGCTGAGACCAGATTGCAACTGTTGAAAGATTCAGATGAAGATGATGTCGACCCTACCCAATACATAAGACTTATTAGGTCACTTTAAAACCTTTGTCACACAAGGCCTGACTTAGCATACAATGTGGGTATGGTAAGTATATTCATGCAGAAGCCAAAGGTATCACACCTAGCAGCAACGAAGAGGATACTGAGATATCTGAAAGGGACTCTCGACTACGACATTTTGTTTCCTACAGCTGATGAAGGAAAATAATGCAAGTTAGTGGGATACACCGACTCTACTTGGTGTAGTGACTCTACTTGGTGCAGTGATGCTGAGGATAGAAAATTCACAGCTGGCTATGTGTTTATGTTAGGTGGTGCACTAGTTGCTTGGAGTTCGAGAAAGGAGCCAATAGTGGCATTGTCGTCATGCGAACCAGAGTACATAGTTGCTTCTATTTGTGCATGTCAAGCAACCTGGATGGTGAACCTGGTCGAAGAGATCACAGGGAAGAGTTATGGAGTAATTACCATGAAGATCGACAACATGTCAGCTATCAACTTGGCGAAGAATCCAATAGCACATGGTCGAAGTAAGCACATTGAAATGAGGTTCCATTATCTTCGAGAGCAGGTAGAAAAATGGAAGATGAACTTGGAAGAACTGAGAATCAGATTGCAGATATCATGACGAAGGGAGTGCAGGTCGAATTTCCAGAAGACTAAGAGCCATGATGAATATAGACGGTTTAGACACAATGAATTAGGTGGTGTGTTAAATATGTAATTCATTATTTTAGAAAGATTAGATTTGATTTAGAAAGATCATACTTGATTTAGAAAGATTAGATTAGATATTTTTGGGCTTTTATAGTTCGGGCTTTAGCATGAGATGCAAGTTAACCTAAATCTATAAATAGGGAGGAACCCTTATCATTGTAAATGTTTGATAATTCACAGTTTGCAGTTGCAAGTGAATATTGAAAGTTTCCATAGTTTGTGAGCAGAAAGAATTCTGCAGTTTTTCATCTTCTTCTCCAACACTACTATTTCTCTTTTCTCTTTCTTTCTTTCTTTCTCAATTTTTCTTTACGTTGCCATTGCGTGCATTATTAACAATCTTGAGATCAAGATTAAATAGGAATTCTCAAAAGGTTTTGGGTTAATTCCAACAATCTCTATTATGTTCTTGTAATTTTAATAATAATATATATATATATATATATATATATATATATATATATATATATATATATATATATATATATATATATATATATATATATATCAACCTCCTAACTAAGATTGGGGGATACTAATGATCTCCCTAATTTACCCTTCTATCATTATTAACATTACACTAACATTTGCCCTTTTTAATAATTTATATATTCATTGAATCCCACCAATCCAAAACCATCCTTTGTCCACATGGCTTGCATTGTTTCAAATGCAAAACAACCCACTTCCCTCACTTTTTCTTTTCTCTCTTTCTCCCTCATTCTCCGTCTCTCTCACTTTTTCTCGTCTCCCATTTCCTTTCTTCTCCTTTCTCCTTTCCCTTAAAACCCTAGCGCCGCCGTCCCTATCTCCGACCACCACCACCTCTGACCGAAAAACCAAAATCATATTTATATTCCTCATCTCACTGGCTTCCTCATGAACCGAGTAGATTTTTTATTCGAGAGAACTCGTCGTCAACTCCGGCTAAGATACTGAAGGCGCTGAGCTCAGTGATTCACTCATGTAAATATTGATTCCTTTTACCTTGACCTTGTATTTTTCTGTTAAAAATGATATGTTGTCGTGTATTGTTGTTTTTGTTGTTTTTCACCGAAAATGGTGTTGCTGTTGTGTTGTTGTTGTTGTTCGTGGAAACATGGAATCGTGTATTGTTATGCTTTCGTTTGATCATGGAACCGTTATGTTCATGTTGTGTTTAACGATATTTTGTGCGTTTAAATCTGAGATGTTTTTTCAGGTGCTGCAGCAGCAGCTGCAATACAATTAGGGAAGGGACCAGAAAATGCAGGAAAGCTCATCGTTGTAAGTTTATAATACTTAGTTTGTTTATTCGATGTAGAATTATGATATGATTATTGTGTGAAGATGTTGCTTACTCAGGATTTTTTCAGATCCAGTTTTTTGGTGTGAAGATGGTGTGAAGATTCAGTTGTATTTTTTCATGAACCGGTGTCGTAAATTAGCCTAAAGTTGAGAGGTTTGTTTCTAACTGTAATGTAGGTACTGTGGTGGATTCAAAAATCTGTCATCCTACTGAATTTGATTTCTACTTAAGCAGTCGTGCGGGAATTCAGGTATGATAACGATATTGATTTCGCTTCACTAGATAAGATTCGGATTTTTGCAATGTATAGCGGTATCCAATTTATGTTGTGGTTGGAAATTTTGCAGCGTACAAGTAGACCAACACATTCTGGGATGAGAACAATTTCAACACAAATTTTGGCAAGGCTGTTGAAATTGCACACTTTTCTCTATTTTTTACTCAGGTTTGTCTAAATTCCAACTTCTATTTGTGTACTAATGGTTTGAGGTTAGTTGATGTTTGCTGGTGGTTTGAGGTTTGTGTGTTTATTATTGAAGAAATTGCACTGATTGTTTGTAAGTTGGATCTGTTAAAGTTATTCACAATAAGCAGACAAATCAATCTGAAGGTTATGGATTTCTTGAGTTTACTATCCGTTCTGGTGCTGAGAGAGTAATTCAATCATTTAATGGTACCATTATTCCCAATGGTGGGCAGAACTTCAGATTAAACTGGGCAACTTTTAGTTTTGGTGAGAAGTGTCATGATGATTCTCCTGATTATACCATATTTGTTGGAGACTTGGCTGCTGATGTTATTGATAATCATCTGACGAAAGTATTTAGAACTAGATATAACTCAGTTAAGGGGGCCAAAGTTGTATTTGATAGGCTCACTGGCAGGACAAAAGGTTATGTTTTTTTTTGTTACATTTGTAGATGAGAGTGAACAAATGAGGGCTATGACTGAAATGCAAGGGGTTCTTTGTTCCACAAGACCCATGCGTATTGGACCAGCTTCTAACAAAAACCTTAACACACAGACGTCAAAAGGTTTGTCTCTTTAATGGTTGTTACATGTTGATCATCATAAATAAAATTTGAGTTGTTTTCCTTCATGATGCCAATTGTTAGTGTTTGGGTATTATGTTTTATGCTCATGTTATCTTATTGTGTGCATCCTAAATATTATCCTTTATTAAATGATGAGTTTCAGTCAGGCTCTAGATGATAACTTCTCAACTTACACCAAAACATCAATTATTTTGGATGTAGGATGATTTCAAACCTATCTTGAGGGAACCATATTGTCCTCTCATCCTGGATTGGAGTTTTGCAAAGCACACCTGAATTTCAGGAACGATATGGTATGCATGACCTTATTATTTAGATTAATATTTCTTCTATTTTTAAGTCTCTACTTTTTATAATTTGGTTCTGAAAATAAACAGATCTTTTAGTCACCAGCATTGCCCAATATTTTTGGAGGGCATCCAATTCTAATTAGACTGGTTGAAATGCTATTGGCACGTGGCTAGGTTTTAATGAAGTTGGAATACTTCTTGTAGGTAGTAGTTAAAGTAACAGCTGTGGATACGAGTCTAAGATTGAACATATTTTTGCTGAGACTGCTGGTTGCACATACTTGATTATCGGCGTTTTGGTGTGAAAATTTGAAGATATTTGTGTGTGTAGATGGCACTCTGCTGGTACTTTTGATTCGAACACAAAGACTGGTGGTCCTTTTGGAACCATTAAGCACCAAGCGGAGCTTGCTCATGGTGCTAACAGCGTCTTGATAAAGCTGTTAGGCTATTGGAGTCTCTTAAGAAGAAATTCTCTATTGTGAGCTATGCTGATTTCAACCAGGTTGGTACTTTTTTCTGTGTGTTAAGATTTTAGATTTGAAGTTATGTGATTATTCAATTTTTTTTATTATCTGTTTGATCAGAACTACTGTTTGTTCGTCGAGAACATCTTCATCATTATCGTTCATCTCAAATGGAATAAACTCAAAGTACGCAAAAGTAGGAAGTATAACAAACCGTTGGTGGTAAAAATAACAGGTTGCTGCATTGACTTATAATGCAGTAGATGAAAGTAGTACTAAAGTAGGACATATAACTGGTACTACCATTGGTGGTAAAAATGGCCAGCCAAAGCAAATTCATTTATGTTATTTCATTAGTTGAGTCGATTAGTGGACCGCGTGTTCATATTGACATGGTCATTTATATGTTGTTTGATGTTTGCGACAATTTTATGATTGTAGATAATTATTTACATGGCTGAGTGTGCTGCTGGACAAGGATCATTTGTTATAGTTTTTTAGGTCAGTCCCTTCCATGTACTTTCATTTGCACCTTTTAATTAGATGCAGTTCGAAGTAAAATGATTCTTATTGTATTCTTTTTCATTTACCACGCATACAAATTGCTTGGAGACAATTGAAACTATGGCTATAAAGAAGGTTCTTCAACATTGCTACTAACTTATATACATTTTTGTTACATATTCATGCATTTTTGTTAAGAATGAGCTTAGACATGCTACTAACCAGGAACTTCTATTGCTTTAGGATAACTATCCTGAATTTTTTTCTAAACAGGTTCTTAAAATGATTGCAAACATCAGGATGAAGTTAAGTTTGTAATTTTACTACCATTTGTGGCTATTATGGTGAGTTAAGTTTGTAATTTTACTATCTTTTATTTTCATGTGTGCTAACATCAGGATGAAGTTGCTGCTCTAAAATTGCACGGTTTGCACCCTAAATCATTTCTAGCTGACGAAACACATCTGCCATTTCTAACAGCAGAAAATAAGTTTGAGGCCTTGGGAAGATCACGGATGAGTCTGATAACTTAAACCAGATTCCATTTTGAAGCTCTGAGCAGAACATCCATAATTCTGTAGCCCACAACATCAAGGCTGAGAAAATTTCTCAGGTTTGTTTTAAATCCTCAAGTTTTTTCCTCCCCTTTCTGCTTGTCATTGTTGCTTGAAGTTGCTTTGCAAAGTTGCAGAAAAGTGCTGCTTTTGTGGCCAAATTGTAGTTGTAGTGTGATTGGGGAAACGTGTACGTTGTTTATGATTCATTTTTCTCTTCAGCGTGTTAGTTCTAAGGAACATTGCTCATCTGTGCAATTTTTTTGTGTGCTTTATTAAATCGACGGACAGGTGAAATGTGAAAAGTGGATTTGCAAAGATGATAGTCATTCTCCGTAGTTCTTTATAATTTTGATATATGGTTCGTATTTGAAAATCTATTCGGTTATCGTTTACAGAATATTCTAATTCCGTGATCAACAAGTCAGTGAGGAAGTGGGGTATGTATATTTTTTTATTGTATATGTAATTGTTGAATTGTTTGGCTAAATAGAAATCCCATAACCCTATTCCATTTCTATGTAAAATCTGATGTTGATGTTGCTCGGGCATTGATGGCCTTCAGAAGCGAATCGCAGCTCTGATGTTGGTTGATCATGTTTTGTTCTTTATCTCATATTTTTCTTCTGCAAGTTAATTGTTTGTTCCATTTCATTGTATGTTACATTGCAGGTTATTTCCTAACACATTACAAAAACTATTTCTTCCTCTGACTAAGTTTCTTGCCAACTACTTTTTCATGTTTGTTTCTTATGCAGATACATGATATTAATAATTCAGGTTTGAGGAATCCAATAATAATATTCAAGTGAGTCTCATAAAATCAACTATATTTTATTATACATATCAAATGTCCGAGAATTCACTATACCATTGTCTTTTATTACAAGTTTCTAATAAAGTGGTTTATATTATCCATTTAGGTTATCAATCAGTGCAGAGCAATATAGAATATGAAACATATGACTGCGAGTAATTTTTGTCATTTATTATAGTTGAAGTAGATGAAATGATAAAACACTACTGATTGTTACAGTTGGGTTGCATTCATATTACTGAATTAGGCACTAACACTGGTAATGTCCGTTTGGTTTGTTGATGCAAAGACATGTTTGAATTGTCTATTACTTGGTCTATTTTGTCAATATACCCTAAGTTGACACAATTATAGATTGATTCCCATGCATTTTTGATGTTGTTGTTGTGGTATGTACATTGATGATTTAAGTTTAACTTCACATTGACTGTTAACTTAGTTATGCACATCTTGGTGTTAGAAGAATAAAACCGATTTTGGACTGTTTTAGGACAGTTAAATTCAAATAAAATAGTATTAGAAAAGTGTAAGGACAGTTAACTTCAAATTAACTTTAACTTCACATTAAGTTCATATAGTCAATTTTGTTATCAATTAAATGTTCCAATGTTTTAGGACAGTTGCCGAACAACATATTAAAATCCAGGACAATAAGTCTGTTAGGTTGATAGAGTTGGTTTCGAGATGTATTTAAGACATAATGTAGATACATTTTATTCATAATGTAGATGTAATAGCCAACTTCATCACTTAATTAGAATCATTAGTTATGGTTGTCTATAATGTAGATACATTTTATTCATAGATTTGTTGGCTTATTTGAATAAGATCCATAAAATATCAGTGATTAATTGGTATACTATATTTATAATAGGAAACTATTTTTTCTGTAAAAATATATTTTCTCTACATTGATTTTGTACTTTTGTTTCTAACAGTCAATGAAAGGGAGCATAAGGTCAATACCAAATGCTATAGGCTTTCATCAAATCATTACCATCCCGTTAGTCTTGTGGTTGCAGTGTTCTTGGGTTCACCATATGAGATGTTATTTGTTCTGATTTGGTGGCAGCAAAATCATCTATAAGGTGTTTGTCTTGCGATCCTGCTGAATTGTGATCTTGTCGCAACGTGCCCTCTGCAGGTCCAAATCTGTGGCTGTCTCGGTATATGATGTTTAGCTAGGGATTATGTCAAAGTATCCTTGATCCAGAGTGTGTTAGTCAAATGAAAATCTCTCATCTGGTTAAAATTGGTTGCAGTTAAATTGGTTGCCAAGGTTTTGCTGCATTTGTTCAGTCATCATTCCAATATGGTGTTTGCTGGTCTTAGATCGGCTGGATAAATTTAGTGCATATTATGACTCAGCAGTTTGTTGAATTTGGTGTATAAATTTAACCAGTTGTATTTGTCAGCAGGAGATTTCTAGCTTTGAGTCAGAGCGGTAATGTGTTTGGAGTTGCTCTGGTTTTATTAGCATAACCAATTTGGTTATGGCTTTTTTGTGGAGCAGCTCTCATAGGTTGGCGAGTTGTTTTGCGCTGGCGAGTTGTTTTACTTAGCAGTGAAATTCCGCCTGTTGGGTCATCCATAAGATTAAGATATTTTTTTTTTGTAAAACATATATTGTTTCTTTCATTCTATTTGGTTTCATTGATTTTGGTTATGGCTATATCAAATTCTACTAAAAAACATTGAAGTATTATCCAAATCTGGTTATTGCTAGAAATGGAGAGGAAGAGGGTTGAATGGGAGAAGAAGATGGTTGAGATCTAATGCCAATTATTGCTAAAATTAAAAGTTTGAACTATAAAGAAGAGAAACACGTGTATGATTAGAATTCTTAACTACACATGAATGTGTTATTTGATATTGTATGATTATCCACTTTAATGCCAATTATTACTATTGTGTTATTACCTATTTTAAAATGGTCAATTATTTGATATTAATATGATCAGTGTGCATTACAAAATTAATATTATTAATTAATATAAATGCAGATAAATAAATGCTAAATTTCAATTAAAATTAATGGACCCGTGCGGACGCACCGGTCTTAAGAAAATCAAAGGAAAACATTATATTGACATTTCTTTGTGTTGAAATTTTTAGGTTGTGTTCTTAAGGCTGTTTTTTTACATTTGTTCTATTGTTTTGGATACTTTCATTTTCGATTTGAAGTTAATGGAATAGTATTTAGTGTGCATGTCTGAGAAATGCTTGATATAATTGGTGTTATTTCAGTACAATTGAGAAATGCTTGAGAAATGGAATAGTATTTAGTGATCCATATGCATTTCAGTACAATTGTAAAGTACAAAATTATTTCTAATCCGTTTATTTGTAAAAATTTTGTATATTCTAAAATAATTATTCAAATCCTCACGGGTCACTACCATAACAATACCTATTTGTTTTTAAGTATTTATTTTCAAATTTACATATCCATTTAAATATATTTTATATCATATAAGATAAATTTATCTGTGCCGATGCACATGTATGTTGGATCATTACTATAGCCAAATAACTATTTTTGAGATGATTATTCTTGATATTTTTTTAATTCAAAATTTAACAATTATTGTTAATACATGTAAAGATGTATTTAAAAAGAGCTACAAACATTTAGATTTTTTATCAAATGATTTAAGCTAAGAATCAACTTACCCGTGCGAACGCACGGGTCTTCTACTAGTATATATATATATATATATATATATATATATATATATATATATATATATATATATATATATATATATATATATATATATATATATATATATATGAGATTTGATTGTGAGTATTATGTCATCTATATTATGTTCTATATATATGAGATTTTACTGTGAGTATTATGTCATCTCTATTATGTTCTTGTAATTTTAACTATATATATATATATATATATATATATATATATATATATATATATATATATATATATATATATATATATATATATATATATATATATATATATTAAGGCTGGACAAAACTTATCGAACCGAGAATGTCCGACCGGCCCAAACATAATTTTACTATCTGGGTCGCATTAAACTGTGTTATCGGGTCAATCGGGTTTTGGTTTGGTTTTTAATGGGCCTCTTCGGTTCGGTTCTGATGAAAATTTTAAGCCCGTCGGTGACCGGACCCGACCGAGTCAATTAATATTTTATTATTATAATTATTAATATCATTAAATACTCAGACTTGGCTCCCATAAGCCCTAATTCCTTTCACTTTGTCTCTCACTTGGTTTTTCTTTCTTGTTCTTATGCTTCCGCCGCCGCTGCCGTATAATCAGCTCTTTGCCTCACTCTTCTTCATCTCACATTTTCTTTCTTCTCTAGTTGTCATCTCACCTCCAGCTTACCTCTGGTTTACTTTCATTGTCTTCTCTTATCATTCAAAAGGTTAGTATTTGTTTATTTATGATATTATTAGGGTGATTATTTATGGTTTGGGAAATTCTGAAACTGATCCAAGGTTGCATCTTTGAGATCTGTATTGTTTGTCTTTTAAATCATATGTTTTTTGAAATTTGATACAAGATTTGTGTTTGACGGTAAGATTTATGTATCTTTAAGAGTGATTTAGGGTTAAGTTTTTTTTTAATATGTAATGTTCTGATCTTACGAAGTATAAAGTTTTTGTATTTAATAATGATGTGTTTTGATCTTGCAGCGTGGAAAATATAGGAGTTTTCAGAGATTACATGGAGTTTTTAGAGATTACATGTCAAAGTTTTATCTTTTGTTACCTATAAGTAAGTTATAGGTTTAAAGTTTTAGATCTTTATTTTCTGTTATGTAACTCTTACTTTTTTATGGTACTAAGATTCTTGAATGCAAATTTATGTCACTTATATGATAAGTTTATTGTTATGTTGGACTCTATTCTTGATTTAGATTTTATTTATTATTTATAAGTTTACAGGATGAAGGACCAAATAATAGATCCTTGAAGCATCTTTAAGTAGAAAAAATAAGATGATTCATGCTCAAAATTCTTGAAGCATCCTAAAGGTAAAACTTGTTTTTTTTTTTTTTTTTAATGATGAAAAGATTGGTTTATGTTGTCGTGTTTGAATCATGATCGTTAATCCTCCTTGTAGATCTCTCCATTAACAAGAACAACACTGCAACTGGTATATGGGTTCCATTTTTTTTATAAAGTTAAAAGCAAAAATATATTCTTAGAGTTTGTTTAAATGTATTATATGATGATTTGTTAATCTCATAAATATATTTTTGGACATGAGGTAGTATTATTTGGTTTGATCTGATCCAAAACTAACAATGGCTTCTGTTTTGATTTTGTGTGATGGATTGTTCAGTACAAGGAAGTTTTAGGAAAGGGGGCTTTTAAGAAAGTTTATCCTTATTATTTTGTTTATGAATTTTAATGCTCAATTGATAAAATGTTAATGTATCTTAGTAGATGAAGATAATTGTGAAGATAATTTTGTATATGTTATATGGATACGTTTGGAATTTGGATGAAATGAGACTTCTTTGTGGATGATTTGTTTTTCCTTGACAGTAATTTTGAAATGTAGATACCGAGCTCTTGATGAATTGGAAGGAATTGAAGTGACTTGGAATTAGGCTAAGGTGTCTGATCTATTGCGAAATTTCGAGGATTTGGAGCGGCTTTATTTTAAAGTTCATTTGCTTAAGACTTTATTCTGCAATTTTTAAGGATTAAATTGCTCTAAATAACTCAATCTCAATGTTGATGAATTTAAGATTCAATCTAAAATCTATGTAAGTTATTAGAGTTTGTGAGTTTTAATGATAGAGTTAAATCAAATATTATTTTATCTTTATGATTTTATTTGATAATTTAGTATCCAATTTCATTTAAAAGTGTAACAAATGTTAGTTCAATTTTTAAGGATTAAATTTCTCTAAATAACTCAATTTATATATATTATAAAATTAAGTAAGTTATTTATTAATAATTTTTTAAAATAAAAAATAAATGTTGATTGTGTTTTGGATATGAGATAATTATGGCCCAACAACAACAAATAAAGTTAGTGTTTTCGGCTTTTATGTCAAACAGTGAAATCAAAAAATAAAAAAGAAATCAGAATGATTTTAAAATTGGACTTAAATTTTCAAATGGGCCAACTATCCAAAAAAAATCGATTTTACTAACCGAACCCGATTTAAACCGAACCTTTGAAAATCGAAAATAAACCGGTTGGAATTGGGGCCTATATTTTACGCCCGAAGTTAGAAAATTTTACCCCATACCCCTACATTTATCCTCATACCCCTACAAATTTTCAAAATTTCCAATTTTATCCTTTTATTTTTTATTTAATTTTTTTTACTTTTTACCGTGCAGTCAGATGGGTCTAAAAGTACTTTTTGTTGGTATACGACGAGAACCAGAGAACACAAGGTAAAGATTTCCGGATTTTATTGTTTTCAAACCGGAAAACGTGATATGATGAAATTCGGTTAATTATTTTCCCTAAATCGGAGAACACATATACAAGATTTCCGGTTTGCGTTGTGAAGGCCAGACATATAACCAAATAACTTGTCTCCAAGATATCCGTTTGGTATACTTTTCAACACCAGATTACTTGTTGTTAAGTTATCCGATTTGGTTTTATTGTAAACCGGATAACTTGGTACATAGTTATCCGGAGCATGTTTTTTTTAATATTTTCTTTTTTCAATTTATGTTTGTCACTTTTGTTAGGAGACATGGACATTCCTTTGATGATATGCGACAAAGATCAGACAAGTGTAGATACAACAGAGATATTCTATACTACAGAAAAGTTTCCTACAAAAGAAGAGGCGACTAGGTGGATTAAGGAGGTTAGACTCAGGAATAGAGTCACTCTTATAATAACCTATTCGGACACCAATACTGGCAAGAGAGGAAGAAGTGACAAAGTTATATTTGATTGTGATAGAGGTGGAAAATACAAAGAAGGGGATAGCGAAACACAAAGTGCTACCAAAAAATGTAACTGTACTTTCAAAGTAAGATCAACACCTTCAAAAGATGGTTCTGGTTGGAAAATTGATGTAAAATATGGAGTTCACAACCATGGTTTACCTGATAGATTTGAAGGTCATGCATTTGTAAGTCAACTCAATGATGATGAACAACAACATATTATTGATTTGTCAAAACATCATGTTCCTCCAAGACACATATTGTTGTCATTGAAAGAACGAGATCTGGATAATGGACTCGAATCACCCAAATATATAAACATAAGAGTAAGATTCAAAAAAACATCAGGGGACCTAGAACGGAAATGCAACAGTTGTTTAAGTTGATAGAGGAATCTGATTATGTTTATTGGAGTAGGAAAAAAGATGAGTCAGAAGTTGAGAGAGATATCTTCTGGGCCTATCCAGACTCTGTGAAGTTGTTGAATATGTTTCCTATTATGTTGATTATGGATAGTACTTACAAAACCAATAAGTATAGGCAACCTTTGTTTGAAATAGTTGGTGTGACATCAACTGAGTTAACATTTGCTGTTGCATTTGCCTATATGGAATCTTAGCAAACAGAGACTTTGTGCTGGGTACTAGATAAATTGAACAGTTATTCACTAAACAAGGGTTATGCCCACAAGTAATTTTAATTGATAGAGATCTTGCTTTGATGAAAGCAATTGAGACAGTAGTTCCTGTGACAGTTAATTTGCTTTATCAATTTCACATAAACAAGAATGTGAAAGCGAAGTGCAAGGAGTATGTTATGAATGATATGCGAGAACCGATAGAGAAGCTTTGATACGAACTTGTAAAAGCTAGTGATGAGGTGGAATACGATCAAAAGTTAAAATTGCTTGAGCATGCCTGTTTGGAATATGGACATTTTCTGGATTATGTGAAAGGCACATGGTTGACACCTCATAGGCATATATTTGTTGAAGCTTGGATCAATAAAGTGTTGCATTTAGGCAACGTCACAACTAAAAGGTAATGTGTTTGTTTTATAGCCATAGTTTGTTTATAGTAATATTAATGATACTTATACTGAACTTCTTTTTTTTTTGTTAGGGTCGAATCTGCGCATTGGAAGCTGAAGCAGATGTTGGAGAACAATTTAGGTGATATGTGCAAATGCTGGGAGGCTATGAATGGCAACATCAAGGTTCAAGTAGGAAATGTTAGAGCTTCATTTCAGAAAATTTTTTATGAGGTTGAGCATGCACACACTAGTCCATATTATTTGAATTTGTGTGGATCATTATCTAGAGCTGCTTTGTGGCACATTGCTGAAGAGTGGCATAGGGTTGACATGGTGGGTACAAACACCCAGATGTGCAGGTGTTTTCGTAGAACAGTATACGGGTTACCTTGTGCCTGTGAGTTAGGGAGATACACATTGAGTGGTGAACCAATACCAATTGATTCTATTCATATCCATTGGAGGAAACTGAGTATGGAAGGTGAACAAGAGGTAGATACAGAGGTGGTGCAGAGTTGGACATGACAAATGAGATTGAAGCACTATGGAAAAGGTTTCATTCATTAGATGTTGCAGGAAAGAGAGCACTAAAAAGCAGATGTGCGAAATTGCTTACCCCACTACAACACAGATGGTACCACCACCTGAAAAAATAAAGACCAAAGGAGGAGTGAAGAGAAAAGGGAAGAAACGTGTTGGGTATGATGTTTATCGTGATCCTTCATACCATGAGTATGTTGATCAAGAACACAACAATTACCAAAAATCTTCAAAGAGGCCTTATTCACAGTTATCCCAGACCTCAAAGAAAAAAACATCTCATAGGTACATTGTACAATTTCCATAACACATCAGACCATTTATTGATGACATTGTTGATGTAAAGGATGATAAAAATTATGGGTTTAGAGCTATTGCATCTTTTCATGGATATGGCAAGGAAGTGTGGTCAATGGTTCGTCGTGATTTGGATAATGAAATCAGAGGTCCCAGAAAGACTCTCTATGAGAAGTTATTTGAAACTCGTTATTCAAAAGTGAGAGAATCCTTGTTGATATCATCTTTAGGTTCTCAACCAGTAGATAAATGGATGACACTACCAGAAATGGGTTATGTGATAGCAAATCGGTATAACATCATTCTTGTCTCACTAAGTGCTCTTAGTTTGAGTTACTTACCTATGACGACTTCACATAATCCTAATGTGTCAATTTACTGCATTGGTTTTGTAAACTCAAATCATTGGGTTCAGGTAAATATTATAGTTTTTATATTACTTAATTATATACGATTTACGTCTTACTTATTAACTTTCTTAACAGGTAACATGAATGAAGGATTTCCCTTGCCACCAGTCACAACAGATTGGAGGAAACATCGGACATCAGATGCAACATCATGGATAATTGGATTTGCTGGACGTTTACAACACTGGCAGCAACTTACGCCTCTGCTCCCAAAACATGTTAATTTATGAGTGACGTTTAACTTCACATTATTTTTTACATTTTTATGATTAACGTTTAACTTCATATTATTTTTTTATATTTTTTATACATCATCAATCATAATATAATTCTGAATAATATCACATAAATATAAATCATAAAATACTACATAAGTCTGACAAATACTATATAAGTTTAAATAATATTACATAAGTCTAACAAATACTATATAAGTCTGAATAATACTACATAAGCTACTGGTCCTCCCTGAATAATACATCAAGCATCGTCCTCACTAACATAAGCAACCGGTTCACCCTGAGGTACCGGTCCACCCTGAGCTAGACGTAGTGCTCGAAAGATCTCAACAAAATAATCATCATCCTCCTCACCCTCGTGACGATCCAGATAGCGACGCAACTCATGTGAAATATATTGTAACCTCATATTTGTCAGTCCATCATCAAACATAGGAACTGGAACCTCTCTGACCTCCCCCCGAGGTGGTGGTATCAAACGAGGATGGGAAACTATGTAGTACCAAGCCATGTAATCAGCCACCGCATCATATGGAGTATCTGCAAACTCGGCCTGCTGCATCACTTACGAGACGCTCGCATGGTAAGTAACCCACTCAAATTCTATATCAAGTGTGTCAATATTAAGTAGATGAGATGGTATGAACTGCCTGTATCCAAACTGACTTGAACATCTGTCATATAAATAAAGAACAGTTGTACCATACCACTTCAGGCCATCCCTGTACATGCTGATGTCAGTAGGTGTCAATCCATCTAGCATATACCATTTGCTGATATTTGCATGTACTAATGTCATTTGATGCCTGTTTGAGGATTACAGACAACAGATACCATTTGTTGATATTTGCATGTACAGGGGTGGCCTGAAGTGGTATTGTACAGTTGTTCTTTATTTATTTGATAGATGTTTACGTCACTTTGGATACAGGAAGTTCAAACCATCTCATCCACCTGATATTCACATACTTGATATAGACTTTGAGTGGGTTACTTACCATGCGAGCGTCTAGCAAGTGATGCAGCAGGCCGAGTTTGCAGATACTCCGTATGATATGGTGGTTGATTACATGGCTTAGTACTACACAAGGCCGAGGAGGATGATGATGATTTTATTGAGATCTCTCGAGCACTACATCTAGCTCAGGGTGGACTTGTACCTCAGGGTGGACCGGCTACTTATGTTAGTGAGGACGATGCTTGATGTATTATTCAGGGCGGACCAGTAGCTTATGTAGTATGATTCAGACTTATATAGTATTTGTCAGACTTATGTAGTATATTATGATTTATATTTATGTGATATTTGTCGCAACTTCAAAAATGAACCGACGGAAAAACAGAAGAGTCACCATCGAACGTTATTTATCCTAAGGCAATGAAAGGAAACGATCGAAGAAAACCTGAAGAAGGGAAAAACATGGTCATCGTAACCATAACCTGGGTTCGGGAGTCAGTTACACGAGAGGAAGGTATGAGCACCCCCTCGCGTCCATCCTACTCGATGGGATCCACGCTTGTTGTTCTGATCAAAGGGTGTAGGTATCTGAAGCTCCACTACTAACTGGAAAGGAATAGAATGAAAGACAAAGAAGAAGGGAAAAGGTACGAATGGTGACTCGATAGGACTTCGTCTTCCTAGGCCTACGTATTCCCTCAGGAGTGGGAAAGTCGGAGTTAACATAGTTCGGGGGACTACAGGATTGTGGGGGAAGTTTGTTCGCCAAGACATCGCCGTCTTGTGCCTACGTATCCTCAATCGGACGAGAGAGATGAAATCAGAGCAGTCGTAGTTCGACCTACGAAACCACAGATTGATTAAGTGTTTTTTTAGAGACGTTAGATTCGCGTTCGGCAGTTAGGGTCGATGCCTGTTTGTGACAGAACGGAAGTAACATGCTCTTTTCTGAAATTATTTTGAGACCCATCCCAAAGTATAA
The DNA here is from genome assembly GCA_022829125.1 of Lathyrus tuberosus. Lineage (NCBI taxonomy): Eukaryota > Viridiplantae > Streptophyta > Magnoliopsida > Fabales > Fabaceae > Lathyrus > Lathyrus tuberosus. The sequence goes on from JALAZF010000048.1 coordinate 14,927,506, forward strand.
AAAGATTTGCACTTTGATTTGTGTTTTTTAGACAGAAGTGAGTTAAGTTAGTTTGAAAGTTGTATTGCACTAAAGTCTATGACATATGAGCGAATGCTTCGCATGGTCTCCCCCAAACGGGATGTATGCTAAACATTCTAGAAAAGTGAAGAGAGACCCTTTATTCTTCATTTCCCATGTACTTAAGGCTCGTGGCGCATAATGCTCGTTGTATTTATTAAGTGTTTTGAACTTGTTTTTGAGATGAGAAGATAAAGGACTCAAAGGTTGAAAATAAAAACAACTAGGGGAAACTAGATCCTAATGTTGTCATGCACAATGGTCCTAAAGTTGAGATAGAAAGGGAATTCTACCTAATGTTAGCATGCAAAGAAATAGACCTAAGGTTAAGGTTTGAGATTAGCTCCTAATGTCTATCCTACTCCAAGCTTAATCAAAAATTAAGTTGGACTAGGGAATCCTAAGGGGAACATGCAAAAGAAAACAAAAACCAGGAAGTAAAAGCTAAAAATAGCAACTACAACAGCGCTTCAGTACCAACACAGCAATTAAAAACTAGCACACAAGCAAGACAACTTTTAATAGCACATGTTTTCAGACAGAAATAGGTGTAAAAGGAAGCAAATAGAATGGATGCACAAATGACAGCATAATAAAATCCAGGCCAACAGGTGTAAAAGCTCAGGCAGCATTTAATGCAACAAAGCAAATGCTCATGAATAAACATCAAGCAAGTATGATCATGTGGTAACACAACATCAAATTGAATAAGCATTAATGATCAAACAATTCACCACAAACATATCCAATATCCAAGCACAATCATGCATCAAAAGAATTGGACACAAACATGCCTTTTCATCTGAACAAGTACGCATGGATGGTCAACATGAACAATCATCAAGCAAAAGCAATTGCTACACATGAACATACAATCAAGCATCAAGCAATTAGGCAAGAACAAATCAAAGACATTGCATACTTGAACACTCTCCAAAAGCATCATGAACAATTCACGAAATCAACACTTAATCGTTGAAACGAACACACAATCATGGAATCGAAAGAAAGCACGAACATGAATCATATATTCAGCAAGGAAAACATTAAGAACAAGCAATCACAGTGGCACATAAGATTATGCAACATAATTGTCACATCAAGAACGCAAAACAAAAGAATCATGAACATTTATTACTGAAACCAAAAGTCACGTGTCGAAGAATCACATCCATAACATCATGTGAAGTGAAACAGCTCAAGAATAATCCACAAATCAACATCATATCAATCCATGAAGTTTAGGGATGAAAAGGAACTCAAACAAGCTTGAAAATGTAAGAAAAAGTCACTCTGTCCTAGTGGTAATCGATTACCTCATCCTGGTAATCGATTACTCTGATGAAAAACTAAAAAAACTTGAAAATTGGGCAGGGTAATCGAATACCCACATATGGTAATCGATTACCACTGAGACAATGAAAAAAATAACCAGTTCAAACGCACTTTTCAGCAGCAAATGGCTTATGCATTCATCCAAATAATCATGTAATCAATTATGCACGAAGTTCACATCAAATATCAGTAATCAAACACCAATTGCATCAATCAAACAATAAGATTACAAATCAAATCAAGCAAATGGATCAAATCACATTAGAAACCATGGATCTACATTGTATAAGTTGAAATTAAGCTAAATCAATCATAGATCTAAGAAAAACCAACCTACAAAGCTTAAAAATTGTCGATCATGTTACAATGTCATTCTATAAAGTAAAAATAAATTAGAGTTGCAAACAAAAGCATTAGGCTCAAATTTTATTGATAGGATGGAAATCAGCCAAGCGCGTGATACCATAGAGCATTACAAAGTTTATAAAATGGTAATTTAAGGGAAAAGGGGCTACATTGAAACATAACGACCGTTATCCTTCTACCAATTTTGAATTCTAGACATTCTGAGCTTCCGTCGAAGGTGACCTTGACTGAAGTTCTCCTGGTGGAAGGCGTTACTTCTGGGGATTTAATCTTGTCGGTCGTAGTTACTTGCCATGAATCCCTAACTTTTGCCTGGATTGCCTCTTGAGGTTTACAATCCATCGGGATGACTATTGCTTTTGTCTCTAATTTTTGCCATTATCGCCCTTTCGGGTTTTCAATCCACCGAGACGTTTTTTTTTATTTAGCCGAAGTATTTCTTTACTACATCAACATTCGTGGGGTAAGTAAACTCCTCTCCATCCATGGTTGCGAGTCTTAAGGCGCCGCCTGAGAATGCCTTCTTGACGACGTAGGGGCCGTCATAATTCAGAGCCTATTTGCCCCGGGAATTAGTGAGAAATAATTGTATCTTTTTTAGCACAAGGTCTCCTTTCCTGAAGACACGGGGTCGGACCTTTTTGTCGAACGCTTTCTTCATTTCCTGCTGATATAACTGACCATGGCATAAAGCTGTCATTCTCTTTTCTTCGATCAGTTTCAGTTCGTCGTGCCTGCTTTGACACCGTTCTTCTTCTGTTAGCTTAGCTTCCATCAATACCCGGATTGATGGGATTTCTACTTCTGTGAGGAGCACTGCCTCCATGCCATATACTAGAGAGAAAAGGGTTGCCCCTGTTGAGGTTCAGACAGATGTTCGATAACCGTGAAGAGCAAAGGGTAGCATCTCGTGCCAGTCTTTGTAGGTTACAACCATCTTTTGAACAATCTTCTTGATGTTCTTGCTAGCCGCTTCTACCGCCCCGTTCATCTTAGGTCGGTAGGGAGATGAGTTATGGTGTTCGATCTTGAACTCAACGCACAACTCTTTCATCATTTTGTTGTTCAAGTTGGATCCATTGTCAATAATGATCTGGCTTGGAACACCATAACGGCAGATGAGATTGTTCTTGATAAAGCGGACTACCACTTGTCGGGTTACATTGGCGTATGACACTGCTTCGACCCACTTAGTGAAGTAGTCAATGGCTACCAGGATGAACCGATATCCGTTTGAAGCCTTGGGTTCAATCATGCCAATCATGTCGATTCCCCATAAAGAAAAAGGCCATGGGAAAGAAAGAACTTTGAGATGCGTTGGCGGTACATGGATTTTATCAGCGTATCTCTGACACTTTTGGCATCTCTTCATGTACTCGTAGCAATCAGATTCCATTGTCAGCCAATAATATCCTGCTCTCATAATTTTCCTCACCATTGTGTGTTCGTTGGCATGAGTGCCAAAGGATCCTTTGTGAATCTCTTTCATCAACATGTTTGCTTCTTGTCTGTCTACGCATCTGAGCAAAACCATGTCAAAGTTTCTTTTATAGAGTGTATCACCATTTAGAAAGAAGTTTTCAGCCAGTCTTCTGAGAGTCTTCCGGTCTTTTCTGGATGCCCCAGGCGGGTACTCTTGTCTTTGAAGGAAACATTGGATATTATGATACCAAGGTTTATCATCTATGGCTGCTTCAATTGTGAAAATGTAGGCGGGCCTTTCAAGGTGTATTATGTCAATCTTAGGTACGTCGTTCCATTGACCTACACTAATCATGGAAGAGAGTGTGGCTAGTGCATCAGCCATGTGATTTTCTTCACGAGGGATATGATGAAAATCGATTCTGTTGAAGAATGGTAACAACCTTCTCGTGTAGTCTTTGTAAGGAATCAATCCTAATTGGTATGTATTCCACTCTCTTTTGATTTGATTGATAACCAGGACTGAGCCTCCATACACATCCAAATTCTTTATCCTTAAGTAAATAGCTTCTTCGAGACCCATGATACAAGCTTCATATTTGGCTTCGTTGTTTGTGCACTTGAATGTCAATCGGCAGTGAAAGGAATATGGGTACCCTGAGGTGTTACGATGATTTCCCCAAATCTGTTTCCGTAAGTGTTGACAGCTCCGTCAAATATTAGTCCCCATTGGGAATCTGGTTATGGCCCTTCACTGGGTAGTGGTTCATAGCAATCTTTCATTTTTAAGTACATGACATCTTCATCTGGGAAGTCAAATCCGACTGATACCTGATCTTCAATCGATTAATGAGCCAAATGATCGGCTAAAATGCTCCCTTTGACGGCTTTCTGAGCATGGTACTCAATGCCGTATTCTGATAACAACATCTGCCATCGGGCAATTCTTCCTGTGAGAGCATTTTTTCAAAGACGTACTTGATCGGGTCCATTTCGAATATTAACCAAGTAGTGTGGCAAATCATGTACTGGCGAAGATGTTTGGCTGCCCAAGCCAGAGCACAACAAGTTTTCTCGAGCATAGTGTACCGAGTTTCACAGTCCGTGAATTTATTGCTTAAGTAGTAAATGGCAGACTCTTTTCTTTTTGTTTCGTCTTGTTGGCCAAGTACAAAACCCATTGAGTCTTCCAAGACTGTTAGGTAGATGATTAGTGGTATTCTTTCCACTGAAGGTGACAGAATTAGTGGATTCAATAGATATTCCTTGATATTGTCGAAAGCTTTTTGGAAATCTTCTGTCCATACACAACTTTGATTCTTTCTGAGTAATTTGAAGATTGGCGCACATGCTGCGGTCATGAGGGATATGAATCTTGAGATGTAATTCAGACGTCCAAAAAAGCCTCTGACCTGTTTTTCAGTCTTTGGTGAAGGCATTTCTTAATTGGCCTTGACCTTGTCAGGATCAACCTCAATTCCTTTTTGGTTGACGATGAACCCTAAAATTTTTCCTGAGCGGACACTGAACGTGCATTTGTTGGGATTCAAGCGGAGTTTGTATTTCCTCAGATGCTCGAATAACTTTGACAGGTGTGTCACATGCTCTTCTTCTGTTTTAGATTTGGCAATCATGTCATCGACATACACTTCGATTTCTCTGTGCATCATGTCATGAAATAGAGTTGTCATGGCCCTTTGATAGGTTGCCCCGACGTTCTTTAAACTGAACGACATTACCTTGTAACAGAAGGGGCCCCATAGGGTGATGAATGAAGTTTTCTCCATATCTTCCGGCACCATTTTGATTTGATTATAGCCCGAGAATCCATCCATGAAGGAGAAGACTTTGAATTTTGTTGTACTGTCTACCATCATGTTAATATGTGGTAAGGGGAAGTCATCTTTTGGACTTGCTTTGTTTAGATCCCTGTAGTCTACACACATTCTGACTTTTTCGTACTTTTTCGGAACTGGTACTATGTTGGCTAGCCATTGAGGATATTCTGAGGTGGCAAGGAAACCTGCGTCGGTCTATTTATGCACTTCCTCCTTAATTTTGATAGCCATATCTGGATGATTCCGTCTCAGTCTCTGCTTCACCGGAGGACACTCTGCTTTTAACGGTAAATGATGTTCCACGATGCTGGTATCCAACCCTGGCATGTCCTGATAGGACCAAGCAAATACATTGGGAAATTCTTTGAGAAGTTTTATCAAGCTTTCTTTGACAGTTGGACTGAGCACTGCTCTAATCTTAACTTTTTTCTTTTCTTCCTCTGAACCCAAATTAACCATTTCTAATGGTTCTTTGTGAGGTTCAATAGACTTTTCCTCTTGTATGAGTAGTCGGGAGATCTCTTCTATAATTTCTTCGTCCTCTTCTTCTTCAGCTTCAAATACCGGGAATTCAAAGTTGGGAGAAGGCATCAGATCATATGTTTCAATGGGGTTTAAAACAAGCAATCTGCATGACGTGAAGATTTATTTTTAGAAGAGATGGAGAGAATGCAAGAGTGTGTGCAGTGTATTTTTTTTTTTAAAAATGCTTGTTTTTATTTTGGGTTGTTTTAGGATTACCATTTTCTGAAAAACCAAAAAATGAAAACAACAATAAATGCGGGAATGACAAAATGACATTATTTATTTATGATTTTATCGATTCTTGAAACACAACCCTATAAAACAAAACTCTGTCGCTTTGGGCAAAACGAAGAGGGACATTTACAGAAAAGTGAACCCTATAAAAACATCCGTTTCACCCGGGCAGGGTGAAAGGTCAAAACAAAGACGACAATTACTAGACTTATGGACGACTTTTGGGACATCGACAGAAACCCATTGGTGATGAACTCCTTGGTGAATCTCAAAGTCTGGTACCTTCTTTCTTGGTTTGTCCTCAGAAATGACACTGATTTCTGGCAGAGCGGGATAATTGGGGTCTTCTTCCCAAGTAGAGTTATCATAAACGAACTCTTCTGTTGTATCTTTCCTTGTGTTTTCACTCTCAAGAGGGTCTCCCCATCCATTTGGCTGGATGTCCTCGTATCTGATGCGAGAGCTTTCAGGTGCGGTGTATTTGACTAAGAAGTCGTACTTGCCACTCGGCTGTCCTAAGGAGTCCCATATTTCTGTGGGAGTGGACGGGTCATCTTCCTCGATGACGTTGACCTCAGGAAGAGCATAGTTGATCTCTTGTCCTGCAATCTTTGCAAATTCCTCATTATGATGGATATTTTCAGAATGTCTTGAGTAATGATCCCATGGTGTGGTGGGGACGTGGGTATTCTTTTCAATATTACTCAGCTGATAGGCATCATTGGGCTGACTCTTCTTCCCTAAGTCTTCTGGGTACGACTTCGAAATAGACAAGTCATCCAGGGGATAATAATAATCTTGATCGAAGTCGTCCTTCATTAGAACATCTTCTAATGAGTTAGGTGGAGCACGGCATCCCTTAGGATTGCAATCTCCAAAGATTATCCGAACATCTGATCTTGGTATATATCTCGGGCTCTGCTTTGGAAAATAGACAGGCACATGTGCTTCTCCCTGAGACATATAACTGTTTTCGTTGAGATAATATTTCCATTCCTCGTCCGTATCGGAGGAGTCACTCTCATTGATGGTGTGTACTTCTTGAGACACTGGGTGGAGGAAGCCTTTGCTGTGGAAGAAGTTCTGAATGGGATGAAAACTTTCATCTTTCTTGGCAGTCTGGGTACAAGTTGAAGAGAAACCAAGACCATTCTTCGTCTTGTTATCTGTAGGAATTACAAGTTGTCCCCATCCCTTTATGTTATCACTTTTGATCACTTCGAGAGCGTCCTAGTATAAGGAAATCGACGTCCCTTTTTCTGATTGATTCTCATTGCTCACCGAGAGTACTTGGAACTGAGTCCCAACAACCTCTTCTGGTTCTACACAGGATAATGATGATAAGTTGCTCACGATTAAGGCTTGCTCTCCGCAGACTGTGACTAGCTTGTCATTCTTGACGAACTTCACCTTGTGGCGAAGTGTCGAAGTGACTGCCCCAACTTCATGTATCCAAGGTCTTCTTAATAAACAGTTGTATGTTGCCCGGATGTCCATGACCTGGAAAGTGACTTGGAAAGTGTGAGGACCGATGGTTATGGGAAGATCGACTTCACCGATAACTATTTTTCTGGATCCTTCAAAGGCTTTGACAATGATCTCACGGCCTCTCATCGAAGCTCCTTGAAACGATAGTCATACAAGAGTTGATTTTGAAGAGCCGCTCGTACCAGATAGCATCCTTGGTTGTTCTCTAAGCAAAATCTACAGCGCTCATAATTGTGGGGTGGCACCTGGCCACACCCACTTTATATGAAGTACATTTTTACCATATATGTTTCCATCGAGCAGACATCCCGACTTTGATGTCTACTAGGATTCCCATCAATCATGCCGATCTATTGTGTAGCTTCATCCAGGTAGATCGGGAGCCACCAGTGATCCAACAAGTGTTGAAGTGTTCTTTGGACAAGTGCACACCCTTAATCGTCTTCACGGCACTCTTCACAGTCTTGATAATCATGTGAATCCAAAAATTCGATCCTGACTAGCTTAACATGTAGTTCTACCAGACTGGTATTCATCAAGCGTATGTCAAAGATCTGGACCATATTTGTTAGAACAAGAATTGACTCTACACTCCAAATAGTTTTGATGATAACAAACACTATATTATTTAGAACTTGATGCTCCTTAATTCATTTTTTTATGATATGTAGGGAACTTCTAATGTAAAGAAGTTCTGATATAGAAGTATCACAAGTTCTAGTCAAAGCGAAGTTCTAGTTAAAGCGAAGCTCTGATATAGAAGTTTCACAAGATCTAATCAAAGCGAAGTTCTAATAATGCGAAGCTCTAATATGGAAGTATCACAAGCTCTATACTAGCTAAGTACTAATCAAGCGAAGCTCTGATGAAGATTGTCTCACGCTTCAGCACCAAAGTTGCATTAAGCCAGAAACTCTGATAATTCAACAAAGCAACCTCTGATACGCTATCCTCCATAATTATGAGTATCACAAAGTAACGGATTGTGCCAGACAAAATCTGTATTTTTGGAAAGAGCATTCAATGGCATTATTATCAACCTCCAACAGATCAAATCATTTCTTCTATTTAAAGGAGTCCCTGCAGATGACCAAAACACTTTTTGCGCTCATACTCTTTACAAAATCATCAAAGTTTTCATCTGTTTTCTTTTTTGATAAAAATATTGTGTAAACATCACGGTTGTGATAAAGCTTATTAGAAGCATATTATTTTCATTTGAAATTCCTTGAAAAAACCGAGTTGTGGTTAAAACTCAAGAAGACAGTGACGGTTGTCCCTGTGATTGTGTAATCGTAATTGATTTGTGGATTAAGTCCTCAAGAGAGAGAGAGGTGAAATCACCTTGGCGGGTGGACTGGAGTAGTTTGAGTTCAAACGAACCAGGATAACCAACGTGTCATTTTTTCTTTAACTTTTGAAAACCCCAATTTAACCCCCCCTCTTGTGTTTTTCGTTTCTTCAATTGGCATCAGAGCGCCTGGTTCTGGGTGCTAACACTTAACCGTGTCAGATAAAAGATCCTTCACGAAAAACACTATGGCGGAACCCGTTCAGAACTACAATGACAAAATCAGTGGCAAACCACCACTGTTTGATGGTGAAAACTTTGATTACTGGAAAGACTTAATCGAAAGTTTCTTTCTGGCTCATGACGGCGATCTCTGGGATATGGTAACTGATGGTTACACTCACCCTGTTGGAAAAGACGGTCAGAAGATTGAAAGGAAAAATATGACGGATCAACAGAAGAAAGATTTCAGAAATCATTACAAGGCCAGAACGATTCTCCTCAGCGCAATCTCCCACACAGAATATGAGAAGATCACTAACAGAGAATCAGCCAAACACATATTTGATTCTCTGAGAATGACGCATGAAGGCAACACTCAAGTCAAAGAGACTAAAGCTCTGGCACTCATCCAGAAGTATGAAGCCTTCAAAATGGAAGAAGATGAAACAATTGAGAAAATGTTCTCAAGGTTTCAAATTCTGGTTGCTGGACTAAAAGTTCTGAATAAAGGGTACTCAACATCAGATCATGTCAAGAAGATCATCAGAAGCTTACCAAAAGTGTGGAGACCCATGGTCACAGCACTAAAGCTCTCCAAGAACCTCAACGAAATATCTCTTAAAGAACTGATCAGCTCTCTAAGAAGTCACGAGATAGAACTAGAAGAAGATGAACCCCAGAAGAAAGGTAAGTCTGTTGCTCTTAAATCTAAATATAAATATGAAACTAAAGCTTTTCAGGCAGAAGAAGAAAGCTCTAGTGGATCCTCCGAAGAAGATGAACTATCACTCCTTTCCAGAAGAATCCAACAACTATGGAAAAATAGGCAAAGGAAATTCAGAAACTCTAGAAAATCAAGCAGTCATTCTGAACCATCTTCTGGACACAAAAAGTCAAGAAACAAAGAGGTGGTGTGTTACGAATGCAAGGAACCTGGACACTACAAAAGTGATTGTCCTAAGCTGCAGAAAGAAAGGCCAAATAAGAAGTTCAACAAGGAAAGAAAGAAAAGTCTTATGGCTATCTGGGATGACTCGGAATCTTCTGAAGCAGAATCCGAATCAGAAAATGAACACGCTAACATTGCCCTAATGGCCAACGTATCAGATGATTCCAACTCATCAGAATCATACTCTGATTCAGAAACTAAAGAGGTATTCTCTAAATTCTCTAGATCTCAATTAGAAGAAAGTCTGTCAGAAATTCTTGAAAACTATCAGAAACTTCAGCTCAAATATAAGAATCTTAAAAATGATCTGGTATCTGAGTCTGAAGTGAACAGAAAACTGAGAGCAGAAAATTCTGGATTAAAAGAAACCATTTCAAAACTCAACTCTTTTGAATCTCAAAAATCTCAGAAAAAATCTGACTCAGTAGTTCCCACTAGTTCTGATAACATTTTAAAACATTACGACTATGATTTTCAAAAATTTCTAGCTAAAAACATAGACAGAAGCAAAATGGCTTCAATGATCTATGGAGTTAGTAGAAATGGGAGAAAAGGCATAGGATATGTTAATCCTAAAGGAGAAGCTCCATATAAACCTAAACAAGTTGATGATATGATCATAAAATACGCTCCTTTAAACTCTCACTTCACATATGGACACAAACATGAGATAAAATATACTAGTGAATCTTACTCTTCAAATTCTATTGAGAAACCAAAACTCAATCAGAATTCTGTGACCACTAACAAACAAGGACCCAAAGAAATATGGGTACCTAAGGATAAAATCCTATATGTTGCAGATGTCTTTAACAGCAAGATTGAAACACCAATCATGCTACCTAGACTCTGGATGCTCGCAACAAATGACGGGAAGAAAGCATATGTTCCAAAGTCTGGAACTTAAAGCTGGAGGGTATGTAGGTTTCGGAGGCAATCAGAAAGGTAAAATCATTGGCTCGGGAACCATAGGTAACGATACTCTACCCTCTATATCTAATGTTTTATTAGTATAAGGATTAATGCATAACTTGTTATCCATAAGTCAATTAAGTGATAATGGTTATGATATAATCTTCAATCAAAAGTCCTGCAAGGCAGTTAGTCAGAAAGATGGAACAATCCTCTTTAATGGAAAGAGAAAGAACAACATTTATAAAATAAAACTTTCTGAATTAAAAAGTCAGAATGTAAAATGTCTTTTGTCTGCTGACGACGAGCAATGGGTCTGGCACAAAAGATTGAGGCATGTTAGTATGAGAAGAATATCTCAGATTAACAAACTCAATATGGTCAGAGGACTTCCTAACCTGAAGTTCAGCTCAGATGTTCTGTGTGAAGCATGTCAAAAAGGCAAGTTTTCCAAACCCTCTTTTAAACCAAAAAATGTTGTTTCTACCTCCAGACCATTAGAACTTCTCATATAGATCTGTTTGGACCAGTGAAAACTGCATCCATCAGTGGCAAGAAGTATGGATTAGTGATCGTAGATGACTATAGCAGATGGACATGGGTAAATTTCTTAAAACACAAGGACGAGTCACTCTTTGTATTCTCTACTTTCTGCAACCAAATTCAGAATGAAAAAGAGTTTAGAATTGTAAAAGTCAGAAGTGATCATGGTGGGGAATTTGAAAACAAAAATTTAGAAACTTTTTTTTAATGAAAATGGCATTTCTCATGATTTCTCTTGTCCTAGAACTCCACAACAAAATGGAGTTGTAGAGCGCAAGAACAGAACTCTACAAGAAATGGCCAGAACCATGATCAATGAGACTAACATGGCTAAACACTTCTGGGCAGAAGCAGTTAATACAGCGTGTTACATTCAGAATAGAATCTCTATAAGACCTATTCTGGAAAAGACTCCATATGAATTGTGGAAGAACAGAAAGCCCAACATTTCATACTTTCATCCATTTGGATGCACATGCTCTATCTTAAACACTAATGATCCTCTGAACAAGTTTGATTATAAGGCACAAAAATGTTTCATGTTAGGATACTCTGAATGTTCAAAAGGATACAGAGTATATAACACAGAAACACGAAATGTGGTAGAATCCATTTGTGTCAGATTTGATGATAAGCTTGGCCTTCAAAAGCCAAAGCATGATGAATCTCTTGCAGAAATAGAAGTTCAAATTACAGGCACTGAAACCAGATCATCAGAAGAACAGTCGAACACAATAGAAGGAAACTCTAATTCTGAAGAATCCATCCAGAAAAGACAATCCATAAGTTCTCTAATACATCCCGAAGACAAAATTCTGGGAAAGAAGGATGACCCAATCAGAACAAGATCCTCATTCAAAAAGACTGAAGAATCTCTAGTGGGATTAGTCTCTCTGGTTGAACCCACTTCTATTGACGAAGCACTCTCAGACAACGATTGGATACTTGCAATGCAGGAAGAATTGAATCAGTTCACCAGAAACGACGTATGGGATCTAGTCCCCAAACCCATAGGCTTCAACATCATTGGAACCAAATGGGTCTTCAGAAACAAACTGAATGAACAAGGAGAAGTGGTCAGAAACAAAGCACGACTGGTTGCACAAGGTTATAGTCAGCAAGAAGGAATAGACTATACAGAAACCTTTGCTCCAGTCGCAAGGTTAGAGTCTATCATACTTTTAATTTCATATGCTGTAAATAATGACATCACTCTTTATCAGATGGATGTCAAAAGTGCGTTTTTAAATGGTTACATTGATGAAGAAGTTTACGTGCATCAACCCCCTGGTTTTGAAAACACAAAACATCCAGAATATGTTTATAAACTTAAGAAATCGTTATATGGTCTAAAACAAGCTCCCAGAGCTTGGTATGAGAGACTAAGTAACTTTCTCTTAGAAAATGATTTTACCAGAGGGAAGGTGGACACAACTCTATTCTGTAAGTCATTTAAAAATCACATTCTGATATGTCAAATTTACGTAGATGATATAATTTTTGGATCCACTAAAAGCTCCTTGGGCAAAGAATTTGCTAAGACTATGCAGGCAGAATTTGAAATGAGCTTAATGGGAGAACTCAAGTTCTTCTTGGGAATTCAAATTAATCAAACTCCAGAAGGAACTTACATACATCAAAGCAAGTATGTCAGAGATCTTCTGAAGAAATTTGAAATTTCAGAAAGTAAGCCTTCCAAAACTCCTATGCATCCCACATGCATTCTGGAAAAGGATGAGGTAAGTAAGAATGTAGAACAGAAGCTCTACAGAGGTATGATTGGTTCTCTCCTTTATTTAACTGCTTCAAGACCTGATATTCTCTATAGCGTTTGTCTTTGTGCTAGATTCCAATCAGATCCTAGAGAATCTCACTTAACAGCAGTTAAGCGAATTTTCAGATATCTGAAAGGTACTACTAATCTTGGTCTTTGCTATAGAAAGTCCAGAGAATACAAATTGGTAGGATACTGTGACGCTGACTTTGCTGGAGACAGAATAGAAAGAAAAAGTACCTCTGGAAGCTGCCAGTTTCTGGGAGACAACTTAATCTCTTGGTCCAGCAAAAGATAATCCACCATTGCACTATCAACGACTGAAGCTGAATATATAGCTGCAGCTGGATGCAGTACTCAGATGCTCTGGATGAAGAATCAGCTTGAAGATTTTCACATTTACGAGAGTAACATCCCTATCCTCTGTGACAATACTTCTGCCATCTGTCTTTCAAAAAATCCTATTTTGCATTCTAGGGCTAAACATATAGAAATTAAACATCACTTCATTAGGGACTATACTCAGAAGGGAATTCTTTGTTTAAAATTTATAGACACAGACCATCAATGGGCTGATGTTTTCACCAAACCCCTTGCTGAAGATAGATTTAATTTCATTCTGAAAAATCTCTGTATGGAATTATGTCCAGAATGAAAATGTAATTTCTATATTTTTAACTCTCAGAATTTCTTTTTGTGAACATCTGACCAATAATTCTTCAGAAGTGAGAAGAAAGATTGCCTCATAATTTATTCAAAAGATCTGAACTTTTCATTTCAAGGATAGATCATTAAGTTCACTTTAGCAAACACTTGTCAACCTATGCTCCAGATTTTCTCTGATGATGAACACGTGTCAAACTCTAGAAAACTGAAACGTCTGTGTTGACATATCGAGGCGCCAAGTCACATCGGTAACTGTTCCCAAAATTTCTCACGCTATCTCCCTTGTCAGAAATCATTACAACTATTAATCATTATGTTTATTGCTTTTAATTGCTATTTATTTCTTGGTCACTCTTATAAATGTCACTTCTAACACTCTCACATGCTCACTATCACTCACTTAGCTCTCTATCGCCTTCTCCGTATTATTTGCATTTCTTGTTTTGCTGTCTTCATTTCTTGTTCCTCTGTGTGTTCCCAAAACCCTAAGTCTGTGAACAATGGCCTCCTGCTCTCAACAAAGTTCTCAACAAGCAATGTCTCAAGAATCAGTTGACCAAGTCATTGAAGAAAGGTACGTTGAGCCCTCAAGAAATCTTCTCACTCCCTTTGCCTCTCTTGAAGTTCTCTGTGAACTCATCTTTGATTTTGAAAGCATGAAAGATAATGGGTATGACCTTACTCCTGAGGTTGAGTTTCAAGGATGGAGCAAATACTTTAATCGCTTAATGGGTCCAGTTTTTCCCCAACTCGTTAAGGAATTCTAGATTTTTGCATCGGTCTCAAAACATCAAGTAACTTCGTATGTAATGGGAAAGAAGGTTGTCATCACTGAAGATCTTATTGGTAAGCTGATTGATCATGATGGATCAGGAATTAGATGCAGTGAGATGGAAAAGGGTACTGATCTAAATACTATCTCAAAGGAAATCTTCACCTCCGGACAACACTCCAACAAAATCAAAGACCTATAGGATCGTCACATAATTTGGGCTAGAATCATTCTTGGGTGTATCTATCACAGGAAACCTTCAAGCTCGTCTGACTACATCAACAACAATCAACAGTATCTTCTGTACCTCATCTCCACCTTTACCAAAGCCAATCTTCCTCACTGTCTATTCAATCATCTGAAGAACAGTGTCAAGGAAACAAGAGAAGACGAAAGAACCAAGAGAGATTGGATTCCTCTAGGTAGACTAATCTCAGATATTCTAACAGAGAATAAGCTGATAGAACACCTTACTGATGCTCAGGAAATCTCTGATCTAGAAACTATTGCTGGAAGACCTCTCAATGCAAAGAACCTCAAGAAGATGAAAATCATTGAGACCATCAAGAAGGATCCAACCCTAATCTCTAAGGAAGTCATCACCACTAGGAAAATACCTCTGAAATATTTTCCTCTCTTCTCAGCAGATACTCATCCAGAAATTGTTCTCAGATATCTGGATGCGTGTAAAGCTGATGGAACCCTTCTAGAAGTTTCTCTGCAACAGCTCAGGCAAGCACCTCTAGACGTTGCCACCAGAACATCAAGAAAAAGAAAAGCCTCTAAAGGAACTCCTCAGAAAACTCCCAAAGCTTCTAAAGCTGCTAAAAAGAAAGGTAACTCTTCTTTCATTTCTGTCGTCAAATCCATATAGGTATCAACATCTGAAACCCCATCTTCTCCTAAACCTTCTGAAAATCCACCACCTTCACCACAAACTCTTGACGATTTTGACATTGACGTTGACTCCACTCCATCTGATTTCATTGAACCACAACTAGAACTTGCACAAGTTCTGTCTGACATTGATCTTGAACCTTTATTCACTTCTTCCCAACCAGAACATCAAATTCAAAACTCTGACACCTCTATTCCTGGTATCAACTGTCCTCTCAACTTCCTTCAACCATCACCTAATTTCACCAGTCCCCCACAAGATGCCATCTCTTCAGAATTTACCTCACCTACCTCTCTCATTCTTATTTCTGACTCTCCTCAAACAAATCCCTCAGATGATCCCCTCAGAACTATAATTGACTTAGAAGCTCTAGACAAGCTTACCTCAACCTCTCACAAAGTAGCCATTCCCAAACCAAAACCAATGATCTCTAAATCAGATGTTGGTAACTCTTTATTGGCATTCGAGGTAGAAATGCAGGAATGGATTAACTTTCTGAAGCAGGGTTGTATGGAGAATCTGAATCCAGCTGCTTCTGACTATCTCTGGACCAAATTCAGAAAGTGGTTTAATTCTGAATCTAGGAAGATGAAGGAACTCAGTTATGACATAGCTCAACAGAACTTCTGTGACCATATGAAGATCTTCAATGAGCAGGTTCTAAGATCCTGGGAAAAGAAACTCATTCTTCCTCTAGGCTGGAAAGCTCCTATGGTGTTAGAACCTCAGGAAGAAATCTCTGAGCATCAAACTCTAGTTATTACTAAAGTCGAAGAAAAATCACCTGAAGCCTCTCCAAAGAAAGATTCTGCTAAAAGCTCTGAGGATTTGGTACCTTCTGAAGGTCAACTTCATCTGCTCTAGTGCTGAAAACTTTGGATGAGTTGAAGAAAGAAAATGAGGCAGTAAGAAAGAGATTGGACAAACAGGATGAAACAAATGCAGAAATTAAAGGGATGCTTGGCAAGCAAGAAGAATCCGCTAATCAGATCAAAGGCCTTCTGGAAGCATTGTTCATAAGACTTCCACCTGCTCCTCAACCTTAGATTCTTTTATGTTTCTTTTATGTTTCTATTGCCTTGCTTACTTTGTGCTTTATCTTGCTTATGTTAATTACTTGTGTTCTCATGTATCTTTTCGCTTTTTGATTAATGATAAAGGGGGAGAACGGAGAATATTTTGAAATATAACAGTGCACCGGGACTATGTCTCGAACATTTTAACTTTTGTTTCCAAATATTGTTAAGAAAGCAGGAAAATGGCAATCAGAACTTCTTGGAAATCTTAAATCAAAACACTTTCAAGGAAATCTTCAACTCAGGGGGAGTCTTCTATACTCCATACTCTTTTAATTAATTATCAAAATATAAGTTTTTGTCATCATCAAAAAGGGGGAGATTGTTAGAACAAGAATTGACTCTACACTCCAAATAGTTTTGATGATAACAAACACTATATTATTTAGAACTTGATGCTCCTTAATTCATTTTTTATGATATGTAGGGAAGTTCTAATGTAAAGAAGTTCTGATATAGAAGTATCACAAGTTCTAGTCAAAGCGAAGTTCTAGTCAAAGCGAAGCTCTGATATAGAAGTTTCACAAGATCTAATCAAAGCGAAGTTCTAATAATGCGAAGGTCTAATATGGAAGTATCACAAGCTCTATACTAGCTAAGTACTAATCAAGCGAAGTTCTGATGAAGATTGTCTCACGCTTCAGCACCAAAGTTGCATTAAGCCAGAAACTCTGATAATTCAACAAAGCAACCTATGATACGCTATCCTCCACAATTATGAGTATCACAAAGTAACGGATTGTGCCAGACAAAATCTGTATTTTTGGAAAGAGCATTCAATGGCATTATTATCAACCTCCAACGGATCAAATCATTTCTTCTATTTAAAGGAGTCCCTGCAGATAACCAAAACACTTTTTGCGCTCATACTCTTTACAAAATCATCAAAGTTTTCATCTGTTTTCTTTTTTGATAAAAATATTATGTAAACATCACGGTTGTGATAAAGCTTATTAGAAGCATATTATTTTCATTTGAAATTCCTTGAGAAAACCGAGTTGTGGTTAAAACTCAAGAAGACAGTGACGGTTGTCCCTGTGATTGTGTAATCGTAATTGATTAGTGGATTAAGTCCTCAAGAGAGAGAGGCGAAATCACCTTGGCGGATGGACTGGAGTAGTTTGAGTTCAAACGAACCAGGATAACCAACGTGTCATTTTTACTTTAACTTTTGAAAACCTCAATTCAACCCCCCCCCCCCCCCCTCTTGTGTTTTTTGTTTCTTCAATATTGACTTGATGGTTACTTCTCTCCTGGTAATCCTAGATCCATCTGAGACCCATATGACGTTGGATGACCTCTCGTACAAAAGAGCATCTATGATCGCTTATCGAGCAGATCAGACAAGTGTTGTAATCGTGTTGTGGTAGATTATGATATTGACTCTGTCTCGAATGCATCGCCACCAAATTGACGTTCATCGCAAGGATTTTGCGGTTTTGGACAATGTTGGGATGCGTATGGGCCATGTTGACCTCGCGGATTCTGTGATCTTGGATCCAGCCCAGATCTATTTGTTCTTGTAGTGCTGATTACACTACGGAACACCCCTGATTATTCTTTGAGAAAATATCACACTGGTGATAATTGTGAGGTGGCACATGACCGTACTCGCTCTGTCTGCAATGCATCCTGACCAGATTGGTTCCTAATAGGAGTACATCGTGAATTTGATAACTGCGGTTAAATTCTTCCTCTATTAAATTTACTGCAATCTTTTCATGTTGCGGCAACAGGTTCGTATGAACATTCGGATTAGTATCTTTGAAAGATGAGACCCTGTTTCTGACAAGCTTCTGTACATTCGACTTGAAGTTGAGACAGTTCTCAATGTTGTTTCCCGATCCTCCTTGATGGTAAGTGTAGCGTACAATTTTTGTCGGTGACGCGACCACCTTATCGCAATAGGGATTTCCTCACCTCAGTGGGAGGAACGTTGGGTGCTACTTTCTGATTTCTAATTTATCCCGTGAAGCTGGAAGGGAAACGGAAAGTTATCTAAAATGAACCTTGCACGCATCTGTTTAACTGAACAAACGCTTGACAGAGATTGGGGAGTCCGGGGTCAGTTTATACAATGGGGAGTTGTCAATTACCCATCCTATACATGGTTATCCATGAGATGATAGTTTTAGGTTCTACTTGATTGCGTTTATATGTAAAATGGGGAAGTTTGTTCTTTGTGGGATGTCTGAGAGAGGGAGAGGGTATTTTTGTTATTTTTCAGGTTTTCTGATGTTTTTGGTAAGGTCAGGGACCAAAGGTCTTTTATAAGTGCGCTCGCTAAGATTTCGCAATTTTATGACTATGAATTCCCTGTTATGAAGTATAGGGAAATCAGAGCGATCGTAGTTCCTCCTATTCTAAGGAAGAAACAGATGTCTGGTGTCTTATTCAAAGCCCAAGATTGAGGCTAAAAGGGTTGTTTGTTTGTGTCTTGTTCGAAGCCCAAGATTGAAGCTAAAAGGTTTTGACTGAGAGAGAATTTGTCATCTCTAAAGAGAGATATCTCATTTGTTAATCACAGTTGTTTGGGTAACTGGTAAAGGGGAATTACTTTAACTGGAATGCATGGAGACTAGCAATGCCATAATTTCCTTTACAGGTGATTTGTCCTGAAGGAGAAAACCTTAACTCATGTGTGAGCAATGCCATTTTTCCTTAGGAATTAATGCTAAAAGAGGGACATAGGCTTGGATGTTTGTATCCAGAGGCTTGCCACTTACAGCAATTAGATGAGGTTTTAAGCAGGATAATGATGGACATACAACTTGGATGTTTATATCAACAAGTGTGTCACTTACAGCAGTTATATGGAATTAAGGGTTTTGTTTTGATTCACTGTTTTGAGATGTGATTATTCAAAGAAGTATCTTCCTGCAGAGATTTTTGATTTCCTCTGAGGGGATGTTGATTTTTGTGTGCCTTGATTAATGCCCAAGGTTAAAGCTAAGAGGTTGATTGGATTCCACTGGGGAAAATCATTATACAAAGCCTAAGAGGAGGCTGGAGGATGATTGAATCAACTAGAGAGTGTTTATTTGTGTCTTGTACAAAGCCCAAGATTGAGGCTGAAAGAGATTTGACTCTTTGGGGAAAGACTATATATGTCTTGTACAAATCCCAAGATTGAGGTTAAAAACGATGACTCCATTGGGGAGGACATTTATGTGTGTCTTGTACAAAGCCCAAGATTGAGGCTAAAAGGGTATGACTCTGTTTAGGGAGTGTTTAATATCTTTCTTGTACAAAGCCCAAGATTGAGGCTAAAAGTTATGACTGACTCTACTGGAGAGATATTTATGGGGTGTCTTGTACGAAGCCCAAGATTGAGGCTAAAAGTTGTGACTCAGCTGAGGGGTTATCATTATACAAAGCCTAAGAGGAGGCTGACTGCTGTTGAAGAATCATTATACAAAGCCTAAGAGGAGGCTGACTTCTGCTGAGGATTATTGAAATCCAAAGACAGGTCCAAAGTTTGGTAATTCAACTCTTGCTGGGGATTACAGAAAAGTTGAGATATCAGAGACCTTGAGTTTCTGATGAGGATTATGACAATAAATTGACCCTAGCTGGGGATTTTACTGAAGATATAACAGTTGGGGTTCTTTCCTCTGGTGTTTTGCTAATGGTGAATTTACAGTAATTGACCCATGTTGGGGAAAATTAGGGGTATGGTTTAAGGACTGAGTTATGAAACCTGTTGGTTTTAACTCTGCTTTGGGGATTTGATCAGATGATCAGGGTTATTTCCTGTTCTTTAAGAAAAAAAAAGGTTTCTTTGAAATCCAAAGGGGATGAGACTGTCCAAGTCTACTGGTGTTGAGTGATTGGTTCTCAGATGGTGAAAGAGCTTTGTATGATGCCCAAGAGAAGTCTGGTATGTTAAGGGATGAGTTTCAACCCTAAACTGGTATGACGTTTTGACTCAGAAAGACTGCTCTTGCAAATGATGACTAGGTTCTGTCCTATACTTTTATAAGGTCTCTGGGTCCTTGTATTAAGCCCAAGAGGAGGCATGAGAACTTCTAAGAAGCCTGAGGGTTCTTGTACAAAGCCCAAGAGGAGGCTGGGGATGCTTTTAGGAAGCTTGTGGGACCAAACTTAAGAATGTTCAAGAAAGGTTTCACCGGGAATTAATCCTTTATTGTGTGAACAGTTCTAGAGTTTGAATAAATTCAAGAGAAGTTTCACCAAGAATTAATCCTCTATGGGGAAACTGAGTTTTTTTGACAATCTCTAATAGTGACAGTCTAAGAAAAGTTTCATCGGGAATAATGTATTGAAAGAGTGAACAACTAGATTTACCTAATTCTAGACTTAGTTGTTGGGGAAAACTGTAAACAGATATACAAGTATATATACAGTTGATATATGACAAGTATTTAAAAGGATATGAAAGAAGGACTTACAGGTGAGCAAGCTTCCAGCAATACAATTATATATATAAAGCATGTAAATGAAAGCAGATAAAAACTTACAGGTGAGCAAGCTTCCATGCGGTAATGTTAATTGTTCAAAGAAATTGAAGAAAGTTTTGATAACAATTATGAATTAAGAGAAACAGTTATCTTAAAACAGAAAATTGGGGCTTATTCAACAAGAGATGCCCAGATGACTTATTTGATAACAGACTGTATTATTAACAGATGTTGTGGGACTTATACCATAGCAGGGGCCCAAGGTTATTGTATTTACAAAGAGGATTGGGTCTTATACTCTAATAGAGGGCCCAAAGATTATTTGTGTACAAGGTATGAGCTTACAACTCAAGGAGAGGCCCAGATGAAAGCAATGATCGCATTGTTGTTTTGAAAACTGTATTGGGTCTTATACAAGGACTGAGGCCCAAAATTATTTATGTACAAAGGGGGTTGGGTCTTACACTCTAATAGAGGCCCAAAAGTGTTTTTAAGAAAAGAAATGAGACTTATAGCTCAAGGAGATGCCCAGTTGATTTTGATTTTGATTTTGAACTGGCGATCGAGCCGAGATTTTTTGAAAATGTGTTGGGACTTATACAATATCTGAGGCCCAAAATGGTTTTGGTTAAGAAATGGATTGGGTCTTACACTCTATTAGAGGTCCAAAAGTGTTTTTGAAGAGATTTGTTAGGGTGATAATGATCAAAACCCTAATTTTTATTTAAAATGTATTTTAATTGAAAAAAATCAATTAAAATAATCAAACATGTGAAAAAAAGGTTATGATCTTGGATTTATATTTTAAAAATCATGTTTCATTCATGGGATGATTTAAAAATCATTTGAATTTTGCAAAACCAACAGAAAGAAATATTTTAAATGTTTAAAAAAACAAATAAAATATAATTCTTTACAAAAACATCAAATATATGAAATAAATAATATTTTTGTGAAATTTTCATGGAATAAAATATTTTAATATTTTAGTGAATTTTCAAAAAAAAGAATCATTCAAAAATAATTAAAATTGAGGGAGAAATTAATTTTTGAATTAATTAACAAAAACATGAAAATATTGAAAAAAACAAAAATGAGAGAGTGGTAAAAAAGGTCTGGGTGGGGTTTGAACCTACGACCTCATACACAAACACACATGCGCGCTACCACTGGGGTGGTGATACATCCGTGTATCAAAACCACCCCATAAATACATAAGGGGTGCCAAGTTTCTAGGCCTGGCCAAGGCAAGGCAAGGCAAGTTTTGGTAATTTGCGTGAAGCCTCTAACTTTCTCATTTCTCCATGGATTGGGACAAAATTTAGGTGTATCTGACCTAGAATTTCATGAGGAATCCTATGGTGGTCTTGGAATTTTCAGGAAGTGTTCCTATTTTAAAACCCGATAGTGATTTTGAAAAAGGCCAAGATTTGCATTTACTATGCTATCTCATGGTACAAGCAAGAATTGTATGATAAATTGGTTCAAACACAACATATACAACATGTATGAGATGTTTATGATCAATGGACATCAAAGGAATGCATAATTTAAAAAGTTCAAGTTGTCATGCACTTACCTCTTGGAGCTTTTAGTGCTATCTGCCAAGTCCCTTGTGCCAGAAGTTATTTGATGCTTTGGACACTCTCAATTGATCCCTTAGAAGCTTTTATGATGATTAGAACCACCTGGAATTCTCTGGAACAAGTTTAAGCTCTTTCTTGCAAAAGGGGCAAAAGTGACCAATATGGCAACTCTCATAAATGGTATTCCAGATGAGGGGAACCATTTGGGACAGTTCAAGGATGATATTTGGATTGTATTTGAACCTTTGTTTGGTTTTGAAGGTGACTGAATCAAGACATGGCTTGAAAAATGCAGAAAAGTCAAGTTTTTAGGTTTTGGAGGTTGACTTTCTGATTTTGGTGTTTCAAATCACAAAGGAGTGTTTGAACAACTTATATATGACATATTGAATGTGTTTGGATCATAAGCTGTGATGAAATTGTTCTCTAACTCAAAAGTTCAGTTGTTACTTGCAAAAGAAGTCAAAAGTGAGTGAAAGAGAGGATTTTGAGAAAGGCATCTGTTTAGGCCCTTTGGTGTAATCAAACTTATCAGAATTGAGGTCTATTTATAGTGTGTCAAGTTTGTTTAGGCATCAATAGTGAATAGCAACTGCAGCAGGCCTTTTTCCAATTGTAGCATAAAGGTGTTCAAGTCTTCCATAGCCATTGATTAGAGGTTAGGGCACAGGCCTGTGGTCTTTTGGTTCAGATTTGAACCTTGACTCATTCAGTGAGAATTGCCTCAGTTCATGCCACCTTGATACGTCAATTGAATGCATTTGAACAAAATTGGAGTCTTGGCACATTTTAGCCTTTTTAGGTTTGTCATGGCTACTTGTAGATTCTTGGACTTGGGAGGCTTGTGGATCAGATCTTTTCTCTTTGTTTTTACCCTCTGATGTGTCCAAATGGATGACAAGGCTTGGAGTTGTCCAAATTTTCCAAATCGAGCAAAAGTGCAAAATTCTGTCTTGTGTAGACAGTTGGAAATAGCCATTTTGAGGAGGTCATATCTCCTTGCTCAAATGGAGTTATGGGAAGCTCTTGTGCTTTTTAAAGAGCCCTCATATGATACAATCCATGTATGATCATAGTTTGTTTTGAAACTATTTGGATCCAATTGAAAAATCCTCATGAACTTTGATGTTCAAGGCTGCTAACTTAGGCAGATTTTCACTAAGTGTTGAAAAAGTGTCATTTCTTCATTTTTGTCATTTTGATCACTCCATAACTAAAAATCCATGAAGAATTTGAGTTTCTTGTAGTTGAAGCTTTTGTAGAGTGTAGGAAAGTCTACAAAATCAGGCTTTGGATCACTCAAAATGGATGCTTGGATCACAAGTTATGACCCTTGGAAGTTGGTACCTAAACCATTACATTTAGTAACTTAGAAAAAATTCTAAGTTTTTCAAGATTGCCCCTTTTGCAAGTTATTTTGATTTCTTGATCCATTTTTTTTCAAATGACATTATAAGTCATATTTTATGAAAATATGAATCATAAGGACCATTTTTGCCAAAGAAAAGTCATGTTTTGACTTTTGGCTCCGAATCGGTTCGGAGCGTAAAACCCTAATTCCCGACTTTTGGGGAATGCATCCTCCGAGGGTGTTTTGACTTTGTCAATTAATACCTAGGGTTATGTTGAGCATATTGAGTCATGTGTAGAAGTCTTGGCTCACCCTTTTGTGAAAATCTCACTCTGGAGGTCCCAGTCGTCCAAAACCCTAATTCGGCGATATCGGGTGTATCGATGCTCATTCTACTTGGAATGCCATAACTCTGTGCTTGATTCTTGATGTGAGACTCCTCTTGATCCTTTGTGGATGTTTTTAGAGGTTAGACAAGTTAAATATCATGTCATTTCTTGATTGATCCTTTGTCTAAGTGTTCAGAGAGGGCTCGAAACCCTAATTCTTGATTATGGTGTATGCTCAACAATCCTTGAGGAAATTTATGAGACATGATGGTATATCCATACTGTGGTGATGATTCTCATAATGATGAGAAATCTTGGTGGTCAAAATTTGGGGTATGACAGATGCCCCTATTTAATCTTCTTGGACTCGAAGGTGTGAATGACGAAGATATTCGGACATTCAGGGTGCAAGAGGATTAAATATCGGAATACCAAAATTTTGATGGTGGTTACGAATGGTAGTTTACTCATCCATCTTCTTCTGCTAAGCATTGATACTTAGAAAAGGTAAAACTTCCCCTCGATCCTAGTCTTCGGCCAAGGAACTGGTCTAAGTTTCTTTTGTCAATAAACTTCCCCTCGATCTTGGTTTCCTACCAAGGAACTGGTCTTAGTTTCTGAAATAAACTTCCCCTCGATCCTGGTTTCCTACCAAGGAACTGGTCTTGCTTTCTGAAATAAACTTCCCCTCGATCCTGGTTTCCTACCAAGGAACTGGTCTCAGTTTCTTTTGTCAATAAACTTCCCCTCGATCATGGTTTCCTACAAAGGAACTGGTCTAAGTTTCTTCTTGTCAAGTTCCTTTTCTTAACAAGGGAGGCTATGTGTAGCAGTTTTTATCAAACTTCTCGTCGACTTTTACTGAGAGATGCCATTCGATGTAAAAAATTTGATGTCAGATCTGTTGGGGAAAACCTAATGGTCTGAGCTGTAGAGGTGTGCAAACTTCTCTTGTTGGAGATGCCATTTGTTGACTCTACTGGGGAAAACGAATCTCATGAGAGACCCTTTTTTTTCTTGGGGATATTACGTCATACTTTTCTTTGAGGTTCTCACGGAGAAATGCCATGTGATGTGTTCCAACTTTGAGGTGCTGATGACTTCATTAACATCGAGTTTCTTTGGAGAAAGACCGATGTATTGTTGAGAGTTTTTTGTTAAGAGGCTTTCTCTGATGGATTTTCCTTAATCCGGGAAAGAAAAGGTATCATCTTCAATGGTGAAGAGTGGTGTTCCAAAGGATGTCCGTTAGACGTCTTCTTGTCCTTTAGAGGTTCAAGTTATCAAAGTGGTCGAGGACAAGCTCTAATCCAAAAATAAACTGGGGAGAAATGGCTCAGACAAAACATTTCCTGACGAGGAAAGTACTGACGACTCGATTGACAAGAGGACTTTATCAATTAGGAGTGAAACTGACCAAAGCGATAGTAATGCGATATGAATACGAATATGAATTAATAATGCATGATGTATGTATGTTTATGCTGACAAAACAGACGCGACATACAGACTAATGAATGAACAGGATTGGATACTCGACCACTGCGGGGAATGAAAAGTACCATTGCTCAAGATAGCAATACTACCTTGCTTAGGAGAAGTAAACCCTGCGAGGTGAAAGAAATAGTTGATCGGTCTTAAGAGGTAAGAACTCTGCCGGAGATATCAGGTGGAACCTGACGTTTGAACAGTTGATCCATCAATCAGGTGCAGTGGTTTAGAAGGAGTACTTTGATTCTGCATTTTGAAGTTAAATCACTTCCAGGGAAGCTGTCGATGTTCTTTCAGACGTTCAAAAGTAAAAAGGAAATGCCATCTTTATTTTAAACGCAGAGGAAAAGTTTTTCCAAGTAAATTCATTTTTGTTTTATTTCAAGAATCGTTGATCATGTTAAATGTCATTCTATAAAGCAAAAACAAATAAGAGTTGCAAAAAAAAGCACAAGGGCTCAAATTTTATTGATAGGATGGTAATCAGCCAAGCGCATGATACCATAGAGTATTTACAAAGTTTAGAAAATGGTAATTTACGAGAAAATGGCTACATTAAAACATAACAACCATTATTCTTCTACCAACTTTGAATTCTAGACATTCTGGGCTTCTGTCGAGGATGATCGTGATGGAAGTCTTCTTCTGATGGAAAGTACTACCGCTGGGGAAATTACTCATGTTAGATGCAGTTACTTTCCATGAATCCCTAATTTTTGCCTGGATTGTACTTCGAAATTTCCAATCCACCGGGATGATTTTCGTTTATGTCTCTAATTTTTGCCTGGATCGCCCTTTCGGGTTTTCAATCCACTGAGACATTTTTTTTTAGTTCAGGCGAAGTATTTCTTGACTACATCAACATTCGTGGGGTAGGCAAATTCCTCTCCGTCCATGGTTGCGAGTCTCAAGGCACCGCCTGAGAAGGCTTTCTTGACCACATAGGGGCCGTCATAATTCGGAGTCCACTTACCCCGGGAATCAACGTGAAATGATTGTATCTTCTTGAGCACGAGGTCTCCTTTTCTGAAGACACGGGGTCGCACCTTTTTGTCAAACGCTTTCTTCATTCTCTGTTGATATAACTGACCGTGGCATAGAGCCGTTATTCGCTTTTCTTCGATCATATTTAGTTCTTCATGTTGGCTTTGGCACCATTCAGCTTTAGTTAGCGTAGCTTCCATCAATACCCTGATTGACAGAATCTCTACTTCTATGGGGAGCAGTGCCTCCATGCCATATACTAGAGAGAAAGGGGTTGCCCCTGTTGAAGTGCATGCCATATCTTGTGCCAATCTTTGTAGGTTACAACCATCTTTTGAACGATTTTCTTAATGTTCTTGTTAGCTGCTTCTACCGCTCCGTTCATCTTAGGTCAGTAGGGAGATGAGTTATGGTGTTCGATCTTGAACTCAACACACAACTCTTTCATCATCTTGTTGTTCAAGTTTGTTCCATTGTCAGTAATGATCTGGCTCGGAACACCATAACGACAGATGAGATTATTTTTGATAAATCAGACTACCACTTGTCGAGTTACATTGGCGTACGACGCTGCTTCGACCCACTTGGTGAACTAGTCAATGGCTACCAGAATGAACCGATGTTCGTTTGAAGCCTTTGGTTCAATCATGCCAATCATGTCGATTCCCCATATGGAAAAAGGCCATGGGGAAGAAAGAACTTTGAGATGTGTTGGCGGTACATGGATTTTGTCAGCGTATATCTGACACGTGTGACATCTTCGCATGTACTTATAGCAGTCGGATTCCATTGTCAACCAATAGTACCCTGCTCTTAGGATTTTTCTCGCCATTGTATGTCCGTTGGCATGAGTGCCAAAGGATCCTTCGTGAATTTCTTTCATCAACATGTTTGCTTCTGGTTTGTCTACGCATCAAAGCAGAACCATGTCGAAGATTCTCTTATAGAGTGTATCACCATTCAGGAAGAAGTTCCCAGTCAGTCTCCTGAGAGTTTTCCTGTCTTTTCTCGATGCCCCAGGTGGGTACTCCTGTGTTTGAAGGAGGCACTTGATATCGTGGTACCAAGGCTTGTCATCTATGACAGCTTTAATCGTGAAAATGTAAACGGGCCTTTCTAGGCGCATCACGTCAATCCTAGGTACGTCGTTCCATTGACCTACACTAATCATGGAAGAGAGAGTGGCTAATGCATCAGCCATGTGATTTTCTTCACGAGGGATGCGGTGAAACTCGATTCTGTTAAAGAATGGTAACAATCTTCTCGCGTAATCTTTGTAAGGAATCAATCCTAATTGGTATGTGTTCTAATCTCCTTTGATCTGATTGATAAACAGGGCTGAGCCGCCATATACATCCAAGTTCTTGATCCTTAAGTCAATCACATTTTCGAGACCCATGATACATGCTTCGTATTCGGCCTCGTTGTTCGTACACTTGAATGTTAATCTGGCAGTGAAAGGAATGTAGGTACCCTGAGGGGTAACTATGATTGCCCCAATTCCGTTTTCGTAATTGTTAACTGCTCCGTCAAAAATTAATCCCCATTGGGAACCTGGTTCTGGCCCTTCATTGGGTAGCGATTCATCGTAATCTTTCATTTTCAGATACATGACATCTTTATCTGGGAAGTCAAATTCGACTGATTCCTGATCGTCAATCAATTGATGAGCCAAATGATCGGCTAAAATACTTCCCTTAACGGCTTTCTGAGCGTGTTACTCGATGTCGTATTCTGATAGCAGCATCTTCCAACGGGAAATCCTTCCGGTGAGAGAAGGTTTCTCAAAGACGTACTTGATTGGATCCATCTCAGAGACCAAACAAGTAGTGTGGCAAATCATGTACTGGCGAAGACGTTTGGCTGCCCAAGCTAAAGCGCAGCAAGTTTTCTCAAGCATAGTGTACCGAGTTTCACAGTCTGTGAATTTCTTGCTTAGATAGTAAACGGCAGACTCTTTTCTTTTGGTTTCGTCTTGTTGGCCAAGTACACAACCCATCGAGTCTTCCAGGACTGTCAGGTAAATAATCAGTGGTCTTCCTTCCACTGGAGGTGACAAAATTGGTGGGTTCAACATATATTCCTTGATACTATCGAAAGCTTTCTGGAAATCTTCTGTCCATACACAGTCTTGATTCTTTCTGAGTAATTTGAAGATCGGCGCGCATGTCGCGGTCATGAGGGATATAAATCTCGAGATGTAATTGAGACGTCCGAGGAATCCTCTTGAATGGCCTTGACCTTGTCGGGATCGACTTCAATCCCTTTCTGGCTGACGATGAACCCTAGGAGCTTTCCTGAGCGAACACCGAATGTACACTTGTTAGGATTCAAGCGGAGTTTCTATTTTCTTAGACGTTCGAACAATTTTGACAAATGTTCCACGTGTTCCTCCTCTGTTTTTGACTTGGCAATCATATCATCGACATACACCTCGATCTCTTTGTGCATCATGTCATGAAACAAAGTCGTCATGGCCCTTTGATAGGTTGCCTCGGCATTCTTTAAACCGAAACGGCATCACCTTGAAACAAAAGGTGCCCCATGGTGTAATAAAGGAAGTTTTTTCCATGTCTTTCGGCGCCATTTTGATCTGATTATAGCCCGAGAATCCATCCGTAAAGGAGAATACTTTGAATTTCGATGTACTGTCTACCAGCATGTCAATGTGTGGCAAGGGGAAGTCGTCCTTTGGACTTGCTCTGTTCAGATCCCTGTAGTCTACACACATCCTGACTTTTTCGTCCTTTTTCGGGACTGGCACTATGTTAGCTAGCCATTGAGGATATTCTGAGGTGGCAAGGAAACCAGCGTCTATCTGTTTCTGCACTTCCTCTTTGATTTTGATAGCCATGTCCGGGTGAGTCCTTCTCAACCTTTGCTTTACTGGAGGACATTCTGACTTTAACGCTAAATGATGCTCCACGATGCTGGTATCCAACCCTGGCATGTCCTGATAGGACCAAGCAAACACATCGGGAAATCCTTTGAGAAGCTTTATCAAGTCTTCTTTGACTGTCGGATTGAGCAGTGCTCCAATCTTGATTTCTTTTCTCTCTTCCTCTGAACCCAAATTTACCGTTTCCAACGGTTCCTTGTGAGGCTTAATAGACCTTTCCTCTTGTCTGAGTAATCGGGAGATCTCTTCTGGAATTTCTGCGTCTTCCTCTTCTTCAGCTTCAAATACCGGGAATTCAAGGTTGGGAGAAGGCATGGGATCGTATGTTTCAACGGGGTTTAAAACAAGCAATCTGCAAGGCGTGATGATTTGTTTTTTAGAAGAGATAGAGAGAATGCAAGAGTGTGTGCAGTGTATTTTCTGAAAAATGCTTGTTTTTTAATTGAGTTTGTTTTAGGATTACCATTTTCTGAAAAGCGAAAAGAGCAAACAGCAATTAATGCGGGAATTACAAAATGACATTTATTTATTCATGATTTGTCAATTCTTGAAATTACAGCCCTATAAAACAAAACTCTGTCACTTTGGGCGAAGCGAAGAGGGACATTTACAGAAAAGCGAGCCCTATAAAAACATCTGTTTCACCTGGGCAGGGTGAAAGGTCAAAATAAAGATGGCAATTACTTAGACTTATGAACGACTTTCAGAACATCGACAGCAATCCATTGGCGACAAACTCCTCGATGAATCACAAAGTCTGGCACCTTCTTTCTTGGTTTGTCCTCAGAAATAACGCTGATTTCTGGCGGATCAGGATTATTGGAATCCTCTTCCCAGGAAGAGTTGTCGTAAACGAACTCTTCTGTTGTATTTTCCATAGTTTCCTCGTTCTCAAGGGAGTCTCCCCTCCAGTTGGCTGGATATCTTCGAGTTTGATACGAGAGCTTTCAGGAATAGTATACTTGACTAAGAAGTCATAATTGCCGCTTGGCTGTCCTAAAGTGTCCCACACTTCAGCGGGAAAAGAGGAGTCATCTTCCTCGATGACGTTAACCTCTGGAAAAGCATAATTGATGAACTCTTGTCCTGCAGTCTCTGAAGGTTCATCGCTGTGATGAGTATTTTCTAAATATCCTGAGTAATGATCCCATGACTGGGTGGGGATACAGGTATTCTTCTCAACGTTGCTCAATTGATATGCCTCGTTGGGCTGACTCTTTTGCCCCAAGTCCTCTGGGTATGGATGCCAGATAGGGAAGTCATCCAGTGGGTCATAGTAGTCATAGTGAAAGTTATCCTTCATCGTATAGTCTTCTAATGAGTTAGGTGGAGCACGACATCCCTCAGGATCACAATCTTCGTACATCATCTTGACGTCTGATCTTGGTATGAATCTCGGACTTTGTGTGGGAAAGAAAAATGAAGTATGTGCCTCTCCCTGAGACAGATAACCTTCCTCGTTGAGATATGATTTCCACTCTTCATCTATATCGGAGGATTTACTCTCATTGATAGTGTGTACTTCTTGAGACACTGGGTGAAGGAATCCTCCACTGAGGAAGAAATCCTTAATGGGACGAAAACTTTCGTCTTTCTTGGCAGTCTGGGCACAGGTCGAGGAGAAACCAAGACCTTTCTTTGTCTTGTTATCCGTAGGAATCACAAGTTGTCCCCATCCTTTTATGTTATTACTTTGATTACTTCGAGAACATCCTTGTATGAAGCAATCGACGTTCCCTTTCTCAGGTCGATTCTCATTGCTTACCGAAAGTGCTTAGAACTGGGTTCCAACGACCTCTTCTGGTTCTACACAAGAAAATGATGATAAGATGCTCATGATTAAAGCTTGCTCTCCGCAGACTGTGACGAGTTTGTCATTCTTGACGAACTTCAGCTTCTGGTGAAGTGTAGAAGTGACTGCCCCAGCCTCGTGTATCCAAGGTCTTCCTAATAAACAGTTGTACGCTGCCCGGATGCCCATGACCTGGAAAGTGACTTGAAAAGTGTGAGGACAGATGGTTATGGGAAGATTTACTTCGTCGATAACTGTTTTTATGGATCCGTCAAAAGCTTTGACAATGATCTCACTGCCCCTCAATGGAGCTCCTTGAAATGATAGTCGTGTCAGAGTTGACTTTGGCATAACATTCAGAGATGATCATGTGTCTACCAGTACGTTGGCGAAAGCATCGTCCTGATAGTTGACCGTAATGTTAAGCGCCATATTATGATTTTTGCCTTCTTCCGGTAATTCCTCATCACTGAATCCTAAGTTGTTACAGGATGTGATGTTAGAGATGATACTGTCGAACTGTCCTACAGTTACATCTTGTTCTACGTAGGCTTGCTCTAGAACTTTCTACATAGCTTCCCTGTGAGCCTCAGAACTGAGTAGGAGAGATAATACAGAGATTCTGGATGGAGTTTGCAACAATTGATCTACAATGTTGTACTCGCTCCTCTGGATGAGCTTCAGCATCTCATCATTGTTCTTTGAAAGTTCGGGATTACCGGACTGCCCGATTTGCTGATTCGGAACTTCTGCCTAGGTTTCTTTCTCTTTGGTAGGTTCTCTAACTCCTCGATTGAATATTCGGCCACTCCGTGCCACTCGACTGATGTCGGCAATGTTTACGATGGAGGGTAATGGAGTTTCCTTTCCATTTTTTATTGTTGTATCATCGTACTTATAAGGGATAGCCTTATCTGAATTGTACGGTAATGGTCCTGGTAAGTGAATCACCACTGGAGCCTTTTGATTTTTCTGACCATCATACTCAGCCTCAATTGGTTCGAGGTTGAGAGTCTTTCTACTGTCAAGAGGAACTTTCGACTCGTTGAGCAGAGGGATTATGGCGCAAACGTCTTCGGCCATTTCATGATTGGAAATGATGACAACATCTTCACTTTGATCAGGAAGATAGTCTTGTATTACATTGATCGACCCGGTACTTGAACATGGTCGGATCTTTCTTGGGTCCAACTGATTTTGAAGAACCGACCGTACAAGATAGAACCCCTAGTTATTCTCAGAACAAACTCTACAGCATTCATAATTATGAGGTGGCACTCGGCCACGCCCGCTTTGTATACAATGAATTTTGACCAGATATGTTTCCATTGAGTGAACATCCTGACTCTGATGTCTACTAGGATTTCCGTTGGTCATACTGATCTTCTGTGTAGCTTCGTCCAAGTAAATTGGAAGCCGCCAGTGGTCCAATAAGTGTTGAAGTGTTTTTTGGACAAGGGCACAACCTTGGTCATCCTCTTGACACTTCTCACAGCCCTGATAAGCATATGAAGCCAGAAAACTGAGCCTGACTTGCTTAGCATGTAGTTCTACCAGACTGGTGTTCATCAAGCGTATGTTGAATATCTGAACCATATTGACTTCATGAGCATTTCTTTCCTGATAGTCCTGGATCCATCCGAGATCCATCTGACGTTGGAGGGCCTCTTGTACCAAAGAGCATCCCTGATTGCTTGTTGAGCAGATCGGACAGGCATCATAATCATGTCGTGGAAGATTATGATATTGATTTTGCCTCTAGTGCATGGCTACCAAATTGACATTCATCACGAGGATATTGTGATTGTGAACAATGTTGGGATTAGCATGAGCCATGTTGACTTCTCGGATTCTGTGATCTTGAATCCATCCGAGATTCATCTGTTCTTGTAGAGCTAACTGCACTACAAAGCATCCTTGGTTATTCTTTGAGCAGATATCACACCGGTGATAGTTGTGAGGTGGTACATGACCGTACCCGCTTTGCCTGCAATGCATCCTGACCAGATTGGTCCCCAACTGGAGTACATCGCGAATTTGATAACTGCAGCAAAATTCCTCTTCTACCAAATTTACTACAGCCTTGTCATGTTGCGGAAACGGGTTCATCTGAACATTCGAATTAGTATCTTTAAAATATAAGACCCCGTTCCTGACAAGTTTCTGTACGTCAGATTTGAAATTGAGATAGTTTTCGATATTGTGCCTCGATCCTCCTTGATGGTAAGGGCAAGTTTGGTCCGCTTTGAACCAAAAGGGCGGATTTTCTGGTACTTCAAGAGGAGACCTGGTCTGGACGTGCCCCTTGGCCAGTAATAGTGGAAAAAGTTTCGCGTACAACATGGGTATAGGGTCAAACCCTGGTGGTCGTGTTGCACGATTATTATTGTTGTACTGAGAACGAGCCTACTGAAGAGGTTGTTGAGTCCTTTACTGGTACTGTTATTTACTAGGTTAATTTTGAGCAACCTGAGGTTGATAAGTCGGAACTGGCACAGGGTTAATATCGGGAGTTATTGCTGCTACAGGTTGATATCTTCGCCTTTGTTTTCCTTGGGAGATATTGCTGATCTCCTGTTCCTTCTTTTTCTGAAGAGCACTACCATATCTTTTGGTACTGCTGGAGGGTTCAGCCTCTTTGGCTAACCGTCCTTTGTAAACTGCCTCTTCAAGGCGTACTCCCATGTTTACCATCTCGGTGAAATCACTGGGCGCACTGGCGACCATTCGGTCGTAGTAGAATGAGCTTAAGGTTTTCAGAAAGATCTTTGTCATCTCTTTTTCCTCAAGAGGAGGACAAATTTGGGCGGCAATTTCATGCCATCTTTGAGTGTATTCCTTAAATGTCTCCTTGTCTCTCTGAGACATCGCTCTGAGTTGATCTATATCCGGTGCCATGTCTAGGTTATACTCGTACTGTTGGACGAAGGCGGCGCCGAGATCTCTGAAAGTAATGATCTTAGTGCATTTTAAACCCATGTACCATCTGAGGGCGGCACCGGTTAAACTGTCTTGAAAATAGTGGATCACTAGCTGTTGATTTTCTGTCTGAGTTGACATTTTGCGAGCATACATCACCAAGTGACTTTGAGGGCAGGAATTGCCTTTGTACTTCTCAAAGTCGGGCACCTTAAATTTGTGTGGGATTTTGACATTCGGGACCAAGCAGAGGTCGGCGGCGTCCTTTCTAAATAAATCCTGACTGTGAATGGCATGCAATTCCTTTTGCATCTCCAAGAACTATTCCTGGAACACGTTCATCTTTTTATACATCTCTTTGTTTCCACCAGAGATTGTCTGTGGGATCTGTCCTCCCGGGACAGTGTGCACCACTGCTTGTGGTATGGTCATTACGGCTGTGACTCTGGGTTACTCAGGGCCCCGAAGTTTGTAACCTTCAGGAATTCCTGTCGTAAATCTTGCGTCCTCACTTTCTCAAAGTTTGTAACCTTCAGGAACAGTGGCTCCTGCTATAGTGTCCGGGTCTTCTGAGACCGGCGGAATGTATCCTTCAGGAATGAAGTTAGGTTGCATGCCCCAGGTCCGACCCTTAGGAATGTTGTACCGCGGATGATTCTCAGGTGCCTTCACTATGGGCGCGATGTGATCTCCGAGATCACAGTCCTTTGTTGTTGCTCCTGAGTTGCTACCAGGGATATCATATCACTGTGAAGTTTCTTCAAATCGTCCTTTAGAGCATCGATTTCTTCTCTCATCTCTCTATTCTCTTCCTCGAGATCGTCAATTTTCTTTTGTCAATTCGCCCGAGTATTGTACGAGTGAGACAATTTGATTCTAGAATCGAGACGCGCGCGTGAGACTCGAGAGAATGTGTTATGTGAGAATGATGAATGCAATGACATATTTTTTAAGTTTTTTTCTTTAATCAAAAAAGAAACTTTAAATAAATTGCAAATATCATACAGAGAGGGGAGACCTCTTTTTTATTGAATTGAAAGATTGCGATACGTTACAAAGAAAAGTACAGTATTTTACAAAGTGCTGGTAAAAGGAAAAGTCTAAGCTTAAGGATCCCGAGTCCTCTCTAAAGAGATCTCAGAAGCAGGTTTTGGTAGTTTCCTTTTCTTCGATTGAGGTTCTTCAACCATTGTCGGGTTATCAGTTCTTTTCCAAATGAAAGGAGCGAGTAAATTCTTTTGATCTTCTCGACTCTCTTCAACATGTTGCTCTAATATTCCGATTAGAGCATCCTTTTCTTTTAACAGTTCATGGAGTTTGACACACTCCACATTGAGAGTTCTGTATTTGTTTTTCCAGAAGTTCTTCTCTCGCTGATTTTTGTTGAGAGCAACCTGAGTTTTTCCGTTTCAGACATGAAATAAAGGGCAGATTCCTTTAGGGGAAAAACTTCTTGGCGAGGGTAAGGCATCCTCAGCTTAAGGGCTCTAGTTTGTACCCAATGAAGATAAGGCTCCAATGAGATACAGTCAAGTTTTCCTAGAGACTTTGGTCCTTTCCTGTGAATGTGTTGCCAGGCATGCACTATTTCCTTCTTAAGTGCTCTGTCATTTTCTCCTTCTTTGAAGAAAAGACCTTCCAGATGAACATTTCGAGGGATATGTCTCATCGGGTATCCAAATTGACAATGGGCTAAAACTGGATGATAATTAATTCCACCTTTAGTTCCTATGAGGGGTACATTAGGGAAGTTTCCACATCGGTCGATGATTTATGCACCCTCATAAATCCTATTTGACCAGTCTATGTCCGAGTTGGTGAGAGACATGATTCTCCGTGACCAACGTAAAGTGTTCTTATGATCCCAAAATGCAGGAGACTTGGGTAGATAGGAAATGAACCACTTGTAAAGCAAGGGTACACAGCATGTGATCATTCCTTTGGCGTACAAATTCCTTAAGTGTACGGAATGATAAGCATCTGCGAGCAGTGTCGGTACAGGGTTTCCAATCAGGAATATCTTAATGGCATTGATATTGAAGAAGTTATCGATATTGGGAAAGAGGAATAATCCGTAAGTGAGTAAGACAAAGATATCCTCGAAAGCAGTTAGGTTTCCTATACTGGCAAAGTATATGGCTTTCTCCATCAG
Organism: Lathyrus tuberosus; assembly: GCA_022829125.1. NCBI lineage: Eukaryota > Viridiplantae > Streptophyta > Magnoliopsida > Fabales > Fabaceae > Lathyrus > Lathyrus tuberosus. Next base: position 14,963,801 of record JALAZF010000048.1, read on the forward strand.
GAACTTAACTGGTAAGCCCTGGATTCCTCCTTTAATGGTTAAATGAGTCCTGACCTATGACTCGTCCAAATAGATTGCTCTTGCAATGATTTGTTCCTTTGGAATTTCTTCCAGTCCAGAAAAGGGAGTTTGGTCAGTGATTGGTAAATCGATCAGGTGAGAGTACTCTTCTTGGGTTGGTGTCAGTTGGTAATCCGGGAAGGTGAAACAGTGATAGACCGGGTCGTAAAACTGTATTAGTGTAGACAGAATTCCTTCAACTACATGGACCCTTAACAGAGACAACAGTCCTTCTTGCTTGGCTCTGAAAGCCTCCGGGTTGGTAGTCATCCTTGCCAACTTCCTTAAATCCTCTAGTTTTAGAACCTTGAAGGTGTACTTGTGCGTCTTTCTTCTACCGAAATCCATAACGCAATCCTTCTGATATTTGCAAATTATCGTTTAATTTAATTTTGAAAAAAGATTTTTTTCTTTTTCTTTATAGAGAGTTTTTTAGATGAATGCATGAATGCAGCACATAAAGACATAGGAAAAAACATGGGTTCAAGGGTTCAGCGTCACGAGCATGGAGTCATGGCTCTACCCATCCCCAAAAGGTTGATCTATTTTGGTGATTTTTGTACCTGTAGAACGGGTAAGGTTCTCAAAAATCACTGACTTAATCTGGAGATAACAAAAGCAAGCTGGTTCACCCGAGTGAGCTATACTATTCCAGAAGAAATCTCAGATTGAGTGTAGTTATCGCGTATTGACTATTTTCGATAGCCACCGCACTACCAAAAGGACACATGGTTAATGTCTACTAAATCCTCAGTTTCACGGGTCACCGCACTATGAAATCGTATGCTTTCACAATAATCGGTTGTTCAGCATGGTAACACACGGGTACCTCCACTGATTAGATGGTCTACCAGGTTTGCTTATTCGGGATTCACTCCCTATAAGACCCCCCGTCTATGCCATCACTTATCTTATGGTTTCTCTCAAACTTTCCAGATGCGACATCACTTGCATTCCCATTGACAGAAAAATAAACACGGATATCAAGTAGGAAAACAATATATATAGTATTGATTCCTAAAACTAACATCCTAGACCTCTTAAAAGCTAATTCTAGATCTTAACAGACAAAATGACTCCCCAGCAGAGTCACCATTTTTCTGTAGCGTACGATTTTTGTCAGTGACGCGACCACCTTATCGCAATAGGGATTTCCTCACCTCAGTGGGAAGAACGTTGGGTGCTATTTTTTGATTTCTAATTTATCCTGTGAAGCTGGAAGGGAAAGGGAAATTTATCTAAAACGAACCTTGCACGCATCTGTTTAACTGAACAAACGCTTGACAGAGATTAGGGAGTCCGGGGTCAGGTTATACAATGAGGAGTTTTCAATTACCCATCCTATACATGGTTATCCATGAGATGATAGTTTTAGGTTCTACTTGATTGTGTTTATCTGTAAAATGGAGAGGTTTGTTCTTTGTGGGATGTCTGAGAGAGAGAGGGTGTTTTTGTTGTTTTTTGGGTTTTCTGATGTTTTTGGTAAGGTCAGGGACCTAAGGTTTTTGATAAGTGCGCTCGCTATGATTTCGCAATCTTATGCCTACGTATTCCCTGTTATGAAGTATAGGGAACTCAGAGCGATCGTAGTTCCTCCTATTCTAAGGAAGAAACAGATGTCTGGTGTCTTGTTCAAAGCCCAAGATTGAAGCTAAAAGGGTTGTTTGTTTTTGTCTTGTTCGAAGCCCAAGATTGAATCTAAAAGGTTTTGACTGAGGGAGAATTTGTCATCTCTAAAGAGAGATATCTCATCTGTTAATCACAATTGTTTGGGTAACTGGTTTGAAAAGGGGAATTACTTTAACTGGAATGCATGGAGACTAGCAATGCCATAATTGCCTTTACAGGTGATTTGTCCTGAAGGATAAAACTTTAACTGATGTGTGAGCAATGCCATTTTTCCTTAGGAATTCATGCTAAAAGAGGGACATGGGCTTGGATGTTTGTATCCAGAGGCTTTCCACTTACAGCAATTAGATGAGGTTTTAACCATGATAATGATGGACAGACAACTTAGATGTTTATATCAACAAGTGTGTCACTTACAGCAGTTATCTGGAATTAAGGGTTTTGTTTTGGTTGACTGTTTAGAGATGTGATTATACAGAGAAGTATCTTCCTGCAGAGATTTTTGATTTCCTCTGAGGGGATGTTAATTTTTGTGTGCCTTGATTAAAGCCCAAGCTTGAAGCTAAGAGGTTAATTGGATTCCACTGGGGAAAATCATTATACAAAGCCTAAGAGGAGGCTGGAGGATGATTGACTCAACAAGAGAGTGTTTATTTGTGTCTTGTACAAAGCCCAAGATTGAGGCTGAAAGAGATTTGACTCTTTCGGGAAAGATTTTATCTGACTTGTACAAAGCCCAAGATTGAGGCTAAAAAAGATGACTCCGCTGGGGAGGACATTTATGTGTGTCTTGTACAAAGCCCAAGATTGAGGCTAAAGAGACTGACTCAGCTGGAGAATATTTGTCTTGTACAAAGCCCAAGATTGAGGCTAAAAGGGTATGACTCTGTTTAGGGAGTGTTTAATATCTATCTTGTACAAAGCCCAAGATTGAGGCTAAAAGTTATGACTGACTCTACTGGAGAGATATTTATGGGGTGTCTTGGACAAAGCCCAAGATTGAGGCTATAAGTTGTGACTCAGCTGAGGGGTTATCATTATACAAAGCCTAAGAGGAGGCTGACTGCTGAGGAAGAATCATTATACAAAGCCTAAGAGGTGGTTGACTTCTGCTGAGGATTATTGAAATCCAAAGACAGGTCCAAAGTTTGGTAATTTAACTCTTGCTGGGGATTACAGAAAAGTTGAGATATCAGAGACCTTGAGGTTCATATGAGGATTATGACAGTAAATTGACCCTAGCTGGGGATTTTACTGAAGATATAACAGTTGAGGTTCTTTCCTCTGGTGTTTTGCTAATGATGAATTTACAGTAATTGACCCATGTTGGGTATAATTAGAGGTAAGGTTTGAGGATTGAGTTATGAAACATGTTGGTTTTAACTCTGCTTTGGGGATTTGATCAGATGATCAGGGTTATTTCCTGTTCTTAAAGGAAAAAAAAGGTTTCTTTGAAATCCAAAGGGGATGAGACTGTCCAAGTCTACTGGTGTTGAGAGATTGTTCTCAGATGGTGAAAGAGATTTGTATGATGCCCAAGAGAAGGCTGGTATGTTAAGGGATGAGTTTCAACCATAAACTGGTCTGACGTTTTGACTCAGAAAGACTGCTCTAGCAAATGATGACTAGGTTCTGTCATATACCTTTAGGAGGTCTCTGGGTCCTTGTATTAAGCCCAAGATGAGGCATGAGAACTGTAACGCCCTGTTTTGTCCGATTTATTTAATCGAGTCGATTTAATTATTTTTGTTTTTATATTATTTTATTCTTGACTTTTATTTGACAACATATTAATTTTCATCGTTATTATGTTTTATCGCGTTTTGAGAGCGTTTGCGAGATATTTGAGCTGAGGGGTAAAATAGTCTTTTTAGGGGTTTAGATATTTTATAAATAGAGATTTGAGAGAAAAAGAGAGAAAAGAAATAGAAAGGAAAGAAAGGAAGAGGAAGGAAAAGAGAAGGAGAGGAAAACTTGGGAAAGAAGAAAACATTCAAACCAAAGCTTGAACTTCGATTAATCGGGTAACGGTGAGAAGTTTCGATTATATCTTGCTTGTGTATGTATATATGTTGTTTATTGTAATTGTTTTGGTTGTTTCACAACTTTTTCTCATTGATAAATTGATGAACAATTGATAGAAATCGATGTTTTCACGGATGAATTTCGATATAAACTGCGTAGAATACTTGTTGATTATGTTGGAACATGTTTTGGTTGATATATTGTGATTTGGAAGTGTTTGGGTGGAAGAAATGATGAATTTTGGCCCCAAATGACCTATATTGATGCTACTGAGAATTTCTGGGTTCGTAGGTTCGCTTTGCGAACCTCAGCGAAGGGGAAAGCGAAAGTTCGCTGGTAGTTCGCATTGCGAACTTTCTGCTATTTTTTCTCTTCCTTGGTTCGCTAGGGGTTTGCATTGCGAGTAGGAAAGCAAAGGTTCGCTGGGTGTTCGCATTGCGAACTTTATGTTGTTTTTTCTCTGCCATGGTTCGCTGGGGGTTCGCATTGCGAATAGGAAAGCGAACGTGACAGATTTTCCATTTTGTTTTCTCCATAACTTTTGGGTCGTAAGTCGGATTGAGGCGCGGTTGGATGCGTTGGAAAGCAAATGAAATGTTCCATCTTATAAAAATGGTTTTGGGATGAGTGGCCAATTTAATTGTGTCAGGAATTTGGAAACGTGTCGTTTTGTCGACTTTTGCCGTCGTAATTGTGTGCGATTGATGTGTTATCATGTGATATGCTTTTGATATATGACGTATAGCTTGTGTGCTATTATATGATGTGAATGCGTGTGATAAGTTGTTGTAATTGTTGTGGCCTTATGGCAAAATACTTTGTTGGCTTGAATACAAATGTAGGATATTAATGTATATTGTTGTGGGTAGCCTTTGTGGCGTGAATCCTAGTGTTGTGAGTATCATTGTATGATTGTAGGATTGTTGTGGTTGATGGTGAGTAATTCTTGATGTGAATGGACATGAGTGTATATGCTAAAATGCTAATTGTTGTGGTTTGTGGATTATGATGAAATGCATTATTTATGTGAAATTCAATGTGTGTTATTTGGTGGCCTTATGACAAATGAATGCACCGTTTTGGGTTTGATTGCACTGCATGATTATTAATGTTGAGATGGTTCACATGGTTGTATATTCATTTGAATGTCATGATTCATTGTATGCCAAGCATCATGATATGCATTCTTGTGATGTCGTGTGCCCTAGTGGGTGTGAGCAACGAAACGATTCCAGAGGGAATCTGCTGTAACGGTCGTGTGCCTTATACAAAGAGGACCTAAAGCGACATTATAGACGATCGTGTGCCTTATACAAAGAGGACCTAAAGCAATCAGATCGTGTGCCTTATACAAATAGGACCTAAAGCGATCCATAAACATCGTGTGCCTTATACAAAGAGGACCTAAAGCGACGGGGAACATCGTTTGCCCGACGGGGAGTTACACTAAGTAACAAGTGATGATTCCAATAATTCTTGAGTGAATTAATGATGAGAATGATGGATGGAATGGTACCGCATTGCATTGCATAGAGTCATTATGTCGGTCTCTGTGCATTTGCATAAATCATGAATGGATTGATTATGTGTGGGAAGTTATGAATTGATTGATTATGTATTGAGCTTGTGATGGCATTGGTGATTTGATATGCATTTGTGATAAATGCATTGGTTATGGATGATATGTTTTATGTATAGACATATGCTATGTTTTGTGGGGATGTTGTACATTACAATGATTGTATTAATTCTTTATGGTATGCTATATATGAATGTACATGATGTGGTGGTGTGCTTCCATATGTTATAACTTTGGTATGCCTTATGTGTGAATATGTGATTATGTTGGTATAATTGATATACGCTATGTTGTTGGATTATTAGAAATATGTTATGTATCTGTGGCATGCTATATGTATTAATATGTGATGCTTGTGGTGAGAATAATTATGCATGTGAATTTATATGTGTTTGCGTATTATTATGCAATCTTGATTTAGTTGTTATTTCTCACCCTTCTGTTGTGGTTTGTTGCTCTATGAGGCAATTGCAGATTTGTGTCTTGGAGGCTTTTGTCAAGATTAGTTCTCCATCCTTTTGTCGGTCTGTCTGCTCTGATACGTAACACGGGAGTCGAGGAACGCTTTTGTTATATATGTATACATTTGTTGGATCTATTTTGTATTACCTTTGTATGAATATTTTGATGTTATAAAATAATTTATTTTGTAAAACAAGTCAGTTATGGATCTTTCCTTTTTATTCCCTAATTGAACTTTCCTTTTTTATGGAAAACGTTTCCCTTTTATGTTTATCCCATTTTGTGTTATGTATCAAATTTATGAGCAGGGATTGTGTTGATTTTCTTTAGATGTGGCATCCTTGTTTCTGTCTAGGAATAAATTTTTAGTTACTCTGATTTATTTATGTATTATTTAGCCGCGATGGGAATTGGGGTGTTACATTAGTGGTATCAGAGCAGGTCGGTCCGTCCGGCCAAGTTGTTGAGTCAGTTGGTGTGACAGTTGAATATTGTCGATGTTGTTTGTTCCTTAGTATATGATATGTGTGTGAAACACTATCAGTACTTTCGGGTTTTTCCTAATTCCTTGTCTGCAGGATTTAGAATGAGTTAAGTGGGGGAGAAGCTGGTGCTTTTCCAAGTTGCTTCAGTTGTGTGCCGTTGGTTGCAAGATTGTAAGTGTTGTTTGGACAGTGTTGTTCCTGGTTCCGGAGGGAATGCAGAGGTAAGGTTTATGTCAACTAAGGATTTATGCCTTAGGTAGTTTTGTGCACAAGATGCAAGAAATGCTATTATAGTTTGGTAAAGACGGTTTATGCCCCATCATGACTGTCGGCTATCTATTGATAAATTGAGGAACTGATCACCCTTAATCTCTTGTTGATAGTAGACGAAATTATGTTGGATGGAATAAACGTGTCTTTTCGGCTTTGATAGTGTGTGCAATGAATTGTTGGAATTAAGAAAATGATTACGGATTGTTTTGTTGAGTCGATGAAGATTCTAAAATCTGAAGATGAGACGGGTTAGAGGTTTTGGTATGTTGGTTCAGTTGGGAGTTGTTGAGAGAGAACGATTGGGTATCGTTAACGGTTGTTCTCAGAGAGTAGAGTGTGAACTCAAATTTGACGAAGGTGAAGATTTGAGGTTTGGATCTGCTAAGTAAGTAGAAGACCTTTTAGGAAGTGAAACTCAGATGTTCGTCTTGTTTGTGATAATAGTGTTCTGGAATTGACAGGAAAACCACAGTGAAGGGTTGCCAGTTGTGCGTGATTTCCAGATGTGTTTCCGGATGGAATATTAGATGTTAGCGTTAGAATTACCCAGATTGAAAGAGCGGTTGGAAGATTTAATGGAAAAGGGATTTGTGAGACCAAGTGTGTCGTCTTAGAGAGCTCCAGCTTTGTTAGTAGCAAAAAGGAATGATGATTGAACGAAATAACAAGCATGATGTGTGTAAGGGTATTGAGACTATGGAAAGTAAAACTTAGAGTTTTGGTGAGTTTTGGAGTTTTTAAAGTTTTAGGGCATTAATGGAAATCTTGAGAAAACCCTAGGTGTGGATGTAATATTTGAGAGTTCTTTTTGGTTGGTTGTTGCTACATGTTGGGATTTATGGAATTTGGACTGTTAAGAGAAGAAATTGTGTATGGATTACTAACAGTTGAATAAGGTAAAGATTGAGAACAAGTGTCCACTTTCATGAATAGATAACTGGAATGGTTTGGTTGAGTTTAAGTGAAATTGAAATTGTTTGGAATGTTTAATAAGAGTGGTGAATTGTGTGAGTTGAGGCTTTGATCGATTTCATGTGACTGGTTATGGTTGTTATCGTCGAATTAGGGTGTTATTTACTCAGTTAAGCTTGTATGTGAGTAACCAGTTACCCAGTGAAAATTTTTGCAAAAACTTTAAGAATTTATATCTTTTGGAATTTGGTTGGGCATTAAAATGTACAGTGATGTTGTTCGGTGATAGTAATGCGTCTGGAATGTTTGTGGAGTATATGAATCGTATCTTCATATTTATTTGGATAAGTTCGTAATGGCTTCGATTGAGGATATTCGGATCTGTTATAAACTTAGAGGATGAACAGGTAGAGTGTTGAGATTTGAATTACAAGTGTTGAAAAGAGACGAAGTTTTATGCTAAGTTATTCAAGTGAGAATTTGGGTTGAAAAAGGTTAGTTTTCTTGGATATGTTATTTCAGATGAGAGTATGGTTATGGATCCATCGGAAGTAGATGCAGTTCTACAATGAGAGGCTCCGAAGTTGGTTAAGGAGATTAGAATCTTTTTGGACTTTAGTTGGTTATTACCGGAGGTTATGGAAGGCTTTTCCAAGTTAGCGTTTTCGTTACTTCGATTGAATTGCAAAAGGTAAGTCGTTTGTTTGGGATGTTCGTTGTAAGGAAAGTTTCAGAGAGCTAAAGTAGAAGTTGTCTACGGCTCCAATTTTGATACTGCGTGATCCTGATAAACCGTTTGTGAGGTATTGGGATGCGTCTTTGATGAGTTTAGTTAGTGTGTTAATGCAAGAGGGTAAAGTCGTGGCTTATGCTTTACTACAATTGAGGATTCATAAAATGATCTATACTATTTTGGATTTGGAATTGGTTGCGGTTGTATTGTGTTGGAAGGTTTGGAGGTATTATCTTTATGGTTCTAGGTTCGAAGTGTTTAGTAATCACAAGAGTTTAGAGTACTTGTTGGGTCTGAAGGAATAGTGTATGAGACAACGAGGATGGTTAGAATTTGTGACGAGTTATGAATTTGGCTTGGATTATCCTTTGGGAAAAGCTAATGTTGTGCCTGAAGAGTTAGGTCGATAGTCTTTGCATATGGTTGTTTTGATGGTCAGAGAATTAAAATTATTTGAGCAGTTCAGAGACTTGTGTCTGGTGTGTGAGATAACACAGTGGAGTGTGAGGTTGGGTATATTAAAAGTGAACAGTGATTTTTGGTGAATATGAGAAGGAGTTAGACTTTGGAGTAATCAGAGTGCGCAACGGAAGCGTGTTGGGGCACAATTCGTATATGCGTGTGTGACTGGTAAGAGTTCATAGGTTGAACATTGGAAACATGTAGGAGTGATGAGATCATTGGACATTTCAGAATGGAAGTCTTAGGTGAAAGGTTTAAATACTATTCCTGGGCTAATATGTAGATGGATGTTTTGGTTATATGTTCGATTGGTGAATCGTAGCTTTGTTGTAATATTGTTGTGTGACAAGGTTGGTGGCATTCTAGTTTTATGGATGTTGTTAAGACGTTGTTTATGTCGTGGAACTTTATGTTCTTATCCTTGTTGTTGCCTCGTTTCCATCGTGATGGTTCGAGTGTGAGTAGTTAATTCCTTGTGGGGAATTAGGGGAGTGTTACCTACGGTGATGGTAACGATCTTGTTGTGTTTCGGTTCAAGAGTGAACCTGTGTGTGTTCGTAACTTGGGTATTCTTTGAGTCGTGAGTTGGTCGTCAAGTGCATTGTATGGGCATTGCATCTTGTCGTTGTCGTTGTTACCATTGTCGCGTCGTTGTTGTAGTTGTGGTTAGAGAAGTGGTTTGTCAGTTTGTGTTACTCATGGTGTTGCCTTTTGTTGGCATGTTAGTTTGTTAGTCGGATGTGAGAGTCGTATCCAGAGTTGTTCGTATCAGTTATATTTTCGAGGACGAAAATGTCTAAGTGGGGGAGAATTGTAACGCCCCGTTTTGTCCGATTTATACAATCGAGTCGATTTAATTATTTTCATTTTTATATTATTTTATTCTTGACTTTTATTTGACAACATATTATTTTTCATCGTTATTATGTTTTATCGCGTTTTGAGAGCGTTTGCGATATATTTGTGTTGAGGGGTAAAATAGTCTTTTTAGGGGTTTAAATATTTTATAAATAGAGATTTGAGAGAAAAAGAGAGAAAAGAAAGAGAAAGGAAAGAAAGGAAGAGGAAGGAAAAGAGAAGGAGAGGAAAACTTGGGAAAGAAGAAAACATTCAAACCAAAGCTTGAACTTCGATTAATCGGGTAAGGGTGAGAAGTTTCGATTATATCTTGCTTGTGTATGTATATGTGTTGTTTGCTGTAATTGTTTTGGTTGTTTCACAACTTTTTCTCATTGATAAATTGATGAACAATTGATAGAAATCGATGTTTTCACGGATGAATTTCGATATAAACTGCGTAGAATATTTGTTGATTATGTTGGAACATGTTTTGGTTGATATATTGTGATTTGGAAATGTTAGGGTGGAAGAAATGATGAATTTTGGCCCCAAATGACCTATATTGACGCTGCTGAGAATTTCTGGGTTCGTAGGTTCGCTTTGCGAACCTCAGCGAAGGGGAAAGCGAAGGTTCGCTGTTAGTTCGCATTGCGAACTTTCTGCTATTTTTTCTCTGCCATGGTTCGCTGGGGGTTCGCATTGTGAGTAGGAAAGCGAAGGCTCGCTAGGTGTTCGAATTACGAACTTTATGTTGTTTTTTCTCTGCCATGGTTCGCTGGGGGTTCGCATTGCGAATAGGAAAGCGAATGTGACAGATTTTCCATTTTGTTTTCTCCATAACTTTTGGGTCGTAAGTCGGATTGAGGCGCGGTTGGATGCGTTGGAAAGCTAATGAAATGTTCCTTCTTATAAAAATGGGTTTGGGATGAGTGGACGATTTAATTGTGTTGGAAATTTGGAAACGTGTCGTTTTGTCGACTTTTTCCGTCGTAATTGTGTGTGATTGATGTGTTATCATGTGATATGCTTTTGATATATGACGTATAGCTTGTGTGCTATTATATGATGTGAATGCGTGTGATAAGTTGTTGTAATTGTTGTGGCCTTATGGAAAAATACTTTGTTGGCTTGAATACAAATGTAGGATATTAATGTATGTTGTTGTGGGTAGCCTTTGTGGCGTGAATCCAAGTGTTGTGAGTATCATTGTATGATTGCAGGATTGTTGTGGTTGATGGTGAGTAATTCTTGATGTGAATGGACATGAGTGTATATGCTAAAATGCTAATTGTTGTGGTTTGTGGATTATGATGAAATGCATTATTTATGTGAAATTCAATGTGTGTTATTTGGTTGCCTTATGGCAAATGAATGCATCGTTTTGGGTTTGGTTGCACTGCATGATTATTGATGTTTAGATGGTTCACATGGTTGTATATGCATTTGATTGTCATGAGTCATTGTATGCCAAGCATCATGATATGCATTCTTGTGATGTCGTCTGCCCTAGTGGGTGTGAGCGACGAAATGATTCTAGAGGGAATCTGCTGTAACGGTCGTGTGCCTTATACAAAGAGGACCTAAAGCGACGTTATAGATGATCGTGTGCCTTATAAAAAGAGGACCTAAAGCGATCGGATCGTGTGCCTTATACAAAGAGGACCTAAAGTGATCCATAAATGCCGTGTGCCTTATACAAAGAGGACCTAAAGCGACAGGGAACATCGTTTGCCCGATGGGGAGTTACACTAAGTAACAAGCGATGATTCCAATAATTCCTGAGTGAATTAATGATGAGAATGATGGATGGAATGGTACCGCATTGCATTGCATAGAGTCGTTGTGTTGGTCTCTGTGCATTTGCATAAATCATGAATGGATTGATTATGTGTGGGAAGTTGTGAATTGATTGATTATGTATTGAGCTTGTGATAGCATTGGTGATTTGATATGCATTTGTGATAAATGCATTGGTTATGGATGATATGTTTTATGTATAGACATATGCTATGTTTTGTGGGGATGTTGTACATTACAATGATTGTATTAACTCTCTATGGTATGCTATATATGAATATACATGATGTGGTGGTAAGTTTCCATATTTTATAACTTTGGTATGCCTTATGTGCGAATATGTGATTATGTTGGTATAATTGATATACGCTATGTTGTTGGATTATTAGAAATATGTTACGTATCTGTGGCATGCTATATGTATTAATATGTGATGCTTTTGGTGAGAATAATTATGCATGTGAATTTATATGTGTTTCAATATTATTATGCAATCTTTATTTAGTTGTTATTTCTCACCCTTCTGTTGTGGTTTGTTGCTCTATGAGGCAATTGCATATTTGTGTCTTGGAGGCTTTTGTGAAGATTAGTTCTCCATCCTTTTGTCGGTTTGTTTGCTCTGATACGTAACACGAGAAGGTTTCACCGGGAATTAATCCTTTCTTGTGTGAACAGTTCTAGAGTTTGAAGAAATTCAAGAGAAGTTTCATCGGGAATTAATCCTCTCTGGGAAAACTGAATTTCCTTGACAATTTCTAATAGTGACAGTCCGAGAAAAGTTTCACCGGGAATAATGTCTTTCTCTTTGTTCCATATTGTTTAAGCCCAAGAGAAGGCAAGACTGTATCTGGTAATCCTATGGGGATCTATGTGACTGTATTGAAAGAGTGAACAACTGGCTTTACCTAATTCTAGAATTAGTTGTCAGGAAAAACTCTAAACAGATATACAAGTATATATACAGTTGATATATGACAAGTATTTAAAAGGATATGAAAGAAGGACTTACAGGTGAGCAAGCTTCCAGCAATACAATTATATATATAAAGCATGTAAATGAAAGCAGATAAAAACTTACAAGTGAGCAAGCTTCCATGCTGTAATGTTAGTTGTTCAAAGAAATTGAAGAAAGTTTTGATAACAATTATGAATTAAGAGAAACAGTTATCTTAAAACAAAAAATTGGGGCTTATTCAACAAGAGATGCCCAGATGACTTATTTGATAATAGACTGTATTATCAATAGATGTTGTGGGACTTATACCATAGCAGGGGCCCAAGGTTATTGTATTTACAAAGAGGATTGGGTCTTATACTCTAATAGAGGGCCCAAAGATTATTTTTGTACAAGGTATGCGCGTACAACTCAAGGAGAGGCCCAGATGAAAACAATGATCGCATTGTTGTTTTGCAAACTGTATTGGGTCTTATACAATGACTGAGGCCCAAAATTATTTATGTACAAAGGGGGTTGGGTCTTACACTCTAATAGAGGCCTAAAAGTGTTTTTAAGAAAAGAAGTGGGACTTATAGCTCAAGGAGAGACCCAGTTGATTTTGATTTTGAACTGGCGATCGCGCCGATATTTTTTGAAAATGTGTTGGGACTTATACAATGTCTGAGGCCCAAAATGGTTTTGGTTAAGAAAGGGATTGGGTCTTACACTCTATTAGAGGCCCAAAAGTAGTTTTGAAAAGATTTGTTAGGGTGATAATGATCAAAACCCTAATTTTGATTTCAAATGTATTTTAATTGAATAAAAATTCAATTAAAATAATCAAACATGTGAAAAAAGGTTATGATCTTGGATTTATATTTGAAAAATCATGTTCCATTCATGGAATGATTTAAAAATCATTTGAATTTTGCAAAACCAAGAGAAAGAAATATTTTTAATGTTTAAAAAAACAAATAAAATATAATTCTTTACAAAAACAACAAATATATGAAATAAATAATATTTTTGTGAAATTTTCATGGAATAAAATATTTTAATATTTTAGTGAATTTTCAAAAAAAGAATCATTCAAAAATAATTAAAATTGAGGGAGAAATTAATTTTTGAATTATTTAACAAAAACATGAAAATATTGAAAAAAACAAAAATGAGAGAGTGGTAAAAAAGGTATGGGTGGGGTTTGAACCCATGACCTCATACACAAACACACATGCGCGCTACCACTGGGGTGGTGATACATCCGTGTATCAAAACCACCCCATAAATACATAAGGGGTGCCAAGTTTCTAGGCCTGGCCAAGGCAAGGCAAGGCAAGTTTTGGCAATTTGCATGAAGCCTCTAACTTTCTCATTTCTCCATGGATTGGGACAAATTTTAGGTGTATCTGACCAAGAATTTCATGAGGAATCCAATGGTGGTCTTGGAATTTTCAGGAAGTGTTCCTATTTTAAAACCCGATAATGGTTTTGAAAAAGGCCAAGATTTGCATTTACTATGCTATCTCATGGTACAAGCAAGAATTGTATGATAAATTGGTTCAAACACAACATATACAACATGTATGAGATGTTTATGATCAATGGACATCAAAGGAATGCATAATTTAAAAAGTTCAAGTTGTCATGCACTTACCTCTTGGAGCTTTTAGTGCTATCTGCCAAGTCCCTTGTGCCAGACGTTATTTGTTGCTTTGGACACTCTCAATGATCCCTTAGAAGCTTTTATGATGATTAGAACCAGCTGGAATTCTCTAGAACAAGTTTGAGCTCTTTCTTACAAAACGGGCAAAAGTGACCAATATGGCAACTCTCTCAAATGGTGTTTCAGATGAGGGGAACCATTTGGGACAGTTCAAGGATGATATTTGGAGTGTATTTGAACCTTTGTTTGGTTTTTAAGGTGACTGAATCAAGACATGTCGTGAAAAAGGCAGAAAAGTCAAGTTTTGAGGTTTTGGAGGTTGACTTTTTGATTTTGGTGTTTCAGATCACAAGTGAGTGTTTGAACAGCTTAGATATGACATATTGAATATGTTTGGATCATAAGCTGTGATGAAATTGCTCTCTAACTCAAAAGTTCAGTTGTTACTTGCAAAAGAAGGCAAAAGTGAGTGAAAGAGAGGATTTTGAGAAAGGCATCTGTTTAGGACCTTTGGTGTACTCAAACTGATCAGAATTGAGGTCTATTTATAGTGTGTCAAGTTTTTTTTGGCATCAATAGTGAATGGCACCTGCAGCAGGCCTTTGTCCAATTGTAGCATAAAGGTGTTCAAGTCTTCCATAGCCATTGACTAGAGGTTAGGGCACAGGCCTGTGGTCCTTTGGTTTAGAGTTGAACCTTGACTCATTCAGTGAGAATTACCTTATTTCATGCCACCTTGATGCATCAATTGAATGCATTGGAACAAAATTGGAGTCTTGGCACATTTTAGCATTTTTAGGTTTGTCATGGCTACTTGTAGATTCTTGAACTTGAGAGGCTTGTGGATCATATATTTTCTCTTTGTTTTTACCCTCTGATGTGTCCAAATGGATGACAAGGCTTGGACTTGTCCAAATTTGCCAAATCGAGTAAAAGTGCAAAATTCTGCCTAGTGTAGACAGTTGGAAATGGCCATTTTGAGGAGGTCATATCTCCTTGCTCAAATGGAGTTATGGGAAGCTCTTGTGCTTTTTAAAGAGCCCTCATATGATGCAATCCATGTATGATCATAGTTTGTTTTGAAACTATTTGGATCCAATTGAAAAATCCTCATGAACTTTGATGTTCAAGGCTGCTAACTTAGGCAGATTTTCACTAAGTGTCGAAAAAGTGTCATTTCTTCATTTTTGTCATTTTGATCACTCCATAACTAAAAATCCATGAAGAATTGGAGTGTCTTGTAGTTTAAGCTTTTGTAGAGTGTAGGAAAGTCTACAAATCAGGCTTTGGATCACTCAAAATGGATGCTTGAATCACAAGTTATGACCCTTGGAAGTTGGTACCTAAACCATTACATTTAGTAACTTAGAAAAAATTCTAAGTTTTTCAAAAATGCACCTTTTGCAAGTTATCTTGATTTCTTGATCCATTTTTGTTCAAATGACATTATAAGTCATATTTTATGAAAATATGAATCATAAGGACCTTTTTTGCCAAAAAATTCATGTTTTGACTTTTGGCTCCTGATCGATTCGGCGCGTAAAACCCTAATTCCCGACTTTTGGGGAATGCATCCTCTGAGGGTGTTTTGACTTTGCCAATTGATCCCTAGGGTTATGTTGAGCATATTGAGTCATGTTTGGAAGTCTTGGCTCACCCTTTTGTGAAAATCTCACTCTGGAGGTCCTAGTCGTCCAAAACCCTAATTCGGCGATATTGGGTGTATCGATGCTCATTCTACTTGGAATGCCATAACTCTGTGCTTGATTCTTGATGTGAGAGTCCCCTTGATACTTTGTGGATGTTTTGAGAGGTTAGACAAGATGAATATCATGTCATTTCTTAATTGATCCTTTGTCTAAGTGTTTAGAGAGGGCTCAAAACCCTAATTCTTGATTATGGTGTATGCTCAACAATCCTTGAGGAAATTGATGAGACATGATGGTATATCCATACTGTGGTGATGATTCTCATAATGATGAGAAATCTTGGTGTTCAAAATTTGGGGTATGACAGATGCCCCTATTTAATCTTCTTGGACTCGAAGGTGTGAATGGCGAAGATATTCGAACATTCAGGGTGCAAGAGGATTAAATATCTGAATACCCAAAATTCTGATGGTGGTTACGAATGGTAGTTTACTTATCCATCTTCTTTTTCTAAGCATTGATACTTAAAAAAGGTAAAACTTCCCCTCGATCCTGGTCTTCGGCCAAGGAACTGGTCTAAGTTTCTTTTGTCAATAAACTTCCCCTCGATCCTGGTTTCCTACCAAGGAACTGGTCTTAGTTTCTTAAATAAACTTCCCCTCGATCCTGGTTTCCTACCAAGGAACTGGTCTCAGTTTCTTTTGTCAATAAACTTCCCCTCGATCCTGGTTTCATACCAAGGAACTGGTCTAAGTTTCTTCTTGTCAAGTTCCTTTTCTTGATAAGGGGGGCTATGTATAGCGGTTTTTATCAAACTTCTCGCCGACTTTTACTGACAGATGCCATTCGATGTAAAATTTGATGTTAGATCTGCTGGGGAAACCCCAATGGTCTGAGCTATAGAGGTGTGCAAACTTCTCTTGTTGGAGATGCCATTTGTTGACTCTACTGGGGAAAACGAATCTCTTGAGAGACCATTTTTTTGCTTGGGGATATTACATCATACTTTTCTTCGAGGTTCTCACAGAGAAATTCCATGTGATGTGATCCAACTTTGAGGTGTTGATGACTTCATTAACATCGAGTTTCTTTGGAGAAAGACCGATGTATTGTCGAGAGTCTTTTGTTAAGAGGCTTTCTCTGATGGATTTTCCTTAATCCGGGAAAGCAAAGGTATCATCTTCAATGGTGAAGAGTGATGTTCCAAAGGATGTCCATTAGACGTCTTCTTTTCCTTTAGAGGTTCAAGTTATCAAAGTGGTCGAGGACAGGCTCTAATCCAAAAATAAACTGGGGAGAAATGGCTCAGACAAAACATTTCCTAATGAGGAAAGTACTGACGACTCGATTGACAAGAGGACTTTATCACTTAGGAGTGAAACTGACCAAAGCGATAGTAATGTGATATGAATATGAATATGAATTAATAATGCATGATGCATGTATGTTTATGCTGACAAAACAGACGCGATATACAGACTAGTGAATGAACAGGATTGGATACTCGACCACTGCGGGGAATGAAAAGTACCATTGTTCAAGATAGCAATACTTCCTTGCTTAGGAGAAGTTAACCCTGCGGGGTGAAAGTAATAGTTGATCGGTGTTAGGAGGTAAGAACTCTGCCGGAGATATCAAGTGGAACCTGATGTTTGAACAGTTGATCCTTCAATCAGGTGCACTGGTTTAGAAGGAGTACTTTAATTCTACGTTTTGAAGTTAAATCACTTCCAGGGAAGCTGTCGATGTTCTTTCAGACGTTCAAAAGTCAAAAGGAAATGCCATCTTTATTTTAAACGCAGAAGAAAAGTTTTGCAAGTAAATTTATTTTTGTTTTATTTCAAGAATCGTTGATCATGTTAAATGTCATTCTATAAAGCAAAAACAAATAAGAGTTGCAAACAAAAGCACTAGGGCTCAAATTTTATTGATAGGATGGTAATCAGCCAAGCGCGTGATACCATAGAGTATTTACAAAGTTTAGAAAATGGTAATTTACGAGAAAAGGGCTACATTAAAACATAACAACCGTTATCCTTCAACCAACTTTGAATTCTGGACATTCTGGGCTTCTGTTGAGGATGACCCTGATGGAAGTCTTCTTCTGATGGAAAGTACTACCGCTGGGGAATTTACCCGTGTTAGATGTAGTTACTTGCCATGAATCCCTAATTTTTTCCTGGATTGTACTTCGAAATTTCCAATCCACCAAGATGATTTTTGTTTATGTCTCTAATTTTTTCCTGGATCGCCCTTTCGGGTTTTCAATCCACCGAGACGTTTTTTTTTTAGTTCAGACAAAGTATTTCTTGACTACATCAACATTCGTGGGGTAGGAAAATTCCTCTCCGTCCATGGTTGGAGTATCAAGGAACCGCCTGAGAAGGCTTTCTTGACCACATAGGGGCTGTCATAATTCGGAGTCCACTTGCCCCGGGAATAAGCGAGAAATGATTGTATCGTGTGTGGAAGTCTTGGCTCACACTTTTGTGAAAATCTCACTCTGGAGGTCCCAGTTCTCCAAAACCCTAATTCGGCGATATCGGGTGTATCGATGCTTATTCTAATTAGAATGCCATAACTCTGTGCTTAATTCTTAATGTGAGAGTCCTCTTGATCCTTTGTGGATGTTTTGAGAGGTTAGACAAGTTGAAGATCATGTCATTTCTTGATTGATCCTTTGTCTAAGTGTTCAGAGAGGGCTCGAAACCCTAATTCTTGATTATGGTGTATGCTCAACAATCCTTGAGGAAATTGATGAGGCATGATGGTATATCCATACTGTGGTGATGATTCTCATAATGATGAGAAATCTTGGTGGTCAAAATTTGGGGTATGACAATAAAGGCAAGTTTTAACCGCTTTGAACCAAAAAGGCAGATTTTCCGGTACTGTAAGAGTCCTGGTTTGGACGTGCCCCTTGGTCAGTAAAAGTGGAAATAGTTCTGCATACAACATCAGTATAGGTTCAAACCCTGATGGTCGTGTTATACGATTGTTGTTATTGTACTGAGGACGAGCCTGCTGAAAAGGCTGTTGCGGCCTTTGCTGATACTGTTGTTGACTTGGTTGGCTTTAAGTAACCTGGGGTTGATAAGTCAGAGGCGGTGCAAGGTTGATAGCGAGAGTTACCGCCGCTACTGGTTGATACCTTCGCCTTTGCTTTCCCAGAGAGATATTATTGATCTCCTATTTTTTCTTCTTTTGGAAAGTACTACCGTATCTCTTGGTACTGCTAGATGGCTCTGCATCTTTGCTCAATTGTCCTTCTCGGACGGCTTCTTCAAGGCGTACTCCCATGTTCACCATCTCAGTGAAGTCACTGGGCGCACTTGCAACCATTCGGTCGTAATAGAATGAGCTCAAGGTTTTCAGGAAAATCTTTGTCATCTCTTTTTCCTCAAGAGGGGGGACAGATTTGAGCGGTAATTTCACGCCATATTTGAGCATATTCTTTAAAAGTTTCCTTGTCTTTTTGTGATATTGCTCTGAGCTTATCCCTATCTGGTGCCATGTGCAGGTTATACTTATACTGCTGAACGAAGGTTGTGCTGAGATCTCTAAAAGTAAAGATCTTGGCGCGGTTTAAACTCATGTGCCATTTGAGTGCGACACCGGTTAAACTGTCTTGGAAGTAATGGATCAGTAGATGTTGATTTTTTGTCTGAGTAGACATCTTTTGAGCGTACATCACCAAATGACTTTGAGGGCAAGAGTTGCCTTTGTATTTTTCAAAGTCAGACACCTTGAATTTGTGTGGCATTTTCACATTAGGGACCAAACAGAGGTCTGCGGTGTCCTTTCCAAATAATTCTTGACCGCGAATGGCATGCAATTCCTTCTGCATTTCCAAGAACTATTTTTGGAACTCATTCATCCTTTCGTACATGTCGTCGTTTCCACTAGGGATTGCTTGTGGAATCTGTCCTTCTGGGACAGTGTGTACCACTGGTTGTGGTATAGACATTACAGCGGTAACTTTTGGTGCTTCTGTACCCCGAAGTTTGTAACCTTCAGGAGTTGTTGTCGTAAACCTTACATCTTCACTTTCCCGAAGTTTGTAACCTTTAGGTCCAGTGGCTCCTGCCATGGTTTCTAGGTCTTCAGTGACTGGCGGGATGTATCCTTCAGGGATAAAGCTGAGAGGCATGCCCCAGGGACGACCTTTAGGCATGTTGTACCGAGGATAATTCTCATGTGTCTCCATAATGGGTGTAGATGTGATCTCTGAGATAACAGTCCTTTGCTGCCGCTGCTCCTGAGCTGCTGCCAGGGATTGCATGTCACTATGAAGTTTTTCCAAACTTTCCTTCAGAGCGTCGATTTCTTCTCTTAGCTCTCTGTTCTCTTCCTCGAGATCGTCCTTTTTCTTTTGTTAATTGGCCCGAGTATTGTACCAATGAGACAATTTGACTCTAGAATTGTGACATGAACGTGAGACTCAAAGATAAGAGAAATGTGTTATGTGAGAATGATGAATGATATGCAATGACATTTTTTTAGTTTTTGTTTTAATAAAAAAGAAACTTCAACAAATAGATTGCAAATATCATACAATGGGGGAGACCCCTTTTATTGAATTCGAAAGATTGTAGTATGTTACAAAGAAAAGTACAGTATTTTACAAAGTGCTGTAAAGGAAAATATCTAAGATCATGGATCCTGAGTCCTCTCTGAAGAGAGCTCAGCTGCCGGTTCCGGTAGTTTCCTTTTCTTTGATCGGGGATCTTCAGCGGTTGTCGGATTGTCAGTCCTTTGCCAAGTGAAATGAGCAAGAAAATTCCTTCGATCTTCCTGACCCTCTATAGCATGCCGCTCTAATATCTCCATTAGAGCAACCTTCTCTTTTAATAGTTACTGAATCTTGGTACATTCTAAATTGAGGATTCAGTATTTGTTTTTCCAAGAGCTCTTCTCCCGTTGAACTTTGTTGAGAGCTACTTGGAGTTTTTCCACATCAGACATGAAATAAAGGACAGATTCCTTTAATAGAAAAACTTCTTGGCGAGGGTAAGGCATCCTCAGCTTGAGGGCTCTAGTTTGCACCCAGTGGAGATAAGGTTCCATGGAGGTACTGTCTGGTCTTCTTAGAGACTCTCTTCCTTTCCTTTGGATGTGTTGCAAGGAATGCACTATTTCTTTCTTTAGTGCCATGTCATTTTCCCCTTCCTTGAAGAAAAGACCTTCCAGATGAACATTATGTGGAATATACTTCATCGGGTATCCGAGTTGACAGCGAGCTAAAATTGGATGGTAGTTGATTCCGCCTTTAGATCCAATGAGGGGTATGTTAGGGAAATTTCCACATCTGTCGATGATCTCTATTCCCTCATAAATCCTATTGTACCAGTCTATGTCCAAATTGGTGAGAGACATGATTCTCTGTGACCAACGTAGAGTACTCTTGGGATCCCAAAAAGCAGTAGACTTGGGTAAATGGGAAATGAACCATTCTTATAGTAAGGGTACACATCATGTGATCATTCCTCCGCTGTACAAATTCCTTAAGTGTACAGAATGATAAGCATCTGCTAGCAAGGTTGGTATGGGGTTTCTAATCAGAAATATCTTAATGGCATTGGTATCGATGAAATTGTCGATGTTGGGAAAAAGGAATAACCCATTTATGAGTAGAACAAAGATATCTTTGAAAGTAGTTATGTTTCCTATACTGGCAAAGTATAGAGCTTTCTCCATTAGGAATTTAGTTGGTAAACCCTGGATTCCTCCTTTAGTGGTTATGTGAGTCCTAACCTCTGACTCGTCCAAAGATACTGCTCTTGCAATGGTTTGTTCCTTTGGAATTTCTTCCAATCCAGAAAATGGAGCTCAGACGGTGATAGGTAAATAAATCAGGTGAGAGTACTCCTCTAAAGTTGGTGCCAGTTGGTAGTCCGGGAAGGTGAAGCAGTGGTAAACTGGATCGTAGAACTGTATTAGCGTAGACATGATTCCTTCAACTGTATGGACCCTTAATAGAGACAACAATCCTCCGTGCTTAGCTCTGAAAGCCTCAGGGTTGGTAACCATCCTTGCCAATTTCCTTAAGTCCTCTAGTTTTGGAGCTTTGAAGGTGTACTTGTGCGTCTTTCTTCTACCGAAATCCATAACGCAATCTCTGATATTTGCAATTATTGTTTTAGTTTATTTTGAAAAAAAGATTTTTTTTTCCTTGTTTGAAAAGAGTTTTTTAGATGAATGCATGAATGCAGCACACAAAAACATTTGAAAACATGGGTTCAAGGGTTCAATGCCACGAGCATGGAGTCATGGCTCTACCCATCCCCAAAGGTTGTACTATTTTGGTCAATTTTTGTACATGTAGAACGGGTTCTAAGGTTCCCAAAATCATTGACCCCCTAGGGATATCAACAGCAAGCTGGTTCACCCGAGCGAGCTATAACATCCTAGGATGAATCTCATTTGAGTGGTAGTATCGTGTATCAACTATTCCAGATAGTCATCGCACTACCAAATGGTCATATGGTTAAAGTCTACTAAATCCTCAAGGTCATGGGTACCACACTAGGAAAGACAATGCTTTCACGACAATCAGTCGTTCAACATCGATACTTCTGTACGGGTACCTCGACTGATTCGGTGGGCTACCAGGATAGCTTGTTCGGGATTCACTCCTTATAAGTTTCTCCTGTCTATGCCACCCATATCTTAATGTTCTCTCAAACTTTCCACATGCGTATCAATCGCATTCCCATTTGACAGAAAAATAAACACGAATATCAAGTAGGAAAAGCAATATATATATATATATATATATATATATATATATATATATATATATATATATATATATATATATATATATATATATATATATATATATATATAGTATATAAAATGCTAACCAACCTAGACCTCTTAGGAATTCTAATCCTAGTTTGGCTCCCCAGCAGAGTCGCCATTTTTCTGTAGCGTGCAACTTTTGTCGGTGACGCGATCACCTTATCGCCATTGGTTGGAATTGGCTGCTACTTTATGATTTCTTATTTATCCTATGAAGCTGGAAAGGAAAGGGAAGCTATCTAAAACTAACCTTGCACGCAAATGTTTTCTTTAACAAATGCTAAGAGATTGGGGGTTCGGGGTCAGGTTATACAATGGGGAGTTTTCAATTACCCATCCTATATATGGTTATCCATAGATTGTTTAGCATTTTTTCTATTATTCTACTTACTGGTGTTTATCTGTCGTAAATGGGAAAGTTTCTCCTTTGGGAATGTTGAGAGAGTATTTTTTGTTGTTTTTCGGGTTTTTCGATGTTTTTGGTAAGGTACTGGACCTAAGGTTTTTGATTAGTGTGCTCGCTAAGATTTCACAATCTTATGCCTATGTATTCCCGTTAAAGAAAACAGGGAAATCAGAGCAATCATAGTTCCTCCTATTCTATGGGAGGAAAAATATGTTTTGTGTCTTGTTTAAAGCCCAAGATTGAAGCTAGAGGTTATTTGTGTCTTGTTCAAAGCCCAAGATTGAAGCTAAAAGGTTTGACTGAGAGAGAATTTGTCATCTCTAAAGGGAGATATCTCATATGTTTATCACAGTTGTTGGGTAATTGATTATAAAGGATAAGTAATTTAACTAGAATATATGGTGTCCAGCAATGTAATAATTTCCTTTATAGGGGATTTGTCCTGAAGGAGAAAACTTTAACTCAGTGTAAAGCAATGCCATTTTTCCTTAGAAATTTTTCATACTAAGAGAGGGACATTGGCTTGGATGTAAATAATCCAGAGGCTTGCCACTTGCAGCAATTAGATGAAAGGAGGTTTTTACTAGGATAAAGAGGGACTACAACTTGGATTTTTGAATCAACAAGTGTGCCACTTACAACAATTATCTGGATTTAGGGTTTGTTTTGATTGTCTATTTTGATGTGTGATTATACAGAGAAATGTCTTCTTACAGAGAGATTTTTGATTTCCTCTGAGGGGATGTTGATTTTTGTGTGCCTTGATCAAAGCCCAAGGTTGAAGCTAAAAGGTTGACTTTTGCTTATGGAGATCATTATAGAAAGCCTAAGAGGAGGCTGAAGGATACTGACTCAACAAGAGAGTGTTTATCTGTCATGTACAAAGCCCAAGATTAAGGCTAAAAGAGATTGACTCTTTTGGGGAATATTTTGTCTGTCTTGTACAAAGCCCGAGATTGAGGCTAAAAAAGAGGACTCTACTAGGGAGAGGTTTTATCTATCTTGTACAAAGTCCAAGATTGAGGCTAAAAGGATTGACTCAGCTGAAAAATATTTATATCTGTCTTGTACAAAGCCCAAGATTGAGGCTAAAACTACTGAGGAATGATCATTATACAAAGCCTAAGAGGATGCTGGCTAGGGAATTTCTTATATAAAGCCTAAGAGGAGGCTAACTTCTGCTGAGGATTATTGATATCCATAGGCAGGTCCAAATTAGGGAATCAACTCTTTCTGGGGATTACAGAAGAGCTGGAATATCAGAGACCTTGAGGTTCAGACTGAGGGTTTATGTAGTTTGATCCTAGCTAGGGGATTTAGACTGAAAGTTTAAAGATTGAGTTTTTAGTCTTTGGAGGTTTTAACTCTGTTGATTGATCAGGTTTTTTCCTGTGCTTGAGAGTTTCTTTGAGATCCAAGAGGAGATGAGACAGTCCAAGTCTACTGGTATGTAAAGGTTTATCTTTGTATGATGCCCAAGAGGAGGCTGATGTTTTTAAGGGATGAGAATCAACCCTAAATTGGTATGATATTTTGACTCTTGAGAGGACTGCTCTAACAAAAGATGACTGGGTTATGTCCAATACCTGTAGGAGGTATTTGGGTGATTGTACTAAGCCCAAGAGGAGTCTGAGAACTTCTAAGAAGCCTGAGGGTCCTTGTACAAAGCCCAAGAGGAGGCTGGGGATGCTTTTAGGAAGCCTGTGGGTCCAAACCTGAGAAAAGTTCAAGAAAGGATTCACCGGGAATAATCCTTTCTTTAGTGGACAATTCTATGGTTTAAAGAAATTCAAGAGAGGTTTCACCAGGAATTAATCCTCTCTGGGGGAAATGAATTTCTTGACAAATTTCTAATAGTGACAGTCTTGAGAAAAGTTTCACCGGGAATAATGCCTTTCTCTGTTCCATATTGTATAAGCCCAAGAGGAGGCAATACTGTATCTAGAATTTCCTATGGGGAACTAGTTTTGACTGTGTTGAAAGAGTGACCACTGGTTTGATCTAATCCTAGACCTAATTGACGGGGAAAACTTTAAGCAGATATACAAGTATATATATACAAATGAGATAAATATGAGCAAGTATGTAAAAGAAAGCTGGTAGAACTTACAAGTGAGCAAGCTTCCAGCATTATAAACACAGTTGTATGGTTAGTTATTCAAGAAATTGAAGAAGGTTTTGATAACAAATTATGAATTTGAATCTTAAATCACAAGGAAAGTTGTTTTTTTAAAGAAGTTTGGGGCTTATACTCAAGGAGAGGCCCAGATGAATTCTTTCGAAAAGGCGACGATCACGTCGTAGTTTTGAAAACAACAGAGGGACTTATCCAATGATTGAGGCCCAAATTTATGATATTTACAAAGATATGGGTCTTACACTCTATTAGAGGCCCAAATTTTACTTTTGTACAAAATATGGGGCTTACAACTCAAGCAGAAGCCTAGATGATTTGGTTTAAAAGGCGACGATCGCGTCGCGATTTTAGAAGACACAGTGGGGCTTATACTATGACTGAGGCCCAAAAAAGTTTATATTTACAAAGGGGTGGATCTTACACTCTATTAGAGGCCCAAAATATTTGAAAAAATGAATAAAGATGGGACTTACAACATAAGGGTATGCCCAGATGATTTTGTTCGAAAACGGCGATCGCGTCGAGATTTTTGAAATCGTATCGGGACTTATACAATGACTGAGGGCCAAATTTATTTACATGACAAGAGATGGGTCTACACTCTATTAGAGGCCCAAGAGTGTTTTAAAAGTCTTATAAGGGTGAAAAAAATCAAAACCCTAACTTGATTTAAAAAATGCATTTTAATTAAATAAAAATTCAATTAAAAATATCAAAGTTATCAAACATATGTGAAAAACAAATTATGATCTTGGATTAATGTTTAAAAAATCATGTTTCATTTATTGAATAATTTGAAAATTATTTTGAATAAAAGAAATCAAGAGAAAGAGATATTTTTAAATGCCAAAAAAAACAAATAAAAACAATTCTTTACAAAAATATCAAATATGTAAAAATAAATAATATTTTTGTGAGATTTTTGTAGAATAAAATTTTTTAACATTTTTGTGAATTTTTTAAAAAAGAACCAATCAAAAGTATTGAAAATTGAGAGAAATTAATTTTAGAAGTTATTAAGAAATTGTGAAAAAAATGAAAAGAAAAAGTGGTAAAAAAAATATGGGATGGTCCTCCCAAGGTTTGAACTCACGCCCTTGGGGTGGAGAGTTTAAAATTCTACCATCTGAGCCATGTGCGTGGGCTGATGGAGAGTGATAATAGTGAATAATATATGAAAGCAACCTTTGAAAATGGTTAAAAAAATAAAACCAAAAGGTCTAGGGCGAGGGGGATTCGAACCCTAGACCCTTTGCTCGCTACACAGACAAAACCAGCTGATCAACCACTGGGGCGCAATGTCAATTCAAATATATAGTGGCAAGGAAATAATATATACTAAAACTAGTTTGATTTCTGAAAAATGGCGCCATGGCCATCTTCATCCTTGGGCCAACATCAGACTTGCGTGAAGCAAGCTATCTCCCTCTTTTCTCAACCAATTTGGAAGATGTGAAAATGAAACTTGATCCATTTTGGACGAGGAATAGAATGGAATTATTCAATTTTATTTAAATTCAAAGAAACAAGAGATAACATAGTATAATCAGATGAACCTTAAAAAATGCAAGAGCTATATGAAATCTCATACACATAAGATAAATAGCAATTAATTGAGGGAAAATGATCTATGAACATTCAAAAACACAATGGTAACTTGAAAACTTATTTATGATGCATGCATTAATGAGTTTGAAAGTTTGAGGCTTACCTATGCAAGAAGGAATCGATTTCAATGGTAGAGGTGTTACAGACGTGAAACAATGATCTGGATAGCTTCCTTAGGCCTCAAGGATTATGTTGAAACCTTCAGGAGGTTTTGGAACACCTGGGATAGACTGACTCAACTCTGACTGCAATTGGTCCAAGTGAGAAATGAAGATGATCTTGATGTTTCAGAAGTGTGAGGAGTGTTTGATCAGCTCATATATGATGTATAGAATGTGTTAGAATAATTGGTGGTGATGGAATAGCTCTCTATATGATTTATAGATTCGCGTTTGTACCGTTGGATGCGAATCTTTCGGGAGCGACAGCTGGCGACTCTGCTGGGGACTCTGGTTGACCTACTGCTGGTCCATCCCCTTTAGCGAGTCTATCCTAGCGCTTGTCTATTTATTTTCTTTGGGTGCTTGTTTTTGTGGTGCTTTGCTTTGTTGTATATGACTGTATTTTGCTATGTTATTTGCTTTATTGATTTTACAGCTTTTATCACATTGCATTTTCATTTTATCACTGTCATATTAGATATTACTGTGCTGTGCTGGCTGGTTTTCTGTTTGGCGGGTTGGGATGTTCTGAGAGATGAGCCCACTACCCAGGCTCGAGCATACACACAGGTTTTAGAGTGGATAGTCGTGACGCTTGCATGGGGGTGGCCATGTATTGTTGTTCATGAGACCCACAACCAGACGAGGTTCTATCAGGAGCTACCTGCTACTGTGCGTTGGTACAGGCCAGTAGGTATTCTCTTAAGGGATTATCGACTCTGGAGACCATTCCCGAGGACTCAGTTGCGGCACTCCTCCCGTGATGTGACAGTGGCAGACCACATTTTGTGGCAAACCCATTGCATATTCTCGATCCGAGGACCCAATGCTGGGAACTTGCTGTAGGTTTTCCTTTTGTGAGAGAGAATTAGTGGAGGCACTCCTCGATTGACGATAGTATTGTACCCCGAGGGATGAATGTACTATTGCTTCTCGACCTCAGTGCCAGAAGCTGAGGACCTTTCGTCTTGGAGAATCAGTTGAGGCCTCCTCGATTGATGATGATGCCAAACCAGAAATGGTGAACGTATCATCATTTCTCGACCTGAGAGGGATACTGAACATCCTAGTACCCACACGTGAGAAGGGCGGGTTGTTTACAGGTTTGCAGGTAACCGTGACCTTCCACTTACCCGATATTTTTAGATTCTTTGTCTCTACAGCCGTATCAGTGTGGTTATTCTGTTATTCTGGTTTGACTCAAGAGTTTATACAGAGCCTTAAGATTGTCCAGCCAGTTCAGCGCAGAGGCTTGGTGCCTTGATCCCGTGTTTTGCATTGCATTTCATTTTTTTTCTGACATTCATATGTTTACATTTCCAGGTTGTATCCGAATCTGTGATTCCAGTCAGAGGGCGGTATTAGGGATGGATGTTCCAAGAGGTAAGAAGGATATTATTATCTACAAGTTTCTCAAGCCAGCAATAGGTCCTCTCATAATCCTGAAGGGAATGGCGAGTCCTGAGGTATTGAATGCTTTCGCAGAGAAGTATGGGTGGATTCTGTCTTTTGTTCGCAACATCGACGATTATGAGTTTCGGGGTCTTCATACTCTAATGCAGTTCTATGACCCTCCGCTGAGATGCTTCTTGTTCCCGGATTATTTGTTAGTGCCTACTTTGGAGGAATACTTTAGCATGCTAGGGGTTGCTATCAAGGAAGTTCCTCCTTTCTTTGGTTCAAAAGGAGAGCTGGATTGTGGGAAATTGGCCGGTGCTCTTTATTTGAGCAAATCAGAGTTAGAAGCCAACATCTCCAATAAAGGAAAGATCTGTGGTTTCAAGTTGGGGTATTTAACGAAGAAGGCTCAGAAAGCAGCAGAGGATAAAGATTGGATCGTGTTCAATGCACTGTTAGCTCTTTGTGTTTATGGCATTGTGTTGTTCCCCAATGAGCCTGATTTTGTTGATGAAGATGCTATCAGAATATTCATGATGAGGAATCCTGTGCCAACCCTGTTGGGAGATCTCCATTATGCCCTATACAACAGGAATGAAAAGAAGAGAGGGAGGATGGTTCATTGTTGCGCTCCATTCTTTTATAAATGGTTCGCAAGTCGTCTACCTCAATTTGGTGCTTTTGTTGATTCTAAAGATTCTCTAGAGTGGAGTCAGCGCCTGATGGGATTGGTCAGTAAAAACATCGTGTGGATAAATCAAGGATTGCTCGGCAAGGATATCATTCACAGCTGTGGTAAGTACCCTAATGTTCCTTTGATAGGGAGGAAGGGAGGAATTAACTATAACCCTTCCTTGGCCGTAAGACAGTTTGGGTACGCTCTGGTAGGACCACCTGTTAAGCGAGATGTGGAAGAATCATTGTATTTTCACTCATCTGAAGGATTGGAGGAGGCGCAGAGAGCTTCTGAAGCTTGGGGTAGTATACTGAAGAAAGGCAAGGCCGTTCTGGGCAAACCTAACAATCAGGCTTTCCTTCCTTATGTGGATTGGATAAAACAGAGAGTTGAGGAGTGTTACTTGCCTTTTGGTTGAGCACCTATCCTGTACCCAGAAAGTGTGGATGAAAGACTTACTGTGCCTATTGAAGAGTTCAACAAGCAACAGAAGTTGGTGCGCGAATTGAGAGCAGAGAATTCTGGTATGAGTAGTCAGTTGCAAGGAGTTTTGCAGGACAACTTTGAGCTGAAGTGGCAGATCAAAGAGTCGACTGAGCGTTTGAAGAAGACAGAAAATGATCTGGATAGCAGAATTCAGCATTTCAATAAGCTTAGCATGGCAGCAGAGACCTCAAGCAAGACCACCAGGACAACTAAGAAGTTTTTGGTTAAGACTGAAACCGAACTTGATGTTTATCAGGAGATGTGGAGTGAGGTCCAAGTCGAAAATGAGGGATTAAACAAAGAGCTGAAAAAGGCGAAAGAAAAGGGGAAGCATTTCTTCAACAAGTGGAAAGAGTCCCAAAAGGAGATTGAAGAGCTCAAATTACAAGCTGGAATCAAGAAGGTGAGACATGAAGGTAACAACGCTGAAGAGAAGATTGCAACGCTGAACTAAGAGATTGCAAAGAGAAATAGGTTAATCAAAGGGCTAGTCACGCGACCGACACATCCTGACACTTTGAATCTTCTGGAAGAAGTGGAGGCTAGTCTGTTCGGGGTAGAATTGTAGTTGTTGTGTACCTGTTTTTGTGGTTACCATCAGGATTGTTGATGGAACCACCGTTGATTACAATTGACTTTGTTTGTATGAATTCTTCCATCTTGTTAATAGAATGTTTGATTCAGATATTTATGCCTTGGTGGTTTTTATTTGAATTGTGGTTGGTTTCATGTGGTTGGATCCGGTGATATCTCTGGGTTCGGATTTATTTTCTGATATTGCGTCTAATCCCTGGCCCAGTTTCAAAGACTGGAATCAGCGGATATACCTTGGAAATGTTTAAATATGTTTATTTGCATTTGCATCTCATAACCATCCCTCATTTTTGCATTGCAGGTTATCTTGGTTTCTCTGGTTTTCTTATGCTCTCTCTTTTTGTCAGTCAGGATTGATCAACCAACTCATCGGTATTCTACCAGGCTTAATCAAAGCAGAGTGATGGACAAAGTTCAGGCAGATATGGCAGCTATGCAAGCTCGCGTCGACCAGTTTATGGAGATGATGCAGGGTGTGGTGCAGAGTCAAAATGAATTCAGAACTCTAGTTCAGCCTTTGGTGTCACAGGTTGATGAAAATGGTATCTTACACGGTGGTTTTCTTAATCGTGTTATTCCTCCGGGCGGAGGTGGTGCTGGTATCAACATTCCCATCGCTGGTGCTGGTGGACAGGGTGGTATTCCTTCAGTGGTTGGAGAGGGAAGTATTGTTCGAGCTATCCATGGTCCTCGTATTGATGATCAACAGGATGATGTCTTTTCAATTAGAAGCTTGGATGCTGGCCTACCTGTGGTCAGTGATGAGAGGATCCACTTAATTGAGGCTCAATTGAAGGGGGTTGTGAAACAGACTGGGAATAGATCTGGATGACCTAGGGTTGGTCCCTGATATTGTCATTCCGCACAAGATTCAGATTCCTACACTGGTGAAGTATAATGGTTCTACCTGTCCGAGAACTCATATAAAGGCTTATACCAGGAAGATGGCTGCTCACACCAAAGATGAAAAGTTAATGATGCACTTTTTCCAAGACAGCCTGTCTGGCGCGTCTTTGGAATGGTACATGGGGCTGGAAAGTAGAGATGTTCGTACCTGGAGAGAGCTAGCTGCAACTTTTATCAAGCATTACCAGTACAACACAAACATGGCTCCCAACAGAACTCAGCTGTTGAGCATGTCCCAGAAAAATGATGAAAGTTTCAAAGAATACGCGCAAAGGTGGCGTGAATTGGCGGCTAGGGTGCAACCACCAATGCTGGAAAAAGAGATGTTGGATATGTTCATGGACACACTGCCTAAGCACTATTATGAGAAGCTTTTTCCTTGTTCTCTAGGCAAGTTTGCAGATGTGATTGCTATCGGACAGAAGGTAGAGGTTGGAATTAAGGCTGGAAAAATTTCTAGTGGCGACGGATCATCCTCCGGACATGGAAAGAAGCCGTTTGATGGCAATAAGAAGAAAGGAGAGGCCTACGCTGTATCATCTCACAGGGGAAAAGGGAAACAGCGTCAGGGCAATAATCAACAGGTAGCATCGGTAACTATCCCAGCAACGGTACCTCCACCGCAGCAATAGAGAAATAATGCTAATCAGAATAGGCAGCAGGGTCAGTATCAGAACAGACAAAGAAATACAGAGAGGAATTTTGATCAACCCCCAATGTCATATGCATAGTTGTTGCAACATTTGCTGCAGTTGCGTCTAGTTGAGCTCCGTACCCTGGCTCCACCAACAGGGGAACTCCCACGAGGCTATGATGCTAACGCATACTGCGATTTTCATTCTGGTGCTCCTGGGCACACTGTGGAGAAGTGTAGGGCATTTCATCACAAGGTGCAAGACCTTGTAGACTCCAAGGCTATCAATTTCTCAAATGTTGGGCCCAATGTTATTCAAAACCCGATGCCTGATCACAATGGGCCGAAGGTGAATGCGATAATTGAGGAAGGTGAAGCTTTGAATTTGATCATGGATGTTGAGGAATTGAAGACTCCGTTGGCTGTGGTCAAGGACAGGTTGTTGAAGGGTGGCGTTTATCTGGGTTGTGGTGAGAACTGCTCAGATTGTTTGAGAAAGGTTAATGGTTGTGATTCGTTGAAGATGGGTATTCAGAGTATGATTGATTACGGCTGTTTACAGTTTGACAGAGGTAATCAGCAAGAAGAGGTTGTTAGTGAAAAGGTTGCTACTATCACCATTCCGTTCAAAACAATTACTATTTCAGGTCCGGCAAGGCCACCTCCAGTCATTATCACAAGGGCTGGGCCCATCCCGTATGGAAGTTCTAAGGCTATTTCGTGGAATTATGGTGCAGAGGTGTTTGTCAATGGACAAAACCAGGAATTAATGAATACTTCACCGGTAAGTTCTAGTTCAGAGGTTAAAGTTGAGACTGATGCTATAACTAGAAGTGGTAGAGTGCTTACTCCTGTTAATGATCAATCCAATACCTCTAAGCAAGATAGGGGAAAACAGGAAATGGATGGTTCTGTTCAGACTCCAGTGGTTGTTGATTCTACAGTGAAGCCAGTTGATGATGTTTTTTCTGAAAATGTTGAGGAATTTATGAGACTCGTCCGGAAAAGTGACTATAAGATCGTGGACCAGTTACATCAGACCCCGTCCAAGATCTCTATTCTGTCTCTGTTGTTATGCTCTGAGGCTCACAGGAATGCTCTTCTGAAGGTTTTAAATGCAGCCTATGTTCCTCAAGAGATTTCTGTCAACCAGCTGGAAGGGGTTGTAGCGCATGTGAATGCGGGTAATGGCCTGGGTTTTACAGATCTTGACTTGACTACTGCTGGCAGGAATCATAACAATGCCCTGCATATTTCGATTGAGTGTCGTGGTTCACTGATGTCACATGTTTTGGTGGATACTGGATCATCGTTGAATGTATTGCCCAAGAAAGCGTTAATAAAGTTGGATACCCGGGGACTTATTTGTACACCAAGCGACTTGGTGGTGCGAGCTTTTGATGGCTCGAAGAGATCTGTCTTTGGTGAGATTGTGCTTCCGATCAAGGTTGGACCGAAAATCTTTGATGCAACGTTTTATATTATGGATATTCAGCCAGCATACAGCTGTTTATTGGGTCGCCCTTGGATCCATGGTGCGGGCGCTGTAACCTCCACTTTGCATCAAAAGCTGAAATACATGGTTGATGGTCATGTAGTGACGGTGTGCGGAGAAGAAGACATAATGATTAGTCAGTTGTCAACCTTCAAATACGTGGAAGTGGATGGTGAAATCCATGAGACGTTGTGTCAGGGGTTTGAAAAGGTGAAGGTTTCTGAAGAGGTTGTCCAGTCTGAAGCTATAGAGCAGCCTGCAGTGGTAAATTAACCTGAGGTTTCCATGTCTTCGTTTAGAGACGCCAAAGCTGTGGTTGAAGCTGGTAGCTCACAGAGGTGGGGCCAGGTGGTTGAAGTTCAGGAAAAGAGGGATACTTATGGATTGGGATACAAGCCATCCAGGAAAGATAGGGATCCTCCAAAATTCTATGGCCCAGTCTGTTTCACTAGTGCCGGTGTTTTCTTCGACAGGGTTAATGCCATTGAAGAAGAAGGGGACAATGATTGTGACATAGATAGCTGGATCCGTCTTTGCGTCCCAGGGGAAAGTCTGTGCAACTGGTCTTCCGAGAGAGTCATTCAAGTGACAGGCTTCGAGTAATTGCTTTATTTTCCTATTATGTTAATCCTGTGTTCTGCCCAAGGCATAGTGATTTTATTTGTAGGGCTTTAACTGTTGCATGTTTTGCTTTATCATCAATAAAGGACTTTTCACACTCAAATATTTTGATCTCTGTCTTTCTGTTTTTATTTTTATGCATTAAAAACCCACATCAAAATGGCAATGTGTTTCTTTGTTGCATACATAATAAAACATACCTCATCAATCATGCAGGTCTTTTTGTTCAGATGACACCGATCATGACTCAACTATAGCTCGGTATGACTTTGACAATCCAATCTATCAGGCTAAAGAAGAGACTGACGAAGATTGTGAACTGCCCGAAGAGTTGGCCAGATTGTTGAAGCAAGAGGAGAGAGTCATCCTACCTCATCAGGAGGAAATTGAGATTGTGAATCTGGGAACCGAGGACGTCAGAAAGGAAGTAAGGATAGGGGGTGCATTAGAAGATTGTGTCAAGGGAAGATTGATTGAAATGCTCCGTGAGTATGTGGATATCTTCGCCTGGTCTTACCAAGACATGCCTGGGCTCGATACTGATATTGTTGTACACCGGCTACCACTTAAAGAAGGTTGTGCTCCGGTCAAGCAGAAGTTGAGAAGAACTAAACCGGAGATGTCTGTCAAAATCAAGGAAGAGGTTCAAAAACAGCTAGATGTCGGTTTTCTTGCCGTGATAAATTATCCTCCATAGGTTGCTAACATCGTACATGTACCTAAGAAGGATGGGAAGGTCAGGATGTGTGTTGATTACAGGGATTTGAACAGAGCAAGCCCAAAGGATGATTTCCCGCTCCCTCATATTGGCGTGTTAGTTGACAATACTGCTCAGTATTCTATGTTTTCCTTCATGGACGGCTTCTCTGGGTATAACCAAATCAAGATGGCCCTAGAGGACATGGAGAAAACAACATTCATACCGTGGGGAACTTTTTGCTACAAAGTGATGCCCTTTGGATTGAAAAATGCAGGGGCAACCTACCAGCGGGCGATGGTGGCTCTCTTTCATGATATGATTCACAAAGAGATTGATGTCTATGTTGATGACATGATTGCGAAGTCACAGACGGAAGAAGAACATCTGGTGAATCTTCAGAAGTTATTTGAAAGATTGAGAAAGTTCAGACTGAGGTTGAATCCTAACAAGTGCACCTTCGGGGTGAGATCAGGAAAATTGCTGGGGTTTATTGTTAGTGAAAAAGGTATTGAGGTTGATCCTGCAAAGGTAAAAGCCATACAAGAAATGCCTGTGCCGAAAACAGAAAAAGAGGTTTGTGGCTTCTTGGGGAGATTAAACTACATTGCTAGGTTCATCTCACATCTCACAGCCACGTGTGAACCAATCTTCAAGTTGTTAAGAAAAGATCAAGCGGTCAGGTGGAATGAAAATTGTCAAAAGGCGTTTGAAAAGATTAAAGAATACTTGCAGGAACCTCCGGTCCTTATGCCGCCAGTGCTAGGAAGACCTTTGATTATGTATCTCACGGTTCTTGAGAATTCAATGGGTTGTGTGCTCGGTCAACAAGACGAGTCAGATAGAAAAGAGCACGCCATCTACTACCTGAGTAAGAAGTTTACTGATTGTGAGTCAAGGTACTCGATGCTAGAGAAAACATGTTGTGCACTCGCTTGGGACGCTAAGTATTTGAGGCAGTATATGTTAAACCATACAACCCTATTGATTTCGAAGATGGATCCGATCAAGTATGTGTTTGAGAAGCAAGCACTTTCTGGTAGAATAGCCCGTTGGCAGATGGTTCTGACAGAATACGATATTCAGTATGTTTCCCAAAAAGCCATTAAGGGAAGTGTTTTGTCAGAATATCTTGCCGAACAGTCAATTGAGGATTATCAACCGATGAAGTTTGAATTTCCTGATGAGCATATCATGTACCTGAAGATGAAGGATTGTGAAGAGCCTTTGCCTGATGAAGGACCTGAGATTGGGTCTCAGTGGAAGATGGTTTTTGATGGAGCTGTTAATTCATATGGTAATGGAATCGGAGCAATCATTGCGACTCCACAGGGTTCTCATATACCCTTCACTGCCCGATTAGCGTTCATATGCACCAACAATGAGGCGGAGTATGAAGCATGCATCATGGGGTTAGAAGAAGCGATTGATTTGAGAATCAAGAACCTCGATGTTTATGGTGATTATGCGTTGGTGGTTAATCAGATTACAGGTGAATGGGAGACTCGTCAAGCAAATCTTGTTCCATATAACAACTATGCCAGAAGGTTCTTACCTTTCTTTGACAGAGTAGACTTCCATCACATTCCCCGGATAGAGAATCAGATGGCTGATGCGTTGGCAACATTGTCATCGATGTATCGTGTGAATCTTTGGAATGAAGCTCCTTTAATCAGAATCATGTGCTTGGACAGACCTGCTTTTGTATTTGCAGTTGAAGGGGTATCTGATGGCAAGCCTTGGTATCATGACATCAAGGTCTTCTTGAAAGGCCGGGAATACCCAGCTGGGGCATCTTCCAAGGATAAAAAGACATTGAGGAGGTTATCAGGAAACTTCTTTTTGAACAAGGATGACGTGTTGTACAAGAGAAACTTTGACATGGTCTTGCTACGTTGTGTTGATGAACACGAGGCAGGCCTGTTAATGGAAGAGGTTCATGAAGGTTCCTTCGGTACTCATGCCAATGGGCATTCTATGGCAAGAAAATTGTTGAGAGCAGGGTATTACTGGATGACTATGGAGTCTGATTGTTTTAAATACGCCCGGAAGTGTCATAAATGCCAGATT
This sequence comes from Lathyrus tuberosus, assembly GCA_022829125.1. NCBI lineage: Eukaryota > Viridiplantae > Streptophyta > Magnoliopsida > Fabales > Fabaceae > Lathyrus > Lathyrus tuberosus. The sequence goes on from JALAZF010000048.1 coordinate 15,000,000, forward strand.
TATGCTGACAAGGTGCACGTACCGCCTACTCCCCTGAATGTTTTGTCATCACCTTGGCCTTTTGCCATGTGGGGCATTGACATGATTGGAAAGATCGAGCCGACTGCTTCGAATGGACATCATTTTATCTTGGTGGCTATTGATTATTTCACGAAGTGGGTAGAAGCTGCATCTTATGCCAACGTCACCAGACAAGTGGTAGCCCGGTTTATTAAGAAGGACATCATCTGCCGGTATGGAGTCCCGGAGAGAATCATTACTGATAATGGTTCAAATTTGAACAACAAGATGATGAAGGAGCTATGCCAGAGCTTTAAAATCGAACATCATAATTCTTCTCCCTATTGTCCGAAGATGAATGGGGCTGTCGAAGCGGCTAATAAGAACATAAAGAAGATTGTGCAAAAGATGGTAGTGACATACAAAGATTGGCATGAGATGTTGCCTTACGCTTTGCATGGATATCGTACTTCGGTACGCACATCAACTGGGACAACTCCTTTCTCACTGGTGTATGGTATAGAAGCAGTCCTGCCATTAGAAGTTGAGATTCCTTCTTTGAGAATTCTGACAGATGTGAAGCTTGATGAAGCTGAGTGGGTGCGTTCCCGACTGAATGAACTGAACCTCATTGAAGAGAAGAGATTGAAAGCCATTGCGCATGGCCGGTTGTATCAGAGCGGGATGAAGAAAGCCTTTGATCGGAAGGTGCGTCCTCGGTGTTTCCAAGCTGGTGAATTAGTTCTGAAAAGGATCACTCCTCCTCAAACAGATCACAGGGGCAAGTGGACTCCAAATTACGAAGGGCCATATGTAGTAAGACAGGTTTTCTCTGGTGGAGCCTTATTTCTCTCAACTATGGATGGCGAAGATTTTACGTCCCCTGTGAACGCGGATGTAGTCAAAAAATACTTTGCATAAAAGAGACCCGCTGAACATAAAAAGAAGGTTCAGGCAAAAATGGGGCATCCTGGCGAACCATAAAAAGAAAAGGTTCGGGCAAAAATTAGGGATAAAAGAAAAAAAATAATAATAAACCCGCAAGGTTGAAAACCTGAAAAGGCAACTTTGGCAAAAATGGGTATCCCGGTGGATTGAAAACCCGAAAAGGGCGATCCAGGCAAAAGTTAGGGATTCAAAAGCAAAGACTACGATCCGCGTTCGATCTGTGATCACTATTCACACTTGGAAAATTTGGAGGAAAGGAATCAGTCCAGTCAGTCATCTTCAAATGCCAAGATATCTGCGAATAAACAAGTCATATGGGTTATAGCTGAGTCGAGTCATGGTGGATATCTGTTCCCCACATTGCTGACATTTGTATTTTCTTTTGCTTCTTGTGCAATTACCTCTTTTCAGGAATTGCTTCCAGATGTAAATGCCTATTTACAGGCCAATTCATTCAATAAAGTTTGCATTTCAGTCAAAGAGCTTTTGTTTTCTGTTTTACCTGTTTTGTTTGTGAAAATGTCCGATATTTTTTATAAACATTACATGCTAAAATGTTGAGCTTTATGACACAAGTTGGAAAACGGTGGCAATTGCTTAGGCAACAGTTACTATGGTGATAATCAAAGTAATCATTTTTGCACATAGACTTTTTTGTTGGTTTTGCAGGATGACAGGTGTAATTCCCCAGTAGAGTTGCTCTCTCCACTTTGAAGTCTAATCGTCCTCGGTAGCTTGTTGTTATCCCCGGTAGAGTTGCTCTCTCCACTTTGAAGTCTGATCATCCTCAATAGCCTGCTGTTATCCCCAGTAGAGTAGAGCTCTCCCCAACTGTGAATTCTGATCGTCCTCAGCAGTTTGTTACTCTTCCCCATCAGAGTATCGAGGGTCATCTTCCTCAACCAGAGTATAAGGAAGTAATTCCCTAAGCGGAGTCGTTAGGGATCGTCCTCCTTAGCAGGATATAAGAGGTTTTTTTTCTCGGCCAGAGTTGTGATTTGGCTCATCTTTCTTCAGCAAGTGATGTTTCCCCACAGAGTATGGGGCATTCGTTTTTTTCCCAGCTAGTCAGGAAGCATGTGTTATCCCCTAGCAGGGTGGATGTTGACAATTACTTTTTCTCCCAAGCGGAGTCGTTGAGGATCGTCTTTCTCAGCAGAGTACAGAGGATTGTATACCCAGCCGAAGTTGTGTTTGGATTACTATTCCCCATCAAGTTTTCAGAGGTTGATTGCTCTAAGGTGAATGTTGTCGTATCTCCCGCAGGAGATTTGTGGACAAAGATATTATTATCCCCAGCAGGGTGAGGGTAAAGTTACTTCCCTAGCAACAGATTAAGCTCATATCCCCAAGCAGAGTCTGGTGGTGAGTGGTATCCCCAGCAGGTCTTAAGTCCAATTGTTTTGGCAGGCGCCGAAGCCAAGTTCTGAAGTGTTTGGTGATCCCCAGCGGAGGAGTTTCCATCTTCAGTATTCATCTCCCTCCCCAGATGAGTGGTATTCTCTCGGAGTTTCGTCCATCTCCAGCAGAGTTGTTGATCTTGATATTCCCCAACAGAGTGGGTATTCTCTCGGAGTTCCGTCCATCTCCGGTAGAATTGGTGTTTACAATCTTTCCTAACCGGGTGAAGCGTTCCTCAGCAGGACCTCTTATTTCGGAGGACAATTTATTTTGTCTTCCCCGGTGGAGTTTGCCTTTGCCTTCAGCATTTATTTTGTTGAGGCGCCTCTTTTGCATTGCATAAGCATTTGTTTTGCACGGCATTCTCCCAAACGCGTAGCATTTCCACTTCGTGTGGAGCATTACGGCAAAATTCAAACATATGCATCCGAAGCATAAGCCAGGTTTGAGTTTCCTTCGTCAGGGAAGTTGGATTTCAGGAGGTATCTTTTGACTCTACTCCACAAGTGGTGGGTTTAGTCATTTAAAGCAATATTTGACAGTCCCCCGGCAGAGTGTTTTGCCTGGATTGTTTATCCTTGTTTTCATTTTTACCCCTTCGTCCAGGTGGTCCTTTGGTTTATCCCCTCAAGGTTTTTACCGTCAGACACTCTTCCGTGTTTCCTTCGGCACCCGTCCGTGTTTGAACCTTTTTGTTTCAATACCCGTCCGTATTGACCATTTGAAGACACTCGTCCGTGTTTCCTTTAGCACCCGTCCGTATTTAACCTTTTACACCCGTCCGTGTACCTTTTCGATGCCCTTCCGTATCAATCCTTTTTACACCCGTCCGTGTATCTTTTCAGTACCCGTCCGTATTGAATCCTTTTTACACCCGTCCGTGTACCTTTTCGATGCCCGTCCGTATCGATCCTTTTTACACACGTCCGTGTACCTTTCCAGTACCCGTCCATATTGAATCCTTTTTACACCCGTCTGTGTACCTTTTCGATACCCGTCCGTATTGAATCCTTTTGGCACTCGTCCATTTTCTTTCAGCACCTGTCCGTGTTTGAACTGTTGTTTCAATGCCCGTCCGCATTAACCTTTTACACTCGTCCATGTACCTTTTTGATACCCATCCGTATTTGATATCTTGGATCCCTTGACACCCTTCAGTGTTTATTCCCAGCGTAGCTATCACTCGTTTGCGTTTACTTCAAAACCATTTCAATACATTGTTTATATTGGCTTCCAACACTCGTACGTGTTGTGACAGTGCAACATTTATTGCTTGTTCCCCAGTGGAGTCGTCCCTCCTTTGAGGATTGAAAATTTCAGGTTTCTTTTGGTATTCAAACTCCATGTACCTTGAATGCATGATAGCCGTCACTATCATACCTTCAGGACCAAGTTGATTGAATAGGGGCAGCTGTAACACCCCAAAATTTGCCTTGTTGTTTTTAGCTAACTGGCTTATGTTTCTTTGCATTTCTCGCATTTGCATTGTGCATAGCATTGATTCTGGGCATGGGATCAAGGTACTTGGTCCATATCCTCAAGTCTCAAGCTTCAAGGTGGCTCATGGAGTTCATCATATCTTCATAAGATCAAGATTGGCAAAGGATTTTAAGTGAATCTTTCTCTCCTAACCAGAGGGGCCAATTAGGGTTTGTGAATCAAAGGACTTCTTGAAGGGCTCTGTGGATTCAAGCATGTTCTTATGGTATTCTTTATGCTCACAAGTGTTCATGGATGAGGGTTTGGTTATTGATTTATTGTAGAGGATGTTCAGTGGATCAGTTGCTTGTGAACTAAGCAAAAGTCAACTGTAAAGGAGAAAGTCAACTGTGGAATTTTGAGGTTCTTCTCATGGTTTTCAAGGTCTCGCATCCTCATATGGTCTTCAATTGTCAAGATTCATCCCATTCATCAAGAATCAGGGGTTTGTGCAAAAGTTACTAAATTTGGAAAATGACCTATAATGAGAACTTTCCATTTTTGGCAGTTTTTTCCATCACATTCAACTTGACTTTTCATCTTCAAGGAAGCTTCAATTGAATTTTCCTCCGACATGAAAGTTGAATATCTTTCTCTCCCATTTCCAAAAAGTACTAGAACATTTCCATATCATTTGTGGAACTCTAGTTATGGTCAAAAGATGGCAAGGTGTTTTTAAGGGTTCTCACATGTATCACTTTTTCCACCTTTGGCATTTTGGTTCAAAATGAGTTGTAAGGGCTTCTAATGACTCAAGTCAGATTATCACACTCAAGTACACTTCATTTGGCACAAGTTTGGCTTTTGAATCAAGTTATTTCTTGCCATATTTCTCATTATTTTCACATTATGCAAAATTGCAAATTGATTCAAATCTTATGAACTAAGTCATTGCAAGGCCCAAATTCAATTCAGAGGTTATCAATAAGTAAAGTGGAGGTGAATCATGCTGATTACAAGGCTTTTGCACGTGTGGTTTAGTGGATGCAACCCAAAATGCAAATTTGCAATTTCATCCAAATCTCATTAACCAAGGTTCTAATCACTTGCTAATCCTAATCAGTTGAATAATCAAGAGTATATAAGCTTACTCATACCCTCACAACTAGGTCAGAGACTCTCATTTGCTCAGTTTTGATTTTTTGCTCTCACACTTCCTCTCTTCGAAACTCACTCTCCTTGGAGTTTCTTTGAGATTTCTCTTCACATTCTTGATCAGTGGAGAGAATAGAGTAAGAATCAATCACTGGTTGGAGCTCATACTGAGGATTTCACCAAGTTCCATTTAAGAGGATTCAAATTCAAATCTCAAGATCTAGCACGATTTTAAGCTCTAGTTGCATTTATTTTGCAACTAGAGGTTCCAAGGAGTAGATCTGCAGTTTTTGGAGGGATTTCTTGGAGGATTTCAAGTTCTACAAGGTTCAGGTTGGTGAATTTTTCATACTCATAGAACTCAGTTTTATTATGTGCATTATGATCTGTGGACTTCACTGAGCATGTTGATGTATTTTAAATTGATTTTGGACGTGTATCATGGATGAATTTTGAGTTTGAAGTTTTGGATCCAAACTTTCTTTCCTTCAATTTGCTTTGTATGTTGATTGTTTGTTAAAATGAGCGTGATATTTGTGATCCTCATGATTTTCTAGTCAAAAATGGTGTACTCGTTTGTCATTTTTGGAAAAGATTTGGTTGCAGCTCACCAGAGAGGGTGACCGGAGCCCTAGCTCCGGCGACTGGTTCAGTTTCCGGCCGGCCAAAGGTTTGAACGAAGAAGATGAAGTCTGAGCCGTTGATTTGCTCGATCCATTGGTCCATGTTGTGCCACGTTTTCTATTTTCTATTTTTTATTTTAATGTTTGTGTGTTTGCTCACCCATGGTTGCTATCATGTACCCTCTAATCATAGCCTTTCATCATGCGTACTTGTTATTTTGTTGACTAATTCTGATGCGTTGGATGAATCATGTGGTTATTATTGTGCCAACGAATTAAAAAAATCACATGCTGCTCACGTGGGTTCATATGGTGTCTGAGTAATTGTTTGCGCACGCGTGTTTATTAACTATGGTGTGCTCTTAATCTGAACCATTGATCATGATTGCTTTTTGGATATGTTGACTTGGCATGGAGCGTTAGATTAATCCATTGGTTGACATTGAGTCTGATGTTTGACTGATTCCATTGTTTCCTCATTGACTTCGCTTATTGGGCTTTTTGGTTTGGACTTGTTACTCACACCCCCCTCTTTTGGGCCTTTATTATTTGAACGTGCTTTTGTTGCTGTTTGCACCCTGTTTGTTTTTATTCTTTTTTTATTGTTATTATTTGATTGTTTTTGCATTTTAATTCTTAAAATCATTTTTTATGCAATGAAAAATCCTGAAAAAAATCATGAAGCTTGTTTATAGTTTTATAAAATTTTGTCAAATTTTATTTTCTTGTTTTATTTTATTTTTGGCATCTGAATTAATTAATTGCTCAATTTCTTTGTGGTTTGTCTCATTTTTGCACATTTCTACTTGTAGAATTTATTTCTCATCATCTATACATGATCTGCATCTCATTCTTTTTGCATTTGTTAGATGACATATTGAAGTGCATAAAAACATTTTTGTTTCAATTTTAAAACTTTTTCATATTGCATTTAGGTCCCTCTCTTTTGCATATTGAATCATGTTTCCTATGTGATCTTTGCCTATTTGTTTGAGGTGCTTAACTTGTGAATTTTTGTGAGATCTTTTGGCATGTTATTGGTATCTAAAATATGTTATTTGTGTTCTGATTTCACAATTTTGGAAAGTCATTTGATGCATGTTTGATTATTTGTGCTTAAGTGAATTATGCATGACTATATCTTGACACCTCTTTGCACAAGTTGACTTACCATGTCCATTTGCTTGAGTTTCTTGCTGGTTCTTTGTATGTGCTTTTGATATAATGTCTACCCCTGGTTGAGGCCCTTTGGGACATAATTTTGCACTTTGTGGATCTTGTTTGGTGTTGCCTAAGTGTTGGGACTTTGAGCTTACTTTTGTGGACTTTCTTTAGTGCATATTGTTCCATGTTTTGATCTTCTCTTGCATATGTGGATTGTTGATGATAATATTGTCATACCCCAAATTTTGACCACTAAGATTTCCCATCATTGTGCAAATCATCATCACAATATGGATGTACCTTTGTGCCTCATCAATCTCCTCAAGGAATTGTTAAGCATTCACCACAATCAAAATTAGGGTTTCAAGCCCTCTCTGAGTGCTTAGACAAAGGATCAATCAAGGAATGACATGATCTTCAACTTGTATAACCTCTCAAACATTCACAATGGCTCAATAGGACTCCCACTTCAAGGATTAAGCACAAGGTTGCTCCCTTCTAGGTGGATCAAGCTTCAAGATCGCCAATGTCACCAAATTAGGGTTTTGGTCGATCAGGGCCTCCAGATGGAAATTTTCATCTGGGCATGAGCCAATGATTCAAAACATATCCTAATATACTCCATGGAACCTCATGGATCCAATCATCAAGTCAATTTGGCCTCAAGGGATGCATACATCAAAAATCAGGAATTAGGGTTTCTTGACCTAATTCACCCCTAAGTTGACTTTTAGGGAAAATCATGAGCCAAGACCTCAAGAGAGGGTTTGAGGGTCTCTAATGAACTATATTGATCCATTTGGAACAATGGATTAATCCAATAAGCTTGAGCAACAAGTCTCAATTTCATCTGCACCACAATTAGAGTTTTAAGGAAAAAGTCAACTGTAACTTTGACTTTTGACCAGGACATGCTCCCAAACCCTAGGACATGCCTCAATATGCCCCATGACACCCATGGAACATGTCCATCAAGTTTGATTTAGGTCAAGGACATGATTTCTTGAAGAATTGCACAGTTTGGAATTCATCTGATAAAAAGTCAACTGTGCACAAAAGTCAACTTTGACTTTTTGAGATTTTTCACCAAAATGGATTTTTAACCCTAAAATGATGTTAATGTATGATTTGAATCATCATTCATCAAGAAAAATCAAGAAAAGTTGGATAACTTGTAAAAGGGGTAACCATAAAAGACTTAGAAAATTTTCTAAGTTAAAAATAAAGTGGCTAGGGTACCAACTTTGGAGGGTCATAACTCCTAAACCACAAGGCCATTTTTTCCCATCCAAAGCTTGATTTGTAGATCTTATTTCCCTCTACAAAAACTTCAACTAGACCTAACTCCAATTCATTGTGGATTTTGAGCTATGAGTGAGCCAAGATGGCTGAAAATATGAAAGTACACCATTTTCCAACACTTAGAAAAAATTCTGTCCAAGACAGATTTTGTTGAAACACCAAAACTTGAAAGTTCTTTTCACATAGATGCAAGCTGAATCAAGTCCAAAGTTAAACATCAATGTTGTTGCATATGTTGCCAAGAATTCAAAGAGCTTAACAACATGAATTGATTCAACTTGAGCCAAGAGAAATCCATGCCCAAAGTCATGCTGCTGCAAGCTGTTTTGGAAAAATCGGTTTGCATGTTTGCTTGCCACACACGATTTTGAACCAAAAACTGAGGATCAGCATGCCACATGTATTCAAACCAATCACATTGCATCTGATCCAACTGATAAATCTGAGTCAAAAAGCCAAGGAATCTTCCAATTTGAAGTTCATCCAGTTTGGAACATTTTGCCTTGAATTCAAAGTGCATTAATGTGGAATAGTGCATTGTCAAGGTAGCTACCCTACTCAGTCAAATTCTCTAATTAAACAACAATAAAAACATCTGAGGAATGTGATTTTGGTTAAGGCATAACCCTGCTCTTGGGAATGGCTAGCTTGCCTTGCTTGAGAAGAAATCCTCCAAGCCAATCCATGCAAATGTGATCTGATCCAGCAGCCATTCACTATTCCTCCAAAACAAAAGTTGATCACCTATAAATAGAGGTCTCAATGGATCATTCAACTCACACCAAAGCCAGTTACAGCACTGCTTTCTCTCATTCTTCCTTAAACCTCAAGTTTTTTGGTTTTTGAGTAACCACTATCGGGTTTTAAGTTGCAGCCTTAGGCAATCAATTTCAATTGCTCAAACACATCACATATGATGTATTTGAGGTGTCCAAATACTTAAACACTGACTGTAACACCTCAGGCTCAAAATCACCCTTCAACCAAGCCATTATGCCTCAATTATGCAGGTGGAGGTCTCCAGCTTGATCCAAAGAGTTTCAAAGTGTTCCAAAGCTTGTAACACACTCCATAACATGCATTGAAGCTGTAGGGATCATTAATTCAGGACTGGAACAAAGTTTGTGCAGAGTTCCATTTCAGCTTGCATCAAGGTAAGCCTCAAAACTCAAACTCCATGATCCATGCATATTTCCTCGCATGATATTTTTGCCAATTGCTTGCCATCATATGCTGAATGTTTTCCCTCATAAAATTTGATCATTGCACTCATAATCATGCCTACTCGATTGCTTTTGCAAAATTAGGGTTCATACGGCCACAATGATATAATTTGTTATACACTGAAAATGAATAAAATTGGGTATTGCCATCTTCTTCCTTGTGAAAAAACGCATGAGTTTGGTGTTTGAATGATGTCCAATGGTTGAGAGATGAGTGAGATATGGTGCTTCATGCACGAACTCGAGGAAGAAGATGGCCATGGCGCCATTCTTCAGGTTTTTCAACTAAGTTTGACATATATTTTTCACTTGCCATGTTATTAATGAATTGGCATTGTGCCCCAGCGGCTCATCAGCTGGTTTTGTGTGTATTGGCAAGCGAGAGGTCTGGGCTTCGAATCCCCCTCGCCCCAGACTTCTTTTTATCACTTGTTTATTTTTGTTATTTTTCATATTATTATTTTTAATGATTTGAAAATTTAATAACTCCTTCAATTTTTATCATTTTTTATTGGTTCTTTTTGCAATAATTCACAAAAATGTTGAAATATTTTATTCCACCAAAAAATTAGATTTATATTATTTATTTAATATAATTAGTATTTTTGTGAATAAATTCATTTTTAATTGTTTTTAAATATTCTAAAAGTGAATATTTACTTTGAAAATCAAAGCCTAATGAGTTTAAATATTCCTTGTGATTTATACCTCATTTTTCAAACCTTAAACAAAATCATAAATGCATTATTCAAATTTATTTTGTATTTTGTTTGATTTTCTTTAAATATTTACTTTTAAAGATTAAAATTAGGGTTTTTGATTAATTCAACTTTCAAAATTGATTTTCAAATACACTTGGGCCTCTATTAGAGTGTAAGACCCAACCCCTTTGTACATAAAAACTTTGTGGGCCTCATTCGTTGTATAAGTCCCTCTGTACAAATTCAAACTGTGCGCTCACTGATAAAACCCTGGGCCTCTCCTTGAGCTGTAAGCCCCAAAATCTTTCTTTTTCAAAGCACTTTCTCCTTTGATTTTGAATATACTGTTGTTTTTTAATCTTTCTTTGTTGAACAACTAACCAAACAGCATGGAAGCTCTACAACCGAGTAAGTGGTTATTGCTTTCATTTACCGCTTTCATATACATATAACTGTATTGTGGGGCTGTTTCGCTGTAAGTCTTCTTTCATAAACTCATATCAACTGTGTAATAATAGTATAGATATTTAGAGTTTCCCCGGCAACTACGTCTAGCATTAAGCCCGTTGATCACTCTTAGAAATAGTCTAAACTAGATCCCCATAGGATTACCAGACACAGTCTTCCCTCCTCTTGGGGTTAAACAATATGGAGATATGAAAGGCAGCATTCTCTGTGAACCCTTTCATAGATTGTCACTCGTAGAAGTTGTCAAAGAAACTCTACTCCCTAGAGATGATCTTTTCTCCGTGGATGGCATCTCTTGAGTTTCTTCCAAATTCTCGGACTTTCCTGGCTTGATCTATTCTCGGTGAATGGCATGTCTTGAACTTCTCGGGGTTTGGGGACCCACAGGCTTCTTAAAAGCACTTGTCAAGAAACTCTACTCCCCAGAGATGATCTTTTCTCCGTGAATGGCATCTCTTGAGTTTCTTCCAAATTCTCGAACTTTCCTGACTTGATCTATTCCTTGTGAATAGCTTGCCTTGAATTTCTCAGGGTTTGGGGACCCATCGGCTTCTTAAAAGCAACCGACCTCCTCTTGGGCATCGTACAAGGACCCACAGGTTTCCTAAAAGCAACCCCGCCTCCTCTTGGGCTTAGTACAAGGACCCTACGGCTTCTTAGAAGTATTCACAACCTCCTCTTAGGCTTTGTATAATGATCTCTTCCTCCGAGAATGATAGCCTCCTCTTGGGCTTCGTACAAGGACCTCTCGGCTTCTTAAAAGTTTCCAGCCTCCTCTTGGGCTTCGTACAAATTGTCCTGACGACCTCCTAGAGGTATAGGAACAGAACTTAGTCATCTTCATAAAACAGTCCTTTCCAAGAGTCTACTACTGTTTCTCAAAGCATAGTACAAAAGATGAAACTCTAGACTTGGACAGTCTAATCTCCTTGAGTCTCAAAGACATTCTCAAGCACCCTTCAAAAATAGGAAGGAAAACCGTAGACTCGGATAGTCTCAATACCCTTCGGATTTCCCGCTTCCTTAAAGAACAGGCATAACCCGGATCCTTGAATCAAATCCTTGAGTACAGTGTTGCTCATATAAGAACTGATTTTCTCTTTCAAAAATCAGTATACTGGACCTGTCACTTAACCGAAACAACTTTTAGCCTCTCTCTCGGGCTTTATACGAGACACATAAGAGACTCCCTCGTTGAGTCGATCACCCTTTCGCCTCCATCTCGGGCTTTGTACGAGATACAAAAAAACTCTCTTGTTAAGTCAAATAGCCTCCATCTCGGGCTTTATACGAGATACCAAAAGACTCTATCGTCGAGTCAAAACCTTTTAACCTCTCTCTCGGGCTTTGTACGAGACACATAATAGCCTCCTCTTAGGCTTTGTATAAGAAAACCACTGGTTGATCCAATTAACCTTTTAGCATCAAAGTTGTGCCTCGTTCACAGTACACAAACATCAACAACTCTTTACCCTTCATCTAATCACTGTAAGCGGCAAGTCTCTGGATTATCTACATCCACGCCAATGTCCCTCTTTTAGCATGAGAAATTCCTAAGGAAAGATAGCATTGCTCTACGCTGAGTTAAAGTCTTCCCCTTCAGGTTAAAAATCCCCTTTAAAGAAAATTATGGCATTGCCGCCCGGTTAAAGTAATTCTCCTTTATAAATAGTTGTGACATACACCCCCCTCTTTAGAGATGGCAAATTCTCTCTAAAGACAACACCTTTCAGCTTCACATCTTGGGCTTTGAACAAGATACAAATATACTTTTTCAGGTTCACATCTTGGGCTTTGAACAAGATATATATCACCTTTCGCTTCATGTCTTGGGCTTTGAACAAGACACCAAAAACACTCATTTCCTCCCATAGAATAGGAGGAACTACGAACGCTCTGATTTCCCTGTTTCGGTAAACGGGAATACGTAGGCATAAGATTGAAAGAAAAAATCTTAGCGAGCACACTAAACAAAAACCAAAAATCCCATACTCTCACATCAAAAAGCATCAGTCCTAACATCCTAATCCTTGTTCCCCGCCAGAAACATTCTGTCAAAATAAAAAGAGAGAAAACAGTATTGGCAAAAATACAAATAACCAATACAAAGGCCCCCCCACATTGATCGCATCCGTAATTTAACAGACCGCTGTTTAAACTCAGTATGCAAAGCAGGGTTAATTGGAGACATCTATTTCCCTTCCTTCATCAGCTTTAATAGGATAAAAAATGAATCGACCTGTAGTAAACTCAACCGCAGAGAGCGACCAGTGCTTAAGAACCGCGTCCAAAATTGCTCGCTACAGAAAAATGGCGCCCACCGTGGGGCTTCGTTTTCTTTTTTTTTTCTCTTCACTTATGTGAAAACCACAGATTGGGGCTTCCGTCGGGGAACCCATATTCTGTCAGGAACTTAGGATTCATAGCTTTAAAGGTCTAGGATGTTTAGGACAAATATATATACTGCTTTTCCTAATTGATATACGTGTTTATTTTTCTGCTAATGGGAATGCGGGTGATGCCGTATATGGAAAGATTGAGTATACACTTAAGATAAGTGATGGTGACGAGGTCGACCATCAACCTCAGTGGAGGCTGACCAATGCAACCCATTCTCTCACCTAGACAATGGGCCGATTGTTAAGTCTGAGAAGCTGAGGAGCCAAACCCTTTCGTAGTGCGGAAACTATCGGGAATAGTTGTTACGCGATACTACCCTCATTTGAGGCTGGTGATCTATTCTCGGTGAATGGCACTTACTCTAAGATTGCTCTACAACTCGCTGGCGATCCGCTTATTGTTCTGCTTTCCTGGGAGGAGCTGATGATAATGAGTACAAGTACAAAAATCACCCTAGTATAAACCTTTGGGGATGGGTAGAGCCTTGACTTCATGACAACGACTCTTTGACCCCATGTTTTTTCTATGTTTTTGTGTACTGCATTCATGCATTCATTTAAAAAAAACATTCAAAAACATTCAAAAAAAATTTTCTCTTCTAGTCTCTCTGTTTTTCAAATTAAACTGAGATTGTGATTGCAAATATCAGAGAAAAGGATTGCACTAATGGATTTCTGTAGAAGGAGAACTCATAGTTATACCTTCAAGGTTCCAAAGCTAGAAGATTTAAGAAGGTTAGCAAGGATGATCACAAACCAAGAGGCTTTCAGAGCCAAACACGGAGGTTTGATACCACTGTTAAGAGTCCATGTGATTGAGGGAATCATGGATGCGCTCATTCAGTTTTATGATCCAGTTTATCACTGTTTCACATTCCCGGATTACCAGCTCGCACCAACGCTGGAGGAGTATTCTCATCTGATTGATTTACATATCACTGATCGAGCTCCATTTTCTGGACTGGAAGAAATTCCAAAGAATCAGACCATTGCAAGAGCAATTCATTTGGACGAGTCTGAAGTTAGGATTCACCTAACTACCAAGGGGGGCATCCAAGGTTTGCCAGCCCAGTTCTTGACAAAGAAAGCCCTGTATTTTGCCAGTATAGGAAACATGATTGCTTTTGAAAGCGTCTTTGTCTTGCTCACCTATGGGTTATTTTTGTTTCCCAACATCAATAACTTCGTCGATATCAACTCCATTAAGGTTTTTCTCATTGTAAACCCTGTACCGACTTTGCTCGCAGATGCGTATTATTCTGTACACTTGGGAAATTTGTACAGTGGAGGGGAGATCATATGCTGTGTACCTCTGCTTTATAAATGGTTTATCTCCCACTTGCCCAAGTCTGCTGCTTTTTGGGATTGTAAGAGTGCCTTGCGCTGGTCGCAGAAGATCATGTCTCTCACCAACTCTGATATTGATTGGTGTAATAGGATCTATGATGGAATCAGAATCATTGATCGTTGTGGAAACTTCCCCGACGTACCCCTCATAGGAACTAAAGGAGGAATCAACTACCATCCGGTATTGGTTCTTCGTCAATTTGGATACCCGATGAGACACGTCCCCCGGGGTGTTCATTTGGAAGGTCTTTTCTTCAAGGAAGGAGAAAATGACAGAGCACTAAAGATGGAAATAGTGCACGCTTGGAAGCATGTTCATAAGAAAGGACGAGAGTCTCTGGGAAAACCAGACTGTGTCTCGGTGGAGCCTTATCTCCATTGGGTACAAACTAGAGCTCTAAAGCTAAAGATGCCTTATCCTCGTTACGGAATTCTTCCGCCGAGGGAATCTGTCATGTACTTCATGACGGAAACTGAAAAGCTTCAGGTTACTCTCAACAAACTTCAAAAGGAGAGAAGGTCTTGGAAGAACAAGTACCGCACCCTCGACGTAGAGTGCATCAAAATACAGCAACTACTGAAAGATAAGGATGCTCTGATTGAAATTTTGGAGCAATATGCTGTAGAGAATCAAGATGACCAAAGGAATTTGCTCGCTCCTTTCACATGGCAAAGGAATGATAACCCGACAACGGCTCAAGAGCCCCGGTCAAAGAAAAGGAAGATACCAGAATCAGCACCTGATTTCTCTTTAGAGAGAACTCGGGACCCATTAGCTTAGGTTTCTGTTTCTGCACCTTGTAATCTACTGTATTTCCATTTCTGTAATCCTTTAAATTCAATAAAAAGGGGTTTCCCCACTGTTTGATATTTGCAATCTAAATTGTCAAAGTTTATTTTGATTAAACCTTAAACAATTAATATAATCATTGCATTCATCATTCTCACCTCGCGTATTCTTCTTCCCTACGAATCTCACGTTTGTGTCTCGATTCTAGAGTCAAACTGTCTCATTCGTATAATACTCGGGCCAATCGTCAGAATAAGATGGGTGATCTTGAGGAAGTAAACAGAGAGTTGAAGGAAGAGATCGACGCTCTGAGAGAGGATATGAGAAAGCTTCGTAACGACATGCAAGTCATGGTAGAAGCTCAGCTACAAAGGACTGTGATCTCAGAGATCACCTCAACGCCCGTCATGGAGAAGTATGATCCTAGGTATCAAATACCGAAAGATCGTCCTTGGGGCATGCATGTTAACTATATCCCGGAAGGATATGTCCCGCCGATCGCTGAAGATCAGGGAATCACAACAGAAGCCGCTGGGCCTGAAGGTTACAAACTTCGGGAAAGCGAAGATGCTAGGGGAATACTAAAGACTCCTGAAGGTTACAAACTTCGGGAGACGCCAAGACTCACTACCGTAGTCACGGTACCACCCCCTGTGGTGCACACTGTCCCGGAAGGACAGATTCCACAGACATCTTCTGGTAAGAAGGAAACTATGTTTGATAGAATGGAGGAATTCCAGGAGCAGTTCTTGGAAATACAGAAGGAGCTGCAAGCCATTCGCAGTCAGGATCTATTTGGAAAGGACGCCGCAGATCTCTGCTTGATCCCAAATTTGAAAGTCCCGCACAAATTTCAAGTGCCCGACTTTGAAAAGTACAAGGGTAACTCTTGCCCTCAAAGCCATCTGGTGATGTACGCTCGGCGAATGTCAGCTCAGACGGAGAATCAGGACCTACTGATTCATTACTTTCAGGATAGTTTAACCGGTGTTGCATTAAAATGGTACATGGGTTTAAACCGTGCCACGATCAGCACTTTCAAAGATCTTGGCACTGCCTTCGTCCAACAATACAAATACAATTTGGACATGGCACCCGACAGAGATCAACTCAGATCGATGTCGCAAAAGGACAAGGAAACCTTTAAGGAGTACGCTCAAAGGTGGCGTGAGATTGCCGCTCAAATTTGTCCACCTCTTGAGGAAAAAGAGATGACAAAGATCTTCTTAAAGACCATAAGCTCATTTTACTATGACCGAATGGTTACCATTGCACCCAGTGATTTCACCGAAATGGTGGGCATGGGCGTACGTCTTGAGGAAGCCGTCCGAGAAGGACGTTTGGTAAAAGATACTGGTAGCAGCTGTGACTCCTGCTATCAGCCCTGCGCCTATTCCTACGTATCAACCTCAGGTTGCGCAGAGCCAACCTGGTCAACAAAGGACACAACAGCCTCTTCAACAGGCTCGTCCCCAATACAACAACAATCGTACAACACGGCCACCAGGATTTGATCGTATACCCATATCGTACGCAGAGCTATTTCCGTTACTACTGGCTAAGAGGCACATTCAGACTAAGTCCCCTCTTACAGTATCAGAAAATCTACATTTTTGGTTTAAGGTGGATCAAACTTGCCCTTATCATCAAGGAGGTCCAGGGCATAACATAGAGACTTGTCTCAATTTCAAGTCCGACGTGCAAAAACTTGTTAGGAGCGGGGTTTTATCCTTCAAGGATACGAATCCTAATGTTCTCACGAACCCGCTGCCTCAACATAAGAAGGTTGCAGTCAATTTGATAGAAGGAAAGACTAACGATGTCTATCAAATTCACGATGTACTCTTGTTGAAAACCAATCTGGTCAAGATGCATTGTAGACAGAGTGGATATGGCCATGTGCCACCTCATAATTATCATCAATGTGATGTCTGCTCTAAAAACAATCAAGGATGTTCTGTGGTGCAAGCAGCCCTACAGGAACAAATGGATCTCGGATGGATCCAAGAGCACCGAGTTCGTAGAGTTAACATGGTTTACACGAATTCTAACGTCATTCAGAACCACGACATCCGTGCAATGAATGTCAATTTGGTGGCAATGCACTCAAGGCAAAGCCAATATCATAATCTTCCGCGGCATGATTACAGTTCCTGTCTGACTTGCTCGGTGAACAAACAGGGTTGCTCTTTTGTACAAGAAGCCCTCCAGCGTCAGATGGATCTTGGATGGATCTAAGACTACCATGATAGGAATCCCTATCAGATCAACATGGTTTAGATCTTTGATATTCACGTGATGAATACCAACCTGGTAGAGTTACATGCTGAACAGGTCTGACTCGGATTCTTAATATCACATGACTATCAAAGCTGTAAAGCAGGTTGCGAAAACGATCGAGGTTGTACCCTTGTCCAGGAGGCACTTCAGCACTTGTTAAATCACTGGTGGATGCCAATTTATATGGATGAAGATACTCAGCAGATTAGTATCAATAACAGGAATCCTACTCGACGTCAGAGTCAGGATGTCCGATCAATGGAAGCTAACCTAGTAAGGTTACATTGTATTCAAAGTGGGCGTGGCCAGGTGCCACCACACAACTATGAACGTTGCGGCGTCTGTTCGGAAAGTAACCAAGGGTGTTACTTTGTGAGAGCAGCTCTTCAGGGTCAGGTGGATCATGGAGAGATTCGTCCATATCCGGGTTCCGGACCCATCAACTGGACGCCAAATTACCTTGCTGATCAAGTTAAGGATGTTGTCACGATCTCTGGTCATCACAGGACCATGGATGTTTTTGCCATTATCCCTCTACTTGACGAATCTAGAGTTCCCAACCGGGAACGGATCGAGATTACTTATGATGGTCAGAAAAATCAGAAGGTTCCCATAGTCATCTATCTACCAGGACCAACACCGTATGAATCAACTAAGGCTATCCCTTACAAATATGGTGCAACGACAGTTGAAAATGGAAAGGAAATTCCATTACCCTCTGTCGTGAATATTGCAGACATTAGTCGAGTAACACAGAGTGGTAGAATCTTCAACCGAGGGGTTGGAGAACCTAACAAGGAAAAGGAACTTCAGACAGAAACTCCTGATCCACCAGTCGGTCAATCCAGTAATCCCGACCTTTGAAAAAGGATGATGAGATGCTGAAGCTCATCCAAAGGAGTGAATACAACATTGTCGATCAACTGTTACAAACTCCTTCAAAGATCTCGGTATTATCGTTGTTACTCAGTTCAGAGGCCCACAGGGAGGCTCTACATAAAGTCTTGAAGTAAGCCTTTGTGGAACAGGATGTAACAATCAGACAATTTGATAGCATTGTCTCTAACATCACTTCCTGCAATAATTTGGGATTTAGTGATGAGGAATTACCCGAAGAGGGTCGCCGTCATAACATGGCGCTCAATATCACAGTTAACTGCCAGGACGATGCTTTAGCCAGCGTACTGGTAGACACAGGGTCAGCCCTGAATGTTATGCCAAAGTCCACTTTGATGCAATTATCATTCAAAGGCCCTCCGATGAGAATCAGCGAGGTCGTCGTCAAAGCGTTCAACGGATCCAGAAAAATAGTTATCGGCGAAGTTAATCTTCCCATAACTATCGGTCCTCACACTTTCCAAGTCACTTTCCAGGTCATGGACATCCGGGCAGCGTACAGTTGTTTATTAGGAAGACCTTGGATACATCAGGCTGGAGCGGTCACTTCAACCCTCTACCAAAAGCTAAAGTTCGTTCAGAACGATCAACTTGTCACAGTCTGTGGAGAACAGGCCTTGCTCGTAAGTAACTTATCATCATTTACTGGTATAGAACCCGAGGAGGTTATTGGAACTCAGTTCCAAGCACTTTCGGTGAGCAAGGACAATCATTTCAAAGGAGGAACCTCGATTTCCTCATACAACGATGCTATCAAAGCGGTCGAGAGTACCGATACGACAGGATGGGGACAGCTTGTCATTCCTACTGACAATAAAACAAAGAAGGGTCTTGGTTTTTCTGCAACCTGTACCCAGACAGCTGCCAACGATGAAAGTCTTCATCCCCTTCAAAACTTCTTCCACAGTGGAGGTTTTCTTCACCCGGTGTCTCAAGCAGTACATGCTATCAATGAGGAAGATCCCTCTGACACGGATGAAGAATGGAAGTCCTATCTTAACACGGACGGTTATATGTCTCAGGAAGAGGTGCCTACTCCTTTTTGCTTTCCTACAGAAAGTCCGAGATTTATACCAAGGTCAGACGTCGAAATGATATATGGAAATTGTGATCCGGAAGGATGCCGTGCTCCGCCAAATTCATTAGAGGAAGACACTCCGATGAAAGACAACTTTGACCACAATTACTATGGCCCAATGGATGGTCTGCCAATGTGGCAACCTTATCCAGGAGACTTGGGGCAAGAGAGTCAGCCGAACAATGAAAATTAGCTGACCGTCATTGAACAGAATACCTGTGTCCCCACCATGTCATGGGATCAACACTCAGGTCATTCAGAAACTACTCAACATGAAGATGAATTTGCAATGTTTGCAGGACTTGAATTCATCAATTATGCTTTTCCCGAGTTCAACATCATCGAGAGAGATGACTCCTCCAGTTCCAGAGAAGTGTGGGACACCTTGGGACAACCGAGTGGGAAATATGACTATATGGTCAAGTACACCGCTCCCGAAAGCTCTCGTATCAGACTCGAAGATATCCAGCCTACTGGATGGAGAGATACATCTGAGAGAACAAATGCTATGCAAAATGCA
Source organism: Lathyrus tuberosus (assembly GCA_022829125.1). NCBI lineage: Eukaryota > Viridiplantae > Streptophyta > Magnoliopsida > Fabales > Fabaceae > Lathyrus > Lathyrus tuberosus. The sequence goes on from JALAZF010000048.1 coordinate 15,019,715, forward strand.
ACTGAGGAATTCTCCTACGACAATTCTGCCTAGGAGACAGATTCCAATGATCCCGCTCCACCAGAAATCAGCATTATTTCTGAAGACAAATCAAGGAAGGTGCCAGACTTTGTGATTCACCGAGGAGTTCGCCGCCAATGGGTCGCCGTCGAGGTTCCAAAGATCGTTCATCACTCAAAGTAATTGCCATCTTTAACCTTTCACCCTGCCCAGGTGAAACGAATGTTTTGATAGGGCTCGCTTTCTGTAAATTATCCCTCTTCGCTTAGCCCAAAGCGACAGAGTTCTATTTTATAGGGCTGTAGTTTCAAGAATCGACTTGTTCATTAATAAAATAACGTCGTTCTGTAATTTCCGCATTAATTGTTGTTTTCTCTTTTTGCTTTTTCAGAAAATGGTAATCCTAAAAAACAATTCAAATAAAAACAAGCAGTAAAATAAAAACACTGCACACACTTGCATTTTCTCTATCTCTTCTAAACACGAATCATCACGTCATGCAGATTGCTTGTTTTAAACCCCGTTGAAACATACGATCCGATGCCTTCTCCCAACTTTGAGTTCCCGGTATTCGAGGCTGAAGAAGAAGTTGACAACGAAATTCCAGAAGAGATCTCCCGACTACTCAGACAAGAGGAAAGGTCCATTGAACCTCACAATGAGCCGTTGGAAATGGTAAACTTGGGTTCAGAACAAGAGAGAAAAGAAATCAGGATTGGGGCACTTCTCAGTCCAACGGCCAGAGAGGGTTTGATAAAGCTTCTCAGATAATTCCCCGATGTATTCGCTTGGTCCTATCAGGATATGCCAGGGTTGGATACCAGCATCGTGGAACATCACTTACATTTGAGATCGGAATGTCCGCCAATAAAGCAAAGGTTGAGACGCACTCACCCGGACATGGCCATCAAAATCAAAGAGGAAGTACATAAACAGATTGACGCGGGTTTCCTCGCTACGTCTGAATATTCTCAATGGTTAGCCAACATCGTACCCGTTCCCAAAAAGGACGAAAATGTCAGAATGTGTGTCGATTACAGGGATCTGAACAAGGCTAGTCCAAAGGACGACTTTCCTTTACCACACATTGACATGCTGGTAGACAGCACAACAAAGTTCAAAATTTTCTCCTTCATGGATGGATTCTCGGGCTATAACCAGATCAAAATGGCGCCGAAAGACATGGAGAAAACTTCGTTCATTACCCCATGGGGCACCTTTTGTTACAAGGTGATGCCGTTCGGTTTGAAGAACGCCGGGGCAACCTATCAAAGGGCCATGACTACTCTGTTTCATGACATGATACACAAAGAAATCGAGGTATATGTCGATGATATATTGCAAAATAAAAAATAGAGAGTGAGCACGTTGAACATCTGTCAAAATTGTTCGAACATTTAAGAAAATTCAAGCTCCGCTTGAATCCTAACAAGTACACCTTCGGTGTCCGTTCAGGGAAACTACTAGGGTTCATCGTCAGCCAAAAAGGAATTGAAGTTGATCCTGACAAGGTCAAGGCCATTCAAGAAATGCCTTCTCCGAAAACTGAAAAACAAGTCAGGGGTTCTTGGGACGTTTGAAATACATCTCCAGATTCATATTCCTTATGACCGCGACCTGCGCGCCGATCTTCAAGTTACTCAAAAAGAACCAGGATTGCGTTTGGTCAGAAGACTGCCAAACTGCCTTCGACAGTATTAAGGAATATCTGTTGAATCCTTTGATTCTATCACCTCCAGTGGAAGGAAGACCACTGATCATTTACCTTACAGTCCTAGAGGACTCAATGGGATATGTACTTGGCCAACAAGACGAAACCAAAAGGAAAGAGTCTGCCATTTACTATTTGAGCAAGAAGTTCACCGACTGCGAAACTCGGTACACGATGCTTGAGAAAACTTGTTGTGCTTTGGCTTGGGCAGCCAAACATCTTCGCTAGTACATGATTCGTCATACTACTTGGTTGGTCTCCGAAATGGATCCAATCAAGTACGTTATCGAAAAACCTGCTCTTACGGGAAGAATTGCCCGTTGGCAGATGTTGTTATCAGAATATGACATAGAGTACCACACTCAGAAAGCCGTTAAGGGGAGTATTTTAGCCGATCATTTGGCTCATCAACCGATTGACGATCAAGAATCAATCGGGTTTGACTTTCCAGACGAAGATGTCATGTATCTAAAAATGAAAGATTGCGATGAACCGCTACCCAGTGAAGGGCCAGAACCAGGTTCCCAATGGGGACTTATCTTTGACGGAGCAGTTAATCATTATGGAAATGGAATTGGGGCAATATTTGTTACCCCTCAGGGTACCCACATTCCTTTCACTGCCAGACTTACGTTCAAATGTACGAATAACGAGGCCGAATACGAAGCTTGTATCATGGGTCTCGAAGAAGCAATTGATTTAAGGATCAAAAACATGGACGTATACGGCGACTCAGCCTTGGTTATCAATCAGATAAAAGGAGATTGGAACACATACCAATCAAGATTGATTCCTTACAAAGACTATGCAAGAAGGTTGTTACCCTTCTTTAACAGAGTCGAGTTTCATCACATCCCTCATGAGGAGAATCACATGGTTGATGCATTAGCCACTATCTCTTCCATGATTAGTGTAGGTCAATGGAATGACATACCTAAGATCGACATAATGCGCCTTGAACGGCCCGCCTACGTCTTCACGATCGAAGCAGTCATAGACGACAAACCTTGGTATCACGATATCAAATGCTTCCTTCAGAAACAAGAGTACCCATCTGGGGCACTCAGAAAAGATAGGAAAACCCTCAGAAGATTGGCTGGAAACTTCTTCCTGAGCGGTGACACTCTTTATAAGAGGAATTTTGACATGGTCTTGCTCCGATGCGTAGACAGACCAGAAGTAGACATGCTTATGAAAGAAATTCATGAAGGATCCTTTGGCACTCATGCCAATGGACATACAATGGCGAGAAAAATCTTAAGAGCAGGGTACTACTGGTTGACCATGGAATCCTAGTGCTACAAGTACATGAGGAGGTGTCACAAGTGTCAGATAGACTCCGACAAAATTCATGTACCGCCATCACATCTCAAAGTTCTTTCTTCCCCGTGACCTTTTTCCATATGGGGAATCGACATAATTGGCTTGATCGAACCTAAGGCTTCAAACGGACATCGGTTCATCCTAGTAGCCATTGACTACTTCACCAAGTGGGTCGAAGCAGCGTCGTACGCTAATGTAACCCGACAAGTGGTGATCCGATTTATCAAAAACAATATCATCTGCCGTTATGGTGTTCCAAGCGAGATCATTACTGATAATGGATCTAACTTGAACAATAAGATGATGAAAGAGTGGTGCGCAGAGTTCAAGATCAAACACCATAACTCATCTCCCTACCGACCCAAGATGAACGGAGCGGTAGAAGCGGCTAACAAGAACATCAAGAAGATCGTTCAAAAGATGGTTGTAACCTACAAAGACTGGCAGGACATGCTACCCTTTGCTCTTCACGGTTATCGCACATCTGTCCGCACTTCAACAGGGGCTACCCCTTTCTCTCTAGTGTATGGCATGGAAGCAGTGCTCCCCATAGAAGTAGAGATCCCATCAATCCAAGTACTGATGGAAGTTAAGCTCACCGAAGTTGAATGGTGTTAAAGCCGACACGATGAACTGAATCTGATCGAAGAAAAGAGAATCACGGCACTATGCCATGGTCAGCTGTATCAACAGAGAATGAAGAAGGTGTTCGACAAAAAGGTTCGACCCCGCATCTTCAGGAAAGGAGACCTCGTGCTCAAGAAGGTTCAATCATTTCTCACTAACTCTCGGGGCAAGTGGACTCCGAATTATGATGGCCCATATGTGGTCACAAAAGCTTTCTCAAGCGGCGCCTTGAGACTTGCAACCATGGACGGAGAGGAATTTGCCTGCCCCACGAATGTTGATGTAGTCAAGAAATACTTCGCCTAAAAAAAACATCTCGATGGATTGAAAACCCGAAAGGGCGGTCCAGGCAAAAGTTAGAGACAAAATAAAAAAAAATCATCCCGGTGGATTGGAAACATCAAAGTACAATCCAGGCAAAAATTAGGGATAATGGCAAGTAACTATGTTCAACAGAGGCAAGTCCCTCAGCAGCAGCAGTTATACCATCCATCGGAGGAAAATTCCAGTCAAGGTCATCTTCGACAGAAGCTCAGGATGTCCCGAATTCAAAGTCGGTAGAAGGATAGTGGTCGTTATGTTTCAACGTAGCCCTTTTCCCTGTAAATTACTATTTTCTAGCTTTGTATATACTCTTTGGAATCACGCGTTTGGCTGATTTCCATCTTATCAGTAAAATTTGAGCCCTTGTGCTTTTGTTTGTAATTCTTATTTGTTTTAGCTTTACAGAATGACGTTTTTAACATGATTAACGATTCTTGAAATGAAACAAAAATGAATTTACTTGTTAAAACTTTTTCTGCTTTAAAATAAAGATGGCAATTTCTTTTGACTGTTGAACATCAAAGGAACATCAACCGCTTCTCCAGAAGTAAGCAAACTTCAAAGTATTCCTTCTAACCCAGTACGCTTGAATGAAGGATCAACTGTGTCAGAGACCTTGTTTCGTCTAATACGCCACGGCCGAGTTTTCATCTCCTAAGCCCGATCAACATAGCTCCCAACAGGGACTCTCTCTCTCCTAAGCAAGGTGGAATTGTTATCTTGAACCAGCGATATTTCTACACGCCCCGCGATGGCCGAGTATCCAGTCGTGTTCACTCATCAGTTTGTATGTCGCGTCAGTTTTGTCAGCATAAACATACATACATCATGCATTATTGATTTGCATTCATAGCCATATTGCATCACTATCACTCTCGTCGGTCTTATCCCCTAGTGATAACAGTCCTTTCAATCGAGTTGTCAGTTCTTTCCTCGTCAGGAAATGTTGCGTCTGCACTGCCTTTCTCCTCCAGTGTATCTCTGGATTAGAGTCGGCACTCGACCACTTTGATAACTTGAACCTCTAAGAAACCAGAGGAACCTTCCGTCAGCATCACTCTTCGCCATTGAAGATGATATCCTTGCTTCCCCGGATTAAAGAAAATCCACAGGGAAAGCCCCTTAATCAGAGATTCGACAGCACGCCAGTTTTGCTCCGAAAAGATCGCTGATGAAAAGGTCATCGACACCTCAAAATTGGACCCCATTATATGGCGTTTCTCCGGGAAGATCCCGAGAAAAGTATGATGTAAGATCCTATCGTCAAATAGCCTCCATCTCGGGCTTTATACGAGATACCAAAAGACTCTATCGTCGAGTCAAAACCTTTTAGCCTCTCTCTCGGGCTTTGTACGAGACACATAATAGCCTCCTCTTAGGCTTTGTATAAGAAAACCACTGGTTGATCCAATTAACCTTTTAGCATCAAAGTTGTGCCTCGTTCACAGTACACAAACATCAACAACTCTTTCCCCTTCATCTAATCGCTGTAAGCGGCTAGCCTCTGGATTATCTACATCCACGCCAATGTCCCTCTTTTAGCATGAGAAATTCCTAAGGAAAGATAGCATTGCTCTACGCTGAGTTAAAGTCTTCCCCTTCAGGTTAAAAATCCCCTTTAAAGGAAATTATGGCATTGCCGGATTCACACATCCTGGTTAAAGTAATTCTCCTTTATAAACAGTTGTGACATACACCCCCCTCTTTAGAGATGACAAATTCTCTCTAAAGACAACACCTTTCAGCTTCACATCTTGGGCTTTGAACAAGATACAAATATACTTTTTCAGCTTCACATCTTGGGCTTTGAACAAGATATATATCACCTTTCGCTTCATGTCTTGGGCTTTGAACAAAACACCAAAAACACCCATTTCCTTCTATTATAGGAGGAACTACGAACGCTCTGATTTCCCTGTTTCGGTAAACGGGAATACGTAGGCATAAGATTGAAAGAAAAAATCTTAGCGAGCACACTAAACAAAAACCAAAAATCCCATACTCTCACATCAAAAAGCATCAGTCCTAACATCCTAATCCTTGTTCCCCGCCAGAAACATTCTGTTAAAATAAAAAGAGAGAAAACAGTATTGGCGAAAATACAAATAACCAATACAAAGGCCCCCCCACATTGATCGCATCCGTAACCTAACAGACCGCTGTTTAAACTCAGTATGCAAAGCAGGGTTAATTGGAGACATCTATTTCCCTTCCTTCATCAGCTTTAATAGGATAAAAAATGAATCGACATGTAGTAAACTCAACCGCAGAGAGCGACCAACGCTTAAGAAGTCATGTGTGCTTAATTGTGCATTTCATTCAAGTATGCTTGCATCCTTTCATGTTTATCTTTGCATTCTTACTTGAGGTGTTTTGCATAGATCTTTGAGACTTGTTTGATGGTATGAGTTGGACATTTATGATATGATGTGCTTGCTTCCATCTATTGTATCTCATCTTTTCCTTCTCATTCTTCTTCTTCTCTTTCACTCTCTTCCTCCCATGGATCTCAAGACTTGTTTAAGTCTTGGATTCTCTCCCTTTAGAGCTACCTAGTCCAACTTAATTTTTGATTAAGCTTGGAGTAGGATTAGCATTAGTTTTTAGGTAGTCGTTCCTCCTAAGCCTCACTAACTATAGGACATCCATGCATGATAACATTAGGACTCTTAGTTTCCCTTTAGAGTTTCCTTTGTGTCGTCTCTCTTCTCATCTCAAAACTTCTTCAAAACACGTAATAAAAGTTAACGTGTATTGCGCTTAAGCCTTTCATGTGGGAAGTGGGGAGTGAGGGGCTTCCTCTCATTCTTCTAGGATACCTAGCGTACGTCCTGTTGGGGACGATGCGCGAAGTATTCGTACCTATATTCAAGACTTGGGTCCAATGCAAGTTACGAAACAACTTAAAAGGCACTTCTGTCTAAAAAACACAAAACAAATTCAAATCTTTTTGTCCTTCGGGATTGTTGGGTTTCAAACTTCTTTTAGAAAAGAGCTCGTCGCTCACGTAAAAAACACTTACTCACCCGTGGTCGTACCCACGAACTACATTAGCTCTGATTGCTCTCTCTCGTCCGATTGAGGATATGTAGGCACAAGACAGCGATTGTCTTGACGAGCAACCTTCCCCCACAATTCCCGTCCGAACTACGTTGACTCTGACTTTCCCATTGCACCGAGGGAGTACGTAGGCCTAGGACAACGATGACGTCCTATCGAGTCACTTCTTTTTCTTTTCTTCTTCGTTTCTCCGTTCTTTCCGTTCTTGTTTCTTCGCGTCTTTATATAGCCTTATAAAAAGTAGACGTTGAAAAGTAATCATGATAGCTATCTAGACTGGCGGCTTGATGGAGACGTGAGGACAAATAATACTTTTGCGTCCTGTCTTGCCATTATATCTTCGTTTGTACCGTTTGCACTGTTTCCAAAATATCTTCGTTTGTATTGTGGTACAGCTGTACTTCATTGCTTAGTCTTCTTGACTTCTTAACTTCAGAGGCTTCTGTGAGCATGAGTAAGAAGGGAAAACGTAGCTTGGTTCTTAAGATCTTCAAGTCTTGGAGTCCTCAGAACTGCGTCTTTAGAGTCTTCGGCACTTGGTCTTTAGAACCTTGTTCACTTAGAAAATTGTCTTCTTATTTTCAGAGGCTTCAGATAGTATTTAGTTGAAGCATGAGTAGAGACTATGGTTGGGTCTTCAGAACCTTTATCTAGAGAGCGTAAGCCTTTAGCATCTGGACTTCGTTCAATCAGAACCTCTGTCTTCAGATCTTCAGAACTTGTTCTCTTTCTATATTATATCAGAGTCTTGCAAACTTTAGATTCTCCTGAAGCAATTACTGCTATTTAGCACATCAAGTGTAGCGCGTAGGCGAAGTATTTTCTTTTAACAACATATCCACGTTATTTAACGTTAGCAGAACCTGTTTGTTAGATTCTCAAAAGTAACAAACATTAAACTCACAAAATTGTTCATACAAACATACTTGTTTGATATCATCAAAACTCAGAGGTATTAATGCAGAACCAAATTTGTTCTCACAGGTTGCCTATACTTATTGGTTTTGTAAGTACTATCCATAATCAACGCAATAGGAAACATATTCAACAACTTCACAGAGTCTGGATGGGCCTAGAAGATATCTCTCACAACTTCTGACTCATCTTTTTTCCTACTAGATTAAACATAATCAGATTCCTCTATCAACTTAAACAACTGTTGCATTTCCGTTCTAGGTCCCCTGATGTTTTTCTGAATCTTACTCTTATGTTTATATATTTGGGTGATTCGAGTCACATTCTCCGGATCTCGTTCTTTCAATGATAACAATATGTGTCTTGTGTAACACCCTTCTAATCCCCGCATAAAAGATACAATAAATCAGAGTAAATAATCATGCCATTCAATTAAGGGTGTTACACATAATCATAAAACATCATACAACACCTGTCATGCTCATTAACACTTAAGTAATTTCATGCTTTTCAAAAACTTCTCTTAGCATGTAGCACTGGATTCCAATTAATCATAATAGACATAAAGAGAGTTTCATGCTCATCACATTAATAAACGATGATTGGGCATAAAAGCCAACTTCATACAAATCAAGTAAGCATAAAGCATAAAGTAGAGTACATAGTGTATCTCTAAAACGTAAACCAAACGATCCCAGTGTTACATGACCAGATCACGACTCGACCCAACATAAATAAAGACAATAAACAGTTGCATCCAGCGGCTACCTCGCACTACGAGCAAGTCTACTCCTCGGTACCTGAGCGATGTTGTATAAAACATCATTCCAACAGAAGGGTGAGAATTCACATCAATATTGAAATTATAAGATAATGATTTAATGTAAAGCACATAAACATAATTACAAACAATCTCATACTTCAATATTCATCAAACAAGTATCACTCAAGTATCCACACAATTGATGTCGATTTCCAATATTCAACAAGTCACATTCACTCACATACTTCCATATAACAATCATATATGCGATGCGACTCGATGCAACTCAATGCAACTCATGCCATGTGGTACCAACACTTGTTATTATTTTTCGGTTTTTACATTTAAACCAGGTCCGTCCCCTAGGCCAATAACAAAACAAAAGCCCGTACCCTAAGCTTTCAAACCCCACTCTAGGTTTGGGACAAGTCACTAGCTCCCACGGAACTAGCAAGCATTGCCTCTTGACACAAATGATGCGTATGTAATCAACAACCATATGCAATTAAGATCATTCCCTAATCTTAATATATATCATGCATATCTTCAATAATTCATCACACTTGAATTGCCACACAATTGCGCACACACAATCGCATTATTAAAAATTATGGCACTCTCATTTCAAACATCATCACCACAATTGGCAAGTAATCCGCAAGTATCAATACAATTCAATCTCAATTCACAAAACACATGATATCGATTAAATATATAATAATTAATCAATCACCAATAATTGAATCAATATTCAATAAATAGTTAATATTCAATAAAAATCCAATACTTTAATAATTAGTCAATATTTAATAAATAATTCAATATTCAATTAAATAATCTAATATTCACTAATTAATTCAATTATTCAATAAATAATTCAATATTTAAAATTAATATTTCAATATTTAGTAAATATTTAATACTACTCAATATTAATAATTATTTAGTAATTATTAAACATTTTAATAATTATTCCATATCCAATAATTAATCAATATTTTAACCAACAATCATTATTTTAATAAATAATTAATATTTAAATAAACAATTAATATTTAAATAAATAATCCATATTTAAAATTAAATAACCAATATTTAATAAATAGTTAATAATTAAAAAATAATGAATTTTTAAATTAAATAATAAATGTTTTAATTAAATAATTAACACTTAATAACTATTTAATCTATTAGTAAAATTTCTAATTTATAATAATTTATTTATCTAAACTTCATTCATGTGGCTCATAGAAATCAAGTGGCACCTATAATACTATTACTTTTAATGTGGCCAGTAAAATAAGGGTGCTATGATACTTGATTTACAAAAGATCATGTTTTTACTTGATAGAAAAGTGGTGCTACATTCAGGCCATAAAGTTGCTATGAATCACTACATTTCCATAAAGTATTATTTTCATTAGACCACTTATTTTCAATTAATACTTCAGGAACTAATAATATGCTACTACATATTTAAGTGATAAGTAAAATGGATCACATATTTCACTAGATAAGGTGTATTACGGCTACTACTGTTCATTCCAATATCATTTAATATTTACTTTTCATGTTTCCAGGACTACCAGTATACATGTTGTCCGCTACAGGTTGTTCCTAATATATATAATATCATGATTGTTCCTCCCAAGATATAGGTACTACCATACCAATGCTACACAACAAATTATATTTTGTTTTCATTTTTATTCCCTAACGCTACAGTGTGAATAACAAGTAAAGGGATATTGCACAAAACATTCTCATCACTTATTTACTACAGGATATTAATTAACAAAACAACCCTTCACCATTAATTAGCCTACGTATTAATGAAAAGGAAGAAAAATAATACACTATTCTTTCTCTAGGATGTTCCGCTACAGTTCCCATTCTCACTAATTTTCACATTTCCATTCAAACAAGGGAAGTGTATCGCTACTGTTAGTGTGTGTGTATATATATATATATATATATATATATATATATATATATATATATATATATATATATATGTTTCTTGGTCATTATCATTGAGTCGACTTATAAATGCATGGTCTTCAAATCTATCAGGTAAACCATGGTTGTGAACTCCACATTTGCATCAATTTTTCAACTAGAACCATCTTTTGAAGGTTTTGATCTTACTTTGAAAGGACAATTACATTTTTTGGTAGCACTTTGTGTTTCGTTATCCCCTTCTTTGTATTTTCCACCTCTATCACAGCTAACTATAATTTTGTCACTTCTTCCTCTCTTGCCAGTATTGGTGTCTGAACGAGTTATTATAACAGTTACTCTATTCCTGAATCCAACCTCCTTAATCCACCTTGTCACCTCTTATCTTTTATGAAATTTTTCTGTAGTAAAGAATATCTCTGTTGTATCTACACTTGTCTGATCTTTGTCGCATATCATCAAAGAAATATCCATGTCTCCTAACAAAAGTGACAAACATAAATAAAAAAGATATATATTAAAAAAAACACGCTCCGGATAACTATGTACTAAGTTATCCGGTTTAAAAAAAAAAAAACCAAACCGGATAACTTAACAAGTAATCCGGTGTTAAAAAGTATACCAATCGGATATCTTGGAGACAAGTTATTCGGTTATATGCCTGACCTTCACAACACAAACCGAAAATCTTGTATATGTGTTCTCCGGTTTATCTTGGAGACAAGTTATCCGGTTATATGCCTGACCTTCACAACGCAAACCGAAAATCTTGTATATGTGTTCTCCGGTTTAGAGAAAATAATTAATCGGATTTCATCATATCACGTTTTCCGGTTTGTAAACAAAACAATCCGGAAATGTTTACCTTGTGTTCCCCGCTTCTCGTCGTATACTGTCAAAAAGTACTTTTGGACTCATCTAATTGCACGCTAAAAAGTAAAGAAAAAAATAAAAAATAAAAGGATAAAATTGGAAATTTTGAAAATTTGTAGGGGGATGGGGTAAAATTTTCCCGAAGTTATAGACGGTTTTGGGTTTTGGGCCCGAACCGATGCCCAACCCTAATATATATATATATATATATATATATATATATATATATATATATATATATATATATATATATATATATATATATTCCAATTTCAAATAGATACTCCAAAGATTAAATAGGTGTCTAAAATATTATCAAAAATCAACTTTATACACACAAAAATTAATATTTTCAGAAATTAATCTCAAAACCTAATAATTTCAATCTCAAATAATATTTTGGGGATTTTACTCTAAACTTATTTCTACCCATTAATCATTACCAATAGTCTCAATAATTGAGTGAAAACCCACCCTTACCTTGGATTTCTGGGTGAATTTGCTCTTGTTCTAAGGTTTCCTCCTTCTTCTCCTCTTCCTCCTTTTTCTTCTATTTTCTAGTTTTCTCCCATGTCTTACTAACTCTCCTTCTCTAAACCCTACTATTCATCAACCAAATGGGTCTAACTCAACCATTATTTTCTTTTACTTCTAACACCCTACTCTAAGTCCATATAATTTCCAACAACTATAATATCATATAAAATAGAATAGATTAAATAGTTTACTAAATACTAACAATCTAATTAAAATAAATAATTAGATAAATTCCACAATTCAATTTATTTTCAAATAATAAATTAAATCACATATTTCAATTTAATCAATTAAATCTATTAATTCACATAAATTAATGGATTAAATAGTGTTTACCCCTTCTGGCTTATAGGCGTGTTTTGGTTTTGCCCCCCTGAAGTTTTTTTTTGTGATTTCCCTCTTATAAAATTAAGATTCTATTTGCAGAACCCCTTATCCATTATTTGGCTGACTGGGTATGAGAATCTGCACACGTGGCATTCCATGTGGCTTTTTTATTTTTTTATTTTTTCTTTTGAATTTTTAATTTTTTTTAGGGTCTGCTGACTGGACTTATTTTTAATTCTTTTTATATTAATAATTTTCGTTTTATATTTATTTTTTCAAATTATTACTTTAAAAAATATTCAAATTGGGTCAAGATTAATGACAACCAACCCTAGCCCATTAGCACTTTTGGTCCATTCACAAGTCTTTTGCTAGTTATTAATCCTTATGAGATTTTGGTATATATGCATTAAAATTTTTAACTTATAAAACGATGTGGGACTTCAAGTTGAATTGAACTCTTTTTCTTCACACTGTAACAACACCTGCAAGCTGTTGAGTTTTTTCGAATTGCGATAGATTATGCTTTCCATAGTTTGTATGTTTGGTTTTATTTTAACTTTCTAGTTGTAATTAGAAAGTAAACTTGTTTTCAGTTTCTCGTGTGGATATGGGAATCATGATCTATAAAAATATACTTTGAAAAACAGTAAACTTGTTTTCAGTTTCTGGTGTCGATATGGGAATCATGATCTATGAAAATATACTTTGAAAATCCTAGATTCTATAATGTGTTCTTTTTATTACTATCAAAGTATATGATACAGCAATGTTGTTTTGTTTAATGAAAGCTTCTGTTGGAAATTTAATTTAAATCGAATGGACCGAGGCTAAAACCGTGAACGGAATCACTTTCCTTAAAAGTATTTCGAGCACTCTCTTTATGTCTTAGAGTTGGAACGCAAGAATACCCAGGATAATTCAACCTTTATCGAATCTGCGTAAGACCGACGAAAATTCGATTATGTAGCGAAGAGTGTCTGAAATTTTGTACAAGAGGATATTTAGTTTGTGATGTGTTTTCTGAATTCCCAAATGAGGTATTTATAGGCCATGCATGTGTTGTTTCACAAGGTTGCGACCCTTGATGAAACAACACCTTTTAACCAAAAGTTGTCATGTTTTCAACCATTGCCTATGTTCATTCTACAGCAACCCTTCACGAAATGTTGCTTCTTTTCGAATTCAAAAATTAATATCCACTTGAATATTTCCTTGTCATTTTGGAACACACCCATATTTATTATTATTGTTAATAATTTATAACAATCCCCCCACTTGTTCTAATAATGACAAGATCAATTCCAGAAATAAAAGGAAATAAAAGAATGTTAATACAGTTAAGTATCTTTCGATTTGAACTTAACCTTAGTAAAGACAACGCAAAGCCTAATCGGAATGTTAGGTAGCTATGCTTTGAACCGTTATCCCATGTGATTAGACCGACATTACGATACACACACTCTTTTATGGTTCTTCGCCTACATCTCTCGCCTAGCACTATTTATGGCCATGTGCTTTTCCTGTTTCATGAATTTTTCATGAGAGAAACTCCAACTCTCACTTTGAGACGGCACCATCTCGAAATTCACATAGGTGAAGTTCATATTGTATCCTTTTCCATGAGACACATACCCTCGGTATTGAACTTCATTAAGAGTTTAAATAAAACTCAACCCTCATTTAAAGGTCAACATTATCACAAAAATGTATGACAAACATCCAATTCAACGACTTGTTGTTACCCATTGAATCTTGAGGTTAATGTTCTACTAACGTAAGATTGGGTTGCCGCCGCTGTCGGAACTCTTACTCAAGGAGTTTCAACCCCATACCTCTCGAGGTTGTTTTTACTAAGTTTTTGGCCAGTGGCTTAGTAAATGAATCAAGAAAATTATAACTCAATCGTATGTATGTGAATGATTACATCCTTAATCAATTTTCTCACAAAAGAATGTCTAAGTCCTACTTGCCTAGACTTTCTGTTATACACTTTTGTATGCTCTAGTTAAAGTGGTCTGACTAGCGCAATGTATCAACACCTTTGAAACATTGTCTTTAGTCAATGGAACTTCAAACAGAGGGTCTCTCAACCATTCAACTTCTTCACAAGCGAAAGTAAGAGCCTCAAACTCCGATTCTAGGTGGAGAGAGTGATCCACCTTTGTTTCTTGCTCTTCCAAGAAATTGCACCCTCTGCTAGTGTAAATATCCACCCAAATGCATATTTTTTGATATTCAATACTCGATATCCAACTTGCATTGGTATATCCTTCTAAAATTGTAGGAAATCTACCATAATGGAGACTAAGATTTTTGGTTTTTATAAGATATCTGAAATTTTCTAATGATGGCCTTCTAGTTCTCACCATTTGGATTACTAGTAAAATCTACTCATTTTACTAATTGCAAATGTTATGTCGGGTCTAGTACACTGCATGCACTTGCATATTCCAATTGAGCCACAACTCTTCCATCATTTTTTGAAGTTTGACACTAGGATCAAATGAAATGCTCACTTTCTTAAAGCTTAAGTGTTTGAACTTATCAAGCACTTTCTCAATATAGTGTGTTTGACTAAGTTCACAACCTCCACTATTTTGCTTTACTTTGATCCCCAACAGTGTGTCAACTAGTCCAAGATCATTCATCTTGAATGGGGAAGTTAGAAACCTATTTGTTTCTAAAATTATATTAATCTCGTTGCTAATGATCTATCATATAATCAATATGGAGACAAATTAATATCACAATATTTTCACACAACTTTGTGCACAAATACTTGTAACAAGAATTAGATGAAGAAGGTTTTAGATAAATCATGCATGATGATGCAAGAAGATTTTTAGATGAAGTGAGAGATGGAAATATGAGCAATTTAAAGTAGTATAGTATAAATTGCTATAAGTACCTTAGTTACTTGTCTCAAATCTTCACTTGAATTTCTATGTTGAACCTTCTTGATCGACTGCATCATTGATGTGCATGACACTTTTGAAGCTTTTCTTCTTTGATAATATTTTTCTTCATCAAAATAGAACTAGATATAACATGTATTCCTCACAATCTCCCCCTTTTGATGATGACAAAATCTTTTAATTCTTGTTTTGATAGTGATTGAAAAGTCTCCCCCTGAATTGTGTGTCTCCTCTTTAATTTGTGAATCTTTTGTTCATTACCAGGAAGCACATAACCTTCTGGTTACCCCATGAAAATCTCCTCATCGAGATCTCTATTTAGGAATGTCATTTTGACATCTATTTGATGAACTATAAGTTCATGCAAAGAAACTAATGCAAACAATACTCTAATTGTCGCAATCCTTGCTACTAGTGCATATGTGTCGAAATAACCAACACATTCTTTTTGTCTAAAACCCTTGGTCATTAATCTAGACTTGTATGTGTTTAGTGTACCATCACACTAAGATACTTCCTTCTAAACACCCATTTGTATCAAATGGATCTTGATCTTTTAGGTAGATCGGTCATTAATCTAGACTTGTATGTGTTTAGTGTACCATCACACTATGATACTTCTTTCTAAACACCCATTTGTATCAAATGGATCTTGATCCTTTAGGTAGATCGACAAGTTCTTAAGTATAATTTAACATTATTGAATCCATTTCGTCTTGGATAACATCCTTCTAAAACGAAGAGTCCTTTGAAGTCACTAATTCCTTGAATACACCAACAACTATTGTGGATTTTGAATCAAACAAATTCAAAGGATCTTTCTCCAACAAATAGAAAATATACCACTTTCTATTTGCAAATACTTTTAGAAAGTACACTCACTTTCTTTACAAATTATGTTACCACACATTTGGTGATCAATAACAATACTAGAACAAATTTGAATATATGATGTTGTTCTTTAATCAATTTCAATTGACAATTGATCTTTTTTTTCAATTTACAATTCAATAATATATCAACCTTAAGTGCTCCAAAAAAAATTATAAAATTCAATTATAATATACATATAAAGTCCTTATCCTATACAGTACTATGAATGGATTTAATTTTATATTTGTACTTGTTTCAACAATGAAGTATATAAGATACTGAATTATAATATCAAATTTTATATATATTTGTTTCAACAATAAAATATATAAGATACTGCTCACAGGTTTCTTAAAAGTTGCAGAGTGATATTTGTTTTGGTTTCAAAACAAAGGAACAGACACACGGTATGAATACTAGAAGTTATTGGAGCATGCGTAAAATATTCGTAAATTATATTTTTATCAAGATAGTGTGTGTCGTTATGAAATACAATATGGAAGTAACGCTTTTCTATATAGAATTAATTATTACAGATAATTATATAACATCAATAATTACGTCTATTACCAATTGTTGATTAAAAAAAAATTATATTTGAATTTGATATTATAATTTTGCAGTGCTTTAGTGTTTATGAAAAAACAACAAAAACGTACCCGGAATTATGATGATGGATATTGATTTTTGATATAGAAGTCTCGGTTACCATTATTTGAAGTACTTTTAAGATTGTGAGAAATTTAATTTAAATCGAATGGACCGAGGCTAAAACCGTGAACGGAATCACTTTTCTTAAAAGTATTTCGAGCACTCTCTTTATGTCTTAGAGTTGGAACGCAAGAATACTCAGGATAATTCAGCCTTTATCGAATCTGCGTAAGACCGACGAAAATTCGATTATGTAGCGAAGAGTGTCTGAAATTTTGTACAAGAGGATATTTAGTTTGTGATGTGTTTTCTGAATTCCCAAATGAGGTATTTATAGGCCATGCATGTGTTGTTTCACAAGGTTGCGACCCTTGATGAAACAACATCTTTTAACCAAAAGTTGTCATATTTCCAACCATTGTCTATGTTCATTTTACAGCAACCCTTCACGAAATGTTGCTTATTTTCGAATTCAAAAATTAATATCCACTTGAATATTTCCTTGTCATTTTGGAACACACCCATATTTATTATTGTTGTTAATAATTTATAACAGCTTCATGAATGCTTATACTGTAGATGAAAATAAAAATTGAGAGAAATTTGGATCCACTATCAATAAAGATTACTTTGTAGATCAAGTATGGGATATATAATTTAAGAATTACATAAACTATCATTTAGATGCTTTACTGAATGCTCTGGAAATTAGTGAAGGAGATTTTTAGCTTTGAGAAATTATAGTAAGAATTAAAGAAGCCGGTTATGTATCAGATATGAATTTTTCTTTGCATGACATGGATAAAGAGGGAAAGGAAGTTGGTCTTGCTTATCACAGTGAGAAACTGGCTGTTGCTTTTGGATTATTAGCTGCTCCACCAAGTGCACCAATCAGGATATTTAAGAATCTTCGATTTTGTGGAGATTGTCATTCTGCTATGATATATATATCAAGAGTTTTCACTCGCCATATAATCTTGAGCGATTCAAATTGTTTTCATCATTTTAGAGAAGGAGAATGTTCTTGTGGAGATAAATGGGTTTTTTATTTTGAGTAGTAGTATAATAGATTTGAATTTTCTGTTGATGAAGATGAAATATTGGGTTTCAGAATAAATGGGTTTCTCTTGTGAGTTTAGTTAGACATCGTTTGTGGGTGAAGAAATATTAACCTTTATATATCAAGTTGACACAAACAATTACAAATGAATTGATATTAATGGGTTGCTTGATTAAAATATGGGTATTAATCCCATTAAAATTATTTTACGATTCAAAATTTAAAATAAAACTTTAAAAAAAAATTAAATATTAAAATTAATATAATACGAAAATAAATAAAAAATTAATAAGAAAACAAAAAAAAATTATAAAAAAATAAATCTAAAGAAAAAATTAATAATTAAAGGGTGACGTGGAATAAGAAAACGGAAAAAAATTCAAAAATAAAAATAAAAAAATAAAAAAAGCCACATGGAATGCCACGTGTGCAGATTCCCCATGCCCAGTCAGCTAAACAAGGGATAAGGGGTTCTGCAAACAGAATCACAAAAAAAAAAAAACTTCAGGGGGACAAAACCAAAACACGCCTATATGGCAGGGGGTAAACACTATTTAACCCTAAATTAAATAAACCAATTAATTTATATAAACTCCATAAATTATATAAATCAATTAATTCTTATAAATTCACTAAATCAAGTAATCCATTTAAATCAAGAATTTCAAATAACTTAGATAAATCACATAAATCAATATTTCATAAAATCACTTAATAATTAATATAAATAATTAATTACTAAAAATCGGGGTGTTACAAGCCTCCCCCACTTAAAAGATTTTCGCCCTCGAAAATTACCTCAAACGAAAAGCTCGGGATATGACTCCCTCATCAGACTCTCAAGCTCCCAAGTCACGTTTCCACCGGCCGGTCCTCCCCAAGCGACCTTCACCAACGCGATTTCTTTACCTCGAAGTTGTTTCAACTCCCAATCCTCAATTCGCATAGGTGATGTCTCCACAGTCAGGTTATCTCTCACCTGCACATCATCTACTTGGACTACATGAGACGGATCCGCAATGTATTTCCTCAACTGAGATACATGGAACACGTCATGGAGATTAGCAAGCGACGGCGGCAAAGTAATCCGATAGGCTCCTCTGCAAGATTTGATAAGGACCAATGAAACGCGGTGTCAACTTACACGACTTCAACGCCATACCAACACCAGTAACAGGAGTAACTCGAAGAAACACATGATCTCCTTCTTGAAACTCAAGTGCTTTCCTCCTCTTGTCATGATAACTTTTCTGACGACTCTGAGAAATCTTCATCTTCTCATGAATCATCTTAATCTTATCAGTGGTCTGATGAACTATCTCGGATCCAACCACGACACTCTCTCCCGACTCATACCAACACAACGATGTCCTACACCGCCTACCATACAATGCCTCAAACGGTGCCCTACCGATACTCAAATGAAAACTATTGTTGTAAGTAAACTCAAAGGCAATTAGTTATCCCAAGCTCCTCCTTTCTTCAACACACAAGCTCTCAAAAGATCCTTAAGTGACTGAATCGTCCTCTCAGTCTGTCCATCGGTCTGCGGATGGTAAGCAGAACACAACCGCAACTTCGTACCCAAGGCACTTTGCAAACTCTCCCAAAATACCAAAGTGAATCTCGGATCTCTATCTGACACAATGCTAGATGGAATACCATGCAAACTGACAATCTTCTCAATGTACAGCTTTACTAATCTCTCCAACGGGTAATCCATTTGTATAGGAATAAAGTGAGCAGATTTCGTCAATCTATCCACAATAACCCAAATAGCTTCAAAGTTACTCGGTGTTCTAGGTAAACCAGAAAAAAAATCCATAGATATGCTATCCCATTACCACTCAGGAATAGATAATGGTTGCATCAAACTTGACGGCTTCTGATGCTCAATCTTCGACTTCTGGTAAGTCAAACAAGAATACATAAACTCGGCAATGTCCTTCTTCATACGAGGCCACCAAAACACTTTTCTCAAATCTTGGTACATCTTAGTAGCACCGGGATGAATACTTAATCCACTACGATGCCCTTCCTCAAGAATACTCTTCTTTAGCTCAACAATATCCAGAACACAAACTCTATCACGACATCTCATGATACCGTTCTCATCAATCCGAAAATCACCACCTTGACCGTGATTGATCAAAGTCAACCGATCAACTAAACCCAAATTAGATTTTTGACCTTCTCGAATCTCATCATGAATGCCACTAGTAAGCTTCAACATACCAAGCCTAACCCCTAAAAAAGTCTTCTCACACACCAAACTCATATCACAGAATTGTTTAATCATTTCCAACTCTTTTACCATCATCATTGACATATGCAAAGATTTCCTAATCAATGCATCGGCCACTACGTTTGCTTTACCCGGATGGTAATTCAAACCAAAATCATAATCTTTCAAAAGTTCCAACCATCTCCTTTGCCTCGCATTCAATTCTTTCTGATCAAAGAGATACTTCAAACTCTTATGATCACTATACACCTCAAATCTCGTACCAAACAAATAGTGCCTCCAAAGTTTCAACACAAACACACTAGCGCCTAACTCTAAGTCATTCGTCGGATAATTCCTCTCATGCACTTTATTTTTCCTTGAAGCATAAGCTACAACTTGCCTATGTTGCATCAACACACCTCCCAAACCCATCAAAGAAGCATCACAATACACAACAAATGGTTATGATGGATCCGACAAAATCAAAACAAGAGCTGTCGTCAATCTTCTCTTAAGCTCTTGAAAACTTTCTTCACACTTTACATCCCAAACAAAAGCTTGACCATTCCTAGTCAACTGCGTCAACGACAAAGATAACTTGGCAAATCCTTCAATGAATTTCCAATAATAACCTTCCAAACTAAGAAAACTTCTAATCTCAAAAATAGATTTCGGAGCTTCCCATTGTGATACAACTTCAACCTTCGACGGATCAACCGCAATGCCTCTACTCAAAATCACATGTCCAAGAAAACTCACTTCCTTCAACCAAAACTCGCACTTAGAAATCTTAGCATACAACTGCTTCTCTTTCAACACAGATATCACAATCCTCAGATGCTTAGCATGATCCTCTTCACTTTTCGAATAGATCAAAATATCATTAATGAATACAACCAAAAACTTGTCCAAATTAATAAGGATGGAAAATCCTATTCATGTACTCCATAAATACATATGGTGCATTAGTCACACCCAATGGAATCACTGAATACTCATAGTGTCCATACCTTGTTCTAAAAGCAGTCTTCTGAATATCTTCAGCCTTCACACAATTTTGATGATACCCAGATCTTAAATCTATCTTACTGAACACACTTGCACCAACCAATTGATCCATCAAATCATCAATCCTCGAAAGTGGATACTTATTCTTGATAGTCACCTTGTTCATTTGTCTATAATCCACACATAGCCTCATAATAACTTCTTTCTTCTTAACCAACAAAACTGGTGCACCCCAAGGTGACACACTCGGACGAATAAACCTCTTCTCAAGTAGATCTTCAAGTTGACTCTTCAACTCTTTCAATTCCGATGCGAACATACGATATGGAGCCATTGATATCGGACTAGTTCCAGGAACTAAGGCGATCGTAAACTCCACCTCACGTTCCAGCGGTAAATCACTTATCTCATCAGGAAGAACTTTTGGAAAATCACAAACAATTGGCAACGTACCAACTGCTCCACTTTCACTAATACTCAAAGTTTCCATCACCATAAAAATCTTGGCACCATCTTGCACCGACTCATTAAAACAATCTGTAAGCACTTGTCTTAACTCCAAACAATTCACTGCACACACCATCTAAGCTCGCAAGACACGTCTATTCCATCCATCATGATCTCGTCTACTATCAATAAGAGATTAAGGGTGATCAGTTCCTCAATTTGTCAATAGACAGTCGACAATCATGATGGGGGCATAAACCATCTTTACCAAACTATAATAGCGTTCAACGACACACTAAGCCACTATTCCATACTTGAAGCATCTTGGAGAAACACAAGCTTCTCCCGCACTTGTTTCAATCCCACTCCCGCAGACAAAGCTTAGAAAGACAAATGAGTACCGACAGTGTTTTCACACACATGTCGCATACTAGAGGACGAACAACATTAGACAACCTGGCCGGATGGACCGACCTGCTCTGATACCACTAATGTAACACCCTTCTAATCCCCGCATAAAACATACAATAAATCAGAGTAAATAATCATGCCATTCATTTAAGGGTGTTACACATAATCATAAAACATCATACAACACCTGTCATGCTCATTAACACTTAAGTAATTTCATGCTTTTCAAAAACTTCTCTTAGCATGTAGCACTGGATTCCAATTAATCATAATAGACATAAAGAGAGTTTCATGCTCATCACATTAATAAACGATGATTGGGCATAAAAGCCAACTTCATACAAATCAAGTAAGCATAAAGCATAAAGTAGAGTACATAGTGTATCTCTAAAACGTAAACCAAACGATCCCAGTGTTACATGACCAGATCACGACTCGACCCAACATAAATAAAGACAATAAACAGCTGCATCCAGCGGCTACCTCGCACTACGAGCAAGTCTACTCCTCGGTACCTGAGCGATGTTGTATAAAACATCATTCCAACAGAAGGGTGAGAATTCACATCAATATTGAAATTATAAGATAATGATTTAATGTAAAGCACATAAACATAATTACAAACAATCTCATACTTCAATATTCATCAAACAAGTATCACTCAAGTATCCACACAATTGATGTCGATTTCCAATATTCAACAAGTCACATTCACTCACATACTTCCATATAACAATCATATATGTGATGCGACTCGATGCAACTCAATGCAACTCATGCCATGTGGTACCAACACTTGTTATTATTTTTCGGTTTTTACATTTAAACCAGGTCCGTCCCCTAGGCCAATAACAAAACAAAAGCTCGTACCCTAAGCTTTCAAACCCCACTCTAGGTTTGGGACAAGTCACTAGCTCCCACGGAACTAGCAAGCATTGCCTCTTGACACAAATGATGCGTATGCAATCAACAACCATATGCAATTAAGACCATTCCCTAATCTTAATATCATGCATATCTTCAATAATTCATCACACTTGAATTGCCACACAATTGCGCACACACAGTCGCATTTTTAAAAATCATGGCACTCTCATTTCAAACATCATCACCACAATTGGCAAGTAATCCGCAAGTATCAATACAATTCAATCTCAATTCACAAAACACACGATACCGATTAAATATATAATAATTAATCAATCACCAATAATTGAATCAATATTCAATAAATAGTTAATATTCAATAAAAATCCAATACTTTAATAATTAGTCAATATTTAATAAATAATTTAATATTCAATTAAATAATCCAATATTCACTAACTAATTCAATTATTCAATAAATAATTCAATATTTAAAATTAATATTTCAATATTTAGTAAATATTCAATACTACTCAATATTAATAATTATTTAGTAATTATTAAACATTTTAATAATTATTCCATATCCAATAATTAATCAATATTTTAACCAACAATCATTATTTTAATAAATAATTAATATTTAAATAAACAATTAATATTTAAATAAATAATCCATATTCAAAATTAAATAACCAATATTTAATAAATAGCTGATAATTAAAAAAAAATAATGAATTTTTAAATTAAATAATCAATGTTTTAATTAAATAATTAACACTTAATAACTATTTAATCTATTAGTAAAATTTCTAATTTATAATAATTTATATATCTAAACCTCATTCATGTGGCTCATAGAAATCAAGTGGCACCTATAATACTATTACTTTTAATGTGGCTAGTAAAATAAGGGTGATATGGTACTTGATTTACAAAAGATCATGTTTTTACTTGATAGAAAAGTGGTGCTACATTCCAGGCCATAAAGCTGCTATGGATCACTACATTTCCATAAAGTATTATTTTCATTAGACCACTTATTTTCAATTAATGCTTCAGGAACTAATAATATGCTACTACATGTTTAGAATTTTTTACCCAAATACCCCTAATTTTAGAAAAAATTCTCAAAATAACCCATGTTTCAAAAAAATTCCTAAACTGCCCCCATTAGGGTTTTGGTTTGAACTGTGTCGCCATTGGAATTGTCGATTTCCCTATAAGGCTATAACCTTGTCGCCAATTGAATTGGAGACAGCATTCCAAGTCGCCAGTGCAATTGGCGACATATGTAAGGCTATAACCCTGTCGCCAAATGATGTGTAGACAGGGCGTGTGTTGTTTTTTTTAGTTTACGTTGATTTTTTTTTGCACAATGACATAAAATTTTCATTACTTTAATAAAATATTACATTAATTAATGTTCGTGACCGGGTGCATTCAACTGGCCACCAGTTCCACATCCCCTAGGGGCCCTCACTCATTGCATTCGTTGTACTCGGCCCCCTTGTTCCCCTTGTTGTTGATTCACGCCGGGTGTTTGAGGAGTCGAAGTCTCTGGAACAGTCTGAGATGGTTCCCTTAGGATGTCTTGCATTCCCGTGAAGTCTTGGGGACTGAAACTGAGCGTGCGACCCATGCCAGGGTAGTTTGAGGGGGTGATTGGTGTGCAGGCATGCCGATTGAAGGGAGACATTGGTGTGAAGGATTCGTTGATGAAAGGTTGAAATTGTGTTTGAAACCCAAAAGTTCCTCACAAATTGATGGGTCAAGGTTTGTACTTCCATTGACTGCCTTACCATCGATACGCAAACCAAGTAACATGTACACATCTTCTAGGGTCACGGTACATTCACCGGTTGGAAAAAAAAAGGTGTGTGTCTCTGAGCGCCACCTTTCTTGCAAAGCTAGTATAAACTTTGCATCTACCGAATAAGACATGATTTTGCTTACATGTCCGAAATAAGAATGTCAAATGCAGATGCCGAAAGCTGGTTGGATAACATTCCACTAGAAAGGTGGACAAGATCTTTTGATGGTGGCTGTCGATGAGGTCACATGACAACAAACCTTGTGGAGTCCATGAATGGGGTATTCAAAGGAATAAGAAACCTTCCAATCACTGCTTTGGTGAGATCAACCTATTATAGGTTGGCATCACTTTTCGCAATAAGAGGCGAAAGATGGAGTACAATGTTAGTGTCTGGTCAAGTATATAGTGAAAGCGTTATGAAATTGATGAAGGATGATGCTATTAAAGCCAGCACACATGCAGTTACAATCTTTGACCGATATAGGCAATCATTCAGTGTACAAGAAACAATGGATTATAATGAGGGGAGACCCAATCTATTGTATGTTGTCAGGCTAAACAGAGGTTGGTGTGATTGTGGCAGGTTCCAGGCCCTCCGTGTACCTTGCTCACATGTCATTGCAGCATGCGCACATGCTCGTCAAGATGCTTATGGCTATCTATCTGATGTTTACAAGGTGTTTAATGTTATGAATGTATACATCGAAGGCTTCGCAGTGTTACCAATGGAGGATTATTGGCCTCCATACCAAGGAGAAATAGTTTGGCACAACAATGAAATAAGAAGAAATAAAAAAGGGCGCTCGAACAGCAAGCGTATAAGAACCGAAATGGATATCGCTGATAAAATGATACGAACCCATCCACGTAGCCGATCAAGTCTCTTGATACTTTGGATTTTCTCCCCTTCTCCAATGTCTCCCTCCAACCACCGATTCAGCTCTCTCTTAAGTTGATTGATACCTTGTATGTTCCAAAACATCATGTCGATCGGTGGCTTGTCTCACGAAAAAATAACTTTTCCCCAACGACGACGATACATTTTCTGAGTAAAACAAAGTTGTGAGAAGAGATATGGAACAAACTGAGCTTAACACCCCTATTTATAGTGAAAAAATTCAGTTTCTAGGGAGTCTCCACTTGGATTGGCGACTCCCTTTTACCATTACACTATGTCGCCAATTGCACTGGCGACTTGGTCTGCTGTCTCCAGTTCAATTGGCGACAACTTGTTAGCCTTATAGGGAAGTCTCCAATTCCAATGGCGACACAGTTCAAACCAAAACCCTAATGGGGGCAGATTGGGAATTTTTTTGAAACATGGGTTATTTTGGAATTTTTTTCCAAAATTAGGGGTATTTGGGTAAAAAATTCTAAATATTTACAATTAAATATGCTACTACATATTTAAGTGATAAGTAAAATGGATCACATATTTCACTAGATAAGGTGTATTACGGTTACTACTGTTCATTCCAATATCATTTAATATTTACTTTTCATGTTTCCAGGACTACCAGTATACATGTTGTCCGCTACAGGTTGTTTTGTGATTCTCGCAGCGGTTACCAACACGATTACGGCCATTTGGTGCGCCAGAAATTCAGCCCGTTTTCAAAACAATTTCAGCTTTTGGAATTCCTACTGCTCGCTTATTATTTCGCAAACTGCTCAAGCCGGAAACTCTTCCCTTAAATGTTCCAACAATGACATTCAGGATTTTATTATTTTGAAGAACTTCTAGGTTATTGTTCGCCCGTCTAAGGTGAGGATCTGTAAAGAGATCATTTGGTATCCTCCTTCGTTCGGTTAGATTAAAGTTAATATTGATGGAGCCTCTTGTGGTACTCCGGTTTTAGCGGCTTGCGGGGGCATTTTTAGGGATCATGGTGGTAATCATATGGGTAACTTTGTGTGTAATCTCGGTTTGGAAAATGCTCTTTACGCTGAGCTGATGGGTGACATCTTTGCTATGGAGCATGCTTCCGCTCAGCATTGGAGTAGGTTGTGGTTGGAGACAGACTCGAAGCTTGTGGGGCTTGCCTTCAGTAAACCTTCTATCGTGCCTTGGAAACTAAGGAATAGATGGGACAATTGTATGCAAGTTATGAGAAACTTAACATTTTTGGCTACTCACATTTATAGGGAGGGGAATCACTGTGCAGATAAGTTGGCTAATTTAGGCTTGGTAGTTACTAACTATACGTGGTGGAATGGTATTCATCCCACTGTAGCTTTTGATTTCAATAGGAACAAGCAAGGACTTTCTTGTTTTCGTTATTGTTAGGTTTGAGATTTTGGCTTGAGTCCCTCTCATTTTTGTACCTATTTTTTTTTCATTTATATCATGGGCCTTGCCCTCTTTTGATTATATATATATATATATATATATATATATATATATATATATATATATATATATATATATATATATATATATATATATATATAATATCATGATTGTTTCTCCCAAGATATAGGT
Organism: Lathyrus tuberosus; assembly: GCA_022829125.1. Lineage (NCBI taxonomy): Eukaryota > Viridiplantae > Streptophyta > Magnoliopsida > Fabales > Fabaceae > Lathyrus > Lathyrus tuberosus. Next base: position 15,046,894 of record JALAZF010000048.1, read on the forward strand.
ACTACCATACCAATGCTACACAACAAATTATATTTTGTTTTCATTTTTATTCCCTAACGCTACAGTGCAAATAACAAGTAAATGGATATTGCACAAAACATTTTCATCACTTATTAACTACAGGATATTAATTAACAAAACAACCCTTCACCATTAATTAGCCTACGTATTAATGAAAAGGAAGAAAAATAATACACTATTCTTTCTCTAGGATGTTCCGCTACAGTTCTCATTCTCACTAATTCTCACATTTCCATTCAAACAAGGGAAGTGTATCGCTACTGTTAACAAATGTATATATATTTTGTTGGTCATTATCATTGAGTCGACTTACAAACGCATGGTCTTCAAATCTATCAGGTAAACCATGATTGTGAACTCCACATTTACATCAATTTTCCAACCAGAACCATCTTTTGAAGTTTTTGATCTTACTTTGAAAGGACAATTACATTTTTGGTAGCACTTTGTGTTTCGCTATCCCCTTGTTTGTATTTTCCACCTCTATCATAGCTAAATATAACTTTGTCACTTCTTCCTCTCTTGCCAGTATTGGTGTCCGAACGAGTTATTATAACAATGACTCTATTCCTGAATCCAACCTCCTTAATCCACCTTGTCACCTCTTCTCTTGTATGAAATTTTTCTGTAGTCAAGAATATCTCCGTTGTATCTACAATTGTCTGGTCTTTGTCGCATATCATCAAAGGAATGTCCATGTCTCCTAACAAAAGTGACAAACATAAATAAAAAATATATATATTAAAAAAAACACGCTCCGGATAACTATGTACCAAGTTATCCGGTTTACAAAAAAACCAAACCGGATAACTTAACAACAAGTAATCCAGTGTTAAAAGTATACCAATCGGATATCTTGGAGACAAGTTATCCGATTATATGCCTGACCTTCACAACGCAAACCAAAAATCTTGTATATGTGTTCTCCGGTTTAGAGAAAATAATTAATTGGATTTCATCATATCACGTTTTCCGATTTGTAAACAAAACAATCCGAAAATCTTTACCTTGTGTTCTCCGCTTCTCGTCGTATACTGACAAAAAGTACTTTTGGACTCATCTGATTGCACGCTAAAAAGTAAAAAAAATTAAATAAAAAATAAAAGGATAAAATTGGAAATTTTGAAAATTTATAGGGGTATGGGGTAAAATTTTCCCGAAGTTAAGGACGATTTTGGGTTTTGGGCCCGAACCGATGCCCAACCCTAATATATATATATATATATGTGTGTGTGTGTGTGTGTGTGCGTGTGTGTGTGTGTGTGTGAGAGAGAGAGAGAGAGAGAGAGATATTGGATCGAACTCTAGTTTTAGCATGTCGTCGAAGTCCGCTCACATGCTATTGTCGAAGACCTACATGCTGTAGTAGAATTGTGTTTTAGTATGTAGGAGATCGAATTGGGCCTTGTGTTATGGATCCAATTGTTTAAGTTAGTTTGTACCCTAAGTTAGCTTGTAATGGGTAATTGTTAAAAGCCCATTAGTTTAGTATGTTAGGTTTTATTGTAAATAACATACTAGTCTCTCATCTTGCAGAGTGACAAAACCTCATTAGGTTGAGAGAGGTTAATTGTTGGTATTCACTTGTAAGCTTTGAACCCTATTGAGAAAGTGAATAGTAAAATAGATTTAACCAATTCTCTATTCTTCTTCCTCTTTTCTCTTCCTTTGTGAACCCTAATAGGGTTTCGTGTGTTTGTTCAAGTTTTTTCCTTCTTTTCTACCCTTGTGGATTTCTTGGTGTTCAAGAAACCAAATATACTTTGTTATTCCAGTATCGTTTTTCACAACAAATTGGTGTGGTGAGCATGGAGAAGATGCCTTCAACAAAGTATGAGATTGAAAAGTTCACCGAAATAAACGATTTCGGTCTGTGGCACTTGAAGATGAAAGCCCTACTGGTTCAGCAGGGTTGTTTGGAAGCGTTGAAAGGAGAGGCAGCCATGGATGTTGCGTTAAAGGTAAAAGAAAAGACGACCATGATAGAGAAAGCCCACAATGCAATATTGTTGAGCCTTGGTGATAAGGTTCTTCGACAGGTATCAAAGGAGACTACGGCATCGGGGTTATGGTTGAAACTTGAAAGTTTGTACATGACCAAATCTCTGGTGAATCGACTCTACCTGAAGCAAGTTTTGTATTCATTCAAGATGAGTGAAGAAAAAGTTTTGGCTGTGCAATTGGATATGTTCAACAAGCTGATTCTTGATCTTGAAAATATTGATGTGAAGATCGATGACGCTCAAGAACTGTTGCTGTTGTGTGCTTTTCCCAGAACACATGCTCACTTCAAAAAAACTCTCTTGTATGGAAGGGAGTCCCTGAGCTTTGAAGAAGTTCAATCAGCCTTGTATTCTAAGGACCTGAACAAATGAAAGGAGCATAAACTTTCGATGGTTGGTGAAGGTTTGGCCGTTAAAGGAAAATTCTTGCGAAAGGATGGTAAGTTCGACATGAAAAAAGGTAAAAGTCAGCTGAAGTCTTATAGTGTCGAAACATATGGTATTCGATGTTATCACTGTAAGAAGGAGGGTCACACAAGAAAGGTGTGCCCTAAACGCCTAAAAGATCCTGGAGGTAAGGATAATGGCAACACAACCATTGTTCAAGATGACTTCGACTCATCTGATGTCCTTGTAGTTTCAAGCGGCGACTCAAGAAAATAATGGATTATGGATTCATGTTGCACTTGGCACATGACTCCAAACAGAGAATTGTTCGAGGAGCTATGTGATCAAGATGGTGGATCAGTGCTGCCGGGAAACAAAAAATCTTGCAAAATTGCAGGTATTGGATCTGTGAGATTCAAGCTCCATGATGAGTCAATAAGGTTATTGACTGAAGTCAGGTATGTACCTGATTTGAAGAGAAACTTAATTTCTCTTGGTGAATTCAACATAAAGGGATATGTTTTTCAAGGAGAGAAAAATATCCTAAGAGTCATGAAGGGGTCGAAGGAAGTCTTGAGAGGCGTGAAGAAACAAGGCTTATATACCCTTGAGGCTGAAGTTGTAAGTGGTTCGACAAATGTTGCATCCACGAAACCTTTGTCGAAGACAGAAATTTGGCACATGAGATTAGGCCATGTCAGTGAAAGGGGTCTGGTCGAATTGGGGAAGCAGAACCTGCTAGGTGGTGACAAAGTCGAAAAGTTTGAGTTTTGTGAATCTTGTGTATTTGGTAAATCCTGTAGGGAAAAGTTTAACAAAGGAAAGCAAAGAACACATGGATCCCTGGATTACATTCATGCTGGTCTTTGGGGGCCTGCAAGGAATCCTTTACACTCAGGTGCAAGGTATTTTCTATCCATCGTTGATGACTATTCCAGAAAGTTATGGGTATTCATTCAGAAGACGAAGGATGAAACTTTTGAGAATTTCAAAAGTTGGAAGGTTCTGGTCGAAACTCAAACTGGCAGAAAGGATAAGAGGTTGAGAACCGACAATGGCCTTTAGTTCTGCAACGAAGCATTCGATAATTACTGTGTTGAGTCTGGGATTGCAAGGCATAAGAATTTAGCAGGTACTCCTCAACAAAATGGATTAGCTGAGAGATTCAATCGAACAATCCTTGAAGTGGTTAGATGCATGTTGGTTAGTGCTGGATTGAAGAAGGTATTTTGGGCGGAGATTGTTTTGACAATAGCTTATTTGATAAATAAATGTCCCTCGACTTCCTTGGGAATGAAGACACCTGAAGAATTTTGGTCGGGACATCCACCTAGTCTCGACAGACTGAGAGTATTTGGCTGTGTGGCCTATGCTCATATTAGGCAAGACAAGGTCGAACCTAGAGCTCTGAAATGCATGTTCAAGGGATACCCTGAAGGAGTCAAAGCTTATAGGCTATGGTGCCTAGAGCCAGGTCACAGGAGGTGTATCACCAGTCGAGATGTAGTTTTCAATGAAGCTGAGATGGCTTTCAAGAAAACTGATGATGCTGACAAAGAGCTGGAACGGGGAGAGATTCCTGTTGAGGTGGAGCATGTTGATGTTGAATTGTGTACCCCATATGAAGTCGAAGAAGAAGCAGAAGATGCTGTCGAAGATGAGGAGACTGATAATGACTACCTGCTAGCGAGAGACAGGTTGAGGAGAGTCATCAAGCAACCTCAGAGACTTGGGTATGCAGATCTTATAGCTTATGCCTTAATCTCTGCAAGTGAGGTTTTCGACGAAGAACCTAGAGACTATAAGGAAGTTATGAGGAGTAGAAAGAAGACTGAATGGATGAAGGCCATGGATGATGAGATGAAATCTCTTCATGACAACAACACATGGGAACTGATCAAGAAACCTGTTGGATCCAGGTTAGTCATCTGCAAATCGATTTTCAAAGTTAAGTAATGAATCAAAGGAGTGGCGTCGAAAAGATACAAGGCAAGATTGGTCGCTAGGGGGTTCACTCAGAAAGAAGGTGTCAACTTCAATGATGTGTTCTCTCCTATTGTGAAGCACATGTCCATTAGAATGTTGCTTGCCATGGTGGCACAGTTCGACCTTGAACTGGAGCAGATGGATGTAGAGATTGTGTTCTTGTATGGTGATCTAGATGAAACAATCCTGATGAGGCAACCTGAAGGGTATGTCGAAAAGGGGAAGGAAGATTATGTGTGCAAACTGAAGAGATCTTTACATGGACTGAAACAATCTCCTCGACAGTGGAATAGGAGATTCGACAAGTTCATGGCACGCATAAGTTTCATTAGAAGTCATTTCGACCACTGTGTTTACTTCAGATTTCAACCTGGTAATTCATTTGTTATTTTGTTGCTTTATGTGGATGATATTCTAATAGCAAGCAATAATGTCGAAGATGTAATGAGGGTGAAGGCTGAACTCAATAAGGAGTTCGACACGAAGGATCTGGGAGTTGTGTCCATGATTCTCGGGTTGATATCCAAAGAGATAGAAAGCAGTCGAAATTATGCTTATCTCAAGAGGCATACCTATGGAAGATTCTCGAAAAGTATGGTATGTCGAATTCAAAGCCTGTTGTGACTCTGAAAAACCCTCAATTCAAGCTGAGTATAGATCAGTGTCCCAGTACTGATGTCGAAAGAGCTTATATGAATAACATTCCATATGTTAATATAGTGGGTTCTTTGGTGTATGTTATGGTATATACTAGACCGAACATAGCATATGCAATAAGTCTTGTAAGCAGGTACATGGCGAATCCTATAAAAGCTCACTGGAAAGCATTGAAGTGGATTTTAAGGTACATAAATGGGTCTCTGAATAGAGTCCTAATTTATGGTGGAGCCTTGGGTGAAGATAGTAAAGCAACAATCGAAGGATATGTCGACTCTGATTATTCAGGTTGTATGGATTCCAGAAAATCTATTTATGGATATGTGTTCACTATGTTTGGGACATTAATCAGTTGGAAGGCAACACTTTAGAAGGTTGTTTCCTTATCAACCACTGAAGCGGAATATATCGCCCTAACTGAAGTTATGAAGGAAACATTGTGGCTTGAAGGTTTTACAAAGGAGCTGAAACTTCAAGGTCCAGTTATCACTGTTAAATGTGATAGTCAAAGTGCAATTCACCTGTCGAAGAATTCAGCCTATCATGAGCAAACCAAGCACATTGATGTGAGGCTGCATTTCGTTAGAGGGGTAATAGAGCGTGGAGAAGTCCAAGTGCTGAAGGTTTTGATAGATCATAATGTTGCTGATATGATCACCAAGACATTGCCCAGTTGCAAGTTTTTCCACTGTATGCAGTTAATAAAGCTGCATGAAGAAAGCTAGTTTATTTCTTGAGGATATAGAGTTAGATCCAAGGTGGAGATTGGTGAGATATTGGATCGAACTCTAGTTTTAGCATGCCGTCAAAGTCCGCTCACATGCTGTTGTCGAAGACCTACATGTTGTAGTCAAATTGTGTTCTAGTATGTAGGAGATCGAATTGGGCCTTGTGTTATGGATCCAATTGTTTAAGTTAGCTTGTACACTAAGTTAACTTGTAATGGGTAATTGTTAAAAAGCCCATTAGTTTAGTATGTTAGGTTTTATTATAAATAGCATACTAGTCTCTCATCTTGTGGTGTGACAAAACCTTATTAGGTTGAGAGAGGTTAATTGTTGGTATTCACTTGTAATCTTTGAACCCTATTGAGAAACTGAATAGTAAAGCAAATTTAACCAATTCTCTATTCTTCTTCCTCTTTTCTCTTCCTTTGTGAACCCTAATAGGGTTTCGTGTGTTTGTTCAAGTTTTTTTCCATCTTTTCTACCCTTGTGGATTTCTTAGTGTTCAAGAAACCAAATATACATTGTTATTCTGGTATCGTTTTTCACAACAATATATATGAGATTTGATTGTGAGTATTATGTCATCTCTATTATATTCTTGTAATTTTAACAATATATAAATATAAGATTTGATTGTGAGTATTATGTTATCTCTATTATGTTCTTTTAATTTAAACAATATCTTTATGAGATTTGATTGTGAGTATTATGTCATCTCTATTATGTTCTTGTAATTTTAACAATATATATATATATATATATATATATATATATATATATATATATATATATATATATATATATATATATATATATATATATATATATATATATATATATATATATATATATATATATATATATATATATGAGATTTGGTTGTGAGTAGAAATTATTTTAAATTTACTCTTTTATAAGTTAAACAGTAATTTTAACATTAAATAATTTAGATATTTATCATTAGAAATTTTAACATAATAAAAATTATTTTAATAATAATGATTTTTATAAAAAAAATCCTATTTTAAATAATTTAAATTTTTATTAAACTAAAAAAGTCATAGATTATCTATAAAAATTAACATAATAATTTTTTTTGGATACCAATGTTACAAAACCAGAACAAATCTTGAAAAATTAAATTGATGCAATAATAATAATAATAATAATAATAATAACAATAATCAAATATTACATATCCTCGTTTTTTATTATAATTTGGTTTGGATATGAGTCTATAACCTTACCTTCCAAAGAATTTATAGATCATGTAATTTTGTTTTAAAATTATGCTCCTAATAAAATGAAATAAACAAATGTGTGTTTCTATATCTTTTGACCTTGTTTTCTTCACCACATTAAAAGAGGGATGAGAATTGAAAACAAAGAAGGAATGAAACTCTCAAATCAAAAGTACAAACAACAAAGGGTATGTTTGTTTTAGCTTTAAAAAACTAGATTTTTTCTTTGTATTTTTAAAAATAGATTTTGTAAAACCGTTTTTTAAAATATTACAAGTTTTTCTATATTTGTTTTTTCTAAATTGCAAGACTAATTTTGACATCATATAACATAAATATATATTATTGAAAATCAAAACATAGTCAAAATCATAATTTTTAAAAAAAGTTTATCTAAAAAATGATTTTTATGAAAAGCTATTTGAAATAGTTTCAAAATTAAATGATTTTTTGAAATTTTGATATCCAAATTTTTTTTCGATAAGATGTTGATATATCTAAAATCACATTTTAAAAATAACTATTCAAACCAAATTTTCATTTGAAGCTTTTATGAAAAGTTTCTTTGTAATTTTTTTTTCCACAAAATTATGTTACACTACAAAAATCATTTTTAAAAAAAGTCAAAACAAACGGGCCCAAAGAGGAGTATATGAATAGAAACACTTAAGAATAATCAAAAAATTAAAAATGTATTTCCATATGTGCAAAGTCGGCCCAAACAAATTAGAGGCCTTGTTCAAATTTTTTTATAATAGATTGCTAATAAAATAAATGTAATGCACTCTAATATTTTTGTTAAGAAAAATAAATATTATCAAAATAATATATTTTCTAAATTGTAGTCATGATAACAATATATAATTATAAAAATAATAAATAACAAATTTTAAAATTTGAGTGAAGAGATTTTAACATTTATCCCTTTTTTGCCAAAACTACTATATAACATTTTTATTGATAGAATATATTACAAAAGAAAAGTGATGATATCCTTACAATGTAAATTAATTTTATACTATCAATTAATTATGATTATATATTCCGCTAAATTAAATTAAAGTTTTTAAATTATTTGTTTAACATGGTAGAATCATATATTTTATTTTTATATTATCAGTGCTTCTTCATTAAACTAATATTATAATTTATAATATATAAAATAAGTAAATAAATTATATAATATTTATTTAAGAGTTCATAGTTAAAAAATATCTTGCTTAAAAATTTACAAGACTACCAATATACTCCCTCCGTCTCAAAATATAAGAGAAAAACTCAAAAACATACTTATTAAGAAAAGTAAAAAACATAATAGTTTGACTAAGATTTTGTTGAAAAAATTTGTTTTGAAATATGTAAAAACAATTCTAATTGGTTGTTGTTTATAGAAAAGATGAGAGAGAAAGCAAATTAAATGCAACTTGCATTTAATTTTACCTTGAAAATGATAAAAGTTAATTTTTTCTCTTATATTTTAGGACAAAAAAATGCATTTTTTTCTCTTATATTTTAGGACGGAGGGAATACATCTTAACTTTGTGTTATATCAAAAGATTATTATGTAGTAAATTTTAAATTTGAAGAATTCAACATATGAGTAATTAATATAAAAATTGATATAATTCAATGACACCCAATAATAAATACTATTATTGTATTGTAGAACTCAATGCTATGCTGATGCATTTAAGCACGCATTTCAAAGTAGCAATTAACTATTAAAAAGTTAAATCAATTATATATTACACACTGAAGTGTCGTGTTAGTTTGTATATTTAATTAGCATTATTCACTATGCATAGCAAAAGTACAAGTATATGTTAGTATTAGTGGAGCATATGTCCATAGAATACCATGAATAATAGCTCCCACAATCTATACTATATATATATATATATATATATATATATATATATATATATATTATTTTGAGGCCCCAAGACATTTGATGCCCTATGTTGTGGCACCTGTTGCACAGGCACAGGGTCGGGCCTGCATACATGGTATAAATTATGTAAGATGATAAAACGTGATCGCTTGTAAGATAGAAATCATACCTATAGGCTTCTTAAAAGAAGAGTCCGTAGATAAAAAAAATTAAGTATTATAATTTTAAAATAACAAACAAAAAGTATAATAATAAAACAAGATTAAAAAGATTTTGAGCAACATTACTTACCACATATCTCTCAAGGCATGTGATGATCACATGACAAATAAGAAAAGTTTTACTAGGAAAGGATCCACTCTCGTGATAATTTGGTTAAGTGGAATATGGATAAATTATTTATTTTTAATGCATATCAAACAAATCATTAAAATAAAATTTAAATGGTGGAGATTAGCACATAATAGCCTCAAGTGAAAAATTCACTAGAGAGAATCCAACTCAATTTTAGGTGCCTTTATCAAGTGTACACCGGTAGGTACAAAGTATAACTTCCCTATCATGACCATAAAAAGGCTGGTGTTGTTATAGCTAGAAAACAAGGGTAGTATTTATCTTATGTATAAGAATAGATTGTGTTTTAAAGATTCTTTAATAATTTTTATGATTTTAAAAATGATTTATGTAATGTTTAATATTTGTGAATATAGAAAATAAAATAAATTTTGGTGTTTTAACATTTGAGAATGGGATAAAAGTTCGATGATTAGTAATATACAATTCTAATAAACTATTAATATTATCGTTCATCACTTTCATCGCAATTCATGTCCGAGTTAATGACCTAAGTTAAATTATATTACCTAATAGACAATCTCTTAGTCTATTACCCAATTGTTACCTTGGATTTTTGTGCTCAACTATAAGTGGAAAATACATAACAATAAATATGCCACATGGAAAGTCAAGATGAAGCGGAGTCAAATGAAAATCAAGCTGATTCAAGGTCGAAAACTATACATGGTGATGTTGGTCGAAATAGTGGTAAGTCGAGGGACGTTCTTAGAGTTTTGAGGGACTTAGTGAAATTGAGTACTATGTTATGTTGGCTAAGGTTGGAGTTCATCATTACAATGGAAACAATGTCGACTTGGATAATGCGTGTGGAAAGTACTAGAAAGTGTGTGTCGTAGCATGGTCGATACTAGGGACTTCGACGAAGTTAGGTCAATTCCCGATGACCAGTAAAAGTAGTTAAGATATTTGAATGGTGTTAGAAAAGCGTGAACTGTTTTACCACAGACGGTTACTCGAAGACGCGTGGAAGCTCGTCGGAAGAAACTGCTGCATGGGATTGAAACGTGTCGTACCAGGGTTAGTCGACCTTTCTTAGGTAGTTATTTTAGAGTAGTATATAAGGGGACTCATGTTTATTGTGTAAGGGGTCTGCAATTGTACTCATATTTTTGTAAACTCAAAGTATCTGTGCATTTGAGAAACGAGAGAGGAAAATATACGTATGCATTCCATCATTTACAAATTCCAAGCATTTTTACACTCAAGTCTTTTTTTTGCATTAAGTTACATTTCGATTTCGCATTACAATTCCTGCTATTTTTACTTTATCCTGCATTTCGATTTCAGTCTCTTTCATTTTCAAAATTACATATCAATTCTTGTTCCAAGTTACATCATTACTTTTCAAATATCACTCTTTCAATTTCAATAGTAAAAGGATGTTCAAAGTCTTAAATACACACAAATATGATCTGAGAGATTTTCGAGTTTGATCCCTTAGGTATTAATTGAAACTTGTTTTGTTTACCAAATTTCATAAAAATAAATTGGCACACCCGATGGTACCTTTTTTCTGTGTGTTTTTACTTTGCATTTTTTAGAAAATTGTAGTCCTTCATTTCATTAACTTCTTATTAGTAAGTGTGCATGAGATTAAGGAGTGGTAAGATTACAAAGAGAGAAGTTAGAAGACCTGTGAGAAAATACGTCAGGAGAATGACAATTCCTAAGAACAACAATGGAAAACACCTTCTAATAGTGCTAGGGGAGGCACAATCTCCGCGACGACAACTGAGCCAATTTCTTCAACTGCTAGTACTACGACCATACAATTAACAATGGTTGCACCGTTAACTCTACTAGAGGGGACGATCTTGTTCCCTATAACCTAGAGTCACCTAGTGACTCCTAGACCAATTATGGCGACAGAGGCTAGGCCTTTTTCCACAAGTTTTACAATGCTCATGTTAGGACGTGAGCAACCTTTATGGGATACCAACAACAATGATAGAAAGTCTACATAATAATCCATCGACATTTTCTGACAAAGCTGCGAATACATATTCGCCCATTAAGGCGTCTGGCTCAGCCATAGGCAACTGTTGAAAGTGTTTTCGGTGGGTATTTGTTTTATCGTCTCCACGTGGATTGAAGTGATATTACTGTCGTTCTACAGTTTAATATTTTTTAAGTGTGAGTTTTACAATGGTTTTGGTTATGAAAAGTTTCGATTGCATGAAGAGTATTTATCAACGGTAAAAATTTGAGGTTTTAACGCTCTAAAAAGCATGTCAAGATTAGATTTTGTTAACCTAAATAGTATGCATTCTATTAATCGAGCATGTGAACTTTCTAATAATCAACATAATCACGTATCGCTCATCAATACCACTCGTGTCTAAACGGTATTAGGATTTTTACCGTATTGTTTAATAGACGATGTCTCAACCTATTAAACAATACAAATAGCATTATGATCCGATATAAAGTGAATATCAAATTCCATTTCAATGTATAGACTTGGTCTTTAATAGATGATAAACTTAGATCAAGACATAAAAGATGTATCTCATAATCATTTATACCATAAATATTCAATAAAACAAAGAGAGTCATCTATATTGATCATCAACTTGTTTTCATACAAAAGATCAAAAGAAATACAGACTTATTTATTATTAACTACCTCAAATCTTGACACAAAAGGGTTTAACTACCCATAACCATGGTAGCTTCTTCAACAAGTAATAAGAAGATATTCACAAGCATTAACTCGAAAAACTCAAAGATTGATGCTTCGAAATCTTGATTTTGAGTTCTTGATGATTTTTGATCAGGAAATGCCTTTGGAATGATGTAAAAGTGAATAATGATCCAAAATATCTAACACAATCTATTTATAGCTGTCATACCCTAATTTTTACCCCTAATGTTCCACCTATCATAGTCGTTTGCATCCCATTTCAATCACAAACATGGATCTTCCTAGCTCCCATCTCTAGGGTTTTGCCCTTGTGTAGGAGGTCACCAAGCACTCATTTTTTTCTTTTTCCTTTTATTTGTTTATGTTCACTGACCATATTCAAAATACAAAAATATGCTTTGTTTCCTTTTCTTATTTTGCAAGGTAGGGATTTAAATCAAGAAGATCAAGTGTGCTTGTTCCATTTGGGTTTTGCTTCCTCAAGGCAAAAGGTGGTCAACCAATGGTTTTCACAAGATTATTCTTCAAGGGATGACCTATAATTTTAGGCCATATTCATGACAAGCTTCATTTAATTTCATTTGGTCAAGAGAAGTTCAATTTTGGTGTATGAAATTCAAAGTTGGTTCAAGTGTGGTTCATATATGTTCTTCAAGCCCTTTTTAACTTAAGTTTCTTAAGCAATCTTCAAAATTCTTCAAAGGCCAATCAAGGTTCAACCCTTTTATGATTATATGGTTATTTTTTAGCCTTTTTGTGCTAGGAAAATTCAAAGGATTTAAGTTGGTGCAAGGTGTTTTGACCTAAAAATCAAGTTTGGCTTGCCTTTGGCCTAAAGACCATAACTCTCTCAATTCTCAACTTTTATGGGCGTTTCTTTGAGCCAAATGCTCATTTGGATGTCCTCTACAACTTTGCTTCATAGGTCAAACATCAATTCAAGCTCTAAGTCCCTCAGATTTTGAAGTTGCTCAAGCTGCATTTTATGCACAAAACAAGGATCATAACATGTTTGACCTAATGCCAGGCCTGGTTTTCAGTGACAAAACCTCAACTTTTCAAGGTTGACATTTTCGCCTTAAGCATCCTTTTGAGTTGGTTCTTTTTGCATTATTTTCTACTACATGAAAAGATCAGTTGGCTCAAGGAAAATCAAGAAAGGCACGAGTGGATTTCATTTGGCCTAAGCTTGAACATGGTGCCTTGAGCTCTGCTTTACACGAATGACCTATAATTGGAAATGACCTGAAATTCAAATTGGACCACTTTGCACATGTGAAAACTCATTTGTTGTGATGAAACACATTTGGTACAACACAAAACGACCTGAATTGCTCAGCAAATCACACATTCCACACCTCACTTCACACGGATTCAAAACAAAAATTCTAAACCTAACTCACACGAATTTTCCTCCATTTCACATGTGTGGGCTTCCCATTTCATTTCCTATAAATAAAGGAAGCTTTTGCTTTCATTATCAAACTTTGAAAGCCAAAAAACCTCTGCTGCACTTGAGCCCGAAACCTCCCTAATAACCAGATCTTCATTTTTCAAAACCAAGTTCGTTTCTTCACCCAGAAACCTTCATCGGTATCCTATGAAGGTGTTTGAAGCATCACAAAAGTTCAAAAGCACCTGCAAGTACCAGCTCCGTTTCACCATTTTCACACATCTGAAGCTCATTTCAAATAGGTAGCTACGAGTAAAATTCTTGACCAAACTAGTTACCAGTAGCTTCGTCTTGCTTCACTGATTAATAACCCCCTATCACCTTGTATTTATATTTCATTTTAAGAATTTAATTTAAATTTTAGTTTTTATGGTTCTTGATTTTTCTCAGAAAATTCTCCATTCTCAGAGCAAATCAATTGCTCTAAAGCATGAAGACATGAACAATGATGTTTGTTTGTGTTGAAACATGTGAGTTTTGGCTTAAGACAACGAGTTCGTGATTTTGCAAAATCAAAGAAACTGAGGTTGAAGATGAAGTGCTTCCCTCATGTTTCAGTTTTTCACTCCAAAATTTGAATACTCTGTCCAATCAGAGGTTGCCACACACTTTTTTGAATTTGTTTTGTCTGTTGTGTTCACGTGCTATGATCTCAATCTGAGCGCGTTTTGACTTTAGATCCTAACCCTTGGATGTGTTTAAAATTGATTTGATGGCCACACGTGTGTGTTTGCTATCCATTGATTTGATCCAATTATTATGATATTTTGCTTCATTAAATTTCATTTTAATTATTTTTTAAATTCCATTTTATTTCGAAAAATCATTAAAAATAGTTCCTGACTTCTTTTTTCATCCAACTTTTTTTAATAAATCATATATAATTTTCTCTTTCTATTTCTTATTTTTTTCACATTTTTAAAAATCATTTTTACATTTATTTCTTATTTTAGCTTCTATTTTCATTTAAAATTATTATAAAAAATTAATATCTCATCCATTTTGAAACATTTGTGAACCAAATTTTCGTGATCTTCTTCCTTATATTTTTTTTTCCTGATTTTTCTATTACCTTTTCACTCATTTCTTTTTTGTTTTGAGGCTTGAGGTGAATTTTCATCTTATTTTCCATCTAATTTCATTTTTAAATTGTCTTTAATTCCATTTAAATTTGAAATTTGGTTGACTTTTGTTTGACTTGAGAAGTTACATGGTTGATAATCTTCATCTCTTCCAATTATTGTATAAATGGCCTTTGGTTGACTTGAAGTTTCATCATTTCAAACATGTTAATTAAATGATCATTTGATCATTTTTAACACTTTGGACTAATGATAGGTTCATCCCTTGGTGTTTCATTTTTTGGACTATTGGACTTGGTGATAGATAATCCCTTGTGATGACTTAAGTTTGCTTTTGAATCTCTTCTTTTATATCTCACTTCTTCTTTTGTTTTGTCTTGTGCTACATGTTTTAGGAGAAAGACTTTGTGTCATTTCTCTAGTGTGTATGATACATACATTGTTATTGACCAACCTCTCATAGTATGATCTTCATAATAGATTGTGTTACGATTGTTTAATATAGCGATAAATCGGTCCTGAATCGATAAATCGATCACTTGATCGATAACCACAAACAATTCATTCCTAACTTCTAACATTTATTTTCTTGCCTTTACATTTTTGCAATTTAATTTCCTCTATTTACTTTACCGCTCTTTATCATTCCGCATTTATTTCATGTTGTTTTCTTTCTACTTTGATCTTTATTTCTTCAGCTTGTTAAAAAAACACAAAAACATGATAAAATGATTCAAAACCATAAAAGTCTTTTAATCTTGGACTATAGTTACTATCACGTGCATTGAGGAGTTTTGGACCTATGGACTTAGAATTAGGGTTTCCCATGCTTGGAGTTTGCTTATCTGAAACTTGGAAGTTCATTTGATAATTTGCCTTGCCTGAAACCTTGAGTTCATCTGATACTTGTGGCCTTGAATCAAGCTTGGATGCTTTATCTGTTTCTTTGTGACTTTATTTGTATGGATCATCTTGTGTTCATCTGCTCAATTGCTTATCTGGTTGATTTAATCCAAAGGGGACAAAATGCTGGTTTTGACTCTTGTCAAATGCTTGCTTGTCCTGGTTAGTTCACTTGCACACACCAGGCTTTCTCTTGGGCTACCTGACAATGATACCATTTATTTTATGCTTTAGGATAGTCTCTTCATCTCTTTCCATTCTTAAATTTTCAAAATCTTCTCTCTATTTCAAAATCTTTTTGTTTTCAAACTTCACCTCTTTCTTAATAAACCTTGACTTTGTCAAGTGATCTAGAAAATATTTTCTCATTAAATGCTAAAAGACTTAAGCATATTCAAATCATTTCAAAATTCTAAAAAAAAACACTAACATCATCAAATTCTTTTTGTGCCTTTGTGCGCCTTTTTCTTTAATCGCCTATTTTCATAAAGATTAGATAATGGTCTAATTCTTGCAGTGATGTAAACCAATATACTTCTACAAGATGCTGAGAAATGAACGACATTTTCCACTTGAATGTTGAGATGTACTTGTTGATAAAAATCCAAGTAAAGGTTCTCCATATCAATATGATGCAAGTGCTGATTTCCTCATACTTGTGGGTAGTAAGTAATGTTTTCCACTCGAATATGCCAAATATCTTTTCACTTAAAATCAATCAACAAACATCAATAACCTTATTTAGCAACAGATAAACAAGTGGTTTCAGTTGAGTACAATGGATGTGAGAGGTGCTAATACCTTCCCCTTGCATAACCAACCTCTGTATCTACATCTCTTTTATTTTATAGCTTTTTTTAGCTTTTTGTGGGTTTTGTTCGATCTTTTCCCATTCCCTTTGGAAACAATAAAGTTCAGTGGCGACTCTTGCTTTTCTGAGTTAAGTTAATCAATAGCTTAATCTCAATTTTTTCCCGCCGCGAAAATAACATGGGCCAAAAAGTGAAACCGCGCTAAGCCCCATCAGAGCACGCTTAGCGCGATCAGCAAAATAAACTTAAACCGCCATGATTCGCACTTAGCGCGCTCCCAACACACTCCTAGCGTGAATTTCCCAATTCCTTGCTGCCTCCACTTCTCCTAGCGCACTTTGACCGCACTTAGCCCGATCTGGAAAACTTGGAAGCTTAGAAAATGTTACTTTGGGTCTTCCTTGGTGCCTTTAAGTTTCTCATGTTTCCAATAGGCTTTGAAACCTACAATTTTGCCCCAAATTGATCAAACAAAAGCTATTTAAATGGTATTATGCTAAAAACCACTTATTTACACTAAAATTAAGGAAAAATCAAGATATTCCATTGAGATCAATTGAATAAGGCCCACAAAATACTATGGATTATTTACACAAATTGGCCCTTAACAACTCTCCCCAACTTAGAATTTTGTTTGTCCCAAACAAAAGTCTTTCAAACCAAAGGAAACAAATAGCATCCAAGAAATCGGGAACAACATGTTTTTAAGAATGCAAACAATTTCATGGTTCAAATTCAAAAGCAAAAAGAAGGTAAAGCTTACTACTATCTAAAACAAACTATGCTTATGAAACAAATGCCAAGTGCACACTTTATATCAAAACTTCTAAAGCAATACACATTCAAACATGAATCACACCTAAACACATATTCATCAATGGATGAGAAATAAACATGAGGGATTTTTACTCTCATCCAACAATCCTACTAACATCCTGATCAAATTATGCATTCATCAACAAATTATATAGAAAGCATAAAGGCATGAATCACTAAGGACTTTCAAGGGTTGTAACTTGGCTTGGGTAACAAGGAATAGTCATTTCTCAAGTTATTGAAATGAAATTTCCTAATCTTATGAGAGCATTCACACCCACATTCTTAAACAATCATATTGTCTTTACCTTTTTTTATTATGGTTACAATCTTGAGCTCACTTGTTGGCATAGAATTCTTGCCATTTTTCTTCCTTTTTCAAAGCTCTTCTTTGCATTGTTTCTTTTATTTTTATAAAAATTTTATTTTTTCATCAATCACTATCTTTTTTAGAACTTATCATTCAACCTCTTTCTCCCCAACTTTGAACTCAACCCAAGAATTTTCCCCTACTTTCTAAGGCAATGAAAAAAATTGCAACCACAATTTATGGTTGAGGGTTCAAGTGTTTTTCAACAAAAATTCAAGATCCATTTCACAACCTAATCATGAACTTATTTTTCATATACAATTTTTCACCATTCAATCATCAATATAGATCTTGACACAAAAGCTCAAAGGGGTTAAACAAATTCTCACTCAATTACAAGGTAGGTTGATGATTTTTCTAGGCCAAATGGTTATGCTCAATAAAAATAATCGCATTGATCACTTTCATACTTTTAAACAAATCAACAAAAATACATCATTAAATATAATAAGATCAAGTTAAAACAAGAAATGTTGGTCTCCTGCATTTAGTGCACAATGGATAGCTTCCTCACACTTGTTTAGGACCTAAAGCAATTCATTTATGAACATGCATTGCAAAAGAATTCATGGTATGATGTTTTCACAAATCACAAGTTTCAAGTTCATGCTATGTTTAGAAAGCAAATAAACATGTACCTTATACTTTCCACTTATTTTAACTCTTATCATTACCACCCAATTGCATTGTTGATCCATTCAACTTGAAATGATCACTTAGTTCATTCAAGTTATCAAAACTTAGGAACAAACACAAAAGATTCAACTATGCAAAAACTAGACTTCAAATTAAACTACTCCAAATAGACTATAAAACTTAAATTTACAACATAATATATTAATCAAAAACCACCAAAACATGGCGTATCCAAAACTCAAGGTGACATGTAATGCCTTTAGGATGTTCCAAATCCTCATCCTTAAAAGGGACGTACAACACATATCCAAACAAAAAAACAACATATAAGTTACTTCTATAACAACATAAAAATACTACTCAAAATAAACAACAAATACTAAAAACCACGGTCAAAACACTCAATCTTCATCGCTATCGGTCGCCTCCTCCAAGCCAATGGTCTCTCCACTAGAATCACCCTCAACGTCCTCAACAACACCAGCATGTCCAGCACCAGCTCCAGTTTCCCCTACAAAATGAAATGGCCTGCCCTCAGGCTAACCAACAAAAGCATCAAATTCATCTCTGGTAGGTAAAGGGTGGTCAACATGAGGCTCGCGGATCTGCAGCTGCAAGGTGCGCATAGAATTATGCATGTAAGTGAAGGCTCTTTGGTGTGCCTGCATCATATCCCAAGTGTACATGCAAGAAACTCTCTCATCATATTGCTGCTGCACAGGAGGAGGTGGTGTTGGTGCTAGAGCATCTAAAGGAAGTTGCTCTCTAGGTGTACAAAACCTCTTAATGTATTGATCATTCACAACTCCCTGAATGGTTCCATGAACCACCGAAGGAATCGCAACACCATCCTACCTGCATAAATCCATAATAAGTCCATGTAAAGCTAAGGTGGCAGGAATTCTGGTACCCAACCTGTGACCACTCAAGGCAATAGTTCTGATCTCATTTGAAATAATCTGAGCTACATTCACATGCCTCTCATCAAGAATATAATATAACATAAAAGCAGTGTCCAAAGGAATAGATGAGGTATGACTCTTGGGCCTTATGTTATAAAGGGCCAAGGTCATAAGTACCTGAGCCATCACATGCATATCCTTCCTGAGAAGTTTCTTTGGTTGCCCTGTATCATTCACAACATAAGACCTTCCAGAAAAAACCAAAGCCTCTTTGACAAGATCTATGTTCCAATCAGCATGACACACCCTCTTATAGTAAGCACACTCTTCACCCTCCTCTAAAGTATGAGGGTTGTCCAAATAAGCATTAATATCATCTCTTGTGAAAGAAACTTCTATTCCCCTCACAAAGGTGGTGAAATTATACCTCATACCTTTAACTAGCATCACATTCGCATAAAATTCCTGGAAAATCTCATAGTTCAATTATGTGGGAGGGTTTAACAGCTTGTGCCAGTTCCTTTCTTCAATCAGACGAAGACACCCTCTGTAATTCCCTTAAGGGTTGATGTTGAAAGTTCTCTCCGACCATAAACTTATATCAAGACATAAAATATGTATCTCACAATCCTGATAAAAGAGAATCATCTATCTTGATCATCAACTTGTTCACATACAAAAGATCAAACGAAATACATACTTATATATGATTAACTCCCTCTAATCTTGACACAAAAGGTTTTAGCTACCCGTAACCATGGTAGCTTCTTCAACAAGTAACAAGAAGAGATTCACAAGCATCAACGTTGAAAAACTCGAAGATTGATGCTTCGAAATATTGATTCTGAGTTCTTGATAATTTTTGATCAAAAAATACCTTTGGAATGATGCAAAAGTGAACAATGATCCAAAATATATAACACAATCTATTTATAGCATGGGAAAAAAAGTGCAACCTCAATAAGCCCCATCAGAGCGAGCTTAACGTAATTAGCAAAATAAACTTAAAACGCCATGATTTGCTCTTAGGGTGCTCCCAGTACACTCCTAGCGCGAATTTCTCAATTCCTTGCTGCCTCCACTTTTACTAACGCGCTTTGAACGTGCTTACCTTGGTCTGGAAAACTTGGAATCTTAGAAAATGTTATTTTGGTTCTTCCTTGGTGCCTTTAAGTTTCTCATGTTTCCAATAGGATTTGAAACCTACAATTTTGCACCAAAATGATTAAACAAAAGCTGTTTAAATGATAATGCTAAAAACCACTTATTTTCACTAAAATTAAGGAAAAATCAAGACATTCCATTGAGATTAATTGAAAAAGCGCCACAAAATACTATGAATTATTTACACAAATTGGCCCTTAACAACAACCACGGTCGAACCATGCCACCCCAGATGAGAATAGGATTTGGTTCCCAAGCAATGCCAATGTTCACAACAAATTATGCATTAGCAATGAAACAACAAATGGATGAGAGAAACCATGACATGGTGAACATCGTGACTCAATAGATGGGTACGATATTCAACCCATTGGTTCAAAATATGAATCAGAGTTACCAATAGTTGGCAACTCAGATGAATCGAATTGCAGCTTTCTTTGGAGCTCCCCCAGCGTAGGTTCGACCAATTGTTCAACCCCAAGTCAGTAGACAAGTTCGAAATAAAGGGGAAGTGTTGGAAGATGTAATTCTGGCATATGCAGCCATCAGATGTCCTAACACATGTCAAGACATTGTGCTACATAATCATTTAAACTCAGAGGCGCAACAGCAGATTGATACCTTGAATATCAAAACTGCAGGATCAAAAATGTCATGACATCTGATCTAACATGTTAATCAAGACTGAACTGAAAATAGTAGAATGATAAAAAACACAGAATATGATGACCCAGTTCGGTGCAACTCACCTACATCTGAGGGATACCAATCCAGGAAGAAGTAATCACTATCAGTAGTATAGTTTTATGCAAACAACCTCAGGTTTACAGAAAGCACCCACGCTAACCTATCACTACCCAATGAAGACTTTATCATTAGAAGTCACATCTAAATGATATGAGAACCCCCTCCCACTTCCTAAGTCACAACCTGTGATTATCTAACAGTTGATACACCATAACTATATCTACCTGTCATACCCCAAATTTTGACCACTAATATTTCCCATCATTGTGAAAATCATCATCACAATATGGAGGGACTATCTTGCCTCATCAATCTCCCCAAAGATGGGTGAACGCTTACTACAATCAGAATTAGGGTTTCAGACCCTCTCAGAGTTCTTAGACAAAGGATCAATCAAGAAATGACATGATCTTCAACTTGTCTAACCCCTCAAGTATCTACAAGGGATCAAGAGAACTCCCACTTTAAGGATTAAGCACAAGGCTGCTCCCTTCCATGTGGATCAAGCCTCAAGATCGCCAGTGTCACCAAATTAGGGTTTGGCCGACCAGGGCCTCCAGATGGAAATTTTACTCTGGCATGAGCCATTGCTTCAAAGCATAACCTATTATGCTCCAAGGAACATCATAAACCCAATCATCAAGTTAATTTAGCCTCGGGGGATGCATACATCAAAAATCAGGAATTAGGGTTTCATGACCTAATTCATCCCTAAGTTGACTTTTGGGACAAATCATGAGCCAAGACCTCAAGACATGATTTGAGGGTCTCCAAAATACTACATTGATCCATTTGCAACAATGTATTAATCCAAGAAGCTTAAGCAATAAGTTTCAATTTCATCTGAACCACAGTTAGGGTTTCGCGAGAAAAGTCAACTGTAGCTTTGACTTTTGACCAGGACATGCTCCCAAACCCTAGGACATAATTCAATATACCCTATAATACCCATGGAACATGTCCATCAAGATTGATTTAGGTCAAAGGCATGATTTCCTAGAGGATCGCACAGTTTGGGATTCATCTGACAAAAAGTCAACTGTGAACAAAAGTCAAACTTTGACTTTTTGAGATTTTTCACTTTTATGGTTTTTTAACCCTAAAATGATGTTAATGGGTGATTTGAATCATCATTCATCAAGAAAAATCAAGAAAATTTGGATAACTTGTAAAAGGGGTAACCATAAAAACTTAGAAAATTTTCTAAGTTATGAAATAAAGTGGTAAGGGTACCAACTTTGGAGGATCATAACTCCTAAACCATAAAGCCATTTTTCCCCATCCAAAGCTTGATTTGTAGATCTCATGGCCCTCTACAAAAGCTAAAAACTGACCCCCTCCAAATTCATTATGGATTTTGAGTTATGGGTGAATCAAAATCACTAAAAACATGAAAGTACAACTTTTCCAACACTTAGAAAAATTCTGGGCAAGGCAGATTTTGTGTTGAAACACCAAAACTTGTGGGATTTTTTCACATAGATGCAAGCTGAATCAGTTCCAAAGATAAACATCAATGTTGTTGTGCATGTTGCCTACAATCCAAGCAACTCATTAGCATGAAACCACTCTACTTGAGCCAAGAGTTATGGCTGCTACACCACACCATGCCAAGGCTGCCATGAAAAATCAGTTTGTGAGTTTTCTTTCCATCCACGATTTCTGAGTCAAAAGTAATGATCACTATGCCACATGCATCCAATCTGATCATAATCCAACTGATCCAACTGATAGGGTTGAGTCCAAAGGCCAAGGAATCTTCCAACTTGAGATTTATGCATTTTGGCATATATGCCTTGAAATTCAAAGGCATTTATGTGAAATAGGGCACTTTCAACAAAGCCACTCTACTTAGTCAAGTTCTCTGATTAAACAACAATAAAAACATCTGAAGAATGTGAATTTGGTCAAGGCATAGCCCTGCTCTTGGGAAGGGCTAGGTTGTCTTACATGAGAAGAAATGCCACCAAGCCAAAGCCTTTGAATGTGATCTGATCCAGTAGTCATTCACTATTCCTCCAAGACAAGAGTTGATCACCTATAAATAGAGGTTCCAATGGATCATTCAACTCACACCAAAGCCACTTATAACACTGCTTCTCTCATTCTCTCTTAAGTGCCAAGTTTTCTTGTTTTTGAGCAACCACTATCGGGTTTTGAGTTGCAGCCATAAGCAATCCATTCCAATTGCCCAGACACATCACATATGATGTATTTGAGGTGTCCAAACACTTAAACACCAACTGTAACACCCCCAGCTCAAAATCACCTATCAACCTAGCCATTATGCTTCAATTATGCAGTTGGAGTGCTCCAGCTTGATCCAAGGACTTCCAAAGTGTTCCAAAGCTTGCAACACACTCCACAACATCCATTGAAGCTGTTCAGATCATCACAACCCATCTGTAACACCTCCAACTCAAAAATCAAATTGCTCTTGCTGTCACGACCTTCAAGTAAGCCTAAACTTGGTCATCTCTTAATCTATTTGCCAAATGTTCATAATCATGCATAGAATGTTTCCCCTCAATTAATTGCTTTGTTTGAATCGTGTATCAAAATTCTCAGCCTTCATGCAAATTTTAGGGTTCTTGAGGTTTTGCTTGATTTCTTATTCCATGTTTAAAATAAATGAAATTAAAGACCATAGACATGATCGTGAGGTTGAAACGAGCAGATTGATAGGTGGTTTGCATGATATAATCAAGTATTCAGGGAGATAGGAGAGAAAATGCAAATCTGGGCAAAACCCAGAACACGCGCGTGTTCTTGGGTGTTCTTGGCGCCTTTTTTTGAAAATTCAAATATTTGAATTTTGTGATTTTATTTAATTGATTCAAAAATTAATTTCTCTCTGAGTTTTAATGATTTTGAGTTGATTCTTTTTTTAATAATTCACAAAAATGTTAAAATATTTTAGGCTTAATTGCAACTATGGTCCCCCTATTTTGTGTTTTTTTGGGTTTTGATCCCCCCATTTTAAAAACCACGATTTTGGTCCCTTTTTTAAGCTTTGAGTTTAATTTTAGTCCCCTCTCCATTTTTGATCCAACTGTTCATGCACTGTTCATGTACGGACATGCACTATTCATGTACGAACCATGCACTGTTCATGAACAATACATGAACAGTCAGTGTTAAAAATGGGGTGGGGGACCAAAATTAAACTCAAAACTTAAAAAAGGGACCAAAATCGTGGTTTTTAAAATGGGGGGATCAAAACCCAAAAAAACACAAAATAGGGGGACCATAGTTGCAATTAAGCCAATATTTTATTTTATAAAAAAATCCCAAAAATATTATTTATTTCATATAATTGATATTTTTGCAAAGAATTAATATTTTAATTGTTTTTGACATTTAAAATATTTTTTCCCTCTTGATTTTGTAAATTTTAATGACTTCTAATTATTTTGTAGGTCAAAACATGATTTTTGAAACATTAATCCAAGATCACAATTTGTTTCCACACATGTTTAACAATTTTGATCATTTTAATTGAATTTTTATTCAATTAAAATACATTTTGAAAACAAATTAGGGTTTTGATTAATTCAACCCTCATCAAACTTTTCAAACACTTTTGGGCCTCTAATAGAGTGTAAGACCCAAGCCTTTTTGTAAAATAACCTATTCTTGGGCCTCACTTATTGTATAAGTCCCTCCGGGTATTTTTAAAAACTTCGGTGCGATCGTCGTTTTGTACACAAACCTTTGGGCCTACCCTCGAGTAGTAAGACCCATTCCCTTTTTTAAAACTCTTTGGGCCTCTAATAGAGTATAAGACCCAAACCCTTTTTGTAAATACACAAATTTTTTGGGCCTCACTTATGGTATAAGTCCCGTTGTATTTCAAAAAGTTGGACGCGATCATAGTTCGTTGAAAAACAAACTTTGGGCCTCTCCTAGAGCTATAAGACCCATTCAAAACTCTTTGGGCCTCTATTAGAGTGTAAGACCCAATCCCCTTTTAACCAAAATAAATTTTGGGCCTCAGATATTGTATAAGTCCCTCTATGTTAAAAGAAAATCTCGACGCGATCGCCATTTCAAAACAAAAATCATCTGGGTCTACCCTCGTGTTATAAGCCCCATTCTTGTTAAACTCTTTGGGCCTCTTGAGAGAGTGTAAGACCCATCCCTTTGTACAGAAAATCTTTCTGGGGCCTCAGTCACTTGTATAAGTCCCTCTGTACAAAACGACAGTGCGATCACTGATAAACCTTGGGTCTCTCCTTGAGCTGTAAGCCCCTACATTTCTTTTCAAAGCACTTTCTCCTTTGATTTTGAATATAATATTGTTATCAAAGTTTTCTTTGTTGAACAGTTAATCAAACAACATGGAAGCTCTACAACCGAGTAAGTGTTTACCTGCTTTCATTTACCGCTTTCATATGTATAAAACTATACTGTGGGGCTGTTTCGCTGTAAGTCTTCTTTAAAAAACTCATATCAACTGTGTAATAATAGTATAGATATTTAGATTTTCCCCGGCAACTACGTCTAGCATTAAGCCCGTTGATCACTCTTAGAAGTAGACAAAACTAGATCCCCATAGGATTACCAGACACAGTCTTCCCTCCTCTTGGGGTTAAACAATATAGAGACGTGAAAGGCAGCATTCTCGGTGAACCCTTTCACAGACTGTCACCTTTAGAAATCGTCAAAGAAACTTTATTCCCCAGAGATGATCTTTTATCCGTGAATGGCATCTCTTGAGTTTCTTCCAAATTCTCGAACTTTCCTGGCTTGATCTATTCTCTGTGAATAGTCTGTCTTGAATTTCTCGGGGTTTGGGGACCCACAGGCTTCTTAAAAGCATCCTCGCCTCCTCTTGGGCGTTGTACAAGGACCCGTCGGTTTCTTAGAAGTATTCACAGCCTCCTCTTAGGCTTCGTATAAATGATTTCTTCCTCCGGGAATGATAGCCTCTTCTTGGGCTTCGTACAAATTGTCCCTCGGCTTCTTAAAAGTTTCCAGCCTCTTCTTGAGCTTCGTACAAATTGTCCCAACGACCTCCTAGAGGTATAGGAACATAAATTAGTCATCCTAATAGAATAGTCTTTCAAAAAAGTCTAGATCTTGCTACTGCTGTTTCTTTGAGCATAGTACAAAAGATGAAACTCTAGACTTGGACAGTCTAATTCCCTTGAGTCTCAAAGACATTCTCAAGCTCTTTTCAAAACTAGGAGATGAAACCATTGACTCGGACAGTCTCAATACCCTTTGGATTTCCCATTTCCTTAAAGAACAGGAAATAACCATGATCCTCGAATCAAATCCCCGAGCGCAAACAATACTCATATAAGAACTAATTTTCTCTTTATCCAACATACTGGACCTGTCACTAAACTGAAACAGTTACAATAGCCTCCTCTTGGGCTTTGTACAAAGATTCTCCCCAGCAGAGTTAACCTTTGCAGCCTCCATCTCGGGCTTCGTACGAGATACAAAACACTCTCTTATTGAGTATAAAAGACTCTCTTGCGAAGTCACTTCCCTTTTAGCCTCCACCTCGGGCTTCGTACGAGATACAAAAGCACTCTCTTGTTGAGTCCAACCCCTTTAGCCTCTCTCTCGGGCTTCGTACGAGACACATACAAATTCCCTCTTGTTGGGCCAATAGCCTCCTCTTAGGCTTTGTATAAGAAAAACCCCGGTTGAGTCAAACAACCTTTTAGCATCAAAAATGTGCCTCGTTCACAGTAAACAAACATCAACAACTCCTTTCATCTAATTGTTGTAAGCGGCAAGCCTCTGGATCATCTACATCCATGCCACTGTCCTTCTTTAAGCATGAGAAATTCCTAAAGAAAGATGGCATTGCTCTACACTGAGTTAAAGTCTTCTCCTTCAGGTTAAAACCCCCTATAAAGGAAATTATGGCATTGCTAGGATTCACATATCCCAGTTAAAGTAATCCTCCTTTATAGTCAGTCACCCAACAGTTGTGACAAACGAACCCCCTTTAGAGATAACAAATTCTCTTTAAAGACAAGACCCTCCAGCTTCACGTCTTGGGCTTTGAACAAGATATAAACCACCCTTTTCAGCTTCACGTCTTGGGCTTTGAACAAGACACCAAAACACCATTTCCTCCCATAGAATAGGAGGAACTACGATCGCTTTGATTTCCCTGTTTCGGTAAACGGGAATACGTAGGCATAAGATTGAAAGAAAAATCTTAGCGAGCACACTCAACAAAAACCCAAAATCCCGTACCTTCACATATCAATCAAAAAACATCAGTCCTAATCTCCCACCGATCGCCCAGGCACTATTTTAACAAAATAACCTAAGAGAGACCCACAATCTTTGTAGCATCTGTAAACCAACAGTCATCTGTTCAAACTCAGTTTGCAAGCAGGGTTAATTGGAGACATCTATTTCCCCTCCTTCATCAGCTTCAATAGGATAAAAAATGAATCGAACTGTAGTACCAAAGTAATAGTGCTTCGCAACCACGTCCAAAATCGCTCGCTATAGAAAAATGGCTACTTCACTGGGGACAGCGAGATCTTGTTCTCTTCCCATCTCTTAGGTAGAAACCTTAAAAAGTGCCACAGAAAAGTAGCACCCACCGGGGGGCTCTTTTCTTTTCTTTCTTTCTTTGGGGATTTCACTGTGATAGGATTTTTGTTGACTTCACTAGGATCTTAGGTCAAAAACCTTTAAAGTTGGGAAGGTACCACATAATGGCGACTCTGCCGGGGAGCCATTTTTGTCAGGAACATAGGATTCATAGCTCTTTAAGGTCTAGGACTTTAGGACAAATATATATACTGGTTTTCCTAATTGATATACGTGTTTATTTTTCTGCTAATGGGATTGCGTGTGATGCCGCATGTGGAAAGATTGAGTATACACGTAGGAAAATCATTTTTTTTTGTAGTGCGGAAGCTATTGGGAATAGCTGTTACGCGATAAACTACCCTCTTCTGAGATTTATTTAATGGACATCACCTAGCACGGTTCCCGGCCCACTGGTGTTCTCAGGAATCAATGATTTTGAGTGACAGGTACAAAAAATCACCCGTAGAAAACCTTTGGGGGGGGGGGGTAGAGCCTTGACTTCATGACATCGACCCTTTGACCCCGTGTTTTGTCTATGTTTTTGTGTGCTGCATTCATGCATTCATCTAAAAAACATTAAAACAAAGAAAATTTTCTCCTCTGGTCTCTCTTTTTTCAAATTAAACTAAGACAATGATTGCAAATGTCAGAGAAAAAAGGATTGCGCTAATGGATTTCGGTAGAAGGAGAACTCATAAGTATACCTTCAAGGTTCCAAAACTAGAGGATTTGAGAAGTTTAGCAAGGATGGTCACTAACCCTGAAGCTTTTAGAGCCAAGTACGGAGGTCTGCTACCCCTGTTAAGAGTCCATGTGATTGAAGGAATCATGGAAGCACTCACTCAGTTTTACGATCCGGTCTATCACTGTTTCACATTCCCGGATTACCAGCTCGCACCAACGCTAGAGGAGTATTCTCACCTAACCGATCTACACATTACTGACCGAGCTCCATTTTCTGGACTGGAAGAAATTCCAAAGGATCAGACCATTGCACGAGCAATTTATTTGGATGAGTCGGAAGTTAAGGCTCATCTGACCACTAAGGGTGGCATCCAAGGTTTGCCAGCCCATTTCTTGATAAAGAAGGCCTTGTACTTTTCCAGTATAGGGAACGTGACTGCTTTTGAAAACATCTTTGTTTTGCTCACCTACGGGTTATTTTTGTTTCCCAACATTAATAACTTTGTAGATATTAACACCATTAAGGTTTTTCTCATTGGAAACCCTGTGCCAACTTTGTTCGCGGACGCGTATTATTCTGTACACTTAGGGAATTTGTACAGCGGAGGAATGATCACGTGCTGTGTACCCCTGCTATACAAATGGTTTATCTCCCACTTGCCCAAGTCTGCTACGCTTTGGGATCATAAGAATGCCTTACGTTGGTCGCAGAAAATCATGTCTCTTACCAACTCTGATATAGATTGGTGCAATAGGATTTATGAGGGAATCAGGATCATTGACCGTTGTGGAAACTTCCCCAACGTACCCCTCATAGGAACTAAAGAAGGAATCAACTACCATCCGGTATTGGTTCGTCGTCAATTTGGATACCCAATGAGGCATGTCCCGCGGAATGCTCATCTGGAAGGTCTTTTCTTCAAAGAAGGGGAAAATGACAGAGCACTAAAGATGGAAATAGTGCACGCTTGGAAACATGTTCACAAGAAAGGACGGGAGTCTCTAGGAAAACCGGACTGTGTCTCGGTGGAGCCTTATCTCCACTGGGTAGAAACTAGAGCTCTCAAGCTAAGGATGCCTTATCCTCATCACAGAGTTCTTCCGCAAAAGGAGTCTGTCATGTACTTCATGACTGAAACGGAAAAACTCCAGGTTACTCTCAACAAAGTTCAGCGGGAGAGGAGGTCTTAGAAGAACAAGTACCGCACCCTCAATATGGAGTGTATCAAAATACAGCAACTACTGAAGGATAAAGATGCCCTGATTGAAATTTTGGAGCAGCATGCTGTGGATAATCAGGATGACCAAAGGAATTTGCTCGCTCCTTTCACCTGGCAAAGGAATGACAACCCGACAACGGCCCAAGAGCCCCGGTCCAAGAAAAGGAAAGTACCAGAATCAGCACTCGGTTTCTCCTCAGAGAGGACTCGGGACCCCTTAGCTTAGGTTTCTGTTTCCGCACCTTGTAATCTACTGTATTTCTATTTTCGTAATCCTTTGAATTTAATAAAATGGGGTTTCCCCACTGTTTGATATTTGCAATCTAATTGTCGAAGTTTATTTTGATTAAACCAAAAAACAATTAATATAAACATTGCATTCATCATTTTCACGTCACGTATTCTTCTTACCTACGAATCTCACGTTTGTGTCTCGGTTCTAGAGTCAAATTGTCTCATTCGTACAATACTCGGGCCAATCGTCAGAAAAAGATGGATGATCTCGAGGAAGAGAACAGAGAGTTGAAAGAAGAGATCGATGCTCTGAGAGAGGATATGAGAAAGCTTCGTAACGACATGCTAGCCATGGCAGAAGCTCAACAACAAAGAGCCGTGATCTTAGAGATCACCTCAACGCCCATAATGGAGAAGTATGATCCTAGGTATCAAATGCCGAAAGATCGTCCTTGGGGCATGCCTGTTAATTATATCCCGGAAGGATATGTTCTGCCGATCCCTAAAGATCAAGGAATCACAACAGAAGCCGCTGGGCCTGAAGGTTACAAACTCCGGGAAAGCGAGGATGCCAGAGGCATACTGAGGACTCCTGAAGGTTACAAACTTCAGGAAACGCCAAGATTTGCTGTCGTAGTCACGGTACCACCCCCTGTGGTGCACACTGTCCTGGAAGGACAGATTCCGTAGATACCTTATGGTAGAAAGGAAACTATGTTCGATAGAATGGATGAGTTCCAGGAGCAGTTCCTGGAAATGCAGAAGGAACTGCAAGCTATTCGCGGTCAGGATTTATTTGGAAAGGACGCCGCAGACCTCTGCTTGGTCCCCAATCTGAAAGTTCCGCACAAGTTCCAAGTGCCCGACTTTGAAAAATACAAGGGTAACTTTTGCCCTCAGAGTCACTTGGTGATGTACGCTCGACGAATGTCAGTTCAGACAGAGAATCAGTACCTATTGATTCACTACTTTCAGGATAGTTTAACCGGCGCCGCATTAAAATGGTACATGGGTTTAAACCGCACTATAATCAGTACATTCAGAGATCTTGGCACTGCCTTCGTCCAACAATATAAATACAATCTGGACATGGCGCTAGACAGAGATCAGCTCAGATCAATGTCGCAAAAGGACAAGGAAACCTTTAAGGAATACGCCCAGAGATGGCGTGAAATTGCCGCCCAAATTTGTCCACCTCTTAAGGAAAAAGAGATGACAAAGATCTTCTTAAAGACCTTAAGCTCATTTTATTACGACAGAATGGTTGCCAATGCGCCCAGTGATTTCACCAAAATGGTCGGTATGGGAGTTCGTCTTGAGGAAGCTATCCGGGAAGGACGTTTAGCAAAAGACGCTGGATTATCGAGTAGTACAAAATGATACGGTAGTGCTCTCCCTAAGAAAAAAAGCAGGATATTAGGAACATCTCTCTCGGAAAGCAAAGGCGGCGTTATCAACCAATAGCAGCTGTAACTCCTGCTATCAATCCTACGCCTGCTCCTACGTATCAGCCTCAGGTTGCGCAAAGCCAACCTAATCAGCAAAGGACACAACATCCTCTTCAGCAGGCTCGTCCTCCATACAACAACAACCGTACAACGCGGCCACCAGGATTTGATCATATCCCCGTATCATATGCAGAACTATTTCTGTTACTACTAGCCAAGGGGCACGTTCAGACTAAGTCCCCTCTTGCAGTACCGGAAAATCCGCCTTTTTTGTTTAAGGTAGACTAGACTTGCCCTTACCATCAAGGGGACCAGGGCATAACATAGAGAGTTGTCTCAATTTCAAATCTGACGTGCAAAAGCTTGTTAGGAGCGGGGTCTTATCTTTCAAAGATACGAATCCGAATGTTCTCACGAACCCGCTGCCTCAACATGAGAAAGCTGCAGTCAACCTGATAGAGGGAGAGTCTAACAATGTCTATCAAATTCACGATGTACTTTTGTTGAAGACCAATCTGGTCAAGATGCATTGTAGACAGAGCGGGTATGGGCATATACCACCTCATAATTATCATCAGTGTGATATCTGCTCTAAAAGCAATCAGGGATGTTCTATGGTGCAATCAGCTCTACAGGAATAGATGGATCTCGGATGGATCCAAGAGCCCCGAGTTCGTGAGGTCAACATGGTCTATACGAATTCCAACATCATTCAAAACCACGGCATCCGTGCGATGAATGTCAACTTGGTGGCAATGCACTCAAGGCAAAGCCAGTATCATAATCTGCCACGGCACGATTACAGTTCTTGTCTGACTTGCTCGGTAAACAAACAGGGATGCTCTTTTGTACAAATGACCCTCCAACGTCAGATGGATCTTGGATGGATCCAGGACTACCATGATAGGAATCCCTATCAGATCAACATGATTCAAATCTTTGATATTCGCTTAATGAATACCAACCTGGTAGAGTTACATGCTGAGCAGGTCCGACTCGGGTTCCTGATATCTCATGACTATCAAAGCTGTACGGCGGGTTGCGAAAATGATCAAGGTTGTGCCCTTGTCCAGTAAGCGCTTCAGCACTTATTAAATCATTGGTGGCTTCCCATCTATATGGATGAAGATACTCAGCAGATTAGTATCGATGACAAGAACCCTACTCGGCGTCAAAGTCAGGATGTCTGATCTGTGGAAGCTAACCTAGTGAGGTTACATTGCATTCAAAGCGGGCGTGGCCAGGTACCACCACACAACTATGAACGTTGTGGAGTTTGTTCAGAAAGTAATCAAGGATGCTACCTTGTGCGAGCAGCTCTTCAGGGTCAGGTGGATCGTAGAGAAATTCATTCATATCTGGGTTCCGGACCAATCAGCTGGATGCCAAGCTACCTTGCCAATCAAATCGAGGATGTTGTCGTAATCTCTGATCATCAGCGGACTAGGGATGCTTTCTCCATCATTCCTCTACTTGACGAATCAAGAGTTCCTAACCAGGAACAGATCGAGATTACTTACTATGGTCAGAAAAATCAAAAGGCTCCCATAGTCATCTATCTACCGGGACCACTACCGTATGAATCAACTAAGGCTATCCCTTACAAATACGGTGCAACAACAGTTGAGAATGGAAAGGAAATTCCATTACCCTCCGTCGTGAATATTGCAGACATCAGTCGTGTAACACGGAGCGGTAGAATATTTAACAGAGGAGTTGGAGAACCTAGCAAAGAAAAGGAACCTCAGACAGAAGTTCCCAATTCACCGGTCGGTCAATCCAGTAATCCCGACCTTTCGAAAAACAACGATGAGATGTTGAAGCTCATCCAAAGGAGTGAATACAACATTGTTGATCAGCTATTACAAACTCCTTCAAAGATCTCTGTGTTGTCACTTTTACTCAGTTCAGAAGCGCACAGGGAGGCTCTATAGAAAGTCTTGGAGCAAGCCTTTGTAGAACAGGACGTAACAATCAGACAGTTCGATAACATTGTCTCTAACATCACTTCCTGCAATAACTTGGGATTTAGTGATGAGGAATTACCTGAAGAAGGTCGCCGTCATAACATGGCGCTCAACATTACAGTCAACTGCCAGGACGATGCTTTAGATAGCGTACTGGTAGACATAGGGTCAGCCTTGAATGTCATGCCAAAGTCCACCTTGACGCAATTATCCTTTAAAGGACCCCCGATGAGAACCAGTGAGGTCGTCGTCAAAGCATTCGACGGATCCAGAAAAACGGTTATGGCGAAATTGATCTTCCCATAACTATTGGTCCTTACACTTTCCAAGTCATTTTCCAGGTCATGGACATCCGGGCAACGTACAGTTGTTTATTAGGAAGACCTTGGATACATCAGGCTGGGGAGGTCACCTCGAGCCTCCACCAAAAGCTAAAGTTCGTCCGGAACGGTCAACTCGTCATGCTCTGTGGGGACCAGCCTTTGCTCGTAAGTAATTTATCATCAGCCACATATGTGGAACCAGAAGGGATAATTGGGACTCAGTTCCAAACGCTTTCGCTACACAGAGGCAATCAATCCGAAGAGGGAACTTCCATTTCCTCATATAAAGACGCTATCAAAGCGGTCGAGAGTACCAATACAACAGGATGGGGACATCTTGTCATTCCTACTGACAATAAAGCAAAGAAGGGTCTTGGTTTTTCTGCAACCTGTACTCAAACAGCTGCCAGCGATGAAAATCTTCATCCCATTCAAATTTTCTTCCACAGTGGAGGTTTCCTTCAACCAGTGACTCAAGAAGTACACACTATCAATGAGGAGGATCCCTCTGACACAGATGTGGAATGGAAGTCCTACCTCAACGAGGACGGTTATATGTCTTAGGAAGAGGTACCTACGCCATTTTGCTATCCTGCACAGAGTCCGAGATTTATACCAAGGTCAGATGCCGAAATGGTATATGGAGATTGCGATCTGGAAGGATGCCGTGCTCCACCAAACTCATTAGAGGAGTACACTCTGATGAAAGATAACTTTGACCACAACTACTATGGCCCGATGGATGGTCTGCCAATGTGGCAGCCTTACCCAGGAGACTTGGGGCAAGAGAATAAGCCGAACAATGAAAATCAGCTGAGCATCATTGAACAGAATACCTGTGTCCCCATCATGTCATGGGATCAACACCCAGGTTATCCTGAAAATACCCAGCACGATGATGAATTCGCAACGTTTGCAGGACTAGAATTCATCAACTATGCTTTCCCTGAGGTCAACGTCATCGAGAGAGATGACCCCTCCAGTTCCAAAGAAGTATGGGACACCCTGGGACAACCAAGTGGAAAATTTGACTTCATGGTCAAGTACACCGCTCCCGAAATCTCTCGTATCAGGCTCGAAGACATCCAACCAACTGGATGGGGAGATCTACTTGAGAGCACAAATGCTATGCAAAAGGCAACAGAGGAATCCTCCTACGACAACTCTGCCTGGGAGACAGATTCCAATGATCCTGCTCCACTAGAAATCAGCGTTATTTCTGAAGACAAATCAAGGAAAGTACCAGACTTTGTGATTCACCGAGGAGTTCGCCGCCAATGGGTTGCTGTCGATGTTCCGAAGATTGTTCATAAGTCAAAGTAATTGCCATCTTTAGCCTTTCACCCTGCCCAGGTGAAAGGGATGTTTTGATAGGGCTCGCTTTCTGTAAATTTTCCCTTTTCGCTTCGCCCAAAGTGACAGAGTTTTGTTTTATAGGGCTGTAGTTTCAAGAATCGACTTGTTCATTAATAAATTAACATCATTCTATAATTTCCGCATTAATTGCTGTTTTCTTTTTTTGCTTTTCTAAGAAAATGGTAATCCTAAAAAACATCTCAAATAATAAAAACAAGCAGTAAAAGAAAAGCACTGCACACACTCTTGCATTTTTGCTATCTCTTCTAAACACGAATCATCACGTCATGCAAATTGCTTGTTTTAAATCCAGTTGAAACATACGACCCGATGCTTTCTCCCAACTTTGAGTTCCCGGTATTTAAGGCTGAAGAAGATAATGACGACGAAATTCCAGAAGAGATCTCCCGATTACTCAGACAAGAGGAAAGGTCCATTGAACCTCATAAAGAACCGTTGGAAACAGTAAACTTAGGTTCAGAAAAAGAGAGAAAAGAAATCAGGATTGAGGCACTGCTCAGTCCAACGGCCAGAGAGGGTTTGTTAAAGCTTCTCAAAGAATTCCCCGATGTATTCGCTTGGTCCTATTAGGATATGCCAGGGTTGGATACCAGCATCTTGGAACACCATTTACCATTGAGATCGGAATGTCCGCCAGTAAAACAAAGGTTGAGACGGACTCATCCGGACATGGCCATCAAAATCAAAGAGGAGGTACAGAAACAGATTGACGCAGGTTTCCTCGCTACATCAGAATATCCTCAATGGTTAGCCAACATCGTACCAGTTCTGAAAAAGGACAGAAAGGTCAGAATGTGTGTGGATTACAGAGATTTAAACAAGGCTAGTCCAAAGGACAACTTTTCTTTACCACACATTGACATGCTGGTTGATAGTACAACAAAGTTCAAAGTTTTCTCCTTCATAGATGGATTCTCGGGCTATAACCAAATCAAAGTGGCGCCGAAAGATATGGAGAAAACTTCGTTCATTACCCCATGGGATACCTTTTGTTACAAGGTAATTCCGTTCGGTTTGAAGAACGCTGGGGCAACTATCAAAGGGCCATGACTACTTTATTTCATGACATGATACACAAAGAAATTGAGGTATATGTAGATGATATGATTGCAAAATTTAAGACAGAAGAGGAGCATGTGACCCATCTGTCAAAGCTATTCGAGCGGTTGAGAAAGTACAAACTCCGCTTAAATCCCAACAAGTGCACCTTTGGTGTCCGTTCAGGGAAACTACTAGGGTTCATCGTCAGCCAGAAAGGAATTGAGGTTGATCCTGACAAAGTCAAGGCCATTCAAGAAATGCCTTCTCCGAAAACTGAAAAATAAGTCAGAGGATTCCTGGGACGTTTGAACTACATCTTCAGATTTATATTCCTCATGACCGCAACATGTGCGCCAATTTTCAAACTACTAAAAAAGAATCAGGACTGTATTTGGACAGAAGATTGCCAAACCGCCTTCGACAGTATTAAGGAATACCTGTTGAACCCTCCGATTCTATTACCTCCAGTGGAAGGAAGACCACTGATCATTTACTTAACAGTCTTGGAAGACTCAATGGGGTGTGTCCTTGGCCAACAAGACGAAACCAAAAGGAAGGAGTCTGCCATCTACTATATGAGCAAGAAATTCACCGACTGCGAAACTCGGTACACGATGCTCGAGAAAACTTGCTGTGCTTTGGCTTGGGCAGCCAAACGTCTGCGCCAATACATGATTCGTCACACTACTTGGTTGATCTACGAAATGGATCCAATCAAGTATGTATTTGAAAAATCTGCTCTCACGGGAAAAATCGCCCGTTGGCAGATGTTGTTGTCAGAATATGACATAGAGTACCATGCTAAAAAATCCGTTAAGGGGAGTGTTTTAGCTGATCATTTGGCTCATCAACCGATTGACGATCAAGAATCAATCGGGTTTGACTTCCCAGACGAAGATGTCGTGTATTTGAAAATGAAAGATTGCGATGAACCGCTACCCAGTGAAGGGTCAGAACCAGGTTCCCAGTGGGGACTTATCTTTAACGGAGCAGTTAATCATTATGGAAATGGGATTGGGGCAATCATTGTTACCCCTTAGGGTACCCACATTCCCTTCACTGCCCGACTGACGTTCAAGTGTACAAACAACGAGGCCGAATATGAAGCTTGTATTATGGGCCTCGAGGAAGCGATCGACTTAAGGATCAAGAACTTGGATGTATATGGCGACCCAGCCCTGGTTATCAATCAGATCAAAGGAGATTATAACACATACCAATCAGGACTAGTTCCTTACAAGGATTACGTGAGAAGGTTGTTACCCTTCTTCGAGATAATCGAACTTCATTACATCCCTCGTAATGAGAATCACATGGCTGACGCTTTAGCCACTCTCTCTTCCATGATTAGTGTAGGTCAATGGAACGACCTACCTAAGATCAACATAATGTGCCTTGAACGGCCCGCTTACATCTTCACGATTGAAGCAGTCATAGACGATAAACCTTGGTATCATGATATCAAATGCTTCCTTCAGAAACAAGAGTACCCGCCTGGGGCATCTAGAAAAGACAGGAAAACCCTCAGAAGATTGGCAGTCAGTTTCTTCCTGAGCGGTGATACACTCTATAAGAGGAACTTTGACATGGTCTTGCTCCGATGCGTCGACAGACCAGAAGCAGACACGCTGATAAAGGAAATTCATGAAGGATCCTTTGGCACTCATGCTAACGGACACACAATGGCGAGAAAAATTCTAAGAGCAAGGTACTATTGGTTGACAATGGAATCTGAATGCTACAAGTACATGAGGAAGTGTCACAAGTGTTAGATATACTCAGACAAAATTCATGTACCACCAACACATCTCAAAGTTCTTTCTTCCCCATGGCCTTTTTCCATATGGGTAATCGACATGATTGGCTTGATTGAGCCCAAGGCTTCGAACGGACATCGGTTCATCCTGGTAGCCATTAACTACTTCACCAAGTGGGTTGAAGCAGCGTCATACGCCAATGTAACCCGACAAGTGGTGGTACGATTTATCAAAAACAATATCATCTGCCGTTATGGTGTTCCAAGCCAGATCATTACTGATAATGGATCCAACTTGAACAATAAGATAATGAAAGAGTTGTGCGCTGAGTTCAAGATCGAACACCATAACTCATCTCCCTATCGACCAAAGATGAACGGAGCAGTAGAAGCGGCTAACAAGAACATCAAGAAGATTATTCAGAAGATGGTTGTAACCTACAAAGATTGGCACGAGATGCTACCCTTTGCTCTTCACGGTTATCGTACATCTGTCTGCACTTCAACAGGGGCAACCCCTTTCTCTCTAGTATATGGCATGGAAGCAGTGCTCCCTATAGAAGTAGAGATCCCATCACTCCGGGTATTGATGGAAGCTAAGCTTACAGAAGCTAAATGGTGTCAAAGTCGACACGACGAACTGAATCTGATCGAAGAAAACAGAATTACGGCTCTATGCCGCGGTCAGTTGTATCAACAGAGAATGAAGAAGGCATTCGACAAAAAGGTTCGACCTCGCATCTTCAGGAAAGGAGACCTCGTGCTCAAGAAAATACAATCATTTCTCACTGATTCTCGGGGCAAGTGGACTCCGAATTATGATGGCCCATATGTGGTCACGAAAGCTTTCTCAGGCAGCGCCTTGAGACTTGCAACCATGGACGGAGAGGAATTTCCCTACCCCACAAATGTTGACGTAGTCAAGAAATACTTCGCCTAAATTAAAAAAAAACGTCTCGGTGGATTGAAAACCTGAAAGGGCGGTCCAGGAAAAAATTAGAGACATGATAAAAAATCATCCCGGTGGATTGGAAACATCACAGTACAATCCATGCAAAAGTTAGGGATAATGGCAAGTAACTATGTTCAACAAAGGGGCAAGTCCCTCAGCAGCAGTTACATCATCCGTCAGGAAAACTCCAGTCAAGGTCATCTTCGACAGAAGCTCAGGATGTTCCAAATTCAAAGTTGGTAGAAGGATAGTGGTCGTTATGTTTCAACGTAGCCCTTTTCCCTGTAAATTACCATTTTCTAACTTTGTAAATGCTCTATGAAATCACGCGTTTGGTTGATTTCCATCCTATCAATAAAATTTGAGCCCTTGTGCTTTTATTTGCAATTCATGTTTGTTTTAGCTTTACAGAATGATGTTTTTAACATGATCAATGATTCTTGAAATAAAACAAAAATGAATTTACTTGTTAAAACTTTTTCTGCTTTTAAAACTAAAGATGGCAATTTCTTTTGACTGTTGAACATTAGAAGAACATCGGTCACTTCTCCAGAAGTAATCGAACCTTAAAATGCAGAATCAAAGTACTCCTTCTAAACCAACACGTCTGAACGAAGGATCAACTGTGTCAGACGCGAATACTCCATATGACATCCTCGACCGAGTTCTCATCTCCTAAGCCCAACTAACGGTTGTTCCCCGCAGGGACTATCTCTCCTAAGCAAGGTAAAATTGCTATCTTGAACCAGCGGTACTTCTTCGCCCCGCGATGGCCGAGTATCCAGTCATGTTCATCTTTTAGTTGGTATGTCGCGTCAGTTTTGTCAGCATATACATACATACATCATGCATTATTGATTTGCATTCTCATTCATATTGCATCATTATCACTCCAGTCGGTCTTATCCCTAGTGATAGTTGTCTTCTCAGTCGAGTTGTCAGTTCTTTCCTCGATTAGGAAATGTTGCGTCTGAACAATCTCTCTCCTCCAGTTTATTTCTGGATTGAAGTTGGGTCCTTGACCACTTTGGTAACTTGAACCTCTGAAAGACCAGAGAACCTTCAACCGATGTCACTCTTCGCCATTGAAGATGATATCCTTGCTTTCTCGGATTAAAGAAAATCCCCAGAGAAGGCCTCTTAATCAGAGATTCGGCGGTAAAACAGTTTTGCTCCGAAAAACCACTGATGAAAAGGTCATCGGCACCTCAAAATTGGATGCCATCACATGGCATTTCTCCGGGAAGATCCCGAGAAAAGTATGATGTAATATCCCCAAACAGAAGCAGTCTCTCAAGAAACTCGCTTTCCCTAGTAGAAACAAATGGCATCCCCAATAGGGAAGTTTGTGCACCACCAACTCAGACGATTGGGTTCCCCAGCAAGTCTGACATCATTCTTTTTCCCATCAAATGGCATCTCCCTAGGAAAATTCGGCGAGAAGTTTGAGGAAAACCGCTACGAATAGCGTCCCTTGTCAATAAAGTTTATTGACAAAAGAAACTGAGACCAGTTCCTTGGTAGGAAACCAAGAACGAGGGGAAGTTTATATCAGAAACTAAGACCAGTTCCTTGGTAGGAAACCAAGAACGAGGGGAAGTTTATATCAGAAACTAAGACCAGTTCCTTGGTAGGAAACCAGGATCGAGGGGAAGTTTATTTCAGAAACTAAGACCAGTTCCTTGGTAGGAAACCAGGATCGAGGGGAAGTTTATTTCAGAAACTAAGACCAGTTCCTTGGTAGGAAACCAAGATCGAGGGGAAGTTTACTTCAGAAACTTAGACCAGTTCCTTGGTAGGAAACCAGGATCGAGGGGAAGTTTACTTCAGAAACTAAGACCAGTTCCTTGGTAGGAAACCAGGATCGAGGGGAAGTTTACCTTTTTTTAAGCATCATTGCTTAGCAAAAGAAGATGAATGCGTAAGCTACCATTCATGACCACCATCAAAATTTCGGGCATTCCGATATTTAATCCTCTTGCACCCTGAATGGCCGAATACCTTTGCCATTCACACCTTCGGGTCCAAGAAGATTAAATAGGGGCATCTGTCTTACCCCAAATTTTGACCACTAAGATTTCCCATCATTGTGAAAATCATCATCACAATATGGAGGGACTATCTTGCCTCATCATTCTCCCCAAAGATGGGTGAACACTTACTACAATCAGAATTAGGGTTTCAGGCCCTCTCAAAGTTCTTAGACAAAGGATCAATCAAGAAATGACATGATCTTCAACTTGTCTAACCCCTCAAGTATCTACAAGGGATCAAGAGGACTCCCACTTTAAGGATTAAGCACAAGGCTGCTCCCTTCCATGTGGATCAAGCCTCAAGATCGCCAGTGTCACCAATTAGGGTTTGGTCGACCAGGGCCTCCAGATGGAAATTTTCCTCTGGGCATGAGCCATTGCTTCAAAGCATAACCTATGATGCTCCAAGGGACATTATAAACCCAATCATCAAGTTAATTTAGGACCAGGGGATGCATACATAAAAAATCAGGAATTAGGGTTTCTTGACCTAATTCACCCCTAAGTTGACTTTTGGGACAAATCATGAGCCAAGACCTCAAGACATGATTTGAGGGTCTCCAACATACTACATTGATCCATTTGCAATAATGGATTAATCCAAGAAGCTTGAGCAACAAATTTCAATTTCATCTAAACCACAGTTAGGGTTTCGCGAGAAAAGTCAACTGTAGTTTTGACTTTTGACCGGGACATGCTCCCAAACCCCAGGACATGATTAAATATACCCTATAATACCGATAGAACATGTCCATCAAGTTTGATTTAGGTCAAAGGCATGATTTCCTAGAGGATCGCACAGTTTGGGATTCATCTGACAAAAAGTCAACTGTGCACAAAAGTCAAACTTTGACTTTTTGAGATTTTTCACTTTTATGGTTTTTTAACCCTAAAATGATGTTAATGTGTGATTTGAATCATCATTCATCAAGAAAAATTAAGAAAATTTGGATAACTTGTAAAAGGGGTAACCATAAAAACTTAGAAAATTTTCTAAGTTATGAAATAAAGTGGTAAGGGTACCAACTTTGAAGGATCATAACTCCTAAACCACAAAGCCATTTTTCCCCATCCAAAGCTTGATTTGTAGATCTCATGGCCCTCTACAAAAGCTAAAAACTGACCCCCTCCAAATTCATTATGGATTTTGAGTTATGGTTGAATCAAAATCACTAAAAACATGAAAGTACAACTTTTCCAACACTTAGAAAAATTATGGGCAAGGCAGATTTTGTGTTGAAACACCAAAACTTGTGGGATTTTTTCACATAGATGCAAGCTGAATCAGTTCCAAAGATAAACATCAATGTTGTTGTGCATGTTGCCTACAATCCAAGCAACTCATTGGCATGAAACCACTCTACTTGAGCCAAGAGTTATGGCTGCTACAACACACCATGCCAAGGCTGCCATGAAAAATCCGTTTGTGAGTTTTCTTTCCATCCACGATTTCTGAGTCAAAAGTAATGATCACTATGCCACATGAATCCAATCTGATCATAATCCAACTGATCCAACTGATAGGGTTGAGTCCAAAGGCCAAGGAATCTTCCAACTTGAGATTAATGCATTTTGGCATATATGCCTTGAAATTCAAAGGCATTTATGTGAAATAGGGCACTTTCAACAAAGCCACTCTACTCAGTCAAGTTCTCTGATTAAACAACAATAAAAACATCTGAAGAATGTGAATTTGGTCAAGGCATAGCCCTGCTCTTGGGAGGGGCTAGGTGTCTTGCATGAGAAGAAATGCCACCAAGCCAAAGCCTTTGAATGTGATCTGATCCAGCAGCCATTCACTAGTCCTCCAAGACAAGAGTTGATCACCTATAAATAGAGGTTCCAATGGATCATTCAACTCACACCAAAGCCAGTTATAGCACTGCTATCTCTCATTCTCTCTTAAGTGCCAAGTTTTCTTATTTTTGAGCAACCACTATCGGGTTTTGAGTTGCAGCCATAAGCAATCCATTCCAATTGCCCAGACACATCACATATGATGTATTTGAGGTGTCCAAACACTTAAACACCAACTGTAACACCCCCATCTCAAAATCACCTATCAACCTAGCCATTATGCTTCAATTATGCAGTTGGAGTGCTCCAGCTTGATCCAAAGACTTCCAAAGTGTTCCAAAGCTTGCAACACACTCCACAACATCCATTGAAGCTGTTCAGATCATCACAGCCCAACTGTAACACCTCCAACTCAAAAATCAAATTGCTCTTACTGTCACGACCTTCAAGTAAGCCTAAACTTGGCCATCTCTTAATCTATGCATATTTCCTCGCACAATACTTTTGCCAAATGTTCATAATCATGCATAGAATGTTTCCCCTCAATTAATTGCTTTGTTTGAATCGTGTATCAAAATTCTCAGCCTTCATGCAAATTTTAGGGTTCTTGAGGTTTTGTCTTGATTTCTTATTCCATGTTAAACATAAATGAAATTAAAGACCATAGACATGATCGTGAGGTTGAAACGAGTAGATTGATAGGTGGTTTGCATGATATAATCAAGTATTTAGGGAGATAGGAGAGAAAATGCAAATCTGAGCAAAACCCAGAACACGCGCGTGTTCTTGGGTGTTCTTGGCGCCTTTTTTTTGAAAATTCAAATATTTGAATTTTGTGATTTTATTTAATTGATTCAAAAATTAATTTCTCTCTGAGTTTTAATGATTTTGAGTTGATTTTTTTTTAATAATTCACAAAAATGTTAAAATATTTTATTTTATTAAAAAATCCCAAAAATATTATTTATTTCATATAATTGATATTTTTGCAAAGAATTAATATTTTAATTGTTTTTGACATTTAAAATATTTTTTCCCTCTTGATTTTGTAAATTTTAATGACTTCTAATCATTTTGTAGGTCAAAACATGATTTTTGAAACATTAATCCAAGATCAAAATTTGTTTCCACACATGTTTAACAATTTTGATCATTTTAATTGAATTTTTATTCAATTAAAATACATTTTGAAAACAAATTAGGGTTTTGATTAATTCAACGCTCATCAAACTTTTCAAACACTTTTGGGCCTCTAATAGAGTGTAAGACCCAAGCCTTTTTGTAAAATAACCTATTCTTGGGCCTCGCTTATTGTATAAGTCCCTCCGGGTATTTTCAAAAACCTCGGCGCGATCGTCGTTTTGTAAACAAACCTTTGGGCCTACCCTCGAGTAGTAAGACCCATTCCCTTTTTTAAAACTTTTTGGGCCTCTAATAGAGTGTAAGACCCAAACCCTTTTTGTAAATACACAAATTTTTTGGGCCTTACTTATGATATAAGTCCCGTTGTATTTCAAAAAGTTCGACGCGATCATAGTCCGTTGAAAAAAAAACTTTGGGCCTCTCCTAGAGCTATAAGACCCATTCAAAACTCTTTGGGCCTCTATTAGAGTGTAAGACCCAATCCCCTTTTAACCAAAACAAATTTTGGGCCTCAGATATTGAATAAGTCCCTCTGTGTTAAAAGAAAATCTCGGCGCGATCGCCATTTCAAAACAAAAATCATCTGGGCCTACCCTCGTGTTATAAGCCCCATTCTTGTTAAACTCTTTGGGCCTCTTGAGAGAGTTTAATACCCATCCCTTTGTACATAAGATCTTTATGGGGCCTCAGTCACTTGTATAAGTCCCTCTGTACAAAACGACAGTGCGATCACTGATAAACCTTGGGCCTCTCCTTGAGCTGTAAGCCCCTACATTTCTTTTCAAAGCACTTTCTCCTTTGATTTTGAATATAATATTGTTATCAAAGTTTGCTTTGTTGAACAACTAACCAAACAGCATGGAAGCTCTACAACCGAGTAAGTGTTTACCTGCTTTCATTTACCGCTTTCATATGTATATAACTATACTGTGGGGCTGTTTCGCTGTAAGTCTTCTTTCATAAACTTATATCAACTGTGTAATAATAGTATAGATATTTAGAGTTTCCCCGGCAACTACGTCTAGCATTAAGCCTGTTGATCACTCTTAGAAGTAGACAAAACTAGATCCCCATAGGATTACCAGACACAGTCTTCCCTCCTCTTGGGGTTAAACAATATGGAGACGTGAAAGACAGCATTCTCGGTGAACCCTTTCACAGACTGTCACCTTTAGAAATCGTCAAAGAAACTCTATTCCCCAGAGATGATCTTTTCTCCATGAATGGCATCTCTTGAGTTTCTTCCAAATTCTCGAACTTTCCTGGCTTGATCTATTCTCTGTGAATAGCCTGTCTTGAATTTCTCGGGGTTTGGGGATCCACAGGCTTCTTAAAAGCATCCTCGCCTCCTCTTGGGCGTTGTACAAGGACCC
Source organism: Lathyrus tuberosus (assembly GCA_022829125.1). Taxonomy (NCBI): domain Eukaryota; kingdom Viridiplantae; phylum Streptophyta; class Magnoliopsida; order Fabales; family Fabaceae; genus Lathyrus; species Lathyrus tuberosus. The sequence goes on from JALAZF010000048.1 coordinate 15,091,615, forward strand.
GTCGGCTTCTTATAAGTATTCACAGCCTCCTCTTAGGCTTCGTATAAATGATTTCTTCCTTCGGGAATGATAGCCTCCTCTTAGGCTTCGTACAAATTTTCCCTCGGCTTCTTAAAAGTTTCCAGCCTCCTCTTGGGCTTCGTACAAAAAATCCCGACGACCTCATAGAGGTATCGGAACAGAAATTAGTCATCCTAATAGAGCAGTCTTTAAAAAAAAGTCTAGATCTTGCTACTGCTGTTTCTTTGAGCATAGTACAAAAGATGAAACTCTAGACTTGGACAGTCTAATTCCCTTGAGTCTCAAAGACATTCTCAAGCTCCTTTCAAAACTAGGAGATGAAACCATAGACTCGGACAGTCTCAATACCCTTTGGATTTCCCATTTCCTTGAAGAACAAGAAATAACCCTGATCCTCGAATCAAATTCCTGAGCGCAAACAGTACTCATATAAGAACTGATTTTCTCTTTATCCAACATACTGGACCTGTCATAAATTGAAACAGTTACAATAGCCTCCTCTTGGGCTTTGTATAAAGATTCTCCCTAGCAGAGTTAACCTTTGCAGCCTCCATCTCGGGCTTCGTACGAGATACAAAACACTCTCTTGTTGAGTATAAAAGACTCTCTTGCGGAGTCACTTCCCTTTTAGCCTCCACCTCAGGCTTCGTACGAGATACCAAAGCACTCTCTTGTTGAGTCCAACCCCTTTAGCCTCTCTCTCGGGCTTCGTACGAGACACATACAAATTCCCTCTTGTTGGGCCAATAGCCTCCTATTAGGCTTTGTAAAAGAAAAACCCCGGTTGAGTCAATCAACATTTTAGCATCAAAATTGTGCCTCGTTCACAGTAAACAAACATCAACAACTCCTTTCATCTAATTGCTGTAAGCGGCAAGCCTCTGGATCATCTACATCCATGCCACTGTCCTTCTTTTAGCATGAGAAATTCCTAAGGAAAGATGGCATTGCTCTACACTGAGTTAAAGTCTTCTCCTTCAGGTTAAAACCCCCTATAAAGGAAATTATGGCATTGCTAGGAATCACATATCCCGGTTAAAGTAATCCTCCTTTATAGTCAGTCACCCAACAGTTGTGAAAAATGGACCCCCTTTAGAGATGACAAATTCTCTCTAAAGACAAGACCCTTAAGCTTCACGTCTTGGGCTTTGAACAAGATATAAACCACCCTTTTCAGCTTCACGTCTTGGGCTTTGAACAAGACACCAAAACACCATTTCCTCCCATAGAATAGGAGGAACTATGATCGCTCTGATTTTCTTGTTTCGGTAAACGGGAATACGTAGGCATAAGATTGAAAGAAAAATCTTAGCGAGCACACTCAACAAAAACCCAAAATCCCGTACCTTCACATATCAATCGAAAAACATCAGTCCTAATCTCCCACCGATCGCCCGGGCACTATTTTAACAAAATAACCTAAGAGAGACCCACAATCTTTGTAGCATCTGTAAACCAACAGTCATCTATTCAAACTCAGTTTGCAAGCAGGGTTAATTGGAGACATCTATTTCCCTTCCTTCATCAGCTTCAATAGGATAAAAAATGAATCGAACTGTAGTACCAAAGCGATAGTGCTTCGCAACCACGTCCAAAATCGCTCGCTACACTACCCTATTGAAATAAACCCCTTCCAATACAAAGTTCGGTCAAGCATCCTTGACTAACAAGTTAACTTGGATTTTCTTCAAAGCTTCATCCAAGAACACTCACGATTCATTGCCTACGGGCTTCTGAATCTGTACAAGTTCCTATGTCTACCACACTGCAACAAATCAATACAGAGGGAGACTTACAAGAGAAACCTTCGACTCTCAAACCTAAACCCTACTTTACAAATAGGATTCCTAAGTCTATGTCGTCCTCTCTCTCTTTTCTGTCTAGGTCTTGGTCTTCTTTTATTTTCTTCCGCTTATTTGGGCTTCATATCTTTGATCCTTGATCCATTATCAATCATGCCTTGAATCTTGGAACAGATTTAAAATAAACCTGCTGTTATAGTTATGATGTCGAATCTTCATGTTGTGACATTTCACTCGACATCTTCCGTCTGGGGCTGAAACCTTCATGTTGGAACATCTTTCCCAACATTATGTTTTACCAAAATTTTGTCAAACCAAAAGAGCTTCAATCTCCCCCTTTTAACAATTTTTGGCTAAAACATCCTTCAGCCTGATGGTGCATGCAGTGGAAAAGTACTTGAAACAAGTGCTAAATAAGAGGAAGTGTCATACCCCCAAATTTTGACCACAAGATTTCCCAACATACCTCATTAATCTCCTCAAGGATTGTTGGGCACAATCAAGAATTAGGGTTTCGAGCCCTCCCAGGATACTTAGACAAAGGATCAATCAAGAAATAACATGATCTTCAACTTGTCTAACCTCTTAAAAAATCCATGAGGAATCAAGAGGACTCCCATATCAAGAATAAAGCACAAAGTTGTGGCATTCCAAGTGGAAGGAACCTTAAAACACCCAATATCACCGAATTTGGGTTTTGGATGACTGGAACCTCCAGGGTGAGATTTTCACAAGAGGATGAGCCAAGACTTCCACATATGACTCAATATGTTCAAAATAACCCTAAGAAACCATTGGCAAAGTTAAAACACCCTCAGAGAGTGGATTCCCCAAAAGTCGGGAATTAGGGTTTTACGCGCCGAATCGATCCAGAGCCAAAAGCCAAAACATGATTTTTTTTGGCAAAAATGATCCTTATGACTCATATTTTTATAAAATATGATTTATAATGTCATTTGAACAAGAATTGATCAAGAAATCAAGATAACTTGTAAAAGGGGTAAATCTTGAAAATTTGAAAATTTTTCTAAGTTACTAAAATTGGATGATTTTGGTAGCAACTTTCAAGGACCATAACTCTTAATCTATGCATTCATTTTGAGTGATCCAAAGCTTGATTTTTAGGTCTTCCTACCCTCTACAAAAGCTTCAACTACATCAAACCTTAATTCTTCATGGATTTTTAGTTAGAAGTGGATCAAAGTGGTGAAAATTCAAGAATATACTTAGCACCAAAATTGTCTAAGTGCCAACCTTGGACATCAAAGTTCATGAGATTTTTTCAGTTAGATCCAAATAGTTTCAAGACAAACTATGATCACACATGGATTGTATCATATGAGGGATCTTTAAAAAGCACAAGAGCTTTCCATAACTTCATTTGAGCAAGGAGATATGATCTCCTCAAAACCACATTTTCCAACTGTCTTTTACAAGACAAAATTTGGCATTTTTGCTCGATTTGGTAAAATCAGACAAGCACAAGCCTTGTCATCTATTCATACACCTCAAGGGATGATATCAAAGAGGATTGATCTGATCCACAAGCCTCACAAGTCTGTGGATCTATGTTTAGGCATGACACACCTAAGATTCAAGATGCTTCAAATGGTCAATTTTGTTTCAAAGCATTTAACTGATGCATAAAGGTGGAATTCATCAAGACAATGTTATCTAAGTTCAGTCAAGCCTTATCCCTGCCACAAAAGACTCATAGCCTATGCTCTAACCTCAAGTCAATGGCTAGAGGAGACTTGAGATTCCATTGGACCACCATTTGCCACAGACCTGCTGCAGTTGCCATTCACTATTTCAGCCAAAACAAACTCGCTCTACTATAAATATAGCTCATTTGTGATCAATTTAAGTACACCAAAGCACCCAAACTGATGCTTTACTCAAAATCTCTCTTTCACTCCAAATTTTCCTTCTAAATCAAGTCACTATCGGGTTTTGAAATTGAGAGTGATTCAAACCAAACCAATCATGCCAACACCTCACAAACATCATATGTAGGTGATCCAAACACTAAAACAACATCTGGAACATCAAATTCACAAAATCACCAGTAAATTGCTCAAATTCTTGACAGAGTTGCCGTTGAAGTACCATATCACGTTCCAGCTCACTTCAATCCATTCTAAGCATTCACACATACTCCTTGGCACCTAAGGAAGCTGTCCAGATCATTGGAACACTTCAGAAACACCTCCAAACCAGATTTCGATTCTCACTTGCAGAGGTAAGCCGCTAACTTTCAAACTCATTAATGCATGCATCATAAACATGTTTTCAAGTTACCATTGTGTTTCTGGATGCTTATAGATCATTTTCCCTCAATCAATTGCTATGAATCAATCGTGTATAGAATTTCATATTGGTTTGTGCAAATTAGGGTTCATCTGGTTCGTGCATGATAATCCTCTCTACACTTAATTTAAATGAAATTGAGTATTACCATCTTGTTCCTTGTTCAAAAGCGAGCAAGATTGATGCTTATTTCATCCAATTCCATTAAGAAACAAGGGGGATTAGATTGAATCCGTTTCTGGTGGAAAAACGAAGAAGGTGATGTTCTTTGCGCGTTTTTTTGAATTTTAAATATTTGAATTATTTAATTAATTTTGATATTTTTCTTAATTGATTCAAAAATTAATTTCTCTCTGAATATTTGTGTTTTTGAATTGATTCTTTTTCCCAAAATTCACAAAAATATTAAATTATTTTATTTTGCAAAAAAATCATATCTAGATTATTTATTTAATATAGTTGATATTTTTGTGAATAATTTCATTTTAATTATTTTTCAATATTTTAAAATGAAATTCCATCTTGATTTTTTCAAATTCAAATGATTTCTACACTTTCATGTGTTTAAACATAATTTTTCAAAATATTTTTCAAAACCTACAATTTGTTTTTTAAATATTTTTGATATTTTATGTCATTTTTATTTAATTTTTCTTTGAAAAATGAATTTAATTTAAAATTAGGGTTTTCCTCTTGATTTAAAATTTTTAAAACACTTTGGGCCTCTAATAGAGTGTAAGACCCAACCCTTTTTGAAATACAAATTTTTTGGGCCTCAAACATTGTATAAGTCCCGACACAATTTCAAAACGACAGTGCGATCACTGTCTTTCATTGGGCCTCTCCCTGAGTTATAAGTCCCATTCTTTTTTTTCTTAAAACACACTTTGGGCCTCTAATAGTGTGTAAGACTCAACCACTTATTCAATAAAAACTTTTTTTGGGCCTCAGTCATTGTATAAGTCCCACTGTGTTTTCAAAAATCTCGACTCGATCGCCAATTCAAAACAAAATCATTTGGGCCTCTCCCTTAGTTATAAGTCCCATTCTTTTTCTTTGAAATACTTTTGGGCCTTTAATAGACTGTAAGACCCAACCCTCCTTTGTACATAAATAAATTTGGGCCACAGTCATTGTATAAGCCCCAGTACAGTTTTCAAAACAACGGTGTGATCGTTGCCTTTTCAACAGAATTCATCAGCGAGTATAAGTCCCAAACTTCTTTTTAAAACAACTGTCCCTTGTAACTCAAATTCATAGTTGTTATCAAAACTTTCTTTAATTTCTTGAACAACTAACCATACACCTGGAAGCTTGCTCTCTTGTAAGTCCTTCTACCCTCTTTTGCATACTTGTCTGTATATTCCAAATGTATATATATACTTGTATATCTGCTTAGAGTTTTCCTCGGCGATTAGGTCTAAGATTAGATAAAGCCAGTGGTCACTCTTTCAACACAGTCAAAACTATTTCCCTATAGTAATTTCCAGATACAGTTTTGCCTCCTCTTGGGCTTATACAATATGGAACAAAGAGAAAATCATTATTCCCGGCGAAACTTTTCTCAGACTATCACTATTAGAAAACTGTCAAAGAAATTCACTTTCCCCCAGAGAAGATGAATTCCCGGCTAAACTTCTCTTGAATTTCTTCAAACCCTAGAACTGTTCACTAAAGAAAGGATTAATTCCCGGTGAAACCTTTCTTGAACTTTTCTTAAGTTTGGACCCACAGGCTTCCTAAAAGCATCCCCAGCCTCCTCTTGGGCTTTGTACAAGAGCCCTCAGGCTTCTTAGAAGTTCTCATGCCTCCTCTTGGGCTTAGTACAAGGACCCAAAGACCTCTTAAAGGTGTAGGATAAAACCTAGTCATCCTTTGTTAGAGCAGTCTTCCTGAGTCAAAACATCAAACCAGTTTAGGGTTGATTCTCATCCCTTAACACATCATCCTCCTCTTGGGCATCATACAAAGATAATTCTCCAGCTAAGAGCCAACCTCTCCATACCAGTAGACTTGGACAGTCTCATCTCCCTTTGGATTTCAAAGAAACCTTTTTATTTCCTTAAAGAACAGGAAATAACCCTGATCATTTCATCAAGTCTCCAAGCAGAGTTAAAACCTCTACAGGTTTCATAACTTAACCCTCACTCTAAATTTCCCCAGTCAAGGACAATTTACTGTCAATAAACTCTCAGAAAGCTCAGGACCTCATGGTCTCTAACATTTTAACTCTTATGTAATCCCCAAGCAAGAGTTGATCCTCTAATATTGGACCTGTCTCTGGATCTCAATAATCGTCAGCAGAAGTTAGCCTCCTCTTAGGCTTTATATAATGATCATCCATAACTTTTTAGCCTCTTCTTAGGTTTTATATAATGATCATCCTTTAATTTTCAGCCTCAATCTTGGGCTTTGTATAAGACACCCCAAAAATATCTCTCCAGTAGAGTCAGTTAATCCTTCAGCCTCAATCTTGGGCTTTGTACAAGACACCATAAAAATATCCTATAACTGAGTCAGTCAGGATCTTTCAGCCTCAATCTTGGGCTTTGTACAAGACACCCATAAGTGTCCTCCACAGTGGAGTCATAATCTTCAGCCTCAATCTTGGGCTTTGTACAAGACTGATAAAAAATCCCTAAGCAGAGTCAAAACCCCTTTTAGCCTCAATCTTGGGCTTTATACAAGACAGATAAAACCTTTCCCCAAAAGAGTCAATTCTCTTTTAGCCTCAATCTTGGGCTTTGTACAAGACATAGATAAATACTCTCTTGTTGAGTCAGCCTTTCCCAGCCTCCTCTAAGGCTTTGTATAATGATCTCCCAGTGGAGTCAATCAACCTCTTAGATTCAACCTTGGGCTTTGATCAAGGCACACAAAAATCAACATCCCCTCAGAGGAAATCAAAATCTCTCTGCAGGAAGATATTTCTCTGAATAATCATACACCAAAACAGACAATCAAAACAAACCCTAATCCCAGATAACTGTTGTAAGTTGCACACTTGTTGATACAAACATCCAAGCTGTAGTCCATCTCTTATCCTGGTAAAATTCATCTAATTGCTGTAAGTGGCAAGCCTCTGGATTATTTACATCCAAGTCAATGTCCCTCTCTTAGCATGAATTCCTAAGTAAAAATGGCATTGCTCTACACAGAGTTAAAGTTTTCTCCTTCAGGAAAAATCCCCTGCAAAGGAAATTATGGCATTGCTGGACTCCATGCATTACAGTTAAAGTAATCCTCCTTTAATACCAGTCATTCAGACCACTATGATAAACAGATGAGATATCTCCCTTTAGAGATGACAAATTCTCTCTCAGTCAAAACCTTTTAGCTTCCATCTTGGGCTTTGAACAAGACACCAATATAACCTTTAGCTTCAATCTTGGGCTTTAAACAAGACACCAGACATCTTTTCCTCCCATAGAATAGGAGGAACTACGATTGCTCTGGTTTCCCTGTTTTTTTTAACGGGAATACGTAGGCATAAGATTGCGAAATCTTAGCGAGCACACTAAATCAAAAACCTTAGGTCCAGTATCTTACCAAAAACAACGAAAAACTCTAAAAACAACAAAAATACTCTCTCTCTCTCTCTCTCTCTCTCTCAGACATCCCCACAAAGAAGAAACTTTCCCATTCACGGACAAACACCATCAAGAAGAAAGCAGAACCTAAAACTATCAACCCATGGATAACCATGTATAGGATGGGTAATTGACAACTCCCTATTGTATAACCTGACCTCGAACTCCCCAATCTCTCTCAGCGATTGTTCAGTTAAACATTCGCGTGCAAGGTTAGTTTTAGATAGCTTCCCTTTCCCTTCCAGCTTCATGGGATAAATAAGAAATCAGAAAGTAGCACCCAATCCCTACTATTATGGTGAGGAAAAACCAATGGCGATAAGGTGGTCGCGTCACTGATAAAAATCGCATGCTACAGGAAGAAGATAAGATCTAGTTACCTTCTTTATTCCCTTGTGATACCGAATACATAGAGGATGTAACTCAGATCAAAAGACACAACTTGCTTCCTAACTATGATCACAAAACACAAATACACATATACCTAGAATGTTGAGACATCCTTTGAGACATTTTTGTAGATCAGTAGCACAAATACACATATACCATACACTTCTCAGTAGTAACAAGCAATTCTCCCCCCTTTTAGCCAAAAATTGACAAAAACGGCCTATGCAAACCCAGACCCAAATAATGCTTACCCACATACAAACAAAACTCATTTGATCTTACTCTTTGTGAGATGTTCTAGCTCGATCTTCCTTAAATATGAAGAAGTTATGTGGGTAGAAAAAACCAGACAAAAGGCTAGTCAAAGAGTGCAATAACTGCTGGTCAAGTTAGTTTCGAGAGATTCCACCTTTTCTGACTTGTCCTTGAAACCACTTCTAAACAGTGTTCTGATACATAACCTGCTTTTGTCAGGCTTATGGTCCCCATAACTAGGATTTGCTTAGTTAAGATTTAGTAGCATTAATTACAACAGAATTTGTTTATTTATCTTTCCATTAGCAGAAAACCAATTTCTTCCAGATAGCAGCCAAGACACTTTCCAGAAAGAAACTTGTACTAGTAGTGCAATGTCATGACATCTCGTCTGACATCTCAACCCCAGTTGAGGCCATCTGCCGGAAACTGCTTGAGGCCACAAATAGTCTTGATAGGCACTCTACACCACTGCAACAAACCAACTTAAATCAAGGAGCAACTCCCCCTATCTAAGATAACCAGTGCTCCTCCAATGAACACAAAGCTGATGAATGGAAAACATAAGATGCATCTTCATGTCTTCAAGAGCGCACCCTCAGTCCAAACTACCTACTGAACACAACCATCAACCCTCTTATTGCTTCTTCTGACAAGAACCAATAATCACTCACACATGAAACACCATCATGCTACCCGTGTGGAAATAACAGGATCACCATCCTACCATAACAAACTCTTGGATTAAGATCAAAGTCCCATTGATCCCCCTCTTCCTGCAACCATCTACACACCATACGAACTCCTCTTGAATTCTCATGTATAGACCTCCAGTTGCTTGAGGCACAATCTAATTTAATCAGAATGCTTCACATTCCTCAAAGAGACGCACAGGGCCCCTTAGTTTGTTATAAGGATGTCAGATATCGTATACATGCTCCAGAACTTCACAGCTGCCAAACTGATCCACTACTAGCATGACTTGCAACCAAGGACAGTATCCCCCTCGCAAGATTTTCCACCATCATGGTTCTTGATATGCTCCACCACTGGACTTATAATCAGCATAGTAATCCAAATTGAAGATCTTCACACAACACTACGCCACCAGCTTGAACAAAGAGAACTTCAGAAACCTAGAGAGATATAAACTCTCATCCACCAAAAGAAGGTAATCTTCCATAAACTGAGAACTTCTTCCATAAGCTCCAATATGAACCAGATCCTCCTTACATTTTTAACTAACCACCCTTCTGCACAAGAGCAATCAGTTTCAAGCATCCTGCTTGAATGCACACTGTGAAACCAACCAAATGCCACCTTTTGATTGATCTCACTCTTCTTCAGAATTCCCACAAGATACATTAATCCATAAATGAAATCAGATCTTCAAATCACATGAACTACTTGCACCATAGCAAGACATCTTGGATCCACCAAGCCTCTTAGACATATAACATCTTCCCATCCGCAGCTCCTGCAAACTGCATGAGATAGACCTTTTTGAAGCATCCATTACTTCCATTATCCTGTAGATCACCTTATCTTAAGTTGATGTGCCACATCACCATATGAGACTCTGATGTTAAGCTAGATGTCAGAACATTCTGATATGACATCCAACTGCTGAATTCAGCTCCTCCTTCTGCCACTTAGAAGAACCTTCTCCCTATTACAGAATAAGAGTTCCATGCTCTCATAGACTTGATTCAACAACCAAGTTTGAGTAGACAACCTCCATCATGCTTTGAAACTCCAAAGACTTCACACCTGCCACGTCTGGATCTTCAGAAGATAAGTAGTCCTAGACTACACCATAACCATACCAAAGAATGCCAATTTCCTTAGTAGAGAAGACTGTAGAAAGTCAAAGAAAACTGCCACTTAACTTTGACCTTCAACCTGAGAAAAATCCCATCCTCCCAAGTACCTAGATCAGAAATAAACCGATCCAAGAAGTAACCATCAAGATCATGATGTCTCCATCTTCATCTTCAACAACATCAAAGTCCAGACCAGTTTCTTACCAAGAAACTCTCCAGAGAACACATGCTTCTATCACACTCGACTGAAGTAACTTCTTAGGTCACCAACTAAGACTAAAACAGATGCTAAAGCGTATGCAGTACCCCTCCCATGATTCTGCACAAACTCTGATGATGAGATGTTCCAACATCTTGTTGAACATCAGCAATCTTGACTATCAAGGATAATCAATTAAATACTTGTGAACTCCACAAATAGCAATTGATCTTAAATCCTTGTCCAATTGGCCTTCTTCACTGTTGTAGCTAAGCTCCACCAGATCACTTCATGAACACTTATCAAGTATTCAATCTTTTGCAAGTATCTTCTTTGACAAACAGTGTTGAGATACCAAGGCTGCCACCCTTGACTCAAGTAACTAATATTCTCTCTGAACGAACCTTATTTACCTCAACAATTCTTCAATCAGATTGGATCCACCCTTAGGGTTAAGAGAGATGAATCCTTCCTTGCTGTTTTTGGATGGTGAAAATAAATCACCTCCACTTTCTTCAGATTGTGTTTCAAAGAAACACGTTCTAGTCAGAAGAATAACTAGAAGACTCCAGATGCACGACTGAGACACCTTTATGAGTGGACTTGAGAGAATTCTCAAGTATCTTTGACAACCTAGCCGATCAATAATTTATCAAACTCCCATAGCAAGAACTTAATAAACTTAAACTCAACTCCTCTCCACTTCAACTGACTTCACACTGTACCATGGAATAAAGCTTCCAAGTACCAAGTCACCATAACAGACATCTTGCAACAACTCCCTTCATTCCATCGTTCCCTACTTTAGAATAAAAGAATACAGATATCTTCACATATAGAGGCCCATAATTGAGAACTTCCATCAACTGTCTTCAGCAACAACTCCAGAATCCCATAATTCTAGAGCTCTTCCATCAGAAACACATGTAGCGGAACCACCAAGGAACAAATCCTGCTTGCCCTAATAAGATGTCAGAACATCTTATAAGACACCCCAACAAGAGAACTAGCCACTTCTCCCGTAGTTGTTGTAGAACCTCCTCAGCAACATGAACAACCAACGAGTTGTTACCTTCGATCCAGAACATCCATCTCATCCATTAATACCCTTGAATATGTCTGAGTTGATTGGTCTGATCTACAAATCTCCTCCTTGTTTAAACGCTAGAAAGTATCTCCCAAAGATCTCATCCAGAACCAGACAGGATGCCTGCTCTGATACCAATTGAAATTCTGGCATATGCAGATAGCAGATGTCCTAACACGTGTCAAGACATTGTGCTACATAATCATTTAAACTCAGTGGCGCAACAGCAGTCTAATACCTTGATCAGAACTGCAGGATCACAGATGTCACGACATCTGATCCAACATGTTAATCAAGACTGAACTGAAATAGCAGAATGATAAACAACACAGAATATGATGACCTAGTTCGGTGCAACTCACCTACATCTGGGGGATACCAATCCAGGAAGAAGTAATCAATATCAGTAGTATAGTTTTATGCAAACAACCTTAGGTTTACAGAAAGCACCCACGCTAACCTATCACTACCCAATGAAGACTTTATCATTAGAAGTCACATCTAAATGATAAGAGAACCCCATCTCACTTCCTAAATCACAACCTGTGATTATCTAACAGTTACTACACCATAATTGTATCTACCCTATTGAAAGACACCCCTTCTAATACAAAGTTTGGTCAAGCATCCTTGACTAACAAGTTAACTTGGATTTGCTTCAAAGCTTCATCCAAGAACACTCACGATTCATTGCCTACGGGCTTCTAAATTTGTACAATTTCCTATGTCTACCACACTGCATCAAATTGATACATAGGGACACTTACAAGAGAAACCTATGACTCTCAAACCTAAACCCTACTTTACAAAATAGGATTCCTAAGTCTATGTCATCCTCTATCTCTTTTCTGTCTAGGTCTTGGTCTTCTTTTATAGTCTTCTGCTGATTTGGGCTTCATATCTTTGATCCTTTATCCATTTTCAATCACGCCTTGAATCTTGGAACATATTTAAAACAAACTTGTTGTTATAGTTATGATGTTGAATCTTCATGTTGTGACATTTCACTCGACATCTTCAGTCTGGGGCTGAAACCTTCATGTTAGAATATCTTTCCCAATATTATGTTTTACCAAAATTTTGTCAAACCAAAAGAGCTTTCAGAAGAAAACATAGTGAACCAGGGACAACAAGTGGTTCCCCAAATGCTCGAATAAGAGATACTTAGGGAGGTAGAGCATCCACATATCATGATAGTCAATTGAAACCAGGACGTTGACCAAGTCATCCATCAGGTTCGACAGGAAAATATGTTGGGTGAAAATAACCTTGTAACCATTGTCGAAAGGATAATGGCACAAAATAGGGTGACCATGGGTTGCAGAGGCTAAATTACACATCTCCCCTTTTAGAGTACGTGTTGCAGACTGAACTACCAGGGGGTTGGAAAGTCTCTAAATTCACAATATTCGCTGGTGACACTAATGAGTCTACCGTCGAGCACATTTTCTGATACTTGACTAAGGCCGGAGACATGGCCAATAACGAGAACCTAAGGATGAGATATTTTCCCAGTTCTCTAACAAAGAATACGTTTACATGGTTCACTACCCTGCATGCTCATTCAATCAATGATTGGACTCTATTAGAGAGGTTTTTTCATGACCACTTTTATGTGGAGCAATCCAAGGTTAGTTTGAAAGAATTGTCGAGAGTTAAGCAAAAGTTTGATGGATCAATTGATGATTACTTGAATCGATTCAATTATTGAAAATAAGGTATTTCACTCAAGTGCCTGAACATGAGCTTATCAAAATGGACGCTATGGGATTATATTATTCCATTAGGAATAAGCTAGATACACAGTATCTGCGAGATATGGCCCAGTTGGTAGATAGAGTTTGATAGGTCGAAAGACTGAAGGCCGAGAAGGCCAAAGTGAGTAAGGGTAAGAAAGAGTGTGTGCCTTACGTTGACATGGAAGACCATGACCTGATGTCAGATGTTGAATACAACCATGTCAAAGATTCTGAGGCTGATGTGGCTGAATTAAAGCCAGGTCCCCTATATGTGTGTAAATTGATTACACCTGCAAATGGGAAAAATCTATCTAAGCCTGAGAAAAATGATTAATTTCCTAAGAAAAGCTACACCTTTGATGTAACCAAATGGGATGAGATTTTTTATTTGCTGGTAGTAGATGGTCAAGTACTTGTGCCAACATACACAAAAGTACCACCATTAGAACAAAGAAAGAAATTAGGGTTCTGTAAATATCATAATTTTCTAGAGCATAAGACCTCACAATGCTTTCTTTTTAAGGATCTTGTTCAGAATGCACTGAATAAAGGCAGATTAAATTTTGCTAAGGGAAAGACACCTATGAAGATTGACTTTTCCCCTTGCAAGTTAGGGATGCTAGCTATGTGGAGCATGTGGCGATCAATATGGTCGAAATTACTGAAGATTTCCACATGGCTGAGTTTAAGGAGAGCGAAAATCAGATCGAAGTTGTGTACCCAAAGGCTGGTAAGGGACTTGTAGAATTTCTCTAAATGGGCAAAGCTGAAGACTCATAGGTGATGTTGTGTTGTATTTGAAAATGTCATGCCCAAATTTTTTGAGGTGCGATAGTAGAGATACTCATCTCCCTCTAAGTACCAACAATTAAGCTCGCCTCAAAACTTTCATAAATCTCTAAAATCAAGTCTGCACTCTCCCTTTGGACCAAACAACATCATTTGGCCTCCATATCTCCTTGGGTTTAACACCACATGGTTAAGAAACCATCTCTGAGTCAAAACCTCTCCCTCTTGTCATGTTAGTCTCATGCTTTGGCAAAACCCATTCTCGTTTGCCATATTAGTATCATGCCTTGGCAAACCCCTATTCCCCTTCAGAGTTTGCCTTGTTAGTCTCGTGCTTAGGCAAACGTCCTCTCTCTCTTTCCATGTTAGTCTCATGTTGTGGCAAGCTATCTTCCTTTTTTCCATGTTAGTATCATGTGTTGGTGAACCTCTTTCTTCCCCCGCAAGTTTTCCTTGTTAGTCCCATGCTTAGGCAACCATCTTCCCTTTATTGCCATATTAGTCTCATGCTTTGACAAGCCCCTATTTCTTCTCCAGTCTGTCATGCTAGTCTTATGCTTTGGCAAACCCTTATCCTCTCGAGTCTATCTTATTAGTCTCATGCTTAGACAGAATCCCTCATGTTTTCCATGTTAGTTTCATGCTTTGGAAAACTCTTTTCCCCTCATGTTTGACATGTTAGTCTCATGCTTTGGCTAACTCTTTTCCCCTCATGGTTGCCATGTTAGTCCCATGCTTTGGCAAACCCTCTTTTCCTTTCCTGTCTATCTTGTTAGTCCCGTGCTTAAATAGACCTTTCCTCAATTCACAATACCTTTTTCAATTCAAGCAAGCTCCTTGAAATTTAATCAACTCTTTCTTTCCTTCACTTGGTTATGACACCACTTGTCTTCTTATCCTTAGTTCTATGAACTACGGAGCTCTGACTTCTTCATTGCACTATGAGGATACGTAGGTACAAGATTTCGAGATCTTGGTGAGCACCCTTCTTCCATACCCTTATTTCACAACCTTTTTTTAACCTTTCTTCATTTTCAACCTTCTTCCAGCCTTCCTTCATTATCACCCTTTGTTCTCCGAACTATGAAGTTCTGATTTCCTCATTGCACTGTGAGGATACGTAGGCACAAGGGCCCTAATCCTCCGTGAGCACATTAATTATAAACCTTTTTCCCTTTAGCAAGTATCCTTTAGAAAATAACACCCATCCAAGCAAATAACAAGCAAAATGGTTCCCGTCGAGTATGACAGGTGTGAGGGAGGCTAATACCTTCTTGTCACATAACCGAATCCCTTACGCGTTTCTCTTTCCCTTGTGTTTTATCGATATTTTCCCTTTCCTTCAAGAATAAATAAAGTTCAGTGGTGACTCTGTTGTATCATCGCTCAAGTGATGCACTCGAGTATTTTTCGCGTTGTGACACTTGTTGTGCTGCTAGGTTCAAAAGAATCAATGACATGATAACTTGTAGGAATTAGATTTTGAGACACATTCAGGAAACACATACTTCTAGAAATCTCCACTTGTGGATCAAGTGCCACTGTTCTTTTGTTAAGTTACAAGTTGTCTTTCATTTCAATATTGGATAACTTGATAGGTTTTCAGGAATCATCAAGATTAGCTGCAGATCTCTTCTTGAAATTTGTGCATGTGTGATGGTCTTTGAGAGCCATATTATCCCTTTATTGTGTCAACGACCTTATTTATGGTTCTACAACCACTATTCATGGTAGATGATGCGGTATAGAGTATAGACCATTCAAAATACATATATTATTCAACATATAGTCATATCCACAATAACAATAAGAATATCAGGATCTATAAGATGTAATAAAACACCATTAATTGAAAAAAAAAAGAAAACAAGTCCAATATCTGAATTTCACCTCCTTGATGATAAAAGTCTCTGTATGATTCTGCTTCAAAAACCAGTTGGTTCAAAAAAAGCAAACCAGTTCTATCTTCATGGAACCAATTGTACACACTCCGTCTAAAACACCCAAATTTCACAATCAAACAAACACACTTAACACACACTCAACAGAGTCATATATTTTCTTACATTATGGTTAACTTAATTTTTCATCTAGTTAGAGAAATCACATTTTGTGGTCCAGTTTATTTAAGGTGGATGTATCCAATAGAGGGATACGTGAAAATCACCAAAGGATATACGAAGAATCATCACCGACTGGAAGCTTCGATCGTTGAAAGATACATCACAGAAGAAGTTGTTGAGTTCTGTTCAAACTATTTGTCGGAAGCAGAATCTATAGTAATTCAAATGTCTCGTCATGCTGACAGATATGGAGGTAGAGGTACTCAACGTTTAAATTTTATGTCAATGCCTCAAGATAGAGTTCTTCAAGCACATTTTTATATATTGAATAATGTTGATGGAGTTCAACCTTATTTATCTAGTCAGAAAAGAATTATCAAGGAAAAATATCCCCGAATGAGTGACAAGTAGTTGTTAAAAAAGCATAACAAGAATTTCATAAGTTGGTTTAATGAAAGAATTTCTAATGATGATAGTGCATCCAAGACAATTAAATGGATGCCATACATTCCAAAATTTAATGTAGTAACTTGGACTGCATACTACTGTTAGCCTGGGAATTTTTGACATTGCACTGAAGTCCATTTAGTCTAAATTAGATAGCTCTTAGGAACAGAACCACCATATTAGGATCACTATCTTCAAAACATGTCCAGAATGTCGAAAAGGTTTTCACGAGTTAGCATTTCGACATGGAATACAATTTTTGAGTTCGACAAACCCATCAGATGTTTATTATATTTTTTATTCCAGGTGTTAGCTCAACTAGAGACAGTTCGACAACACCATTAGATTCAACTTGGGATTCTCGATAGAAGCATTTAGGATATTTTAAAGGCAGTTATCAGCGTGAGTAGTGGTTCAAAGCATTTCAACGCTGAAGACGCGTGGAAGAAATTTAGAAGACTGAAGCCCACATAAGGAAATACGTGTTGATTGTTGCAAGAGTAACCGCTCTAGATGATTAACATTTTAATAATACATAAGTCAAGTTCAGATTATGTAACAGAGGTTGCAAAATTCTTCAAATATTTTCTATAAAACTTAAGTCTTTAAGTCACTAAGAGAAAAGAGTTTGTGAGAAAATGTATGAGTCTGCATCCATTTCTTTTTCTTTTTTACCTTAAATTCGAGCACTTTACTTAATTAATGTTTATCTCGTTCTTTATTTATTATTTTATTTCAAAGCAATTCTGTATTATTTTCCATAGAATTTATGTCGAAATTCTCCACTTCAAACATTAATATCCAAGCACAAATATGTATTTTCTCAATCTTTATGCACAAATTGTCATAAGAATTTTTTCAGTTTAATCTATTAAATGCACAAAAATTTGTGATTTGATTTACTAAAAACACCAGTAAACAACGAGATTACTAATTTTTTCTTTCATACAAAATTAAAAGATGATCGTTATACAATGTAAAATATTGGGGTTGTGGTTGAGGCTGAATCCATGTATTTCTCTAGTTCGAAAGGTAAGAATCCTACATTGACATCTAAAGCAAGGTTGTTAAAATCGCGACTTAAAACCTAAACTCTTAGATTTTACGTTTCCATGTCGGCATTTGGTGCTAAATCGCAGGTAAAATTGTTTTTAAGTAAAATCGTTTTTAAGTAAAACTTCTTCACTTTATTATTTTATTCACTATAAATAACTTCTTTTTTCATTAGATGTTAGACTTTTCATTAACCAGAGCAATGAAAATTAAAAACTTTTAAACCCTAATGTCACTTCACTTGTCAAAAAATGTGCAAAAATTCAGCATGATCATCTTTCAAAACTTTTTACAAACACTATATGATCATGGAACTGAAATTGCACGAAATTTTAAGTAAAACAACAGTAAAAACCAGCAATTAAACACAATTACAAGATCCAATGGATCAAGTAACAAGGATCACCAAAGATCTACATTGTGGAAGATGAATCAAGAACAACAATGGTGGAAAATGAGATTACCACTCCAAATCTGAAAATTCCTTCAAATTGCTCCAAGATCAAAACTCCAAAGTCTTGATCTACTGAAATTGATGATGAAAAAGTGAATGGGTGAAGGTTTAGCTCAAAGTGGAACAAGATTCAATGTGAAAACTTGTTAACTTTCAAAAGAAGAAAAGTCAGCTTTGGTGAATTTTGGTGGTTGGGGAGAGAATTTGCAAGAGGTTTATTGGCTATCAAAAGCTTGTAGAATAGAGTTTAGGCTTCGAAATTTTGGTGGATTGGAATTTGGTTTGGAAATGAAAATTAGGCTTGGAATTTTAATTTGGAGGGGAATTCATAAAAGAGTGGTGATTAGTGGAGGTACATGGTGGGAATTAATTGTGATGATGTAGGGGAATTAAAATGAAATGGTCTAGAATATTCCACATTTGATAAAAATGATGAAAGTTGGTGCCAATTGTTGCAGAATTTGAATTTGCTGCCATTTCTCAAATTTTCACGAGGGTAACCAGTTACTCTGATTGAGGTAACCGGTTACTCAGTGTAAATTTTGAAAAGATGCCCTTTTTGAGTGCACTGCTGTGGTTTGGCTCGATTCTTTTGCTTGTCAAAGAAGGCATGGAAATAAACACATGAACCTTGGAGTCTCTGGAATAATAATCAATCAAAAACTTGAGAACTCTTGATCGGGTGAATTTGTTTAATTATATGCAGATCAATTTTGACTTTATCAGATGAAATTTATTCGAGCTGAGGGCTGTTTGATATCCTTGATTCCCTTCCTAAAAAAGTTAGTAAAGGAAAAAAATGTATTTTTTTGGATTTTAATTAAAGGTTAGTAGATATAGACGGATAAAGGCAAATAAGAAACACACAGATGCTCGGTGATCCCTGCAAGGCATAAACCCAAAGATACTTAAATACAAAAAGCGACATTTCTGGATATCTGTCACAAGATAATATGAATGCAAAGGATAAAACACTCTACGGGGAGACAAACAACAAGGGATTTACGGTACATTGGAAGAGGTGATGTGAAAAAACACGCTGAGGAGCACAAGATATTTCTGGATATTTGTCAAGGTGACAAGAAGTATCCATCAATAGTTGGAAACAGAGGGACAAGACCCTGGAAGACGAGTAGTGACATCCAAGAATGGCATTGGATGGAAACTACGAACGATACAAAAGGTATGTCAAAAGATGTCCAAGAATGGCATTGGACAATAACAGAAAAGTTTCTGGTAAAAACAACAGCGTCATCCTAGAGTAGCATTGGATGGAGATGAAAAAAACACTCTATTTGGGATAAGATATCCAAGAAGGGCATTGGATGAAAGGAACTACAACATTCAAGAATGGCATTAAATGGGGCAACAAAACTTCCATTTGAAAAAACTTCACTGGGGACATCCAAGAACTGCATTAGATGGCAAGGTTAAACATCAGAGATATCCAAGAATAGTATTGGTCTTGGCTGGGGAAAAGGTATCCAAGAATGGCATTGGACAAAAGAGGATAAACATCAAAGATATCCAAGAATAGCATTGGATTCTGTTGAGGAAAAGATATCCAATAATGGCATTGGATAAAGTGAGAAAGAACTTTCAGAAATGGCACTGAAAGTAAAAACTACATTCAGGAATGGCACTGAATGTGTTAGACGATGGCTATAGATCTAGAAAGGGAGGGTTGAATAGATCCCTTGAGTTTTACACGCAAATGGTCTACAAAAATTCTAGTTAAAAAATTGTTTAATCGAAGCTACCACTGGATAGAACGTCTACAACGAACCTTCTACCAAAAGGATCGGATATGCGCGAATATATCACGGATGGGTATGGAAGAGAAAAATTCAGTTTTGAATACTACACTTAAAAACACAGTCAACAAAATATCACTTGCTTGATGTTTATTCCAATCCAATGAGGTAAAGTGATAATCAATTTAAAGCAACGTGTTCGATTTTTGCTTTGAAACAAATTATCAAACACCTAGTGTGCGTAAACACACTAAGTGCAGAATTTCTATGAAGGGTAATGTACAGCTGCTCCAAGACACAATTCAAGGAATTGTATCAGTTTAACAAAACAGTTTATCAGCTTACAATTACTCTACGACAGAAATTTCAATAACTTGCGACTTCACAAATTCGAACAATACTGAAATGTAAAAGAGTTAAGGGAAAAAGAGAACAAACGAGATTTGATTAGGCAGTTCCCCCAATCGTCCTCGCTTTGGGTACGTCTGCCCCCAACTCCACAAAAGGAATTGAGATATATATATATATATATATATATATATATATATATATATATATATATATATATATATATATATGTAGCTGTTGCAAGTTGTTTATTACAAGAGAAAACTATGAACATCCAAACCCTCGAACGTCTTCGATCGTTGATGCAGAATTTTCTCTTCCCTTGATTCAAGACGAATCAAGTGCTTCGAATATGGTTGATCCAATTACCGTCCCACGCTACTAAACCGAACGAACCCACCTTTCTTCGGTTACCTTCACTCGATCAATTGCGATCTACCAAGAATTCGAACCCAAACCTTTCTTCTACGATCCTCTGATTATAGCTACTAAACCGAACAATTGTGCTAATTTCTGGTAACCTTCGCCCAGCCGAATCCCTGTAGAAGAAACAGTTTGTGCAAAAACCCCTAAAATCTATTCGATTCTTGGAGGACAAAACCAACTGGTTTGATTCAAGAAACCCCTGCCAAACTCTCAACCCAGAAGATGAAGATCACACTTCCTAAATTCTAAATGTTATCACTTCGATCAATGGGCGACACAAACAAAGATGATTATGTGTGATTGTTTGTTTACTCAATGAGGAAGATGAAGATGAAGATGAAGAGAGAAATGACATATATCTTTCACGTTTCTTGTTATATAATAAAAAGGATGACCAAAACTATTTATAGGAGAATAAAATGACCCACAAAAATAATAACAGAAATAACAGAAAAGAAATTAAGTGAAAAATGCAGAATTTTAAAGTCATGCGTCGACCTCCAACCTTCATGCGTCGACGCATAAAATAATGTTTTAGTGTCCATTGAATTGTGCGCTTTCGCGCAGGTTTTGGAGGTTAGTGCATGAATTTGGAGGTTAGCGCATGAACTGGGAGGGTCAGCGCATGAAGTGCATTTTTTTAGGAAATTCAATTTTCTGAGCATTTTCACCAGACCAAGATCAGAAACACATACTAGACACAACTAAAAGGATAGTGGGCATTTATTTTTGGGAAGGACAGGATCATATGCATCTAGACACATGAACGATAATGGTTAGACGCAATATGCCCGACACGTGAAGTGATACCGCTCAAATTACAATCTAATTTATTACATGTTTGTTGACATCATTAAAACAAGGTAGCTAGAAGAATATCCCTCACATACTCCCCCTTTTTGATGATGGCAACACTTTCTTAGCTGTCACGAGATATGTAATTTGAGAGTGAACAAAGCTCCCCCTGTCTTTGACATCTGGTTAATAAAATTTCTGCTTGTTATTCTTCTCCCCCTTTGACAACATCAAAAAGAAGAAAAGAAGGTGGTCAAAATAACGCTCTATAATACGTAGTGGATCATCATATATTTGCAACATCCAAACATTAACATGCATCCACATATGATACCACTAATGTAAAATTAGGAATGATTAAATAAGGAACAAAAACATAAAAGCAAAACATTCACTCCGGAAGAGTTTAAACAAACGGAAGCACAAGTCAAAGTTAAGCAACAAAAAAAAAAAAAAAACAACCAAACCACAAAACATAAATGTAAGCACAAATGAAATATAATGCCCTAAGCTTTATGGTCTTCTCCCCCTAAATGGATGACCTCTTCCCCTATAGTGTTGGCTTAGAGGTAGGAGATTCTCTAGGTGTAGGTTGAGTTCAATCAACGAATTATTTAGGTTGCCAAGACTATTTGCTAGGTTCAGGTTTTGTTGAGTCAAGTTGGCATCCATCTGATTGAAACGATTCACAGCGGCGTTAGCAAAATTGTTGGAGTTGGTAATGTGAGATGAGACTTGATCAGACAGAGTGGTGAACCGTTCTTCCTGAGCAGAGTAGCGAGTATCTTGCAGAGCTTGAAATTCTTGATGCTGAAGAGTCAATTCGTTCAACCTAGCCAGAATTTCTTCAGAACCCTGCGGATCTTGCTGAGACGGTGGAGTTGGAGGAGCAGAATTGTCAGGTTGATGCCATTCATAATCCTCGCCATAGGTTGGAGGCACATAGGCATTTCCAGCAACAGTCCAACAATTTTGTTGCCACTGACCCCAACCCTGATTTTTAGAAGTTTCTTCAGGTTGATAGCCCATCCATACCTCATTGTCCTCTTCTTGCATAACCACATTTTCTTGCATAACCACATCTTCTTGCATGACCACATCTTCATCATTAACAGCTTGATTTTCATTTTCTGGAATGCCCTCATCATCACTTCCTTCAAGGTGAACCGGTTCATCATGTTCATGATGGGTGGATCTTGGTCGATAAATGAACTTGTTCTCACGTGAATGCCAAAAGTAACCCATCATGGAAAGGGTTCTGGCAAGAAATTATTGTTCAGCGGTAATATGAATGTGACAAATCTGCGGAATAAGAACATCTAAGTGATTCAAAATGTTTACAACAGCAAATGCATAACCAAGTGCCGGAAACTTGTTGGAGCTCCGAGTAACGAACATCCTATAAGCAAAATAATAAGGCCAGTTAATTTTGATCTTATTCTTGAGGATATAGATGAGATGAACCTCTGCCTGCTCAACTCTTGAGTACCCTCCTTTCTTAGGCCTCAAGATGCGAGCAACAATCCACTGAAGAATACGGTCTTTAAATTTTAAATGATCGGTAGTGACGCTTTTAGGAAATAAACCGCTTGCCACAAAATCATCTGAATATGATTCCCGCAACATCAAATTCAGAGCAGTTTTGAACTCATAGTCCTTAACAAAGGTTTTATCAGTAACCTTTGGGAGAGTGTCATCAGTGTCCAATACAAACAATGTAGACCATACATTATTGGTCACTTCAAATTCTGCATTATTCATAGAGAATTTAAATTCAGCCCCATGAAATTTTCCATTGATCCCACAATAAAACAACTGAGTCAAATCTTCACTATACTTATCATCACATTCTACAAATTCACCAAGATTTTGAAAATTTATAAGTTCAGAAATCTCAGGAATGTGAAAATCTGGACCCATCAGAGGATAAAACCCATGTTGTCTTATAACAGCCCAGTTAGAAAATAGTTCCTCAAAAGGAATAGTTAGCCTTTCAGAAATTAAAGACTTAAAGGTTACCTGTTGTGAAGATGATGTTCTGGTTGGTCCTGGTTGTGAAGATGAGCCTCTTGTTCCCCTTCTACTAGGATTTCTTCTTGAAGCCATGGTTGAAGAAGAGTTGGAAGAAGATGATGACACTAGATTTTCGCAGAGAGTGAAGAAGAGATATGTGCAGCCCTTAGAAAACCTTGTAGTAGTAATGTAGATAATTTTCTCTTGGTGGGTTTTTAATTTTTAGGGTTTTTGATGAGGATTTAGTGGAGAATGATGGTTATTGATGAGGTTTAATGGAAGAAAATAAGGAGAGATTGACCACAAAGTCTAATGAGATGACATGCAATAACCATAAATCAACGTGCAATGAGTAAATGTAGGGAAAATGAGCAACACTAGGTCGGCGCACGCGTCCCAGTAAAGAAGGGAGTCTGAACGGGTGAGTTATGCGTCGACCTATGAATCTGTGCGTCGGCGCATGATTTATGAATTTTCTTAAAAAGTTGAACATTTTGTTATGCGCTATCCCAAAAATTTTCACTAGGTCAGCGCACAAATTATGCGTCGACGCGATGAACATACAGAAGTGAAATTTTGCAATTTTTAAGTTCTAATCAGATAAATAGACATATACACATATAGAACAAAACACCCACATGAATGATAAGTGCTCAAAATGCAATAAACATCAAGATTAGAGTAATTAATATGGCACAAAATATTGATAAACATCTATAGATCGGAACGATATTACCTTGATCATCATGATGATAAGATCCCTCACATATAGCTAAATATCTCTTTGCATTGTTAGTTAAAAGAATAAACACACATGTATATATGTGAAGATCACTACTTTAAAGGATTATTAAGCACGATCCGAGATATCGAGAATGCCAAGTTCCCTACGGATGTGAAAGAAAGGCTCCGTAGCTAATGGTTTTGTAAAAATATCAGCAAGTTGATTCTTAGTGTCAACATGCTCAAAAATAACATCACCTTTCTCTACATGATCCCTAAGAAAATGATGGCGTATTTCGATATGCTTGGTGCGTGAATGCAATACGGGGTTCTTAGTTAGATTAATCGCACTAGTGTTATCGCACAAAATTGGAATACGTTCAAGTTTTAAGCTGAAATCAAGTAATTATTGTTTAAGCCATAAGACTTGAGCACAACAACTTCCGGCGGCAACGTATTCTGCCTCGGCTGTTGACAAAGCAACAGAAACCTGTTTCTTGCTATGCCAACTCACCAAGGAATTTGCGAAAAATTGACACGTGCCACTAGTACTTTTCCTATCCAACTTGCACCCGGCAAAGTCGGAATCGGAGTAGCCAACTAAGGAACAAACACTACCTTTGGAATACCACAGCCCATACTTTGGAGTACCAGAAAGGTATCAAAGTATGCGCTTAACTGCCTTTAGGTGGGATTCCTTGGGATGTTCCTGATACCTCACACACATGCATACACTAAACATTATATCGGGACGTGATGCGGTAAGATAAAGAAGAGATCGTATCATACCTCGGTACTTCTTTAGCTCAACATCCTTACCCTTTTCGTCACGATCAAGATTAGAACTTGTAGGCATAAGAGTGTCTATTGCTTTGCAGTTTAGCATATCAAAACGTTTTAGTAACTCAAGATAATATTTCGTTTGACTCACGAATATGCCCTCTTCAAGTTGTTTGATTTGCAATCCGAGGAAATAGTTGAGCTCCCCCATCATGCTCATTTCAAACTCCCCCTGCATCAAACTAGAAAACTCCTTGACCAAGGTCATGTTAGTAGACCCAAATATAATATCATCGATATAGATTTGCACCAAGATTAAGTGTTTTCCTTGACGTTTAATAAAGAGGGTTGTGTCAACCTTACCTCTTGAATACCCTTGATCATGTAAAAATTTGCTTAGACGTTCATACCAAGCCCTAGGGGCTTGCTTAAGTCCGTATAAAGCGCGTTTAAGTTTATAAACATGATCAGGATATTCATGGGATTCAAAACCCAGAGGTTGGGCCACATAAACCTCTTCATTTATGTATCCATTAAAGAACACACTTTTAACATCCATTTGGAATAGTTTAAAGTTCTTTGTGCAAGCATAGGCAAGTAGAAGGCGTATAGCCTTGAGTCGGGCAACCTGCCCATAAGTTTCCTCATAGTCGATTCCTTCCTCTTGGTTATAGCCTTGAGCTACAAGCCGCGCTCTGTTACGCGTTATTACTCCATTTTCATCAAGTTTATTCTTAAACACCCATCGGGTGCCGATTACTCGATGATCTCGCGGAGGGGGGACAAGGTCCCAAACCTCATTTCTCCTGAATTGATTTAGTTCATCTTGCATTGATATGAACCAATGCTCATCGAGTAACGCCTCCTTAGCGTTTTTAGGTTCAACTTGGGAGACAAAAGCAGAGTAATAACAAAAGTTACAAAGTTTAGAGCGAGTAGTTACTCCCTTAGAGATATCACCGAGAATGTTGTCAATTGGATGGTCTTTTGAAGACTTCCAAGCTGGAGGAAGTTCATCTTTATCAGCATGATGATCATCTTCACTTTTCACTGGTTGGTGATCCTTTTCCTCCTCAATACGCACTGCTTCAGGTTGATCAATTCCCTTATCAGTGTCCTTGAGTATGTCTCCAGTAGGTACACCTGCACCATGCAAAGAGCTACCTTCTCCGACATTTCTCGGATAAGACTCGTCAAAGGTAACATGAACTGACTCTTCAACTATTCGTAACCTCTTATTATAAATTCTATATGCTTTACTTGACTGAGAGTATCCAAGAAAAATACCCTCGTTGGCCTTGGCATCAAATTTACCAAGAGTCTCTTTCCCATTGTTTAACACAAAGCATTTGCAACCAAATACATGAAGGTGAAAGATGTTTGGCTTACGCCTTTTTAAAAGCTCATACGGTGTCTTGTTTAGAATAGGCCAGATGAGCACCCTATTCAAAACATAACAAGCCGTACTTATGGCGTCGCCCCAAAAGTATTTTGGTAATCCACCATCATTGATCATAGTCCTTCCAAGTTCTTCCAAAACTCTATTTTTACGTTCCACTACCCCATTTTGTTGAGGAGTACGTGGTGCGATAAAATTATGATCAATTCCGTTGGAATCACAAAATGCTTTAAATAAATGATTTTCAAACTCACCCCCATGGTCACTTATAATTGACCCAATGTTTGTATTTAACTTGTTCTGAGATAACTTAGTAAATCGTTCAAAGGCCGAAAAGGTATCACTCTTATTTGCTAAGAAAATTGTCCAACAAAACCTAGAAAAATTATCGACTATAACAAACCCATAATAGTTACCACCTAGACTTTTAACCCTAGATGGTCCAAAGAGGTCCATATGGAGGAGCTCAAGGGGTCTCATAGTTGAAACGATGTTTTTAGATTTGAATGAAATCCTTGTTTGCTTCCCCATTTGACACGCATCACAAAGGTGATCCTTTGTGAATTTAATTTTAGGCAAACCGATGACTAGGTCTTTAGACACAATTTTGTTAAGCAAATAAAAATTGATGTGAGCCAACCGTCTATGCCACAACCAAGAATCTTCATTCATAACGACTAGACACTTGTCTCCATTCAACGATACCTCATTTAAATCTAGCATATAGACATTATTCACCCTCAAGCCCTTAAACACATTCTTTTTGTCGCTATCTTGAACTATGCAACAATCCTTTGAAAAAGATACTTTATAATTCTTGTCACATAGTTGACTAATGCTTAAAAGGTTGTGTCTAAGGCCTTCCACAAGTAGCACATTAGAGATAGTAGTAGATGAGGGGTTATCTACACTACCTTTGCCAAGAATCTGTCCCTTATTGTTATCTCCATAGGTAATAAACCCCTTTTTCTTCGCCACAAAGTCGATGAAAAGAGATATGTCGCCGGTCATATGTCTCGAGCAGCCACTATCCAGAACCCATCTTCCTTCGGTGGTCTCAAGACTTTGTACCTACAAAAATAATCAAGGGAGAGTAGGTACGCAATTCTCATTGGGTCCTTTAAGGTGAGTGAAACCAAGACCGCACTTGGGCAACCTTTGGTAGATGCCTTTCGGAACAAGAAACCTTCTGAAGCGACATTTAGAAATAGTATGACCAGGCTTACAACAGTAAAGACAATTACGATTCATTTAGAATTTACTTTTTCTATCACTATCTCGAATCACATAGGTATACTTTTGATATGGATTATTCATTCTCTCACGAAAATGTGATCGATCAATAGCAAACGTAACTTTTGGCTTAAGAGCCTTGTCCAATTTGGCCTTGAGGGTTCTCACCTCTCATTGCCAAATATGACAAGTGTCACAGCCCCAATTGAACCAAGAGGTAGGATCCTCTTCAACCTTGGCTTTTGATGTGTCCACTATAGAGTTTTTGAGAGCTTCCAATTCCTTTTCAGAATCCGAAACCTTCTTCTCCAAATACGTGAAAATCCTTTTATTTGAGGCTAAACGTTGAAATGCTTCCTTAGCCTCATAGTGTAACATGTCAAAATCCTTTCGTAACTCTAAATGCGACATAGTATTAACATGATCATATTTAGAATGCTTTACCTCATTTTCTTTGTTGTGGCGTGCCATAAGACAAAAGTTAACTGATTCACTTTCGTCACTTGAGGAATCATCTTTCTCCGACTCACTATCGCTTTCCCAAGCGATGTATGCTCGTCGAGACTTGTTGGACTTTTTTTTAGCGACTCTTGTCATTATCCTTATCTTTGTCTTTCTTTAGAGATGGACAATCCGGCTTGTAGTGCCCGGATTTTCCTTCTCTTCTAGATTACTTCCTAAACTTGACTAGATTTCTATCCGAGTGTTGAATATCGTTCTTACGAACATATCTATTGTATCTCTTCACAAATAAACCCATATCATCACCAGATTCTTCATCTTGTCATTATTGGTTTCATCATCACTTAGCTCTTGATGTGTGGACTTTGAACAAAAAGCCTTAAGAGCTATCGACTTCTTCTCCGTATCTTTTGCCTTCTTTTTCTTGATACTCTTTTCATGTTTATCCAAGCTAATGAGCACTTGCCCATGCTCATCGAGTTTACCAAAGAGTGTTGTGAGGTCTAGTGTAGCAAGATCATTGGCCTCCTTGATAGCGGTGACCTTCGGTTGCCATTCCCTGTTAAAACACCTCAGAATTTTGTTAGTAGAAACCTCATTTGGAATTGGTTTACCAAGAATATGCAATTTGTTGATAATGTGAGTAAATCGTTTTTGCATATCCGCAATGGTTTCCCCTTGCTTCATGTAAAACAAATCAAAATCTTGTGTTAGTGTATTAATACGAGCCATCTTAACATCATTAGTGCCTTCGTGAGCTACTTGTAAAGCATCCCACATGGCTTTGGCCGTTTCACAATAGGAGACTCGATAATACTCATCAACTCCCAAGGAGGAGATGATCATATTGCGAGCCTTCCAATCATAGTTGTACTTTTTCTCGTCCTCCTCAGTCCATTGAGCTTCGGGTTTAGGAACGACAATGCCTTCTGTGTTAGTCATAGTAATTTCCATGGGACCGTTTAAAATAATGTTCCAAACCTTCCATTCTATGGAATTAATATGGACACGCATACAATCCTTCCAGTAGCTGTAGTTTTCACCTGTAAAAACTGGAGCTATATTATAAGCCCCCTTAGGTTCGTTCACCATGATCCAAGAAGTTTTACCGAAGCACCAGAATTAACCGGAGCTCGTGATACCACTTGTTAGACGATGGCTATGGATCTAGAAGGGGGGTTGAATAGATCCCTTGAGTTTTACACGCAAATGATCTACAAAAATTATGTTTAAAAAATTGTTTAACGGAAGCTACCACTGGATAGAACGTCTACAACGAACCTTCTACCAAAAGGATCGGATATGCGCGAATATATCACGGATGAGTATGGAAGAGAAAAATTCAGTTTTGAATACTACACTTAAAAACACAGTCAACAAAATATCACTTGCTTGATGTTTATTCCAATCCAATGTGGTAAAGTGATAATCAATTTAAAGCAACGTGTTCGATTTTTGCTTTGAAACAAATTATCAAACACCTAGTGTGCGTAAACATACTAAGTGCAGAATTTCTATGAAGGGTAATTTACAGTTGCTCCAAGACACAATTCAAGGAATTGTATCAGTTTAACAAAACAGTTTATCAGCTTACAATTACTCTACGACAGAAATTTCAATAACTTGCGACTTCACAAATTCGAACAATACTGAAATGTAAAAGAGTTAAGGGAAAGAGAGAACAAACGAGATTTGATTAGGCAGTTCCCCAATCGTCCTCGCTTTGGGTACGTCTGCCCCCAACTCCACAAAAGGAATTGAGATATATATATGTAGCTATTGCAAATTGTTTATTACAAGAGAAAACTATGAACATCCAAACCCTCGCACGTCTTCGATCGTTGATGCAGAATTTTCTCTTCCCTTGATTCAAGACGAATCAAGTGCTTCGAATATGGTTGATCCAATTACCGTCCCACGTTACTAAACCGAACGAACCCACCTTTCTTCAGTTACCTTCACTCGATCAATTGCGATCTACCAAGAATTCGAACCCAAACCTTTCTTCTACGATCCTTTGATTACAGCTACTAAACCGAACAACTGTGCCAATTTCCGGTTACCTTCGCCCAGCCGAATCCCTGTAGAAGAAACAGTTTGTGCAAAAACCCCCAAAATCTATTCGATTCTTGGAGGACAAAACCAACTGGTTTGATTCAAGAAACACCTGCCAAACTCTCAACCCAGAAGATGAAGATCACACTTCCTAAATTCTGAACGTTATCACTTTGATTAATGGGCGACACAAACAAAGATGATTATGTGTGATTGTTTGTTTACTCAATGAGGAAGATGAAGATGAAGAGAGAAATGACATATATCTTTCACGTTTCTTGTTATATAATAAAAAGGATGACCAAAACTATTTATAGGAGAATAAAATGACCCACAAAAATAATAACAGAAATAACAGAAAAGAAATTAAGTGAAAAATGCAGAATTTTAAAGTCATGCGTCGACCTCCAACCTTCATGCGTTGACGCATAAAAGAATGTTTTAGTGTCCATTGAATTGTGCGTTTTCCCGCAGGTTTTGGAGGTTAGCGCATGAATTTGGAGGTTAGCGCATGAACTGGGAGGGTCAGCGCATGAAGTGCATTTTTTCAGAAAATTCAATTTTCTGAGCATTTTCACTAGACCAAGATCAGAAACACATACTAGACACAACTAAAACGATAGTGGACATTTATTTTTAGGAAGGACAAGA
The DNA here is from genome assembly GCA_022829125.1 of Lathyrus tuberosus. Taxonomy (NCBI): domain Eukaryota; kingdom Viridiplantae; phylum Streptophyta; class Magnoliopsida; order Fabales; family Fabaceae; genus Lathyrus; species Lathyrus tuberosus. The sequence continues at coordinate 15,122,276 of JALAZF010000048.1, forward strand.
TCCTATGCATCTAGACACATGAACGATAATGGTTAGACGCAATATGCCCGACACGTGAAGTGATACCGCTCAAATTACAATCTAATTTATTACATGTTTGTTGACATCATTAAAACAAGGTAGATAGAAGAATATCCCTCACAGAATGAACAGATAAGACTTTCAGGAATGGCACTGAAAGTAAAGGTAAATCATTATATTCAGGAATGACACTGAATGATAGTGAGAGAGACATTCAGGAATGACACTGAATGCAAAGGAGAAAAATTATCCAGGAATGGCACTGAATGAACAGATAAAACTCAGGAATGGCACTGAAAGATATCCAAGGAAATCTGTTGGGGATTACAGAAAAGAGGCAAAACTTCCAGGAATAACACTGGAAAGAAAGGAGATAAACAAGATATCCAGGAATAGCACTGGGTGAAAAGACAGGTAACCGTTTTAGTAGGTGCCAAGTAAGTTAGACTTTGATCACAAGGTAAGATGTTGAAAGCAACAAGACCTCGGGAAATGCATATGAGCACGAAGCACACTTCGAGCTATGAAAATATTTCTATGCATGATAAATGAATGATTTATGTATGCAATGCAGATGATAGGGACAACTGAGATAGACTCCTTTGTGAAGGAAGAAAGGGGACTCTGATTTCTCAACACACAGAATACTACCCACTCTGCTTGTAGAGAAAATGTTGAACACATCTCTATCACACTTATGAATTGTATTAGGTTGATGGTATTTTGAGGAAAGACATCATGAGGATTCTTGAAGAAGATTGCCCCAGATTGATTGGCTGATGAAGAAAAAACTGATCATAGCTTCAGTTTGACTGCTGCAGGGGAAAATATTGATCATGGCTTCAATTTTTGAAATGATTGTTGAGAACAAACTGATCATGGCTTCTGCTTGGCTAGTGTTGGGGATGAACTGATCATGGCTTCAATTCTTGAAATGACTATTGAGAAGGCTAAACTCAGTATGGGTCTTGAAAGAGATCTTCTGGATAACCAATCCGGAAACTAACTCGCACTGAACAACAAATCTTGAATTAATTGATAACAGGATTTGGAAGTAATGTCCCTGATAGGATCACTGACCAAGTTTCTCAACTGTTTGAAATTTCTTGATTAGGAAAGTTTGCCTGCAAATAAGATCATTCAAATAAACATGGTAATTTTAATGCAAAGCTCAATGCAATTTTGAAATAAAAAAAATCATTTTTGGAATGACATTATTGACGTAAAGCAAATGAATCAGTTGTCAAAACTGTAATTTCAAGCTTCTCAAATGGTTTTGATGAAGACAACAAAGACTCTTTCAATTTAATCATGCTCAAAAAGGAAGTGGATCAAATTTATTCAAGCAAGTTTTAAAGTTTTCAACATTTACAAGACTTGAAGAATTTCTCAAGAAACAATCAAGGTTTAAACTTTCAATTATTAATATTGTTGCATACAAGTGTTCAATACATCCTACATATATTGCATATGTCATAAAAAAAGGTTTTGAACAAAATTCATGAAGGTTGCATTTCATAAAAATAAGAATTTTTTCAAAATTATACGCATGTAACCGGTTACGGCATAACTGATAACTGGTTAACATGAAGAAATTTTGAATTTCTGGTTTACGTTACAACGTGATAACCGGTTAGCAGATATGCTGTAACCGTTTACTGCTGAACAGGTTTCAAAAATTTTAGCATCTCTTCATGCATGTTTCATAAACCTTTTCCATTTGAACCATGGCATCCCTTAATATTTTATATCTGTTTGTAGAGGTGTTTAAGCATTATATAAGCATCAAATTGTCAGTTTTTTAAACTCACCTCCTTGCAAATAATTTCATAAAAATCATTTCATCTCTAAATCTTCTTATTCATAAAAGTGTTCATAAACTTTCATAAAAGAGTGAAACTTCTTGCATAATCTTTCATATTCATTTCATATAAAGTTTCATTCATCTTGAACACTTGGTGTAATCTATTAATAGTGATTGTTTCAAAGGAGAAGATCAATTGTTTAATTGATATACATTCAAGATCCAACTTTCTACATTTATTCAAAAAATTCAGAATTGTGTTATTTGATTACAACTTATTTTTAGGATTGATTAAAAATAAGATTGTAAGGTTGTATCCTTGTTATCCGGATTGTGGATACAAGAGGTCCATTGTAAGAGTTATTCTTGGTTGGACTTTAAACTTGTAACATTCAAGAGGGTGTTCTTGGTGGTTCATAGTTAGTGACTTGTATAGAAAGACTAGGAAGAGTCTTGTCTTGTCCAAAACTATAGTGAAATCTCTTTCAAGTTGAAAGGGGATTGGAGTACTCTCGACCTGTGAGGGGAACCAGCATACTTCCTGGTGTTCTTTACTTTCCATCTTTACCACATTTCAACACTTAGAAATCTTTAGCAAAGTAAAAATCAAAAACTGTCAAAAATTCGGATAATCGTCTAAGTACCTAATTCACCCCCCTCTTAGGCACATTTATAACTTACAATTGGCATCAGAGTAGGTCATAGGTAACCTATTCCTACAAGATCCGGAATGGCTTCCACAAGCGCAAATCCGATTTTCAAAGATGGCGGTAGTAGTAACAAGCCCCCTCTATTTTCAGGAGAGTATTTTGACTTTTGGAAAATTTGAATGAGAGAACACTTAGAAGCACAAGGAGATGGAATATGGGAGACTGTTGAAAATGATCCACATCAACCAATGAGTGTGATAAACAAAGTTGCAACTCCAAAAGTTAAAAATGCTTATAATGAAGATGATAGAAAGAAGTTGCTTGAGGAAAAGAAAGCTATCAATATATTACAAAGTGCTTTAAGTATGGATGAATTTTTTCGAGTTTCACAATGTAAATCCACTAAAGAAATATGGGATACTTTGGTAGAAACACATGAAGGAACTACTGAAGTTAAAAGATCCAGACTAAACACTTTAAGTCAAGAATATGAAATGTTCCGTATGCAGCCCGGAGAAACCATTGTCGCATTACATAAGAGATTTGTTCATCTAACTAATCATTTAATGGCACTTGGTAAGACTTTCTCAAATGACGAATTAAATCTCAAAATTCTAAGATCATTGACTAGAGAATGGCAACCAAAAGTAACGGCGATATCAGAAAAGAAAAGTCTCTCTATGATGACTTCCGCATCTCTATTTGGTAAACTTCAAGAACATGAATTAGAACTTGGACAACTTGGAAAACATGAACTTCAAGATAAGAAGTCCAAGGGTATTGCCTTAAAAGTAGATGCAAAAGGAAAACAAAATGATGATTCATCGGAGGAAGACGAAAATTTCATGCTTCTAGTAAAAATACTCGGTAAATTCTTTGGAAATAAAGACAAGTCTTTTTATGCTAAAAGAAAGAAACACTTTAAGAAAAAGGAGACTTCCACTTCATCTCAAGATATTACATGTTATGAATGTGGAAAGCAAGGTCATATAAAACCCGAATGGCAACAACTTGCAAAGAAAGGAAGTTTCAAAGGCAAGAAGGAATCAAAATTCAAGAAGGCATACATTGCATGGGAAGACAGTGAAATTAGTTCATCATCCGACTCGGAGAGCGATGAAAGCTCAAAACTAACACTTATGGCTACACATAACTCCGAAGATGAAAATGATGAGGTTACTACTAAATTTTCTCTTTATGATAATGATGCACAAGAGGCTATAAATGAACTCTTAAATGAATGTAAGGTCTTATGTAAAACAATTTCTTCACAAAAAAGACAAATAACATCTTTAGAAGAAAAAGTCGATGTTATGGAAAAAGAGTCAAAAGATGAAAAACAAAAGAAAACTAGTGAAGAAAAACAAGAGTTGGTATGTAAAAATTGTGAATCACTTTCATTCCAAATTGTTCAATTAAAAAGAGTCCTAGAAAGATATGAGAAAGGACAAATTGGATTAGAAGCGGTCCTTAGTCAACAAAGATATTCAAATGATAAAAGTGGACTTGGTTACTCAAAGTTTTCTATACCAAGTTCTAATAAAACAATCTTTATTAAGGCTAGTGACCAAACTTCTAAAGAGAAAGTGAAAAATCCTAGGAATGTGCATCTTTATCCTAAAAAGAAAAGAACTCCTATTAAGAAAAGATTTCCTAAAAAGAAATCCTATGTTCCTAGATATAAAAGCAATTTTGTTCCTACTTGTTTTTATTGTGGTATTATTGGCTTTACACTTAATGCTTGCTATGTAAGAAACTTTAGTGTAGCAAGTGGGCATTATGTGTGGATAAAGAAAGGTACTAATTATGAAGGACCCAAGGCTATTTGGGTACCTAACAAAACTTAATTTGTTTTGTAGGTTTGCTTGAAGACCACTTCAAATCTATGGTATCTTGATAGTGGTTGTTCGAAGCATATGACTGGAGACATAAATAAATTTTCAAGTCTAGTGCTTAAGGCCAAGGGTTATGTTACTTATGGAGATAACAATAAAGGAAAGATTCTTGGCATAGGCAATGTTGGTGCACCACCTTTCACAACAATTGAAGATGTGCTTTATGTTGAAGGCTTAAAGCACAACCTTATTAGCATAAGCTAACTTTGTGACAACGGATTCAAAATCAAGTTCACTAAAGATGAATGTTTGATAGAAGACGAAGTCACTAATGAGGTAATGCTTAAAGGTAAAAGAAGTAACAATATTTTTACGATTTCCCTTGATGACACTTCTTTGAAGGTTAAATGTCTTATGGCAAGCAATAATGATTCATGGCTTTGGCACAAAAGGATTGCTCACATTCATATGGAGCATTTGAATAAATTAATTAAGCATGATTTAGTTATTGGTTTACCAAAGATAAAATATGTCAAAGATAAGTTGTGTGATGCATGTCAAGAGGGGAAACAAACCAAGTCAACTTTCAAATCCAAAGATGTGGTGCCCAATTCAAGGTCACTACAATTGTTGCATATGGACTTATTTGGTCCATCAAGAACAAGAAGCTTCGGAGTAACGTATATGCTTTAGTTATTGTTTATGATTTCTCTAGATATACTTGGACATTCTTTTTAGTACAGAAAAGTGATGCATTTAAGGCATTCAAGAAATATGCAAAGCAAATTCAAAATGAGAAGTCACTCTCAATTGCCTCCATAAGAAGCGACCATGGTGGAGAATTCCAAAATGCTTCCTTTGAAGAATTTTGTGAAGAACATGGAATATCTCACAAATTCTCGGCACCAAGGACTCCTCAACAAAATGGAGTGGTGGAGAGAAAGAATAGATCATTGGTGGAACTTGCAAGAATAATGCTTAGCAACTCAAATCTTCCAAAATATTTTTGGGCGGACGCGGTGAGCACGACATGTTTTGTAAGTAATCGTGTTAACATTAGACCTATTCTAAAGAAGACCCCCTATGAACTTTTCAAAGGGAGGAAACCAAGCATTGCTTACTTTCACATTTTTGGATGCAAGTGTTTTGTCTTAAACAATGACAAAGACAATCTTGGTAAGTTCGATGAAAAATCGGATGAAGGTATATTTCTTAGCTATTCACTTTCTAGTAAGGCATATAGAATTTATAATAAAAGAACTTTAACAATTGAAGAATCTATGCATGTTAAGTTTGATGAATCTAACCCCTCCAAGGAGGATATTGTTTTATGTGATGATGATGATGATGAAATTGTAGAAGTTCCTCAAGAAGATACTTCAAAAGAAAATCAAGTGGAATATCAAGGAGAAACTATTCAACAAGAGTCAAATATAAAAGATCTACCTAAGGAATGGAGGACTCATAGAGATCATCCAATTGACAAAGTTATTGGTGATATTAGTCAAGGTGTAGCAACAAGGTTAAATATTAAAGATGCTTGCTTAAACCTGGCATTTGTCTCACAAATTGAACCTTCCAAAGTTGGTGAAGCCTTAAGTGATGACCATTGGAGTATTGCTATGCAAGAAGAGTTAAACCAATTCGAAAGGAATCAAGTTTGGGAAATTGTTCCTAGACCAAGTGATAAACACATCATTGGTACCAAATGGGTGTTTAATAACAAGCTTGATGAGAATGGGAAATTATTCGGAACAAGGCAAGATTGGTGGCTCAAGGTTACAATCAAGAGGAAGGAATTGATTTTGAGGAAACATTCGCTCCGGTTGCAAGGTTAGAAGCTATTCGTTTATTACTTGCTTACTCATGTTCATTAAATTTTCAGCTATATCAAATGGATGTCAAAAGCGCATTCTTGAATGGCTACATCAATGAAGAAGTCTATGTCAAACAATCCCTCAGGCTTTGAAGACATCAAGAATCCTTCACATGTCTTCAAGTTAAAGAAAGCTCTTTATGGCTTAAAGCAAGCACCAAGGGCATGGTATGATCGTCTAAGCAACTTTCTTTGTGAAAGGGGATTTGAAAAAGGCAAAGTTGACAAGACATTGTTCATTAAGAAATTAAAAGGCAATACATTGTTAGTTCAAGTCTATGTTGACGACATCATATTCGGTTCAACGAACGAAGATCTTTGCAAAGAATTCTCATTGATGATGCAAGGAGAGTTTGAGATGTCTATGATGGGAAAGATGAATTACTTTCTTGGACTTCATATCAAGCAACTAAAGGATGGTATATTCATCAACCAATCCAAGTGTTGCAAAGAATTGTTGAAAATATTCGACATGGATAGTTGCAAGGCTATGGCTACACCAATGGGATCCGGAACCTATGTTGATCAAGATGAATCGGGTGCTTCCATTGATATTACCTAGTATCAAGGTATGATTGGTTCTTTATTATATTTGAAAGCTAGTCGTCCTGACATAATGTTTAGTGAGTGTTTATGTGCTCGATTCCAAGCAAATCCAAAGGAGTCACATCTCACTGCTGTGAAAAGAATCATGAAGTATCTCAAAGGAACGAGGAACGTTGGTCTATGGTATCCTAAAGGTAGTGTGAATTAATTTAATTGGTTATTCTGACGCGGATTATGCAGGTTGTAAAACTGATAGAAAAAGCACTAGTGGAACGTGTCACATCCTTGGAAATGCTTTAGTTTCATGGTCCTGTAAGAAACAAGCGTGTGTTGCTCTTAGTACGGCTGAAGCGGAATACATAGCAGCAGGTAGTTTTTGTGCACAAAATCTTTGGCTAAAGCAACAATTAAGTGACTATGGAATCGATCTTGGATGCATACCACTTTCGTGCGACAACACAGGTGCAATTAATATTACAAAGAATCCCGTCATGCACTCAAGAGCCAAACACATAGACAATCGACATCATTTCCTACGTGATCATGTGCTTAAAGGCGATGTTAAAGTCACCTTTGTCGATACTCATAATCAACTTGTGGATATCTTCACAAAACCACTCGTAAAAGAGTCATTTTATAATATTCGACGAGAACTTGGTATTCTAGATGAAGGTGATATTTAATTCTTCTCAAGTCATTCATTATATGTCATAATGAAGCCAAGGTACACAAAATATCAATTATTTTAATTTTATTAATTTTTGCATTATTTGATAAAATATGATTTATGTGAAATTTTGTGATTTTCCTATTTTTTCATATAATTAATTTATTTTTTATAAAAAAAAAAAATTCCATCATAAGTTGCATTACTATGTGTATTAACATGTCAAGACAAAAAATTTTGGAAAAATATCATAGTTTGGGTTGTGCAAAGCTACTGTTTTTCAACTTTTGCCTTCAGTAACTGGTTAGCAGTTATGCTGTAACCGGTTATCATGTGTTATTTTTGCCCAGTTCACGCGTTTTTGCACGTAGTAACCGGTTAGCAGATATGCTGTAACCGGTTACCACTGACATTTTCTGAAAAAAATTCTTTTAAAAATGTCACATTTTTTGTGTTATAATTTTAATATTTTTCTATTTTTATTATTTGTTATATTAGTTTATTATCTTATTATGTGTCATATACCTTGAAACTTTCATCTCATAAAATCCCACTTCATCTTCTCCACTCTTTCAACCTCCCTCATAAAGCTCCATTACTCCATTGAAGAGATATTAAAACCCACTAACTAAAATCTCTCCATATAAATCCCACTCTACTATATTTCATCCTCACACTCCTCTACCTAATCCTTTTTCGGATTCTCTCTCCAAATCCTAAAAACCCCAACTTTCAAAAAGCTTCCAAATCTTCCATGGCTCCCAACAAGCAAAACAAGGGTAAGAAGAAGGTTGATGAAGGAGCTTCTGAGCAGATTGAGCAAGAACGTGCAGCGACGGTCAAGGTCAGAAGAATGGACTTTGTTGTTCGTACCCGGAACCTCATGCCGGTAAAGTATGTAATTTTTAAGGAATTTCCTTCTCATAGCTTTACTTTTGAAACTCTGTTGAAAGACTCTGGTGTGTCTGAACTAGAAGCAGAATCTGGTCCATACTATCCGAATTTAGTTCAGCAATTTTATTCTTCTATTACTTTTTGTAAGGATGAGATAGACGAGGATGTGATTACTACTGTTGTTAAGAACAATGAAATGTCACTGGATTTGGAGGATATTGGTAAAGCTTTAGGTATTCCATACGAGGAGGGTGAAGAACTCTGTTCCGGTGTTCTTCCAAAAACTGAGAATTGGTCTGGTTTTGATAGTTTAGCATATTTTGCAAGCATTTCTAGGCGAGGAACCTTGGCTGATGTTATGGCTAGACAACTGGAAAATTATATCCGGGTTGTCAAAAATGCTTCATGCTTGAGTGTAAGTAACCGGATGTTGCACTATATTTTAGCATATATTTTGGTTCCGAAAAACTCTAATCAATCGCAGGTCAGTGAACTTGAGCTTCAACTTATCCGTGCTATGAAGTTAGGATGGAAGATTAATTTGGCATATGTGATCTTTCACAACATGCATCATAAATTTGGTCTTACCGGAAGCTTGCCATATGCGCGTTTCGTGTCAAAGTTTTTGGAATACAAGAAAGTTTTACTCAATAGGGAACCCAAGAAAGAAATGACTTCAAGGGATGAGATTAATGCAAAAACCGCTACAAAGAACACCAGAATTGTTGTTGCTCCGAATGGTCGGTTTATGTATAAGGAAGACATGGAAAAAGCAAATCCTCCGGCTCCGGAAGGTGGCATTACTAATTATTTTCTTTACTCGGAAATAGTCTCATTGAAGCAACAAATGGCTCGTAATCACTATGAGACTTGTCGTGGTATCAACTCACTTAAAAGGATGATTCGTACAATGAATTGTAATGGTGGAACAAGTACGGAAAATGAAGAAGTAAGTGAAGAGGAAAATGAGGAAGATGGTGATGATGATATGTCGGAAGATGAAGAATGAATTTTAATATTTCTATGTTTTAGTTATATTTTCTATGTTTAGTTTTTAAGTTTATGCTTAAGTTGTTTTGTTTTAAAGTTTCTAAGCCTAAGACAACGTGATAGGCACTTTTCACTTCGTACCTTGTTTTGTATTAAGTCTTATGTGTTATTCAAGTATTATGTGTGATTGTTCAAGTTGTGTGTGTTGTTTCACATAAGAATGTTTATGTTGTGTTTTGTGTATGGTTTATGTGTTTTTGCCTGAATGTTTACACATAAAGTTTCATATTAAATTTTTTTTTTTGCTCTTTTCCTTCCTTTTTGGTAATGACAAAGGGGGAGAAGACTATGTTTCTCTAACTTTTTGTACAAAATTTTTCAAATACTCTTTTGATACTCATGAATTGAGGGGGAACATTATCAAAGGGGGAGCTTTTTCAACATTATAGAAACATCATTAAAGCACACTTTCAAAAATTGGTTGTCATCATCAAAAAGGGGGAGAATGTAATTTCAAGCTTCTCAAATGGTTTTGATGAAGACAACAAAGACTCTTTCAATTTATAATCATGCTAAAAAAGGAAGTGGGTCAAATTTATTCAAGCAAGTTTTAAAGTTTTCAACATTTATAAGACTTGAAGAATTTCTCAAGAAACAATCAAGGTTTAAACTTTCAATTATTAATATTGTTGCATACAAGTGTTCAATACATCCTACATATATTGCATATGTCATATAAAAAGGTTTTGAACAAAATTCATGAAGGTTGCATTTCATAAAAATAAGAATTTTTTCAAAATTATACGCATGTAACCGGTTACGGCATAACTGATAACCGGTTAACATGAAGAAATTTTGAATTTCTGGTTTACGTTACAACGTGATAACCGGTTAGCAGATATGCTGTAACCGGTTACCACTGAACAGATTTCAAAAATTTTAGCATCTCTTCATGCATGTTTCATAAACCTTTTCCATTTGAACCATGGCATCCCTTAATATTTTATATTTGTTTGTAGAGGTGTTTAAGCATTATATAAGCATCAAATTGTCAGTTTTTTAAACTCACCTCCTTGCAAATAATTTCATAAAAATCATTTCATCTCTAAATCTTCTTATTCATAAAAGTGTTCATAAACTTTCATAAAAGAGTGAAACTTCTTGCATAATCTTTCATATTCATTTCATATAAAGTTTCATTCATCTTGAACACTTGGTGTAATCTATTAATAGTGATTGTTTCAAAGGAGAAGATCAATTGTTTAATTGATATACATTTAAGATCCAACTTTCTACATTTATTCAAAAAATTCAAAATTGTGTTATTTAATTACAACTTATTTTTAGGATTGATTAAAAATAAGATTGTAAGGTTGTATCCTTGTTATCCGGATTGTAGATACAAGAGGTCCATTGTAAGAGTTATTCTTGGTTGGACTTTAAACTTGTAAAATCCAAGAGGGTGTTCTTGGTGGTTCATAGTTAGTGACTTGTATAGAAAGACTAGGAAGAGTCTTGTCTTGTCCAAAACTATAGTGAAATCTCTTTCAAGTTGAAAGGGGACTGGAGTACTCTCGACCTATGAGGGGAACCAATATACTTCCTGGTGTTCTTTACTTTCCGTCTTTACCGCATTTCAACACTTAGAAATATTTAGGAAAGTAAAAGTCAAAAACTGTCAAAAATTCGGATAATCGTCTAAGTACCTAATTCACCCCCCCCTCCTCTTAGGCACATTTATAACTTACAAAAACACAGTGGTTTAAACACTCAAAATGAAAGAGAAATCAAAGGTATGACATTAAAGCGAATGATTGGCAACAAACTTAGGAGTCAATTTACACAACCTTGATGTAGTATGCTTTCAAAAGAAACCTGGCTTCAATTAGCTCTTTTGAGGGTTGTAACGTGGTATGGTTAAAGGTTTTCGAAACAAAGGATATAGGCTCAAAGTTTATTTGTACCCAACCCATTCTTCGTGATGATCTCCAGTCCTATGCTCTGTTAATTCAAACTATGCATTCAGGTTCCAAGTAATTTTGGAATTGCAACACTGTTATGATGATGGCTCAAGAGATTTTTGAGATGGCAGTCACTTTTTCTTACAACATTTTGTTGTTTTTGATGAGGACCTCAGTCAACTCATTTTGTGTTTGAGGATTTTGGTAACCTCTTCATTTATCTTTTTTTATCCCTAACTTTTGCCTGAACTATGTCATTTGAGTTTACAGTCAGCGGGATGCCCCAATTTTTGCCTAAGTCTCCTTCATAGGTTTTGACTTAGCGTGCTTTTTCTTTTGATTTTTTTTTGAAAGATAGTGACTGTCTGGCTTAATGATTACGGCGAACCATCATTGGCTTTTAATTTGAAAGACATCTTCGACACTTCTTTGATGTGTGCGAAGGAAAACTTGTGATTGTAATGATTCTCTTGTGTTTAAATACATAGTCAAATTAACTGAGAACTAACCATCCCCAGGTTAAGATTGCGGGTTTTTTCGTACAGAAAGAAACTCCAACTTCTAGGCTCAAAGGGGTTGACAAAGGATTAACTTCCTTATTTCTCCAGTGTTTGGGAGTTGAAACAATGTCTGTACATCATCAGCTAAGTTTCAATTAAAAGCATATAATCCAGCAATTTCAAGTATTTCGCTTTCATCATCCTCCCTCTAATCTTTGCATAAACAAAAGAAAGTGAACAGGAGATATATTCTATTTTATGAAAAAGAAAGCATAAAGATGTACACATTGGATATAAATGAATTGAATCAAAACATTGCAATGCTCATTTCATTGAAATTACCATGAAAGTACAAATAAAGTTCGAAAGCAAATAGACAATACAATCAAAGAAAAGTGCAAACAGAAAGAAACAAGGCCTAGTGATTAATCAACAACAAGGATGAGTTGTCCTGTCTGAAACATCGGCTTTAGGAGATGATCAGTTTGAACTGACTCAAACTTCACTTGGCATGCTCTGACAAAGGATTGTTTACAACATTGGGATTATCATCAAGAAAAGTAAGAATCTTTGCTTTCATCAATTCTTGCACTCTAGCTTTCAATGCATAGTAACCTTCTAAGTTATGGCCTGCCCCACCTTGATGGAACTCACAGTGAAGATCAGCCCTATAGCCGGTTGTGAAAGGATTTGGAGGAGGAGGTGGAGCCCTCGTTGTAATCAATCCTTTCTTTACAAGACATGGATATAACTCAGCGTAGGACATCGGGATAGGATCATAGTTAACCCTATTGCGATTCTGATTTTGTATAACAGCCTGACGAGGAGCTTGAACTGGTTGATCAATAACAACAGGAGCAACTGCAACTACATATTGTTGTTGCCTGTGACAAGGTTTCCCTTCAACTGAAACAGCATGGGTATCACCATCCTTTTTCTTTTGAAAATTCCCAGCATACTTTTTAGCACCACTAAAGGCTTCAGCATTGGTAATCTTTCCTTTCTTGATACCCTCTTCTAGTCTTTCTCCAATAGTGACTAGGTCAGCAAAACCAGATGATACATTGCCTATCATCTTTTCCCAAAAAAGTGGCTGAAGAGTGTCCATGAACAATCCAGTCAATTCTTTTTCTGCCAAGGGTGGCTCCACTTGAGCAGCTAGCTCTCTCCAGCACTGAGCGTACTCTTTAAAGGATTCTTTTCCTTTCTGAGACATATTCTGCAATTGGCGGCGGTCAGGTGCCATGTCCAGATTGTACTTATATTGCTTTAAGAAAGTATCAACTGAGTCCTTCCAGCTTTGGTTACAGTTCTTCTGAAGTCCCATATGTTGAACCCTAATTTTTACCCCTAAGATTTCACTCATCTCATTTGCATTTCATTACCACAAACAAGATCACAATCTGTGTTTCTCCTGAGCACCTGTGTGATTCTCTTATTCTTACTTGCTTCTGTTTATCTAACCTCTAACCAAAAATACCAAAAATATGTTGTTGTTTGCTTGTTTCTCTCTCTGTGTGTTATGCAGGTTTGTCAAAGACAATGAAGTGATTTCAAATCAAGTGTGGCTGCTCGTTCTTGATCCAGTTCAGATGGATGTTTGACCTAATATTGGTCAAACTATCAGGCATTTGTTCCAAGTGCAAGATATCTGTTTCAGTGGGCTATTTCTCAAGCAGTGACTGTCAAGTTGTTGTGTGGTGATATCCGTCAAATTCATCTGAGATCATTAGTCCAGATTGGGTTCGTCTGTGGATTTATTTTCCTAAAGATTGATTCAATCAAAGTCAAAGTGGTTCAAGATTCATTTGATCAGAAATTCAAAGGATGACAGATTCAAATGGCCGTTGTTTCAGTTGTGGTTTGCTGTGTGGCATATTTTTATCAGAGGCTTGTGGAAAAATTCAAGTTTGGTTTTGGGCTAAAAAAAATAGAGTTTGTTTATCCATTACCTTATCCATATCCACTTTTCATTATCCATCCAATATCTAATTCAAATATCCATATCCAAATTTCATTTCCAATTATCCACTTCCATAAAACTTCCTTTTTTCTCTAACCAATTTTTAATCCATTATCCATTTTTTCCATTATTCTAAACCATTTATCCATTTAATATTCATTTTAATCCATCTTTCACAATATCCATATTTCTTTCCCATTTCCATTTCTTAATCCAAGTTCCAATTCATATCCAATTTCCAATGTCCAAATTATTTTCAATATCCATAACCATTTTTTATCCATAATCCAAATACCATTTTTTGATCCATAGTTATCCACTTCAATTCTCCCATAACCATTTTAAATCCATTCTAAAAAGAAATCCTTTTTTTATTCACCTTATCCAAAATCCAATTGATATCCATATTCATAAACCATTTTTTAAATTTCAATTACCCATTTTTTAGTTTATCCAATATCATTTTTTTTAATCCATTTTTTTTAATCATAACCATATCCATTTCCAATTTCTTTTTAAATCATCTTCTAATTTTTTTTCCATAAGCACAAAGCCCATCAATGTTTTTTTTCTGAAACAAAAAAATCAAAAAGGCCACATGGCCCACTTTTCCAGCCACCATAAAATAAACCAAGAAATGTTCAAGCCATACCACAAACACAACCAAGCTGCCACGCATACCACTTCCCAAGCCACATGAAAACTCACACAAACAACAAGCCGTATTCATCACGCTGTAGCCAAATTAATGAAAAAAAAAAGCAGCTGCAAAACACACTTGCTATCACGTGCCATACCAAAGCATGAAAACTCCATGAATCTACTATACTACACCAAATGCCAGCCATCATTCACAAATTCCAGTCGCGCCTTTATGCGATGTTATGCTGCCATTAAGCCATTCACACTGCCAAACGACATTCAAAAATCACACGCACAATTTATCACCTCAATACACCACAAAAAAATCAAAACGACATGAGATTGAATTAAAAAAAAAAAAGAGAGTCACGCATACGATTCATGAGCACCAAAACGCAACACAAATTCAGAAAACGGCAGCATGACTTCATTTCAATTCTCACCAATTCTTCTATAAATAAAGCACTCTCTTCTTCAATTTTCTCAAGCTTTGAAGAGCCAATAAAATTCTGCAGAAAAATCACCATAATCCTTCCATTTTCCATCAATTCAACAACAAGAAACTTCAACCATCTTCTTTCCAAACTCAACAAAACTTCAAAATCTCTCTAAAAACTTCCCTCAATTCTGACCTGCAAAATCAATTCAAAGCTTCAACAACAACTCTTCCTTCAACCTTCAACTGAATTCGCAACAACACATCCTTCATCATCTTCTTCATTTTCCATCGCAAAACATCAACAACAACCACAAACCGCAATGACTCCAACCTTTATCAACATCAACAATTCATCAACACTTCAACAACAACACGTTCAAAAAAAGAAGAGAAGAGGAAGAACATTTCTCACCATTGAAAGGTATTGAAGCTTCTTTTTCATCAAACCTTTGCGGTTTCGATTCGGTGGATTCAAGCATCGTTGCACGAAATCGATGACATAATTGAAATCTACACTGTGCTTGATCATTTTGATATCGATTTCGCATCCCGTCGTTCGCCGTTACAAGCTCCGTCGTACTCCCTCCCCTTGGCCGTGAATAGTGCGCCGGTGATATGTAGAAGAAGAAGTGGAAATTTTGCTTCTGACTTTCTTTTTCTTCTTTTTATTTGTTCATTATTGTTTTCTTTTTTTTTTATTAAAAAGAGTTTTTCAATTGATTTGGGCCTAGCCCGTTAGAATCTACACATCACCACCTCCATTTACTTAACATACCTTCCTTTCTTTATTTCTTTTTTTAAAAAGATTTTCTCTATTTTTCTTTTAATATTTTTTTCTAATATTTTTTTAATTTACTACACTTTTTGTTATTTTAAATTTTCTTATAAAAATTTCTTGAAAAAGTAATAAAAAGAATATATCATGAGTTTTCATTTAATTCTTGATTTTTTTTTTATTTCTCATTTTTGTTGGTTGTGTGGATCATAAATGTTAGATCCACTTTCTCTTCATCTTAATTCTATTTTTTTTTATCGATGAAAGTCGAAGTGATCTTGGAATTCCTTTGTTGAATTTCGATCGAGACGAGATCATTACCACATTTTCTTTTCGTGTGGCATCGCTTTAGGATAACGATCCATATATCGTTCATCTCGCGTGCATTAACCCATACATCTCATGGCCGGCCTCATTCGTAGGGTAATTGCTCGAACAAATTACTCGGCGTGCGCTTAACATAGACCAAAATTTGTCCCGCCTCGGAAAACTATCAAGAATAGTTGATTATCTGTCTTTTGGTTCAAAACTTATGAAACTTGTTGTTAGGAAGCTTTGGTCTTATCAATCCTCTAATGAGTTTTCATTAATCTTGACCTAAGTGCAATTATTCAATTATAATTGATCACTAACTTTAACTACTAATCACTAACTTACTAACATTACTATTATACTAACTTCTTTACAATTACTTCTCGCTCCTTATCTCTTTTACTTTTATGCTTCATTTTATCATTTCATATCATGTTTATGCTTCCGCAATTTTTCCTTTGTCCGTTGGACACATGTTTATGCTTCCGCAATTTTTCCTTTGTCCGTTGGACACATGTTTATGCTTATGCCTTTTTCTCTTTGTCCACTTGGACCAAAAACATTAATAAAGGCTAAAACCTCTAAAAAACTTGTGCTTCTAATCTTGGACTATGGTTACTATCCTTTGCAATGGACATGGAATTTTGCACCTAGACCTTGGACTTCAATGCTATTCTTGAATCCTTGAACTTAGACCTTGGACACCCAATGCAATTCTTGGAACCTTTGACTTAGACTTAGGACCTTTCTCCTTTTGCTTTGGAATTATGGTTCAAAGACTTTGAAGACTTGCCTTTATTTGGCCAATTTGCTTAAGGATGGAATTCTTTTAATATTGCTTTGAAATGGCTCCATTGTGGTTAGATTATTCTTATCCTTAGCTTTTACTTTATGCTTTAGGATAGTCACTTCTTCTCCTCCCCATTCTTCAATTTTCAAAACTTTCTCTCTTTTTCAAAACCTTCTTGATTTCAAACTTTCACCTCTTTCATAAACAAACCTTGACTTTGTCAAGTGACTTTACTCTTTTCCTTTCATTTCTTAAGAAATACTAAACTACATAAGCATATTGACACCTTTTTCAAAAGACTTAAAAAACATCAAACTCATCACTCTCTTTTTGTGCCCTCGTGCATTTTTTCCTTTAACTTTTTCATAAGTTTAGACATGATTCATTTCTTTAAGCGGAATTATTCGCTTGGAAATGACGACTTGTCTTTACATTTTAAAATCAACCAAAACAAACAAATTTCATTCTTTGTACCACGAACTACGGGGTTTTGATCCTACATTGCACATCGTGGGTACGTAGGCATGAGACGACAAGTCTCTCCAAACACAAAAATCATTAAAAACAATTTCTCTTCTCATCTCCTCAATCACTTTTCAAACAAACATTTTTAGACCAAAAGCGGTAGATATTTCAAAGGGCTCCTATAGAGTACTATAGACGTTTTGGGTGCTAACACCTTCCCATTGCGTAACCAACCCCCTTACCCGGATTCTCTTCACTTGTTCTTGTTTAGAGCTTGTGTAGGTTTTGTTCGCTCTTTTTCCTTTCCTTTTTGGATAAAATAAAAGTGCGGTGGCGACTCTTGCTTTTCGAGTTAAGTTAATCAATAGCTTACACTCACGATTTTGCCGCTACGGAAAAGTGGCGACTCTGCTGGGGATAGATTGACCTCTTGCTGGTCCATCCCTTAAGGGGTTTAGCCTACTTTGATTTATTTACTGCTTTTTGTCTGACTTGCTTGTTATCTGTCTGTTCTGGTTGGGATATTTTGAGAGATAGTCCCAATACCCAGGCCTGAGTGCACTTATGATTAGCGTGTTTCATATCCTCTCGCGTTCCATCTCGGTTCGAGGAGGGAATATGAAACACAATCTGGATGTGGTTCTCTCGAGAGAATTCTGCGTTGTGGATTTTCCACGATGGTAGAGCTATCTGGAAGAGCTGTTAAGTCTAGATGACCTTTTAGGATGACCCCTCTTTATTTTGAGGTGAATCAGAGGACGATCTCTTTGTTTGGCGATAGCATTGTATCCTTCGGGCTGAATGTGCTATTGCTTCTCATTCCGAGACCCGAATTTGAGGATCCTCACCTCCTAGTACCCACATGTGAGAGGGGTGGGTTATTTACAGGTTTGCAGGTAACCTTGACCTTCAACATACCCGGTATTCTGGATTTCCTATCAGTGTGGACTTATCAACCTGGTATTCAGGTGTTCTCTTCAGAGCGAACCTTTGAACCCATGTGCTTTGAGTGATCTTGTTTGTGGTTGTTGCATCCATGCACTCTTGCATCCATGAGCATATATATGCATTTCTTCCCAGTCGTCTCAGAAACTCACTTCAACTGTCTTCTTCTCCAGTTATCTGTTCACCGTCAAGCTGTTTCCTCAACACAACTACGGAACTAGAGCTGCTGTCAGATTGAGAATGGAAAATCAAGAACAACACAACACCGAAGTCAGAATGGAAATTGATGAGTTGAAGGCCGGTATGACCAAGCTCACAGAAATGCTGCAAGTTCTTATTGCTAGAGGTGAACCACCTCAGAGGACTGTGATTGTTAAAACTTCACCTGCTGCTGTTTTCCCTCCACTGACTCAGCAACCAGCTTCTACTTGGCCAGAATTTGGGTTACCTCTGAATTACTCGCCACCCTTTGCAACTACTCATGTGTTTGTCTCGCCAGTATATTCAGCTCCGTTGTTCATTGAACCTTAGCCTGTTGTGCATTCTGTTGCTCAAGTTATTCCTGAGAATCCTTTCGTGTACCATGCTGCTGGTCCACAATCTGAAAGTCAGGGAGAACCTGGATACATTGAAGAAGTCAGAGAGCAATGGCAAACTCTAGACAAAAGGATAAGAGCCGTGGAAGGAAGTGATGTCTTTAATGCTGTCGCAATGGACATGTGCTTGGTTTCTGACTTGGTTATTCCTCCAAAATTCAAAACTCCTAATTTTGAGAAATACCAGGGGCACACTTGTCCCAGAACCCACTTGGTGATGTACTGCCGCAAGATGGCTGCTCATGCAAAAGATGACAAACTGCTCATTCATTGTTTCCAAGACACCTTGAGTAGGGCTTCAATGAAATGGTATATGGGACTTGATAAGAACCGTATTCAAAGCTGGATGGACTTGTCTGATGCTTTCTTAAAGCAATATAAGTACAACTTGGACATGGCACCTGACTGCCGTCAATTGCAGAATATGTCTCAAAAAGAAAAAGAATCATTCAAAGAGTACGCTCAGCGATGGAGAGAGCTAGCTGCTCAAGTGGAGCCACCCTTAGCAGAAAAAGAATTGACTGGATTGTTCATGGACACTCTTCAGCCACTCTATTGGGAAAAGATGATAGGCAGTGTATCATCCGATTTTGCTGACCTAGTCACTATTGGAGAGAGACTAGAAGAAGGTATCAAGAAAGGAAGGATTGCTAATGCTGAAGCCTTCAGTGGTGCTAAAAAGTATGCTGGGAATTTTCAAAAGAAAAAGGATGGTGATACCCATGCTGTTTCAGTTGAGAGGAAACCTCGTCAGAGACAACAATATGTAGCTACAGTTGCTCCAGTTGTTAATGCTCAACCAGCTCAAGCTCCTCGTCAGGCTGTCAGACAGAATCAGACTCGCAATAGGGTTAACTTTGATCCTATCCCGATGTCCTATACTGAGCTGTATCCATGTCTTGTAAAGAAAGGTTTGATTACAACAAGGACTCTACCTCCTCCTCCAAATCCTCTTCCAGCCGGCTACAGGGCTGATCTTCACTGTGAGTTCCATCAAGGTGGGGCAGGTCATGACTTAGAAGGTTGTTTCGTATTAAAAGCTAGAGTGCAAGAATTGGTGAAAGCAAATATTCTGACCTTTCTTGATGACAATCCCAATGTTGTCAACAACCCTTTGCCAGAGCATGCCAAGTGAAGTTTGAGTCAGTTCAGACGGATCATATCCTAAAGCCAGTGTTTCAGACGGGACAACTCATCTTTATTGCTGATTAATCACTAGGCCTTGTTTCTTTCTGTTTGCATTTTTCTTTGATTGTATTGTTTGTTTGCTTTCGAACTTCATTTGTACTTTCATGGTAATTTCAATGAAATGAGCAATGCAATGTTTGATTCAAATTCATTTATATCCACTGTGTGCATCTTTATGCTGTCATTTTCAAAAAATATCTCCTGTCCACTTTCTTTATTAAGCTTTTGTTCATGCAAAGATTGGAGGGAGGATGACGAAAGCAAAATACCTGAAATTGCTACTGTATGCTTTCAATTAAAACTTGGCTGATGATGTACAGGCATTGTTTCAACTCCCAAACACTGGAGAAATAAGGAAGTTAATCCTTTGTCAAGCCCTTCGAGCCTAGAAGTTTGGAGTTTCTTTCTGTACAAAAAAAACCCGCAATCTTAACCTGGGGATGGGTAGTTCTCAGTTAATTTGACTGTGCATGCAAGACGCCTTCCAATAAAGGTTGCAATCACAAGCTTTCCTTCACACATCAAAGAAGTGTTGAAGATGTCTTTCAAATCAAAAGCCAATGATGGTTCACCGTAATCATAAAGCCAGGCAGTCACTATCTTTCAAAAAAAATGAAAAAATCAAAATAAAAGCCCGCTAAGTCAAAACCTATGAAGGAGACTTAGGTAAAAATTGGGGCATCCCGCTGACTGTAAGTTCAAATGACACAGTTCAGGAAAAAGTTAGGGATAACAAAAGAAAAATCAAGAGGTTACCAAAATCCTCAAAGACAAAACGAGTTGACTAAGGTCCTCATCAAAAACAACAAAATGTTGTAAGAAAGAGTGATTGTCATCTCAAAAAATCCTTTGGCTCTTGAACCGTCATCATAACAGTATTGCAATTCCAAAATCACTTGGAATCTAAATGCATAGTTTGAATTAACTGAGCATAGGACTGGAGATCATCATGGAGAATGGGTTGGGTACAAATAAACTTTGAGCCTACATCCTTTGTTTCAAAAACCGTGAACCAGCCCACGTTACAACCTTCAAAAGACCTAATTGAAGCCAGGTTTCTTTTGAAAGCATACTACAGCAAGGTTGCGTAAACTGACTCCTAAGTTGTTGCCAATCATTTGCTTTGATGTCTTACCTTTGCTTTCTCTTTCACTTTGCATGTCTAAACCGCCGTGTTTTGACAAGTGGTTCATTTTCTTTACATCAATAATATCATTCCAAAAATGATTTTTGATTTCAAAATTGCACGAGCTTTGCATTAAAATTACCATGCTTGTTTGAATAATCCCATTTGCAGGAAAACTTTCCTCATCAAGAATTTTCAAACAGTTGAGAAACATGGTCAGTGATCCTATCAGGGGCATTACTTCCAGATCCTGTTGCGAACCAGTTCAAGATTTATTGCTCATTACAGGCCATTCTCAGAATTGGTTAACCAGAAGATCTCTTTCAGGACCCATACTGAGTTTAACCTTCTCAACAGTCATTTCAAGAACTGAAGCCATGATCAGTTCATCCCCAACAATAGTCAAGCTGAAGCCATGATCAGTTTATCCTCAGCAATCATTTCAAGAATTGAAGCCATGATCAGTTCATTCTTCCCCTACAGCAGTCAAACTGAAGCTATGATCAGTTTATTTTCATCAGTCAATCAATCTGGGGCAATCTTCTTCAAGAATCCTCAAGATGTCTTTCCTCAAAAGACCATTAGTCTGATACAATTCACAAGTGTGACAGAGATGTGTTCGACATCTTCTCTCCAAAGCAGAGTGTGCAGTGTTCCCTGTGTTGAGGAATCAGAGTTCCTTCCTTCCCTCACAAAAGAGCCTATCTCAGTTGTCTTATCATATGCATTGCATACATAAATCATTCACATACCATACATAGAAAGATTTTTCATAGCTCAAAGTTTGCTTCGTGCTCATATGCATTTTTCCGAGGTCCTGTTGCTTTCAACATCTTACCTTGTGATCAAAGTCCAACTTACTTGGCGCCTACCAAAACTTTTACCTGCCTTCTCATTCAGTGCCATTCCTGAATGTTGTCGTTTGCCTGTCTTTTCACCCAGTGCTATTCCTGGATGTCTTGTTTATCTTCTTTCTTTCCAGTGCTATTCCTGGATGTTGTTGTTTCCCTGTGCATCTATTGTTGTTGTTAGATGTTTGTTTTCTTCCAGTGCTATTCTTGGATCTTTGCTTTCTTTCACTCCAGTGCCATTCCTGGATGTCTGGCTCTTTTGATCTCCAGTGCCATTCCTGGATATCTTGCTCCTCTTGTTTCTCCCAGTGCTATTCCTGGAAGTCTTTTCTCTCTTCTGTAATCCCCATTATATTTGCTGGATGTCTTTCAGTGCCATTCCTGAAAGTTTTATCTGTTCATTCAGTGCCATTCCTGAATGAGTTTTCTCCTTTGCATTCAGTGTCATTCCTGGATGTCTTTCTCACTACCATTCAGTGCCATTCCTGAATGTAGCGATTTACCTTTACCTTTCAGTGCCATTCCTGAAAGTCCCTGCTCACTTTATTCAATGCCAGTCTTGGATATTGTGAACCCTTTTTATCCAATGCCATTCTTGGATAATTCTGATGTATTTTCCAGAACCTTTCTCACTTCATTCAATGCCATTCTTGGATGTTGTGATTTCTTCTATCCAATGCCATTCTTGGACACCTTTTCCCCAGCCAAGTCCAATGCTATTCTTGGATATCTCTGATTGTTTAACCTTGCCATCCAATGCCATTCTTGGATGTCCCCAGTGAAGTTCAAATGGAATTTTGTTTATATCCAATGCTATTCTTGGATGACTCTGATGTTTGTTGTTGTCTCATTCAATGCCATTCTTGAATGTTGCAGTGCCTTTATCCAATGCCATTCTTGGATATCTTATCCCCAATAGAGCGTTTTTCACCTTCACCCAATGCTATTCTTGGATGACGCTATTGTTTTTACCAGAAACTTTCCTGTGATTGTCCACTGCCATTCTTGGACATCTTTTAACATACTTTTGTCTCGTTTGTAGTTTCCATCCAATGCTATTCTTGGATGTCACTACTCGTCTTCCAGGGTCTTGTCACTCTCTTTCCAACTATTGATGGATACTTCTTGTCACCTTGACAGATATCTAGAAATAGCTTGTGTTCCCCTGCGTGTCTTTTCGCGTCATCTCTCTCAATTTACCGTATCTTTCTTGTTTCAAGTTCCCCCACAGTCTGTCTCATCCTTTGCATTCATATCATCTTGTGACATCTAATGGCTAAAAATTCGGTTTTCTGTATTTAAGTATCTTCAATCTTGTCGAGACGAAGTTTTCAACCTTCATATCTCCTGATAGAAGAAACTTAAATAGGGGCAGCTGTTGAACCCTAATTTTTACCCCTAAGATTTCACTCATCTCATTTGCATTTCATTACCACAAACAAGATCACAATCTGTGTTTCTCCTGAGCACCTGTGTGATTCTCTTATTCTTACTTGCTTCTATTTATCTAACCTCTAACCAAAAATACCAAAAATATGTTGTTGTTTGCTTGTTTCTCTCTCTGTGTGTTATGCAGGTTTGTCAAAGACAATGAAGTGATTTCAAATCAAGTGTGGCTGCTCGTTCTTGATCCAGTTCAGATGGATGTTTGACCTAATATTGGTCAAACTATCAGGCATTTGTTCCAAGTGCAAGATATCTGTTTCAGTGGGCTATTTCTCAAGCAGTGACTGTCAAGTTGTTGTGTGGTGATATCCGTCAAATTCATCTGAGATCATTAGTCCAGATTGGGTTCGTCTGTGGATTTATTTTCCTAAAGATTGATTCAATCAAAGTCAAAGTGGTTCAAGATTCATTTGATCAGAAATTCAAAGGATGACAGATTCAAATGGCCGTTGTTTCAGTTGTGGTTTGCTGTGTGGCATATTTTTATCAGAGGCTTGTGGAAAAATTCAAGTTTGGTTTTGGGCTAAAAAAAATAGAGTTTGTTTATCCATTACCTTATCCATATCCACTTTTCATTATCCATCCAATATCTAATTCAAATATCCATATCCAAATTTCATTTCCAATTATCCACTTCCATAAAACTTCCTTTTTTCTCTAACCAATTTTTAATCCATTATCCATTTTTTCCATTATTCTAAACCATTTATCCATTTAATATTCATTTTAATCCATCTTTCACAATATCCATATTTCTTTCCCATTTCCATTTCTTAATCCAAGTTCCAATTCATATCCAATTTCCAATGTCCAAATTATTTTCAATATCCATAACCATTTTTTATCCATAATCCAAATACCATTTTTTGATCCATAGTTATCCACTTCAATTCTCCCATAACCATTTTAAATCCATTCTAAAAAGAAATCCTTTTTTTATTCACCTTATCCAAAATCCAATTGATATCCATATTCATAAACCATTTTTTAAATTTCAATTACCCATTTTTTAGTTTATCCAATATCATTTTTTTTAATCCATTTTTTTTAATCATAACCATATCCATTTCCAATTTCTTTTTAAATCATCTTCTAATTTTTTTTCCATAAGCACAAAGCCCATCAATGTTTTTTTTCTGAAACAAAAAAATCAAAAAGGCCACACGGCCCACTTTTCCAGCCACCATAAAATAAACCAAGAAATGTTCAAGCCATACCACAAACACAACCAAGCTGCCACGCATACCACTTCCCAAGCCACATGAAAACTCACACAAACAACAAGCCGTATTCATCACGCTGTAGCCAAATTAATGAAAAAAAAGCAGCTGCAAAACACACTTGCTATCACGTGCCATACCAAAGCATGAAAACTCCATGAATCTACTATACTACACCAAATGCCAGCCATCATTCACAAATTCCAGCCGCGCCTTTATGCGATGTTATGCTGCCATTAAGCCATTCACACTGCCAAACGACATTCAAAAATCACACGCACAATTTATCACCTCAATACACCACAAAAAAATCAAAACGACATGAGATTGAATTAAAAAAAAAAGAGAGAGTCACGCATACGATTCATGAGCACCAAAACGCAACACAAATTCAGAAAACGGCAGCATGACTTCATTTCAATTCTCACCAATTCTTCTATAAATAAAGCACTCTCTTCTTCAATTTTCTCAAGCTTTGAAGAGCCAATAAAATTCTGCAGAAAAATCACCATAATCCTTCCATTTTCCATCAATTCAACAACAAGAAACTTCAACCATCTTCTTTCCAAACTCAACAAAACTTCAAAATCTCTCTAAAAACTTCCCTCAATTCTGACCTGCAAAATCAATTCAAAGCTTCAACAACAACTCTTCCTTCAACCTTCAACTGAATTCGCAACAACACATCCTTCATCATCTTCTTCATTTTCCATCGCAAAACATCAACAACAACCACAAACCGCAACGACTCCAACCTTTATCAACATCAACAATTCATCAACACTTCAACAACAACACGTTCAAAAAAAGAAGAGAAGAGGAAGAACATTTCTCACCATTGAAAGGTATTGAAGCTTCTTTTTCATCAAACCTTTGCGGTTTCGATTCGGTGGATTCAAGCATCGTTGCATGAAATCGATGACATAATTGAAATCTACACTGTGCTTGATCATTTTGATATCGATTTCGCATCCCGTCGTTCGCCGTTACAAGCTCCGTCGTACTCCCTCCCCTTGGCCGTGAATAGTGCGCCGGTGATATGTAGAAGAAGAAGTGGAAATTTTGCTTCTGACTTTCTTTTTCTTCTTTTTATTTGTTCATTATTGTTTTCTTTTTTTTTTATTAAAAAGAGTTTTTCAATTGATTTGGGCCTAGCCCGTTAGAATCTACACATCACCACCTCCATTTACTTAACATACCTTCCTTTCTTTATTTCTTTTTTTAAAAAGATTTTCTCTATTTTTCTTTTAATATTTTTTTCTAATATTTTTTTAATTTACTACACTTTTTGTTATTTTAAATTTTCTTATAAAAATTTCTTGAAAAAGTAATAAAAAGAATATATCATGAGTTTTCATTTAATTCTTGATTTTTTTTTTTATTTCTCATTTTTGTTGGTTGTGTGGATCATAAATGTTAGATCCACTTTCTCTTCATCTTAATTCTATTTTTTTTTATCGATGAAAGTCGAAGTGATCTTGGAATTCCTTTGTTGAATTTCGATCGAGACGAGATCATTACCACATTTTCTTTTCGTGTGGCATCGCTTTAGGATAACGATCCATATATCGTTCATCTCGCGTGCATTAACCCATACATCTCATGGCCGGCCTCATTCGTAGGGTAATTGCTCGAACAAATTACTCGGCGTGCGCTTAACATAGACCAAAATTTGTCCCGCCTCGGAAAACTATCAAGAATAGTTGATTATCTGTCTTTTGGTTCAAAACTTATGAAACTTGTTGTTAGGAAGCTTTGGTCTTATCAATCCTCTAATGAGTTTTCATTAATCTTGACCTAAGTGCAATTATTCAATTATAATTGATCACTAACTTTAACTACTAATCACTAACTTACTAACATTACTATTATACTAACTTCTTTACAATTACTTCTCGCTCCTTATCTCTTTTACTTTTATGCTTCATTTTATCATTTCATATCATGTTTATGCTTCCGCAATTTTTCCTTTGTCCGTTGGACACATGTTTATGCTTCCGCAATTTTTCCTTTGTCCGTTGGACACATGTTTATGCTTATGCCTTTTTCTCTTTGTCCACTTGGACCAAAAACATTAATAAAGGCTAAAACCTCTAAAAAACTTGTGCTTCTAATCTTGGACTATGGTTACTATCCTTTGCAATGGACATGGAATTTTGCACCTAGACCTTGGACTTCAATGCTATTCTTGAATCCTTGAACTTAGACCTTGGACACCCAATGCAATTCTTGGAACCTTTGACTTAGACTTAGGACCTTTCTCCTTTTGCTTTGGAATTATGGTTCAAAGACTTTGAAGACTTGCCTTTATTTGGCCAATTTGCTTAAGGATGGAATTCTTTTAATATTGCTTTGAAATGGCTCCATTGTGGTTAGATTATTCTTATCCTTAGCTTTTACTTTATGCTTTAGGATAGTCACTTCTTCTCCTCCCCATTCTTCAATTTTCAAAACTTTCTCTCTTTTTCAAAACCTTCTTGATTTCAAACTTTCACCTCTTTCATAAACAAACCTTGACTTTGTCAAGTGACTTTACTCTTTTCCTTTCATTTCTTAAGAAATACTAAACTACATAAGCATATTGACACCTTTTTCAAAAGACTTAAAAAACATCAAACTCATCACTCTCTTTTTGTGCCCTCGTGCATTTTTTCCTTTAACTTTTTCATAAGTTTAGACATGATTCATTTCTTTAAGCGGAATTATTCGCTTGGAAATGACGACTTGTCTTTACATTTTAAAATCAACCAAAACAAACAAATTTCATTCTTTGTACCACGAACTACGGGGTTTTGATCCTACATTGCACATCGTGGGTACGTAGGCATAAGACGACAAGTCTCTCCAAACACAAAAATCATTAAAAACAATTTCTCTTCTCATCTCCTCAATCACTTTTCAAACAAACATTTTTAGACCAAAAGCGGTAGATATTTCAAAGGGCTCCTATAGAGTACTATAGACGTTTTGGGTGCTAACACCTTCCCATTGCGTAACCAACCCCCTTACCAGGATTCTCTTCACTTGTTCTTGTTTAGAGCTTGTGTAGGTTTTGTTCGCTCTTTTTCCTTTCCTTTTTGGATAAAATAAAAGTGCGGTGGCGACTCTTGCTTTTCGAGTTAAGTTAAACAATAGCTTACACTCACGATTTTGCCGCTACGGAAAAGTGGCGACTCTGCTGGGGATAGATTGACCTCTTGCTGGTCCATCCCTTAAGGGGTTTAGCCTACTTTGATTTATTTACTGCTTTTTGTCTGACTTGCTTGTTATCTGTCTGTTCTGGTTGGGATATTTTGAGAGATAGTCCCAATACCCAGGCCTGAGTGCACTTATGATTAGCGTGTTTCATATCCTCTCGCGTTCCATCTCGGTTCGAGGAGGGAATATGAAACACAATCTGGATGTGGTTCTCTCTAGAGAATTCTGCGTTGTGGATTTTCCACGATGGTAGAGCTATCTGGAAGAGCTGTTAAGTCTAGATGACCTTTTAGGATGACCCCTCTTTATTTTGAGGTGAATCAGAGGACGATCTCTTTGTTTGGCGATAGCATTGTATCCTTCGGGCTGAATGTGCTATTGCTTCTCATTCCGAGACCCGAATTTGAGGATCCTCACCTCCTAGTACCCACATGTGAGAGGGGCGGGTTATTTACAGGTTTGCAGGTAACCTTGACCTTCAACATACCCGGTATTCTGGATTTCCTATCAGTGTGGACTTATCAACCTGGTATTCAGGTGTTCTCTTCAGAGCGAACCTTTGAACCCATGTGCTTTGAGTGATCTTGTTTGTGGTTGTTGAATCCATGCACTCTTGCATCCATGAGCATATATATGCATTTCTTCCCAGTCGTCTCAAAAACTCACTTCAACTGTCTTCTTCTCCAGTTATCTGTTCATCGTCAAGCTGTTTCCTCAACACAACTACGGAACTAGAGCTGCTGTCAGATTGAGAATGGAAAATCAAGAACAACACAACACCGAAGTCAGAATGGAAATTGATGAGTTGAAGGCCGGTATGACCAAGCTCACAGAAATGCTGCAAGTTCTTATTGCTAGAGGTGAACCACCTCAGAGGACTGTGATTGTTGAAACTTCACCTGCTGCTGTTTTCCCTCCACTGACTCAGCAACCAGCTTCTACTTGGCCAGAATTTGGGTTACCTCTGAATTACTCGCCACCCTTTGCAACTACTCATGTGTTTGTCTCACCAGTATCTTCAGCTCCGTTGTTCATTGAACCTTAGCCTGTTGTGCATTCTGTTGCTCAAGTTATTCCTGAGAATCCTTTCGTGTACCATGCTGCTGGTCCACAATCTGAAAGTCAGGGAGAACCTGGATACATTGAAGAAGTCAGAGAGCAATGGCAAACTCTAGACAAAAGGATAAGAGCCGTGGAAGGAAGTGATGTCTTTAATGCTGTCGCAATGGACATGTGCTTGGTTTCTGACTTGGTTATTCCTCCAAAATTCAAAACTCCTAATTTTGAGAAATACCAGGGGCACACTTGTCCCAGAACCCACTTGGTGATGTACTGCCGCAAGATGGCTGCTCATGCAAAAGATGACAAACTGCTCATTCATTGTTTCCAAGACACCTTGAGTAGGGCTTCAATGAAATGGTATATGGGACTTGATAAGAACCGTATTCAAAGTTGGATGGACTTGTCTGATGCTTTCTTAAAGCAATATAAGTACAACTTGGACATGGCACCTGACTGCCGTCAATTGCAGAATATGTCTCAAAAAGAAAAAGAATCATTCAAAGAGTACGCTCAGCGATGGAGAGAGCTAGCTGCTCAAGTGGAGCCACCCTTAGCAGAAAAAGAATTGACTGGATTGTTCATGGACACTCTTCAGCCACTCTATTGGGAAAAGATGATAGGCAGTGTATCATCCGGTTTTGCTGACCTAGTCACTATTGGAGAGAGACTAGAAGAAGGTATCAAGAAAGGAAGGATTGCTAATGCTGAAGCCTTCAGTGGTGCTAAAAAGTATGCTGGGAATTTTCAAAAGAAAAAGGATGGTGATACCCATGCTGTTTCAGTTGAGAGGAAACCTCGTCAGAGACAACAATATGTAGCTACAGTTGCTCCAGTTGTTAATGCTCAACCAGCTCAAGCTCCTCGTCAGGCTGTCAGACAGAATCAGACTCGCAATAGGGTTAACTTTGATCCTATCCCGATGTCCTATACTGAGCTGTATCCATGTCTTGTAAAGAAAGGTTTGATTACAACAAGGACTCTACCTCCTCCTCCAAATCCTCTTCCAGCCGGCTACAGGGCTGATCTTCACTGTGAGTTCCATCAAGGTGGGGCAGGTCATGACTTAGAAGGTTGTTTCGTATTAAAAGCTAGAGTGCAAGAATTGGTGAAAGCAAATATTCTGACCTTTCTTGATGACAATCCCAATGTTGTCAACAACCCTTTGCCAGAGCATGCCAAGTGAAGTTTGAGTCAGTTCAGACGGATCATATCCTAAAGCCAGTGTTTCAGACGGGACAACTCATCTTTATTGCTGATTAATCACTAGGCCTTGTTTCTTTCTGTTTGCATTTTTCTTTGATTGTATTGTTTGTTTGCTTTCGAACTTCATTTGTACTTTCATGGTAATTTCAATGAAATGAGCAATGCAATGTTTGATTCAAATTCATTTATATCCACTGTGTGCATCTTTATGCTGTCATTTTCAAAAAATATCTCCTGTCCACTTTCTTTATTAAGCTTTTGTTCATGCAAAGATTGGAGGGAGGATGACGAAAGCAAAATACCTGAAATTGCTACTGTATGCTTTCAATTAAAACTTGGCTGATGATGTACAGGCATTGTTTCAACTCCCAAACACTGGAGAAATAAGGAAGTTAATCCTTTGTCAAGCCCTTCGAGCCTAGAAGTTTGGAGTTTCTTTCTGTACAAAAAAAACCCGCAATCTTAACCTGGGGATGGGTAGTTCTCAGTTAATTTGACTGTGCATGCAAGACGCCTTCCAATAAAGGTTGCAATCACAAGCTTTCCTTCACACATCAAAGAAGTGTTGAAGATGTCTTTCAAATCAAAAGCCAATGATGGTTCACCGTAATCATAAAGCCAGGCAGTCACTATCTTTCAAAAAAAATGAAAAAATCAAAATAAAAGCCCGCTAAGTCAAAACCTATGAAGGAGACTTAGGTAAAAATTGGGGCATCCCGCTGACTGTAAGTTCAAATGACACAGTTCAGGAAAAAGTTAGGGATAACAAAAGAAAAATCAAGAGGTTACCAAAATCCTCAAAGACAAAACGAGTTGACTAAGGTCCTCATCAAAAACAACAAAATGTTGTAAGAAAGAGTGATTGTCATCTCAAAAAATCCTTTGGCTCTTGAACCGTCATCATAACAGTATTACAATTCCAAAATCACTTGGAATCTAAATGCATAGTTTGAATTAACTGAGCATAGGACTGGAGATCATCATGGAGAATGGGTTGGGTACAAATAAACTTTGAGCCTACATCCTTTGTTTCAAAAACCGTGAACCAGACCACGTTACAACCTTCAAAAGACCTAATTGAAGCCAGGTTTCTTTTGAAAGCATACTACAGCAAGGTTGCGTAAACTGACTCCTAAGTTGTTGCCAATCATTTGCTTTGATGTCTTACCTTTGCTTTCTCTTTCACTTTTCATGTCTAAACCGCCGTGTTTTGACAAGTGGTTCATTTTCTTTACATCAATAATATCATTCCAAAAATGATTTTTGATTTCAAAATTGCACGAGCTTTGCATTAAAATTACCATGCTTGTTTGAATAATCCCATTTGCAGGAAAACTTTCCTCATCAAGAATTTTCAAACAGTTGAGAAACATGGTCAGTGATCCTATCAGGGGCATTACTTCCAGATCCTATTGCGAACCAGTTCAAGATTTATTGCTCATTACAGGCCATTCTCAGAATTGGTTAACCAGAAGATCTCTTTCAGGACCCATACTGAGTTTAACCTTCTCAACAGTCATTTCAAGAACTGAAGCCATGATCAGTTCATCCCCAACAATAGTCAAGCTGAAGCCATGATCAGTTTATCCTCAGCAATCATTTCAAGAATTGAAGCCATGATCAGTTCATTCTTCCCCTACAGCAGTCAAACTGAAGCTATGATCAGTTTATTTTCATCAGTCAATCAATCTGGGGCAATCTTCTTCAAGAATCCTCAAGATGTCTTTCCTCAAAAGACCATTAGTCTGATACAATTCACAAGTGTGACAGAGATGTGTTCGACATCTTCTCTCCAAAGCAGAGTGTGCAGTGTTCCCTGTGTTGAGGAATCAGAGTTCCTTCCTTCCCTCACAAAAGAGCCTATCTCAGTTGTCTTATCATATGCATTGCATACATAAATCATTCACATACCATACATAGAAAGATTTTTCATAGCTCAAAGTTTGCTTCGTGCTCATATGCATTTTTCCGAGGTCCTGTTGCTTTCAACATCTTACCTTGTGATCAAATTCCAACTTACTTGGCGCCTACCAAAACTTTTACCTGCCTTCTCATTCAGTGCCATTCCTGAATGTTGTCGTTTGCCTGTCTTTTCACCCAGTGCTATTCCTGGATGTCTTGTTTATCTTCTTTCTTTCCAGTGCTATTCCTGGATGTTGTTGTTTCCCTGTGCATCTATTGTTGTTGTTAGATGTTTGTTTTCTTCCAGTGCTATTCTTGGATCTTTGCTTTCTTTCACTCCAGTGCCATTCCTGGATGTCTGGCTCTTTTGATCTCCAGTGCCATTCCTGGATATCTTGCTCCTCTTGTTTCTCCCAGTGCTATTCCTGGAAGTCTTTTCTCTCTTCTGTAATCCCCATTATATTTGCTGGATGTCTTTCAGTGCCATTCCTGAAAGTTTTATCTGTTCATTCAGTGCCATTCCTGAATGAGTTTTCTCCTTTGCATTCAGTGCCATTCCTGGATGTCTTTCTCACTACCATTCAGTGCCATTCCTGAATGTAGCGATTTACCTTTACCTTTCAGTGCCATTCCTGAAAGTCCCTGCTCACTTTATTCAATGCCAGTCTTGGATATTGTGAACCCTTTTTATCCAATGCCATTCTTGGATAATTCTGATGTATTTTCCAGAACCTTTCTCACTTCATTCAATGCCATTCTTGGATGTTGTGATTTCTTCTATCCAATGCCATTCTTGGACACCTTTTCCCCAGCCAAGTCCAATGCTATTCTTGGATATCTCTGATTGTTTAACCTTGCCATCCAATGCCATTCTTGGATGTCCCCAGTGAAGTTCAAATGGAATTTTGTTTATATCCAATGCTATTCTTGGATGACTCTGATGTTTGTTGTTGTCTCATTCAATGCCATTCTTGAATGTTGCAGTGCCTTTATCCAATGCCATTCTTGGATATCTTATCCCCAATAGAGCGTTTTTCACCTTCACCCAATGCTATTCTTGGATGACGCTATTGTTTTTACCAGAAACTTTCCTGTGATTGTCCACTGCCATTCTTGGACATCTTTTAACATACTTTTGTCTCGTTTGTAGTTTCCATCCAATGCTATTCTTGGATGTCACTACTCGTCTTCTAGGGTCTTGTCACTCTCTTTCCAACTATTGATGGATACTTCTTGTCACCTTGACAGATATCTAGAAATAGCTTGTGTTCCCCTGCGTGTCTTTTCGCGTCATCTCTCTCAATTTACCGTATCTTTCTTGTTTCAAGTTCCCCCACAGTCTGTCTCATCCTTTGCATTCATATCATCTTGTGACATCTTATGGCTAAAAATTCGGTTTTCTGTATTTAAGTATCTTCAATCTTGTCGAGACGAAGTTTTCAACCTTCATATCTCCTGATAGAAGAAACTTAAATAGGGGCAGCTGTTGAACCCTAATTTTTACCCCTAAGATTTCACTCATCTCATTTGCATTTCATTACCACAAACAAGATCACAATCTGTGTTTCTCCTGAGCACCTGTGTGATTCTCTTATTCTTACTTGCTTCTGTTTATCTAACCTCTAACCAAAAATACCAAAAATATGTTGTTGTTTGCTTGTTTCTCTCTCTGTGTGTTATGCAGGTTTGTCAAAGACAATGAAGTGATTTCAAATCAAGTGTGGCTGCTCGTTCTTGATCCAGTTCAGATGGATGTTTGACCTAATATTGGTCAAACTATCAGGCATTTGTTCCAAGTGCAAGATATCTGTTTCAGTGGGCTATTTCTCAAGCAGTGACTGTCAAGTTGTTGTGTGGTGATATCCGTCAAATTCATCTGAGATCATTAGTCCAGATTGGGTTCGTCTGTGGATTTATTTTCCTAAAGATTGATTCAATCAAAGTCAAAGTGGTTCAAGATTCATTTGATCAGAAATTCAAAGGATGACAGATTCAAATGGCCGTTGTTTCAGTTGTGGTTTGCTGTGTGGCATATTTTTATCAGAGGCTTGTGGAAAAATTCAAGTTTGGTTTTGGGCTAAAAAAAATAGAGTTTGTTTATCAATTACCTTATCCATATCCACTTTTCATTATCCATCCAATATCTAATTCAAATATCCATATCCAAATTTCATTTCCAATTATCCACTTCCATAAAACTTCCTTTTTTCTCTAACCAATTTTTAATCCATTATCCATTTTTTCCATTATTCTAAACCATTTATCCATTTAATATTCATTTTAATCCATCTTTCACAATATCCATATTTCTTTCCCATTTCCATTTCTTAATCCAAGTTCCAATTCATATCCAATTTCCAATGTCCAAATTATTTTCAATATCCATAACCATTTTTTATCCATAATCCAAATACCATTTTTTGATCCATAGTTATCCACTCCAATTCTCCCATAACCATTTTAAATCCATTCT
This sequence comes from Lathyrus tuberosus, assembly GCA_022829125.1. Lineage (NCBI taxonomy): Eukaryota > Viridiplantae > Streptophyta > Magnoliopsida > Fabales > Fabaceae > Lathyrus > Lathyrus tuberosus. The sequence continues at coordinate 15,156,616 of JALAZF010000048.1, forward strand.
AAAAAGAAATCCTTTTTTTATTCACCTTATCCAAAATCCAATTGATATCCATATTCATAAACCATTTTTTAAATTTCAATTACCCATTTTTTAGTTTATCCAATATCATTTTTTTTAATCCATTTTTTTTTAATCATAACCATATCCATTTCCAATTTCTTTTTAAATCATCTTCTAATTTTTTTTCCATAAGCACAAAGCCCATCAATGTTTTTTTCTGAAACAAAAAAATCAAAAAGGCCACACGGCCCACTTTTCCAGTCACCATAAAATAAACCAAGAAATGTTCAAGCCATACCACAAACACAACCAAGCTGCCACGCATACCACTTCCCAAGCCACATGAAAACTCACACAAACAACAAGCCGTATTCATCACGCTGTAGCCAAATTAATGAAAAAAAAAGCAGCTGCAAAACACACTTGCTATCACGTGCCATACCAAAGCATGAAAACTCCATGAATCTACTATACTACACCAAATGCCAGCCATCATTCACAAATTCCAGCCGCGCCTTTATGCGATGTTATGCTGCCATTAAGCCATTCACACTGCCAAACGACATTAAAAAATCACACGCACAATTTATCACCTCAATACACCACAAAAAAATCAAAACGACATGAGATTGAATTAAAAAAAAAAAAAAGAGTCACGCATACGATTCATGAGCACCAAAACGCAACACAAATTCAGAAAACGGCAGCATGACTTCATTTCAATTCTCACCAATTCTTCTATAAATAAAGCACTCTCTTCTTCAATTTTCTCAAGCTTTGAAGAGCCAATAAAATTCTGCAGAAAAATCACCATAATCCTTCCATTTTCCATCAATTCAACAACAAGAAACTTCAACCATCTTCTTTCCAAACTCAACAAAACTTCAAAATCTCTCTAAAAACTTCCCTCAATTCTGACCTGCAAAATCAATTCAAAGCTTCAACAACAACTCTTCCTTCAACCTTCAACTGAATTCGCAACAACACATCCTTCATCATCTTCTTCATTTTCCATCGCAAAACATCAACAACAACCACAAACCGCAACGACTCCAACCTTTATCAACATCAACAATTCATCAACACTTCAACAACAACACGTTCAAAAAAAGAAGAGAAGAGGAAGAACATTTCTCACCATTGAAAGGTATTGAAGCTTCTTTTTCATCAAACCTTTGCGGTTTCGATTCGGTGGATTCAAGCATCGTTGCATGAAATCGATGACATAATTGAAATCTACACTGTGCTTGATCATTTTGATATCGATTTCGCATCCCGTCGTTCGCCGTTACAAGCTCCGTCGTACTCCCTCCCCTTGGCCGTGAATAGTGCGCCGGTGATATGTAGAAGAAGAAGTGGAAATTTTGCTTCTGACTTTCTTTTTCTTCTTTTTATTTGTTCATTATTGTTTTCTTTTTTTTTTTATTAAAAAGAGTTTTTCAATTGATTTGGGCCTAGCCCGTTAGAATCTACACATCACCACCTCCATTTACTTAACATACCTTCCTTTCTTTATTTCTTTTTTTAAAAAGATTTTCTCTATTTTTCTTTTAATATTTTTTTCTAATATTTTTTTAATTTACTACACTTTTTGTTATTTTAAATTTTCTTATAAAAATTTCTTGAAAAAGTAATAAAAAGAATATATCATGAGTTTCCATTTAATTCTTGATTTTTTTTTTATTTCTCATTTTTGTTGGTTGTGTGGATCATAAATGTTAGATCCACTTTCTCTTCATCTTAATTCTATTTTTTTTTATCGATGAAAGTCGAAGTGATCTTGGAATTCCTTTGTTGAATTTCGATCGAGACGAGATCATTACCACATTTTCTTTTCGTGTGGCATCGCTTTAGGATAACGATCCATATATCGTTCATCTCGCGTGCATTAACCCATACATCTCATGGCCGGCCTCATTCGTAGGGTAATTGCTCGAACAAATTACTCGGCGTGCGCTTAACATAGACCAAAATTTGTCCCGCCTCGGAAAACTATCAAGAATAGTTGATTATCTGTCTTTTGGTTCAAAACTTATGAAACTTGTTGTTAGGAAGCTTTGGTCTTATCAATCCTCTAATGAGTTTTCATTAATCTTGACCTAAGTGCAATTATTCAATTATAATTGATCACTAACTTTAACTACTAATCACTAACTTACTAACATTACTATTATACTAACTTCTTTACAATTACTTCTCGCTCCTTATCTCTTTTACTTTTATGCTTCATTTTATCATTTCATATCATGTTTATGCTTCCGCAATTTTTCCTTTGTCTGTTGGACACATGTTTATGCTTCCGCAATTTTTCCTTTGTCCGTTGGACACATGTTTATGCTTATGCCTTTTTCTCTTTGTCCACTTGGACCAAAAACATTAATAAAGGCTAAAACCTCTAAAAAACTTGTGCTTCTAATCTTGGACTATGGTTACTATCCTTTGCAATGGACATGGAGTTTTGCACCTAGACCTTGGACTTCAATGCTATTCTTGAATCCTTGAACTTAGACCTTGGACACCCAATGCAATTCTTGGAACCTTTGACTTAGACTTAGGACCTTTCTCCTTTTGCTTTGGAATTATGGTTCAAAGACTTTGAAGACTTGCCTTTATTTGGCCAATTTACTTAAGGATGGAATTCTTTTAATATTGCTTTGAAATGGCTCCATTGTGGTTAGATTATTCTTATCCTTAGCTTTTACTTTATGCTTTAGGATAGTCACTTCTTCTCCTCCCCATTCTTCAATTTTCAAAACTTTCTCTCTTTTTCAAAACCTTTTTTATTTCAAACTTTCACCTCTTTCATAAACAAACCTTGACTTTGTCAAGTGACTTTACTCTTTTCCTTTCATTTCTTAACAAATGCTAAACTACATAAGCATATTGACACCTTTTTCAAAAGACTTAAAAAACATCAAACTCATCACTCTCTTTTTATGCCCTCGTGCATTTTTTCCTTTAACTTTTTCATAAGTTTAGACATGATTCATTTCTTTAAGCGGAATTATTCGCTTGGAAATGACGACTTGTCTTTACATTTTAAAATCAACCAAAACAAACAAATTTCATTCTTTGTACCACGAACTACGGGGGTTTTGATCCTACATTGCACATCGTGGGTACGTAGGCATGAGACGACAAGTCTCTCCAAACACAAAAATCATTAAAAACAATTTCTCTTCTCATCTCCTCAATCACTTTTCAAGCAAACATTTTTAGACCAAAAGCGGTAGATATTTCAAAGGGCTCTTATAGAGTACTATAGACGTTTTGGGTGCTAACACCTTCCCATTGCGTAACCAACCCCCTTACCCGGATTCTCTTCACTTGTTCTTGTTTAGAGCTTGTGTAGGTTTTGTTCGCTCTTTTTCCTTTCCTTTTTGGATAAAATAAAAGTGCGGTGGCGACTCTTGCTTTTCGAGTTAAGTTAATCAATAGCTTACACTCACGATTTTGCCGCTACACCATATACCATTTCAGTGAAGCCACACTCAAGCTGTCTTAGAAACAATGAATGAGCAGTTTGTCGTTATTGGTATAAGCATCCATCTTGCGGCAGTACATTACCAAGTGGCTTCTGGGACAGGTATGCCCCTTGTATTTCTCAAAATCAGGAGTTTTGAATTTTGCAGGCATAACCAAGTCTGAAACCAAGCCCATGTCCATTACGGCAACACCAAAGACATCATTTCCTTCTACGGCTCTTATCCTTTTGTTCAGAGTTGGCCATTGCTCTCTGACTTCTTCAATGTATCCAGGTTCTCCCTAACTTTCAGATTGTGGACCAGCAGCATGGTACACGAAAGGAGGATTCTCAAGAATAGCTTGAGCAACAGAATGCAAAACAGGCTGACGATACTGGCAGTACAGATGGGACAAACCCAGGAGTAGTTACAAAGGGTGGCAAGTAATTCAGAGGTAACCCAAATTCTGGCCAAGTAGAAGCTGGTTGCTGAGTCAATGGAGGGTCAACAACAGCAGGTGAGATTTCAGAGATCACGGTCCTCTAAGGTGGTTCACCTCTAGCAATCAGAACTTGCATCATTTTTGTGAGTTTGGTCATGCTGGCCTTCAACTCATTAATTTCCATTCTGACTTCGGCATTGTGTTGTTCTTGGTTTTCCATTCTCAATCTGACGGCAACTCTAGTTCCGTAGTTGTGTCGAGGAAACAGCTTGACGGTGAACAGATAAATAGAGAGGAGACAATTGAAATGAGTTTTTAAGGCGACTGGGAAGAATGCAGATTCATGCTCATGGATGCAAGAGTGCATGGATGCAACAACCACAAGCAAGATCATGCAAAGCACATGAGTTCAAAGGTTCGAGTCACGAGTATGAAGTCAAGGTTAGGAACCTCCCACAATGGTATGTACTAGGGTTTATATCCACCTGTAGAACAAGGTTCTAAAAAGTTCCTAGAGTCATAGATCCATCTTTCGGATATTGTCGGCTTAAACGACAACTCGTCGGCCAATAATATTCTCAAGAGAAACTCTTCTGAGTGTGGTATTGCGTAACAACCGATTCAAGTCTACACCTGAATTGCCACTGTACCACGTCCTAATAAGGTCAAGATGGGTTAAGGGTTTTAAAGTTCTTAGCTTTGGGTCCTCAGATCAAGAAGCATAATGGGTTTGCCATTTCTGGTATGCCATTATTGCCTCTTGGGAGGAGTGCCTCAACCGAGTCCTCGGGAATGGTTGCCAGAGTCGACAGCTCTTTAGGGAACATCAAATAACCTGCATCAACATGCAGTATCGCATATCTCCTAGAGAAACCTCGTCTGGTTGTGGGTCTCGTGAACACTCCACGTGGTCACCACCACGCGAACGACACGACTATCCACTCTAAATCCTAAGTGTATACTCAAGCCTGAGTATTCGGCTTATCTCTCCACACAGATCACCAAGCACCCTGACAGAATAATCAATAACAAACAAATCAGATAAAAAGCGATACATAAATCAAAGTAGGCTAAACCCACTATGAACCAGAGACTCTGGGTTCGATCCCCAGCAGAGTCGCCACTTTTTCTGTAGTGGAAAAAATCGTGAGTGTAAGTTATTGATTAACTTAACTTGAAAAGCAAGAGTCGCCACCGCACTTTTATTTTAACCAAAAGTGGAAAGGAAAAAGAGCGAACAAAACCAAAAGAGTTCTAAAAAGTATAAGAACAAACAGAGTCTGGGTAAGGGGGTTGGTTACGTTAAGGGAAGGTGTTAACACCCAAAACGTCTATATTACTCTATAGAAACCCTTTGAAATATCTATGCTTTTTGGTTTGAAAAGGTTTATTTGGAAAGTGATTGAGGAGATGAGAAGAGAAATTGTTTTTAATATTTTTGTGTTTGGAGAGACTTGTCGCCTCATGCCTACGTACCCACAAAGTGCAATATAGGATCAAAACACCGTAGTCCGTGGTACAAAGAACAAAATTGGTTTGTTGTGGTTGATTTTAAAATGTAAAGACAAGTCGTCATTTCCAAGCGAATAATTCCGCTTAAAGAAATGAATCATGTCTAAACTTATGAAAAAGTTAAAGGAAAGGTGCACAAGGGCACAAAAAAGAGTTTGCATGAGTTTGATGTTTTTTAAGTCTTTTTTTTTAAAAGTGTCAATATGCTTATGTTGTTTAGCATTTGTTAAGAAATGAAAAGAAAAGAGTAAAATCACTTGACAAAGTCAAGGTTTGATTATGAAAGAGGTGATAGTTTGAAATCAAGAAGGTTTTTGAAAAAGAGAGAGAGTTTTGAAAATTGAAGTATGGGTGGGGAAGAAGTGACCATCCTAAAGCATAAAGTAAAAGCTAAGGACAAGAATGATCTAACCACAAATGCAAGCTTCACCATAAACTAAGCAAAAGCACAAGGCTCCAAAGTCTTCAAACCATAATTCCAAAACAAAGGGGAAAGGTCATAGTTCTAATTCCAAGGATCCAAGAATATCATTGAAGTCCAAGGTCTAGGTACAAAATTCCATGTCCAATGCAAAGATTAGTAACCATAGTCCAAGATTAGAAGCACAAGTTTTTTAGAGGTTTAGGCCTTTATTAATGTTTTTGGTCCAAGTGGACAAAGAGAAAAAGGCATAAGCATAAACACGTGTCCAACGGACAAAATGAAAATGACGGAAGCATAAACATGATATGAGATGATAATAATGGAGCATAAAAGTAAAATAGAGATAGGGAGAGAGAAGGAAACATAAAAGTATAGGTTAGAAGTTAGTGATTAGTTGTTAGAGTAAATGATCAATAATGATTGAATAATGCACTTAGGTCAAGGTTATGAGAGCTCATTAGAGGATTGATAAGACCAAAGCCTTCTAACAACAAGTCTCTTAAGTATTGAACCAAAAGACAAATAATCAATCATCCTTGGGCTTGCAAACATAAGTTTGGGACACTAATGATCGTTTTCTGATACGGGACACATGTAGCGCTATGTTAAGCAATCGCCAAGTGACTTATATAGAAGTCACCCTACTCGAGGCCAGTCAATAGTGATTTTTGTGCTAATGCATGCTAGATGAACAATATGTAAATCGTCATCCGAAAGTAATACCGCACGAAAAGAAAATAGGTAGTGATCTAGTCTTGATCAAGAATTCAACAAAGAAATTCTAAGATCCATAAGACTTTCATCGATCAAAATAAAAGAGAAGCTGATGAAGAGAAAGCCAAATTAAACCATAAAATTATGTGATCTGAGGCTAAGAACAAAGGGAAAGGGAAGGAAATGGTAAAACAACCAAAACAACCCCAAAAACAAGCCAAGAATTGCATTCTGACTCAGAGTAACCGGTTACTCTATATAGGGTAACCGGTTACTCTGCACGCAGAGTCAAAAAATGTGCAAAAATTCAGCATGATCATCTTTCGAAACTTTTTACAAACACCTTATGATCATGGAACTGAAATTGCACAAAATTTTAAGTAAAACAACAGTAAAAACCAACAATTAAACACAATTACAATATCCAATGGATCAAGTAACAAGGATCACCAAAGATCTACATTGTGGAAGATGAATCAAGAACAACAATGGTGGGAAATGAGATTACCACTCCAAATATGAAAATTCCTTCAAATTGCTCCAAGATCCAAACTCCAAAGTCTTGATCTACTGAAATTCATGATGAAAAAGTGAATGGATGAAGGTTTCGCTCAAAGTTGAACAAGATTCAATGTGAAAACTTGTTAACTTTCAAAAGAAGAAATGTCAGCTTTGGTGAATTTTGGTGGTTGGGGAGAGAATTTGCAAGAGGTTTATTAGCTATCAAAAGCTTGTAGAATGAATGAAATGAGGGTTCTATTTATAGAGTTTAGGCTTGGAAATTTTGGTGGATTGGAATTTGGTTTGGAAATGAAAATTAGGCTTGGAATTTGAATTTGGAGGGGAATTCATAAAAGAGTGGTGATTAGTGGAGGTACATGGTGGGAATTAATTGTGATGATGTAGGGGAATTAAAATGAAATGCTCTAGAATATTCCACATGTGATCAAAATGATGAAAGTTGGTACCAATTGCTGCAGAATATGAATTTGCTACCATTTTTCAAATTTTCACGAGGGTAACCGGTTACTCTGAATTAGGTAACCGGTTACTCAGTGTAAATTTTGAAAAAATGCCCTTTTAGAGTGCACTGATGTGGTTTGGCTCGATTCTTTTGCTTGTCAAAGAAGGCATGGAAATGAACACATGAATCTTGAAGCCTCTGGAATAATAATCAATCAAAAACTTGAGAACTCTTGATCGGGTGAATTTGTGGAATTATGTGCAGATCAACTTTGACTTTATCAGATGAAATTTATTCGAGTTGAGGGACTGTTTGATATCCTTGATTCCCTTCCTGAAAAAGTTAGTAAAGGAAAAAAACATATTTTTTTTGGATTTTAATTAAAGGTTAGTAGATATAGACGAATAAAGGCAAATAAGAAACACACAGATGCTCAGTGATCCCTGCAAGGCATAAACCCAAAGAAGAGAGGGATAAAGGAACCAAATCATGATATTGTTTGTGGTATAAGATGCAAAAAATGTGATGTGAATGATATGTGGAATCTTAGGGGGTTAAAAATTAGGGTCTTACAGTAGGATAAAGATTTCTTAGGTTAATTCTTGTGTGAGCTTTCAAAGCTTCTGACTTTTTTGTTTTCTCTTTTCTCATGTGCACATCTTTGGAACAACTCTGGACAAGGTGTCAATTGTCATAATGGGAGTTCTCGGGAGGTTTCGAAGTGGCGCAGGGTATGAAGGAAAAAAATGGAATCATGATGGAGGTAATGCCACAATAGCAGTAATTTGAACATCTTCCTCTTATTCTATGCATCGAGATAAATTAGTGGTTTTGTTTGTTGACTGCAAGTGTTTGGGGTCTTATCTTATGTGTTGCTTCAGGAAGTATGCAAGGTTCTCGATTCATTTGTTTATTTCCGCTAACTTTGTCTTCATGCTAATGCGCTTGGTGTGTCTCGTGTTTTGGGCACCTTGAAATGATTTTGGTCTTTTGAAATCTTAAACTTTAGTCCTCATTGTTTCCATTGTAGGTAAATGGTAATGAAAACTTCGCTGTAACACTGTTACAACTTTGGAGCACCTTGTTCTTTAACTGTGGAGAGTGAGGCCTTTACTATTTCAAAGTGTGTTTGAAGATTGATCTGGTGCTGTTGATTTCTCGTGTCGGAAAATTAATTTCTTCGATTCTTCTTTAACAGGTTGAATGGGTTGCTGCGGCTAGGTGAGCACCTCATTTTGGTACTTGAACCACACAGCGAAAGTTCTAAATGTTCACACTCACGCTACTTCTAGGGGCAAAAATATAAAAATGACAGGTACGTGGTTAGAACTTGGAATTGTAATGCGGACTGTTAGAGTTCACGCTGTTAGCAATCGCATCATTTAACATTCATGCTAATTGCGTCAGTGCAGAAATTAGCCCAAACATGATATGCTAACATGTAACCAGTTCTGTCCAATTGCGGATTTGAGATGGTTTGGATGCATTAATGTCATGCTGAATGGAGTTATGCTGTATCGAAATCGTGACTTGCAAATTGTCGTTTTGTTTGATCTTGAGGCTAATTGGTTTATGCTTCTTGCTTGTTATGGTTGATCCAAGTTTCACTGTGATTTATGGAGTGTGCAGTTCAAGGTTTGAAGGCCAAGCTCGATCTAATCTTAGCGATCTTTCAAAGGCCTTGGCATCTAATTTTCTAGGAACAGTGATGACTAACCTTGAATGCCAAAAAGCACTTGCTTTGTCTACATTACCATGGTAGGTTCATCTCGGCAAGCCTTCCAATGCCGAGTTGAGTAGGACCAGCTGCTGAATAGGTTTCGTAGCTTAGCTCCGAATTTTCCAGTTGGGAAAGAGGGAACCGAATCACTATGCCTTGTAATTTAGATGCTTGTAAACAAACTTAAATATGAATTTGGAGTTAATTTGTTTATCATGTGAACTTGTATGCGTTGGATCTTTGGAGTGATGTAAATTAAGCCCTTTTCTCTTTTTTAGACTTGTATTGCATCTTGAACACTTCTGATGTGCTTCTACAATGAGGTAGAATTTTGTGTACAAAAACTCCTTTAGAACAAACTTTTCTTTCTCATTGCAAAAAAAAAGTTCTCCTATAAGTACACTTCTATGAGACACGTGTGTATAAACAATTTCGTAGCTGTAATAGCATAGCAATAAATCTACGGCATTTTGTCTTGTAAAACAAACCTCAATGTTGCACACCCCATCCAATTTATATTTGTAAACTTGAAGAAAATTAGAATCTTGCACCTTCTTTGTATGTTTTATCTTGGATGGAGGTAGATTTTGGGACACTGGTTTAGGATCCTTAGCAATGATAGTGCTTATAAAAATGATAAAAAAGTTGTACTGGATCGTGTTGGAAAAATTGTTTGGTGAATAAGGAAGGTCCAACCTTGTTTGGTGAACTGGAAAAGCTACCACTTACTTGAGGATTGTTTAGTCTTTTGATTCCACTTAATCGAACTGATGGAATTTTGAGCAACATGAATCGAACTTTGACGTCATAACCCAAATCATCACTTGACCACTTTACGAACATTGGACCTTGCACCTTAAGCAACCTTCTGTCCTAACAAGTCTTTCTTGCCTTTAACATCTTGATTTTTAAAGTATCTTTGACCCACAAGCCGCCAAAACCTGATTTCACAACGTATAGCCAAAAAGTCCATCCAAGACGTACTCAAAATGTTGATCTAAAGGCGGCCTAGAGGACAGAGCTCTAAAGGTGGAGCCTAGGACAAGAAGAAACCCTAGGACCCTTGAATAAAAAATGATTGTGCCCTGGAATGCTTGAGCGAGTACTAACTCCACTTGAATTTAATTCGCCTACACAAGTTGGTTAGTCAAAATAAACATGCACACAAGAACTAAATGACCTAAAGATGCTACGCAAAAAGAAAAGGGATCTTAGGGTCAAAAATTAGGGTGTGACACAGGGGCAGTCACTTCGACACTTCACCAAAAGCTGAAGTTTGTCGAGAACGAAAAGTTTGTCACAGTATGCAGAGAACAAGCTTTAATTGTAAGCAATTTATCGTCATTCTCATATGTAGAGCCAGAAGAGGTCATGGGAACATAATTTCAAGCACTCTCTATGAGCAATGGGAATCATCAAGAAAAAGGAACGTCGATTTCCTCGTACAAAGACGTTCTCCAAATAATGGGAAACAGTGACATAAAAGGATGGGGGCAAGTTATGATTCCTATTGATAACAAGACAAGAAAAGGTCTCAATTTTTCTTCAGCAGTTACCAAGACTACAAAAAAGGATGAAAGCTTTCGTCCCATTCAAGATTTCTTCCATAGTGGAGGCTTCCTCCACCCAATTTCTCAAGAAGTCCACACCATTGAGGAAAATGATTCTTCTGATACAGGTAAGAATGGAAATATTATTTCAATGATGAAGGTTATATATATCAGGAAGAAACTTACTTGCCATTTTGCTCTCCAAAGCAAAGTCCCAGATATATACCAAGATCAGATGTCAGGATGATCTACAGAGATTGTGATCCTGAGGGATGTCGTGCTCCACCTAACTCATTGGAAGAAGATACTCTGATGAAAGACAACTTTGATTACAACTCATATGATCCCATGGATGATTTGCCCATCTGGAATCCTTACATGGAAGATTCAGGGCAAAAGAGTCAGCCAGAGAATGCATATCTGCTGAATGGCCATGAGAAAAATCCACCTGTTCTCCCAGAGTCGTGGAAACCTTACCAGGAAAATCCTAAAAATATCAAACATCAAGTTGATGAAGTTGCAAGGATCGTAGGACAAGAATTTATCAACTTCACATTTCCTGAGGTCAATGTCATTAAAGAAGATGACTCATATATCCCCTTAGAAACCTAGGATACTTTGGGGTAGCCAAGCGGAAAATACGGCTTTCTAGTGAAGTACACTGCTCCGGAAAGTTCTCGCATCAAATATGAAGACATCCAGCCAACAGGATGGGGAGATCCTCTTGAAAATGAAAATACTATTGAAGATATAACATAAGAGTCCTCTTATGATAACTCTGCATGGGAAGAAGACTCTAATGATCCAACTCCGCCATAAATCAGTGTCATTACTGAATACAATCCTGGAAGAAAAATACCAAACTTTGTGATCCAAAAATGTGTTTGTCACAATTGGGTCGCTGTCGATGTCCCGAATATCGTTCATAAATCAAAGTAATTGCCTCGTCTTTCTTTTGACCTTTCACTTTGCCCGGGTGAAAATGATGTTTTATAGTGTTTGCTTTTTTATAAATACCCCTCTTCGCTTTGCCCAGAGCGAAAGAGGTTTGTTTTATAGGGTTTATGTTTCAAGAATCGACAAATCATAAATAAGAATGTCATTTTGAATTCCTGCATTCATTATTATTTTCACTTTTCGCTTTTTTCAGAAAATAATAATCCTAAACAATAACCCAAAATAAAAATAAGCGTTTTTCAAAATACACTGCACACACTTTTGCATTCTCTCTGTCTTTTCTGAAAAGAATCATCATGTTATGCAGATTATTTGTTTTAAACCCCATTGAAACATATAATCCAATTCCTTCTCCCAACTTTGAGTTCCCGGTATTTAAAGCCGAAGAAGAAGGGGACGGAGAAATTCCAGATGAGATCTCTCAATTACTCAAAAATGAGGAGAAATCCATTCAACTTTACAAAGAACCGTTGGAAACGGTCAATTTGGGTTCAGAAGAGGAGAGAAAAGAAGTTAAAATTGGAGCACTACTCCATCCAACTGTCATAGAAGGCTTGATAGAGCTGCTCAAAGAATTTTCAGATGTGTTTGCTTGGTCCTACCAAGACATGCCGGGGTCGGATACCAACATCGTGGAACATCACTTACCACTGAAGCCAGAATGTCCTCCGGTCAAACAAAAATTGAGAAGGACTCACCCTGATATGGCCATCAAAATCAAGGAAGAAGTGCAAAAACAGATCGACGCAAGTTTCCTTGCCACCTCAGAATATCCTCAATGGCTAGCCAACATAGTGCTAGCTCCCAAGAAAGACGGAAAAATCAGAATGTGTGTAAACTACAGGGATTTAAACAAAGCAAGTCCAAAGGATGATTTCCCCTACCACACATTGACATGCTAGTTGACAGCATAACAAAATTCAAAGTCTCCTCCTTCATGGATGGTTTCTCGGGCTATAATCAAATCAGAATGGCGCCAGGAGACATGGAGAAAACTTCGTTCATCACCCCATGGGGCACCTTTTATTACAAAGTAATGTCGTTCGGTCTAAAGAACGCAGGAGTAACTTATCAAAGGGTTATGACTACTCTGTTTCACGACACGATGCACAAAGAAATTGAAGTGTACGTCGATGACATGATTTCCAAATCTAAAACAGAAGAAGAACATGTGGAACACCTATCATAGTTATTCCAGAGTCTGGGAAAATACAAACTCCGCTTGAATCCCAATAAATGCACATTCGGTGTTCATTCAGGAAAGCTTTTAGGATTCATCGTCAGCCAAAAAAGAATTGAGTTTGATCCCGACAAAGTCAAGATCATTCAAGAGATGCCTTCTCCAAAGACTGAAAAACAAGTAAGAGGATTTTTTGGACGTCTAAATTACATCTCAAGATTCATATTCCTCATGACTGCGACATGCACGCCAATCTTCGAACTACTCGTAAAGAATCAAAGCTGTATATGAACAGAAAATTTCCAAAAAGCTTTTGACAACATCAAAGAATATCTGTTGAATCCACCTATTCTATCTCCTCTAGTGGAAGGAAGACCACCGATCATTTACTTAACTATCTTGGAAGACTCCATGGGCTGTGTGCTTGGCCAACAAGATGAAACAAAAAGAAAAGAGTACGCCATTTATTACTTAAGCAAGAAGTTCACGGACTATGAAACTCGATACATAATGCTCAAGAAAACTTGTTGCCCTCTAGCTTGGGCAGCTAAACGTCTTCGCCAGTACATGATTTTTCACACTACTTGGTTAATCTCTGAAATGGATCCGATCAAGTACCTCTTTGAAAATCTTGCTTTAACAGGAAGGATTACACGTTGGCAGATGTTGTTATCAAAATACGAAATCAAGTACCATGCTTAGAAAGCCGTCAAAGGAAGTGTTTTAGCTGATCATCTGGCTCATCAACCGATTGATGATCGGGAATCAATCAAATTTGACTTCCAAGACGAATATGTAATGTATCTAAAAATGAAAGTTTGCGATGAACCACTTCCAAACGAAGAGCCAGAACCAGGATCCCAATGTGGATTAATATTCAACAGAGCTGTCAACGCTTATGGAAATGGAATTAGGGCAATCATTGTTACACCTCAGGGTACCCATATTCCTTTCACTGCCAGATTGGCATTCAAATGTACAAACTATAAGGCCGAATATGAAGCTTGCATCATGGGTCTCGAAGAAGGTGTCGACTTAAGGGTAAAGAACTTGGATGTGTATGGGGACTCAGCCCTGGATATAAATTAGATCAAAGGAGAGTGAAACATACATCAATTGGGATTGATTCCTTACAAAGACTATGCGAGAAGGTTGTTACCCTTCTTCAACAAGATTTATTTTCATCACATTCCTCGTGAAGAAAACCACATAGCTGATGCACTAGATACCATATCCTCCATGATTAGTGTGAATCAATGGAACGAAATACCCATGATTGACATAATGCTCCTTGATAGGCCCACTTACATATTTGTAGTGGAAGTTATCATCGATGACAAACCATGGTATCATGATATCAAATGCTTCCTTCAAAAACAAGAATACCCTCCTGGGACATCCAAAAATGATAGAAAGACTCTCAGAAGACTAGATGGGAACTTCTTCCTGAACAATGAGGTGCTCTACAAAATAAACTTCGACATGATTTTGCTCAGATGCGTGGACAGACACGAAGCAAACATGCTAATGAAAGAGATTCACGAAGGCTCCTTTGGCACTCATGCCAATGGGCATACAATGGCAAGAAAAATTCTAAGGGCAGGATATTATTGGCTCACAATGGAATATGATTGCTACAAATACACGAGGAAGTGTCACGACAAAATTTATGTACCTCCAACACATCTCAAAGTTCTTTCTTCTCCATGGCCTTTTTCTATACGGGGAATCGACATGATAGGCATGATTGAACCCAAAGCCTCAAACAGACATCGGTTCATCCTGGTAGTCATTGATTACTTCACCAAATGGGTCGAAGTAGCATCATACACCAATGTGACCAGACAAGTGGTGGTCCGATTTATTAAGAACAATCTCATCTACCATTATGAAGTTCCAAGCCAAATCATTACTGATAATGGATCTAACCTGAATAACAAGATGATGAAAGAATTATGTGATGAGTTCAAAATTGAACACCATAACTCATCTCCCTACCGGCCTAAAATGAATGGAGCGGTAGAAGCAGCTAACAAAAATATCAAGAAGGCCATTCAGAAAATGGTTGTAACCTACAAAGATTGGCATGGGATGCTACCATTTGCTCTTCACGGTTATCGCACATCCGTTCGTACTTCAACAGGGGCAACTCCTTTTTATCTAGTATATGGCATGGAAGTTTTGCTCCCCATAGAGGTTGAGATCCCATCAATAAGAGTATTGATGGAAGCCAAGCTAACAGAAGCTGAATGGTGTCAAAGAAGATATGATGAACTTAACCTAATCAAAGAAAAAAGGATGACGACTTTATGCCATGGTCAGTTATATCAACAAAGGATGGAAAAAGCTTTTGACAAGAAGGTGCGACCTCGGGTATTCAGAAAAGGCGACCTCGTTCTCATAAAGATCCAATTATTTCTCACGGATTCCAGGGGCAAATGGACTCCAAATTATGATGGCCCCTATGTTGTTAAGAAAGCCTTCTCAGGAGGTGCCTTGAGACTCGCAACCATGAATGGATAAGATTTTACCTACCCCACAAATGTTGATGTAGTTAAGAAATACTTCGCCTAAATAAATAAAAAACATCTCGTTGGACTGAAAACTCGAGAGGGCAATCCAGGCAAAAATTAGAGACATAAGAAAAATCATCCTGGTAGATTGAAGGAAAATCTAGGCAAAAGTTAAGGATTTATGGTAAGTAACTGCATCTGACTAAGATTGAATCAGCATAAGTGACGACATTTGTCAAGAAATCCTCAATCAGAAGTCACCTTCAACAGAAGCTCAAGGATACTCAGAATTCAAAGTTGGTAGAAGGATAGTGGTCATTATGTTTCAATGTAACCCCTTTCCCTTTAAATTACCATTTTCTAAACTTTGTAATGCTCCATGGAATCACGCATTAGGCTGATTACCATTCTATCAATAAAAATTTGAGCCTCTGTGCCCTTTGTTTGTAATTCTCATTTATTCTGCTTTGCAAAATGAAATTTTAATATGATTAACATTCTTGAAATACAAAAATGAATTTATTTTTGTTTTCAAATTTACTTGTGCTTTAAAAAATAAAGATGGCATATTCCTTTTGATCAATGAACATGAGAGGAACATCAATAGCTTCTCCGAAAGCAATCAAACTTCATAATGCAGAATCAAAATATTCCTTGTGTTCAGTATATCCCGAGTAGAGGATCAATTACTTTAGATTGATAAGATGGAGTATCCCATTTACCATCCCCAATAAGGGTCGAGTTTTCATATCCCCTCAAACAAATTTTGGAATTAAGATCAGGTTTCTATCCCCGACAGAGTATTATTTCCATGAATAAAGATAGAAACAGAAAACCCTTCCTTTAACAGGCTGTTACCTTCAGAAAACACCGGTAAAAGTTATCACTCCCCAGGAGTCGCATTTTGTGACAACCAAGAATATGAAAGGCTCAGTGTCGCAACTCGAAAAAATCGGTTAAATCGAAGACACGACCCTTCGCGCGAAAGGCGTGGAAAACGGTTCGACAGAGTCGCCACCGAACTTTATTTATCCCAAAAGAGGGAATGGAAAATATCAAGAAAACCTTTAAGGAAGGGGTAAGAACATGGTCATCGCAACCACATTCTGGATTCGGGAGTCGGTTACGTGAAGGGAAGGTACGCGCACCCCCTCACGTCTGTTGTACCCAACGGGAACCTCTTGATTCGAATCGCGATACTCGTTAGCTAAGTTTGTTTGTTTTATTCTCAAAAATAAATGCAGAAAGGTAAAGATAAAAGGAAAAGATACTATGGGGAAATGGGTGGTTTAAGGATAGGGTGCTCGGCAAGATCATCGCGATCTCGGGCCTACATATGCTCATTCGGACGAGAATGAGGAATCAGAGCAATCGTAGTTCGACTATGGGTTTTGACAGAAAAAGATGGTAGTGTGGAAAAGGTGGAAAAAGAAAAAGTGTAGACACAAATAGGGAAAAAAGAAAAAGTGTGCTCGCCAAGATCATCGCAATCTTGTGCCTACGTATCTTTACTCGGACGAGAATAAAGAATCAGAGCAGTCGTAGTTCGTGGTACGCCCATGAAAAAAGGGAGTTGGTTTATTTTTAAAAGAGGCGTCAATTGCTCACACACGAGTAAGAGAACTCGTACCCAAACAATCGAAGGAAGATCAAAGACTTGAACCCCCATTTTTCACCTTGAAAGAGTTTCGATAGTTGTTAGTCGTTTTGAGGTTTGATTATGAAAGTCTGCTTGACGTGGGGTCAAGGGTTTATTGTATGCGCTTGGTTATTTTGAAAAGGATTTAATTTGTTAAAAGAAGAGGCGTCAATTGCTCACACACGAGTAAGAGAACTCGCACCCAAACAATTGAAGGAAGATCAAAGACTTGAACCCCCATTTTTCACCTTAAAAAAGTTGCGATAGTTATTAGTTGTTTTTGAAGTTTGATTATGAAAGTCCGCTTGACGTGGGATTAAGGGTTTACTTGTTATGAAAAGAGTTTAGTTTGGAAAAAAAAAGTTTTGGTTAGAGGTTGATTTGAAAACGGGCTCGACGGCGAATCGAGAGTTTGGTTGAAAAGGTATTGTTTTGAAAATGGCTCGACGACGAGTCGAGAATTAGTTTGAAAATGGGTTGCCTATGCTAGTCCCTAGGGGTGCTCCTAGTAAACAAACCACAATCAAAAGAAAACTAAATGCATACATCGGAATGGGAGAGGGGTACATGTAAATTACAAGGGATGACATGAAATAAAGGGTCTCGTTGTAAGGTAGCCCAAGAGAAAGTCGTGTGTGTGCAAAGTGTCCTAAACTAATCCTTGAACCAAATCTCCGAGCGAAGTATAGTAACCAATAGTCCATCAAGTAATTTTTTAAGTTTTGATATTTGTTAGTGTTTTTTATTAATGGTGAACAAATAAGAATGGTTAGATAAATATGAATATGGATATGAACAATGATAATAAAATAATATGAACAATAATATAATCAAGATAATATTGACAAGAGATTAAAGTTGACATAAAATAAAATTGGTCTCATCTTAATCGGAATTTAATCAAGAAATCGATCATCAACGATTTTTTACTTTCATTGACCAAAAGTGAAAATAAAAGAATATAAATCGAAATAGACATAAAAATCGGAAAACTAAGAAAGGTCTCATCTTTACTAAGATTTTAAATCGAAAAATCGATAACCTTTAGTATTTGATTTTCATTGACCCAAAAATGAATAAAAATGAAATAAAAATAATAGAAATGAAATAAAATCGAAAAAGATAGGAAAAAAAAATAAAGGTCTCGCCTTTATCAAGATTTAATCGAGAAATCGATAAATCGTTGATATTTGGTTTTCATTGACCCAAAAAGTTGAAAGAAAAATAAAAGAAAATAAAAGTAGGCCTCATATAAATCAAGATTTAGAATCGATTTGACGAAATCAACTTAATCAAGATCGTTGTGATATCATTGGCCCTAAAAATTGAAAAAGGAAATAAGAAATAGAAATGAAAATAGATTAGAAACCAATGAAATCAAAAGAAGTCCATACTAACGAAAATGTGTTTAAAATTAAAAATAAAACCGAAAATAAAATAAAATAGGAGATTTAAAGAAAATTGAAATAGAAAAAATAAACTGGAAAGGGGTGTAGACTGAATACGAAGGGTGTGGTATGTCGAAGTAATTCATGGGCTGAGCCCAATATGCCTACTAGGGCACGGTCAACAAACTACAACCACAACATCTGATTTTTTTTCTTTAAAAAAAAAACAACGACCTTGGTCTTGTGAAAACACGTTACAGGAAAGGTAAAGGTAGAGCTATCAACATCAGACCTTCTTTTTACTTTTTCAAAACAAAACTAAGGTTCATTATTTTTTCTTTTCAAAAACAAAAGCTATTTTCAAAACAAGGCATACCCACACGACAACGCAGGAGAAAACGGACAAGACGGTCCAACCTTCAACTCGTCACAAACTCACTCTCTCGCTCGGAACAGTGCTCCAGGTTCACTTCCGCCTCGTCTCTGTTTTTCTCTCACTCTTCATCTTCTCTTCTTCTACTTCGGCTTATTTCTGTTTCTGGGTTTACTTTTTTAGTCTATTTCGGTTTTAGATTGAGGTTCGATTGGAGTTTGTGAAGATGATTTTGGGATTGGGGTTGATAATGGTTGGGTGTTTAGAATGATTTTGGGTTGTGATTTGGAAGGAAAAGGTTCTATGAAGGGAAGAGAGTTGGTTTGTGAAGTGGGTTTACGGTTCGGTTGCAGTTTATGGTGGGTTTTGTTGTTGAGGAAATGGAATTGAAAAATGGAAATTATTGAGGATAGAGAATCGATTCAAAGGTTTGTGTTTTTCTTCTTCCCCCTGATTTTTTTCTTTTTTCTTCTCCCTCGCCCCCCCCCCCCCCCTTTATTCTGTTGCTCGTCTTCCTTTAAAACTACTCCAAAACTTCTTCATTAAGTTTTATCTTTTGTCTGTTGTTGATGAACACTCGCTTTCTCGACAGAAACGCAGGCCATGTTGTGTCGTTGTTGTACGCAGGTTCCTGGCGTGGTGCTTTTGTGGTGTAACGAAAGTATACGGTGATGGCAGGCTTGAAAGCAGGGTTTGCATGAGATGTCGTTGTTGCTTGCTGCACTTTTGTTGGTTGTTGAATGTCCTGTTTCTCTCAATTGTAAAATAATGCAGGTTTATTGTTTTGGGGTGTGGAGTGTATCCTTATTGTTGTTGTTGGTTTTGTGTAACAGGTACGGTTGTCACAGATTTAGAGTGTGGAGCAGGTTTTGGTTGAGAAGGAGGTTGTGCTTGTACGTTTGGCTCTTGGGTTGTGGCAGAAGTTTTGTTTTACTCGCTGTACCGTGGTTGGCTTGGAGTTGAGAAGAGTTGGAAGTAGAAAAAGGTGTAATTAGAACTTCATTAATAAGAATGAATTTATTTTGGATATTGATGGATAAAAACAAATAAAATGGATTGGATAAAGGACTTGTGAAAATGGATAATGAGTTTTAAAATAGATGTAGAAAAGTGGATTGGGTAATTGGATATATATAAAAAATGGACTTTAAAATGAATTAGTGAATTGGTTTAGAAAAGGTAAAAATATATGAAACGTGAATAAAAAAGAATGGAATTTTGGATTT
This sequence comes from Lathyrus tuberosus, assembly GCA_022829125.1. Taxonomy (NCBI): domain Eukaryota; kingdom Viridiplantae; phylum Streptophyta; class Magnoliopsida; order Fabales; family Fabaceae; genus Lathyrus; species Lathyrus tuberosus. The sequence continues at coordinate 15,176,682 of JALAZF010000048.1, forward strand.
TTGAATGTACAGATGAAAAGTATATACAGGTAGGACAAATTTGGGGTATGACAGATACCCCTATCTAATTGACTTGAACCTAGTAAGATGAACTGCTACGACGTTCGTTCTTTCGAGGTAGAAGTTAAATAGATATTAAGAAGACCACAAATTTGTCCAAGAAGAAAGAAAATGTTGGGGAGTTGAAATACAAGAAATCTGACACCAAAAGGATGACAGACCGATCACCAAAAGGATGATAGTGAACACACACATAGACCCTTCCACCAAAAGGATGAAAATGAGGTCAACGCCTGCTATTACCTGTAGCGAGCGATTTTGGACGCGGTTCTTAAGCGCTGGTCACTCTCTGCGGTTTGAGCTTTAAAACTACAGGTCGATTCATTTTTTATCCTATTGTGAGCTGAATAAGGAAGGGAAATAGATGTCTCCAATTAACCCTGCTTTGCATACTGAGTTTAAACAGCGGTCTGTTAGGTTACAGATGCTATCAATGTGGGGGGCCTTTGTACTGGTTATTTGTATTTTCGCCAATACTGTTTTCTTTCTTTTTTTACCTGGGCAGAAGGTTTCTGGCAGGGAACAAGGATTAGGATGTTAGGACTGATGCTTTTGAAATACTGCCTTTGATTGATGGAGATATGGGATTTGGGTTTTTTGTTGATTGCGCTCGCTAAGATCTTTTCTTTCGATCTTATGCCTACGTATTCCCGTTTACCGAAACAGGGAAATCAGAGCGTTCGTAGTTCCTCCTAGTCTATGGGAGGAAATGGGTGTTTTGGTGTCTTGTTCAAAGCCCAAGACGTGAAGCGAAAGGTAGTTTGTATCTTGTTCAAAGCCCAAGATGTAAAGCTGAAAGGTCTATTTGTGTCTTGTTCAAAGCCCAAGACGTGAAGCTGAATGACCTCGACTTTAGAGAGAATTTGTCATCTCTAAAGAGGGAGAAGGAGAATTACTTTAACTGGGATACGCGGATCCGAGCAATGCCATAATTTCCAAAGAAAGGGTTTTAACCTGAAGGAGAAGACTTTAACTCAGTGTAGAGCAATGCCATCTTTCCTTAGGAATTTCTCATGCTAAAAGAGGCACAGTGGCATGGATGTAGATGATCCAGAGGCTTGCCGCTTATAGCGATTAGATGAAGGGAAAGGAGTTGTTGATGTTTGTATACTGTGAACGAGGCACAGTTTTGATGCTAAAAGGTTAATTGGATCAACCAGTGGTTTTCTTATACAAAGCCTAAGAGGAGGCTAATTTCCGCTAGGAAAATCGTTATACAAAGCCTAAGAGGAGGCTATTTTGTGTCTCGTACAAAGCCCGAGAAAGAGGCTAAAAGGGTTCGACCCAGTGGGGCATATCGTTATACAAAGCCTAAGAGGAGGCGAGCAAAGAGTTGACTCAGTTGGAGAATCTTTTATACTCAGTAAGAGAGTGTTTTTGTATCTCGTACAAAGCCCAAGAGAGAGGCGAAAAGGTTGTTTTGACTCCACTGGGGAGAATTTTGGTATCTCGTACGAAGCCCGAGATGGAGGCTATTGTAACTATTTCAGTTGAGTGACAGATCCAATATACTGATTTTAAAAGAGAAAATCAGTTCTCATATGAGTAACACTGTACCGAGGGGTTTGATTTGAGGATCAGGGATATTTCCTTCTCTTTGAGGAAACAGGAAATCCAAAGGGTGTCGAGACTGTCCGAGTCTGTGGGTTTCCTTCCTATTTAACGAAGGGTTCTTGAGAATGTCTTTGAGACTCAAGGAAGTTAGACTGTCCGTGTCTAGAGTTTTATCTTTTGTACTATGCTGTGAGAAACAGTAGTAGACTCTATGAAAGGACTGTTCTATGAGGATGACTAGGTTCTGTTCCTATACCTCTAGGAGGTAGTCAGGATAATTTGTACGAAGCCCAAGAGGAGGCTGGAAACTTTTAAGAAGCCGACGGGTCCTTGTACGAAGCCCAAGAGGAGGCTATCATTCCCGGAGGAAGAGATCATTATACGAAGCCTAAGAGGAGGCTGTGAATACTTCTAAGAAGCCGTAGGGTCCTTGAATAATGCCCAAGAGGAGGCCGATGCTTTCAAGTCAGGAAAGTTCGAGAATTTGGAAGAAACTCAAAGATGCCATTCACGGAGAATACATTCATCTTGGGGAGTAGAGCTTCTTGACGATTCCTAAGGAGGACAGCCGAAGAGAAGACTGTATCTGGTGCTCCTATTGGGGATCTATGCGTCTATTTCTACGAATAAATTAAACGGTGTCACCTAGTTCTAGACGTAGTTGCCGGGGAAACTCGAAATATCTATACTATTATTACACAGTAGATATGAGTTTATGAAAGGAGACTTACAGCGAGCAGCCCCACAATACAGTTTATATATATATGAAAGCAGTAAATGAAAGCGATAACCACTTACTCGGTTGGAGTGCTTCCATGATGTTTGGTTAGTTGTTCAACAAAGAAAGATTGAAAACAACAGTATATTCAAAAATCAAAGGAGAAAGTGCTTTGAAAAAGAAAGATTTGGGGCTTACAGCTCAAGGAGAGGCCCAGGGTTTTATCAGTAAGCGCACTGTTTGAATTTTGTACAGAGGGACTTATACAAGTGACTGGGGCCCAAAATGGTTTTCTGTACAAAGGGATGGGTCTTACACTCTCTCAAGAGGCCCAAAAAGGTTTAAAGGAAAAAAGTGGGGCTTATAACACGAGGGTAGGCCCAAATGATTTTTTCGTTTAAAATGGCGATCGCGCCGAGGTTTTCTTTTAACGCAGAGGGACTTATACAATAAGTGAAGCTCAAAATGTTTTGGTTAAAAAGGGGGATTGGGTCTTACACTCTAATAGAGGCCCAAAGTGTTTTGAATGGGTCTTATAGCTCAAGGAGAGGCCCAGATGATTCTTTTATTTTTTAAACGGGCGGCGATCGCGCCGTTTACTTGTACAGAGGGACTTATACAATGAGTGAGGCCCAAAAAGTTTTTTGTACAAGGGGGGATGGGTCTTACACTCTCTCAAGAGGCCCAAAGTGTTTTGAAAATGATTTATGAAGGTTGAATTAATCCAAAACCCTAATTTGTTTTCAAAATGTATTTAATTGAATAAAAATTCAATTAAAATGATCAAAAATTGTTTAACACATGGAAAACAAATTGTGATCTTGGATTAATGCTTCAAAAATTAAGTATTGACCTACAAAATAATTAGAAAGCATTAAAAGTTGCAAAATCAATGCAGAAAAAATATTTAAAATGCCAAAAACAATCAAAATATTAATTCTTTGCAAAAATATCAATTATATGAAATAAATAATATTTTTGGGATTTTTTTATAAAATAAAATATTTTAACATTTTTGTGAATTATTAAAAAAAGAATCAACTCAAAATCATTAAAACTCAGAGAGAAATTAATTTTTGAATCAATTAAACAAAATCACAAAATTCAAATATTTGAATTTATGAAAAATGGCGCCAAGAACAGCAGAAGAACACGCGCGTGTTCTTGGTTTCTCAAATTTGCATTTTCTATCCAATCTCCATGAATACGTAATCATATCATGCAATCCACATATCATTATGCTCGTCTCAACCTCACGATCATGTCTATGTACTTTAATTTCATTTAAATTAAGCATACAACAAGAAATCACGAAGAGACCTCAAGAACCCTAATTTCTGCATGAAGGCTAGGATTTTTTATACACGATTCAAACAATGCAATTAATTGAGGGAAAACATTCCATGCATGATTATGAACATATGGCCAAATTATTGTGCGAGGAAATATGCATAGATTGAGAGATGACCAAGTATGTGCTTACCTCCAAGCCGTGACAGCAAGTGCAAAGTGATTTTTGATTTGGAGATGTTACAGATGAGTGGTGATGATCTGAACAGCTTCCCTACACCCTATGGATTGTGTTTGGATGGTTGGACTTGATTGAAATTGGCTGGATCATTTTGTGGTACCTCAGCTGCACTTTGGTTAAAACCTTGAGCAACCAGCTGGTGATTTTGTGAAATCAGTGTTTCAGAAGTAATCTAAGTGTTTGATCAGCTCATATGTGATGTATGTGAGGTGTGTGAGTGATTGGTTTGATTTGAATTGCTCTCAAACTCAAAACCCGATAGTGACTTGCCTTAGAAGGCAAAATTGGAGTGAAAGAAGAGATTTTGAGGAAAGCATCTGTTAGATGGCTTTGGTGTACTCAAACTGACCACAATTGAGCTCTATTTATAGCAGAGTAAGTTTGTTTTGCAAGGAATAGTGCATGGCAGCTGGTAAGTAGGTTTGGCCAATGTTGGCAAATGAAAATCCAAGTCTCCTCTAGCCATTGACTAGAGGTTAGGGCACAGAGCTTTGGTCCCCTTGGTCTTGGATAAGTCTTGACTGATTTCAGATGAGAATGGCTCAGTCCATGCCACCTTGATGGTTCCATTGAATGCCTCATTCCAAATTTGAAGTCTTGTCCCTATTTTGGCCATTCTAGGTTCAACATGCTATTTCTTGTTCCATGGACTTTGGAGGCTTGGCTCAGTGATTGTCCCCTTTAGATTCAATCTTATGAGGTGTCCAAGTGGATTGGAGCAATTGAATTTGGCTGATTTTGGCAAATCGACCAAAGTTGCAAATTCTGCCTTGCCTTGACAGATTTCAGCAAGGCAACTTGGTAATGTTGTATCTCATGGTGTAGGTTGAATTTGGCAATGTTCTTGGCCATTTTGGAAAGCTCTTACATGATACAACAACTGTTTGAACAAGTTTGGTTTTGATCTCTTTTGATTCCAAGTGAAAAATCCCCCTACATTTGGCAAAAAGTGAGGCAGAATCTGACTTAGTGAAAATTTCACTAAGTGTTGGAAAAAAGTGACATTTTCACTTTTCAACCACTTTGATCACTCCATAACTCAAAATCCTTAATGAATTGGAATGACTTGTAGTTGAAGTTTTTGTAGGTGATAATGAGGGATACAAATCCATCTTTGGATGAGAAAAAATGGCCTTGTGGTTTAGGAGTTATGGTCCTTCAAAGTTGGTACCTTTGCCACTTTATTTTTAACTTAGTAAAATTTCTAAGTTTTATGGTTACCCCTTTTGCAAGTTATCTCACTTTTCTTGATTTTTCTTGATGAATGATGATTCAAATCATACATTAACATCATTTTAGGGTTAAAAATCCATTTTGGTGAAAAATCTCAAAAAGTCAAAGTTGACTTTTGTGCACAGTTGACTTTTTATCAGATGAATTCCAAACTGTGCAATTCTTCAGGAAATCATGTCCTTGACCTAAATCAAACTTGATGGACATGTTCCATGGGTGTCATAGGGTATATTCAATCATGTATTAGGGTTTGGGAGCATGTCCTGGTCAAAAGTCAAAGTTACAGTTGACTTTTCCCTTAAAACCCTAATTGTGGTGCAGATGAAAATAAGACTTGTTGCTCAAGCTTCTTGGATTAATCCATTGTTCCAAATGGATCAATATGGTATATTAGAGACCCTCAAGTCATCTCTTGAGGTCTTGGCTCATGGTTTGTCCCAAAAGTCAACTTAGGGGTGAATTAGGTCAAGAAACCCTAATTCCTGATTTTTGATGAATGCATCCCCTGAGGCAAAATTGACTTGATGCATGGGTTAATGAGGTTCCATGAAGCATATTAGGTTATGTTTTGGATCATTGCCTTGTGCCCAGATGAAAATTTCCATCTGGAGGCCCTGGTCGACCAAAACCCTAATTTGGTGATACTGTCGATCTTGAGACTTGATCCACCTAGAAGGGAGCAGCCTTGTGCTTAATCCTTGAAGTGGGAGTCCTTTTTGATCCATTGTGGATGTTTGAGAGATTAGACAAGTTGAATATCATGTCATTTCTTGATTGATCCTTTGTCTAAGCACTCAGAGAGGGCTTGAAACCCTAATTTTGATTGTATTGGATGCTCACCCATCTTTGGGGAGACTGATGAAGCATGATGGTTCATCCATATTGTGATGATGATTTTCACAATGATGGGAAATCTAAGTGGTCAAAATTTGGGGTATTACAGATGCCCCTATTTAATCTTCTTGGACCCGAAGGTGTGAATGACGAAGGGATTCGGGCATTCGGGGTGCAAGAGGATTAAATATCGGAATATCCGAAATTTTGATGGTGGTTATGAATGGTAGCTTACGCATTCATCTTCTTTAGCTAAGCAATGATGCTTAGAAAAGGTAAACTTCCCCTCGATCCTGGTCTTCAGCCAAGGAACTGGTCTCAGTTTTCTTTTGAAATAAACCTCCCCTCGTTCTTGGTTTCCTACCAAGGAACTGGTCTTAGTTTCTGATTTAAACTTCCCCTCGATCCTGGTTTTCTACCAAGGAACTGGTCTAAGTTTCTTTTGTCAATAAACTTTATTGACAAGGGACGCTATGTGTAGCGGTTTTCCTTCAAACTTCTCGCCGAATTTTCCTGGAGAGATGCCATTTGAGGGAAAAAGGTTTGATGTCAGACTTGCTGGGGAACCCAACGTCTGAATTATAGAGGTACACAAACTTCTCTGTTTTGGAGACGTCATTTGTCGATTTTACTGGGGAAAGCGAGTTTCTTGAGAAACTGCTTCTGATTGGGGATATTACGTCATACTTTTCTTGGGATCTTCCCGGAGAAATGCCATATGATGGGATCCAATTTTGAGGTGCCAATGACCTTTTCATCAGTGGTTTTTCGGAGCAAAACTGGAGTGCTGCCGAATCTCTGATCACGAGGCTTTCTCTGTGGATTTTCCTTAATCCGGGAAAGCAAGGATATCATCTTCAATGGCGAAGAGTGATGTTTATTGAAAGTTTTCTCTGGCTTTTCAGAGGTTCAAGTTATCAAAGTGGTCGAGTGCCGACTCTGATCTAAAGATACACTGGTGGCAAGATTGTTCTGACACTATGTTTCCTGACGAGGAAAGAACTGACAAACTCGATTGAGAAAACTGTTATCACTAGGGGACAAGACCGACTAGAGTAATAGTGATGCAATATGAAATGCGAACGCAAATAAAAAATGCATGATGTATGTATGTATATGCTGACAAAACAGACGCGACATACAGACTAATGGATAAACACAATTGGATACTCGACCATCGTGGGGCGAAGAAGTACCGTTGGCTCAAAATAGCAATTCCACCTTGCTTAGGAGAGATAGTCCCGTTGGGAGCTATGTTGATCGGGCTTAGGAGACGAGAACTCGGCCGAGGCGTGTCAGACGAAACAAGGTCTCTGACACAGTTGATCCCTTCATTTAGGCATACTGGCTTAGAAGGAGTACTTTGATTCTGCACTTTGAAGTCCGCTTACTTCGGGAGAAGCGATCGATGTTCTTCTGATGTTCAACAGTCAAAAGAAATGCCATCTTTAATTTAAAAGCAGAAAAAGTTTAACAAGTAAATTTATTTTTGTTTTATTTCAAGAATCGCTGATTAAGTTTAAACAACGTCGTTCTGTAAAGCTAAAACAAGTAAAGAGTTACAAACAAAAGCACAAGGGCTCAAATTTTATTGATAAGATGGAGATCAGCCAAACGCGTGATTCCAAAGAGTATATACAAAGTTAGAAAATGGTAATTTACAGGGAAAAGGGCTACGTTGAAACATAACGACCACTATCCTTCTACCAACTTTGAATTCGGGACATCCTGAGCTTCTGTCGAAGATGACCTTGACTGGAGTTTTCCTCTGATGGATGATGTAACTGCTGCTGAGGGACTTGCCTCTGTTGAACATAGTTACTTGCCATTATCCCAAACTTTTGCCTGGATTGTACTATGAGATTTCCAATCCATCGGGATGATTCTTTTTTTTCCCATGTCTCTAACTTTTGCCTGGACCGCCCTTTCAGGTTTTCAATCCACCGAGACGTTTTTTTTTTAGTTTAGGCGAAGTATTTCTTGACTACATCAACATTCGTGGGGTAGGCAAATTCCTCTCCGTCCATGGTTGCAAGTCTCAAGGCGCCGCCTGAGAAAGCTTTCGTGACCACATAGGGGCCATCATAATTTGGGGTCAATTTGCCCCGAGAATCAGTGAGAAATGATTGTATCTTCTTGAGCACAAGGTCTCCTTTCCTGAAGATGCGAGGTCTGACCTTTTTGTCAAACGCCCTCTTTATTCTTTGCTGATACAACTGACCGTGGCATAGTGCCGTGATTCGCTTCTCTTCGATCAGATTCAGTTCGTCGTGTCGACTTTGACACCATTCAGCTTCGGTGAGCTTCGCTTCCATCAATACCCGGATTGATGGGATCTCTATTTCTATGGGAAGCACTGCCTCCATGCCATACACTAGAGAGAAAGGGGTAGCCCCTGTTGAAGTGCGGACAGATGTACGATAACCGTGAAGCGCAAAGGGTAGCATCTCATGCCAATCTTTGTAGGTTACAACCATCTTTTGAACGATCTTCTTGATGCTCTTGTTAGTCGCTTCTACCGCTCCATTCATCTTGGGTCGGTAGGGAGATGAGTTATGGTGTTCGATCTTGAACTCTGCACATAACTCTTTCATCATCTTATTGTTCAAGTTAGATCCATTATCAGTAATGATCTCGCTTGGAACACCATAACGGCAGATGATATTGTTTTTGATAAATCGGACCACCACTTGTCGAGTTACATTGGCGAATGACATTGCTTCGACCCACTTGGTGAAATAGTCAATGGCTACCAGGATGAACCGATGTCTGTTTGAAGCCTTGGGCTCAATCATACCAATCATATCGATTCCCCATATGGAAAATGGCCACGGGGAAGAAAGAACTTTGAGATGTGATGGCGGTACATGAATTTTGTCGGAGTATATCTGACACTTGTGACACCTCCTCATGTACTTGTAGCAGTCGGATTCCATGGTCAACCAATAGTACCCTGCTCTTAGGATTTTTCTCGCCATTGCGTGTCCGTTGGCATGAGTGCCAAAGGATCCTTCATGAATTTCTTTCATGAGCACGTCTGCTTCTGGTCTGTCGACGCATCGGAGCAAGACCATGTCAAAATTTCTCTTATAAAGAGTGTCACCGCTCAGGAAGAAGTTTCCAGCCAATCTTCTGAGGGTTTTTCTATCTTTTCTGAGTGCCCCAGATGGGTACTCTTGTTTCTGAAGGAAGCATTTGATATCGTGATACCAAGGTCTGTCGTCTATGACTGATTTAATTGCGAAGATGTAAGCGGGACGTTCAAGGCGCACTATGTCGATCTTAGGTATGTCATTCCATCGACCTACACTGATCATGGAAGAGAGAGTGGCTAATGCGTCAGCCATGTGATTCTCATCACGAGGATGTGATGAAAGTCGACTTTGTTGAAGAAGGGTAACAACCTTCTTGCATAGTCTTTGTAAGGAATCAATCCTGATTGGTATGTGTTCCAATCTCCTTTTATCTGATTGATCACTAGGGCTGAGTCGCCGTATACGTCCAAGTTTTTGATCCTTAAATCAATCGCTTCTTCGAGACCCATAATACATGCTTCGTATTCGGCCTCGTTGTTCGTACATTTGAACGTAAGTCTGGCAGTGAAAGGAATGTGGGAACCCTGAGGGGTAACAATGATTGCCCCAATTCCGTTTCCATAATGATTGACTGCTCCGTCAAAGATAAGTCCCCACTGGGAACCGAGTTCTGGCCCTTCACTGGGTAGCGGTTCATCGCAATCTTTCATCTTTAGATACATGACATCTTCGTCTGGGAAGTCAAACCCGATTTATTCTTGATCGTCAATCGGTTGATGGGCCAAATGATCGGCTAAAATACTTCCTTTAACGGCTTTCTGAGCATGGTACTCTATGTCATATTCTGATAGTAACATCTGCCAACGGGCAATCCTTCCCGTGAGAGCAGGTTTTTCGAAAACGTACTTGATTGGATCCATTTCGGAGACCAACCAAGTAGTATGACGAATCATGTACTGGCGAAGACGTTTGGCTGCCCAAGCCAAAGCGCAACAAGTTTTCTCAAGCATTGTGTACCGAGTTTTGCAGTCGGTGAATTTCTTGCTTAGATAGTAAATGGCAGACTCTTTCCTTTTAGTTTCGTCTTGTTGGCCAAGTACACATCCCATTGAGTCCTCTAGGACTGTGAGGTAAATGATCAGTGGTCTTCCTTCCACTGGAGGTGATAGAATTAGAGGATTCAACAGATATTCCTTGATACTGTCGAAGGCGGTTTGGCAATCTTCTGACCAAACGCAATCCTGGTTCTTTTTTAGTAATTTGAAAATCGGCGCACAAGTGGCGGTCATAAGGAATATGAATCTGGAGATGTAATTCAAACGTCCCAGGAATCCTCTGACTTGTTTTTCAGTTTTCGGAGAAGGCATTTCTTGAATGGCCTTGACCTTGTCAGGATCAACCTCAATCCCTTTCTGGCTGACGATGAACCCTAGTAGTTTCCCTGAACGGATACCGAAGGTGCACTTGTTAGGATTCAAGCGGAGCTTGAATTTTCTTAGACGTTCGAACAATTTTGACAGATGTTCAACGTGCTCATCCTCTGTTCTTGATTTTGCAATCAAATCATCGACATATACCTCGATTTCCTTGTGTATCATGTCATGAAACAGAGTAGTCATGGCCCTTTGATAGGTTGCCCCGGCGTTCTTCAAACCGAACGACATTACCTTGTAACAAAAGGTACCCCATGGGGTAATGAACGAAGTTTTCTCCATGTCTTTCGGCGCCATTTTGATCTGGTTATAGCCCGAGAATCCATTCATGAAGGAGAATACTTTGAATTTTGTTGTGCTGTCAACCAACATGTCAATGTGTGGTAAAGGAAAGTCGTCCTTTGGACTTGCCTTGTTCAGATCTCTGTAATCGACACACATCCTAACCTTTCCATCCTTTTTGGGAACGGACACGATGTTGGCTAACCATTGAGGATATTCAGATGTAGCGAGGAAACCCGCGTCGATCTGTTTCTGTACCTCCTCTTTGATTTTGATGGCCATGTCCGGGTGAGTCCGTCTCAACCTTTGCTTTACTGGCGGACATTCCGATCTCAACGGTAAGTGATGTTCCACGATGCTGGTATCCAACCCTGGCATATCCTGATAGGACCAAGCGAATACATCGGGGAATTCTTTGAGAAGCTTTATCAAACCCTCTCTGGCAGTTGGACTGAGCAATGCTCCGATCCTGATTTCTTTTCTCTCTTTTTCTGAACCCAAGTTTACCGTTTCCAACGGCTCTTTGTGAGGTTCGATGGACCTTTCCTCTTGTCTGAGTAGTCGGGAGATCTCTTCTGGAATTTGGTCGTCATTTTCTTCTTCAGCCTCGAATACCGGGAACTCAAAGTTGGAAGAAGGCATCGGATCGTATGTTTCAACGGGGTATAAAACAAGCAATCTGCATGGCGTGATGATTCGTGTTTAGAAGAGATAGAGAAAATGTAAGTGTGTGCAGTGTTTTGATTTTACTGCTTGTTTTTATTATTGAATGTTTTTTAGGATTACCATTTTCTGAAAAAGCAAAAAGAGAAAACAGCAATTAATGCGGAAATTACAGAACGACGTTATTTTATTAATGAACAAGTCGAATCTTGGAACTACAGCCCTATAAAACAAAACTCTGTCGCTTCGCGCAAAGCGAAGAGGGAAATTTACAGAAAGCGAGCCCTATCAAAATATTCGTTTCACCTGGGCAGGGTGAAAGGCTTAAAGATGGCAATTACTTTGACTGACGAACAACCTTCGGAACATCAACAGCAACCCATTGGCGGCGAACTCCTCGGTGAATCACAAAGTCTGGCACCTTCCTCGATTTGTCTTCAGAAATGACGCTGATTTCTGGTGGAACAGGATCATTGGAATCTGTCTCCCAGGCAGAATTGTCGTAGGAGGATTCCTCTGTTGCATTTTGCATAGCATTTGTGCTCTCAGCTGTATCACCCCATCCAGTCGGCCGGATGTCTTCGAGCTTGATACGAGAGCTTTCGGGAGCGGTGTACTTGACCATATAGTCGTATCTTCCACTAGGTTGTCCCAGAGTGTCCCAAACTTCTTTGGAACTGGAGAAGTCATCCTTCTCGATGACGTTGACCTCAGAAAAAGCATAGTTGATGAATTCTAGTCCTGCAAACGTTGCAAATTCATCTTCATGTTGAGTAGTTTTTGAATGACCTGAGTGTTGATCCCATGACATGGCGGGGACATAGGTATTCTGTTCAATGATGCTCAGCTGAGTTTCATTACTCGGCTGACTTTCTTGCCCCAAGTTTCCTGGGTAAGGCTGCCACATTGGCAGGCCATCCATCGGGCCATAGTAATTGTAGTCAAAATTGTCTTTCATCAGAGTGTCTTCCTCTGATGAATTTGGCGGAGCACGGCATCCTTCCGGATCACAATCTCCGTAGATCATTTCGACATCTGATCTTGGTATAAATCTCGGACTTTCTGTAGGAAAGCAAAAAGGCATAGGCACCTCTTCTTGAGACATATAGTCGTCCTTGTTAAGGCAGGACTTCCATTCTTCATTTGTGTCAGAGGGATCTTCCTCATTAATAGCATGTACTGCTTGAGACACTGGGTGAAGAAAACCTCCACTGTGGAAGAAGTTTTGAAGGGGATGAAGACCTTCATCATTGGCAACTGTCTGGGTACAGGTTACAGAAAAACCAAGACCCTTCTTTGATTTATTGTCAATGGGAATGACAAGCCGTCCCCATCCTGTCGTATCGGTACTCTCGACCGCTTTGATAGCATCTTTGTATGAAGAAATTGAAGTTCCTTCTTTGGACTGATTGTCCTTGCTCACCGATAGTGCTTAGAACTGAGTTCCAATAACCTCCTCGGGTTCCACACAAGTAGATGATGATAAGTTGCTCACAAGCAAGGCATGTTCCCCACAAACCGTGACAAGTTGATCGTTCTTGACGAACTTTAGCTTTTGGTGGAGGGTTGAAGTAACCGCTCCAGCTTTATGTATCCAAGGTCTTCCTAACAAACAACTGTATGTTGCCCGGATGTCCATGACCTGGAAAGTGATTTGGAAAGTGTGAGGACCAATAGTTATGGGAAGATCCACTTCGCCGATAACTGTTTTTTTGGATCCGTCGAATGCTTTGACGACAACCTCGCTAACCCTCATCGGAGGTCCTTTGAATGATAATTGCATCAAAGTGGACTTCGGCATAACATTCAGGGCTGACCCTGTGTCTACCAGTACGCTGGCTAAAGCATCGTCCTGGCAGTTAACTGTAATGTTGAGCGCCATGTTATGACGGCGACCCTCTTCAGGTAATTCTTCATCACTAAATCCCAAATTGTTGCAGGAAGTGATGTTAGAGACAATACTATCGAACTGTCTGATTGTTACATCCTGTTCCACAAAGGCTTGCTCCAAGACTTTCTGTAGAGCCTCCCTGTGGGCTTCTGAACTAAGTAACAGTGATAACACCGAGATCTTTGAAGGAATCTGTAACAGTTGATCAACAATGTTATATTCACTCCTTTGGATGAGCTTTAGCATCTCATCTTTGTCCTTTGAAAAGTCTGGATTACTAGATTGACCGACTGGTCGATCAGGAATTTCTGCCTGAAGTTCCTTTTCTTTGTTGGATTCTCCAACCCCTCGGTTGAAGATTCGACCGCTCCGTGTTACACGACTGATGTCTGCAATATTCACGATGGAGGGTAATGGAATTTCCTTTCCATTCTCGATTATTGTTGCACCGTATTTGTAAGGGATAGCCTTAGCTGATTCATACGGTAATGGTCCCGGTAGATAGACGACTATAGGAACCTTCTGATTTTTCTGACCATCATAAGTAATCTCGATCCATTCCCGGTTGGGAACTCTAGATTCGTCAAGTAGAGGGATGATGGCAAAAACATCCCTGGTCCTGTGATGACTAGAGATTGTGACAACATCCTCAACTTGCTCGGCAAGGTAGTTCGGCGACCAAATGATGGGTCCTGAACCTGGATATGGACGAATTTCTTCGTGATCGACCTGACCCTGAAGAGCTGCTCTCACAAGGTAACACCCTTGGTTACTTTCCGAACAGATGCTACAACTGTCATAGTTGTGTGGAGGCACCTGGCCACGCCCACTTTGAATACAATGTAACCTCACTAGGTTATCTTCCATTGATCGGACATCCTGACTTTGACGACGAGTAGGATTCCTGTGATTGATACTAATCTGCTCAGTATCTTCGTCCATATAGATTGGCATCCACCAGTGATTTAACAAGTGCTGAAGTGCCTCCTGGACAAGGGTACAACCTCGATCGTTTTTGCAACCCGCTTTACAGTTTTGATAATCATGCGATATTAAGAATCCGAGTCGGACCTGCTCAGCATGTAACTCTACCAGGTTGGTATTCATTACGCGGATATCGAAGATCTGAACCATGTTGATTTGATAATAGTTCCTATCATGGTAGTCTTGGATCCATCCAAGATCCATCTGACGCTGGAGGGCCTCTTGTATGAAAGAGCATCCCTGTTTGTTTACCGAGCAAATCAGACAGGAACTGTAATCGTGCCGCGGCAGATTATGATACTGGCTTTGCCTTGAGTGCATCGCCACCAAGTTGACATTCATTGCACGGATGTCGTGGTTTTGAATGACGTTGGAATTCGTGTAAACCATGTTAACTCCACGAACTCGGTGCTCTTGGATCCATCCAAGATCCATTTGATCCTGTAGAGCTGCTTGCACCACAGAACATCCCTGGTTGTCTTTAGAGCAGATATCACACTGGTGATAATTATGAGGTGGCACATGGCCATATCCACTCTGTCTACAATGCATCTTGACCAGATTGGTCTTTAACAAGAGTACATCATGAATTTGATAGACATTGTTAGTCTCTTTCTCAATCAGATTGACTGCAGCTTTCTCATGTTGAGGCAGCGGGTTCATAAGAACATTAGGATTCGTATCTTTGAAAGATAAGAGCCCGCTCCTAACAAGCTTTTGCACGTCGGATTTGAAATTGAGACAAGTCTCAATGTTATGCCCCGAACCTCCTTGATGATAAGGGCATGTCTGATCCACCTTAAACCAAAAAGGCGGATTTCCCGGAACTGAAAGGGGAGACTTAGTCTAAATGTGCCCCTTAGCTAGCAGTAACGGAAACAGCTCTGCGTACGTTACGGGTATAGGATCAAATCCTGGTGGCCGTGTTGTATGGTTGTTGTTATATGGAGGATGAGCCTGCTGAAGAGGCTGTTGTGTCCTTTGTTGGTCAGGTTGGCTCTGCGCAACCTGAGGTTGATACATAGGAACAGGCGCGGGGCCGATAGTAGGAGTTACCGCTGCTACTGGCTGATAACGTCGCCTTTGCTTTCCGAGAAAGATATTCCCAATATCTTGCTCTTTTTTCTTAGGGAGAGCACTACCGTATTTTTTAGTACCGCTCGTCGATCCAGTGTCTTTTACCAAACGTCCTTCTCGGACGGCTTCCTCAAGACGTACACCCATGCCGACCATTTCGGTGAAATCACTGGGCGCACTGGCAATCATTCGGTCATAGTAAAATGAGCTTAAGGTCTTTAAGAAGATCTTTGTCATCTCTTTTTCCTCAAGAGGCGGACAAATTTGAGCGGCAATTTCACGCCACCTTTGAGCATACTCCTTAAAGGTTTCCTTTTCCTTTTGCGACATTGATCTGAGTTGATCTCTGTCGGGTGCCATGTCCAAATTGTATTTGTATTGTTGGACGAAGGCAATACCAAGATCTCTGAATGTACTGATCGTAGTACGGTTTAAACCCATGTACCATTTGAGTGCGGCACCGGTTAAACTATCCTGAAAGTAGTGAATCAGCAGGTCCTGATTCTCCGTCTGAGCTGACATCCGCCGAGCGTACATCACCAGATGGCTCTGAGGACAAGAGTTACCCTTGTATTTTTCAAAGTCGGGCACTTGGAACTTGTGCGGGACTTTCACATTTGGGACCAAGCAGAGGTCTGCGGCGTCCTTTCCAAATAGATCCTGACCGCGAATGGCTTGCAGCTCTTTCTGCATTTCCAAGAACTGCTCCTGGAATTCATCCATTCTGTCAAACATAGTTTCCTTCTTACCAGAAGGTGTCTGTGGAATCTGTCCTTCTGAGACAGTGTGCACCACAGGGGGTGGTACCGTGACTACGGCAGTAAGTCTTGGCGCCTCCCGAAGTTTGTAACCTTCAGGAGTCTTGAGTATGCCCCTGGCATCTTCGCTTTCCCGAAGTTTGTAACCTTCAGGCCCAGCGGCTTCTGTTGCGATTCCCTGATCTTCAGTGATCGGCGGAATATATCCTTCCGGGATATAGTTAACAGGCATGCCCCAAGGACGATCTTTCGGCATCTGATACCTAGGATCATACTTTTCTATGATGGGCGTTGAGGTGATCTCTGAGATCACAGTTCTTTGTAGTTGAGCTTCTGCCATGGCTTGCATGTCGTTACGAAGCTTTCTCATATCCTCTCTCAGAGCGTCGATCTCTTCTTTCAACTCTCTGTTTTCTTCCTCAAGATCATCCATCCTTTTCTGACGATTGGCCCGAGTATTATACGAATGAGACAATTTGACTCTAGAATCGAGACACAAACGTGAGATTCGTAGGTAAGGAGAATACGCGATGTGAGAATGATGAATGCAATGATTATATTAATTGTTTTTAGGTTTAATCAAAATAAACTTTGACAATTAGATTGCAAATATTAAACAGTGGGGAAACCCCTTTTTATTGAATTCCAAAGGATTACAGAAATGGAAATATAGTAGATTACAAAGTGCAGAAACAGAAACCTAAACTAATGGGTCCCGAGTCCTCTTCTTTGACCGGGGCGCTTGGGCCGTTGTCGGGTTGTCATTCCTTTTCCAGGTGAAAGGAGCGAGCAAATTCCTTTGGTCATCTTGATTCTCCACAGCATGCTGCTCCAAAATTTCAATCAGAGCATCTTTCTCTTTTAGTAGTTGCTGTATTTGGATACACTCTACGTTGAGGGTGCGATACTTGTTCTTCCAAGACCTTCTTTCCTTTTGAACTTTGTTGAGAGTAACCTGAAGCTTTTCAGTTTCCGTCATGAAGTACATGACAGTTTCCCTCGGTGGAAGAATTCCGTAACGAGGATAAGGCATCCTTAGCTTGAGAGCTCTAGTTTGTACCCAGTGGAGATAAGGCTCCACCGAGACACAGTCCAGTTTTCCCAGAGACTCTCGTCCTTTCTTATGAACATGTTTCCAAGCTTGCACTATTTCCATCTTTAGTGCTCTGTCACTTTCTCCTTCCTTGAAGAAAAGACCTTCCAGATGAACACCCAGTGGGATGTGTCTCATCGGGTATCCAAATTGACGAAGAACTAATATCGGATGATAGTTGATTCCTCCTTTAGTTCCTATGAGGGGTACGCTGGGGAAGTTTCCACAACGATCAATGATTCTGATTCCCTCATAAATCCTATTACACCAATCTATATCGGAATTGGTGAGAGACATGATCTTCTGCGACCAACGTAAGACACTCTTGCAATCCCAAAAAGCAGCAGACTTGGGCAAGTGAGAGATAAACCATTTGTAAAGCAGAGGTACACAGCATGTGATCTCCCCTCCGCTGTACAAATTTCCCAAGTGTACAGAATGATACGCATCTGCGAGCAAAGTTGGCACAGGGTTTCCAATGAGAAAAACCTTAATGGCGTTGATATCTACAAAGTTATTGACGTTGGGAAACAAAAATAACCCGTAGGTGAGCAAGACAAAGATGCTTTCAAAAGCAGTCCCGTTCCCTATACTAGCGAAGTACAGAGCTTTCTTTATCAAGAACTGGGCTGGCAAACCTTGGATGCCACCCTTAGTGGTCATGTGAGTCCTGACCTCAGACTCGTCCAAATGAATTGCTATTGCAATAGTCTGATTCTTTGGAATTTCTTCCAGTCCAGAAAATGGAGCTCGATCAGTGATATGTAAATCAGTCATATGAGAATACTCCTCCAGCGTTGGTGCAAGCTGGTAATCCGGGAATGTGAAACAGTGATAAACTGGATCGTAGAACTGAATGAGCGCGTCCATGATCCCCTTAATCACATGGACTCTTAACAGTGGTAGCAAACCACCGTGCTTGGCTCTGAAAGCCTCTGGGTTAACGATCATCCTCGCTAACTTTCTCAAATCCCCTAATTTTGGAACCTTGAAGGTATACTGGTGAGTTCTCCTTCTACCGAAATCCATTAGCGTAATCCTCTTCTCTGATATTTGCAATCACAGTCTTAGTTTAATTTGAAAAACAGAGAGACTAGAAGAGAAATTTTTTGAATGTTTTAATGTTTTATTAAATGAATGCATGAATGCAGCACACAAAAACATAGAAAAAACATGGGGTCAAAGGGTCGTTGTCATGAAGTCAAGGCTCTACCCATCCCCAAAGGTTTATACTAGGGTGATTTTTGTACCTGTACTCATTATCATCAGCTCCTCCCAAGAAGGCAAAACAACAAGCGGATCGCCAGCGAGTTGTGTGCAATCTTAGAGTAAGTGTTATTCACCGAGAATAGATCACCAGCCTCAAATGAGGGTAGTATCGCGTAACAACTATTTCCAATAGCTTCCGCACTACGAAAGGGTTTGGCTTTTCTAGGTGTATACTCATTCTCACCACATGCGGCATCACACGCATTCCCAGTAGCAGAAAAATAAACACGTATAGCAATTAGGAAAAGCAGTATATATATTTGTCCTAAACATCTTAGACTTAACGAAACTAAGGATCCTAAGTTCCTGACAGAAAATGGGTTCCCCGGCGGAAGCCCCAATCTATGGTTCTCTGCCTAAGAGATGGACCAGCATAGGTCAATCTTTCTCTTCGGTATAGTTCCCATTTTCCGTAGAAAACGGGGATGATGCCCTAAGGCAAAAAGATCTTGGCAATGACTCCCCAGCAGAGTCGCCATTTTACAAGGAAAACAGAAAGAAAGAAAGAAAGAAAGATCGGCCCCACGGTGGGTGCCACTTTTCTGTTGGCGGCCACCGCCATGAAAATGACTTACCCAAGGTTTAAATTGTAAGAAAGAAAGAACTGGCCCCACGGTGGGCGCCACTTTTCTGTAGCGAGCGATTTTGGACGCGGTTCTTAAGCGCTGGTCGCTCTCTGCGGTTTGAGCTTTAAAACTACAGGTCGATTCATTTCTTATCCTATTGTGAGCTAAATAAGGAAGGGAAATAGATGTCTCCAATTAACCCTGCTTTGCATACTGAGTTTAAACAGCGGTCTGTTAGGTTACGGATGCTATCAATGTGGGGGGCCTTTGTACTGGTTATTTGTATTTTTGCCAATACTGTTTTCTTTCTTTTTTTACCTGGGCAGAAGGTTTCTGGCGGGGAACAAGGATTAGGATGTTAGGACTGATGCTTTTGAAATACTGCCTTTGATTGATAGAGATATGGGATTTGGGTTTTTTGTTGATTGCGCTCGCTAAGATCTTTTCTTTCGATCTTATGCCTACGTATTCCCGTTTACCGAAACAGGGAAATCAGAGCGTTCATAGTTCCTCCTAGTCTATGGGAGGAAATGGGTGTTTTGGTGTCTTGTTCAAAGCCCAAGACGTGAAGCGAAAGGTAGTTTGTATCTTGTTCAAAGCCCAAGATGTGAAGCTGAAAGGTCTATTTGTGTCTTGTTCAAAGCCCAAGACGTGAAGCTGAATGACCTCGACTTTAGAGAGAATTTGTCATCTCTAAAGAGGGAGAAGGAGAATTACTTTAACTGGGATACGCGGATCCGAGCAATGCCATAATTTCCGAAGAAAGGGTTTTAACCTGAAGGAGAAGACTTTAACTCAGTGTAGAGCAATGCCATCTTTCCTTAGGAATTTCTCATGCTAAAAGAGGGACAGTGGCATGGATGTAGATGATCCAGAGGCTTGCCGCTTACAGCGATTAGATGAAGGGAAAGGAGTTGTTGATGTTTGTATACTGTGAACGAGGCACAGTTTTGATGCTAAATGGTTAATTGGATCAACCAGTGGTTTTCTTATACAAAGCCTAAGAGGAGGCTAATTTCCGCTAGGAAAATCATTATACAAAGCCTAAGAGGAGGCTATTTTGTGTCTCGTACAAAGCCCGAGAAAGAGGCTAAAAGGGTTCGACCCAATGGGGCATATCGTTATACAAAGCCTAAGAGGAGGCTAGCAAAGAGTTGACTCAGTTGGAGAATCTTTTATACTCAGTAAGAGAGTGTTTTTGTATCTCATACAAAGCCCGAGAGAGAGGCGAAAAGGTTGTTTTGACTCCACTGGGGAGAATTTTGGTATCTCGTACGAAGCCCGAGATGGAGGCTATTGTAACTGTTTCAGTTGAGTAACAGATCCAATATACTGATTTTAAAAGAGAAAATCAGTTCTCATATGAGTAACACTGTACCCAGGGGTTTGATTTGAGGATCAGGGATATTTCCTTCTCTTTGAGGAAACAGGAAATCCAAAGGGTGTCGAGACTGTCCGAGTCTGCGGGTTTCCTTCCTATTTAACGAAGGGTTCTTGAGAATGTCTTTGAGACTCAAGGAAGTTAGATTGTCCGTGTCTAGAGTTTTATCTTTTGTACTATGCTGTGAGAAACAGTAGTAGACTCTATGAAAGGACTGTTCTATGAGGATGACTAGGTTCTGTTCCTATACCTCTAGGAGGTCATCGGGATAATTTGTACGAAGCCCAAGAGGAGGCTGGAAACTTTTAAGAAGCCGACGGGTCCTTGTACGAAGCCCAAGAGGAGGCTATCATTCCCAGAGAAAGAGATCATTATACGAAGCCTAAGAGGAGGCTGTGAATACTTCTAAGAAGCCGTAGGGTCCTTGAATAATGCTCAAGAGGAGGCCGATGCTTTTAAGAAGCCCGTGGGTCTTATCATCTCCTTTCCATTAGGAGAGATAACTCTTTTAAAGATAAAAACCACTGGTAAACGTGCGAGGTTTACTATCCAGCGACTTTTAGCTTTTAAAGAGGGTTCCTTAGTTAAGGTCCAAGATTATGACCGTAGTGGGTACCCAAACCTCGAGACATTTAAGGCAAGTTATCCACAAGGAATAGATCAAGTCAGGAAAGTTCGAGAATTTGAAAGAAACTCAAAGATGCCATTCACGGAGAATACATTCATCTTGGGGAGTAGAGCTTCTTGACGATTCCTAAGGAGGACAGCCGAAGAGAAGACTGTATCTGGTGCTCCTATTGGGGATCTAGGCGTCTATTTCTACGAATAAATGAAACGGTGTCACCTAGTTCTAGACGTAGTTGCCGGGGAAACTCGAAATATCTATACTATTATTACACAGTAGATATGAGTTTATGAAAGGAGACTTACAGCGAGCAGCCCCACAATACAGTTTATATATATATGAAAGCAGTAAATGAAAGCGATAACCACTTACTCGGTTGGAGTGCTTCCATGCTGTTTGGTTAGTTGTTCAACAAAGAAAGATTAAAAACAACAGTATATTCAAAAATCAAAGGAGAAAGTGCTTTGAAAAAGAAAGATTTGGGGCTTACAGCTCAAGGAGAGGCCTAGGGTTTTATCAGTGAGCGCACTGTTTGAATTTTGTACAGAGGGACTTATACAAGTGACTGGGGCCCAAAATGGTTTTCTGTACAAAGGGATGGGTCTTACACTCTCTCAAGAGGTCCAAAAAGGTTTAAAGGAAAAAGAGTGGGGCTTATAACACGAGGGTAGGCCCAAATGATTTTTTCGTTTAAAATGGCGATCACGCCGAGGTTTTCTTTTAACGCAGAGGGACTTATACAATAAGTGAAGCCCAAAATGTTTTGGTTAAAAAGGGGGATTGGGTCTTACACTCTAATAGAGGCCCAAAGTGTTTTGAATGGGTCTTATAGCTCAAGGAGAGGCCCAGATGATTCTTTTATTTTTTAAACGGGCGACGATCGCGCCGTTTACTTGTACAGAGGGACTTATACAATGAGTGAGGCCCAAAAAGTTTTCTGTACAAGGGGGGATGGGTCTTACACTCTCTCAAGAGGCCCAAAGTGTTTTGAAAATGATTTATGAAGGTTGAATTAATCCAAAACCCTAATTTGTTTTCAAAATGTATTTAATTGAATAAAAATTCAATTAAAATGATCAAAAATTGTTTAACACATGGAAAACAAATTGTGATCTTGGATTAATGCTTCAAAAATTAAGTATTGACCTACAAAATAATTAGAAAGCATTAAAAGTTGCAAAATCAATGTAGAAAAAATATTTAAAATGCCAAAAACAATCAAAATATTAATTCTTTGCAAAAATATCAATTATATGAAATAAATAATATTTTTGGTATTTTTTGATAAAATAAAATATTTTAACATTTTTGTGAATTATTAAAAAAAGAATCAACTCAAAATCATTAAAACTCAGAGAGAAATTAATTTTTGAATCAATTAAACAAAATCACAAAATTCAAATATTTGAATTTATGAAAAATGGCGCCAAGAACAGCTGAAGAACACGCGCGTGTTCTTGGTTTCTCAGATTTGCATTTTCTATCCAATCTCCATGAATACGTAATCATATCATGCAATCCACATATCATTATGCTCGTCTCAACCTCACGATCATGTCTATGTACTTTAATTTCATTTAAATTAAACATACAACAAGAAATCACGAAGAGACCTCAAGAACCCTAATTTCTGCATGAAGGCTAGGATTTTTGATACACGATTCAAACAATGCAATTAATTGAGGGAAAAAAATCCATGCATGATTATGAACATATGGCCAAATTATTGTGCGAGGAAATATGCATAGATTGAGAGATGACCAAGTATGTGTTTACCTCCAAGCCGTGACAGCAAGTGCAAAGTGATTTTTGATTTGGAGATGTTACAGATGAGTGGTGATGATCTGAACAGCTTCCCTACACCCTATGGATTGTGTTTGGATGGTTGGACTTGATTGAAATTGGCTGGATCATTTTGTGGTACCTCAGCTGCACTTTGGTTAAAACCTTGAGCAACCAGCTGGTGATTTTGTGAAATCAGTGTTTCAGAAGTAATCTAAGTGTTTGATCAGCTCATATGTGATGTATGTGAGGTGTGTGAGTGATTGGTTTGATTGGAATTGCTCTCAAACTCAAAACCCGATAGTGACTTGCCTTAGAAGGCAAAATTGGAGTGAAAGAAGAGATTTTGAGGAAAGCATCTATTAGATGGCTTTGGTGTACTCAAACTGACCACAATTGAGCTCTATTTATAGTAGAGCAAGTTTGTTTTGCAAGGAATAGTGCATGGTAGCTGGTAAGTAGGTTTGGCCAATGTTGGCAAATGAAAATCCAAGTCTCCTCTAGCCATTGACTAGAGGTTAGGGCACAGAGCTTTGGTCCCCTTGGTCTTGGATAAGTCTTAACTGATTTCAGATGAGAATGTCTCAGTCCATGCCACCTTGATGGTTCCATTGAATTCCTCATTCCAAATTTGAAGTCTTGTCCCTATTTTGGCCTTTCTAGGTTCAACATGCTATTTCTTGTTCCATGGACTTTGGAGGCTTGGCTCAGTGATTGTCCCCTTTAGATTCAATCCTCTGAGGTGTCCAAGTGGATTGGAGCAATTGAATTTGGCTGATTTTGGCAAATCGACCAAAGTTGCAAATTCTGCCTTGCCTTGACAGATTTCAGCAAGGCAACTTGGCAATGTTGTATCTCATGGTGTAGGTTGAATTTGGCAATGTTCTTGGCCATTTTGGAAACCTCTTACATGATACAACAACTGTTTGAACAAGTTTGGTTTTGATATCTTTTGATTCTAAGTGAAAAATCCCCCTACATTTGGCAAAAAGTGAGGCAGAATCTGACTTAGTGAAAATTTCACTAAGTGTTGGAAAAAAGTGACATTTTCACTTTTCAACCACTTTGATCACTCCATAACTCAAAATCCTTAATGAATTGGAATGACTTTAAGTTGAAGTTTTTGTAGGTGATAATGAGGGCTACAAATCCATCTTTGGATGGGAAAAAATGGCCTTGTGGTTTAGGAGTTATGGTCCTTCAAAGTTGGTACCTTTGCCGCTTTATTTTTAACTTAGAAAAATTTCTAAGTTTTATGGTTACCCCTTTTACAAGTTATCTCACTTTTCTTGATTTTTCTTGATGAATGATGATTCAAATCATACATTAACATCATTTTAGGGTTAAAAATCCATTTTGGTGAAAAATCTCAAAAAGTCAAAGTTGACTTTTGTGCACAGTTGACTTTTTATCAGATGAATTCCAAACTGTGCAATTCTTCAGGAAATCATGTCCTTGACCTAAATCAAACTTGATGGACATGTTCCATGGGTGTCATAGGGTATATTCAATCATGTATTAGGGTTTGGGAGCATGTCCTGGTCAAAAGTCAAAGTTACAGTTGACTTTTTCCTTAAAACCCTAATTGTGGTGCAGATGAAAATGAGACTTGTTGCTCAAGCTTCTTGGATCAATCCATTGTTACAAATGGATCAATATGGTATATTAGAGACCCTCAAGTCATCTCTTGAGGTCTTGGCTCATGGTTTGTCCCAAAAGTCAACTTAGGGGTGAATTAGGTCAAGAAACCCTAATTCCTGATTTTTTATGAATGCATCCCCTGAGGCAAAATTGACTTGATGCATGGGTTCATGAGGTTCCATGAAGCATATTAGGTTATGTTTTGGATCATTGCCTTGTGCCCAGATGAAAATTTCCATCTGGAGGCCCTGGTCGACCAAAACCCTAATTTGGTGATACTGTCGATCTTGAGACTTGATCCACCTAGAAGGGAGCAGCCTTGTGCTTAATCCTTGAAGTGGGAGTCCTTTTTGATCCATTGTGGATGTTTGAGAGATTAGACAAGTTGAAGATCATGTCATTTCTTGATTGATCCTTTGTCTAAGCACTCAGAGAGGGCTTGAAACCCTAATTTTGATTGTATTGGATGCTCACCCATCTTTGGGGAGACTGATGAAGCATGATGGTTCATCCATATTGTGATGATGATTTTCACAATGATGGGAAATCTAAGTGGTCAAAATTTGGGGTATTACATTACCAAAAGGATAATAGGGTACACACACACAGACCTTTCCACCAAAAGGATGAAAATGAGGTCAAAGCCTGCTATTACCAAAAGGATAATAGGGCACACACGCACACAGACCCTTCCACCAAAAGGATGAAAATGAGGTCAAAACCTGCTATTACCAAAAGGATAATAGGGCACACACGCACACAGACCCTTCCACGAAAAGGATGAAAATGAGGTCAAAGCCTGCTATTACCAAAAGGATAATAGGGCACACACGCACACAGACCCTTCCACCAAAAGGACGAAAATGAGGTCAAAGCCTGCCATTACCAAAAGGATAATAGGGAACACACGCACACAGATCCTTCCACCAAAAGGATGAAAATGAGGTCAAAGTCTGCTATTACCAAAAGGATAATAGGGCACACACACACACAGACCCTTCCACCAAAAGGATGAAAATGAGGTCAAAGCTTGCTATTACCAAAAGGATAATAGGGCACACACGCACACAGACCCTTCCACCAAAAGGATGAAAATGAGGTCAAAGCCTGCTATTACCAAAAGGATAATAGGGCACACACACACAGACCTTCCACCAAAAGGATGAAAATGAGGTCAAAGCCTGCTATTACTAAAAGGATAATAGGGCACACACTGGATATCTAGGACTGTCATTCACCAAAAGGATGATACACAGACCCAAGGTTCACGGATCAGCGACACCAAAAGGATGACGGATCAATACAAGCTATTACCACCAAAAGGATGATAGGAACTTCCCACTTGCGGGGACTAACACCAAAAGGATGCAGGTTAGGTTGAATGGATATGAACGACTACCACCAAAAGGATGACGGTAAGTTTCTGATTTTGAGGGTTGACCAACACCAAAAGGATGTAGGTTAGGTTTAATTGATAGGATGGCTACCACCAAAAGGATGATAGGAAATTTCTGATTTGAGGGTTACCAACACCAAAAGGATGCAAGTTGAGTTGAGTTGACTGGGTTTGGCTATCACCAAAAGGATGATAGTAAGGCAATTGATAAAAGGTCAAGTTTGCTGGGGATATGATAAGTGAAGCTTTTCTTTTGAGACATCAACAAAAGGTTGAAGTAAAGAATTCAGTGAGGAACGCCCACTGACTCAGGGAAATGTTTATTGGTTGGGCTGAGGATGACAACATCATCAACAAAAGGTTGAGAAACACGATCCGATGAGGAACGCCCACTGACTTGCTTGGAGACCACAATTTTATCAACAAAAGAGTGAGGACTTCATGAGGAACGCCCATGAACTGAAGGAGATGCCCCTGACTAGGCTGAAGATTGCTTGCAGTCTTGTCTTGATCAATAAAAGGTTGGGCCAACTTTGTGAGGAACGCCCACAGATTTGAAGAAGATGCCCCTGGCTGGGCTGCAGATCATCTTGGTCTTGATATATAACTTTGTGAGGAACGCCGACAGATCGATGAATATGCCCCTGGCTGGGCTGAAGATCTTCTTGCAATCTTGAGATTGATCCTGGATCTTGACATGCACATGTATGAATGCTAGACTTTGTAATGACGTTCCATATCGAATGGAAATGCAAATGCAAATTCTGACGCGCGGAGATGCAAGTGTTGGGAAGTATGATTGGGTTTTTGGCATACATATGATGCAAGTGATGACGAATGCGATGCGTATGATGCGTATGATGCATATGATTGCAGACGGGTGATTGGATAAGTTTTGAAGGTGCCAGCGTGGTGGACTTTGGTAGTTGCCAATGCGGATTAGACTTTGGGCGGTGGGAGGGATTTGATTTCCTCGACACTCAGTTTGTTGAAGACGCCATGATTGAAGTAGACGAAGATGCTCTTGAAGCCTCAAGTTTGATTGCTTGATAACGTTCGTTTCTGAGAAGACCATAACTCTTATGCTTGGGTCAGGATAACTTGAAACTGAGCGTAACGACGTGATCGACTCATGAAGACCGTTCTCTTGCTCTGAATTTGATGATTGCCAATGTTTAGAAGGATCTTCTCATCCAACTTGAAGGGATACAGAGAGGATATGCTATTTGAAATTTGTCTTGCCCCAGTCTGAACGTGGTAGTGGTCTGCCCCCCAATTAACCATTTCTTGACATAGTTGGATCTTTGGAAGTCGAACTTTGATATGCTTTGAGATGTCTTGCCCCTGATTGAGGGTTTGAGGTATTCTTACTTCGGGTTGACACCACTGGAAGTTCAAGTTCTTCTTTGATTGCCCCTTGTTGGAATTGCTTTGATGTCTAGCACTGATTTGCAGTTAACATTGCTCATTTACAAATGGTAATCTTAATGCAATGCTCATGCAAGTTTTGAAAAAGAGTCGTTTATTGGAGTGTTATGATATTGTGAAACGAATGGACCATTAGCCCAAACGTGTGCTGATTTTGATGGTGTGAAAGATTTAGCAAGGAGAATGACACCAATGCTGAAGATTAGCAAATATGGGGAGTCAGTTTACGCAACCTTGCAATAATATGCTTTCAGAATAAACCTCGCCTCAATTAGGTCTTTCGAGGGTTGTAACGTGGTCTGGTTTACGGTTTAAGAAACACGTTTCAGGTTACAACCGATGTAACCAAACCAACCTTTTACATCGATTTCTAGTTACAACCGATGTAAAAACACTCTTTTATATATAAAAAATTACAATTATATTTTTTTTTCACATCAGACTTAAAAAGTTAACCGATGTGGTTGGTGACTTTTTTACTTCGGGCCATAACCCGATGTAAAATGTCTTTGATTTACTACATCGCCTGACTTTACATCGGACCCAGACCCGATGTAAAAAGCCATTTTCGCCCGATGTAAAAAGTCATTTCTGTACTAGTGTCCTTAGACTTGCTAATGTCAGAAGCGATGTTCTTGACATTAGGCTTGAAGTTCTTGTTCATTCTTTTGAACACCTTGTTGAACTGTCTTCCCAACATAGCAATGGCCTGAGATAGATCCTCCTGGGATTCAGCACTATTCCCTTTCTCTTCTTGAGCATTTGAAACCAAGGCTATACTCTTTGGCTTCTTTTCAGGTTCTTCCTCATTCAACCTAAGCTCAAAAGTTTGAAAAGATCCAATGAGCTCATCAACCCTCATCTGGCTGATGTCTTATGCTTCTTCAATGGCAGTCACCTTCATCTTGTACCTCTTAGGAAGGGACCTAAGGATTTTCCTTACAAGCTTTTCTTCTGACATCTTTTCTCCAAGAGCACTGGATGCATTGGACAGCTCAAGAATACTCATGTGGAACTCATGGATAGTCTCATCTTCCTTCATCTTCAGACTTTCAAACTTTGATGTTAGAAGCTGAAGTCTTGACATCTTAACTCTAGATGATCCTTCATGTGTAGCCTTCAAAATATCCCATGCTTCCTTAGCAACTTCACATGAGTTGATCAACCTGAAGATGTTCTTATCAACTCCATTGAAGATAGCATTTAGAGCTTTAGAGTTACCAAGGGCAAGCTCATCTTCTTCCTTGGTCCATTCTTCTTCAGGCTTCAGCTTTGAGGTGCCCTCTTTATCTTTCCCAGCATCATCTTTCTCAAACACAACAGGTGCTTTCCATTCTTTTATGATAGCCTTCCAAGCCCTGCTATCCAAGGATTTCAAGAAGGTAATCATCCTTGGCTTCCAATAATCATAATTAGAGCCATCCAAAATAGGGGGTCTATTCACAAATCCACCAACTTCCTTGTCCATCTTTACCAGAAAGTATCAGCCCTAGATCTCACCCAGATTCAGAGCAGAATGCCTGCTCTGATACCAATTGAAATTATGGTACCAGATATGTGATGTTACGTGTGATGTCACAATAACACACTCTGCAATGGACAAAGTAAAACAACAGAATACGTCTGGGGGCTACCAAGCCAGGAAGGAATTTCACTATCAGTAGAATTAATTTACAGACTCAACAACCCAGTTGACATCTCTTAAACTTAATCTCTACCTAATGAACTTTCTACCTAAGAGACCACTTAGGTATGATAACACTACTCACTTCCTAAAACACCTCAAAGATCACACTTTAAGAAACACCTTGATCCTACTTACAAGCTTTGATCAAGTAACAACACTCTCTTTCTTCACAGCTCTAAGAGAGTACACCTTACACCCCACCAATTCACACTTAGAATGGTTTACAAAATATTCGTACAAAGACAATGATTGACACTCAGTCTATGCTCCCTCTCTTCTGTACTTTTCTTTCAGGATTGATGCGCTTTATATAGCTATTTGATCTGGTCTTGGACCTGCTACAATATCTGACCTGATTTGTTATTTAAAACTGAATCTTCAAAACAGATTTTATCCCCAAAATCTTTTTAAATCTCAGTCTTTAAACCTCCCTACAAATCTGCATCAAATCTCTATGCAACAGAGAATATCTATCCCAAGATATCTGCATCCAATGAGACTAACAACTCTCCCAATATCCAGCTAAAACGCAAACCCTAACAACATCTCTAAACCTGATGTTATTAATCTTCTGCAGACCTGATGTCACAACATCGCATGTGACATCAGACATCTAACTTAAACACTTATTATTATCCAATGTTAAGACACAATGTCATGACATCAACCATCAGACATTGAACGACTTTGTTTTACCGAAATTCTAGCCAATCCAAGAACCAACAATTATAACCAAGACGAAGAGACATCCGACTATAATATCCTCGAAATAATCTTGTCTAGGTGAGGTCTTCATTTCTTCCCCACGAGAAAGATTCCTCGGAGGCGCCCACTATACAACCATCAATACACGGTTTCTAAACAGGGTTCTCAGAATCCTAGATCAAGGTCAAAAATATTACTGTCAAGAAGTAATACGTTCGAGGGATCTCATCTGATTGGGGCGTTTGCATTAACCCACAAGGACTTAACACTACCAACCACCATGGATAGATAGGTTAATGGTCCTTGGGATCAACGACCCACCTCAAAGATATTACCGCCATGGCAAAGATTCACCACAACAATAATATCTCCAAGGGAATATACTCCAAGCGGGGTTTTCGCTTCAACTCACGCGGAAGAGACCACGCAAGCCTACACTACACAACCACCATCCTAATCCTAAGGTTATACTCAGACTCGGGAGTAGAGTCATCTCACAAAGTTCCCAATATCAGACCAACCCAACAATGCCACAAAAGGTGACACAAATAAGGAAAAGGAAAATAAATACATAAGGCGAGAAGAAAACAGATAAATAAAACTAACAAGCTCGCGATTCGAATCAATATAGGCTTGACTCTCTCTTGCATGGAGCAAATAGTCCCCAGCAGAGTCGCCATCTGTCGCACCTCGAAAAAATCGCTTAAATCGAAGACACGACCCTTCGCGCGAAAGGCACGGAAAACGGTTCGACAGAGTCGCTGCCGAACTTTATTTATCCCAAAAGAGGGAAAGGAAAATATCGAGAAAACCTTTAAGGAAGGGGTAAGAACATGGTAATCACAACCACATTCTGGGTTCGGGAGTCGGTTACGTGATGGGAACGTACGCGCACCCCCTCACGTCCGTTCTACCCAACGGGAACCTCTTGATTTGAATCGCGATACTCGTTAGCTAAGTTTGTTTGTTTTCTTCTCAAAAATAAATGCAGAAAGGTAAAAATAAAAGGAAAAGATACTAAGGGAAAATGGGTGGTTTAAGGATGGGGTGCTCGGCAAGATCATCGCGATCTCGGGCCTACGTATGCTCATTCGGACGAGAATGAGGAATCAGAGCAATCGTAGTTCGACTACGGGTTTTGACGGAAAAAGATGGTAGTGTGGAAAAGGTGGGAAAATAAAAAGTGTGGACACAAATAGGGAAAAAAGAAAAAGTGTGCTCGCCAAGATCATCGTAATCTTGTGCCTACGTATCTTTACTCGGACGAGAATAAAGATTCAGAGCAGTCGTAGTTCGTGGTACGCCCACGAAAAAAGGGAGTTGGTTGATTTTTAAAAGAGGCGTCAATTGCTCACACACGAGTAAGAGAACTCGTACCCAAACAATCGAAGGAAGATCAAAGACTTGAACCCCCATTTTTCACCTTGAAAGAGTTTCGATAGTTGTTAGTCATTTTGAGGTTTGATTATGAAAGTCCGCTTGACGTGGGGTCAAGGGTTTATTGTATGCGCTTGGTTATTTTTAAAAGGATTTAATTTGTTAAAAGAAGAGGCGTCAATTGCTCACACACGAGTAAGAGAACTCGCACCCAAACAATTGAAGGAAGATCAAAGACTTGAACCCCCATTTTTCACCTTAAAAAAGTTGCGATAGTTATTAGTTGTTTTTGAAGTTTGATTATGAAAGTCCGCTTGACGTGGGATCAAGGGTTTACTTGTTATGAAAAGAGTTTAGTTTGGAAAAAAAAGGTTTTGGTTAGAGGTTGATTTGAAAACGGGCTCGACGGCGAATCGAGAGTTTGGTTGAAAAGGTATTGTTTTGAAAATGGCTTGACGACGAATCGAGAATTAGTTTGAAAATGGGTTGCCTATGCTAGTCCCTAGGGGTGCTCCTAGTAAACAAACCACAATCAAAAGAAAACTAAATGCATACATCGGAATGGGAGAGGGGTACATGTAAATTACAAGGGATGACATGAAATAAAGGGTCTCGTTGTAAGGTAGCCCAAGAGAAAGTCGTGTGTGTGCAAAGTGTCCTAAACTAAGCCTTGAACCAAATCTCCGAGCGAAGTATAGTAACCAACAGTCCATCAAGTAATTTTTTAAGTTTCGATATTTGTTAGTGTTTTTGATTAATGGTGAACAAATAAGAATGGTTAGATAAATATGAATATGGATATGAACAATGATAATAAAATAATATGAACAATAATATAATCAAGATAATATTGACAAGAGATTAAAGCTGACATAAAATAAAATTGGTCTCATCTTAATCGGAATTTAATCGAGAAATCGATCATCAACTATATTTGACTTTCATTGACCAAAAGTGAAAATAAAAGAATATAAATCGAAATAGACATAAAAATCGAAAAACTAAGAAAGGTCTCATCTTTACTAAGATTTTAAATCCAAAAATCGATAACCTTTAGTATTTGATTTTCATTGACCCAAAAATGAATAAAAATGAAATAAAAATAATAGTAATGAAATAAAATCGAAAAAGATAGGAAAAAGAATAAAGGTCTCACCTTTATCAAGATTTAATCGAGAAATCGATAAATCGTTGATATTTGGTTTTCATTGACCCAAAAAGTTGAAAGAAAAATCAAAGAAAATAAAAGTAGGCCTCATATAAATCAAGATTTAGAATCGATTTGACGAAATCAACTTAATCAAGATTGTTGTGATATCATTGGCCCTAAAAATTGAAAAAGGAAATAAGAAATAGAAATGAAAATAGATTATAAACCAATGAAATCAAAAGAAGTCCATACTAACGAAAATGTGTTTAAAATTAAAAATAAAACCGAAAAGAAAATAAAATAGGAGATTTAAAGAAAATTGAAATAGAAAAAATAGAATGGAAAGGGGTGTAGACTGAATACGAAGGGTGTGGTATGTCGAAGTAATTCATGGGCTGAGCCCAATATGCCTACTAGGGCACGGTCAACAAACTACAACCACAACATCTGATTTTTTTTCTTTAAAAAAAAAAAACAACGACCTTGGTCTTGTGAAAACACGTTACAAGAAAGGTAAAGGTAGAGCTATCAACATCAGACCTTCTTTTTACTTTTTCAAAACAAAACTAAGGTTCATTATTTTTTCTTTTCAAAAACAAAAGCTATTTTCAAAACAAGGCATACCCACACGACAACGCAGGAGAAAACGGACAAGACGGTCCAACCTTCAACTCGTCACAAACTCACTCTCTCGCTCGGAACAGTGCTCCAGGTTCACTTCTTCCTCGTCTCTGTTTTGCTCTCACTCTCCGTCTTCTCTTCTTCTACTTCGGCTTATTTCTGTTTCTGGTTTTACTTTCTGAGTCTATTTTGGTTTTAGATTGAGGTTTGATTGGAGTTTGTGAAGATGATTTTGGGATTGGGGTTGATAATGGTTGGATGTTTAGAATGATTTTGGGTTGTGATTTGGAAGGAAAAGGTTATATGAAGGGAAGAGAGTTGGTTTGTGAAGTGGGTTTACGGTTCGGTTGCGGTTTATGGTGGGTTTTATTGTTGAGGAAATGGAATTGAAAAATGGAAATTATTGAGGATAGAGAATCGATTCAAAGGTTTATGTTTTTCTTCTTCCCCCTGATTTTTCTCTTTTTTCTTCTCCCTCCCCCCCTTTATTTTGTTGCTCGTCTTCCTTTAAAACTACTCCAAAACTTCTTCATTAAGTTTTATCTTTTGTCTGTTGTTGATGATTCTCGACAGAAACGCAGGCTATGTTGTGTCGTTGTTGTACGCAGGTTCCTGGCGTGGTGCTTTTGTGGTGTAATGAAAGTATACGGTGATGGCAAGCTTGATAACAGGGTTTGCCTGAGATGTCGTTGTTGCTTGCTGCACTTTTGTTGGTTGTTGAATGTCCTGTCTCTCTCAATTGTAAAATAATGCAGGTTTATTGTTTTGGGGTGTGGAGTGTATCCTTATTGTTGTTGTTGGTTTTGTGTAACAGGTACTGTTGTCACAGATTTAGAGTGTGGAGATGGTTTTGGTTGAGAAGGAGGTTGTGCTTGTACGTTTGGCTCTTGGGTTGTGGCAGAAGTTTTGTTTTACTCGCTGTACCGTGGTTGGCTTGGAGTTGAGAAGAGTTGGAAGTAGAAAAAGGTGTAATTAGAACTTCATCAATAAGAATGAATTTATTTTGGATATTGATGGATAAAAACAAATAAAATGGATTGGATAAAGGACTTGTGAAAATGGATAATGAGTTTTAAAATAGATGTAGAAAAGTGGATTGGGTAATTGGATATATATAAAAAAAATGGACTTTAAAATGAATTAGTGAATTGGTTTAGAAAAGGTAAAAATATATGAAACGTGAATAAAAAAGAATGGAATTTTGGATTTTTGAATGTACAGATGAAAAGTATATACAGGTAGGACAAATTTGGGGTATGACACTCAGTAGCAGGATTTTATTCCCTCAACAGATAAATAATACTTATTATCCCCCAAAGTGGCAGAGTATCCAGTGTACTCATCACCAGTCCGTATGTCATGTCTGTTTTGTCGGCATAACCATTTCATACATACATCATGCATAATTGATTCATATCATATTCATTTTGCATCTCATATTTCAATCACTTTGGTCACGTTTATCCCCGAGTGATAAATGTCCTCTCTCCATTAAAGTTGTCAGCCTTAGGAAGAAAAGATATATTCGTTCTAAATCCCCACTGAGTTTGATCCTCATGTAAGATTTTCCTTCAGTTTTCCTTTTCACACTTGGATAGGATAAAATCCCAGTTTGAGTTCTTTCCTCATCAGGAATTGTCTCGTCTAAACAATCTCTTTCCAGTTTTTTCCTGGATTGAAATCAGTCCTCGACCACTTTGATAACTTGAACCTCTGAAAGGCAAGAAGACATTTGGTTATACACCTTTGGAACTTCACTCTTCACCGTTAAAGATGATATTTTGCTTTCCCGAATTAAGGAAAATTCCCCGCGGAAGCTTCTCAACAAAAGACTCTTGGCAATTTGGACATCACATCCTCCAAGAAATCTCTACCAATTGGCAAACAAAGAATCCTGTCTTTGCCCCATAAATTCCTAATAAGTCAACAAATGGCATTCTCTCCCCGAGAATTTTTTCCTACTTTCAAGGAAGTCATCCGCACCTTAAAATTGAATTACATCACATGACATCTCTCCGAAGAACTCTCGAAGGGAAGTATGATGTAATTTCTCCCGCAAATGGCATCTCTAAAAGATAAGTTTGCACACCTTTGTAGTTCAGACAAATGGTCCTCCCCAGCAAGTATGACATCAAAACCTTTACTCATCCTATAGCATCTCTCCGAAGAGGTCTCGAAGAGAAGTATGATGAAGAGCATTTTTCCATCAAATGGCATCTCCCTAGTAAACTTTAGTGAGAAGTTTGATGAAAACCCTTACAGATAACATTCCTTATCAAGAGAAGAACTTGACAAGAAGAAACTGAGACCAGTTCTATGGCTGAAGACCAGGATCGAGGGGAGGTTTATTTCCGAAGAAACTGAGAACAGTACCATGGCTGAAAACCAGGATCGATGGGAAGTTTATTTAAGAAGAAACTGAGACTAGTTCCATGGCTGAAGACTAGGATCGAGGGGAAGTTTTTACCCTTTTCTAAGTATGATTACTTAGTAAAAGATGATGGATAAGCAAATTGGGAATTTGCTACCGTTCGAGTTATCATATCATCCATAGTCAAAATTTCGGGTATTATGATATTTAATCCTCTTTTACCTTGAATGTCTGAATATTTTCATTATTCATACATCCAGGTCCAAGAAGATTAAATAGGGGCATCTGTCATACCCTAAACTTTGAACCCAAGACTTCACATCAATATGCAAATCATCACCACAATATGGATGTATTTTCATACCACACCAATCTTTTAAAAAATTGTTGATTATTCACCTAAACCAAGGATTAGGGTTTTTGAACCATCTCAGAGCATTCAGGCAAAAGATCAATCAAGAATTAGCATGATCTTCAAATTGTCAAGACTCTCAAACACCCATGAAGGATCAAGAGTTTTCCTTCATCAAGAATCTAACACAAGATTGCATCATTCCAAGTTGATCAAGCCTCAAGATCACCGGTGACACCAAATTAGGGTTTTGGTCGACCAAGGCCTCCAAAGAGAAATTTTCATCTGGGCATGAGTCAAAACTTTAATATGTGATTCAAGAAGCTCAAAATAACCTCATGAGTCCATTCATAAGTTCAAAATAGCCTCAGGGAATGCATCTATAAAAAATCAGGAATTAGGGTTTTGATCTAATTCATTCCCTAAGCTGACTTTTGGAGCAAGGCATGATCTAAAACTTCAAGAAATGCTTTAAGGACCTCAAATACCTCATATTGATCCATTCACAAGATTGAATTGATTCAAATAACTTGATTCATAAGAAATACAAGGATTCAAATTCACAGGGACCACAAACTAGGGTTTTTGAGAAAAGTAAACCATACATTTGACTTTTGAACAAAGCATGATCTCAAACCATGGGACATGATTCAAGACACTCAAAAAAAACCTTTGTAATCAATCCATTAGGTTCAATTTAGCCCAAGGACTTGATTTCATAAAGGATCACAAAGTTCAAGTTTCATCTAAATATAAAAAGTCAACTGTGATCAAAACCAAGTTTGACTTTTGGGATTTTTTTGACAAACATGGCCTCTTTAAGTCAAGAACAATGTTAACTTGTGATTTGGACCATTATCAATCAAGAAAAATCAAGAAAAGTGAGGATACTTGCAAAAAGGGCAACCTTGAGAAACTTAAAACTTCACTAAGTTATGGAAGGAGATTACTTAGCATATGTAGTCATTTAGTCCATTTGTAGTCAAGAAAGATGAAGGGTGGTTACTTAGCATTTGTAGTCATCTAGTCCATTAATCATAGTCACGCATTTTTTAATCTAATTTTTGTCACCTATTATTATTTTTTAATTTAATTCAATTATTTTATGAGTTTTAAACACATTTCTTTTATTTAAAATTTTGATTTTTTTTATTATTACTTTTAAATCACTACCTTATTTTGAAATTTGTTTCTTCCTTTTGTTGAGATATGTTCATTTATTAGTATTATTAGTTATTTATTTTTATTTATTATTTATTTTTGGTTCTTTATTATATTCATTTATTATTAGTTCTTATTATTATTACTATTATTATTATTTTGTTATTATTTTTATTTCATCATTCATTATTCTATTTAAAATTTTATTATTTATTATTGCTATTTTATTATTATTTATTTATATCACTATTATTTTCTATTATTATTATTTTATTATATCTTTATTTATTTATTTATTTATTTTATCTTATTATTTTTTATTATTATTATTTATTATTATCATTTTTACTATTGTAATTATTACTATACTTGCATAGGAACGAACATAACACGTGTATTTACAAACAACCAATAATATTTTTTTTTATTAATTAAAAATAAAAAATAATATTTTCTCTCTCCTGTATAATAACCACCACCCCATGATTCCAATTAAAATCAAAATTAAATTTATAATAAATTAAAAATTTTCTCTCTTTTTATTGGTTGTTCCCAACAATAAGGATTTAGGTGCGTTTCCATGCAAGTTTTTCTCTTATTATTATTAGTTTTACCATTATTTGTTTTATTATTATTTTGTTATTATCATCACAGTCCAAAACTCTTTCACGCCAAACTCTCAGCCAGCTACACAACCGTACTACTACTTGACTTGCCACAATCCAACCTCTGCTCTACAAAACACGATTGCCAGAACTACCACCTTTCTGTTGCATTTATTTTCCAGCCCGAGTTCTGCTACGTGACAACACATCTTAAACCTCCCAAGAAGCTTCCTACACAGTCCAAAACCGTATAAACTTTCTGCATACACTCCAAGGCCAATATAACACATCACCAAGTTCTGCGCTGCTCCTACTCTCCAACAAGAATCACGCCCAAAACCAGGACATAACACTCAGGCCTGCTACACTTACAAAAAAAAGAACCAGCTTGCAACTTGCTAACGGATCCTGCACGCAAAAAAGCCAATAACACGCCATCCTGCTCTTCAGAAAAAATGGAAAAGTTATGTTCCATAAACCTGCAAAAAAACATACGAATGGTAAGCGGCAAGAAGGTGAAACACGACACAACCAAAACCGGTGATAACCTTTCACGCATAGAACCTTCATCTATAACCAGAAGACCTCACACACTCTCAATAAAAAAACAGAACCACAAATTCCTCTTCGATTTTTCAACAAAAATATAAACAAGCCTCATTTGTTTTTCACTCTAAGATATCTTTCTCTCTCTCTCCCTACTACGCCTGGCAACCACCCTTCATTAATTTCCTTCTCCCTTCAACAACCACAAAACAACATAACTTGTTTTCTTGTTTTACATTCACAACTCTACACAAACCAACAAACTCCCTATTCAACCCAAACAAACCAACTCCATTTCCTCGCCAAAACCTCCAACCACTCTCTCAAAACTTTAAACAACTCTGAACCTTCTTCTTTCCCCTTTTCTTCAAAATCAAAACAACCCACATCTCAATCCTCCTTCCTCAACCTCATTTCTTTGTCACCGCGGTTCCACCATCAAAACTTCAGCTGAACCCTAATCCACACCTCACAAACACTCCCTCAATCTCGCCGGAACCTCACCACCAAATCACATAAACTCTGCCTGATTCCAAACATCAACCCAACCCTTTCAAACCACAAATTAGAAACTGAATCAAACTCAGAAGGGAGAAGAAGAGAGAAATTGGAACAAAACAAAATCAACCAATCTAACCTCAATCAAAAATCACGAACCTGAGCAAAAACAAATTGAGACAGAGAGACGGGTCGGTTTTCGTGAATATGGTTGAACCCTTCACGTTTTTCGTTCGACACTGGCCTTGAGAGGAAGAAGTTGAGGCGCGATAATGAAGTTTGCTTCTGAGTGATTTGTTTTTGATCTTTTGGAACTTTATTTTAAAAAGAGCGAAGGTGATGCTCAGGGCTTTCCTTGGCCGCAAATTTCTTGTTGTTTGTTGTTTTTAATTTTAGGTTATGAACCTACACGTTGTGTTAGTTTTTTTTTTCTTTTTCTTTTTTTAAAAAAACCAATGTTGTTTTTGAAGATGGATAGCTGGGCTTAAGGCCCATGAAGTTTCATATGCACCTACTACCTCTGATCTCATAACACACCCCCATTCCCTATTTCTTTTCCATTTAATTTTTAATTTTTTTCTTGTATTTTATTTTAACATTTTTTGGTTAATTTTTTAAATTTTATTTCAACATTTTATTTTTTAAAAATTTTCTTAAACAATAGTTTTTTAGCATTTTGCTATTTTGGTCTAACTATTTTGTGTTTTCTCCGTTAATTCACCAATCCTTTTTTTATTATTATTATTTTCTATTTTCATTTCAATTCCATTTTCTTTATTTTGGGTCAATGATATAACAAACTTCATGGTTTGGTTGATTTTATTAAATCGACAAAATTTGATCAATATGAGACCATTTTCTTTTTATTTCAGTTTCATTCACTTTTTAGTCGATGAAAATCAAGAATCATGGTTGTCAATCTTTATTGATAAATTATGATTAAGACTAGACTATTTTTAATTCTATTGCATTTCAATTTTAATTTCTAA
The DNA here is from genome assembly GCA_022829125.1 of Lathyrus tuberosus. NCBI lineage: Eukaryota > Viridiplantae > Streptophyta > Magnoliopsida > Fabales > Fabaceae > Lathyrus > Lathyrus tuberosus. The sequence continues at coordinate 15,215,978 of JALAZF010000048.1, forward strand.
ATTTCTTGGACTACTAACTTTTCATTTCTCTCCTTGGTAAGATTTGTAAATATTTCCAATAAAGTCTTGTGGATAGCCCTCCTGTTACTGTTATGATTTTGGTTGCCTGCTTCACTTGACGATTCCTCAATACCTTTCCAAAGAAAAGTTCCTCTATTGACCTCAAAGTCATAGATAGCTCATTACCATCTTGGCCTCATTAGAGCCATCTTCCACCCTTGACCTCAAAGTCATAGGTAGCCATCTTCAACCCTTGACCTCAAAGTCATAGGTATCCATTCTCAACCTTTGGCCTCTTTAGAGCCACTTTCCCTATTGACCTCAAAGTCATAGGTAGCCTTATCTTTCCCTTGGCCTCATTAGAGCAACTTACATCAAAACTTAGAGTTAGGTTAGAGTTCTTAAACTCTATGTGATTCTTGTTAGTTCTGTATTGGCAGCAATTTTGATAAAACAAAGTGGTTCATCAAGATGTCTTACTTGATGTCTTGACGTGTTGTTTCTAACATTCTGCAGATGGTGTTTCTTAGTATTGCAGGACTTTGTGCATGATGTCAAACACGATGTCATAACATCTGTTGACAGAACATTCTGTTGAGAATGTTATGATTTATTTGCTGTGCTCTTTTTGCAATTTGTTGTGCTTTTATTCAGTAATTGCGTGCGAAAATCGTGGAGTATCTTTAAATTGAAGCAAGCAATTTCTGTGATATTTTGAAGAATAGGTTGTTGCTATTTTCTTGCAAAAAGATATGGAGAATAATTAGATTGAATTATTAATTGAATCAAAGATCTGCTAATGCCCAAGCCCAAGGAGTTTATTACTATTTAAAGATGTTCAACCCTAATTGTTGAGTAGAGAGAATAAGTCATTGAAAGTTGCGTTCAAGTTTTAGGGTTTATGCATTGTATTGTTTTTATGAGCCATTCATTCATCTGTCAGATGCTTGAATTGGACTGATTAGTTGAGTTGTAATTTGTCCACTCTAAGCTTTTAAGTACGAGTGCTTTGTTCTTGATTGAAGCTTTTAAGCAAGATCAAGTTTTGTATTTGAAGTGTGTTCTTCTCTTTAGTATTGTTCTGTAGTTATCACTGCATGTGATTGAGGGGGAGTGAGAGGTGTCTCATGTCTAAGTGTCTTAGATAGAAATCTCACATGTAGAGATTAGGTGAGAAGATTGTAAACTGGAGTGTGTTTACTGAGAGTCTTCAAACTAATTCTGTTTAGTGGATTTCCTTCCTGGCTTGGTAGCCCCTAGACGTAGGTGTGATTGCACCGAACTGGGTTAACAATTGCTTGTGTCTCTTTGCTATTGTTTACTGTTTTTATATCTTTCTTATATTGATCATTGTTCAGATATTAGTGTCGTGACATCTATTTTGACATCTCATATCTGATACCAGAATTTCAATTGGCATCAGAGCAGGCACCCTGTTTTGTTTCTGGGTGAGATCTAGGGACGACATTTTCTGGTACTATGGATAAGGAAGGAGGATTTGTGAATAGACCACCCATCTTGGATGGATCTAACTATGAGAAACCATGCACGGTGGCCTTCTTGAAATCATTGGATAGTAAGGGCTGGAAAGTTATCTTAAAAGGATGGAAACATCCTGTCATTATTGGGAAAGATGGAAAAGAAACATCTGATCTGAAACCTGAGGAAGAATGGACTAAGGAGGAGGATGAACTGGCTCTTGGAAACTCTAAAGCATTGAATGCTTTGTTCAATGGAATTGATAGAAACATATTCAGATTGGTGAACACTTGTGAGATAGCTAAAGATGCTTGGGACATACTCAAAACTACTCATGAAGGTACTTCCAAAGTAAAGATGTCAAGACTTCAACTGCTGACTACCAAGTTTGAAAACTTAAAGATGAAGGAAGATGAGAGCATACATGACTTCCACATGAATATTCTTGAAAGAGCCAATGCCTCAAGTGCCCTAGGTGAAAGGATGTCTGAAGAAAAGCTGGTAAGAAAAATTCTCAGATCTCTTCCCAAGAGATTTGACATGAAAGTGACTGCCATAGAAGAAGCTCAAGATATCAGCAAGATGAGGGTTGATGAACTTGTTGGATCTCTTCAAATATTTGAACTAGGAATAAGTGACAGATCTGAAAAGAAAGCCAAGAGCATAGCATTTGTTTCCAATACTGAAGATGAAGAGGAGGAGAGTACCCTGGATGGTGATGAAAGCCTATCTAATGCTATAGTTCTGCTAGGAATACAGTTTAACAAGGTGATGAAGAGAATAGACATAAAGTCAAGATCAAATGTCAAGAATAACTCATCTGACATCAGCAGGTCCAATGATGGTGGAAGGAGAACAAGGTCTGAAGAAAAATCCACTCAAGGAAAAGGAATTCAGTGCCATGGTTGTGAGGGATTTGGTCACATTAGAGCTGAATGTCCTACTTACCTCAAGAAACAAAAGAAAAGCCTAGCTGTCTCCTGGTCTGATGAGGACTCTGAAAGTGAAATTGAAGAAGAATCTGCTAAACATGTAACTGCCTTGACTGGAAGATGTGTCTCTGATGGAGATTCTAGTGATGATGAATTGACCTTTGAAGAACTTGCAGCTTCCTACAAAAAGTTGTGTCTCAGAAGTGAAGAAGTATGTCTTGAAGGGGAGAAACAAAAGAAACTTATCATGCAACTGAAGGCTGAAAAAGTTGAGCTAGAGAATGAAGTCATGTTGTTGAACTCCAAACTTGATCAAATGACCAAGTCTGTCAGAATGCTGAACAGTGGAACTGACACATTGGATGAAATCCTTCAGAGTGGAAAAATGGCAGGTGATCTTACTAGGTTGGGATTTGAGGGAGAGAAGAAATCATCTTCAGATGATAGTCCTTCTAGACCTAAACGTAACATGTCACATCAGATGTTTCAACATCATGGGAGAAAACATGTATCTGAACCTAAACATAATATGCCTCAACATCATAGGAGTGGTCATCCCAACCACTTAAGAGGAAGATTCCAAAGATGGAGATGCCATTACTATGGGTGTTTTGGTCACATAAAACCTTTTTGCTTCAGACTCTATGGATATCCTAAACCTGCTCCTCAACCTAGATCAAATACAAACATTTCTACTAATGGAAGACAATGGGTTCCCAAGACTGCTGCTACCAGCCTGATAGCTCATATGTCTCTCAGAGTCTCAGCTAAGGAGGATTGGTATTTTGATAGTGGTTGTTCTAGACACATGACAGGGATTAAGAATTTGTTGGTTGTCATCAAATCTCACTCCACAAGCTATGTAACTTTTGGTGATAGAGCCAAGGGTGAAATCAAGGGAGTTGGAAAGTTGAACTGCTCAGGAGTTCCAGACCTTAATAATGTGCTGCTGGTAAAAGGGTTAACTACTAATTTGATCAGCATCAGTCAACTGTCTGATCAAGGATTCAATGTCAACTTCACCAAATCTGAATGTTTGGTTACAAATGAAAAGAATGAAGTGATCATGAAGGGAGTCAGATCTAAGGATAACTGCTACTTATGGGTTCCTCTAGATTCTAGTTACTCATCCATTTGTGCTCTTGCTAAAGATGATGAAGTGAAGTTGTGGCATCAAAAACTTGGTCATCTACATCTAAAAGGTATGAAAAGAATCATCTCCATGGAAGCTGTCAGAAGAATACATAAGCTAAAAATTGAAGAAGGAAGGGTATGTGGTGAATGTCAAATTGGAAAGCAAACCAAGATGTCACATCAGAAGATTAAACATGTCATTACTTCAAAAGTGTTGGAACTACTTCACATGGATTTGATGGGGCCTATGCAAGTGGAAAGTCTTGGTGGGAAGAAGTATGCCTATGTGGTTGTTGATGATTTCTCCAGATATACTTGGGTGAGTTTTATTAGAGAAAAATCTAAAGTGTTTGATGTGTTCAGAGATCTTTTCCAAAGACTCCAAAGAGAAAAGGAGAGTAATATTGTTAGAATCAGAAGTGATCATGGAAAGGAATTTGAAAATCACAAATTTACTGAATTCTGTTCCTCTGAAGGGATTGGCCATGAATTCTCTTCTCCCATTACTCCACAACAAAATAGAGTTGTGGAATGAAAGAATAGAACTATCCAGGAATCAGCTAGAGCTATGATTCATGCCAAGAAATTTCCTTACCATTTCTGGGCTGAAGCTATGAACACTACTTGTTATGTTCATAATAGAGTGACATTAAGAACAGGAACCACTACTACCCTGTATGAGATATGGAAGGGAAGAAAACCTACTGTTAAATACTTCCATGTGTTTGGTAGCAAATGCTATATCTTGGCAGATCGTGAACAAAGAATAAAGATGGATCCAAAAAGTGATGAAGGAATATTCTTGGGCTACTCTACTAACAGCAGAGCTTATAGAGTGTTCAACTCCATAATTATGGTTATGATGGAGTCCATAAATGTTGTTGTTGATGATTTGCATAAGGAGGCTGATGTTCTAGATGATGTTGGAACATTTCTTGATACATCTGCAGAAATTTTAGACAAAAATGTTTATCCCAATCCTACTGTTGCAGAACCTGATTCTGAGCCAGTAAACAAAGGACCTTCCATCAGAATTCAGAAGGATCATCCTAGAGACCTTATCATAGGTGATCCAAATGAGGGAGTCACTACCAGATCAAGAGAAGTCATCACAAGCTCTTGTTTTATGTCAAAAATTAAACCCAAAAATATCAAGGAAGCTTTAACTGATGAATTTTGGATTAATGCCATGCAAGAAGAGCTAGGGAAATTCAAAAGAAATGAAGTATGGGAGCTGGTTCCAAGACCTGAAGGAACAAATGTGATTGGAACAAAATGGGTTTACAAGAACAAGTCAGATGAAAAAGGTGTGGTCACAAGAAATAAAGCTAGACTGGTTGCTCAGGGATATGCTCAAATTGAAGGGGTTGACTTTGATGAAACTTTTGCTCCTGTTGCTCGTCTTGAATCTATCAGATTGCTATTAGGAGTTGCTTGCATCTTGATGTTCAAGCTATTTCAGATGGATGTCAAGAGTGCCTTTTTTAATGGTTATTTGAGTGAGGAAGTATATGTGGAACAACCTAAGGGATTCATTGATCCAACCTATCCTGTACATGTTTATAAGTTGAAGAAAGCTCTATATGGTTTGAAACAAGCTCCAAGAGCGTGGTATGAGAGACTTACTGAATTTCTTGTTGAGCATGGATACAGAAAAGGTGGCATAGATAAGACTCTTTTTGTCATAGATGGAGGAGGGAAACTCATGGTTGCTCAAATTTATGTTGATGATATTGTGTTTGGTGGGATGTCAGATAAGATGGTTAAACATTTTGTTCAACAAATGCAGTCTGAATTTGAGATGAGTCTTGTTGGTGAGTTAACTTATTTTCTTGGGTTGCAAGTCAGGCAGATGGAAGACTCTATATTTCTATCTCAGAGTAAATATGCCAAGAACATAGTTAAGAAGTTTGGGATGGAGAATGCCAGTCACAAAAGAACACCTGCTCCTACTCATCTGAAGTTGTCTAAAGATGAAAATGGTGTTAATATGGACCAAAGGTTATATAGGAGTATGATAGGAAGTGTACTTTATCTTACAGCTAGCAGGCCTGACATTGCTTTTACTGTAGGTGTTTGTGCTAGATATCAAGCTGAACCCAAAGTGAGTCATATCAATCAAGTCAAGAGAATTCTGAAATATGTAAATGGAACATGTGATTATGGTATGCTATACACACATGGATCTGGCTACACTTTATCTGGATATTGTGATGCTGATTGGGCTGGAAGTGCTGGTGATAGGAAAAGCACTTCAGGAGGTTGCTTCTTCTTGGGGAACAATCTTATATCATGGTTTAGCAAGAAGCAAAGTTGTGTCTCTCTATATACTGCTGAAGCAGAGTATATAGCAGCTGGAAGTAGTTGTTCTCAACTAGTGTGGATGCAACAAATGCTCACTGAATATAATGTCACACAGGATGTCATGACATTGTATTGTGACAATTTGAGTGCTATAAACATATCCAAGAACCCTATTCAACATAGCAGGACCAAACACATTGATATTCGTCATCATTTCATAAGGGAACTTGTAGAAGACAAGGTTATTGCTTTGGAACATGTTGCCACAGAGGAGCAGTTAGCTGACATTTTCACTAAGGCTTTGGATGCAAGTCAATTTGAAACCTTAAGAAGAAAATTAGGCATTTGTATTTATGAAGATCTGTAGCAATTAAAGGCATATGGGCAACCTTCCTTAAATTTTAAAAATTTAAAAAATCATTTACTACATTTTAAGTTTCCAACAAAAGCAACCCCCTACCATAGACAATCATTTCATCTCATTGCTCCCACACGCTACATCCTTCTTGCTCCATACCTGTTTCAGCCTTTCACTTTCCCTCTTAGAAAAAGAAGTCTTTCTACTCCTAGTTCAAGCGTTTGCAAGACGTTTACGATGTCTCAACAACATTATTCTCCGTCCATGAACTCTCCTGCTAAAAATCCTACCCCTTCGAAATCTAGGGTTTCTTTGGAAGGTATCTCTCCTGAAGTTATTCTTGACGTTGCTCCATTGTCCATGATTCCCCATTCTGAAACTGAAAAGACAAGCCCCAGCAAACTGCATGTAAGAAGTTCCAAACGTACACCTACAGGTAACTCCTCTAAAACCACTGTTGAGTCTTCTTATGATCATAGGGAAGGTAGTAAGTATGTGGATAGAGCCATTAAAAGTATTGTCACTGGTCTATTATATGGAGATCATAGGGTCCCTGGGATTAATATCCCTCTGTCTAAAATTGATGTCGTTCCTACTTTGGATGCACATCAAAGTGTGGAAAGAAATGTTGACTCTTCAAATTCTGAGGAAGATATTGAGACTGCAAATTTGCACAAATTGGCTAATTCTGTGCTTAAGGAAGGAAGAAGTGAGGGTGTTACTGAGGGCTCTAGTTCAGGGAAGAAGAGTGTTGGTGCTAATCAGAGTAAGGGAAAAATTGTTAACTCTGATGATGTTGTTGTGAATCTTGTTGATGTTCCCTCTGACAACGAGTTAATTGCAAATGTGCATCCTGGTATTTCTAAGAGGTTGAAGACAAGAAAAGGGAAATCTGTGGATACCTCTCCTAAAGTGAAAGTTGTTAGTGGTAAGAAAAAGACTACTGTTGTAGGTCCCCCAAAATCCTGGAGCAAAGTGTCTACTTCCTCCAAAAAGAGGAAGATTAGGGTTGAATCTGATTCTGACTTTGATGTTGAGGATGATGTCCAGGACATCACTCCTGTGAAAAAGACTGTGTTAAAAAGGATTTCTGAAAAAGTCCCTGATGTTCCTTTGGATAACATCTCTTTCCACTATGCTGAAAGTGTTCAAAGGTGGAAGTATGTTTATCAAAGGAGGTTGGCCCTTAAGAGAGAGTTAGGGAAGGATGCTCTAGACTGTAAGGAGGTTATGAAGCTTATTAATTTTGCTGGTTTGATGAAAACTGTGACCAAGTTTACAAAATGTTATGAGGTGCTGGTAAAGGAATTCATTGTGAATATTCCTGAAGACTGTGCTAATCACAAGAGTAAGGATTTTATGAAAGTCTATGTTAGAGGTAAGTGTGTTGAGTTTTCTTCCATCATCATCAAAAGATTTCTGGGTAGAAGTGAGGAAGAACATGGTGAGCTAGAGGTAACGGTTAATCAAGTATGCAAGGAGATTACTGCTAATCAAGCGAATGCTTGACCCTTGAAGCCTAGCAAACTGTCAGCTGGTAGACTTAGTGTCAAGTATGCTATTCTTCACAGGATTGGAGCTGCCAACTGGGTTCCTACCAATCATACATCCACTATTTCTGTTGGTTTGGGAAGGTTTATATATGCTGTTGGGACTAAGAAGAGTTTTGATTATGGTTCCTTTATATTTGATCAGACTATGAAGCAAGCTGGCACTTTTGCTGTGAAGATGCCCATTGCCTTCCCCTCCCTTATCTGTGGCATTATTTTAAATCAGCACCCTGGTATCCTATCTCATTCTGATGTTGTTTGCAAAAGGGGGTCTGCCTTGTCCCTTCACTATAAATTATTTAAAGGTCAACATGTCCCTGACATTGTCATGACATCTGCCTCTACTTCACACCAACCCACAAACAAGTCTGGGGTAATTTCTGAGTTGGTAGAAGCCTGCAAGGAACTGGATGGGGTTATTAGAGTCAGTACTGAAAGAAAACTGAAGTTTGAAAGAATGATCATGACTCTTAGAATGGCTGAAGGTGATACTATTGAGGATGCAAATGAGAAGGAAGGTTTTGAGGAGGGTGGTTCTGGTGAGTCTAATGGCAATGCAGAGGGTGATGAAGACAAGTCTGAGAGTGAGGACTCTGCTGGTTCTGGAGATGCTTGAGTGATTTGTTCATGAATTTTTTTGTTGTTGTTATTTTGGTTCTTTTTCTGGATTTCTTTTGGCACCCTTGTGTGCTTGAATTCTGTTATGGTTTTCTGATGGCACCCTTGTGTGCATAATCTTAATTTTGAATATGTTTGTACTGCTCTTATGATGACAGCTTCTCTATGATAATTTTAGCTATGTTTGTTATGGAATTTTCTGTCTGATGTTTGTCTAATTATGGCTAAAAAGGGGGAGAGTAGCTTAGTAGTTTTGTTCTGTGTGTGCAGCTGGTTTTCTTGGTTTTCTTTGCTGGTTTTCTCTGCTCCTTGGCTTGAGGGGGAGTTTCTGGTTAGCTTGGAATGTTAGATGTGTTTGTGTGTTGCTTCTGCTACAGGGATCTCTGTTCAATGTTGGTGCTATAGTGTTTTAGCCAAAATTTGCCAAAGGGGGAGTTGTTAGTTCTGTATTGGCAGCAATTTTGTTAAAACAAAGTGGTTCATCAAGATGTCTTACTTGATGTCTTGACATGTTGTTTCTAATATTCTGCAGATGGTGTTTCTTAGTATTGCAGGACTTTGTGCATGATGTCAAACACGATGTCCTAACATCTCTTGACAGAACATTCTGTTGAGAATGTTATGATTTATTTGCTGCGCTATTTTTGCAATCTGTTGTGCTTTTATTCAGTAATTGCGTGCGAAAATCGTGGAGTATCTTTAAATTGAAGCAAGCAATTTCTGTGATATTTTGAAGAATATGTTGTTGCTATTTTCTTGCAAAAAGATATGGAAAATAATTAGCTTGAATTATTAATTGAATAAAAGATCTGCTAATGCTCAAGCCCAAGGAGTTTATTACTATTTAAAGATGTACAACCCTAATTGCTGAGTAGAGAGAATAAGTCATTGAAAGCTGCGTTCAAGTTTTAGGGTTTACGCTTTGTATTATTTTTGTGAGCCATTCATTCATCTGTTAGATGCTTAAATTGGACTGATTAGTTGAGTTGTAATTTGTCCACTCTAAGCTTTTAAGTACGAGTGCTTTGTTCTTGATTGAAGCTTTTAAGCAAGATCAAGTTTTGTATTTGAAGTGTGTTCTTATCTTTAGTATTGTTCTGTAGTTATCACTGCATGTGATTGAGGGGGAGTGAGAGGTGTCTCATGTCTAAGTGTCTTAGATAGAAATCTCACAAGCAGAGATTAGGTGAGAAGATTGTAAACTGGAGTGTGTTTACTGAGAGTCTTCAAACTAATTCTGTTTAGTGGATTTCCTTCCTGGCTTGGTAGCCCCCAGACGTAGGTGTGATTGCACCGAACTGGGTTAACAATTGCTTGTGTCTCTTTGCTATTGTTTACTGTTTTTATATCTTTCTTATATTGATCATTGTTCAGATATTAGTGTCGTGACATCTATTTCGACATCTCATATCTGATACCAGAATTTCAATTCTCATCATTGTGAGTATTCAATTTCCTTTACAACTTAGACTTAGAGAGTTCTTTAACTCTATATGAGAATCATACTCATTCCCCTTGGAACTTTGACCATAGTCAATGGTTCCACAACCTGTAGTGAGGTGAACTATGAATGCTCTGATTCCATCTTTATTAGGATATGTAGGCATGATATGTGATGTCTTGGCGAGCATACTTATTGTATATACCCCTAGGTCTTTACCTTAGCACAGTTCCCTTAGCAAGCAAACATAACATAACACAAATACAAACAAGGTGTTCATGTAGAGTACTACAGATACTTAGCATGCTAACACCTTTCATAGGTATAACCAACCACTGAACCTTAGATCTCTTATATGTGTCTTTACTTAGCGCAATTAGGGCTTTCTTCGATCTTTACCCTTTCCTTTGGATAAATCAAAGCTCGGTGGTGAATTTCAAAGTTTTGTGATTCAAGTTAATTAATAGCTTGATATCTGATTCTCACCGCAATAGAAATGGAGACTTCACTGGGGAAAATTTTTGAGGGTTAAGTCCACCTTGTTTGCATTTGTGTTATTTTATATGTTTGCTCGCTTGTATATTTGTATATATCTGTCTGTGCTTGGGTTTTCTATGCACAGGGTTGCTACTTTGAGTGGTGAGGATGTCCTATACCCGGACTGGAATGCACTTATGATAGGACGATGGTATATTCAAGGAGACTTTGAGTCAGTCGATTCTCGAAAAAGTTAACTTGAGACACCATCACTCAGTTGAGGCCCTCTTAAGAGTTTAGTCATGTTGAACGAGCCTATTCGTGAAAACGTTACTACTCTCGACCTAGGAGCCCGTGACACTAATGACTATTAGTTTACCTTCAACCCCACATGGCCTTTTTAGGATATAGTGCGGTGACTATGAGGGAGTCTATTCCCAAAATGGTTGATACGCGATACTACACTCAGACGAGATTCTCTTGAGAATATTATTGAATACCGAGTCATTTGGGAAATCGATAATATCCGAAAGATGGGTTGTCGACTCTGGGAAATTTTTAGAACCCTGTTCTGCATATGATAAACCCATAGTACATACCTCTTGGGATGGGTAGACCATGGCTCCACGCTCGTGATCTTCAAACCTATGCCCTCATTTTGTTTGCCAGTATATATGTGCATATATGTATATGTGTGTTTGTGCATACATCCATCCATTCATTTATAACCACTTAGTTTCAAGGAATTAAGATGTTCTTACCTTTGTAAATATCAATAGAGATCATGGATTTTAAAGTGAAACTCTTCAGTATTTCCAAAATGTTTGTAACTTGCTTCTGAGATCCTTAAAACCATTTTGCTTGCATTTGCATCGCATGTGCATGTCATCACATTTGCATTTCATTTTCATTTCTATGCTTTGAGTCTCATCCACCCTCTTGTTATAACCCAGCAGTTGACTTCCCGAAGCCAGCATTGGACTTGAGGTAGCTTTTGAAGGATCATGAACTCAGGAGAGCAGAACTGGTTTGTGACCAGAGCGGATTTTGAATTGCTGAAAGATCAGTTGGATCAGATTGTGGAGGCTATGACAACCTTGGCAAAGAGAGATGACAATATCCAGAGGACTTCTATGAATAATGTTTCCCAAGATCAGCCTGTGTAGATTTTTGTTGGAAACTAGGTTATACAAGAACATGCCATTGTCCGAGATGGACGTTCCTCTTCTGTTGATGTCGTGGAATATCGCAGCTTCGTATTCTCTGAGCCAGATTCCCAAGAGTTAGTCCCTGTGATGAAAACCAAGGACCCACGGTACATTGAGATTATGGAAAAATGTCGTGTCTTGGAAAATAAGCTTGATGCCATTAAGGGTCGTGACACTGCTAATCTAAATTCTTTGAACATGTGTTTGGTACCCTATCTTGTGATACCTCAAAAGTTTAAAACACCGAAGTTTGAGAAGTATAAAGGGGATAGGTGTCTAAAGTAGCATTTGGTGGTGTTTTGCAGAAAAATGACTTCACATGTCCGTAATGACAAGCTCATGATCCACTATTTCCAAGACAGTATGAGTGGGGCATCACTGAATTGGTATATGCAGCTAGAGAGTAGCAACGTCCAATCATGGTCAGACCTAGCTAATGCCTTTGTGGAGCAATACAACTACAATCTTGACTTGGCTCCCAGCCGCCTGCATTTTCTAGACTTATCTCAAGAGGACAAAGAATCCTTTAGAAAGTAAGCTCAGAGGTGGAGAGAAGTAGATGCTCGCGTTCAACCACCACTCTTAGATAAGGAATTGGTTGACTGGTTCGTGGACACCTTCCAAGGTCCGTACCAAGAAAATTTGTTTAGCATTGTGACATCAAACTTCTCTGACTTGGTAATAGCTGGAGAGCGCATCGAGAGCGGTCTCAAGAATGGAAAAATCTGAGGTGCCTTGAACATCCCAGCCAGTGAGAGTGCATCATTTGCCAGTTTTCAAGAAGAACGGGAGAAAGAAAGAAATTCCACTTGGGAGTCTCCAAGACCTCAACGCTCATGCAACTCAAGTGTTCAGAGTCAGCAATTTTTTGGGTCCCCACGTCAAACACCATTCTCTCCTCAAGGGAAATATTCTTCTCCAAGTCGAAGACCTCCTCAGTATCAACGATCATACCGCCGTCATCCGCGTCAACACGCTCGACAAAGACCAAGGAAGCCAGAGAGGCATTTCACTCTGTTGCCAATGTCATACAGACAGTTCTTTCTAGATTTGATCAAAGGTGGACTAATAGTGCCGAAGGAGATAGATCTTGTGATTCCTCCATACCCACCAGGCTTTGACGCCGACGCCCAATGTGACTACCATGCTGGGGCATAGGGACACTCAACTGAAGACTGCAAGGTGCTCAGGAGCAAGGTTCAGACTCTACTTGATTCCGAGATGTTCTCATTTACGCCTCAAGGCATTCAAATCAACAATCCTTCACCTAATCAGGCGGTTTCATCAGACTCTGAGATGGAAGAAATTGCCGAGGATAGATGTGAAGATGATTCTCAGACGAATCTCGACAATCAACTCTGAAGATTATTATCTCAGTTTGGCAAGTCAAGAAAGGAAAACCTTGTTCCCCGAAGCTGGCAATCTTTTGGCTGTTTTAGTATTCTTGTTGCATTTTCTTTGCTTATTGAAATTTGTATTTGCTTATAAGCTGCTGTTTTTCAAATTGGCAAGATTAATGAAATGTTTATGCATCTTTTGATTAAGTCCATTCGTATCCACTCATTTACTTTTATTTTCATAAAAGCAAAAAAATATTTATCTTTTTCAATCCACGTATCTTTATCAAACTGTTTAAGAAAAGAATAGGGAGGATGATGAAAACATTATATCCATAATTGTTGTGGTATGCTGCCAATTAAACTTTGTCGATGATGTAAGGCATTGTTTCAATTCCCAAACACTGGAGAAATAAGGAAGATAATCCCTCGTTAACCCCTTCGAGCTTAGAAGTAGAAGTTTTCTTTCGCTACAAAAACCTGTAATCTCAACCTTGGGGTGGGTAGTTCTCAGTTAACTTGGCGCTATATGCACACAAGACACCTTTCATATAAAGGTTGTGCTCACAGGTTTTCCTTCGCACACAACAAACAAGTGTTGAAGATGTTTTCCAAGAATAAAGGCCAATGATGGTTCTCAGTAGCCGTTAAACCAAGTAGTCACCTTCTTCCTCAAAAAAAAAGAGAAAGAAAAAGCCTGCTAAGTCAAAACCTATTAAGGAGACTTAGGCAAAAGAATGGGCCATCCCACTGATTGTAAATAAAAAAGAAAAACAGTTTAGGCAAAAATTAGGGATAATAAAAAGAGGAATTCTTCAAAGATTTCACTCCTAAAGTCCTTGATAGCAAAAACAATCAAAGGTTGTAAGGGAGTAATGACTACCCTAGGTGTCTGAATCATCACCAACTATCATCAGTTCAATTCCTAGCCTGAAGGAACCTGAATATATAACCTGAGTTAACTGAGCGTAGGATCGAAGTTCATCACGGAGATTGGGTTGGGACAAATAAACTTTGAGCCTTTATCCTTTGTTTCATGAACCGTGAACCAAGCCACGTTACAACCCTTAAAAGACCTAATTGAGGTAAGGTTGTTTTGAAAGCATACTACAACAAGGGGGATAACCTGACTCCTAATGATCTTTGCTAATTATTTGTGTTGATCACTTCATCTGTCATTCCGTAAATGACTAGATCCACTTCATTTTGATCATTTGATCACTCCACTGTGTGTTTTATCGATAAAATTTGATTTTAAAAGCTTGCATGAATGTTGCATTGAAATTGCAAATTCTTAATAAACAATAATAGTTTGCGAGACAACTAAATATCAAAGTAATCCCAACAAAGGCAACCAGTTAGGGAATTTTATTTGGTAAAGGAAGCTCAGTCTGAGATTTGTTAATAATCCATTCAAAGAGCTATTGAATCAGGGGTAAAACTTTTTCAAGTTCAGAAGATTGGGGCAAACCGTCTTGAGGTCATTTTATGGAAAGTTTTTTCTCAACTCCTTTCGAGGCAAGGACTCCAAAGACCCACCAGCAGGGGCAAGTTTGTTCCCCAGTTGTTACTCCCACAGTCTGAAGGATAAGTTCGAGGACTTTGTTTTACAAATGCAGTTAATATGGGCCAGTTACGTCGAGGTTCACAAAACTCTCCAAGAGTTTGAAGATATTGAAGCATCTTGTATGCCAATTCTTCTGTAAAATTAATCCTCTTGGCATTTTCTTCAGATAGACCATGTAATCTGGGGCAGAGAAGATTTGAATATTACTTGTTGCAAGAGCCATTGTTCATTCTGATGATCGTCATGCAAGTTGGAATGCAGAATGACATGGTTCTTGTGATATTTTTTGTCAGCTCCCCAGTAAGTTGTTACTTCAGTTAATCTTGGCCATCCTCCACATACCTTCTCTCCAGTAAGGAAATCAAGCTCATGATGGCAATCCTAGTGAAGTCATGATGCTATACCAAGTGGAATACTTTTCCCCAGAGGAGGTTGTAACCTTGGAGTAGAACTGCTGATTCTACATCTTCTTCCCTAGTGATGGTCCAATCTGGTGAGATTGGCTGGGTAATCCTTGTTGAGATATTTATTTCATCTCTTGTTTACTTCCTTTGTCTGTTTTGTCAGCATAAGTATAAGCATAAACATGGCATACATGCATTCATACACATGCACAACATCTTAGCATTTTTGCTACCATCTTTGTGTTTACCTGTTTTGGTTCACTTTGGTGTTTACTCCCCAAGTGATTGGGTTTGTCTCTTCTCTCCAATAGAGTCATCACCTTTAGGCATAAAGTGCCCATCCGTTCTAAATTCCCCACAGAGTTTGATTCTCGTGGATGATGGTTGCTTCAGTTATGTTTTCCATATTTGGATAAGATAAATCCCCATGTGAGTTCACTCCTCAATGGTTGAAGTCTTGTTTGACCGTTTCTCTCTAGCTTGTTCCTAGATTGAACTTTGGTCCCTGGCAGGTGTGGTTTCCGAACCTATTTTGAACGTGCATTTATTTTGCACCGTGTCTCACAGGAAGAATCTTTTACAGATCCTCATTGAAGACATAATTCATTCTCCAGCAGTGTTGTGATAATAACATCCCCTTGGAATTTATACCCGACAACAAGTAGCAGTCTCCTTGAGAAGCTTGTTTTCTAGAGTGATAAGTGGCAATCTCTCCTGAGAATCTTATCTGTCTTGGGTGTTTACCTAAATTCTTTTTGTAACAAGTGGCAATCTCTCCTGAGAAGCTTGTCCGTCCTTGATGTTATTCATAGTTTTACAGTTACCGTTGGTGTTACCCGCAATCAGTCACTTCCCATCAACCCCTTTGATGAGATTTTTACTTAAGGTCTTCTTTCCGTTAACTCTTTGACGATGTCACTCTTTAGTGACGTTTTTTCCCTGAAAACCCTTTGACGATGTCACTCTTTAGTGAAGTGTTTCATTTCCATCAACTCTTTGACGATGTCACTCTTTAGTGAAGTGTTTAATTTTCGTCAACTCTTTGACGATATCACTCATTAGTGAACCAGATGTTTCTTTCAATCAACTCTTTGATGATGTCACTCTTTAGTGAAGTTTTCTTTCCGTCAATCCTTTAACGAGGTGTCTCTTTGGTGGATTGGTTTCTTCCCGTCAACCCTTTTTGATGATGTCAGTTGGTTTTCATTCTGTCAATCCTTTGATATGGACGATGTTTGGTGTTTGGTTTCATTCTGTCAATCCTTTGACGTGGATGATGTTTGGTTTGGTTTCATTCTGTCAATCCTTTGACGTGGATGATGTTTGGTGTTTGGTTTCATTCTGTCAACCCTTTGATGTGGATAATGTTGGGTGTTTTCTTCATTCTGTCAATCCTTTGACAATGATAATCTTTGGTGAATTGGTTTCTTCCCGTAAACCCTTTGAATATGTCATTTGGTTTTGTTTCATCAATCTTTTGTGGATGTCACTCTTTAGTGAATATTTCCTGATTTGGATTGTATCTATCAACCCTTTTGACTATGTCAGTTTGGCTTCATTCTGTCAATCCTTTGACGTGGATGATGTTTGGTGTTTGGTTTCATTCTGTCAATCCTTTGACGTGGATGATGTTTGGTATTTGGTTTCATTCTGTCAATCCTTTGACGTAAATGATGTTTGGTGTTTGGGTTTCATTCTGTCAATCCTTTGATGTGGATGATGTTTGGTGTTTGGGTTTCATTCTGTCAATCCTTTGATGTGGATGATGTTTGGTGTTTGGTTTCATTCTGTCAATCGTTTGACGAGGATGATGTTTGGTAATTGGTTTCTTTCCATCAACCCTTTTTGACGATGTGTTCCGAGCTCAGGTTGTGTACCTTCGGATATGTTTTGGTTTATTCCCATCAACCCTTTTTGACGATGTATTCTGAGCTCAGGTTGTGTACCTTCGGATATGTTTTGATTTCTTCCCGTCAACCCTTTTGACGATGTATTCCAGCTCAGGTTATGTACCTTCGGATATGTTTTGGTCTCTTGCTGTTAACCCTTTTTGACGGTGTATTCCGAGGTCAGGTTGTGTACCTTCGGACATGTTTTTGTTATTTTGTTCCATCACTTTAGATGCGTTGCTTTTCTTTCCTCAGTGGAGATCGTCTTTCCGGTTCAACCTTCATTGAGGATCTTTTTGTTCTAGAATGTCATCCAGTCACATTTGAACCTGATGATCGATCATTCTAGATACCTTTATTAGAGCTCATCTCTTGGTTCTACTTCCAATAAGGTTGCTTTTTCGTCCTAGAGTGTCAGTCGATCATACTTGGACTTGTTGATCCACTACTCTGGATATTCCCCAACAGGGCCGGCCCAAAACATGTTGAGGCCTAAGGCAAAATTAAAAGTTAAATATTTATAACATATATATATATATATATATATATATATATATATATATATATATATATATATATATATATATATATATATATATATATATATATATATATATATATTATTGAAAAATTTAAAAGTCAACATTTCTTTTTGTAAATAAATATGCGATGTAAAAGTATCGACTTGTTTACACTCAAAATTATTTATTTATTTATTTTTTGTAATTGATTTTACTTAATATTTTTGCATTTGACAAATAAATTATTAATTTCTTTAATCTTCATTGTCGGACTTAAAAACTTAAACTTTTTTTAATTTTTGGTTTTCTAACTTATAAATTTAATTGTTAATAATACTTTGAAAAAAAATAATGTTACAATAGATTCAAATGAAATAAAACTATAAACTAAATATAAATAAATAATAAATATTTGAACAATAAAACTTAATTATCAATGTTATTTTGTATAAAAAAAGTATTTTAAATATTGTTTCTCTTCCCACTATATATTGTAAAATTGCTTATGGTAATAAAATTTATATAATTAAATATAAAAAAAAATTAATGTTACTATTTCACAATTATTAAAAGGGAAATGGTAATGAGTATTTCAGGAACGCTTTTTAAAACTTTAAAATGATTAATTTCTTTATAGTATTGTCTTGGACACTTATTAACAACATTATTTTTTTTTTTTTTACTAATAGTACTCCCTCCGTCTCATAAAAAGTGTCATATTTGAGCAATGCGCGGTTCTTAAGAAAATGATTAGATGTGTTGGTTGTAGTGAAAAAGTTAATGTCATTTACGAAAATACCCCTATTAAATGTAGTTGATAAAGTAGTTGAATAAAATAAAATTTAATGAATAGGGATATAGTAGTGGAAAAATAATAATAATTACAACATTGGTAATGTAAATGAACAATTATTTTGAGACAAAGAAAAAGTGCAAATGAGACACTTTTTATGAGACGGAGGGAGTAATATGCAAATAAATTATTGAATGTGTCGTTTGTTAATTAGTAGTTTTTCATTCAAGAATGTAAGTGGCAAAACAATTAATATCGGCTCAAAACACTATAAAAATAGTACAACATTAATGGTTTACATTAATGACAGTATAGGGATACACATTAGGTTTTAATGATAGTCATAATATTAATAGTACTAATTATTATCATAACTATAGTATATACCAGGCCTTGTAATGAATGAAAAATTAGAGGCCCTAGGCAAGAGCCTTTGTCGCCTTGCTTTATGGTCGGGCCTGTTCCCCAGTGGAAACCATCTCTTGGTTCTATCTCCAGTGAGGATCATATCCTTCTAAAGTGGCAGCCGGTCGCATCTGAACCTGTTGCTCAATCACTTTAGATCCCCCCGGTTTGTTTCAACTTCCCCAGTGAGTGTTTACTCATTATTTTGGCTCTATCCCTGTTTGCTTTCATTTTCGTCTGCATCTTGCATCCAGCATTCCTTCATTGTCATCATGATGGTAGCGGTCATGGCATGTCCGCATTTCATTATAGATTAGTTTTTGTCCATAGCATTGCACATCATTGTATCTAAGGGCAAAATTTTCGGTTATCTATATTTAAATATCTTTCACCATGATTTCATGAGGATTTTCATCTCTCATGTCATCTGGTGAAGATATTTAAATAAGGGCAACTGTCATACCCCAAATTTTACCCTCAGATCCTCTAATCATTGTCATATCATCTTAGGTCATCAATCTTAGCATTTGTAGCCATTTAGTCCATTAATCATAGTCACGCATTTTTTTATCTAATTTTTGTCACATATTATTATTTTTTAATTTAATTTAATTATTTTATGAGTTTTAAACACATTTCTTTTATTTAAAATTTTGATTTTTTTATTATTACTTTTAAATCACTACCTTATTTTGAAATTTGTTTCTTCCTTTTGTCGAGATATGTTCATTTATTAGTATTATTAGTTATTTATTTTTATTTATTATTTATTTTTGGTTCTTTATTATATTCATTTATTATTAGTTCTTATTATTATTACTATTATTATTATTTTGTTATAATTTTTTTTTCATCATTCATTATTCTATTTAAAATTTTATTATTTATTATTGCTATTTTATTATTATTTATTTATATCACTATTATTTTCTATTATTATTATTATTTTATTATATCTTTATTTATTTATTTATTTATTTATTTTATCTTATTATTTTTCATTATTATTATTTATTATTATCATTTTTACTATTTTAATTATTACTATTATTATTATTAGTTTTACCATTATTTGTTTTATTATTATTTTGTTATTATCATCACAGTCCAAAACTCTTTCACGCCAAACTCCCAGCCAGCTACACAACTGTACTACTACTTGACTTGCCACAATCCAACCTCTGCTCTACAAAACATGATTTCCAGAACTACCACCTTTCTGCTACATTTTTTTCCAGTCCAAGTTCTGCTACGTGACAACACATCCTAAACCTCCCAAGAAGCTTCCTACACAGTCCAAAACCGTACAAACTTTCTGCATACACTCCAAGGCCAATGTACCACATCACCCAGTTTTGCGCTGCTCCTACTCTCCAACAAGAATCACGCCCAAAACTAGGATATAACACTCAGACCTGCTACACTTACAAAAAAAGAACCAGCTTGCAACTTGCCAACAGATCCTGCACGCAAAAAAGCCAATAATACGCCACCCTGCTCTTCAGAAAAAATAGAAAAGTTATGTTCCAAAAACCTGCAAAAAAACGTACAAATGGTAAGTGGCAAGAAGGTGAAACACGACACAACCAAAATCGGTGATAACCTTTCACGCATGGAACCCTCATCTATAACCAAAAGACCTCACACACTCTCAATAAAAAAATAGAACTACAAATTCCTCTTCGATTTTTCAACAACAATATAAACAAGCCTCGTTTGTTTTTCACTCTGAGATATCTTTCTCTCTCTCCCTACTACGCCTGGCAACCACCCTTCATCAATTTCCTTCTCCCTTCAACAACTGCAAAACAACATAACTTGTTTTCTTGTTTTACATTCACAACTCTCCACAGACCAACAAACTCCCTATTCAACCCAAACAAACCACCTCCATTTCCTCGCCAAAACTCCAGCCACTCTCTCAAAACTTCAAACAACTCTGAACCTTCTTCTTTCCCCTTAACCATTTATTCAAAATCAAAACAACCTACATCTCAATCCTCCTTGCTCAACCTCATTTCTTCGTCACCGCGGTTCCACCATTAAAACCTCGGCTGAACCCTAATCCACACCTCACAAACACTCCCTCAATCTCGCCGGAACCTCACCACCAAATCACATAAACTCTAGCCCAATTACAAACATTAACCTAACCCTTTCAACCATAAATTAGAAACCGAATCAAACTCAGAAGGGAGAAGAAGAGATAAATTGGAACAAAACAAAATCAACCAATCAAACCTGAATAAAAAATCACGAACCTGTGCAAAAACAAATTTGAGACAGAGAGACAGCCCGATTTTCGTGAATAGGGTTGAACCCTTCACGTTTTTCATTCGACACTGGCCTTGGGAGGAAAGAGTTGAGGCGCGATGATGCAGCTTGCTTCTGAGCGATTCGTTTTTTATCTTTTGGAACATTATTTTAAAAAGAGCGAAGGTGATGCTCAGGGCTTTCCTTGGCCGCAAATTTCTTGGTGTTAGTTGTTTTTAATTTTAGGTCATGAACCTACACGTTGTGTTAGTTTTTTTTTTCTTTTTTTGTTTAAAGAAAAAACCAATATTGTTTTTGAAGATGGATAGATGGGCTTAAGGCCCATGAAGTTTCATATGCACCTACTACCTCTGATCTCAGAACACATCCCCATTCCCTATTTCTTTTCCTTTTAATTTTTAATTTTTTTCTTGTATTTTATTTTAACATTTTTTGGTTAATTTTGTTTCAACATTTTATTTTACAAAAATTTTCTTAAACAATAGTTTTTTAGCATTCTGCTATTTTGGTCTAACTATTTTGTGTTTTCTCCGTTAAATCACCAATCCTTTTTTATTATTATTATATTCTATTTTCATTTCGATTCCATTTTCTTTATTTTGTGTCAATGATATAACAAACTTTATGGTTTGGTTGATTTTATTAAATCGACAAAATTTTGATCAATATGAGACCACTTTCTTTTTATTTCAGTTTCATTCACTTTTTAGTCGATGAAAGTCAAGAATCATGGTTTTCAATCTTTATTGATAAATTATGATTAAGACTAGACTATTTTTAATTCTATTGCATTTCAATTTTAATTTCTAAATTTCTTAAACTACTAACTTTTCATTTCTCTCATTGGTGAGATTTGTAAATATTTCCAATAAAGTCTTGTGGATGGCTCTCATGTTCCTGTTATGATTTTGGTTGCTTACTTCACTTGAAGATTCCTCAATACCCTTCCAAAGGAAAGTTCCTTTATTGGCCTCAAAGTCATAGATAGCTCATTACCATCTTGGCATCATTAGATCCATCTTTCACCCTTGACCTCAAAGTCATAGGTAGCCATCTTCAACCCTTGACCTCAAAGTCATAGGTAACCATTATCAACCTTTGGCCTCTTTAGAGTCACTTTCCCTCTTGACCTCAAAGTCATAGGTAGCCGTATCTTACCCTTGGCCTCATTAGAGCCACTTACATCAAAACTTAGAGTTAGGTTAGAGTTCTTAAACTCTATGTGATTCTCATCATTGTGAGTATCCACTTTCCCTTACAACTTAGACTTAGAGAGTTCTTTAACTCTATATGAGAATCATACTAATTCCACTTGGAACTTTGACCATAGTCAATGGGTCTTCTACCCGTAGTGAGGTGAACTGTGAATGCTCTGATTCCATCCTTATTAGGATATGTAGACACAAGATGCTATGTCTTGGCGAGCATACTTAGTGTATATACCCCTAGGTCTTTACCTTAGCACAGTTCCCTTAGCAAGCAAACATACCATAACACAAATACAAACAAGAGGTTCATGTAGAGTACTACAGATACTTAGGATGCTAACACCTTCCTTAGGTATAACCAACCCCCGAACCTTAGATCTCTTAGTTGTGTCTTTACATAGCGCAATTAGGGCTTTCTTCGATCTTAACCCTTTCCTTTGGATAAATCAAAGCTCGGTGGTGAATTTCAAAGTTTTGTGATTCAAGTTAATTAATAGCTTGATATCCTATTCTCACCACAACACATAACTTGTGATCCAAGCAACCATTTTTTTCCATCCAAAGCTCAAATGATAGATCTTCTTACATACAACAAGATTGCAACGCAGAAGTACCCCCAAAAAATGTATAGATTTTGAGATATGAAGCATTAAAGTTAGGGTTTCATGAGATTTTGAACTTTGACACTTAGAAATTTTTAGGCAGAATCAGCCTCATGTTTTGTCCAACTTTGGAGGCATTTTCCATTATGATCCAAGATGAATCAAGACCAAATGTAGACATCAAAGTTGAAGTATGATATACAAGCTTTCCAAAGAGTACAAGAACATCCATTGATTCAACCTGAGAAAGAAGTTATGAACCTCACAACATGCCTTGATGCAAACTGGTTTTTGACAACATTTGGGTACATAACTTGCATCCCACAATTTTGAGTCCAAATTTGATGACTATGAAAGATTGATCCTCATCTAATTCAACAAGAATCTCATTCAATCATGAAGAACCTACAAACTTGGGCCCTAAGTCAAGAATCCTATCCTTTAGCATGTGAGAATCATGATGACAAGCTATGGAACTTAAGTTTTGGCAAGTTGCATTAATGTGATGCATTGAATTGGTATGAAGCAAGCACAAACCAGCCAAGACTCAGTCCAAAGCCATGAGTGTTCAAACCTGCAAAAATTGAATTGAGTCAAGATATAACTATGTTAGAGGAGACTTATAGTACCTTAGACTTCAAGTCATGCTACATGACAAAATCCATTGGACAATAGCATGCTCCCTCATCCATTCACTATTCCTCCCAAAACAAACTTCTCCTCCTATAAATAGGAGCCATTTCTGATTGTTTAAGACACCCCAAAACATCACTTCAAAATTCACTATTCACTTCAAAATTCAAAAGCCTTAAGAGGTGAGAATCAAATTTTCAAATAGAGAGCAATTCAATCCAAGCCAATGATGCAAACACCTCACATACATCATATATGAGTGATCCAAACACTTAAACAACATCTGTAACATCAAATTCATCAAGATCACATCTCACTCAAAGCCAACTGCAGTTGGATTCGAGCCCATCAAAAACGAGAAGGTTTCAATCCATTCCAGGCACATCAACACATTCCTTGAGGTCTAGGTAAGCTGTCCAGGTCATCATTTCACATCTGTAACACCTACAACTGAGGATTCGAATTCCTCTTGCACAGGTAAGCATGAACTTCCCAAACTCCATGAAACATGCATCATTTTTTATATTTCAAGTTACCAACATGTTTCAACACTTATATAGAATGTTTTACCTCAATCAATTGCTATGTATCAACCGTGTATAGGATTTCACAATGTTCTTGCAAAAATTAGGGTTCATCTGTTCATCACTTAATAACTCACTCCACACTTAAAATAAATGAAATTAATTGGTACCATCGTGTTCCTTGTTCAAAAGCGAACAATTTTCATGTTTACATCGTGCAATTTCATTACGAATTGAGTGAGATAGGAGAGGTTTTGCAAATCTGGGTGGCACCAGGAAGAAGATGAAGTTCTTCGCACCATATTTTGAATTTTTGAATTTTTAAAATAATTTTAATATTTTTATTTATTTTCAAAACTTATTTTCTACATCCAATTTTGATTATTTTCAAATGATTTTTTGCACAAATATTGTCCATATATTTAAATAATTTATTCACAAAAATATCAAAAAAATATTTTATATTTGATATATTTTTAATATATTTAATATATTATTTTTAATTGTTTTTAAAAATAATTTCAAATATTGATTTTTCTTATCAAATTAATTATTTTTAATCCCAATTTTTCCTCACATGTCATTTAAATACCCTATTATTTTAATCCACGAAAAATCACAAAAATAATTTTTATTTGATATATTTTTAATATATTAAAAATATTATTTTTAAATTGTTTTAAATGTTTTAAAATGATTTCATTTTCTTGATTTTTTTTAACCAAAATGATTTTAAATATTCATGTGGATAAAATACCTTTTTCATAAACCTTAATCATTGTTTATAACATGATTACTGATTTCATTTGATAAATTATACAATATTTTTTATTTTTCTTTGAAAAATATCTTTAAAAATGAAATTAGGATTTTACTTTGATTCTATCTTTCAAACTTCATTTCAACACTCATGGGCCTCTATTAGAGTGTAAGACCCAACCCTCTTTGTAAATAAACCAATCTTTGGGCCTCTGATATAGTATAAGTCCCATCGCGCTTTTCAAAATCACAGTGTGATCACTGTTTTCACAACAATCTTTGGCCTCTGTTAGGAGTGTAAGTCCCATCCCTTTGTACATAAACTTTGTTTTTCAAAAAATCATCTGGGCCTTTGATAGAGTGTAAGACCAACACTCTCTTTTATAAATAGAAAATCTTTTAGCCTCATTCATCCTGGGCTTTGTACAGGATACAAACAATCATCTGGGCCTCTATTTAGAGTGTAAGACCCAACACCTTTATTTCTCTCCTACTTAAGATCAAATCATCTTCAAAGTCAAAAATTTCTTCTATTTATTCAAAACACTAATTCAATCTTGAAGAAGACATCTAATCAATCACAATACAGTGGGCCTCTATCTAGAGAATAAGACCCACCACCTTTCTCATTTCAATTCATACTTGTTTGTATACTTGTTCATATGTCTGTATATACACTTGTGCATATCTTGTTAAGTTCGTCTTAGCATTTAAATCATCCTCAGTTTAGACTAGTTCAAACAATAGGATCATTTCAATCAATATAACTTAGTTCAAACAACTAGTTCCCCTCTGTACAAAGGAATTCTTTTCCTAATACAGTCAGCCTCTTATTGGGCTTTGTACAATTTATTCAACCTTGAAATAGTTCAATAAAGAGAGGATTATTTCTCGGTGAAACCTCTTCTTTAACCCTGGAGCAGTTCAACAAAGAAAGGATTATTTCCCGGTGAAACCTTTCTTGAACTCTTCCTAGACTTGGAAAGTCTCAATCTCCAGCCTCCTCTTGGGCTTCATACAAGGATCCACAAGCTTCCTAGAAGCATCCCCGGCCTCTTCTTGGGCTTCATACAAGGACCCTCAGGCTTCCTAAAAGCATAGGATAAATCCTAGTCATCTTTATCAATACACCAGTCCCCAGGAGAGTCAAAACCTCTAAGGCATTCAAACTCATCCTTTAAGGTTCTTCTGATCCTCAGCAAGGTTTGGCTTTCATCTTTAAAATCCCCAGTCAGGGCCAAGTTACCATCAGCAAATCCCCAAAAGAATCAAAGCCTTATGGCATCTAATAATTCAACTCTTTTCTAATCCCCAGCAAGAGTTAGTTTTGTAACACCCTAAATCCCCGCGTGAAATAATACAATTTTCAGAGTAAAAATTCATAAAAATTCAGCACATAGGATGTTACTCTCCAACATACACCTGTTCATGCATACGACATGTAACACATAATTATTATTAAAAACGGTACTACGAAATCATTATAAAAAATTCTTCTCAATAAGCAACGGAAAACTTCTTCGAAATAATGACTAAAAACATAATATGTTTAAACCACGAAACCAACATCAATTAAATCAAAGTAATAACGGCTAATGAAATAAATAACAACAAGTGTTCCATATCCCCAGTGTTACACATCAGAGCAAACGCCCACTCAAATAAAATAAAGTAGAAGACTTCATCTTCACTAACTTTAACTCCGCATTATCCTTGATTATCTGCACGTTACCCGCGTGGAGGCAACATTCAAACAGAAGGGGTGAGATTCTCAATCAATAAAAGAAATGCATAATATAGATATAGAAGCATATAACCATTATACAATTCACCCTTTTATCAAATCATCAACACAAGTACAATTTCCACACAAGAAAACAATCATAAAATCTACAACACAACACAACACAATGCAATGCAATGAGACTCACAACTCGACTCAATACATGTGGTACCAATTCGATCCCTTTTTCATGATCATACTTCTCGTCAGAATTTCCATATGAGTCGCTCATACCCCACATGGGCACATGACATCTGTGAACGCTCACACCCTACATGGGCACACGAACACCCGTAATCGCTCACACCCCACATGGGCACACAATTACCTCAACAAGAATAACAACAACACGATTCCATTTCAAGGAATCTGGATAAGGCGCTCACACCCCACATGGGCACACGACTTATCATACAACTTATGAAACATGATATACATTCAACGACAACAACCAACGACGACCAATGCATATGACTATTATACAACCAATACATCACACCACAATTATCCAACACGCAGCATATACCTGCCAAAACATGCAACAATCACAATCCACAGCTACAACACACATTCGCACAACCGAACTCAACATTTCAACGCTCAACACATCACAACGTACACGGAAACACAATTAACACGTAGAATAGTTAGAATTCTGGCATTGAAAATAATTTTAATAGAAAGTACACGAAACCAGCTTTCCAACGATTTGAACGACGACTGAAATGGACCTACGGATCAAAAGATATGGATGTTCAAAGCTTTAGAAAGTTCAGGTCATTCCAGTGGTAGCTAAATACTGTTTATGCTCGCCTAATGTTCGCCCAGAGAGACGCCAACAAACTCACCTTCGCCCGTCGAAATCCCCATTCGCCTGAAAAAATTTCCGTTTCGCACAAGGCTCGCTCGACGAAGCAGAAGCGAAATTCCTCCCTATACAAATTCCAATAGCACCTATTTTCCACCCTTCACTCGCCTCTCATTTTCGCCCGGAGACCTCCAAGCGAGATCGCTTTGCCCGACGGAACAGGTCCTTCGCCCGGCGAATTCCTGCAAACTGCAATTCTGCTATTGCGTTTTCTGCATAACTCAGACCCTAAACCCCTCATGATTTCAGTATCATACAACCCGAAAATGCACATCAATCACAAGGAAAATCATACTACAACAACAATACATCAATTATAATCACTTTCAACACAAAACCACAATCCACCCAATCAATTTGTACAAATTATATATTATTAGAATCCCCGACACACAAAACCTCAACTTTGCACCGAAACAATTAACACAACGAGAGTAACACATAGATATGAACCTAATGATTTGTCTACCCTTATACATACATTATTTATCCCTTAAGTGATCAAAGAACCCCACCCTTACCTTAGATGAACATTCCTCGAAGCTCCTTAATGGAATTCTGTAAGCCCTAGCTC
The DNA here is from genome assembly GCA_022829125.1 of Lathyrus tuberosus. Classification (NCBI taxonomy): domain Eukaryota; kingdom Viridiplantae; phylum Streptophyta; class Magnoliopsida; order Fabales; family Fabaceae; genus Lathyrus; species Lathyrus tuberosus. The sequence continues at coordinate 15,243,620 of JALAZF010000048.1, forward strand.
TGCTCCTCTCTTTTGTTCCTGTTTTCTCCAAACACGATCGTTCCCAAATGATTCTCTCTTTCCCAATTTTCTTCTTTCCTACTATAACCCTTAGACCCCTAATATGGTTTTCCTTCCTTACCCTTACTAAATCTAGTGAATGGACCACTTTGCCCTTACTATTTCTCTACTCATATTATCCACTTTTAAGTTAATAAAATAATTATAACTAATTATTTAAATCTGCTAACTCCAACTAAATTATTTAAATAAAATAATTATCCAATTATTATTAATAAAATTCTAATTAATTGTTTTTAAATCTAAATAATCTAATTTAAATTATTTAAATTAAGAGTAAGCCCCAAAACTCCTATAGTCTTACACTACCTAACACATGAACATACCAAAACATACCACATCACGTAATTCACAAATACACGAGATTACGCACAATTAATCATCAATCAAACAAATTATAATTATCGGGGCATTACAACTCTCCCCCACTTAGAATATTTTCGTCCTCGAAAATTTATCTCATACGAATAACTCCGGATACGACTCTCGCATCCTGCTCTCTAACTCCCAAGTCATATTTCCACAGGCAGCACCTCCCTACACTGCCTTCACAAGAGTGATCTCCTTAACCGTAAGGTTATCCCTTACTTCTACATCATTCATCGGAATCACGTGTGACGGATTCGGAACATACTTCCAAAGCTGTGACACATGGAACACATCATGCAAATTCGACAAATTGGGTGGCAACGCCACTCTGTAGGCAACATGTCCAACTCTTGAAGAAATCTGATATGGACCAATAAACCGAGGAGTAAGCTTTCTCGACTTCAATGCACGTCCAACACCGTTCACCAGAGTGACTCTCAAGAACACATGGTCTCCTTCATGAAACTCGAGATCTTTCCTCCTCTTATCATGGTAGTTCTTCTGCCTACTATGCAAAGCTTTCATTTTTTCCCGAACCAGATTCACTTTTTCAGTAGTCTGCTGAACAATCTCAGGTCCAAGTACCACACTCTCACCAGATTCATGCCAACACAAAGGTGCCCGACACCTCCGACCATACAAAGCTTCAAAAGGCGTCATTCCAATACTGGAATGATAATTGTTATTATAAGTGAACTCAATCAACGACAAATGGCTATCCCAAGCACCTCTCTGTTCAAGCACACAAGCCCTCAACAAATCCTCCAAAGATTATATAGTTCTCTCTGTCTGTCCCTCCGTCTGCGGGTGATAAGCTGAACTCAATCTCAGTTTCGATCCCAAAGCTTCTTGCAAACTCTCCCAAAATCTAGAAGTGAAACTTGGATATCTATCCGACACAATACTCAATGGAACTCCATGCAACTTCACAACCACCTGAATATAAATCCTTGCCAGCCTCTACAAAGGAAAATTGATATTAATCAGAATAAAATGTGCCGACTTCGTCAGTCTATCCACCACTACCCAAATGGCATCATGCCCTCTCAGAGTATTAGGCAACCCAGTCACAAAATCCATAGAAATGTTGTCCCACTTCCACTCTGGAATATCTAATGGTTGCATCAAACCAGCAGGTTTCCAATGTTCCACCTTCTCCTTCTGACAAGTCAAATAAGCATATACAAACTTAGCCACATCACGCTTCAATCCAGGCCACCAAAATATCTTCTTCAAGTCTTGATACATCTTTGTAGCTCCTAGATAGATACTCAAGCTACTCCTATGACTTTCTTCTAGAATCATTCTCTTCAACTCAGAATCATCAGGAATACAAATCCTATCAAGGAACCTCAACACACCTTGCTCATCCACTCTGAATTTGTTACTTTCTGTCTGTTCATTTCCAATCATCAAATCCACCAGTTTCACATCCAACTTCTGACCCTCTCTGATACTATTAAGAAATTTATTGTTGATCTTCAGCATACCCAACATCACACTATGCGGTGTTTATTCGCAAACTAAACTCATATCGCTGAACTACTCAATCAATTCCAACTCTTTAACCATCATAGTAGACATATGCAAGGTCTTCCGACTCAAAGCATCAACCACGGCATTAGCTTTACCGGGATGATAGTTCAAGCCGAAATCATAATCCTTTAAGAATTCTAACCACCTTCTTTTTCTCATATTCAACTCCTTGTGATCAAACAGATACCTTAAGCCCTTATGATCACTATACACATCAAATCTGGAACCATAAAGATAGTGCCTCCAAATTTTCAATATGAATACCACTGCAGCTAATTCCAAATCATGAGTTGGATAATTCCTCTCATGGACCCTTAACTATCGTGAAGCATAAGCCACAAACTTACCATCCTGCTTTAACACGCCTCCTAAACCCATCAAAGAAGCGTCGCAATACACCACAAATGGTTCATTTGGTTCGAGTATAATCAAAACTGGGTTTGTAGTCAATCTCTTCTCCAGCTCAATGAAACTCTTCTCGCAGTGAACATCCCACACAAACGCTTTACCTTTGCATGTCAACTGAGTCAACTGAAGTTCCAACTTTGAAAAGCCTTCAATAAACCTACAGTAATAACCAGCCAAACCCAAAAAGCTTCTAATCTCAGTTACCGACTTCAGAGCCTCCCACTATAGAACTGCATCTACCTTGGATGGATCCACAACAATACCATCACTTGAAATAACATAACCAAGAAAACTTACCTCTCTCAACCAGCATAGAGCTTCTTTTCTTTTAACACTTACAACACGATCCGCAAATGCTCAGCATGTTCCTCTTCTGACTTAGAATAGATTAGAATGTCATCAATAAAGACAACCATAAATTAATCCAAGTAAGCATAAACAATTCGATTCATATACTCAATGAATACACCAGGTCCATTAGTAACTCCAAACGACATCACTACATACTCATAATGTCCATATCGGGTCCTGAAAGCCGTCTTCTTAATATCTTCATCCTTTACTCGTATTTGATGATAACCCGGCCTCAAGTCAATCTTGATAAACACACGGGCACCCACTAACTGATCCATCAAGTCATCTATTCTTGGAAGTGGATACTTATTCTTAATCGTCACTTTTTTCAGCTGTCTGTAATCGATACAAAACCTCATATTGCCATTCTTTTTCTTCAGCAACAACACCGGACTCCCCAAGGCGATACACTTGGTTTCACAAATTTCTTTTCTAACAACTCTTCTAGTTGCTTCTTCAGCTCTGTTAATTCTGATGCCGACATCATGTATGGTGCCATAGAAATAGGTCTGGTACCAGGGGACAAGATCAATAGTAAACTCCACTTCTCTCTCTGGCGGTACATCAATAATATCATCTGGAAACACTTCTGGAAATTCACACACTACTTGCAATTCATTAATCACCGACTCACTCTCCACTGACAAGGATGCAAGCAATGCAAGCACTTGAGCTTCTTCTTCTAAGAGCTCTCTCAACTCTTTAGCGGATAGAAAACCATCTTCTTGCTCTTCCTTAGGAGCAAGAAATTGCACCGACTTGTTAAAACATTTAATATGAGCATGATTGAACTCCAACCAGTTCATACCCAAGATCACATCAAGATTTCTCAACAGCAAGCAAATAAGATCCACACCAAAGTCCTTACCAAAGATTGATAGTGGACAATTCAAACAAACTAGGGAAGTGGTCACCGATCCCTTTGCAGGAGTTTTGACAACCATCTCTCCCTTCATAAGAGAAACAACAAGGCCTAGCTTTATCACACAATCAGCAACAATAAAAGAATGAGTAGCACCAATATCAATAATAGAAATCAACGGCGTATTATTAATGTAACATATACCTCTGATCAGTCTGTCATCACTGGAAGTCTGAGTCCCTGTCAAAGCAAACATCTTTCCTCCAGTTGAAGCTTGCTTTGGCTTCTGGAAATGAGTACTAATATGGCCCTGTTCTCCACAGTTGTAAGAAGTCACCGCCTTAACCTTGTAGTCAGCAATCAGATGTCCTGCCTGTCCACACTTGAAGCATTTCTTCACATCGCTCGTGCACTCATGAACACAATGACCTAGCTCACCACACCTGTAACACTTAAGAGGTGTAGGGGCACCTCCCCCACTCGGCTTCTTGCCATCAACATGTTTCTGTTTACCTTTCTCAGCTGGAGCTGCATAAGGCTTCCCACGGTTCATCGGTTGTTTTTCCCTTCTCTCGGCCAGCCATTTAAAGTGAGCTGATCGAGCCTTGTTATCTTCCTCAAAGATCCTACAACAATCCACCAAATCTGGAAACCTTCTGATTCGCTGATAACCAATCGTCTGTTTGATCTCAGGTCTCAATCCATTCTCAAGCATGACACACTTTGAGAACTCGGCAGTTGCCGCACTGTAGTGAGGGTAAAACTTAGTCAGGTCTGAGAATTTTGTAGCATACTTCATAACCAATATGTTACCCTGTTTCAAGTCTAGAAACTCAATCTCTTTCTTTCCTCGGACATCTTCAAGAAAATACTTCCTCAAAAACTCCCTACTGAACACAACCCAAGTGATTACCTCTCCTGTTGCCCCCAATAATTGATGAGTGCTAACCCACAAATTGTCCGCCTCCTCAGCCAGCATGTGAGCACCTAACCACACCTTCTGTGTTTCAGAACATTCCATAACCTGGAAGATTCTCTCGATCTCCTTGAGCCAAGCCTGCGCTCCGTCCGGATCATATCTACCCTTGAAGGTAGGCGGTCTATTCTTCCGAAACTCATCATTCTCACCAGCATGAGGCGCGTTTTATACCGCCTGAGCAACAGCCTGCAAAGCAGCGGCAATAGCAGTATCGTTCCTTCCAGCATTCTAAATCTGTTATGCATCAACAATAGAACACAATGGTTAAGGAAACGACATCGACAGTAATCAACTGTCACACAACAACGACTCGACAACTTGGCCGGACAGACCGACCTGCTCTAATACCACTATGCAACACCCTAAATCCCTGCGTGAAATAATACAATTATCAGAGTAAAAGTTCATAAAATTTCAGCAGATAGGATGTTACTCTCCAACATACATCTGTTCATGCATGTCACATCTACGAAAATCAACCGGCGGAAAGGAGCAGAAGAGTCGCCACCGAACGTTATTTATCCCGACGCAGGGAAAGGAAACGATCGAAGAAAACCTCAACAAAGGGAAAGGAATGGTCATCACAACCATCGCCTGGGTTCGGGAGTCGGTTACGCGAGAGGAAGGTATTAGCACCCCCTCGCGTCCATCGTACTCGATGGGATCCACGCTTGTTGTTATCGATCAAAGGGTGTAGGTTATCTGAAGCTCAGCTGCTAGCTGGAAACGAAACGGGAAAAAAGGGGGGAAGAAAAGAAAAATAGGACTCACAAGGATCATTGCAATCCTATGCCTACGTATCTTCGTGGATGACCGGAGAATCAGAGTCGACGTAGTTCGACGGACTACGGTTTTGTGGGGGGAAGGTTGCTCGCCAAGACATCGCCGTCTTGTGCCTACGTATCCTCAATCAGATGAGAGAGAGGAAGTCAGAGCAGTCGTAGTTCGACCTAACAGGGTCTCGTTGCTTTGTGTTTTTTAGTGGAAGACGCCAATGTTCGCGTTCCAGCAGTTTAGGTGTTGCCGCTCGTTGTACGGAGTCTTACGCGTTTACCTGTTTGCGGTAGAACGCAAATGACATTTCCTTTATGAATGAAGTGAGGGAGATGAGAAGAGAATGATTGTTTGTTTTATGTTTTTTAGAAGAAAGTGTTTTGATTGACTGTGTTTGTAACATATATCGTGCTAAAGTCTATGAGATAGGATCGAATGCGTCGCAAATCGACCCAAGACGGGACGCCTGCTAAACACCCTAGGAAAGTGAAGGAAAATCCCCCACTCTCCATTTCCCACGTACTTAAGGCTCATGGCGCACTCAACATGTAGTATTATTAAATGTTTTTTATTTTGTTTTGAGATGAGAGAAGAGACTCAAGTTGTGAGAGAAAATGGAAGTTAGTTGTTAGTGTGCTCGCCGAGATATCGTATCTCGTGCCTACGTATCCTCAATCCGAAAAGAAAGAGGAGTCAGAGCATCCGTAGTTCACGCTACTACGGGTGAACAGGAAATGGTCTCGATCGCATGGGCGTGAGAGAAAGGTGAGACTCACGAAGGTCACACGGAGAACTCGGTCCTACAAGTTAGCATGCAGAGTGGTCCTAAGGTCAGGATCAAGGGAATCTAGCTAATGTTGTTATGCATGGATTGGTAACCTAATGTCTCTCCTACCTCCGACTTAATCAGAAATTAAGTAGAGCGAGGAATCCTACGGGATCAGGTGGATATCACAAGTAAACATTATGTAACTCAATCCATAAACAAAAGGAACTAAAAGCAAACGAAAGAGTAAATAGTGTTAGTTAACAATAATGTCACACAACCAAAGTAAGAAAAGGGGAAGCTTTAGCCAAGGGGTCATATCAACCGAGGCAAACAAGCTAGCTGTGGGAAATAGGGGTACTCACCCAATGGTATCGAGAACCATGGAGAGCAGAGTAAGGATGAGGAAGATGTGAATCAGATCACATAAGCATCAACATCGGCCGATGCGAGCTATAGACAAGGTGTGGGGGTCTGATTGCAAAACCCTTTTCCACTTGTCCGACTCGATAACAAGAGTAAGCTATGTTTAAAGCATCAACATGAAATGCGAGCTATGAACGACTTGGGACTAGAAATGGCGGGAGTCAATTGCGGACTCTCATTCCGCCTAATGCCTTCTTGGAGGACTTTTCGGGGAAATGGGGAATGGGACGCCTCTTTGAGGTCTTTGGCACAAAAGTAAACAATCACATACAGAGCCTCCTTTTAGGACTTCTAGAATTGCCGACCAAGTGGCACGGACTCCCAATCCTACTTCTCATGGAATCAAAAGAAGAAAATGCGGAATTAGTAAAAGAGAAGAGAAGTAATACCGAACGGATAGCAATCCGTAGCAACGCAAGCAAAGTATAAGTAAACCGTCAAACTTCTAGTAATCTAGTATAAATGAGCAAAAGTGTCTGAAAGCGGAACGAATCCGTGAAAGACATGAAACCAAATGCTCTTCACCCTTCATGAATAAAGACAATAAAACAAGGCAATAAACCATAAATAGCAGCAACAACAGCGCTCCAGCACATGCATAGCTATAAAAACCAGTAACAAGCAAAAACAACCTATAACAGCTACCATTTCCAGAACAGAATAGGTGTATATGCAACCAGACATAATAGCAACATTTTACAGCACACTTTGTTCATAGCAACCATGTATGTAGCAGTAACTTCTACACTTATTCAATTAACTAATGTACAAGAAAGGTCATACCTCAATGGGATCAAACAATTATTATCTAGAGAGCATGCCTCATCAAAACCAAATAAGCCTTGTTAATATCTAAAGTGTTAGCATAAAACTCCAAGCTCCTCAAAGAAAAATAACCGAAGTTACTCAACAAGCTCCCAATGGAAATGAAATAAGAAAAAACCATTAGAAATTCCAAAAATTAAGCAAAAGAATGCTAATGAGGCAACATAATCTAACCACAAACTAAGGTAAAAATTTACCACATGTTGAGAATTAATCACAAGGAAGCATTAAGCACAAACTTCAACATTTAATCTAGATATTAACCAAAAATCAATCCAATCCTACTAGAAAAATCAACTAAGAAGTCCATGAGAAGTCAATAAAAAATCACTACATGATTTAAATAATATTCAATCAAAATCATGTAAAAATTCTACAAGAGGTAACATGATATTTGATCGTACCTGGATCAGACAGTATCTGGTGGCCAACAACGTCGTCTGGACTTCAGCTCCGGTGCGGTTGAAAGACGGCGGGGGGTGTACCTACAAGGTACTCCGACGCTCAAGTAAGGTAACGGTCAGAGAAAAAACAAGTACAAGAGAAGAAGGTTAGAATGTCAAGAAGTGAGTGTAACCTGGCCCTCTCAAGTGAGAGGGTATTTATAGAGAGCCCCAAGTGCGGGGCCAACGGTTACTTGCATTGGGTTGGATTGCCAGGCCCAATCCAAGTAACTGTCAGGGCTTACGTGGCGTAGTGAAGACCAGTACGTGGTCTTCGCCCTAGGGTAACCGTTCCTAGATCTCCGGAATTAGGGAAGATCGATTCCATCGGGAGTGGGTGGTTACATGAGAACGTGTCCTTGCGGGGAGGAGTCCTGCGTGTCGGGGAGAGACGTGTCCTCGCGGGGAGGACTCACTTGCGGGCGGAGATGGCTCCTCTCGGGGAGGAGCACGTTATAACACCCCCTTCTACACCCCCAGGCAATTAAAGTGATAACAAATAATCAAATTTTCATTAGAGTATATTTAAATCATTCACGGCACAGACCGAGGGGTCACATCAATTGAAAACAAACACAAATAAACCTACCCATAAAGATATGCAACATTCTCAAGTAGCAATTAACAAAGGAATTCAGTTCCTTATACCCACAAATTCAGGTACAGAATAAAAGCGGAAAATTTGTACTGAATCTCATATATATATATATATATATATATATATATATATATACATCATGAAAAGTTTATCTGTTAAATACAATCATACATGTACAATCCCAAAAGAAACATATACATATACACACAAATCACCAACGGTCTCCCTAACTACCTGGTGCCATATATCAGAGCCGACCGACAAAAGAATGAAGACATAAACTTCATAAAAAGACCTCCAGCAATCTAATCTGCAATGCCTCATAGAGCATTAAAACAGCAGAAGGGTGAGAAACACAATCATAATATAATTGCATATACTTATATAATAACACAAAATTACACACATAAATATTCTCACCACAACGTACAACAGAATCCAAATGCCACACAACACCATACATATCTCATTTATCCATCACCAATGCATATCAATCATACACAATACAATTATCACCAACATATATCAATTCATTCACAATTCTCACACATAGTCAATCATATTCATGATTTATGCAAATGCACAGAGACCGACACAAAGACTCTATGCAATGCATATGCGGTACCGACATCAACATCTCAACACCAGTTCACTCAGGAACTATTGGAACCATCGCTCGTTACGTAATGTAACTCCCCGTCGGGCATACGATGTTCCCCCGTCGCTTTCAGTCCTCTTTGTATAAGGTGCACGACGTTTATGGATCGCTTATAGTCCTCTTTGTATAAGGCTCACGATCCGATCGCTTTCGGTCCTCTTTGTATAAGGCTCACGATCGTCTATACTCATCGCTTTCAGTCATCTTTGTATAAGGCTCACGATGTTATAGCGGATTCCCTCTGGAACCAAACCGTCGCTCACACCCCACACGGGCACACGACATTACAAGAATGCATATCATGATGCTTGGCATACAATGACTCGTGACATTCTAATGCACACATATACGCAACCATAATCATGCCTATATCATCAAATACAACACATTGCATTTACGTGCCCTTAGGCCACAATTCATCATCACAACATGTATTTCATGCATTTTCATCACATAACCGCATACAAGTCATACAATATCCACATCAACAGCACATTGCATGATACACATCAAGTTCACACAATTAAAACGGCAAAAGTCGACAAAACGTCACTATTTAAATTAACGATATAAATTAATCGGCCAACAATCTCGAAATCATTTTTACAAGAAAGAACATTTCATAAGCTTTCCAACGATATAATGAACGCACAAAACGGATAATCAGGTCAAAATTTATGGAATTAAAAAGAAAATAAAAATGTGAAAAACCCTAAAAACCGCCCGGCGCAACCCATAAACCGCCTGGCACTTGCCCTTCGCCGCTACTTCGCCCGGTGAAGCAGAGGCGTCACCAATTCTCCCAAAATAACTCAATAGAGTCAGAATCGTGTAAAGGCTGCGCCTCTCAAAAACCGCCCGGCGAAATCACAAACCGCCCGGCGAAATCAGAGAACCGCCCGACACTTTACACCAGATGCGAAAAAATTCTGCTTCGTGTTACACTGTTCCATAACCCCAAAAACTCCATTTTTCCCAACCAAACCATTTCCAACAACAACACAAACCTCAGTAATTGTTCATACATATCACATGATCGTACTACAAGATTCGTATCGATTTTCGTTCGTGAAAACATCGATTTCTACTCGTTTACGCGGTTTTGACCTATAACCGAAAAACTATGGAAAAAGGCAAGACAACATGCACACACACATACATAATCATACACAATGATAAGATAATCGAGTTTCACACCCTTACTCGATTTAATCGTGTTTAGAAAAGTCGGTTGATCGATTTTCTTGATTTCCAAGATTTCTCTCTTTTTCTCCTTTTTCCTCTTCTCTTTCTCTTCTCCTCTTTTCTTCTTACTAATTTTCTCTCTTTCTATTTCTATTCATACTAACTTAGGAAAAATAAATGAAAAGACCAAAATACCCCCACACTCAAATATCTCGCAAACGTTCCCAAAACGCGACAAAATATAATCACGACTAAAAATAACATATTTTCAGATAAAAGTCAGAAATAAAATAATATAATAATAAAATAATCAAAACGACTCGATTAAATAAAACGGATTAAAACTGGGTCGTTACAACTCTCCCCCACTTAGAAATTTTCGTCCTCGAAAATATTACCTGAGACGAACAACTCTGGATACGACTCCCGCATCCGACTTTCCAACTCCCAAGTCAAATTGCCCTCAGCAGCGCCTCCCCACGCTACTTTCAAAAGTGCAATATCCTTGCTCCTTAACTCCTTCAACTCGCGATCCAAAATCCTAACTGGTAATGCCTCAACCGTAAGGTTCTCCCTTACCTCGACCTCGTCCATCGGAATCACATGCGACGGATCAGGAACATACTTCCGAAGCTGTGAAACATGGAACACATCATGCAAATTCGACAGACTCGGCGGCAACGCCACCCTGTAAGCCACAGCACCGACTCTCGCGGATATCTGGTAAGGACAAATAAACCGAGAAGTAAGCTTCTTCGATTTCAATGCACGACCAACACCCGTCACCGGCGTAACTCTAAAAAATACATGATCGCCCTCTTGAACCTCAAGATCTTTCCTTCTTCGATCATGATAACTCTTTTGCCTACTTTGAGAAGCCTTCATTTTCTCACGAATAAGTTTCACCTTGTCCGTAGTCTGTTGTACCAACTCCGGTCCAACCACCGTCCTCTCACCAGATTCATGCCAACACAACGGTGTTCGACATCTTCGTCCATATAACGCTTCAAACGGTGCCATTCCAATACTCGAATGGAAACTGTTATTGTACGTGAATTCAATCAATGCAAGATAACTATCCCACGCACCCCCTGTTCAAGAACACAAGCCCTCAACAAATCTTCCAACGACTGAATCATCCTCTCGGTCTGTCCATCCGTTTGAGGATGATAAGCAGAACTTAACCTCAATTTAGATCCCAAAGCCTTTTGCAAACTTTCCCAAAATCTCGAGGTAAACCTCGGATCTCGATCTGAAACAATGCTCAATGGAACACCATGTAATTTAACAATCACATTGATATAAATCTCCGCCAACCTCTCCAAAGAAAAACTGATGTCAATCGGTATGAAATACGCTGATTTAGTCAGTCTATCCACAACCACCTAATCCATCGAAATGCTATCCCATTTCCACTCAGGAATATCCAACGGCTCCAACAAACCACTAGGCCTCAAATGTTCCACCTTCGATTTCTGACAAGTCAAACACGCATACACAAACTGATCCACATCTCTTTTCAAACCCGACCACCAGAAAATCTTCTTCAAATCTTGGTACATCTTATTCGCTCCCGGATGTATACTTAAACTACTCCGGTTTCCTTCCTCCAAAATCATCTTTTTCAACCCCGCATCATCAGGAATACAAATTCTACCGCGGAACCTCAAAACACCATTATCATCCACTTTAAAGTCCTCATTTACACTTTTATCCCCAACCGTCATCAAATCCACAAATTTCACATCCAACTTCTGTTTCTCGCTAACGGTCAACAGAAAATCATTAGTAACCTTTAACATTCCAAGCCTTACGCTATCCGACGTCACTTCACATACCAAACTTAAATCTCTAAACGATTCCAAAATTTCCCACTCTTTCACCATCAAAACCGACATATGCAACGATTTCCGGCTCAACGCATCGGCTACCACGTTAGCTTTACCTGGATGGTAATTCAAGCCAAAGTCGTAGTCCTTAAAAAATTCCAACCATCTACGTTGCCTCATATTCAACTCTTTCTGATCAAACAAGTATTTCAAACTTTTATGATCACTAAAGACTTCGAATCTTGCACCGTAGAGATAATGCCTCCAAATCTTCAACACAAAAACCACAGCCGCTAATTCAAGATCATGAGTAGGATAATTTTTCTCATGAATCGTCAATTGCCTCGAAGCATAAGCCACAACCTTACCTTCTTGCATCAACACTCCACCTAAACCAATCAAAGATGCATCACAATAAACCACAAACGGTTCAGTAGGATTTGGCAAGATCAAAATCGGAGCTGTCGTCAATCTTCTCTTCAGCTCATTAAAACTTTCCTCACACCGAATATCCCAAACGAACGCTTGACCTTTGCAAGTCAACTGGGTCAAAGGAAGTGCTAATTTAGAAAAACCTTCAATGAACCTTCGATAATATCTGGCTAAACCCAAAAAGCTTCTAATTTCAATAACAGATCTAGGAGCCTCCCATTGTAGAACTGCGTCTACTTTAGATGGATCCACAGCAATACCGTTACCTGAAATCACTTGACCAAGAAAACTCACTTCCGACAACCAGAATTCACACTTGGATAACTTGGCAAAAAGTTTCCTTTCCTTCAAAATCTGCAACACAATGCGCAAATGCTCTGCGTGCTCCTCCCTAGACTTAGAATAAATCAAGATATCATCAATGAACACAACAACAAAACGATCCAAATGCTCGTGGAAAATACGATTCATGTACTCCATAAACACACATGGCGCATTAGAAACCACGAACGGCATCACAGAGTATTCATAATGACTGTATCGTGTCCTAAAAGTCATCTTTTGAATATCTTCCTCTTTCACCCTTATCTGATGATACCCCGACCTCAAATCAATCTTACTAAACACACAAGCACCAACCAACTGATCCATCAGATCATCAATTCTCGGAAGAGGATACTTATTCTTAATCGTCACCTTATTCAACTGGAGATAATCAATACACAATCGCATACTTCCATCTTTCTTTTTCACCAACAAAACTGGAGCACCCCAAGGCGACACACTAGGTCTCACAAACCTCTTCTCCAATAATTCATTCAACTGCTTCTTTAACTCAACCAACTCCGATGCCGACATTCGATATGGTGCCATCGATACAGGTCTAGTACCAGGAACTAGATCTATAGAAAACTCCACCTCTCTCTCTGGCGGCAAGTCTGAAATATCCTCAGGAAACACTTCCGGAAAATCACACACAACAGGAAACATATCAAGTGAAACTTGACTATCCACAGTAAACGATGCGAACAACCCAAACAACTGAGCTTCATCCGCCAAAAGTTTCTTCAACTCTTTGGTAGATAAGAAACTCGAGTCTTTGTCTTCCTCAAGAGAAGGAAACCTTATTAGCTTATGATAATAATCAATATGAACCCGATTGAATTGCAACCAATTCATTCCCAAAACCACATCTAAACCCTCCAACGGAAAACACACCAAATCCATCTCAAATTCTTTACCATAAATGGTCAAAGGACAACTCAAACAAACCAAAGAAGTAGTTAGTGACCCCATTGCTGGAGTATCAATAACCATCTCTCCATCCATCGAAGACAACACAAGATTCAAACGCTTCGCGCACTCAGACAAAATAAATGAATGAGTCGCTCCGGTATCAATAATAGCAACTAAAGGCGTACTATTAATAAAACAAGTACCTCTGATCAGACGCTCTGCACTTGAAGTCTGAGTTCCTGCTAAGGCAAATACTTTCCCACTCGCTGGAGCTTGCTTTGGTTTCGGACACTTTGTACTAATGTGACCAGCTTCACCACAGTTGAAACACTTTACCACATTCTTCTTTTTACAATCAGCTGCGACATGCCCTACACCTCCATAATTAGAACACTTCTCCAAATTCTTCCTATATTCGAACTAACGGTGTCCCAATTCACCACATCTATAATATCTCAAAGAGTTAGACATACCTCCTCCATTGGGCTTTCTCTCATAATTCCCCCTTTGTTTACCTTTATCAGCTGGTGTTACATAAGGACCACCCCGAAACTGTTGCTTCCCTTTCCTCTCGCTCACACTCTTATAGTGAGTAGAACGAGCCTTAATATCCTCTTCATAAATCCTACAACATTCCACCAAATCAGAAAACCTCCTAATCCGGTGATAACCGATTGCCTGTTTGATCTCAGGACGCAATCCGCTCTCAAACTTCTCACACTTAGAAAACTCCGCAGTCGCTTCAGCATAATGAGGATAAAACTGCACAAGCTCCACAAACTTAGCAGTATAATCAATAACAGACATATTACCTTGTTTTAACTCCATAAACTCAATTTCCTTCTTCCCTCTTACGTCTTCAGGAAAATACTTCCTCAGAAACTCCCTGCTAAACAATTCCCAAGTCACCTCTTCATCTTCAGCTTCTAACACAGGACGCGCACTAACCCACCAATCATTAGCTTCTTCCTGTAACATGTGAGTTCCCAGTCTCACCTTACTGTCCTCATCACAATCCATCACTCGGAAGATCCTTTCTATCTCTTTAAGCCAAATCTATGCACCATCAGGATCATGTCTCCCTTTGAAGACAGGCGGTCTATTCTTCCTGAACTCATCATTCTCACCAGCATTAGGTGCACCCTACATAGTGTAACACCCCCTTTCTATACCCCCAAATAATCAAATAAATCATTTAGGCACGTATTGGAAATTTCATCAGAGTATAATTGTAAACACGGTATAAAAAGGCATGTCACATTATGTTTGAAATTAAAACATACAACACCTACTCAACAAATGATATGCAACAGTGGGGTAACTTTCAACAATAAAGGATCTCAGTCCTTATACCCACATCTTAATATTTAGAATAAAAGCGGAAACATCTAAACATTGATTCACAAACATATATATATATATATATATATATATATATATATATATATATATATTATACTCCAATAGTAGTCACCAATATCATTCATGTTTACATAAACATTCATCAGCTAGATACATGTACAAAAGTATCACAAAAGCTCATAAACACATCCTAGCTACCCGGTGCTACATATCAGAGCCAGACGACCAAAAAGGAAATGAAGCCACGCTTCACAAAAGACCACCAGATACCTAATCTGCAATGCCTCGTAGAGCATCATAAAACAGCAGAAGGGTGAGAAATATTATCATAATAACAATGCATATAATTATGTACTACAACATAAACATATAACACATATTCTCACCACAACTCCCCATATATCACAATATAGATATATCATCAAGCATATTCATTATGCATACATTCACCATTATCATCATTCCACATGAACACACACATACTTGTTCATTCAACAATGCATCATCATAAGATACAGTTTATATCATTTCCCATAAACATACATATATCAATGTTTACTATGTCACAATTATCACATCTCACTCAATATACATCGCAAGACATATATATATAAAACCAAGCATATTTCTCATAATGCTTACTTTCACAATTCTTATTATTCCACATAAACATACACATATATGTTTATTCACCAATGCATCATTTAAAGATGAGAAATGCAAATCATAGAGACCGACTCACGACTCTATGCAAATGCAATGCGGTACCGACTCAATCATCACTAGTTCACTCAGGAACTCTTCTGGAACCATCGCTCGTTACCGAAGTAACTCCCCGTCGGGCCTACGATGTTCACCCATTGCTCACACCCCACATGGGCACACAATGTTTATGGATCGCTCACACCCCACATGGGCACACGACCCGATCGCTCACACCCCACACGGGCACACAATCTGATTGCTCACACCCCACATGGGCACACAATCTGATTGCTCACACCCCACATGGGCACACAATCATTTGTAATCATCGCTCACACCTCACATAGACACACGGCGTTACAACGGATTCTCATTAGAATCGCTCAACACAAGAATGCACATCATGATGCTTCACATGCAAAATGACTCAAAAGACATTCTTGAAATGCATACATATTCACAATATATTCATGCATTCATCACATATAATCCACATACATTCACATCAATTGTATAACAACATACACAATTATCCAAACAATTCAATTTACGATTTACCGGAAAAGTCGGTTAAAAGTCGGCTAAAAATAATATTTTTCTTCACCAAATCATAGAACATATTTTTAGCTTCACATCCATATAAAGAACACCTCAATCGGATAAACAACGCAAAAGATATGAATATTTCAAAATAACGCAAAAACATAAACCAGAGGCCGGACACAACGAAACGTTTCGAAAATACTGTTCCGATTGGACCAGGTTCAGACCTCAAAACCATTTTTCCTAGAAAGAACATCTCGTTAGCTTCCCAACGCTTTGAACGGGGGTCAAAACCGACTTACGGTTCAAGAGATATGAATTTCCGAAGTTTTCCGAAAAATCAGGATTTTCCACCTACAGCACGCGTCCGTACGCCTGCGCACAAAACCAGAATTTCTGCTACATTCTGGTACAGCTGCGTAATCGCCCGAAACCCGACCGATTCAATTACTTTCTTCCGAATAAATACATGGTGATATCACATAAATACACACCAACATATTAGGATCAAGAAAAACCCGATTCCACGACTTTTATTTTTCACCAAAATCTCAAAACCCTTAATCACCAAAATTGTGAAAACTCACAATATCAACCGATTTCAACCAAACGAGTTTCTATAATCTCGGCCTAACCTCATACGACTAATCTACGCAATTTATTTCGAAATTCATCCGCAAAAACATCGGTTTCTATCGATTATGTTCAAATTCAACCTAACCACAAATATCTCTAAAACAACCAAACAATTCCAACACACACATACATAATCATACCCATGGATAAGATAATAATGTTTCACACCCTTACCCGATTATTCGCGATTGAAACGGAGTAATCTTTGATTTTCCTCTTTTCCTCTTTTTCTCCTCTTCTTTCTCTTCTATTCTCTTTCTTTCTCTTCTTTTTCTTTTTCTTTCTCTTTCTCTCATTTTCTCTCTCTCTTTCTATTTATAAAAATATCTACCCCCCAAAAAGACCAAAATACCCCTCAGCTCAAATATCTCCCAAACGCTCTCAAAATGCGATAAAACATAAACAATGATGAAAAATAATATATTGTCAAATAAAAGTCGAAAATAAAATAATATAATAATAAAATAATAATCAAATAATCAAAACGACTCGATTAAATAAAACTCACACAAAACTGGGGCGTTACAACTCTCCCCCACTTAGACATTTTCGTCCTCGAAAATATACTGAGACGAACAACTCCGGACACGACTCTCGCATCCGACTAACAAACCAACATGCCAACAAAAGGCACACCACAAATAACACAACTGACAAACCACCGTGCTAATAGCAGATACAACAACGGCACGACAACGACGACAACAACAACGACAAGATGCAAAGCCCATACAATGCACTTGACGACCAACTCACAACTCAAGGAAAACCACGATACCAACACACAGGTTCACTCTAGAACCGAAACACAACAAGATCGTTACCATCACCACAAATAACACTCCCCTAATTCACCACAAGAAATTAGCCACACACACTCGAACCATCACGATGGAAACGAGGCAACAACACAAACAAGAACACAAGTTCCACGACACAACATCGATTCCACAACCTCTACAAAACCAGAATACCAACATCCTTGTCACACAACCTTATTACAACAATGCTACGATTCCCAATCGAACATATAACCAAAACATCCATCTACATAGTAGCCCATGAATAATATTTAAACCTTTCACCTAACACTTCCATTCTGAAACGTCCAATGGTCTAATCATTCCTACATGTTCTCAATGTTCAACCTATGAACTCTTACAAGTCCCACACGTAAATACAAAATGTGCCACCTCACGCTTCCGCTGAGCACTCTGATTACTCGCAACCATCAAAACTATCAATTTCACGTCCAAAGTCTAACTCTTTCTCATATTCGCCAAAAATCACTGTTCACCTTAATATTACCAACCTCACACTCTCCTGTGTTATCTCATACACCATACACAAGTCTCGGAATTGCTCAAATAATTCTAACTCCCTGACCATCAAAACAGACATGCATAGAAACTTCCGACTTAACTTTTCAGGCACAACAACAGCTTTTCCCCGAAGGATAATCCAAGCCAAATTCATAACTCATCACGAACTCTAACCATCCTTGTTGTCTCATACTCTATTCCTTTAGACCAAACAAGTACTCAATATCCTTGCGATTACCAAACACTTCGAACCTAGAACCATAAAGATAATACCTCCAAATATTCCAACACAATACCACCGCAACCAATTCCAAATCCATAATAATACAGATCCTTTTATAAATCCTCAATTGTCGTAAAGCATAAGCCACGACTTCACCCTCTTGCATTACCACGTTGACTAAACTCATCTAAGACACATCACAATACCCCACAACCGGTTTATTAGGATCACACAAAATTGAAGCTGAAACCGTAGACAACTTCTACTCCAGCTCACCAAAACTTACTCACAACGAACATCCAAACAAACGACTCACCCTTTGTAAGTCAACTGAGATACCAGAAGTACGAACTTAACAAAGTCTTCCATAACCTGTAATAACAACCAACTGAGTCCAAAAGTTTCTAATCTCCTTAACTAACTTCGGAGCCTCTCATGTAGAACTACATCTACTTCCGATGGATCCATTAACCATACTCTCATCTGAAATAACATTTCCAAGAAACTAACCCTTTTCAACCAAAATTCTCACTCGAATAACTTAGCATAAAACTTCGTCTCTTTTCAACACTTGTAATTCAAATCTCAAACACTTTACTCATTCTTCCTCTGAGTTTATAGCAAATCCAAATATCCTCAATCGAAACCACTACGAACTTATCCAATTAAATATGGAAGATACGATTCCTCTACTCCATAAACATTAGAGACGCGTTACTAACACCAAATACCATCACTGTACGTTGCAATTCCCAACCAAAATCCAAAAGATATAAATCCTTAAAGCTTTTGCAAAACTCTTCACTAGGTAACTGGTTACTCACATACAAGCTTAACCGAGTAAATAACAACCTATTCCGAGGATAACAAACCTAACCAGTCACATTA
Organism: Lathyrus tuberosus; assembly: GCA_022829125.1. NCBI lineage: Eukaryota > Viridiplantae > Streptophyta > Magnoliopsida > Fabales > Fabaceae > Lathyrus > Lathyrus tuberosus. The sequence continues at coordinate 15,263,039 of JALAZF010000048.1, forward strand.
AATCGATCAAAGCCTCAACTCACACAATTCACCACTCTTATCAAACATTCCAAACAATTGTAACTCACTCAAACTCAACCAAACCATTCTAGTCATCTGTTCATGAAAGTGGACACTTATTCTCAATCATTACCTTATTCAACTGTTAGTAATCCATACCCAATTTCTTCTCCTGACCGTCCAATTCCGCAATTCCAACATGTATCAACAACCAACCAAAAAGAATTCTCAAACATAATGTTACATCTACCCACAAGGGTTTCCTCGCAATTTCCATTAATGCCTTAAAACTCCAAACACTCCAAACCCACCAGAACTCTAAGTTTGCTGTCCATAGTCTCAATACCATTATACTTGTTATTCCATTCCATCATCCTTCCTTTTGTTACCAACAATACTGGAGCTCTCTACGACAACACCTTAATGTTCCATCCAAAAACACATCTGAAAACTATGCCCAACTGACGGCCCATCACTGCGACTTCCTGCCAATTCCCAGAACACTACCATCACAGACAAAACAAACATCTTATTCCCATCTACTAAGAGTTTCCTACTTACTTAGCAGATATAAACCTCAACTATTCACCTTCGTCCAATTAAGTTCAATCTCTACTCTCTATGAAGCAGTCCTTAAATAAAACCCAATCATTCTCTCTCAATGACTTCCCAACTGGACTAACATACCAAAACCTCTAATCCATTTCATCTTCCGATATTAGCATCTTCATCGACTCATCAAAACAATCTGTAATCATCTCCTTAAATTCCAAACAACTCATTTCACACACTATCAAAGGCGGAAAGACCCGCCTATTCCATCCAACATAATTTCCGTCTGCTATCAACAAGAGATTAAGGGTAATCAGTTCCTCAATTTCCCAATAGACAGTCGACAATTATGATGGGGCATAAACCGTCTTTACCAAACTATAATAGCCTTTCTTGCATCCCATACACAAAACTACCTAAGACACAAATCCTTAGTTGACATAAACCTTACCTCCGCATTTCTTACGGAATCGGGAACAACACTGTCCTAACAACACTTACAATCTTGCAATTCACAACACACTGAGCCAGCGCTCCACACCTGAAGCAACATGGAGAAGTACCAGCTTCTCCCCCACTTATCTCATTCTAACTCCTGAAAACAAAGGATTAGAAAACCAGAAAGCACTGACAGTGTTTCACACACATATCACGTACTGAGGGATAAACAACAACGACAGTATTCAACTGTCACACCAACAGACTCAACAACTGACTCAACACTGGCTCTGATACCACTTAATGTAACACCCCCTTTCTATACCCCCAAATAATCAAATAAATCATTTAGGCACGTATTGGAAATTTCATCAGAGTATAATTATAAACACGGTATAAAAAGGCATGTCACATTATGTTTGAAATTAAAACATACAACACCTGCTCAACAAATGATATGCAACAGTGGGGTAACTTTCAACAATAAAGGATCTCAGTCCTTATACCCACATCTCAATATTTAGAATAAAAGCGGAAACATCTAAACATTGATTCACAAACATATATATATATATATATATATATATATATATATATATATATATATCATACTCCAATAGTAGTCACCAATATCATTCATGTTTACATAAACATTCATCAGCTAGATACATGTACAAAAGTATCACAAAAGCTCATAAACACATCCTAGCTACCCGGTGCTACATATCAGAGCCAGACGACCAAAAAGGAAATGAAGCCACGCTTCATAAAAGACCACCAGATACCTAATCTGCAATGCCTCGTAGAGCATCATAAAACAGCAGAAGGGTGAGAAATATTATCATAATAACAATGCATATAATTATGTACTACAACATAAATATATAACACATATTCTCACCACAACTCCTCATATATCACAATATAGATATATCATCAAGCATATTCATTATGCATACATTCACCATTATCATCATTCCACATGAACACACACATACTTGTTCATTCAACAATGTATCATCATAAGATACAGTTTATATCATTTCCCATAAACATACATATATCAATGTTTACTATGTCACAATCATCACATCTCACTCAATATACATCGCAAGGCATATATATATAAAACCAAGCATATTTCTCATAATGCTTACTTTCACAATTCTTATTATTCCACATAAACATACACATATATGTTTATTCACCAATGCATCATTTAAAGATGAGAAATGCAAATCATAGAGACCGACTCACGACTCTATGCAAATGCAATGCGGTACCGACTCAATCATCACTAGTTCACTCAGGAACTCTGCTGGAACCATCGCTCGTTACCGAAGTAACTCCCCGTCGGGCCTACGATGTTCACCCATTGCTCACACCCCACATGGGCACACAATGTTTATGGATCGCTCACACCCCACATGGGCACACGATCCGATCGCTCACACCCCACACGGGCACACGATCCGATTGCTCACACCCCACATGGGCACACAATCTGATTGCTCACACCCCACATGGGCACACAATCATTTGTAATCATCGCTCACACCTCACATAGGCACACGACGTTACAACGGATTCTCATTAGAATCGCTCAACACAAGAATGCACATCATGATGCTTCACATGCAAAATGACTCAAAAGACATTCTTGAAATGCATACATATTCACAATATATTCATGCATTCATCACATATAATCCACATACATTCACATCAATTGTATAACAACATACACAATTATCCAAACAATTCAATTTACGGTTTACCAGAAAAGTCGGTTAAAAGTCAGCTAAAAATAATATTTTTCTTCACCAAATCATAGAACATATTTTTAGCTTCACATCCATATAAAGAACACCTCAATCGGATAAACAACGCAAAAGATATGGATATTTCAAAATAACGCAAAAACATAAACCGGAGGCCGGACACAACGAAACGTTTCGAAAATACTGTTTCGATTGGACCAGGTTCAGACCTCAAAACCATTTTTCCTAGAAAGAACATCTCGTTAGCTTCCCAACGCTTCGAACGGGGGTCAAAACCGACTTACGGTTCAAGAGATATGAATTTCCGAAGTTTTCCGAAAAATCAGGATTTTCCACCTACAGCACGCGTCCGTACGCCTGCGCACAAAACCAGAATTTCTGCTACATTCTGGTACAGCTGCGTAATCGCCCGAAACCCGACCGATTTAATTACTTTCTTCCGAATAAATACATGGTGATATCACAAATACACACCAACATATTAGGATCAAGAAAAACCCGATTCCACGACTTTTATTTTTCACCAAAATCTCAAAACCCTTAATCACCAAAATTGTGAAAACTCACAATATCAACCGATTTCAACCAAACGAGTTTCTATAATCTCGGCCTAACCTCATACGACTAATCTACGCAATTTATTTCGAAATTCATCCGCAAAAACATCGGTTTCTATCGATTATGTTCAAATTCAACCTAACCACAAATATCTCTAAAATAACCAAACAATTCCAACACACACATACATAATCATACCCATGGATAAGATAATAATGTTTCACACCCTTACCCGATTATTCGCGATTGAAACGGAGTAATCTTTGATTTTCCTCTTTTCCTCTTTTTCTCCTCTTCTTTCTCTTCTATTCTCTTTCTTTCTCTTCTTTTTCTTTTTCTTTCTCTTTCTCTCATTTTCTCTCTCTCTTTCTATTTATAAAAATATCTACCCCCCAAAAAGACCAAAATACCCCTCAGCTCAAATATCTCCCAAACGCTCTCAAAATGCGATAAAACATAAACAATGATGAAAAATAATATATTGTCAAATAAAAGTAGAAAATAAAATAATATAATAATAAAATAATAATCAAATAATCAAAACGACTCGATTAAATAAAACTCACACAAAACTGGGGCGTTACATACAGCCCGAGCCATAGCTTGCATAGCAGCAGCAAAAGCAACGTCATTCCTTCCAGCCATATTCTGTTCATTTCCAATAACAACAACTATGGTCAAACAAACAGCTCACCCAAACACAACGACCAACAGGGACTGACACAAACTGACACGGACTGGCTCTGATACCACTTAATGTAACACCCTCTTCTACACCCCCAGGCAATTAAAGCGATAACAAATAATCAAATTTTCATCAGAGTATATTTAAATCATTCACGGCATAGACCGAGGGGTCACATCAATTGAAAACAAACACAAATAAACCTGCCCATAAAGATATGCAACATTCTCAGGTAGCAATTAACAAAGGAATTCAGTTCCTTATACCCACAAATTCAGGTACAAAATAAAAGCGAAAAATCTGTACTGAATCTCATATATATATACATCATGAAAAATTTGTCTGTCAAATACAATCATACATGTACAATCCCAAAAGAAACATATACATATACACACAAATCACCAACGGTCTCCCTAACTACCCGGTGCCACATATCAGAGCTGACCGACAAAAGAATGAAGACATAAGCTTCACAAAAAGACCCCCACAATCTAATCTGCAATGCCTCATAGAGCATTAAAACAGCAGAAGGGTGAGAAACACAATCATAATATAATTGCATATAATTATATAATAACACAAAATTACACACATAAATATTCTCACCACAACGTACAACAGAATCCAAATGCCACACAACACCATACATATCTCATTTATCCATCACCAATGCATATCAATCATACACAATACAATTATCACCAACATATATCAATTCATTCACAATTCTCACACATAGTCAATCATATTCATGATTTATGCAAATGCACAAAGACCGACACAACGACTCTATGCAATGCATATGCGGGTACCGACATCAACATCTCAACACCAGTTCACTCAGGAACTATTGGAACCATCGCTCGTTACGTAATGTAACTCCCCGTCGGGCATACGATGTTCCCCGTCGCTTTCAGTCCTCTTTGTATAAGGCGCACGACGTTTATGGATCGCTTTTAGTCCTCTTTGTATAAGGCTCACGATCCGATCGCTTTCGGTCCTCTTTGTATAAGGCTCACGATCGTCTATACTCATCGCTTTCAGTCATCTTTATATAAGGCTCACGATGTTATAGCGGATTCCCTCTGGAACCAAACCGTCGCTCACACCCCACACGGGCTCACGACATTACAAGAATGCATATCATGATGCTTGGCATACAATGACTCATGACATTCTAATGCACACATATACGCAACCATAATCATGGATATATCATCAAATACAACACATTGCATTTACGTGCCCTTAGGCCACAATTCATCATCACAACATGTATTTCATGCATTTTCATCACACAACCGCACACAAGTCATACAATATCCACATCAACAGCACATTGCATGATACACATCAAGTTCACACAATTAAAACGGCAAAAGTTGACAAAACGTCACTATTTCAAATTCCCGATATAAATTAATCAACCAACAATCTTGAAATCATTTTTACAAGAAAGAACATTTCATAAGCTTTCCAACGATATAAAGAACGCACAAAACGGATAATCAGGTCAAAAGTTATGGAATTAAAAAGAAAATAAAAATGTGAAAAACCCTAAAAACCGCCCGGCGCAACCCATAAACCGCCCGACACTTGCCTTCGCCGCTACTTCGCCCGACGAAGCAGAGGCGTCACCAATTCTCCCCAAATAACTCAATAGAGTCAGAATCGTGTAAAGGTTGCGCCTCTCAAAAACCGCCCGACGAAATCAGAGAACCGCCCGACACTTTACACCAGATGCAGAAAAATTCTGCTTCGTGTTACACTGTTCCATAACCCCAAAAACTCTATTTTTCCCAACCAACCCATTTCCAACAACAACACAAACCTCAGCAATTGTTCATACATATCACATGATTATACTACAAGATTCGTATCGATTTCCGTCCGTGAAAACATCGATTTCTACTCGTTTACGCGGTTTCGACCTATAACCGAAAAACTATGGAAACAGGCAAGACAACATGCACACACACACATACATAATCATACACAATGATAAGATAATCGAGTTTCGCACCCTTACCCGATTTAATCGTGTTTAGAAAAGTCGGTTGATCGATTTTCTTGATTTCCAAGATTTCTCTCTTTTTCTCCTTTTTCCTCTTCTCTTTCTCTTCTCTTCTTTTCTTCTTACTATTTTTCTCTCTTTCTATTTCTATTCATACTAACTTAGGAAAAATAAATGAAAAGACCAAAATACCCCCACACTCAAATATCTCGCAAACGTTCCAAGCGATAAAATATAATCACGACTAAAAGTAACATATTTTCAGATAAAAGTCGGAAATAAAATAATATAATAATAAAATAATCAAAACGACTCGATTAAATAAAACAGACTAAAACTGGGTCGGTACATACGTGATCGTCGAGGAGAGGCGAGCCCGGGGAGGCTTAGGGCCTGCGCCCGATGGTCCATGCTGTGAGTTCCGTACACACCCGAGGTTAGGCGTGTGCCCGACCCCGTGGAGGTGAGCCTGTGCTCGACAGTGGTCTTGCTAGGAGTCCTTATTGGGCCATCCCAGGCCTTGTGGGTTGGGCCTGCTCGACTGATGAGCATGTCCGGCCCAGTCCAGAACAGGAGCCCCCCAAGCCGTTGTTCTGAGCATCAGAGTGATGACTTAAGGGCTAGCCATGTCGAGGACTCATCGAGGAAGGGATGCTAACGAGGAGCGGTAGGTCAAGGGGGGAGAGACAAATCGATCCCTCGGGATGGGTTGACCGAGGATGCGCGACGTCGCGAGGATATGAGAAGTCTGAAGCGAGGTGAATGGGAAGGCGCTCGTTGGGAAATGAAAAGACGCGCGTGGGGAAACGTGTCCCACGCGTCACAACTCATCATTCCCTAGGGCGGCTACGCTAGGGTAACGCAATCGATTGCCTAGGAGCCCTCGAGACTTGTGAGAGCCCATAAATAGGGGAAGCCTGTGTCATTTGCACGTTTTTCGCTCTCCCTTTGCTCTAACTTTCCCTTCCTTCGCTCTCCCTTCAGCCGCCGTTCGCCTCCGTTTGTCGCCGCTGACAGCCGTACCGGAACTGAAGTCCAGACGACGTTGTTGGCCACCAGATACTGTCTGATCCAGGTACGATCAATATTCAAACAATTTCATGTAAAAAATCTTAATCAAAGCAACATAATATCCGACTAATATCATGTGAAAAATCTCAATCAAGTGGCAACATAATATTCAATCAATATCATGTAAAAAAACTCAACCAAGTGGCAACATAATATTCAATCAATATCATGTAAAAATTATACAAGAGATAACATGATATTCAAACAATGTCATGTAAAAAATCCTAATCAAAGCAACATAATATCCAACTAATATCATGTAAAAAAGTCATTCGAACGCATTTGAATCAACAATTCAAAACAAATACCAAAAATCAATTAAGGAAAACCATTATAAAAAATCTACAACTAATTAGTCACAATTAAGGTCTAAAGTCGATATTAATTTCAAATTGAAAATCCATTTGAAGTTAATTCTAAAACAATTCTAAGAATCAAATTCAAACAATTGAACTAATTCAAGATTAATAACTAATCTAATTACCGGAAACAATTAACTACAAACAATTATCAAAGCAATTATCAAAAATCGTTATCCAAAAAAACATTATCAAAATCTAAAAGACTCTAAATCTAATTATCTAAAACCAATTAATAAAAATAAAAAATCTACATCGCAACTCCATTTAACAGTTTGGTTCTAAAAACCACTTGAAATGTACACACAGTTCATGACCATGGGGGTGTGAATGAAAAAGCCCGGGTATGTGGATAGTAGTCAGAGGCCCCATGAGCTTTCTCTTTGTGGCCAGGGGGTTTAGCGAGTGAATCTTGGGAGTGTGGCAAGGAACTCATGTCTTCAGCCCAATCCAAGCCTATGGGTCGAATTCAAAGGAGTAGCATAAAAAACCCTAAGTCACATGCTATCCCTACCACCTTGCCTTCCCCATTCTGCGCCGTTTTCTCTTTACTCATGTCTTCAACGCTTCAACACGCCATGACAGCTCCTCCGCGCCATGACTCTACGTCGGCGGCGGCAGAGAGACTCTCCTTGCTACATCTGTTTAAACATCTAAGAGGCCTAGGATCTATGCGCGAGAATTGCGACACGTGACTCGAAATGATCTATTTTAGAAGATGGAACGAGGAAATACCAACCTATTGCAAACGCCGAAGAACCTTGAAGATGCTCTGATGGTATGTACTTTGATCTCCCTCCCTCTACGCCTTAGTTTCTCCTTGTCGTTCTTGCCGTTGCGACCGTGATAGAAGTGGTGAGGCAACTTGTTGAATCTCACGTTTTGCAGGTTCTTGACGACGAATTTCAGAAGATTTGAGACATTTGCAAATTACGGTTTGTTGTTTTTGAATTTCGGTGCAGAATCTTGAAGATGATAGTGGTGATTCTCGAATCGAAGATGATGAAGAATTTATGAGTTTGAAGTGAAGCGTTGGTTGATGTTAACGTTTCAATGAAGATGAAGGTGAAGTATTGGTAAATTGAAGCTGTTGATTGAATCTTGTTGAAGTTTTGAAGGTTTGTAGACTTCAGTTGAAACTTGAGAAAACTGCAGAAAAAAATCGCTGAAGGTTCTGCAGAAAAAATGGTTGGAGGTTCTCAATGATGAAGAGGAAGATTGAGTTGAAAAACCTGGAAGAATCTCCCAGAAAGAGGAGAAAAGATCAAGGCTATTGTGAAAATCGGTTAGAGTGAGTTGCGGTTGAAATTCTGTTGGTTACGGTTAGGAAAAATGTTAGGGTGAATTTTTGTAATTTTTTCTGTTAGGAGAGGTTCTTGATCTCTGTTAGGAAGTTTCTGATATCAATTTCTCAGTAGTTTTCTGTTAGAAATTTTTGGTAGGGAATGGAGTTGTAACTGCTATGGTCTTTCTTCATAATTTCCCGCCGTTGTTGCCTCTCTTCTTCTGGAATAGAAATGCTGCTATGTATTTGGATTTTAAAACCACTGTGTAAAATTCATATGAAGACTGTATCCCTCTGTGTATTTTGTTAGCCAATAAATCTATCATGCTTTTCTTTTTTGAACCCTGCTATGAACTCTTTTTTGGCACACTATTGGATGAACAAATGTTTTCCCATTGATACGGTTTATGTACGATTCTATTGAGAATATCCGGGCTAGTGCATCAGAAGCCGTCCCAAGGTCAGCAAGCTTTTCGAACAACAGGACGACCCTTAAGGGCTGCTTCACACCACATTACGTTGCAAGAGTTCTACAGCAAGCACACATCCCTTGTAACTTTTGTAAGCACAATATAGTGATTTTCTCTTGTACAATTGTCGCCATAAATTGTGTATTTGATAAGATGCCTGACATCTTTTTTTTTTCATTTTAATCAAATGTTCACTTCAATCATGCTAAAAAACAGATTGTTCAGATTTGTTGAGAGAAACTGTCTAGTGAATCTTGATCCTTCAAAGGATGAATTGTGCCATGGGTTTTGTGGATTTAAAATAGTTAAGAAAAATGGACTTAAATGAGGTTGAGAATGAATGTGGACATTTGAATATGGATTAACGGATATTTGGATGGGTTTAAAAATGGATAAACATGGTTTTAAAAGGTGAATGTTGAATTAGGTTCGGATGGTTGGAAATTGGACTGATTTAAGTAAATAGACTAAAAAAAGGATTTACAAAATGGATCTTGAATATGGACAAGAGGAAAGTGATATGGATAATGCCATAGAAATGGATACGTGAGCGGACAATTGGACCTGATTTAATGCACTTGTAACTCATCTTTCAATTAATTCATGACAATTCAACCTCTCATTATCAATGAATCTCCCAACCTCAATCTCAAATCCATATTATCTTGCATTACAAGTAACAAGAAACAAGCCACTGAGGGAACAACAACGCCTTGACCACAATATGAGTCCTTAACTTGATCTCTTGCACCATGAATATCAAAATGAACCCTAACCACCATCTTCAGTCGATGAATATCAACCAACTCACACAAAACATAAGAAACCCTGAACCACTTGCATTGGGTGCATAATGATGGAGAAATGACCTGATACTCTTAAGAGAACTTGAAGAGGATACACTTGATGAGAATTCAACCTTGAATGAAGATGAGAGTCTCACAGCAAGAGAAATCTGAGCCGACACATAAAACCTTGATCCCACGCCTTAGGAGCTCATGCAAATGAGTGATTAATGCAGTTATGACCTAATGGATATGCAGATGTATATGAAGCAAAAGCCACTTATTGATGGTATAAATAGGAGGACAAATTTTGAGATGTTACAATGCATACGACATGTAACACATAATTATTATTAAAAACGGTACTACGAAATCATTATTAAAAATTCTTCTCAATAAGCAGCGGAAAACTTCTTCGAAATAATGACTAAAAACATAATATGTTTAAACCACGAAACCAACATCAATTAAACCAAAGTAATAACGACTAATGAAATAAATAACAACAAGTGTTCCATATCCCTAGTGTTACAAATCAGAGCAGACGCTGACTCAAATAAAATAAAGTAGAAGACTTCATCTTCACTAACTTCAACTCCGCACTATCCTTGATTATCTGCACGTTACCTGCGTGGAGGCAACATTCAAGCAAAAGGGGTGAGATTCTCAATCAACAAAAGAAATGCATAATATAGATATAAAAGCATATAACCATTATACAATTCACGCTATCATCAAATCATCAACACAAGTACAATTTCCACACAAGCAGATAATCATAAAATCCACAACACAACACAACACAATGCAATGTAATGAGACTCACAACTCGACTCAATGCATGTGGTACCAATTCGATCCCTTTTTCATGATCATAATTCCCGTCGGAATTTCCATATGAGTCGCTCACACCCCACATGGAAACACGACATCCGTGATCGCTCACACCCTACATGGGCACACGAACTCCCATAATCGCTTACACCCCACATGGGCACACGATTACCTCAACAACAATAACACGATTCCATTTCAAGGAATCCGGATAAGGCGCTCACACCCCACATGGGCACACGACTTATCATATAACTTATGGAACATGATATGCATTCAACGACAACAACCAACGACGACCAATGCATATGACTATCATACAACCAATACATCACACCACAACTGTCCAACACACAACACATACCTGCAATTCACAGCTACAACACACATTCGCACAAACGAACTCAACATTTGAACGTTCAACACATCACAACATACACGGAAACAAAATTAACGCGTCGAATAGTTGGAATTCTGGAAGTGAAAATAATTTTAATTGAAAGTACACGGAACCAGCTTTCCAACGATTCGAACGACGACTGAAACGGACCTACGGATCAAAAGATATGGATTTTCAAAGTTTTAGAAAGTTCAGTTCGTTCTAGTGGTAGCCTAATAATATTTCTGCTCGCCTGATGTTCGCTCAGCAAGAAGCCAGCGAACTCACCTTCGCCCGGTAAAATCCTCATTCGCCCGACGAAATTTCCCTTTCGCTCAAGGCTTGCCCGGTGAGGCAGAAGCGAAATTTCTCCCCCATACAAATTCCAGTAGCACCTATTTTCCACCCTTCACTCGCCTCTCATTTTCGCCTGGCGACCTCCAAGCGAGATCGCTTCGCCCGGCGGGACGGGTCCTTCTCCCGGCAAATTCCTGTGAACTGCAATTCTGCTATTCCATTTTCTGCAAAACTCAGACCCTAAACCCCTCATGATTTCAGTATCATACAGCCCGAAAATGCACATCAATCACAAGGAAAATCATACTACAACAACAATACATCAATTATAATCACTTTCAACACAAATACACAGTCCTACCAATCAATTTGTACAATTTACATATTATTAGAATCACCGACACGCAAAACCTCAACTTTGCACCGAAACAATCAACACAACGAGAGAAACACATAGATATGAACCTAATGATTTGTCTACCCTTATACATACATTATTTATCTCTTAAGTGATCAAAGAACTCCACCCTTACCTTAGATGAAGATTCCTCGAAGCTCCTTAATGGAATTCTCTAAGCCCTAGCTCTGCTTCTCTCTTTTGTTCGTCTTTTCTCCAAACACGATCGTTCCCAAATGATTATCCCTTTCCCAATTTTCTTCTTTCCTACTATAACCCTTAGTCCCCTAATATGGTTTTCCTTCCTTACCCTTACTAAACCTCGTGAATGGACCACTTTGCCCTTACTATTTCTCTAATCATATTATCCACTTTTAAGTTATAAAATAATTATAGCTAATTATTTAAATCTGCTAATTCCAACTAAATTATTTAAATAAAATAATTATCTAATTGTTATTACTAAAATTCCAATTAATTGTTTTTAAATCTAAATAATCTAATTTAAATTATTTAAATTAAGAGTAAGCCCCAAAACTCCTATAGTCCTACACTACCCAACACATGAACATACCAAAACACACCACATATCACGTAATTCACAAATACACGAGATTCAACACAATTAATCATCAATCAAACAAATTATAATTATCGGGGAGTTACAAGTTTCCCTTTTGGTTTCTTAAAACAAGTTTAGACCCTTTCTTGGAATTAAAATCCCTCAGCAAAGAGTCAGTCTTCACTTAAATTCCCTCAGCCTCCTCTTAGGCTTTATATAATGATTTTCCCAGTCAGCCTCAATCTTGGGCTTTATACAAGACAAATATATTACTCCCCCAGTTAGGTCAATTTTCAACTTTTTTTTAGCTTCAAACCTTGGGCCTTGATCAAGGCACAAAAATCTAACATCCCCACAGATGAGACTCTGAGTACTCTCTGTAGGAGGATATTTCCTCTATACATCACATTTCAAAACAAACAACCAAAAACCTTTTTCCAGATAATTGATGTAAGTGGCACACTTGTTGATTCAAAATTCAAGCTGGAGTCCCTCTTTTATCATGGCTAAAATTTCTCTTTCATCTAAGTGATGTAAGTGGAAAACCTATGGATTCTACACATCCAAGTCAATGTCTCTCTCTTAGCATGAAAAGATTCATAAAGGAAAAGTGGCATTGCTCTACACTGAGTTAAAGCTTCTTCATTCATGACATCTCAAATCTCCTATAAATGAAGATGTGGCATTGTTGGATTCCACACATCCCAGTTAAAGCAACTTCCCTTTATAAATTAATTCTTCAATGTTTGTGATGAATAGGTGAGATGTCTCCCTTTAGAGATGACAAATTCTCTCTTAGTTAAACCTTTAGCTTCAATCTTGGGCTTTGAACAAATACACAAATACTTCTTTAGCTTCAATCTTGGGCTTTGAACAAGACACAAATACTCTTTTAGCTTCAATCTTGGGCTTTGAACAAGACACCAAATATTTTTCCTCCCATAGAATAGGAGGAACTACGAACTCTCTGATTTCCCTATATCTCTTTACGGGAATACGTAGGCATAAGATTGCGAAATCTTAGCGAGTGCACTAATAAAAAACCTTAGGTCTAGTACCTTCCAAAAAACAATAGAAAACCCTAAAAAAAATATTTCCTCAACCTTCACAAAGGAGAAACTTTCCCTATTCAACAACAAATAGATTTAAGTAACCAAGAAATTCAACAGTAGAACATATGCAAATAAAGGTTCCTATAGATTACTATAGATACTCTGGGTGTTAATAGCTTCCCTTTGTATAACCAACCCCCGATCCCTAATCTCTTCGCATTTGTTAAGGAAACATTTGCATGCAGGGTTAGTTTGAGATATCTTCCCATTCCTTTTAAGCTTCATAGGATAAATATAGAAATTAGAAAGTAGCACTAAATACAGTAGTGGCCGGGTCACTAAAACCGAGCTACAGGTCTTATCTTCATCTTTCCTTCTCATTCTTTTCTTTTTCTTTTCTCTTGATCAATTAGATGATCTGTTGTCCATCCTTTTCATAATGTTTGGATTCATGCTTGATGAGCTTTCATCATTTCAAATCTACCATTTGATTAATCGTTGATCGTTGGAGGTACTTTGGGTTGATGCATAAGTTTGCCCTAAGTGTCATGAAGGATTGATTGATGTATTGATGAAACAATCTCCTTGCCTTAGTGTTTGATTCCTCCTTGGTTTTTACTTATCCTACATGTTTTAGGAGTATGATCTCTATCATATCTCTAATATGTATGGTACATAAATTGTTATTGACCGGCCTCCTATAGTATGGTCTTCCTTATAGATCGTGGTACGATTGCTTAACATAGCGCTAAATTTGTCCCGTATCGGATTACTAATTCTAACACTAATACTAACCATATAATTGTGCTAACTTTTAATTTATTCCATTTACTTTTATGCACTTTTATTTTTATGTCATTTACTTTCTTACTCTTTATATATATTGCTTTATTGTCATCATTACATATCTTATTGCTATTGTTTATGTTTATGTCTTTTTCCTTTGTCCACTTGGACCTTTTTTCTCTTTCTTTTAAGACATTAATAAAGGCAAAACCATTAAAAGACTTAATGTTTCCGTTGGACGATTGGTTACTATCCCATGCTTGGATGTTGGACTTATGGACTTAGAATTAGGTTCTTGATCTTATGCTTTGGCGATGTGACTTGAGACCTTGGAATTCATTTGGCACCTTGACCTTGAGTTGACTTTTGGAAGGCTTGGCTCTGTTACCTCATCTTTGGCTTTGGCTTAAGTTCTTCTTTATCTGATGCTTGGTTTATTCTTTTCTTAATTGTGACTTGTTGCTTGAATCCAAAGGAATGGAGTATTGACTTGTGTCAAAGCTTGCTATCTTGGTTAGATATTTCTTTTCCTTGCTTTTACTTTGTGCATTAGGGTAGCCCCTATATCTCTTCCCCTTCTTAAATTTTCAAAATCTTCTCTCTTTTTCAAAACCTTCTTGCTTTCAAACTTGAACCATTTTTACAATAAAACTTGACTTTGTCAAGTTATTTTAAAACTCTTTTTCTTGAATAAGTTCTAATTCATCTTAAGCATATCAAGACCATTTTCATAAGACATAAAAAATACACAACTCATTCAAACCATTTTGTGCCCTTTTCTCTTTTAAAATTTTTCTTAAGGTTTAGACATGAGTCATTTTCATATTTGAGATGTAATTCTCCTATCCCCATAGTGACGCTTGATGTTGATTTTTTTCCACTTGAGAGAGTTAGTGGCATACATGTTTATCTCTATCCAAGTTAGAGCCCTTCTCAATAGTGATGCAAAGGTCCATTTTCATATATTTGTGGGTGACTAGTTGAGTTTTCTCCTTAAAATGACAACTTGTCTTTCCATTTAAAATCAATCAAAACAAATCATTTTTGTTATTTTTACCATGAACTACGAGGTTTTGATCCTCCAATGCACTTTTTGGGTACGTAGGCACGAGGCTTAGGAAGTCTTGTCAAACACAAAACCCTAAAAACTATTTCTCTTATCATTTCTCCAAACTTTTGCAAACAACACCTTTTAAGCCAAACATAGATTTTCAAGAGGTTCATATAAAGTACTATAGATGTTTTGGGTGCTAACACATTCCCATTGCATAACCAACCCCCTTACCCTTCTCTCTATTTTTATTAGTTTTGTTTTTAAAACTTCTGTGGGTTTTGTTCGTTCTTTTCCCCATTCCTTTGGAAAAATAAAAGTGTTATGGCGACTCTTGCTTTATGAGTTAAGTTAATTAATAGCTTAATCTCAAATTTTCCCGCTACACCCGTGTCGCAACTGTGAAAAACACCCGGCAGAAAAACAGAAGAGTCGCCACCGAACGTAATTTATCCCAACGGAGGGAAAGGAAACGATCGAAGAAACCTCAAACAGGGATAAGACATGGTCAGCGCAACCATAGTCCGGGCTCGAGAGTCGGTTACCCGAGAGGAAGGTATTAGCACTCCCTCGTGTCTGTTGTACTCAACGGGATCCACACTTGTTGTTTAATCAAAGGGTGATTCATCTAAAGCCTACTGCTAAAGGGAAACGAAAAAAACAAAAGGATACTCGATAAGATTTCGCCGTCCTAGGCCTACGTATTCCCTTGTGCAATGGGATAGTCAGAGTCAACGTAGTTCGGAGGACTACGTGTGAATAAGGGGAAGGTGGCTTGCCAAGACAACTCCGTCTTGTGCTTACGTATCCTCAATCAGACAAGAGAGGGGAAATCATAACGTCCTTAGTTCGTGGTTACGACCACATATTGGTTAAGTGTTTTTTATGAGCAACGTTAGGTTCGCGTCCGGCAGTTAGGGTCGATGTCTGTTTGCGACAGAACATAAATAACACGCTCTTTCTGAAAGTGATTTGAGACCAATCCCAAAGGATGAACAAGGTTTACATATGGTTTGTGTTTTTTAGACAGAAGTGAGTTAAGTTAGTTTGAAACTCGTATCGCACTAAAGTCTACGACATAGGATCGAATGCGTTACAAGATCGACCCAAGACGGGACGTATGCAAAACACCCTAGACAAGGTAAGGAGGGACTCCCGCTTATCACTTCCCATGTACTTAAGGCTCATGGCGCACAATACTCATTGTATTTATTAAGTGTTTTGATTTTGTTTTTGAGATGAGAAGAGAGAGGACTCAAAGGTTGAAACGAAAACAACTAGGGGAAACTAGATCCTAATGTTGTCATGCACAATGGTCCTAAGGTTAAGTTTTAAAAGGGACTATCCTAATTGTTATCATGTAAAAAGATAGACCTAATGTTAAGGTTTGAAAGGGACTATCCTAAATGTTATCATGCAATGGGTTAAAAGCCTAATGTCTCTCCTACCTTCAACTTAATCAGAAATTAAGTGGTGCTAGGAATCCTAAGGGATCATGTGATCAAACACAAGTAAACATTATACTAATCAATCACAAACGAAACAAACTCAAGACTTAAACAAGTCTCAAGGCTCAAAAGAAAAGAAAGAAGAGTGAGATGAAAGAGAAGATGCAACACCCAAATAGTCAAACAATAAGGTTCAAACAAGTTGACATAAGCACTAAGAAATGCAAGCATCATATCCAATTACTCAAGACAATCATCAACACCAAGTACACACACTTCAAACCAAACTCCAAAATTGGAAGCCAAAACAATTAGGCAAAACAATGCACCAATGCACACACAAGTGACTTAAAACCAAACAGGAAGTATTATCAACCATCAAACAAAGTGAAGTGAAGTCAAATGATGTGAGGACCAAGATAAGGCAGTAGATAAATCACATTGAATTCATCTCATGTTAATGATTAAAGAATGAGCAAGAATATTCAAGGCATGCATCTTGACAAAATTCAATCATTTGTCAACAAATAGCTCATGCAAAACACACCTCAAAAGTGCAAACATGTGATATTAGGGTATGAATCCAAGTAGGGCAGTAGCATGATCATGTATATCATTCCAAACATCAACTCATGGATAGTAAGAAGAAACACCAAGGATCAAGTTCAAAACATGCATCAAAACTAGGCAATCATCCACTTAATTCATTTATGTAAGAAACAAATGATCATGTGAGGCAAGAAGTGAGAAATGATAACACAATGGATATCATATCAAGAGTATCATAATCTTAAACATGTCATTCAAAGCATATAATAATCCACAAGCATCCATTATATCATACAAGAAAACATCTCGAAGAACTCGGTCAAAACATCAAAAGAGCAAGGCCAAAACAATGTCAACTTGGAAATTCAACCAAAAATAGGAAAATAATCAAATGAAAGTGAATCTAAAACTCCAATCAATTTAAGACAACATGTAATCACATTAATTAATCATTTCAATCTTCACTTAAGCACAAGTGGTAAAAAAGAAACCAAACTAGGTCAAGCATCAAGCATGTTCCATTTAAACTCAAGTCACATATAAATAGAAACATGACTCATAAAAATCCAAATAAATGGTCTAACTCATGTTATAACATTCAAGAACAAGTGTGCAAAAGATCACAAGAAGAATTACATAACTGCACCATCAAATCACACCAAAGATTCAAAGCAATCCAATAATCGAGCAACAATTGAGGACCATTAAAATCTAAATGAAAAACAATAAAAAAGTAATCACCAAGTCATAAAAATGACACTCAAACAATCCTCATTCATATATCAAAACATGGTAAAAAGATTAGATCAAGGAGACAAATCAAATGTATCAAGAACACAAACCCTAGCCAATGATAGAATGGTAAAAGCAATCCACAAAGAAAATCTAAATACAATATAAAAATAAATTCAAAAATAAAATAAAAAATCATAAAATCAACCCAAGACATCCATCAACCATAAACATATTTTTACCAATTTTTATCATGATAGGAAGTATTAAAATAAAAAACAAATGGAAAATGTATCAAAAAAGGAAAAATAAAGGAAAATAGCAAGGGAGGGGTGTATGAGCAAAAAGAAAATGAATTTCCATCAGTACAATGCACGCGTGGGCCTGGAAAAGGGTGGTGTGATTATGAGAAAGTAACAAGGTCCAGTCCAGTATTACACACACTCAGATGCACACGTGGATTCATTAATTGATGTGGATCCTAATGGCAGTGACTCACATGAACCAGCGAATCACAACACAATAACTCATATAATTCAAATTTAAAATGGTGGCACCAAGGCAATATTAGCTCATATCCCACCTTCATACGCCGGAGCCCAAGCTCCGGTCGTCTTCTCCAGCCAACCATTACCGGAGCCACCTCAAAACACCCAGAAATGAGAAACGAAACCACTATCCCACTCCAAATTTCATGTAGATCATGATTCTGCCATCAATTTTCACAAATAACCACTCTAACAGCACAAAAATGGATCATGCAAACTAAACATATTTAAATCAAGACAACAAGATGTGTAAACATTGCCTACCACACGCAAGACTTCAGATGTACACAACATGAGCCTAAAACAAGCCTAGCATGAGAGGAATCAGATCTGGAAGTTTACCTAACGGAGGAAGTCCATTTCTTCTTCTCAATGAGATCTAGCTCTGGAAAACTATGTGGAAAGCTTGGAAATCACTTGGAGGATGTAGATCAAGGCTTGTCTTGCTCAGAAAATTGCTGGAAAGCTTCAAATAACTCCAACCCGATAGTGAAGAAAACTGAGCTTGCAATGCTTCCAATGGTGAATCCAGAAGCTGTTCTTTGCATATAGAAGCTAAATGATGTTTAATAGATGATGATTTAACCAAGGAAAGGTCAAAATCTCTTAAAAAATGGAAGAATCAAAGATGAGAAATTGGAAGAAAATTTGAGGTTCAGATCTGAGAATGGAGTGAATGGCACAGGTTTGAAGTGTTTTTACTTATATATGAGATGTCTAGGGTTGGAATATGGTATCGAAACAAAGCTGGTGGCTTGGAGTTTGTTATTCTTGGTTTGGACAGAAAAAAATGAAAGTGGAGCTTCACATGTGCATGGCACGGATTGTGGCTTGTTTGCTGCATTGGATAGAGGTTTGGAAAATGGTTTGTTGAGTGAAAATGGTGTGGAAAAGATTGGCACGTGAGAGAGAGAAAAAAGAGGTCAGAATGTGTACAAACTTCTTTTCCTTTTATGGCAAAAATTCCACATAATGTGTGCATGAAAAGCATGACTTGGTTTAGACTTATTAGGCAAGGAAAATCAAGGTGATGCGTGTGGTTTGGATGTGTCATACCCCAAATTTTGACCACTAAGATTTCCCATCATTATGCAAATCATCATCACAATATGGATGAACCATTAGTCTCCCCAAAGATGGATGAGCATCCACTACAATCAGACTTAGGGTTTCAAGCCCTCTCAGAGCTCTTAGACAAAAGATCAATCAAGAAATGACATAATCTTCAACTTGTCTAGCCTCTCAAGCATCCACAAAGGATCAAGAGGACTCCCACTTCAAGGATTGAGCATAAGGCTTGTAACACCCTTCTACACCACGACATTTTCACACAATAATGTTAAGAAATAATCAGAGCATCCTCACAAAGAAAGGGTGTCACACTTCATTTCATAAAATCACATTATAATATGTTCCTGCTCCGTAACACGGGTTCTAAAAAATTTCATAATTATTATTTTCCAAGAAAATTCAGCACTTAAAACTCCACAGCGGAAAATTTAGTCTCAGGTTCTTTATTAAAATACTTCATCATAACTTCATCAAACAGTAACTCAAAATTCAGCATTTAAATAAAATTCATGGAAACAATACATAAATCTCCAATAATAACCAAACAGAAGGAAAATAACGCAGTTGTTCCGATCAGACGATCCCAAACCCCGATGTTACATATATAAGAGCAAGACACCTTCTAATCCACCGAAATAAAAAATAATTGACTCCGAAGCTAAATCTTCAATGCGTCTAAATACTACTCCGGATCACCTGCGCGTTGTCCAGATAGGGGAAACATTCAACAGGCAGGGTGAGTAAATCGTAATCATTATAAAAGATATAAGTAAGAGATATAGTAGTTATAACTATTGAAACAACAATAACATAGCAGCATGTATTCCTGATAGCTTATCCTTCACAACAACATATAATCATAAAAGGTAGCACAACAGTAATTCACATTTTTTTGTCATAATAACACAAGTCAAAATCAACCCAAAAGTCATCACGGAAACAAACATGATGCAATGCCACCAGTCATGAAATGCAACATGCATGCGGTACCGAAACTTCACTGATGACTTAGTCATCTTCAATCTCCAAAGATCCCCACCAATAGGATCGGTTCCCGCTTGGAACCAGAGCACATCATAATTTGCGCTTAATCCACACTATAGGATTAAGGCCATCACTGGACCGAAGCATCCTACAAACTTCATTAGATTATCATCCTGCAAAACATCACTAGACTATTCGCCCTAACAATTTCTATGAATGCATGATGCGCAATAATTCATAAATTACGACCACAACTAGTCAAAACGCATCATCATCCATCATAATCATCGTAATAAAATCCTTCACATAATCATCAACACATAATCACCATCATATAATCATCACACATAATCCTCATCATATAGCCATCACACACAATTATCATCACAACAGCATCATTACTATCATTAGTCATAAAACAACACCAATTATCAACATAAAGGCAACCACATGTTATATCACAAAAATATGTAATCATTCATCTAATTCATCATATAGCATAATAATACATCAAGTATGCATATCATAGCAACACAATACACCTGCTACAGCAGTACATACATCATAGTCACAACAACATCATTTTATTATACAAATATCAAATGGATCACTTCTAGGCAAAATCATGTTATTTCACACAGTAAAGCACACATATTGTAATCTTGTCACTTAATCATGGCACAGTCACTAGATAATCACATTCTATACTCCATATTATTTTACTAGGACATAGGTCATTGAGATATCTTTCCAATGCTTCCAACGGCATCTGAAACCGAGTTACCAATCAAAAGTTGTGATTTTTAGAAAACAAAAGAAACAACCCCCCACTAAATGGTGGCTTGCGCCACCCTAATATACACTTGGTGGTTTGCGCCACCCTTTATGCCCTTGGTGGCTTGCACCACCCCTTTTTTCCATTTGGTGGCTTGCGCCACCCTTTACTGCACTTGGTGGCTTGCGCCACCTTGCACCAGTGGCTTGCGCCACTTCACCATAATCTCTTTTTTTTCTTCTTGCATAATACCCGTTCTGGACCTTATTTCGAACAAGTATTCTTATGTTTCATCTTTCATTAATACGTTCTATTCTATGGGGACGATTAATCTATGATTCAATGTCTTAATATCCTCTTCAATTTCCTCAGGTTATTTCATCTTCGATTAAAAAAAATCCAACAGCCTACAATTATCTATTGCTTAAATCAATTATAATAACAACGATCATACACCCCATACCTGAGATAATTGCTTAGTATAGGATTCTCTTCGCATTCTTCAGGTCCTCCTCTTTAATCCTCAATGCCCTAGCTACTTCCCTCTTCTCTCTGCCTCCTTTCCAATACGTATGCAAGAATGAATTCCCAAAAAAAAAACTGTTTTTCCCTTGTATAACCCTTGGATCCTTAATACAGTTTTCCACTATTGTCCTTTCTAATTCTTTGCTAATGACCAAAATGCCCTTACTGTCATCCAACTCCAATATTACTCTATTTTCTCTAATTAACATTTCTAACTCAATTACTATAATTATTCTAAATCGTCCCATAATTCTCAAAACACCTCAAAACATCTCATAAATCATAATTTCTTACATAAGTCATCAAAATCTCGTATTATCACAAAACTCTATAATTTAATTAATTCAATAAATACTTTAATTAATTCGGGGCATTACAACTCTCCCCCACTTGAAAGAATTTTCGCCCTCGAAAATTACCTGACGTAAACAAGAACGGGTAGGACTCTTTCATCTGATCCTCGCGTTCCTAAGTCTAGTTGTCTCCAGCTGGTCCATCCCACAATACCTTCACTAAGGCAATATCCTTGCCTCGCAATTGCTTCATTTCCCGACCTTCGATTCGCACTGGCGATGCTTCGGTAGTCAAGTTATCTCTCACCTGCACATCATCCATTTGGATCACATGCGAAGGATCTGGAATGTATTTCCTCAATTGAGACACATGAAACGCATCATGAAGATTCGCAAGTGATGGTGGTAAAGTAATTTGATACGTCACTTTACCGATCTTCTCTGAAGTCTGATATGGACCAATAAATCACGGTGTAAGCTTTCTCGACTTCAAAGCTCTACCGACACCAGTTATCGGAGTAACTCTCAGAAACACATGATCACCCACTTGAAACTCTAGTTCCTTTCCTCGCCTATCATGATAACTCTTCTGACGGCTCTACGAAACTTTCATCCTCTCTTGAATCATCTTAATCGTATCCATCGTCTCTCGTACAATCTCAGGTCTGAGTACAACACTATCGCCCGACTCATACCAACACAACGGAGTCCTACACCTTCGAACATACAACGCCTCATACGGTGCCATACCGACACTCGTATGAAAACTTATCGTTGTAAGTAAATTCAATCAAAGGAAAATGGTCGTCCCAAGCTCCTCCTTGGTCTAACATGCAAGTCCTCAACAGATCATCCCAAGATTGGATAGTCCTCTGAGTCTGTCCATCTGTCTACGGATGATAAGCAGAACTCAATCTCAACTTAGTACCCAAAGCTTTGTAAACCTTTCCAAATTTTCGACGTAAAGCGCGGATCTCTATCCGACACGATACTCGACGGTATCCCATGCAATTGCACAATCTCATCGATATACAGCTCGGATAACCTCTTAATAGAATGATTGATCTTCAACGACAAGAATTGTGCCGACTTAGTCAACCTATCTACTATTACCCAAATAAAGTCATTACCTTACGCAGTCTTCGGCAAACACGTCACAAAATCCATCGAAATGCTATCCCACTTCCATTCGGGAATGTTTAATGGTTGCATCAAACTCGAAGGCTTCTGATGCTCAATTCTTGACTTCTGACAAGTCAAATAAGCCTAAACAAATTCTGCAACGTCCTTTTTCATTCCAGGCCACCAAAATAACTTCTTCAAGTCTTGATACATTTTCGTAGCACCGGGATGAATACTCAACCCACTTCTATGTCCTTCTTCAAGAATACTCTTCTTAAGTTCTGGAACATCCGGAATACACACTCTATTTCCAAATCTCATCACACCATTTTCATCAATTTTGAACTACCCACCATTACCTTGGTTAATCAACGTCAACTGATCAACCAGTTTCACATGGGATCTCTGACCTCCCCGAATTTTTTCAAGAATACTACCAGTCAGCTTCAACATTCCCAACTTCACACTATCAGAATTGGCTTCACACACTAAACCCATGTCTCTAAACTATTCAATTAATTCCAACTCACACACCATCAGCATTGACATATGCAGCGACTTCCTACTCAACGCATCAGCCACTACATTTACTTTTCCAGGATGGTAATTCAAATCGAAATCATAATCCTTCAATAATTCAAGCCACCTTATCTGTCTCATATTCAACTCCTTTTGATCAACCACGTACTTTAAGCTTTTATGATCACTGAACACTTCGAACCTCGAACCAAAAAGATAGTGTCACCAAATTTTCAGTACGAACACTACAGCTGCCAACTCTAGATCATGTGTAGGATAATTCCTTTCATGAACTCTTAGTTGTCTCGACGCATAAGCAACAACCTGTCCATTCTGCATTAGCACTCCACCAAGACCCATCTTCGATGCATCGCAGTAAACCACAAAGGACTCATTTGGATTAGGTAAAATCAATACTGGGGCGGTCGTCAACTTCTTCTTTAATTCCAAAAAACTCTCCTCACAACCCACATCACACACATATGCTTGACCCTTCCGCGTCAGTTGTGTCAAAGGTAATGGCATCTTAGAAAAGCCTTCAATAAACTTTCGATAATAACCTGCAAATCCAAGAAAAATTCGGATTTCAGTAGCGGATTTCAGAGTCTCCCATTGCAACACAGCATCAATCTTCGTGGAATCCACATCAATTCCACCACTTGAAATCACATGGCCAAGGAAACTTACTTCCTTAAACCAGAACTCACATTTCGACAGTTTCACATATAACTTCTTCTCTCTTAACACTTGCAGCACAATCTTCAAATGCTCTGCGTGCTCTTCTTCTGATTTGGAGTATATCAAAATGTCATCGATGAAAACCACCACAAACTTATCCAGATACTCATGGAAAAATATATTCATATACTCCATGAACACGCCAGGTGTATTAGACACGTCGAATGGCATCACAGTGTATCCATAGTGGCCATATCTCGTCCTAAAAGCCGTCTTCAGAATATCATCTAGTTTAACACGAATCTGATGATAACCAGATCTCAAATCAATCTTGCTGAATACACAAGCTCCCACTAGCTGATCCATCAAGTCGTCGATCCTCGGAAGTGGATACTTATTCTTGATAGTCACTTTATTCAGTTGTCTGTAGTCAACACACAGTCTCATACTACCATCTTTCTTCTTAACCAACAACACCGGAGCACCCTACGGAGAACACTCGGTCGAACAACTTCTTCTCAAGTAATTATCCCAATTGTTTCTTCAATTCACTTAACTCAGAAACATACATTCCGTATGGAGTCACTGACATCGGACTCGTATCAAGTACTAGGTCGGTAGCAATTTCCACTCCACACTGTGGCGGTAAATCACTGATATCATATGGGAACACCTCCAAAAGTCACACACCATAGGCAGGTCACCAACCACTGCATTTACTTATGCCTTCCAAGAACCCAACCTCATAAACACTTTTGCACCATCCTTCACAGACTTATCTGCTTACTTAACAAAACAAACAACTCTTCACCTTCCTCGAACTTAGATTCATGCTCTGGAGGCAAGTCGCAGATATCTTCAGGAAAACATTAGGAATTACACATCATTGGCATATCTCTAGCCATCACATTGCTCTCTACTCTATGAGAGGCAACCATCAGTCATACCTGATTGTTCTCCCTCAGCGGCATCCCAACTTGACTGACAGACGAGAAACTCGAATCCGTCCTGTCTTCAGTTATAAGAATTTGCATCTACTCATCAAACAATCTGTAAGCACTTGGCTTAACCCCAAACAATTCATTGTACACACCATCTAAGTTGGCAAGACACGTCTATTCCATCCCAGATGATCCCGTATACTATCAACAAGAGATTAAGGGTGATCAGTTCCTCAATTTTTCAATAGATAGTCGACAACCATGATGGGGTATAAACCATCTTCACCAAACTATAACAGCGTTCCTTGCATCTTGTGCATGAAGCTACCCAGGAACAATTCTTAGTTGCCATAAGCCTTATCTCCATATTTCCTTCAGTTTCGGAAACAACACAATTCCCACAATGCTTGCACACCTGCCATCAGCGACACACCGAACTAACATTCCACAACAACCACATCTCAGAGAAGCGAAAACTTCTCCCACACTTGTTTCAACCAACTCCTGCAGACAATGGTTAGAACACAAGCAAGTATCGACAGTGTTTCACACACCTGTCGCGTACTAAGGGAACAACAACATTAGACAACCTGGCCGGACAGACCGACCTGCTCTGATACCACTAATGTAACACCCTTCTACCCCACGACATTTTCACACAATAATTTAAAGAAATAATCAGAGTATCCTCACAAAGAAAGGGTGTCACACTTCATTTCATAAAATCACATCATAATATGTTTCTGCTCCGTAACACGGGTTCTCAAAAATTTCATAATTATTATTTTCCAAGAAAATTCAGCACTTAAAACTCCACAGCGGAAAATTTAGTCTCAGGTTCTTTATTAAAATACTTCATCATAACTTCATCAAATAGTAACTCAAAATTTAGCATTTAAATAAAATTCATGGAAACAATACATAAATCTCCAATAATAACCAAACAGAAGGAAAATAACGCAGTTGTTTCGATCAGACGATCCCAAACCCCGATATTACATATATCAGAGCAAGACACCTTCTAATCCACCGAAATAAAAAATAATTGACTCCGAAGCTAAATCTTCAATGCGTCTAAATACTACTCCGAATCACCTGCGCGTTGCCCAGATAGGGGAAACATTCAACAGGCAGGGTGAGTAAATCGTAATCATTATAAAAGATATAAGAGATATAGTAGTTATAACTATTGAAATAACAATAACATAACAACATGTATTCCTGATAGCTTATCCTTCACAACAGCATATAATCATAAAAGGTAGCACAACAGTAATTCACATGTTTCTGTCATAATAACACAAGTCAAAATCAACCCAAAAGTCATCACGGAAACAAACATGATGCAATGCCACCAGTCATGAAATGCAACATGCATACGGTACCGAAACTTCACTGATGACTTAGTCATCTTCAATCTCCAAAGATCCCCACCAATAGGATCGGTTCCCGCTTGGAACCAAGGCACATCATAATTTGCACTTAATCTACACTATGGGATTAAGGCCATCACTGGACCGAAGCGTCCTACAAACTTCATTGGATTATCATCTTGTAAAACATCATTGGACTATTCGTCCTAACAATTGCTATGAATGCATGATGCGTAATAATTCATAAATTACGAACACGACTAGTCAAAACGCATCATCATCCATCATAATCATCGTAATAACATCCTTCACATAATCATCAACACATAATCACCATCATATAATCATCACACATAATCCTCATCATATAGCCATCACACACAATTATCATCACAACAGCATCATTACTATCATTAGTCATAAAACAACACCAATTATCAACATAAAGGCAACCACATGTTATATCACAAAAATATGTAATCATTCATCTAATTCATCATATAGCATAATAATACATCAAGTATGCATATCATAGCAACACAATACACCTGCTACAGCAGTACATACATCATAGTCACAACAACATCATTTTATTATACAAATATCAAATGGATCACTTCTAGGCAAAATCATGTTATTTCACACAGTAAAGCACACATATTGTAATCTTGTCACTTAATCATGGCACAGTCACTAGATAATCACATTCTATACTCCATATTATTTTACTAGGACATAGGTCATTGAGATATCTTTCCAATGCTTCCAACGGCATCTGAAACCGAGTTACCAATCAAAAGTTGTGATTTTTAGAAAACAAAAGAAACAACCCCCCACTAAATGGTGGCTTGCGCCACCCTAATATACACTTGGTGGTTTGCGCCACCCTTTATGCCCTTGGTGGCTTGCACCACCCCTTTTTTCCATTTGGTGGCTTGCGCCACCCTTTACTGCACTTGGTGGCTTGCGCCACCTTGCACCAATGGCTTGCGCCACTTCACCATAATCTCTTTTTTTTCTTCTTGCATAATACCCGTTCTGGACCTTATTTCGAACAAGTATTCTTATGTTTCATCTTTCATTAATACGTTCTATTCTATGGGGACGATTAATCTATGATTCAATGTCTTAATATCCTCTTCAATTTCCTCAGGTTATTTCATCTTCGATTAAAAAAAATCCAACAGCCTACAATTATCTATTACTTAAATCAATTATAATAACAACGATCATACACCCCATACCTGAGATAATTGCTTAGTATAGGATTCTCTTCGCGTTCTTCAGGTCCTCCTCTTTAATCCTCAATGCCCTAGCTACTTCCCTCTTCCTTCTGCCTCCTTTCCAATACGTATGCGAGAATGAATTCCCAAAAAAACTGTTTTTCCCTTGTATAACCCTTGGATCCTTAATACGGTTTTCCACTATTGTCCTCTCTAATTCTTCTCTAATGACCAAAATGCCCTTACTGTCATCCAACTCCAATATTACTCTATTTTCTCTAATTAACAATTCTAACTCAATTACTATAATTATTCTAAATCGTCCCATAATTCTCAAAACACCTCTAAACATCTCATAAATCATAATTTCTTACCAAAGTCATCAAAATCTCGTATTATCACAAAAATCTATAATTTAATTAATTCAATAAATACTTTAATTAATCTGGGGCGTTACAAGGCTTCTCCCTTCTAGGTGGATCAAACCTTAAGATTGCCAGTGTCACCAAATTATGGTTTGGTCGACCAGGGCCTCCAGATAGAAATTTTCCTCTGGGCTTGAGCCAATGCTTTAAAGCATAACCTATGATGCTCCAAGGGATCTCATGAACCCAATCATCAAGTCAATTTAGCCTCAGGGTATGCATTCACAAAAAAATCAGGAATTAGGGTTTCTTGACCTAATTCACCCCTAAGTTGACTTTTGGGACAAATCATGAGCCAAGACCTCAAAGGAGGATTTGAGGGTCTCTAATAAACCACATTGATCCATTTGCAACAATAGATTAATCCAAGAAGCTTGATCAACAAGTTTCAATTTCATCAGAACCGCAATTAGAGTTTCGCGGGAAAAGTCAACTGTGCCTTTGACTTTTGACCAGGACATGCTCCCAAACCCTAGGACATGATTTAATACACCCTATAACACCTATGAAATCAATCCATCAAGTTTGATTTAGGTCAAGGACTTGATTTCATAGAGGATCACACAGTTTGGAATTCATCTGACAAAAAGTCAACTGTGCACAAAAGTCAACTTTGACTTTTTGAGATTTTTCACAATTATGGTTCTTTAACCCTAAAATGATGTTAATGGGTGATTGGAATCATCATTCATCAAGAAAAATCAAGAAAAGTGGGATAACTTGTAAAAGCGGTAACCATAAAAAACTTAGAAAATTTTCTAAGTTATGGAACAAAGTGGCTAGGATACCAACTTTGGAGGATCATAACTCCTAAACCACAAGGCCATTTTTTCCTATCCAAAGCTGGATTTGTAGCTCTCATTACCCTCTACAAAAGCTTCAACTACCACGCATTCCAATTCCCCATGGATTTCAAGTTATGGAATGATCAAAATCTAGAAAAGTAAAAATGTCATTTTTTTCCAACACTTAGTGAAATTTTCACTAAGTCAGAATCTGCCTTCACTTTTTTCCAAATGTAGGGGCATTTTTCACTTGGATCCAAAAAGTATCAAAACCAATTATGATCAAACAGTTATTGTATCATAGGAGGGTTTTCCAAAATGGCCAAGAACTCCATCAAATTCCACTTGAGCCATGAGATATGACAATGACAATATGCCTTACTGAAAACTGCCAAGGCTAGGCATAATTTTGCACTTTTGCTCGATTTGGAAAAATCAGATAATTCCAAGCCTTGTCATCACTTTGGACACATCTGAGGATCAAATCTAAAGGGAACAAACACTGATCCAAGCCTCCAAAGTCTTTGGAACAAGAAGTAGCATGCCAAACCTAGAAATCCCTAAAAGAGGGACAAGACTCCAATTTTGGATTGGAGCATTTAATGGATGCACCAAGGTGGCATGGACTGACACATTTGCAATTGAATTCAGTCAAGAATGATCCAACAACTAGGGAACCACAACTCTGTGCTCTTACCTCTAGTCAATGGCTAGAGGAGACTTGGATTCTCATTGATCAACATTGGCCAAACCTCTGCTGTAGTTTCCATTCACTATTGATCCCAAAACAAACTTGTTCTACTATAAATAGAGCTCATTTGTGCTCAGTTTGAGTACACCAAAGCCATCAAACATATGCTTTCCTCAAAATCACTTTCTTTAGGCAAAAATACCTTCTTTAGCAAGGTAACTCTGAGTTTTTGAGTTAGAGAGCATTTCCATCACAGCTCATGATCCAAACACATCCAATATGTCATATCTAAGCTGTCCAAACTCACACAAGTGACCTGTAATCCTTAAATATCAAAGTCACCTCTCAAAACCTCAAAATAACCTTTTTTTTTTTGCATTTTTCAAGCCATGTCTTGATTCAGTCACTTTTCAAACCAGATAAAACCTCAAACACACTCCAAATATCATCCTTGAACTGTCCCAAATGGCTCCCAACATCTGGAACACCATTTGAGAGAGTTGCTATTTTGGCCATTTTAACCCCTTTTGCAAGAAAGGGCCAGTTTTTGTTTTTGCAGGTTACAGCTGATTCCAATCATCCTAAAAGCTTCTAAGGGATCATTTGAGGGTGTCCAAAGCATCAAACCATTTCTGGAACAAGAAACTTGGCAGATTGCACAAAAAACTCCAAAAGCTCAAAAAGAGGTAAGCATCATGACTTGAACTTTCCAAAATATGCATTGCTTTGAAGTCCACTGATCATGCATCTCTTCTACATGTCATATGTGTTGTGTTTGCATCAATTTATCATATAATTCATACCTATACCAAGATGTAGCACAGAAAATGCAAAATACAGTCTATTTCAAAACCACTATCGAATTTTGAGGAGGGATCATGATCTGAAAAAAATACCACCACCATTGGATTCCTTGTGAAATTCTAGGCCAGATACATATAAATTTTATCCCCAACCATGGAGAAATGAGAAAGTTATGGACCTTCCCGTTTCTTGTCCAAACTTGCCTTGGGCCAGGTGTAGCGAGCGATTTTGGACGCCGTTCTTAAGCGCTGGTCGCTCTCTGCGGTTTGAGCTTTAAACTACAGGTCGATTCATTTTTTATCCTATTGTAAGCTGAATAAGGAAGGGAAATAGATGTCTCCAATTAACCCTGCTTGCATACTGAGTTTAAACAGCGGTCTGTTAGGTTACGGATGCTATCAATGTGGGGGGCCTTTGTACTGGTTATTTGTATTTTCGCCAATACGGTTTTCTTTCTTTCTAGGACTTTCTAGCGGGGAATAAGGATTAGGATGTTAGGACTGGTGCTTTTGAATACTGCTTTTGATTGATGAAGATATGGGATTTGGGTTTTTTGTTGATTGCACTCGCTAAGATCTTTTCTTTCAATCTTATGCCTACGTATTCCCGTTTACCGAAACAGGGAAATCAGAGCATTCGTAGTTCCTCCTATTCTATGGGAGGAAAGGGGTGTTTTGGTGTCTTGTTCAAAGCCCAAGACGTGAAGCGAAAGGTGATTTGTATCTTGTTCAAAGCCCAAGATGTGAAGCTGAAAGGTCTATTTGTGTCTTGTTCAAAGCCCAAGACGTGAAGCTGAAAGACCTCGGCTTTAGAGAGAATTTGTCATCTCTAAAGAGGGGAGAAGGAGAATTACTTTAACCGGGATACGCGGATCCGAGCAATGCCATAATTTCCGAAGAAAGGGTTTTAACCTGAAGGAGAAGACTTTAACTCAGTGTAGAGCAATGCCATATTTCCTTAGGAATTTCTCATGCTAAAAGAGGGACAGTGGCATGGATGTAGATGATCCAGAGGCTTGCCGCTTACAGCGATTAGATGAAAGGAAAGGAATTGTTGATGTTTGTGTACTGCGAACGAGGCACATCTTTGATGCTAAAAGGTCGATTGGATCAACCAGTGGTTTTCTTATACAAAGCCTAAGAGGAGGCTAATTTCCGCTAGGAAAATCATTATACAAAGCCTAAGAGGAGGCTATTTTCTGTCTCGTACAAAGCCCGAGAGAGAGGCTAAAAGTTTTTTACCCAGTGGGGCATATCGTTATACAAAGCCTAAGAGGAGGCTAGCAAAGAGTTGACTCAGTTGGAGAATCTTTTATACTCAGTAAGAGAGTGCTTTTGTATCTCGTACAAAGCCCGAGAGAGAAGCGAAAAGGTTATTTTGACTCCACTAGGGAGAATTTTGGTATCTCGTACGAAGCCCGAGATGGAGGCTACTGTAACTGTTTCAGTTGAGTGACAGATCCAATATACTGATTTAAAAGAGAAAATCAGTTCTTATATGAGTAACAGTGTACACAGGGATTTAATTCAAGGATTAGGAATATTTCCTTCTCTTTGAGGAAACGGGAAATCCAAAGGGTATTGAGACTATCCGAGTCTGTGGGTTTCCTTCCTATTTAACGAAGGGTGTTTGAGAATGTCTTTGAGACTCAAGGAAGTTAGACTGTCCGTGTCTAGAGTTTCATCTTTTGTACTATGCTTCGAGAAACAGTAGTAGACTCTATGAAAGGACTGTTCTATGAGGATGACTAGTTTCTGTTCCTATACCTCTAGGAGGTCGTCGGGACAATTTGTACGAAGCCCAAGAGGAGGCTGGAAACTTTTAAGAAGCCGACAGGTCCTTGTACGAAGCCCAAGAGGAGGCTATCATTCCCGAAGGAAGAGATCATTATACGAAGCCTAAGAGGAGGCTGTGAATACTTCTAAGAAGCCGTAGTGTCCTTGAATAATGCCCAAGAGGAGGCCGATGCTTTTAAGAAGCCCGTGGGTCTATCATCTCCTTTCCATTAGGAGAGATAACTCTTTTAAATATGAAAACCACTGGTAAACGTGCGAGGTTTACTATCCAGCGACTTTTAGCTTTTAAAGACGGTTCCTTAGTTAAGGTCCAAGATTATGACCGTAGTGGGTACCCAAACCCCGAGACATTCAAGGCAAGTTATTCACAAGGAATAGATCAAGTCAGGAAAGTTCGAGAATTGGGAAGAAACTCAAAGATGCCATTCACGGAGAATACATTCATCTTGGGGAGTAGACCTTCTTGACGATTCCTAAGGAGGACAGCTGAAGAGAAGACTGTATCTGGTGCTCCTATTGGGGATCTAGGCGTCTATTTCTACGAATAAGTGAAACGACGTCACCTAGTTCTAGACGTAGTTGCCGGGGAAACTCGAAATATCTATACTATTATTACACAGTAGATATGAGTTTATGAAAGGAGACTTACAGTGAGTAGCCCCACAATACAGTTTATAATATGAAAGCAGTAAATGAAAGCGATAACCACTTACTCGGTTGTAGTGCTTCCATGCTGTTTGGTTAGTTGTTCAACAAAGAAAGATTGAAAACAACAGTATATTCAAAATCAAAGGAGAAAGTGCTTTGAAAAAGAAAGATCTGGGGCTTACAGCTCAAGGAGAGGCCCAGGGTTTTATTAGTGAGCGCACTGTTTGAATTTGTACAGAGGGACTTATACAAGTGACTGGGGCCCAAAAAGGTTTTCTGTACAAAGGGATGTGTCTTACACTCTCTCAAGAGGCCCAAAAAGTTTTGAAGAAAAATAAATGGGTCTTACTACTCGAGGGTAGGCCCAGATGATTTTTGAAAAGGCGACGATCGCGCCGTTTATTTTTTGACGGTATCGGGACTTATACAATAAGTGAGGCCCAAAGATGATTTGGTCAAAAAAAGGATTGGGTCTTACACTCTAATAGAGGCCCAAAGTGTTTTGAATGGGTCTTATAGCTCAAGGAGAGGCCCAGATGAGTTTTATTTTAAACGGGCGACGATCGCGCCGTTTACTTGTACAGTGGGACTTATACAATAAGTGAGGCCCAAAAAGTTTTTGTACAAGGGGGGATGGGTCTTACACTCTCTCAAGAGGCCCAAAGAGTTTTGAGATGAATAAATGGGTCTTACTACTCGAGGGTAGGCCCAGATGATTTTTGAAAAGGCGACGATCGCGCCGTTTGTTTTTTGACGGTATCGGGACTTATACAATAAGTGAGGCCCAAAAATGATTTGGTCAAAAAAAAGGATTGGGTCTTACACTCTAATAGAGGCCCATGAGTGTTTTGAAAATGATTTATGAGGGTTGAATTAATCCAAAACCCTAATTTGTTTTCAAAATGTATTTAATTGAATAAAAATTCAATTAAAATGATCAAAAATTGTTTAACACATGGAAAACAAATTGTGATCTTGGATTAATGCTTCAAAAATTAAGTATTGACCTACAAAATAATTAGAAAGCATTAAAAGTTGCAAAATCAATGTAGAAAAAATATTTAAAATGCCAAAAACAATCAAAATATTAATTCTTTATAAAAATATCAATTATATGAAATAAATAATATTTTTGGGATTTTTTGATAAAATAAAATATTTTAACATTTTTGTGAATTATTAAAAAAAGAATCAACTCAAAATCATTAAAACTCAGAGAGAAATTAATTTTTGAATCAATTAAACAAAATCACAAAATTCAAATATTTGAATTTGAAAAAAAGGCGCCAAGAACAAGCTGAAGAACATGCGCGTGTTCTTGGTTTCTCAGATTTGCATTTTCTATCCAATCTCCATGAATACGTAATCATATCATGTAATCCACATATCATTATGCTCGTCTCAACCTCACGATCATGTCTATGTACTTTAATTTCATTTAAATTAAACATACAACAAGAAATCACGAAGAGACCTCAAGAACCCTAATTTCTGCATGAAGGCTAGGATTTTTGATACACGATTCAAACAATGCAATTAATTGAGGCAAAACATTCCATGCATAATTATGCATAGATTGAGAGATGACCAAGTATGTGCTTACCTCCAAGCCGTGACAGCAAGAGCAGATGTGAGTTTGAGTTGGAGGTGTTACAGACAAGTTGTGATGATCTGGACAGCTTCCCTACACCATATGGATTATGTTTGGATGGTTGGACTTGATTGAAATTGGCTGGATCATTTTGTGGTACCTCAGCTGCACCTTGTTTGAAAATTTGAGCAACCAGCTGGTGATTTCATGAAATTGATGTTTCAGAAGTTATGTGAGTGTTTGATCAGCTCATATCTGATGTATGTGAGGTGTGTGAGTGATTGGTTTGTGCAGAATTGCTCTCAAACTCAAAACCCGATAGCTACCTTGCTAAGAAAGGCATTTTTGCCAAGAGAAAGAGATTTTGATGAAAGCATCTGTTAGATGGCTTTGGTGTACTTAAACTGACCACAATTGAGCTCTATTTATAGTAGAGCAAGTTTGTTTTGCAAGGAATAGTGCATGGCAGCTGGTAAGTAGGTTTCCTCAATGTTGGCCAATGGGAATGAAAGTCTCCTCTAGCCATTGACTAGAGGTTAGGGCACAGAGCTTTGGTCCCCTTGGTCTTGGATAAGTCTTGACTGATTTCAGATGAGAATGGCTCAGTCCATGCCACCTTGATGGTTCCATTGAATGCCTCATTCCAAATTTGAAGTCTTGTCCCTATTTTGGCCATTCTAGGTTCAACATGCTATTCTTTGTTCCTTGGACCTTGGAGGCTTGGCTCAGTGATTGTCCCCTTTGGATTCAATCCTCTGAGGTGTCCAAGTGAATTGGAGCAATTACAATTGGCTGATTTTGGCAAATCGAGCCAAAATGCAAATTCTGCCTTGCTTTGACAGATTTCAGCAAGGCAACTTGACAATGTTGTATCTCATGATGTAGGTTGAATTTGGCAATGTTCTTGGCCATTTTGGAAAGCTCTTACATGATACAACAACTGTTTGAACAAGTTTGGTTTTGATCTCTTTTGATTCCAAGTGAAAAATCCCCCTACATTTGGCAAAAAGTGAAGGCAAATTCTGACTTAGTGAAAATTTCACTAAGTGTTGGAAAAAGTGACATTTTCACTTTTCAGCCACTTTGATCACTCCATAACTCAAAATACTTAATGAATTGGAATGACTTGTAGTTGAAGTTTTTGTAGGTGATAATGAGGGCTACAAATCCATCTTTGGATGAGAAAAAATGGCCTTGTGGTTTAGGAGTTATGGTCCTCCAAAGTTGGTACCTTTGCCACTTTATTTTTAACTTAGAAAAATTTCTAAGTTTTATGGTTACCCCTTTTACAAGTTATCTCACTTTTCTTGATTTTTCTTGATGAATGATGATTCAAATCATACATTAACATCATTTTAGGGTTAAAAATCCATTTTGGTGAAAAATCTCAAAAAGTCAAAGTTGAATTTTGTGCACAGTTGACTTTTTATCAGATGAATTCCAAACTGTGCAATTCTTCAGGAAATCATGTCCTTGACCTAAATCAAATTTGATGGACATGTTCCATGGGTGTCATAGGGTATATTCAATCATGTATTAGGGTTTGGGAGCATGTCCTGGTCAAAAGTCAAAGTTACAGTTGACTTTTCTCTTAAAACCCTAATTGTGGTGCAGATGAAAATGAAACTTGTTGCTCAAGCTTCTTGGATTAATCCATTGTTCCAAATGGATCAATATGGTGTATTAGAGACCCTAAAATCATCTCTTGAGGTCTTGGCTCATGGTTTGTCCCAAAAGTCAACTTAGGGGTGAATTAGGTCAAGAAACCCTAATTCCTGATTTTTGATGAATGCATCCCCTGAGGCAAAATTGACTTGATGCATGGGTTCATGAGGTTCCATGAAGCATATTAGGTCATGTTTTGGATCATTGCCTTGTGCCCAGATGAAAATTTCCATCTGGAGGCCCTGGTAGACCAAAACCCTAATTTGGTGCCACTGTCGATCTTGAGACTTGATCCACCTAGAAGGGAGCAGCCTTGTGCTTAATCCTTGAAGTGGGAGTCCTTTTTGATCCATTGTGGATGTTTGAGAGATTAGACAAGTTGAAGATCATGTCATTTCTTGATTGATCCTTTGTCTAAGCACTCAGAGAGGGCTTGAAACCCTAATTTTGATTGTATTGGATGCTCACCCATCTTTGGGGAGACTGATGAAGCATGATGGTTTATCCATATTGTGATGATGATTTTCACAATGATGGGAAATCTAAGTGGTCAAAATTTGGGGTATTACAGATGCCCCTATTTAATCTTCTTGGACCCGAAGGTATGAATGACGAAGGGATTCGAGCATTCGGGGTGCAAGAGGATTAAATATCGGAATATCCGAAATTTTGATGGTGGTTATGAATGGTAGCTTACTCATTCAACTTCTTTAGCTAAACGATGATGCTTAGAAAAGGTAAACTTCCCCTCGATCCTGGTTTCCTACCAAGGAACTGGTCTTAGCTTCTGATTTAAACTTCCCCTCGATCCCGGTTTCCTACCAAGAACTGGTCTTAGTTTCTTTTGTCAATAAACTTTCTTGACAAGGGACGCTATTCATAGCGGCTTTCCTCAAACTTCTCGCCGAATTTTCCTGGGGAGATGCCATTTGAGTGGAAAAAGTTTTGATGTCAGACTTGCTGGGGAACCCAGTCGTCTAAGTTGTAGAGTTGTACAAACTTCTCTGTTGGAGACGCCATTTGTTTCTACTGGGGAAAGCGAGTCTCTTGAGAGACTGTTTTCGTTTGGGATATTTCATCATACTTTTCTCGGGATCTTCCCGGAGAAACACCATATTATGGGGTCCAATTTTGTGGGGCCGATGACCTTTTCATCATGGGTCCTTTCGGAGCAAAACTGGCATGCTGCCGAATCTCTGATCCCGAGGCTTTCTCTGTGGATTTTCCTTAATCCGGGAAAGCAAGGATATCATCTTCAATGGTAAAGAGTGATGTTTATTGAGAGTTTTCTCTGGCTTTTCAGAGGTTCAAGTTATCAAAGTGGTCAAGTGCCAACTCTGATCTAAAGATACACTGGTGGCGAGATTGTGCAGACGTGATACTTCCTGACGAGGAAAGAACTGACAACTCGATTGAGAGGACGGTTATCACGGCAGGATAAGACCGACTCAAGTGATAGTGATTCAATACGAAATGCGAACGCAAATAAAATGTATGAAGTATGTATGTATATGCTGACAAAACAGACGCGACATACAGACTAATGGATGAACACAATTGGATACTCGGCCATCGCGGGGCGAAGAAGTACCGTTGATTCAAAATAGCAATTCCACCTTGCTTAGGAGAGATAGTCCCGTTGGGAGCTATGTTGATCGAGCTTAGGAGATGTGAACTCGGCCGAGGATGTCAGACGAAACACGGTCTCTGACACAGTTGATCCCTTCATTCAGGCATACTGGCTTAGAAGGAGTACTTTGATTCTGCACTTTGAAGTTCGCTTACTTCGGGAGAAGCGATCGATGTTCTTCTGATGTTCAACAGTCAAAAGAAATTGCCATCTTTAATTTAAAAGCAGAAAAAGTTTTAACAAATAAAATTCATTTTTGTTTTATTTCAAGAATCATTGATCATGTTAACAACGTCGTTCTGTAAAGCTAAAACAAGCAAGAATTACAAACAAAAGCACAAGGGCTCAAATTTTATTGATAAGATGGAGATCAGCTAAACGCGTGATTCCAAAGAGTATATACAAAGTTAGAAAACGGTAATTTACAGGGAAAAGGGCTACGTTGAAACATAACGACCACTATCCTTCTACCAACTTTGAATTCGGGGCATCCTGAGCTTCCGTCGAAGATGACCTTTGACTGGAGATTTCCTCCGATAGATGATGTAACTACGGCTGAGGGACTTGCCTCTGTTGAACATAGTTACTTGCCATTATCCCTAATTTTTGCCTGGATTGTACTATGAGATTTCCAATCCATCGGGATGATTTTTTTCCATGTCTCTAACTTTTGCCTGGACCGCCCTTTCGGGTTTTCAATCCACCGAGACGTTTTTTTTTTTTAGTTTTAGGCGAAGTATCTCTTGACTACATCAACATTCGTGGGGTAGGCAAATTCCTCTCTGTCCATGGTTGCAAGTCTCAAGGCGCCGCCTGAGAAAGCTTTCGTGACCACATAGGGGCCATCATAATTTGGGGTCCATTTGCCCCGAGAGTCAGTGAGAAATGATTGTATCTTCTTGAGCACGAGGTCTCCTTTTCTGAAAATACGAGGCCGAACCTTTTTGTCGAACGCCCTCTTCATTCTCTGTTGATACAACTGACCGTGGCATAGTGCCGTGATTCTCTTTTCTTTGATCAGGTTCAGTTCGTCGTGTCGACTTTGACACCATTCAGCTTCGGTGAGCTGAGCTTCCATCAATACCCGGATTGATGGGATCTCTACTTCTATGGGGAGCACTGCCTTCATGCCATATACTAGAGAGAAAGGGGTTGCCCATGTTGAAGTACGGACAGATGTGCGATAACCGTGAAGAGCAAAGGGTAGCATTTCGTGCCAATTTTTGTAGGTTACAACCATCTTTTGAACAATCTTCTTGATGTTCTTGTTAGCCGCTTCTACTGCTCCGTTCATCTTGGGTCGGTAGGGAGATGAGTTATGGTGTTCGATCCTGAACTCTGCACACAACTCTTTCATCATCCTATTGTTCAAGTTAGATCCATTATCAATAATGATCTCGCTTGGAACACCATAACGGCAGATGATATTGTTTTTGATAAATCGGACCACCACTTGTTGGGTTACATTGGCGAATGACGCTGCTTCGACCCACTTGGTGAAATAGTCAATGGCTACCAGGATGAACCGATGTCCGTTTGAAGCCTTGGGCTCAATCATCCCAATCATGTCGATTCCCCATATGGAAAAAGGCCACGGGGAAGAAAGAACTTTGAGATGTGATGGCGGTACATGAATTTTGTCGGAGTATATCTGACACTTGTGACACCTCCTCATGTACTTGTAGCAGTCGGATTCCATGGTCAACCAATAATACCCGGCCCTGAGAATTTTTCTCGCCATTGTGTGTCCGTTGGCATGAGTGCCAAAGGACCCTTCATGAATTTCTTTCATGAGCACGTCTGCTTCTGGTCTGTCGACACATCGGAGCAAGACCATGTCAAAATTTCTCTTATAAAGAGTGTCACCGCTCAGGAAGAAGTTTCCAGCCAATCTTCTGAGGGTTTTCCTGTCTTTTCTGAGTGCCCCATATGGGTACTCTTGTTTCTGAAGGAAGCATTTGATATCGTGATACCAAGGTCTGTCGTCTATGACTGCTTTAATCGCGAAGATGTAAGCGGGCCGTTCAAGGCGCATGATGTCGATCTTAGGTATGTCATTCCATCGACCTACACTAATCATGGAAGAGAGAGTGGCTAATGCATCAACCATGTGATTCTCATCACGAGGGATGTGATGAAAGTCAACTCTGTTGAAGAAAGGTAACAACCTTCTTGCATAGTCTTTGTAAGGAATCAATCCCGATTGGTATGTGTTCCAATCTCCTTTTATCTGATTGATAACCAAGGCTGAGTCGCCGTATACGTCCAAGTTTTTGATCCTTAAATCAATCGCTTCTTCGAGACCCATAATACATGCTTCGTATTCGGCCTTGTTGTTCGTACATTTGAACGTAAGTCTAGCAGTGAAAGGAATGTGGGAACCCTGAGGGGTAACAATGACTGCCCCAATTCCGTTTCCATAATAATTGACTGCTCCGTCAAAGATAAGTCCCCACTGGGAACCTGGTTCTGGCCCTTCACTGGGTAGCGGTTCATCGCAATCTTTCATTTTTAGATACATGACATCTTCGTCTGGGAAGTCAAACCTGATTGATTCTTGATCGTCAATCGGTTGATGACCCAAATGATCGGCTAAAATACTTCCTTTAACGGCTTTCTGAGCATGGTACTCTATGTCATATTCTGATAGCAACATCTGCCAACGGGCAATCCTTCCCGTGAGAGCAGGTTTTTCGAAAACGTACTTGATTGGATCCATTTCGGAGATCAACCAAGTAGTATGACGAATCATGTACTGGCGAAGACGTTTGGCTGCCCAAGCCAAAGTGCAACAAGTTTTCTCAAGCATTGTGTACCGAGTCTCGCAGTCGGTGAATTTCTTGCTTAAATAGTAAATGGAAGACTCTTTCCTTTTAGTTTCGTCTTGTTGGCCAAGTACACATCCCATTGAGTCCTCTAGGACTGTGAGGTAAATGATTAGTGGTCTTCCTTCCACTGGAGGTGATAGAATCGGAGGATTCAACAAATATTCCTTAATACTGTCGAAGGCAGTTTGGCAGTCTTCTGACCAAACGCAATCCTGGTTCTTTTTGAGTAATTTGAAAATCGGCGCACAAGTGGCGGTCATAAGGAATATGAATCTGGAGATGTAGTTCAAACGTCCCAGGAATCCTCTAACTTGTTTTTCAGTTTTCGGAGAAGGCATTTCTTAAATGGCCTTGACCTTGTCAGGATCAACCTCAATCCCTTTCTGGCTGACGATGAACCCTAGTAGTTTCCCTGAACGGACACCGAAGGTGCACTTGTTGGGATTCAAGCGGAGCTTGAATTTTCTTAGACGTTCGAACAATTTTGACAGATGTTCAACGTGCTCATCCTCTGTTCTTGATTTTGCAATCAAATCATCGACATATACCTCGATTTATTTGTGTATCATGTCATGAAACAGAGTAGTCATGGCCCTTTGATAGGTTGCCCCGACATTCTTCAAACCGAACGGCATTACCTTGTAACAAAACGTACCCTATGGGGTAATGAACGAAGTTTTCTCCATGTCTTTCGGCGCCATTTTGATCTGGTTATAGCCCGAGAATCCATCCATGAAGGAAAAAACTTTGAACTTTGCTGTACTGTCTACCAGCATGTCAATGTGTGGTAAAGGAAAGTCGTCCTTTGGACTTGCCTTATTCAAATCTCTGTAATCAACACACATTCTGACCCTTCCGTCCTTTTTGGGAACGGGTACGATGTTGGCTAACCATTGAGGATATTCAGATGTAGCGAGGAAGCCCGCGTCAATCTATTTCTGTATCTCCTCTTTGATTTTGATGGCCATGTCCGGGTGAGTGCGTCTCAACCTTTGCTTTACTGGCGGACATTCCGATCTCAACGGTAAGTGATGTTCCACGATGCTGGTATCCAACCCTGGCATATCCTGATAGGACCAAGCGAACACATCGGGGAATTCTTTGAGAAGCTTTATCAAACCCTCTCTGGCAGTTGGACTGAGCAATGCTCCGATCCTGATTTCTTTTTTCTCTTTTCTGAACCCAAGTTTACCGTTTCCAACGGTTCTTTGTGAGGTTCAATGGACCTTTCCTCTTGTCTGAGTAGTCGGGAGATCTCTTCTGGAATTTCGTCGTCATTTTCTTCTTCAGCCTTG
This sequence comes from Lathyrus tuberosus, assembly GCA_022829125.1. NCBI lineage: Eukaryota > Viridiplantae > Streptophyta > Magnoliopsida > Fabales > Fabaceae > Lathyrus > Lathyrus tuberosus. The sequence goes on from JALAZF010000048.1 coordinate 15,305,337, forward strand.
AATACCGGGAACTCAAAGTTGGGAGAAAGCATCGGATCGTATGTTTCAACGGGGTATAAAACAAGTAATCTGCATGACGTGATGATTCGTGTTTAGAAGAGATAGAGAAAATGTAAGTGTGTGCAGTGTATTTATTTTACTGCTTGTTTTTATTACTGAATGTTTTTTAAGATTACCATTTTCTGAAAAAGTAAAAAGAGAAAACAGCAATTAATGCGGAAATTACAGAACGACGTTATTTTATTAATGAACAAGTCGAATCTTGAAACTACAGCCCTATAAAACAAAACTCTGTCGCTTTGGGCGAAGCGAATAGGGGAATTTACAAAAAGCGAGCCCTATCAAAACATCCATTTCACCTGGGCAGGGTGAAAGGTTTAAAGATGGCAATTACTTTGACTGATGAACGACCTTCGGAACCTCGACAGTAACCTACTGGCGGCGAACTCCTCGGTGAATCACAAAGTCAGGCACCTTCCTTGATTTGTCTTCAGAAATGACGCTGATTTCTGGTGGAGCAGGATCGTTGGAATCTGTCTCCCAAGCAGAATTGTCGTAGGAGGATTCCTCTGTTGCATTTTGCATAGCATTTGTGCTCTCAGCTGTATCTCCCCATCCAGTTGACTGGATATCTTCGAGCCTGATACGAGAGCTTTCGGGAGCAGTGTACTTGACCATAAAGTCGTATTTTCCACTTGGTTGTCCCAGAGTGTCCCAAACTTCTTTGGAACTGGAGGAATCATCTCTCTCGATGACGTTGACCTCGGGAAAAGCATAGTTGATGAATTCAAGTCCTGCAAACATTGCGAATTCATCTTCATGTTGAGTAGTTTCTGAATGACCTGAGTGTTGATCCCATGACATGGTGGGGACACAGTTATTCTGTTCAATGACGCTCAGCTGAGTTTCATTACTCAGCTGACTTTCTTGCCCAAAGTTTCCTGGGTAAGGCTGCCACATTGGCAGGCCATCCATCAGGCCATAGTAATTGCGGTCAAAGTTGTCTTTCATCAGAGTGTCCTCCTCTAATGAATTTGGCGGAGCACGGCATCCTTCCGGATCACAATCTCCATAGATCATTTCGACATCTGATCTTGGTATAAATCTCGGACTTTCTGTAGGAAAGCAAAAAGGCATAGGCACCTCTTCCTGAGACATATAACCGTCCTTGTTAAGGTAGGACTTCCATTCTTCATCTGTGTCAGAGGGATCTTCCTCATTGATAGCATGAACTGTCTGAGACACTGGGTGAAGAAAACCTCCACTGTGGAAGAAGTTTTGAAGGGGATGAAGACTTTCATCGTTGGCAGCTGTCTGGGTACAGGTTGCAGAAAAACCAAAACCCTTCTTTGTTTTATTGTCAATAGGAATGACAAGCCGTCCCCATCCTGTCGTATCGGTACTCTCGACCGCTTTGATAGCATCTTTGTATGAAGAAATTGGAGTTCCTTCTTCGGATTGATCGTTCTTGCTCACCGATAGTGCTTGGAACTGAGTTCCAATAACCTCCTCGGGTTCCACACAAGTAGATGATGATAAGTTGCTTACAAGCAAGGCTTGTTCCCCACAAACCGTGACAAGTTGATCGTTCTTGACGAACTTTAGCTTTTGGTGGAGGGTTGAAGTAACCGCTCCAGCCTGATGTATCCAAGGTCTTCCTAATAAACAACTGTACATTGCACGGATGTCCATGACCTGGAAAGTGATTTGGAAAGTGTGAGGACCAATAGTTATGGGAAGATCAACTTCGCCGATAACCGTTTTTCTGGATCCGTCGAATGCTTTGACGACGACCTCGCTGACTCTCATCGGAGGGCCCTTAAATGATAATTACGTCAAAGTGGACTTCGGCATAACATTCAGGGCTGACCCTGTGTCTACCAGTACATTGGCTAAAGCATCGCCCTGGCAGTTAACTGTGATATTGAGCGCCATGTTATGACGGTGACCCTCTTTAGGTAATTCCTCATCACTAAATCCCAAATTATTGCAGGAAGTGATGTTAGAGACAATACTATCGAACTGTCTAATTGTTACATCCTGTTCCACAAAGGCTTGCTCCAAGACTTTCTGTAGAGCCTCTCTGTGTGATTCTGAACTGAGTAACAGTGATAATACTGAGATCTTTGAAGGAGTCTGTAACAGTTGATCAACGATGTTATATTCACTCCTTTGGATGAGCTTTAGCATCTCATCTTTGTCTTTTGAAAAGTCTGGATTACTAGATTGACCGACTGGTGGATCAGGAATTTCTGCCTGAAGTTCCTTTTCTTTGTTGGATTCTCCAACCCCTCGGTTGAAGATTCGACCTCTCCGTGTTACACGACTGATGTCTGCAATATTCACGACGGAGGGTAATGGAATTTCCTTTCCATTTTCAATTGTTGTTGCACCGTATTTGTAAGGGACCGCCTTAGCTGATTCATACGGTAGTGGTCCCGGCAGATAGATGACTATGGGAACCTTCTGATTTTTCTGACCATTATAAGTAATCTCGATCCGTTCTCGGTTGGGAACTTTGGATTCATCAAGTAGAGGAATGATGGCAAAAACATCCCTGGTCCTGTGGTGACCAGAGATCGTGAGGACATCCTCAACTTGCTCAGCAAGGTAGTTCGGCGACCAATTGATAAGTCCAGAACCTGGATATGGACGAATTTCTCCGCGATCCACTTGACCCTGAAGAGCTGTTCTCACAAGGTAACACCCTTGGTTACTTTCTGAACAGATGTTACAACTGTCATAGTTGTGTGGGGGCACCTGGCCACGCCCACTTTAAATACAATGTAACCTCACTAGGTTAGCTTCCACTGATCGGACATCCTGACTTTGACGCCGAGTGGGATTTCTGTTACTGATACTAATTTGCTGAGTATCTTCATCCATATAGATGGGCATCCACCAGTGATTTAACAAGTGCTGAAGTGCCTCCTAGACAAGGGTACAACCCCGATCGTTCTCGCAACCTGCTTTACAGCTTTGATAGTTATGTGAGACCAGGAATCTGAGTCGGACCTGCTCAGCATGTAACTCTACCAGGTTGGTATTCATCACGTGAATATCGAAGATCTGAACCATGTTGATTTGATAGGGATTCCTATCATGGTAGTCTTGGATCCATCCAAGATCCATCTGACGCTGGAGGGCCTCTTGTATGAAAGAGCATCCCTGTTTGTTTACCGAGCAAATCAGACAGGAACTGTAATCGTGCCGCGGCAGATTATGATACTAGCTTTGCCTTGAGTGCATCGCCACCAAGTTGACATTCATCACACGAATGTCGTGGTTTTGAATGACGTTAGAATTCGTAGAGACCATGTTAACTCCACGAACTCGGTGCTTCTGGATCCATCCGAGATCCATTTGTTCCTGTAGAGCTGCTTGCACTACAGAACATCCTTGGTTGTCTTTAGAGCAGATATCACCTAGAAGGGAGCAGCCTTGTGCTTAATCCTTGAAGTGGGAGTCCTTTTGATCCTTTGAGGATGTTTGAGAGATTAGACAAGTTGAAAATCATGTTATTTCTTGATTGATCCTTTGTCTAAGCACTCAGAGAGGGCTTGAAACCCTAATTTTGATTGTATTGGACGCTCACCCATCTTTGGGGAGACTGATGAAGCATGATGGTTCATCCACATTGTGATGATGATTTTCACAATGATGGGAAATCTAAGTGGTCAAAATTTGGGGTATTACACCAGCAAAGAAAAGGAACCTCAGACAGAAGTTCCCAATCCACCAGTCGGTCAATCGAGTAATCCCGACCTTTCAAAAAACGATGATGAGATGCTAAAGCTCATCCAAAGGAGTGAATACAACATCGTTGATCAGAAGTTACAAACTCCTTCAAAGATCTCAGTGCTATCACTTCTACTCAGTTCTGAAGCCCACAGAGAGGCTCTACAGAAAGTCTTAGAACAGGCCTTTGTGGAACAGGATGTGTCAATACGACAGTTCGATAGAATTGTCTCTAACATCACTTCCTGCAATAACTTAGGATTTAGTGACGAGGAATTACTTGAAGAAGGTCGCCGTCACAACATGGCACTCAACATTACAGTTAACTGCCAAGACGATGCTTTAGCCAGCGTACTGGTAGACACAGGGTCAGCCCTGAATGTTATGCCGAAGTCCACTTTGATGCAATTATCATTCAAAGGACCTCCGATGAAAACCAGCGAGGTCGTCGTCAAAGCATTTGACGGGTCCAGAAAAACGGTTATCGGAGAAGTAGACCTTCCCATAACTATTGGTCCTCACACTTTCCATGTCATGGACATCTGGGCAACATACAGTTGTTTATTAGGAAGACCTTGGATACATCAGGCTGGGGCGGTCACTTCGACCCTCCACCAAAAGTTAAAGTTCGTCCAGAACGGCCAACTCGTCACAATCTGTGGAGAACAGGCCTTGCTTGTAAGCAACTTATCATCATCTACTCGTGTAGAACCCGAGGAGGTTGTTGGGACTTAGTTCCAAGCGGTTACGGTGAGCAATGAGAATCAATCAGAGAAAGGAACCTCGATTTCCTCATACAAAGATGCTATCAAAGCGGTCGAGAATACCAATACAATAGGATGGGGGCGGCTTGTCATTCCTACTGACAATAAGAAAAAGAAAGGTCCCATTCAGAACTTCTTTCGCAGTGAAGGCTTCCTTCAACCAGTAACTCAAGAAGTGCATACCATCAATAAGGTGATTCCTCTGATATGGAGGAAGAATGGAAGTCCTATCTCAACGAGGACGGTTATACGTCTCAGGGCGAAACGCAGACTCCCTTTTGCTATCCCGCACAGAGTCTGAGATTTATACCGAGGTCAGATGTCGAAATGATATACGGAGATTGTGATCCTAAAGGATGCCGTGCTCCGCCAAATTCATTAGAGGAAGACACTCTGATGAAATACAACTTTGACCACAACTATTATGGCCCAATGAATGACTTGCCTATCTGGCAGTCGTATCCCGGAGACTTGGGGCAAGAAAATCAGCTGAACAATGAAAATCAGCTGAGCACCATGGAACAGAATACCTGTGTCCCCGCCATGTCACAGGATCAACACTCAGGTCATTCAGAAAGTATCTCGTACGACGATAAATTGGCAAAGCTTGCCGGACTAGAATTCATCAACTATACTTTTCCCGAGGTCAACGTCATCGAGAGGGATGACTCCTCCAGTTCCAAAGAAGTGTGGGACACCCTGGGACAGCCGAGTGGAAAATACGACTTCAAGGTCAAGTACACCGCTCCTGAAAGTTCTCATATCAGGCTCGAAGACATCCAGCCAACTGGATGGGGAGATACAGGTAAGAGTATAAATACTACGCGAAATACAACTGAGGAATCCTCCAACGACAACTCTGCCTGGGAGACAGATTCCAATGATCCTGCTCCGCCAGAAATCAGCGTCATTTCTGAAGACAAATCAAGAAAAGTACCAGACTTTGTGATTCACCAAGGAGTTCGCCGCCAATGGGTTGCTGTCGATGTTCCGAAGATTGTTCATAAGTCAAAGTAATTGTCATCTTTAACTTTTCACCCTGCCCAGGTGAAACGGATGTTTTGATAGGGCTCACTTTCTGTAAATTTCCCTCTTCGCTTCGCCCAAAGCGACAGAGTTTTGTTTTATAGGGTTGTAGTTTCAAGAATTGACTTGTTTATTAATAAAATAATGTCGTTATGTAATTTCCGCATTAATTGCTGTTTTCTCTTTTCGTTTTTCAGAAAATGGTAATCCTAAAAAACAACTCAATAATAAAAACAAGCAGTAAAAGAAATACACTGCACACACTTGCATTTTCTCTACCTCTTCTAAACACAAATCATCACGTCATGCAGATTGCTTGTTTTAAACCCTGTTGAAACATACGATCCGATGCCTTCTCCCGACTTTGAGTTCCCGGTATTTGGGGCTGAAGAGATCTCCCGATTACTCCGACAAGAGGAAAGGTTCATTGAACCTCACAAAGAGCCGTTGGAAACGGTCAACTTGGGTTCAGAAGAAGAGAGAAAAGAAGTCAAGATTGGGGCACTACTCAGTCCGACTATCAAAGAAAGTTTGACAAAGCTTCTCAGAGAATTTCTCGATGTGTTTGCTTGGTCCTATCAGGACATGCCAGAGTTGGATACCAGCATCGTGGAACATCATCTAATGTTAAGATTGAAATGTCGGCCAGTAAAACAGAAGTTGAGACGCACTCACCCGGACATGGCCATCAAAATCAAAGAGGAGGTACAGAAACAGATTGGCGCGGGTTTACTCGCTACGTCAGAATATCCTCAATGGTTAGCCAACATCGTACCCGTTCCAAAAAAGGACGGAAAAGTCAGAATGTGTGTCGATTATAGAGATCTAAACAAGGCTAGTCCAAAGGACGACTTTCCTTTACCACACATTGACATGCTGGTTGACAGTACAACAAAGTTCAAAGTTTTCTTCTTCATGGATGGATTCTCGGGCTATAACCAGATCAAAATGCCGCCGAAAGACATGGACAAAACTTCGTTCATTACCCCCTAGGGTACCTTCTGTTACAAGGTAATGCCGTTCGGTTTGAAGAACGTCGGGGCAACCTATCATAGGGCCATGACTACTCTGTTTCATGACATGATACATAAAGAAATCGAAGTGTATGTCGATGATATGATTGCAAAATCTAAAACAGAGGAGGAGCATGTGACACACCTATCAAAACTATTCGAGCGGTTGAGAATGTACAAACTTCGCTTGAATCCCAACAAGTGCACCTTCAGTGTCTGTTCAGGGAAACTCTTAGGGTTCATCGTCAGCCAGAAAGGAATTGAGGTTGATCCCGACAAGGTCAAGCCCATTCAAGAAATGCCTTCTTCGAAAACTGAAAAACAAGTCAGAGGATTCCTGGGACGTATGAACTACATCTCCAGATTCATATTCCTCATGACCGCGACATGTGCGCCGATTTTCAAATTACTCAAAAAGAACCAGGACTGCGTTTGGACAGAAGACTGTCAAACTATTTTCAACAGTATTAAGGAATATCCATTGAACCCACCGATTCTATCACCTCCAGTGGAAGGAAGACCACTGATCATCTACCTCACAGTCCTAGAGGACTCCATGGGTTGTGTACTTGGCCAACAAGATGAAACCAAAAGGAAAGAGTCTGCCATCTACTATTTGAGCAAGAAATTCACCGATTGCGAGACTCGATACACTATGCTTGAGAAAACTTGTTGCGCTTTGGCTTGGGCAGCCAAACGTCTTCGCCAGTACATGATTCGTCACACTACTTGGTTGGTCTCCAAAATGGATCCAATCAAGTATGTATTTGAAAAACCTGCTCTCACGGGAAGGATTGCCCGTTGGCAGATGTTGTTGTCAGAATACGACATCGAATACCACACTCAAAAAGCCGTTAAAGGGAGTATTTTAGCCGATCATTTGGCTCATCAATCGATTGATGATCAGGAATAAATCGGGTTTGACTTCCCGGACGAAGATGTCATGTATTTGAAAATGAAAGATTGCGATGAACCGCTACCCAGTGAAGGGCCAGAACTAGGTTCCCAATGGGGACTAATTTTTGACGGAGCTGTCAATCATTACGGAAATGGAATTGGGGCAATCATCATAACACCTCAGGGTACCCACATTCCTTTCACTTCCAGACTTACGTTCAAGTGCACAAACAATGAGGCCGAATACGAAGCTTGTATCATGGGTCTCGAGGAAGCGATTGATTTGAGGATCAAGAACTTGGATGTATATGGTGACTCAGCTTTGGTCGTCAATCAGATCAAAGGAGATTAGAAGACATACCAATCAGGACTGATTCCGTACAAAGATTACGCAAGAAGTTTGTTACCCTTCTTCAACAGAGTCGAGTTTCATCATATCCCTCGCGAGGAGAATCACATGGCTGATGCATTAGCCACTCTCTCTTCCATGATTAGTGTAGGTCAATGGAATGACTTACCTAAGATCGACATAATGCGCCTTGAACGGCCCGCTTACATCTTCACGATTGAAGCAGTCATAGACGACAAACCTTGGTATCACGATATCAAATGCTTCCTTCAGAAACAAGAGTACCCACCTGGGGCATCCAGGAAAGATAGAAAAACCCTCAGAAGGCTAGCAGGCAGTTTCTTCCTGAACGGTGATACACTCTATAAGAGGAACTTTGACATGGTCTTGCTTCGATACGTTGACAGACCAGAAGCAGACATGCTGATAAAAGAAATTCACGAAGGGTCCTTTGGCACTCATGCCAACGGACATACAATGGCGAGAAAAATTCTAAGAGCAGGGTACTATTGGTTGACAATGGAATCTGACTGCTACAAGTACATGAGGAAGTGTCACAAGTGTCAGATATACTCCGACAAAATCCATGTACCACCAACACATCTCAAAGTTCTTTCTTCCCCATGGCCTTTTTCCATATGGGGAATCAACATGATCAGCATGATTGAGCCCAAGGCTTCGAACGGACATCGGTTCATTCTGGTCGCCATTGATTACTTCACCAAGTGGGTCGAAGCAGCGTCATATGCTAATGTGACCCAACAAGTGGTGGTCTGCTTTATAAAAAACAATCTCATCTGCCGTTATGGTGTTCCAAGCCAGATCATTATTGATAATGGATCTAACTTGAACAATAAGATGATGAAGGAGTTGTGTGCTGAGTTCAAGATCGAACACCATAACTCATCTCCCTACCGACCTAAGATGAACGGAGCGGTAGAAGCGGCTAATAAGAACATCAAGAAGATAGTTCAAAAGATGGTTGTAACCTACAAAGACTGGCACGAGATGTTACCCTTTGTTCTTCACGGTTATCGCACATCTGTCCGCACTTCAACAGGAGCAACCCCTTTCTCTCTAGTGTATGGCATGGAGGCAGTGCTCCCCATAGAAGTAGAGATCCCATCAATCTGGGTATTGATGGAAGCTAAGCTAACAAAAGCTGAATGGTGTCAAAGTCGACACGACGAGCTGAATCTGATCGAAGAAAAGTGAATAACGGCTCTATGCCATGGTCAGTTATATCAGCAAAGAATGAAGAAGGCGTTTGACAAAAAGGTCCGACCTCGTGTCTTCAGAAAAGGAGACCTTGTGCTCAAGAAGATACAATCATTTCTCACTGATTCCAAGGGCAAATGGACTCCGAATTATGACGGCCCCTATATGGTCAAGAAAGCTTTCTCAGGCGGTGCCTTGAGACTTGCAACCATGGACAGAGAGGAATTTTCCTACCCCACAAACGTTGACGTAGTCAAGAAATACTTCGCCTAAAAAAACGTCTCGATGGATTGAAAACCCGAAAGGGTGGTCCAGGCAAAAATTAGAGACATGATCAAAAATCATCCCGGTGGATTGGAAACCTCAAAGTACAATCCAGGCAAAAATTAGGGATAATTGCAAGTAACTACTTTCGACAAAGGGGCAAGTCCCTCGGCAGCAGTTACATCATCCGTCAGGAAAAATCCAGTCAAGGTCATCTTCGACAGAAGCTCAGGATGCCCAGAATTCAAAGTTGGTAGAAGGATAGCGGTCGTTATGTTTCAATGTAGCCCTCTTCCCTTAAAATTACCATTTTCTAACTTTGTAAATACTCTATGGAATTACGCGTTTGGCTGATTTCCATCCTATCAATAAAATTTGAGCCCTTGTGCTTTTGTTTGCAAGTCTTTTTTGTTTTAGCTTTACAGGACGACATTTTAATATGATTAACGATTCTTGAAATAAAACAAAAATGAATTTACTTGTTAAAATTTTTTCTGCTTTTAAAATAAATATGGCAATTTCTTTTGACTGTTGAACATCGAAAGAACATCGGTCGTTTCTCCAGAAGTAATCGAACCTCAAAATGCAGAATCAAAGTACTCCTTCTACACCAGTACGCCTGAATGAAGGATCAACTGTGTCAAAAACAACGTTTCATCTGACATCTCCGGCAGAGTTCTTACCTCCTAAGCTCGACCAACGGTTGTTCCCCACAGGGACTACTTCTCCTAAGCAAGGCAGAATTACTATCTTGAACCAGCGATACTTTTTATCTCCCACTGTGGCCGAGTATCCAGTCGTGTTTATCTACTAGTCTGTATGCCGTGTCAGTTTTGTCAGTATATACACACATACATCATGCATTACTACTTTGCATTCATATTCATATTGCATCACTATCACTCTAGTCGGTCTTATCCCTAGTGATAAAAGTCCTCTGTCAATCAAGTTGTCGGTTCTTTCCTCGTCAGGAAGTGAATCATCTAATTAATCTCTCTCCAGTTTATTTCTGGATTAGAGATGGTATTTGACCACTTTGATAACTTGAATCTCTGAAAAGGCAAGAAAACCCTCAGCCGATGTCACTCTTCGCCATTGAAGATGATATCTTCGCTTTCCCGGATTAAGGAAAATCCCTAGAGAAAGCCTCTCAACTAAAGACTTTCAGCAACACATTGGTCCTTCTCTCCAGAATGTCAATGTCAACAAAGTCATCGGCACCTCAAAATTGGGGTACATCGTATGGCATTTCTCTGAGAAGATGTCGAGAAAAGTAATGATGTAATATCCCAAACAAAAGCATTCTCTCAAGAAGACTCGTTTTCCCCAGCAGAGTCGACAAATGGCGTCTCCCACAGAGAATTTTGTGCCTCTCTACAATCAAAACTTTTTCCATCAAATGACATCTCCCCGGGGAAATTCGGCGAGAAGTTTGAGGAAAATCGCTACACATAGCGCCCTTTGTCAAGAAAGTTTATTGACAAAAGAAACTGAGACCAGTTCCTTGGTAGGAAGCCAGGATCGAGGGGAAGTTTAATTCAGAAACTGAGACCAGTTCCTTGGTAGGAAACCAGGATCGAGGGGAAGTTTATTTCAGAAATTGAGACCAGTTCCTTGGTGGGAAACCAGGATTGAGAAGAAGTTTAAATCAGAAACTGAGACCAGTTCCTTGGTAGAAAACCAGGATCGAGGGGAATTTTACCTTTTCTAAGCATCATTTCTTAGCAAAAGAGGAAGCATGTGCGAACTGCCATTCATAACCACCATCAAAATTTTGGGTATTCCGATATTTAATCCTCTTGCACTCGAATGCCCGAATACCTTCGCCATTCACACCTTCGGGTCCAAGAAGATTAAAAAGGGGCATCTGTTATACCCCAAATTTTGACCACTAAGATTTCCCATCATTGTGCAAATCATCATCCCAATATGGATGAACCATTAGTCTCCCCAAAGATGGGTGAGCATCCACTACAATCAGACTTAGGGTTTCAAGCCCTCTCAGAGCTCTTAGACAAAGGACCAATCAAGAAATGACATGATATTCAACTTGTCTAGCCTCTCAAGCATCCACAAAAGATCAAGAGGACTCCCACTTCAAGGATTGAGCACAAGGCTTCTCCCTTCTAGGTGGATCAAGCCTTAAGATCGCCAGTGTCACTAAATTAGGGTTTGGTCGACCAGGGCCTCCAGATGGAAATTTTCCTCTGGGCTTGAGCCAATGCTTTAAAGCATAACCTATGATGCTCCAAGGGATCTCACGAACCCAATCATCAAGTCAATTTAGCCTTAGGGGATGCATTCACAAAAAAATCAGGAATTAGGGTTTCTTGACCTAATTCACCCCTAAGTTGACTTTTGGGACAAATCATGAGCCAAGACCTCAAAGGAGGATTTGAGGGTCTATAATAAACCACATTGATCCATTTGCAACAATGGATTAATCCAAGAAGCTTGATCAACAAGTTTCAATTTCTTCAGAACCACAATTAGGGTTTCGCGGGAAAAGTCAACTGTGCCTTTGACTTTTGACCAGGACATGCTCCCAAACCCTAGGACATGATTCAATACACCCTATAACACCTATTAAATCAATCCATCAAGTTTGATTTAGGTCAAGGACTTGATTTCATAGAGGATCGCACAGTTTGGAATTCATCTGACAAAAAGTCAACTGTGCACAAAAGTCAACTTTGACTTTTTGAGATTTTTCACAATTATGGTTCTTTAACCCTAAAATGATGTTAATGGGTGATTGGAATCATCATTCATCAAGAAAAATCAAGAAAAGTGGGATAACTTGTAAAAGGGGTAACCATAAAAAACTTAGAAAATTTTCTAAGTTATGGAACAAAGTGGCTAGGGTACCAACTCTGGAGGATCATAACTCCTAAACCACAAGGCCATTTTTTCCCATCCAAAGCTGGATTTGTAGCTCTCATTACCCTCTAGAAAAGCTTCAACTACCACTTATTCCAATTCCCCATGGATTTCAAGTTATGGAATGATCAAAATCAAGAAAAGTGAAAATGTCACTTTTTTCCAACACTTAGTGAAATTTTCACTAAGTCAGAATCTGCCTTCACTTTTTTCCAAATGTAGGGGCATTTTTCACTTGGATCCAAAAAGTATCAAAACCAATTATGATCAAACAGTTATTGTATCATAGGAGGGCTTTCCAAAATGGCCAAGAACTCCATCAAATTCCACTTGAGCCATGAGATATGACAATGGCAATATGCCTTGCTGAAAACTGCCAAGGCTAGGCAGAATTTTGCACTTTTGCTCGATTTGGCAAAATCAGATAATTCCAAGCCTTGTCATCACTTTGGACACATCTGAGGATCAAATCTAAAGGGAACAAACATTGATCCAAGCCTCCAAAGTCTTTAGAACAAGAAATAGCATGCCAAACCTAGAAATCCCTAAAAGAGGGACAAGAATCCAATTTAGGATTGGAGCATTTAATGGATGCACCAAGGTGGCATGGACTGACATATTTGCAACTGAATTCAGTCAAGAATGATCCAACAACTAGGGAACCACAACTCTGTGCTCTAACCTCTAGTCAATGGCTAGAGGAGACTTGGATTCTCATTAATCAACATTGGCCAAACCTCTGCTGCAGTTGCCATTCACTATTGATGCCAAAACAAACTTGCTCTACTATAAATAGAGCTCATTTGTACTCAGTTTGAGTACACCAAAGCCATCAAACAGATGCTTTCCTCAAAATCACTTTCTTTAGGCAAAAATACCTTCTTTAGCAAGGTAACTCTGAGTTTTTGAGTTAGAGAGCATTTCTATCACAACTCATGATTCAAACACATCCAATATGTCATATCTAAACTATCCAAACTCACACAAGTGACCTGTAATCCTTAAATCTCAAAGTCACCTCTCAAAACCTCAAAATAGGCTTTTTTTTTGCATTTTTCAAGCCATGTCTTGATTCAATCACTTTTCAAACCAGATAAAACCTCAAACACACTCCAAATATCATCCTTGAACTGTCCCAAATGGCTCCCAACATCTGGAACACCATTTGAGAGAGTTGATATTTTGGCCATTTTAACCCCTTTTGCAAGAAAGGGCCAGTTTTTGTTTTTGCAGTTTCCAGCTGATTTCAATCATCCTAAAAGCTTCTAAGGGATCATTTGAGAGTGTCCAAAGTATCAAACCATTTCTGGAACAAGAAACTTGGCAGATTGCACAAAAAACTCCAAAAGTTCAAAAAGAGGTAAGCATCATGACTTGAACTTTCCAAAATATGCATTGCTGTGAAGTCCACTGATCATGCATCTCTTCTACATGTCATATGTGTTGTGTTCGCATCAATTTATCATGTAATTCATACCTGTACCAAGATGTAGCACAGAAAATGCAAAATATGGTCTATTTCAAAACCACTATCGTATTTTGAGGAGGGACCATGATCTGAAAAAAATACCACCGCCATTGGATTCCTTGTGAAATTCTAGGCCAGATATATATAAATTTTGTCCCTAACCATGGAGAAATGAGAAAGTTATGGACCTTCCCGTTTCTTGTCAAAACTTGCCTTGCCTTGCCTTGGGCCAGGCCAAAAGCAAGGCAAGCCTTGTATATTTATGGTTGTGTTTCAATCAACAGATGTATCACCACCCCAGTGGTAAGGCGCGCGCCCTATACACTAGAGGTCTGGGGTTCGAATCCCCCTCACCCCAGATCATCTTTTTGCTATTTTCTCCACTTTTTTTTATTGTTTTTCTTATTATTTTTAATGATTTGAAAAATTAATAACTCCCTCAATTTTAATTATTTTTTATTGGTTCTTTTGCAAAAAATCACAAAAATGTTCAAATATTTTATTCCACAAAAAAATTAAACTTATATTAGTTATTTAATATAATTAGTATTTTTGTGAATAAATTCCTTTTTATTGGTTTTTAAACATTTAAAAGTGAATATTTACTTTGAAAATCAAAACCAAATGAGTTTTAATTTATCTTGTGATAAAAAACCTCATTTTTAAAACCCTCAACAAAAATCACAAGTGGTTTATTCAAACTTATTTGGCATTTTTATCATTTTATTTGAATATCTTTAAATATTTCCTTTTAAAAGAAAACAAATTTAGGGTTTCCTTGATTTTCACTCAAACAAAACTTTTGAAATCATTTTGGGCCTCTAATAGAGTGTAAGAGCCAATCCTTTGTAAATACAAACCTATTTTGGGCCTCAAATGTTGTATAAGTCCCATGGTATTTCAAAGGTTCGGCGCGATCATCGCCCGTTTAAAACAAACCATCTGGGCCTCTCCTCGAGCTATAAGACCCATTCAAAATCAATTTGGGCCTCTAATAGAGTGTAAGACCCAATCCCCTTTTAACCAAAACAATTTTGGGCCTCAGATATTGTATAAGTCCCTCCGCGTTAAAAGAAAAGCTCGGCGCGATCGCCAGTTCAAAAAAATCATCTGGGCCTACCCTCGTGTTATAAGCCCCATTCTTTTTCTTTCAATCATTTTGGGCCTCTTGAGAGAGTGTAAGACCTATCCCTTTGTACAAAAAACCTTTCTTGGGCCTCAGTCACTTGTATAAGTCCCTGTACAAAACGGCAGTGCGATCACTGATAAAACCCTAGGCCTCTCCTTGAGCTGTAAGCCCCAATTTTTCTTTCAAAAGCACTTTCTCCTTTGATTTTGAATATAATATTGTTATTAAAGCTTTTTTTTGTTGAATAATCTAACCAAACAGCATGGAAGCTCTACAACCGAGTAAGTGTTTACCCGCTTTCATTTACCGCTTTCATATGTATATAACTGTACTCTGGGGCTGTTTCATTGTAAGTCTTCTTTCAGAAACTCATATCGACTGTGTAATACTAGTATAGATATTTAGAGTTTCCCCGGCAACTACGTCTAGAACTAGACAAAACCTCGTCTCCTTACCTTCGACGTTCTCTCGGATATTTCAACATAACCTAAACCATGAGAATTTTCTTTTACAACAAGTTTAGATAACTAGATCTAAGAAATCTCCCCCTTGAACAGTTCATATACAGATGGCCAATGTTCCAAGTGAAACCCCTTCTGGAACTGTTCATCAGCCTCCCTTGGGCTTAGTGCAAGGACCCACAGGCTTCCTAAAAGCATCCCCGCCTCCTCTTGGGTGTTGTACAAGGATCCGTCAGCTTCTTAGAAGTTTTCATAGCCTCCTCTTAGGCTTCGTATAATGATTCTTCCTCCGGGAAGATAGCCTCCTCTTGGGCTTCGTACAAATTGTCCCGACGACCTCTTAAAGGTATAGGAACAGAAATTAGTCATCTTCATAGAACAGTCTTTCAAAGAGTCTAGATCTTCCTACGGCGAACGTACTGTCTCTTGATCTCTCTTAAGCATAGTACAAAAGATAAAATTCTAGACTTGGACAGTCTAATCTCCTTGAGTCTCGAAGACATTCTCAAGTTCCTTTCAAAAATAGGAGAAAACACCCGTAGACTTAGGCAGTCTCAATACCCTTCGGATTCCCCGTTTCCTTAAAGAACATGAAATAATCCCAGTCCTCAGATCAGATCCATGAGTACAACATTACCCAGATAAGAACTGATTTTCTCTTTTAACCAACATACTGGACCTGTCACTCAACTTAAATAGTAACCCTAGCCTCCTCTTGGGCTTTGTACAAAGATTCTCCCCAGCAAAGCAAACTCTTTTAGCCTCTATCTCGGGCTTCGTACGATATACAAAAACACTCTCTTGAGTATAAAAAGACTCTCTTGTTGAGTCAAACATCTTTAGCCTCTATCTCGGGCTTCATACGAGATACAAAACACACTCTTGTTGAGTATAAAAAGACTCTCTTGTTGAGTCGAACATCTTTAGCCTCCATCTCGGGATTCGTACGAGATACAAAAACACTCTCTTGTTGAGTATAAAAGACTCTCTTGTTGAGTCAACCCTTTTTTAGCCTTCATCTCGGGCATTGTACGAGATACAAAAACACTCTCTTGTTGAGTATAAAAGACTCTCTTGTTGAGTCAATCCTCTTTTAGCCTTCATCTCGGGCTTTGTACGAGATACAAAAACACTCTCTTGTTGAGTATAAAAAGACTCTCTTGTTGAGTCAATCCTCTTTTAGCCTCCATCTCGGGCTTCGTACGAGATACAAAATCACTCTCTTGTTGAGTATAAAAGACTCTCTTGTTGAGTCAAACATTTTTCAGCCTCCATCTTGGGCTTCGTACAAGACACATATAAAAGCACTCTCTTGTTGAGTCAACCCTTTTAGCCTCTCTCTCGGGCTTCGTACGAGACACATAAAAACTCCCTCTTGTTGGGTCAATAGCCTCCTCTTAGGCTTCGTATAAGGAAAACCCCGGTTGAGGCAATCAACCTTTTAGCATCAAATCATGCTTTGGTCACATATACAAACATCAACAACTCCTTTTCCCTCGTCTAATTGCTGTAAGAGGCAAGCCTCTGGATTATTTACATCCACGCCACTGTCCCTCTTTTAGCATGAGAAATTCCTAAGATAAGATGGCATTGCTCTAAACTGAGTTAAAGTCTTCTCCTTCAGGTTGAAAATCCCCTATAAAGGAAATTATGGCATTGCTGGATTCACATATCCCAGTTAAAGTAATTCTCCTTCATAAATCAGTCACCCAACAATTGTGACAAACAGACCCCTTTAGAGATGACAAATTCTCTCTAAAGTCAACACCCTTTTAGCTTCACATCTTGGGCTTCAAACAAGATACAAATAGACCCTTCAGCTTCACATCTTGGGCTTTGAACAAGATATAAACCACCTTTAGCTTCATGTCTTGGGCTTTGAACAAGACACCAAAACACCCTTTCCTCCCATAGAATAGGAGGAACTACGATCGCTCTGATTTCCCTATCTCGAGAATACGTAGGCATAAGATTGAAAAAGAATCTTAGCGAGCACACTAATCAAAAAACCCCAAATTCCCCTACCTCCATCCAATCTAGCGCAGTATCCCAACAAATTCCCCATGAACAATCCTGGTATTTCGTTCTGAACAAAATAAGCAGAGAGAGGCCCATAAACTAAAGCCGCATATGTAAACCAACAGTTTTGACTCTTTAAACTCAGTATGCAAGAAGGGTTAATTGGAGACATTTATTTCCCTTCCATCATCAGCTTCAATAGGATAAAAAATGAATCAAAATGTAGTACCAAAGCGATAGTGATTCGAAACCACAAAAACCGCGCTACAGGATGACATAAGTGTAGCGCGATTTTCGTGACCGCCTATCTGTGTCTGCTACATGTGAACTTTTATATTTATCCTATTGATACTTTAAAGGAAGGGAAAAAAAATCTAAATGCGAGAATGCAAATGCTAAAAGAAACAAAGTGCAAATAAAGAGAACTGGAATTGGGGGTTGGTTATACTAAGGGAAGCTATTAACACCTTAAGCATCTGTAGTATTCTACGAGAACCACTTGTATATATATATATATATATATATATGTGTGTGTGTGTGTGTGTGTGTGTGTGTGTGTGTGTGTGTGTGTGTGTGTTATTATTATTATTTGCTATTATTGAGAAAGTTTTATTGCTTATGAGAGAAGAAGAGAATGAGAAATGTTTTTGTTGTTTTTGAAATATATAGAAAAAAAGGAAATTTGAAGAAAATGGAAAAGAGGATGAAAAAGAAAATAGAGTACTCGCCAAGGGTTGAAGCCTTGTGCCTACGTATTCTCAAAAGAGAAATTAGAGCAGTCGTTGTTCGGAAACACAGGGAAAAGCTGGAAGGAAATTTGTAAGGATTGATTGAAAAAGAGTTAAGAGATTTGAATGAAGAGTTGAAATATTTGTAAAGGGAGATGCTTTTAAGAATCCTGAGGGTCCTTGTATGAAGCCCAAAAGGAGGCGACGAGTCCTTGTATGAAGCCCAAGATGAGGCATTGGTATCCTAAAGTCTGAACTAAAGGTGAAGAGGGTTTAAGAGGGGTTTCACCGGGAAACCTTCCTCTCTTCGTTGAGGTGTTCTAAGGTTGTACAGTCTTAAGAAAAGTTTCACCGGGAATAATGCTTTTCTTTGTTCCATATTGAATAAATCCCAAGAGGAAGCAGACTGTATATGAATGTGAATATAGAATCTAGGAAAGCTCCGGGAAAGAAGATGAAGGAATGAATGTCTGGGAAAACGTCGGAAGAGAAGAGAAGGTAAAAAATGAATATCCGGGAAAGTATCAGATAAAAAGAAAATCTTGAATATCCGGGAAAGCGTCAGATATTAAGAAAGATAGGAATATCCGGGAAAACGCCGGATTGGAAAGAAATAAAGGAATATCCGGGAAAACATCGGATGGATAAAAAAGAAAAGAGGCCATGGAAGGGTTGTTTATTGTTTAAAACATTTATTTATGTGCACAGTGTTTTTGGGGCTTATAGCTAAAAGAGAGGCCCAATTGGTCTAGAAGCAGTTTCACTGGGAATAATGCTCCTCTTAGTACCAGTGTATGTGAATCTTCTTTTTATTAAAAGGGTGCGATATGAATATCTAGGAAAGCGTCGGATGGAAGGAGAGACGTAAAAAATAAAAAGGTTGCTCGGTAAGATCTTACGATCTTATGCCTACGTATTCTCAACGGTATCTTGAGAAATCAGAGCAGTCATAGTCCACCCCTAAGGGGCACGAACTACAGAAAAGAAAGTTTTGATCGCACGGCGGCGAGAGGGGAAATCTAACCTATGTTATCATGCAAAGATGGACCTAAGGTTGAGTTTCGAACGAGAAATTCTACCCTAATGTTGTCACGCTTGATTGAATATTCTAATGGCTGTCTTATTTCAAACTTAATCGAAAATTTAGTTTGAACTAAGAGATCCTAAGGGAGCATGCATACGTGGCAAAGCATCACGGAATAAAGGAATGTACACGGCAAAGCATCGTGTGAAACAAAGCAAATATTCACGGCAAAACATCGTAAAAACAGATATGATCAACAAAATAAACTCAAAGCGAAGAAGCAATCAAATCATGAAATAGAATCGGGTGATAAAAGAATTATTAATTAATTTAAATATTAATATTTAATATTAATTAATAATTTAATTAATCAAAACTAAATAAAATGTTTAAAATTAATTAACAATCAAACAGTTTCTTACACACATTTTTTATTACAAAACTAATAGAAATGAAAAAAAACTAAAAAAAGTGCGATCAAATACCTGTTGTAATTAAACCTAAGGACTAATTTCCTAAATTCAAATAAATCTAGATACTTCCATCTTTTTCTTCTTTTTTTTTGAAAATTATAACTAATGCAAGATTTACAAAAAAAACTATATTACGAACCAAAGTTGATAGGTGAGTTTGAGTTTTTACTTTGTGAGAGAGATACCACATATACATCCAAAACCTTAAGGTGATAGGTGAGTGGATTCTCCCACTTATAAATGCTCAAGTCACCACATTCCTATCCAATGTGGGACTATTTCCCCACTTACTCACACTTGCTATATTATTCCAACACTCCCCCTCAAGTGTGAGTCCATAATTCTCCCCCCTTTTTTTTATACTTTGTATCGCCGTTGACACATCAAATACACCTCTTCCTTGGGAGTTTCAATTTCAACGGGACACCACTTCCTGGGCTTTTCGGTACAAGTAAGCCGGTCCCTTTACGAACCAAAGGCTCATGATACCATTTGTTGGGGAAGATTTATCCTAGGGAACATTGATACATAGTGTATGACTAGACACCTTTGTGAGAGACACACCACATATACACCCAAAATCGTAAGGTTTTAGGTGGACAAGTGGTGTGTCTCTCACAAAGGTGCCTAGTCATACACTATGTATCAATGTTCCCTAGTAAAAACTCCCCCAACAAGTCTAATATATGCAAACATTATATTTCAACTAAACATAATAAAGTCACAAATTCCAACAGGAAAAGAAGGCATACTTAGCAAAAGAAAATAAACAATATACTGACAGCTTTCAGACCATATTACGTACCACACACAATATTACAATGAAATCAATGTTACAATATGATTACAATATTATATTTAAAACAAACCAAACTAACAATATGAATACTAATAGTATAATTACTGTGATATAACTAAAATAGACCAAACTTTAAAAGAATAGTATAATATTCTACTAATTAAAATTACTAAACACTATGGAAATTAAAAATTGAATAAAACTAAAGAATGAGTATCAACAACTAACTACTCATAAAAATCTTAGGTCACCAAAACAGTAAAAAAAATTTAAACAACACAACTGTGAATCACATAACCACACAGCACAATCTCATCTCAAAACCAGCAGTGTTAATAACAATAATATACAAAAAAAAATAGATAACAAAAGTAGTAAGTAAAAAAAATAAGAACCCGAAACTGTTACTCGTAGATCCCTCTCACTCGGCTGTATTTCTCCTTCTCTCCCTCGAACTCGCGTTTCTTTTCAACTGGTGAACTACGGTGTCATGGTTGTCGAGCTGCGAACCAACGATTATGCTTCCGTGAAGAGAAAGATGTGTGGCGGTACTCGGTTCTGTTATGGTGGAAGTTGATTGGGATGTTGGTTTATATGCATGGAGCTTAGAGGTGTGCAAAATATCCGGATATTAGATCCAAATCCAAATCCACTTAAAATATCTGGATATAATTAAATGGTTATTAACCAGTTAAATTATTAATGATTGGTTATCCAACCATATTTTATTTTTGGATTCGGTTATAATCCGGTTATTATCCAAAATCCAAATATTTAATTCAATTATATATTTTAGAATAAAAAATTAATTTTGTAGGAGAAACATTAGTTTTTTTTTTAAATATTTTTTTCGAAAAAAAAGTTAATTTTTTGAAAAAATAAATGAATTTTTATGAAAAATTAATTTTTAATAAGAATAATGAAATTTTTTGAAAAAAAAAATACTTTTTGTGAAAAAAATTAACTTTTGTGACAAAAAATTAAATATTTTGTGGAAAAAAATAAATGTTTTCGAAAAAAAATATATATTTTTTGCAAAAAAATAAAATTTTTTGACAAAATTTTTTAATTTTTGCAAAAAAATAATTAAATTTTTTGAAAAAAAAATCAATGTTTAGAAAAAAAATCAATTTTTTTTTAAAAAAATAATTTTTTAAAAAACTAATTAAATTTTTTGCAAAAAAATTTTTTGGCAAATTTTTTTTTTTTGAGAAAAATCATTTAAAAAAAAAAACCGGTTTTATAACCAGTTTTGATTGAAATGTGGTTATGACTATGAATCCAAACCATTTAATTGGTTTAAAAATGGTTATGGTTTGTGTTATTTCGTTGTTTTTGTTGTTGACATTTATTTTGCTAAAACTATTCTAGCAGCAAGATGTTGAAACAAGATGTTCTAAGATGTTCTAACTTGCTGCATTCAATATGTCGAATGAAGTTGTCCCATACTGGCTCATAGGACATCGCGCCTAAACTCAGTTTTGCAGAAGATTCTGTTGCTGTTAATTGTTACTGAATATTCTGTGAATATTTGGTTATCCTATGTGGCATCCAAAGTATTTTTGGATTGTGTTTTAGTGTTGGTTTTCGGATTTTCAGCGCTTTCTAATTATGGAGACATATTAGGAAACTTTAGATTGAAGACCTATTTTGTTGGAGTTTATTTTGCAGATTTGTGAGCAGTCTATTTGCTGCGTTTTTGAAGCTCAGTCCAGTCCAGATTTAATGCTATATATTGACTGGTGTAAACCTAGTTTATGTGTGGAACTTACGTTTGTTTTGTTAGGGTATTCGAGTGTATTTTGTGAGCTTAACTGGTATCATTCTGATAACAGTATAAGGACTGATTTTTGTGTTGTAAGTTCTGTCAGTTACTCATAAGCTTTTAAGCATTGAGTTTCTTGTGTGTCAATTCTCATAAGCTTTGAAGTATTGAGAATTGTGTGTTTTGAAAGTGTGACTTTCGGTTTGTTACTTGTGTGAAAAGGAACCAATCACGGGTTGTGGTTGTAGAGGGATTTGAAGAGGGCCTCATACCTAGGTGAGTCTTAGGTAGAAGTCATAGGAAGAGTAGTGATTAAGTGAGCAGATTATAACAGGATTTGGTTATTGTATGATCCGTGAATTGATACTATCGTATATTGGTTTCGTCCCTGGCTTGGTAGCCCCCAGAGTAGGATTGTTGATCCTAACTGGGTAAACATATCAATGTGTTCTTTACTTTCTGCACTGTTATTATTATTGTTATCTTGTTCATTGTGTTGGATATCAGTGTCTCAACATCTGTGTAGGACATCTGATATCTGTGCCAGAATTTCAGTTTGGTTTTTAAAAATAGCCAACCATGCATACCCCTAATGGAGCTTATGTTTCTTTATGGTGGTGGTGGTAAGTAGAATATGAAATGAAGTGAGTTTTAGAAACATGAGAGTTATGGTTTATGAAGCTGAGGTTGAATGAAAATGGAGGTGATCAGTGAGAAAACAATTTGTATTATTTGTGTTTCTTGTGTCCTTTGAACTTGGAATTGCACCCTATTTATAGGAAATTAGAACTTGGAGGGTAAGTTAATGACACCATATGACATATGGTACATGATGCCTGTAAAGTGACACAATCAAAGATATTAGTAAGACTTAAAGACTAAATACTATATAAAAATAATATAGTAAAGACTAAAACAAAAATAAATGTTGATTTTTGAATTCAAGTTTGAAAAATTGAATTTTGATGATGAAGTTTGAAAATAATGGTGATAGAAATGATTATATAAAACAAATGGTGACTACTTGGTTAAGTTAGTTACAAAGATGTGAGATAATAACAACAAAAACCATGTAGAACAAATTTATTAATTGAAAATGAAACTGAAACTGGTTAAAAACGATAAAATGGTTCGGTATCGAAGTGTCCGGAAAAATAAAATGAACACACCAAAACGATCAGCAAAAAATATATGTATTGAAAAAATACAGCGTTTTGTCAAATTTTGAAATTAATTTTTCCGTTAAAAGGGCTCAGACAATTCAGAAAAGTGACCGAAAAATAGCTGAAAAAATAAAATAAGCACATCAGGTTAAAGTACACGAAAAATAGATTAAGAATTGACATCTGCAAATTCGATTTTAAAAACTGGCAGGACACCGATTTTTTTGCACAATTGACTTTTCAGTTTTGACCAAAACACCTAAAAAACGCGTTAATTCCGGCTGAAAAATTTCAAATAATATTCATGAAAAAATATATGATATGATATGCAGACGATATAATATGAAAATATAGACAGGTGAATGAGAAAAAATAAAAATGCCTGGTCAAAATTTAGGGTATGACAGATGCCCCTATTTAATCTTCTTAGACCTGAAGGTATGAATATCAAAGAGTTTTAGACATTCGAGGTATAAGATGATTAAATATCAGAGTACCTAGAATTTTGATCGTGAATGCAGATGAAATGATATGTGATGAATGAAAGATTGGAAAATTTTGGACACTATGGGGAATGACACCACATGAGATAGACCAACAAGACAACATTTTCTAGGGATACAAGATATTGTGGAAATCTGTCAAGGTGACAAAGAAAAGCATCCAGCAATACTTGGAAAAAGAGGGATAAATCCTGGAATAAACATCTAGAAAAACGTCAGATGCGAAAGAAGTATCACAATCTGAAAACATATCAGAAATAATCTAGAAAAGCATTAAATGTGGAATAAGACCAGATCTGAGGATATGTCAGAGACTTCCAAGAAAGTAGTTTAACTTTACTGTGGAATACACGGGAACATCTAGAAAGCGAAGGTAACTTTACTGGTAAAAAGGTTACAGTCATAAGAGATTTACAGAAATGCATTGAAAAACCCTGAGAAAAATGAAGTAACAACCGTAAAAGACATTCAGGAGAGCGTTGAATGAGGTTTTGGAACAGAGATTATCAGAGACATTAGGAAAACATCAGAGACATTCAGAAGAGCATTGAATGAAATCTGGAAAACAAATCGGGTACATCCAGAAAAGCATTGGATGAATGGGGAAGACATCAGAGACATTCAGGAGAGCATTGAATGCAACACTATGGAAATACATCATGATCATCCAAAAAAAATTAGATGGGATGGAAACCAAAAGAACCCAAAAATTTGCAAACTATAGGGAGATATGTGACACGGTGATTGCCAGCCGAAGGTGGGCTCAAGGATAGCGGATACCAACCAAAAAGTTGGGATAGCGAAAGATGATAAATGAGTCAACAAAAGATGCCAACCAAGAGTTGGGATGAAAAGAACACCGAAGAAGATTGAACTTGCAACAAGGAATACCGACCAAAAGTTGTAATAAAGGAAAGGACATCTAGCACAATCTGGGATAAAAAAGAAAGATACCAACCAAGAGTTGGGATACAAGACACTAATAAAAAATAGTATAACGAGGACGCCGACCGAAGGCGAACTCACAAAGGGTAACAACCAAAAGTTGAGATAAAACCAAAGATTACCAACCAAGAGTTGGAATGAAAAGAAGGATATCAACCAAGAGTCGGGATACAAGACATTAATCAAGAATTAGAATAACCGGAACACCTATCGAAGGCAAACTCACAACGAAGGATATCAACCAAGAGTTGGGAAAGAGAATACTAACCAAGAGTTAGGATAAAGGGAACTAACCAAGAGTTAGGATCAAGGAAACTAACCAAGAGTTAGAATAAAGGATACTAACCAAGAGTTATGATAAAGGGAACTAACCAAGAGTTAGGATAAATGATACTAACCAAAAGTTAGGATAAAGGGAACTAACCATGAGTTAGGATAAAGGATACTAACCTAGAGTTAGGATAACCAAGACGCCGACCGAAGGCGAATTCACAACGAAAGATACCAACCAAGAGTTGGGAAAGAGGATACTAACCAAGATTCAGGATAAAGGGAACTAACCAAGAGTTAGGATAAAGGATAAGATACCAACCAAGAGTTGGGATTTCAACAGGAAGAAGAAAAAGTGAACTTCTGACCTGAAGAAAAGATGATTCCGCTGGGGCAAAAAGAAGTCTAAACAGACAACTCTGCAGGGGTACAAGCAAGATGAACGAATTCATCGGCAACTTCATTGGGAGTAAAGTAAGACATAATCTCCTGAGTTATGCCACTTTATGTTGAGGAAATGTCTGGCAAAGATGAAATCAAACTTGGCTTATGCTCCGAATGCATATGTTTAAATTTTTCTAAGGCATAATGCTCCATACGAGATGGAAATGCTACACATTTTTTGAGGATGCAATGCAAATATGCTTATGATATGCAAAAGACACTCCACCGAGAGAAGTGCTGGAAAACCGAAAACAAAAATCTGCTGAGGAAGGAAAACTGAACGGCCTTCCTAATTATAACCTCCACTGAAGATAAAACCCAAATAGATTTTCCCCTACGCTGGGAATCGTGAATAACACCCGCTGAAGATAAAACCCAAATATTTGATGCGGAAAAGTGCCAATAATAATTGGGCTTGGAATCTGCCGGGGATGTCAACCATTGTTGATCTACCTGTCGAGAGAATCAATACCACACTCTGCTTGGGGATTGGAGTCAATAATACCAAACCTGCCGGGGAATATCACTGAACTTAACCTGCTGTTGGGGAAATGACTTTAACCTTACCCTGCTAGGGATAAGAGCGTGATGTTGTTGGAGAAATTACACTTCCTGACCTGATGAGGAAAATAGATACCACGAATCTGTGGGGAATATAAAATATCTGCCATGGAGTGACATCCAACAAGTCTCCTGCTGAAGATGCAACATTATCCTGTCTGGGACAGTCAACTTCTGAATACTCGCTAGGGAGTAATAAACAAACTTGACTGGTAAGAGCAATCTTCTGCACTCTTGTCGGGGAGAGAGAATTTCTCGATGCTCTGCTGAGGATGCTAGATCTTCAATACTAGAGAGAAAGACTCTACTTGGGAGAAGAAATCATGCCACCCTGCAAACACATAACAAATGACAGAATGTTCTATATGCGAAATGGCCACCTCGGTTACCAACCATAGTATCCATCGCTCAAGCAATTTCCATTGTTTTCAATATGCCCTGTAAAGCTTATTATTTTCACATGTAATGTTTATAAAAAATATCTGACGTTTTTGCAAACAAAACAGTAAAAGTAAAAACAGAAATGAATAGCTTTTGAGTGAAATGAAAATTTTATTGATTGAATTGGCCTGTAAATAGGCATTTAAAACTTGGAAGCAATTCCCGAAAAGAGGTAATTGCACAAAAGTGAAAAGAAAATACACATGTCGGCAATGTGGGAACAGATATCCACCATGCTTCGATTCAGCTATGACCCATATGTCTTTAATGTCCACAGATGCTTTACCTTCTGAAAAGACTGACTTGACTGATTCCCTTCCTTCGAAATTCCCATGTATAAAAAGTGTTCACAGATCGAACGCAGACCACAACCTCTTGCTTTCAAATCCCTAACTTTTTCCTGGATCACCCTTTCGGCTTTTCAATCCACCGGGATACCCATTTTTGCCAAAGTTACCTTTTCAAGTTTTCAACTCTGCGGGTTTATTTTTTTCCTTTTCTTTTATCCCCAATTTTTTCCCGAACCTTTTTCTTTTTGTGGTTCGCCGGGATGCCCTTTTTTGCCTGGGCTTTTCTTTTTATGGTCCAGCGGGTCTTTTTATGCGTAGTATTTTTTTACTGCGTCTGAGTTCACAGGGGACGTAAAATCTTCGCCATCCATAGTAAAGAGTAACAAGGCTCCACCAGAGAAAACCTTTCTTACCACAAATGGCCCTTCATAGTTTGGAGTCCATTTCCCCTTGTGATCTGTCTGAGAAGGAAGGATCCTTTTCAAAACCAAATCGCCTGTCTGAAAACACCGAGGACGCGCTTTCTAATCAAAACCTTTCTTCATCCTGCTCTGGTATAACCGGCCATGTGCAATGGCTACCAACCTTTTCTATTCAATAAGGTTTAATTGATCTAGTCTGGATCGTATCCATTCGGCTTCATCAAGTTTCACATCTACTAGAATTCTCAAAGAAGGAATCTCAACTTCTAATGGTAGGACTTCCTCCATACCATACACCAGTGAGAAACGAGTTGCTCCGGTTTATGTACGCACCTAAGTATGATAACCATGCAGAGCAAAGGGTAACATCTCATGCCAATCTTTGTATGTGACCACCATTTTCTGCAGAATCTTCTTGATATTTTTGTTTGCTGCCTCAACAACGCCATTCATCGTCGGACGATATGGAGAAGAATTGTGATGTTCAATTTAAAAACTCTGGCATAACTCCTTCATCATCTTGTTATTTAAATTTTTACCATTATCAGTAATGATTCTCTCCGGGATACCATAACGGCAGATGATGTCCTTCTTTATAAAGCGGGTGACCACTTGTTTGGTAACGTTGGCAAACAAGGATGCTTCTATCCACTTTGTGAAATAATCAATAGCGGCCAAAATAAAATGATGCCGATTGGAGGCAGATGACTCAATATTTTCAATAATGTATATTCCCCACATAGCAAAGGGCCAAGGAGATATCAATACGTTCAGAGGAGTAGGCGGTACGTGCACCTTATCAGCATAAATTTGGCATTTATGGCATTTTCTGGCGTAATTAAAATAATCGGACTCCATAGTCATCCAGTAATATCCTGCCCTCAACAGTTTTCTGGCCATAGCATTCCCATTGGCATAAGTACCAAAAGAACCCTCGTGAACCTCTTCCATCAACAGGCCTGCCTCGTGTTCATCAACACAACACAACAAGACCATGTCAAAATTCCTCTTATATAACACACTGTCCTCGTTCAAAAAGAAATTGCCTGCTAATCTCCTCAGAGTTTTCTTATCCTTGGTAGATGCCCCAGACGGGTACTCTTGACTCTTGAGAAAACATTTGATGTCATGATACCATGATTTGCCATCTGATACCTCTTCGACTGCAAACACAAAGGCCGGTCTGTCAAGACACATAATTTTGATTGATGGAACTTCATTCCACAAATTAACTTTATACATTGAAGCCAACGTGCCAACGCATCCGCCATCTGATTTTCAACCCGAGGTACATGATGAAAGTCAACCCTATCAAAGAACGGCAACATCCTTCTGGCGTAGTTCTTGTAAGGCACCAAATTTGCCGTACGAGTCTCCCATTCACCTTTAATCTGATTAATTACCAACGCAGAATCACCATACATATCAAGGTTCTTGATTCTCAAATCAATAGCCTCTTCCAACCCCCATGATGCATGCTTCCTACTATACTTTGTTGTTGGTGCATATGAACGCTAATCGGGCAGTGAAGGGTATATGAGAACCCCTTGGAATGGTAATGATTGCCCTGATTCCATTACCATATGAATTGACATCCCCATCAAAGATTAAACTCCACTGAGATCCAATTTCAGGTCCTTTGTCAGGCGAAGGTTCATTACAGTCTTTCATCTTCAAAAACATGTTATGCTCATCTGGAAACTCAAACTTCATCGGTTGATAATCCTCGGTTGGTTGTTGCGCAAGATATTCTGACAGAACACTTCCTTTAATGGCCTTCTGGGAAATATACTGAATATCGTATTCTGTCAAAACTATCTGCCAACGGGCGATTCTCCCAGAGAGTGCTTGCTTTTCAAACACATACTTTATCGGATCCATCTTCGAAATTAACAGGGTTGTGTGGTTTGATATATACTACCTCAAACGCTTAGCTGCCCAAGTAAGTATATAACATGTCTTTTCCAGCATCAAGTACGTGGACTCACAATCAGTGAACGTTTTACTCAGGTAGTAGATGGCATGTTCTTTCCTATCTGTCTCACCGTGTTGACCGAGCACACGCCCCATCGAATTCTCAAGAACTGTAAGATACATAATAAAAGGTGTTCCTGGCACTGGCGGCATGAGGATCGGAGGTTCCTGCAGATATTCTTTTATTTTTTCAAATGCCTTTTGACAATTTTCATTCCACCTGACCTCTTGATCTTTTCTCAACAATTTCAATATTGTTTCGCATGTGGCTGTAAGATGAGAGAAGAACCTGGCTATGTAGTTTAATCTCCCTAAGAAACCATGAACCTCTTTTTCTGTTCTCGGTTCAGGAATTTCTTGTATGGCTTTTACTTTAGCAGGATCTACCTCAATACCTCTTTCTCTAACAATGAAGCCCAGTAGTTTACCAGATCTCACCCCGAAGGTGCACTTGTTTGGATTCAACCTCAATCTAAATTTCCTCAACCTTTCAAACAACTTTAGAAGATTCACCAGATGCTCTTCCTCCGTTTGGGACTTCACAATCATGTCATCAACATAGACCTCGATCTGTTTGTGAATCATATCATGAAAGAGAGTCACCATCGCCCGTTGATAGGTTTCCCCAGCATTCTTTAATCCAAAGGGCATTACCTTGTAACAGAAAGTTCCCCACGGTGTTATAAAGGTAGTCTTCTCCATGTCCTCTAGGGCCATTTTGATCTGGTTGTACCCAGAGAATCCATCCATGAAGGAAAATACAGAGTATTGAGCAGTGTTGTCAACTAAATATCAATGTGGGGGAGCAGGAAGTCATCTTTCGGGCTTTCCATCCTTCTTAGGCACAGGAACGATATTAGCAACCCACAGAGGATAATTGGTCACAGCAAGAAAGCCAACATCTAACTATTTCTGAACCTTTACTTTGATTTTGACAGCCATGTCCGGTCTTGTTCTTCTCAACTTGTGCTTGACTAGAGGACAACCCTCTTTAAAAGGCAACCAGTGCACAACAATATCCGTGTCAAGCCCAGGCATGTCTTAGTAAGACCAGGCGAAGATGTCCACATACTCTCGCAGCATTTCAACCAATTTTGATTTCCTTTTTCACTTCCTCGGTGCCCATATTAACAACTTCAATGTCCTCCGGATGAGGTAAAATGATTCGTTCCTCCTA
This sequence comes from Lathyrus tuberosus, assembly GCA_022829125.1. NCBI lineage: Eukaryota > Viridiplantae > Streptophyta > Magnoliopsida > Fabales > Fabaceae > Lathyrus > Lathyrus tuberosus. The sequence goes on from JALAZF010000048.1 coordinate 15,335,542, forward strand.
TTTCAGCAGTCTGGCTAATTCCTCAGGCAAGTCCCAGTCTTCGTCAGTCTCTTATTCGGCTTGATAAATAGGATTATCGAAGTCATACCGAGCCATAGCTGAATCATTATCGATGGAGTCTGAGATAATAGACCTGCATGAGTGATGTTTTATGTTTATTATGAATGCAACAATGAACAAACAAAAACACATTGCCATTTTTCTTTTATTAAATGTAAAGCAAAAACAGAAAAACAGGGATCGAAACATTTGAATGTAAAACGTCCTTTATTCATGATGGCATTGAAAATGAAACAGTGTGGCCCTACAGAATGAGTCATTATGTCTTGGGCAAAATGTAGGACTTGACATATGCAAAGACAATAAAATATTACTCTTCATAGGTAACTTGGATGACTTCCTCGGTAGACCAGTTGCGCAACTTCTGACCAGGAACACATGGGCGGATCCACTCATCCATATCAAAATCACTATCACCTTCATCATCACCTATAGCGTTGATTCTGTTGAAAAATACCCTAGCACTGGTAAACCGGACTGGACCACTGTATCTTGGGGGCTCTTGAGACGGCTTTGATGGCATGTACCCCAAACCATATTTTTCTTACTTCATCGGGATTTTAAGAACCTGGCCCCACCTATGAGAATCACCAAACTCAACCACTGCACGCGCCTCCTTGAATGAAGACATCGAAACTTCAAGCTCTTAAACCTCCACAGGAGGCTCTTTCTGTATTTGCACAGCTTCAAAGGCCTGGCATAAAGTTTCGTGGATCTCTCCATCAACTTCCACATACTTGAATGTCGACAAATGGCTAACCATTATATCCTCCTCCCCACATACTGTGACCACTTTACCCTCTACCATATATTTCAACTTCTGATGCAAAGTTGATGTTACTGCCCCAGCATGATGAATCCAGGGACGACCCAACAAACAACTATAAGCTGGCTGAATGTCCATAATATAGAAAGTGGTGTCGAAAACTTCTGGCCCCACCTTGATGGGCATAACAACTTCTCCAAACACGGATCTCTTGGAACCATCAAAAGCACGCACCACCAAATCACTAGGCGTACATATCAACCCTTGCGTGTCGAGCTTCATGAGTGCCATTTTTTGGAAGAACATTTAACGATGAACCAGTATCCACCAACGTATGTGACACCAATGAACCCCTGCACTCCATGGAGATGTGTAAATCGTTATTGTGATTCCTCCCCACGGGAGTCAAATCCAGATCAATACAACCTAAGCCATTCCCAGCATTCACGTGTGCCACCACACCTTCGATTTGATTCACATAAATCTCTTGTGGCACGTAAGCAGTATTTAACACTTTTAACAAAGCATTCCTATGCGCTTCAGAACATAACATCAATGAAAGGATAGAGATTATTGATGGCATTTGTTTATGATGATCTACAATCTTGTAATTGCTTTTTTGGATTAGCCTCATAAACTCTTCCACGTCCTTTGAGAAGGAAGTATCATCAACCTGTTTTTGTGCAGAGTCATTAATAACTTGCTTTCCTTTATCTTTACTTGAACTTCCCACATTCTCATTAGATGGCGAAAATACTCTACCACTGCGGGTGATCCCGCCAGCCCCGACGATATTCTCAACACTTGAACCAACATCAGAAGATCTGACCAGCTTTTGCTTTTGTCCATTACAGAATACCTCTGCACCATAATTCCATGGGATTGCCTTGGTACTCTCGTAAGGAACTGGTCCGGGTGCAGTAATAATGATAGGTGCCTGACGCACTGGTGCTGAAATATGTATAGTCCTGTACGGGATAGAAATCGTGGCAACCTCATTATCACTATCATCTTCAACAATCTTTTTATCTGCCTCTGCCCTGTCAAACTATAATTAACCTTCATCCATCATTTTCTATACACCTGCTTTCAACAAAACACGACCCTCGGGTTAAGCTACGCATCTTCGATAATCCTCAGAACAACCTGGAAACACACCTCCTTTAATCAGATGCTCTTTCACAAATAACAATGGTGTTTTCAACATATTAAAATTTGTCACCAAATTGAACCCCTCTACTTCTTCAATAGCATTTACCCTTGCACCACCATGGTGTGGCATAGGGTTCTGTATCACATTAGGCCCATTATTGGTGAAGTCGATAGCTTTTGAATCAAGAAAGTCCTGAACCTTATGCTTGAATGCTTTGCAATTGTCGATGTGATGCCCCGGCGCTCTAGAATGGAATTCGCAGTGGGCGTTGGCATCATAATCGGGTGGAGGAGTGTCGGTTAGCAGAGCCAAAGTTCTCTTCTGGACCAATTGCAATTGAAGAAAATGTTGTAATAATTGAGAGTACGGCATTGGTGGAGTTTCAAAACGTCGGCCTGCCATTCTTGGCCTATCAGGATATCGGTGAGGAACGTTATTCTGTTGTTGTGGCACAGCTGAGATAACTACGGTAGCAACTTGCTGAGTGTAGTTTTGCTGAGCTCTACCTCTTCCCCAATATGAAGAAATAGAGTTTGTATTACCTTCCCTTTTCTTAGGGTTTCCAGCATAAGGTTTCTTACTTCCTCCAGCTGAGGATCCATTTCCGCTTAGTATTTTACCGATCTTGATACCACTGCCAACCCTCTCTCTAGCTAGCACTAAGTCTGAAAATCCATCCGACAAACACCCTACCAGCCTCTCATAATATGGCACCGGTAGCGTAGCCATGAACATATCGATGATTTCTCTGTCCATCATCGGAGGTTGAACTCTCACTGCTAGTTCACGCCACCTCTGGGCGTACTCTTTAAAGCTCTCATTGCTCCTCTGGGAGAGGTTCTGTAATTGCATACGGTTCAGTGCCATGTCACTATTGTATTGGTAATGCTTGACAAAGGCCTTGGCCAAGTCTCTCCAACTCCGTATATTGATTCCCTCTAACCCCATATACCCTTCCATCGAAGGCCCAACCAAGCTGTCCTGAAAGAAATGCATCAGAAGTTTCTCATCATCTGAATAGGCAGATATCTTCTTGTACTATGCTCGGATGTGGGTTTTAGGGCAAGTTGTACCCTTGTATTTATCGAAATCCAGAACTTTGAACTTGTGAGGTATCTTCACTCCAAGAACCAACCCCAAGTTTGTCATATCAAGCCCAAAAAAATTCTGATTTTCATAAGCTCTCATCCTTTCTTTAATCAGTTTAAACTTCTTGTCGGACTCAGTTGGGAGGCTGGCGTCCATACCTTGCATAGAGAAAACGTCATCCTGATGATCTTCCTCCCAGTGATGGCCCCCAGTGCCATGCACAGCACAAACACTACCAGCTCCCCCAAACACTCCAGGAACTCCGACAGCTAAGCCTCTGCCTGGAGGAATGACAACAGTAGGAATACCTCTGCCCACAGGATTGGCACCACCAAGACTACCTCCTCCCGGAGGAACGACAACACCATGACCACCATGAACGACAATCTCTTCATCCACACGAGCGACCAAAAGCTAGACCAGGGTTCTCAACTGCTCTTGTCCCTGAGCCACATTTTGCATCAGCTCCATAAATTAAGCCATGCGGTTGCGGAAATCTTGAAGTTTAGCCTGGACCTGATCCATTGCTCTTTGTTGATTGTTGCGAGTTGTGTATCGATGAATGCGAGATTCCGCAATCCTGCTATAGAACACCAGGCAGAGATAAGAAAACCAATTAGAAACACCTGTTATGCACCTGAATAAAAAAATGCAAATGCAAATGCCATGTTTGAGTATTCCCGAGGTGATCTACCCCTTGATTCCAGTTTAATAATAATAATCATCAAGAATGAACAGAACACCAATAATATCTGCTCGTATATTAGAAAACCAGAGAGTAACCATCAGTCATTACACACAACCCAAAATAGAGAAAGATATCCAAATACAATAGTCATCGATCCCAACCAACAAGTCTGGTGGTGATCAAATACAAAAGAAAGACTAAGACACATCATCAAAATCTACCATAGTCAGCCCTTCCCAACCTTCACGTGCTTCACACAAAGCTTGAATCTCCTTGAAGAGCTTCTCCGTGTCTGGATGCCTCGACCTTTGGATTAGTTCTTGAATAAGAGTATCACGTTTGTGTAGGTTTTCCTCCAAGTACTGACATTGCGTCTCCCAAGTGTCTTCACCGAAAACATCTTCAAGCTTAGGATCTTCAACTTTGGGCTTCTTTACTACCGCACGGATCTTGAGCTCTTCCAAGGCTGATAAGGTCTCATTAAGCCATTCTTCGCTTACGTGTCTATGATATGCCTCTGTTCTGACTTCTTCTTTCTTTCTTTTTGAGTTGCATCTTCAACTTCTTGACCTGATCTCGAAGGTTGTCTTCTTTCTTCTTATGAGCGGTCACTGTGGTGTTCCACTGACTATTGAACTTATAAATCCTGACAAAAGCTCTGTCCAATTCCTCTTTCTTCGACTGGAGTAAGTTGTGGGCCCCTTTTAGATCTTGGCCTACTCGTTGTCTGCTTTTGACCTCTTCAACTAGCTTTTTTTCTTTCGTGACCAGCAGTTCTGTCTTCACCTTAGCCACATAGATAGCTTCCTTCTGATCATGCCCCAAACGAGTGATCTCTCTCTTTAATTCTTCATTCTCCTTGCGCATCTCTTCTTTCTCAGTCCAAATCTTTTTATACTTCTCAATCTCCACGGTGGTGGGTTGTTCGATCATTAGTGGGTATAAAGGTGGCTCTATCGAGAAAGGCAGGAACACCTCTTCCACTCTCTTCTGAATCCACTCCACATAAGGAGGATAAGCTCTGCAGTTACCTTTTCCCAAAGCAGTCTTTCCTTTCTTATGAATATTTCCCCAAGCACCTATAGTTTTCCTAAGCATCTCCTGGTCTTCGGTACCATTAAAGAATAGAGACTCTTCAACATCTTGATCTTCGGGAGGATCTTTCAAAGCATACCTGAATTGTTTGACAGCAATAGAGGGGTTATAATTAATTCCACCATTTCTACCCACTAATGGCACATTGGGGAAGTCTCCACAACTGGAAATAATCTCTATACCCAACAATTTATGATCAAACTAAACAATGTTATCAGCAGTCATCCCCATTACCCTTTTAGACCATTTCAAAGAATGTTTTGTATCAACAAATGCCCCAGACTGAGGAAGATGATTCATAAATTATTTGCATAAGAGCAGCGTACAACAATTCATAGATCCTCCTCTCTTTTTCTCGTTCTTGAAGTGTACAGATTGATATAGATCGCCAAAGAGAGTTGGTATCGAATTTTTCATGACAAAGATCCTGACGGTGTGCATATCCACAAAATCATGCACATTTGGGAACAAGCGATTTCGTAAATGCAGAGAGCCAAGATAGATTTAAAGATAGTCCAACTATTCGCGTCAGCATACTTACGAGCTTGACTAACCATAAAAACCAGATGAAACCCTTGAAAACCTCCTTTACTGGTGTAGCGGCAAAATCGTGAGTGTAAGCTATTGATTAACTTAACTCGAAAAGCAAGAGTCGCCACCGCACTTTTATTTTATACAAAAAGGAAAGGAAAAAGAGCGAACAAAACCTACACAAGCTCTACAACAAGAACAAGTGAAGAGAGATCGGGTAAGGGGGTTGGTTACGCAATGGGAAGGTGTTAGCACCCAAAATGTCTACAGTACTCTATAGGAGCCCTTTGAAATATTTACGCTTTTGGTCTGAAAAATTTTGCTTGAAAAGTGATTGAGGAGATGAGAAGAGAAATTTGTTTTTAAGATTTTTGTGTTTGGAGAGACTTGTCGCCTCATGCCTACTACCCATGATGTGCAATGTAGGATCAAAACCTCGTAGTTCGTGGTACAAAGAATGAAATTTGTTTGTTTTGGTTGATTTTAAATATAAAGACAAGTCGTCATTTCCAAACGAATAATTCCGCTTAAAGAAATTAATCATGTCTAAACTTATAAAAAAAAGTTAAAGGAAAAGTGCACAAGGGCACAAAAAGAGAGTTTGATGAGTTTGATGTTTTTTAAAGTCTTTTGAAAAATGTGTCAATATGCTTATGTAGTTTAGCATTTGTTAAGAAATGAAAGGAAAAGAGTAAAATCACTTGACAAAGTCAAGGTTTGATTATGAAAGAGGTGATGGTTTGAAATCAAGGAGATTTTGAAAAAGGGAGAAAGTTTTGAAAATTGGAGAATGGGGAGGAGAAGAAGTGACTATCCTAAAGCATAAAGTAAAAGCTAAGGATAAGAAAGATCTAACCACAAGTGTAGTTATCTTCACCATAAACCAAGAAAAAGCACAAGTCTTCAAAGACTTCGAACCATAATTCCAAAGCAAAAGGAAAAGGCCCTAGTTCTAAGTCCAAAGATCCAAGAATAGCATTGAGGTCCAAGGTCTAGGTGCAAAACTCCATGTCCATTGCAAAGGATAGTAACCATAGTCCAAGATTAGAAGCACAAGTTTTTTTAGAGGTTTTGGCCTTTATTAATGTTTTTGGTCCAAGTGGACAAAGAGAAAATGGAATAAGCATAAACATGTGTCCAACGGACAAAGAAAAAATTGCGTAAGCATAAACATGTGTCCAACGGACAAAGGAAAAAATTGCGGAAGCATAAACATGATATGAAATGATAATAATGGAGCATAAAAGTAAAAGAGAGATAGGGAGCGAGAAGGAATTGTAAAAGTAAAAGTTAGAAGTTAGTGATTAGTTGTTAGTTGTTAGAGTAAGTGATCAATAATAATTGAATAATCGCACTTAGGTTAAGGTTAATGAGAACTCATTAGAGGAATGATAAGACCAAAGCCTCCTAACAACAAGTCTCATAAGTGTTGAACCAAAAGAAAAATAATCAAAATTTTTTTATTGTTTTCCGATAAGGGACATATGTTGTGCTATGTTAAGCAATCGTCGAGTAATTTACGGAGTAATTACCCTACAATGAGGCCGGTCAATAGCTCTTTGTGCTGATGCATGCTAGATGAACGATATGTAGATCGTCATCCGAAAGCAATACCGCACGAAAAGAAAAGAAGGTAGCGATCTAGTCTTGATCAAAATTCAACAACGGAATTCTATGATCCATAAGACTTTCATCGATTAAAAGAAAAGGGAAATATATAAAGAGAAAGCCAAATTAAACCACACAATTATGTGATCTAAGGCTAAGAACAAAATGAAAGGGAAAAAATGGCAAAATAACCAAAACAGTCCAAAAAAAAAAAGGCAAAATATGCATTCTGTTTCAAAGTAACCGGTTACGGCATATCTGCTAACCGGTTACTTAGTTCAAAATAAACGCTTTTTTTTTCAAAATTAACACAGAGTAACCGGTTACTGGATATCTGCTAACCGGTTACTCTGCACCAGAATGCAGAAAATTGTGCAAAATTCAGTATGATCCATTTTCAAAACTTTTTACAAACACCTTGTGATCATGGAGCTGAAATTGCACGAAATTTAAAATAAAATAACAGCAAAAACCAGCAATTAAACACAATTACAAGATCCAAAGGATCAAGTAACAAAGATCTCCAAAGATCTACATTATGGAAGATGAAGATGAAGCTTCAACAATGGTGAAAGATGAATTACCACTTCAAATATGAAAATTCCTTCAAATTGCTTCAAGATCCAAACACCAAAGCCTTGATCTATGAGAATTGATGAAGAAAACAAGTTTGGATGAAGGTTTAGCTCAAAGTTGAACAAGATTCAATGTGAATTCTTGTTAACTTTCAAAAGAAGAAAAGTGAGCTTTAGTGAAATTTGTGGTTGGGAAGAGAATTTGCAAGAGGTTTTTTGGTTATCAAAAGTTTGTGAAATGAATGAAATGAGGGCTCTATTTAAAGAGTTTAGGCTTGGGAATTTGGTGGTTTGGAATTTGGTTTGGAAATGAAAATTAGGCTTTGAATTTGAATTTGGAGGGAAATTCATAAAAGAGTGGTGATTAGTGAAGGTGTATGGTGGGGAATGATCAAAATGATGTAGGGGAATTAAAATGAGGTGATCTAGAATATTCCAAATGAGACCAAGGGCTGAGATTGGATCAAATTGCAGAATTCAAACTTGCTGCATTTTTTCAAAATTTCACGTGAGTAACTGGTTACTCACCAGGTGATAACCAGTTACTCAGTGCAAAATTTGTGAAAAAGTGTCATTTTGTTGCACTGTTGTAACTTCAGCTCGATTCTTTTGCTCTTCAAAGAAGGCGTGGAAATAAACACATGAACTTTGGAATTCCTTGGATAATAATCAATTAAAACTTGGGGAATCCTTGACCAGATAAATTTGACATGATTGCGGATCAACTTTGACTTTGTTCAGATGAAATTCATTCGAGCTGTGGGACTGATTTTTTTGGCATTTTAACCTGTTCTTCTCCTGAAAATGTCAATAAAGAGAAAACAAAATATTTTTGGGTTTTGGTTAAGGTTAGTAAAATATAAACAAATAAAGCAATAAAGTGAGTAAGAAACACACAGATGATCAGTAAACCCTGCAAGGCATAAACCCAAAGATGAGAGGGACAGGGGAACTAATGTGTGATCTTGTTTGTGGTAAAGATGCAAATGAGATGTGAAAGGTATGTGGAATCTTAGGGGTAAAAAATTAGGGTCTTACAACTGGCAACAATGTCACTCAGAACAGATTGACCCAAATGAAGAGCAGCTGCAACTTCTTCCAAATTCGGACACTCCTAAGAAAAGAAAGGTATTATCTCCTTGATGGGGACCCCCAAGATGAAAGAGAATTCTTCCAATGTCGGAACTAAAATATAGTCTGGAAAGGTGAAATAATGCAATGGAGGATCATAGAACTGCAAAAGTATATGAATAGCATCATGTTCATACTTTGTGATGTTACGAAGAACATTCAATATGCTCCCATATTCTCTTCTAAAATTAACCAAAACACCGGAGTCAGCCAAAGTAACCAATTCATGAAGTGAGTCCAAAGTCGGCTTTGGAAACTTGTACGCCACATTCTTCTTTCGCTCGGTGTCCATTTCGGGAAAACTTCAGCAACTAGAATCAAGGATAAGATACAACCCTAGAAATAAACAAACATGTTAGAATACAATAATGATGCGAATGCAATCTTGGGATCAATGTATCCAAATGCTCTGAATATCTGTTGTGTTATTGACTAAATAAGGACCATAATCCCACTCTGACGAGAAACCTAGAATACCAGAATACCGGAATACCGATATTAGAATTCCAAGTTAAAAGATTCACACTGATAAGAAATACAGAAAACCTGGTAGGTTGAAGGTCAGACTTTCCTGCAAAAACCCATCCCATCTCACATGTGGTTTCTACTCTTGGACGGAGGCATCCTAGCAGGTCCTCAGTATCACGGACTCTCAGGTTGAGAAATGATGATACGTTCACCATTTCTAGTTTGGCATAATCACCAATTAAGGAGGTCTCAACTAATTCCCAATGAACGGTCTCTAGAGTCATAAGCTCTCTAAGTCGACACTCTGACATGCACAAGACCAAGTCAGAATATCTCCCAAGAAAGCCTCGTCTGAATGTGAATTTCGTGTAAACCAAATGTACCAAGACGCTACGCAGGCCACACTACTCTCCACTCTAATCCTAAGTATATACTTAAGTCTGGGTATTGGGCTTATCTCTCATGGAACTAACCCACCCAACGGCACAACAGCAGCGAGCAATATGATAACAATGATGCAAATAATGCGGTAAAATACAGTAATATACAACAAATAACATACAACACATATAATGCACAAAAATAAACACCCAACGAAACAAAACAGACAAGCGCTAGGATTGAATCGCATAGGGAACCAGAGTCCCCAACAGAGTCGCCAGCTGTCGCAACTGCGAAAAACACCCGACGGAAAAACAGAATAGTTGCCACCGAACGTAATTTATCCCAACAGAGGGAAAGGAAACGATCAAAGAAACCTCAAATAGGGATAAGACATGGTCATCGCAACCATAGTCTGGGCTCGGGAGTCAGTTACGCGAGAGGAAGGTATTAGCACCCTCTCGCGTCCGTTGTACTCAACGGGATCCACTCTTGTTGTCTAATCAAAGGGTGTGTCATATAAAGCCTACTGCTAAATGAAAACGAAAAAAACAAAAGGAGACTCGATAGGACTTATCCGTCCTAGGCCTACGTATTCCCTCGTGCAATGGGAAGTCAGAGTCAACGTAGTTCGGAGGACTACGGGTGAATGGGAGGAAGGTTGCTCTCCAAGACATCGTCGACTTGTGCCTACGTATCCTCAATCGGACAAGAAAGAGGAAATCAGAGCGTCCGTAGTTCGTGGTTACGAACACAAATTGGTTAAGTGTTTTTATGAGCAACGTTAGGTTCGCGGCCGGCAGTTAGGGTCGATGCCTGTTTGCGACAGAACGGAAATAACACGCTCTTTCTGAAAGTGATTTTAGACCAATCCTGAAGGATGAAAAAGGTTTACACATGGTTTATGTTTTTTAGACATAAGTGAGTTAAGTTTGTTTGAAACTCGTATCGCACTAAAGTCTACGACATAGGATCGAATGCGTTGCAAGATCGACCCAAGACGGGACGTATGCAAAACACCCTAGAAAAGGTAAGGAGAGACTCCCGCTTATCACTTCCCATGTACTTAAGGCTTGTGGCGCATAATACTCTTTGTATTTATTAAGTGTTTTGATTTTATTTTTGAGATGAGAAGAGAGAGGACTCAAAGGTTGAAAAGAAAACAATTAGGGGAAACTAGATCCTAATGTTGTCATGCACAATGGTCCTAAGGTTAAGGTTTAAAAGGGACTATCCTAATTGTTATCATGCAAAAAGATAGACCTAATGTTAAGGTTTGAAAGGGACTATCCTAATTGTTATCATGCAACAGATTGAAAGTCGAATGTCTCTCCTACGTCCAACTTAATCAGAAATTAAGTGGTGCTAGGAATCCTAAGGGATCATGTGAGCAAACACAAGTAAACATTATACTAATCAATCATAAAAAAAATAAACTCAAGACTTAATCAAGTCTCAAGGCTCAAAAGAAAAGAAAGAAGAGTGAGATGAAAGAGAAGATGCAACACCCAAATAGTTAAACAATGAGGTTCAAACAAGTTGACATCAGCACTAAGCAATGAAAGCATCATATCCAATTACTCAAGACAATCATCAACATCAAGTACACATACTTCAAACCAAACTCCAAAATTGGAAGGCAAAACAATTAGGCAAAACAATGCACCAATGCACACACAAGTAACTTAAAACCAAACAAGAAGTATTATCAACCATCAAACAAAGTGAAGTGAAGTCAAACGATGTGAGGACCAAGATAAAGCTGTAGCTAAATCACATTGCATTCATCTCATGTTAATGATTAAAAAATGAGTAAGAAGATTCAAGGCATGCATCTTGACAAAATTCAATCATTTGTCAACAAATAACTCATGTAAAACACACCTCAAAAGAGCAAACATGTGAGATTAGGGTATGAATCCAAGTAGGGCAGTAGCATGATCATGTATATCATTCCAAACATCAACTCATGGATAGAAAGAAGAAACACCAAGGATCAAGTTCAAAACATGCATCAAAACTAGGTAATCATCCACTCAAGTCATTCATGTAAGAAACAAATGATCATGTGAGGCAAGAAGTGAGAAATGATCACACAATGGATATCATATCAAGAGGATCAGAATCTTAAACATGTCATTCAAAGCATACAAGAATCCACAAGCATCCTTTAGATCATACAAGAAAGCATCTCAAATAACTAGGTCAAAACATCAAATGAGCAAGGCCAAAACAATGTCAACTTGGAAATTCAACCACAAATAGGAAAATAATCAAATGAAAGTGAATCCAAAACTCCAATCAATTTAAGACAGCATGTATTCACATCAATTAATCATTTCAATCTTCACTTAAGCACAAGTGGCCAAAAAGAAACCAAACTAGGTCAAGCATCAAGCATGTTCCATTTAAACTCAAGTCACTTGTAGGCATCAACCAAAAATATAAAAATGACTCATAAAAATCCAAATAAATGGTCTAACTCATGTTATAACAATCAAGAACAAGTGTACAAAATATCACAAGAAGAATTACATAATTACACCATCAAGTCACACCAAAGATTCAAAGCAATCCAATAATCGAGCAACAATCGAGGACCATTAAAAGCCAAATGAAAAACAATCAAAAATTAATCATCAAGTCATAAATATGACACTAAAACAATCCTAATTCATATATAAAAACATGGTAAAAAGATTGGATCAAGGAGGCAAATCAAATGTATCAAGAACACAAACCCTAGCCAATGATACAATGGTAAAAGCAATCCACAAAGAAAATCTAAATAAAATATAAAAATAAATTAAAAAATAAAATTAAAAAATCAGAAAATCAACCCAAGACATCCATCAACCATAAACATATTTTTACCAATTTTTGTCATGATAGGACGTATTAAAATAAAAAACAAATGGAAAATGTATCAAAAAAGGAAAAATAAAGGAAAAGAGCAGAGGAGGGGTGTATGAGCAAAAAGAAAATGAATTGCCATCAGTACAATGCACGCGTGGGCCTGGAAAAGGGTGGTGTGATTAGCAGAAAGTAACAAGGTCCAGTCCAGTATTACACACACTCAGATGCACACGTGGACTCATTAATTAACGTGGATCCTAATGGCAATGACTCACATGAACCAGCGAACCACAACACAATAACTCATATAATTCAAATTTAAAAAGGTGGCGCCAAGGCCACATCAACTCATCTCCCACCTTCAGACACCGGAGCCCTAGCTCCGGTTGTCTTTTCCGGCCAACCATCGCCGGAGCCACCTCAAAACACCCAGAAATGAGAAACGAAACCACTATCCCACTCCAAATTTCATGTAGATCATGATTCTGACATTAATTTTCACAAATAACCACTCTAACATCACAAGATTCAAGCACGAAAAATGGATCATGCAAACTGAACATCTTTAAATCAAGACAACAAGATGTGCAAACATTGCCTACCACACGTAGGACTTCAAATGTACACAACATGAGCCTAAACCAAGCCTAGCATGAGAGGAATCTGATCTGGAAGTTTACTAATGGAGAAAGTCTGTTGCTTCTTCTCAATGAGATCTAGCTCTAGAAAACTATGTGGAAAGCTTTGAAATCACTTGGAGGATGTAGATGAAGGCTTGGCTTGCTCAGAAAATTGCTGGAAAGCTTCAAATAACTCCAACCCGATATTGAAGAAAACTTAGCTTGCAATGCTTCCAATGGTGAATCCAGAAGCTGTTCTTTGCATACAGAAGCTAAATGATGTTTAATAGATGATGATTCAACTAAGGAAAGGTCAAAATCTCTTAAAAAATGGAAGAATCAAAGATGAGAAATTTGAAGAAAATTTGAGGTTCAGTTCTGAGAATGGAGTGAATGGCACAGGTTTGGAGTGTTTTTGCTTATATATGAGATGTCTAGGGTTGGAATATGGTATGGAAACAAAGCTGGAGGCTTGGAGTTTGTTATTCTTGGTTTGGACAAAAAAAATGAAAGTTGAGCTTCACATGTGCATGGCACGGATTGTGGCTTGTTTGCAGCATTGGATAGAGGTTTGGAGAATGGTTTGTTGAGTGAAAATGGTGTGGAAAAGATGGGAACATGAGAGAGAGCAAAAAGAGGTCAGAATGTGTACAAACTTATTTTCCCTTTATGACAAAAATTCCACATGATGTGTGCATGAAAAGTATGACTTGGTTTAGACTTATTAGGCAAGGAAAATCAAGGTGATGTGTGTAGTTTGGATGACATAAGATGTTGCAAGATTAATGTCAAGACAATGCCAAGAAAATGTACCATGCCATGCCTTGAAATCCATTGAAAAAACTTCACTTTGCATGAACATAACTTAATGGAAATGGCTCCATTTGGGATACATTTGTGATCAATGGAAAGTAGGAAGAATAAGGATCAAAACTCATGTTAACATGATCTTGATATGAGACCTAGAATGAAGTGAAGAATTGCCATGAAAGTGTGTCCTCAAAATTTTCCAAAATACTTAGAAAAAATTCTAAGTTCTTGTAAATTTAACGATTTAAAATCTTAATCTTGGCAGCACCATAACTTAATCAATAATGACCTAACTGGAGAAAACTTGAATCACAATCTACAACTTTCATGTGGACAAGATTTCAAAATGGAGCTTGGATCATGGAGGAGATTAGCCTTGAAAGTAGTTGATCAAAAATGGGAACTTTCCAAAAATAGTAAGTTTCTTAAAACCCTAACTTCCAATTTTGGTAACTTTTTCAAATTCTTGATTTTTTATGATTCCTTTGACATTTCTTGATCAAATTCACCCATTGGTCACATTTAACATGAAAAACACAAAATTGACCTCAAAAAGTCAGGAGTTGACTTTTTACCTGCACTGTTGACTTTGTCCCCAATTCAAGTGATTCACAATCATCTGATCAATTGAAGCCTCTCTGATTAAAATTGATGATCAATCCTCCATCCATAGACACTTTAGGACATATAAAAGACCATGGAATCAAGTCTTGCTCAAAGAATTCGAAATAAACTGATTTTATCCAAAACCCTAATTCTTACCCTAAAAGATAAGAGATGTTGACCTAAGCTCAAAACCCTATTTCCTCTGAGTAGGATGAAGAATCCCTTGAAAAATGATGATTTGTGTAACATGATGATGATGAGGCTTCAAAATTCTTGCCCATGAAGATGTCACATACCCAAATATCCAAAAAACCTAGCTTTAGGACCAAAAGATAGGAGGAGGTGATCTACTTCAAACCTCTTGCCAATTTCAATCATTTGATGAAGTGATGGACATATTAGGATGCATTGAGACATAAGAAACCTTTGTAACTTGAGTGATGGTGACATTGAGAGTATCTCTCCCAAACCTTCCCTATCTTGAATATAGTCTCTTGCTTGAGCCTTTGAGAAACAAACTCTCCTCTTGAGCTAACTAAGATACCTTGATCCCATGCTTAGAACTAATGATATGCACAAATGATAATGCAAAATGAGAAGAAACATAAGCTAGTTAAGGTTATAAACAAGAGGGCAAATTTTGGGGTGTTATAACCCGGCTGAAACTAATCGCATCCAACTAATATTAGTTGAAGCTATATCAGTGCAAACGTAGTATCCAACTTCTCTTGGATAAAGACCAATATATGCAAGTAATGTATCCAGCTGGTCTTGGCTGAAACCATTGCATTCAGCTCCTTTTGGCTGAAATCATCACATCTAACTGATCTTGGTTGAAGCTAATGCATCCAGCTACTCTTGGCGGAAACTATAGCATCCAGCTACTTTTGGCTAAAACTATTTCCTCCAGCTACTCTTTGCTGAAATATTGCATCCAACTACTCTTGGCTGAAACTATTGCATCTAGCTACTCTTGGCTGAAATAAAATCTGTTGGGGATATGTAAAAGACTCTCTGGGGGATAACCGCACAGGAGACTTGTTGGGGAGTACTGAGAGGGATTTAGTGAAACTTTGTCCGTTGGGAAACGTTTGTGCAGAAGACTCGGTGGGGAGATTGTTAACTTGAGCTATCCTTGTGAAGAGATATCCATCTTAGAGAAATACTTCGAAGAGACTTGTTGAGGATAAACACTGTTGGGGATACCTTTCTAAGGGATCCTCTTGAAATGAAACTCGTTCAAGAAGCTCATGAAACCTTGCTGGAGAAGTTCTTGAGGGAACCTTATGGAGAGATAACTACTAGGGAAACGAAGCAGAAATTTCGTTGACACTAGATCTCACTTTGGGAAATATCAATCACTTTGCTATAGGAGAACCTCGTCTTGAAGATCAACACCATTGTTTTCATGTCTTCTGAACAAATTTTTGTAATTTGCACTGAAGAACTAAGTGTCCCCTGAGAACAACTATTGGTTCTTCTAAGGATTAAATTGAACTTCCTTGAAAGGTCGCTGAATTTGGGATGAGGCTTATGCTTGTATGCTTTATGCTTATATGTTGCATGATATGCTTGAGTGAATCAATGTGATTAATGCATGACGATGATTTATAAAATGATATACATGGTCAATACTTGAAATGGGTTAATAGATATGTTTGCCAAATGAATTTTGCACTTTAAAATGTGACCACCAAGTTGGAACTAGATTTGAAAATTAATTACCAGACGGGAACTAGATATGATTTGACTGCGAGATGAGAACTTACTTTGAGATATTAAGCCACCAAATAGGAACTGGCTATCCGATGGGAGCTGGATTTGAAACTTGAATTTTAGACAATACCAATAATTGATTTAACCGTCAGGAGAAAACTGACTAAATGAAAAGGCTACCAGACGGGAACTGGATTTGATTTAGGCTACCAGACGAGAACTGGCAAAAGGCTGTCAGACGGAACTGACTAGAAAATTAAGCCGCGAGACGAGAATGGGACAGGCTACCATATGGGAACTGGTAAAAAAGAATGAGTTTCCAGACGGGAACTGGAAATGATTTGCCAAACAAGGTTGGACCTTTGACATACATGTGCTTCCATGATGCATATGATGAGATGCATGCTCTAATGCAAGAGTAATGTTAATGCATCCAAACATGATTGATGTTGTAGGCAACTTTGAATCTTTGAAGGAGTGTAGGGGGAAAAGGTTTTATGTTGGTGGTGGAAGGTTTTTAAAAATATGTCACACATGGTGAGAAAGGAGAATCGGAAGCTGTTGTGGTGATGTTGATGGTGGTTGAGGCTGGGTAGATGGAGGGTGGAAAATAAATTCGACACAGTGGTCGAAGTCTGTAAAGGTGGAGGTTTTGTGGCGGGGGAAAAGGGAGTAGTTGGTGATGGTGTTTGTGGAGAAATATCTTAGGTGTTTGGCAGAAGAAAGACGATGAAAGGGGTGTTCGTGGTGGGTTTTGGGTGGTTCGTCAAGCAGTAGATCAGGGAGGGGAGAGTTGAGTTTGCTGATAGTGGTAGGTTTAAATAATATAGGTTATGAGAATGTTGAAAGTGAAGGAAAAAAATTTCTTCAGATTTTTTTTTTAATGTCAGAGAGAGTATTTGCAGTCCTTCAAAACGTGAGAGAGGGAGAGAGGTTATGTGGTCACCCGTTCATTGTGTTTCCGCCCTCCAAAACGTAAAAAGAATGATCCTTCTTTCAAAAACGTGTTTGGATTTTTCTTTTAAAATAAACATTTTTTTTCCATCTCCTCTCCAGCTGTTGTCGCTCCCGAAAGATTCGCATCCAACGGTACAAACGCGAAAGTGGTACCGAAACAGAGTCGCCAGCAATGTGTATTTATCCTAAGAGAGGGAAAGGAAACACTGCGTAAACCTGAGGGGAAAGGATAGAGCATGGTCTTGCAACCAAGAGAACTGGGTTCGGGAGTCGGTTACGCGAAGGGAAGGTGTTAGCACCCAACACGTCCATCGTACTTGATGGGATCCACGCTTGTTGTCTGCATCAAAGGGTGTCAGAAAAGATACCGGAAAAGGAACTGCTAGCTGGAGAACCAGAAAAGGAAAGGAGAGAGAGAAAGAGAAACAAATGTAGGGAAAATAAAAGAAGTGCTCGAATGGGCCCTACCCCACTGCCTACGTATCTCATCGGGAGCACGAGAATCAGAGCGACGTAGTTCCCCTCACTAGGAATGGATTGTGTTTTTTAGGAAACAGATAACGTTCTAGCTCAGGTGTTGCAGGCTCGCTGAATCGAGTGCGTTACCGTCTTGCAAGAGAACGAGTAGGAGCACGTTCGTACGTTGAGAGTGAGTGAGATGAGAGAAGAATTCCCGAAGGGAAGACGTTATTGTTTGTTTGAAGTTTTTTAAGCAAGAAGTGTTTTTTACAGTTATTTGTAACTTGCATTGAACCAAAGTCTTAAATACAAGAACGAATACTTCGCGCATCGTCCCCAACAGGACGTACACTAAGTATCCTAGAGGAATGAGATGAAGCCCCTCATTCCCCACTTCCCACATAGAAGGCTCGAGCGCAATACGCGTTAATTTTTATTACGTGTTTTCAAGAAGTTTTGAGATGAGAAGAGAGACGACACAAAGGAAACTCTAAAGGGAAACTAAGAGTCCTAATGTTATCATGCATGGATGTCCTATGGTTAGTGAGGCTTAGGAGAGACGACTACCTAAAACTTAATGCTAATCCTACTCCAAGCTTAATCAAAAATTAAGTTGGACTAGGTAGCTCTAAGGGAAAAGAATCCAAGACTTGAACAAGTCTTGAAATTCAAGGGAGGAAGAGAGTGAAAGAGAGGGGAGAAGCATCTTAGATGCCAAGGCAAACACAAGTATGAAAGCTTAAAAGAGAAAGGAGAAGTTAGAATGTGGATGACCATTCACATCCCATTGACTTACCATTAGTCCCTACATGGTTAGCAAAAAAACAAACATAAGCAACAATAATACAAATGAAACCCAACAAGGTACAACCCAAAGAGAAATGGTTACAAACCAAATGGAACTCATCCAAGTCAGAATGCATGCCTTAGAGGTGACCCATAATGTTTACCAAACAAACTCAAGCAAAGACAATGTAAACAAGTGGCAAAACATCCAAGAAGATCATTAAAGAAGGAGTAGAAGAAGAATGAGTGGTTATGCAAGGTGATCATGCAAGAATACTTAAAATAATATCCAAGTCAGAATGTGGATGACCTAAACATGTGCCTAAACATGTTATACAAGTGTCACTCAAGGCATACAAGCACGTATCCAAGCATTAAGAACCATTAGAAGAAGGAGAAAAAAGCATGTAAATGAAACATGTTAAAGGATGCAACATGAAACATGAATAACATATGACATGAATACAAAGCTTCAAGGTCAAAAACAAACATCAAATGAGATGCAAAGAAGTGATATGGCATGGCAAACACAAACCAAACACGAACCAAGAAGAGGCATAGGTGAGAAGAAGTGAAAAGATAAGTCAAAAGAGGCATGTAAATCAAACATTGAACATGTGCACAAAATATGCAACAACCTCATACCAATGACCTATAATGATAATCACATGACTTATAATGATTCAAACATGGCTCATGAAGTCAAGGAAACAAATCCAAACAATGGCACAAATGCCTTCTCAAACAAGTAATCAAACATGCTCAAAGATGTGCATAAGAGAAGACCTCAAACAAAGAGCAATCAAACAATTAGCCAATCAACTTCAGAAATTACCAAATTAATTCTCAAAACACCTTAACCAGAAACCAACATCATATTAAAAATTCATGCAAAAAATCACAAGATAAGTCCTTCAAACAATCATGCAAGGTCACATAGGAATTAAGAATCAATATGCAAAAGAGAGAGAGACTAAGATGCAATATAAAAAAGTTTTAAAAATGAAACAAAAATGTTTTTATGCACTTCAATATGTTGGTGAAATAATACAAAAAGAATGGGTTGAAAATTTGTTGTAGATGAAGAGAAATAAAATCAGCAAGTTGAAGTGTGCATATATGAAACAATTCACAAAGAAAATAATCACACAATTAATTCAGATGCGAGAAATAAAATAAAAATGGAAAATAAAATTTGGAAAAATTTTATAAAACCCTAAACATGCTTCATGAATTTTTTTATAATTTTTTTATGCATAAAAGTATTTTTAAAAATTAAAATGCAAACAAAGAAATTAAATAAAATAAAATGAAAACAAAAACAAGCAGGGGGTGCAATCAGCAAACCAAACACGTTGAAAACCATAAAGGGCCCAAAAGGGGGGGTGCAATTATCAAGCCTAGTCCAATATAATTGTCAGCGCATGCAAACAAAAAAACAAAAGTCCAAGTCAACATGATTGACTTCACACACACCACCAGATTCATCCAAGGACCCACAATCAGCCAACACAATCAATGAGTAATTAAGATGAGAGGCCAGGATTGAAAGTACATAATAACAAACATAAGTGTGCACACACCAAGATCAGTCTGGACAAAATACAATTCACGTGAGATGCACACCACCATTTTAATGCGTTGGCAAGAATAACACCACAAGATTGATCTTACGCCTCACATTCAGTCAACCAATCCAAAAATTAATCAAGATGTGTGATCAGGATAGCACGCACATGGTAACACGGATGGGGTAACAAACACACAATTAGCAAAATAAAATCAGAATTTAAAAAACGTGGCACACTGCAGACCATTGGATCAAGCAAACGAACGGTGGTGATTGCGTCTTCTCCACAAAACCCTAGCTGGCCGGAGAACAAAACCAGACGCCGGAGCTAGGGCTCCGGTCGTCTCCTCCGGTGGACATCAACAACAAAATCTCCAAAAATCACATATGAGCATACCATTCGAACCAGATTTTCATGAGGATCAATAATATCATGTTCATTTCAACAGATCAACAACATATAGGCCAAATCGAAGAGAAACAGTTTGGATCCAAAAATTTCAAACTCAAAATACACACAATCCACACGTCCAAATTCAAAATAAAATACATCAGCATGCTCAATGAACTTCATAGATCATCATGCACATCAAAACATTGAGTTCTATGATCATGAAAAGTGAGCTAACCTGAAGATTGCAGAGCACGAAATACACCAAGAAACTCCTCCAAAAGCTGCAGATCCTCCTCTTTTGAGCTCTATTTGCAAAATAAATGCAAATAGAGGCTTGAATCTGGCTAGATCTAGGAGTTTGAACTTGGATCCTCTTGAACTGAACTTGGTGAAAACCTTGCTCTCAGCTCAAAGTGATGGTTGATTCTTGTTCTACTCTCTTCACTGGTCAAGAATGTGGAAAGAAAACTCAAGAAAGCCTTGTGGAGAGTGAGAATCGAAGAAGAGAAAGTGAGAGTGAAATTTGGAACTCTGAGCAAGAATGAGTGCATGACCTAATTTTGGACGCATGAGTTAGCTTATATACCCTCCATTAGTCCTCTGATTATGATTAGCAAATGATTAAACCCTTGATTAATGAGATTGGAATGGTTTTGCAATTTTGCACTTTGAGCTTAAACCCTTAATCCTCACGTGCCAAGTCATATAATTGGTGTGATTCATTCACACTTTACTTGCTGATCACAATCGATTTGGAATTGGGCTTTGTGGTGATCTGATTTGTGAGTTTTGATCCATCTTGCCAAAATGCACTTTGTTGAATAAGTGAGGTACAAGTCATGAAATGAAGTGAAATAAAGGTAAAAAATGATCCTCATGAGATGTACTTGGATGTTGTAATGTGTCCTGAACATTTAGAAGTCATTACAAGTCAATTGGAACCAAAATGCAAAAGGTGAAAAAAATGGTACATGGAAAACCATCAAAATGCACCTTGCATTGTTTTGACCATAACTAGAGTTCCACAAATGATATGGAGATGTTCTAGTACTTTTTGGAAACGGGAGAGAAAGATCTTAAACTTTCATGTTGGAGGAAAATTCATTTGAAGCTTCTTTGATGATGAAAAGTCAAGTTGAATGTAGTGGAAAAACTGCCAAAAATGGAAACTTCTCATTATAGGTCATTTTCCAAATTTAGTAACTTTTATACAAACCCTTGATTCTTGACAAATGGCATGAAACTTGACCCTTGAAGACCATACGAGGATGTGAGACCTTGAAAACCATGAAGAGAACCTCAAAATTCCACAGTTGACTTTCTCCTTTACAATTGACTTTTCTTGGTTCACAAGCAACTGATCCACTGAACATTCTTCACCAAAGAACCAATGGCCAAGATTCCATCCATGCACACTTGTGAGCATATGGAACACTAGGAGAACATGCTTGAATCCACAAAGTTCAACAAGAAGCTCTTTCGAAACCAAAACCCTAATTTGCACAATCAGTCTAAGGGATGGAGTCTAGAGGTCACTTCTTGGTCAATCCACTTCTGGAGAAGACTTGAGATTGTATGGAGTATGAGAAACCCTTGAAGCTAGTTGGGAGACACTTGGCCCTTGATCCCTTGCTTTGGATGATCAACACCTTTGAGAATCACCTGATCTCATGCCCTTATGCAAAAGGTATGCTATGAGATGCACACAAGATATAAATGCAATGCAATGAAACATAAGCCAGTAAAAGCTAAAACAAGTGGGCAAATTTTGAGGTATTACAGTTGTCACGTTCAGAGTGAGGAGGGAGTATTTCATTTTGATTTCTTTTTTCCCTCCCATCTTTTGTTTATCATGTGCCTAGAGAGATATTTTGTGAGTGCAAGCCTCCTTGTTCATGTATGGTTGGTCCACTCCTTTTTTATTCCTTTTTCTAATTATTTTTTCCTTAATTCTTATTGGTCAAGAGTGAAATACATGGATAATGAGTGTGATCCCTTGATAACTTGAATTTGACGGTCAGGATCGACACAAAAACACACATTTTAAAAATTAATTTAAAATGCCAACATTGCCCCTAATGAGTGTTATCAGTGTAAAATGAATTTTTAAAAAACAAAATCAAATAAAATTAAACTAATCTAAATAATTAAAATTGAATCGCAACGAAAACATAAAAATTTTATTTATTTATTTTGGACACTTTTGCAAAGAAATAAAAATAAAAGGACTCAAAATGAATAAAATTCAAGCGCAAAAATGTCCTAAAAATTAAATTAAATGGACTAAAATGATCAGCGCGAAATAAAAATTTGGAAAACAGCTACATTTTGATCAAATTTTGAAGTAAAAAATTATCGGCTGCTTAAAAGGCGGCCAAAAAAGGAGTCGAAAAATTAAAACGAGCATGCCAGATTAATCTACATACACTGTAGGTTAATAAAATGGACTTCTGCAAGCTCGATTTCAACAAATTTCCCCCACTAATTTTACGCACATTTGAGAAACGATTCAACCGAATTGTCTATTAAATCGAAATTTTATTCTGGTCGACATTTTAAGCATTATGCAAAAAGAAGTGCATGCTATGATATGCAAATGATACAAATGTCTGGTGAATGCATTGATTTATTAATCAAGGGGAAAAATTTGGGTATGACACCATTGAATGTCCTGCCTGACATATGACTTTGATTTTACTTGTGAAGGATGTAACTTTTCACGGTTCAACACTCCAAATCAATTGAACCCTCATGTTCCTCCGAATTTTTCTACTAATAATGCAAATGTGAAACTAATGGAACGAGTTGGAGTCTATTTTGAAAAATTTCATGTAAGAAACAGAGTCACAATTTCAAACTCAAGGGGAAAGTATAAAAAGTTTGCATACTCAAATTGGTCAAATCGTTACTTTTCTAAGCTCGTGGGAGTATGAGGAGCCAAAGAGCACTAAAACGTCAAAAGAAGAGACTTTAGAAGCTGAAACAGAACAACCCATTACTGTCAAAGAAATGGTTGATTTATCAAATCTAAATATGCAAAAGGGGAAGTCTTCAGTCACATCACTTACAACTATAGAGATATCATATGACGTGCCAGAACCTGAAGCATTAAGAAATTATTTTCAAGAAATACCACCTCCATCATTCCCTCAACGGATAAAGAAAACTAAGGAAGATCATTTGTTTGAGGAGTTTATAATCATGAAGGATGAATAACTCAAGAAGGAAGGTGATCTAAGGAGGCCTCTGTGAGAACAAGATTTGGTTCTGCAATATTATCTCTAAAGTTTTGATGATAACAGATGAATATTTGAATGAACAATTTTGTGCAACTAATGTTGTTATGTGTGATAACCTTGCAAACAGGTTCTGCTTCCGTAATTTAGCGCAATGCTTAATGTAAGATGCTTTGAAGAACATAACTCAATTCGAAGATGAGACAAGGGTTCTGATGGAACAAAGTCAAATTGCTGAAGCCTCACGATTTTCAAACAAGAAGTTCTGAAGACTTCGAAGACAGGCTCTGAAGATTCGGAAGACTTAAAGCAGAAAAGGATAACGTTCTTAAAGACCAAGTGCTGAAGTTCTAAAGACTGATTCCTAATGGACTTCTTCAATCAACGGAAGACTTGAAGCATCAGATATTCTGCTATAAAGATTCCACTCATGCTTCATCAAATTAACATCAGAAACCTCTGGATATGAAGAAAGTGGATTTAGAGAACAAGGTTCAAAAGACAAGTTCTGATGATTCGAAGACTTGATAGTCACAAGAACCATACAATGTTTTCCCTTCTTACTCACGCTCACAAAAAGCCTCTGAAGTTGAGAAGCCAAGAATAACTGCCACACTGTACAGCTGTACCACATTACAACGTTAAAATTCTCGAAGACTGTGCAAAATACAAACAAGATAATCTGACACAGACAAGACGCGCTGCATGCAGAAGATTTTGTACCTGTCCTCACGCTTCCAAGCCGTAAGCCTACTTAGCTATCATGATTTCATTTCAATGGCTCTTTTCACTCGGCTATAAAAGGAAGCTCAAAGACTTGAAGAAAGATACACATGCGAACAACGACAATACTTTCTAACTCCAATCTTTCTTAAGTTATTTCTGGTCTAAAAGCTTGTTTACATTATTAGCTTGATAAGAAGCAATTATCTGTAAACTCATTGTGTTAAAACTTAAAGTTATATTCCTTAAGAGAGTCTTAGTGATTAGATCTCTTGAGAAGTCTAGGACGAGTGTCTTAGAGGTTGTTCCTTGAGTAAGACCTGGGTGGTTGGATTACTTGAGAAGTCTAGAACGTGTAAGTTCTAGAGGTTATTGTTAGTCATCAGCTGTGTAGCTCGTGCAGTGTACTATTTTGTTGAATAGTGGATTAAGACTTCGTTGAGAGAGGCAAAATCACCTTGGCGGGTGGACTAGACTAACTTGAGAGATTCTCAAGTGAACTAGTATAAACATAACTGTAGCGAGAGATTTTGGACGTGGTTCTTAAGCACTGTCGCTCCTTGGGGTTACTACAGGTCGATTCATTTTTTATCCTATTAAAGTTGATGAAGGAAGGGAAATAGATGTCTCCAATTAACCCTACTTGCATACTGAGTTTAAACAGCGGTCTGTTAGGTTACGGATGCTATTTGGTAGTGGGGCCTCTCTTATGTTTATTTTGATAGAATGACGGATTTATTCTATGGACAGGAAGTTAGGACTGATGTTTTTCAATTGATATGGGATTTAGGATTTTTGCTTAGTGTGCTCGCTAAGATTTTTCTTTCAATCTTATGCCTACGTATTCCCGTTTACTGAAACAGGGAAATCAGAGCGTTTGTAAAGGAGAATTACTTTAACCGGGATATGTGAATCCGGCAATGCCATAATTTCCTTTATAGGGGATTTCCAACCTGAAGGAGAAGACTTTAACTCAGTGTAGAGCAATGCCATCTTTCCTTAGGAACTTCACATGCTAAAAGAGGGACAGTGGCATGGATGTAGACAATCTAGAGGCTTGCCGCTTACAGCGATTAGATGAAAGGGAAGGAGTTGTTAATGTTTGTGTACTATGAATGAGGCACAACTTTGATGCTAAAAGGTTGATTGACTCAACCAGTGGTTTTCATATACAAAGCCTAAGAGGGGGCTAAAAGGTTTTCCTTATACAAAGCCTAAGAGGAGGCTAAAAAGGAGTTGACTCAACAAGAGAGTCTTTTATGGTATCTCGTACGAAGCCCGAGATGGAGGCTAAAAGTTTTATACTCAACAAGGGAGTGATTTGTGTCTTGTACAAAGCCCAAGATGGAGGCAAAAGGAAGTTTTGACTTAACAAGAGAGTCTTTTATACTCAACAAGAGAGTGTTTTTGTATCTCGTACGAAGCCCGAGATGGAGGCTAAAGTGTTGATTCAATAAGAACCTTTTTGTATCTCGTACAAAGCCCGAGATGGAGGCGAAAGATGTTCGACTCAACAAGAGAGTCCCTTTTTCGTATCTTGTACGAAGCCCAAGATGGAGGTGAAAGAGGGTACTGTTTCAGTTGAGTGACCAGTATATTGGCTCAAAGAGAAAATCAGTTCTTATATGAGTAACACTGTACTCAGGGATTTTGATTTGAGGATCAGGGACATTTTCTTTTCTTTGAGGAAATGGGAAATCCAAAGGGTATTGAGACTGTCAGAGTCTACGGGATTCCTTCCTATTTTTGAAGGGAACTTGAGAATGTCTTTGAGACTCAAGGGAATTAGACGGTTCAAGCCTAGAGTTTTATCTTTCGTACTATGCTTTGAGAAACAGTAGTAGACTCTTGGAAAGACTGTTCTATTAAGATGACTGATTTTTGTTCCTATACCTCTAGGAGGTCGTCGAGACAATTTGTACGAAGCCCAGGAGGAGGCTGGAAACTTTTAAGAAGCCGAGGGACAATTTGTACGAAGCCCAAGAGGAGGCTATCATTCCCGGAGGAAGAAATCATTTATACGAAGCCTAAGAGGAGGCTGTGAATACTTCTAAGAAGCCGAAGGGTCCTTGTACAACGCCCAAGAGGAGGCGGATGCTTTTAGGAAGCCTGTGGGTCCCCAAACCCCGAGAAGTTCAAGAAAGGTTATTCACAGAGAATAGATCAAGCCAGGAAAGTTCGAGAATTTGGAAGAAACTCAAGGGATGCAATTCACGGAGAAGAGATCATCTCTAGGGAGTAGAGTTTCTTGACAATTCCTACGGGTGCTTTTAAGAAGCCTGTGGGTCCCCAAACCCCGAGAAATTCAAGACAGGTTATTCATAAAGAATAGATCAAGCCAGGAAAGTTCGAGAATTTGGAAGAAACTCAAGAGATGCAATTCACAGAGAAGAGATCATCTCTGGGGAGTAGAGTTTCTTTGACAACTTCTACGAGTGACAGTTTGAGAAAGGGTTCAAAAAGAATCTGCCTTTCACATCTCCATATTGTTTAACCCCAAGAGGAGGGAAGACTGTGTCTGGTAATCCTATGGGGATCTAGTTTTGACTATTTTAGAGTGATCAACGGGCTTAATGCTAGGCGTAGTTGTCGGGGAAACTCTAAATATCTATACTATTATTACACAATCGATATGAGTTTATGAAAGAAGACTTACAACGAAACAGCCCCACAATACAGTTATATGTATATGAAAGCGGTAAATGAAAACGGATAAACATTTACTCGGTTGTAGAGCTTCCATGTTGTTTGGTTAGTTGTTCAACAAAGAAAGATTGAAAACAACAGTATAATTCAAAATCAAAGGAGAAAGTGCTTTGAAAAAGAAAGATTTGGGGCTTACAGCTCAAGGTGAGGCCCAGGGTTTTATCAGTGATCGCACTGTTGAATTCGTACAGAGGGACTTATACAAGTGACTGAGGCCCAAGAAAGGTTTTCTGTACAAGGGGATGGGTCTTACACTCTCTCAAGAGGCCCAAAAAGTTTAAAGAAAAATAGTGGGGCTTATAACACGAGGGTAGGCCCAGATGATTTTTCGTTTGAGATGGCGATCGCGCCGAGATTTTCTTTTAACGCAAAGGGGCTTATACAATATCTGAGGCCCAAAGTTGTTTTGGTTAAAAGGGGATTGGGTCATACACTCTATTAGAGGCCCAAAACGTTTTGAATGGGTCTTATAGCTCGAGGAGAGGCCCAGAGTTTTTAAAAGGCAACGATCGCGCCGTTTACTTGTACAGAGAGACTTATACAATAAGTGAGGCCCAATAATGTTTGTACAAGGGGGTTTTGGGTCTTACACTCTCTCAAGAGGCCCAAAAGGTTTAAAAAAAAGTTGTGAGGGTTGAATTAATCAAAAACCCTAATTTATTTCCAAAATGTGTTTTAATTGAATAAAAATTCAATTAAAATGATCAAAAATTGTTTAACATGTGGGAAACAAATTATGATCTTGGATTAATGCTTCAAAAATCATGTTTTTCCCTACAAAATGATTAGAAGTCATTAAAATTTACAAAATCAAGAGGGAAAAAATATTTTAAATGTCAAAAACAATTAAAATATTAATTCTTTGCAAAAATATCAATTATATGAAATAAATAATATTTTTGGGATATTTTGGTAAAATAAAATATTTTAACATTTCTGTGAATTATTAAAAAAAGAATCAATTCAAAATCATTAAAACTCAGAGAGAAATTAATTTTTGAATCAATTAAATAAAATCACAAAATTCAAATATTTGAATTTGAGAGAAATGGCGCCAAGAACAGCTGAAGAACACGCGCGTTTTTCAGCTTTGCCCAGATTTGCATTTTCTATCCAATCTCACTGAATACTTGATTATATCATGCAATCAACATATCAATATGCTCGTCTCAACCTCACGATCATGTTTATGACAATTAATTTCATTTAAATTAAGCATAAAACAAGAAATCACGACAAATCCTCAAGAACCCTAATTTCTGCATGAAGGCTGGGATTTTTGATACACGATTCAAACAAAGCAATTAATTGAGGGGAACCATTCCATGCATGATTATGAACATTTGGCAAAAGTATTGTGCGAGGAAATATGCATAGATTGAGAGATGACCAAGTTTAGGCTTACCTCTTGGTCGTGACAGCAAGTTCAAAATGATTTCTGAGTAGGAGGTGTTACAGATGAGTTGTGATGATCTGAACAGCTTCCCTACACCCTATGGAGTCTGTTTGAATGCTTGGACTTGATGGAAATTGGCTGGATCACTTCATGGCATCTCAACTGCAACTTGGTTAAAACCTTGAGCAACTGACTGGCGATTCTGAGAAATCAGTGTTTCAGGTGTTGTTTAAGTGTTTGATCAGCTCACATATGATGTATGTGAGGTGTGTGTGTGATTGGTTTGGTTGGAAAAGCTCTCAAACTCAAAACCCGATAGTGACTTGCCTTAGAAGGCAAAATTGGAGTGAAAGAAGAGATTTTGAGGAAAGCATCTGTTTGATGGCTTTGGTGTACTCAAACTGATCACAATTGAGCTCTATTTATAGTAGAGCAAGTTTGTTTTGCAAGGAATAGTGAATGGCAACTGCTGAGTAGGGTTGGCCAATGTTGGCAAATGAAGATCCAAGTCTCCTCTAGCCATTGACTAGAGGTTAGAGCATAGAGCTTTGGTTCCCTTGGTCTTGGATAAGTCTTGACTGAATTCAGTTGCCAATAGCTCAGTCCATACCACCTTGGTGCTTCCATTGAATGCTCCAATCCAAAATTGGAGTCTTGTCCCTATTTTAGGCAATTCTAGGTTTGGCATGCTATTTTTTGTTTCAAGGACTTTGGAGGCTTGGCTCAGTGATTGTCCCCTTTAGATTCAATCCTCAGATGTGTCCAAAGTGATGACAAGGCTTGAAATTGGCTGATTTTGGCAAATCGACCAAAAGTGCAAAAATCTGCCTTGCCTTGGCAGATTTCAGCAAGGCATCTTGCCAATGTCATATCTCATGGCTCAAATTGAATTTGGTGATGTTCTTGGCTATTTTGGAAAGCCCTTATATGATACAAAAACTGTTTGATCACATTTGGTTTTGATACTTTTTGGATGCAAGTGAAAAATGTCCCTACATTTGGAAAAAAAGTAAAGCAAATTCTGCCTTAGTGAAATTTTCACCAAGTGTTGGAACGAAGTGACTTTTCTTGATTTTGATCACTCCATAACTCAAAATCCATGAGGAATTTGGACATAGATCAGTATGAAGCATTTGTAGAGGACAATGAGATCTACAAATCAAGCTTTGGATGGGGGAAAATGGCTTTGTGGTTTAGGAGTTATGATCCTCCAAAGTTGGTACCTTTATGACTTTATTTCATAACTTAGAAAATTTTCTAAGTTTTTATGGTTACCCCTTTTACAAGTTATCCCACTTTCTTTGATTTTTCTTGATGAATGATGATTCAAATCATACATTAACATCAATTTAGGGTTAAAAATCCAATTTTGTGAAAAATCTCAAAAAGTCAAAGTTGACTTTTGTGCACAGTTGACTTTTTGTCAGATGAATTCCAAACTGTGCAATTCTTTAGGAAATCATGTCCTTGACCTAAATCAAACTTGATGGACATGTTCCATGGGTGTTATAGGGTATATTGAATCATTTCCTAGGGTTTGGGAGCATGTCCTGGTCAAAAGTCAAAGTTACAGTTGACTTTTCTCACAAAACCCTAACTGTGGTTCAGATGAAATTGAAACTTGTTGCTCAAGCTTCTTGGATCAATCCATTGTTCCAAATGGATCAATATGGTATATTAGAGATCCTCAAATCATGTCTTGAGGTCTTGGTTCATGATTTGTCCCAAAAGCCAACTTAGGGGTGAATTAGGTTAAGAAACCATAATTCCTGATTTTTTATGTATGCATCCCTTGAGGAAAAATTGACTTGATGATTGGGTCCATGAGGTTCCATGGAGTATATTAGGTTATGATTTGAAGCATTGGCTCATGCCCAGAGGAAAATTTCCAACTGGAGGCCCTGGTCGACCAAAACCCTAATCTGGTGACACTGGCGATCTTGAGGCTTGATCCACCTAAAAGGGAGCAACCTTGTGCTTAATCCTTGATGTGGGAGTCCTCTTGATCCATTGTGGATGTTTGAGAGGTTTAGACAAGTTGAAGATCATGTCATTTCTTGATTGATCCTTTGTCTAAGAGCTCAGAGAGGGCTTGAAACCCTAATTTTGATTGTAGTGAATGCTCACCCATCTTTGGGGAGACTAATGAGGCATAATGATACACCCATATTGTGATGATGATTTGCACAATGATGGGAAATCTTAGTGGTCAAAATTTGGGGTATGACAGATGCCCCTATTTAATCTTCTTGGACCCGAAGGTGTGAATGACGAAGGTATTCGGGCATTCGGTGTGCAAGAGGATTAAATATCGGAATACCTGAAATTTTGATGGTGGTTATGAATGGTGGATTACGCATTCATCTTCTTTTGCTAAGAAATGATGCTTAGAAAAGGTAAACTTCCCCTCGATCCTGGTTTCCTACCGAGGAACTGGTCTCAGTTGCTGAAATAAACTTCCCTTGATCCTGGTTTCCTACCAAGGAACTGGTCTTAGTTTCTGATTTAAACTTCCCCTCGATCCTGGTTTCCTACCAAGGAACTGGTCTTAGTTTCTGATTTAAACTTCCCCTCGATCCTGGTTTCCTACCAAGGAACTGGTCTTAGTTTCTTTTGTCAATAAACTTTATTGACAAGGGACGCTATTCGTAGCAGTTTTCCTCAAACTTCTCGCCGAATTTTCCTGGGGAGATGCCATTTGACGGAAAAAGTTGACGCCGGACTTGCTGGGGAGCCCAATTGTCTGAGTTGTAGAGGTACACAAACTTCTCTGTTTGGAGACGCCATTTGTTTCTACTGGGGGAAAACGAGTCTCTTGAGAGACTGCTTTTGCTTGGGGTATCACATCATACTTTTCTCAGGATCTTCTCGGAGAAATGCCATATGATGGGATCCAATTTTGAGGTGCCGATGACCTTTTCATCAGCGGTTTTTTCGGAGAAAAACTGCTGTATTGTCGAATCTTTTGTTAAAAGGCTTTCTCTCGGGATTTTCCTTAATCTGGGAAAGCAAGGATATCATCTTCAATGGCGAAGAGTGAGATTTGTTGAAGGTTCTCTGGTCTTTCAGAGGTTCAAGTTATCAAAGTGGTCGAGGAGCCAACTTCATTCCAGAAATAAATTGGAGGAGAAAGATTGTTCAGACGCAGCATTTCCTGACGAGGACCAACTGGCAACTCGATTGAGAGGACTTTTTTATCACCAGGGGATAAGACCGACTAGAGTGATAGTGATGCAATATGAAATGTGAATGCAAATCAATTATGCATGATGTATGTATGTTTATGCTGACAAAACTGACGCGACATACAAACTAAAAGATGAACATGACTGGATACTCGGCCACCGCGGGGAGAAGAAGTACCGTTGGTCCAAAAGTAGCAATTCTACCTTGCTTAGGAGAAGTAGTCCTCGCGGGGAACTATGTTGGTCGAGCTTAGGAGATGATAACTCGGCCGAGGCGTATCAGACGAAACAAGGTCTCTGACATAGTTTATCCCTTCATTCAGGCGTACTGGGTTAGAAGGAGTACTTTGATTCTGCACTTTGAAGTTCAATTGCTTTCGGGGAAGCAGACGATGTTCTTTCGATGTTCAATAGTCAAAAGAAATTGCCATATTTATTTTAAAGCAGAAAAAGTTTTACAAGTAAATTCATTTTTGTTTTATTTCAAGAATCGTTAATCATATTAAAATGTCGTTCTGTAAAGCTAAAATAAATGATAATTACAAACAAAAGCACAAGGGCTCAAATTTTATTGATAAGAGGGAGATCAGCCAAACGCTTGATTCCAAAGAGTATTTACAAAGTTAGAAAATGGTAATTTACAGGGAAAAGGGCTACGTTGAAACATAACAACCACTATCCTTCTACCAACTTTGAGTTCGGGACATCCTGAGCTTCTGTCGAAGATGACCTTAACTGGAGCTTTCCTCCGATGGATGGTGTAACTGCTGCTGAAGGACTTGCTTCTGTTGAACATAGTTACTTGCCATTATCCCTAACTTTTGCCTGGATTGTACTTTGATGTTTCCAATCCACCGGGATGATTTTTTTTATTTTGTCTCTAACTTTTGCCTGGACCGCCCTTTCGGGTTTTCAATCCACAGAGACGTTTTTTTTAGGCGAAGTATTTCTTGACTACATCAACGTTTGTGGGGTAGGCAGATTCCTCTCCGTCCATGGTTGCAAGTCTCAAGGCACCGCCTGAGAAAGCTTTCGTCACCACATATGGGCCATCATAATTCGGGGTCTACTTGCCCCGAGAATCAGTGAGAAATGATTGTATCTTTTTTAGCACAAGGTCTCCTTTCCTAAAGACACGGGGTCAAACTTTTTTGTCGAACGCCCTCTTCATTCTTTGTTGATACAACTGACCGTGGCATAGTGCCATTATCCATTTTTCTTCTATCAGATTTAGTTCGTCGTGTCGACTTTGACACCATTCAGCTTCTGTAAGCTTGGCTTCCATCAATACCCGGATTGATGGGATCTCTACCTCGATGGGGAGCACTGCCTCCATGCCATACACTAGAGAGAAAGGGGTTGCCCCTGTTGAAGTGCGGACGGATGTACGATAACCGTGAAGAGCAAAGGGTAGCATCTCGTGCCAGTCTTTGTAGGTTACAACCATCTTTTGAACAATCTTCTTGATGTTCTTGTTAGCCGCTTCTACCGCTCCGTTCATCTTGGGTCGGTAGGGAGATGAGTTATGGTGTTCGATCTTGAACTCTCCGCACAACTCTTTCATCATCTTATTGTTCAAGTTAGATCCATTATCAGTAATGATCTGGCTCGGAACACCATAACGGCAAATGATATTGTTTTTGATAAATCGGACCACCACCTGTCGGGTTACATTAGCGTACGACGCTGCTTCGACCCACTTAGTGATGTAATCAATGGCTACCAGGATGAACCGATGTCCGTTTGTAGCTTTGTGCTCAATCAAGCCAATCATGTCGATTCCCCATATGGAAAAAGGCCATGGGGAAGAAAGAAATTTGAGATGTGTAGGCGGTACATGGATTTTGTCTGAGTATATCTGACACTTATGACACCTTCTCATGTACTTGTAGCAGTCGGATTCCATGGTCAACCAGTAGTACCCTGCTCTAAAAAAATTTCTCGCCATTGTATGTCCGTTGGCATGAGTGCCAAAGGACCCTTCATGAATTTCTTTTATCAGCATGTCTGCTTCTGGCCTGTCTACGCATCAGAGCAAACTCAATTCCTGAGCGGTGATACTCTCAGCCATTGACCTACACTAATCATGGAAGAGAGAGTGGCTAACGCATCAGCCATGTGATTCTCCTCACGAGGGATGTGAAGAAACTCAATTCTGTTGAAGAACGGTAATAACCTTCTTGCATAATCTTTGTAAGGAATCAGTCCAGATTGGTATGTGTTCCAATCTCCTTTTATCTGATTGATAACCAAGGCTGAGTCGCCATATACGTCCAAGTTTTTTATCCTTAAATCAATCGCTTCTTCGAGACCCATAATACAAGCTTCGTATTCGGTCTCGTTGTTCGTACATTTGAACGTAAGTCGAGTGGTGAAAGGAATGTGGGTACCCTGAGGGGTAACAATTATTGCCCCAATTCCGTTTCCATAATGATTGGCAGCTCCGTCAAAGATAAGTCCCCATTGGGAACCTGGTTCTAGCCCTTCACTGGGTAGCGGTTCATCGCAATCTTTCATCTTTAGATACATGACATCTTCGTCTGGGAAGTCGAACCCGATTGATTCTTGATCGTCAATCGGCTGATGAGCCAAATGATCGGCTAAAATACTTCCTTTAACGGCTTTTTGAGTGTGGTACTCTATGTCATATTCTGATAACAACATCTGCCAACGGGAAATTCTTCCCGTGAGAGCAGGTTTTTCAAATACATACTTGATTGGATCCATCTCGGAGACCAACCAAGTAGTGTGACGAATCATGTACTGGCGTAGACGTTTGGCTGCCCAAGCCAAAGCACAACAAGTTTTCTCGAGCATCGTGTACCGAGTTTTGCAGTCGGTGAACTTCTTGCTTAGATAGTAAATGGCAGACTCTTTCCTTTTGGTTTCTTCTTGTTGGCCAAGTACACACCCCATTGAGTCCTCTAGGACTGTGAGGTAGATGATCAGTGGCCTTCCTTCCACTGGAGGTGATAGAATCGGAGGATTCAACAGATATTCCTTAATACTGTCAAAGGCAGTTTGGCATTCTTCTGTCCAAACGCAGTCCTGGTCCTTTTTTAGTAGTTTGAAGATCGGCGCACACGTGGCGGTCATGAGGAATATGAATCTGGAGATGTAGTTCAAACGTCCCAGGAATCCTCTGACTTGTTTTTCAGTTTTTGGAGAAGGCATTTCTCGAATGGCCTTGACCTTGTCAGGATCAACCTCAATTCCTTTTTGGCTGACGATGAACCCTAGTAGTTTCCCTGAACAGACACCGAAGATGCACTTGTTGGGATTTAAGTGGAGTTTGTACTTTCTTAACCGCTCGAATAGCTTTGACAGGTGGGTCACATGCTCCTCTTCTGTCTTAGATTTGGCAATTATATCATCGACATATACCTCGATTTCCTTGTGTATCATGTCATGAAACAGAGTAGTCATGGCCCTTTTATAGGTTGCCCCGACATTCTTCAAACCGAACGGCATTACCTTGTAACAAAAGGTACCTCATGGGGTGATGAATAAAGTTTTCTCCATGTCTTTTGGGGCCATTTTGATCTGGTTATAGCCCGAGAATCCATCCATGAAGGAGAAAACTTTGAACTTTGTTGTACTGTCAACCAGCATGTCAATATGTGGTAAAGGAAAGCCGTCCTTTGGAGTAGCCTTATTCAGATCCCTGTAATCTACACACATTCTGACCTTTCTGTCCTTTTTTGGAACGGGTACGATATTGGCTAACCATTGAGGATATTCAGATGTGGCGAGGAAACCCGCGTCAATCTGTTTCTGTACCTCCTCTTTGATTTTGATGGCCATGTCCGGGTGAGTTCGTCTCAACCTCTGTTTTACTGGCGGACATTCCAATCTTAACTGTAAGTGATGTTCCACGATGCAGGTATCCAACCCTGGCATGTCCTGATAGGACCAAGCGGATACATCGGGGAATTCTTTGAGAAGCTTTATCAAACTCTCTTTAGCAGTTGGACTGAGCAGTGCCCCAATTCTGATTTCTTTTCTTTCTTTTTCCGAACCCAAGTTTACCGTTTCCAACGGCTCTTTGTGAGGTTCAATGGACCTTTCCTCCTGTTTGAGTAGTCAAGAGATCTCTTCTGGAATTTCGTTGTCAACTTCTTCTTCGGCCCCAAATACCGGGAACTCAAAGTTGGGAGAAGGCATCGGATCGTATGTTTCAACGGGGTTTAAAACAAGCAATCTGCATGACGTGATGATTTATGTTTAGAAGAGATAGAGAAAATGCAAGAGTGTGCGCAATGTATATTTTTTTTACTGCTTGTTTTTATTATTTGAGTTATTTTTTAGGATTACCATTTTCTGAGAAAAAGCAAAAAGAGAGAACAACAATTAATGCGGAAATTACAGAACGGCGTTATTTTATTAATGAACAAGTCGATTGTTGAAACTATAGCCCTATAAAACAAAACTCTGTCGCTTTGGGCAAAGCGAAGACGGAAATTTACAGAAAGCGAGCCCTATCAAAACATATGTTTCACCTGGGCAGGGTGAAAGGTTAAAGACGGCAATTACTTTGACTTATGAACGATCTTCGGAACATCGACAGCAACCCACTGGTGGCGAACTCCTCGGTGAATCACAAAGTCTGGCACCTTCCTTGATTTATCTTCAGAAATAACGCTGATTTCTGGTGGAGCAGGATCATTGGAATCTGTCTCCCAGACATAATTGTCGTAGGAGGATTCCTCTGTTGTATTTTGCATAGCATTTGTGCTCTCAGGCAGATTTCCCCATCCAGTTGGCTGGATATCCTCGAGCCTGATACGAGAGCTTTCGGGAGCGGTGTACTTGACCATATAGTCGTTTTTTCCACTCGGTTGTCCCAAGGTGTCCCACACTTCTTTGGAACTGGAGGAGTCATCCCTCTTGATGACGTTGACCTCGGGAAATGCATAGTTGATGAACTCTAGTCCTACAAATGTTGCAAATTCATCATCATGTTGAGTAGTTTCTGAATGACCTGAGTGTTGATCCCATGACATGGTGCGGACACAGGTATTCTGTTCAATGATGCTCAGCTGAGTTTCATTACTCGGCTGACTTTCTTGCCCCAAGTTTCCTAGGTAAGGCTGCCACATTGGCAGGCCATCCATCGGGCCATAGTAATTGTGGTCAAAGTTGTCTTTCATCAGAGTGTCCTCCTCTAATGAATTTGGTGGAGCACGACATCCTTTCGGATCACAACCTCAGTATATCATTTCGACATCTGACCGTGGTATAAATCTCAGACTCTGTGCGGGATACCAAAATGGCGTAGGCAACTCTTCCTGAGACATATAATCGTCCTCGTTAAAATAGGACTTCCATTCTTCATCTGTGTCGGAGGAATCCTCCTCATTGATGGTGTGCACTTCTTGAGGCACTGGGTGAAGGAAACCTCCACTGTGGAAAAAGTCCTGAATGGGATGAAGAATTTCATCATTGGCAGCTGTCCGGGTACAGGTTGCAGAAAAACCAAGACCCTTCTTTGTTGTATTGCTAGTAGGAATGACAAGTTATCCCCATCCTGTTGTATCGGTACTCTCGACCTCTTTAATAGCATCTTTGTATGAGGAAATCGAATTTCCTCCTCCGGGTTGATCGTCCTTGTGTAGCGAAAACGCTTGGAACTGGGTTTCGATTATCCCTTCTGGTTCCACACAAGTGGATGACGATAAATTGCTGACGAGCAAGGCCTGTTCCCCACAGACTATGATGAGTTGGCCGTTCTGGACGAACTTTAGCTTTTGGTGGAGGGTTGAGGTAACCGCCCCAGCCTGATGTATCCAAGGTCTTCCTAATAAACAACTGTAGGTTGCCCGGATGTCCATGACCTGGAAGGTGACTTGGAAAGTGTGAGGACCAATAGTTATGGGAATGTCGACTTCACCGATAACCGTTTTTCTGGATCCGTCAAATGCTTTGACAACGACCTCGCTGGTTCTCATCGGAGGTCCTTTAAAGGATAATTGCATCAAGGTAGACTTCGGCATGACATTCAGGGCTGACCCTGTGTCTACCAATACGCTGGCTAAAGCATTGTCCTGGCAGTTGACTATGATATTGAGTGCCATGTTATGACGGCGACCCTCTTCAGGTAATTCCTCATCACTAAATCCCAAGTTATTGCAAGAAGTGATGTTAGAGACAATACTATCGAACTGTCTGATTGTTACATCCGGTTCCACAAAGGCTTGCTCCAAAACTTTCTGTAGAGCCTCCCTGTGCGCTTCTGAACTAAGTAACAGTGATAATACCGAGATCTTTGAAGGAGCTTGTAATAGCTGATCAACAATGTTGTATTCACTCCTTTGGATGAGCTTCAGCATCTCATCATTGTTTTTTGAAAGGTCGGGATTACTGGATTGACCGACTGATGGATTGGGAGCTTCTGTCTGAAGTTCCTTTTCTTTGTTGGACTCTCCAACTCCTCTGTTGAAGATTCTACCACTCTGTGTTACACGACTGATGTCTGCAATATTCGCGACGGAGGGTAATGGAATTTCCTTTCCATTTTCAATTATCGTTGCACCGTATTTGTAAGGGATTGCCTTAGCTGATTCATATAGTAGTGGTCCCGGCAGATAGATGATTATGGGAACCTTCTAGTTTTTCTGACCATCATACGTAATCTCGATCCGTTCCCGGTTGGGAATTCTTGATTCATCAAGCAGAGGGATAATGGAAAAAACATTCCTGGTCCTCTGATGATCAGAGATGACGACAACGTCCTCAATTTGATTGGCAAGGTAGTTCGGCGACCAATTGATGGGTCCGGAACCTGGATATGGGCAAATCTCCCCATGATCCACCTGCCCCTGGAGAGCTGCTCGCACAAGGTAGCACCCTTGGTTAATTTCCGAACAGACTCCACAACGTTCATAATTGTGTGGTGGCACCTGGCCACACCCACTTTGAATACAATGTAACCTCACTAGGTTAGCTTCCACAGATCGGACATCCTGACTTTGACGCCGAGTGGGGTTTCTGTTATTGATACTAATTTGCTGAGTATCTTCATCCATGTAGATTAGCATCCACCAATGATTTAACAAGTGCTAAAGCGCTTCCTGGACAAGGGCACATCCCTGATCATTTTCGCAACCCGCTTTACAGCTGTGATAATTATGTGATATCAGGAATCCGAGTCGGACCTGCTCAGCATGCAACTCTACCAAGTTGGTATTCATCAAGCGAATTTCGAAGATCTGAACCATATTGATCTGATAGGGATTCCTATCATGGTAGTCTTGGATCCATCCAAGATCCATCTGACGCTGGAGGGCCTCTCGTATGAAAGAGAATTCCTGTTTGTTTACCGAGTAAGTCAGACAAGAATTGTAATCGTGCCGCGGCAGATCATGATAATGGCTTTGCCTTTAGTGTGTAGCGGCAAAATCGTGAGTATAAGCTATTGATTAACTTAACTCGAAAAGCAAGAGTCGCCACCGCACTTTTATTTTATCCAAAAAGGAAAGGAAAAAAAGCGAACAAAACCTACATAAGCTCTACAACAAGAACAAATGAAGAGAGACCGGGTAAGGGGTTGGTTACGCAATGGGAAGGTGTTAGCACCCAAAACGTCTATAGTACTCTATAGGAGCCCTTTGAAATATCTACCGCTTTTGGTATGAAAAAGGTTTACTTGTAAAGAGATTGAGGAGATGAGAGGAGAATTTGTTTTTAAGATTTTGGTGTTTGGAGAGACTCGTCGTCTCATGCCTACGTACCCACGATGTGCAATGTAGGATCAAAACCCCGTAGTTCGTGGTACAAAGAATGAAATTGTTTGTTTTGGTTGTTTTTAAATGTAAAGACAAGTCGTCATTTCTAAGCGAATAATTCCGCTTAAAGAAATGAATCATGTCTAAACTTATGAAAAAGTTAAAGGAAAAAGTGCACGAGGGCACAAAAGAGAGTAAGTGAGTTTGGTGTTTTTTAAGGTTATTTTGAAAAAAGTGTCAATATGCTTATGTAGTTTAGCATTTGATTAAGAAATGAAAAGAAAAGAGTAAAATCACATGACAAAGTCAAGGTTTGTTTATGAAAGCGGTGAAAGTTTGAAATCAAGAAGGTTTTGAAAAAGTGAGAGAAATTTGAAAATTGAAGAATGGGGAGGAGAAGAAGAGACTATCCTAAAGCATAAAGTAAAAGCTAAGGAAGAGAATAGCCTAACCACACAAGTAAGCTTCCAAGTCTTCGAACCATAATTCCAAAGCAACGGGAGGAATGTCCTAAGTTCTAAGTCCAAGGTTCCAAGAATTGCATTGGACGTCCAAGGTCTAAGTTCAAAACTCCAAGTCCATTTGCATAGGATAGTAACCATAGTCCAAGATTAGAATCACAAGTTTTTATGGGTTTTGGCCTTTATTAATGTCTTAGGTCCAAGTGGACAAAGTGAAAAAGGCATAAGCATAAACATGTGTCCAACAGACAAAGGAAAAATTGTGGAAGCATAAACATGATATGAAATGATAAAATGAGGCATAAAAGTAAAAGAGATAAGGAGCAAGAAGGAATTGTAAATGATTAGTACAATAGTAATGTTAGTAAGTTAGTGATTAGTAGTTAAAGTTAGTGATCAATTATAATTGAATAATTGCACTTAGGTCAAGATTAATGAAAACTCATTAGAGGATTGATAAGACCAAAGCCTCCTAACAACAAGTTTCATAAGTTTTGAACCAAAAGACAAATAATAAACTATTTTTGATATTTTTCCGAGGCGGGACAAATTTTGGTCTATGTTAAGCGCACGCCGAGTAATTTGTTCGAGCAATTACCCTACGAATGAGGTCGGCCATGAGATGTATGTGTTAATGCACGCGAGATAAACGATATAGGGATCGTCATCCTAAAGCGGTGCCACACAAAAAGAAAAGGTGAAAATGATCTCGTCTCGATCGAAATTCAACAAAGAAATTTCACGATCACTTCGACTTTCATCGATCAAATAAAAAAAATGAAGAAAAGTGGATCTAAACAAATTATGATCCACACACAATCAATTAAAAAAAAGAAAATGCAAGAAAATTAAAAAAGAACAAAAAAACAAAATGAGATGGAGGTGAGATTGGAATAGTGGTGGTGGCAGTAGCGCACGGGCCAGGCCCAAATACTACATATTTTTTTGTTTTTAAAATAAAGAAAAAGTTGAATATAAGAAAAATCAGAAAAGAGAAAAAAAAAAGAAAGAAAAGCAAGATGCATCTTCTTCTTCTACATTTCAACGAACACTATTCACCACCACCATAGCCAACACTCAAAACTTCACCAAATTGGAAGCGGCGGGACACAAAATTAGCATGGTTTCGATCGAAAACGAAAGCTCTACACAATGGTATAATCGGTTTTAAGAATCGTTACCGACGGATACGACTCGAAATTACCGAAAAAAGCTTCAATCTACCTTCAAAGTGGTGAGAAAGTAGCAAATGATCTTCCTCCTTCTTCTTCCACTGATTATGGCTTGAATTTGTTGTCGATTGTGTTGAAATGTGAAATGGAATTGTTGCGGATTTGTTGATATTGATGGTGTATGTGCGTTGCGGTTGTTGATGTTTGTGTTGAAGAAGTGATAGATTGGAATTGAAGAAAACTAATTGAAGCTTGGTTTATTGGAGATTATGAAAAATTGTTGAAGGAAGGTTGATGAATTTGGAAGGTGAAGGTTGAGTATGGATTTTGGCAGAATTTTTGGGGCTGTCCAAGCTTGGATTATTGAGTGAATGAAGGTGGTATTTATAGAATGAAGAGGTGAATTGTTGATGCCGTTTTGATTGATTTCTTTTTGCGTTTTGGTGAGGTATGCAGTGTGTGTTGCGCTTCCAATAAGCAATGGTTGGCTGCATTTTTGTTTAATTCATTCGCAGCTTGTGATGCTCACGTGCAGCTTATTTGCAGCTGGCTTGTGTTTGTTGTAGCCGGCATGTGTTGGATGGCTTGGAGCTGCTGCTGTGAAAAGAAATTGTGGGGGACGGCTTGGATGATGTGGCTTGTTTGCGTAGTGGCTTGCTTCAGGTGTAATGGCTTGCGTTTTTTCATGCGCTGCATTGTGAATGTGCAGCTGGAAATATTTGGGCTTATAGCATAGTGTGAGGACTAGCTGAGACGCGAAGGTCATGGCTTTGTAGTTTTTTTTTGGCAAGCATTTTTTTTTGTATCATGGGTTGGGCTTGTATTTTTTTCAATTTTTCTTTCTCCATGTGGGTTTCAAGATGTAAATGGGCTTTGGAAAAAAACTTGAATGAATTTTTGGATTAAAAAAAAAATGGTTTTGGGATAATAGGAAAAAAAAGGGTATGGATAATAAAAAAAGATATGGATATTGGTTGTTATAGAAATGGATATGGATTTTTGTAGAAAAATAATGGTCTAAGATGTGATATAGGAAAATGGACATTGAATATGAAATGTGGATAATGAATTGGATAATGGGAAATTGGCAAAAAATGAATATTGGAAATGGTTAAAAAATGGGATAAAGATTGAAAATGGATTAAGAAAGTGAAAAAAAGTTTAGAAATGGATAGTGGAAATGGATCATGGATAGCAAATCCTTATTTTTAGCTCAAAACCAATCTTGACTTTTTTTGTTTCCACAAGCCTCTGATAAACATATGCCACACAAAAAGCCACAATTGAAACAACGGCCATCTGAATCTGTCTGGACCCAAAACTCATATGAACCACTGCTTGATAAACTGAAGAATCTCAGCACAAGACATCTTGCTTTTGAACAAACACCTGTGACTTGAAATCACTTCATTATCTTTGACAAACCTGCACAACACACAGAGAGAAAAACAAGCAAACGACAGCATATTTTTTTGCATTTTTGGTTAGAGGTTAGATAAACAGAAGCAAGTAAGAATAAGATAATCACACAGGTGCTCAGGAGAAACACAAATTGTGATCTTGTTTGTGGTAGTGAGATGCAAATGAAATGAGTGAAATCTTAGGGGTAAAAATTAGGGTCTTACATAGTGCATTGCCACCAAGATCATATCCTCTCTCTGAGATCACAGTCCTTTGTAGCTGAGCTTCTGCCATGGCTTGCATGTCTTTACGAAGCTTTCTCATATCCTCTCTCAGAGCGTCGATCTCTTCTTTCAACTTTCTGTTCTCTTCCTCAAGATCATCCATATTTTTCTGACGATTGGCCCGAGTATTGTACGAATGAGAGAGTTTGACTCTAGAACCGAGACACAAACGTGAGATTCGTAGGTAAGAAGAATACGCGATGTGAGAATGATGAATGCAATGATTATATTAATTATTTTTTGGTTTAATCAAAATAAACTTCGACAATTAGATTGCAAATATCAAACAGTGGGGAAACCCCTTTTTATTGAATTCAAAGGATTACAGAAATGGAAATACAATAGATTACAAGGTGCAGAAACAGAAACCTAAGCTAATGGGTCCCGAGTCCTCTCTGAAGAGAAATCGGGTGCTGACTCTGGTACTTTCCTTTTCTTTGACCAGGGCTCTTGGGCCGTTATCGGGTTGTCATTCCTTTGCCAGGTGAAAGAAGTGAGCAAATTCCTTTGGTCATCTTGATTCTCTAAAGCATGTTGCTCCAAAATTTCAATCAGAGCGTCCTTATCTTTCAGTAGTTGATGTATTTTGATGCACTCCACATTGAGGATGCGGTACTTGTTCTTCCAAGACCTCCTCTCCCGCTAGACTTTGTTAAGAGTAACCTAGAGCTTTTCCATTTCGGTCATGAAGTACATGACAGATTCCCTCGATGGAAGAATCCCGTAACGAGGATAAGGCATTTTTAGCTTGAGAGCTCTAGTTTGTACCCAGTGGAGATAAGGCTCCACCGAGACACAGTCGGGTTTTCCTAGAGACTCTCGTCCTTTCTTATGAACATGTTTCCAAGCGTGCACTATTTCCATCTTTAGTGCTCTGTCATTTTCTCCTTCCTTGAAGAAAAGACCTTCCAGATGAGCATTACGCGGGACATGCCTCATCGGGTATCCAAATTGACGATGAACCAATACCAGATGGTAGTTGATTCCTCCCTTAGTTCCTATAAGGGGTACGTTGGGGAAGTTTCCACAACGATCAATGATCCTTATTCCATCATAAATCCTATTGCACCAATCAATGTCAGAGTTGGTGAGAGACATGATTTTCTACGACCAGCGTAAGGCACTCTTATGATCCCAAAAAGCAGCAGATTTAGGCAAATGGGAGATAAACCATTTGTAAAGCAAAGGTACACAACATGTGATCTCCCCTCCGCTGTACAAATTCCATAAGTGTACAGAATGATACGCATCCGCGAGCAAAGTTGGTACAGGGTTTCCAATGAGAAAAACCTTAATGGCATTGATATCGACGAAGTTATTAATGTTGGGCAACAGAAATAGTTCGTAGGTGAGTAAAACAAAGATGCTTTCAAAAGCAGTCATGTTCCCTATACTAGCAAAGTACAGAGCTTTTTTTTTGTTAAGAACTGGGCTGGCAAACCTTGGGTGCCACCCTTGGTAGTTATGTGAGTCCTGACCTCAGACTCGTCCAAATGAATTGCTCTTGCAATGGTCTGATTCTTTGGAATTTCTTCCAGTCCAGAAAATGGAGCTCGATCAGTAATGTGTAGATCAGTTAGGTGAGAGTACTCCTCCAGCGTTGGTGCTAACTGGTACTCCTCTAGTTTTGGAACCTTGAAGGTGTACTTATGAGTTCTCCTTCTACCGAAATTCATTAGCGTAATCCTTTTCTCTGATATTTGCAATCACAGTCTCAGTTTAATTTGAAAAACAGAGAGACTAGAAGAGAAAATTTTTCTTTGTTTTAATGTTTCTTAGATGAATGCATGAATGGAGCACACAAAAACATAGAAAAAACATGGGGTCAAAGGGTCGTTGTCATGGAGTCAAGGCTCTACCCATCCCAAAGGTTTACTAGTGATTTTTTTACCTGTCTCTCTTCATCATTAACTCTTATCAAGAAAACACCAGCGGGCCGGGAACCGTGCTAGGTGGTGTTTTTTGAAGAGTCCTCAGAAGAGGGTGGCATCGCATGATAACTATTTCCGATAGCCTCTGCGCCACTAAAGGGGTTTTTCCTAGGTGTATACTCAATCTTTCCACATGCGGCATCACACGCATTCCCATTAGCGGAAAAATAAACACATATATCATTTAGGAAAAGCAGTATATATATTTGTCCTAATGTCCTAGACTCTTTTTAAAAGCTATGAATCTTATGTTCCTGACAGAAAATGGCTCCCCGACGGAAACGCCATTTTGTGGTTTCGACACAAGAGATGAAAAGAAAGAAGAAAAATAAAGAGTGGCCCAACGGTGGGCGCCATTTTTCTGTAGCGAGTGATTTTGGACGTGGTTCTTAAGCACTGTCGCTCCTTGGGGTTACTACAGGTCGATTCATTTTTTATCCTATTAAA
The DNA here is from genome assembly GCA_022829125.1 of Lathyrus tuberosus. Lineage (NCBI taxonomy): Eukaryota > Viridiplantae > Streptophyta > Magnoliopsida > Fabales > Fabaceae > Lathyrus > Lathyrus tuberosus. The sequence goes on from JALAZF010000048.1 coordinate 15,380,527, forward strand.
GTTGATGAAGGAAGGGAAATAGATGTCTCTAATTAAGCCTGCTTGCATACTGAGTTTAAACAGTGGTCTGTTAGGTTACGGTTGCTATGTGGTAGTGGGGCCTCTCTTATGTTTATTTTGACAGAATGACAGATTTATTCTATGGACAGGAAGTTATGACTGATGTTTTTCAATTGATATGGGATTTAGGATTTTTGCTTAGTGTGCTCGCTAAGATTTTTCTTTCAATCTTATGCCTACGTATTCCCGTTTACTAAAACAGGGAAATCAGAGCGTTCGTAGTTCCTCCTATTCTACGGGAGGAAATGGTGTTTTGGTGTCTTGTTTAAAGCCCAAGATGTGAAGCGAAAAAGGTGATTTGTATCTTGTTCAAAGCCCAAGATGTGAAGCTAAAGAGTCTTTTTGTATCTTGTTCAAAGCCCAAGATGTGAAGCTGAAAGGGTTTGACTTTAGAGAGAATTTGTCATCTCTAAAGAGGGTTTGTTTGTCACAACTGTTTATAAAGGAGAATTACTTTAACCGGGATATGTGAATCCGACAATGCCATAATTTCCTTTATAGGGGATTTCCAACCAGAAGGAGAAGACTTTAACTCAGTGTAGAGCAATGCCATCTTTCCTTAAGAATTTCTCATGCTAAAAGAGGAACAGTGGCATGGATGTAGATAATCCAGAGGCTTGCCGCTTACAGCGATTAGATGAAAGGGAAGGAGTTGTTGATGTTTGTGTACTGTGAACGAGGCATAGCTTTGATTCTAAAAGGTTGATTGACTCAACCAGTGGTTTTCTTATACAAATCCAAAGAGGAGGCTAAAAGGTTTTCCTTATACAAAGCCTAAGAGGAGGCTAAAAGGGAGTTGACTCAACAAGAGAGTCTTTTATGGTATCTCGTACGAAGCCCGAGATGGAGGCTAAAAGTTTTATACTCAACAAGGGAGTGATTTGTGTCTTGTACAAAGCCCAAGACGGAGGCAAAAGGAAGTTTTGACTCAACAAGAGAGTGTTTTTGTATCTCGTACGAAGCCCGAGATGGAGGCTAAAGTGTTGATTCAATAAGAACCTTTTTGTATCTCGTACAAAGCCCGAGATGGAGGCGAAAGATGTTCGACTCAACAAGAGAGTCCCTTTTTTGTATCTCGTACGAAGCCCGAGATGGAGGCGAAAGAGGGTACTGTTTCAGTTGAGTGACCAGTATATGGGCTCAAAGAGAAAATCAGTTCTTATATGAGTAACACTGTACTCAGGGATTTTGATTCGAGGATCAAGGATATTTCCTTTTCTTTGAGGAAATGGGAAATCCAAAGGGTATTGAGATTGTCCGAGTCTACGGGGTTCCTTCCTATTTTTGAAGGGAACTTGAGAATGTCTTTGAGACTCAAGGGAATTAGACAGTCCAAGCCTAGAGTTTTATCTTTCGTACTATGGTTTGAGAAACAGTAGTAGACTCTTGGAAAGACTGTTCTATTAAGATGACTGATTTCTGTTCCTATACCTCTAGGAGGTCGTCGGGACAATTTGTACGAAGCCCAAGAGGAGGCTGGAAACTTTTAAGAAGCCGATGGACAATTTGTATTAAGCCCAAGAGGAGGCTATCATTCCCGGAGGAAGAAATCATTTATACGAAGCCTAAGAGGAGGTTGTGAATACTTCTAAGAAGCCGAAGGGTCCTTGTACAACGCCCAAGAGGAGGCGGATGCTTTTAGGAAGCCTGTGGGTCCCCAAACCCCGAGAAGTTCAAGACAGGCTATTCACAGAGAATAGATCAAGCCAGGAAAGTTTGAGAATTTAGAAGAAACTCAAGTGATGTAATTCACGAAGAAGAGATCATCTCTGGGGAGTAGAGTTTCTTGACAATTCCTAAGGGTGCTTTTAAGAAGCCAGTGGGTCCCCAAACCCCGAGAAATTCAAGATAGGTTATTCATAAAGAATAGATCAAGCCAGGAAAGTTCGAGAATTTGGAAGAAACTCAAGGGATGCAATTCACGGAGAAGAGATCATCTCTGGGGAGTAGAGTTTCTTTTAGAAAGGGTTCAAAAAGAATCTGCCTTTCACATCTCCATATTGTTTAACCCCAAGAGGAGGGAAGACTGTGTCTGGTAATCCTATGGGATCTAGTTTTGACTATTTAAGAGTGATCAACGGGCTTAATGCTAGACGTAGTTTCTGGGGAAACTCTAAATATCTATACTATTATTACACAGTCGATATGAGTTTATGAAAGAAGACTTACAGCGAAACAGCCCCACAATATATTTATATGTATATGAAAGCGGATAAACACTTACTCGGTTGTAGAGCTTCCATGCTGTTTGGTTAGTTGTTCAACAAAGAAAGATTGAAAACAACAATATAATTCAAAATCAAAGGAGAAAGTGCTTTGAAAAAGAAAGATTTGGGGCTTACAGCTCAAGGAGAGGCCCAGGGTTTTATCAGTGATCGCACTGTTGAATTCGTACAGAGGGACTTATACAAGTGACTGAGGCCCAAGAAAGGTTTTCTGTACAAGGGGATGGGTCTTACACTCTCTCAAGAGGCCCAAAAAGTTTAAAGAAAAAGAGTGGGGCTTATAACACGAGGGTAGGCCCAGATGATTTTTCGTTTGAGATGGCGATCGCGCCGAGATTTTCTTTTAACGCAAAGGGGCTTATACAATATATGAGGCCCAAAGTTGTTTTGGTTAAAAGGGTATTGAGTCTTACACTCTATTAGAGGCCCAAAAAGTTTTGAATGGGTTTTATAGCTCGAGGAGAGGCCCAGAGTTTTTAAAACGCGACGATCGCGCCGTTTACTTGTACATAGGGACTTATACAATAAGTGAGGCCCAAGAATGTTTGTACAAGGGGGTTTTGGATCTTACACTCTCTCAAGAGGCCCAAAAGGTTTAAAAAAAGTTGTGAGGGTTGAATTAATCAAAAACCCTAATTTATTTCCAAAATGTGTTTTAATTGAATAAAAATTCAATTAAAATGATCAAAAATTGTTTAACATGTGGGAAACAAATTATGATCTTGGATTAATGCTTCAAAAATCATGTTTTGCCCTACAAAATGATTAGAAGTCATTAAAATTTACAAAATCAAGAGGGAAAAAATATTTTAAATGTCAAAAACAATTAAAATATTAATTCTTTGCAAAAATATCAATTATATGAAATAAATAATATTTTTGGGATTTTTTGGTAAAATAAAATATTTTAACATTTTTTTGAATTATTAAAAAAAGAATCAATTCAAAATCATTAAAACTCAGAGAGAAATTAATTTTTGAATCAATTAAATAAAATCACAAAATTCAAATATTTGAATTTGAGAGAAATGGCGCCAAGAACAGCTAAAGAACACGCGCGTTTTTCAGCTTTGCCCAGATTTGCATTTTCTATCCAATCTCACTGAATACTTGATTATATCATGCAATCCACATATCAATATGCTCGTCTCAACCTCACGATCTTGTTTATGACAATTAATTTCATTTAAATTAAGCATAAAATAAGAAATCACGACAAATCCTCAAGAACCCTAATTTCTGCATGAAGGCTGGGATTTTTTATACACGATTCAAACAAAGCAATTAATTGAGGGGAAACATTCCATGCATGATTATGAACATTTGGCAAAAGTATTGTGCGAGGAAATATGCATAGATTGAGAGATGACCAAGTTTAGGCTTACCTCTAGGTCGTGACAGCAAGTTCAAAATGATTTCTGAGTAGGAGGTGTTACAGATGATTTGTGATGATCTGAACAGCTTCCCTACACCCTATGGAGTGTGTTTGAATGCTTGGACTTGATGGAAATTGGCTGGATCACTTCATGGCATCTCAACTGCAACTTTGTTAAAACCTTGAGCAACTGACTGGCGATTCTGAGAAATCAGTGTTCCAGGTGTTGTTTAAGTGTTTGATCAGCTCACATATGATGTATGTGAGGTCTGTGTGTGATTGGTTTGGTTGGAAAAGCTCTCAAACTCAAAACCCGATAGTGACTTGCCTTAGAAGGAAAAATTGGAGTGAAAGAAGAGATTTTGAGGAAAGCATCTGTTTGATGGCTTTGGTGTACTCAAACTGATCATAATTGAGCTCTATTTATAGTAGAGCAAGTTTGTTTTGCAAGGAAAAGTGAATGACAACTGCTGAGTAGGGTTGGCCAATGTTGGCAAATGAAAATCCAAGTCTCCTCTAGCAATTGACTAGAGGTTAGAGCACAGAGCTTTGGTTCCCTTGGTCTTGGATAAGTATTGACTGAATTCAGTTGCCAATAGCTCAGTCCATGCCACCTTGGTGCTTCCATTGAATGCTCCAATCCAAAATTGGAGTCTTGTCCCTATTTTAGGCAATTCTAGGTTTGGCATGCTATTTTTTGTTCCAAAGACTTTGGAGGCGTGGCTCAGTGATTGTCCCCTTTAGATTCAATCCTCAGATGTGTCCAAAGTGATGACAAGGCTTGGAATTGGCTGATTTTGGCAAATCGACCAAAAGTGCAAAAATCTGCCTTGCCTTGGCAGATTTCAGCAAGGCATCTTGCCAATGTCATATCTCATGGCTCAAATTGAATTTGGTGATGTTCTTGGCCATTTTGGAAAGCCCTTATATGATACAACAACTGTTTGATCACATTTGGTTTTGATACGTTTTGGATCCAAGTGAAAAATTTCCCTACATTTGGAAAAAAGTAAGACAAATTCTGACTTAGTGAAATTTTCACTAAGTGTTGGAACAAAGTGACTTTTCTTGATTTTGATCACTCCATAACTCAAAATCCATGAGGAATTTGGACATAGATCAGTATGAAGCTTTTGTAGAGGGCAATGAGATCTTCAAATCAAGTTTTGGATGGGGAAAAATGGCTTTGTGTTTTAGGAGTTATGATCCTCCAAAGTTGGTACCTTTGTCACTTTATTTCATAACTTAGAAAATTTTCTAAGTTTTTATGGTTACCCCTTTTACAAGTTATCCCACTTTCTTTGATTTTTCTTGATGAATGATGATTCAAATCATACATTAACATCAATTTAGGGTTAAAAATCCAATTTTGTGAAAAATCTCAAAAAGTCAAAGTTGACTTTTGTGCACAGTTGACTTTTTGTCAGATGAATTCCAAACTGTGCAATTCTTCAGGAAATCATGTCCTTGACCTAAATCAAACTTGATGGACATGTTCCATGGGTGTTATAGGGTATATTGAATCATGTCCTAGGGTTTGGAAGCATGTCCTGGTCAAAAGTCAAAGCTACCGTTGACTTTTCTCGTAAAACCCTAACTGTGGTTCAGATGAAATTGAAACTTGTTGCTCAAGCTTCTTGGATCAATCCATTGTTCCAAATGGATCAATATGGTATATTAGAGATCCTCAAATCATGTCTTGAGGTCTTGGTTCATGATTTGTCCCAAAAGCCAACTTAAGGGTGAATTAGGTCAAGAAACCCTAATTCCTGATTTTTGATGTATGCATCCCTTGAGGCAAAAAATTGACTTGATGATTGGGTCCATGAGGTTCCATGGTGTATATTAGGTTATGCTTTGAAGCATTGGCTCATGCCCAGAGGAAAATTTCCAACTGGAGGCCCTGGTCGACCAAAACCCTAATTTGGTGACACTGGCGATCTTGAGGCTTGATCCACCTAAAAGGGAGCAACCTTGTGCTTAATCCTTGATGTGGGAGTCCTCTTGATCCATTGTGGATGTTTGAGAGGTTTAGACAAGTTAAAGATCATGTCATTTCTTGATTGATCCTTTGTCTAAGAGCTCAGAGAGGGCTTGAAACCCTAATTTTGATTATAGTGAATGCTCACCCATCTTTGGGGAGACTAATGAGGCATAATGATACACCCATATTGTGATGATGATTTGCACAATGATGGGAAATCTTAGTGGTCAAAATTTGGGGTATGAAAATAACGTGTTTATATTTTTGTTTAACTAAGTCGTTGTTCTTTAGAAAAAGGGAAAAAAAATTTAACAAGGAAGTTACTCAAAAGAAATAATTATTTTTGAAAAACCAATTCAAACCCCCCTTTCTTGCGTTTTTCACACCTTCAATTGGCATCAGAGCTCCGGTTCTGAAGTGATAAAAAGATAGAATTTTTATCAAGCACTTAACAGTGTTCAGTACCGATCCAAGTGTGAAAAACAATTACTACACCACCACCAACAACTTCTGAAACAAATGTCATTGAAAGAGAATCTTACACTGCAAAACCTCCTATCTTTGATGGTGAAAAGTTTGACCATTGGAAAGATAGAATTGAAAGTTATTTCTTATTATTTGATCTAGATCTATGGGATCTAGTACTTGATGGCTACAGTCATCCAGTAGATTCTATAGGTAAAAAGATTGAAAGAAGTGAGTTTACAGATGCTCAGAAGAAAACCTACAAAAATCATCACAAAGCAAGAACCATTCTGTTGAACGCAATTTCTTATACCGAGTATGAGAAAATCACAAACAAAGAAACTGCAAAATCCATCTTCGACTCTCTTCGTATGACTCACGAAGGAAATGCTCAAGTCAAGGAGACAAAGGCTCTTGCGCTAATCCAGAAATACGAAGTCTTTAAAATGGAAGAAGATGAGTCTGTTGAAACCATGTTCTCAAGGTTTCAAATGCTTGTTGCCGGACTCAGAGTTCTAAACAAAGGCTATTCTACTGCTGATCATGTCAAGAAAATCATCAAAAGTCTTCCAGCAAAATGGAGACCAATGATGACTGCCTTGAAAGTTGCAAAGGATTTGAATAATATCAGTCTTGAAGAACTTATCAGTTCTTTAAGAAGTCATGAAATAGAGCTTCAAGGAGATGAACCTCAGAAGAAACACAAATCCATTGCACTAAAAGCAAAGCCAGAAAAGAAGAAGGCGTATCAGGCAGAAGAAGAGATGGAAGAATCTGAAGAAGATTCAGAAGAAGATGATATATCACTCATATCAAGGAAGATAAGTCAAGTTTGGAAGTACAGAAGGAACAAGTTCAAAGGACCAAGGAGAAGATTCGAATCTACATCTGGTCAAAGAAGAAACTATGGAAAAGATGTTACTTGTTTTGAATGCAAAGAACCTGGACATCTCAAATATGATTGTCCAAAGGCCAAGAAAGAATAAAGACCTAGGAAAACCAAAAAGGGTCTCATGGCAACCTGGGATGACTCAGAATCTGAAGATGATGCTGATGAAAGTCGGGTCAACATGGCATTCATGGCAGAAACCAGAAGTAACTCGTCAGAGGAAGAACTATCAGACTCCGATGATGAAAGAGAGGTACTTTCTTCCATATCACGTTCTGAACTTGAATTAGGATTAACTGAACTTATCAGAAGATATCAAAATCTTCAAAGCAAATTCAAAATCATGAAAAAGAGTTTTATAGTTTCTTCAGAAGACCTTACTAAAAATAAGAAAATCATCTCTGAGCAAAATGAGAAAATATTTGTCTTAGAAAACTCAAATTTTGTCCTGAAATGTAAATTATCTAAGGTAGAAGAAGAAATGGTCTCAAACTCAGCTAACACTAGTAAAGAAGATAAATATGATAACTCATTTAAAAACTTTCTTGCCAAAAGCATATATAGAAGCAAAATGGCTTCACTGATCTATGGAGTCAGTAGAAATGGTAGTAGAGGTCTAGGATATTCAGGACCATCTCAACCATATGATGAATCCAAAAACATCAAAATAATACCTCTGTCCAAACAGTTTATTCCCTTTGGTACTAATCTTAAGCATTCAGAACCAAAAGGTTCAAACTCTAGGATTAATTACACGAACACATCCACTAAAGAAGTACTCTAAACAAAAATACTATGCACAAACTCCACACCGTTTTGCTAACGTAAGGAAATCTAAAGGGGTCAGAACCTTTAAAAAAACTAATGTGAAAGGACCCACAAAATGGGTACCTAAAAACAAGATAATTTATGTTGCAGATATCCTTAATAGCTCCATTGAAACACCAGTCATGGTACCTGGACAGTGGGTGCTCGCGACACATGACGGGAGAAAGGCTTATGTTCCAAGATCTGAAACTTAAACCTGGAGGCATTGTCGGTTTTGGAGGAAATCAGAAAGGAAGAATCATTGGCTCTGGAACCGTTGGAAATGGTATGCTTCCTTCCATTAAAAATGTTCTGTTAGTAGAAGGTCTAATGCATAATCTGTTGTCAATAAGCCAACTTAGCAACAGTGGTTATGATCTCATTTTTAATCAAACATCTTGTAAAGCTGTAAGTCAGAAGGATGGATCTATCATATTCAACGGAAAGAGGAAAAAAAACACTTACAAAATTAAGTTATCTGATTTAAAACATCAAAATGTAAAATGTCTTCTTTCTGTAAACGAAGAGCAATGGGTCTGGCACAGACGTCTTGGCCATGTCAGTCTGAGAAGAATCTCTCAGCTTAACAAGCTTGGTCTTGTTAGAGGCTTGCCAAATCTGAAATATTCTTCAGAAGCTCTTTGTGAAGCATGTCAGAAAGGAAAGTTTTCAAAAACCTCTTTCAAAGCTAAAAATGTTGTTTCCACCTCCAGACCGTTGGAACTTCTTCACATTGATATGTTTGGTCCTGTAAAAATGGCCTCTCTCAATGGTAAGAAATATGGACTAGTCATCGTTGATTATTACAGCAGATGGACATGGGTAAAATTCTTAAAACACAAGGATGAATCACATTCTGTGTTTGCTTCCTTCTGCACTCAAGTACAAAATGAGAAAAATTGTAAAAATAGTCAGAGTGAGGAGTGATCATGGTGGAGAATTTGAAAATAAAAACTTTGAGGAACTCTTTGATTCGCATGGAATATCTCACGATTTTTCTTGCCCTAGAACTCCACAACAAAACGGAGTTGTAGAAAGAAAGAATCGAACTTTGCAAGAAATGGCTCGCACCATGATCCAAGAAACTGACATAGCTAAACATTTCTGGGCAGAAGCAATCAACACAGCATGCTATATTCAAAATAGAATCTCTATAAGACCTATCTTGAATAAAACTCCATATGAATTGTGAAAGAATAAATTACCTAACATTTCTTATTTTCATCTGTTTGGATGTGTCTGTTTTATGCTTAACACTAAAGAGAATCTTAGCAAATTTGATTCCAAAGCACAGAAGTGTCTGTTGTTGGGATACTCTGAACGCTCGAAAGGCTACAGAGTTTACAACACAGAATCAAGAATTGTGGAGGAATCCATTCATGTTAGATTCAATGACAAGCCTGACTCAGAAAAGTCAGAGCTAGTTGAGAAACTTGCAAATTTAGAAATCAGATTCTTTGAATATAAGGAAAAGGTAGAGGAAGTCAAAGAACATCAAGATCCTACACTAAAAACCACTGAAGTAACTCCAAATACCCCATCTCAACGACGAAGAAGACTGTCCACATCACATCCTAAGGAACTAATTCTGGGTAACAAAGATGCTCCTATCAAGACTTGTAGGACTAGTATCGTTGATAGAACCAGCTACAATTGAAGAAGCTCTTATGGACAAAGACTGGGTTCTGGCTATAGAAGAAGAACTCAACCAGTTCTCCAAAAATGATGTTTGGGATCTAGTTCCTAAACCCAAGAATATTCATGTCATAGGAACCAAGTGGGTATTTAGGAACAAGCTAAATGAAAAAGGAGAAGTTGTTAGAAACAAAGCACAACTTGTTGCTCAAGGATACAGTCAACAGGAAGGAATTGACTACAACGAAACATTTGCTCCAGTTGCAAGACTTGAAGCAATACGTTTGCTAATATCCTTTTCAGTAAATCATGACATCACTCTATATCAAATGGATGTTAAGAGCGCATTCTTAAATGGTTATATATCAGAAGAAGTTTATGTCAAACAACCTTCTGGTTTTGAAAATTCAGAAAAATCAGACTTTGTTTTTAAACTTAAAAAATCACTCTATGGTTTAAAACAAGCTCCCAGAGCTTGGTATGAAAGATTGAGCAAGTTTTTACTAGAAAACAATTTCACCAGAGGAAAGGTTGACACAACACTTTTCTGCAAGACATATAAGAATGACATTCTCATTGTTCAAATCTATGTTGATGACATTATTTTTGGTTCTGCTAACTCTTCTTTATGTCAAGAATTTTCAAAGTTAATGCAAGCCAAATTTGAAATGAGCCTCATGGGAGAACTAAAGTTCTTCCTTGGAATTCAGATTGATCAAAGATTAGAGGCCACTTACATTCATCAAACCAAGTACACAAAAGAACTTCTGAAGAAGTTCAATATGACGGATTGCAACATTGCTAAAACACCAATGCATCCAACGTGTGTCATGGGAAAGGAAGAAACAGGAGTTAAGGTTTGTCAAAAACTCTATCGTGGTATGATAGGTTCTCTCTTATATCTAACTGCTTCTAGACCTGATATATTATTCAGTGTACATCTATGTGCTAGATTCCAATCAGATCCAAGAGAATCAAATTTAACCGTTGTCAAACGAATTCTAAGGTATCTGAAAGGAACAACTAACATTGGCCTGATGTATAAGAAAACATCAGAGTATACTCTTTCTGGTTACTGCGATGCAGACTATGCCGGAGACAGATTAGAAAGAAAGAGCACATCAGGGAACTGTCAGTTCTTAGGAAGCAATTTAATCTCATGGTCAAGCAAGAGACAATCTACAATTTCTCTCTCAACAGCTGAAGCAGAATACATATCGGCTTCCCTATGCAGTACTCAAATGCTATGGATAAAAAATCAGCTGGAAGACTATCAGATATATGAGAGTAACATTCCTATCTTCTGTGATAATACTGCTGCTATCTGCTTAAGTAAAAATCCAATTTTGCATTCTAGGGCTAAACACATTGAAATAAAACATCACTTTATAAGGGACTATGTTCAGAAGGGAACTCTATGCTTAAAATTCATTGATACAGACCATCAGTGGGCTGACATTTTCACAAAACCCTTAACTGAAGATAGATTTCTAATCATTTTAAAACACCTGGATATGAAATGCTGTTCAGAATAAAACATTTTCAGAACCTCGTGAGAAAATTATTTTTCATCAGAACCACTCTCTTAACGCATCTCAAGTTCTGATAATTTTGTCACATGTCATATTTTCGAAAAATATTTTTGCACGTGATTTAAGTAAAATTAAGTCATTTTAACTATTCAAATTAAATGAACAACATTTCTCTCGAGATTGACTCAACTTTATCACATTTATTCGCCTATTTTCTTACGTGTCTGTCCACTCAAGTACCTCACAATCTCATAAATACCAGAACCCCTCAATCTATTAGAAAATAGACGTAACCTAGATTACCTCTAATTTTTCTTGGGAACATTCCAAAAACTTTCATTCTTCTTCCTTCGTGTTCTTCAACTCCTCAAAACACTCTATCACTCTCGCTCATCACCAAAACCCTAAATCTCTACTCTTCCTCTCAATCGCTCAAAATGATGACCCCAATGCAAGAAGAAGCCGTCAAGTTCTCACAAGAATTTGAAGAATCATCAAGAAGAATGTCAGCTCCCTCAACCGGGCCATCCTCAACAACATCTCTAACAAATCAAATGGTTGCTTCATCTTCATCTTATTCTTCTCAAATAAGCGAAGAACACATTACCCAAAGAGAAGCTTTTGTCACCTGTAATCTTGAAAACCTAACTGTACTCAAGGAAATGCATGTAGATTTCCAAAATCTTGCCGAAAATGGATTCAATCTAATCGAAGAAGTAGTAGCTCAGGAATGGACCAATTACTTTGAAAGGCTCAAAGGACCAGTTTTTGAAGCACTTGTAAAAGATTTCTGGAGACAAGCTGTTTGTGACAAGATCCATGTTGTCTCCTATGTCCTGGGAAGAAAGATCGTCATCACTGAAAAATCCATTGCCGATCTTTACAATCTAGAGTTTATGAAGAACAAGAGAGTATATGGGATGAATAATAAATCTTCATTTGTGAAAAAGAGGATCAACCCAATCATCTACGGCAACTATCAACTGAGCAAAAAGGAGTACAAGAGAGAAGATTTGCATGCATACTTAAAAATCTGGCACAAAATCATTCTTGGCTGCATCAATCCTAGGCCCTCATCACATGCTGCAGATTTCTTCAACGCCAACATAAAATACATGTTGTACTATCTGATCACAAAAGAGAGAATGTGCCTACCCTCTATCCTATTTTACTATCTGAGAGACATGGTAACAAAAACGAGGACAACTGGTGGATACATAAATGATATACCAAGATACATTCCTTTTGGAAGAATGCTCTCAGACATTTTCAATGAAAGTGGTATAATAGACACTCTGGTTACAGAAGTCAAATACAAAGAAGATCTGACCACAACCCTTGGAGAACCAGTAAATGCCACAACTCTTAAGCAAATGAGAATAATCAATAAAGTAAAGGTAAAACCTTTCACCATCTCTGATGATTTAAGTAAACAAAGGGTCACGGTGTCGGGTTATCCTACCTATCACAGAAGTTACCAACGTGAGGAATTAGCTGTATACATAGATGGAGTAAAGGCACGAGGATATGATGTTTGTGAAATCAAGCATGAAGAAGAAGAGTGGGAACAAACAGAGCAGAATGAGCAGACTAATCAATCAAACTCTGAACCAACTCTCATGGAGTCTCCTAAAAGAAAAAGAAAGCATACTACCATCATTTCTAAGACTTAGAAACGGAAAAGAAGTAAAAGATCAAAATTCCTCGAGAGTACAAGTTCAAGATCAAATCCTGATTCATCAGTCTATGCCAAACCATCTAACCTACAATCATCATGGTCTCATTCAAAAACCCCACAAATTCCTTCGTTAACAACCTTACAAGACATACATGTATCACCAATGGCCTATGCTTTACATCACAAAATCATAACTGAACCCTTAACCTAGCCGTTTGATTTTCCTTCTTCTAAAATTCATAACAATCTGGAAACACTAGAAGTCACCTCTCCTAACAATCAACAAAAACCACCTGAACCTGCTGCTACTGAGATTAACTTATCTCAGCAGCCACCATCTGAAACCAACTCTAATAAATCCAACCTCGCTCTGGTTGTCTACAATACTCCACCTCCAACTTCCTTTGAAGAATGTACAAGTCAATTTTATGACAAAGCACTTGAGAAGTTTGCTAGGTTAAGAGTGGAACTTTGTACAAGCACAAAGATCATGGAACTTGAGAGTGCATGTCAAAGTTTTCAAAAATGGCTAGACATGGAACTTACAAGAATTGTAAGTTTCTCAAACACAACCATAACTGCTGAACTAGTAAAAGCTAAGGAGAGAGCAGAAGCTGAAGCAAGAATCAGAGTACTCAAGTTCTTAGCTGCTAAGCAGAAAGAAGCTGAAGAAAAACCTGCTAAAGAAGCAGAAGAGCAAGCTGCTAGAAAGGCACAAGAAGCTGCAGAGGCTGAAAGAGCTAAAGAAAGTGCTATGATTGCTTCCACGTCTGATCCTATTATCAAGCGTCTGGGAGACACCGTTGATGAAATCAGAACAGAACAGAAGAACTTCAGAGAAAGGTTTGACAAGCAAGATACTGTCAATGAAAATCTTCAGATCATGATGAAGAAAATCTGGGACAAACTGTCCTCTGACAACAAATAAACCTCTGTTTTTCTTTTTAAGCTTTAGTTCTGTGTTTTTCACCCTTGGACATCACTGTTTTAATCTTTTTGATTTATGACAAAAAGGGGGAGAGTATGAATGTGATAATTTTGATTATAGTCATTCTCTGAAAAACAATGCTGCTTACATGCTAACAGATAAAATTCATCATTTCTATTAGATTGTTTCTCTGTATTTTTGTGTGCAGATAACTCAGAGTTCTGATGATGAAGAAAAACTCAAAAGGTTAATAAAGTTAGGGGGAGCCCTTGCAAGAACCTTAGTCTAATACTCAAGGGGAGCGCTTCATAAAAAGGATAAGATATCCTAAAAACCTTTTCATCTTCCCTGTGTTATATATATCAAAATTGTGTCATCAAATTATATAGTTTTGTCATCATCAAAAAGGGGGAGATTGTGAGAACAAGATTTGGTTCTGCAATATTATCTCTAAAGTTTTGATGATAACAGATGAATATTTGAATGAACAATTTTGTGCAACTAATGTTGTTATGTGTGAGAACCTAGCAAACAGGTTCTGCCTCCGTAATTTAGCGCAATGCTTAATGTAAGATGCTTCGAAGAACATAACTCAATTCGAAGATGAGACAAGGGTTTTGATGGAACAAAGTCAAATTGCTGAAGCCTCACGATTTTCAAACAAGAAGTTCTGAAGACTCCGAAGACAGGCTCTGAAGATTCGAAAGACTTAAAGCAGAAAAGGATAACGCTCTTAAAGACCAAGTGCTGAAGTTCTGAAGACTGATTCCTAATGGACTTCTTCAATCAATGGAAGACTTAAAGCGTCAGATATTCTGCTATAAAGATTCCACTCATTCTTCATCAAATTAACATCAGAAACCTCTGGATATGAAGAAAGTGGATTTAGAGAACAAGGTTCAAAAGACAAGTTCTGATGATTCGAAGACTTGATAATCACAAGAACCATACAATGTTTTCCCTTCTTACTCACGCTCACAAAAAGCCTCTGAAGTTGAGAAGCCAAGAGTAACTGCCACACTATAGAGCTGTACCACATTACAACGTTAAAATTCTCTAAGACTGTGTGAAATACAAATAAGACAATCTGACACAGACAGGACGCGCTGCATGCATAAGATTTTAAACCTGTCCTCATGCTTCCAAGCCGTAAGCCTACTTAGCTATCATGATTTCATTTCAACGGCTCTTTTCACTCGGCTATAAAAGGAAGCTCAAAGACTTGAAGAAAGATACACATGCGAACAACGACAATACTTTCTAACTCCAATCTTTCTTAAGTTATTTCTGATCTAAAAGCTTGTTTACATTATCAGCTTAATAAGAAACAATTCTCTGTAAACTCATTATGTTAAAACTTAAAGTTGTATTCCTTAAGAGAGTCTTAGTGATTAGATCTCTTGAGAAGTCTGGGACGAGTGTCTTAGATGTTGTGCCTTGAGTAAGACCTGGGTGGTTGGATTACTTGAGAAGTCTAGAACGTGTGAGTTCTAGAGGTTGTTGTTAGTCGCCAGCTGTGTAGCTCGTGCAGTGTACTATTTTGTTGAATAGTGCATTAAGACCTCGTTGAGAGAGGTAAAATCACCTTGGTGGGTGGACTAGACTAACTTGAGAGATTCTCAAGTGAACTAGTATAAACATAACGTGTTTATATTTTTGTTTAACTAAGCCATTATTCTTTAGAAAAAGGGAAAAAGTTTTTAACAAGAAAGTTACTCAAAAGAAACAATTATTTTTGAAAAACCAATTCAAACCCCCCTTTCTTGCGTTTTTCACACCTTCAGCCTCCACCAAATCCATCAGATGAAATTTGGTTGAAAAATATGAAATGTTGGAGATGACCTTTGATATGAAAAAACATAATATTCCACTTCTGTACATTCTGAATATTTCAATAAAGTTCTCCCCAAAACTAAAGAAAAAAGAAGCTGAAATCAAATAATGTTGTTGTCCAGGAGGCGGCCTTTGTCATGCCTCTGAGGGTGAAGAAAGTTGGATGAAGGAAGTAGAGAAAATATGGAAGAAGAGAAAAAAGTCCCAAAACTCTAGAATGAGAAAAACATGTAGGCTAGGTATTTCTTACTTTAGTTTTATGTTTTTATCTACTCTCTTATTCTGTTGCACCACAATGCTCTGCATTCTTAACAGTAGGGATATTATCCTCAAGTTAAGTTTGGGGGTGTGGCGTTGCCTATTTAAATAATGTTTTAAGTATGTGTCTAGTCTCGTGCCATAACCTGTCAAGCCAACAGTGAGGACAATTTTCTTGCTTTAAAGTTGGGGGTGTGACACCTTTTTACTGTTGTTTTATTTTAGTTTCCTTAATGAAAAATTATTTTTTGTGTGTGTTAATATGTGTTAAAAAAAGAGAAATAATAACTAATCAAATCTTAAAACTATAGAATTTATGTTAAAAAAAGCTCTGAAGATTTTTAATTGAATTATTCAAAAATATTGGAAACAATGTCTTAATTAATAAGCAATTCACTAATTGTGACTTAAGTGAAGAACCTATGTCATGCAAGAAGGAGTCAAAGAAGTGGTTAACCTTTTAAGTTGTTTGAATTGCCCTAGAGTATTGAATAATCTTGGGTGTAGGATTTAGTTTAGGGAGGAAACTAGTAAATAGGGTTAACAAAGAAGAGAGCTACTGCATTTATACTGCATGTTAAAAAAAGAAGACAAAAAATAAGAAGACAAAAAAAGTAGAAATGCAAATAGAACATGTGAAAAGTTCCTGAGCACAAAGCTGGAGGAACAATGAGTGTTATACTCTGAGTAACAGGGTGGACTCATTACAAGTGAGATCCCGTTAGGTGAAATACTGGACTACCTAGAAAAACTTGAATGAAAAATGAAGGTAGTAGAACTCCCTAAAGTTCAAAAAGAACTCAGAAAAGCCCAACAACAAATAAGCTAGTTAATCCCCCAAAACTAAATCTTGTGATAAGTTCTGTCATGCCAAGAATCCTTGAACACCATCCAGTAGGCCTTGTGTCAAATGATGCTGGCATGAGTTCTCAACTTCAATTTTAATGCTGACATGGCAGAGATTTAAGAAGAAAATAGGGTTGAGATAGAGAAAATGAATGGATAAGGATGGAAAACTACAAGACAAATTTTGAAAGTTGTCAAGGCCTGTTATTGTTGTAATTATGCTCTTCATTCATAACTGCTAATGTTGTAGTGCAGCCACAATGTCATTTTGTCTCCTATGTGCAGTGTAATATCATAGTACAACACACAGGAATATGCTTTAGACATAAATGAATATAACCATAAAGGAAACTAGAAGTTATACTAGGCATTAATTAATGTTATTATGAGACTTAGAGATTTTTTCACCTAACTTAATGTATATGGTTTGATGTTGTAGACATATACCACTAGATTAATTATTGTCTTATATGTCATGACAAGACATATCCGACTCACACATTAGATGAATCCATTAAATGGGACATTATGTCATACCCTAAATTTTTCCCACCAGTTTCATCTAACCGGTCTGAGTCATTTTTTCTTTGTTAAGTCCATCCACTGCATTAGTGTAAGTCATCTGCATGTGAGCCCTTGGTCTATAGGTTGTTCACTTGGGTCAGGTGATCATGCCTGAGTCAGTTAATCTAATACATTGCATTTCATCTGAGCCTCTCATCTATATAAGTCATAAGGTCAACTCCAATGATCTAAAAGTCAAAGGAAGATCATTTTGACTTTCTGTCCTTTTATCTTATTATTGGTCTATTTTACTTTATTTTTATTATTATTATTATTATTAAGTTTTATTTTTATTATCACATCATTTAGTTAATATTATTTTCGTCACATTATTATTTTTATTAGCCTATATCGTTAATATATGTATTATCATACATTATTATTATTCATATTGTTATTATTACCATTCTCTTTAATTTTGTTTCCTCAGAGTCAAAGTCCAAATAAGCAAGTCAATAAAGTCCTAAAAACAAAAAACACCAAAGAGAGTCCAAAATCAAATCAGGATGAATCAAATCTTTTTCATTACAATGAAAATTGATTACAGATTTACAAGCCCATGGATCATTCTGTTTTCAAAACAAACTTGTGTTCTAAGCTAGTCATTTGTTACATTCAATCAGATCAAGACCTTCCTAATTCATACAATCAGACTTAACTCTAAAACCTAATTTTCACCTATAAAAGGCCAAAGAATTTCATAACCAATATTATGACTTTTACTTTAAAAACTCCTAAATGATTAACTTCTTCAAACTGAAGAAGTTAACTAAAAGTACTAACCCTAATCCCTTGCATCCAAAGCCTCCATCATCCAAGTACCTCACAGCCACACAATAAAGGAAGAAAGAAAATATCAGAATTAGCAGAAAATGAAAAAGAAGAGGCAAAAGAAAATAAATAAAGGGGAGAGAAAGAACTAACACAAAGGGAGTTTACTACATCCCCGGGTTGGTACCGTTGCACTTCTTCTTGAACCTATGAGCATGTTAGTTTAATTATGAGTTTAGGTTTGGATTTTATTTTTGTTTTGTGTGGTTTGCTATGTTTGATGGACCTACAAAGGTCTAAATTATGGTTAGAAATGGTTTTGGGCCAGATTAAGGGTCAACAGAGAAAGATTTTGGATTTTAGGGTTTGAACTGGTATGTTTGATTTTGTTGTTTGAAGGCCGAATTAATGTTTAGTAGCTTACGGTCTATTGTTTGGGGGTATGATTAGTATGATTTGAAGTAGTTTAGGTAGGTTTTTGGGTTGATCTAGGATTTGGGTCGAATGTTAGGGATGAAGTTCATCATATTCATGATGAACATATGAAGTTCCTGGGTTTGGCTGATGAAGATTGATGGTGGTTGGTGGGTTACACATGGTGGATGAAGGTTAAGAATCATACTAGGGTTTATAAGTTGTTAAGGTTCCTAGTTAGGGTTCTAAGTGTGCTTGCTAAAACACTAAAAGGTTGACTTCTTTGCTATTCGTCCGAAGAGAACCATAGATGTATGGTTATGAGTGTCTGTTATCTGTACTCATTGTCCTTTTCTTCCCATAATGTTCCCTATTTATAGGTTCCTCAAGTGATCTCTTCGATAACATTCACCACCTCCCCATAAATATTCACATAACATTTGACCCTTCAATGATTTTAACTGTTTGGTCATAATGTATGTTATTATAACTATTCATCTATGATCTTTGGTGTTCTGTCCGAGCTATACACCTACATTTTTTAGCTGAATTGCTTTTCATCCAAAATAACATCGATTTATCTCTATCTTATCTATTGTATAAGTAGTCGTAAGCTTTTTCTATTTCATACTTGGTGTCGCCGGTTTAGATATTGGCCAGTCAATGTAATTTTTCGGGAATGTACATAATCCCCCCCGAGCATGAAGTTTCGAGGACTGTATTTTTCAAACAAAGCAATGCCCGAAAATCCCTGGTGCTCTTGGCCTTGGACCAGAAATGTCTCCCAAATCCCACATTTAATGATGTGTCATGGTGTATCTTTTGCCAGATTTTCTGCTTAACTTAGAAATGACGATTTTTATAGGAATTTGATTTTTTATGCACTCTTAATGTTACAAATTCTTTGAGTCTTTAAAGCGGATCTTCTTTACTGAACTTAGCCTTTCCTTCCCTTATCCATCTCCATATTTTGCGAAGCGAATTTCAGAGTTCTCCCTTCAAAACCAGGTACACTCGTTTTACTTCATTTGTTGTATTCTGTAACATGGCTATTATTGATTCTTGTAATGATAATTCTGATTAGTTGCGAACCTTGAGTGCTCGAGAGATAAAAAAATCTTTGGGATTTTTATGTGAGAGGTCGCAGGGATATTTTGACCTTGGCTGAGTTTGAACGTACTATAAAGGAGGCTTATTGAAATATTTTCATTTTTTTAGTAACTCTGATTCCAAATCATCTTCATCAGGTTCATCTGTAGAGGTGCTGATGGAGGTTACAGATTCATTCGAACTAGAAGTAATGAGCTACGATCATACCTTCGTCAATGACCTTGAGATTACTACACTTTGATCTTTGAGAAATATTTCCTCCACTGGGAACGAAGATGATGTCGTTTTCGAATCTTCTATTCCCAGGGAGTGTGTTTGTATAGTTCATCCCAGGGGGTTAAAGAGGAGTATTTCCATTTTATGTCGGGGTATTGGAAGACTTTAAAATTCAACTTCCCTTTACCGATTTTGAATTAAATCTATTATAGGTTTTGAACACCGCTCATTCTCAGTTACGTTCCAATAGTTAGGGCTCTATAAAAGCCTTCGAAATAGTTTGTACTGCCTAAGTATCTGCAGTACTCTAGTGGAACCTCTTGTTTTATTTGTGTTACATTATTTTTTGCTTGCAAATGAATTGTGCTAAGGGAAAGACCTAGGGGTTAGTATCTAAGTATGCTCGGAAAGACATCACATCTCGTGCCTACGTATCATGACGGGAATGGAATCAGAGCATTCGTAGTTCCCCTCAGTAAGGGCGAGGAACTCTTGACTGTGGTCAAGGTTCCAAAGGGAAAAGTAAGTGTCTGCGGGGAGACACCTTCATAGAGTTAAGAAACTCTAAACCTAAGACTAGGTTATACGGGAAAGGAAATGTCCATGGCAGGACACTCACGTAGAGTACGACGACTTTAATCCTAAGGATAGGATGAAAGGGAAGAACGTGTCCATGGCAAAACACAAACAAAGAGTGCGGCGACTCTGATCCTAAGGCTAGGATAAAAGGGAAAGACCTAAAGTTAGGCTAAGTATGACATGGCAGTCAACAAAAGGGATCTTCCCTTGGAATCAGGCATATGAAATTATTAATCAAATTAAATATTAATATTTAATAGTATTAACTAATAATTTAATTAATCAAATTAAATAAAAATATTTAAATTAATTAATAATCACAACAATAATTTTTTACATTTTTCTAATATAATTCAAATAACTAAATAAACCAAAAAGATGAAAATATAAAAGAAATAAATGATAAAAAAAATGTTTTTGGTATTTTCAATATTAAACAAATTAAAAAAAAATTAAGTTAAAGTTTAAATGTATTTTTTGGTATATTCTAGAATATGCAAGAAGAAACCTTGTAAAAAAATAAATAATTAAAAAAAATTGTGGACTATAAGACACCATCGTTTACTTTTAGTTCTCAATAGAGTATTTATAATATTGTACCAAGTACCAGTATCCAAAAAAATAAATTTTAAACAAAGAAACAAAACGTGTTGTCCTGATTACATACAGTACCCTAAAATATCTACTAGTATAGTATCTCATATTATCAAACCAAAATAATATATGACAAGAAAAGGAAAAGAAATAAGTAATATATAAAATTTATAATAAAAACTATAAGGTAAACCATATAAAAACAGTATTGTATTACATCTATATGTAAAACATGCATACAAAACGAAAATAAAATAGTATACTATCTCTATATATCAAGCAAAGTGAAAAAAGTAGTAACAACATTAATATAATAGTATATAAATGAAACAAGTAGTAACAACATATTAATAATAGTATATAAAATGATATAAGTAGTGTTCTGGACTGGACCAATGGCTAGAATTGGCCCAATCCGCCTCTGCTCCAGAGCGGCCCAAATTCCCTAAGTCCAATCCACAGAGGGGCGAGAGTTACCTTTCTGCCCCTCCAATCGGGCAAGGAATGCAACATTCCTCCCCGAAATTAATGCCCATCACGCACGGCTTCATTGCTCCCCGAACTGCTATGGGCAGGTGCCCGGAACCATGCCTATACCCAATACAACGGCTAGTTTTGGGCACCCTGCCCGACATAACGGCTAGTTTGGGTAGTTACCTATTCTTTGGGGGAAACGGTTATTTCGTCCTGAAAATAGGACTGTTTGCCACGCGCTGGGGGCTCTATATAAACCATCTCGCTTGAGAGGGTCAGGTATCCAATATTCACCCTACTAATTCATACTTAGTACTTGCCCCTTTTCTCTGACCCTTTCTTACTTGAGCGTCGGAGTGCCTTGCAGGTACACCCCCTCCTCCTCTCCATACGACCAGCATCCCTGACGCACTTGGCGGCCTGATTCTACAGGATCTGATCCAGCACTCACGCTCAGTGGCGCCGTCTGTGGGAACTTTGTTCTCCCCATCTTTTTTTCCTCAGTAATCGAAGATCAAAACAATTCTCAAACCTCATCACGATCATGGCCTCCCAAGATCGCTCCAAGGATACTCTCCAAACCACCATCCTCCTCGTCAACAAATCTGACGTTGACGGCCAGTCATCTCTCCTCCGAGATGCCCATTTCCTCAAGGATGGAGCCACTGCTTCTCCTTCCCCTACCCCTGCTGATTGCAACAACGATCAACCTTCTCTCGACCTCCAGTCCGTTCCTGTTCCGCCCAACGCCGACCCGGCCGTGGCAGCCCTCCTGGAGGCACTCAACAAAACTAACACCCTGATCCGACAGTAGAACGAGAGGATCGAGGCACTGGAAGAGTCTCGACGTCCAAGATCCCCTCCTACGCGGAGGAACCATCGACGATCAAAAAGCCCGCAGCCACGGAGAGAAATCGACCGAAGACTACGCTAAGAGCATGATCCTCGCTTAGCCCGAAAGCGCGACCAGATCTCCCCGCGTGACCAGTACGCTCATGACCACAAGAGGACTCGGAGGAACGAGCTGTCTCCCCCGATCAAGTCCAAAGGATGGGCCCGCTCACCTTCCCCGCGAAGGAACCGTTCACCTTCTCCTCGAAGGAACCATTCACCTTCTCCTCGAAGGAACCGCTCACCTTCCCCGCGAAGGAACCGCCGACGTGAGCATCCCGTCCGGTCCCCATCATGCACCAGTTCTAGTGACGACGATGAGCCTCGCGGCCCGTTGTCCCAGGAGATCCTGGCTACCCGTCTCCCAAAAGGCTTAGAGAAACCCCCGTCACTTGGCACATACGACGGGACCACCGACCCGACGAGCACATCGAGAACATCGATGCGCTGCTAGACTACCGCGGCGTACGGGGCGCCATCAAATGCAGACTGTTCTGGACCACCCTTCGGAAGGGAGCAATGACATGGTATAAACAACTGCCCGAGGAGTCCATCACCTCGTGGAAACAGCTGGGCAGGATGTTCTCGCGGCATTTTACAGCATCTCGCCGCCACCCCCAAAACCGATGCCTCTCTGGGAGCTATAATCCAGGGTAAAGACGAACCTCTCAGCGCATATATCGAGAGGTTCAACAAAGAAGCAGTTCAGGTCCCGACGACGGACGAAATGAAGAAGTTTTTGCTCGAGCAGGGGCTCCGCCCAGGCTCCGAGTTTTCTAAAGCCATTGGCCTCGTGCCACCGAGGAACTTAGATGCCCTCTTCCTCAAAGCCCAATCACACATTCAGTATGAAGAGAAGGTTACGGCTAGCCACGTTCGAGCATCGCGCCATCAAGAGAACACTCGGGCATCCAAAGGAGAAGAAGCTTCGACATCTCGTCAAGGTGACCGGAGGCGCGAGGACCGTCCTCGTGATTCCCATGACAGCAAAGGCCCCTCCGGGCGGTTCCACGACTACACTCCCCTGACCATTTCCATGGAAAAGATCTTGTACGAATGTGCCAATTCGAAGTTCAAACAGGCTAGGGTTCGCTTCCCCAAACAGCTTCCGAACATACCAAACATGGACAAATCAAAATACTGTCGTTTCCACAAAAGTCACGGCCATACCATGGAGGACTGCATCCATCTAAAGGATGCCATTGAAATACTGATTAGGGACGGCCACCTGAAGCAGTTCACGAATAAGAAGGACACTCCCCGGCAGGACGCCCAGGAGTCCAAGAAGGTCGAGGAGGATGTGCCCTCCTTGGAAGACACCAACATACAGGTCGCTATGTCCATATCGCGACCCGAGGACTTCAACGTCCCAAACGGGCTCAGAGCCCCTGCATATTTCGCAGCCCACAGCCCGTGGGAGACTTTTCCCTCCGCCATGGTCATCTCTGGCGGGGGTTTCAACAAAGTCACCGTGGGGTCCGTGAAACGAAAGTTCGAACACCTGATCAACACCAGCTCGAACAAAGTGACCATGCTTGATCAGGCCCCGAAGGGTTCCATCCTCATCTCCTTCTACAGGGAGGAACTCCTCGGCGGCTACCCGAACTCAAGCATACCGTTGCTCGTCAGGCCACAAATGGCAAACTTCGACGTTCGCCGAATCCTAGTTGACCAGGGCAGCTCGGTCGACATCATGTACTCCCAGCTGTTCTCAACGCTTCAGCTGGACGAATCGCACCTTACCCCCTATGTAGGGTCCGATTTACAGGGATTCAACGGATCTGTGACCAAGCCGTGGGGTTACATAGAGCTGATCGTGACCTTCGGATCAGCTGAAATGGCCAGATCCATCAAGATGTAATTTCTAGTAATCGACTGCCCATCGCTTTACCAATGCATTTTCGGAAGGCCAACTCTAGCCGAGTTGGTAGCAGTGCCCTCGACCGTTCACCTGAAGATAAAGTATTACACTTCGAAAGGGATGGTCGCCACCCTCCACGGTGATATAGAAGTTGTCCGACGGTGTTTTGAAGCAGCTACAAAGGGGCTCAATGTCATTGCGCCCAGGCCAAAAGCGTCGAGCAAGCCAGCACTGCCAAACAGCTCCGAGGAGGCCAAGCCCCTGCCCCAGGTCGACTCTATCGACCTCGACAGTCGCTTCCCCGAGGACCAACAGGAGGAACGAGCAGCTTCAGCCAACCCGTCCACGTCATCCAGCAACAACTCCCATCCGATGCGCCCAATCTCGGATGGCAACTTCGAGGTAGTTCTGTTCGGCGAAGACCCCCAACGGGGAGTGAAGATCGGAGCTGACCTGCCTGACATCGCGAGGAAGCAGCTCAAAGCATGCCTTAGAGAGAATGCCGACCTCTTCGTGTGGAGTGCCGCAGAAATGCCCGGCTTGGATCCATCTGTCGCTTGTCACCAGCTGACCATCGACCCGGCCGTCAAGGCCGTAGCACAACATAGGAGGAAGCAGTCTCCGGAGAAAACGGAGGTTGCTGAAAAAGCTATAAAGGACCTCCTCGAGGCCAAATTTATTTCGGAAGCCAAGTACACAACTTGGTTGTCCAACATTGTATTAGTTAAAAAATCTAATGGAAAATGGCGCATGTGCATTGATTATACCGATCTCAATAAGGCATGCCCGAAGGATGCCTACCCCCTCCCCAATATTGATAAACTTGTTGATAATTCTGCTGGTTTTAAACTTTTATCGTTCATGGATGCCTACTCGGGCTACAATCAAATCCCAATGGCAATGTCTGACAAAAAATACACGGCCTTCATGACCGAATTGGGCAACTATTACTACAACGTAATGCCCTTCGGCCTGAAGAACGCCGGAGCAACGTACCAACGAATGATGAACAAAGTGTTTTGAGGAGAAATAGGCGACATGCTCGAAGTCTACATGGACGACATGATCGTAAAATCCCACGAGGAGACCGGCCATACCGCCCACTTGAGGAAGGTCTTCGAACAGGCCAGGAAATACAAAATGCGTTTTAATCCGGAGAAATGCACGTTCGGCGTCCGGGCAGGCAAATTCCTTGGCTTCTACTTAACGGAACGAGGAATCGAGGCCAATCCCGACAAATGCCGAGCGTTCTCCGAGTTTCCTACGCCCAAGTCCAAAAAATCCATCCAATCCCTCAACGGGATGCTCGCGTCACTATCTCGTTTCGTGGCCAAGTCCGCCCAACACGCCCTACCATTCTTCAAACTCCTCCGCAAAGAGGCAACGTTCGAATCGACCGAGGAGTGTGACAAGGCCCTTCTCCATCTGAAATGGGCACTCTCAGAGCCACCGGTCCTCTCTCGACCAGACAACGGCGAAACATTGTACCTATACCTGGCCATAGCAACCGAAGCAGTGAGTGCCGCTCTCATCCGCGAGATGCCTGACGGGCAGAAGCCCATTTATTTCACGAGCAAAGCGCTGCAAGGGCAAGAGTTAAGATACCAACAGATAGAGAAGGTGGCGCTGGCCCTCATTAACGCAGCCAGGAGGTTAAGACACTACTTCCTGGCTCACACGATCGTGGTTCGAACATATCAGCCCATAAAGCAGCTGCTCAGACGACCAGATATGGCCTGCCGAATGCTCAAATGGTCACTGGAACTGTCCGAATTCGACATCCAATACGAAGGCAGAAAAGCCCTCAAGGCCCAAGCTCTGGCCGACTTCGTCGCGGAGATGACGTTCGTGGACTCCCCCGCGAGCGAAGCACGCAAATGGACCATCTTCGTCGACGGCGCCTCAAGCTCTGTAGGAAGCGGCGCAGGCATCATACTGGAGAGCGACGAAGGAATTATCGTCGAGGTATCACTCACACTGTCTTTCCCAACCTCCAATAACCAGGCAGAATACGAAGCCTTCCTTGCTAGGCTACGCCTTACCGAGGACCTAGGCGCACAAGAAGTCGTCATTTGCACGGATTCGTAACTCGTGGCCCTCTAGGTACGGGGTGAATACTAAGCCAAAAACGACAACCTGACTGAATACTTGGCCCTGGTGAAGAAGGAAATGGCGAAATTCACAACAGTGGAAGTGAAACATGTTCCCCGCGAACATAACGTGCGAGCAGATGTGCTATCCAAACTAGCCAGTACGAAGAAGAAAGGCGGAAATAAGTCTGTCATACAGGAAGTACTTCCTCGACCCAGCATCGAGAAGGCCTCCCCGACACTCGATGTGCAAGTGATCGGAGACAACAACTGTTGGATGACCCCAGTCTACAACTATCTCGCCAAAGACGAACTCCCGTCCGACCCAAAGGAGGCCAGCATAGTCAGGCGAAGAGCCTGCTCTAATGTCTTGGTCGAAGATAAACTCTACAGACGGGGATTCCTCATTCCACTGCTCAAATGTGTCGAGGAGGAAATGGCCGCACACATTCTACGCGAAATCCATAGAGGAATCAACGCCCAACATCTGGGCGGAAAGTCCCTTGCTCGAAAGGCTCTCCGGGAAGGCTACTACTGGCCGACCATGCAAAACGACATGAAAGAACACGTGAAGAAATGTGATAAATGCCAACGGCACGGGGACATGCACCCGACTCCGCCTAACGAGCTTAAGGCCATGTCCTCCCCGTGGCCATTCGCCTGGTGGGGCCTAGACATCCTAGGACCCTTCGTGGTAGGATCAAGTCAGAACAAATATCTCATAGTGGGCGTGGACTATTTCACCAAATGGATAGAAGCAGAAGCTCTAGCCAAAATAACTGCCCTCAACATCCTGCATTTCTACAAACGAAACATCCTTGCACGTTTTGGTATTCCCCAAGCGATAGTGACAGACAATGGGACGCAATTCACGGACAGGAACTACACAGCGTGCTCTGGGCATACCGTACAACTCCACACTCAACGACCGGGGAAACACCTTTCCGCCTAGCATATGGAACCGAGGCTGTAATCCCCGTCGAAGTTCACGTGCCCTCTAGGCGGACAGAGTCGCCCCTAGACGAGGAGATGAATGACGAATCTTTAAGAGAAGAGCTCGACCTCGTCGAGGAAATCAGAACCGGGGCAGCCCTCCGCGAAGCCTCACTAAAACAAAAAAATTACCATCAGGCACAACGCCAAGGTGATACGGCGAGAGTTCGACATGGGAAGCCTTGTTCTAAGAAGAAACCACAAAGACTCTCGCGAAGGCAAACTAGCAGCCAACTAGGAAGGACCCTATCGCGTCCGGGCAAAAACGGAAAATGGGGCCTACTACCTAGAACATCTCACTGGGGAAGAACTTGCTCGACCATGGAACACTGAAAATCTAAAACAATATTACAGCTAAGTTAACGGTTCGACCCGTCGCAACGACGAACGTCAGCTACCGACCACTATGCACGTCTAGGTACAAGCGTAGCATACTATTAAAGCATAACCCCGCTCAGTAACGAGTCGGGTAATTGCTCGACAGCGATCCTCGATCGAGCATCGCCGTCGTCAAAGTACCACGATTGGCAGAACCCCAGCTCGCGATGGGATGTTCACGCCGCGAACTCAGGCCTCAAACGCGACCTGAGCTCCGCTCCCCGCCAGGAAATTCCCCGGCAGTTCGACCAGTTCCCCACACTGTCGAACACATCTATTATGAGCAGTCCCCCCAAAAATATTCACACAAGTCAAATATCCCCTATCACGGACGGACATACATTCACAGCGAGCATGAATACGATACTTGGCAAAAATAAAAGAAAGTAAAATCATGTAAACAACAGAACTAAATATGTGATAATTTAACAAGTGGCCGCAAAGACCACAAATTGTACGTTGTTACATAAAACAGGGGCCATGCCCCCCAAAAATAAATTACAATGATTCAACGGCATGCAGGCCGGATGGATTACAACGACATCAAAATAACAAATTCCTCATTGATCAGCATGCTCGGCAGGCTCTGGCTCGGATCCCTGGTCCTCTGCGGGCTGATCCTCGGGGGTACTTTCAAGAAGACCGTCGGGCACGACGATACGACCATCCTCAACATAGGCGAGGTAGTGAGTACCCTCGACAGAAAAATCGAGGTCAGGGTTCACCACCCGCAATTGAGCCACGGCATTCTGGAAAGACTCTGCCGCGACGACGAAGCCATCATCTTCGGCCAGCAGCAGACGAATAACCAGCTCGGATCTAGTTTTCAATTCTTTCACGCCGTCCGGTTCGTCGGCACCCGGGGCATTGACCGCCCTCAACTCCCTGATCAGCTCCTCGGCAACTTTCTTCTCCGCCGCCAGCATGGAGTTCTCCTCCTTCAACCTGGCCGCTTCCTCTTCGGCCTTCTTCCGAACCTCACCGGCAGTCTTGACCTCTTCCTTAAGGGATGCCACAGAAGCGCGGGCAGCATTGAGTTCGGACTCAGTCGCGGAGTCCCCTTTAGCATACACAGCCGCCATCTCTAGCATCCTGACCAAGGCAAAAGTGTCATGGGCCACCAGCGCCCTCTTGCTCGGGCGATCCATACCTTCCAAGCGAAGAGATTCTGCCCGAGGAACAACTAAAGAGTTACCTTCGAAGAGCTTCCTATCAAGGATGCAGGGAGGAAGCTCGAACTTCCCTTTCTCCGCTACCCGAGTAAGGTCCACAGCATCAGTAATCCTTGCCCGCTTTGGTCTCCCGGCCAAAGGCAGAGGAGATCCCCGGGGGGCAGGAGTGGGAGAAGTGGAGGTCCCCGCAGCAGATTGCGCCGAAGGAGGAACACGGCCACCGACAAACCGAGATTTTGGAGGAGTCGTTCCGACTTTGTTCCTCGCCAGAGTGTTCCTCACAACCCGATCATGAGCCTGAGGCATCTCACCTGCACAAGCAAAACACGAACATGTTAGATACGAGGAAAAGAAATAACATAAACAAAATCTAACTAACTAATACTACCAAGCAGCTTCTCAACATCCACGGGAGTCTTGCACTCCAGCAGTGCCTTGATGTTGATGAATCGGCGCTCGACCCTCAGACTCCCATCTTCCTCGAAGATCGGACTGCCCTTACTCGTCCAACACTCAGCAAGGCGGAAGGAGTTGACCCACTTCACCAACGCCTCATACGCCACGGCGTCTTGCCCGCGCAGCTCGCTCGGCTGGAAGACATAGTCGCTAGGCTTCTTGGCAAAATGGTCGGGCGCCCAGTGGAGGGAGAACTTGTAGAGTCTATGCCCAATATACCTTGCTTCCTCATCGTGCAGCTCATTCCTATTCTTGTCGACTTCTATCTCCCAGACATACGTACTGTCCTGGGCAACCTCGGACACGGGCTCAACAATGTAGTACCGTTCCTTAAATGTTCGGATTGACTCCGAAAACGGCTTGAACAGCTTGCGGGGCTGCTTCAAGGAAACCCAGTCGTACTTCTTCCCCGCCAGCTGCCTTTGGAGATGGAAAACAGTAAAGAACAAAGGGAGAGTAGCCCCCAAGGAAAGATGCTTGCACACCATCTCAAAAGCCCGGATGAAGGCCAATGAATTGGGATGCAGTTGGGTAGGGGCTAACTTCAAGTGCTCAAACACTGACCGCTGAAAATCAGTGAAAGGAAGCCTCAGGCCCAGCTCTTTAAAAGCATACTCGTACATGGTGAAGCGGTCCCCGAAGCTCGTACATACCCTCTCATCCAGGGAAGGGAAGTGCACCTTCCATTCTCCCTCCGGGACCACTCCATGAAAACGTCCACCAAGGACTTTGCGAACGTGGACACATGCTCGGAAGGCTCGGCCACCTCCCATTCCTCCGCGCATAACCCTTCAACATCCTCCTCCATGGCATCCAACTCTTCCTCTTCCCCGACATTGCTAGAGGAACTCGAAGTCGCCGAACTAGAGGCCGTCGAGCTGCTCCTATCCTCGGAGCCCGCCCCTTCCTCGGACGAATCTATAACAACTTCTCTTTCTGGCCCCGTCGCCATTACGATCACCTAAAAAGCAGAGAAGAATATGAATTCGACGGCGAATCAAATCCACCCTTCCACTGCTAAGTCAAGTGAAAGGGCGCGCAAAGGGCTAAGGACAGCGTCCCCGACCTAAGCCCTAACATCAAAGGAAAGGTTGAAACCTCCCCGCGAGGAGCCGCTCGAAACATATCAACGAATGACGAGGAGCTTCCCCGCATTCAATCCCAGTTTTCATTCGAAGCTCCGCCGAAAATCACGAAACTTCACCGAAATCTAGAGTTATTCTGTCGGAAAACTCATCATTCGTTCAGAAAATGGAAAATCATGATGGTTACGCAGGCATCGCCATCGCGACGATGCCATAACCACCCTCCTAACCGGAGCACGCAGACACGTTCGGTGACATGTCAGAAGTAGAAAAGTGGCACGACCACCGTCCACCGCCAACTGTCACCAGAAATCCACCTATTTTGTCCTCTAAAGCTAGCCCTAACCGCATGCAATCTACCACTAACAACAAACATAAGCAGAACAAGTTCCAGATCAGAAAACTTACTTGATTTGAGTAAAGAAAGGTGCTGCTCGGAAGCCTGTTACGGTGGTCGGAGAGGCAGAGGACGGTGACGGGCAAGAACCTTAAGGAGGCGAAGAGAAATCAGGAAGAAAAAGTCCCAAATGGAACGATTTTCCCCTTTTTATACAAAGGGGCACGTGCAACCACGTGCCCGTAGGCCATAATGACTACCCACTAGCCATCATTGCCTATTAACTGCTACACGGAGCTTGAGGTACACGTGGCAACCCAACGTTTCCAATTCTGTCTGACCCTTTGTCTCCCCGGACACCGGGCAACAAGGTCACGACCACGAATCTCACGAACATCTGGGGTCACGAGCACTTTGAGACAATCCTCCTCGTCTTCAAACGTAACTCTATACTGGCTCCCCGGAGCAACGAGTAGTCCTTAAGTCATCACTCCCATGCTCGGGAGCAACGACTTGGGGGGCTCCTGTTCTGGACTGGACCAATGGCTAGAATTGGCCCAATCCGCCTCTGCTCCAGAGCGGCCCAAATTCCCTAAGTCCAATCCACAGAGGAACGAGAGTTACCTTTCTGCCCCTCCAATCGGGCAAGGAATGCAACATTCCTCCCCGGAATTAATGCCCGTCACGAACGGCTTCATCGCTCCCCGAACTGCTATGGGCAGGTGCCCGGAACCATGCCTATACCCAACACAACGGCTAGTTTTGGGCACCCTGCCCGACATAACGGCTAGTTTGGGTAGTTACCTATTCTTTGGGGGAAACGGTTATTTCGCCCCGAAAATAGGATCGTTGGCCACGCGCTGGGGGTTCTATATAAACCATCTCGCTTGAGAGGGTCAGGTATCCAATATTCACCCTACGAATTCATACTTAGTACTTGCCCCTTTTCTCTGACCCTTTCTTACTTGAGCGTCGGAATGCCTTGCAGGTA
Source organism: Lathyrus tuberosus (assembly GCA_022829125.1). Classification (NCBI taxonomy): domain Eukaryota; kingdom Viridiplantae; phylum Streptophyta; class Magnoliopsida; order Fabales; family Fabaceae; genus Lathyrus; species Lathyrus tuberosus. The sequence continues at coordinate 15,412,018 of JALAZF010000048.1, forward strand.
CACCCCCTCCTCCTCTCCATACGACCAGCATCCCTGACGCACTTGGCAGCTTGATTCTACAGGATCTGATCCAGCACTCACGATCAAGTAGTAACAACATTAATATAATAATATATAAAATGAAACAAGTGCATCAACATGAATTAAAGAAAACACGAAGAAAGAGAAAAAAAATATTAAAAAAAATACTAACACAGTTTTCTGAATCCGACGACTTTTTCTGCGAGTATGAGTTTTCGGATAACAAATCCAGAATCCGGCGAGTGCTGGATCTTCAACATTTCTTCTTCTTCCCCCTTGGCTTTATGCAATGCACACATATATATAGTACTAAGTTTTCAACAATAAAACAAGAATGATAAAAAGAGTTAAAAACATGTTTTTGTGTTTTTTATGATAAGACAAGAATAAAAAAGGAATTAAAAATCATATTTTTGTGTTTTTTATGATAAGACAAGAATAAAAAGGAATTAAAAATCATGTTTTTTTTTGTTTTTTACGATAAGACAAGAATAAAAAGGAATTAAAAATTATGTTTTTTTTTTGTTTTTTATGATAAGACAAGAATAAAAATAATTAAAAATCATGTTTTTGTTTATAAAAGGGAAGAATTAATGACAAAATAGAAATAAAATAATTTAAATTAATTTAAATTTAAATATCTAAATAAATTAATTAAAATTATTATTTGACAAAAAAATAAAATAATTAAAAAACAAATAAAAAGTCTGACAAAAAAAGTGCTCGAAAAAATAAAATGAATGCGCCAAAATAATCATTGCGAAATAAACATATTGGAAAAATACAGCATTTGGTCAGATTTTTAAATAAATTTAGACCGGTTTGTCTGTGAATCCAACAAATTTATTCTGACTGACATTTCGGACACTATGCAAGATGAAGTGCATGCTATGCTATGCAGACGATGCGAAATGAAAAACAGAATCTCAGGTTCAAAAATTAGGGTATGATAGATGCCCCTATTTAAGTTTCTTCTATTCGGAGATATGGAGATTGAAATCTTTGTCTCGACGTGATAGGAGAGACTTAAATACAAACATGCACAAGTTTTGGCCCTAAGATGCCACAAGATGCATATGATATGACAATGATATGAATGCAATATAGAGATCCTGTGAGGAAAAGATTTACAGTCATCAGAGGTTTTGTCAGAAATGCATTGAACAAAACTCTGGGAAAGTACAGCAACAACCATCAAAGTCCTCCGGAAGAACGTTGAATAAACTTTGGAACATAAACAGTTATCTGAGATAAACAGGCAACCATCAAAGTTATTCAGAATAGCATTGAATTGGCTCCACTAGGGAATCAACGGTCATCATATGAGAATGGAACTGAATGGATAAAAGTCACAACATTCAGAAGATCATTGAATGAGGTGAGGAGAATTCAGAGAAATGTATCAAGGACAAACATCAGAGACATCCAGAAAAGCATTGAATGAACTCTAGAACACATGAAAACATTAGAGGCATCCAGAAAAGTATTGAATGGACTCTGGAAGACATCAGAGATATTCAGGAAAGCATTGAATAAACTCCAAGAAACATCAGAGATATTCGGAAAAACATCGAATAAACTCCAGAATACATCAGAGATATTCGGAATAACATCGAATAAACTCTGGAACACATCCAGAAAAGTATTGGATGGAGAATGGAAACAGACTTGAAAATATTCAACAACTGTTAACTAAAGTCAGAAACGAATTAAAGACATCTAGAAGAGCATTAGAGGAAGACAACGATTCTGAAGATACATCTGAAACATTTAGAAACTCATTAAATGTACGAAAAAAGATTTTGAAGACATATCTGGAAGAACATCAGATAAGCAACATCATAACTAGAAGAACATCAGATAAACAATTTCATATCTGGAAGAACGTCAAATAGACACACAAGGAGTTCTGGAAAAACATCAGAAGCAAAGTCATATCTGGAAGAACATCAGATAGACACAAAGGAGTTCTCGAAAAACATCAGAACACAAGACACATCTTGAAAATATCAGACGTAAAAGAAATAAAATTCTGAAAAAGCATCAAAATCAAAAGAGATATCTGGAAAAACATCAGATAAGTTCTGGAAGAACATCAGAACAAAATACTCAATCTGGTAGAACAACTCAGAGAGAGACATATCTGAAAAAACATCGGATAGATTTTGGAAAAGCATCAAAATCAAAAAGAATATCTGGAAAAACATCAGATAAGTTCTGGAAGAACATCAGAACAAAGGACACATCTGGAAAAACATCAGATGCAAAGTCGTATATGGAAGAACGTCAGATAGACACAAAGGAGTTATGGAAGAACATCAGAACAAAATTACATATTCGGAAAAGCATCAGACAGGTACAAAGAAGTTTATGGTAAATCATAAAAAACAAAGTTGTATCCGGAAGAACATCAGATAGACATAAAGAGCATTCTGGAAGAACATCAGAACAAAAATACATATCCGGGAGAGCATCAGATAGGTACAACAATATCTGTTTGAGAGGTGTCAAGTGAGTTAGGCTTTAACCACAAGGTAAGACGTGGATAACAACAGGACCTATGGAGAATGCAAATAAGTGCAAATGAGGATGAAACACTCATGTTATGCATATGTATTGAATTATGCTATGATATATGATCAAATGCAAATGCAGATGTCGACGACATGGCTCGATTCTTTTGGGGGAAGAAAAAACTGGAAGACTGATTCCTCAGCACGGAGATCAATGACATTCTGCCTTGGGACTAAAGATGCTACTGAACACAACTCTGCCACACTGGTAAACTGTATTAAGTTGACGATCCTTGTAGGAAGGATGAAGAGCTGCTTGGGGATTTTTCAAGTAAACTTCCCCAAATTAGCTAATTGTTGTAGATGAGTTAATCATTGCTTCAGCTTGTCTGATTCTGTAAATGACTGCTTTCTGTGCGCTTAAAAGCTTTCCTCAGTCTGAGTCTTGAAAAAAATTATGGATAAACCAAATCCGAGAAGGACTTGCACTAAATCACAAATCTTGAACTGATTCTCAACAGGATCTAGAAAGAACTTGCCTTTGATTGGATCATTGACCAAGTTTCTCAACAGTTTGAAAATCCTTGAGAAGAAAGCCAGTTTGCAAACAAAAGTATTAGTACAAACATGGTAACTGCAGAGTTCATGCAACTTTTGAAATCAAAATCATTTTTTGGAAAGATGCAAAGTATATGAGTCACTGGTCTAAACACAATGGTTCAAGACATTTAAAAGTGAAAGGTAAAGCAAAGGCGTGATGCTAAACCAAATTATCGGCAAAGATCTTTTAGAGTTAGTTTACGCAACCTTGCTATAATATGCTTTCAAAATAAATTTGCTTCAGTTAGGTCTTTTGAGGGTTATAACGTGGCTTGGTTCACAGTTTAAGAAACAAAGGATAAAGGCTCAAAGTTTATTTGTACCCACCCAATCTTCGTGATGATCTTCAGTCATACGCTCAGTTAACTCAAATTATGCACTAAGATCCCCAAGAGGTTGGAAATTGCATTGATGATAGTAGTTCAGAAGTCAAGGGACTTGAGGTGGCAGTCTCTGCTTCCTTACAACTTTTGGTTGCCATACAAGCTTGTCCTTATTTCTCTTTGTATAAGGTAAGGTCATGAGCTTCCCATCTTTCTTAGCTTTTGCCTCGAAAGGGACTCGACTCATTCTTTGACTAAGGATTTCTTGACGATCCTTCTTTATTTATCACTCTGGGAACAACTTGTACAACCTTTATTCATTTAATTTGGAAGAGTTGAAAGTTTGTGACTTTCTAGCTTAATGATTATGGTGAACCATCATTGGCGTTCGACTTGAAAGACATCTTCGACACTTGCTTGCTGTGCACGAAGGAAAATTTGTGAATGCAAACTTTTGCTGAAAGGTGCCTTGCGTGAATGCACAACCAAGTTGATTGAGAACTATCCTGCCCTAGGTTAAAGATTGCGGGTTTTTTGGTACAGAAAGAAACTCCAACTTCTAGGCTCGAAGGGTTTAACAAGGGATTATCTTCCTTATGTCTCCAGTGTTTGGGAATTGAAACAATGTCTTACATCGTCAGCAAAGTTTATTTGAAAGCATACCAATAACAATTATAGGTATGACGTTTTCGCCATCCTCCCTCCAATCTTTGCACAATAAAAAAGAAAGTGGAAAAGAGATAAAATATTTTTTATTTTTTGAAAATAAAGCATAAATATGTAAATAGCAAACACAAATGAATTGAATCCAAAAGTTATAATGCCCATTTCATTAATTACGAAAGAAAGCAAATAGCGAGTACAAAATAAAGGAAAATGCAAACAACGAGAAACATGTCCTAGTGACTAATCAACAACAGGGGTGAGCTGGCCTGTCTGAAACACCGGCTTTTAGGAAGATAATCTACTGAAGTCGACCGAAGCTTCACTTGGTGTGCCCTGGAAGAGGATTTGTCTGGACATTAGGATTGGTGTCATGAAAACTAAGGATTCCGACCTTAATCAAGTCACACACTCGAGCCTTTAGTGCATAGCAATTTTCCAGATCGTGGCCTGCGGCACCTTCATGGAATGCACAGTGGATATCAGATATGAATCCAGCTGGAAGAGGATTCGGAGGAGGAGGCAGAGTCTTTGTAGTAATCAACCCTTTCTGAACCAGGCTAGGATAAAGTTCAGTGTACGTCATTGTAATAGGATCAAATTGATTCCTATTACGGTACTGATTTTGTCCTACAGCCGAACATTGAGGAGCTTGAGCTGGTTGTGGAGCAGCAACCACAGGAGTAACAACAGCAATATCAGGGTGATCATCATATTGAGGTTGGGGACGAGGCCTTCTTGTTTCAATTATGACAACATTAGTCTGATCTTCCATTTTCTTCAGGAAGTTCCCATAGGATTTCTTCACACCATTGGAAAATTCAACAGCCTTGGATACTTTACCCTTCTTGAGACCTTCCTCGAGTCTTTAGCCAATGGTTACTGAATCAGTGAAGTTAGAGGAAACACTGCCAATCGTTTTCTCCCAATAGAATGGAGACAAGGTGTCCATAAACATTCCAATCAATTCCTTTTCTGCTAGAGGGGGTTCAACTTGAGAAGCGAGTTCTCTCCAACGTTGAGCATATTCCTTGAAAGACTTTTTCTCATTCTGAGACATATTTTGAAGTTGATGGCGTTCAGGAGCCATGTCGAGGTTGTACTTGTACTACTTCATAAAAGCATTAGCAAGATCCTGGAAGCAGAGGATGTTGTTATGTTCAAGATTCATATACAATTTGAAAGAAGCTCCACTTAGACTATCTTGAAAACAGTGGATAAGCAGTTTCTGATTGTTGGTATAAGTAACCATCTTGCAATAATACATGACCAGATGAGCTCTTGGGCAAGAATGACTTTTGTACTTCACAAACTCAGGAGTTTTGAATTTGGCAGGCATAACAAGGTCAGAAACCAGGCACATGTTATCTGCGTCCACACTAAAGAAGTCATTGCCCTCCACGGCTTTAAGTCTCTTGTCTATGGTTTGAAACTGTTCACGGACAACCTCAGGTTCGACAAAGTCTTCACGGTCTTCACCTTGAGCACTGGAGGCATTGTACTCATAGAGAGGATTCTCAAAGAGAGCTCGAGTAGTCTGAACTATAGGTCGAGGCTCGGTAAAAACAGGAGCTTGAAACACTGGTCTGACAGTTTGACGAATCATTGAAGAAGATGCAAGAGGTGGAGAATAATCTTGGGGTAAACCAAACTCTGGCCAAGTTGAAGGTGGCACCTGAACAGGCTGAGGCTCAGCATTTGAAACTTCCTGAATGATGGTCCTTCGAGGCGGCTCTCCCCTAGCAATTAAGACCTGGAGCATTTTAGTGAGATTTGTCATACTTGACTTAAGATCACCGATCTTCATTCGGATCTCTGTGTTGTGTGCTTCTTGCTTTGACATCTTGCATCTGTAGTTAGCTCTAGTCTGATATCGATGTCGAAGAATCAACTTGACAAATGACAGATGACACTGGAAGATAGAGACAACTGGAAATGAGTCACTGGACAAACAGATGCATGCAATGAATCATGCAAAGATGCAAATGATATGCGATGCAATGCAATGGTTTCAATGAGCTCAAAAGCAGGTTGCAAACATTTCGGAAAGACTGAAAAAGTATCATTTTATAATCCATGATCTTTATTGATTTTGCAAAGGAAAGAACAATTGAGTTCTTTGAAACCAAAGGGTTATTCATGAATGCATGAATGTATGGATGAATGGATGCATAAACACAGGTATACACATATACACATATACAGGCAAACAAACAAGGGCCTAGGTTTGAAGATCACGAGCATAGAGCCATGGTCTACCCTTCCCAAAAGGTATGTAGTATGGGTTCTTGTATCTGCAGAACAAGGTTCAAGAGATTCCCAGAGTCATCGATAAATCTTTCAGATATTATCGGCTTGCACGACTACTCATGCGGGCTAATAATATTCTCAAGATGAACTCGTCTGAGTGTAGTATCGCATGACAACCACCCCAGGTCTACACCTGGATAATCACTGCACTATGTCCTAAAAGGCTTAGAGGGGTGGAGGGATATTGAAGGTCCTCAGTGTCACGTACTCCCAGGTTGGAAAAAGTAATGTCAATATGACTACTCGTATGCATCAGTAATTCCAAGGGGGGCCTCAACTAATCGTGGTTATATCATATGTTAATCATGTTAGGACTACTCCCAACAGTCAACTATTGATTATACCATAATCCTATCATAAGTGTACACTCAAGTCCAGGTTAGGACTTATCTCACCACTCAAGGTAACAACCCAAGCAGAACAGATATACAGATATAAATATGTACAAACATATAAGCAAGTAAACATATAAATAACGCAAATGCAAACAAGGTGGGCTTAACCCTCTTAGGGGAATATGTCCCCAGTGAAGTCGCCATTTCTGTCGCGATGAGAATCAGATACCAAGCTATTGAATTAACTTGAATCACAAATCTTTTGAATTCACCACCGAACATTGATTTATCCAAAGGAAAAGGTAAAGATCAAAGAAAACCCTAATAAGAGATCTAAGGTTCGGGGGTTGGTTATACCTAGGGAAGGTGTTAGCACCATAAGTATCTGTAGTACTCTACAGGAACCTCTTGTTTTAGTTGTGTTACGTTATTGTTTGTTTGCTAAGGAGTTGTGCTAAGGGAAAGACCTAGGGGTTAATATCTAAGTATGCTCGCCAAGACATCGCATCTCGTGCCTACGTATCCTGACGAAAATAGAATCAGAGCATTCGTAGTTCCCCTCAATAAGGGTGAGGAACTCTTGACTGTGGTCAAGGTTCCAAAGGGAAAAGTAAGTGTCTGCGGGAGACACCTTCATAGAGTTAAGAAACTCTAAACCTAAGACTAGGTTATACGGGAAATGAAATGTCCATGGCAGGACACTCACGTAGAGTACGTCGACTTTAATCCTAAGGATGGGATGAAAGGGGAAAGAGTGTCCATGGCAGAACACATACAAAGAGTGCGGCGATTCTGATCCTAAGGCTAAGATAAAAGGGAAAGACCTAAAGTTAGGCTAAGTATGACATGGCAGTCAACAAAAGGGATTTTCCATTGGAATCGTGCATATGAAATATTATTAATCAAATTAAATATTAATATTTAATAGGATTAACTAATAATTTAATTAATCGAATTAAATAAAAATATTTAAATTAATTAATAATCACAACAATATTTTTTTACATTTTTCTAATATAATTCAAATAACTAAATAAACCAAAAAGATGAAAATATAAAAGAAATAAATGATAAAAATATTTTTGGTATTTTCAATATTAATCAAATTAAAAAAAATTAAGTTAAAGTTTAAATGTATTTTTTGGTATTTTCTAGAATATACAAAAAAAAACCTTGTAAAAAAATCAAATAATTTAAAAAAAAAAACAAAATGGGGACTATAAGACACCATCGTTTACTTTTAGTTCTCAATAGAGTAGTCATAATATTATACCAAATACCAGTATCCTAAAAAATAAATTTTAATCAAAGAAACAAAATGTGTTGTCCTCATTACATATAGTATCCTAAAATACCTACTAGTATAGTATCTCATATTATCAAACCAAAACAATATATGACAAGAAAAGGAAAATAAATAAGTAATTTATAAAATTTATAATAAAAAAATATAAGGTAAACCATACAAAAACAGTTGTGTATTACATCTATATATAAAACATGCATACAAAACGAAAACAAAACAGTATATTATCTCTATATATCAAGCAAAGTGAAACAAGTAGTAACAACATTAATATAATAATATATAAATGAAACAAGTAGTAACAACATATTAGTAATAGTATATAAAATGAAACAAGTAGTAACAACATTAATATAATAATATATAAAATGAAACAAGTGCAGCAACATGAATTGAAGAAAAACACGAAGAAAGAGAAAAAAAAAAGATTAAGAAAATACTAACACAATTTTCCGAATCCGGCGACTTTTTCTGCGAGTATGAGTTTTCCTGTAACAAAACCAGAATCCGGCGAGTGTTGGATCTTCTACCTTTCTTCTTCTTCCCCCTTGGCTTTATGCAATGCACACACACACACACACATATATATATATATATATATATATATATAGTACTAAGTTTTCAACAATAAAACAAGAATGATAAAAAAAATTAAAAACATGTTTTTGTGTTTTTTATGATAAGACAAGAATAAAAAGGAATTAAAAATCATGTTTTTTTTGTTTTTTATGATAAGACAAGAATAAAAAGAATTAAAAACATGTTTTTTGTGTTTTTTATGATAAGACAAGAATAAAAAGGAATTAAAAATCATGTTTTTTTTTTGTTTTTTATGATAAGACAAGAATAAAAAGAATTAAAAATCATATTTTTGTTTATAAAATGGAAGAATTTATGACAAAATAGAAATAAAATAATTTTAATAAATTTAAATTTAAATATCTAAATAAATGAATTAAAATTATTATTTGACTAAAAAATAAAATAATTAAAAAAAAAATAAAAAGTCGGACAAAAAAAGTGCTTGAAAAAATAAAATGAATGCACCAAAATAATCAGCGTGAAATAAACATATTGGAAAAATACAGCGTTTGGTCATATTTTGAAATAAATTTAGACCAGTTTGTCTATGAATCCAACAAATTTATTCTGACTGACATTTCGGATACTATGCAAGATGAATTGCATGCTATGCTATGCAGACGATGCGAAATGAAAAACAGAATCTCAGGATCAAAAATTAGGGTATGATAGGTCTAAGGTGCCCTCATGTGTTATATGCCCTGAATGGATCTCATCGCTTCCCCATTTATTGGACCGACAACCCAGATTCAACATCCGACTTTGATTTTGATAAACTGAATGATCTAGAGATCAAATCTTTATCTATTTTAGATGCTTTTATCCTGATGAAGGTCCGAGATTTGTTGTCGTTGCCCAAAGAGCATATTCTTTATTTTTTGGGTAACTTTTATCGTTTTGACTTATTACTCATTCGAGGTGAACCTCTTTATTTTTCTGATGCTTTCTCTTTTTCACAGAAAAAATGACTAACCTATCTCTGACAGAGCAAAGGAGATTGATGTCAGAAGCTCAAGCTACAAAGCGTGCAGTCGGTCAAGCTACTACTAAATCAGATTTGTCCGGTTTGGAAACCCGGGATCAGTAGAAAAGGAAGCATGCGTCAAGAAAAGCGGTTTCAAACGCATCTGGATCTCTTGTTACCCCCATTTTCCCTCAAAGAGAAGCTCGTATAGGATCTCCAAAGGTTATGCGAACTGTAATGAGTGACGATGTCTGCAGGGCCGACTGAGAGATTTCTTCTCTAATGCTTGAAGCCGGAGGAAATGATCACTCCAGATCATCCAATGAATTCAAGTTATGGAGTAACAACTTTGATGGATTGAAATTCCTTACGACCATTTAAATGCCACCGAAGATATGAACAAGGTGAAAGCCATTGACCGTCAGAAATTGACTCAAAACATTAGTTCTTACTTAATGTGGTGTGTTGTTCTTACGGGGGGTTTGTTTGAAGTTGGAGATGATGGCGGGCAGATGGAGGTAAATCTTAGATGCGATATGAAAGATAAAGAGGAATTGCATGCGGCCAAGGTAGTCGAGCTAAAGAGGAAGCTGTCGGAAGAGAAGGCTAAGAGGGAGAGATCAAAATCGTCGGACCAAGAATTGCAGGCCTCTGTTGACAAACAATCTGAGGAGTGTAAAGCCTCCCAAGACTTGATTAATCATTTGAAGAGTTCTTTGAGGCAGGCTCAAATCGACGTCCTTGATGTCAAGGATGTTGCGTTCAAAAGGGCGAAGACGCAGGTCCTATGCCACTATCCTGACATTGATTTATTCGAGATGGATTTTTTCAAGGTCGTGGTCGATGGTCGTCTTGTGGACATGGAAGAGATTGAACTTCCTCATGCTAATAATTCGACCCAGGAAGCCCCTACTGCTGACACCAATTCTAAAGTCATTCAAGAAGAAAAAATTGAGGAATAGTTTTTGGCTTTCCTCTTTGTAATGCTTTAAGTATTTTAGTGTTTTCCTCCTTTTGTATCCGGGCCCTATGATGGCCCGTATGACAACTATGTTTTGTTTTATGAATGTTATTTCCACTATTTATTATTTTTCCATGCTTTATATTTTAATTTGGCTGAGCAAGCTATTAGTATGAAATTGGTTATAAAACACCAAGGCCAAGGGTGTTTATTCGGATTATACAATTTGGCTAATTCGAGAGTTGTGTTTCAAGTGGGAATTGGATTTTTGTGAGATGTTCTCATTTTCTGTCAACAAATTATTTTTATATTTTGGACATCCATTAATCGATCAGTTTACCTCTTTAACCAAAGTTGATTATACATACCTTTAAAGCCCCAGCCTTGAACTCTAGGGTTTGTTACAATCTTGAGGATGCTCATTTGCCCCAAAGACAAATCAACTAGCTCCGAGTAGATCATATCGGGATTTGATCAATGGTGTATCACAGAACTAACTTACGCCATAGATATATTAACTTGGACTTTGGCCAGAGGCATCGAGTGCGCATAGCCTGCACAAAGCCAATCATGCCAGAGGTATATTAACTTGGACTTCGGTCAAAGGCTTCAAGTGTGCATGACCTCAGACGAAGCCGATTTGCTAGAGGTAAATTAACTTGAACTTTGGTAAGAGGCTTCAAGTATGCATGACCTCGGACGAAGCAGTTTTTCCAGAGGTACATTAACTTGTACTTTGGTCAGAGGCTTCAACTGTGCATGACCTCAGACGAAGCCAATTTTCTAGATGTAAATTAACTTGGACTTCAGTCAGAGGCTTCAAGTGTGCATGACCTTCGATGAAGCCAATTTTCCAGAGGTAAATTAACTTGGACTTTGGTCAGAGGCTTCAAGTGCAAATAATCTCGGTCGAAGCCGATTTGTCATAGGTAAATTAGCTTGCACTTCGGTTAGAGACTTCGAGTGTGCATGACCACATACAAAACCTATTTTCCAAAGGTAAACTAACTTGGACTTTGGTCAGAGGCTTCAAGTGTGCATGACCTCGGACCAAGTCGATTTTCCTGAGGTAAATTAACTTGGACTTCGGTCAGAGGCTTCAAGTGTGTATGACCTTGGATGAAGTCGATTACATCCTAGGATCGACTTATCTACTTTACATGATATAGTTATTAAATATGAGTGCCTCATTAAAAAACCCTCTCAGAGGGAAAATAGTACACCCTGATGACTTTATTTATGATTCTCCTTACAAAGTTTATATTACATTTCCATCCCAAGATATCCTATTTTTCTTCATTCCTTTTAAGTTTTAAGCTTTATTGCTCACGCCTTTGTTCCTTGTCGCTACTTGGTTTTTCCTGAAATCTTCCATCTTTGCTTTTCTGTAAAATGTTCCTTCTTCACTTCGGACAACAAGCCCCATGGTAGTTCCTGATTCCGTAGCAAATTTTTCGTTACATGGTACCTTTTTTATTGTCAGCCGACCTTCTTCTTTTAAATTGAAATCTACCAAATTCACCTTTAACGATTCCTCTTTGACCGGGCCTTTATCTTGATCGTTTCTTTTAATTCTCGAGCTATCCTTGTAACACTCTCTATCCAATCCTTGGTCTCCCTTTATCACTCCAACTCGTCTGTTTCCTAGGGGATACTTTAGCGTGAGATACAATGTAGACAATGCCGCCTCTAAAGCATTGAACGATGGCCTACCAATAATGATGTTATAGGGAGATGCAGTGTTAACAATTAAATATCTTACCTTGATACTTTTTGCATTGTTCCTGCTACCAAAAGTTGTCATTATGGGCAGATGTCTGAGCACCTGTACCTGGTCGCCCGAGAATCCTACAAGAGTACCTTTAAATGACAACAACTATGAGGTATCGAATTTCATTCCCTTGAATGTACCCTAGTATAAGACGTCCACTGAACTTTCGAGATATATCAAGACTCGTCTTATGCTCCAATCCCATATCTGAACTTTGATCACCATTGGATCGTTCTCATGAGCTAACACACCCTCCGTGTATTTTTTGGAAAAACTGACTACGACCGAGCTTTCTTTCAAATGTGATCTTTGTTCAACGTGCATAACCGACCTGACATACCTTCTTGTTGTCGAACTGGTCTCCCCACCTCCAGCGAATCCTTCTGCAATGGTGTTGAGCATATGATGAGCTACTCAAGCTTCACGTACCTCTAAAGTATTCTTTCCTTTCTTTCGTGCCACATTTTCTCATTCTTTTTCTCGGGGGGACTTTTCGTACCCAGTTGTCCTCCCGTGTCCTTGAAATATGACAATAGCCGACCTCTATGAATAAAAATTTCAATTTCCTTTTTTAACTGATGATAGTTTTCAGTGTGATGCCCACGAACTCTATGGTACGCACACCATGCGCCTTCGTTCGGCCCCAATACCGCATGTACTCCTCCATTAGGATGTCTCGATATGGACAATAGGTTGAGGTGATATACATCTTTCAGGATATCAGACCAACATGTGTTTAATGGGGTGTATTATGGTTCTCTTTGTTCTCTTTCGAACGGACATCGAGATGACTTATGCGTCTGTCGATCTCTAGCTCTATTCTTAGGGTATTCCTTCCTAAGACTCGATCCTTCTTCTCCCATATGCGGCTTTTCCTTGGCATCTCAAGACCTTTTTTCCATATTGTTTTCTTCCCCCTTGATGTAGCACTCTGCTCGGGTAATGACTTCATCCATGTTTGACGCCGGTTTTTGTCCTAAAGACTCATTAAATTGGCTTGTTCTAAAACAATTTTGGAATGCTTTGATGAACATTTCTTGATTTGGATGGGACACCTTGATGGTTTCTTCATTGAATATGGATAAGTACTCTCGTAGCGATTCCACGTGTCCTTGTTGGACACTGAATAAACTGGTCGTTGTCATCTTCCGGTGTTTGCTTGCTGAAAAATGTTGCATCATTATTTTAGTTAGATCCTGGTAACTAATGTATGAAAACCTCGGCATGCTCATATACCACCCTAAAGCATGTTCCTTAAAAGTTCTAGCCATGAGCTTACATTTGAGGGAATCGAAAGCCCCCACTATCTCCATTTGATTATTAATTGCAATGATGTGTTCCTATGGATCTGTTTTTCCATCGAAAGATGTTAACGTTGGTGACTTAAAGTTCTCCGGGAATTGGTCATCCTTGATAGCTTCTAACAGAGGTTGCGCATCTAAGGTATCTTCTTCCATCTTGCCTTGTTGATTTTCAGTCTGCAGAACTTGTACATTGACTTGTAAGGTTTCGTTCTGCTGATGGAGGGCCTCCATCTTGCCTTCTAATGATGGAGGGCCAATAACTAGGTTATGTCTGGTGGTAGAGGTGGGCCGCTTCAACTTGGAGAGGATCCAGATATTGTATCCTTGAATTGCTGATGATATTTGAAAGTTGTTTTGGGTCGCCTGGGCAAGTTTTACCGAGGCCCCACAGTGGGCGCCAAATGTTCTTGCTAAACACTAAAAGGTTGACTTCTTCGCTATTCGTCCGAAGTGAGCCGTAGATTTATGGTTAGGAGTGTTTGTTATCTGTATTTGTTGTCCTCGTCTTGCCAGAATGTTCCCTATTTATAAGTTCCTCAGTTGATCCCTCCGGTAACGTTCGCCTCCTCCTTATAAATATTCACATATTGTTTGACCCTTCAATGATTGTAACTCTTTGGTCATAATGTATGTTATTGAAAGCACCTTTGGTTTGACAGAATTTTGGTAAAACAATTTTAATGATAAAGATGAAGAAATCTGGATCTGAACAAAGATGTCGAAGAAGATGTCTTAACCTGGAGACATGACATTCTGGAGTACTGTACTGATTTAGCAGGTTTTAAATATGTAACAAATCTGCCCAAGATTTGATGCGCTTTCTAGGAATGGATCAAAGACCACAGATATGAAGCCCAAGACTATAGAAGCCTATAAAAGAAGACTTAGACCTAGGATTTTGAGAGTCGTTAGCTCTCTAGGTTGTAAGTATCCCTTTGTATTAGTTGATGCATTGTGGCAGATATAGGTGTCGCACAGATCCATAAGCCTTGAGGTATTGGATTATGTATTGTTCTTGGATGAAGCTTTTAAGCAAATCCAAGTTAGCGTGTTGGTCAAGAAAGCTTGACAAAACTCTGTATTGCCAAGGATGATGTAAACATCATAGGTTGTGATTAAGGGAAGTGAGTGGGGTATCTCATATCAAAGAGGATGTTCTTTGATAAGTATTTCATTGGGTAGAGATTAGGATATAAAGTTGTAAACGGGGGAGTTTAGCTTTGTAATAATTCTACAGATAGTGGAGTCTTCTTCCTGGATTGGTATCCCCCAGATGTAGGTGAATTGCACCGAACTGGGTTAACAATTGTTGTGTTCTTTATCATTCTGCAGATTTACTTTTCTTTTATGGTTCATGATAAACATGTTGGAACAAATGTCGTAACATCTGTGATTTTGCAGTTTTGATATTCAAGGTATAGGGTTGTTGTTTATGTTCCTTGTTTAAATGTTTATGCAGAAAAATGTCTTGACATGTGTTATGACATCTGCTATCTGCAATGCCAGAATTTTAATTAGTATCAGAGCAGGCATCCTGTCTGTTTCTGAATGAGATCTTTGGGAGATACTTTCTGGCGTTTAAACAAGGAGGAGTTTTGAAGATCAGATAAATCAACTCAGACATACTCAAGGGTATTAATGGATGGGATGGATGTTCTAGATCGAAGGTAACAACCCATAGGTTGTTTATGTTGCTGAGGAGGTTTTACAACAACTGCAGGAGAAGTGACTAGTTCTCTTGTTGGGGGTGTCTTATAAGATGTTCTGACATCTTATTAGGGCAAGCAGAATTTGTTCCTTGGTGGTTCCGCTGCATATGCTTCTGATGGAAGAGCTCTTGAATTATGGGATTCTGGAGTTGTTACTGAAGACAGATGGTGGAAGATCTCAATCGTCGGCCTCTATTTGTGAAGATATCTGCATCTTTTTATTCCAAAGTCGGGAGCGATGGAATGAAGGGAATTGTTGGAAGATGTCTGTTATGGTGACTTGGTACTTGGAAGCTTGGCTCTATGGTACAGTTTGACGTCAGTTGAAGAGGAGAGGAGTTGAGTTTAAGTTTATCAAGTTCTTACTCTGGGAGTTTGATAAATTATTGATCGGCTAGGCTGTCAAAGATAATTGAGAATTCTCTCAAGTCCACTCATAAAGGCGTCTCAGTCATGCATCTGGAGTCTTCTAGTTATTCTTCTGACTAGAAGGTGTTTCTATGAAACACAACTTGAAGAATATGGAGGTGATTTATTTTCACCATCCAAAACAGCAAGGAAGGATTCATCTCTCTTAACCCTAAGGGTGGATCCAATCTGATTGGAGTTTTTCAGAATTGTTGAGGTAAATAGGATTCGTTCAGAGAGAATCTTAGTTACTTGAGTCAAGGGTGGCAGCCTTGGTATCTCAACTTTTTGTTGTCAAAGAAGATACTTGCAAAAGATTAAATACTTGATAAGTGTTCATGAGGTGATCTGGTGGAGCATAGCTACAACAGTGAAGAAGGTTTATTGGACAAGGATTTAAGATCAATTGCTATTTGTGGAATTCACAAGTTTTTAATTAATTATCCTTGAAATTCAAGATTGTTGATGTTCAACAAGATGTTGGAACATCTCATCATCGGAGTTTGTGCAAAATCATGGGAGGGGTACTGCATATACTTTAGCATCTGTTTTGTTCTTGGGAGTTGACCTAAGAATCGGCTTCAGTCTGGTGTGACAGAAGCATGTGATCTCTGGAGAGTTTCTTGGCAAACAACTAGTCTAGACTTTGGTGCTGTTGAAGATGAAGATGAAGACATCATAATCTTGATGGTTATTTCTTGGATCAGTTTTTTCCGATCTAGGAGGAATGGAGTGCTGATAGTACAACTTGGATCATTTTATTTCTGATCTAGGTACTTAGGAGCATAGGATCTTGCTCATTTTGAAAGTCAAGGTTAAGTGGCAGTTACCTCTGAATTTCTACAGACTGCTCTACTAAGGAAAGTGGCATTCTTTGGTATGGCTATGATGTAGTCTAGGACTACTTTATCTTCTGAAGATTAAGACGTGGCAGGTGTGAAGTCTTTGGAGTTTCAAAGCAGATAGTTATTCATCAAGGTGTGAGATTGAAGGGAATATCTATGATAAGCATGATGGAGGTTGTCTACTCAAACTTAGTTATTGAATCAAGTCTATGAGAACATGGAACTCTTGTTTTGTAATAGGGAGGAGGTTCTACTAAGTGGCAGAATGAGGAGCTGAATTCAGCAGCTGGATGTCTTATCAGAATATTCTGACATCTAGCTTAACATTAGAGTCTCAGCTGGTGATGTGGCACATCTAGGGATGCTCATGGACGGTTAATTTCCATAATCAATCCATAACCATAAATAATCCATATGTTATAACCGGTTATTAAAACCAATTGCCATAACCGGTTTTTATCTTTTAAAATGGTTATAAACCGGTTATATCCATAACCAATTTTAAAATTAGTTTTGATTTAATTTTGTTTTAAAATCAATTTTCTCAAGATTTTTTAAAAAAAAATAATAATATTTTTTAAGAAAAAAATATTTATGTTAAAAAATAAAATAAAAAATTTAATTTTTGGAAAAAATATATTTTTGAATTTAAAAAAATCAATTTTTTAATTTTTTTGAAAACAAAATTATTTACTGAAAAAAAATTAAAAATATTTATTTTTCAAAAAATATAATAAATTTATTTTAAAAAATATTTTTTTTTAAATCATTTTTTTTCAAAAAAAATAATATTTTTTTTTCAAAAAATATATTTTTTAAAAAAAATTATATTTTTTTGAAAAAAAGATTCAATTTTTTTTATAAAAAAAAATCAATTTTTTTATAAAAAAATAATTCAATTTTTTTTATAAAAAAAATTGACTAACTTAGTTTTTATTTTGGATATGGATGTCTAAATTATGGATTTAGTTAAAACCTTATTTAAAATATATCCAAAATATGGATTTGGTTAAAACCATACTAATAATTAACCGGTTTTTAATAACCGGATTTGGATATGGATATGGATAATTTAAATAACTGGTTTATTTGAGCATCCCTAGGCACATTAGCTTAAGATAAGGTGATCTACAGGAGAATGGAAGTTATGGATGCTTCAAAAAAAAGGTCTATCTCATGCAGTTAGCGGGATCTGTGGTTTGAGAAGATGTTACATGTCTAGAGGCTTGGTGCATCCAAGATGTCTTGCTATGGAGCAAGTAGTTCATGTAACTTAAATATCAGATTTCATTGGTGGATCAGTGTATCTTATGGGAGTTCTGAAGAAGAGTGAGATCAATCAAAAGGTGGCATTTGGTTGGTTTCATAGTGTGCATTCAAGCAGGGTGTTAGGAACTAATTGCTCTTGGGCAGAAGGGTAGTTGGTTGAAAACGTAAGGAGGATCTGGTTCATCTTGGAGCTTGTGGTAGAAGTTCTAGGTAGAAGATGGAAGTATGCCTTCTTTTAGTGGATGAGAGTTTATTTCTCTCTTTCTGGAGTTCTTATTGATCAAGCTTGAGGAGCAGAAGTCTTTGAAGATCTTCAGTTTGGATTATTATGCATATAGTAAGTCCAGTGGTGGAGCATATCAAGAACCATAATGAGTGGTGTCTGTGATATGTGAAAGATGTTCTAACTTGATGTTAGGACATTATCTGGGTAAGTTATCCTTGGAGTAGGATACTAAGTTCTGAGTGTAGAACTTGACACTCACATCTTGTCTAAGAATTATTTATCTTATCATACGGGAGAATGATGGGTAAAGGATTGTCTTGGAAGTCTGATGTGAAGGTTTTGGTAAGATTGTAGTGGATCACAAGTTGATTGCATGAAGGTCTGGATTCTGATGCATTCAGAATATGGAAGTGGATATTCACCAGGAGAATCAGAAGTATTCCAGGTTATCATACGGGAGAATGATGAAGGAATAACTGTCATGGATTGTAGGGTGTCTATCAAATTTGTTGGCCTTGCTGAGGTCAGTAGAAAAGCTTGTGGATGGGATATCGCCCTTGCTACGAGTCATGCTAGAGAGACGTGGATCAGTTTGGCAAGCTGAGAAGTTCTG
This sequence comes from Lathyrus tuberosus, assembly GCA_022829125.1. Taxonomy (NCBI): domain Eukaryota; kingdom Viridiplantae; phylum Streptophyta; class Magnoliopsida; order Fabales; family Fabaceae; genus Lathyrus; species Lathyrus tuberosus. Next base: position 15,430,741 of record JALAZF010000048.1, read on the forward strand.
GAGCATGTATACGATATCTGACATCGTTAAGAAGAAAACAAACTAAGAGGTAATGTATCTCTTTGAGGAATGTGGATCATTCCAGATCAATTGGATTTTATCTCAAGGAACATGGAGGTCTATACATGAGAATTCAAGAGGAATTCGTGTGGTGTATAGATGGGTTCAAGAAGAGGGGGATCAATGGAGCTTTGATCTTAATCCAAGAGTTTGTTAATTTAGGATGGTGATCCTAATATGACCTCACGGGAAGCATGATGGTTTTCATGTGTGAGTGATTATTGGTTATTGTCAGATGAAGCAATAAGTGGAGTTGATGATTGTGTTCAGAAGGTAGGTTGGACAGAGGGTGCACTCTTTAAGACATGAAGATGCGTCTTATGTTTTCCATTCATCAGCATAAGTATTCATTGGAGGAGCACTGATTATCTTAGATAGGGGGACTTGCTTCTTGATCTAAGATGTATTACTGCAGGGGTACATTTGTGAATCCAGGTTGCTTGGAGGTCAAGCAAACTGTGATTATTTTGAAGATGAGTTGTCAAGAAGGATGCCTTGACATTGCTCTACTGCTGCAGACTGTAAGGATATTGATCAATACAGAAGTCTCTGGTAGACAATGTCTGACATGATGTCAGGACATTGTTAAGAACATGCTTTTAAAAGTATCTGGTCTTATGGTCGGTGGAGAACATGCGCGTTCAGTGTAACTTGCATTACTTTTGGACGGTTTTCTTCAAAGAAGAAACAGTCAAAGCTTTGGTAAGTGCGCATTGGTTACTGGTGAAGTTACATTCTTGGATTAATGACCTCATTGACTTGACCACTGTTATTTTCAATGGTTCGTTACATTCTAAGAAAATTTCTTGGGTATTTAAGGGAGTCCTTGGATCAGTTTGTCTTAGACTGTGTTTTCTTGGTGGTGTGTTCAAAATGTCTTTTGTTCGAGTCTGGATCAATATCGGTTAGGTATGGGAATGTCTTGGCTACCTTTGCCAATTTTTAGCTAAAAAGGGGGAGTGTGAGTCTCGGGTACAAGGGATGTGTGTGTTGTTCTTGCAGTTGTTTTGTAAGAACATTGAACAAGGTGTTGGCTTTATCATCTTCTCTATGTTTCTCATGTGGCTTGTGACTTGAGTTAAAGATCAAGTTGTGTCTTGTGACCTAAGTTACATGCTTTATGTACTTAGATTCACAAAGTCTATAATTGATCTCTGGAGGGGGAGTGTGTTTGAAATGAGTGTCCAGAGTTCTGGTGTTTCAGACTTTTGTTTTGTCTCTTTAGGAGTCTCAACTTCTGGACCTTTCTCAACTTCACTCACCCTGGGAAGAGGAAGGTTGTATTATCTTCCTCCTCATGTACACCAACATGAATCCAACATGCTCAGTATTCTAATCATAACCGCCATTAAAACTAAAAGGAGTATTAGCCAAAATTTGTCAAAAGGGGGAGATTGAAAGCACCTTTGGTTTGACAGAATTTTGGTAAAACAATTTTAATGATAAATATGAAGAAATCTGGCCCTGAACAAAGATGTCAAAGAAGATGTCTTAACCTGAAGACATGACATCCTGGAGTACTGCACTGATTTAGCAGGTTTTAAATTTGTAACAAATCTGCCAAAGATATGATGCGCTTTCTAGGAATGGATCAAAGACCAGAGATATGAAACCCATGACTGCAGAAGACTATAAAAGATGACTTAGACCTAGGATTTTATATGCCTTTTGTAACCTAGTTCTCTTGTGTAAAAATAAGGGTTTAGGGTTTTGAGAGTCATTGGCTTTTAGGTTCTAAGTCTCCCTTTGTATCAGTTGATGCATTGTGGCAGATATAGGTATCGCACAGATCCATAAGCCTTGAGGTATTGGATTGTGTATTGTTCTTGGATGAAGCTTTTAAGCAAATCCAAGTTAGTGTGTTGGTCAAGAAAGCTTAACAGAATTTTGTATTGGTAGGGATGATGTAAACATCACAGGTTGTGATTAAGGGGAGTGAGTGAGGTATCTCATATCAAAGAGAATGTTCTTTGATAAGGATTTCATTGGGTAGAGATTAGGATATAAAGTTGTAAACGGGGGAGTTTAGCTTTGTAATAATTCTACAAATAGTGGAGTCTTCTTCCTGGATAGGTATCCCCCAGATGTAGGTGAATTGAACCGAACTAGGTTAACAATTGATGTGTTCTTTATCATTCTACAGATTTACTTTTCTGTTAGGGTTCATGATAAACATGTTGGAACAGATGTCGTAACATATGTGATTTTGCAGTTCTGATATTCAAGGTATCAGGCTTCTGTTTCTGTTCCTTGTTTAAATTTTTATGCAAAACAATGTCTTGACATGTGTTAGGACATCTGTTGTCTGCAATGCTAGAATTTCAGTTATTATAACCATTCATCTATGATCTTTGGTATTTTGTCCGAGATATACACCTACCATGTTCACCCGAGTTGCTTTTCGGCCAAAATGACATCAGTTTATCTCTATCTTATCCCTTGTATAGGTAGGCGTAGGGTTTTTCTATTTCATACTCGGCATCTCCAGTTTAGATATTGGCCAGTCAACGTAATTTTTCGGGCATGTACACTAAGGGTTAAAGTTTAGGTATGGTGGTTGGGTATTCAAGTGAGATTTGAGGGAAGAACCACCGTCGAAGGCGATTTCCGACGAGGGTGATTTAGAGAGAAGTGAGAAAGGGTTAGGTTTAGAGAGAGGTAGAAAAGAAAAATGGGGGGAGAGAGAGAGAGAGAGAGAGAGAGAGGGGGCGTATGGTGGAAAATCAAGTCTTTCTGAATAAAGTCTATTTAAATTATTCTTCCTTCCAACCATCATCAAGCTGCACTAGGCCTCACAGAGAGCCACCACATTGGCTTACTTTGACTCCACTCATACTCCAACACTCATGTGTGCTTGTTGTTAACTAGTAATCAGGACCATCTATCACATTTACTCCCTTCAGTAATCAAATCCAACACTCTCCATTTAATCAGGTTGACTCGTTTGTCAACTAATCCGACGATCCCAATGGAGAGTCAACATAGACTCTCCTGGGTTGATCTCATGTGTTAGCCTTGGACCTGAGACGCTATTGGGCTTGGCCCTTTGCTTTTCACACACCCCTGTTTTTACTAGCCCAACACAGTTTATACCCCGTTCTTTTTAGTTTTTTAATTAATTAGTTTTTTTCCCTCTAATTTTGGTTTATTTGTTTTACTTAGTGTTGTACCCCAAATTTTTCCCTTAGATCCATTGATTCTCTTGCATATCATATTAGGGCAATCATTTCTGCATAGTTAACCCTTTTATCAGGTCGTTTGTGTTTGGTTCATTTTTATCAGGTTTTATCTTAAGGAGATTCAGGAGGTGTTTAATCAAGATCTTGGATGGAGCATTGAATCAAGCAAGCCCCTCATTTCAAAGAGATGTCTCTGTAACCCTCTCCTTGAATCCTCTCCATAACCAAATATCTATCCTTTTTTATTCACCCTCAATTATCATTTCCATTTCTACACCAATTTCAATAATCATTTATTAACCATTTTTCTTATCCAACTATCCATTTTCATACCTATTTTCATATTTAAAATCTTTTCTCTTTTTTTCAAATATCCATTAAAACCATTTTACTTATCTAATTTTCTTTTTATCCATTTCTAAATCCAAATTGCATTTTTTATTCATCATTATCCAATCACCAAAACTTCAATTTCAATTTCCAAATTCATTCCCAATTTCACTTTAATTCAAGTAAAGTCATTCTAATTTATTTCAAATTCAGATCTCAAAGTTCAAGTAGCCAAGTTTCTATTCATTTCACATTCAATGTAAATTCCACTTCAAATTTCATATTCAAGTTTCATTTCGATTTTTTAAATCTCATTCAATTCTAACTCAATTCAAGTTTCATCTCAAATTCAAGTATTCATTAGAAAATCTCAATTCAAGTCTATTTCAAGTTTCTAAGTCCATATTTCAGTTGAGGATTTAATTTTCAATTTCCATCCAAGTTTTAATTCAAGTGTCAAGTTCATTTCAAAATGTCAAAATCACTTCCAATTCATGTACAACTCAAAACCGTGGTTACTTACAAATTCATTCCAAAGCCCAAGAGTTTCTAAGTTATAATTCTCAAATTGTACTTTAAATTTTGGATTTCATGCCAATGTCTAAAGTTCAAATGTTACGTAGATATGCTTGGAATGGTTACATGACAAAGGCCAAGGTGTTATATTAAGAAAAGTCATGATGTTTGGCTATGCAAAATCACAGCAAGTTGAAAAGGCCTTCAAGCCACAAGATATGCTACAGGTTGTACAAACTGTACCAGAGCTTCACTACACAAGATGACCCCACTATGCAACGTCCAGCCAAAACACCTCCAAGACCTGTCAATTACAAAAGCTGGCGTGAGAAAGCAACACAACGCTCCAATTTGCTTCAAACCAAGATACCATACTCGCCAACGAAACCTGCCAATCTCTACACCCTGCTATCACTAAAGAACCAGCACAGCAGAACCAAATAATTTTCAAAGCAACCTTGACCAATTGTTAAAGCAACAGCAACTACACATGCTGCTATCACCTGCACCAACATGTCTTTGCAAATCAGAACGGCACTATTTTTCAAATTTCACAGATTATAACGTTAGTTTCTATCTTTTGAAAGCGGACCTTATCTTTTTTTTTTAAAGCATAAATAGAGGACAACATCCATCGAGGAAAAGGGGGAGTTCAAACAAAAATAGATAGTAAAACACACATTCAGAATAGAGAACTCACCTTCAATACATAAACCATTATCTTTCTCCTTCAACGCACAACATCATCAATCAGCCTCCAACACAAATCTTTCTTCTTCCTTCTTCATCAAATCTCCATAACCGAATCAACAACAACCGTTGACCCCTCTCCAAATCCCCCTCGATCCTCCTTCCGCGAATCCAAAAATCTCCACATCAATACACCATCGGCCTTGCCACTCCGCCACCTCCATAATAATCCTCGCCACCATAGAGCCTTCTTTAACTAAAAAAAAAGAACTCAGAACAAGAGATGAGGAAGATAGAAAGCTTTTGAGACAGAACACAACCCATTTTCCAAATCAAACCCAAATCATCCACTCTTTTTTTCTCTCAAACCAGAAAACCAGGAACTCAACGAAATCGGAGAGACGGACGAATAGCGGTTTAAAAGGTTGAGTTGCGATTCACGGCGACGAAGTATTCGGTCTTTTGATTTTCTGTCGTTTGGGATCTATTTTCTTTGAATACGCTGAAGAAGTGGAAATAAGAGTTATCAGATCATTTGTTTTTATTTTCTAAAAGTTTTTTTATTGAGTCTTAACTTGGGTAGATATGGGCCTGGGTTGTTCATCAACCCATCAGCATCTTCACATTGTTTTTTTTATACTAATACTTTATTTTAGTTTGTTATTATAATTCATTTTTTTTTCTAAAAAGTTCTGTTTTAGTGATCATGTTTAGGTTTAATTCTTGACTAATATCATTTTTCATTACTTTATATATTCATTTTGATTTTGACCAATGATATCATATAAATCTTGACCTTGGTGATTATTTCAAAACACCAAATATCTTGATTTGCATAAGGCCACCCTTTTTTATTACTTATTTTGGTCTGAAAGTCAAATATCAAGATTATCGATTTACCGATTTAAATCTTGATTAAAACGAGATCAACCTTATTTTTATTTCATAATCTTTATTTAGGCCGATGACGCTACACAAATCTTGAATTTGATCATTTCAAGTCAATAAAGTCTTGATAAATGAGAGGCCACCTTTTATTTATTTTTGTTGGTCAATGAAAGTCAAAAATATGAGATTATCGATTTCTCGATTAAATATTGATTTAGACGAGACCGATTTTATTTTCATTTCGATTCCGCTTTATTTATTTTGGTCGATGACATAACAAACCTCATGGTTTGGTTGATTTCATTGAGTTGACAAAACTTTGATCAACATGAGACCGCTTTCTTTTTATTTCAGTCGATGAAAGTCAAGAATCATTGATTATCGATTTCTCGATTAAATCATGATCAAGACGAGACTATTTCTATTTTATTTCATCTCATCCTATTCATGTATATTTTTACATCATCATATTTGCATTATAACTCTTTATTTCTTAGCATTATTACAACTGTTATCTTTCCCCCCATTCCAAAGGGAGAACACCTTAAATTGACTCATGAGTCACTAAACAACCATTCTCACCTTATCCTTCTAGGTTCACCCTTATTTCTTGGCTATCGTGAGTCAATGAAATCATAACTAGAAGTAGGTTGGAGTTCTTACACTCCATGTGATTCTCATCATCATGAGAACTCACTTTCCCCTATAACGTAGATTTAGAGAGTTATCGTGAACTCTAAAAAAAATGAGTCATACTTATTTTCCCCTTGGAACTTTGGTCATAGTCAATGGTTCCTATTCCTTCACCCTTAGATCGGTGAACTACGAATACTTTGATTCCACTCCCATAAGGATACGTAGGCGCAAAGTGCGATGCTTTGTCGAGTATACTTAGAAATAAACCCCTAGGGTTTCAGCCTTTAGCATAGCACCTTTAGCAAGCGAGTAAGATATAACAAGTAAAACAAGAGGCTCCCGTAGAGTACTACAGACGTTTAGGGTGCTAATACCTTCCCTAGGCGTAACCAACCCCCGAACCTTAGATCTCCCCCCTTTAGGTTTTTTTCGATCTTGAACCTTTCCTTTGGATAAATCAAAGTCGGTTGTAAAAGAAAATGATGCAAGTTAAGTAATAGCTTGTTATCCGATTTTCACCGCAACACTTAGATATTTATTTTTGTTTTATTAATTCTAGTTATTCACTTAGTTTAGTATTTTTTTTAGTTAACCTTTATAACTAATTTTATTTAGGTTGAATTTTAATTAGTTTAATAGTATTAATTAGGCTAGTTTTATTTAGGTTAATTTTTATTAGGTGATTTCTTTATTAGGTTAATTTTATTTTTGATCATTAAAAGTATAAAAAATCAAAGAATATAATAAATATATCCGTTTTTTTTATTGTTAGGTCATTGTATAGTTTTGATTATTTAACTTAGTTTTATTAAGTTTTTATTTTGGTTATTTATTTTGGTTATAAAAATAAAAGATTAAAAAAAAATATTTTCCTTTTATTTTTAATTTAGTTGACTTTATTAAAAAAATAATAACAAAAAATAAAAAATATTTATTTTATAACTAAAATCAACATCAATCCATCAAAATTTTTTTACCCTTGTACATCCAGAATCAAAACTTATATTTCATAAAAAGAATAGTTTGGTCTGTTTAACGCGAATACAAACAATGCTTAAGCCTTCGTCGTGCGAGCATATAGGCATATGTTTAACTTCTAAAATGCGACCTAACACTATTCTCTAAAATCAACTAACCCACAAACAATTTTATACGAACTACGAAGCTCCGATTTTCTCATTGCAAGGTGAGAATACGGTTTTGAAACCTTGGCGAGCACATTAATAACAAACCTCTTTTCCCATTCGTTTGTAAATATCTTTTAAGGAACAAACATTGCAAACATTTCTTAAACAAACACTTTCAACCCTAGAAGGTTTCCATTGAGTACAACGGATGTGAGGGGCACTAATACATTCCCCTCCCATAACCAACTTCTGAACCCATTTTGGTTGTGATGGTCATCTTATCCTCTTTCCTTAGGGTTTTATCGTTGTTTTCCCTTTCCTTAGGAATAAATAAAATTCGGTGGTGAATTCGTTAGTCACATGCGCTCGTAAGATCATATTTTTCGAGATGTGACAACTAGCGACTCTGTTGGGGACTACTTCTCTAATGAGAGTCAAGTCTATCCTTTGGTTTTAGGTTTGTTTTTTTGTTTTTTTTTTTGCATGTTTTATTTTTTGCTTTATTTATTCTTACTTTATTTTATCTATTGCTTTATTTTATTCTGTACATATATGAACTGTCTATGGGTTTTGAAATATTGTTTGAGAATAAGGTCTACACCCGAGCTCGAGAAGAAACATAAGCTTAAGTAAGGGATTGTCCTGTATTGTCCAATGGGATGCACATTCCAATAGGGTTTTTACGTCAACTCCACCTAGAGTAGACTAGTTCAAAGAAATTCGTTACGAGGTGGTTAGCCTACCTTCGGGAAGAAACTTTGAATTCGGTCCATGATTCTAGGGACCTTTTCTAGAACCCGGACGTTGAGACTTCGTCTATACGAAGGCTCTGCCCAAAGGAGACCCTTGGGATTTCATCATAAATTGGGATAGGCCCGATATCATGATAAAATTTCATATGTGGTCCGTGACCTTGGGTTTGTTCTTAAATCGCCAATGAAACCCTAGAGCATACCTTGTGAGGGGTTGGGTAGAAAATATGTAGAGTTGTCTTTCTATAGAAGCCTTTCAATAGGTTGATCTATTAACATACTATCTTTCATAACTTGCATATCATATCATTAATTTGCGTTAAAAAGGGCTATTTATCATGTACTTTTTATTTTTAGGGAATTTTGAAGTTTGTTGCAAGTATTTTTGAAAAAAAATGAACTCTGGCAAAAGGAAGACCATCCGGATAAAGGCACAATTAGATGATATGGAAAGTCTGAGATTTTTTTAGTAACAAGCTACCCAATACCATTCAAAGGAGCTTCATCCTCTGATATGGGAATTTTCTTGATATCTTAAAAGTCCCGGTGCATATAGAGGTTATCACTGCCCTCGTCCAATTCTATGACTCTCCTTTAAGGTGCTTTATCTTCCAAGACTTTCAGCTAGTTCTTTCTCTAGAGGAATTTGGAGAATTCTGGACTCTCCCAAAAAGGAGAAAGACCCTTACCTAGGGATTGGACAAGTCATAAACCCCGAGGATCTGGCCATAACCATAAATATACCAATGGTCGAGCTAATAATTCATTACAAAACAAATTAGGATCTTCATGGACTCAGAATAGGGTACTTAGAGAGAAAAGCTAAATGGTTCGTAGATGCCAAAAATTGGGAACCCTTTGGAGATGTGTTGGCCCTGCTTGTCTTTGGGTTGGTCATTTTCCCTAACTTGAACAACTTTATTGGCTCTGCTACCATTAGTTTGTTCTAGGCTGTGAAAAATCAAGAAAAACCCCATTATTTGCCCTTCTTGCTGATGTATATTATACCCTTCAAGTGCAACGTGACTAAAAAGAATGGAGTAATGCTCTGTTGTATTATGTTGCTATATTCGTGGCTTACTTCTCACATATACAAGGGTGTCTATATGATCAAAACCCTGAAAGACGCATTAACTACAATCATGTACTAGCTCTGAGACAATTAGGTTAGCCAATGTTGGAGAAACTAGATGACCCGAATATGCTCCGAAGGATTATACATTCTTAAGAAAAAGTGCATAAGAAGGGAAAAGAACTAGGTAAAAAGAATACGGTGGCCAAAGAACCCTACACTTAGTGGGTCAAGGAAGGAGTCCAACAAATAAAGCTTTCTTTCATTTCTGACCCTTTGTATCATTAGGATTCACCTGATCCAGTTCCTATTTATGTTGAAGGAGTCAATGATCTTAAAGCAACTATTTCTCGACTCGAGCAAGAAAAAAAAGAGCTGCACAAAATCTCAATCATGTTTCCTATGAAAAACTAGCGGAAATTCGACCTCATCCAAAGGGGGAAGCAACTTTACAAAAGCAAAGAGAATGTTGATATCGAAATGGGTAAGAGGAAGCAGACATTAGGAGGCCTATTAAGTGATGGATTTAATCTTGACAACCTTAATCAACAGTTAGATGTAGCTTGGAAAGGTGTTTGGGAACAAGCTATGTGGAAGAGAAAAGATATAAAAGATGGGTTAGAAGCTTATATCCTAGACCTCAAAGGATTTCTCAATGAGTCCTAAGCCTCTATATCAAGAGAGCGTCGACTCCGAGTAGAAGCTGAAAGATCACTCCCCACTAAATGGAGGGAAATGTACCAAGAGCTACAAATCCTCAAGGAGCACGAATATCACCAAAGACAAAGCTATGAAGTTTTGAGGGTCCAAAACCAACACTTGGAAGGTGAAATCTAGCACTTGAGGGACCTCGCTGATGAGGCTCAAGTCATTGCTCAAGAGCAATATCAAAAGGCTGCAGCTTGGAAGACAGAACACTCCAACTTGGCAGAATTTGCCAACAACCTAGTTCGAGACATCCCAAGGATACATAGGAATGCTCGTGTAGCTATGCATCCTAACAATGTACCTCCTGTTGTTTTAAAGTTTGTCGAGATTTGTGACACTATGCTAAAAGAGTTCAAGGTTCACCTAGATGTAGCCATTAGGGCACAACTATAATTTTTTTTAATTTCAGATTTTATACTTCCCTTTATCATTAATAAATAAAAGTCTTTATTATTTATGCCAACTGTGTGATCTTGTCTCTCTATTATTCTCATACTTCTAAAATTCTCACATTAGACGACGAACTTTGAAATTCTCTCTAAATAACAACATAATTTTTAGCCTACATTTACATATAGCATACATACATCTACATGCATTTACATTTTTTCATACAAAAAAAATCATTTTTCTCCCACATTTTCCTAGAATCATTGAACGAGGCAAGCAATGCTCCCGACCTCCATACGACACAAAAAGACAATGGAGCAGATAGAGCAGAACCAGGTTGCCCTCAGAGAGGATAGAGACTCAATGAAAGTGAACATTGATGAGGTGAAAGGAAGTGTTGAACAAGTAATGCGCGCCTTGAACAATTTGTTAGCAAGGCAAGACGAGGACCGCAAAGCCTCTTTCAAAGAAACTGCTCACACCAAGGCTATGGGCACATATGTGGATCCTAATCCTTCATTCCCGGTTTCAGACCTACTGAAGCCAACATTACTCAGCAAGAGACAAACCTGTCATCTTTTAAAGGGATCTTTCTACCTCACGCAAAGAATGGGGCACCTCGCCCTCTACAGATACCAATCGAAAATCCCAGCTGATGACAACTTTGTGGACATAGGATCACAATATTTTAATTCTGTCAACGCATGAGTATTTAACTAGTAATAATATAATATAATAATAATAAGTTTTGAAATTATAATATTTTTAAAAACTAATTTAAAATTAAATAAAATATTAAGGGATTAAGATCAAAGTAATATATATATATATATATATATATATATATATATATATATATATAAAGATATGTATACAAATTGTTAAGACAATTATACTATAGTAAAAGTATTAATTAAATTAAAAATATGTTAAACTATTTGTAGAAAAAAATAATAAAAAAGTTATATTTTGAAAAAACATTCATTTGTTTGAAAGATTGAATATTTAAATTAAAAGCTAAAAAAATTACTGGGTATAGTGAAAATTCATGTGCGAGTTTATTGAAAAATTTATGCGACATATAATTTTTTTAGAGATTAAAGGTAGTGCACTGTCAGTGTAAACTAGTTTTACACCATTATCCAATAGAATTATAACATTCTGCCATGTCATATTAATATTTTAAAATTAAACGTGTGACTTGGCGGAATACACGTCCGTGATTGGTTGACAGTGTAAAAATATTTTACACTGTCAGTACATTGTTTTTTCTCATTTTTTTAAAAATATTATATTTTATTAAATGCAAAATAAAATAAAATTCATAAATTTTATTATTATTATTATTATTTTATTGACAGGTATTTTGATAAATTTTTTGTAAGAGAAAGTCAAATATTATCATATTTATTGTTAATGGTAATTGATATTTCTTTCTTTTTTTATCAAGTTATCATTTGGTTTTAGTCTTATTAAGAAAAGGTCAGCCAAGTCTGCATATACATTGTATATCTTTAGGGCTACCAAAAATCGCGGTAACTCCTTGTACAAATCCTCCCAGTTGCCAAAGACCCTTTCAACAGCCTTTGTCCTTGCAATCCACGCCTTCTTATAAGATGGAGTATAATTATACCTCGTCACGATGTGTGATATGATTATACTCACTTTGACTGAAGGATCCTTACTAACCATGGGCAAAATGTCTTGACATATCAAATCTGCGCTTAACTTTCGGTGATCCTGGACAATATTTGTCGCAGTGCAATTATGTAGTAGCTGTATGGAAGCTATCTTCCAACAATCGCTTCTCTTTGTGTAAGAAGCTGCAAGTCGAAACTTGCAAAGAGGATTACGATAAATAATTACATACCTTCTCGAATCCGTTTTGTGCACACTATAATCAACAGAGTTATCCATGTGAAATTTTTTTATGGCTCGTACACAATCTTCTTTGGTACGAAACATGTCTCCTTCTTTTAATTTGTTCCCTGACCGCATATACGGGTTGTGAAATATATCTGCGGAAGGATCATCTGTTTGCAAGTCCATGTCTGTCATATGTTGAGGCGGACATGAGCCGGTGATGCCAACCCCATCTGTACCAACAAATAATTACATGGCTTGGTACAGATCGGTTGCAACTAGGTTTATCTCTGAAGACATGTATTTATACGACCCACGCCAGACCACCTACACACAAGAAGCCTCAACGTCTAACCCACCTCCAAGGCCATGTTACTCACAGCCCCCTACCCAAAAAAATTACTAACCTATTATCCATCCAAACATGCCATACACCCAACCACAATACCAAGAGCGTCCCCCATACCATCTTCAACAAAATGATTACTATCAAGAGACTCAATATGGCTATACCCCCAACACATCACAAAGATACAACCAAAATGAGGGTACTTCATACCATAGTCAAATTGGGCAAACATCTTTTCATAGCCCTAACGCCCAAACATCATACCCTAGCCAACACAATCAACCTTCTCAGCATCCTTATGCCTTTCAAACACAATTTTAACCCTTCACCAACGAATCCTTCACACCAATGTCTCCCTTCAATCGACCCACCTGCACACCAATCACCCCCTCAAACTACCCAGACATGAGTCGCACACTCAGTTTCAGTCCCCAAGACTTCACAGGAATGCAAGACATCCTAAGGGAACCATCTCGGAATGTTCCTGAGACTTCAACTCCTCAAACACCGGGCGTGAATCAACAACAAGGAGAACAAGGGGGCCGAGTACAACGAGTGCAACGAGTGAGGGTCCCTAGGGGATGTGGAACTGGTGGCTGGTTGGATGCACCCGGTCACCAACATTAATTAATGTAATATTTTATTAAATTAATGATCATTTTATATCATCGTGCAAACAAAAGCAATGTAATATTTCACCATGGAAAAAAAAACAACACAAACCCTGTCTCCACATCAATTGGCGACAGGGTTATTGCCTTTGTACAGGGTCGCCAATTGCACTAGTGACTTGATATGCAGTCTCCAGTACAATTGGCGACAGGGTTATAGCCTTAAAGAGTTTCGCCATTTCATTTGGCGACCATGTACTAACCCAAACCCTAACTGGGACAGTTTGGGAATTTTTTTTGAAACGTAGGGTATTTTGGGAATTTTTTTGAAAATGAGGAGTATTTGGGTAAAAAAATCGTATATTAACATCTTGGCTTTTATTTCAAATTTCAAGTGGTGTTTAAACAACTGGATTGGAGATTTATGTTTTATATATATATATATATATATATATATATATATATATATATATATATATATATATATATATATCAAACCATACAGAAATGTTACCGAACCACATATTGAAGTTGTCCTGTCAATGGCATAGTGCAACAGACCTATCCCACCAATCAACCTGCTATATTAAGTTTTTTATCCTTTGCTTGAGGACTTACATGATATGTTTTCTGATTTACCGTCGATGGGGAATGCGTTGTCGCATGTGCAGAAGATGTTATTGGTGAGAAAGGTGTTTCCAAGTCGGATAAGGTTGAGTTCTCATCCAAATGCAAAAATATAGAGTGTTGCAGTTGGTCCATCTAAAGTCGTGGCACCCGACTTTGCGACTTCTGGAGCAAAAAATCAGGTTTCATGAAGGCAGCTACATCTGCTCAAAAGATTAGATTCGTTTACTCACAGTCATGGTTTTAAATTGCGGACCGCATCACCTGATGCGGCCGCAATATTGCGGTTGCGGTAGTGTCCGCATCCGCATCAGGCCGCAATTACGGTGTGATTGTAAATCACACTAAAAACCGCATCATAACGCCGCAACGGCCGCATCATAACACTGCAATGACCGCATTTACCTGCATCGAACCGCATCAGCCCGCAACAATAAATGACATGTAAAACCTATTACATATAATAAATTATATTATTTCATGTTGATAAAAGATAAATTCACGCCGCAACGACCGCAATCCGCATCGCAACAGCTGCAATAGCCGCAACCGCAGTGGCTGCAACCGCAACTGCATCTGCAGCCGCAACCGCAATTTAAAACCATGCTCACAGTGTCATAGTCTCTGTTGAAAAAATTAGTGTTTCAACTATGAGGACAACATTCTATGAGATAATGAGGAAGCGACAGTTGCAGCGTATTGGCTTCTTGTCGTGGGCTATTTTTGCAGGCGACATTGGAACTTGCATTGGCTTGCTTTTGTATGGTGATGGGATTGAGTGCACTATTGAATCTCTCCCTGTCATCCCCTCAATCACCAGTTTGGGTCGTGGAATTCAAAATCTACACGAGGCATCTCAAGCGGTGATGCAAACAGAAGGAACTAGAGTCCAAAAATCAATAGAATCTTGTAATAACTTGCCACACTTCTGCCCATATAAGTAGATGTATCTTGAAATATACTACAATAACCTTTAGTTCACTTTATTTTATCACAGTGCTATATATTGATTTCATATTATAAGTTGTCAGAATTGGCAAGTTTATTACTGCTAGATTGGGTTCCAATCCGTTGAGAGATTTGTTTCCTGTTCTTTTTCAAGAGGTGCAGTCTCAGGAACGTTGTGTTGCTGAAATGGGATCATGTACGAACTCGAAGTGGGAATGGACAATCCATTCACCGCAGCTGCTGTCTACTGATGCAGTGGAGGATCTCAGACAACTGAAAGAAATATTGGTTGACGTTTGTCCTTTGCAGGCCCAAAAAGATTCTGTCGTGTGGACTTGTGATTACTTAAGCTGCTTTCCAGACAGCATTGGACCTTTGTTGGAATTCTTTCACTCCTTCTAAAGTAAAAATCTTTGGTTGGCGGTTGTTTCTGAATAAATTACCAACGCGAGGTAATTTGCTTCGTCGGAGAAGTGTCACATTTATTTCTGTTATGTGAGCAACATATTATGGTGCAAGGTTTGTGATTGGTTGGGGATTAATATAATTCAAGTTAATTTTATTTCTTTTCATCTGCTAACTTGGATTTTAAGTTTAGACGGGAGATTAACGATTAAGCTGGCTACTAGTATTTGGTTGGTGGTTTGTTGGATTATTTGGATATCTAAAAATAATATTATCAGCCAGGATGAGATTTGTGACCCAGAGTTCTGTTTCACTCGTATAAAATTTTATACGTGGTGGTGGATCTTAATTTTAGCAAAAAGAGATATGAATTGTTCTTATTATGAGTGCCTCTTTCTCTGTACACTTGGCTTATAAAAAAAACATATTTTTGGTGATGAAGAAAAGTATGATATGAAAAGAGTTTCAATTTTAGCTTTATGAAAAAATGAACTAAAATATCAGTTTTGATAGTAAGATATGAGATATCTACTACTATGACATATACTTTTTTTTGGTGGAGTTCCAATGGAGAGTTCCATGATATACTGATGACTTTGATTGCAAGATATGGGAGGTTGTTCAGGTTATAATTAATTTTTCTTTGTCTAGGTCTTATTTTACAAATAACAATTGGTATGAGTTATCAGTTTGCACCTAGCACGTGAAGTTTTTATTTCCAAATTAGTTTGACAATAAATCCATTATTTCTGGCTTCAATGGTTGAGAATAGGAACAAGAGAACTATAATTGTTGAACATAAATGACTTTTTCTAGAATAAGTCATGTTTTCAATAAGAGAATTTCTATTTGAATGTGGAGTAATTTTGGTTTATTGCATTGTGCTTTATACAGTCTAATTCGTGCGTTACCAAAATCATGTTTTAAATGAATAAATATTTTCAACTATTATATATTTGGTTAGATTTTATTTGATTTTATATTATTTGATAAAGTCTAAAACAATGTATGTATATTCTCCTTTTCTACTTTAATACAAATTATTTGTACTTTTTTAAAAATTCTTAATGATATTAATCAGGGAATACTATTTCATTAGTATTTGTATAACATTTACATATTATTTAAATATAGCAAATATCAACCACCATATTAATTTATATTATGATTCTCTTATAAAAAATTACTGTTATTATATATCAATCTAGCAATCACAATAAATAAATTATACTTTTGAATATTAAGAAAAAGAACCTTGAAAACCTCAATGTGATGTATTACTGTTCCAAATTTATTATTTTTATGCTAAATTTTATATTTTCCATTTGTTCTTATATTCTCATTTTTCTGCTTAATGTTTTATATAGTATGTGTGCTTATGTGATTATATGTATGTGTTTTCTCTCTAATGCAACTATACCACTGCATGTGTTTTTGGCGTCATGGTTGCATGTTTGTGTTTTTGCTGCTTTTGTTTGCAATCCTGGATCTAACAAACTGTACTAATGAAACTATATATTATATTTTTGAATTTATACTTTATAATTTATTGTTAATGCTTGTAAAGATGAATCATAACAGAGGCACACATAGTGATTTTTATTTTGTATTATAATGACATTTTTATAGAATGAATTTACCAGTACGTATAGACGCAGGAATTTTTCTACTAGTGTTTGGTAAAAATAATATTATATTTTCATGATTATTAAACTTAACATTAACAAGAAGAAATAAGTATAGTGAGTTCTATTAAATCTATCTCTTGGTTTTGGTTTGGGATGATCTATAGGTCTTTTTTTAATAGCATTTGTGTCTAATGGATTAACAATATAATTAATTGTTTGAAGAGTTTGTAATTGTGTGTTGTAAAGGTTCGAGTACTTTTTGTACTCGTTTTGATTAATCCATTACATATTTTTTTTTAAAAACTTCTCTTCAAAATGAAATTTATAATAAGTTTTGTTTTGAAAAATAAATTTATAATTATGAAATAAATAAAAATTAAAATATAAATTGAAATCCATAATAACGAAAATAGAAAAATAAAAAGAGAGCGATAATTTTTCAAAAAACAAAAACTTATTTTAGAAAAGGAAATAAATTATAGCTATTTAAAATGACAAATTCCTAGTTAACTAGAATAGTGAAGGGACAAGATCTGGTCTAAAAGTTGACTATATATTAATATAAAGTTGTCGATTTATAATTTTTTAAATATAAACTTTTATATTTATTTACTCAATATTTTTTTTTGTAATCAAGAAATATATTAAAACGGAGTACAAAAGGTACTCCAACCCGATTACAAAAGATCCGAGACTACGCTCGACAAAAAAGGAAATTTCCCACCAATTAAACCTAAGATAAATAAAACAAAGGCGCTTTGTTGAATTCATAAAAGTTGCAATTGGGATGAGTAATTTCGCCAATGAAAATTCATCTCCAAACCGTGTATTTCACCATCCACACTGTATCATTTACATTCCAAACGGCACGCTCAAAAATGATACCGTTCCTGAGAATCCATAAATTCCAACACACCGAGAGCCAAAAAACACCTTCCCTACCGGACCTTACCTTCATTAATTTACCGTAATTAAACCAATTTAAAAAGGTCTCTTTAAAATCAACTCCTCTGTATGTCGAAAACCCGATCCACTCCGCAACCTCTTTCCAAACCAATTTAGCGACACCACACTCCATGAGGGAATGACTCAAAGACTCCAAGTTGCGATCACAAAACACACACTTATTCTCACTGTCGGGAGGAATAATTCCTCTAATTATAAGGAGGTCCTTCGTCGGAAGTTTATTGAGGAAACATCTCCAACCGAAGGCCTTAACTTTCAAGGGCGCTAAAACCTTCCAAACCAACTCAAATACAGCATCACCCCGATTAGCCGGACCAAAGGGATAATTAAACATCAGAGTTTTTTTTTAAAAAAGAACTCACCGAATAATTACAATTATCTTCTAGCTGCCACTGTACCGTGTCTTTTACTTTATAATCCATCCTCACTCCCGCAAGAAGAGTAAGCAAGTCGCGTAATTTGCGCTGAACTTCCACACCAGAAACAGTAGCGACTGCATTGTACGAAAAACTATGTTGCTGCAGCACTACAGCCCTGCCAACCGAAGAAGCAGGATGGCGCACACCAGCAGACGCGCTGTAACCGGCCTGCTGCGATTCCCTCAACAAGATATCAGCTTCCAAAACAGAACCTGTCCTCCTGCTAGCAGGCTGCGGTTCCAGGTCTGAATTGAAGTCGTGGACTGCATTTAAATCCCCCGGAAGCACCCCAAAATCACCCCACCTCCAACCTTCGATCGACCATCCTCCTATGGCTCCGACGGAAACGTGACCTAAATAAGAAATAGAGTACAAGGTGTGAAACAGAAACTTCAGAACACCGCCGCCGGTCCAATTCACATGCCAAAAAGAAGTGGCGAACCCATCACCAACTCTAAATATTGTGTTATCCATCAAAATGTCCGAAGGGAAGAAACTATGAATAGATAGCAAATTCAACCACCAATTTGAAAAGGAACTCCCGCTTGAGTGAGAATCGTCGCTCCCCGACATTTGAAGCCTAATATCACCGTACCGCGCCTTCAAAACCTTAAACCAAAGCTCCTCTGTTCCTTTTAAAGTTCTCCACCTCCACTTATTGAGAAGGGAAATATTGAAATCCTCGATCCTTCTAAGATTCAAACCCCCTTTCTCGGTTGGTAAACACAAAGACTCCCAACTAATCCAATGCGTCTTCCTCTTATCCTCCGAACTACCCCAAAGGAAATTACTTTGTAGTTTGGTAATTTCCTTACGAATTTTCACCGGCACCTTGTAAAAAGATAATTGGAAAATGGACAAGCTACTAAGAACGGGCTTGAGAAGAGTAATTCTCCCTCCAAAACTTAACAACCGATTGTGCCAACTATATAGCCTTCTTTCCAACTTGGAGACCAAAGGAGACCAAGTGGATAACCTCCTAGGTTTAGAGCCAATGGGAATTCCAAGGAAAGTAAAATCTTTCTTCTCTGTTTTACACGCAAGAAATAAAGTCGCTGCTTCAAGATTTATGGGAGGGATATTGATACCAATTAGCTTACTCTTGTGAAAATTGATACCAAGCCCCAAAATTAATTCAAAACCTCTCAAAATAGTCTTGATTGCCCACATGTGCTTCCAACTCCCATCACTCACCAAAAGAGTATCGTCCGCAAATTGAAGAATATCAATGAAACAACAACCGTTCAAATTACATCCCGCAAATTATCCAACAAGGACCGACCTCTTCACCAATTCCGTTAACCCTTCCGCCACCAAAACAAAAAGAAAATGAGAGACCGGATCTCCTTGCCTCAAACCTCTCTCCACCTCAAACTCCGTCGCCGGACTACCGTTTACCAAAAAGAACATTTTGCTCGAAAAAATTGTGGCCTCCATCCACCGTGACCAAAGATCACCAAAACCCATTCTCCTCATCATAAATCTAAGGAATTCCTAACTAACTTTATCATAAGCTTTCTCAAAATCCACCTTGAAAAGCGAGACTACTTTTTTCTCCTTAACCGCATAATCTACCAACTCGTTAGCCACCAATACACCATCAAGTAATTGCCTACCCGTAATGAACGCCGTTTGGCAATTGGAAATTATAGAATTCAAAACCAATTTCAATCTAGCCGACAAAAGCTTTGATAAAGCTTTATACAAACTACCAACAAGGCAAATGGGTCTATAATCGTCGAGGCCCAAAGGATTCTCACTTTTGGGGATTAAAGTGAGAAAAGAAGACACTATGGCTTTAGACAAGATGGCCCCTCTATGAAAATCGTTGAAAAAGCGACAAAAGTCCTTTTTGAGGAAGTACCAACATTTCTTGAAAAACAAAAAGGAATATCCATCCGGACCCGGACTTTTAGACCCATCACAACTCCAAATCGCATCTTTAACTTCCTCTTCGGAAAATGGTTTCTCAAGGGCAACCTTATCCTCCTCACTAAGTTTCTTAAATTGAATATTCTCCAACGTCGGACGATTAAAGTCCGGTTCCGCAAATTTACTAGCGAAATGATTTCTCACCTCTTCCTTAACCTCCTTGACCGACTCCTTTACTCCCCTATCCGTAATTAAAGAACCAATAAAGTTACGCCTTCTCCTCTCCTTCATGACACTATGAAAGTAACGAGAATTGTTATCACCGTCATTAAGCCACTTTAACTTGGCCTTTTGAATAAGCATATTTTCCTTTATTTTCATATTCAACCAAAATCGGCCCATAGCATTCTTCCGCTCCAAAATGAAATCATCTGAAACTACCCCATTGTTCAAGTCGGCCTCAAAGTCTCCTTCATTGATCTTCTTTACACACTCATCAATGTGTAAATCGTGCTTCCCGAAGACCTCAACATTCCACCTTTTGAGGCTACGTTTAAGAATTCTAAGCTTCTCTTTCAACACAAAATCCCCTCTACCTTCAATGTGAATGTTGACCCAATTCTTTTCCACAAAGGGAATAAAACTCTTATCACTAAACCATTCGTTGTTGAATTTGAACTGTTTAGGGCCCCAATCCGAAGTGTCTACCGACAACCACACCGGGCAATGATCCGACAAATCTCTCTCACCAATAAATTAGCCCACCACTCCCCACCTTTCAATAGTGCCTTCGGTAAGTAGAAATCTATCGATTCTACTCATAGTCGATCCGTCTCCACTAAACCACGTAAAGTTCTTTCCCTTACAAGGGACATCAATCAAAGCGTTACTAGCAATAAAATCCGAGAACTCTTTCATCTCTCTTTTTCGATTGACCGATGCGCTTCCCTTCCTCTCCCTTGAGTTAATGACCGAATTGAAGTCCCCCCCCCCCCGATACACCAATCCCCATCCACAAAAAGGTTCTTTAATTCCCCCAAATTCCTCCAAAGATTCCTCTTCCGATCCAATTCACAAGGAGAATACACGTTGACGATGTAGTAGAAATTGTTCTTCCAACAAATTTTGACTCCAACAAAACTATCACCTTTAAAGCTGCTCAAAACCTCCACCCTTCCTTCCTTCCAAAGAATAAGCAGCCCCCCGGAGGCTCCCGTGGAACTAGAGAAAGACCAACCAATCTCCTCCTTAGACCAAAAACTACAAGCAATATTGTGGTTAATGGTATTCATCTTTGTCTCTTGAATAAAAAACATGTCGGCTTTTCCTTTTTTAATTATGCTGCTAATTCTTTTCCTTTTAATCAAACTACCACCCCCTCTAATATTGAGTGATCATAAAATTATTGACACAATATTAAATTCTCCTTCCCTCCCTCCTTTCTATCCTTATCATTCCTTTCCATTTTGTTCAATCTACATCTGTAGTCCCTTTTTAAATCGTTTGCTACGACACCAAGCAATGACATAGTCTCCCATAATTTGCCTCCCACATTGGAATTCAAGTTATCCCACGTTCTGATGTTACTTCTGAGGATATTCGACTCCGCCGAATGGTTCCCGTGGTAAGCCAAAGAAAAGGAGAATTCATTTCCACAATCCCTACTGTTATTACCGACACCCGCAAAATCATGGTTCGGTTTTTTGCCCTTCCTCCTGTTTTTTCCTAGTTGATTCACCCCACTAATTCCATTAGGCCCACCCAAATTTTGAATTTGATTTTCTTTAAATGATTCTTACTAATAGCATGGGTCCCACTCAAAGATTTGTCATGATTCATTATTGTACCAGATACCCAAGTATCAGCTGAATCTGTGGCATTGATGGTCTTAAAAGTGGGCGCCACGTTGTCCGTTCCAACAACCGAAGGATAAAAATTGGCTTTTCACTTTCAATAGCATTATCAAACACTCCCTCATCTACCTGCTCCTCTGTGGCTATGTATAAACCTTATGAGTCTGCGCTCTGGGGTCCACCAACACCCTTTTCACGACTGTTCACATTACTTTTCTCAGCACTTTTTGACTGAATTATCTCCATCACCGTCCTGTCGCTTTCCTTCTCATTTTCCTTCTCCAACACGCCTGAACCTTCGCCGGTGAGGAAAGGATCAACGTTCCGAAACCCAGATTTTTCTTCAGACCATGCCTCAATAGAATCCGAAGAAGAGGGGTTGCACTTCTCAGCCGGTGGTCCATTGAATGATAATCATAACGGACCATAAGAATCTTCCCTTAACAGCACATCATAATTCTTACCATCGATGCAAGCGAGAACTCTTTCCGGTAAAGTAAAGGATGAATTCACTCTAACCAGCACGCGAGCAATATCCAAATTAGAGCGCTTCACCGTCGATTCGTCGGAGCAGATATAGGTGCCAAAGCAACTTGCAAGCTTCTCAAAGAAATTGAGGTTCCAACCATGGCAAGGCACTCCAATAACTCTGATCCACATCATCCTCTCTTCATCAATATCCTCCTCCCTCCATCTCCGTATTTCACTAAACCACTGGGACCACCAATTTGAACCGTCAGAAATTAAATCCTCCATAGCTCCTTCTTCCAACTCCTCCAAAAGACACATCTTGGATCCCATGGGAGTTACCTTGATGAAAAAAATCCCCTCTGTTTCGAAACATCTCTGAATGTTGAACGTCATTCCAGCGGTGTGAGCGAAACCGACGTACGCCTTGCTCAGCCTGCTTATATTTAATCAATAAACTTTATTTCATTTTTAAATAATAAATACAATTTGTTTCCTAAATTAAATTTTTTTTTTCTCGAAAATTCCTTAAATACAATGAGAAAAAAGAAAATGCCCTAACAATGTAAAATATTTTACATTGTCAACTAATCACAACCATGTATCAGAATAAAACATTTTTTTTTTTTAAATATTGATATTACATGACAATTGTAAACATTTTGATTAGTTGCATGTGTAAAACTGTCTTACATTATCATTAAACCCAAATACAATTTGTTTCCTAAATTATTCCTTTTCCTATTTGAATTATGTAATAAAAATGTTTTATTGAAAAATAATGTTGAATATATATTTTTAAACGTTGAGTATTCAAAACATCTTAAATGATGTTTACAAAATTTTGTCTTGAAAAATAATGCTTATTTTAAATGATGTTTTATTTTAAAATGAGATTCTAAAATAATACTTATTTACATATATGTAATAAATATTTATTTAACAATATTATGTAATAAATAATTTTTTAATTAATTATTAAATAATAAATAATTAAAATAAAAATTTAGGATATATAATTGAAATAAAAGTGAAAAAAGAAATATCATGTAATAAATATATTTTTCTAGAGATATGTGCGAAGTGTCTTATCTTCAAAACAAGGTACCAATTTTTGTCTTAACTTGACAATAACTTGTCTAAAAGAAAGTGTAAAAAAGAGAGGAAAATGGCTCCCACTGAGCCTTCAGAATGAGCGAGTGTTCGGAGAAAGGGGTTTAAGAAGGTTGAGGGTGGCTACTGGGACATATATCCTAAAGAGGTCTGAGGTTTGAGAGCTGGAGAAGGAGGAGATTCCTCCTTTTATTTCTCTAAGTTTCTAAATAAGATTACAGCGGAAGAGATTTATAGGTTATTTAGTAGATATGGTGAGGTGACGGAGGTTGTCTTTCCTCATAAGAGGAACAAGTTCGGAAAGAGGTTCGGCTTTGCTAGATTCTTTGAAGTGAGGGACGAAAGAATGTTGGCAGTTAAGTTGGATAACATTTGGATAGAAGGAAGGAAAATTCAAGCAAATATTCATAGGTTCAATAGAACCGTTAAGAGGGTTCCTGGAGTGGATTTTAAGAGACCGGGTGCTCGTTTCGGAAGGGAGAAGATTAAATCTTTTCACGGTAATAAAGATGCTTGTGGAGATTCTGTTATTTTCGATAGGGGAAAGAGGGGAATCGGTGCAGAAGCGAGATCATTTGTTGAAGTTGTTGCCGATAAAGTGCAGGTGGACCCTTCTAGTAAGTTTACACCAGTTTTGAAATTCCATGCAGATGAAGCGACGTTGAAGAGATTCAAGAATGCTTATGTAGCGATTGTTGTCAATCCTGGAATGTCGTATAATATTCAAAATAGTTTCGAGCTTGAGGGTTATTTCTCCATTAGAGTCACCCCGTTAGGGGCTAATATCTGTCTGTTGGAGGAATCTGACGAGGGAGAAATCAAAGACTTGATCCGTGATGCCGAGCCATGGTGGAGACAATGGTTTTCTGAGATACAAGAATGGAGAGAGGAAGATGTGGATGGCGAAATAATGACATGGCTTAGGTGTTTTGGCATACCATGTCATGCATGAAACTTTGCCTTCTTCAAAACTTTGGCGAAGACGGTGGGGACCTACGTTTGTGTGGATGAAAACACTCTCAAAGGGGAGTGTATGGATGTTGCGAGAATACTTGTTCGTACCAGGTGTGCCATTGTCCTGAATGAGTTTCTCAATGTTTTGATTAATGGGGTGGAGTTCAGGATAAAGATGGTGGAAGATACCCATGACCCTTTACGTATTTCGTTGGTTAAGGATGGTATCAAGAAGGATTATGTTTCTTCCTCTTCAGCTTCAGAGAGTGCCTAGAGCAGGATGCATAGGGAAGACGAGGAAGAGTTTTGGAATTTGGAAGGTGAGGGGGATCTAGTTGGCAAAGATGACGAGACTGGTTTTGTTCAAACTAGAATTACGAAGCCTGCAGAAGAGGATTTAGTTCAAGATGGACTAGAAGTTGTAAAGGAGGTTGAAAAGTCTAATCCTTCCAAAGTAGCTGAATCATTTCCTATTGTGTTGGAATTTGATGTGGCCTTGGAGGCTGTAAAGTAGGCCATGGATCAGAATGAGGTGGCATGTTATGATTTGGACAAGTTACCTAGGACTGACATTCCTACAGAGATGGCGGCAGAATTGGGCATTGTTTTGTTTGAGAATGACAAGGACAAAGAGAGAGGGAGGTTAAGAGCCAAAAGGAAAAAGAAAAACATTAGAAAAGTGGTTGATTTGAGTGGGCCTAGTTTTAAAGTTAAGCCCAATTCCAAATCTAATAAGTTAGGCCGAGATTTATGTACGGTTTCGGGAGGTACTGAGGACCCGATATAACAGTTTACAAATCATTTGGTATTTGATGGTCAAATAATTAGGGATTGTGGTTTGCTTTCCCATTCGCCTCATATCTCTCAGTCGGAGGAAACACCGAAGCTATCTACAGGAGCAGTTCTGTGCTGTGAGTCTTTAACTGATTCGGATGTCCTTATTTGCAATTCTAGATTTGTTGAGAACCTAGAATCAAATGTGGGAAAAAAGGTTTGGAAGACAATCTCTAAATTGGGAGTGAAGGCAAAGGATGGGCTGAAGGATTTCTCGACTCACATTTCGGAATTGGAGGCTAGAGATAGAGGAATCAAAAGTGGCAAGAAGGCGTCTTCAAATGGTGTTTAATGATTTTAGGATCTTCAAATATCAGAGGGAATGGCAATTTTTCGAAAAGGAATAGGGTTAACTGTCTCATAAAATCAGGTAAAGTAGATATTTTCTTCGTTCAAGAATCTAAGCTGAGTTTTGTTGATGATAAAGTAGTTTCTGGGCTGTGGAATCATGGAGAGGTAGGTTGGTCGTATAGAAAAGCAAACAGTTTTTCAGGTGGTATTATAACCATGTGGAATGCTAGGATGTTCATCCCGATGTTTTGGTTTAGGGGGGAAGGTTTCCTTGGTATTAAGCTGAAGTAGAAGGAGGATTTGTATTATGTAATAAACGTATATTCTGGGTGTGCTCTATCTTTAAAAACTAAGTTATGGGAAAGTTTGATAGGTTTCAAGGATAGATGGATGAACGACATCTGGATAGTGGGGGAGGATTTTAACGCCACTGTTGTAGCAGAGGAGAGAAAGAGTATCTCCAAATCTTACACTTCTGTTGAAAATAGGGAATTTTCCGCATTCATTGAATCTATGGGGTTGGTTGACCTCCCTGTTTTGGGGAAACGGTTTTCTTGGTTTAGTGGGGATGGTAAGAAGATGAGCAGGTTGGATAGATTTTTAGTGGATGTTCCATTTCTAAATAAGTGGGGTATGTTAGGCCAGTCCATTGGTAGACGGGATATTTCGGACCACTGCCCCATTTGGCTGAGAGTTTGTTTGATTGATTGGGGTCTTAAACCATTCAAATCGAATGATTGTTGGTTTGAGCATGAAATGTTCCTCAAGTTTGTGGAAGATAAGTGGTTGAATTACAATGTTTTAGGGAGAAGTGATTTCGTCATTAAAGAAAAACTTAAGTTGTTAAGGAGAGATCTGAAGCAGTGAAGCAAAGACGTTTTTGGTTGGTTTGATCTAAAGGTGGAGGAAGATGTGGATGCCTTGAATGAGTTGGACAGTGCTTTGATTTCTGCAGCTAAGGAAAATTTAGATAGCTTGGTGGCGCGTAGGTCTGAAGTTTTTCATTCAGTGTGGCGTAACTTGCAAATCAAAGACAACATGTATCTGCAAAAGACTCGGGTTAAGTGGTTCAGGGAGGGAGATTTGAACTCTAAGGTTTTTCACAGGTGGGTGAAGGGAAGGAACAAGAGTTTACACATTGGGGCAGTTTTATCCTATGTTGGTGTCGTGGATTCTGTCACTGAAGTGAAGCAGGCAGTGAGAGATTTCTTCGTTAACAAGTATGAAGAGAGTGATCTAGTTAGACCAGTGCTTGAAGATGTGTGTTTTAACAGTCTGTCTGTTGAGGATAATTCTTTTCTCGAAACCCCTTTTTTAGATGCCGAAATTAGAGAGGCGGTCTGGAGTTGTGAGGGATCGATGAGCCCAGGCCCCAACGGCTTTAACCTGGGCTTTGTGAAGAAGTGCTGGAATATTTTGGGGGAGGACATCTGCAGTTTCGTAAAGGATTTTCATTCGAATGCTTATTTGCCAAAGGCGGTCAACTCTTATTTCTTGACCTTAATTCCTAAAATGGTCAATCCTTTGGAGTTAAGGGACTATAGGCCAATTTGTTTGGCTTCCAATTTGTATAAAATCCTTGCAAAGCTTCTTCCGAATAGATTGAAAAAAGTGGTCGGCAGTTTAGTCTCTCAGAATCAAACAGCGTTTGTCCCGGGGAGATGTATGTTGGATGGAGTAGTTGTGGCAAATGAGGTTATTGATTATGCGTACAAGGAGAATAAAGAGTGTGTCATGTTCAAGATCGACTTCGAGAAAGCATACGATAGTGTCAACTAGGATTTTCTTAGATTTGTTATGAGGAAGATGGATTTTGGTATTAATTGGATGAGGTGGATGAAGGTGTGTGTCTTCAAGGGCTATTTATCGATTTTGGTGAACGGGAGCCCTACTGATGATTTTGAGATTAAGAGAGGTTTGATGCAAGGTGATCCGCTCTCTCCTTTTCTCTTCGTCTTAGTGGTGGAGGGGTTAACTAGATTGATCTACAAAGCTATTGATATTAATGTATTTAGTCGTTTCAAAGTTAATGGTGCAACTACGGTGGAGGTCATTCAGTTCGCAGACGATACTCTAATGGTGGGCAAGGAAAGGTGGAAAAATATTTGGAGTTTGAAGGCAATTTTGAGGGGTTTTGAGTTAGTTTCAGGTCTGGGTGTGAATTACCACAAATGTAGGATCATTGGAATTAATGTAAGCCCCCACTTTCTATTAGCAACAGCGAATTTCCTGTCTTGTAAGGTTGATTCTTCTTCCTTTACTTTCCTGGGGATCCCTGTGGGCAGCAATCCTAGGCGTGTTGCATCTTGGAATTCAATTTTAGAAATATTCAGAGTTAAACTCGCTAAGTGGAATGGCAGATTGTTGAATATGGCAGGCAGGTTAGCTCTAATCAATTCCATCTTGTCTAGTTTACTTGTGTTTTTGTTTTCCTTTTATAAAGCTCCAGTGTCGGTTTGGAACGAGATTTATAGGATAAGAAGGAGGTTTCTTTGGGGAGGTAAAGGAGGGGAATCTAAAACTTCGTGGCTTAGTTGGGAGGTGGTGTGTAACAGGAAAGAGTTTGGGTGTTTAGGGATTAAAAGAATGAAAGAGTTCAATTTGGCTCTGCTCAACAAGTGGAAGTGGAAAATTTTGTCAGGCCCGGAAGCGCTTTGGAAGAAGGTCCTTATAGCAAGATATGGAAATTCGGAACACTGGGTTTTGCAAGATTCCTTCCAAAGGAGGAAGGCTTGCTCTAGCTGGTGGTTGGACTTAATGAAGATTGCAGACAGTTCTTTGCTTGGTGATTGTGCTCTTTCTTTTGCAGGAAATTTGCAATTCAGAATTGGGGATGGGACCTCGACTCCGTTTTGGTCTGTAAATTGGACCAAGTCTTCTCCCTTGTTTGTTAGTTTTCATGATCTGTATTGTTTAAGTAGTGTTAATGACTCTTTTGTCGCTGATTTGGGGATTTTGGTTGATGGTTAGTGGGTTTGGGGGAACTTTGGCTTGTCTGAGAATGTGCAGGTTTTTAGCAGTTCCAGAATAAAGGAGTTGCTTGTTTTCTTGGATGATATTGATCCAAATTTGGGACAGAAGGACGCGGTGCAGTGGGAAGGCTGTGAGCACTCCAGCTATGTTGTCAAAGAGGTTTATAATTGTTTCACGGCTGCGGATAGAAGGGTGTCGACGAACGAGCAATTTGGTGGTTTTAGATTGCTTTGGTCGATTAAGGCTCCTGAAAAGTTTAAGGTTTTTGGGTGGAAAGCCTTGTGGAGGAGGTTTTTGTTGCATATCGAACTTAGACATAGAGGTTTAGGTGTGGATCCTTCGTGTCCGTTATGTTTTGAGTATGATGAAGATTGTGTTCATTTGCTTTTTTCTTGTACATTCTCTATTATGGTGTGGCGCAACATTGGCGATTGGTTAGGAGAGGTTTTTGAGTTTCAAGGAGATGTTATTCAGTTCTTCTTACGTTGGTGTGGAGGAGGTGGTAGGAAGAAAGGAATAGGTGTCGTTTGGTTGGCTGTTATTTGGGATTTGTGGATGGAGCGTAACAACTGCATTTTTAATTCGGTTGTTAGTGTTGGTTCTGTATTGGCAGCAATTTTGGTAAAACAATGTGTTGCATCAAGATGTTCTACTTGATGTCTTGACATGCTGTCTCTAACATTCTGCAGGTGAAGTGTTGGTGGTGTTTGTTAGTATTGCAGACTGTGTGCATGATGTCAAACACGATGTTCTGACATCAGTTGACAGAATTTAGGTTTTATTTGCTGCGCTATTTTTAGCAATCTTTTGTGTGTTTGTGTTGAGTGATTGCATGCGTAATTCTTGGAGTAAAATTATGTTGGAGTGATATTATTTGGAAGCAATCTGTTTATGAAGAATAGGGTTGGCTATTTTCATGCATAAAGATTTGGAGAATAATTAGTTTTAATTATTAATTAAAACTAAGATCTGCTAATGCCCAAGCCCAATGTAAGGAATGTTTCTGGGAATACTATGTTATCCTATGTGGTGTTGTTTTATAGGTTTCAAGAAGAATATTGAAGAATAATGACTTTCTAATTATGGAGATAAATTAGGAAGGATTTGATTGAAGACCTATTATGTAGCAGATGTTTCTGCTGATTTGTAGCAGCTGTTAGGCTGTGATTTGAAGCCCAAATCCAGTTGGAAATAAGTTATAAATAGAATGCTTGTAACCTAGAAAAAGAACGGGTCCAAGATGTAGATCATTAGGGTTTGTGTGAAATTGTGAGCCACTCTGGTACTGTTTTGTACTTAGAGTTGGACTGTTTAGTCGAGTTGTATTTGTCAATCAACTATGAGCTTTTAAGCAATGATGATTGTGTTTCTTTGAAGTGTGTCTTCTACTTTTTTGTGATTGATGAGTTGTTGGAAATCAAGTTGTTGATGCAGTGGTTGAGGTGTTGACTGCTAGACATCATTGCGATGATTGGAAGAGAGATGGAGTCTCTTATCTAGGGAGAACTTAGGTAGAAGGGTCATTGGGTAGTTATTAAGTAAGTAGATCGTCAACGGGTGTGTTGGCTGTAGGGTCTATGAATTGATACTGCTAATAGTGGACTTCCTTCCTTGCTTGGTATGCCCCCAGATGTAGGTTGTTAGACCGAACTGGGTAAACAATTCTTGTGTGAACTTTACTTTTTAGCAACTTCTTTAACTGTCTATATCTTGTATATGTTGCTGATAACAGACCAGATGTCTCGTCATGTTTATTCGACATCTGGGTCTGTCATACCAGAATTTCAATTAGTTCTATAGATGATGTGTGTTGGTCTGTTTAAATTTTAGCTTGGAGGTGGGAGTGTATTAGAGATATTCTCTATTCAAAATCTAGTTTTTTAGGATTTTGTATGGATCCTTTCTAGTTTACTAGATTAGAGTTGGTAGGAAATTTTTCTCCTTCTTGTAAGGGCTTGAATATCCCTTGTATTCTCTTCAATATATTGCTTTTTTTTTAAAGTGTACCAATTTTTGTTTTTGTTTTTATAGCATGTCAATGTTGCCATGTTCACTAATAATAACAATAAAATCCGAAAATAGATAATTTTAAAAGAGAAAAAGGTAGGGTATTTATGATATAAAATAATATATTTAAAATACTAATTGATTGACAGTATAAAAATATTTTATGTATATTTTTTTAATATTTAAAATAAATTTAAAATTTAAAATATTTTAAAAATATGATCAATGTGATATTGATAAATTTTAAAATATTATTTATTGAAATAATTATACTATAATTAAAATCATTTTATACGATAAATATTTATATATGTTTATCTAGATATTTACACTTCACATTAATAAGAAAAATGTTAAATAATATCTTTTATTCAACACAAAATAAAATAAAATAAGATAGTATTTTATTATTACCCATTATTATTATTATAGTAAACTATTTGTTTATATATATATATTTTGGAATTTCAGAAAAGAGTGGTAAAATATTATACTTTGAAAAAAATTGGTCCTTTATCTGTATAGATACCATAATTATGTAGAAATACGTCTCTTCATAATACAAATTATAATGTTTTTTATAACATAAACTTATAAATATGTAATTAGTAAAATTTTAATATAAATTCTAGATTTTGATATCGAAAATAAAAATAAAATAAAAAAGGAGAGAAAAAGATATTTAAAAAAAAATCTCAATTTGAAAAATGATTTGTATTAAATATTAAAAAAAGAATAAGTTATATCAATTAAACATAATAAATTAAAGTTTGAATAGATCTTTAAAATTTAAAGTTAGTAAAGGAGCTTTTGGTATTTAAAATAAGAATAACTTAGTAATCTCTGAAATATTTTTATTTTTCATTGACCAAGTAAACAATATTTTTTTCCAGATATTTAACATAATTTAAAAATTGAAATACTAGCTCTGTTCTTTTTTATTAAAGACAATTCATTTTTTAAGTTTATTGAATAATCAATGTATTTGATCAATTTTGAGATTAGATACATTGATTATTCAATAAATCTAAAAAGTAAATTGTCTCTTATAAAAAGAAATAGATGTAGTATTTAAAGAATAGGATCAAAAGTGATATTAATAATTTTTAAAATATTATTTATTTTGATAATTATACTGCTTAGTTTTTTTTTTATCTTGAGTTGAGTTTAGCTCCGCTTGAATCCGTTAGGAACGATTTATATTAAATGTACATTGAAATAAAAGTTTATTTTCTTGTCAAAAAAATTTATTTTATACAATAAAAATTTATATATGTTGTTTATTGAAAAATTTATGCTACACATTAATAAAAAAAATGTTGAATGTTATCTTTTATTCAACACAAAATAAAATTTAATAAGATAGTAATTATTATTATTATTATTATTATTATTATTATTATTATTATTATTATTATTATTATTATTATTATTATTATTATTATTATTCTCATAGTTAACTGTTTGTTTATAATTATTATTTTTTTGGAATTTTTGAAAAAGAGTGGTAAAATATATAATAAGTTAAATTTTACTATAAATTCAAGATCTTAATATCGTAAATAAAGAAAATAAAAAGAGAAAAAAAATTTCAAAAAAAAATCTCTCTTTAGAAAATAATTTGTATTTAATATTAAAAAATGAATAAATTATATCAATTAAATAGAACCAATTGATTCTCATAGTTAACTGTTTGTTTATAATTATTATTTTTTTGGAATTTTTGAAAAAGAGTGGTAAAATATAGAATAAGTTAAATTTTACTATAAATTCAAGATCTTAATATCGTAAATAAAGAAAATAAAAAGAGAAAGAAATTTTCAAAAAAAAATCTCTCTTTAGAAAATAATTTGTATTTAATATTAAAAAATGAATAAATTATATCAATTAAATAGAACCAATTGAAATTTGAATAGATCTATAGAATTCAAAGTTAGTAAAGGAACTTTTGGTATCTAAAATAAGAATATCTTAGTAATTTCTGAAATATTTTTATTTTTCATTCACCAATTAAAGAATATTTATTAAAATTTTTGATTGAATATTTAAAGTCATCAAAGTCTAAAATTAACTCACATTCATGAACTTAGACATTTTGCTTATCAAAAAATAATGAACTTAGACATTTATTCAAATTTAATTTATTAATTATTATTGTTTCTTTTGAATCTTGTTATAAAAGAGAGAAGACGAAACAATGATCCATCGTTAAGTCATTTCTATTATTCACAATAATTCAATAAAAATGACCCAAATACTGTTCCTTTTCACGTGTTTGATGGTCTGTATTTCCAGCCATCAAATTGACAGCATGCACAACACTTTGGTAGATGACATGGAAATAGAGAGGCAGTTAAAACTGATTAACAAAGTTCCTATCAAGAGTATTCATGTATTTTACACTCTTCTTACTTGTCATTATTTTATTTCTTTAGTTGAATTTCATCTTGCTTCATAGATAAATAACCATGCTTTTGTTTGAATATGGTTTTTATAGACAGAATTTGGTTACATCGTTGATTGCATTGATATTAATAATCAACCTGCCTTTAATCATCCTTTGCTAATGAATCATACGTTGCAGGTATGCACTCAATTAATTTTAATAATAACAAAAATATAATATATTTTCATTTTATTAGAATTTTTTAAATATTTTTCTTCTATTAATTACAGAGACACCCGAGCTTTAAAATTACAAACAGAAATAATAGAAAAAATAGTACAAAGACATTATCTACTAAGGCTATGCTTGGCCTTCAAAAAGACCGATGTCCAACCGGAAGTGTTCCTATTAGAAGAACAACCAAAGATGATTTAATTCGAGGAAAATCATATTTTAATAATGGTTTGCTTGATCAACTCCATGGTAATCATGTATGTTTTTGTTTGCACTTAAATTTTTTTAAATATTTAGTATCATTATATTATTTTAGTTTCAACTATAAATAGTTATAAATATTTGTTTTCAGTATGCAGAAGTTATATCAAAACCAGATCGTTATTATTTCTATAATGGAGTTTCTGGAACAACCAGTGTTTATAATTTGAAGATTAGAAATGATCAATCAAGTTCAGCTGTGATGTATATTCGAGATGGACCGGATAGCACAAATTATATAGGCATGGGATGGCATGTAAGTTTCGTTATATATATTGCTTTCACATTAAGATTTGTTTTGGTATTAATTGTTAATTTGATTTTTGTGTTGATTTTAGATAGCTCCAGAGTTATACAACGATCATGACACTCATTTTTATGCCGTATGGACGGTATGAATTTTTGTTAGCCATTTTATTTCTTAGGATAATTTAAATTTGTATACTTGTACCTTTGACTAGTTATTATGGATTTTGAGGTTTCTGTATTTTGCCATGGTTTAACATGGCTAAATTGAAATTATATTATGGCCTTTTTTATCCAATATATTTAAGTTTTGTGTTTTTTTATTATTTATTTTTAATTAATGTTAATTAGAATAAACTTTTATTTCTTTCTTACATATTTGATGTTGAAATATGACAGACAGATAATTTCAAGAATACTGGATGTTTTAATTTACAATGTCCGGGATTCGTTCAAACTAGTGAAAAAAACTATCTCGGTGGACGAATTGGGACCACGTCTATCTATGGTGGAACTATGATTGAAATGGGATTATCTATTTCTCAGGTTATTTCTATACCATAAAATTTCAAGAATAAGTACAAAAATTAAACTTACTAATTAAAAAATGTGTTTGATTTTGTAAAATCAAATATTTTTAAGGAATTATCATTAGTCATTTTATATAAAATATTTAAAGAAAAGTTATTAATATATATTGCGTTTTTGCGTTCAGGATGCTGAAACAAAAAATTGGGTGTTATCTAATGAAAATGAGATGTTAGGATATTATCCAGCATCATTATTTCCCAACATGGCAAAAGCCCATCAAGTAGGATGGGGTGGTAGAACATCTACCACTAAAGGTAGTCCTAGTCCTCAAATGGGTTCCGGATATTTTCCTGATAACGTATTTACTCATTCAAGTTATTTTAAAGATGTTGCATTTCAAGTTGATTCCAAGGGAAGTCTTTTCCCCTATGTTCAAGATGTAGAAGCAGTCGCTGACAAACCTAATTGTTTTTTGGCTAAATACTATGGATTACAGCAGGAAGTTGGATATTCTCTCCAATTTGGAGGACCCGGTGGTAATTGTGGTGATTAATTTCTATTATTATAGCTTTGTTAAAAGTTAAATACAAATAAAACTTTATTGGCATCTATGTTTTGAATATTTTATTTTATAATTTTGTTTCTTAATTTTCAAAATATTTATTTAATTTGTTTTTCAAAAATACATATTTCATTTCTTATCAATAAAGTCCACGTATACTTATTTAAATAACAAGAGTGGCTGAATAAAAACTTTTTGAATTTAGAGTTAATTATTGAAATGACATGTATTGTCACTCTGATATTTCTTAAAAAATGACCCTCTAAGTTATTGTACACAAATCTTCTAACTAACATATTTATTTTTCATTTTTATCAAATAGACTATATGTAATAATGTATCCTTAAAAGAAATCACTTTTATATAAATACAAATAGACTTATGATCACTCACGTAATTTTAATTAAATAATCTTTTAAACAAAAATAAAATGGAAAAAATATATTTTATGGTCATGAGAATATTAAGAAATTCTACAACTACTTTTTTTTTAAAATCATGTAATTAACATAATTTTTAAAATATTTATCAGACAACTATTTTTTATACAACTCTAAAATTTCCATTTATTTAACATTATTAAATGTAAAAAAAAAAAAAAAAAGACTCTTGTTGGAATTCAACCACGATCTATGGTGAATTCTTCTCAATCTTGATCTCAAGATTGTTATGTAATGACAATGAATAAAAACAAGAATATGTTTAAAGAAAATGAGTATGAATTGCATAGTAACTCTCTGTCCACACCTGTGAAATTTTATTATCACTTTGCAACGGCTAAAGCACAAACTATAAAAACACAAAATTATCTAATCTAATATTTTTAAATCAAATATGATCTTTCTATATCAAATATAATCTTTCTAAAACAATGAATTATATATTTAACACACCACCTAATTCATTGTGTCTAAACTATCTACACTCATTATAGACCTTAACTTCTTGAACACTTCGACTGGCACTCCCTTCGTCATGATGTCTGCAATCTGATTCTCAGTTCTGCAGTGTTTCAAGTTCATCTTCTCTTCTGCTACCCATTCTCGAAGATAATGGAACCTCATTTCGATGTGTTTGCTTCAACCGTGTGCTATTGGATTCTTCGCCAAGTTGATAGCTGACATGTTGTCGATCTTCATGGTAATTGCTTCATGACTCTTCCCTATAATCTCTTTGACCAGGTTCACCATCCATGTTGCTTGACATGCAGAAAGAGAAGCAATTATGTACTTCGCTTCGCATGATGACAATGCCACAACTGGCTCATTTCTCGAACTCTAAGTAACTGGTGCACCACCTAACATAAACACATAGCCTGCTGTGGATTTTCTATCCTCAGCATCACTACACCAACTAGAGTCGGTGTATCCCACTAACTTGCATTCTTTTCCTTCATCAACTTCAGGAAACAAAATGTTGTAGTTGATAGTCCCTTTCAGATACCTCAGTATCCTCTTCGTTGCTGCTATGTGTGATACCTTTGACTTCTTCATGAATCTACTTACCATACCCACATTGTATGCTAAGTCAGGCCTTGTGTGACAAAGGTATCTAAGTGACCCAATAAGTCTTCTATATTGGGTTGGGTCGACACCATTTTCATCTGAATCCTTCGACTGTTGCAATCTAGTCTCAACTAGAGTTAAAGTTGGGTTGCAATCTTGCATCTCAAATCTCTTGAGTATTTCGCCTGTATTTCTTCTTTGGTGCATCATCAAACATCTACTCGTCTTATAGAATTCGATTCCAAGGAAATATGAGAGGTCTCACAAGTCTGACATTTCAAACTCCTCACTCAGGTTATGTTTGAAGTCTTCGATCTCCTTCTTGCAACTTCTTGTTATCAACATGTCATCGACATAGAGGCATAGTATAAGCAATTCACTACTGCTTCTTCTTACATACACTTCATGCTCAGTCGTACACTTCATAAATTCCTTCTCCCTGAAGAAGCTCTCTATTTTCTTATTCCAAGATCTTGGAGCTTGCTTAAGTCCATACAGAGCTTTATGCAGCCTGTACACCTTTCTTTCTTCGCCTCGTTTCACATACCCAGCTGGTTGTGCGACATAAACTTCTTCATCTAAGGGTCCATTAAGGAATGCACATTTCACATCCATCTGACATGTATGCCAATTTTTCATGTTTGCTAGATCAACAACCAACCTGATTGTTTCAATCCTAGCAACAGGTGCAAACACTTCGTCAAAGTCAATTCATTCCTTCTGTAGAAATCCTTTCGCCACAAGTCTCGCCTTGTGTCGACTTACCTCTTCTTTAGGATTCATTTTCACCTTGTAAACCCATTTCACATCAATTATCTTCTTGCCTTGAGGCAATTTGACAAGTGACCAGGTGTTGTTGACTTCGATGGAGTCTAACTCCTCATTCATTGCTTTTACCCACTTTGAATATTTCAATGCCTCAGCTGCATTGACTGGTTCGACATCTGTGTAAAAAGCATAATGTACCAGCTCACCCTCTTCATCAACCACATTATCTAATGTAATCACACATTCTTGCAACCTTGCAGGAATGTGTCTTGTTCGTCGAGGTCTGCTTGGGTCTGCTTCATCTCTGAATTGTTTCTGTTGAACTTTTCATTTGACTTCAGTGACTGGTTCTTCATAGGAGATTCTCACAGAATCCTTCTTGACATTCTCAGTCCAATCCCATTCTTTAATCTCGTCTGTGACCACGTCCCTGCTGATCACTACCCGCTTATTCACTGGGTTGAATAACTTGTAACCTCCATTCAAATGATATCCTATAAACATCATTTGATTCGACTTGTCATCAAGCTTCCTTCTCAACTGATCTGGAACATGTCTATGTGTTATAGATCCAAACACCTTCAAGTGACTGAGGCTAGGCTTGACACCAGACCAACATTTTTCTGGTGTGATTCCTTCAAGCTTCTTCGTCGGACATCTGTTTAATATATATGTTGCTGTCGAAACCGCTTCTCCCCATAATTCTTTGGGAATATGTTTTCCATTCAGCATACTTCTCACCATGTTCATGATGGTTCTGTTCTTTCTTTTCGCAATTCCATTTTTTTTAGTGTAAGGTGGCACCACCTCATGCAAAATCCCTTCTTTTTCACATAATGCATCGAACTCTTTCGACACACACTCTCCACCACCATCAGTCCTCAAAATTTCCAGCTTTTGACCATTCTGTCTTTCGACCATAGATTTGAATCTGGAAAATACCTCAATCACATCACTTTTCTTCTTGATGAGGTAAGTCCACAGCTTTCGACTGTAATCATCTATGAACGTGACAAAGTATATGTTGCCTGCAATCGAATCCACCTAGATTGGACCACATACATCAGAGTATATGACTTCCAAAACTGCCTTCGACTTCCTTCCTACATCCTTGCTGAAGTTATTCTTGTGTTGTTTTGACTGAACACACTATTCACAGACTTCACTTGGAATGTCGATTTCAGGTAATCCTGAATCCATATTTCTTCTCTTTAGCTCTCTGATGTCATTGAAGTTGAGATGGCCTAGTCGAAAATGTCATAATCACCCATCTCTGCTGGATGTAGTTTCTAGGAACTTGTGCTCCATCACATTAAGTTCACTCTTGAAGGTCATATTCTGAGACATTGGAGCCTTCAAGATCAACCTACCACCTGCGTTGAGAACTTTCATCATTTTATCTTCGAC
This sequence comes from Lathyrus tuberosus, assembly GCA_022829125.1. NCBI lineage: Eukaryota > Viridiplantae > Streptophyta > Magnoliopsida > Fabales > Fabaceae > Lathyrus > Lathyrus tuberosus. The sequence goes on from JALAZF010000048.1 coordinate 15,469,170, forward strand.
AACTACCTTGTAGTTCTTTTCGACAAGATGTCTTATACTGAGCAGGTTATTTTTCATGTCTGGTATGTATAACACATTGGAAATTATTTATTTCTTGCCATCCTTCCTCACGATTTGAACATCACCAACACCTTCCGCTGCTAGAGTGTTGTCATTTGCAAACTTCGTCGTGTTCTTCGACGAGGGCTTCATGTTGACAAACCAATCTTTCTTTCCGGTCATGTGTGATGAGCATCCTGAGTCTAAGTACTACTGGTCCTGGAATCTCTCTTCGTCTCTTGCTGTGACCATCAGCAACATCTCTTCTTCTTCATGTTTCGCCAGCTTTGCATCAGTTTATTGATTCTTTTTCTTTTCTGGACAATCACTAAAATAGTGACCATACTTATGATAATTGAAAAACTGAATGTGACTTTTGTCAGGTCTTCGACCATCAACTCTTCCTCTACCTGCAGCACCACCTCTTTGGTTGCCTTTGTTCCAGAGTTTTTTCTGATTCGACCAGTTTCCTTCCTGCTGATTTTGACCAGTCGAATTGTTGTAGCCTCCTCTACCTTTGTTGCCATTCCAGCTTCCTTTGTCTTTTTTTTTCTGACTGCGCCTGCAAATCCATATCACTCTTCGACTTTCCTGCAGCTCTTTCAACCATCCTTTGTTCATGAGACTCAAGCGTCCCTTGAAGCTCTTCCTTCGTCAATACTGACAAGTATTTCGACTCTTCTATGGCTACTACCATGTGGTCAAATTTTGGAGCCAATGAACTCAAGATCTTTGACACAACTGATCTTGATGTCAACACTTCTCAACATACCTTGATTTGATTCACCAACTTTGTAACTCTGGTGAAGAAATCCGTTATACTTTCATTGTCTTCCATATGAAGCAATTCATAAGTCCTTTTGTGAGTTTGTAACCTCACCTCTTTCACCTTCTCTACGCCTCCAAACAATTTTTCAAGAATATTCCAAGCTTCTTTTGTTAATTCTACATCACTAACCTTTTCAAAGTTATCTGGATCAACACAATGATGGATTATAAAGAGAGCTTTACAATCTTTCTTCTTCAATTCTTTATATACTTCTTTCTCCTGATCTGTTGCAGTTTCTGTAAGCGGTGATAATCCCTCATTCACAAGATCCCAAAGATCTTGGTAACAGAAAACCACCTTAATCTGCTTGCACCAATTCTCATAATTATCTTTCTTGAGAATTGGAATATTTGCTGGAAAGTGACTGTTCGGGTGATTCATCGCCATCACAGTTGCTCTTCCCTTGAATCAAAATCGGAGCTCTATATACCAGATGTTGGAATTCAACCACGATCTATGGTGAATTTTTCTCAATATTGATCCCAAGATTGTTATGTAATGACAATGAGCAAAAACAAGAACATGTTTAAAGAAGATGAGTGTGAACTGCAGAGTAACTCTCTGCCCACAACTGTGAAATTTTATTATCACTTTGCAAGTGCAAAACCGTGATTATCAAACTTGATTATTACAATGATAAAGATTCGTCCCTATTTATAGATTTAGGTTAACTTGCATCTCAAGCTAAATCCAAAATTATAAAAGCCCAAAAATATCTAATCTGATCTTTCTAAAACAATGAGTTACATATTTAACAACTCTAAAGCTATGTTTATAAACTTTTAAATCACAGTAGGAAAAAATCTTATTTTATTATTTGAATATGGAATAAAGAAAATTTTATATTCCGACCAAAACAGAGGAAAAATAACGGTGGTATGTTTTGACACTGCCCATCAAATTTTAACTAATCCAAACAAGAAAGTTTTATTTTGTTTTATTTATACCTTTGCATTTCATTTCATTCCATCAATTCGAACAAAGTTTTCGTCCCAAAATAAATTGAACTTTCAAATCTAAAATATGAATCAAACAAACACACTCATAATCTAAATTTTCTTTCTCTCAATCAGTTGCAAGACTTGAAATAAACAAATCCTAGGGTTTTCATGCTCATCAATACATAGCCATAATTTCCTTAATTGTTCATCCTTTGATCATTACTCGTGCAATCAAACACCATAACTATCTTCCTTCAATAGTCGTTTTCTCATTCATCAACACTTAATAGTCTTATCATCATCTAGTCTCTAGAACCTATAGGACTTATTTTACACAATTGTGATCGCAATGTGTACCTTACACTTGAATGAGAGTATTCTAACTAGCTTCTCTCAAGAAACTTATATCTTTTATCAATATAAAGACCAATTTTGTACTAGGATAATTTCATTGTGCATAGGAAAAAATAATCTAAAGGGAAGTAAGACAATTCTGGAATGCTAACTCCGGATGAGTACCAAGCTCGCACCATATGTCGCCCAAGGTTGGGTGTCAAGTCTCCCACTGGTAGAAACATTCGCCCATTAGTTGTGTTGCGGTGAGAATCGGATATCAACTTGAATCATAAAATTTAATTCACCACCGAGCTTTGAGTTGTCCAAAGGAAAGGGTAAAAAACGAAAACCCTAATAAGAGATTGTTAGGTCTTTGATTGGCTACATTTTGGATAAAACAAGTTTACAGCAAGATGTTGGGTAAGATGTCCTAACATGGTTGATCAGACATCAGTACAGACATGGTTACAATACTTGGCAAGATGTTGAGTAAGATGTTAAAGCATCTTCATCAACTGTCATGACAGTATTACTGTCATGACAGATGTCATGACATCTTGGTCTGGTACAGCAGGTGCTGCTGTTATGACAGATGTCGAAGATAGATGTCATGACATCTTAGTCTGGTACAACAGGTGTTGCTGTTTTTCTGTCATGTGATGGTTAATCAAGATGTCGAAGGAGATGTCACGACATCTTTGTCTGATACAGCAGGCGCTGCTATTGTATATCTCTTGACGGTTTTAATTTGATTTGATGAGATCTTTTTGGATATACCTCATCATTATATGTAGGTCAAGGAGATTTATTAGGAACAAAGTGCAGATTTAATTGGATTTCATAAAAAGGATCTTGGAGACTTTTTCGGAAACTATTTGGAGATTTGTTCCTATTTTTGTGGAGAAGATTCTGCGGCTGATTTAAAACGGGAAGATTGGATTTGATTGAAGAGTTCAAGCCCATACTGCAGGAGTCTATAAATAAGGACTTGCTAGACTAAAATGGCAGCGCACACAACAACAAGCCGTCGGTGCAACATAAGGGTTTGGGGTTTTGAGAGTCTCTTGTGTAGTTTGTAAGTCACCCATGTATCTTGATACTATGTGGTCGACATAGGTTATTGTAAATTGTTCTCACTCGAAGCTATGAAGCAAAAGTCGAGTATTGTTGTTAGTCAAGAGTCTTGGCTGAACTTTGTATTGGAAGGAGTGTCTTTCAATAGGGTAGATACAATTATGGTGTAGTAACTGTTAGATAATCACAGGTTGTGATTTAGGAAGTGAAAGGGGGTTCTCTTATCATTTAGATGTGACTTCTAATGATAAAGTCTTCATTGGGTAGTGATAGGTTAGCGTGGGTGCTTTCTGTAAACCTGAGGTTGTTTGCATAAAACTATACTACTGATAGTGATTACTTCTTCCTGGATTGGTATCCCCCAGATGTAGGTGAGTTGCACCGAACTGGGTAATCATATTCTGTGTTGGTTATCTTTCTGCTATTTTCAGTTCAGTCTTGATTAACATGTTGGATCATATGTCGTAACATCTGTGAGGGTGCAGTTCTGATATTCAAGGTATCAGTCTGCAGTTGCGCCTCTGAGTTTAAATGATTATGTAGCATAATGTCTTGACATGTGTTAGGACATCTGCTATCTGCATAGCCAGAATTTCAGAGATCTAAGGTCCAGGGTTGGTTATACCTAGGGAATGTGTTAACATCCTAAGTATCTGTAGTACTCTACAGGAACCTCTTGTTAGTATTTGTGTTATGTTATTGTTTGCTTGCTAAGGGAAATTGTGCTAAGGTAAAGACATAGGGGGTATATACACTAAGTATGCTCGCCAAGACATTGCATCTCGTGCCTACGTATCCTGACGGAAATGAAATCAGAGCATTCGTAATTCCCCTCAATGAGGGTAAGGAACTCTTGACTAGTCAAGGTTCCAGGGGGAGGTAAGTGTCTGTGGCAAGACACTTACATAGAGTGCGACGACTCTAAACTTAAGGCTAAGTTGGAAGGGAAATAAGTATCCATGGCAAGAACTTACATAGAGTGCAACGAATCTAATCCTAAGGCTAGGATAAAAGGGAAGAAATGTCTATGGCAAAACATAGAGCACGTCGCCTCTAATCCTAAGGCTAGGATAAAGGGTAAGGAATTTAACCTAAACATGACATGGAGTCAACGGATGGATCCTTTCCTTTGGAATTAGGGAATAAGCGACAACAAAAAGCGAGAGATGAGATTCTATCCTAATGTCTATCTAATTCAATTTGCCAGAAACAAAGTTGAATCAAGAACTTAAAGGGGACATGGCGTATCATACAAGTGGGCGAACATTCAAGTATATGTAAAGAGTATCACAAGTAATCATCAGACAAAGTATTAATAAAGGGAATATCAAAATCCAATCAGAAAATCTTAACGAGATATCAACTGCTAAAAAAATGGACCGATTCTAAATAGATACTAACGAAAATCTAATTAAATCAATAAATTAATCACGAATCTCATTCAACAATGAATTTCGATAAAAAAACATTAATTACAAATTGATCACGAGTTACTAATCAATCTAAATTTAGAGTAAGAACGACTTAATGATTAATCACATAAAGCAAACTAATTAACTAATAATAAGAATCACAATTTTTAATTAAAACAACTAAAAAAGAAAACAAACATATAAGGTTTAAAAGAAATTAAAGGAGCATGAAAAGAAAATAAAATAAAAAAGAATAATAAAGAAAATAAAAAAGTGGGGCTGCAAAGAACCCATTTGGTGTAGGGAGCAAATAGCCCAAAGTTCATGGGCTGGGTCCTCTCGACCCATTAAAAGCAACTAATATTATTGAAAAAAAAATAAATAAAAAAGGGAAGAAAACATCATCAGCAACATTCGCTATCTCTCTCTCTCACGATACCCAGTCCTTCCTCTCAGCAACCCTGTTTCTCATTCTCACCATTTTGCCCTCTTTCTCTCGCATCTCAACGTCTCCGTCTCAGTCCCAATTCTCACTTTCCCGCACACCAGACCTCATTCGTATTCACTCTCTCGCGAAATTAAACCCTCAAATTTCAATCCAATTGTCATTCAACAACAAAGATCAAACATCAATAATCTAAATCTCACAGGGCAATCAAGAGAAGTCGAGAGAAGGAATACCAGAATCGGAGACTTCGTGGCGGAAGCAAGTTGTGTGAAATTATCGTCGGCGTGGGACTGTGGAGCGACGTCGACGGCGGCAATTAAAGGTGCACGGTGCGCTGCTGATGCCTGTGAGTGTGACTCGTGATTAGAGTTCTTTCCGTTGGTCGGTGCGTTGCGGTAATGTCGACGGTGTCGTCAGTTTCGAAGGTATTTGTTGCTACCCTCTTCTCCAATCATGTGTATTTGCGTTGTTCTGATGTTGTTTGTGTGTGTCGGCTCTTTCTGTTGTGTGAATTTCTGCTCGTGGTGAACTCTCCTGTTACTGTGTGTGAATATTTTCTGTCTATGTATGCTGTGTCGTATTGGTTTTCTGAATTCTCTTCTTACAGTGCGTGTGTGCTGATGGTTTAAGTAAGAATACTGATGCCCCCTTCTGGTTTTCAATTCATGTGTATTTATAGATTCAAAATGCAATCAACTTCTGATTTCGATTTTAAATGCGAAATACTGCTGCTGTCTTTGTGTGATGATGAGGATTCCTTTTTTGTTGGAACATGTCTGAGCACATTTGATTTGCCTTCCTTTTTCATTTGAACATGCTTGTGAACTATTTTGGAATGAATTTGAATGTTGTTTGAACATGTTCGACGCTGTTTTGGAATGAATTTGAATGTTCCTTTTAATTTGTCAGGTTCGATTGAATCTATTCGGTAATGGCATCCCTTCACACACTTTAGACATTCCTCCTGTTAAACTCGTTCTCGAAGCTCATCCAGGTACCGAGACACATTCAATGTCAGTAACAACATTTTGTAAAACAGCTCTTTCAAAATACTTTGTAGTTTCTTTTCATAGTTTTCTAACTTTATAACTTGCCAACTTGGTTTCTGGTCCAGGTGATTGCACACTGTCGCGTACTCATAACAATGCTTCATGCTTGTTGGTCACATGAAATATTTGAAGGATCTTTGGCATCAGGTGACTCAGGGTGATTACAAAAACCATCTTCATTATCAAGGATTGGCAAAATTGTTCTCTGCGTCATTTTTACAGTAAAGCATCTAACATTTTCACTTTCTTTGATCTGACAGAAGACATGCTCAAAGGCTCTTTGGCTTGGGGTGATTTAATGAATTCAATCAAAACAAGCCGTCGATCGGTACATATAAGGAGAAGGAGCTTGCATCATTTCCAGCGGACCCTCCGTGACTATCCTGAATGAACAGGTACTTGAATTGTGTTTGTTTGTTTGTCATGATGGAATTCTCATTTTGGTTGAAACTTGCTTGATTATGTCGGTGGTAATTTGGAACCTGCAATTTGATTGTGTTGGATCTTATCATGTGAAATGAATGCTCGGTGATTCTTTATTTTTGGCTTTGTCTTGAACAGGTTATGGATATTGGTGACGGTACCGACTCTACCAAGTTTAACTTGGGGTTAGATGGCAGTGACATTTGAAATGTGACATAGGGCCAGCCTTTACCATCCAGCAAAACAAGTCTCGAGAGCCTTTCACTGGTGATAGAATCATGCTTTTGGTGATGCTTATTCTTACTTATGCTTCTCCTGCTGCTTCAAAAATAGGAGTTTGTCTAATAAAGGCATGTGCTGTGCAGGAGCAGTTGCCTGTGAATGCATCTGCAGCGAGTATTGTTGTTGCAACATATTCATTATCTGGGGATCCTGGTACAAACTAGAAGAAAACAACTTTTCTGCTGCCAAAACATTAGATGGGTTATATGCAGTTTGAGATCTTAAGTTATTTAAAGACAAATGGTTTGGTGCTTGAAATGTTTGTTGTTGAATTCCAAATGGTATAAAATTTTGATCACGATGCAAATCAATATTATTCTGAAGGGGATTCAATCCAGCTTGCAGAGGATAATTTGACCAGCCGGTGATACTATTATTTAAGCCTGTGGATGCCCTGTCAGTTAATCCTTGGATAACTGAGCTCAACTCAGAATTATGGGACTGAAACAGTCGAGAATTGTCACTCAATGAAGACATGAGTTTTGAATGTTGTGATGTGGTCTCAACGGGTGGTTTTAGGAACTGTGTGAGCAACTTGATGAAATGTGTATAGAGTAAGCACTTGAATTAATTCCTTTGATTGTGGCCAATATATCCATCGCCCAGCAAGTACTTGGTTTATGTAACACCTTTTCATTGTATGATGTAATTTGACAAGTAATCATCAATGGCATTTGGTATCAAACATGTTTGTGAATTTCTGTGAATTTCTTTGATAAGCTTTTTTTATAGATTCCTTTTGAATACTCACGTGGACTTGAAGTTAATTTATCCACTTTGAACTTTGGAATTAATTTACTTTGTGAATTTTGAACACTTGAATCCTTGAATATTAATTTTTCAACTTGAGTTTTTGTGAAGATCATAGACTTGAGATTAAAACTTGAATAGATGTAGAAACTTAACATTGAGTTTGCGCGTTATATCCACAACTTGAATTGGTCCACAAACTCGCACAACACCTCCGTTACTTGAATCTCAAACAAGCCACACAAGACATCCTCCTATTGAATCAAGTCTTGGGACAAAATAAATGCCCAAGAATTTAATATCACTTGAAACACTCCTGAATCTATGTCTGCTAGCTTTTAATCTTCAATTAAATCATAAATTAACCACATAAGATCTCGGTCCATAATCAGCATGAAACACATTGACAAAATTCAAACGATCCTTTAGATAAACACAAGCACCGCATCTCGAGGAATCCCTGGAAATACCACTTGTAATGTGACTTGCAATGAAAATCATAACCAATCCTCAAATGACCATGTTCCATATCATTGGACATAAAATTCTTCAGGAGTGTATGCTGAAACTTCTGAAGAATCCTGAGAAAGCTGATAGGTAGAAAATCCTAGAACCATTCAGAATCAACTGGTCACGTCTTAAAATTCTTGATAGAGGGAACGAATACTTGAGCCTACCGTACCTGCACAAAATGGTTAGTCATGATAAACACGCACACAAGACCCTATGACCTAGAGAAGCTATGCAGGATGATGCACAAAGATGGTGGAATCTTATGGTCAAAAATTAGGGTATGACAGGTTGCACCGCTCATCCACTTATTAAAATGTGTGGAATGATGTGTACTTATAGAATAATGGGATGGTTAGTCAAAGAAGAAATCCACTTTCTTAGGGATAATAGAGGAAATGACGACTCCACTTCTCCTAATTACTAAGATTAGTAGTGGACATTGAAACTTAATGCTTTTTTTGCAATAAGGGCTCACTTAGAATTTTGCAAAAAGCAGAGGGCACACTTGTAATTATCCCTTAATTTTCCTTTTTCTAGAAACCATCACTTGTTCCTTGTCTCATTCTTTAATTCGTTGTTTAAAACATAAATTGAAGAGAGAGAGAGAGAGAGAGAGAGAGAGAGAGAGAGAGAGAGAGAGAGAGAGAGAGAGAGAGAGAGAGAGAGAGAGAGAGAGAGAGAGAGAGAGAGAGAGAGAGAGAGAGAGAGAGAGAGAGAGAGAGAGAGAGAGAGAGAGAGAGAGAGAGGAAAAAACGAGAAAAATGAGAAAATTGGAAATAAAGGCTTGGATGTGGAACTTTGAGGTTTTGAAGTGAAATTGGAGCTTAGATAGTTCACCACCTTCATCTACTCCTTCAATTTCCAAGTTTCATTAGGTAGTTAGGAACAAAACTGATTTTAGAAAACTTTCCATGTTGGGAAAAAGTTGGGATTTTTAAGTGTTCTTGTTATTAATTGTGAAATACATGCTTTGATTATTTGATCCATATTATTTGCAAATGTTTAATGTTGTTTTGTTGTGAAATAATTTCCTATAACATATATTGCTTGTTGTATGTGATCTATGTTGCCTTAGAGTGGAGTAAAACTTGAAATTTTGGCCTGTTTGCTGAAATTCTACAAAAAACGAGATCTGGAAGGAATAAGGGATGCCACCCCCAAGTGAGGCTACCTGTCATGACCGTCATTTCTAATGATGGTTGTTGTAGTTGCGGACGGGCATTATCCTCTATAATGGGCGACATCCCCAGATGACGCCCGTCATCACCTACTAACGGGTGATCCCTTTTGGGCATCCCCAGGTGACGACCGTCATGGCCCAATCACAGCCAAGTTGTCACCCTGATTATTTCAATTCCATTTTAGCATAAATGGGATTTTCTGAGCGGTTTCGACCCTTTTATGATTAGTATGCTATGTTTGGGCATTTTTCAAACCGAAATAACGTGTAATATTAACTAATATAATAGTAATGTACTAAGTCCAACTGACTTGAGCCTTAATTAATCTTACATACTAAATTCCAATTGGAAGGGTCATAGTTAATACTAGCAATACTATGTGCTAAGTCCAACAAAACAGGGTCATAATTAGTGATGTAACTAAGTTCCTATAGGAAGGGTCGTAATTAGTACGAGTGTATTACTTCAAATATAGGAGCCATAAAGACACGTTATGTTGCAATATTATTAGATCAAATATATTACATTATTAATTTATTGTTGTGTTATGTGAATTATAAGAATAAAAAGTCAAATGAGAACCCGTATGACTCATTTGGACATGAGGCTAGATTATTTTGGTTATTAAATGCGCATAAAAGATGACTAATTATACATCTTGTGTAACACCCTAACCCCGACTCAATATTTAAACAAAATAGTTTGAATAAAATCAAATATTAGAGTGTCACCAAAATGTAATACTTTAAAAAACCAAATAGTCATGCAAATACGCAGCGAAAACTAAACAAAGTCCAACATAAATTCTCAACAACAAATCCAACAAAACAAAACTAAACATCACATAATGACGGGAGACATTTCATTCCTAGTGCTACATATCAGAGCGAATCCTCTAAAACCCAATGATAAAAGCTAAAGGAGCATAAAAGCTATCACCTACTCAGCAGCTACTCATGTACCTGATTATCTGTAGTCCTAAGGAGCACACACGCCACAACAACAAATAGGAGGTGGGAATACATCTAACAGTTAGCAGTGAATAATAGCAAGACATAATAGTAATCGCGCATATAATAGTATTCTCAATCACACTAAAAACAAAATCAAACATATCATAATGCAGATGCAATGCAATGCCACCATTTCCATCTCATATGCATGTGGTACCAAAATCACTAGCTGTCGCGCCTCAAAAAATACGATATACGACCTTCGCGCAAAAGGCGCGGAAGAAATTAGTTCGGACAGAGTCTCACCAAACTTTATTTATCCCAAAAAAGGGAAAGGAAAACATCGAGAAAAATTTTAAGAGATAAGAACATGGTCATCGCAACCACATTCTGGGTTCGGGAGTCGGTTGCGTAAGAGGAAGGTATTAACACCCCCTTACGTCCGTTGTACTCAACGGAAACCTCTTAGTTCGATTTGTGATGAATGTTAGCTAATGTTATTTATTTTATTCTAAACGAGCGATACATAAAGGATACGATAAAAGGATTTGATTGCTAGGGAAAATGGGTGGTTTTTACAAAAGGGTGCTCGCCAAGGATTGGGGCCCTTGTGCCTACGTATGCTCATTCGGATGAGAATGAGGAATCAGAGCGTCTGTGGTTCGACTACGAGAGATTTGGATAGGAAAAGGTGGAGAAAGAAAAGGTTGACGCGAAATGACAGAAAAGAAGAAAATATAGATGGATAAAAAAAGAAAAGGTAGCTCGCCAAGGATTGGGGCCCTTGTGCCTACGTATCTTCATTCGGACGAGAATGAAGAATCAGAGCGTTCGTAGTTCATGAAACTACAAATTTGTTGGATTTGCTTTAGAGGTGATGATTTTTCAAACACGAGAAAGGCAACTCGCACCCAAACAATCGAGGAGAGGAATCGAAGGCTCCAAACCCCTATTTTTCATCTTGAAAAGAGTTTCGATAGTTGTTATGTGTTTTGAAGTTTTATTGAGAAAATCCACTTGATGTTGGATCAAGGGTTTGATTGTGTTCGCGCTTGGTTTGTGAAAAGAGTGATAGCGAGTCAAAAGGCACTCGACTTACAAGTTTGCTTTGAAAATTCCACTTGACGTTGAATCAAGGGTTTGCAAAAAGGTGTGAATCGATCTTAGTCCCTAAGGGTGCTCCTAGTAACGAAACCACGACGAAAGGTGTAAGTGTGTGCAATAGGTTGATGGCGATGCTAAGAAGCAATCAACTTACGAGGATGTTTTGAAAATGGGCACGACGACGAATCGAGAATTAGTTTGAAAATGGTTTAATCTATGCTAGTCCCTAGGGGTGCTCCTAGTAAACAAAACCATAATCAAAGAAAAACGAGTAAAGTGCGTACATCGAAAAGGGAGTGGGGTACATGTAAATTACACGTGATTGCGAGAAATAAATGGTATCATTGTCAAGTAGCCCAAGAGAAAGTCGTGTGTGTGCAAGGTGTCCTAAACTAAGCAACAAACAAGAGTCGGAAAAAATCTCCTTGCTAGGGTCTTTGTACAAGGTCCAATCCCCAATACTCGGAATAATAACCACAATCCACCACTAAAAGTCTTTTAGGGTTTCATTAGTTTTATTGTGTTTTCGAATGAGGTGAACAAGATAAGAATGAGATGACAGGTTATGAATAAAATAATATGAACAATATGATAATATGAACAGGATATATTGATAGAAAAATAAAGCAAGAGTATATTGAACAGAAATTAAAGTCAATGGTTAACTGTTAATCGTTATTGATCAGATAAATTGCTTTTGAATCGGGTCTACTTTAGCGCTAAACCATCGGAGCACAATCTATGACGAAGATCATGCTATAAGAGGCCGTACAATAACGATGTTTGTTCTAAAACACGATAGAGAAATGATATGTAGATCATTCTCTAAGAATCGTGTCACACAAAAGAAAAGAGAACGGTCTCGTCTTAATCATAAACTTTCATCAATTAATCGAAGGTAACCTATCATGATCCCAAAGTATAGAAAATGATCCAAAGGATCATTCCCTACATATTTGAAATAATGAAGGTTAAACAACCTCAACAATCAACATTCGTGATATTTAGACTTCATAGACCAAAATCGAAATGAAAATAAAATCAAAAATCGAAAAGTAATCATGAAATAAAATGAAAAATAAGATAGATCAAGATTGGTGATAAGAACTTTAAGCAAATCTAAGTACAAATATTAAACAAATCCTTTTTAAAAACAAATCATGAAAAAAAATTAAATTAAAAAAGAGAAAAAATAAAATGAAAAAAAAAACAATATAGTAGAAGAGGAGGCGCAACAGATTTGAAAGGGTGATGCAAGGAAAATTTACATGGCTTTAAGCTCATTAAACCAACACGGTCCAACAAGTATCAGGATTCCTCACTTTATTTATAAAAAAAACTAGGGGACAACTTCGTTACCTATCACAAAAAATTAGGTAGTTTATCTTCAACCAATCCACTAATACCATATTATTTTATTATACTTAATTATTTATATAAGGGTTAAATAAGTTTTAAGTCTCTCTAAATATAGCGATTTTCAATTTTAGTCCCTCAAAAATTTTCCTTTAAGAATTGGTCCCTACAAGATTTTCCGTCTCAATTAATAGTCCCTGATGTCAAATGAGAGTAACGGCTGCTGATGTGTCTGTGCCCCGTGAAACTTTTTTTATGACTGGGCATACATGTAGATGCCACGTGGCAATTTCTTCCATTTTTTATTTTTTATATTCATAAATCTAGAATTCGTAGCTAATTCGAAACCAATTCTTAGCTAATTCTGAAAATTTAGACTTTTAAACCCAGAATTCACAGCTAATTCGTAGCTAATTCGAAACCAATTCCTAGCTAATTCTAAAAATTGAGACTTTCTAAAAATTTAGACCTTCATTTGGTAGCCTTCCTTCTGTAAATTGCAACAAATTCCTAATGAGTTAGACAAAGAAAATATAACAAAAGTTGACGACAAAATATGCCAAGAAATTAACTCAAACTATATTAAGCCAGGAAAACAATATTAATAATGATACATTTGATAAATCAAGAAGAAGCTCCTTTTGTGGAGTACAATACATCACAACAAATTACTATACATAAGTAGTTTAAAAGAGGCAAGGTACGTGTAGAATCAAAATACATAGTTCTTGCCTTAAGTTAGAATTCCAGTAGCCTATATTTAATGTCATCTAGGACCATTGAATCACTAAACAACCAAATGACAGTTTCATTTTTAACTTAAGATTCCATGTACTGGGAAGGTGGAGGGCTTGTTTTGGTCTTTTCAGTACCTACAAAACAGTTCAACATCAAATGTGTGATAATATGCCACGTGAGCACTCATAAGCAATAACAATTTATGGCTAAAAATTCTATGAAATTGTTTCATAGTACATGGGAATTAACAAGTACAACAAGCTAGCAAATGAGAGTTTTCACAACACTTCACAGACACTCTGCCATTCCAAGACAGTCCCATCATTATAGTGTTCCATGATACCAAATCTTTTGCTTTTATTTCTTTGAAGATATTCAAGGCATCATCAATAAATCCAAATTTAAGAAACAGGGCACAGAGGCAGAGTTAGTAATAATCGCAGTGTGTTTCACTTTCTCCTTTCCCAACATTATCTGCAAAGTTTTGAATTTCTTTCAACTAACACAACCACATAAAGTGTTCAAAGACTAATCAAACGAGCCGTGTTTCAAAGTCGAATCGTGTACCTTCTTAACAAATCCTGAACCTTCTAAATTTTTTTCCTATCCTTAAACGTGCACAAACACATATACACACAATCAATTGATCAAACACTTTGTGTGCATACCATTCTAATCAAATTTCACAGAAAAAATAAGCTGAACAAAGATGGTAGGCACAATTTCTTATTCAAACAGAGGAAAACTAAAGGTAAAAAGCTGAAAAACTCACCATCTATGGGGAGGCGCATTCGAGGACCGCAGACAGAGACTGAGAAGAAGGGGGAGGGCGTTAGGGATACCATGGAGAGTGTATTTCAAGCAAATCAATTGATTAGTGGAAAGTGTTTTTAGGGTTTCAATCGATTTCTCGAAGCAAATAAACTGATTTATGAGTTATGTGTTCAATCTATATTTTAGGGTTTCAATTAAATTTTGGGATTTTGGAGTTTTATGTTCAATCGAGTATAGGTTTACAGTTCTTGAGTATATGAAATGGGTTTTTTTTTTTTGGATTTTAGGAAAGAAAAGAGGAATTCAAAGAGGGAATAAGATGAGTGTGATGAAGGAAGAATTCTCTGAACATTGGTAAAGGGTGGTGAGGAGGTAGGAGTAGTTCAAAAGGAAGGAGACGATTACAAAGAAGAACACCTGACACATACAAAGCATGCCACATCAGTTAATGTAATCAAAATAAATTAATTATTTAATCCACTAAGACAGACACGTCAGTTTCCGTTAGGCCTATTTGACGTCAGAGACTCTTAATTGAGACGGAAAATTTTATAGAGACTAATTCTTAATAAAAAATTTTAGAGGGACCAAAATTGAAAATCGCTATATTTATAGGGACTTAAAACTTATTTAACCCTTTATTTAATTATTTAAATTTTATAGATTTCCAATGCAATGTAGCCTAATTTACTCTATAGGTAACTCTACCCAACTTTTTAAAGTGGATTAGATAAGAATTCACCAAAAAAACTATCAGTTTTACCAAGCAAAGCAATGTTCAACAACATATTTTCCTTTTAAAATAGCACCAAACGGCCAACCCACAGGCAAAAACAACTTTCATTCTTTTTATTTTAAAAAGCAAAAACATATTCAACACAAATCACCATCATCGAACCATGAAAGAAAATGAAACAGAAACACTTTTATGGAACGAAACAACAAATATTAGCGCAGAAACAAAAGGGTCGGTAAAAAATAATATCACCATCGTCTCTATTTGACAATGATTTTCCATAATATAAAGGATTGCAACCGTTACGCGATTGCTATTTTAGAAACATTATCTTGACTTTTCTTCTGCTCTCTTAGGTGATTAACTTGCCATAGCTAAGGAAACTGGTAGGAGACTTGGTATGGGAACTAATATGTATCCTTCTTCTACATTGCTTGGTTAAGACAAATATTCGAGTGTTGCTTTAATAGTATTCATGTCAATAAAGAGGCGCTACTCATATTTACAATTTTATTAAAGTTTTACCTATTAATAGCATCTTCTGGTTTCTTGCATGTTGAACTAACTAACAAAATTGCTAATTATCAGTTTGCTTCAAATTTGAACTCAAAAGTCTTCTACATTAGAGAAGAAGGTCTACTTGATGCATGAAACTGCAATGTTACAAGGTGGTATTGATCATCAAACGGGTAACTACTGATTTTTTATGCATGACAAGTTGTTATACATGTTTAATATACTTTTGTTTTGGGCGAGGCAGGTTGCAGGAGCTGCTACAAGTGCTAGTTTTTCTGTTGCTGTTGTGGCAAGCTGACACATACTTGCTTTGTTCTGCTCATGGACTGGTTACAAGTGTTTCTTGGTTAAATATGCATAGAGAAAAATGAATGTTTGGTACCGGTAAATCATGATATTCTTGATGGAGTGGATGACCTAAAGTTATTTAAATGAACCGTGTGTATTATACAACTTGCAATATAGATACAATCAAAATATGATATATGTAAGTCTTTGCATCTCTGAAGTTTGTTTCTTCAGTTTTTTTTGTCAATTGCAAAATATTCATGGACATAACTGTGTGAAATTCAGACAAAAGCAAGGGTAACATTTTTTTCCTAATATTTACATATATAGATTAGAGAGATAATACATGGTACCTTATTCCTTTTTTATTTAGATATATGGATCAATTTTAAGAAGTTAATCAATCAATAATTATAATGTCAGTATTTTGTGTCAAGCTCTTTTTTGCCAAACTGATTATTCTGTTGATTCCTTATTATAAGATGCTTCCATTTATACAACTTTTAAGTAGCAACAAGCCTGCTATTCCTTGAGCGTAGTATTGGGTTTTAAGACTTCTGAATAGAGAAAAGGTATTGAGATAGTTTTAATCGCTTAATTGAGTTAGCTTAGCTCAACTAAGAGTAGTTTGGGTCCAATTGTCCAGCTTATGATTTATGATGCATTTATTGATGCTCTCAACCACATGAAATTTGTGGGATTTTACTATGCACAACCTGAGCCAATCTTTTAGGTTATTTAAAGTTAAATTTTCTGCTACAGAAATCTGTCTTTACTCTATTAATTAGCCATAAATTCTACAATATAGATTGTGATTGAATGTTGGGTATTAATCTTTTAGATATTGTGATTGCTATCCTATTTCCTTTAAAGACGGGTTGAACAAGATTACTATTTAAAGTGTATATATATTTTTCAAAATTAATCGTCAAACTAAAAATTTATATCATTTAAATTATTTTATTAATTTTTGTATATTTTGACATATACCTTAACCTACTATAAATTACACCGAAATTAATGAAGTTATTCAAACAAATCTTATTTATAATAAGAAAAGTCAATGCACCTTCTTTAATATAAAATAGGTATAGCACAGCCCAACTTGTACTACCTCTGTCAGCCACATCTTTTTCCTATCTCACATAAAGGAGCGTTTTTTTCTCTTCATTTTTCAATGACATCTACTATAAAGCAATTGGAAAAAAGACCATTGATTTTCCATTTGTGCCCTTTCCCCAAAATATAAATACACTTACAAAAGGGCAAAAACGTAACAAATCTACTATAAAGCAATTGGAAAAAAGACCATTGATTTTTCATTTGTGCCCTTTCCCCAAAATATAAATACACTTACAAAAGGGCAAAAACGTAACAAACATATTCAACACTTCTACTATCTATCAACTACTATAAAGTTGACCAAACTGCCTAAAATACCCTTCCCTTAAAAACAATTTACACTACACTTTGGACATATAAGTTATTAACAAAAATTCCAAATAAAACACTCACACACCTCTCTTTAAGTTACACTTGTCACACTCTAATTAGTTTCTATTCAAAATTCAATTTCACACATCTCTCTTTCACTTATCATTTTCCACATTAATCTCTCTCCATTCTCTCTCTCATTTTCTCTGTAAACCGTGAATGTTGTCGTCGCCCCCTTTCTCCACCCACCACCATCATCACCACCACCACCACCAATTGATCTCAATTTTCCTCTTCAAGATTCAAGTTTTGAATTTGCGGTTGTTGATGTGACTCTTTTTTTGGAAATACTTGATGATTATTGTCTAATCATATCGACTGATTTCATCCCTTGCCAAAACTACAACCTGTTGTGGTTGTACTAATATTCTATTTCCATTGCAAACTGGTTCACAGTGTTAAGAATGAAAATGGTCTTGCTGATGTTATAAAGGAGTTTGTTTCCATTGTTTTTCTTATTTTAGATCATTGATATCCTTTGTCAAAAATAAATTATTTTGTATAACCATATTACAAATTTATAGTTGAAAAATTTTCATATCAAAATTTTTCATTATACATTTTCCATTTAGAATAAATGAGTTTTTTTACAATTGTATCTCAATATATTATTTCTACAATATTAAAATAAATTTACCCGTGCGGGAGCACGGGTGTTTTATTAGTTTTCCTTTTAAAATAGAACCAAACGGCCAACCCACAGGCAAAAACAACTTTCATTCTTTTTATTTTAAAAAGCAAAAACATATTCAACACAAATCACCATCATCGAACCATGAAAGAAAATGAAACAGAAACACTTTTATGGAACGAAACAACAAATATTAGCGCAGAAACAAAAGGGTCGGTAAAAAATAATATCACCATCATCATCAATACGCAACGAATCCACCATATATCGGAACAGAGGAACACGACTATATGAAACTCAAAGAAAAAAAAAACATAAACGAATATCGCCTTGTTCCAACCTTCTTCGTGCATAATCGATTCCTCCGTCTCGCTCTCCTCTTCGTCTCAAAATGCTCAAATCAGGTTTGTTTCAGTTTTGCTTTTCACCCTTCTCAATTTCTCTAGTTTAGTTGATTCGGTTCGTTTAGATTTGAAGGCTTCCTCTTCTTCTCTTTCTGCTGCGGGTTTTTGTTCGATTGGGAGTTTTTGTTGATTTGGGTTGAAGGTTTTGTGTGGTTTGAGAAGAGAGTGGAAGGGATGGAGGTTTGGTTAATTTGTGTGATTTGAAGAACATGTGTGGGTGAGATTCAGAAGAGGAGTTTGATGGATTTGGGGTGAGTTTTTCGCAGCATAACCGTGGCTATCAAAGCTTGCAAGAATGAGGTTATAAAGGTTATATTTATAGTGAATGAAGGTGAGAACGTAACAACTATTGCGATTCCGTTTTGTGTGTGTGAAATTGACGTGGAATACTCCTCTTTTACAGGCCGTGTTTTGGTGAATCGTTTGCAGGTTTCGTGCGTGATTTCCGTTTTGTCGTTTGTGTGTATTACACCTTGGATGTGTACCTTTCATTCTTGTTGGCCTTACAGTTTGGTTTTATGGTGATGATTTGCGCAGGTATTTCGCGTAGAGGCTTTGTTTGGCAAGGTTGGTGGACGCGTTTGGTGGGCCACGGTGCGAGATTGTTATGTAACGGTTCGTTGGGGTGTGATATGTAGTGCCGCTATAGATTATGCAAGTTGTGAGTCATGCGGTATGTTGTACTGGCTTATGGTATTGTGTATGTTGTTCATGGCTTGTTGTGGAATGGTGCTGAGGTTATTTGCTGTGTATTGGTTTTGACAGGTTATGCGTGTATGTAAAGTGTGAAGGCAAGGTTTCATGAAGGTGGGGTCATGGTATAGGTGACTTGGTGTGTGGTGGTTTAGTGTTTTGGTTTTATGGCTGAGCGTACACAATGTTTGGCTAGTGTGTATGGAAAGCTTGAGAGTCATGTCATGACTTGTGCTTTTTGTTTGTAAGGCCTTCATGTGCAGCTTGTGGCTTTTGTTCCCATGGACTCAAATTTTGGCTTATTTGTTGTAATGGGCATAATTTTGGACTTGAATTGGACCATTATTTTGAATGGGCTTTTTTTTGTACTTTAGTTGTAAAGTTTTTGTAATGAAATTTGGATTGTGACACTATTTTGAACTTGGGCATTTATTATAGAATTTGTAACATGGACTTTCCAATTGTACTTCATGCACTTATTATTCTTCTTTGCAATTTTGTAAGACAAAATGATCAATAGGGCTCGGGCCAAGAGAGAGCCATACTTGAAGAAACGGAGCGAAACGGAGGAAAAACGGTGAAAAAGGAGCAGTTTACACACACAACGTCCAACCTGGCGTTCGCCACGGAGGTAGCCATGTGATGGATAACGTGTCCCACGTGCCAACGGTCACAAAGACCATTTCCTGAAGTTTTGTGAAGGTGGTGTTCGCCACCCCTACAAGGCGGTCATCATCTTTGGTTTTGACGCCCCAGTCAAATGGCAGTTGGAGAATCACCCCACCACTCCCTCTTTTCCTTCGCACGGATTCTAAAGTGGTTACTTGATTTCCAAGGCTTGATACTAGTATAAATAGGACTTAGATTTCACATTTTGAAGGATCCAAGCTTAGTTACAAGTTAGGCATAAATTTATATTGTTAAAAGCAATAATTTTTCACACTGAAGGGTTATTGCACAATTGTTGTATTTGAGTTTGGAGCACTTTATATTATCGCTTTTAATCGTGCCACCATTTACTTTCTGTCGAAGTTATTTCCTGTATCAGATTCAAGTCTCCGATTAGAGCAGGTTCTTATTAATTTCAGTCTATTTACATTCCCATTGCTTTATTTACTTTAATTGCTTTGCTTTACTTTATTTATTTTATCGCTTTGCTTTACTTTATTTATTTTATCGCACCGCTTTGCTTTGTTTATTTCATCGCACCGCTTTACTTTGTTTACTTTTACCGCACACTCTTTATTTTAATCAAATCGCTTATTATGTTTAATTCCTTTTCTCAAACAAAAGCTAAAATGTTTACCGTAACCATGTCCAGCCAATTTCATTAGTGCTGGAATGTGAGGACCGTAGTTTCGACGGTACTCCATATGTCTTTTCTATAGAGTTACTATTGAGGCTGTTTTGATTTTAATACAATTCTTTCGTAATTAATTTGATCGGTTGCTACGAAAGTAGAATTGTGACACGTCGGGTAAGATCGAAAGATGTCTGACACTTAAGATTAAAATTGATTAGTTTTTGGTTAATGAAAACCGTGAAAGCACTTTGTTAATTAATTAGGAGAATTTAATATTACTAGAAGGTGATTTTGAAACTATTTTCGGACGCGTTTATAGGTTTAGAATCCAGTTGTCCGAGCAAATTTCGGAAACCCTTTTAAGTTAAAGTTTCCAATCAAGATTTCTTTTCAACTAAGCTAAAGAAGTGATTACTAAAAAATGATTTTGTACTTTAACGCAATATGCAACCGACACGTGAGCGGACGATGTAGATTTAAAGATTAATTTCGGTTCCAAAAAATCAAAAGTGACGGTTCCTTTTTAATTAAATTCTTTTTCTTGGGAGAAAGTATTGCCGCATAAGTAGTTCTATTTAGAGATAATAGGAGTGCTGTTGATTGACGAAAGCCATATTCCAGTATTACACCTTTGAATTTATTAAATATTTGTTATTCTATTTTGTTTTTATTCCTTAATCTTTTGACGATCACCTTAGATAAACACCGTAGCAATAGAAGACGATAGATTGGCCATTAGGTCTCTGTGGGATTCGACAACCTTTTACATTACTCTGACACACTCTGTATACTTGCGGATATCACGCATCACAAGGCCATCACTAGACCAAAGTCCTACCTATATCCGAAATACATGAATGTATGATCACAAACAACACAACATGCAACATCAATATCCTCTCAAAATAATAACAAACATAAGTCCCAATCACTCACAAAAGGTTCCACTCTCAAACCTATAATTCTCCATACTCGGTCATCACTGTGATCCCTCTCTAGATTACTAACTTAAAACCCCATTCAAGGCCATCATTGTAATCCCTCTCTGGATTACTATACTCAAAATATATTTTCAAAAACAAATTAATTATTTATCGCACAAGGTAAAGTTATGTTATTACCAAATATTTTCAACTCATTAAACTAATCAAAACAACTCAAAAAGTCCCAGAGACTCATAGTTTCTCAAAAACTTAATATTTTCTAAAAAACTCTCAAAAACTCATAATTTCTCAAAATTCTCAAAAACTCATAATTTCTCAAAATTCTCTAAAACTCGTAATTTCTCAAAATTATCAAAAAGTCATGATTTTCTTTCAAAATGTCTCAAAAAGGTTTAAAAAATCCACAAGTGATAACTCTGCTAGGATAATGATAGGCAATTTCCTTTTTTGATAATCAACAATTTATTCAAAGGAGATACAAGGGGTGCCTCAACCCAACAAATTCAAAAACAAAGAAACACATCCACTAGGATGTCAATCTATTATTATACAAGACCAACCCCTAACACCTAAGCCCTACAAGAAATCAGTTGGACTTTTGCACCATTCATAGTAATTACACCTAGCCTTGTTCATAGAAGTTAAAGCTAACCACCACCAAGAGGAATGAATTATTCTTTGAAGAACTTCCTTTGGGACAGTTACACCATCATTAAATAAACACCAACATGTTGCCAGCCAGATCAAACAAGTAGTATATTTCAACAATTTCCCAATCACTCTTATAAACCAAACCAACATATGTTCACAACAACTTTACTCGGCTGGTTTAGAAATTCCCATCCAAACTCGAACCTCCTTCCAGACCAATCTAGTTCTAGGACATGAAAGGAACACATGGTCTAAGTCTTCGTGAGCATGAAAACAAAAGACATAAACTTTGTCGTGCCTACTTGAAATCACCTATCTGTCAGCAAGGTTGGAACGTGTAGGAAGTCAATTTAGTATAAGTCTCCATCCAAAAAATTTAACTTTCAATGGGATCCTTGATTGCCACAAAATGTCCAGTGCTATCTTCATGTTTGGTTCTAACACAATACAACCTGCAGCCCAAATTAGTTGCTCATAACAAGATTTAACACTAAACTGATTGAGAGTACCCCTTGGCCAGCCAACAGAATCATCTAATCCACGCGTAGGCGTGACTTCTGCCAGCAATGTCTTTAGCTCACAAAGATCCTCTCCCTCACCACCACCTTGCTCCATGTTAATCCTACCAAACTCCCACTATCACTGAGCACCTTCCCACCTGACCAAATCTTTAACCACTCCCAGATTAAACTCCGAGGCTTCAAACAGAGCTGGAAACAAGCTCCTCAAGGTGAAAGCACCCAACCATGAAGTATTCCAAAAAGAAACAGTGCCTCTATCACCCAATTTCCATGATAGTTGTTTATAGAATCCTTCATCTTGTAGAGAAAGGTCACCAAAAGGACTCCAACCTCATAACATGCTCTAAAATACCATTGAAATGCTCCTGAACTCAAAAGCTCTAGAAAATGTCTGAAACTCGGAAAACGCCAAAAATGTTCAAAACATCGAAAAAGTCAAAAACGCCCGAAATCGGGAATCGCCGCCGGAAAGTGTCTAAAAAAATCATCAATATAGTAACTCACTATTATTACTTGTGTCATACCATCAACTAGGTAATAACCCTTAACAACTAGGCATACCAACTGTTCGCTGTTGATTTTGGCGAACAACCTCTGGTTTACCAATCTCTTATAAAACTGGGTTACTTGCAGGACCAACCACACAAATCCTGGGATACATGTGCAAATTTATCTAACTCTTAGGATAATGGTGTTTTGATGGTTTGTTTTGTTATATCTTTTATGTACGAATGGTTTGGTTAAAGAACTAAATAACAACTTCTGGCGAAAAGATAAATTGAATGAAATTAAAACTTGCATAAAGTAAATGACAAAGGATAAATGACTGGGAAAAGTAACGACAATTATAAAAGACTTTGAATTTCTATAAACTTAAAAAAGATGGTGTTTCACACGTACATTTCCAGATAATAAACTCTTTTCTCTCGCATGGGTACTTTGAGTATTTATAGGAATTTAGTACAAATTTTCACACACTAAAGTTCTACAACAACTATCCTATTTATATACAAATACAATAACTTCCTAATAACGGAAAAATTCTAAATCTTTAACACTTGGCCTTCTGCATGTCTTCTTTTCTTCTAAAGCTTCCACGCGTCTTCTGCCAAACGTTATAACTCTTGAATTTGAATTTTCCCTTTGTGTCGAAACGTTGCGCCTCTTCACCTTGTCGAATTGTCGAAAAGTAATAAATGTCCCTTAAACCTTGTCTGACGAAAACTTCCTTATGTTTCTGTCGAAATGTCGAAACTCTGATCTTGTCGAAGTGTCGAAAACTTCTTCTGAATACCTTCATTTTCTTTCTTCTTCATCTGTAGTCATTTTCTTTAGTTAAAGAACATCATTTTACCTACCAAGACATGGTGTCGAAAATATATGTCTACAAATTGCCCCCCAAAAAATGTGTGTTTCGACTAAAGGAGAAAAACATTTTTTTGCCAGTGCCTTTCGACGCCATGGACTATTCGACTAGAGACTGTTCATATGATTTAGACATTAGAAGTGTCAGAACCATCATTGCGCTTTTCCCAAAACGTAATTTCAGCCCACGTTTTTGAGCTCTCATCATTCCTACTCTACTCCTATCACATCGTGGGTCAAACCCTAACTGCCACCGTCAGCATTACCCACTTCGCACTCACCACGTGTCCCATAACCTTCCCACTACTTTTCCGTTTCCACTTTCAGAATACCAACCGTTTCTTTTTCACACCTTATATATAAGCTGAGAATTTCATTTTCCCCCCTTTTATGTTATTTCTTAAAACTTCATCTTCCTCATTTTCTTTCCAAGAGTTCTTTCAAAACCTCATCTTCCTTATTTCCTTTTCCATTTTCTCTGTAACCAGCAATGGCTTCCTCCACTTCTCAAAAGATCACCGGCAAAGACTCTCGGAAGTCCCACAGTCTAGCACCGATGGAGAGGATTCTTGGTCCCAGAGTGGTGGGGAATCACGAGTACATTCCAGAACCTCCTAATGAAGAAGAAAAGCGCTCCATTTACCAATCTCAGGTACTTATTCCCGTTTTAATTTCTGGAAAATCTCATGCAATTTTAGGACCGCTACCAGACTTAACGCTAGACCCAGTTAAGGTGCGAGAATTTTTTCCCACCTACCATCGCTACAAACCCAAAGCGAATGGTGTTAGGCCTAGGACGGAGAAGGAGAAGATTATAGATGAAAAATCCAAAATAGATGGCCAAGGGACTCCTTCTGACGAAGTAATAAACCTAGAATACATGAACAATTTTAGGATTTTTAGGTCCTGTCCTCTGTCGAAGGATCCCTTTGACTATTTGGCATGGTTGGAAAAGATAGAAAGGGTTAAGAGCAATGATTGGAAAACCATGGGCATTTACGATCTTATTCAATTGTCGAAAGTAGGGCCAGGATATTGCCCTTCCATGCTTTTGGCCTCCCTCTATTTCTGGGATAGTACCTACAACAATTTCCATATTCCCTGTGGAATGATCACTCCTACGCTTTTCGACATAGCTGCTATCACTGGATTAAGCCCCCTAGGAGTTGACTATGACCCCAACTTGCTTGCTAACGATTCAATAGGTTTCGACACCAATAAGGCCACCTTCACAGCCTATATTACCAATTACCATGACAAGGAAACCAAGGAAGTTTCTGACCAAGAACATGTAGCTTTCCTGGCCCTTTGGCTGTCGAGGTGCGTTTTCTGCTCCAGATCTCTCCAGGTGGCGAAGCGTTATATCACCATAGCGAATAAGCTTCATGTTGGGCACAAGCTATGTCTTAGTGAGATGATCCTGGCGAATCTATACGAATCCCTTGGCGAAGGAGTCACCACTTTAAAGAACATCAAGGAAAAGAAGACTTTGCTGCTATCAGGGCCTTTTTGGCTTTTACAATTGTGGCTCAATGCCACTTTCGAAGCTTCTCTTCCCAACAAATCCACTGTGGACCCAACCGTTCTAGGGGACAAACGCGTCGAAGGTCTTCGTTTGGCGCAGCTAACACCTCATGACGAAGGCCTGAGTCTTCAACAAACCTTTACTAGCTATGTCATGATGTTTGCGAAACGTTATAGTTTTACACCCAACATGGCTCCTTTTGCTGAAAGGAAAGTTGGACCCTCATGGTTCACCAAAAAGCTTCCCCTAGAATTGAAATCGCTGGAAGACGAATTCCTCAACGTCTGGGAATCCTTCCTTACTCCAAGACTTTTAGTATCCAAACTTGGCCCTTCAAAACTCAAAGTTTCCCTTGTTAACTATCAACCCAACTTGGTTTCTCGACAATTTGGGTTGATACAGATAGTACCAAAGCCTCTTTTCTCCAGGAAAGGCTCTCTGATTCATTACAACATGACCCATACTGAAGACGAATGCTTTGAGTTGTTAGCGACATATTCTAACCTGGTCGAAATCCAACCAGTGGTCTTTCGACCTAACTTCCTCTGCACTCAAGAGTTTGATGAATGGTGGAGGGCTTACTATGAGTCTCAAATGTTCAACGTGGATTCTTTTACCACTCAACTGACTAAAGCCTTCGCTCTTGTGCAGGACAGGACCAAGAAAGGTACTTCTCGACACATCAAAGAAATCCAAGCTTTCCAGAAATACTTTGAAACTGCCTACAGGCCTGATGATCTTAGTCGAACCATACACGAAGCAGCAGTTACTTTGAAACAAAAGTTTACAGAAAAACTTGATGAGTTAAAACTACCCTCGTATGTTCGACCAGAACAACGTTATGAGGTAGCTTTTAAACTTTATCGCCCAAAATTTCCCCCTCTACTATCTGCTGCATTTGGCGTGGCTTTTAGCCCTCCATTCCCAGATTGGTTCATTTGTGGGGAGCATCTAAAAGTTCTTCGCCAGGACAACCAAAAACGTGCCAAGCGAGTGGTTCCGACTAAGTACACCCTGGACAATTTCAAAGGTCACCTTCATATTGGCCTAGAACACGTTCGCGTGGAAACCCCTATATATGAAGGTGTGGAAAACGGGAAGCAGTTCAATCTCACTTTTTATTTATTCGAATATATGTTTTTATGCTTGACTCTTTCCTTTTTCTTCTTTTCTAGCTATTAAGATTCCAATCAAGAAACCTGCCACAGTCGAAGCAACAACCGCAAGAGAAGTAGAGCCTCAGAAAGATACTGCCAAGACACCTTTGGCGAAGGTATCAATTTACTTTCTTTTTCTCTATAGTCCAAGTGTTTCATTTTCTTGAACTAACTAATGAAATTTTCTTTGATCCACAGGGAAGTCGAAGACCCCCACCAACGCCAAAGAAAAGAAAAGCAAAAGCAGTCAAAGCTGATGAAATTGATGATGGTGATGAGTCACCAGATCAAGTAAAACCCACCAAAAAGAAGAAAAAGGCAACCAAACCTCTCCCACAGAAACCTCCTACTCCCAAAGTTTTAGAGAAAATTCTATCAAAGGAACCAGGTGAGGAAATCACTCCTGCTCCAGCGGAAAGTGAAAGTTCTAGCCTGAAGACCAAAATTCCAAAGGTATGATTTTTCTTTTTCTTTCGATGCTAACAAGCTATTTTACTTGTATTCGCTTCTTTGACCTATTTATCCTTCAGGTACCTGCCGATATTCATGGACACCCTATGATCCAAGTTCTTCCCAAGACCAGCAGTGATCCTACTTATAACCCAGCCAGCGCCTCCAAATCCTCTCCTAAGAATTCAGTGAAGGAATCAGCCACCGAAGTAGATCAACCTGTTGCCATTTCTATACGAATTCCAAAAGTAGTGGAAGAAGAGATTGGTCCTGATACTGAAGACTTCGTCGAAACTGATGGGGATACCGTGATGCCTACTGCAGCGGCTGCCACTAGAAATGAAGCTGAAGATCAATCTCCCCCCCCATTCAGAATTTGCTGACGAAGAGAAAGATGAGGAGGCTGCAAGTGATGCCGAAGAAGAAGAAGAAAAAGAACATGAAAGGCCACCAACTCCTGCTGCTGATACTGACGAAAAGACAGAAAACGTCGAAGAAAATCTTGGTAAAACAACTAAAGCTGCTTTGACCGGGACGACTTCGACTCAGTTCTCTCATGAGGAGCTAGAAAGTATGAAGGTGCAAAGGCCTTTTGAGTACCTAAAGACCATGCTCAGTTCCCGCTACAACTTTGCTGATACTACCATCAGTAGTTCAACCACCTCAGGAACTACTTCTGATGCCAAATCAATGGACGAATCGCTGGCAAACATTCGACAGAAGGTCCTTGATATTGACTTATTTCAACTTCTGGAGAATGACTCCTCTGCTCAATTCGACTTGAAGAAAATCCTAAAGCAAGTCAACGTCCTGGAGGCTCCTCCTGAAGTCACTAATGTGGTGCTGGACCTTACTACCTTGATAGATCTTGTGGTAACTGACTTTAATCGACTTCGAGAGCACTCCAAGAAGCTTGAAAACAAAACAGAGACCCAACTTGCTGAGTGGGAAGCTGCGTCGAATTCGTCCAACAAGGTAACTGAAATGGAGCAAGTGTCTGAGCAAAATAAGCGGGAAACAACTTTGTGTGGCGAAAACATTCTAAAATGGAAAAAACAAATTGCTGTCCTCCAAGGCAAAATTTCACAAGCGGAAAAATGTCAAGCAGAACTGCAGAAGAATGACCAGGAAGAAATCCGCAAAGAGCTAGAAGTTGGTGTGCACCATGTCGACAGGGCCCGTAAGCTTGGCGAGGAGATTGAGGAGATTTCTAAAAACAAGACACTTTGTGAGCGACACCTTCAAATCCAGAAGTCGAAATTTGAGAAGCTGAAAGCATCTTTTCCCGTTTGAATACTTGTAATTTTTGTTTGGCTTTTAAAGCCCTTTTTGTAATGACAATGGATCTGTACTATTTGGCGAGAAGATTTTTATATCCGCCATATTGCTTTTCTTTTTACAATTATTTGACTGCTATTTTAATTTCTTGCAATGTGGGCCTATATTTTTTCAAATATTTCCCGTTTATTTTCAATACACGCTTATCTTTATCCAACTCCTCGATTTCATATGCGCCATTGGAAAATACTTGTATAACTTGAAAAGGTCCTTCCCACTTAGGGGACCATTTTCCTATTAGTCTATCTTTTCGATCCATGGGAAGAATTACTTTCCAAACTAACTCACCAATTAAGAATGTCTTACATTTTACTTTCTTATTGTAAAACTTTTCGACTCTTTCTTTTTGCCTTCTCAATAAATCCAACGCATTTAATCTTTCTTCGTCCAAATCGACTAACTCGTCCATCATCATATTCCAATATATGTCTGATGGAATTTCATGATGCCTCTGAATTCGAATCGACTGTAAATAAATCTCAACTGGTAAAACTGCATCATGTCCATAAGTCAATTTGAATGGAGTAGAATTTGTCGCTTCTTTAGGAGACGTTCGACAAGCCCATAAAATTTGATCCAAAGTCTTATGCCAGTTTCTAGGTTTTCTACCCACGTGCTTTTTGATCAAATTTATCACAACCTTATTTGCGGCTTCGACTTGTCCATTTGCCTGGGCATAATAAGGTGTCGAAGTTAAGAGTTTAAAACCTGTGTCTTTTGCAAACATTTGCATGTTTTTCCCAGTAAACACAGATCCCTGATCAGTAGTTATTGTTTCTGGTATCCCAAATCTGTAAATTATATGTTTCTGGATAAACTCTATAACCGTCTCTTGATCCACATTTACCAGTGGTATAGCTTCAATCCACTTAGTAAAATAATCTATTCCAACTAAAATGTACTTCTGCCCTTTTGAAGAAACTGGTCGAATTTCACCAATTAAATCCAAAGCCCAACCTCTGAATGGCCAAGGTTTTATAATTGAATGCAACTCACTTGCAGGGACATGTGGTATACCTGCATGCACTTGGAATTCCTGACAACCTTTTGCAAATTCGACACAATCTTTCAACATTGTTGGCCAGTACATTCCTTGTCGAAATAATAACCATTTCATTTTGTGTCCTGCTTGGTGTGTGCCACATGCACCACTGTGCACGTTCGACAAAGCTATGTAAGCTTCACCTTCGCCCAAACATTTCAGCAAGACTCCTTCTGCAGTCCTTTTAAATAATTCATTTCCAAAAAGTACATAACTTAAAGCTCTGTACTTTACTTTTCTTTCGAATTTCTGATTTGGGTCTTGTAGATAATCCTTGATAGGTTTTCTCCAATCTTCAATTTCTGAATCATCTACATTGAAAATTTCAAAATTTTCCTCATCCCCATAACCTAATTTTATTGTCTCCAAATCTAAAGGAGCTAATTTGGTGGATATGACTCTTCCCCTTACTTCAATAGCTTTCTCCAAGTTTTCTTTCGACACTTTGTAGCCTGACGTAAGTTAAGCCAGATCATTTGCTTCTTGATTCTCCAATCTAGGAATGTGTCTAATGGCCACATTGTCGAATTTTTTGAGAAGTCTGTTAGCTATTACGAAATACATAATTAAATTCTCTTTGACACATTTATATTCTCTTGTCAATTGTTTTATCACCAACTCAGAGTCACCCATTATTTCGACTCTTGTTGCCCCCAATTCCAACAATATTTCAAGTCCGGCAATCAAAGCTTCATATTCTGCTTCATTATTTGAACATAAGCCTTCGACTTTGTACTTGAATTTTGTTGGAATTTTGTCAGGAGAAATGATTAGTATTCCAACACCAGTTCCATTCTTATGACTGGAACCGTCGAAATATAACTTTCATGGCTCTAGTTCGACATATTCTACTTCATTTTCATTTATTGAGTGGTCAGCTATGAAATCAGCAACCACTTGTCCCTTAACAGCCTTTAAAGGCAAATATTTTAAGGAATATTATGTCAATGCCAAAGCCCATTTCCCAATTCGACTATGTAAAATGGATTTAGATAACATATACTTTATTACGTCAAAATGAGAAGAAACATATACATCAACAGGTTTTATATAGTGCTTTAACTTTGTACAAGAGAAATATACACACAAACATAATTTTTCTATCACACTATATCTAGTTTCAGCATCATTTAGGACTCTGCTGAGATAATAGATGGCCCTTTCGACGCCATTTTCATCTTCTTGACACAGCATGCTTCCCAAAGTTTTGTCTGATGCTGAAATGTATAACCTCATACTTCTTTTTCTACAAGGAGACATCAAAACTGGAGGACTAGCCAGATACTCTTTGATCTTGTCGAAGGCATCTTGTTGTTCTTGCCCCCATGTGAAATCTTCCTTCTTTAGTCGAAGTAGAGGTGAAAAGGCTTGTGTCTTCCCACTAAGGTTGGAAATGAACCTTCTGAGAAAGTTGATTTTCCCTAGTAGAGACTGCAATCCCTTCTTTGTCGATGGCGCTTTCGCTTCCATTATGGCTTTGGCTTTGTTTTCATTTATTTCGATCCCTTTCTTGTGGACCACAAAACCTAAGAAATCACCCGCCTGCACACCAAAAGCACATTTAAGGGGATTCATTTTTAAACCAAACTTTCTCATCCTTTCAAAGGACTGTCGAAGATGGTCTATATG
This sequence comes from Lathyrus tuberosus, assembly GCA_022829125.1. Classification (NCBI taxonomy): domain Eukaryota; kingdom Viridiplantae; phylum Streptophyta; class Magnoliopsida; order Fabales; family Fabaceae; genus Lathyrus; species Lathyrus tuberosus. The sequence goes on from JALAZF010000048.1 coordinate 15,500,059, forward strand.
ACTTGTTCCTGAAACGGACTTAACCACAATATCATCAATGTATATTTGCATAAAAGTGTCAATAAAGTCATGAAAAATTGAATTCATGGCTCTTTGATAAGTTGCTCCAGCATTTTTTAAACCAAAGGGCATTACTACCCATTCATAAGTTCCTATTGCTCCAGGGCAACGGAAAGCTGTTTTAGGAACATCTTCTTCAGCAATAAAAATTTGATTATAGCCAGAGTATCCATCAAGCATACTCAAATACTCATGGCCTGCTGCAGAATCTATGAGCATTTCTGCCACTGGCATAGGATATTCATCCTTAGGGGTAGCTGAATTTAAATCTCTAAAATCAATGCATACCCTCAGCTTGCCATTTTTCTTAATTACAGAAACTATGTTTGCAATCCATTCGACATACCTGGTGGTGCGGATGAATCTGCATTTTAGAAGTCTTTCGACCTCTTCTTTTATTTTCGACAAGATTTCTGGTGCGAAGCGTCTGGGAGTCTGCTTTACTGGCTTCTTTCCCTCCATTATTGGCAGCTTCAATTCGACCAAACTCCTGTCTAATCCTGGCATATCGTCGTAATCCCATGCAAAACAGTCTTTGTACTCATTTAGCAATTGGACTATTTCGACTTTGAACTGAGGATCCATCTTGGCGCTGATGTAAGTTGGCCTTCTTTCTGCCCCCAGTCCTAAATTGATTTCTTCTAATGGATCCTGTGCCACCATCTTCATGTTAGTCGATGCTGGATCCTTTTCGAACCCCAAGGGTTCGTCATCATAGATGGCGTCAAGCTTCTGATTCTGCCATTCGCCAGTCTGATTGTTATCATAACCTTTTTCAATATCCCTTTGGGGACATTGCTCTTCAAAATCTTCTTTGTTGGCTTCGACAGCCATGTATTTTACTTCGGCCTCTAGGGCCGCTTTGAGTTTATTTTTGGCTATATAAGCCGTAATTCTTTCGATCGCTGAGGCTTCACTCATCATAGTCATCAAATTCACTTCCCCAACCGGTTGGCTCAGTATGAGAAGTTCCCCATACGTGACTTAGTTCGCCAATTACTTCTTTGTCCCATTGAAAACCATGTGTTGGGTGAAGGTACATGGAACAATAGGCGTTGTCAGTTGCCTTCAAGTCGAATTCTGCTGGGTTGCAGGGGGGTATGTGAGCCAAATTCTTGTCGAAACTTCGACTATTCACATTGTTTATTTCAGTCATAAAATAGCTTTGATCTGCTTCAATGTTCTCAACAATCCCATCTGGCCTCCAGATGGCTATTCGTTGGTGCATGGATGATGGTACAACTCCTACCCCATGAATCCACTCTCTTCCAAGCAGCAAGTTATAATTCGCCCTTGAAGCTATCACTATAAACATTGTTGGTCTTGTTATGGTTCCAACAGTTAGGTTCACCTGGATCACTCCCATGGTACTTCCTACTTTTCCCTCATAATTTGACAACACCATGTTGTGGGGCTTTGTGTCTGAGTCATCCTTTCCAATCTTTTTTATCATGAAATGGGGCATTAAATTCACAGCAGCTCCACCATCTACTAATATCTTGTTGACACCAATGTTCTCCACTTTTCCTTTTATGAACAAAGGCTTCAAGTGTGCCTTCATTGCATCATCTGGTCTCTCAAAGAAAGCGTTCTGCTCTTTGACACAACCATTGTTCATTATATAATAACACACAGGCCTGAGTCCCATGCTATCGTCTTCAACATCCTCTCCTTCATCTTCGATCTCCATCACTCTATCATAGTCTCTAGGCAGCACTGAAACCACATTGCATGTGACATTGAAAGATGCTTCTGAGTCTGACCTAAAATCATCAGTCACTTCATCGTCTTCTGGCACTTGTTGTTAGGCTTCGACATCTCCACCATGTTGCTTAGTTTGTCCTTTTGAGAGGGCTCGTTTTTGGGAACAGACTCTTCTTTGTTCATTATCTGCATGTTCTTACTTGACTCAGATTTATTTTGATCAACAGTGTTTTCTTTGATTTTGTTCTTTTCTGCAGCCTCCTTTTCTGCTCTTTTCTGTCTTTGGAACCTTCTCCACTGAGACCTTGACATGGGATTCTTTCCTTTATAGTTCTCTGATGGGTATGGTCTTGGTTTCTGTTTTTCGACCTCCCTTTTTCCTTCCATGGAGGAACCTCTCTGTATTTCAAAATTCTTCCATCTCTTCTGCCCTTGAGCATCTCTGATTGGTTGGACCCACTTATCATCCTCAGCTTTGACAGATGGCTTGTAAGTTCTATGACGTCCTTCGCCAAACCTTTGGTTGTGATGCTCACTCCTCCTTGGATCGAACCTTCCATTTCTGGCTGCTGGGATTACCCCCCAGTTTCCTCTTCTTTTGGCTTTCTCCACCCCTTCCAGATTGCTTGCTGCTTTCTTGTCGAACACCGCACTACAACGTGGGCACAACATGACTTCAGCCTTCTTACTCTGGCACCTTTGGATGAATTCGACTAAGTTCTCCTCCTCTTTAGGGTAAGCCAACTTCTGATACTCTTCTCGACGGCGTTCTTCGTCAGTTTCTATTTGTTTCTTCTGAGAAATTTCCACTATGTTGATATCCACATTCTGGTCATCAGTGATACTTAATTTATTCATTCTTTCAATAAGTCTTGCCTCCTCTTCAGCACTCCCTTTCGCCTGGTCGAAGCTTCCTCCTGAGGGCAGGTCCCTGGAGATGAGTTTGCAGCATTGCTCGACTGAGTTTCCTTTAGGGTCTTCCATTGTTCTACGCAAAATCCCATAAGGAGCAGGCTTCACAAGGCCTTCAGCAGCCTCTGCCTTGATTCTGGTAACGTTCTTATTGAGTGGTTCCATAGTGTTGATCTTATCAGCAACTCTCATTGTCTCCATTTTGTCATGATTAAGGCCTTCAGTAGCCTCCTCTTTGATGATAGGGGCATTATCATTTGCTCCTTCATCAGTATCTTCAAAGAAATCTCCCCATCCAGTTGGCTGGATTTTGTTGATGTCAATACGAGAACTTGGGGGTGCAGAGTATTTTACGAGATAGTCGAATTTTCCACTGGGTTCCCCTAAAGTATCCCAAATTACTCCATCTTTAGCAATTTTGTTGTTATTCTCTTCGTCGAAACCTTCAGTAATTCCAACTGCGTTCTGGTTGTTGAAACCTTCAGTAGTTTCCTCCTTCTTCTGACTGTCGAAGACTTCAGTATCTCCAACTTTGTTCTTACTGTCGAAACCTTCAGTAGTCTCAACTTTGCTGATATATTCATTCAAATTTCCTACATCAATATTTTCAGTAATCTTGATCAACACTGGCTGGTCTACAAAGTCCTTGAATACTTTTTCCACCTCAGGCTTCTAGGAGATCATCAGCAACCTCCAGCATGTTGATATTATTGTCGAAGCCTTCAACAGCTTCCACCATTTCAAAACTACAATAAGAGGCTACTTCGACTTTCACCATATTCACAGTGGAAGGTTCAGCATAATTGGCTTCGACCACCTGCATGGGGTTTGAGTCAATCCTCATCTGTTGTTTTGATTTGTCTCCAAACTTCAGTCTTCCATCACGGATTGCATTCTGAACAAGATCCCTGAAAAGGAAACATTGAGAAGTTTTATGACCCAAAAAGTTATGGTATTTGCAAAAACCTCTCTTTTTCTGTTGGTCCACAGGAGGCTCTTTAGTGCCTGCTGGTTTTATTAATTGACCATCTTTGACTAATAAGTCAAAAATTTCGTCACACTTGGTGACGTCGAACGTATAAGTTCTTTTAGGAAACCTATCATTCTTTTCAGGTTCGACTGGATTTTTCCCATTCGACGGAGTTAGTACTTTACAGGCGTATGGTGGGCCTGACTTTAGTTCTGCCAGATTAATTTCTTGTTCGTCGAACAAAATTAGTTCATTTTCGTCACTATCATCACCCTGGCATACTCCTACATAGGCCACTCTTTCCTTTTTATTTTTATTTGATCTAAATTTCTCAGCTTTTAGCCTTTCAATTTGTCTTACCTTATCTGCTAATTGTGCCATATCTCTCAAATATTCAGTGTCTAATTTCTTTCTTATAGAATAATCTAGACCCCTGCAGCCATTTCGACTAACTCTTGTTCTGGCACTTGTGTGAAACATCTTGCCTTAAGCAACCTGAACCTGTTTAGGTAATCATCTATAGGCTCTGAAAATTTCCTCTTAACACTGGCTAATTCCTTCAAACTTATCTTAGTCTGACCCATATAAAATTGTTCATGGAACAATCTTTCTAATTGGGTCCATGTGAATATAGAGTTCGCAGGCAAGGATGTAAACCAGGTAAACGCATTTTTTGTCAAAGAACTTGGGAAGTATTTCTTTTTCAAATTTTCATTATTGGCTATTTCTCCTGCTTCGATCAAATAACGCGCTATATGTTCTATGGTGGATTCGCTAGTGTCCCCTGAAAATTTGGTAAATTTGGGGACTTTCCACCTTGGGGGTAATTCCTGTTGTAGAACATATTCATATAATGGGGAAGCATAACTAGGCCTTTGTAATCCTACATTTACCCCATTTTGCGCCATTATCCTTTCGATCATGGCTGCTAAATTGTTTTCGGCAGGCAGGTTATTATATCGTATTCGCTGTTGCAACACATCATCAGCATCTTGGCCTCTCTGGACTATTACCCTCCTAGGTTCTTGTTGAACGGGGATTTCGACACGAGGCTGTTCGACCACTGCCTCTTGGTTTCTAGGGTTTGCCTGAGGATTCTCTAAAGACCTTTGATTTATTGTGGGTTCCTCTTCGACATTCACTAATGGGTTTTGAATTACTTGTTCTCTTTGTCGCGTTTGAGGAACACCAAAAAAGTCAGCAATACGTGCCATTTGCGCAGCCAACAATTGGTTGGTTTGGGTAGTGTTTTGTATTAAAGGATTAAACACTGCTCCCATTTGTTGTGTCAACATTTGGACCATATCATGATTACTTTCGTCCATTTGTTGTCGAATTACTTGCGCAGAATTATTTGTAATTGCTGGCATTTGAAAATTTGGTAGGGGTTGGTTTAATCTACTCATATTTCCACCATATCCCGACCCTTGTAGTGGTGAAGACACGTGGACCATGGCATCAGAATACAAGGATGGTGCATTTTGCAAGTTTGCCATTACTGAAGTTGGCATTCCATATGGTTGTTCTCTACCAAACATAGGCATGGAAAAATTTGTCTGAAATGGCCTATAATTATGTCCTCAGGAGGAGGCGTCCCCATGGGCATTGAATGTCCCATTGTGGAAGAACTAGGCATATTTTGGGAGAGCGAAACCGCTGGTATAGATCCTGTTGATGAAGGCATAGCCTCCTCCAGAACAGGGTTTGAATCCACATTTCCCCCTGTTGAAGGGATAGGGTTGGAAACTAAAATGGTTTCATTTGGATTTGGATTATTTGGCTGATTTGCCATTCTTCTCACTCTTGTTCTTTTAGGTCTTTCTACGTCGGTTACGGCTAATTTACCGCTTCTCAAAATCATACAACGAAGTAGAAACTATTTGGCTAAGAGTTATTCTGTAAAAAATTCTAAAATTTTGCACTGGTCCCACTGGGTGTGCCAATTTGTTCGCTGTTGATTTTGGCGAACAACCTCTGGTTTACCAATCTCTTATAAAACTGGGTTACTTGCAGGACCAACCACACAAATCCTGGGATACATGTGCAAATTTATCTAACTCTTAGGATAATGGTGTTTTGATGGTTTGTTTTGTTATATCTTTTATGTACGAATGGTTTGGTTAAAGAACTAAATAACAACTTCTGGCGAAAAGATAAATTGAATGAAATTAAAACTTGCATAAAGTAAATGACAAAGGATAAATGACTGGGAAAAGTAACGGCAATTATAAAAGACTTTGAATTTCTATAAACTTAAAAAAGATGGTGTTTCACACGTACATTTCCAGATAATAAACTCTTTTCTCTCGCATGGGTACTTTGAGTATTTATAGGAATTTAGTACAAATTTTCACACACTAAAGTTCTACAACAACTATCCTATTTATATACAAATACAATAACTTCCTAATAACGGAAAAATTCTAAATCTTTAACACTTGGCCTTCTGCATGTCTTCTTTTCTTCTAAAGCTTCCATGCGTCTTCTTCCAAACGTTATAACTCTTGAATTTGAATTTTCCCTTTGTGTCGAAACGTTGCGCCTCTTCACCTTGTCAAATTGTCGAAAAGTAATAAATGTCCCTTAAACCTTGTCTGACGAAAACTTCCTTATGTTTCTGTTGAAATGTCGAAACTCTGATCTTGTCGAAGTGTCGAAAACTTCTTCTGAATACCTTCATTTTCTTTCTTCTTCATCTGTAGTCATTTTCTTTAGTTAAAGAACATCATTTTACCTACCAAGACATGGTGTCGAAAATAGATGTCTACACCAACACAACTCTAAAATATATCAAGTTAGTCAAATAATAACTCTAACAACTCTAAAGTGACGAATCCCTCTCTCAAAGTTATCAACATAAATCTAAAACTTATCAGAGTTATTCAACTCTAAACATCTCAAGAGTACTTAATAACAACTCTAAATTCATCAAACAACCCCAAAAATGTGCTCTTACTAGTCACACATCATATTCGAATAATTATTTAAAATATCAAACAGAGTCGGAATCAAGCAAATAAATATGTTCCGAAAATTTTAAAGAGTCTATTTTAAGAATATGATTTTTATTTCAGGTCTCAATACACCAATCATTTTAGTTTGTCAATCAACATGAACATGTTCTCGCATCGAGCAAAATGTTTTGTATAAGTTCAAAATGGCGCCAATCATTTCTAGTTGAAAAGATCATTAAACCCTCTTTCTAACGCAGCTGACGAAATCCCAAAAGAACTTACGAAACTCAAGTTATGCATGAAATATGTTGACCAACGCATGACTGAAATTAACAATGCATCTAATCTAAAAACTAGCAAACTGCTACTATTGTAGTGCCCTTAGACCATATTTCTTTACTTCAAAACAAAGATTATTGGGTTAGCTTTCCAATGCAACTGACGAGATGTCAAAGCGACTTACGAAAATCAAGTTATGCCTGAAATATGGCGGTCAACCCCATTATATGGCTACCTGCGATCTTTTTGCGTTTTTCTCCCTATTGAACATATTTTTTATTTTTCTAAAAGTCCGGTTTAAAAAAAATGTTTTTTTTTTCAATGTGAGGTTTTCACAAAAAAATGTTTTTCTTTGTAAAATAACTTTAAAAAAATAAGTTTTATAATTTTGGGGAAATTTCATAAAAAAAAATGGTCGACTTAGACAAAGATAATTGGGAACACAGTTCAGATCCAAAAATCATAAATATGGGGAATCAAACAACCCTAACGGAGTCGTTCGAAATCCCAGGGAAAAGTGCAACACAATAGCATCCAAATCAACAAAGCAACCAAATAATCATGTAATCATATCCTATCTTAAGGTTATTACCTCCAACAATGAGGTATAGAGCCCTTAGGGGATTTATCCCAAATCCCCCAATTGGGTCTACAATCAAACACAGAACAACAATAATCCAATATGCAAGAAAACATCGTAGCTCATAATTCATAGAAAGAAAAATTAGGTAAACCATAACAGTTCCTAAGGGCGCTGATAGGAGGGTAAGGAACCATCACTATCCTGCAAGTCTGAAACCACCTATGTGTAGACAATCTCCCCTTACCTTGAATTTGCTGTAATGGTCAACTCCCTGAAAATCCCTTTGATTCCTCGCACCCAAATCCTTCACGATCCTAGAAACCTTCAGCCTCTTTCACGTTCTGACAAAATTGGATTCTAACCTAATTTTGTCACAAATTTTAGTATTTCTATATGCTCATTTTTCAAAATTACACGTTTTGCACATTTCACAATCTTGTTTGCATGCATATGTGTGATTGTCTTACTTTAATTGTGGCTTGATTATTCTCCCTTTGAGTAAATGTGTCCCTCTCCCATATGAGTAAAATCAACCTTTTCAAAAGAATAAACAAGCTTGATCCAACGCCAAGCATTTTTTTAAAACAAATTCAATTAATCACCAATTCATCTTTAAGTATTCACTTGATCCACATATCAAGTCCCTTTACCTAACTTGTAAGTCGAGTGCTTTTGCCTCGCCATCGACCTTACCTTGAATTATTAGGACGCCCTTTCCATTAGTCCTCATCCATTCCGCACGCAAATTCAAACCTCGATTCATATCGATCATTTTTCTCAAGTTAAACTAAAAATATCTAACTATACTTAAACACTATTTTCATAAAAGAAGAAAAGGGGGTGGAATGGAATCTTCGATTCCTCTCCTCAATTGTTCGGGCCCGAGGAATATTTCTTAAGTTCAAGCAATTGTCTTCTTTAAAAGACTCATAACAAGATTACACATCAAACCTTTTTTTTACAATAAACAAAATCAAACATTTTTCTCAAACACTTGGATGAAAAAGAGAGAGAGTCGGTTCTTCGACTAGCTTTCCTGATTACTTAGGCCCGAGGAATCTCTCTTAAGTTCAAGTAATCGTCATCTATTTAACATACTCTAACTATATTAAAACTCTTTCATAATTAAGGGTGAAAAAGAGAGAGAGCCGGGTCTTCGACTCACTTTCTCGATTACTTGGGCCCGAGGAATCTTTCTTAAGTTCGAGTAATCGTCACCCAATCAAAATACCAACACATTAATTCAACTTCTCGTCGCCGTGCGATTAAAACTATTTTAAAAAAAGAACGATGTTTAGCTCCCCCTAAACACTTGTTCACTTAAAAAACACCAACAATCAACCGTAGTCCCACGAACTACGAATGCTCTAACTTTCCCATTGCACGAGGGAATACGTAGGCACAAGGACCCCAATCCTTGGCGAGCACCCTAATAAAAAAACCACCCATTTTCCCCTTAGAATCCTTTTACCTTAGAATATAACAAACAAACTTAGCTAACCTTTTCTTACGAATCGAATCAAGAGGTTCCCGTTGAGTACAACGGACGTAGAGGGTGCTAATACCTTCCCTCTTACGTAACCGACTTTCGAACCCAGAATGTGGTTGTGATGACCATGTTCTTATCCCTTTCAAAGGTTTTCTCGATATTTTCCTTTCCCTCTTTTGGGATAAATAAAGTTTGGTGGCGACTCTGTTCGAACGTTTTTCCGCGTCCATCGCGAGGATCGTATTTTTCGAGGTACGACAGAAGGATCGAAACCAGTTTCGGCAAATATGAAGTTCAAGAGGATTGAAGGATAGCAAAACGAAGGCCTGGTTCAAAAATTTACAGAAGAAGAAATCAGGGCAGCGGTGTGGGAGTGCGACAGTGATAGAAGTCCGGGTCTGGATGAAGTATCTTTTGATTTTATCAAAGAATTTTGGGAAGAGATCAAACCCGACTTGATTCGAGGGATGGAAGAATTTCACATAAACAGGAGGATAGTTAAAGGTGCAAACAACTTTTTCATATTTTTGATTCCAAAAAGAAAAAATCCTACTAAAATATCTGAGTACCGCCCGATTTCTCTGGTCGGAAGTATATATAAAGTGCTCGCAAAAATATTGGCAAACAAACTAAAAAAGGTAATCGAATCAGTTATTTCTGAAACTCAGACGGCGTTTATAAAAGGAAGACAAATTCTGGACGCCCCGATCCTTTCGTTCTGCTGCAGGATCAGGGTGTTGGTTCTGTTGATCGCTTCCAGGAGGGCTGTCATGACCAGGTCGGCGTTGGGCAGAACAGGAATGGGCTGGACGTCCAGCGAAGGCTGGTCGTTGTTGCGGTCAGCAGGGGTGGGGGAAGGAGAAGTTGTGGCTTCATCCCTCAGAAAACGGGCATCTCGGAGAAGAGATGATGGGCCGTCAACGTCAGTCTTATTGAAGGGGAGGACATCATTTTGGAGAGCACCTTTGGCGCGATCTTGGGAGGCCATGATGATGATCTTGAAATTTTCTTTGATCTTTGGTTTCCGGGGAAAGAAAGAAGGGGAGAACAAGAGTTCCCACAAATGACGCCACTGATCGTGAAGGCTGGATCAGATCCTATAGAAGTGGGCCACCAAGTACGTCTGAGGTGCTGGTCGTATAGAGAGGAGGAGGGGGGTGTACCTGCAAGGCACTCCGACGCTCAAGTAAGAAAGGGTCAGAGAAAAGGGGCAAGTACAAAGTGTTAGTTCGTAGGGTGAATATTGGATACCTGACCCTCTCAAGCGAAAGGGTTTATATAGAGCCCCCAATGCGTAGCCAACGGTCCTATTTTCGGGGCGAAATAACCGTTTTCCTGAAGAATATGTAACTACCAAAACTAGCCGTTAGGTCGGGCAGGGTGCCCAAAACTAGTCGTTATGTCGGGCATGGACATAGTTTCGGGCACCTGCCCATAGCTGTTCAGGGAGTGGATGAGCTGTGCGTAATGGGCATTGTTTCCGAGGAGGAGCGATGCAGTCCCTGCCCGGTTGGAGGGGCAGAAAGGTAACTTTTGCCCCTTTGTGGATTGGACTTAGGCAATTTGGGCCGCTCTGGAGCAGAAGTGGATTGGGTCATGTCTAGCCATCAGTCCATAACAGGTTCTAACTAGAACTCACCAACAACAAGAAGATGAAGATTGTGAGATGATTTGGTGAAAAAATGATGAAGATTCAAGCCTTCCTCTTCAATTTCCATGAACTTCTTCTTCTCTTCTCCTTTTTCCCCTCTTTCTCTCTTTTTCCTCTTCTCTTCTTTCTCTTCCTCTTACTATCTTTTTCCTCTTTTCTTTTATAATATATATATATATACTAATATTATATAATATACTCCAATAGAGTAAAATACCTCCGATTGATATTTTATCATCTCAAACCAATTGATCACTTATTAGAGCTACCTTAATATCCTCTATTGAACTAATAATTATTGATCTGTTTCTTTCATTAAATAATTGATATCTTCAGAGTTAACTTAATTGCTCTAATGATCCCAATTGATCATACTTAAAACACTTAGAGGATTCCATTAATCCAATTAATCAAAGATAGAGTACATAAATACTCATCTGATATCTAAATGACCATTTAGATAATATGAGATATTACAGTTGAGTTGTGTCGTTGTACAGTACCCTCTTATGATCGCCACTTGTCTCTTCATTTCACAACCTCGTTGTCACATCTTAAGGGTATTTTCGATAACACTGAAATATTATTCTTTTTTTTTTCTATTTCTTTTTCAATTTCAACAACAAAACAAAATTTTCATTCTTACAATATTTTATTGGTTCTTTTTCCCAATTGCATTCGTCTCTTGAAACAATCTTTTGGGTTATCGAAAAATCTATTTTTTTGCGAGATTGTAACAATGCAAAATAAGTATAATAACAAAAAATAAAATTGATTTAAATCTTGATTGTTTTTCGCATGACAAAGACTAGTTCGATTCAATTTTTTCTAATTCATACTCAAATAAAATATTAATATTTAATGTTCAAGTAGCAATGTTACAAATATAAATCTCTATTTACAAATCTACCAATATTAAGTTTTTAAAATAAATATTTCAAAAATTAATTAATTACATTTATGTATTGTCGCTCCCGGGATTTTCATCCAGGTACAAACGCGAGAGTGGCGCGGAAAAAACAGAGTCGCCAGCCGTGTAAATTTATCCCAAGAGAGGGAAAGGGAACACCGCATAAACCTTAGGAAGAGGGAAAGGAATGGTCATCGCAACCATAACCTGGGTTCGGGAGTCGGTTACGCGAGGGGAAGGTGCTAGCACCCCACGCGTCCATCGTACTCTATGGGATCCACGCTTGTTGTCTATTCTAAGGGTAAGTCATACTATCATCTAGGGTTGTACTAAAACGGAGAGGGGAAGACAAAGACCGACTCGGTAGGACGTCGACGTCCTAGGCCTACGTACCCCCTTTGTGCAATGGGGAATTCAGAGTCAACGTAGTTCGGACCAAGTTCTTTTTGTGTTTTTTATGAGCGACGTTAAGTTCGCGTCCGGTAGTTAGGGTTGATGCCTGTTTGCGACTCAGACGGAAAGTAACGTGCCCTTTTCGAAAATAGCCTTTAAGTTGAAGGTCCCGAAGGACAAAAAAGTTTGAAGTTGGTTTGTGTTTTTTAGGACAAAAGTGGCTTAAGTTAGTTCCTAAGCTGCATTGCACCAAAGTCTAGGGCACAGGGGCGAATACTTAACGCATCGTCCCAAGACAGGACGCTCGCTAAGCACTCTAGAAAGATGAGAGGAAGCCCCTCATTTCTCATTCCCCATACTTAAGGCTTGTGCGCAATACACCTTATTATTATTAAGTGTTTTAAAGAAATTTGAGATGAGAAGAGAGAAGACACAAGGGTAACTCTAAAGGGGGACTAATGGTCCTAATGTTAACATGCATGGGTGACCTACGGTTAGTGAGGCTTGAAGATGACCTAAACCCTAAAGAAAAAAGATAGGAGAGAAAGAAAGAACAAAGGTGAAGAGGGATACTTTTCCACCCTTAAAGAACTTACCTTAGTCCCTGCATAAAAGATTAGTGAGAAACAGACATAAGTAAGAGAAACGGGGTGAATGACAATCAAGCGATGACAAACAATAATGAGAATAATCTAAACATGAATTAAAGGAACAAAGAACAGCCCCCAAAGCAATTGGCACAAGTGCCTTTCAAACAAGGTAATTAGATAGGATAAAAAATGTGCACACAAGAGAACCTCAAAAGAAAGCAAATCAAATAATTAGCAAAGTGATTCCTAAAATTCCCAAATTAATCATTAAATTTCCTCAACCAGAGGAAAACAACATGTAAAAGGTCCCTGCAAAAATCCAAAGTGTTAGCCATTCAAACGGTCATACAAAACTCAAGTGAGGGATAGGATTCAATGTGCCAAATAGAAGGACCTAAATGCAATGTGAAAAATATTTAAAAATGAAATAGAAATATTTTCATGCAATTTAGAATGTTGATGACCGAATGCAAAAAGAACGGATCAAAAATGTTTTAGGATTGCAGAGAATTAAAATGGAGAAGTTCAAATATGCATGAGATGTGCAATTAAAAAGAAGTTGACATAAACAATTAATTTAAATGATGAAAATAAAATAAAAATAAAAAAATAAAATTTGTGAAAATTTTATAAGTGAATAAATATGATGCATGAAATTTTTTAGGATTTTTTAAATGCACTTAGGTATTTTTTTAAAATTAAAAATGAAATTATAATGATTTAATAAAATAAAATGAAATAAAGGCGCTTGGGGTGTGATTAGCAAGGAAATGAAAAGGAAATTGTGGTTGGGCCAAAGCGTGGGGGGTGCGCATAGCAACCCAGCCCACCAAACCATCAGACCAAACAAAAAAACTGGGGAGTTCACCGTGTGCCCCCCATGTGCCATGCGCGTGGGTTTTTTAATGTGTTGGCACATTCTTGCCCGTCTGATGCATCGTGCGCACATAATTGAGTCAACCAGTCAAAAGTCAATGAAAAGTAAGCGAAATGGAGCAGTCTCATTGGAAGCACACGGTAGCTGGCATGGGTGAATAAACATCAGATCATTAGTTTTAATTCAGAAAAAAAAATAAAAAAAACAACACATGGCGTGCTGATGACCGCACGATGAAGAGATCGGACGGCTGGGAGGTCGTCTTCTCCACTTGGACCCCTCACCAGCCGGAAACTTCCCAGGTCGTCGGAGCCCTAGCTCCGGCCGCCTGCCACCACCACCTGCAAATTAAAAATGCCCAAAAAACCCCAAACTGTATACCGTTCGAACCGGAATTCCAAGAGGATTCCAAATATGGCCTTCAAATTCACAAATAATTAACACATAACAAAAAACGAAGGGATTAGTGTAGGGATTCAAAACTTTAAACTCACATAACAGGCCATACACGCATCCATAATTAAAAGTAATTATATCAGGATGATCAGTGGGAGTCACACAATCTTATGCATATCAAAAAAGAAAGTTTCGTGATCATGCAAAAAGTGGATAACCTGAGATGGCACGGTCTGAACTCTTGCTCTTTGATGCAAATGGAGGTTGATATGCACTCTATAGATTATCAAGAGAAACTTTGTGGAAGAGGTTTGAAGAATCTCCTTGTGGATCGTGAGTTTTGGTGAGGAATCCTCTTTTAGGGTTTTGTGAGAATTCTTCCAATTGCACGTGTCTATGAACCCTAACCAATGCATGAATGGGTTCTAAATACTTAGGGTTATTCTTCTGATGATGAGTTGGGCCTGGATAATCCATTGTTTAATTATTTTTGATTATTTCATTTAATATTGAATTTTAACTAATTAAATCCAATAAAAATAAAATAAAATGAGGAAAAACCAAATATATGCTCTTTGGGTCGTGCATGGCTTTATGTTTATGTTTGGTTTAAGAAACTTATGTCCCATTTGTCAAAATTTGGATTTTAGGCATAGTTTGCTTTGTGCACCTCCTCAAAATTGTCCAACTTTGACTAAGCATAACTCCTCCAATTTTTAGCTTCTTAATGCAAACTAATACTTTTTAGAAACCTCAAGATGTCCTCTAACCAACCCTTTTTGTCCCATGTCAATTTGATCTTCCATGTTCAAGTTATGAGCTTTTGAAGAAGGTTGACTTTTGTTGACTTTCAAAATGACCTATAATGTCTTAGCTCATATCTCCCAAATGAAGCATTTTTGGCCTTGGATTGTGAGACACAAAGTTGTAGGGAATTAAATTTCCTTCAAGATGGGCTTTGGTTGAGGAATTTTTGATGAAGTATGTGGAAGTTAGGCCTGGTCAAAGTACAGTTGACTTTTCCTACAAAAACCCTAATTTAGTAACTCCTGATTCTTGATGATTCTGAGGTTTCCCTGATGAATTGTGATCAACCCTTGATCAAATGATGAATTTCACCCCATAATCTTGATGTTGACCAAAAATCTTGAGGTTTGACTTTGTGTTGACCACCGTTGACTTTTTGACCAAGTTAACTGATTCTCAATCCATTGGCCAATTGAACTTCTCCTGAATCAAACTGATGGCCAATCTTCCACTCCTAGGTACTCAGGGACCCAAGGAAAACCATGGAATCAAGTCTTGCCCAAAAAATCAGAAATAAACTGACTTTATAGCAAACCCTAGTTTTGGTACCCTCAGTCTAGGAGGAAATAGCACAGTCTCCAAATTCAAATTCCTCTGAATATGATATGTATCCTCTCTAACAAAGATAAGATATGCCATTCGTTGATGATAAAAACCCAAAGATCTTGCCCATTGGAGCAATAAACCCAAGAATTTCAAAACCCTAATTCATGCACTGGTTAAGAGGGAGTAATTCACTTGAGATCCCTTGCCACCTGTGAACCCTTGATGATGTGATGGACCATATATGACCTTCCTGGATTGCCTCAGGCACCTTGACCCCATGCTAATGATATGCATACATGATAATGAAATGAAACATAAGCCAGTTAGTAAAAAGTAAGGAGGGCAAATTTTGGGGTGCAACAGCTGCCCCTATTCAATCCACTTGGTCCTGAGTGGTATGATAGCAACGGCTTTCAGACATTCCAGGATACATGGGGATTGAATACTGAAAGAACCCCAGAAATTTGCTAGTGAGGAGAACAACGAGACGGAGCGTGCTGGAAAAAAGGAATATGGCCTCAATCATGTCCACAAGAAAACGAATATGACCTCAATCGCCCGCCAAGGAAGACTGACCTCAATCACTCCCATAAATACGAATACGACCTCAATCGCACCCGCAAAACGAATACAACCTCAATTATACCTGCAAAGGAAGACTGACCTCAATCACTCCCACAAATAAAATAAGAATACGACCTCAATCGCACCCACAAAACGAATACAACCTCAATTATACCCGCAAAGGAAGACTGACCTCAATCACTCCCACAAATAAAATACGAACACGACCTCAATCGCACCCACAAAACGAATACAACCTCAATTCTACCCGCAAAGGAAGACTGACCTCAATCACTCCCACAAATAAAATACGAATACGACCTCAATCGCACCCACAAAACGAATACAACCTCAATTATACCCGCAAAGGAAGACTGACCTCAATCACTCCCACAAATAAAATACGCATACGACCTCAATCGCACCCACAAAACGAATACAGGAAGACTGACCTCAATCACTCCCACAAATAAAATACGAATACGACCTCAATCGCACCCACAAAACGAATACAACCTCAATTCTACCCGCAAAGGAAGACTGACCTCAATTACTCCCACAAATAAAATACAAACACGACCTCAATCGCACCCACAAAACGAATACAACCTCAATTATACCCGCAAAGGAAGACTGACCTCAATCACTCCCACAAATAAAATACGAATACGACCTCAATCGCACCCACAAAACGAATACAACCTCAATTATACCTGCAAAGGAAGACTGACCTCAATCACTCCCACAAATAAAATACGAATACGACCTCAATCGCACCCACAAAACGAATACAACCTCAATTATACCCGCAAAGGAAGACTGACCTCAATCACTCCCACAAATAAAAAACGAATACGACCTCAATCGCACCCACAAAACGAACACAACCTCAATTGCACCCGCAAAGGATAACCAACATAAAGTGGACTTTACTGGGGATAACGTGAAAACAAAACCTCCGTTTTAAACCACCTCGTTTCAGAACCTACTGGTAAGATGACTCCGTTGGGGAAGAAGAAGACTCTGCCGGGGAGTACAAGTATGAGAAACGCGTCCCTCCAAAATCTCCTGAGTGATGCCACCTCCTGCTGGCAAAGAAAATATCAAACCTGGCTTATGCTTCGAATGCAAATGAAAATGCCATGTTTTTGAGGATGCGATGCAAATGCTTATGATATGCAAAAGGGGTCCCTCCAGCAAAATAAATGCCGGAGAGGAAAGACCAATTCCGCTGGGGATGACAAAAATAAATTATCCTCTGAATCCACGAACTCTGCTGAGAAGGATAACTCAGACCGAATCTTTGGATCAATAACTTCAGCTGGGGATGAAATTCCAAAAGAACATCCGCTCTTCTGGGGATTATACATAACTCTTCGAAAAGGGAGGCCACGGCCTGAATCAGAAGAGTGCCAAATATCACTTGGATTTAAAACCTGCTGGGGATATCAATCACCGTTGGACAACTGTTGCAAGGATTGCCACCAAACTCTGCTTAGGGGAACGGTAGATGCTGACATCCATCCTGCTAGCAGATAACATCAAGCTTACTTATCTGTTGAGGATTAGATTGCACCGTTGCTGCTGAGAAAAACATTTCCTGAAGCGTTCGGACTTTGTGGGGAAATATGTCTTAATCCAGAGAAAATACTTCTCAAGTCTCCTGCTGGGGAAGGTCTGCTCTGCTGAGGAAAGTGCAACCTCAATGCTGGGGATAGTAAGCTGCTGGGGAAGTACGATCCTGTTGCCCTTCAATCCTGACTTGTTTCTAAGGTCATAGACGGCCCTTTGAACTTTCCACTTGCCCCAGACCACCAGGTCTAATGGAAGAAGTCACCTCAAGAGGATTTTACAGAAGACCGGGCGTTCGCACTGCCCCAGGGTCTTCAAACTCTTGGAGAGATTTATCATATCTCGACATAACTGCCCTAGTCTTCATAATCCATGAAGTACACTACTTCGAAAGGGATTTGCAATGACCTGAAATATTCTGCCTTGAAGAGGTGCTTTCAATTAACCATTTTCAGGAGTGGATAATCTCCCACGCTCTGGAGGTGACCCGTCCTAATATGAGCTTTGAAGTGATTTTGCCCCTGATCTTAGAATGAATGCCCCAGAGAGGGACTTCTCGACGTGACTGCCCCAGATTGGCTACATCTTAACACGACTTACTGGGAGAGCCCACTCTACACTGAGTCTCTTGGCAGCATGCCCCTTGATATGATTGTCCTTCAGAATTTTCAAGCAACCCAACTTGGCAGGATCAAGCTTCTTGACTGTCTTTCACTATGCAAGCACATGTATACTAACAGAAAATGTTTATTATAAGAATGACAATTCTAATGCAACACTTATGTTAACCTTGAAGTTTTTTATTGAAAATGCGTCGCCCAACCTTGTGAACGAATCACTAGCCGGGATGCGACCTTGATTTTTGAATGGAAAAACAATGTGCACGTGCAATACCAACAAATCTTATTAGCACAACTTATAGGAGTCAGGAACGCTATCCCGTTGAAGTACGCCTTCGGAATGAACCCTGTTTCAATTAGGACTTTTAAGGGTTGTAACGTGGTTTGGTTCACGGTTTCAAAAAGAAGGATTTATGGCTCAAAATTTATCGGTGCCCACCCACTCTTCGTGATGTTCTCCAGTCCTATGTTCAGTTAATCTGACCCAAACGCTTATCTCTCAAAAAGGTTTATGATCTTTAGGGAACCCGTGCCACTAATGGTTTGACACCTAAGGAGGTTTTGGAGTGACAGTCATCCCTTTTATCTTCTGTAATCACACGAATTTGTTCTTATCGGAGATTTTCGCCTTTCGCTTTTTCTTTCTTTTTTTTTTTTTTATAAAAAAAATCCCTAATTTTTGAGTTTCTTCGATTTTGAAGTCTAGCGGGACACCCTAAATTTTGCCTAAGTCACTTGTTTACAAGTTTCGACTTAGCGGGCTTTCTCTTTTTATTCCCCTTTTTGAACAAAGCGTGTGACATTGATTGTCTTACTTGCTTGTGACTGCCTCACTCCCTGATTGTTGGAGGATAACCATTGTGGTTTCACGTCTCTTGCACACTCTCCTTGGAATTTGAGCGCTCGGTCAAACTAACTGACGCCTACCCTGCCCCTGGGTTAAGTATGAGGGTTTTTTTGTACGAAAGAAACTCCTACTTCAAGGCTCAAAGGGGTTAACGAAGGTTTATCTCCTTATCTCTCCAGTGTTTAGGGGTTTGAAACAATGCCTACACATCCTCAACAGGGTTCTATCCAAAAGTGTACCATTAGGAATCTGTGTTCTTATTTCGTCATCCTCCCTCAAGAGTTCTTAACAAGAAAAATTGATATTGCAGTGCATATAAACATTTAAGAGTGAATACGAATGGATTACTTCAAGGAAAACATACTCATTGCATTAATATCATCATAAAAAAACAAACAAGTCTTGTATACATATGATGCTTTTAACAAGAAATAACATTACAAATGAAAATGCAGTAAAGAAGCTGAAGATTGCCATTGCTGAGGAAGCTTAATTCTGCTTGGACGTACTTGCAGGCTGAGTGTTCATTTGAGAAAGGAGGCTTCCATTGATGTACATATCATCTTCAGTGAATACAATGATCTCCGAGTCCACCAGGTCTTGCACCTTATGCCTGAATACATTACACTCATCAATCGTGTGCCCGAACGTTCCCGAGTGGAACTTGCACCTAGCAGTCATGTCATAATCGGGAGGAATAGGGTACGGTACTGGCGCGGTACCCCTTGTTTGAATCAGAGACTTCTTAAGCAGGCGCGTAAACAGCTGACTATAAGGGATAGGAACAGGATCAATTATCCTTTTGGGCCTTCTTGGTCTCGATTGCCCCTGTTGCTGATAATTCTACTGTCGGTGCTGATTTGGGCGCCCAGTCTGGCCCTGCACTTTCCTTTCTGCACTCGGCTGAGGCACAAACAAGGGTTGTGGAAGAGATCCCTGACGCGAGGTGGATCCTTTGGCAAAAGAGGGAGTCATCGGTCCCTTTGCAACACTGGGAGTAACATCACTTTGTTTACCAGTGCCAACTGATGTAAACTTGATTGCCCCTGAGTCAATGAGCTCTTGGACTTTATACTTGAGCATCTTACAATCTTCAACATTATGACCAGGCGCCCCTGAATGGAATTCACACCTATCATGGACATTGGAACCCATACGAAACTTGGTGTGTGGAGGTCCCGCAGCAATCAATTCAATTAGTTGAAACTTGAGCAAGTGCCGAAGCAACTGAGCGTATGGCATCGGAATCTGATCAAACTTCTTATCAATCTTCTCTGGATTAAGACCCTCAAGAAATAGTTGCTGATGAAAAAGCTCTGACGGCGGAGAGGATCCACGAGGCAATCCATGGTCTAGAGGAGACCCCAAGGAGGTGGGAGAAATGAGAACCTCTGCTGTGGAAGCGGGCACAGGACTGTCTTCCTTCTTTAATACCCTATTCAGCATTTCCATGACCAAACCCATCTGAGTCTTCAACTGATTGATCTCCTCCCTCATTATTTTCTGCTCCTGGAGCATGTCTTCCCCAAATTGCCCCATCTGGCTTCGCATTTCCCTCAACTCAGCTTGAACTCGTTCCATGATCAATTCTCGAACGGCTTGAGATGTCAGAACAAGATAAGAATACCGGAGATAAACGCCTGTTATGCAAAATGATTATGAATATGCAAATGCAAATGGGCGTGTTTGAAAATTCACAGGGCGATCCATCCCTTAATTCCAGTTTAATAACAAGATAGAACGGAACTTCTGCTCATATATTAAGAAAACCAAAGGAAAGCCAAATGTTAACAATCACAAATCCGAGATAACAAGTCTGAATATAAAAACCATAGGTCCCAACCAACAAGCCTGGTGGTGATCCACATACAATGAAAGAAGACAGAAAACTAAGGCATATCATCAAAGTTTACAAGCGTCAATCCTCCCCATCCATTATGCTTTCTGCACCAGTCTTGAATCTCCTTGAACAACTTTCTGGTATCGGGATGCTTCGGCCTCTGAATTAGCCCTTGAATGAGAAGGTCTCTCCTGTGTATGATCCCATCCAAGTATCGGCAATGTAGCTCCCAAGCGTCTTCTCCAGTAGCACCATCTATGCTAGGACCCTCATGTCTAGGTTTCTTCACTTCAGCTTGGACTTTCAGTTCTTCCACGGAGGCTATTGCTTCCTTGAGTCGACCTTCGGCTACTTGTCTCTTGAATATCCCTGATAAGATCTCGACATCTTTCTTCTTGAGCGTCGACTTCAACTGATCAATCTTAGCTATGTAGTCGTCTTCCTTTTTTTTATTCTCAGCCATGGCGGTCTCTTGGTGATCATTGAACCTGTGAATCTTCAACAAAGCCTTGCCTAATTCCTCATCCTTGGACCTGAGAACGCTACTGATACCATCCAAAGCTTGTTTCATTCTTTCCCTGGATGCGACCATGTCAGCAAGCTCTTTTTCTGCTTTAGCAAGGAGCTCTGTCTTTAACTTGGCGGTATGAACAGCTTCACCCCGCTCATGCTTCCACTGATAAATTTCTCTCTTTAGCTCATTATTTTCTTCCCGCAACCTTTCCTTTTCAGCCCATAATGTGTTATACTTCTCCAACTCAACGGTGGTAGGAGGCTCGATCACCAAAGGATACAGAGGTGGTTCTACCGGGAATGGGAGAAGCTCCTCTTCTGCTCTCTTCTTAATCCACTCTTTATATGGATGGAAAGCCCGATTGTTACTTTTCCCGAATGGAATCTTACCCTTCTTAGTCACCTGTTTCCAAGCATTCACAACTTTCCTTATCAACCCTTAATCCTCAATACCATTGAAGAATAAGGATTCTCGGACATCTCGCTCTTCGGGTGGATTCTTCAAAGGATAGCCAAACTGTCTGATAGCTAGGGAGGGATTATAGTTAATTCCACCTCTCCTCCCTATCAAGGGAACATTAGGAAATTCTCCGCATTTGCAAATAATCTCCATTCCTAGCACGTCACGATTAATCCAAACGATGTTATCGGCAGTCAAGCCCATAACCCTCTTAGACCACTTCAGAGAATCTTTCGTATCAACGAAAGCGCCAGATTCAGGGAGACGACTCAAAAACCAAGTAGCTAAGAGCGGCGCACAGCAACTCACAGTTTTCCCACGCCTATTCTCATTCTTATAGTGAACTGAATGGTACACATCTCCTAGCAAGGTAGGTATAGGATTCTTCGACATAAAGATCCTGACGGCGTGCATATCCACCAGATCAGGAATATTCGGAAACAAAACAATCCCATAGATACACACAGCCAGAATAGCTTGGAAAGCAGTCCAGTTCTTCTCTTTGACATGTATGCAGGCCTGATCGAACAAGAACTTCAACAAGAAACCCTTAACTCCTTGTTTTTCTGCAATATTACTGTTAAGAACGGATTCATCAATATGAAGAGCCACAACCATTTCTTTCATACCGGGGTGTTCCTTAGAAAAGAAAACTATATCATGACTGATAGGAATTCCCAAAATAAATGAGAACTCCTCCAACGTCGGAGCCAAGATGTAGTTCGGGAGAGTGAAGCAACGCAGAGGCGGGTCGTAAAACTGAAGAAGTGTGTGAATGGCATCCTTCTCATACTGGGAGATATTATAGACAAATTTCAGAAGTCTTCCATACCTTCCACTGAACTCTGTACGAACTTCGGAACCAGCCATATTAATCAATTTGTGAATCAGTGTCAAAGTCGGCTCTGGGAATGAATAGGCAACAGTCTTCTTTCTCTGAACATCCATATTGAAGTAACCTCAGAAAACCGGAATCAAGAGTAAGATGCAAGCCCTGAAAAATGTCAAACACGTCAGAATGCAAGAAAAATGATATGCTCATGCAAACATGGGGTCAAGGCACACTGCTGGATGTGCTGTGCTGTTAGCTGAACGAGAAACTAGCAAACCAGAACTCTGAACCACTGAGGAACCCACATAATCAGACATTGATGAGAAATCCAGAATAAGGGTAGGTTGAGGGTCTCGGTTACCTGCAAACCTGCAAATGCCCATCCCCTCTCACATGTGGGTACTAGGATGTTCAGTATCCCGGGCTCTCAGGTCGAGAAATGATGATACGTTCACCATTTCTGGTTTGGCATCATCATCAATCGAGGAGGCCTCAACTGATTCTCCAAATCGGAAGGTCCTCAGCTTTGGCACTGAGGTCGAGAAACAATAGTACGGTGGAGAAATGACTTTTTACTTTTGTTTTTCGCCAAACATGTTGCGGTTAGAAAGAGTCGCCACCGACTTTTCTTTTATCCAATTTATTTAGGAAAGGTGAAAAGAACAGGAAAGACCGTTTTGAAAAGATTTTTGAGTTCGGGGGGGTAAGTTATGAAAAGGGAAGGTTTTAGCACCCCTTTTCATCCGTAGTTATCTACGGGCTCTTAATTGCTAGCTCACTTTAACTTGCTTTTTTTTTTGAAATGTGGTGTGTGTTTAGAAAATATTTCGTAAAAGTTGACTTTGTAATAATTCGTGTAAGAACGTATACAAAGTGTTTGTTTTTGAAAATATTTTTGAAAGTGTGAGGTGTGAAAAGTATTTGTTTTTTTTTAGTTGTGAGCGAGCATTTGAAAGTTACCTACCCTTAATTTATAAGGTCTTTCTTGTACTTATCATTTTCCTTGAGAGATAGTACTATCCATACCATTAGTGGGTAGGTAGTCCTATCTATTGGATGTGGAGGGACAGCGAAGGGTCATCAAACGGTCATAGGAGGCAACATGTAAGGGTACCTTAGCACTTCGTAGGGACTACCATCATTTTTCCGTAGGGTCATCGAGGGACAAGATCATTTCTTGTAGGCAACTTGAAGGGTCGTCGAGGGACTATGATCTTTATATCGAAGGGACTATGATGATATTATTCGTAAGCGTCTTTTGCTAAAGTATCCTTACGTTCGAGGGGCATTCATTCCTCGGGGTACTGTACTAAAGTCAATCGAGGAGTGCCTCCGCTGATTCTCTTCAAAACGTAGGGGCCGTCCTATGCGAGTTCCAAAGCGGGCCCTCGGGTGCGAATGGGTTTGCCACAGGATGTGGTCTGCCACTGTCACCACTAAAGAGGGATGTTTCCACTAAGGTCCTCAATGATCGGTCACCAGAGTCGACAGCTCTCTAGATCAACACCCCAACATGCGCAAGACACACACGTTAGAATGCGTCCCAAGATAGCCTCGTCTGGTTGTGAATTTCATGAACACACAAACGTACCAAGCGGGCACGTAGGTCCCACTACTTTCCACTCTAGTCCTAGGGTATTCTCAAGCCTTGGTATTGGGCTTAGCTCTCAAACCCACCCAACCTGCAAAACAAAGACAGCCAGCACAGCACAGCAGCATGACAGTAATAAAAAAAATGAAATGCAGAAAATGCGGTAAAAATACAACACATAAAGCAAAACAAAAACAAAGCACCCCAAATAGAACAAAGACAAGCAAGCGCTAGGATTGACTCGCTTAGGGATGAACCAGCATAGGTCAACCAGAGTCCCCAGCAGAGTCACCAGCTGTCGCTCCCGGGATTTTCATCCAGGTACAAACGCGAGAGTGGCGCGGAAAAAACAGAGTCGCCAGCCATGTAAATTTATCCCAAGAGAGGGAAAGGGAACACCGCATAAACCTTAGGAAGAGGGAAAGGAATGGTCATTCCAACCATAACCTGGGTTCGGGAGTCGGTTACGCGAGGGGAAGGTGCTAGCACCCCACGCGTCCATCGTACTCGATGGGATCCACGCTTGTTATCTATTCTAAGGGTAAGTCATACTATCATCTAGGGCTGTACTAAAACGGAGAGGGGAAGACAAAGACCGACTCGGTAGGACGTCGACGTCCTAGGCCTACGTACCCCCTTTGTGCAATGGGGAATTCAGAGTCAACGTAGTTCGGACCAAGTTCTTTTTGTGTTTTTTATGAGCGACGTTAAGTTCGCGTCCGGCAGTTAGGGTCGACGCTTGTTTGCGACTCAGACGGAAAGTAACGTGCCCTTTTCGAAAATAGCCTTTAAGTTGAAGGTCCCGAAGGACAAAAAAGTTTGAAGTTGGTTTGTGTTTTTTAGGACAGAAGTGGCTTAAGTTAGTTCCTAAGCTGCATTGCACCAAAGTCTAGGGCACAGGGGCGAATACTTAACGCATCGTCCCAAGACAGGACGCTCGCTAAGCACTCTAGAAAGATGAGAGGAAGCCCCTCATTTCTCATTCCCCATACTTAAGGCTTGTGCGCAATACACCTTATTATTATTAAGTGTTTTAAAGAAATTTGAGATGAGAAGAGAGAAGACACAAGGGTAACTCTAAAGGGGGACTAATGGTCCTAATGTTAACATGCATGGGTGACCTACGGTTAGTGAGGCTTGAAGATGACCTAAACCCTAAAGAAAAAAGATAGGAGAGAAATAAAGAACAAAGGTGAAGAGGGATACTTTTCCACCCTTAAAGAACTTACCTTAGTCCCTGCATAAAAGATTAGTGAGAAACAGACAAAAGTAAGAGAAACGGGGTGAATGACAATCAAGTGATGACAAACAATAATGAGAATAATCCAAACATGAATCAAAGGAACAAAGAACAGCCCCCAAAGCAATTGGCACAAGTGCCTTTCAAACAAGGTAATTAGATAGGATAAAAAATGTGCACACAAGAGAACCTCAAAAGAAAGCAAATCAAATAATTAGCAAAGTGATTCCTAAAATTCCCAAATTAATCATTAAATTTCCTCAACCAGAGGAAAACAACATGTAAAAGGTCCCTGCAAAAATCCAAAGTGTTAGCCATTCAAACGGTCATACAAAACTCAAGTGAGGGATAGGATTCAATGTGCCAAATAGAAGGACCTAAATGCAATGTGAAAAATATTTAAAAATGAAAGAAAAATATTTTCATGCAATTTAGAATGTTGATGACCGAATGCAAAAAGAACGGATCAAAAATGTTTTAGGATTGCAGAGAATTAAAATGGAGAAGTTCAAATATGCATGAGATGTGCAATTAAAAAGAAGTTGACTTAAACAATTAATTTAAATGATGAAAATAAAATAAAAATAAAAAAATAAAATTTTTGAAAATTTTATAAGTGAATAAATATGATGCATGAAATTTTTTAGGATTTTTTAAATGCACTTAGGTATTTTTTTAAAATTAAAAATGAAATTATAATGATTTAATAAAATAAAATGAAATAAAGGCTCTGGGGTTGTGATTAGCAAGGAAATGAAAAGGAAATTGTGGTTGGGCCAAAGCGTGGGGGGTGCGCATAGCAACCCAGCCCACCAAATCATCAGACCAAACAAAAAAACTGGGGAGTTCACCGTGTGCCCCCATGTGCCATGCGCGTGGGTTTTTTAATGTGTTGGCACATTCTTGTCCGTCTGATGCATCGTGCGCACATAATTGAGTCAACCAGTTAAAAGTCAATGAAAAGTAAGCGAAATGGAGCAGTCTCATTGGAAGCACACGGTAGCTGGCATGGGTGAATAAACATCAGATCATTAGTTTTAATTCAGAAAAAAAAATAAAAAAAACAACACATGGCGTGCTGATGACCGCACGATGAAGAGATCGGACGGCTGGGAGGTCGTCTTCTCAACTTGGACCCCTCACCGGCCGGAAACTTCCCAGGTCGCCGGAGCCCTCGCTCCGACCGCCTGCCACCACCACCTGCAAATTAAAAATGCCCAGAAAACCCCAAACCGTATACCGTTCGAACCGGAATTCCAAGAGGATTCCAAATATGGCCTCCAAATTCACAAATAATTAACACATAACAAAAAACGAAGGGATTAGTGTAGGGATTCAAAACTTTAAACTCACATAACAGGCCATACACGCATCCATAATTAAAAGTAATTATATCAGGATGATCAGTGGGAGTCACACAATCTTATGCATATCAAAAAAGAAAGTCTCGTGATCATGCAAAAA
This sequence comes from Lathyrus tuberosus, assembly GCA_022829125.1. NCBI lineage: Eukaryota > Viridiplantae > Streptophyta > Magnoliopsida > Fabales > Fabaceae > Lathyrus > Lathyrus tuberosus. The sequence goes on from JALAZF010000048.1 coordinate 15,526,723, forward strand.
GTGAATAATCTGAGATGGCACGGTCTGAACTCTTGCTCTTTGATGCAAATGGAGGTTGATATGCACTCTATAGATTATCAAGAGAAGCTTTGTGGAAGAGGTTTGAAGAATCTCCTTGTGGATCGTGAGTTTTGGTGAGGAATCCTCTTTTAGGGTTTTGTGAGAATTCTTCCAATTTCACGTGTCTATGAACCCTAACCAATGCATGAATGGGTTTTAAATACTTAGGGTTATTCTTCTGATGATGAGTTGGGCCTGGATAATCCATTGTTTAATTATTTTTGATTATTTCATTTAATATTGAATTTTAACTAATTAAATCCAATAAAAATAAAATAAAATGAGGAAAAACCAAATATATTCTCTTTGGGTCGTGCATGGCTTTATGTTTATGTTTGGTTTAAGAAACTTATGGCCCATTTGTCAAAATTTGGATTTTAGGCATAGTTTGCTTTGTGCACCTCCTCAAAATTGTCCAACTTTGACTAAGCATAACTCCTCCAATTTTTATCTTCTTAATGTAAACTAACACTTTTTAGAAACCTCAAGATGTCCTCTAACCAACCCTTTTGGTCCCATGTCAATTTGATCTTCCATGTTCAAGTTATGAGCTTTTGAAGAAGGTTGACTTTTGTTGACTTTCAAAATGACCTATAATGTCTTAGCTCATATCTCCCAAATGAAGCATTTCTGGCCTTGGCTTGTGAGACACAAAGTTGTAGGGAATTAAATTTCCTTCAAGATGGGATTTGGTTGAGGAATTTTTGATGAAGTATGTGGAAGTTAGGCCTGGTCAAAGTACAATTGACTTTTCCTACAAAAACCCTAATTTAGTAACTCCTGATTCTTGATGATTCTGAGGTTTCCCTGATGAATTGTGATCAACCCTTGATCAAATGATGAATTTCACCCCATAATCTTGATGTTGACCAAAAATCTTGAGGTTTGACTTTGTGTTGACCACCGTTGACTTTTTGACCAAGTTAACTGATTCTCAATCCATTGGCCAATTGAACTTCTCCTGAATCAAACTGATGGCCAATCTTCCACTCCTAGGTACTCAGGGACCCAAGGAAAACCATGGAATCAAGTCTTGCCCAAAAAATCAGAAATAAACTGACTTTATAGCAAACCCTAGTTTTGGTACCCTCAGTCTAGGAGGAAATAACACAGTCTCCAAATTCAAATTCCTCTGAATATGATGTGTATCCTCTCCAACAAAGATAAGATATGCCATTCATTGATGATAAAAACCCAAAGAGCTTGCCCATTGGAGCAATAAACCCAAGAATTTCAAAACCCTAATTCATGCACTGGTTAAGAGGGAGTAATCCACTTGAGATCCCTTGCCACCTGTGAACCCTTGATGATGTGATGGACCAGATATGACCTTCCTGGATTGCCTCAGGCACCTTGACCCCATGCTAATGATACGCATACATGATAATGAAATGAAACATAAGCCAGTTAGTAAAAAGTAAGGAGGGCAAATTTTGGGGTGCAACATGTATTAGTAATGTTCATTATAAAAAAAATGAAAAATTAATTAAAAAATCTATACATAAAGGCACCCAAAGAGGGTGTGGAAAACAGACAAACATAAATTAGAGACTAAAGAGAGAGATTTGATTTTCCTTACAATTAATACTGAAATTATATCAAATTATGCATGCTTTAGTAGAAAACGATGTACAAATGATTAGAGGATGCAATTAAAACCAAGATTTTAAAATGCAGGTTGCCTAAAGACTTTCTTGATTTCGATCAATTATATATTGACGTTGATTGTCGTTGTATTATTGAAAAAAAGAACTTCCAATCTGAAATATTTATATTTATTTCATGTTTTCTTAGGTGAGTTAACTTAGATTTACTTAATCGAGAGGGTTTTGATATAGTCTTGCATCTGTTTTAGTTTTTTATGCTATGTTTTTCTTTCTATATTATAACTTTATTAAAAAAAAAATCATACATCACATGTTCTTTATATGATCACAATTTCCACACACACAAAAATATCATATTTTATTGATTGTGGTACAGACCAACAGACATATGACAATATGACATGTCTTGGTTTTTGTTTGTTTCTTAGCATAATCTGCATGTTTAGTGTTATCTCTCATTTTTTCTTCATTTTAAGTCAAAACTAAACATCATGCTTATTAAAGAAATCTCTCTCTCTCTCTCTCTCTCTCTCTCTCTCTCTGATTTGGTTTGGAGAATTACATTATAAGTCGTCGGTTCGGTTTATATGTTAAACTACGATTAAAATCTCATTTTAGTTTTTGAGTAGACCGATTCAAAATCTCATATTGGCTTTTTTTTAAAGGCCAAAAGAAGATTTTATTAAACCAAGGAATAAGAAATGCCTAGAATACAGCATATACAGACACCAATACTAGGCCAAACCTTCAACACAGGCCAAACATACAAACAAACATTGAAAAACAAAAGGATCACCCCACCACTGCCAGTACAAACACTCACGCCACCAGACCGCTAACACAACACTAAAGACCTAACAAAAAACAATTAAACAGACCCAAAGAACACCACAACTGAAACAAAAAACCTCTCCCAAAGACAGAGCAAAAGGAAGACCAACCACACCCAACAAAGCTTAACACACATCAGATATCCAACACCGACTAACAGAATGCCTGTTAAGAAAACCAAGAAGCTATCCTGCAGAATGCACCGCATCAGACCAACCCGAATATACCCGAGACCCGCAGAGCAGTCTGCAACAACTACAAAACAGCACAGTCGCACCAGCAAACCAGCAAAGCTAGCTCCACACCAAAACAAATCCAATAATCTGGAAATAACCCCAAAAATTAATCTGCAGACCCACTCCTCAGCTCACGAAGTCATTCGGATTTAGTATCCCCGGTTCCAACGGGTAATTAAATCCAAAAATTTTACACTTTAACCATGAACAAGACATCATTTTGATATTGTCGATCAACCTTCCTATATTTATATCCTGATTCCGAAAGATCTTATCATTCTGACATTTCCACACATTCCAAATACACGCAAACCATACCGTCTTGATCGCACCAGCCTTCCCTTTACCACAATCAATTAAATGACCGAATTGTCTAAAGTTTTCCAAACTGGAATTTTGTAAAGCAGTCAATACTTTCAGCCACCTTAAAATTGCGCTCCACATCTCGCTCGATTTTGTACAATCAAAGAATAAATGAGAGGTTGTCTCATCACATCCATAACCAAACGAGCACTGCCTTTGCGCTTCATTTACAATTCCTCTTTTAGCCAGATTGTCCTTAGTCGGGATTTTGTTTTGTCACAATCTCCAAACCAATGTCGACACTTTAAGAGGTATACATTTATTCCAAGCTTCCGCGTATCTTCTTCTTTCTTTTATACTATTATCTTCTATATTATTATCTTGTGACACTAGCTTGTAAGATTCTTTCACCGAGAATTCTTTATTACACCAGATCCATTTATCTTCTACATCTTCTCTGCAGATTATGCTTTGAGATTTTCCACTGATTTCTTCTACTAATTTTCTTTCCTAACCATAGATTCTACATTTCCACCTAATATTCAGATTCACCCCTTCTAAATTTCTCTGCACGACGTCACTTACAGGCGCCTCTTTGTTCACAGCCAGTCTATACATCTCCAGGAATGAACTCTTCATAATATGTCCTTCCACCCATGGGTCACTCCAGAAATGGGTTGCTTTTTCGCTTCCAATTTTCCTACACAACTTTTTGGAAACCATTGCAAATTAGAGTCCCCGCTCCCGTTTTCAATCATGTTCAAATCCTGCCACCATCTTGAACACTCTCTTTTCCTTAAAAACTCACTACTATTAAATTTCCCATATTTACTTCCTTACACCCTGGCCCATAAGCAATAATTTTCAGTATGTAGCCACCAAATCCACTTCCCTAGTAATTCAATATTGAAAGCACTTATATTCTTTAAGCCTAGACCTCCCTCACCCCTCTCCCTACACACCAACTTCCATTGCACCCAACTCACTTTTCTACTCTTCACTCCCCACCCCACAAGAACTTTTTAAACAAAGAATCAAGAGTTGAGATAATAACTAGTGGAGCCTTAAAGAAAGACAGGAAATAGATAGGTAGTGCAAAAAAGGACCGATTTTAGAAGTACAATACGACCACCAAAGGATAAATGTCTATTGTTCCATTTGCTCAATCTCTTCGACATTGTTTCAATCACCGATTTCCAAAAATATTTTCTTCTATGATTACCTCCAATAGGAATAGCTAGATATTTAAACGGTAAGGATCCAACTTTACAATTTAAAACATGTGCCGCTTCTTCCAGCCTTAGATGCGAAACATTTACCTCGACTAATAGGCTTTTCTGAAAATTCACCTTCCACCCGGATATCAATTCAAATAGCTGTAAGTTTGCCTTGATGCTTCTAACATTTTTCTAGCTCTTCTTTCCCACTATTAGCTTATCATCTACATATTGCAGGTGTGACACCTTAACCTCTCCAGTCCCGAACTCATATCCTTCGAACCTATTCAATTGGACGTTTTTCGACATCATTATGTTAAACCCTTCTGCTGCTATTAAAAAGAGAAAAGGAGATAACGAGTCACCTTACCTCAACCCTCTGCCTACTCCAAATTCAGTCGTGGGGCTGCCATTCACTAGAACTGAAATCCTAATACTCCAAATGCATTATGAATCCATCCTCTCCATTTGACATTAAGTCCCATTTTCTCCATCACGAAGTCCAAGTATGTTCAATCCACCGAGTCATACGCCTTTTCAAAGTCTACTTTGAACAACACTGTCTCTCTTCTTCTTCTTTTCACACCATCCACTAATTCGTTTGTCACCAAAATACTATCCACCATTTGACGACCTTCCACAAAGGCACATTGCGACTCCGAGATAACTTTTTAAATCACCTTCTTCAATCTATTTGCCATCAACTTTGATAACACCTTATATATACATCCAATTAGCGTTATAGGCCTGAATTCGTTGAGCTTCGCCAGGTTCTCAATTTTTGGAATAAGTGTTATAAACGCACAATTTGCTCCTTTAACCAATTTACTATTTTGATGGAACTTAACTATGAATCTAAGAAAATCTTCTTTCAGTACTTCCCAAAAATCTTTGATGAACTTGAAGTTTATGCCATCAGGATCCGAATTTTTCGAACTCTCGCAATCCCATACTGCTGATTTTAGCTCCTCCATTGTGAAATCTGCCATGAGCATTGCATTATCCACCTAATTGATACGGTTAAATTCCACATTCTGCAAAACTGGTCTGCTGAACTTTTGAGCTTCGAACAACTTGGAAAAATAACTAGATATCTCTTGCTTTATTTCCTTCACTTCTGTCAATTTTATGCCATTCGATTCAATACAGTTTATCTCATTGATTCTTATTCTGTTTATCAGACACCTATGGAAGAATTTTGAGTTGGCATCTCCTTCTTTGATCCATTTCATTCGCGATTTTTGCCAAGCTATGCTACACTTCATATTAGACAATGTAGATAGTTGAATAATAATTTCTCTTCTTGATTTCCTCTCTTCTTCAGACAATGTTCCCGCATCACACTTTGCTTCCAGATCATTAATAGTTTTCTTTGCTGCTTCTATATTTTCATCCACATTTGCTCAATGCTCATTGCTCCAATCTCTAATTTGTTTTTTTGATCAATTTGAGTTTTTCTTTCAGCACATATGCCCCCATCCTTGAACATCACAAGACTTCCATTTTTCTTTCACAAATTCTTGATATCCTTCCAACTTGCTCCAACAGTCGAGCACCCAAAAAGGTTTTACTCCCCAATTTTTGACTTCGTCTCGAAGGATAATTGGACAATGATCCGACAATCCTTTGTCAAGGCACCATTGAGTACAGTCTTCCCATTGAGAAAGCCAGCTCTCGGACACTAGAAACCTGTCAATACGACTCATCACCGACCCTTCTAGATTTGACCAAGTAAATCTTCTACCTATTAAAGGTAGATCTACCAGCTCCGCCACCAACATAAATTTCTCGAACTCTCTTATCTTCGTCCTTCTAATTATCTCACCAATTCCTTCTCGTTCCTTTTTCGACTTTATTGCGTTGAAGTCACCCAACACACACCATCTATCTCTAGGTCTTGCTTTTACTAGTTTAATCAGATTTCTCCACAACATTTTTTTACCACCAGCATCGCAGGGGGCATAGACGTTTACAATATTCGCCGAAATCCTTTCGTTTCCCCATTGACCTTCAACACAAATTAAATGATCTCCTACAGTCACCTTTGTCTTAATAAAAACCTTTGGATTTCAAATCATCAACAAACCACCTGATCTAACGTTTTCAGACTTGAATGTGAAATCTACTTCATTTGAACTCCATATATTTACACATAGATTCTTGTCCACAATTTCCAATTTAGATTTTTGAATACATAACATGTCCAGATTAAAATTCCTTACTAACTGAGCAGTTTCCTTCTTTTTAGCAGCTCCCTCAATCTTCATTATAACTTACAATCTTCATTATAACTTACAATCTTCATTAAAACTAAAAAGCTCACCCCTACACCTTACCCTTAAACTCAGTTCTTACTTCTACCTCCCTCAAGGTATTTCATTTTCGCCTTCCTACCTCTTTCCTCCTGTGAGACTAATTGCTGTAAAATTTCCCTTTCCTCTCCCCTATTAACTACTCCAATTTCTTTCCCAAAGTCCCACACACCCTTTGCAATTTCCTTGGCCTCTCCATGAACTAATTTCCAATCATCCCCCTCTTTAGTATTGATGAATTCAGATTGAATTGAAGTAGACATTACCTGGTTATTCATGATTCCCATTTCTTTCTTTCTTTTTATCATACCCTTCCTTGTTTTTCTCCTTATTCTTCTTTTCTCATTCAGTATGGCTTTTCTCTCCATCTTCTCTCCTTCGCCCCCATTCCACTTATATCTCTTATCAATTTCCTTCATGATAGAGCAATCCTAGAATTCTTGTCGTTGTTGCTTGACATTTTGTTGTTGGCCTCTAGGTTCTTCTCCTTTTGGCTATCGTTAGGCATCATCTTTTCTACCCTTTCACATTCTGATTGTTGGTTTGCTACCATTGACACCTTTTGAAATTGTTTTGGGCTTTCGGTTAACCAATGATTTGGGATTTCATGTTGGCTATGATTACGACTCGTTTCCAAGATGTCCAAATAACCCAACCCCTGAACCTCCGTATCAACTTTAATTGTCTGTTGCCTTCCATCTTCATTTATTGTAGTTAAGTTTTTATCCATGTCTTTATTGATCTTCAAAGACTCCATTTGGGCGAGAAAATGTAATTGTGGCCCAACCTTAATTAGTCCACCTAAAATATCTGATTTGGCTAGATCAACCGACTTATTCTCTCCTCCTCCATCTATTCCCACCTCATGCGCTATTTCCCAGGGTTCTTTACGATAAAGCTTTTCATTTTCTTGTGCCGCCACTATATTTAATTCGCCCGCGTCGAGCATTGTTCCTGACTTTATTGACATTAATGCTTCATAGTTTGCCACTAACTCTTTCTCTTCCTCGTCGTCTTCCATCTCTCAGAGTTGAACAGGCATATCATCTTCTTCATGATCTCCAACCAAGTAATCATCAATCTGTTTCTTTATTTAGTTCTTTAGTGTTAACCGGTAATTCTAATGGACATGTAAATGCTTCCTCCACCACCTTGATTACGAAAATATGACCATTGATCCTTACTCTGACCAACTTATTGAAAGTTTCCATGGATGTAGTTCTTACTAAGCACCAAGCAAACTCTAAACGCTTCTTGTCTTCCATAGTATCATCAATGGAAATCAGCCTTCCCAACGATATGCAAACATACTCAAAGAACTTTTTATTCCAAGCATGAATAGGGACTCCATACATCCGGATCCAACTATACCTTTCCCTCATTATCGCCTCTGGAAACCATTCGTCAATCTTTAAGAACCAATAATTAAAGAGATCCTTTGCATCGGTTATCAGTGATTTTAAGTCTTCATCTTCATACACTTTTAGAAAGACTCGGTCTCAACTCATTGGAATCACTTCGACCGAGGATATTCCTTCCTCCTCTAGTTTTTGTTGTAGCACGGGAACCACCTCATAACTGTGAACTCTCCCCACAAAGCCATTCTTTGCCCATTTCACATCTTCCTCTGACGCACTATAGCTCATTGCCTTCCATGTTTCCTCTCCATCTTTCTCGTACATCCTTTTACCTATCTCTTCCTTCTCCGTTCTTTCAGTTTTCCTTTCTATCTTCCTGCCTACCGTACTAACCTTATCTTGCCTACCTTCTTTAACTACATGTGCATAGCTATATCCCTTCAAACGATTCTTCATATCAAACCGAGTATTCCTTCTTATTCCTCGCTTCTCTTCCTTTGATCCGACTGTTCTTTTTTTTTCCTGCTCGATAAATTGTTTTCTCTTGTACCATACCTCTTGCATTGCTTTTATGTCTCTCCCGCTTCAATCGAATTTAGAGATATTGGCCCATAGTTTGTACGTTCCGAACCATGTATTTTTTAAATCTTCTATTAATCTCCATTCTCTGCTATCTTTTTATAACTTACAAATCCAAATCGTTTCCTATCTTTATTCCTCTTATTTGGATGTGATTTAACATTATAAAAAATTGTCTTTTGGCGACAGACTTACTGCGGCGTTTGGTTCAAAACCGCCCCCTTAATACACTAAGTGCGGTGGTTGTGTCGAAACTGCCCCCAAGACACACTAATTGTGGCGGTTGCAGGGTCCCACCATAGCAAAGTAGATAAGTGCAACAGTTACTAAAGTATCCGCAACGGTTTTTATCTATATTTATTAAGCATAGCAATTAAAAACTTATTGCGATAGTTACGTCATTAAAATTGAATTTATATCAAATAGAAAATATTGAATGTGTATGTTAAAACGTTTATCACGACAATTTATTTACGCAACAGTTAAAATATTTATTTGCGACCGTTAATCATAAAAAAAAATGTCTCCTTTTTAAAATGTTAGCGCTTAAATGATTATATTTTTTAGATCCTTTAAGAAAATAATAAAAATATTAAAAAAGAAAAAATAAAAAGAAAAATTAGGTATGATAAAGTTGGATATGATAAAAAGAAAATAATAAAAAACATTAAAAAAAACAATAAAAATATTTAAAAAATAATAAAAACATTTAAAAATAAAAAAAATATTAAAAAATAATAAAAACATAAAAAAAAAAGGTTGTGTTTTATAACTATTAGAAAAAAAAAGAAAAAGTTGGGAAAAAGAAAAAAAGAGAAGAAAGAAAAAGAAAAGCAGAAAGAAAGAAAGAGAAATAAAAGGGGCAAAGAAGAAGAATAAGAAAAGGGAGAACACGGATGAAACTTTAACTCTATCGTAGTTGTGTACTAATCGAACGTGACGATCATCATCATCCTTTCAAACCTTTTCATCGTTTTCTCAGTGCCAATCAAGAAATCCAACAACCCTTTTGGATAATGTATTAAAAACCAAACCAATCATCAAACCGTGAGGATACTGGGTCATTGGTTTATTGGTTGAGTCATTGTGTTATTGGTCAAACCGCATGAGTAAAACAGATTAAACGGGATAATTCAGTTGAATAAATAGACTTCTATAATAAAATTATATAGTTATTAAATCGGTCGAATCAGATGACTCTGTCTCTAAAATAAGGCATGACACCTACATAATTTCAAATTTTTAAAATATCATAATTTCACAAAATTCATTCTTTAAATTTAAATTCCAAACATAGTCATCACACACAACAAAAATAGTATAAAGTACAAATCCAAATAAATTTTGAACAAAGTTTAACTGTAAGATAAATTGAATAACAAAATAATATGAGTAATTAATAAATTTAATTTTAATGAAGGAAAGTTGTTCAAACTAAATTTTGAACAAAGTCTACTGATACTTTTTTTTTTAATTATCAAAACGATGTCGTTTTGTCTGAGAAAAAAAAACAAGCATTTAACTCAACAATTTTTCAAAACTGTTGGTTCTTCGATTTTACCAATTTTAATCGATTCTGGCCGGTTTCCAGTGATTCAATAGCTTACTTGGTCCAGCAATCAGGTCACACCAGTAACCCCTCTGGTTCTCGGTTCGACCGACCGATTCGGTCTGATTTTTAAAACACTGCTCACCTTCTTGTCTCATTGCATCAGAGAGAAGAAAGCTCTTAGACGCCATTTCTCGCACTTCCACTACCCATCTTGCTCAAGGTTTCAATTCCAAACCCGTTTTTTTTTTTTTTAATTTTTTTTTACTTTTTCTTTGATACGGAAGTGCCATTTTGAGTATAAAATTGTTTTTTTTCTCATTTTTTGTACTTTTAATTTTTTTAAGATATTACTTGATTTTTACAAAAATAAAAATTTCAGAGTGAAGATTCAGAAATTCTGAATTTTGCAATCAAAACTAGTGCTTTAGACATATCAAGTGAGAGTAACACTTACATTATTGATGGTATGTGTTGATTTCTTCCAAAGATGTATAGAAATTTCAATTTCAATTTTTTAAAATAAGATTTTCTTAATGCAATGGAATGATGTGATATTTTATCTTTTATATCATATATAAAAAGTTCATGTTCATTTAAAAAGACCACATTAGCTATACAGTGTTCATTATGTTCCATCCTTTAAATGGATAGTATAGTTTTGTATGACATTATGTTCCTTCCTTTAAATGGGATTAGAAGTCTCTAAATTTACCAATATAAATGATACTAATTGAAGGCTAGTTGTAATTTATGACCATCATTGATTGAAAGTGATGCTGATTTTCTCTAAATAGTGTTGTATGATGTGCAGATATAACAGTTTTTGAAGAATTGAAAATTGTCTTGTATTCTCAAATTTTGTTGAAAAATGAAGGGAAATTAGTCCCATTAACTTGTTCATATAAAAATAGAGAATGATGGTGTGTCTTTGATTTCAATGAGACTAAAGAGTCACATCATTACCTGGGATTTCATAAGCAAAACTACTATTTTAGTCCTTTAAATTATTTTAAAATATTAAATTAGTCTTTTAAGTTTTTTGTAACATTTTGGTCCCTTTTTAAAAATCTTTGTTACAATAAGTTGCAAACTCATATACCATTTGAACTGATTTTTCGCGTTGATCACAAATATGCAATCAAATTTATCAAACAAATTACGACTCATGAGAATCAGGTAAAAATGGACGAAATACATAATGAAAAAGCATCGATATGACCAAAATACACAATTAAACACAAAATTAATTACATATTCGTGATCAGCGCGAAAAACCAGTTCAAATGGTATATGAGTTTGTAATTTATTTTAACGGAGATTTTTAAAAAAGGACCATAGTGTTAAAAAAAACGTAAAGGCCTAACTTGATATTTTAAAAAAACTTAAAGGATCTAGATAGTATTTTTTACCAATTTCATATTACTGACTTCGTTTTCAATGAAAAGTGTCTTTCTTTTAGCTGTTGTTGTTCTAAGGAAAGGTAGAAAATCATAAACAAAATAAGAGCCAACAATTTCAAAATAATCAATTAAGAGAAAGAGAGAATCTTAGTGACTTAGAAAATTTTCTAGTTTTTTGTCAGTTTTATGTTTTACTTTCTTAATGATTACTATGTGATAAAAACTGTAAATGCGGAAAGTAAACGACAGAAGGATATATCTTGGCTCCCCTCACAGTCCGAGAGTACTTCAGTCCCCTTTCAACATGAAAGAGATTTTTAATATTGTTAGGACTTAGACAAGACTCTTCCTAGCCTTTCTGTACAGAAACTAACAAATCACACCAAGAACAAACTCTGGGATTTTTCACTAAGTCCAAATAAGAACAATCCTCTCAAAATGGACCTCTTGTTTCCACAACTAGGACAACAAGGAATACAACTTCACAATCTTATTTCCAACAATCCTGAAAAAATAAGATGTGATAAACAATGTATAATATGAATTTTTGTAAGTATTTGAAATGGAATTTTTAACAGTTATCAATCAAAAGATTGATCTTCTTCTTGTAACAAACAATTCTCACAATGGTATACAAGTGTTCTTAATGAAAGGAATGAAACTATAATGATTTTTTATGAAGGTTTAATGCACAAGTTTCACTCTTGAAAAATCTGGTTTAAACACTTATGAAAAATTTGAAAGTTTAAAAAGATGAAAGAATGTTTGAAATTTTTTTAAGAAGGTGAGAGTAAAAATTTGATGCAATGGTGTTTATATAGCCCTAATGCACCTCTACAAATGTGTATAATTTATTAGGGGATGCCATGGTTCAAGACAAGAAAATTCAAACCAAACAGATGAAGAAATGCCATATTTTCTGGTACTGCTTCAGTGTTAATCGATTAACCATACGGGGTTAATCAGTTAACACATAGCAACGTACAAATTTTTTTGAAAAATTTAACTGGTTAATCAATTAACCACAGGGGGTTAACCTATTAACAGCCTAGCAGAACTGAAAAAAAAACCTTATTTTTCCAACATGAAACTTATGGCAAAATGATTCTAAACACCTTAAACACTTGTTACATGCATGTATGACCTATGAACACTTGTATATTCATTAGCAATAATTTAATTCCATATACCTCTTGATCAATCCTTGAAAATCTTCAAAACTTAGATGAAATTGATCTTTGTGTTTGCTTTGCATGTCTTTGATCCATTTTTTTGATAATCCAATCTTGCATGTAGAATTTTGTCTTCATCAAAACCTTGAGAACTTGTCTTCACATTCTCCCCCTTTTTAATGATGACAACCCTATCTTTGAAATTTAGTTCCAACCTTGTTTCTCTAACACAATGCTTCCCCTTAATCCATGATTTTAGAGAGTTTTTAAAAGCTGCAATTTTTTGTTAGAGAAAGCATACAGCATAATATCCATTCTTCTCCCCCTTTGTCATTAACAAAAAGGATGGGAAAAGACTTAAGGAAATGTAAATAGTATAAGTTGTATGACAAGAAAATGTGTAATAATTGAAAAACATGCACCACATAACATATGCACAACACACACGATATAAAACATAGAACATCATATTATATTAAGTACGCGAACAACACATTACGGAACAAAATACATAATATAAAGCACTTAGGACAACTTAGGACATAGCCTTAACCAAAACATAATCATAACATAGCTTAGAATTTGAAACTAAAACATAACATAGAAAAACTTAAGAAATAAACTAAACATAATGAAATGCAAGACAACGTAGTCACTTTCAGACATCACTTCATTTTCTTCATCTCCACTTTCCTCTTCTTCTTCACTTTCTTCTTCACTTTCCTCTCTTGGCTCATGGGTTTGGTTAGGAGTGAAGGACCTTAAAAGTATCTTAATGGACACCATCTCTATTTTATGCTCACGGTGGTTTTGGTTCATGGTTGTTTCCATAGAGCACATCTTTGCATAAAGCATGTTGTTTGTGTAGCCACCTTCCGGGATAGGTTCGGGAGCACTAAAAGAAGAACCATCATTGTATCGAAATCGCCCATTACTACATATAACAATTCCGGTGTTCTTGAGAGTAGTCTTAGAATTAATTTCATTTCCTTTTTTCGTCATCTGATTTTGAGGTTCTCTCCTCAACTCCACTCTGTTTGCTTCCAATGAGCGAGAAACTAATCTTCTATAAGGAAGTCCTCAATTTAACTGAAGTTGGTACTTAATGTGGTACATCACGGTAAGCTTCCAATTCACTTTGATTTCGTTTTTGATGGCAAAGAGAACTTGCATTTCCACGTCATTAATTTGGGAATGGTTCGAATGCTTTGGCAAAAGAACATAGCAAATCACATAATGAAGCATCTGATCACTCACTAATAAATTCTTCGCATAACACAAGACCCTTGAAAAAGATAAATTCTGTCCACTCAAAGCTTCAGTCTGACTGCCCCGAAAACTTTCAAAATAGTAGTCCATTTTGTTATAACCTGCCCATGGACCATCTTCATGAGTAACACCTTGAAGAATGAAATAACCTTCAGAAGGAAGATCTAAGAGAGTTCCAAATTCTGCCATCTCCTCACAAATCTCAACATTTTTAACTTTTGTATACAACATGTGTTTCTCAAGAGTATCCAAACCAATTTGCGGATTAGTGAAAATAGCTTAACTAGATCAGGATAAACTAAGCCAAACTCAGACACAAACTTAGTAACACCTTGAAATTCTAATAAAGAAGGGAAGGTAAAACTATGATCAGGAAAGGTTTTGAGGTTCACATACTTTACCGGCATAAGTGAACGGTTTTTTGACATTAAAATCTAATCTTCTTGCCTTGGTTGAAGGTTGTTGTGCTTCTACACCAGATGGTTCAGAACTACCTTCACCCATTGGAAGTTTTCCCTTTCCCTTTCTAATTGGTGCCATTGATGAAGGTTGAAGCTTTGAAAGTTAGGGTTTGTGGTTGTTTTCGGATTTGAGAAGGATAAGATATGGTGATGGAAGATTTGAGGTGAAAATGGGTTATAAAAAGTTTTTAGAGGAGTGGGATTTTAATTTAGTTGAATGGAGTTAATGATTTTGGGAGGATGAATGTGGAAGAGGAGTATTGAATAGAGTAAAAAATGAAGAGTTCCAAGAAGAAGTGTGAAAGTGAAAGTGCTTTCTCAAAATAAGCACTTAATTGCATGTGACAAAACATAAAGAAAATAGAAAGAAAAACAAAACAGTTCAGAATTTTTAAGAAACAAAAATTTAAATTCGTGTCAGTGGTAATCGGTTAACCGCATATGGTTAGTCTATTACAACGTGAAAAATAAGTGAAAAATGCAGGAAACAGAGGCGTTAATCGGTTAACCATATAACAAGCAAAAAACAGTGAGCTTGCAGCGCTTAACATGCATGAAATTTTCAAATTTTTCCACTTAGACATGCTCTAACATATTATTATGCAACTAGTGATCACCTAAACAAATCATAAAAATATTTTATAAGTATATAAAATGAAGATTTGCAATTTTGGTACAAAACACGCATTTTAGCAAAAATTGCAAAATTTAGAAAGTTGGAAATTATGTGTACCTTGGCTTCATTATAGTTCATAATGAATAAATATTGAAGAATTATACATCACCTTCATTTAATATTCCAATTTCCCTACGAATCTTGAAAATTTGTTCTTTAGCGAGCGGTTTCGTGAAGATGTCTGCTAGTTGGTTGTGTGTATCCACAAAGGTGACTTCAACATCCTTTTGAAGTACATGATCACGAAGGAAATGATGTGGTATGTCGATGTGCTTTGTTCTTGAATGCATAATCGGATTCTTTGTTATGTTGATCGCACTTGTATTATCACATCATAAAGGAATACATCCAAGATTTAGTCCATAATCACGTAGTTGTTGCTTGAGCCATAGAATCTGGGCACAACAACTTCCAACTGCAATATATTCTACTTTGGCCGTGCTAAGTGCGACACAAGCTTGTTTCTTGCAGGAACATGCTACTAACGCATTCCCTAGCATGTGACATGTACCACTTGTGCTCTTGCGATCAGTTTTGCAACCTGTATAGTCCGAGTCAGAATAACCTACTAAATTGCAAATACTACATTTTGGATACCATAGCCCAACATTGGTTGTTCCCTTGAGATACTTCATGATTCTTTTAACAGCGGTGAGATGTGACTCCTTCGGATTTGCTTGAAAACGGGCATATAAACACACACTAAACATTATATCAGGACAACTTGCCGTCAAATATAATAAATAACCAATCATACCTCGATACTTTGTAATGTCAAGAGAAACACCCGATTCGTCTTGATCAACGTAGGTTCCGGATCCCATTGGAGTAGACATAGCTTTGTAACCATCCATGTCGAATCTCTTCAGAAACTCTTTGCAATACTTGGATTGGTTGATGAAGATTCCATCCTTTAATTGCTTAATTTGTAATCCAAGGAAATAGTTCATCTTACCCATCATAGACATCTTGAATTCTCCTTGCATCATCAACAAGAATTCTACACACTGTTCTTTGTTTGTTGATCCGAAAATGATATCGTCACCGTAGACTTGAACCAATAAAGTGTTGTACTTAATTCTCTTAATGAAAAAGGTCTTATCTACTTTACCTTTTTCAAATCCTCTTTCACAAAGAAAGTTGCTAAGTCGATCATACCATGCTCTTGGTGTTTGCTTTACGCCATAAAGAGCTTTCCTCAACTTAAAGACATGTGAAGGATTCTTGAAGTCTTCAAATCCGGGGGGTTGTTTGACATAGACTTCTTCATTGATGTAGCCGTTCAAGAACGCGCTCTTGACATCCATTTGGTATAACTGAAAATTCAATGAACACGCATAAGCAAGTAATAAACTTATAACTTGTAACCTTGCAACCAGAGCAAACGTTTCTTCAAAATCAATTCCTTCCTCTTGATTATATCCTTGGGCCACCAATTTTTCTTTGTTTCGAATAATTATCCCATTCTCATCAAGTTTGTTCTTAAACACCCATTTGGTACCTATGATGTGTTTACCACTTGACCTAGGAAAAAGTTCCTAAACTTGATTCCTTTCAAATTGGTTTAACTCTTCTTGCATAGAAATTATCCATTAGTTATATCCTAAGGCTTCATCAACTTTGGAAGGTTCAATTTGAGAGAAAAATGTCATATTCAAGCATGCATCTTTGAGATTTAGTCTAGTTGCAACGCCTTGACTAATATCACAAATGACTTTATCAATTGGATGATCTCTATGAGTTCTCCATTCCTTGGGTAGATCATTGTCATTTGACTCTTGTTGAATCGGTTCTTCTTGATGTTCCATTTGAGTCTCATTGTTGACTTTGGAAGTATCTTCTTGAGGAACTTCAATAAAATCATCATCATCATCATCACACAAAACAAAATCCTCCTTGGAGGGGTTAGATTCATCAAACTTTACATGCATAGATTCTTCAATTGTTAAAGTTTATTTATTATAAATTCTATATGCCTTACTTGAAAGAGAATATCCTAGAAAAATACCTTCATCTGATTTTTCATCGAACTTACCAAGATTGTCTTTGTCATTGTTTAAGACAAAGCACTTGCATCCAAATATGTGAAAGTAAGCAATGTTTGGTTTCCTCCCTTTGAAAATTTCCTAAGGAGTCTTCTTAAGGATATGTCTAATATTTACTCTATTACTAACAAAGCATGTCGTGCTTACCGCATCCGCCCAAAAGTACTTTGGAAGATTTGAGTCGCTAAGCATTGTCCTTGCAAGTTCCACAAATGACATATTCTTTCTCTCTACCACACCATTTTGTTGAGGAGTCCTTGATGTCAAGAAGTTGTGAGAGATTCCTTGTTCTTCGCAAAATTCTTCGAAAGGAGCGTTTTGGAATTCTCCACCATGACCGCTTCTTATGGAAGCAATAGTTAGTGACTTCTCATCTTGAATTTGCTTCGCATATTTCTTGAATGCCTTGAATGCATCAATTTTCTGTATTAAAAAGAATGTCCAAGTATATTTAGAGTAATCGTCAACAATAACTAAAGCATATACATTATCTCCGAAACTTCTTGTTCTTGATGGACCAAATAAGTTCATATGCAACAATTGTATTGGCCTTGAAGTGGACACCACATTCTTGGATTTGAAAGTTGATTTGGTTTTTTTCCCTTTTGACAGGCATCACATAATCTATCTTTGAGAAACTTTATCTTAGGCAATCCAATAACAAGATCATGTTTGACTAACTTATTTAAATGTTCCATGTGAATGTGAGAAAATCTTTTATGCCAAAACCATGAATCATTATTGTTCGCCATGAGACATTTTACCTTCAAAGACAAATCATTAAGGGAAATCATGAATATATTATTGATTCTTTTACCTTTGAGTTTTACCTCATGTGTGACTTCATCTTCTATCAAGCATTCATCCTTGGTGAACTTGATCTTGAAGCCTTTGTTACAAAGTTGGCTTATACTTAGAAGATTGTGCTTTAGTCCTTCAACATAAAGTACATCTTCAATGGATGTGAAAGGTGGTGCTCCAACTTTGCCTACGCCAAGAATCTTTCCTTTGTTGTTATCTCCATAAGTAACATAACCCTTGGCCTTAAGCACTAGAATTGAAAATTGTCAATATCTCCCGTCATATGCTTCGAACAACCACTACCAAAATACCATAAATTAGAAGTGGTCTTCAGGCATACCTACAAAACAAATTAAGTTTCGTTAGGTACCCAAATTGCCTTGGGTCCTTCATAATTAGTATCTTTCTTTACCCACACATAATACCCACTTGCAACACTAAAGTTTCTAACATAGCAAACATTAGGTGTATGGCCAACAATACCACAATAAAAACAAGTAGGAACAAAATTGCTCTTATATCTAGGAACATATGACTTTTTTTTCACAAATCTTTTTCTTTTAGGATAAAGATGCACGATCTTTGATTTATTCACTTTCTCTTTGGAAGATTGGTCACTAGCATTTACATAAAAAGAAAAATAAAAGATACTCACATACAGCTCCCACACATATGGTACTTGAAGGAAACAAGCAATACCATCTCACATGCAGGACCACATGCGTAGCACCCTTTATCACATCTCCACCACCCCATGGTTTTAAATTGCGGTTGCGGATGCGGTTGCGGTTGCGGATGTTGCGGTTGCGGCCAATGCGGTCACTGCGTTGCGCATTGCGGCCATTGCGGCGTGAAATTATTTTATACACGTATTAAATATAAAAAAATTGTAAAATTATTGTAATTATTTATATTTCGTGTATTTATAGTTGTTTATTATTTTTAATTTATTTTTAGACTATTTTTAGACTATTGTATCATATTTATGTATAATTTAAATTGAATTTTAATAAAACAAATATTATCATAAATAATATTTTAATATTAAACACATAAGTTGCTAGAAAATAATTTTTCAAGTACATAATACAAGTTACAATTTATTTAAAATAAAAAGGACTATAGACACAAATATATTAATGTCCTATATTGCAATCTTGATGGTGAAAAACATCATCACTGTGTCACACAGATGTCTGCATTGCAAAAAAAAAAAAAACAAAAAAATGATGAAACTCCTAATTAGTACCTTTAAATTGCATCTAAAATTAAGACTTTTTATACATATAGTTAACTAAATATAAATTAAAATGTTTGAAAATATAACTTACGTGTCTCTTGCTACCACATAGTGGAATGCCGTAAAGGAGCATAACTTGTACTTTCACTATGACTATCATCTTGTGTAGCTCCTTGTCCAAAGACATAACCAAAAAAATCACCATTTAATTGTTGATGATAAGGATTGTGATCATTGATTGATTGTTGGTAGTAAGGAGAAGCTTGATCACTAGGATATTGGTTATAAGAGTTGAAATATGGATATTGGTAAACAGGTGGATAAGATTGTTGACTACTTTGTGATGATTCGCCAATCACAAAATCATTAAAACTATGAGCAATACTAGAAGAGGAAGAATCTTCAAGTGAAACATTTTGTTTTCTTTTCCCCTTTCTTCCAGATTGTGACACATTTCCTCTTGTCTCAAGTAGTGAGTTGTCAGAACGATCCATATCAGTCAAGTTTCTATAACGCCTATAATTTGGTGGTGTTTCATGATATGGATCAAGTTCATCATCATCTCCTTCATCGTCACAACCATCACCTTCACCTTCATTATCCACTTCATTACCTCCACCATCACCACTGTTTCCGCTTGGTGGACTTAAACCACCACCACTTTCATTAGATTCACTATTATCATCAACAGTTTCATCATCTGTATCAACTATTGGCAACCATTCTGCATTTTGAACTCCATCCAATAATGGATTTTCCCTCTCTTCTATCCAATGAGATAATGGATCTTCTTGAAATATATAGTCAAGATTTATCGGATCAAAATTTGCTTCTATTTCTTCCTGACTCTTCCTTAACTTATCCCTCATTCTCAATTTCATGTTGTAATGTGTGAAGACAAGCTTATGCAATTTTGTGTACTTCAATCTGTTTCTTGTCTTTGTGTGGATATAGCTAAATGTACTCCAATTTCTCTCACAATTTGTGGCAGAGGTTGTTTGACTAAGAACTTTCATAGCCAAACGTTGAAGCTCAGGAGCACATAAACCATGGTATTCCCACCATTGGGCTTTTCAAATAAGGAAAAAAATAAAATTATTGGTTATATTAAAAAATAAAGTATATTTATAAAAACATATAAAAAAACTTGTAGTTTACCTGCATCCATCTTAGACCAAGATTTTTGAGCTAGAGGCGTACCAAACGTTTCATTCTTTTCTCTAAAAAGTGTTAGCTATATAACAAAACATATCAGTACATAAACAAATTTCTTAATAAATAATTTAGCATATCAAAATATAATATCCATTACTTACTTGGTTTAGAGCTTTGATTTGATCATCCATGTTTCTTTCTATCTTCATGATTACATTAGTTGTCCCGTTAAATGTTTCTTTATACACATCTCTTCCATGTTCAATTCCATATTGAAATTGTGGATTAAGAAAATAACCTAGAAGTCAAAATCAATTATTGAGGATATGATATTATAAATTTAAATTTCATGACAAAATTAAAATTCTAAAATATATTGACATACCAGCAGAATGAAGATCAGAGTGCATGAATTTCCAACCCTTGTCAATGATGTCATTATATTTGGAATGATAACGAGAATTTTTTTAAATTGCTTGTTTTGCTCGATCAATGGCTTCATATATGAAACCCATTGTTGGTTTCTCATCACCATCAACTAGCTCAAAACTTTTACAATTGGCTCAAATACTTTCAATATATCATTAGCCTTACTCCAAAAGTCCTTACTCATTACAATTTTCCTTGCTTCATATCCTGGTCCTTTCTTTTCTTTACCATATTTTGTTTTTCTAAATTCTTCAGAATTGAACATGTTTTCAAGACCTTCCTTTTGTTTTACAATTGCTTGAAGTTGTAAAAATTGTGTTGCAAATCGATTAACACCAGGACGAACAATATCTCTACCACCTGTATATTTTTTCATAAGACTCACAATATACGTGTGGTTATAGATGAAGGTTGTCACCATTTTTGCTTCACTTAATAAATTTTGTATACTTTTCTTTTTTCCTATATCCTCCAAGCAAAGATCTAAACAATGAGCTGCACAAGAAGACCAGTATAAATGTGGTCTCTTCTCCATTAACTTTTGACCAGCTGCTTTTAATGCGGCTTCGTTGTCTGTTACCACTTGAACTACACACTCTTCACCCACTTCTTCCACAACTTTATCCAACAATTGAAAATAGTAGTCAGTGTTTCTACTATCAACATCAGAAGCATCGACAGATTTCCAAAACACAGTACCTTTGTGACAATATACCAAGAAATTCATAATATGATTATGGTTGATACTGTCTGTCCAACCATCACACATTATTGTTGCTCCTCTTTCTTGCCAGATTTTTTTCATACCATTAATCCACTCCAACATTTCCTTATATTCAGCTTCTAAGTAAACATTTGAGATTTCATAAGGAGTTGGGCATTTGGCTTTTCCAACCTCAGAAGCAGTATAAATCAAATTATGTAACCAAGGAGAGTTAGATAAATTCATAGGCAAACGCTCGTAAATTATAAATCTGCTTACAGCCTCTCCAAGCCTTTTTCTCCATGTCTTCAAAAATCCTTTACCAGCTCTTGGTTGCTTCATGCTTTTGCTCTTAACAAGATCAATATTAGTAGATCTCAAAGAAAAAGAGATATCTTCTGGCCTTCCACCCCCACTAACACTGGCACGAGAGCTTCCACCTTGTTCGTATACATTTTCAGAAGCTCTTGTTTCTCGTCTGAACTGTTGCATATTTTCCCATTCTTGATGTGATCTAAGGCTTTGTTGTGTTGCATATCTCAATTGATCATCAATAAGAGCATCCACATCTTCATCTTCATCTTCAACATCTCCTCTTAAACGTTCTTCAAATTCTTCTTTTCTTTTTTTAGAATCATTTCTCTTTGCTTTTGAATCAAGTAGAAGTTTCATCATATTTTCTCTAACCATAGTTGTTACTCTACCACAACCCGTAACTTGTCCTTTCATGTGTGCTATATGTTGCTTCAATCTTGTAATGCCACCTTTTATTACCGAATTACAAAGTTTGCAACGAACATTGTTGCGACTTCCGGGTTCTGGTGTTCCAAAATGCCACCCAATATCATTACTTGGAGCACCATCCAAAGCTTTTGTAGGAAATTGTTCTCTTGGTGGCATTGTGTATATTTAATAACACCTATTAATTTAATATGAAAAATAGTTAGTGATAAATATAAAATTTAAATAAAATACAATATATTTCTTAAGTGTTGAATTTAAATAAAATACAATATTTTCTTAAATAAAATACAATATTTTCTTAAGTGTTAAATATAAAACTAACATAAATAAAAATTGTTTGTCAAAAATATAAATTCTTTTTAAATTTTTTTAAGTGTTGAATATATACTCACCATATTATCTAACATCACAATGTTATTTATTTGTTTTGATTTATTTTCTACCCACCATTTCTTTAACCAAAAATTTCATTTCCCTCTATAAACTCCCTCCCAATATTTTTGGTAAAATGAAATGCATTAACTCCCTCCCATGAAAACCCACGTGACACTAATTATCACAATCACAAATTATTAAAAATTAAATACAATAAAGTTACACATGGCCCACTAGTTTGTTTCATATAATACTACATGATACATCTTCATCATCTTTGGGTGAATGTACAAGAACAACACAACATTGTCTGTAAAAAAAAATGACCGACACAGTGAACAAGAAAATAAAACAGTGAGTGAAAAACCAAAATCAATCTCTAAATCTTTCTCCAATTCTAATAATGAAAGTTAACATACCTTGTCCTTAACCTTAGTTACTACTGAGTTTGTCGGCAAGGGTGCGTGAACATTTTCATAAGAAAAAAGCTGGTAGTATGAAGTGATGAATGAAAGCAAAGGCAAGTTAAATACAAACTCTTCTTGCAATTGGAATCTTAGAGCAGTACAGAGATATATGACATAAAGCAAAGGTAAGTAACTTTGAATCTGAATTCTGAACATTAGATTCTGATTCTTGTGTCTGAAATTGTTCTACTTGTGTCGGAGATTCTTCTGACTATGTCCAAGATTCATTTGCTTTAGTTTTATTGAAAGTAAATTTAAACTTAACATAAAACAATTGACTGTTGCGGTTCGATGCGGTCCGTTGCGGTCGAAAACCCGTTATAATGCATTATTTACCGTTCTGTTGCGGTGATAATGCAGTTGATGCGTGTGATTTCCGTTCACACCACAATTGCGGTCTGTTGCCGATGCGTTGCTGACCGCAACCGCAATATTGCGGCCGCATCAGGTGATGCGGTCCGCAGTTTCAAACCATGCACCACCCCATATAACTCCTCATGCAACTTCACATACACATAAGATGATATTCCCTCTTGTTTTTCTCTCCCAAGCTGCACATTTTGAAACAAAAACACACTTTCACTGCCACCCACTTGCTATATACTCTCCCTGCATCATTCATTTGAAAGGAGGAAAATAGAATAACCTCACAACCTACACGTTACACCATCCTTCATCAAAATAGCAACAAAGCATATTATAACTATCTCTCTCACACAAGACTCCATCTCCCAAAACACCATTGGCCTGCAATTCATTTTTCATTTTTCTTTATTTTCCTCCCACTTTTTGGTTCCAACGAAACAAGAGAGAAAACAACTTTCATTTGCACTCTTTTCTTGTTCTTCTTTTTTACATTATTCTCCATTAAACACAATCAAAATAACTCACCTTAACAAAAACGCACGCACGCGTATACCCTTGGTATTTACCCTCTCTCTAGATACACCCACAACCTGCACTTGAAAGTAAAAAAAGAGCTTCACTAACATAATACAAGAGGCCACTATTATCATCACCTTCTCCTTAACATCACCATGAAAAACTCTCCACCACCTGCTAGTTTCAAGAGACACACAAACACTCCAACCTTCATCGTTTATATACTCCATAACTCCCAAATTACACTTCCGCCATTTCGTTCACGAGTATACGCTCCTCCGCCATCTCCATTACTCCTCCCTTCAACAACGAACAACAACTTCGTGCGACTCCGACCACGACCTTCGGTAACGACTTCACATTCGGTAACGTTCTGACCCGAACTTACGATGTTTTTTCCTTCGAGGGTTGCTTGTTCTTTCAGTTTAACTTTGCTTTGATCCCATTATGTTTTTATACTAGTTTGAATTTTGCTTCTAGTTAGTGTTTTGATTAAGGTGTGTGTCCTGTTGGGTTTAGATTAAATTTTGTCAAATATAGAATTGGTGTTCGTTATCATGTTTAGGTTCTTCATTTTCCGCGTTGTTGTGTGTTGACGGTGTCGTGTTGTCGTTTTGTGCTTCGACATGCTTGCTACTATTGTTGAGTTTCTGTGTTTTTTTTTTTTTAAATAAAAAGATGAAAAGGATTGTGTAGTTTGCCAAGATCGGAATACTGTGAAATTTGGTATCATGTATGATTACCTTGATGCATTTGTAGCAACAAACGTTTTTTTTTTTTTAGTTTACCTCTCATGATGTGATTAGTGTGTTCTGTATGTATTTGTAAACACTACATATATTATATGTTTTATAGGTGTATATAGGTTCTGTGTATCTTTATATATAATTTAGGCATTATATATATCTTCCATGTGTGTTGTGTATATAGTTTAGGCATTGTATATGTTCTATGTGCCTTGGAAACTGTATGTATACGTTTCTTATATATAAAAAAAAGAGATTGAAATTACTTATTATTATTTTTTTTTATATTCTAAAAGAGAAAAAAGCAAAATGTTTTAATTTTATTTTTATTATTTATCTGTTAAATATTAAAAAACATAGAAATATGTCATTGTTTATTAATCATTTTAAATATTTTTATTTAATATTGATGAATTAAATTATTAATTAATCTTATCAAATATTTATATTTAAATTGATTAATAATTCCATGTTATCCAATTTTATTTTTCATGACTTGATTATTTCCACACTTTGGGTTTTGTTCTCTCTGATTAATGATTACACTTTCTATTTGTTACTCAAGATGTTTTGCTGTGACTGTTTGTGAATTTTACACGAGGTTTTGCCGTATACTTTTTGTTTGTTGATCTTTTGTTGTTTCTACATGATGTTTTGCCGTGTATGTTGTTGATTTCATCTGTTGTTATTTACCATGATGCTTTGTCGTGTGTGTTCTGTTGATTCTATTCGTCTGATTGCCATGATGTTTTGCCATGCGTATTCTGTGATATTTTGTCTATTTGACTGTACATGATGTTCTTGTCGTGTACGGTGTCTGTGTCTGATACCATTTACATGATGTTTTCCCATGTATCTGTTACTTTCTTTGATCCTTGTTGACCTAATCCAAGGGAAGGGTTTGTATGTTGACTTATCGTCATTGTGCATGTCCCATGTATGTTTATTTCACCTGTCTTTGCTGTTGTTCTTGGTTCTTAAAACCTAACAACTCGTAGTTTCACAAACTACAGACACTCTGATTTCTCAAGTTCCTTTTGAGAATACGTAGGCATAGGATTACGAGATCCTAGCGAACCACATTTTTATTTTTTACGGCCTTTTCTTTTTTCACACTCTTTTTCTTTTTCACTCTTTCCTTTTTTTATACACTTTTCCCTTTTTCATCGTAGTTCTGAACTACGATTGCTCTGACTTCCTATTAAGGATATGTACGCATAGGATTGCGAGATCCTAGTAAGCTACCTTTTTCTTTTTCAACCTTTTCTCTTTTCTTTGCCCATCCTTACCTTTAGCAAACAATTTTAGGCAAAACACAAATATTTCAAGAGGTTCCTGTAGTGTACTGCAGATGCTTAGGGTGCTAGTACCTTCCCTTAGTATAACCAACCCTCGTACCTTTGATCTCTCTTTGCTTAGCTTTAGGCCTTGCTTTTTGTTTTGCATTTTACTTAGGGTTTTTGTGCAATCTTTTCTCCCTTACCTTGGATAAAATAAATGTTCGGTGGTGACATCATTGTTTTGCGAGCCAAGCTGATCTGATAGCTTTGGTATCCGATTCTCACCGCGAAAACCTGACTTTGAAAAGTTAGAGACTATAGATCCAGTTGATAATCTTGCACGAATTCAAAATTATGAAAAACAGCTTGTGGTATGTATTCCAAAAGAAATGAGTTTAGATGATGGTCTGTCAGAGTCTAATATTATAACTGAGGGAACATCCGAAGCTGCATAAACTGAAGTAACTCTAAATAATCATATTTCTATAAATTCAGAAATTATTCAAAAAAGTTCTGAAGTCCTTGTTCCACCTAAATGGTCATTTAAATATAAAGCGTCTCATCCAGAAGGGCAAATCATAGGGAATAAAGACGAGCCATTGAGAACTAGATCAGCATTCACAAATGATCAATCAATGCTTGGACTTATCTCATTGACAGAGCCTACCTCTATTGATGTTGCCTTATCAAATGATGGGTGGATTGTGGCTATGCAAGAAGAACTGAATCAGTTTCAAAGCAATGATATGTGGGATCTTATTCCAAGACCACAGTTGAAGAACATCATTGGTACTAGGTGGGTTTTTCGAAATAAACTGAACAAACAAGGAAAGGTTGTGAGGAACATACTAGACTTGTAGCTCAGGGTTACCGTCAGCAAGAAGGAATTGGCTTCTTTGAAACCTTTGCTCTCGTGGAAAGGTTATAGGCAATAAGACTTCTTCTCTCTTATGCTATTAATCACAACATTGTGCTTTATCAGACGGGCGTCAAAAGTGATTTTCTAAATGGATTCATTACTGAAGAAGTGTATGTTAAACAACCTCCTGGATTTGAAGATCTAAACCATCCAGACTTTGTCTACAAGCTTAAGAAATCTCTCTATGGACTCAAACAAGCTCCAAGGGCTTGGTACGGGAGACTGAGTAATTTTCTGCTAGAGAATGGTTTTTATAAAGGTAAAGTTGACACTACACTATTTAGAAAAACTCTAACGGAAGAAATTCTAAATATTCAAATTTATGTTGATGACATAATTTTTGGTTTTACTAATGCATCTCTTTGCCAAGATTTTTCAAAGACCATGCAGGCTGAATTTGAGATGAGCATGATGGGTGAATTAAAATACTTTCAAAGAATTCAAATCCATCAAAGAAAAGAAGGTATATACATTCATCAATTAAAGCACACAAGAGAACTTTTGAAGAAGTTTAATCTTGATGATTGCAAAGTCATGCCAACTCTTATTCATCCTACCTGCAACTTGAATAATGAAGAGTGCGGTGCCAAAGTGGATCTGACTAAATATCGAGGTATGATAGGTTCCTTACTCTATCTCACTGCTTCCAAACCAAATATTTTATTCAGTGTATGTTTGTGTGCAGGATTTCAATCAGATCCTAGAGAAACTCATTTAATAGCTATTAAAAGAATCTTTATATATATTTGAAAGGAATGACTAATATTATACTTATTTATAAGAAATCTTTAGATTATAAGCTAGTTAGATTCAGTGATGCTGACTATGCCGGAGATAGAATTGAGAGGAAATCCACAAGTGGAAACTATCAATTCTTAGGTGAAAACCTTATATCTTAGGCTAGCAAAAGACAAGCTACTATTGCTCTATCTACAGCAGAAGCAGAATACATCTTAGTTGCTTAGTGTTGTACTCAACTACTATAGATGAAGTATCAACTAGAAGATTATCAAATTTCCAGAAACATTATTCTTATCTATTTTGATAACACTGCTGCTATTTGTCTAACGAAGAATCCGATTCAGCATTCTAGAACTAAGCATTTTGAAATCAAACACCATTCTATTAGGGACTATGTTCAGAAGGGTATAAGAGATATTCAGTTTATTGTTACTAACCATCAATGGACAAATATATTTACAAAACCCTTAGCTATCGAAAGATTTGATTTTACACAAAAAAAAATCTGAACATTGTTTTTGTTGATGAATAATGCTTAAAGTATGAATGGAGTATCAAAATCTATTGGTAATTAGAAGTAGTCAGAATTAGAATTTGTCAAACCATATTCTAATGATAGACAGGTCCTGAAAAACATCAGTGTTTTGAAACTCTAAAGGAAACTTGGATTTTGATAGCACTCAGTTGGAATACAGTATATCATTAAGTCTGAAAGTTTTCTAAGCGTGGTCTATAAGCTTTGATTATAGAGTTTGCTGAATCTTTTCCATTATCGTTTCTTTATTACTTAAGCATACAGTAAATGTTTAATTTTATACTTTGCACTTTGAATTGACATTTGGACTAATTTTAAGTTCTAATTAAATAAGAATTTTTGTCTTATATTTCTTCTGAAAGAACAAGTTTTGTAAAACACTGACTTGATGGTGGAAAGTAGTCTCAGAAACTCTTTTTCTAGTGAATTGTTAAATACATTCAACAAGGCAAACTTAGAGTATACTTGCTTTTCAAGCAAAACTACCTTAAGTAATTAGCCTTGGTTGTTGTGTTTTCTCAAAAGTAGTTGTTCTCGAGACTGGAGGGACATTTCTATCACTCTTGCGTACTTTTCGAAAAATTGTCTTGAAATTTGTTTCTTTGCAGGAGTATACTAACAAAGATTCTGATTCGTTTTTAATCAAACTCATTACCGTCCAAACATTCAATACACACTTGCTCATTTATCATAAATTAGCATTCCATGTATTATGTGACTTTATCTAAGATTTACCCAATTTTTATGTATTATCTTCTATATAAGATAGTATTATAAGATTATTGTTTTCTACTTAAACTTATTTCTTTTTCAATTATGTCTTCAAAAAACATTAAAGGAGAAATCTATGATTAAGATATTCTGAAGAAATATACTGTTGACCCCAATGAACTGACAGTTGTTAACCTTTCTCGGATAATCTCAGATATTCATTTTCAGAAATGGGATGGATACTTTGCAATGCTTAATGGACCAATATATCCAGATCTTATGAAAGAATTTTGGGCGAATTCTCACGTTCATCAGGGTGAGTTAGATGTTTGTCAGATTATATCTATTGTCTATGGTTTTCCTGTTGTAATCAACTCTAAACTTATTTCTCAAGCATTAAATTGTGAAGAGGATAGAGTTACTATTATGGAATACAAACATGACAATAGGTTTCTAAATCTCATTAACAACATCTATGACAATGTTGGTTCTGGTACAAGCCCTTCTACTCTTACTCCTATGGCAAAAGTTTGGTACCAAATTATGGGGACCAATCTAAGGCCTAGAGAAAAGGGATTAGGATGACTTTCTCTAGAGGATAAACATTTCATTTTGTTCCTAGTCTTAAGAATGAAAATCAACTTACCTCAAACCATGTTCAACTATCTGAAAGAAAAGATCTTAAAATCTCGTGAGGAATTTTCTTTTCTCATTCCTTTTGGTAGGATCCTTTTTATGCTTCTTGTTCAACAAGGCGTTGTTGCTCATGTACAATGAGTTGGGTTAGTTAAAAAACTTGTTCTTAACTGGTGTCCAGAAATGAATTGTTCAGAAACCATTATTAATCACTAAGGTCTACTTGTCTGTTTTTTTGCACTGTTATCTTTTTGTTGATGACAAAGGGGGGAAATGGATTAAGTATTCTACGAATATTAATCTTGGAGTGGATATGATTATTTTATATAGGGGGAACTTACAAACTTCACCTTTTAGACTTCACAGATAGGACTCAGAGGGAGCTTACAAACCTCACATCTAAGGTTGTTTGATAGAGGGGGAGTTTACAAACCTCAGACCCTGAAAGTTGTTGAGTAACTAATCTGCAACTGATTGTTTTAGAATACTTAAGGTTGTCATCATCAAAAAGAGGGAGATTGTTGAGACAAATTTGGTTCATACCACATATCCTCTAAGGTTTTGATGATAACAAAGTATTTGAAGAACAATTAGGATTTCTAACTAACTAGTTCATGTGTACATAATTCAATTTACTTATTGAAACTAGTTTTGTCACGATAACAAGCTATGGTTCAGTTCTGATCAGGCTCTTGTGAGAGAGTCTGGCCAAAAAGAAACATTTTGCATATTTCAGAATCAGAAGCGTGCTAACCCTACCTCTGAAACTGATAGATGTCAACTCAAGCTCAGAAATCACGAGACTCAAAAGTAGTTGACATTATCTTCAAAAGATTGTGTTGTACTTGTTTCACAGAAGAGTCCTATGGACAAAGGTCTTGTTTAGTGGGTAATTCCTTGGCTAAAAATTCTAACACCTGCTTTATTGGAAAAGAAGATATGAAAAAAGATTTAATTTGAATATAGTCGTTAGCCTGCTTCAACGACTCTATTTCTTCAGCTATAAAAGGAGCAGAAAATTTAAAGATCAACCAAGAGAATAACACTGCAACTACAACTGAAATATACACGTATTTCACACCATTTGTATAATCTCAAGAGAAGCTAATCTTTTAAGAGTTCTTATTCTTGTATAGCTTAAGAATCTTTTGTGTTAAGCGTGTTGTATCATATTTGAACACCTCTGATTGTTAATCAAGTGTTGTTGTAAGTTACTCCTTCTCTAAACAGTCAATTTAGATAAAGTCTCTTAAGCATTGAAGTCTTGGATTCATGGAATCTGAGCAAGGAAGTCTTGGACTGTAGGTCTAAGCAAGGAAGTCTTGTACTCGAGGGCATAAGCAGGGAAGTCTTGAATTTGAGGGGTTTAAGCAAGGAAGTCTTAGGATCTGAGGATCTAAGCAGGAAGTCTTGATTAGGTGTTGATTGAGCAAGGAAGTCTTAGGATGTAGGTCTGAGCAGGAAAAGTCTTATGCTCGAGGGCATAAACAGTTGTAATCTGTTTTATTATAGTGGAAATCTCTTGTGCTGCAAGGGGACTGGACTACTCTCAGTTGGAGAGGAACCAGGATAACTTTTGTGTGTTCTTTGCCTACTTATTTACTTCTGATATTTTATCTGTTGCACTTATGAAACAGATTCTGAACTTCTGTTTAGACTCTGAACTCTGGTTCAGAAGTAAAATCGATTTGGCATACACAATTCAACACCCCCTTCTTGTATATTTTTCTCACTTTTAGTTGGTATCAGAGCCTCGTCGGTAAGTAACACTTAACAATGGTACATATAAAGATCCAAAGAGAAAAATATGCCTACTGAAGATCCTACTGCCACTACTTCATGAAGAGGAGTTTCCTATGATTAAAGTGTCTGAGAGAAATCATTATTTTGCTAAACCTCCTGTATTCAGTGGTGATTCCACTGAGTTTGAATGGTGGAAAAGCAAGATGTACACTTATATTATTGGACTTGATGATGAGTTGTGGGATATACTAGAAGTTGATGTTGAGATCTTTGTTGATAGTATTGGTATGGTATCTGACAGAAAAACATTGACTCCAAGTCATAAGAAAATTTATAGAAAACATCACAGGGTCAAAGGTATTCTAGTCGATGCTCTACCACATGCAGAGTATCTAAAAATCATTGATAAGTCTTATGCTAAGACTATCTTTGAATCATTGTTGATGGTGTTGGTATACAATAGAAACTCATTCAATATTGAAGTAAATAAATTAGTATAGAAATGAAAATTTATTTTTACTTTACATCCTGTAGCGAGCAACAAATGCTAGGAAGTGAATCGTGATTTTTCTTTTCCGCACCAGTACTGTAGCGGAATACAATTGATAGGAAATGAAAATTTTAAATTTTCTTGTCACCTTTTTTTTACTGTAGCGAACATGAGAAACAAAAAGAATAGGAAAGCAAATTGTGATGTGGTGATGCTTTACTATACATTATAACCTGTAGCAGAGAATGCTAGGATAATAAATATGTTCTTTTTTTTCATTTCTTAATATATATATATATATATATATATATATATATATATAATATAGGCAATGAAAAGTGACTGCTTCCTAAATCCTACACCTCGTGATGTTCCTGTAGCGTAGGACAAGAACTTGGTTAAACAAAATGCTACCTTTTTATCCATTAATAATAATATAATGCAATGTGATTCTCTTTTCTTACTGTAGCGGCAGAAGTAAAGAAAAGTGAAATATGTTTGTTCTTCTCATTATCCTGTAGCCCAGGGGTGGACATCGGTCGGGCCGGTTCGGTTTTCGGGCCCAAAACCCCAAACCGGCCTAACCATCGGATGAGAATAACAAGCCCAATTTCGTCCGGTTCAAAGTTCGGTTTTTTCGATTTCGGTTTTTTCCGGTTTCGGGTTCATAACTCGATTTTTTTCGGGTTTAAGAATAAATGGACCATTTTAAAAATCAACTCAATTTTTTGATTACATATTGTAGAATCAGATTATCAGATCTAACAAAATAATGAATCCTAGCATAGAATAACCAGAATACACACCATAAACAGTGGCGTTGTCTCCGACAAGAACTCACCAGTGAGTGCAGACTGAAAATAGTGGAAATTTAATTGAACCATTAAGGTTTTTTTACAGATTAAAATAGTAGAAGTTATTTTATATATATGAACATGATTTGAGGTTAACTATTACCAACCATCAATTTGATTCCAAGATTTGATACTTCTTGAAGCTTCAATTGCAGCTTCAATCGTAAAAACCCTAACCCAAAGAAAAAAGGGTAGAAATCTCAAAGAATGATGCAAATTTGAAGTGTTCAAAGATAGAAATCAAACATAATAGTGAACGAAAATCCATTATCAAAGCGGAGGAACGATTTTCATTTACGATTACCTTCAATTTCATTGTTTTTTTTTTAGGATTTGAATTTCAAAATCAAGGGTGTTTAAGTTTGAAAGTGATAGAGTGAGTGTGTGTAAGAGACGAAGATGATGGTGAAGGAAAAAGGAAAGAATCAGTAAAGAAGAGAGAGGCGGCTGGTTCACAAAGAGAAGATGAAAAGAATCAGTAACATATTATTTCTCTTAACCCTAACTAATAATAATATATTTGAATAAATATAATATTCCATCGGTCGGGCCTGGATTTCGATGGGCCCAAAATTTATATCCGAATCCGGCCGGTTTAATCCACCATAACCCTTTTGTGCATTTCAATCCAATCCGTTTTCCGACTCAATCCGAACCGCGTTACCCAATCACTAACGGATCAGACGGTTTTTCACGGATGGATGAATTTTGTCCACCCCTACTGTAGCGTGTAACATGTATAGTATAGGCTATATGATTCCTTTATTTTTTTTTAGCAACTGTAGCCGGAAAGAGAAATAGTAATGGAAGTCCCTTATTTACTTCATTGCTTGATGTACGGTAATGTATTAAAAGCCATAAATGAATGTAGCCATTTACTACACTTATTGTAGCGTAAAGGAATATATACAAGATAATGAAATCTATAATACAAGAAAGTTTGATGTTCTGGAAAACACCAATCTGCCCTTGTCTGAGGAGCTATCATGTGTCTAAAGTAGGGGTATTTGATGTCCAAAAATTACTTTTTCCTACCGATGATGTCATTTTGTTCAAACTCAACTACATATTTATACAATTAACTCATAGTTTATTCTTTTGATGATGTCACATTCTTCAATTTGGCTCCAAAGTAACTTTCAATTGAGCTTTTTCTCATTTCTTTTTCCCCAATGACAGACTTTTCACTATTCTTTTATCACTTTCGTTTTCTCTCTCATCACAAATGTTCTGTCATTCTCTTCTTCATCTTCATCTCTCTTCTCTCTTTTTTTCTTTTCAGTGACAGATTGTTATGTTCTTCAATTTCTTCTTCGTCTTCTTTGATAACAAGGCAGCGATGATATTTTTTCAGAAATCTTTCAAACATTGGGTGAAGAGTTGTTTCATGGCAAGGTGATTGTGTTTGTGTGGAATAACATTTGTTGTTCTTCGCGCAGATGCTAGACGCAAGCTTTGGTAACCTGTTCTCTTGCATGTCCGATAAAAAGTGAATCTGAGCCTTCTTTTGTTGAAGGGTCTTTGAAATTGAGTTTGATTATTTGGGTATTTTGTTTGTAGATACTGAAACCCTAAAAATGTTATATTTTTATGGAAATGGGGTTATCGGGTACTGAGAGTGTGTAGCATTTTATTTTTACCCAATATCTGGACCCCAAATCCTAGATCTGTAAGTAAGTTGTTTTTGTTCTATTTAGAATCGAAAGCAAAGCCTGTATGGTTGAGTATTTCAATGTTTGCAGCGTCTATATTTCTAAGTAGTTGCTTTGAGAGTTATGGTGACTGGTTATTGCTATTGACTCCTTTTTACAGCTGCTAATGTTTTGGCTTTTGAAAATCTCTCTCCTCTAACTTTTTTTTTCGGTCATAGATTGTTATATTTTTTATTTTTATTTTCTTCTTCATCTTCTTTGATAACAAGGCAGTGATGATGTTTTTAATAAATGATTCGAACATTGGGTGAAGAGTTGTTTCATGGCAAGTTGATTATGTTTCTGAGGAATAACATTCGTTGTTCTTGACGCAGATGCTAGACGCAAGCTTTGGGAACCTCATTTCTTACATGTCCGATAAAAAGTGAATCTGAGCCTTCTTTTATTCAAGGGTCTCTGAAATTGTGTTTGATTATTTGAGTATTTTGTTTGTAGATACTGAAACCCTAAATCATACATCTGTAAGTAAATTATTTTTAATTCTATTTAGAGATGATAGCAGAGCCTGTATGGTTGAGTAATTGAATGACAGCTGCCTCCATTTTTAGGAGTAGTTCCTTTGATAATGATGCTAACCGTTTATTGCTATTGACCCCTCTTACAGCTGATGATGGTTTGGCTTAAGCTTTGGCTTTTGAAAATGTACCAACTCGAAGTGAGGTGAGTCTGAAGATACTTTATGTTCATCCATCATGAATCACAATAATAATGGTACCCCATTTTAAATTCTGATTCTTTCTGATATATATATTGCAGATTAAGGAAGCTATTTTCAAAACGGTAATTAGGAATTGGATGTTTGAGGATTCCCCCATCCAGCTTTATCTAACACGAAGAAAGAATTTTTATTCTCTCATACTTTTGTTTCTATTTCGATAATTATTTGTTTCCTAAAGGTTTTTATTCCATTCTCAACAACGAAACCCTGTAAATTTTGTCATGCATCAATGCATCAATGTTCTCTAACTGGAAATGATAATGAAAAGCAAAACAAAAACTACGTTTGGTTAGTAGCTAACCTTATTGTACATTGAAACATATGTATGTGACATACCTCCTGTTTTGAAGTATTCCATATAAGGATTAAGGAATGTTTAACTCACTTTCTTGGGGCATCACATTGTTAATTTAAGGTGTTATTTGAGATTGGTATTTGAAATTAAAATCTGATATTCTTTTCATGTTTTAATATGAAGTTTCAATATGAATGCGTCTGGTTGTATGCACGGTTGGAAATGTACATATTTGGTATTGTATAATTTTATGCATTTTGTATCCTAACAGGTTTTTGTGGCTTCTGGTTGAGAATTTGCACATGCCTGCTTATTGCTTGGTGGCATGGAGCTTTTCCTTCAGATTCTGAGAAATACATTATTCCATGTTGCTTAGATTCTACCTGCAAAGAGAGGTCCTGCAATGGAGGTATATTCATATACATTCCATAATATACATTCCACAATATAATTTATTTCAGAAAGCCGAATGAAGGTAAAAATCAGAGGTTGCACAAGGTTGTTAACTATATGTTTTCAATTATTTGTAATTTTTGCATACTAAGGTTTCTGCTCAAATATGTCTTTACAAAATAAATGTTTTCATTTATGTGGATAAGAACTTGAGATTGAACAGATTGCAAGTTTACGGTTTCGATTACGAATACACATTGGCACAGATTGCAGACTTTGATATATGATCTTGCTAAGGAGAACATGGTTAATGAGGTTTGTTTGTGATTGCAGTTTTTTCTAACTCATTCTTGCTGTTTTGGTATATAATCTTATGCTTCTTTATGACTGAGATTAAATTGGTATGATACCTTAAATTCAGTGATACCTTGAATTCAGTGAACTATTTTGTTCTATGTGCATCTCTATCTATTTTATATGTGATTTGTTGGCTATGCCACTCTTTATTTTGTTTTTCAACTTTTAATCATGGTGCCTTGAATTCAGTGAACTATTTTGTTCTCTGTGCATCTCTATATATTTTATATGTGATTTGTTGGCTATGCCACTCTTTCTTTTGTTTTTCAACTTTTAATCATGGTGTCACGCCACAGTTTTTTTTGTCCAAATCTTTGATTCAATCTAACCATATCGACAACATTGATTTCTTAGTTCGGTGTCGAGTCTCCTGAATTAACCATCAATGACTTGATTTCATATTAGTGGTTGTTATATGACTTGATTTCAACATTTGATCTTTGTCAAAACACTACCATATATTTAATTGATGGAACGAGTGTAACTGGTGTAGAGGAGGTTTTCATAAGATATGCAGGGAAAACACTTTCTATTATGCAGAATAACAACGAGACTTTACTTACAATTATGGAGGTAATTATATTTCACTCTAATTTGTATTTAATGAATCGAGCTTATATATATTCCGTAAAATGGTTAGGTTTCATTATTTTTTTGAAGCTAGCGCACAGTTGTGCCGATATGTTTTTATTTCACTCTGGCTTTTTCATATTAAAATATTGAGAACAAATTTTGGTTACTGTAGGACGAAGCTAGATCAGTTGGTTAGCTTCGTAACGAAAGATTGGCATACATACTTTGTTGTTGTTGTGAAGATGACAAAAGGTTGCTCGTGGCTGAATATGTTCCCAATGAAACACACATAAAACACATTTTCCACTGTAATAACTCTTTTCATTGATTATCGGCTTTGACATATATTTCAGTGGTCATGTTTTCTTTAATGCACTATCTTGATTGTATTGTTGACATTGTATTTATGTCTATATCAGGGGACACAGAACCAATGAAATAGGCAATGCGGCTCAGAGTTGTTCTGCATCTTGCAGAAGCTCTACACCAATACACAAGCAATTGTATAGATTATGCTGAATTTGGTTGTAAGACTCAAGCCTCAAATTACGGTCTAATCGTTTTGATCTTTTTCGGTTTAATGTTATTTTTCATTTTGTTGGTTCAATTTGATTATCAATTTGAGAGTTACTTAGCTAAAGGAAAATTGGTTGAAGAAGCAGATTATTTTGAAGAAAGAGTGACTTATATAAAAAGAGTGGTTTTATTTTATTTTTTGTTATAGAAATAGCTTATAAATAAGTATTTGCATTATATGCCTTTATGTCATAATCATTTAGTAAGTCCATATAATAACTAAGACTTGGCCTTTTATGCCAGGCACTTTTATTAATCAAGGTGAGACCCCTAAGTTTTATTTCCAGAACTCCCTTTTCAGGAATCAATAATTCTCCTCAATTTATTGTAACAAGGCTGCTAACAAATCTTGATCGGCCAAACATGAGTGTTCTTCCTAAGACATCCAATGTTAAGAAACTGAATGCCAGGAATCATACTGAAAATCATGTAAGTCACAACAATTTCTTCAGACAACACAGTAGTCTCACTTCTCTCATTATGTTTGGGTTGTTAGTTCAATCATACATATTTTGTTTTGAGTTTTTACTTTGATGAAGAAATTCAACTGATTGAAATAGTTTGATGCAGAATGTGAACAATGGTTCATTCACTTCATCTGCCTTGCAAAAATCAAGGTTGACTCCAAGCTTGAAAGGTACACAAGTTAGAAAATCACTTCACTAGAGTATGGAATTAGACTTTGCTATATTGTTACCCATTATATGAGTTATATAATATTAGGCTGAGTCACCACCTTTGTTTGTTTCTCAGCATTGTGTCAGGATTACGATGTAGAACTACTCGACTGGGACAGTTACTTGCAGCAGCTTCTGATAAATCTCATGCTTAGAGGTAAGATAACGCATCTCTACTAAATTTTGTAAAATTTAGTAGTCGGTGTCAAAAAAATTTGGTTAATATGATACTTTTAATATCTTAAACAACACTTTCTGGTCTGTATTCTTACTGTTTGCCTCTAAATTGTACAGGATTCATTGCACTTTTGCTGACTGTTACACGTCATCAGAAGTTATAGGATCTGTAGATCCTGGTATGGTATGTTGAACACAACATTTTAAATGTTGTTTTTATAAAATTCACATCTCCAACGCCCTTCATGTGGCAATATGTCATGCAGATGAAGGAATTTGAGGAGAAATACAAAGAGCAAGAGCAACAGTTGCAGCATACTCACCAAATTAATTAAAATTTCTCATTCGTAGGAATTTGCCTGTCATTTATGGAGTTAAGGTACCTACATTTATATCTCAAGTTTTGTATCCATAATATATTTTATGCATACTTCGCATTTCAATTAATGCCCAATAACATTATACATCGTATTTGCAACTAAATGGGATTCTTTACCATCACCAGTCATAATTATTCTGCCTTTCATTATTCCAACTTTACAGTTTCATATGTATTAATGCATATCCATTTCCAATGTAGAGGGGGAGCTGAAGACTCACAAGCCACATTATTTAACCCTACCTCCTATTCTTTACATCACACACCAATCTTCAGACCCTGTTGACGTCGAGACGGCGCCTCACCATCCGCCTTCTCCGAAATTGCAACGACCTCAGGCAGTCCATCATCCTCTACACGCCCAAGGAAGTCTACAGGTTCAGGAAATACTTTTACTGCTGCATATTTTACTCACTAAAATTATATGTCCCTTACTCTTTCATTGTCATTAAATATTCTATTTTTCTTAATGTCAACAGACCCAACAACATGTTGAAGCTTCCGTCCATCTACAACCCGATACTGAGAACCGACCACCTACGGAGGTTCAACATTCGCCGGATTTCGAGTGCCGTCAACCGCACCAACAGGGACCCCACATTCAACCACTTATGGAGCTCCCCCCGGTAAATTTCAGTTTTCCCTGCATATCTGTGATGCTCTGTTTATGATTTGGTTTCATTTTAACAGACACAATATGTTTATTTTGGAAGAAGTGGGTTCTAAAATATCCGACAATACATCATGATTAATGTCGTTGATAAATGGTTATCTGTTCATGTTGACAATACTGATTAACTGGTATTTTTTCTACAGGTCCGTGACCCTCCTGCAGTTCGGAAATCACGAAAGAGGAGAAGAAGAGCGATTTCACCTACATTTTTTAGGAAAGTTATTTACTTGGATTCAGATGATGACCAACAAACGGACTACGAAGCTGTTGATTCCGATGATGACGACGAGCAGGACTATACATGGGAGAACTACATGTATGGAAGGATTTTTACAGATAGTGATTAACTATCCCATGCTATCTTATGTTTTTCATTTTTAATCTGTATTTTTGTTCCATTTTCGACTGTTTTACTTCAGTTACAAACCACTGTGTCATTTACTACAAAGCAATGAACTTTTTGTCTTCTTCAATTACATATGAAAATTTTTGAACCATTACTTTTAGTGTATCTCTCTAAATATATCTTTATGTCATGATCTTTAAATTATATAAGTGTTATATTAACAGTCATAAAAAAAACTATTTATTTAATGCATTTTTACTATGTTTTTAATTTATTTAAGTAAACAAAAAATTTATTTTCACAATTATTAAGTGTTTTTTAATTTTTAAATATTTCAATTTTCATTATAACTTTTAAATGATAAAAGCAAGCATACAAGCATACAACCATTATAATGGCCAAAATCAATCAAGTGACAATGATAAAAGCAAGCATACTTATAACCATACAATTATTGTATCTAAGTGTGATTAGGAATGGATGCAAATGCGAAATCAATGCAACTAAGAACCATGGTTGAAATCAAGTACCAAAATGAAACAACAAGCTAAAAGAGAATCATCAAAGTCAAAAGAAGTTTCTCTCAATAAATGAATCAAAACCAAATTGCATATTAATCAACTAACTTAATTGAAAATTAACAAACAAGAACTTTTTGAATTCTAACATAATGCGTCCAGGTTTCTAGAAATGAACTAAAAGCCACATCAATCAAGACCACATTAATCACTTTTATTCAAAACATTTCAAAGTAATCAAAATCAATTAAATGTAGTGATTAATCATTTTCATTAATATTATTATCATTTTTCTTAAACATGACCTAAAGGATTCAATCACTACATTTTGTTCCAGTTCAAGATTAAAATGCACACAAAAAAAAATCAATTAAAATGCAACTAAAAATAAAATAAATAACATTAAGTTAAACAAAAATAAAGAAAAAAGAAAATAAGAAGAAGGCAAGGGTGCAGTGCTGAAACAAGGTGTGAAATCAGCAGTTCAGTGGGCTTAGAAGCCCAAAGCAATAGAACTAGGTCCAAGCGGGGGGTTAGCGTATTGAGAAAGCGTGCCAATAGTAATTATATGGGCCTAAGGCCCAGAGCTTATGCAAGTAAGCCTGGGGGAGGTACAGGAGGAAACTTTAGGTGCAAGCAGAAGTTCCACTAGGCCTAAGGCCCAGAAGAAGTTATTACACCTCAGCCTTTTACGTTTGTCTTGCCGGACACATTTCACCTCCGCCGCGCCGGAGTTCACCATAGGCGGCGGCGGGGTGCCAAATTCACCAAACCTTACACTATTCTGAATCGTTTCAGTGTGATCAACTCGAATCTACCTCCAATTTCACCTAATTCCTCCTCATCTGCCTAAACAGAACCAAGTTGTTCAAGAAACCTAGGACTAAAATTCAAAATTAAATCCTCCATAGGAGGAATTCGTACCTTTAAGTTTGGGGCTATTAGTTACTTTGTTGCAAAAATTCTATTATGTGTGATGCAGTAAGATGTGTTGCAGTTAGTTATTAGCTTGCCATCATGTTAATTTGTGAAATTAGTTAGTTAATGTTAACTGTGATTCATGAAGTTAGTTATATGATATGAATTTGAGGTGTGGAGTTAGTTACTTTGTTAGGAGAAAATTCTATTAGTGAGGGGCTAAAAAGACATTGGACTCATGCCATAATTAATGAACTGATAATGGACAGGGTTAGTGATGCACACAAGGTTAGAATAGTGATGTGGAGTTGTGAAATGTAGCTGAATTATGACTAATGAATACTAATTGCTTTATTAGTTGTCATGTTAGTAAGTTAAGTGAAATAGAAATGTCAAATGCTGATTGGTTATAGTTAGATGCTAAGAAGGTTGTTGGCTAATTTATATTTGAAGCATTTTTATATACGAATAAATATTGTTGTTATTAACATAAACAACTTGAATTTAGATTCAAATATTTTTATAAACGAAAAAATACTATCGTTATAAACGGGCATAACTTTAATTTTGATTCAATTTTTTTATATGCGAAAAAAATACAATTGTTATAAACGGGCACAACTTTACTTTAGATTCAAATTTTTTAACATACGAAATAAATATTATTGTTATAAACGGGCACAACTTTACTTTTGATTCAATTTTTTTTATATACGGAAACAACTTTACTATTCATTCAATTATTTTGTATAAATAATGTCAAAACAAAACTAATATTTATATACAGGAAAAAATACATTGTTGATTACAATATTTTTATATACGAAAACAATTACAATTGTTATAAATGAGAACAACTTTACTACTCGTTCAAATATTGAATAATAAAATTTATCGACCATTATATTCTCTCTTATAACATAATTGTCTTATTTGTTAAAAAAAACCTAAACGATTAATTTATCTAATACAAATTTCAATAGTTTTTTTAATCATATTATTATTATTATTTATATTGTTGTTTACCTTTCAACTTCTACATGTATTACTATTTCAACTTAAATTTACTATTATTCTTAAGTTTTTTTTCTTTCTATTTTTAACTTTGAATCTAACTTTAGTTTCATTTGTTTTTGGTCTACCTACTAATTAATATTTTTTGTTTAATATTTTCAATCATCATTGCATTATTTGAATTTATATCAATAATTAATTTAATTTCTTCTTTTACAACACACAACAATTTCTTATAATTACCAATATAAATTTTTAATTTCAATCATATCTATTTTTATAATTTTACCATTTTTCTTTTCAATTTGATTAACAATTACACGTCCATAATATAAAATCCTCGAACAGACAGGCCCGTGCGAACGCACGGGTTAGTTACTAGTTTTACCAGAAAATGAAACTTTGCTAATAATGAAACTTTATTAAATAAATAAAATCTTATTAAATATTAATTATTTATTCAAATATAAATTATTTATTAAAATGTTGATTATTTATTAAATAATAATTGTTTGTTAAAATATTGATTATTTATTGAATATTGAATAATTATTGAATATTGAATTAAGTTGTGGATATTTATTGAATATTGAATTTAATTATTAATGATGGATTAATTATTCTATATCCAATTAGTGATGTGTGTTTTGTGAATTGAGGTTGGATTGTGTTGATACTTGTGTATGTGCAAATGTGTGGTAATTTAGGTGTGATGAATTATTGAAGATATGAATGAATATTAAGATTTGAGTATGGTCTTAATTGCATATGGTTGTTGAATTTGCACACGCATCATTTATTTCAAGAGGCAATGCTTGTTAGTTCTGGGGGAGCTAGTGACTTGTCCCAAACCTATAGCGTGGTTTGAAAGCTTAGGGAATGAGTTTTTGTGTGTTATTGGTCTAGGGAACGGACCCGCTTTAATGTAAAAACCAAAAAATAATAACAAGTGTTGGTACCACATGCATGAGTTGCACTT
The DNA here is from genome assembly GCA_022829125.1 of Lathyrus tuberosus. Lineage (NCBI taxonomy): Eukaryota > Viridiplantae > Streptophyta > Magnoliopsida > Fabales > Fabaceae > Lathyrus > Lathyrus tuberosus. Next base: position 15,569,557 of record JALAZF010000048.1, read on the forward strand.
GAGTCTTGCATTGAGTCTCATTGTGTATATGTTTGTGTGTTATGAGATTATGTGCAATATGTGAAATTGATGAATTGGTGAAATTGTGGAATTGTGAGTATGCATTTGTAAATAGTATGGGTACTTGAATGATAAATTGTTGATGAAACTTTTGAAGTGTGAGATTCATTATATTATACTTGTATGTTAAATTATATATTATCTTATGACTTCGATAATTATGTGAATTCTCACTCTTCTGTTGGAATGATGCTTGTATGGAATCGCTCAGGTACCGAGGAGTAGAGTTACTTTTAGTGCGAGGTAGCCGTTGGAGTAGCTTGTCTTAGTTTCCTTATTTATTTTGGGTTCAGTCGTGCCCTGATCATGTAACACGGGGATGTTTCAATTTCATGTTTTGAGAGATACTTTATGTACTCTACTTTATGTTGTTAGGTTTATTTGAATTATATGAAGTATTGGCTTTTATGCCTAAGTATTGATTATGAATGAGATGAGCATGAGACTTTCATTATGTCTATTATGATTGAATTAAATCTGCCGCTACATGCTAATGTGAAAGTATATGAAAATCATGAATTTATTTTAAGTGTTACTGAGCATGATAGGTGTTTGTGTGATATTTTAAAAATTATATGTGACACCCTTTTTTGAGATGCATGATAATTTACTCTGATTATTTATATTTATTCCGCGGGGTTTAGAAGGATGTTACATTAGTGGTATCAGAGCAAGGTCGGTCAGTTGACCAAGTTGTTAGTGTATTTATTTCCTCGTGTATTTGATATGTGTGTGTGTGTGGCATTATCGATATTTTTTGTTCTAACGAGGATTTGTTGTTGGAATCTAGAACGATGGTTGCAGGAAGGAAAGATGAAGTGATTGCTAAAGCTTTGGCGATGTTGGCTGGAGCAATTGGGAAGAATTCGCAAGTCAACGTGAATGCTGGGAACAACGCTGATGATAAGTTCCATGCTTTGAGGAAGTTTCAGAGGAACAATCCGCCAATCTTCAAGGGAAAGCATGAACTTGACAAAGCACAAGTATGGCTTAAAGTGATTGAGAAGATCTTTCGAGTCATGAACTGTTCAGATGCGCAGAGTGTGCAATTTGGCACTCATATGCTTGAAAAGGAAGCTGAGGACTAGTGGGGTAACACTCACCAGAGGTTTAAAGAAGATGAGGTTGAGGTTACTTGGGATGTTTTCAGATATGCATTTCTGGAGAAGTATTTTCCAGAAGATGTGCGTGGGAAGAAGGAAATTGAGTTCCTTGAGCTGAAGCAGAGTAATTCAATTGTGGCCGAGTATGCAGCAAGATTTGAGGAGTTGATTAAGTTTTGTCCTCATTACAACACTATTAATGCTGAGAGATCCAAATGTCTTAATTTTGTGAATGGTTTGAGGCCTGAAATCAAGCAAGCCATTGGTTATCAGGAGATTAGGCGATTTTCTGAGTTGGTGAACAAGAGTAGGGTCTATGATGAAGATAGTAGAGCTCGGTCTAGTCACTACAAGAGTTTGAATGATAAGAAGGGAAAAGGTCAATTCAGAGGGAAACCGTGTGTGACTCCTGCTGATAAGGGGAAACAGAAAGCTGGTAATGGCAAGAAGTTGAGTGGGGGATGAGCTCATACTCAGGTGAAGTGTTTTATATGTGGTGCTGAAGGACATTGTGCTCCTGAGTGCACAAGTGTTGAGCAGAAGAGTTTCAAGTGTGGCAAGCCAGGCCACAAGGCTTTTGAATGCAGAAGTGGTGCGAATGTGAATTGCTACAACTGTGGTGAGCAAGGGCACATTAGTACCAATTGTGACAAACCAAAGAAGGCTCAAGTGAAAGGGAAGGTGTTTTCTCTATCAGGGTCTGAGACTACTAGTGAAGATCAATTGATCCGAGGTACGTGCTTCATTAATGGTATACCTTTTGTTGCTATAATTGATACTAGTGATACACATTCTTTTATTGCTTTGGATTGTGTTAAGATATTAAATCTTGAGTTATCTGTTATGAGTGGAGGTGTGGTTATTGATACTCCTGCTATGGGTTCAATAACTACCCCATATGTGTGTTTGAATTGCCCGTTGAGTATTTTTTGTAAAGACTTTGGAGTTGATTTTGTGTGTCTTCACTTAGATCAACTTGATGTTATTCTTGGGATGAATTGGTTGGAGTTCAACCATGTTTATATTAACTGTTTTGATAAGACGGTTATTTTTCTTGAACCTGAGAATGAAGGAGACTTGTTTATGTCTGCCAAGCAAGTGAATGAGTCGGTGCAAGATGGTTCCGAGATGTTTATGTTGATGGTGTCGCTCCCAGGATTTTCATCCAGGTACAAACGCGAGAGTGGCGCGGAAAAACAGAGTCGCCAGCCGTGTAAATTTATCCCAAGAGAGGGAAAGGGAACACCGCATAAACCTGAGGAAGAGGGAAAGGAATGGTCATCGCAACCATAACCTGGGTTCGGGAGTCGGTTACGCGAGGGGAAGGTGCTAGCACCCCACGCGTCCATCGTACTCGATGGGATCCACGCTTGTTGTCTATTCTAAGGGTGAGTTATCCTATCATCTAGGGCTGTACTAAAATGGAGAGGGGAAGACAAAGACAGACTCGGTAGGACGTTGACGTCCTAGGCCTACGTACCCCCTTGTGCAATGGGGAATTCAGAGTCAACGTAGTTCGGACCAAGCTCTTTTTGTGTTTTTTATGAGCGACGTTAAGTTCGCGTCTGGCAGTTAGGGTCGATGCCTGTTTGCGTCTCAGACGGAAAATAACGTGCCCTTTTTGAAAATGGCCTTTCAGTTGAAGGTCCCGAAGGACAAAAAGGTTTGAAGTTGGTTTGTGTTTTTTAGGACAGAAGTGGCTTAAGTTAGCTCCTAAGTTGCATTGCACCAAAGTCTAGGGCACAGGGGCGAATACTTAACGCATCATCCCAAGACAGGACGCTCGCTAAGCACTCTAGAGAGATGAGAGGAAGCCCCTCATTTCTCATTCCCTACGCTTAAGGCTCGTGCGCAATACACCTTATTATTATTAAGTGTTTTAAAGAAATTAGAGATGAGAAGAGAGAAGACACAAGGGTAACTCTAAGGGGGACTATGAATCCTAAAGTTATCATGCATGGGTGACCTACGGTTAGTGAGGTTCAACCTAAACCCTAAAGAAAGAAGATGAGGGAAGGAAAAAGTTAGGGTGACCATGGATACTTATCCATACCCTTAAAGAACTTACCTTAGTCCCTGCATAAAAGATTAGTGAGAAACAAACATAAGTAAGAGAAATGAGGTGAATGAAAATCAAACAACGGCAAACAACAATGATAATAATCCAAACATGAATTCAGAAATCAAAGGAACAACCCCAAAGCACATGGCACAAGTGCCTTTTCAAACAGATAATCATACAAGGTCAAAGATGCGCCTGCAAGAAAATCTCATGTGAAAACAAATCAGATAATTAGAAAAATAACTCCTAAAATTCCCAAATTAAACATTAAGGTTCCTCAACCAGAGGCAAACAACATATCAAAAGTCCCTGCAAAAAATCAAGATATTAGTCATTCAAATAATTAGGCAGAGTTCAGGTGGGAATTAGGGCTCAGTGTGCCAAAGGGAAGGACCTAAATGCAATATCAAATAAATTTAAAAATGAAAGAAAAATATTTTTATGCAATTTAGGATGTTAGTGGACAAATGCAAAAAGAACGGATCAAAAATATTTTACGGATGCAGAGAAATAAAATAAAGAAATTAAGTATGCATTATATGGATAATTCAAAAAGAAGTTGAATTAAATAATTAATTTAAATGATAAAAAATAAAATAAAATAAAAATAAAAAGTAAAATTTTTAAAAATTATTAAAATGATAAATATGATGTATGAAATTTTTTAGTAATTTTTTAATGCAATTTTAATAATTAAAATATGAAAATGTAAAATTAAAATAAAATAAAATGAATTAATGGGCTGGGGGGTGTAGACAGCAAGAATATGCGTTGAAATAAATTGGGCTGGCAAGGGGGGTGGTGCGAATAGCAGCCCGCCCATATTGATTAATCAGAAAAAAAACAAAAACCCGGGAGCTTACCATGCTCCCCCCATGTGCCTGGCATGTGCGCTCATTAATGTGGTGGCACGAATCCAGCCACATGATCAAAAACAATATAAAATCAAAGGCCATGATGATAAGGATGCACGGTATTAAGTGTAGGCTGGCACACACGAAATTAAATAAAATAAAACATAATAAACATAACACGTGGCACATGGGTGGCCGGTAGATCAAAGAATGGACGGCTGGGATTGTGTCTTCTCCGTCCAAACCCTTGCCTCGCCGGACCACCGTCCCTCGCCGGAGCCCTACCGCCGGCCACCACCTGCAACCACCAAACTGCCCAGAAAATGCGTATGGGTACACTATCCAACCCAGAATTTCGCCAGGAATCCAAATATGGCATCAAAAACCCCAAATTGTTAGTGTATAATAAAAAACGAATAAAAAACCATTAGGGCACAAAACTTTAAATCCATATTACAAGCAAACCACACGTCCATAATTAAAAATAATTACATCAGGATAATCACCATTCATCACACTTCAATATAGACATAAAAAAGGAGAGTTTTAGGAGCACGAAAAAATCACCCACCTGAGATGGCACACCTCTAATCCTGGCTTTTGGCTGCGAACGGTGGTTGGGTTGTGTTCTAGAAATCACCAGGAAGAGATTTGTGGAAGAACTTTGAAGAAAGACCTTGTAATTCGTGAGATCCAAGGAAAGAAAGCTTTAGGGTTCCAAATTGTGGTTCTCCTCCAAATGCACGTGAATGAACCCTAACCAGTGCATGGATAGGTTTAAATAGGCTAGGGTTTTCTTCTGATGAGGAATTGGGCTTGGGTAATCCATTGTTTAATGATTTTTGAATAATTTTGGAAAAATGCATAACGTGAATTACACCTTTCTCCTTGCATGGATACTTGAGAATTATTTGATGGATCACCTTCATTTGGATTGATAATCACACCATATTTAAATTGGGCCTTGAAAACAAATGATTCATGAGTTTTTTGATGACTTGGCTTTTTTTGAATAATAAAAAATAAGTGAAGAATAAACCATGGAATCACTTGATTAAAAAGCCAAAAATGCTTCTTAGAATTGTTTTTGGATGTTGGAACATGTCTTGAAGCAATGGAATTAATCATAGGTCCATATGTCCCAAAACCTAAAAGTTGTGAAAATGAAACCCTAAAAACCACCTTGCCTTCTTTGGACCATAACTGGAGCTTCACAAATGATATGGAGACCCACAAGTACTTGTTGGAAAGAGGAGAAAAAGATATTCAACTTTCATGTTGGAGAGAAATTCATTTGAAGCTTTCTTGATAATGAAAAGTCAAGTTGAATGCAGTGTAGATACTTGCCAAAAATGAAAACTTTTCATTATAGGTCACTTTCCAAATTTAGAAACTTTGCACCAACTCCTGATTTCTGATAAATATGTATGAAGCTTGACCCTTGAAGACCATATGAGGATGTGAGACCTTGAAACCTTGGAGAGAACCTCAAAATTCCACAGTTGACTTCTCCTCTCACTGTTGACTTTTATCCAATTCAACTGATTTTCAATCCATTGGCCAATTGAACTTCTCCTGAACCAAACTGATGGACAACCTCCCATCCCTAGGTACTTAGGGACCCAAGGAGTACCATGGAATCAAGTCTTGCCCAAAAAATCAGAAATAAACTGACTTTATAGCAAACCCTAGTTGTGGTACCCTCAGTCTAGGAGGAAATGACACAGTCTCCAAATCCAAATTCCTCTGAATATGATGTGTATCCTCTCCAACAAAGATAAGATATGCCATTTGATGGTGATAAAAACCCAAGGAGCTTGCCCATTGGAGCAATAAACCCAAGAATCTCAAAACCCTAATCTATGCACTGGTTAGGAGAGGATGATCCACCTAAGCTCTCTTGGACAATACCAGGACTCTTGCTTGACCCTCTGAAGCACTGCCTCAGGCACCTTGAACCCATGCTAAGAACCAATGATATGCACACATGATAATGCAAAATACAATGCAACATAAGTCAGTTATTAATAAAGTCAGGAGAGCAAATTTTGGGGTGCAACAGCTGCCCCTATTCAATCAACTTGGTCCTAAAGGTATGATAGCAATGGCTCTCAGACATTCCAGGGTACACGGGGATTGAATACCGAAAGAGCCCCGAAAATTTGCTTATGGTAAGAATAACGAGAAAGAGCGTGCTGAAAAAATAAGGAATATAACCTCAACCATATCCACAAGGAAAAAACAAATACGACCTCAATCGTACCCAAAAGACGAATACAACCTCAAAGGAAGACTGACCTCAATCACTCTGCCCACAAAGAAAATATGAATACGACCTCGATCGCACCACAAAATGAATACAACCTCAATTATACCCGCAAAGGAAGACTAACCTCAATCACTCTGCCCACAAAGAAAATACGAATACGACCTCGATCGCACCACAAAACGAATACAACCTCAATTATACCCGCGAAGAAAGACTGACCTCAATCACTCTGCCCACAAAGAAAATACGAATATGACCTCGATCGTACCACAAAACGAATATAACCTCAATTATACCCGCAAAGGAAGACTGACCTCAATCACTCTACCCACAAAGAAAATAAGAATACGACCTCAATCGCACCCACAAAACGAATACAACCTCAATTGCATCCGCAAAGGAAGACTGACCTCAATCACTCTACCCGCAAAGAAAATAAGAATACAACCTCAATCGCACCCTCAAAACGAATACAACCTCAATTGTACCCTCAAAGGAAGACTGACCTCAATCACTCTACCCACAAAGGAAATAAGAATACGACCTCAATCGCACCCACAAAACGAAGACAACCTCAATTGCATCTGCAAAGGAAGACTGACCTCGATCACTCTACCCACAAAGAAAATACGAATACGACCTCGATCGTACCCACAAAACGAATACAACCTCAATTGCATCCGTAAAGGAAGACTGACCTCGATCACTCTACCCACAAAGAAAATACGAATACGACCTCAATCGCACACACAAAACGAATACAACCTCAATTGCATCCGCAAAGGAAGACTGACCTCGATCACTCTACCCACAAAGAAAATACGAATACGACCTCGATCGCACCCACAAAACGAATACAACCTCAATTGCATCCGTAAAGGAAGACTGACCTCGATCACTCTACCCACAAAGAAAATACGAATACGACCTCAATCGCACCCACAAAAAGAATACAACCTCAATTATACCCGCAAAGGAAACACGAATACGACCTCAATCGTACCCACAAAGGATAACCAACATAAAGTGGACTTCACTAGGGATAACGTGAAACAAGACTCACAAAAGAAAAAGGCCAAAATGAGGCAAACAAAGACAAACTTTTAACGGACTCCTGATCCACAGATAAGATGACTCCGTTGGGGAAAGGAGAAGTCTAAATAAAAGACTCTGTCGGGGAGCACAAGTATGAGGAACGCATCCCTCCAAAATCTCCTGAGTTATGCCATCTCTGTTGAGAAAGAGAGCTGGCAAGGAAAGTATCAGACCTGGCTTATGCTTTGGAATGCAAATGTTTGAATTTTGCCGTAATGCTCCACACGAAGTGGAAATGCTACGCGTTTGAGGATGCAATGCAAATGCTTATGATATGCAAAAGGGGTCTCTCCAGCAAAATAAATGCTGGAGAGAAAAGACCAATTCAGCCGGGGATGACAACAATAAATTGTCCTCTGAATCCAGGAACTCTGCTGAGAAGGGTCATACTGATCGACTCTTCGGATCAACGACTTCTGCTAGGGATGAAATCCTGAAAGAACTACCGGGGGCCACACCTGTTTTTCACTGAAGGTAACATCCAAAACCTGAGATTTCTCCTCTGCTGGGGGAGTTGAGAATGGACGCCAATAACGGAACAGGAAGTTTGTTGCCGAGGATTGCCAACAATAGACGGGCTTAAGACCTGCTGGGGGATGCCAACCCATAATACCATCCTGCTTGGGGATACTTCTGAACTGCTGAAGGGGAGAATGCCCTTACCCCCACCTTGCTGGGGATTAGAATATGACATTGTTGGCGAAAGTACACTTCCTGACTGGATGGGGGAAGTGAGCACCATGATTCTGTGGGGAAACAACGTCTTGATTCGGAGAAAACACTTTCCAACGTCTCCTGCTGGGGAAAGTCTGATCTGCTGAGGAAAGCTTGACCTGCTGGGGAAGGAGCAATCTCACTGCTGGGGAGTACAACCTGCTGGGGGAGTACAATCTTGTTGCCCTGCAAGTCAAATAACAACAACAGAAGGAGAATGCCACAACATAACTATCACTGTTAACGCATAAGTAATTTCTACTGCTTTTCGTTATGCTTCGCAAAGCTCAAAGTTTTATATGCAATGTTTATCAAAAATATCGGACGTTTTTGCAAACAAAACAGTAAAAGTAAAACAAGCAACAAAAAGATCTTTGAATGAAATGAATATTTTATTGAGAAAAGTGGCCTGTAAATAGGCATTTACAATGGGAAGCAATTCCTAGAAAGAGGTAATTGCGCAAAAACAAAAAGAAAATACACATGTCGGCAATGTGGGAACAGATATCCACCATGATTCGACTCAGCTATGACCCATACGACTTGCTTATCCATAAACGTCTTGACCTTTGAAGAGACTAACTGTACTGATCCTTTTCTTTCAGAATTTCCAGGTGTTGAAAGTGTTCACAGATCGAACGCAGACCGTAGCCTTTCGCTTATAAATCCCTAACTTTTGCCTGGATCGCCCTTTTCGGGTTTTTAATCCACCGGGATACCCATTTTTGCCAAAGTCGCCCTTTCAGGTTTTCAACTTTGCAGGTGTACACATTTCTTTTTACATTTTATCCCTAATTTTTGCCCGAACCTTTTCCTTTTTATGGTTCGCCGGGATGCCCCTTTTTGCCTGGACTTTCTTTTTATGTCCAGCGGGTCTCTTTTATTCGAAGTATTTTTTGACTACGTCTGCGTTCACAGGGGAGGTAAAATCTTCGCCATCCATAGTTAAAAGTAGTAAGGCCCCACCAGAGAAAACCTTTTTGACTACATACGGCCCTTCGTAGTTCGGAGTCCATTTGCCCCTGTGATCTGTCTGAGGAGGAAGGATCCTTTTCAAAACCAATTCACTTGTCTGAAAATTCCGAGGACGCACTTTCTGATCGAAGGCGTGCTTCATCCTGCTCTGATACAAACGACCATGTGCGATGGCTGCCAATCTCTTTTCTTCAATAAGGTTCAACTGATCCAACCTGGAATGCACCCATTAAGCTTCATCAAGCTTCACATCTGCCAGAACTCTCAAAGACGGAATCTCGACCTCTAAGGGTAAGACTGCTTCCATACCGTATACCAATGAGAAAGGGGTTGCCCCAGTTGACGTACGCACCGAAGTACGGTAACCATGTAGAGCATAAGGTAACATCTCATGCCAGTCTTTATACGTTACCACCATCTTCTGCACAATCTTCTTGATATTTTTATTTGCCGCCTCAACAGCCCCATTCATCTTCGGACGATAGGGAGAAGAATTGTGATGCTCGATCTTAAAACTCTGACATAGTTCCTTCATCATCTTGTTGTTCAAATTCGAGCCATTATCAGTAATGATTCTCTCCGGGACCCCATAACGACAGATGATGTCCTTTTTTATAAACCGGGCTACCACTTGCTTGGTGACGTTGGCGTACGGGGCTGCCTCCACCCACTTTGTGAAATAGTCAATGGCAACCAAAATGAAACGATGCCCATTGGAAGCAGTAGGCTCAATCTTTCCAATCATATCTATACTCCACATTGCAAACGGCCAAGGAGATGACAACACATTTAGAGGCGTAGGCGGTACGTGCATCTTATCTGCATAAATCTGGCATTTATGGCACTTCCGAGCGTACTTGAAACAATCAGACTCCATAGTCATCCAGTAATATCCTGCTCTCAAAAACTTTCTAGCCATGGTGTGTCCACTGGAATGAGTACCGAAAGAACCCTCGTGAACTTCCTCCATCAATGAGCTTGCCTCGTGTTCATCAACACAACGTAGCAAGACCATATCGAAGTTCCTCTTATATAACACATATCCTTGTTCAGAAAGAAGTTCCCTGCCAACCTTCTCAAAGTCTTCTTATCCTTGGTGGAGGCACCCTCTGGATACTCTTGTCTCTTCAGAAAAACCTTAATATCATGATACCACGGCTTGCCATCTGACACCTCTTCGATTGCGAACACAAAGGATGGTCTGTCCAGATGCATGATTCTAATCGACGGAGTTTCATTCCAACGGTTCACCTTATACATGGATGCCAACATCGCCAATGCATCAGCCATCTGATTCTCAGCTCGGGGCACATGATGAAAATCCACCCTATCAAAGAAAGGTAACAACCTTCTGGCATAGTTGTTATAAGGTACCAAATTTGCCTGACGAGTCTCCCATTCTCCTGTAATCTGATTAACCACCAACGCGGAATCACCATAGACATCGAGGTTCTTAATTCTTAAATCAATTGCTTCTTCTAACCCCATGATGCATGCTTCATACTCCGCCTCGTTGTTGGTACTTACAAACGCTAACCGGGCAGTGAAAGGTATATGGGAACCCTTCGGAGTTATAATGATTGCCCCAATTCCATTACCATACGAGTTGACAGCCCCATAAAAAATCATCTTCCACTGTGATCCAATCTCAGGTCCTTCGTCAGGCAGAGGCTCTTCACAATCCTTCATTTTCAGAAACATAACATGCTCGTCTGGAAACTCAAACTTCATAGGCTGATAATCCTCGACCGGCTGTTCAGCAAGATATTCTGATAGAACACTTCCCTTAATGGCCTTCTGAGAAACATACTGAATATCGTACTCTGTCAAAACCATCTGCCAACGGGCTATCCTTCCAGAAAGTGCCTGCTTCTCAAACACGTACTTAATCGGATCCATCTTCGAAATCAACAAGGTCGTGTGATTTAACATATACTGCCTTAGGCGCTTGGCTGCCCAAGCGAGTGCACAACATGTCTTTTCCAGCATAGAATATCTTGATTCGCAATCAGTGAACTTCTTACTCAGGTAGTAAATGGCGTGCTCTTTTTAACCCGTCTCGTCGTGTTGACCGAGCACACAACCCATCGAATTCTCAAGAACCGTAAGGTACATAATCAACGGTCTCCCAAACACCGGTGGCATAAGGACTGGAGGTTCCTGCAAATACGTCTTTATCCTTTCAAACGCCTCTCGACAATTTTCATTCCACCTGACCTCATGATCCTTTCTCAACAACTTGAAAATAGGTTCACATGTAGCTGTCAGATGAGAGATAAACCTGGCAATGTAATTCAACCTCCCCAAGAAACCACGATCCTCTTTCTCTGTTCTTGGCTCAGGCATCTCTTGTATGGCTCTTATCTTTGCGGGATCAACCTCTATACCCCTTTCGCTAACAATGAAACCCAGCAATTTACCAGACCTCACGCCGAAAGTGCACTTGTTCGGATTCAATCTCAACCTGAACTTCCTCAACCTTTCAAACAGCTTCTGGAGGTTTACCAGGTGTTCTTCCTCTGTCTGTGACTTCGCAATCATGTCATCAACATAGACTTCAATCTCCTTGTGAATCATATCATGAAAGAGAGTCACCATCGCCCGCTGATAGGTTGCCCCAGCATTCTTCAATCCAAAGGGAATTACCTTGTAGCAAAATGTTCCCCACGGTGTTATGAAAGTAGTCTTCTCCATGTCCTCTGGGGCCATTTTGATTTGGTTATACCCAGAGAAACCATCCATGAAGGAAAACACAGAATATTGAGCAGTATTGTCCACTAACACGTCAATGTGGGGGAGCGGGAAATCATCCTTCGGGCTCGCCCTATTCAAATCTCGGTAATCAACACACATCCTGACCTTCCCATCCTTCTTAGGTACAAGCACAATATTAGCAACCCATGGAGGATAATTTGTCACGGCAAGAAATCCGGCGTCCAACTATTTCTGAACCTCTTCCTTGATCTTGACGGCCATATCTGGTTTCGTCCTTCTCAATTTCTGCTTGATTGGAGTACAACCCTCTTTAAGCGGCAGTCTGTGTGAAACAATGTCGGTATCAAGTCCGGGCATGTCTTGGTAAGACTAGGCGAAGATATCCACATACTCTCAAAGTAACTCAACCAATCTTCCCTTAACAGTGTCTTCCAGGGCAGCCCCAACCTTTACCTCTGGTTTAACATCCTCGGTTCCCAGATTAATAGTCTCAACTTCCTCCTGATGAGGTAGAATAACCCTCTCCTCTTGTTTCAGTAGCCTGGCTAATTCTTCTGGTAAGTCACAGTCTTCGTCAGTCTCTTCTTCGGCCTGATAGATGGGATTGTCGAAGTCATATCGAGCCATAGCTAAGTCATGGGTGGAATCTGAACAAAGGAACCTGCATGATGGATGTTTTATGTTCATTATGAGTGCAACAAACAAGAAAACACATTGCCATTTTGATGTGGGTTGATGCAAAAAGTAAAAAGAAAGACAGGGATCAAAATATTTGAATGAAAAAACGTCCTTTATTGATGATAAAAATAGCAAATAAAACATCCAAGCCCTACAAATAAATATCACTATGCCTTGGGCAGAGCGTAGGACTCAACATAACAGAAAACAAAAGTAAATTACTCCGGGCGCGTCACTTGGATAACTTTCTCGGAGGACCAGTTGCCTAGACTCTGACCAGGAATGCAGGGGCGGATCCATTCATCCATGTCACAATCACTATCTCCTTCATCCCCAATAGCATTGACTCTGTCGAAGAAAACACCGGCACTGGTGAAACGGACTGGCCCATAGAACTTGGGAGGCTCTTCAGAACGCCTAGGTGGCTTATATCCCAGTCCACGAGTATCTTGCTTCCTTTGAACATCAATAACACTGCCCCACTTCTGAGAACCACCAGCTTCAACTATAGCACGCGCCTCTTTGAAAGAGGACATTGGAACTTCTGGTTGTATGACGACTTCAGGTTGGGCAACCGCCTTAGGCTGAGTAACTGCCTTTGGGGGTTCCTGGGGAATCTTCACAGCTTCAAAGGCTTGGCACAAAGTTTCCTGTATCTCACCATCTACCTCTATATATTTGAAGGTCGATAGGTGACTCACCATGATGTCTTCTTCACCACAAACAGTCACAACGTGGCCATCCACCATATACTTCAACTTCTGGTGCAGCGTAGAAGTTACTGCCCCAGCACCATGGATCCATGGGCGTCCCAACAAACAACTATAGGCAGGCTGAATATCCATTATGTAAAATGTGGTATTGAAAACCTCAGGACCCACCTTGATCGGCAGAACTAACTCTCCAAACACTGACCTCTTGGAGCCATCAAAAGCACGTACCACCAAGTCACTTGGTGTACAAATCAATCCACGAGTATCCAACTTCATCAGAGCCTTCTTCGGTAGCACATTCAAATACGACCCAGTATCAACTAACACGTGCGACATTAAAGAACCATGACATTCCACTGAAATATGCAGAGCGTTGTTGTGATTCCTCCCAGCCGGAGTCAGATCTAAATCGGTGAAACCCAAACCATTACCAGCATTCACATGAGCCACAACCCCTTCTAACTGATTGACAAATATCTCCTGCGGTACATAAGCCATATTCAGAATCTTCAGCAATGCATTTCGGTGTGCCTCGGAGCACAACAGTAAGGATAGGATGGAAATCTTTGATGGAGTTTGGTGGAGTTGGTCAACAATCTTGTAATCACTTTTTCTGATCAACCTCATAAACTCTTCTACGTCTTCTGAGAAAGTATCCCCACCTGGCTTTGTCGTAGAATTATTAGCTTCCTGCCTCTGTACAGACTCATCCATCATCTGCTTACCTTTGTCTTGTCTTGAACTGCTAGCTTGATTCTCGGAGGGAATAGAGACTCTACCACTCCTAGTGATAGCCCCTGCTTCAACAAGATTTTCCACCCCTGTATTCACAGCTGATGTCTTTTCCAATTCCAGCTTCTTACCATTAACAAACACCTCGGCCCCATAATTCCATGGGATGGCCTTGGTACTCTCATACGGAATTGGTCCGGGAACAGTGATAGTGACCGGCGCTGGTCTCGCCGGCGCTGATATAGTTATCGTCTTGAATGGAATTGTTATCGTGGCAACATCAATCTCTCTGTCAGTAACAATACTCTGCTTACAGCCCCTGTCAAACTGTAATACCCCTTCGCTGATCATTTTCTGAATACCTGCTTTCAATAAATCACAACCGCCTGGCTGCGACACACATTCTACACAACCTTCATCACAACCGGGAAATACCCCTCCCTTCAACAGTCTTTTCTTCACCACACCTAAGGGAGTTTGGATTTCGTTCACATCTGAAATCAAACTCAAGTCTTCACAGTTTTTAATAATAGCATTGACCTTCAGCCCATCGTGATTCGGCATCAGATTCTGATTCACATTCGGGACGTCATTGGAGAAATTGATGGCTTTGGAATCCAGCAGATCTTGAACCTGATGCTTAAAAGCTTTACAGTTTTCAATATAATGTCCGGGTGCCCCAGAATGAAACTCACAGTGGGCGTTGGCGTCATAGCCGGGAGGTGGATTACCAGTAGGTGGAGCCAATGTTCTCTTCTGGATTAACTGTAGCTGTAGCAAGTACTGAAATAATTGAGCGTATGGAAGAGGTGGAGTGTCAAAATGCCTATCCCGCCTAGTCAGAGGCTGAGACCGGTGAGGAGCCTGATTTTGTTGCTGAGTCATTGCTGGCTGCTGAGGTGCTGCTGGGATGGTTACAGAAGCCACCTGTTGATTGTAGTTCTGACGAGATCCATCTCTACCACGATATGATGACACAGAGTTTGTATCTCCCTCCTTCTTCTTATAACCATTGGCATAAGGCTTCTTGCTTCCTCCAGATAAGGACCCATCACTGCCTGATATCTTCCCCGCCTTGATTCCGCTTTCCACAATTTCCCCCACTAAGATCAAGTCACCAAACTTTCCAGTCATACATGGTACCAGCTTTTCATAGTAATGACCCTGCAAGGTGGCCATAAACATAGTTATCATTTCACGTTCCAACATGGGAGGCTGAACCCTCGCTGCCAGTTCATGCCACCTCTGAGCGTACTCCTTGAAGCTCTCATTGTTCTTTTGTGATAGATTCTGCAGCTGTGTTCTATTAGGAGCCATATCAGTGTTATATTGGTAATGTCTGATAAATTCCCCTGCCAGATCTCTCCAACTACGCACATCCTTCCTTTCCAGTTGCATGTACCACTCCAAGGATACCCCAGATAGGCTATCCTGGAAGCAATGCATCATCAGCTTTTCATTCTTCGCATATGCAGCCATCTTGCTTGCGTATGCTCTCACATGGGTCCTCGGACAAGTCATACCATTATACTTCTCGAAAGTGGGAGTCTGAAACTTGTGCGGAATAACAACGCCTGGAACCAACCCCAAATCCTCTAGATCCATTCCCACAGAATCCTGATTCACAACACCCCTCAGTTGTTCCTCAATCAAACGGATCCTCTAATCCTGATCAGTCTGGGGACCAGCATCCCCACCTGGCAAAGAAAATGCATCATCTTGAACATCATCATACTGACGACCCTGAACTGCGCCAGTACCAGTACCACCTCCCCCTGCAGTGGGAATCACAACACTTTCTACTCCGCCCGGAGGAATCACAACACCAGAAGCAGGAACACCTCTGCCAGTAAGACCATTCTGACCATCATCAGTAACACCAGTCTGAAGTCCTCCGTGAAGGACACCATCATTATCAACCCTCGCAATCAGTGGCTGAACGAGAGTTCTCAACTGTTCTTGTCCCTGAGCAACCCCTTGCATTAATTCCATGAATTGGTTCATGCGAGTCCGCATCTCAATGATCTCATTCTGTAGCTGATCCATGAGTCTCTTCCGATTCTGCTTAGTAGGATACCGGTGAATACGCTGATCTGCAATTCTGAGATGAGAACAAGATAAGAATACCGGAGATAAACACTGTCATGCAAAATGATTATGCAAAATGATTATGAATATGCAAATGCAAATGGACGTGTTTGAAAATTCACAAGGCGATCCACCCCTTGATTCCGATTTAATAACAAGATATAATGGAACTTCTGCTCATATATTAAGAAAACCATAGGAAAACCAAATGTTGACAATCACGAATCCAAGATAACAAATCTGAACACATAAATCATAGAGGTCCCAACCAACAAGCCTGGTGGTGATCCAAATACAATAAAAGAGAAAAGGAAACTATGGCATGTCATCAAAATTCACAAGTGTCAATCCCCCCTATCCATTATGCTTTCTGCACCAGTCTTGAATCTCCTTGAACAGCTTTCTGGTATCGGGATGCTTCGGCCTTTGAATTAGCCCTTGAATGAGAAGGTCTCTCCTGTGTATGATCCCATCCAAGTATCGGCAATGTAACTCCCAAGCGTCTTCTCCAGAAACACCATACATGCTAGGACCCTCGTGTCTAGGTTTCTTCACTTCAGCTTGGACTTTCAGTTCTTCCATGGAGGCTATGGCTTCATTGAGTCGACCCTCGACTACTTGTCTCTTGAATATCCCTGATAAGATCTCGACGTCTTTCTTCTTGAGCGTCGACCTCAACTGATCAATCTTAGCTATGTAGTCGTCTTCCTTTCTCTTATTCTCAGCCATGGCAGTTTCTTGGTGATCATTGAACCTGTGAATCTTCAACAAGGCCTTGCCTAATTCCTCCTCCTTGGACCTGAGAACGTTACTGACCCCATCCAAAGCTTGTTTCATCCTTTCTCTGGATGCGACCATGTCAGCAAGCTCTTTTTCTGCTTTAGCAAGGAGCTCTGTCTTCAACTTGGCGGTATGAACAGATTCACCCCGCTCATGCTTCCACTGATAAATTTCTCTCTTTAGCTCACTATTTTCTTCCCGCAACCTTTCCTTTTCAGCCCATAATTTGTTATACTTCTCCAACTCAATGGTGGTAGGAGGCTCGATCACCAAAGGATACAAAGGTGGTTCCACCGGGAATGGAAGAAGCTCCCCTTCTGCTCTCTTCTTAATCCACTCTTTATAGGGAGGGAAAACCCGATTGTTACTTTTCCCGAATGGAATCTTACCCTTCTTAGTCACCTGTTTCCAAGCATTCACAACTTTCCTTATCAACCCTTGATCCTCAATACCATTGAAGAATAAGGATTCTCGGACATCTCGCTCTTCGGGTGGATTCTTCAAAGGATAGCCAAACTGTCTGATAGCTAGGGAGGGATTATAGTTAATTCCACCTTTCCTCCCTATCAAGGGAACATTAGGGAATTCTCTGCATTTGCAAATAATCTCCATTCCTAGCAAGTCACGATTAATCCAAACAATGTTATTAGCAGTCAAGCCCATAACCCTCTTAGACCACTTCAGAGAATCTTTCGTATCAACGAAAGCGCCAGATTCAGGGAGACGACTCAAAAACCAAGTAGCTATGAGTGGTGCACAACAACTTACAGTTTTCTCACGCCTATTCTCATTCTTATAGTGAACTGAATGGTACACATCACCTAGCAAGGTAGGTATAGGATTCTTCAAAATAAAGATTCTGACGGCATGCATATCCACAGATCAGGAATATTCGGAAACAAAACAATCCCATAGATACACATAGCTAGGATAGCTTGGAAAGCAGTCCAGTTCTTCTCTTTGACATGTATGCAGGCTTGATCAAACAGGAACTTCAATAGGAAACCCTTAACTTCTTGTTTTTCTTCAATATTACTGTTCAGGACGGATTCACTAATATGAAGAGCCACAACCATTTCTTTTATACCGGGGTCTTCTTCATAAAAGAAAACTATATCATGACTGATAGGAATTCCCAAAAAAAATGAGAACTCCTCCAACGTTGTTGCCAAGATGTAGTCCGGGAAAGTGAAGCAACGCAGAGACAGATCGTAAAACTGGAGAAGTGTGTGAATGACATCCTTCTCGTACTTGGAGATGTTATGGACAAATTTCAGAAGTCTTCCATACCTTCCACTGAACTCTGTACGAACTCCGGAACCAGCCATATTAATCAGTTTGTGAATCAGTGTCAAAGTCGGTTCTGGGAATGAATAAGCAACAGTCTTCTTCCTCTGAACATCCATACTGAAGTAACCTCAGAAAACCGGAATCAAGAGTAAGATGCAAGCCCTGAAAAATGTCAAACACGTCAGAATGCAAGAAAAATGATATGCTCATGCAAACATGGGGTCAAGGCACACTGCTGGATGTGTTGTGCTGTTAGCTGAACGAGAAACCAGAAAACTAGAACTCTGAACCACTGAGGAACCCAAATAATCAGACATTGATGAGAAATCCAGAAAAATAGGGTAGGTTGAAGGTTTCGGTTACCTGCAAACCTGCAAACGCCCATCCCCTCTCACATGTGGGTACTAGGCTGTTCAGTATCCCGGGCTCTCAGGTCGAGAAATGATGATACGTTCACCATTTCTGGTTTGGCATCATCATCAATCGAGGAGGCCTCAACTGATTCTCCAAAGCGGAAGGTCCTCAGCTTTGGCACTGAGGTCGAGAAACAATAGTACATTCATCCCTCGGGGTACAGTACTAAAGTCAATCGAGGAGTGCCTCCACTGATTCTCTTCAAAACGTAGGGGTCGTCCTATGCGAGTTCCAAAGCGGGCCCTCGGGTGCGAATGGGTTTGCCACAGGATGTGGTCTGCCACTGTCACCGCTAAAGAGGGATGTTTCCACTAAGGTCCTCAATGATCGGTCACCAGAGTCGACAGCTCTCTAGATCAACACCCCAACATGCGCAAGACACACACGTTAGAATGCATCCCAAGATAGCCTCGTCTGGTTGTGAATTTCGTCAACACACAAACGTACCAAGCGGGCACGTAGGCCCCACTACTCTCCACTCTAGTCCTAGGGTATTCTCAAGCCTGGGTATTGGGCTTAGCTCTCAGTCCCACCCAGACTACAAATTAAAGACAGCCAGCACAACACAGCAGCATGACAGTAATAAATGAAATGCAGAAAATGCGGTAAAAATAAAAATAAAATACAACATAAAGTAAAACAAAAACAAAACACCCAAAGAGACAAGCAAGCGTTAGGATTGACTCGCTTAGGGATGGACCAGCATAGGTCAACCAGAGTCCCCAGTAGAGTCGCCAGTTGTCGCTCCCAGGATTTTCATCCAGGTACAAACGCGAGAGTGGCGCGGAAAAACAGAGTCGCCAGCCCTGTAAATTTATCCCAAGAGAGGGAAAGGGAACACCGCATAAACCTGAGGAAGAGGGAAAGGAATGGTCATCGCAACCATAACCTGGGTTCGGGAGTCGGTTACGCGAGGGGAAGGTGCTAGCACCCCACGCGTCCATCGTACTCGATGGGATCCACGCTTGTTGTCTATTCTAAGGGTGAGTTATCCTATCATCTAGGACTGTACTAAAATGGAGAGGGGAAGACAAAGACAGACTCGATAGGACGTCGACGTCCTAGGCCTACGTACCCCCTTGTGCAATGGGGAATTCAGAGTCAACGTAGTTCAGACCAAGCTCTTTTTGTGTTTTTTATGAGCGACGTTAAGTTCGCGTCCGGCAGTTAGGGTCGATGCCTATTTGCGTCTCAGACGGAAAATAACGTGCCCTTTTTGAAAATGGCCTTTAAGTTGAAGGTCCCGAAGGACAAAAAGGTTTGAAGTTGGTTTGTGTTTTTTAGGACAGAAGTGGCTTAAGTTAGTTCCTAAGTTGCATTGCACCAAAGTCTAGGGCACAGGGGCGAATACTTAACGCATCGTCCCAAGACAGGACGCTCGCTAAGCACTCTAGAGATATGAGAGGAATCCCCTCATTTCTCATTCCCTACGCTTAAGGCTCGTGCGCAATACACCTTATTATTATTAAGTGTTTTAAAGAAATTTGAGATGAGAAGAGAGAAGACACAAGGGTAACTCTAAGGGGGACTATGAATCCTAAAGTTATCATGCATGGGTGACCTACGGTTAGTGAGGTTCAACCTAAACCCTAAAGAAAGAAGATGAGGAAAGGAAAAAGTAAGGGTGACCATGGATACTTATCCATACCCTTAAAGAACTTACCTTAGTCCCTGCATAAAAGATTAGTGAGAAACAAACATAAGTAAGAGAAATGAGGTGAATGAAAATCAAACAAAGGCAAACAACAATGATAATAATCCAAACATGAATTCAGAAATCAAAGGAACAACCCCAAAGCACATGACACAAGTGCCTTTTCAAACAGATAATCATACAAGGTCAAAGATGCGCCTGCAAGAAAATCTCAAGTGAAAACAAATCAGATAATTAGAAAAATAAATCCTAAAATTCCCAAATTAAACATTAAGGTTCCTCAACCAGAGGCAAACAACATATCAAAATTCCTTGCAAAAAATCAAGATATTAGTCATTCAAATAATTAGGCAGAGTTCAGGTGGGAATTAGGGCTCAGTGTGCCAAAGGGAAGGACCTAAATGCAATATGAAATAAATTTAAAAATGAAAGAAAAATATTTTTATGCAATTTAGGATGTTAGTGAACAAATACAAAAAGAACAGATCAAAAATATTTTACGGATGCAGAGAAATAAAATAAAGAAATTAAGCATGCATTATATGGATAATTCAAAAAGAAGTTGAATTAAATAATTAATTTAAATGATAAAAAATAAAATAAAAATAAAAAGTAAATTTTTTAAAAATTATTAAAATGATAAATATGATGTATGAAATTTTTTAGTAATTTTTTAATGCAATTTTAATAATTAAAATATGAAAATGTATTATTAAAATAAAATAAAATGAATTAATGGGCTGGGGGGTGTAGACAGCAAGAATATGCGTTGAAATAAATTGGGCTGGCAAGGGGGTGGTGCGAATAGCAGCCCGCCTATATTGATTAATCAGAAAAAAAAAAACCTGGGAGCTTACCATGCTCCCCCCATGTGCCTGGCATGTGCGCTCATTAATGTGGTGGCACGAATCCAGCCACATGATAAAAAACAATATAAAATCAAAGGCCATGATGATAAGGATGCACGGTATTAAGTGTTGGCTGGCACACACGAAATTAAATAAAATAAAACATAATAAACATAACACGTGGCACATGGGTGGCCGTTAGATCAAAGAATGGACGGCTGGGATTGTGTCTTCTCCGTCCAAACCCTTGCCTCGTCGGACCACCGTCCCTCGCCGGAGCCCTACCGCCGGCCACCACCTGCAACCACCAAACTGCCCAGAAAATGCGTATGGGTACACTATCCGACCCAGAATTTCGTCAGAAATCCAAATATGGCATCAAAAACCCCAAATTGTTAGTTCATAATAAAAAACGAATAAAAAACCATTAGGGCACAAAACTTTAAATCCATATTACAAGCAAACCACACGTCCATAATTAAAAATAATTACATCAGGATAATCACCATTCATCACACTTCAATATAGACATAAAAAACGAGAGTTTTAGGAGCACGAAAAAATCACCCACCTGAGATGGCACACCTCTAATCCTGGCTTTTGGCTGCGAACGGTGGTTGGGTTGTGTTCTAGAAATCACCAGGAAGAGATTTGTGGAAGAACTTTGAAGAAAGACCTTGTAATTCGTGAGATCCAAGGAAAGAAAGCTTTAGGGTTCCAAATTGTGGTTCTCCTCCAAATGCACGTGAATGAACCCTAACAAGTGCATGGATAGGTTTAAATAGGCTAGGGTTTTCTTCTGATGAGGAATTGGGCTTGGGTAATCCATTGTTTAATGATTTTTGAATAATTTTGGAAAAATACATAACGTGAATTACACCTTTCTCCTTGCATGGATACTTGAGAATTATTTGATGGATCACCTTCATTTGGATTGCTAATCACACCATATTTAAATTGGGCCTTGAAAACAAATGATTCATGAGTTTTTTGATGACTTGGCTTTTTTTGAATAATAAAAAATAAGTGAAGAATAAACCATGGAATCACTTGATTAAAAAGCCAAAAATGCTTCTTAGGAATTGTTTTTGTATGTTGGAACATGTCTTGAAGCAATGGAATTAATCATAGGTCCATATGTCCCAAAACCTAAAAGTTGTGAAAATGAAACCCTAAAAAGCACCTTGCCTTTTTTGGACCATAACTGGAGCTTCACAAATGATATGGAGACCAACTAGTACTTGTTGGAAAGAGGAGAAAATTATATTCAACTTTCATGTTGGATAGAAATTCATTTGAAGCTTCCTTGATGATGAAAAGTCAAGTTGAATGCAGTGTAGATACTTGCCAAAAATGGAAACTTTTCATTATAGGTCACTTTCCAAATTTAGAAACTTTGCACCAACTCCTGATTTCTGATAAATATGTATGAAGCTTGACCCTTGAAGACCATATGAGGATGTGAGACCTTGAAACCTTGGAGAGAACCTCAAAATTCCACAGTTGACTTCTCCTCTCATTGTTGACTTTTATCCAATTCAACTGATTTTCAATCCATTGGCCAATTGAACTTCTCCTGAACCAAACTGATGGACAACCTCCCATCCCTAGGTACTTAGGGACCCAATAAGTACCATGGAATCAAGTCTTGCCCAAAAAATCAGAAATAAACTGACTTTATAGCAAACCCTAGTTGTGGTACCCTCAGTCTAGGAGGAAATAACACAGTCTCCAAATCCAAATTCCTCTGAATATGATGTGTATCCTCTCCAACATAGATAAGATATGCCATTTGATGGTGATAAAAACCCAAGGAGCTTGCCCATTGGAGCAATAAACCCAAGAATCTCAAAACCCTAATCTATGCACTGGTTAGGAGAGGATGATCCACCTGAGCTCTCTTGGACAATACCAGGACTCTTGCTTGACCCTCTGAAGCACTGCCTCAGGCACCTTGACCCCATGCTAAGAACCAATGATATGCACACATGATAATGCAAAATACAATGCAACATAAGCCAGTTAGTAATAAAGTAAGGAGAGCAAATTTTGGGGTGCAACAGATGGCAACTTTGTGTATTAGTGAAAGTGGGACAGTTGGTGCTTTGCCAATTGTTTGTGATTTTCCTAATGTTTTTCAGATGAGATAAGTGATTTACTGCCGAAACGTGAGGTGGAGTTTACGATCGACTTAGTTCCTAGACTAGTCCGGTATCGATGGCTCCATATCGTATATCTGCATTGGAATTAAAAGAGTTGAAGAGTCAACTTGAAGATCTGCTTGAGAAGAGGTTTATTCATCCGAGTGTATCACCGTGGTGTGCACCAGTTTTGTTGGTTAAGAAGAAAGAAGGTTCTATGGGGCTTTGTGTGGATTACAGACAATTGAACAAAGTGAATATAAAGAATAAGTATCCACTTCCGAGGATTGGTGATTTGATGGATCAGTTGGTTGGGGCAAGTGTGTTCAGTAAGATAGATTTGAGATATGGGTATCATCAGATTTGTGTGAAGGCTGATGATATTCAGAAGACTGCTTTTAGAACAAGGTATAGTCATTATGAGTATTCCGTGATGCCATTTGGTGTGACTAATGCACCAGGTGTATTTATGGAGTACATGAAAAGGATTTTCCATCCTTATTTGGACAAGTTTGTGGTTGTGTTCATTGATGATATTTTGATCTATTCGAAGAATGTAGAGGATCATGCTGAGCATCTGAGGATTATGTTATCTGTGTTGAAAGAGAAGCAGTTGTATGCTAACCTTTCTAAGCGTGAGTTTTGGTTGAAGGAAGTGAGTTTCCTTGGCCATGTTATTTTGAGTAGAGGTATTGCAGTTGATCCGTCGAAGGTTGAAGCGGTATCGCAATGGGAAGTTCCGAAATCAATTTTTAAGATTAGAAGTTTTCTTGGTTTGGCAGGTTATTATCGGAAATTCATTGAAGGATTTGCTAAGTTATCTTTGTCGTTGACGCAGTTAACTAGGAAGGGTCAAACTTTTGTTTGGGATGCAAAGTGTAAAGAAAGTTTTCAAGAGCTTAAGAGAAGATTGACGACAACTCCTATTTTGATTTTGCCGAATCTGGCAGAACCGTTTATTGTGTATTGTGATGCTCCATTGATGGGTTTGGGAGGTGTGCTGATGCAACATTAGCAAGTTGTAGCTTATGCTTCAAGGCAACTTAAAGTGCATGAGAGGAATTATCCGACGCATGCCTTAGAGTTGGCCGCTGTTGTGTTTGTGTTGAAGCTTTGGAGGCATTATTTGTTTGGATCGAGATTCAAGGTGTTTAGTGATGATAAGATTTTGAAGTATCTCTTTGATCAGAAAGAATTGAATGCGAGGCATAAGAGATGGTTGGAACTTCTAAAGGATTATGATTTTGGTTTGAATTACCATTCGAGTAAAGCAAACATGGTAGTTGATGCATGGAGTAGGAAATCTTTGCATATGTCGATGATGATGGTAAGAGAGTTGGAAATGATTGAGCAATTTCGAGATTTGAGTTTGGTTTATGAAGAGACTTCTTATGGAGTTAAGCTTGGTATGTTGAAGCTTACTAGTGGTATTCTTGATGAGATTCGAGAAAGTCAGAAATCTGATTTGAGTTTGGTAGATCGGTTGACTTTGATCAATCAAGGTCGAGGTGGTGATTTTCGGATTGATGAAAATGGTATCATGAGATGTCGTGATAGAGTTTGTGTTACGGATATTTTTGAGCTGAAAAGGAGTATTCTTGAGGAAGGGCATCGTAGTGGATTGTGAAATTCTGGCCTATGCAGACAGCAGATGTCCAAACACATGTCAAGACATTGTGCTAAATAATCTTTTAAACTCAAAGGTGCAATAACAGACTGATACCTTGAATATCAGAATTGCCCAGATATAGATGTCACGACATCTGCTCTAACATGATTATCATGAGCCCTAACAGAAACTATAAATCTGTAGAATGATAAAAAAACACAGTAATTGTTAACCCAGTCCAGTGCAACTCACCTACATCTGGGGGATACCAATCCAGGAAGAAGACTCCACTATGAAGAACTTTATCAAGGTTAAACTCAAACGTTTAGAACCCTG
Source organism: Lathyrus tuberosus (assembly GCA_022829125.1). Lineage (NCBI taxonomy): Eukaryota > Viridiplantae > Streptophyta > Magnoliopsida > Fabales > Fabaceae > Lathyrus > Lathyrus tuberosus. The sequence goes on from JALAZF010000048.1 coordinate 15,594,687, forward strand.
ATATGAGACACCCTACTCACTTCCCTAATCACCAACTGTGATTTTTACATCATCCCTATCAATACAGAAATCTGTCAAGCATACTTGACAAACAAGCTAACTTGGATTTGCTTAAAAGCTTCATCCAAGAACGATACACAATCCAATACCTCAAGGCTTATGGATCTGTGCGACACCTATATCTACCACAGTGTATCAACTGATACAAAGGGAGACTTACAACCTAGAGAGCCAACGACTCTCAAAACCCTAAACCCTTATTTCTTACGCAAGAAAACAAGGTTACAAAAGGCTTACTAAAGGCATCATCAAAACCTAGGTCTAAGTCTTCTATTTATAGAGTCTTCTGCTTCCTTGGGCTTTCTCTCTTTGGTCCTTGATCCATGCACATTATCTCTTATCTAATTTGTTACAGATTTATCACTTGCTAAATCAGTGCAGTACTTCAGGATGTTAAGACATCTTCTTTGACATCTTTTCTCAGCCCAGATTTCTTCATCTTTATCATTTGAAATTGTTTTACCAAAATTCTGTCAAACCAAAAGTGCTTTCAATCTCCCCTTTTTGACGAATTTTGGCTAAAACATCTTTTAGTTTGAATGGCGAGTGTGATTGGAATACTGAGCAACCCAAGTCTATGTTGGTGTACATGAGGAAGATGATAACTCAACCTCCCCCTTAAATAATAAGACTGAACTGCCATTCTTGAGGAAAGTAGTAAACTGGAATGAGTGAATGTGAAAACAGTCTAGGCAATAGAAACTTCTAAAGAAACTAGTATAAAGTTTGAAACCAAAGTATAATGGACATCCTTTTCAAATACACTCCCCCTCCAGAGATCAGTTGTAGTCTTCTTGAATCTGAGCACATAAAATATGTAACTTAGATCACAAGACACAACTTGAATCTTAACTCAAGTCACAAGACACAAAGGAAACAGACATACAACAGGATGTTATAACATCTTGTTTGTCATCCTTGCAAAACAATTGCAAGAACAACCCATTACCTAGTGACCCATGTGACCCATTCTCCCCCTTTTTAGCCAAAAATTGGCAAAAGAAACCAAGACATTCCCATACCCAACCAACACAAATACAGACTTGAACAAAAGATATTTTGACTACACTTCAAGAGTAACACAATCTGAGACAAACTGCTCCAAGAACACCCTTAAATAACTAATAATTTTCCTTCGAATGTAACGATCTGTTGAAAATTCAATGCAATTATTACTCTATGGTTGTAACTTTACCAAGACCCAATGTGCATCGGCAAGAATATTTTGACTGTTTTTTCTTCGAGAAAACCGTCCAACAATAAGGCAAGTAACGATGAGCATGTTTAGTACGCAGAAAATGCAAGACCCACCGACCAAAAGACCAATTATTCATGAAGCATGTCCTGAACAATGTTCTGACATTATGTCAGACACTGTCCTCCAAGAAAACTTCTGTATTGACAAATGTCTTCACAGCTTTGTGATCACAGTCTGCAGAGAAAAATAAATTCTCTCAGACTCAATCAATGATTCTTAAGCATCCAATAAGAACCATTTAACTTGCATTGCGAAGTTTCCCACAACTTGCAACAATACAAAATGTTAAGCCATCCTCCTTGACATCTCAGCTTGCTTGACGCACAAATGCAAGCTGGAACTTCATCTCAGATCAAGAGGCCTCTCCCCCTAACTAAGGTAACTGGTGCTCCTCCACCGAACACCCAAGCTAATGACTGGAAAACATAAGATGCATCTTCATGTCTTCAAGAGTGCACCCTCTGTTCAACACACTTGCTAAACGCAATCATCAACTCTCTTGTTGTTCCCTCTGACAAGAAACAATAATCACTCACACATGATCACCGTCATGCTACCCGTGAGGAAGTGTATACTAACCATAACAAACTCTTGGCTTAAGATCAAAACACATTGATCCCCCCCATCCTGCAACCATCTATACACCACACGAACTCCTCTTGAATTCTCATGTATAGACCTCCATCCGCTTAAGGCACAAACCAATTGAATTAGAATGCTTCACATTCCTCAAAGAGACGCACATGGCCCCTTAGTTTGTTATAACGATGTCAACTATCGTATGCATGCTCCAGAACTTCACAGCTGCTAAACTGATCCACTAGTAGCATGAATTACATCCAGAGGCAACATCCTCTTCGCAATATTTTCCACTAACCTAACCCAGCCAATAATTGATATAGACACCCCGCAATCCAAGACAGTCATTCCTTCATCATGCTCTCGTATGATAACCTGGAATACTTCTGATTTATGGTGAATATCCACTTCTGAATGCATCAGAAACCAGACCTTCATGCAATCAACCCATGATCCACTTCAGTCTTCTCTACATTCTCCATCCAAGGCAGACCCTCTACTTCATCATTCTCCCGTATGACTATGTAGACGCTCCTTAGGCATAATATAGGCACCAAGCTCCTGAACCAGACCACAATAATCCTTCACCAAGGATAACCAACCCGAAGATGTTCTAACATCAGTTAGGACATCTTCCACACATCAAAGACACCACACACCATGGTTCTTGATATGCTCCACCACTAGACTTACTATCAGCATAATAATCCACACTGAAGATCTTCACTGACTTCAGCTCCACAAGCCTCATCAATAAGAACTTCAGAAAGAGATAAATAAACTCTCATGCACCTTAAAGAAGAATAATCTCCTTGAGTCTTCAACTCATCACCCTTCTGCCCAAGAGTAACTTATTCCAAGACAATCCTCAAGACTAACCAGCTGCCACACTCTGATTATCTTGATTCTTCGAATGCATTATTGAGATAAACCAAACGCCACAGTTTGATCACCTCCTTCATGAATCCTCATATGATAACAGCCAAATGCCATAGTTTGACCTTTTTCACGTTTTTTAGAACTCTCACAGAGATATCATGATCTACCAATGAAACTTGATCTTCAAGTCACATAAACTACTTGCCCCATAACAAGACATCTTGGATCCACCAAGCCTCTTAGTCATGTAACATCTTCCCATCCACAGCTCCCGCAAACTGCATGAGATAGACCCTTTTGAAGCATCCTATTGTTCATACCTGTAGATCACCCTATCTTAAGTTGATGTGTCACTTCACCAACTGAGATTCTGATGTTGAACTAGATGTCAGATCATTTTGATATGACATCTAGTTGTTGAATTCAGCTGCTTCTTCTGCCACTTGAAATAACTTCCTCCCTTCGCAGAACAAGAGTTACATGCTCTCATAGACTTAATTCACCAACCAAGTTTGAGTAGACAACCTCTATCTTGTTGATTTGTAGTTATGTCATACAAGCTCACACCTTGATGAATACCTGCCAGTGTTTCTCCAAAGACTTCAAACCTGCCACTGTCTGAATCTTCAGAAGGAATAGTTAGAAACTACACCTCATAGTTGTACCAAGGATGCCACCTTTCCTTGAGTATAGCCATCTTCACGAAGTTGGTGATATTACCACCTATCTGAACTTCATGATGAGTATTCTGGAATACCCTAAAGTACCTGGATAAAAAATAAACCAATCCAAGTAGTCATCAAGACTATGATTTCATCATAGCCTTCCATCTCCATCTTCAACAGCATCACCATTTGGACAAGTCATTCACAATACTTTACAGGAAAAGATGTTAAGCCAATAATCACAGGTCAACACCTAGGAGACTTCTGAGCGAATGTAGAACCCCTCCCATGATTCTCCAAACCTCTGATGAAAAGATGTTAGAACATCTGACAGAACATCCTCAATCTTGAATCTCAAGGATAATCAATTAAATACTTGTGGATTTCACAAATAGCAATTGATCTTAAATCCTTGTAGAATAACCCTTATCCGATTCCAGAATCTTCTGAAATCACCAAGATATTCCTCTTCATGCTGTCTTCTTCAGTTTATGCAAGTTGTTGAGATATCAAGGTTGCCCCCTTGACTCAAGCTCTTAAGATTATCTCTGAACGAATCTTAATTACCTCAGCTGTGTGAACTCATCCTTAGGGTTGAGAAGTTTGAGTTCTTCCTTGCACTTTTTATGGATGGTGAAAATAAATCACCTCCAAGGTCTTCACTCCTATGCTTCTTAGAAAGCATCTCCTAGTCTGAAGAATAACTAGAAGACTCTAGAACATGACTCAGTTGCCTTGATTGGACTTGAACATCATATCAAGTGTCTTCAACAACTTAGCCAACAAGAAATCATCAAACCCCTAGAGCATGAGTTTGATAATTCATCTTACCCTTCTTCTTCAATCTGACTTCAGCATACATGATGACACCACTCAACCATGTACCAAGTCACATAAGAGTCAACCATCACAATGACATCCCTCTGCTCCCGACTTTGGAATGCTATGTGACTTCAAACCGGTTGACATCTAAAAGAACAGAACCAGGTAAGGACAGCTACAATCTTCCTTCAATCATAACTCCAGAATCGCATACTTCTAGAGCTCTTCAATCAGAACCATATGCAGTGGAATCACCAAGGAAACAGATTCTGCTTGCCCTAATAAGATGTCAGAACATCTTATAAGACACACCAACAAAAGAACTAGCCAATTCTTCTGTAGTGGTTGTAGAATCTCCTCAGCAACATGAACAACCTCCGAGTTGCTCCCTTCGATCCAGAACATCCATCTCATCCATTAATACCCTTAAGTATGTCTGAGTTGATTGATCTGATCTCCAAAGCTCCAATTTGTTTCAATGCCAGAAAGTATCTCCCATGGATCTCATCCAGAACCAGACAGGATGCCTGCTCTGATACCAATTGAAATTTTGGCCTATGCAGACAGCAAATGTCCTAACACATGTCAAGACATTGTGCTACATAATCTTTTAAACTCAGAGGCGCAACAGGAGACTGATACCTTGAATATCATAACTGCCCAGATACAGATGTCACGACATCTGCTCCAACAAGGTTATCATGAACCCTAACAGAAACTATAAATTTGCAGAATGATAAAAAACACAGTAATTGTTAACCCAGTTCGGTGCAACTCACCTACATCTGGGGGATACCAATCCAGGAAGAAGACTCCACTATTTGTAGTCTGTTACAAAGTTAAACTCCCACGTTTACAACTTTATCCCTAACATCTACCCAATGAAGAACTTTACCAAGGTTAAACCCAAACGTTTAGAACCCTGATATGAGACACCCTACTCACCTCCCTAATCACCAACTGTGATTTCTACATTATTACTATCAATACAGAAATTTGTCAAGCATACTTGACAAACAAGCTAACTTGGATTTGCTTAAAATCTTCATCCAAGAACAATACACAATCCAATACCTCAAGGTTTATGGATTTGTGCGACACCTATATCTACCACAGTGTATCAACTGATACAAAGGGAGACTTACAACCTAGAGAGCCAACGACTCTCAAAACCCTAAACCCTTGTTTCTTACGCAAGAAAGCAAGGTTACAAAAGGCTTATGTTAGTTCTTGGATTGGCTAGAATTTTGGTAAAACAAAGTATATTCAATGTTGATGTCAAGGTGCTGATGTTGCAACATTGAGTTTTAACACTGGGCTGTGTTAAGTAATTAATATACTGAAGTTGGATGTCTGATGTCACATGGCGATGTTGTAACATCAGATCTGCAGAAATAACAACAGCAGGATGTGATGTTGTTAGGGTTTGCGTGTTAGCTGGAATTGTGGAGAGCAAGCTGTCTAGATATTTGCTGCTGCATAGGAGATCTGGTGCAGATTTGTAGGAGATTTAAAAGGTTGAAGATTTAAAAAGATTTTAGGAGAAAATCTGTTTTAAATATTCAGTTTTAAATAACAAATCTGGTCAGATATTGTAGCAAGTCCAAGACCAATTCAAGGAGCTATATAAAGCGCACAAGACCAAAGGAAAAGGTACAGAAAACATACAGAAGATCAGGAGCTGGAGGCTTAGTATCTAGAGTTTGTTTAGAGTGCTTATATTTACACTATTCTAGGGTTTGAATAGGTGTTGTGTTTCTGTCCTCTCTTAGAAGCTGTGAAGCAATAGAGAGTTGTAACTTGATCAAAGTTGTGAAGTAAGATCAAGGGTTCTCAAAGAGGGTGTTCTTTGAGTGTTTTAGGGATTGAGTAGTGTTCTCATATCTAAGTGGTTTCTTAGGTAGAAAGTCACTAGTAGGGATTAAGTTTAGGAGATTGTCAACTGGGTTGTTGAGTTTGTAAATTAATTCTACAAGTAGTGAATTTCATCCCTGGCTTGGTAGCCCCCAGACGTAGGTTGGTTGTAACCGAACAGGGTGAACAATTCTTGGTGTTATTTTGCTGTTTATTCTGTCCATTGTACAGAGTGTGTTGTTGTGACATCACACCTTAACATCACACGTCTGATACCAGAATTTCAATTGGTATCAGAGCAGGCATCCTGTCTGTCTCTGGGTGAGATCTAGGGAAGTTACTTTCTGGTGTAAAGATGGACAAAGAAGTTGGAGGATTCGTCAACAGACCCCCTATTTTGGATGGATCCAATTATGACTATTGGAAACCAAGGATGACCACCTTCTTAAAATCCTTGGACAACAAGGCTTGGAAGGCTGTTATTAAAGAATGGAAAACACCTGTTGTGTGTGAAAAAGACGATGCTGGCAAAGATAAAGAAGGCACCTCAAAGCCAAAGCCTGAAGAAGAATGGACCAAGAAAGAAGATGAGCTTGCCCTTGGAAATTCCAAAGCTCTAAATGCTATCTTTAATGGAGTGGATAAGAATATCTTCAGGTTAATCAATACCTGTGAAGTTGCTAAGGAAGCGTGGGACATTTTGCAGGCTACACATGAAGGAACATCTAGAGTTAAGATGTCAAGACTTCAGCTATTAACATCAAAATTTGAAAGCCTGAAGATGAAGGAAGATGAGACTATTCATGATTTCCACATGAGTGTTCTTGAGCTGGCCAATGCATCTAGTGCTCTTGGAGAGAAAATGTCTGAAGAAAAGCTTGTAAGGAAGATTCTTAGGTCCCTTCCTAAGAGGTACAAGATGAAGGTGACTGCAATTGAAGAATATCAAGACATTAGCAAGATGAGAGTAGATGAGTTCATTGGATCTCTTCAAACTTTTGAGCTTGGTTTGAATGAAGAAGAACCAGAAAAAAAGACCAAGGGTATTGCTTTGGTCTCCACTCCTGCAGAAGATAAGGAAGTCAAAGATTCTCAGGAAGATTTGTCTCAAGCCATTGCAATGTTGGGAAAGCAGTTCAACAAAGTGTTAAAAAGATGGAACAATAACTACAAGCCTAGTGTCAAGAACAGTTCTTCTGACATCAGCAAGCCAAAAGAGAAAGATGAAGAGAAGACTGCCCAGGATAGAGGTGTTCAGTGCTTTGAATGTGAAGGGTATGGACATGTCAAGAAAGAATGTCCCACATTCTTGAAGAAGCAGAAAAATGGCATGTCAGTTTCCTAGTCTGAATCTGATAGTGAAAGTGATAGTGAGTCAGCAAGGCATGCTAGAGCCTTAACCGGAACTGTTGTGTCTGATGATGATAGTGATGAAGAAATAACTTATGAGGAGCTAGCTTCTACTTATTGAGAGCTGTGTTTGAAAAGTGCTGAGATTTGTCAAGAAAACAAGCATCACAAGCTACAGATTGCTCAGCTTGAAAATGAAAAAGCTGCTGGAGATGACAAAATTCGTTAGGATGATGAACAGTGGTACTACTAATCTTGATAAGATTCATCAGTCAGAGAAAGCTGCTGGAGATAAATCAAGCATAGGATATGTGGCCAGCACTTCAGGAACAAAAAGGGAGATGTCTCAACCTTTGTCTCAACATCAACCTAAGAGACAGGGTCCTACCCCAAAGAAGGTTGTTCAGCCCCAGAATGCTGAGAAGAAGAATGATCCTCATCAGAGGAAGATGCAGCCTCAAGGAGCTAGTCAGTATATGCCTCCCCAATATCACCAGAGCATGCAAGCTGCTAGGTTCAAGCAGAACATGTCTCATCAGAGGTTTCAACATCAGGAAAACTGGTATGGTTATGGATACAACAATGATGTGCCTTATTACTATGGAAGAAGGAAGCCTAATCACCATAGAAGACAGCCTAAGAGACAGCATCATCAGTACAGGAGAAGACAATTCAACTATGGAATAAGGAGACAACATTATGGGTGGCAGCCACAACATTATCAAAGTGAAAGAAGATTTAACCACTTTAGAAATGACAGAGTCAGATGCTTCTATTGTGGCAGGATTGGACATATGCAGTCCTCGTGCTTCAAGCTTCACAGTTATCCTAATTCTGCTTCTCAACCCAAACAGCAAGAGGTAAGGCCTAAGGTGATGAAGCAATGGATACCTAAAGCTACCAGCTTGATAGCTCACACTTCCTTAAGGGTTTCTACCAAAGATGACTGGTATTTTGACAGTGGGTGTTCAAGACACATGACTGGAGTAAAGAATCTGCTTGTTGATGTGAAACCTCAGTCTTCTGGATATGTTACATTTGGTGATGGGATCAAAGGAGAGATAAAGGGGATTGGTAAACTAATCTGTGCTAGTGCTCCTAGACTGGAGAATGTCCTTCTTGTTAAAGGACTAACAGCAAATTTGATTAGTATTAGTCAACTTTGTGATCAAGGATTCAAAGTAGACTTCACAAAGTTCGAATGTATGGTCAAAGATGACAAAGGAGAAGTCATTATGAAGGGAGCCAGATCTAAGGACAATTGTTATCTTTGGGTGCCGCAAAACTCATATTCCTCCATGTGTGTGCTTGCTAAAGAAGATGATGTCAAAATCTGGCATCAGAAGTTGGGACATCTTCACCTAAAGGGAATGAAGAGAATTATCTCCTCAGAAGCAGTCAGAGGGATTCCCAAACTTAGTATTGAGGAAGGAAAGGTGTGTGGAGACTGTCAAAAAGGAAAGCAGACAAAGATGTCTCATCCGAAGCTTCAACATGACACCACCTCCAAGGTATTGGAACTCCTTCATATGGATTTGATGGGACCTATGCAGGTTGAAAGTCTGGGTGGAAAGAAATATGCTTATGTGGTAGTGGATGACTACTCAATATACACCTGGGTGAATTTCATCAAAGACAAATCTGAGGTGTTTGATGTCTTTAAAGAGCTCTGTCAAAAACTCCAAAGAGAAAAGGAGAGTAAGGTCATCAGAATAAGGAGTGATCATGGAAGAGAGTTTGAGAATAGCAAGTTCGAAGAATTTTTCTCGGCTGAAGGTATAAGTCATGAGTTTTCATCGCCTATCACCCCTCAGCAAAATGGAGTTGTTGAGAGGAAGAACAGAACTATATAAGAGTCGGCTAGAGCAATGATTCATGCTAAGAAACTTCCTTATCACTTCTGGGCTGAAGCCATGAACACTGCCTGCTACATTCACAACAGGGTTACCCTAAGAAGAGGCACTTCATCCACTCTATATGAACTATGGAAGGGAAGAAAACCTAATGTTAAGTACTTCCATGTTTTTGGTAGTAGATGTTACATCCTGGCAGATAGAGAGCAGAGAAGGAAATTGGATTCCAAAAGTGATGAAGGAATATTTTTGGGGTACTCCATCAATAGCAGAGCATATAGAGTTTTCAACTCCAGGACCAAAGTAATGATGGAGTCAATCAATGTTGTGATTGATGATGAAGATAAGCAGGATGTTGAGGATGTTATAGAAGATGTTGGAACATCTGCTGATGAAGTTTCTATAGAAGTTGAAGAAAGAAATCCATCTCCTGTTGCTGCTGATACTGAGCCTGAGCAACCTCAGAAAGATCCTTCTATCAGAATTCAGAAGGATCATCCAAAGGAGCTAATTATAGGTGATCCAAATTCTGGAGTAAGGACTAGGTCAAGAGAAATCATAGCTAGCTCATGCTTTGTATCCAAAATTGAGCCAAAGAATGTCAAGGAAGCTCTGACAGATGAGTTTTGGATCAATGCTATGCAAGAAGAACTGGAGCAGTTCAGAAGAGATGATGTATAGGATCTTGTGCCAAGACCAGAAGGGGTGAATGTTATTGGAACAAAGTGGATTTACAAAAACAAGTCTGACGAGCTTGGAGTGGTTACAAGAAACAAAGTGAGACTTGTTGCACAAGGTTATACTCAAGTTGAGGGAGTTGACTTTGATGAGACGTTTGCTCCAGTGGCTAGATTAGAATCCATCAGACTACTCTTGGGTATGGCTTGTAACCTAAGATTCAAGCTGTTCCAAATGGACGTAAAGAGTGCTTTTCTGAATGGCTATCTGAATGAAGAAGTCTATGTAGATCAACCTAAAGGATTCACTGATCCAAACTTCCCCAATCATGTGTTCAAACTGAGGAAAGCGCTGTATGGCTTGAAACAAGCTCCAAGGGCCTGGTATGAGAGGCTGACAGAATTCTTAGTAGCAAATGGGTATAGAAAAGGAGGGATTGACAAAACCTTGTTTGTCAAGGAAGAAGGCGGAAAATTAATGGTAGCCCAAATTTATGTGGATGACATTGTATTTGGGGGGATGTCAGATACTATGGTGAAACCGTTTGTTCAACAAATGCAATCAGAATTTGAAATGAGTTTGGTTGGAGAACTTAGCTACTTTCTTGGATTACAAGTCAGGCAAATGGAGGATTCTATCTTTATTTCTCAAAGCAAATATGCTAAGAGCATAGTAAAGAAATTTGGCCTGGATATTGCCAATCACAAAAGGACACCTGCTCCCACCCATTTGAAGCTATCCAAGGATGAGAATGGAGTGAGTGTGGACCACAACTTGTACAGAAGTATGATTGGGAGTCTACTGTATCTCACAGCAAGCAGGCCTGACATTTCCTTTGCTGTTGGAGTGTGTGCCAGATATCAATCTGATCCTAAGGTGAGTCACTTGAATCAAGTGAAGAGGATTCTGAAATATGTGAATGGCACAAGTGACTATGGGATGCTATATAGCCATGATTCTGGGACTGATTTAAGAGGATACTGTGATGTTGATTGGGCTGGAAGTGCAGATGATAGGAAAAGCACTTCAGGAGGCTGTTTCTTTCTAGGGGACAATCTGATTTCCTGGTTCAGCAAGAAGCAGAATTGTGTGTCTCTCTTAACTGCTGAAGCAGAGTATATAGCAGCAGGAAGTAGTTGCTCTCAGCTGGTTTGGATGAAGCAGATGTTGAGTGAATACAATGTCAAACAAGATGTTATGACACTATACTGTGATAATCTGAGTGCCATTAATATATCTAAAAATCCTATACAGCATAGTAGGACAAAGCACATAGACATAAGGCATCACTTCATACGGGATCTGGTTGAAGACAAAATTATTACCTTGGAGCATGTAGCCACTGATAACCAGTTGGCTGACATATTCACTAAAGCTTTAGATGCAAACCAATTTGAAAGGTTAAGAAGCAAATTGGGAATCTGCATTTATGAAGACTAAATGTGCTAGAAAGGGGTTGTGGGCAGTTGGAGTTATTTTTGAAAATGTTTAGTCAACTGCCAGGTGAAGGTTGTCAAATTGTGGCTAAAAAGGGGGAGATGAGAAATAGCCAAGTGGTTCAAGTGTCAAAGAATGCCAAATGCTGCTAATGTGATGCAGATATTAAGGGGGAGTAATTGACAGCTGCTATGCTGGTTGTTGCATTGAGGGGGAGTGCTCATTGCTGCTAATAATGAAATATGTGCAGCTGTTGAAGATAGTATGTGTAGCTGTTTTGAAGCATAATGATATATGCTGAAGTAAATTGAAGATGCTGCTAATGAGGTGCTGCAGCAGAGTTTGTGTAAAGAAAAGTTATTCTGAGGTGAATTGAAGATTGATATATGCTGAAGTTGTTATGTGAGCAGCAGAGTTTTGTGAAGAAAAGATGTTATTGCTGATGCTGCTGCTTGGAGTTTCAAGGTTCAAATTATTGACTGAAGTTTTTCTGCTGCTAAAGTCTCTGAAGGTGCAGAGTGCAGAGTTTGTTTTAGCCAAAATTAGCCAAAGGAGGAGATTGTTAGTTCTTGGATTGGCTGGAATTTTGGTAAAACAAAGTATATTCAATGTTGATGTCAAGGTGCTGATGTTGCAACATTGAGTTTTAACACTGGGCTGTGTTAAGTAATTAATATGCTGAAGTTGGATGTCTGATGTCACATGGCGATGTTGTAACATCAGATCTACAGAAATAACAACAGCAGGATGTGATGTTGTTAGGGTTTACGTGTTAGCTGGAATTGTGGAGAGCAAGCTGTCTCATTGGATGCGAATATCTTGGGATAGATATTTGCTGCTGCATAGGAGATCTGGTGCAGATTTGTAGGAGATTTAAAAGGTTGAAGATTTAAAAAGATTTTAGGAGAAAATCTGTTTTAAATATTCAGTTTTAAATAACAAATCTGGTCAGATATTGTAGCAAGTCCAAGACCAATTCAAGGAGCTATATAAAGCGCACAAGACCAAAGGAAAAGGTACAGAAAACATTCAGAAGATCAGGAGCTGGAGGCTTAGTATCTAGAGTTTGTTTAGAGTGCTTATATTTACACTATTCTAGGGTTTGAATAGGTGTTGTGTTTCTGTCCTCTCTTAGAAGCTGTGAAGCAATGGAGAGTTGTAACTTGATCAAAGTTGTGAAGTAAGATCAAGGGTTCTCAAAGAGGGTGTTCTTTGAGTGTTTTAGGGATTGAGTAGTGTTCTCATATCTAAGTGGTTTCTTAGGTAGAAAGTCACTAGTAGGGATTAAGTTTAGGAGATTGTCAACTGGGTTGTTGAGTCTGTAAATTAATTCTACAAGTAGTGAATTTCATCCCTGGCTTGGTAGCCCCCAGACGTAGGTTGGTTGTAACCGAACTGGGCGAACAATTCTTGGTGTTATTTTGCTGTTTATTCTGTCCATTGTACAGAGTGTGTTGTTGTGACATCACACCTTAACATCACACGTCTGATACCAGAATTTCAATTGGTATCAGAATTTCAGCTTACTAAAGGCATCATCAAAACCTAGGTCTAAATCTTCTATTTATAGAGTCTTCTGCTCCCTTGGGATTTCTCTCTTTGGTACTTGATGTAGCACCCCGAAATTTGCCCTCATGTTTTAACTCTAACTGGCTTATGTTTCATTTCATTTTTTACATAATCATCTTTGCATTATCATCATTGCATATCATTGGCCCAAAGGCGTGGGATCAAGGTATCATGTGCAAGCTCAGGGTTCTCTCTTGTTGTGAGACTCTCATCTTCATTCAGGGTTGAATTCTCATCAAATGTGTCTTCTTCAGGCTTTCTCAAGAGTATCAGGTCATCTTCTTCAAGACATTTCATCAGTGTACATATCAAGGAGGATCAGATTCTTATTCATGGGGAGTTTGATTGAAATTAGGCAATGTCAAGATTAATCGTGTGGGCCACATGGAATTCGAGATACAAAGCCACCCTAAACCATTATCCATTCCTTTTTAGTCATTTTCAATATTCAAAATCCATAACCATTTTCAAGTCCACATCTAAAACTATAAAGATTCATTCATTTTCTTAACCCATTTCTAAATCCACATTTAAATGTCAGGTTCAATTCATACTCGAAGCCAATATCCATTTAAAATCATTTTTTTTAATAAATCATGACTACTCCCTTATCCGTATCCATTTTTATTTAGTTCAAAAACCATTTTTTCTATATTCAACTAAAATCCATTTCACCAATTTTTCTCATAAACCACGTATTAATCTAAACCCATTTCCATTCATCTAGATCCAATATCATTTTGAACCAATTCCAAAATTCACATTTTCAAATTCAATATTCATAACCATTTGATGAATCCATATGAACCGTCCTCCAAATGAGATTATTCAGTCGAGTATGCCTCCGAGATGGGCTGTTATTGGTTGGCTTTTGATAATTTGTAGGAGCAAGAAGTCCCTCAAGTCCAGATGTACACATTTCTTCTAGGGGTGTTGCACAAGGTCATGCATGCTCAATATTGCAGGTAAGAGAGATGGATGGGCATAAACTTGTTCATATCCAAAATCTGTGAGCCAATGAAGTTGAATGGAATGGTCACTAGTATGACTCATCAATTGAATGGATAGAAAAGTTAAAATACGAGCTGATGCATATTTCACAGTCAAAAGACAGTATACCTTGGATGTTCATGGCAAACTCATAGCAGCTTTAAAAAAAACCAATTTTCAGCATAAAAGGAAATATCAATAGAAATTTAGTCCAAAACTCACGACAGAAAAAAGAGAAATCCATAATAGTTTACTAACTAATTAACCTAACCTCTAACTTATACCAATATCTAACAGTTTCCAATCCCAATTTCTGACTCTAACAGAAAACAATAACAGAGCTTTAACCGATTTCTAACGGAATTCACAATCAGCTCTAACAGAAAGAGGAAAACGATTCTCTATCCACTGGGAACTCATCATTATTGCTTCTTCTCCATTCAACTTCAACCATCTTCAATTACCTTCATACATCATCTTCATCAATCCACCAACAACCGGCAACGCTGCAGAAACCAACACCATCAACAACATCAATTCACAACTCAGCCACAAATTCAATCCAAGAACTCAGTTGTAGAAGTCATTCACAACGACGGTTTCACGAAGAGGATGACATAGAAGAGGAAGAGAGTGGAATCTATGGTGATAGCAAGAGCAGAACAAGCATCATACATGAAGCGTTATCGAGTTTCTCGTTACACGATTACGGTTCATCATCTCCAATCCTTCATCAACAAAACTTCAAAGAAGGAATCAGCAACCAGAAGCAACACGTGAAGCCCCTGCAATTCCATTCAAGATCATACCATGAAGTCAGAACCACAAAGAGAGCATTCGCAAAGTGAAGAAAAAGAATTCATAACATCCACGATTTCATGTAGAAGAAGAGATTACCAAGCTCATCGCCGTTAACGTCAAGTCGCAAGGTACGAATTCATCTCCATCTTTAGCTGTGATCTCGGATTTAGAATCCGTTGTGATTGCCCTGAGTTTCTCTTGTGTGATTTTGTTTCCTTGAGTTTCTCTGTTTCGATCTCGCATGTTGGTGGAGCTTTTGAGAAAATCGTCCCCGGATTTGGAACGAGAGGGAAATTCTAGTTAGGGTTTGTGTTTGGAGTTAGTGGTTTGGTGGAGGTAGTTCGCCAGAGAAGAGGGTTATTGTCCATAGTTATTGTCCGGCGTTGAGCATTGTGAGAGAGAGATAGAGACGTTGAGGAATTATTTTTCACCCACTGCCTTTTAACGTGACAAAACAAGGGGATAAGATCGTGTGGTGGCGGTCCACTCTGGCGGTGACACTTGTCACCGGCCGGTAGGACCACCTATTTAATCCAACGTGGGCGCTCCCACTCCCCCTTTCATGCACCCTCTCTTGATCACCATTGGATTGATTCAGGCATAGAATCAAGCGGCCCAGATTAGTCAACCATTTGACTTAGGTCCACCATACACCCTCAGTCTTTCAACTTCTTAGGCCTAATTGAAGATTTCTATTCACACCCTCCCCTTGTTAAGCCCATGATAATCTGAACTGACTTTTTGCTGTAGTGCACCCCCTTGGTTTCTTGTGTATGTTTACTTCATCCTTAGTGCACGTTTCAAATGTGTTTATTAAAAATAGCAAACTTCATCATAAAATTCGTATAAAATTCATGTATATTCTTGGAGGTGTTAATTAATTTTTAGATATTTTTAATTCCATTTTGGGGGTTGTTCTGATATTTTTCTGGAATTTTGTAAAGGAATGTGTTCTTAATGGTATATCTAGTGATGCAAGTTCTAAAATGTGATCTTCCCTTGACCATTTGGAGCTAATTTTTGTTTTTCATTTAGGCCTCTAATTATATGACCTAATGATGTTTGATTGGTACCTTGGCCATGATTATTGAATTGCTTTTGAGCATCATCTTTGTGCCTTGTCTTGTAAGAGCATCATTGATAAATTGATCCATGTTTACAATTGATTGAGTATGTTTGGTGCATGATATGAACCCTATCTTTTTCATGTGATTACCTACTGGACTTGGAATGACTTGGTTGATTACTCATAATTTTCAAAGGCATTTTGCTATTCTTCACAAATTTTCCAATGTGAACATGTTATGTGTAAGCATGCATAGAGATAGGTTATGTTTAGGACTTGTATGAGGGCACTTTGAGTCAACTTTGAATATGAGTTTTAGCATATTATTAAGTGTATTTTGATGCACAATTGAGACATGCTTGAGTATTGCATTTGATCATTTCACATGCCTTAAATGATGCCTTCTTTGTGTGTATGTGAACTTGAATTTGTGTTTCACTTTGGCCACTTCTTTTGATGCCACTTGTATGCCATGTTCATATATTGGTTTTGGGATTCAATTAGGAGATTTTATAGGTCATTTACCTCTGGTGTGTGAGATTTAACATTGCCTTACCATGTCATTTCATTTTCCTTACTTGAGTGACAATTTTACATACTTGTATGAGAAGTTTAGAGGTGATTTTGCTCATGGAATGAATTGACTTTGGAGAGAGAGTTGAATGCAAACCTTTGTGACACTTTGAGATTGTTTTTAAGAATGCGTATAAGGTGTTTCACTTCTGACCGTGGTCCATTTTCACGTTTAATTCAATTCATCTAACTTGTAATGGCTTTCTTTTGTAGTTTACAATTGACTGTGAAGTAGACTTTAGCTTTTGCTATAATTTGTAATTGTTTGATTTCTTTTGGTCCATTAACATGGATATGGTTTAACCAAAGGTGTTTACCAACTAAAGTCGTGTTCCCTTGGTTGTCTCATTGTTGCCTTTTCCTTGTTATTTCTAACTCATTTGTTGATTTGTGCAAGGTGCTTCAAGGAAATCTCCAAGAATGGCATAGTTTGTTTGCTTTGTAAATGCTCATTTCTAACTTGTTTACTCATTAACATTAACAGGTGCTTACTTCATTTTTGCTTGCGTTTCTTTGCTACGGATATATATCTGTTTGGTATGACATCTTGTCTCTTTATATTCCTTGCACTTTACCGCTTTCGATGCCATGAGAAGTAGGAATAGAGATGCATGACTGGGAGTCCCTACTTTAGGTGGGCAATTCTATTTACTGTTTTAAAGCTCTCAAAGGAGGCCATGCTTGTGTTTGCTTAATTTTTTACCTAAGACCTCCAAGAGGCATCCCATTCCCAGATCCCCTTGTAAGACCTCCAATATGGCAATTGACGGAAGTTAGGGTTCGCAACCGACCCCCGTCATTCTAGTTGAGTCGTTCTTAGCTCTCATTACATGATTAAAGATTTGAACATCACCTACTCTTGTTATCGAGTTGGTCAAGTGGAATGAGGGTTTAGAAATCAAACCCCCACGCCTTGTCTATAGCTCGCATTGACCAATGCTGATGCTTATGTGATCTGATTCACATCTTCCATCCTTACTCTGCTCTCCATGGTTCTCGATACCATTGGATGAGTACCCCTATTTCTCACAGCTAGCTTGTTTGCCTTGGTTGATATGACCCCTTGGCTAAAGCTCCCTTTTTACTTTGATTGTATGACATTATTATTGACTAACACTGTTTACTCTTTCGTTGCTTTTAGTCTATTTTGTGATTGATTTATCCTATGTTTACTTGTCTGATAACATGATCTCGTAGGATTCCTCGCTCCACTTAATTTTTGATTAAGTCGGAGGTAGGAGAGACATTAGGATAGCAATCCATGCATGCTAACATAGGTAGCATCCCCCTTCTAAACTCAACTTTAGGGCCACCTTTGCATGATAACATTAGGATAGAAATTCCCTTAGTGTTTTCTTTTTCAACTTTGAGTCTCTTTCTCATCTCAAAACAAAAATCAAAACATGTAATGAAGGCAACAAGTATTGTACGCCATGAGCCTTAAGTACATGAGAAATGGAAGGAAAAGGGTTTCCCTTCACCTTTCTAGGGTGTTAGCATATGTCCTGTTAGGACGACCAAGCGACACATTCGTTCCTATGTCATAGACTTTAGTGCGATACGTGTTACAAACACAAAACAACCAAAATACTTCTGTCTAAAAAACACAAAAACAAATTCAAATCATTTTCATCCTTCAGGATTAACAGGGTTTCAACTATTTTCAGAAAAGGGAACGTTACTTCCGTCTCGTCGCAAACAGGCATCGACCCTAACTGCTGGACGCGAATCTAACGTCGCTCATAAAAAACACTAAGACCTTGTTAGGTCAAACTACGACTGCTCTGATTTCCTCTCTCTGGTTAGATTGAGGATACGTAGGCACAAGACGACGATGTCTTGGCGAGCAACCTCCCCCCTTAGTTCGTGTCCGAACTACGTTGACTCTGACTTTCCTATTGCACGAGGGAGTACGTAGGCATAAGACGAGTGATGTCCTATCGAGTCACTTCTTTTTCTTTTCTCCCTCGTTTTTTCGTTCTTTTCCGTTCCCGTTTCTTTTCCTTTCTAGTAGCAGTGGAGCTCCAGATGACGACACCCTTTGATCGAGACAGCAAGCGTGGATCCCATCGAGTACGATGGACGCGTGGGGGTGCTAATACCTTCCCACTCGCGTAACCGACTCCCTTACCCATTTCTCTTGGTCGCGAGATCATGTTCTTTTCCTTCCCTTAGGTTTATGCAGTGTTTCCTTTCCCTCTCTTGGGATAAATACACATTGCTGGTGACTCTGTTTCCACGCCACTTTCGCGTTTGTACCTGGATGAAAATCCCAGGAGCGACAGCTGGCGAATCTGCTGGGGAATAGGTTGACCTCTTGCTGGTCCATTCCCTAAGCGAGTCAATCCTAGCGCTTGGTTGTTTATTTTCAGTGGGTGTTTATTGTGGTGCTTTATTTTGTTGTATATTACTGTATTACTATATTACTATTTTACTGTTTTATTGTATTTACCGCATTTATTGCATTGCATTTCATTATTATGTTGGACTGTGCTGTGCTGTGCTGGTTTTTCTGTTTGGCAGGTTGGGGGTTCTGAGAGATAAGCCCAATACACAGGCTTGAGTATACACTTAGGACTAGAGTGGAAAGTAGTGGGACCTACGCGCCATCTTGGTACGTTTGGGGTTCACGAAATTCACATCCAGACGAGGCTATCTTGGGAGATATTCTGACGTGCGTGTCTTGTGCATTTCAGTGTGTTGATCTAGAGAGCTGTCGACTCTGGCGACCATTTCCCCGAGGACTCAGTAGTGGCACTCCTCCCAAGGAGCGATAATGGCAGACTAGAAATGGCAAACCCATTACGTTTCTTGATCCAAGGACCCGAAACTGGGAACTTGCTATAGGATATCCTTTTTGAAAGCGAATCAGTGGAGGCACTCCTCGATTGGCGATAGTACTGTACCCCGAGGGATGAATGTACTATTGCTTCTCGACCTCAGTGCCAGAAGCTGAGGACCTTTCATTTTCTAGTACCCACATGTGAGAGAGGCAGGTGTTTACAAGTTTGCAGGTAACCGTAACCTTCATCAGCCTGGTATTCTGTTTTTCTAGTATTCTGGTTATTCGGATATTCTGGTATTCCGGTATTCTCTTCAGAGCAGACCTTTGAACTTATCCATTCAGCAGCACAGCAGTATTGAGCATTGTGGCACCCCGATCTCATGTCTGTTGCATCTGCATCATCCTTTTTGCATACATGTTCTTGTATTTCCAAGGATATTAACCTTGAGACTAGATGTTAAATATTTCCATCTATTTCTAGTGGTTCGCCTGTGAAAGAAATTTTGAATCAAAGCATAATGATTCCTTGGAAATATTCGAACATGGCATTTTGCATCGCATTCTCATACTCATATGCATAACAGGTGTTCCAGAGCGGATTTCTCATTCTGACTTGGTATTATCTACAGGACAGCCAGCTTGAGCTGCCACCACTACTTGACCTGTGATAATCAGAGGATAGCTATGGAACAACTCTGTGCAGAAATGACTGAAATGAAGATTCAGATGGGGCAGTTTATGGGGAAGATGCAAGCTTTGGTTTAAGACCAGAAAGTGCTGAAGGAAGAGGTCAACCAACTGAAGACTCAGATGAGTCTGGTTATGGAGGTCGTGAGAGGTGTGCTAAGCAAAGATAATACTCTCGTGCCTGAAGCTGCGGCTGGAATTGTCTCTCCTCTATTGTTTAAGGGATCCCTCCTAAAAAGTGAGTAGATTGCCACTGTGACCGTCCCGGCTGTATCTTAACAGCAAAATCAGGCTCCTTGCCAATATCAGCTAAGGCCTAAGTAGAATAGGCATTTTGAGACTCCACCAGTGCCATATTCTCAGCTATTCCAGCATCTCCTTCAGTTGCAACTGGTACAGAAAAGGACTTTGGCTTCTCTCTCTGGTACTCCCCCACCGGGTTATGACGCAAGAGTCCATTGTGACTTCCACTCTGGTGCGCCGGGGCATAATGTGGAAAATTGTAAGGCCTTTCAGCATGCCATACAGGATTTGGTCGATTTGAGGGAAATTGAATTCACGCCGGGCGGCGTAAGCTTTCATGGTGGTTTCATTCCTACTTCAGAAAAAGAAGTGGATATCCATGTTGCTTCTCCCAAAGCAACATCAAGTCTGGGGCATTTCTTGCAGTCCTTGGTCTTAAAATCTCCACGTCCGCAACTGCTGCCTACTCCTCGATTAAGTCTGAGGGGGAAAGCGCCTGAGCCAGATGAATACGCAAATTAGAATCAACAGCAGAATAGTTCTCAAGCGGGTCGGCGGAAGCCAAGAAACAGACAGTTTACTGTACTACCAAAGTTGTATGGTCAGATATTACCAGAGTTAGTTAAAAGAGGGTTGATTATGCCAATGAAACCAGATCCAATCATTCCTCCATATCCACCAGGGTTTAATGCCAATGCTCGATGTGGGTACCATGCTGGGGTACGGGGACATTTAACTGAGGATTGTAAGGCGCTCCCGCACAAAGTGCAAGATCTGATTGATGCATGGGTCATTACTTTCACTGCAGATGGTATGCATTTCAACTGAAGCTTCCCAAGTGGGCACTTGGGACTGCAAGAGCGTCATCAGAAGCAATAAGTCCAGACGGAGTCAAGCCTCCTCAATGGTAATCATCAGCTTCCTTTACTGCATTTTCATATGTAGCTTTCATTTGTTTGTTTAAACAATGTTTGCATGAAAAAACTTATTTGTGTTTTGAATGACGAGTTTAATGCAATAAATGTGTTGTTCTTGAAGTACTTTACTTTTATGCACTCATATCACGTTTATATGCACTGCAATACCAACTTTCTTGCTTTAAACTCTTGAGGGAGGATGATGACGTGAAAAACGCAAAATATTTGGTTGTGGGCTTTTGGATAAAACCCTGTTGAGGATGTACAGGCATTGTTTCAAATCCCTAAACACTGGAGATATAAGGGAGATAAACTCTTGTTAACCCCTTTGAGCCTTGAAGTAGGAGTTTCTTTCGTACGAAAAAAACCTTCACACTTAACCCAGGGGCAGGGTAGGCGTCAGTTAGTTTGACCGAATGTTCAAATTTCAAAAGGAGTGTGCATCTGAGGATCCATTATCTTTCTTTCCTCACATATCAGGAGGCCAAGAGATGTGAAACCACAATGGTTATCCATCAACAATCAAGGAGTGAGGCAGGCAGTCATAACCCTTTCAAACAAGTCAGACAATCCAGTGTCACACGATTTGTTCAAAAACAAAAGAAAGAAAGCCCGCTAAGTCGAAACTTGAAAACAAGCGACTTAGGCAAAAGTTAGGGCATCCCGCTGGACTTCAAAATCGAAAAATTCAAAAGAATCAGTCCAGGCAAAAATCAGGGAAACGAAAAAACAAAAGAACGAAAAAGCGAAAAGCAAAAGGATTACAAAAGAAAATCCTCGATAAGAACAAAGTCGTGTGGCTACAGACACAAAAGACAAAAGGGGGTGACTGTCACTCTAAAACCTCATTAGGTGTCAAACCATCAGTTGCATGGGTTCCTTAAAGATCACAAAATCTTTTTGGGAGATGAGAGCTTGTGTCAGATTAGCTAAACGTAGGTATGGATAACATCACAAAGAATGGGTGGGCACCAATAAACTTTGAGCCTTAAATCTTTTTTTTTCTCAAAACCGTGAACCAGGCCACGTTACAACCCTTAAAAGTCCTAATTGAAGCAGGGTTTATTCCGAAAGTGCACTTTAGCGAGATAGCGTTCCTGACTCCTATGAGTTGTGCTAATAAGATTTTTGTTGGTATTGCATGTGCGTATTGTTTTCCATTCAAAAATCAATGTCGCATCCCAGCTAGTGATTCGTTCACAAGGCTTGGCGACGCTTTTTTAATAAAACTTCAAGGTTAACACGGGTGTTGCATTAGAATTGTCATTCTCATAATAAACATTTTTTGCTTGCATGGGTTTGACATCAAAGAAGCTTACACAATGAATGTCAGTCGAGAAGCCCGATCACGCCAAGTTGAGATGGTGAAAACTCCGAAGGACAGTCATGTCAAGGGGTATGTGGCTAAGAGACTGTGCACAGCCTGGGGGTTCCCGATAAATAGTGATAAGATGCAGCCAATCTGGAGTAGTCACATTGAAAACTTTCCCTAAAGCAAACAAACAGGGGCAATCACGTCAAGATTTGGGCAAATTTCTTGAAGACCAATCAGTCGGGGCAAATTCACTTCAAGGCTCGTATTGGGGCAGGCCACCTCTAGAGCATGAGAAGTTATCCTTTCCTGAAGACGGTTAATTTAAAACACCTCTTCAAAGTTCAAAATACTGGGACAGAGTATTATCAAGTCATTACAAATCCTTTCGAGGCGTGCTACTTCATGGAATATGCAGTCTGGGGCAGTTATGTCGAGATCTGATAAATCTCTCAAAGAGTTTGAAGACCCTGGGGAAGTGTGAATGCCCAGTCTTCTATAAAATCCTCTTGAGATCATTTCTTCCTTTAAGACCTGGTGGTCTGGGACAAGTGAAGGGTTCAAAGGGCTGTTTATGACCATAGAGACAGGTCAGGCTGGGTAACAAGTTTGTTTTTCCCAGTAGCGTTACTCTCCCCAACGCTGAAAGTTCATCGTCCTCACCAGAACGTATTCTCCCCAGCAAGAGTACAGAGGATTATGTTCCCCAATAGAAGTCATGGTTGGTTTATTATTCCCCAGTAAGCAGTCAGAAGTGGATTGCTCCGAGGTGGATATTGATGTTTCTCCAGCGGGAGATATGCGGGATGTCTTTGAAAAGACTTTATTTTCCCCACAGAGTCTGGTACTCGCTTTCCTCAGCAGGTCAGGAAGTGTAATTCTGTTAGCAACGACACGCTCTAATCTCCAGCAGGGTAAATTCTTTCCTGCAACGGCAGGTTAACCTCAATGATATCCCTCAGTAGGTTTCGTTGACTATTCTCCCCAACAGAATTATTCTCCCTAGCATTGAGGTTTCATCATCCTCATCAGACTGTCACTCTCCCCAATCAGAGTACAAAAGATTGGTCCCTAGCCAGCAGTTAAAGTGGATTGCTTTAGGGTGGATGTTGTTTTGTTACCACAGGAGATTTGTGGAGCATATTCCTGAGACAAAGATGTTGTCTTCCCTGCAGAGTATTGGTGTCTACTCCCCTCGTCCAGTCAGGAAACGTGTTTTTATCAGCAACAGCAGGATAAGGGTGAAGTCATTTCCCCAGCAGCGGGTTCAGCTCAATGGTGTCCCCAGCAGGTCTAGTACTTGTGATGTGTCCCCCCAAGCAGAGTTTGGTGGTAGTCTTTGCAGCAGGTTTGATCAGTGATGGTTGACATCCCCAACAGGTTTTAAGTCCAAGTGATATTTGGCACTCTTCCGATTAAGGTCTTGGTTTCCTTTTTCAGAGAGTTGTATATAATCCCCAGTAGAGTGAATGTTCTTTTGGGATTTCATCTCCGGCAGAAGTTGTTGATCGAAGGAGTTGTTCAGTGTGATCCTTCTCAGCAGAGTTCTTGGACTCAGAGGACATTTTATTTTGTCATCCCCGGTGGAGCTGCCTTCGTTTTCAGCATTTATTTTGCTGGAGCGTTTCTTTTTGCATTGCATAAGCATCATTTGCATGGCATCCTCCCAAACGCGTAGCATTTCCATTTCGTATGGAGTACTACGCCATAGAAAAATTAAAACATATGCATTTGAAGCATAAGCCAGGTTTGATACTTTGTTTGCTAGTTCTCTTTATCAGCAGAGATGGCATAACTCAGGATATATTGTTTGCCAGTTCTCTTTCTCAGCAGAGATGGCATAATTCAGGATATTTTGTTTGCCAGTTCTATTCCTCAGCAGAGATGGCATAACTCAGGATATTTTGTTTTCCAGTTCTCTTTCTCAGCAGAGATGGCATAACTCAGGATATTTTGTTTGTCAGTTCTCTTTCTCAGCAGAGATGGCATAACTCAGGAGATTTTGTTTTCCAGTTCTCTTTCTCAGCAGAGATGGCATAATTCATGAGATTTTGTTTGCCAGTTCTCTTTCTCAGCAGAGATGGCATAACTCAGGAGATTTTGTTTGCCAGTTCTCTTCCTCAGCAGAGATGGCATAGCTCAGGAGATTTTGTTTTCCAGTTCTCTTTCTCAGCAAAGATGGAATAACTCAGGAGATTTTGGTTTATCCTCTGTGAGATTGCCGAGGGATGTGTTCATCCTACCTGTGCTCCCCGGCAGAGTCTTTTATTTAGACTTCTCCTTTCCCCAGCGGAGTTATCTTATCTGTGGGTTGTAAGTCCGTTGATTTTACCTCTCACCTTTTCGGTTCACGATCGTATATTTGCTGGGAATTTGCCTTTAATTGGCCGACCTATTTTTGTGAAATCCAGTTCTCGCCTGGTAGTCAGTTCTCGTCTGACTTATTTTGTGAAATCCAGTTCTCGCCTGGTAGTCAGTTCTCGTCTGACTTATTTTGTGAAATCCAGTTCTCGCCTGGTAGTCGGTTCTCGTCTGACTTATTTTGTGAAATCCAGTTCTCGCCTGGTAGTCAGTTCTCGTCTGACTTATTTCGTGAAATCCAGTTCTCGCCTGGTAGTCAGTTCTCGCCTGACATCTCTTGTGAAACCCAATTCTCTTTCTCAGCTGAGATGGCATAACTCAGAAGAGTTTGTTTCACTTTATCTCCAACGAAGTCCACATTCGACTTGATCTTCCTTTTCGAGTTCGTCTTCGGCCGTCCTCGTATTATTTTGTTGGGTAGAGCGCATTCGGTCGATCTTCCTTTTCGAGTTCGTCTTCGGCCGTCCTCGTATTATTTCGTTGGGCAGAGCGCCTTCGGCTGGTCTTCCTTTTCGAGTTCGTATTCGACCGTCCTCGTATTATTTTGTTGAGTAGAGCGCCTTCGGCTGGCAAACACCCCATTTCGCTATACCCACAGTTTGCAAATTTCAGGGTTCTTCTGGTATTCAATCTCCGTGTATCCTTGAATGTCTGAAAGTCGTTGCTATCATACCTTCAGATCCAAGTCGATTGAATAGGGGTAGCTGTAGCACCCCAAAATTTTCCCTCATGTTTTAACTCTAACTGGCTTATGTTTCATTTCATTTTTTGCATAATCATCTTCGCATTATCATCATTGCATATTGTCGTAACCCAAATTTTGACCTCCCTCTTTTGCCTTTTGCATAAGCATAAGCATTCGCATCGCTAGCATACGCATTCGCACTTTTCTCTGTGTTTTTCTTGTTGCAGGATATTCAGGTTTTCCAAGCCGATTAATCATATCCTCACATGGTCATCACAGCATCAAAACAAGCACAAAATGAAGGTTTCTATGCCTATTCATCAGTACAAGAAGTGGAAAATCAAAGTCGGGACCACAACATCATTTTTCAAACAAAATGGGCAAAAGTTGGTCTGGTTAACCGGTTAACACAACTTCTTTGTAATTATGTTAACCGGTTAACATAAGCAGATTTTGCAATCTCTGCTGCATTTTTGGGACAGCATCCATGCACTCTCTTTGGTCTTTGGTTCTACTTGATTCTAGCAGTGTGTGGAACATTCTAGACATCTCTAGATATTTCAACACTATTCATTTCAATCCAAGTATATTTATTCCAATACATCACTTTAATTTAAGTGCACCATGTTACTTAATTTACCAACATGTCAACCTTTGGATTTTGAAACTCACCTTGGGATTGTTACCGAGTTGATCCTAACTAACCGAGTTAACCGCCTTGACTCGGTGAGTCAAGTCCAACTAACTCCTAGCCTAGGTCCAAACCCAAAGCTAAGTCCAAACCAAAGTCCAAACCGTCTCAGACTCCAAACCTAAAATCTATATAAACTCACCTTCACTCACTTTTCACTCTCTCCATCATTTCCCACATTTCTCAACCATTCTCTCCACAATCACTAACACAAATTCACACTTTCTTCACTCTCAATTCTCTCATTCTCCTCTACATTTTTCTGCAACTTCTACACATTCTTCTTCATCTTCATCCTAAAACCTCACCAAAAGCTCTTATTCTTGAAGGATAATCACTTTTCACATTGAAAGTGATTAATTCTTGAGCTTAACCTCCATCATTTGGCATTCTTTGGTTGGATTTCTGGAATTACATCTTATTCTACTTCAATCCAAGAGTTCTACAATTTTCAATTTGGTGCAAATTCGATTTCGGTGCATTTTCGCGTTTTTGATCGGTTTCAACGCGTTTCGTCTACAAATCAAGGATCCTCTGGTTTTCTGTGATTTTCTGCATCAAGATCTCTTTGCAACACTTACCAAGCCAAATCTCTGACTTGTAGGTTGGTGGATCAAACTAATTTTACCGTTTCACGCATTTTCGTATCGTTCGCAATGTAGTCGATAATTGTTATGTGTGATTTGGTTTTGCATTTGTTATATCCATGATCCTATTGTTTTAAGTTGATTCTATCACTGTTTATTTGTTGTTTTCAAGTTCAATTTTCGTGCACAATTTCAGTTCCTAGCATGTGGTAGTTTGCATAAGTGATTATGTGTTGAAAACCACTTTTGAAAAGCTATTTTTTCTGTTTTTTTTCACCACTGTTCAGTGGTAACCGGTTAACACATGGTGAGTAACCGGTTACTCAGTTCAATTTTCACCAAAAATGTTGATTTTCACGCAAGTAACCAGTTAACACATGGTGAGTAACCGGTTAACACTGTACCAGAATGTCATTTTCTTGCATTTTCAAGTGTGTTTGCCATGCTTTCTTCTCTTAACTTCCATGGATGGATATGCTTGATATTTATGGATGTTTTTTAATGCTATCACCCTCTGTTTGAAGCATATTTACATTAATTCAATGTTTGATTTATCAATTTTTGCAATTAGGTGTGTTCTTGATATTTGTTTGAACATGCTAGTTTTTGCATCATTCTTGATCCCTTGACACTTGATGTAGGACATGCTAATATTTGTTTGGCACTATTTTGCACCTTCCATTTCAGTCTTCATTAAGTTTATTCTTCATGGATAAACTTAATCTTGTATAATCAATAATTCACTCCTTTTTGCTTTAATGACTTTTCATCCTCTTTGGAAAGTTGTTAGCATGTTTCTCCCTTGATTAATTGATCAAAACTTTGTTTCGATTAGTTGATCTTCCCTTTTCCTCTCTTTAGGCCTCCTTTAGAGCTTTTCTCTCGATCCCCTTGTAGAGTTGGAGTTCGCGCTACGCCTCGCATCGGAACACTGTCCAAATTGACGCTGTTACGCTGTCCGTTTCTCTACGCAGGAGCACTATACAACTTGGAGTTGTTGAGCTGTTCGGTTCAACTCCCGCATTACACCCTATGTGTTAGAGAAGGAATGAGAAGGGAAAATTCCTACTCTCATTCCGACTACTTCAGGTAGGGGACGAATGACCCTGTGCTTGGCTTAGTCATCTCTAACTCCAGGCGGTAGTGTATTCTCTTTTCCCCAGTCGATTCGATCCTTGATCACTCTTTGCTCTTTGCGATCTCTTTCGATCCTTGATCACTCCTATCTCTTTCAATCTCTCCTTTTGATCAATCACCATCCTTCTTGGTTAAGATCATTATTTTTGCGCTAGCAATCTCCCTTTGTGTCATTACTCCTTTCTTCTTGTAATCAATCATTGCTTTTCGATTCCCCTGAAGAATCTCAATCTCTTTTCTACGGTTAATCACAGTCTGTCTGTTAAAACCGTGAATCCCCTGGAGTTCGCAATCTTCTCTTGATTCTTCTCCCGTTGTTGGTTTAACCACTGCTCACCAGTTAAAACACCAATTTTGCTCTCTTACTCAGTTCATCACAGTCCATCTATTAATCACGGAGCTTCTCTTGGGTTAATCACCTTCTCTTGGTTAATCACCAGTTTCTTCAGTTAATCACAGTTTGTCTGTTAATCACTGAGCTTCTCTTGTGTTAATCACCTTCTTTTGGTTAATCACCCGTTTCTTCAGTTAATCACAGTCCGTCTGTTTATCATTGAGCTTCTCTTGGGCTAATCACCTTCTCTTGGTTAATCACCCGTTTCTTCAGTTAATCACAGTCCGTCTGTTAATCACTGAGCTTCTCTTGGGTTAATCACCTTCTCTTGGTTAATCACCCGTTTCTTCAGTTAATCACAGTCCGTCTGTTAATACTGAGCTTCTTTTGGGTTAATCACCTTCTCTTGGTTGATCACTCGTTCTTTTCTTCGGTTAATCACAGTTCGTCTGTAAACACCGAGTCCCCAGCAGTTGGCAACCTCTTCGTGGTTCGAATACTTGCACCCTTGGATTAGTAACCTTTCTTTGGTTCAAATACCCTTCCTCCGGTTGAGTACTGTTTGTTCAGTCAGTTTACCGAACCCCTTTGGGTCACGACCTTTGATCGGTCCTACACCCGTCCTTTTGGGTCACGACCTTCGCTCAGTCCTACACCCGTCCTTTGGGTCACGACCATTGCTCGGTCCTACACCCATCCTTTGGGTCACGACCATTGCTCGGTCCTACACCCGTCCTTTGGGTCACGACCAATGGTCGGTCCTACACCCGTCCTTTTGGGTCACGACCTTCGCTCGGTCCTACACCCATCTTTTGGGTCACGACCTTCGCTCGGTCCTACACCCGTCCTTTGGGTCACGACCTTCACTCGGTCCTACACCCGTCCTTTAGGTCACGACCATTGCTCGCTCCTACACCCGTCCTTTGGGTCACGACCATTGCTCGGTCTTACACCCGTCCTTTGCTCGGTCCTACACTCGTCCGTTGGGTCACGACCTTCGCTCAGTCCTACATCCGTTCTTTGGTTGATCACAGTTTCCTCTGTTAAAACCAATGCTTCTCTACCCCCACAGAGTTGCAGTCTTTTCTTCCCCGGTTAACCACTGCCAGTCAGTTAATATACCGAGGCCCCCTTCAGAGTCAAACACCTTCTCTTGGTTCAACACTCTCTCTCTTTGGTTTATCACAGTCCGTCTGTTGACACCAGCTACTTTTCCCCGCCAGGGTCCTACTCTCTTTCTTCGGTTAACCACTGTCAGCCAGTTAATATACCGATTCTCCCTTTTCTCTTGGTTATGACACCGTTTCTTTATTTAGATCCCCAGCGGATTCCTTCCTATTCCTTTTACTCTTACTTTCTTGGTTTCGACACCGATCCTCTTTGTTATCCCTAGTAGAGGTTCTCATCTTTATTCTCTTGGTTTGGACACAATTTCTCTCTTCTTCTATTTTTCTCTTGGTTTGGACACCATTTCCCCTTTATTCCTGTATTCTCTTGGTTTCGACACCATTCTCGCACTTTATGCTAAGTACAGTTACCATTCCCTTTCCTTTACACTCATTTCTTGGTTTTGACACCATTTCTTTGGAATCCTCAGTGGAATTTCCTTCTTTCTTTTGTTCTTGGTTTGGACACCACTTTCCTTTCCTTTTCCTTTTCCGTTCAGTTCCACGAACTAGGGAAGCTCTGATTCTGCATTCTTTTGAATGTCAGATATGTAGGCACGAGACGCAATGTCTTGTCGAGCACACTTCCACCCTTCCTTCCTTCTCTTTTCTTCCCTTTTCTTCGTCCCCTGGTTCCATGAACTACGGCGCTCTGATTTCCTCATTGCACTATGAGGGTACGTAGGCACGAGGGCCACAATCCTCCTCGAGCACCTTCTTTCTTTTCTTTTCTTTTTCCCCTTTTTCTCTCTCTCCTCTTCTTTTTGCTAGAAGCCTTTAGATAGATAACCCACCCAAGTCTAGAAGCAAGCGAAATGGTTCCCGTCGAGTACGACGGATACGTTAGGTGCTAATACATTCCTTTCGCATAACCGACCCCCCGTTCCCGTTTCTCTTCCCCTTGGGTTTTATCGATATTTTCCCTGTCCTTTGGGACTAAATAAAGTTCGGTGGCGACTCTGTTGTACCTTTGAGTGTGTGATTCACACAGGTAGATTTCCAGCCATCTTCAGTTGGCGACTCTGCTGGGGAGATCTTGCTCCTGAGTTTCGCCTTCTTTTGCTTATCTCCTGGCTAGGTGGGACTCCCCATCTTCAGCTGGCGACTCTGCTGGGGACAGATTGACCTCTTGCTGGTCCATCCCTTGAGGGATCTCGCCTAGTTTTGCTTGCTTTCTTGTTTGCTTGGGTGTTTATCTTTAGCGCTTTACTAGCTTTATTTTTATGCTTTAGCTTTATGTTTATTTATCGCATTTCTTTACTGCTTTGAATATTCATATGCTGCATACTCTGGATATCTGCTGTTTTCTGCTGTTGTTGGGATGGGTAGATATTATTGGAGAGAAAGGTCCTAACACCGGGCCTAGTATACATATAGGATAGAACGTGGATTGTCGTGAGGCCTGCGTTTTGCGCGTTGGGTTATCACGAGACCCACATCCCAGATCGTGATTCATTTGAGAATACTTCCATCCTGTGAGAATTCACTACGGCGGAGGGTTTTCACTCTGAGTCCTATGGTTTGGGCGACCCTTTTTTAGGGACCACCTTGTTGTGTCTAGATCACACCTGTGAGGGGGGTGGGTTTTTGCAGGAAACCAAGCCACTTCATACCTTTGTTCTCTCATGCACTTCAGATCTTCGCACCGACGCAGAGTTACATGGGCAGATTATCCAGAAGATGTTGCATCCCTGACTTACATTATTGCATAATGTTATTGCATAATGTTATTGCATCTTCATATATGCCGAACTTTTGAACTTGAGTTATTCCATCATCATATGTATGTTGAACCTTTGCATCATCTAACCTTTGTATCATTGGGTGTTGCATATCTCATTTGCATGCCATCTGCATAAACCACATATGCATACATACCTTTACATTGCATACCTTCAAACCAGAGAAAGCTCACTTTCTTCCCTTCATCAGCCCAAAGACAACGATTCTTCGATGCCGAAAGCCAAAGAATCATGGAACAAGTTGGGTATGAGAACACAACGCACCAGGAAGGTAAGGTTGGCATGGTTGTGGAACTACTTCTGGATAGCATGACAATGAAATCCTCAGATCAGGTTGTGATTGATGAGCAAGACCGGAATGGACAAAAGGTGGATAAGACCATGAATGTGGATGCAAGCAACTTGCTGGTTCACCCCTTGTCTAAGCAGAAGACCACTCAAGGAAATCAGAAACAAAAGCGTAAGCAAATCAGCAAAGGGAACAACAATCAAGGGAGGAGACGTCCTCGTTATGATCTAATTGCCATGACTTACACTCATCTACTTCCTGTTCTGATTCATGCTGGGGCAATTGTTCCTAAAGAAATTAAGCCAGCCAAGTTTCCTTATCATCCTAAGCATGATCCTAATGCCACATGTGGGTACCATGTTGGATATGTAGAGCATTCCACAGAAGCCTGTGTCATCTTTAAGGACAAAGTCCAAGAGCTCCTTGATCAGAAATTGCTTTGTTTTACAGACAACCCTTGGCTGAAGTCAACAGCTGAGATGGCCAAAATATCTGCCGAAGCTAATAGAGGTTCTCCTATTCATATGCAGATTCCTCCAACTCTTCAACCTGTTGGGCAATACCCCTACCAAGGTTTTCAGTCTGCTAACTCTGGAAGACCTTTTGCCTATCCTGAGGCACCCTCTGCTATTGCACCTCCAGTTACTTATCCTGGGGCACCCTACACTCCATATGGGATCCATTTTGGTCATACTGTTAATCGGATGGGTAATCTTGGTTTGATGCACCCTGCTTAAATGTTCCCGCGATACGCTACTCATCAGATTCATCCTCAAGCACCTCTGGCTCCTACGCCGTACTATCCATTCTCGCATGTTGCCGCAACCCAACATCAACAGCTTCCTCAGACTCATAATCAGCAAGCCCTAGGCCGAGAGCGCCAGAACCAGCGCAAGCCCCGGAATAATCTAGAACGAAGGAATGCTCCTCTAGATTCAATTCCAGTGACATACACTCAACTTCTCCCACATCTGGTTCAGAACTTGCTAGTGGTTCCCAAAGCTCTGAAGCCCCCTCCAAAACCATTCCCACCTGGGTATGATCCCAATGTGCGGTGCGGACATCATGCTGGGTCGGCTGGACATTCGACTGAGGATTGCAACGCTTTCAAAGCTAAAGTCCAACAGTTGATTGACAAGAAGCACTTAACCGTTCAAAGTGAGAAACTATGGGTGAACGGAAATTCCTTGACCATGTAGAGGCCAATATTATCCCTTGAATAAGCCTGAGAGCACTTCCTCAACATCGGCAATCATCATGTCATTCCATCTTTTCCATTTGTAATCTCTTTTGTTTGTCAAGCATTGTTCACTTATAAAACTTGTTTGTTTTCAGATGATAATAATAATGAAATGAATATGCATGTTTTGAATAAATTCATTCGTGTTCACTCATACTTTTTATCTGTATCGCACATTTGATCAAGCAAAATCAAAAAGAGAATGATGAAATAAAAAATACATGAGATCACTTTCTGTATGCTTTTGAATAAAACCCTGCTGAAGATGTAAGGCATTTGTTCAAATCCCAAAACACTGGAGTTATAAGGAAGATAATCCCTAGTCAACCCCTTTGGGCCTTGAAGTAGGAGTTTCTTTCTGTACACAAAAAAAACCCTCCATCTTAACCAGGGGCAGGGTAGTCTTCAGTTAGTTTGACCATGCGTTCAAATTTCAAAAGAGGAGTACCCCATCTGCGGATCAACCACATCCTATCCCTCGCAAGAGGTAGGAAAAACCACGAATTCACAATGGTTATCCCTCACCGACCAAAGGAATGAGGTAGTCACAACTCACCCTACAAATCAAACACATGTCACACGATTTTGTTCAAGGAAAAGAATGCAAAATGAAAAAAAAAAGAGCAAAAGAATAAAAGCCCGCTAAGTCAAAAAATAAAAAAAACAAATGACTAAGGTAAAAATCAGGGCATCCTGGTAGACTGCAAATTCAAAATCATCAGTCTACGCAAAAAAAATTAGGGAAAACAAAAAGAACAAAACAGAGAATCAAAAGAGAAAAATCCTCAATAAGAACAAGTTCGTGTGACCACATGTGACCAAAACAAAAGGTGAGTGACTGCCATTCCAAAACCTCGTTGGTACCTCTACCATCACATTTACCATTCAAAATCCTTTTTTGAAAGGTGAACGCTTGTATCAAACTAGTTGAACATAGGACTGGAGAACATCAAGGAGAATGGGTGGGGTAAAATAATTTTTGAGCCTTATATCCTTTCTTTCTTAAACCGCGAGCCATGCCACATTACAACATGCAAAAGACCTAATTGAAGCAGGGTTTATTTCGAAAGCATGCGACAGTAAGATCATGTCAAAGCTGACTCCTGAAGATTTTCTTATCATTTGTATCGATACTGACATGGCATTCTAAATGGTGATCCATTCACTATATGTCATAATCTTAGTGAACAGACTTGGATTTCAAAACTTACATATGCATGGCATTAACATTATCATTTTCAAAACAAACACTTTTACTTGCGAACAAGCACTTGACATCAAGAAAGTTACCAAGGTGGAAAGTGTGATCACCTAAAGGGGCAAAACGCCTGGAAAACTCCATTGGGCCTAGCCACTTCGAGATTCAGTCAATCCGAGTCAATCACGACGAGATTCGACAAATCTCTCCATGTTCATTTGGTCAGGGGAATTCCTCCAAAGATCGATCAGCCAGGGGTAAAATCACTTCAGAGCTCACATTGGGGCAGGCCACCTCGAGAGCATAAGAAGTCGACCTCCCTAAGAGACGGTTAATCAGGGGCATACTGTTCCAATACACTGGGGCAAGTCAAATCCGAATCATCCTATGACACAAACTGTTCCCTACCTTGTAATTGGGGCAATCCACCAACAGACTGGGGCAGAGACATGCTACCCAAGTACAAGTTCTCCCCCTATTTTGAGGCAAAAGCAAAGGTACATCAACAATTGTTGATCCTGAAGTAGGTGTCAGGGAATCACGTCTTTAGGGCTTACACCCTAACCTCAACTCTTCCGCCTCCCGCTGTCATACCCCAAATTTTGACCACTTAAATTTCACATCATTGTGCAAATCATCATCATCATAATATGGATGTACCTTCATGCCTCATCAATCTCCTCAAGGATTGTTGAGCATTCACTACCATCAAGAATTAGGGTTTCAAGCCCTCTCAGAGTTCTTAGACAAAAGATCAATCAAGGAATGACATGATCTTCAACTTGTCTAACCTCTCAAACATCCACAATGGATCAAAATGACTCCCACTTCAAGGATCAAGCACAAGGCTGCTCCCTTCTAGGTGGATCAAGTCTCAAGATCGACAGTGCCACCAAATTAGGGTTTTGGTCGACCAGGGCCTCCAAATGGAAATTTTTCATCTGGGCACAAGCCAATGATCCAAGACATAACCTAATATACTTCATGGGACCTCATGGACCCAATCATCAAGTCAATTTTGCCTCAGGGGATGCATTCATCAAAAATCAGGAATTAGGGTTTCTTGACCTAATTCACCCCTAAGTTGACTTTTAGGGCAAATCATGAGCCAAGACCTCAAGATAGGGTTTGAGGGTCTTTAAGGAACCATATTGATCCATTTGGAACAATGGATTAATCCAAGAAGCTTGAGCAACAAGTCTCAATTTCATCTGCACCACAATTAGGGTTTCGCGAGGAAAGTCAACTGTAACTTTGACTTTTGACCAGGACATGCTCCCAAACCCTAGAACATGATTCAATATACCCTATGACACCCATGGAACATGTCCATCAAGTTTGATTTAGGTCAAGGACATGATTTCATGAAGAATTGCACAGTTTGGAATTCATCTGATAAAAAGTCAACTGTGCACAAAAGTCAACTTTGACTTTTTGAGATTTTTCACCAAAATAGATTTTTAACCCTAAAATGATGTTAATGTATGATTTGAATCATCATTCATCAAGAAAAATCCAAGAAAGTGGGATAACTTGTAAAAGGGGTAACCATAAAAACTTAGAAAAATTTCTAAGTTATGGAAAAGTGACACTAATGTGCCAACTTTGGAGGACCATAACTCCTAAACCACAAGGCCATTGTTCCCAATTCAAAGCTTCATTTGTAAATCTCAATGCCCTCTAC
The DNA here is from genome assembly GCA_022829125.1 of Lathyrus tuberosus. Classification (NCBI taxonomy): domain Eukaryota; kingdom Viridiplantae; phylum Streptophyta; class Magnoliopsida; order Fabales; family Fabaceae; genus Lathyrus; species Lathyrus tuberosus. Next base: position 15,630,179 of record JALAZF010000048.1, read on the forward strand.
AAAAGCTTCATACTGACCTATGTCCAAATTCCTCATGGATATTGAGTTATGGAGTGATCAAAATCAAGAAAAGTCACTTTGTTCCAACACTTAGTGAAAATTTCACTAAGTCAGATTTTACCCAACTTTTTGCCAAATGTAGGGAGATTTTTCACTTGGATTCAAAAGAGATCAAAACCAAACATGTTCAAATAGTTGTTGTATCATGTAAGGGCTTTCCAAAATGACCAAGAACATTACCAAATTCAATTTGAGTCATGAGATATAACATTGGCAAGTTGCCTTGTTGAAATCTGTCAAGGCAAGGCAGATTTTGCATTTTTGCTCGATTTGCCAAAATCAGCCAAATCCAAATGCTCCTATCCACTTGGACACCTCTGAGGATTGAATCTAAAGGGGTCAATCACTGAGCCAAGCCTCCAAAGTCTTTGGAACAAGAAATAACATTTTGAACCTAGAATTGCCAAAATAGGGACAAGACTCCAATTTTGAATTGGAGCATTCAATGGAAGCATCAAGGTGGCATGGACTGAGCCATTCTCAATTGAATTCAGTCAAGACTTATCCAAGACCAAGGGAACCAGCAGCCTGTGCCCCAACCTCTAGTCAATGGCTAGAGGAGACTTGGATTTTCATTTGCCAACATTGGCCAAACCTACTCAGCAGTTGCCATTCACTATTCCTTGCAAAACAAACTTGCTCTACTCTAAATAGAGCTCAATTGTGATCAGTTTGAGTACACCAAAGCCATCAAACAGATGCTTTCCTCAAAATCTCTTCTTTCACTCCAATTTTGCCTTCTAAGGCAAGTCACTATCGGGTTTTGAGTTTGGGAGCTTTTCCAATCAAACCAATCACACATACACCTCACATACATCATATAGAAGTGATCCAAACACTCACATAACATCTGGAACACAGATTTCACAAAATCACCAGCCAATTGCTCAAGTTCTTGACAGTTTTGCAGTTGAGGTACCATCTTCAGCTCCAAACCATTTCAATCTATTCCAAGCATTCATACACACTCCATGGCACCTAGGGAAGCTATCCAGATCATTGGAACCTAGCTGTAACACCTCCAACACAAATCACGATCACCAGCTGCAAGTGGTAAGCATGAGCTCTTCTAACTCTATGATCCATGCAATTTTTGCTGCACAATAATTTGGCCATATGTTCATAATCATGCATGGAATGTTTCCCCTTAATTAATTGCATTGTTTGAATCGTGTATCAAAAATCCTAGCCTTCATGCAGAAATTAGGGTTCTTGAGGATTTTTCGTGATTTCTTGTTATATGTTTAATTTAAATGAAATTAAATACCATAGACATGATCGTGAGGTTGAAACGAGTTAATTGGTATGTGGATTGCATGATATGACTAAGTATTCAGTGAGTTTGGAGAGAAAATGCAAATCTGGGAAAACCCAGAACACGCGCGTGTTCTTGGTGTATTCTTGGCGCCATTTTTTGAAAATTCAAATATTTGAATTTTGTGATTTTATTTAATTGATTCAAAAATTAATTTCTCTCTGAGTCTTAATGATTTTGAGTTGATTCTTTTTTTAATAATTCACAAAAATGTTAAAATATTTTATTTTCCCAAAAAATCCCAAAAATATTATTTATTTTATATAATTGATATTTTTGCAAAGAATTAATTTTTTAATTGTTTTTGACATTTAAAATATTTTTTCCACCTTGATTTTGCAACTTTTAATGCTTTCTAATTATTTTGTAGGTCAATACTTAATTTTTGAAGCATTAATCCAAGATCACAATTTGTTTTTCCAATGTTAAACAATTTTGATCATTTTAATTGAATTTTTATTCAATTAAAACACATTTTTTGAAAACAAATTAGGGTTTTGGATTAATTCAACCCTCATAAATCATTTTCTTAAAATTTTTGGGCCTCTAATAAAGTGTAAGACCCAATCCTTTTTTTGACCAAATCATTTTTGGGCCTCAGTATATTGTATAAGTCCCGATACCGTAAAAAACAAACGGCACAATCGTCGCCTTTTCAAAACAAAAAAAAAACTTGGGCCTACCCTCGAGTAGTAAGACCCATTTCTTTTCTTAAAAACTCTTTGGGTCTCTATTAGAGTGTAAGACCCAACCCTCTTGTACAGAAAACTTTTTGGGCCTCATTCGTTGTATAAGTCCCACTATACATTTTCGAATAAACGACGCGATCATCGCCAGTTTAAAATTAACCAACTGGGCCTACCCTCGAGTAGTAAGACCCATTCAAAATTTGTGGGCCTCTAATAGAGTGTAAGACCCAACCCCCTTTTAACCAAAATCATTTGGGCCTCAGATATTGTATAAGCCCCTTCGCGTTAAAAGAAAATCTCGGCGCGTTCGCCATTTTTAACGAAAAGTCAACTGGGCCTACCCTCGTGTTATAAGTCCCACTCTTTTTCTTTAAACCTTTTGGGCCTCTTGAGAGAGTGTAAGACCCATCCCTTTGTACAGAAAACCTCTTTGGGCCTCAGTCACTTGTATAAGTCCCTCTGTACAAATTCAAACAGTGCGCTCCCTGATAAAACCCTGGGCCTCTCCTTGAGCTGTAAGCCCCAAATCTTTCTTTTTCAAAGCACTTTCTCCTTTGATTTTGAATATACTGTTGTTTTCAATCTTTCTTTGTTGAACAACTAACCAAACAGCATGGAAGCTCTACAACCGAGTAAGTGGTTATTGCTTTCATTTACAGCTTTCATATACATATAACTGTATTGTGGGGCTGTTTCGCTGTAAGTCTTCTTTCATAAACTCATATCAACTGTGTAATAATAGTATAGATATTTCGAATTTCCCCGGCAACTACGTCTAGAACTAGCTGACGCCATTTCGTTTATTCATAGAAATAGACAACTAGATCCCCAATAGGATCACCAGATACAGTCTTCTCTTCGGCTGTCCTCATTAGGAATTGTCAAGAAACTCTACTCCCAGAGATGAATGTATTCTCCGTGAATGGCATCTTTGAGTTTCTTCCAAATTCTCGAACTTTCCTGACTTGATATATTCCTTGTGAATAGCTTGTCTTGAATTTCTCGGGGTTTGGGGACCCACGGGCTTCTTAAAAGCATCGACCTCCTCTTGGGCATCATACAAGGACCCACAGGCTTCCTAAAAGCAACCCCGCCTCCTCTTGGGCTTAGTACAAGGACCCGTCGACTTCTTAGAAGTATTCACAGCCTCCTCTTAGGCTTCGTATAATGATTCTTCCTCCGGGAATGATAGCCTCCTCTTGGGCTTCGTACAAGGATCGATCGGCTTCTTAAAAGTTTCCAGCCTCCTCTTGGGCTTCGTACAAATTGTCCCGACGACCTCCTAGAGGTATAGGAACAGAACTTAATCATTTGCATAGAACAGTCCTTTCCAAGAGTCTACTACTGTTTCTCAAAGCATAGTACAAAAGATGAAACTCTAGACACGGACAGTCTAACATCCTTGAGTCTCAAAGACATTCTCAAGTGACCCCTTCAAAAATAGGAAGGAACCCCGTGGACTCGGACAGTCTCAATACCCTTCAGATTTCCCACATCCTTAAAGAACAGGAATAACCCGGATCCTCGAATCAAATCCTTGAGTACAACATTGCTCATATAAGAACTGATTTTCTCTTTCAAAATCAGTATACTGGACCTGTCACTCAACTGAAACAGTCATACTAGCCTCCTCTTGGGCTTTGTACAATGATTCTCCCCAACGGAGTCAAACAACATTTAGCCTCTCTCTCGGGCTTTGTATGAGACACATAAGAGACTCCCTCGTTGAGTCAGTCACCCATTTCGCCTCCATCTCAGGCTTTATACGAGATACAAAAAGGTTCTTATTGAGCCGAACAAATTTTAGCCTCCATCTCGGGCTTCGTACGAGATACAAAAAACTCTGTTGTTAAGTCAAGTAGCCTTCATCTCGGGCTTTATACGAGATACCAAAAGACTCCATCGTCAAGTCAAAACCTTTTAGCCTCTCTCTCGGGCTTTGTACGAGACACATATTAGCCTCCTCTTAGGCTTGGTATAAGAAAACCACTGGTTGATCCAATCAACCTTTTAGCATCAAAGTCGTGCCTCGTTCACAGTACAAAAACATCAACAACTCTTTCCCCTTCATCTAATTCCTGTAAACGGCAAGCCTCTGGATCATCTACATCCATGCCACTGTCCCTCTTTTAGCATGAGAAATTCCTAAGGAAAGATAGCATTGCTCTACATTGAGTTAAAGTCTTCTCCTTCAGGTTAAAATCCCCTATAAAGGAAATTATGGCATTGCCGGATTCACAAATCCCGGTTAAAGTAATCCTCCTTTACAGTCAGTCACCCAACAGTTGTGATAAACAGACCCCTTTAGAGATGACAAATTCTCTCTAAGGTCAACACTTTCAGCTTCACATCTTGGGCTTTGAACAAGATACAAACTACCTTCAGCTTTACATCTTGGGCTTTGAACAAGATACAAACCACCTATACCTTCACGTCTTGGGCTTTGAACAAGACACCAAAAGAACCATTTCCTCCCATAGAATAGGAGGAACTACGATCGCTCTGATTTCCCTGTTTCGGTAAACGGGAATGTGTAGGCATAAGATTGAAAGAAAAAATCTTAGCGAGCACACTAAACAAAAACCCAAAATCCCATACTCTCATACATTCGTCCTAACATCCTAACTGATAGCCTAAAGTGCCCCTTGTCAACAAAATAACCTAGGAGAAACTCCGAATCTTTGTAGCATCTGTAAACCAACAGTTTTGACTGTTTAATCTCAGTATGCAAGCAGGGTTAATTGGAGACATCTATTTCCCTTCCTTCATCAGCTTTAATAGGATAAAAAATGAATCGAACTGTAGTACCAGAGCGATCGTGCTTCGCAACCACATCCAAAAATCACTCGCTACAGAAAAATGGCAACTCTGCTGGGGAGAATTACAGGTCTCTTTAGGGATCTTGTTCTTTTTTTTGTCCCCTAGGTAGAAACCTTGACGTCATTAGGATCTTAGGTCAAAACGCCGTTAATTTGGAATAAAACCAAAGGATGGTAATTCCGCAGGGGAACCCATTTTCTGTCAGGAACTTAGGATTCATAACTTTAAAGGTCTAGGATGATTAGGACAAATATATATACTATTTTTCCTAATTGCTATACGTGTTTATTTTTCTGCTAATGGGAATGCGTGTGATGCCACATGTTGAAAGATTGAGTATACACTTAAGATAAGTGATGGCGACGAGGTCGACCATCAACCTCAATGGAGGCTGACCAATGCAACCCATTCTCTCACCTAGATAATGGGCCAATTGTGATGTCTGAGAAGCTGAGGAGTCAAACCCTTTTGTAGTGCAGAAACTATCGGGAATAGTTGTTACGCGATACTACCCTCATTTGAGGCTGGTGATCTATTCTCGGTGAATGGTACTTACTCTAAGATCGCTCTACAACTCGCTGGCGATCCGTTTGTTGTTTTGCTTTCCTGGGAGGAGCTGATGATAATGAGTACAGGTACAAAAATCACCCTAGTATAAACCTTTGGGGATGGGTAGAGCCTTGACTTCATGACAACGACCCTTTGACCCCATGTTTTTCCTATGTTTTTGTGTGCTGCATTCATGCATTCATTTAAAAAACATTAAAACAAGAACAAATTTCTCTTCTAGTCTTTCTGTTTTTCAAATTAAACTAAGACTGTGATTGCAAATATCAGAGAAAAGGATTGCGCTAATGGATTTTGGTAGAAGGAGAACCCATAGGTATACCTTCAAGGTTCCAAAGCTAGAGGATTTGAGAAGGTTAGCGAGGATGATCACTAACCCTGAGGATTTCAGAGCCAAGCACGGAGGTCTGCTACCACTGTTAAGAGTCCATGTGATTGAGGGAATCACGGATGCGCTTATTCAGTTTTATGATCCAGTTTATCACTGTTTCACATTCCCGGATTACCAGCTCGCACCAACGCTGGAGGAGTATTCTCATCTGATTAATCTACACATTATAGATCGAGCTCCATTTTCTGGACTGGAAGAAATTCCAAAGAATCAGACCATTGCAAGAGCAATTCATTTGGACGAGTCTGAGGTTAGGACTCACCTAACCACTAAGGGTGGCATCCAAGGTTTGCCAGCCCAGTTCTTGACAAAGAAGGCCCTGTCTTTTGCCAGTATAGGAAACGTGACTGCTTTTGAAAGCTTCTTTGTCTTGCTCACCTACGGGTTATTTTTGTTTCCCAACATCAATAACTTCGTCGATATCAACTCCATTAAGGTTTTTCTCATTGGAAACCCTGTGCTGACTTTGCTCGCAGATGCGTATCATTCTGTACATTTGGGAAATTTGTACAGTTGAGGGGAGATCACATGCTGTGTACCTTTTCTTTACAAATGGTTTATCTCCCACTTGCCTAAGTCTGCTACTTTTGGGATTGCAAGAGTGCCTTACGTTGGTCGCAGAAGATCATGTCTCTTACCAACTCTGATATAGATTGGTGTAATAGGATCTATGATGAAATCAGAATCATTGATCGTTGTGGAAACTTCCCCAATGTACCCCTCATAGGAACTAAAGGAGGAGTCAACTATCATCCGGTGTTGGTTCGCCGTCAGTTTGGATAACCGATGAGACACATCCCACGAGGTGTTCATCTGGAAGGTATTTTCTTCAAGGAAGGAGAAAACGACATAGCACTAAAGATGGAAATAGTGCACACTTGGAAACACGTTCATAAGAAAGGACAAGAGTCTCTAGGAAAACCGGACTGTGTCTCGATGGAGCCTTATCTCCATTAGGTATAAACTAGAGCTCTCAAGCTAAAAATGCCTTATCCTCGTTACGGAATTCTTTCGCCAAGGGAATCTGTCATGTATTTCATACGGAAACTGAAAAGCTTCAGGTTACTCTCAACAAAGTTCAAAAGGAGAGAAGGTCTTGGAAGAATAAGGACCGCACCCTTGACATAGAGTGCATCAAAATACAGCAATTACTAAAAGAAAAGGATGCTCTGATTGAAATTTTGGAGCAACATGCTGTAGAGAATCAAGATGACCAAAGGAATTTGCTCACTCCTTTCACCTGGCAAAGGAATGACAACCCGACAACGGCCCAAGAGCCCCGGTCAAAGAAAAGGAAAGAGTCCGCACCTGATTTCTCTTCAGAGAGGACTCGGGACCCATTAGCTTAGGTTTCTATTTCCGCACCTTGTAATCTACTGTATTTTCATTTCCGCAATCCTTTGAATTTCAATAAAAAGGGGTTTCCCCACTGTTTGATATTTGCAATCTAATTGTCGAAGTTTATTTTGATTAAACCAAAAAACAATTAATATAATCATTGCATTCATCATTCTCACATCACGTATTCTTCTTCCCTACGAATCTCACATTTGTGTCTCGATTCTAGAGTCAAACTGTCTCATTCGTAAAATACTCGGGCCAATCGTCAGAAAAAGATGGATGATTTTGAGGAAGAAAACAGAGAGTTGAAAGAAGAGATCGACACTCTGAGAGAGGATATGAGAAAGCTTCGTAACGACATGCAAGCCATGGCAGAAGCTCAGCTACAAAGGACTGTGATCTCAGAGATCACCTTAACGCCCATAGTGGAGAAGTATGATCCTAGGTATCAAATGTCGAAAGATCATCCCTGGGGCATGCCTGTTAACTATATCCCGGAAGGATATGTTCCGCTGATCACCGAAGATCAGGGAATCACAACTGAAGCCGCTGGGCCTGAAGGTTATAAACTTCGGGAAAGCGAAGATGCCAGAGGCATACTGAAGACTCCTGAAGGTTACAAACTTCGGGAAACGCCAAGACTCACTGCCGTAGTCACGGTACCTCCCTCTGTGGTGCACACTGTCCCGGAAGAACAGATTCCACAGATACCTTCTGGTAAAAAGGAAACCATGTTCGACAGAATGGATGAATTCCAGGAGCAATTTCTGGAAATGCAGAAGGAGCTGCAAGCCATTCGCGGTCAGGATTTATTTGGAAAGGACGCCGCAGACCTCTGGTTGGTCCCCAATGTAAAAGTTCCGCAAAAATTTCAAGTGCCCGACTTTGAAAAATACAAGGGTAACTCTTGCCCTCAATGCCATCTAGTGATGTACGCTCGGCGGATGTCAGCTCAGACAGAGAATCAAGACCTACTGATTCACTACTTCCAGGATAGTTTAACCGGTGCCTCACTCAAATGGTACATGGGTTTAAATTGTGCCACGATCAGCACATTCAGAGATCTTGGCACTGCCTTCGTCCAACAATACAAATACAATTTGGACATGGCACCCGACAGAGATCAACTCAGATCGATGTCGCAAAAGGACAAGGAAACCTTTAAGGAGTATGCTCAAAGGTGGCGTGAGATTGCCGCTCAAATTTGTCCACCTCTTGAGAAAAAGAGATGACAAAGATCTTCTTAAAAACCTTAAGCTCATTTTACTATGACCGAATGGTTGCCAGTGCACCCAATGATTTCACCGAGATGGTGGGCATGGGCGTACGTCTTGAGGAAGCCGTCCGAGAAGAAAGTTTGGTAAAAGACACTGGATCGACGAGCGGTATTAAAAAATACGGTAGTGCTCTCCCTAAGAAAAGAGAGCAAGATATTGGGAATATCTCTCTTGGAAAGCAAAGGCAACGGTACCAACCAGTAGCAGCTGTAGCTCCTGCTATCAGCACCGCGCCTACGTATCAACCTCAGGTTGTGTAGAGCCAACCTGATCAGCAAAGGACACAACAGCCTCTTCAGCAGGCTCGTCCTCTATATAACAACAACCGTACAACACGGCCACCAGGATTTGATCCTATACCCGTGTCGTACGCAGAGCTGTTTCCATTACTACTGGCTAAGGGGCACATTCAGACTAAATCTCCTCTTACAGTACCAGAAAATCTGCCTTTTTGGTTTAAGGTGGATCAAACTTGCCCTTACCACCAAGGAGGATCAGGGCATAACATCGAGACTTGTCTCAATTTCAAGTCCGACGTGCAAAAACTTGTTAGGAGCGGGGTCTTATCCTTCAAGGATACAAATCCTAATGTTCTCACGAACCCGCTGCCTCAACATGAGAAGGCTGCAGTCAATTTGATAGAAGGAGAGACTAACGATGTCTATCAAATTCACGATGTACTCTTGTTGAAAACCAATCTGGTCAAGATGCATTGTAGACAGAGTGGTGTCGTACCTCGAAAAATACAATCCTCGCGATGGACGTGGAAAGAACTATTCGAAACAGAGTCGCCACCGAACTTTATTCATCCCAAAAGAGGGAAAGGAAAATATCGAGAAAACCTTTAAAGGGATAAGAACATGGTCATCACAACCAAATTCGGGTTCGGGAGTCGATTACGCAAGAGGGAAGGTATTAGCACCCTCTACGTCCGTTGTACTCAACGGGAACCTCTTGATTCAATTCGTGAGAAAGTTAGTTAGGTTTGTTTGTTATCTTCTTAAAGGATTGGTTTTTAAGGGGAGGATGGGTGGTTTTTTATTAGTGTGCTCGGCAAGGATTGGGAACCCTTATGCCTACGTATTCCCTCGTGCAATGGGAAAGTCAGAGCATTCGTAGTTCGTGGGACTACAGTTAGTTGGTGTTTTTTAAACGAATGAGTGTTTAATTCGCATTCTAACTGCTAAACATTGGCTTGTCGGCTCGTCAAGGGAGGTTGAAGCACTAGTTCATATGCGCGGAAGAATGGATTAAACAATGTTCTTTTTGTGAAAAGTTGTTTGATTTGGATTAAGTATGTTAGAGATTTGATTGAGAAAAAGGTTTGATTTGGACGTGTTTTAGGCGAACGAGAGTTTAGGTCGCATTCTAACTGCTAAACGTTGGCTTGTCGGCTCGTCATGGGAGGCTGAAGCACTAGTTCATATGCGCGGAAGAATGGACTAAACAATGTTCTTTGGGAAAAGTTTTAATCGCAGGGCGGCGAGGAGTTGGATTAATGTGTTTGTATTTTGATTGGGTGACGATTACTCGAACTTAAGAAAGATTCCTCAGGCCCAAGTAATCCGGAAAGCGAGTCGAAGAACCGACTCTCTCTCTTTTTCGCCCTTAATATGAAAGAGTTTTAATATGGTTAGAGTATGTTAGATAGATGACAATTACTTGAACTTAAGAAAGATTCCTCGGGTCCAAGTAATCGGGAAAGCTAGTCGAAGAACCGACTCTCTCTCTTTTTCATCCAAATGTTTAAGAAAAGAAGATTTGATTTGATTTATTGTAAAAAGGGTTTGATGGGTAATCGTGTTATGAGTCTTTTAAAGAAGACAATTGCTTGAACTTAAGGAAGATTCCTCGGGCCCAAACAATTGAGGAGAAGAATCGAAGATTCCATTCTACTCCCTTTTCTTCTTTTAAGAAAAGTGTTTAAGTTTGATTAAATGTATTGATTTGATTTGAAAAATGCTCGATGTTGGATCTAGGTTTGGATTTGCATGTGAAATAGTTGGAGACTAATGGAAAGGAGGTCCTAATGGTTCAAGGTAAGGTCGATTGCGAGGCAAAAGCGCCCGACTTACAAATTAGGTGAGGGGACTTGATATATGGATCAAGTAAATGCTTGGAAATTAATTGAATTTGATTTGGAAAATACTTGACATTGGATCAAGCTTATTTGTTGTTATAAAAAGGGGTTGATTTTAATCTTATAGGAGATAGGTGTAATTAATCAAGTAGGGATAATCGAGCTATGATTAAAGTGAGCCAAACACATACACGCATACAAACCAAAGTGAAATGTGCACCAATTATCGTTGTATAAAGTCCAAGAGGAGGCATTGTGAGGTCGATTGCGATCGTGAGAACAATCAACTTACAAGGCACTAAAAGGGCTTGACTTTAAGTCAAGGTATTAGTTTGAAAAGAGTTTTTTAGTTTGGACAAGCATAATATGAATAGGATAAACATAATTAAGGCATGAAATAAATCCACAAGAGAAAATTATACACCTCACATAAAGATCATAAATAAAATGGGGGGAGAAATATAATCAAACATGTTAGTAAAGTTAGTGACCTAATCCTAAGGTTAGCCTAAAGAGAAAATTCTAAACTTAATTAATTTGTTTTAGATTTTTTAGGGAAAAGGTAAAAATCAAATGATTAATCAAATTAAACTAAAATATTTAATAAAATTAACTGTTAAAGTTAATTAGTATTAAATAAAATGGTTTAATAAAATTAGGTAAATTTGATTAAAGAAAACAAATATTTTTTGAATTTTTAAAATTAAGTGAGCCAACTTAAAATGATCAACCAAATTAAAATCAATTATTTAATAAAATTAATCACTAAATAGATTAATTATTATTAAATAAAAGCTTTTAATAAAATTAATTAATAGTATTTTTGAGATTTTCCTTTGAAATATATTATAAGACAAAACATAAAACCTAAAAAGAAATAAATGGGCCAGAACTGTTAGAAGAAAGGGGGTGTGAATAGAAATTCTGATGCTATGGCCCAAAAGAGGAAGTAGTGGTGTGGGTTAAATGGGACAAAGCGGATCGCTCCAATTGCGACCCGTTTGGGCTCTATTCAACGAAACCTAAACCTAAGGATGGAAAAACGGTGGTGCAAAGAAACAAACATAGAAACACAGTTTCAAAATTGATCTCCCATTCTCTCTTTTTCAAACACGATCGCTTTCAAATTCGCTCAACTAAATCACGTCTCACTCACATCTCTCCTTATCATACTCTCGGTTTTGATGAAAACAACACCAAGAAGAAATTACAACAAGCTTTTCATGATTAACAGCGAAATTGATGAAACTTCATGAACACATGATGAACTCACAAGCAAGAGGAAGGAAATCGAATCAAAATACCTATCTGGAGAATGTCTTTACACTGAGTTCAGGTGATTCCTTCAAATCCTCAGCTTCTTGTTATTGTTCTGTTGTTCTCTTCTCGATCTCGATTCCGTTAAGGTTTGTTTCGATGCTTTGATTCATTTCAACTCTTCTTCTTCTTCTGAAACGATTTAGGTTTGGTTAAAGTTGTGGCTGTTGTTATCTGTTTATGATTTATGGGTGGAGGTTGAATGTGATGTCGCAACGATGGTTTTGGTGGTTTATGAGATGTTTAGAGGGAGTTTTCAAGTGTGAAGAATTTGGGTGGTGGTTATTGGAAGAAGATGATTGTGTGTAAGGTTTTGTAGGTGGCAGTGAAGGAGTCGTAACAAGGGTGCTGGAACGCAGGCGGCGAGTTTTCCGGCCGTTTGGGATGTTTACGGCGATGGATTCGATCTTCTTCTCCTTCTATTTTATCTTTGTGTCTGTTGTTGAGAAGTGTTTATGGTTGAGTCATGTGTAATTGTTGTTGATTATTGTAAAAAAATGAATGGTAATGGTGATGGTATGCGGTTGTTTGCAGGAAATGTTGGCTAAGTGTGTTAGTTTGTGCGTGGTGGTGAATGAGGAAGAACGGTGGTGGTTCGTGAGAAATATGCAAGTTTGAAGAAACATGGGTTATGTTGTCATGGTGGAATGGGGGTTTAGCAGGAAAGGAATTTTTAGTGGAAGGATAATAGTAAAGAAAAGGGGTGGTACCAAGGTGATGAATGAAGATTTGAGTGAAAGGTGGGAGAGGAGTATGGAGTATGGAAGATAGTGAAGGTTTTCTTTTGAACTTCCAGGTCTGAGTTCTTTCTTTTTTCTCTTCGTTTTTCTTTTTTTCCATATCAAAAATGAAGGTTTTGGTCTTTTAAGGATCTGTTTTTCTTTCTCCCCTTAAATGAAACACCCGCCTTTTTAAAACCACAACAAACTTGTGTCCTAAGCTTGATGGTACACATGTTTTGTTTTATTATTGTTGTTATGTATCTTTCAATGATGCAGACTTACTCAGATTTTTCTTGTGTTTTGGACTGCAGGCTGTTGTGTAGCAGGTTTATTGTGTAGTTGCTGTTATTGCTCAGGTCACGCAGGTTTGGTCCGGAGTGGTGTGTTCATTTTGCAGTAAAAGTACGGTTGGTGCTGGTCTAAATTGCTGCAAGTTTTGTTTTTACATGAGCATGTCTTGTGGTTGTGCAGCGTGGGATTGTACAGTTTAGGCAATTGTGGTTGCAGAAGTTTTGTTTTGGAATGGTTGTATGTGGATGTAGCCTCCTTTTTTGTTGTAAATCAAAAATTAATGTAATGGGCTTGTAATTTGTAAAATGGCCCTCTTTTGTTTTTTTTTTTAATATTTTGAATGGTAAATGATGATTTTTATAAATGTGAATCTTTATAGATGTGAAAAAGAAAAGAATTTAGAAATTGGTTGAAACAAAAAATAAAAAGAAAATGGATTTGAGAATATGGCTTAAAAGAAATGGTTATTGGAAATAATTTGAAAATTGAAAATTAAACAAAATGGATTGTTATTAAAAAATGAAATTAGAATGAAATGAGTAAATGAAATGGAAAATGGATATTGTGAAAAATGGTTTATGGATTAGTGAAATGTGATTAGAACAGTGAACAATTGGAATGCATTAATAAAAATAATATGGACATTAAATGGATTGAATAATTTGAAATTGGGTTAGAAAAATGGAGAATTACGGATAATGGATGGATATTGAAATTGAACATGGATTGAAAGCTTGGATTGAAAATGGTTTGGAAGAAAAAAAAGATGTACAGAGGTCATGTATACACAGGTAGGACAAATTTGGGGTATGACAAGTGGATATGGCCATGTGCCACCTCATAATTATCACCGGTGTGATATCTGCTATAAAGACAATCAAGGATGTTCTGTGGTGCAAGCAGCCCTACCGGAACAAATGGATCTTGGATGGATCCAAGAGTACCGAGTTCGTGGAGTTAACATGGTTTACACGAATTCCAACATCATTCAAAACCACGACATCTGTGCGATGAATGCCAACCTGTTGGCGATGCACTCAAGGCAAAGCCAGTATCATAATCTGCCGCGGCACGATTACAGTTCTTGTCTGACTTGCTCGGTAAACAAACAGGGATGCTCTTTCATACAGGAGGCCCTCCAGCATCAGATGGATCTTGGATGGATCCAAGACTACCATGATAGGAACCCTTATCAGATCAACATGGTTCAGATCTTCGATATTCGCGTGATGAATACCAACCTGGTAGAGTTACATGTTGAGCAGGTCCGACTCGGATTCTTAATATCACATGACTATCAAAGCTGTAAAGCGGGTTGCAAAAACGATCAAGGTTGTACCCTCGTCCAGGAGGCACTTCAGCACTTGTTAAATCACTGGTGGATGCCAATTTATATGGATGAAGATACTCAGCAAATTAGTATCAATAACAGAAACCCCACTCGGCGTCAGAGTCAGGATGTCCGATCTGTGGAAGCTAACCTAGTGAGGTTACATTGTATTCAAAGTGGGCGTGGCCAGGTGCCACCACACAATTATGACCGTTGTAGCGTCTGTTCGGAAAGTAACCAAGGGTATTACCTTGTGAGAGCAACTCTTCAGGGTCAGGTGGATCATGGAGAGATTCGTCCATATCTGGGTTCTGGACCCATCAACTGGACACCAAACTACCTTGCCGATCAAGTTGAGAATGTTGTCACGATCGCTGGTCATCACAGGACCAGGGATGTTTTTGCCAGCATCCCTCTACTTGACAAATCTAAAGTTCCCAACTGAGAACGGATCGAGATTACTTACGATGGTCAGAAAAATCAGAGGGCTCCCGTAGTCATCTATCTGCTGGGACCACTACCGTATGAATCAGCTAAGGCAATCCCTTACAAATACGGTGCAACGACAATTGAAAATGGAAAGGAAATTCCATTACCCTCCGTTGTGAATATTGCAAACATCAGTCGTGTAACACGGGGTGGTAGAATCTTCAACCGAGGGGTTGGGGAAGCTAACAAAGAAAAGGAACTTCAGACGGAAACTCCTGATCTACCAGTCGGTCAATCCAGTAATCCCGACCTTTCGAAAAATAATGATGAGATGCTGACGCTCATCCAAAGGAGTGAATACAACATTGTCGATCAACTGTTACAAACTCCTTCAAAGATCTCGGTATTATCATTATTACTCAGTTCAGAAGCCCACAGGGAGGTTCTACAGAAAGTCTTGGAGCAAGCTTTTGTGGAACAGGATGTAACGATTAGACAGTTCGATAGTATTGTCTCTAACATCACTTCCTGCAACAATTTGGGATTTAGTGATGAGGAATTACCTGAAGAGGGTCGTCGTCATAACATGGCGCTCAATATCACAGTTAACTGCCAGGACAATGCTTTAGCCAGCGTACTGGTAGACACAGGGTTAGCCCTGAATGTTATGCCGAAGTCCACTTTGATGCAATTATCATTCAAAGGCCCTCCGATGAGAATAAGCGAGGTCGTCGTCAAAGCGTTCGACGGATCCAGAAAAACAGTTATCGGCGAAGTTGATCTTCCTATAACTATCGGTCCTCATACTTTCCAAGTCACTTTCCAGGTCATGGACATCCGGGCAACGTACAGTTGTTTATTAGGAAGACCTTGGATACATCAGGCTGGGGCGGTTACTTCCACCCTTCACCAAAAGCTAAAGTTCGTCCAGAACGGCCAACTCATCACAGTCTGCGGGGAGCAGGCCTTGTTGGTGAGTAACTTGTCATCATCTGCTGGTATAGAACCCGAGGAGGTTATTGGAACTCAGTTCCAAGCACTGTCGGTGAGCAAGAACAATCAGTTCAAAGAAGGAACTTCCATTTCTTCATACAACGATGCTATCAAAGCGGTCGAGAGTACCGATACGACAGGATGGGGACGGCTTGTCATTCCTACTGGCAATACAACAAAGAAGGGTCTTGGTTTTTCTGCAACCTATACCCAGACAGCTGCCAACGATGAAAGTCTTCATCCCCTTCAAAACTTCTTCCATAGTGGAGGTTTCCTTCACCCAGTGTCTCAAGCAGTACATGCTATCAATGAGGAAGATCCCTCTGACACAGATGAAGAATGGAAGTCCTACCTTAACGGGGACGGTTATATGTCTCAGGAAGAGGTGCCTATACTATTTTACTATCCCGCGCAGAGTCTGAGATTTATACCACAGTCAGATGTCGAAATGATCTATGGAGATTGTGATCCAGAAGGATGTCGTGCTCCGCAAAATTCATTAGAGGAGGACACTCTGATGAAAGACAATTTTGACTACACCTACTATGGCCCAATGGATGGTCTGCCAATGTGGCAGCCCTACCCAGGAAACTTGGGGCAAGAGAGTCAGCCGAACAATGAAAATCAGCTGACCATCATTGAACAGAATACCTGTGTCCCCACCATGTCATGGGATCAACACTCAGGTCATTCAGAAACTACTCAACATGAAGATGAATTCGCAACGTTTGCAGGACTTGAATTCATCAACTATGCTTTTCCCGAGGTCAACCTCATCGAGAGAGATGACTCCTCCAGTTCCAAAGAAGTTTGGGACACCTTGGGATAACTGAGTGGAAAATACGACTATATGGTCAGGTACACCGCTCCCGAAAGCTCTCGTATCAGGCTCGAAGATATCCAGCCTACTGGAAGGGGAGATACAGCTGAGAGCACAAATACTATGCAAAATACAACTGAGGAATTCTCCTACGACAATTCTTCCTGGGAGACAGATTTCAATGATCCTGCTCCACCAGAAATCAGCGTCATTTCTGAAGACAAATCAAGGAAGGTGCCAGACTTTGTGATTCACCGAGCAGTTCGCCGCCAATGGGTTGCCATCGAGGTTCCGAAGGTCATTCGTCAGTCAAAGTAATTGCCATCTTTAACCTTTCACCCTGCCCAGGTGAAACAGATGTTTTGATAGGGCTTGCTTTCTGTAAATTTTCCCTCTTCGCTTAGCCCAAAGCGACAGAGTTTTGTTTTATAGGGCTGTAGTTTCAAGAATCGACTTGTTCATTAATAAAATAATATCGTTCTGTAATTTCCGCATTAATCGCTGTTTTCTCTTTTTTGCTTTTTTAGAAAATGGTAATCCTAAAAAACAATTCAATAATAAAAACAAGCAGTAAAATAAAACACTGCACACACTTGCATTTTCTCTATCTTTTCTAAACACGAATCATCACGTCATGCAGATTGCTTGTTTTAAACCCCGTTGAAATATACGATCCGATGCCTTCTCCCAACTTTGAGTTCCCGATATTTGAGGCTGAAGAAGAAAATGACGAAGAAATTCCAGAAGAGATCTCCCGATTACTCAGACAAGAGGAAAGGTCCATTGAACCTCATAAAGAACCGTTGGAAACGATAAACTTGGGTTCAGAACAAGAGAGAAAAGAAATCAGGATTGGGGCACTTCTCAGTCCAACTGCCAAAGAGAGTTTGATAAAGCTTTTCAAAGAATTCCCCGATGTATTCGCTTGGTCCTATCAGGGCATGCCAGGGTTGGATACCAGCATCGTGGAACATCACTTACCGTTGAGATTGGAATGTCCGCCAGTAAAGCAGAGGTTGAGACGGACTCACCCGGACATGGCCATCAAAATCAAAGAGGAGGTACAGAAACAGATTGATGCGGGTTTCCTCGCCACGTCAGAATATTCTCAATGGTTAGCCAATATCGTACCCGTTCCAAAAAAGGATGGAAAGGTCAGAATGTGTGTCGACTACCGAGATCTGAACAAGGCTAGTCCAAAGGACGACTTTCCTTTACCACACATTGACATGCTGGTAGACAGTACAGCAAAGTTCAAAGTCTTCTCCTTCATGGATGGATTCTCGGGCTATAATCAGATCAAAATGGCGCCGAAAGACATGAAGAAAACTTCGTTCATTACCCCATGGGGTACCTTTTGTTACAAGGTGATGCCGTTCGGTTTAAAGAACGCCGGGGCAACCTATCAAAGGGCCATGACAACTCTTTTTCATGACATGATACACAAAGAGATTGAGGTATATGTCGATGATATGATTGCAAAATCTAAGATAGAAGAGGAGCATGTGACCCACCTGTCAAAACTATTCGAGCGTTTGCGAAAGTACAAACTATGCTTGAATCCCAACAAGTGCACCTTCGGTGTCCGTTCAGAGAAATTACTAGGGTTCATCGTCAGCCAGAAAGGAATTGAGGTTGATCCTGACAAGGTCAAGGCCATTCAAGAAATACCATCTCCGAAAACTGAAAAACAAGTCAGAGGATTCCTGGGACGTTTGAACTACATCTCCAGATTCATATTCCTCATGACCGCGACATGTGCGCCGATTTTCAAGTTACTCAAAAAGAACCAGGATTGCATTTGGTCAGAAGACTGCCAAACCGCCTTCAACAGTATCAAGGAATACCTATTGAGTCCACCGATTCTATCACCTCCAGTGGAAGGAAGACCACTGATTATTTACCTCACAGTTCTAGAGGACTCAATGGGATGTGTACTTGGCCAACAAGACGAAACTAAACGGAAAGAGTCTGCCATTTACTATTTGAGCAAGAAATTCACCGACTGTGAGACTCGGTACACAATGCTTGAGAAAACTTGTTGTGCTTTGGCTTGGGCAGCCAAACGTCTTCGCCAATACATGATTCGTCATACTACTTGGTTAATCTCCGAAATGGATCCAATCAAGTATGTCTTCGAAAAGCCTGCTCTCACGGGAAGAATTGCCCGTTGGCAGATGTTGCTATCAGAATATGACATTGAGTACCACGCTCAAAAAGCCGTTAAAGGGAGTATTTTAGCCGATCATTTGGCTCATCAACCGATTGACAATCAAGAACCAATCGGGTTTGACTTCCCAGATGAAGATGTCATGTATCTAAAAATGAAAGATTGCAATGAACCGTTAACCAGTGAAGGGCCAGAACCAGGTTCCCAATGGGGACTTATCTTTGACGGAGCAGTTAATCATTATGGAAATGGAATTGGGGCAATCATTGTTACCCCTCAGGGTACCCATATTCCTTTCACTGCCAGACTTACGTTCAAATGTATGAACAACGAGGCCGAATACGAAGCTTGTATTATGGGTCTCGAAGAAGCGATTGATTTAAGGATCAAAAACTTGGACGTATACGGCGATTCAGCCTTGGTTATAAATCAGATAAAAGGAGATTGGAACACATACCAATCAGGATTGATTCCTTACAAAGACTACGCGAGAAGGTTGCTACCTTTCTTCAACAGAGTTGAGTTTTATCACATCCCTCGTGAGGAGAATCACATGGCTGATGCATTAGCCACTATCTCTTCTATGATTAGTGTAGGTTAATGGAACGACTTACCTAAGATCGACATCATGTGCCTTGAACTACCCGCTTACATCTTCACTATTGAAGCAGTCCTAGACGACAGACCTTGGTATCACGATATCAAATGCTTCCTTCAGAAACAAGAGTACCCACCTGGGGCATCCAGGAAAGACAGAAAAACCCTCAGAAGATTGGCTGGAAACTTCTTCCTGAGTGGTGACACTCTCTATAAGAGAAATTTTGACATGGTCTTGCTCCGATGCGTAGACAGACCAGAAGCAGACATGATGATGAAAGAAATTCATGAAGGATCCTTTGGCACTCATGCCAACGGACACACAATGGCGAGAAAAATCCTAAGAGCAGGGTACTATTGGTTGACAATGGAATCCGACTGCTACAAGTACATGAGGAGGTGTCACAAGTGTCAGATATACTCCGACAAAATTCATGTACCGCCATCACATCTCAAAGTTATTTCTTCCCCATGGCCTTTTTCCATATGGGGAATCGACATGATTGGCTTGATCGAACCTAAGGCTTCAAACGGACATCGGTTCATCCTGGTAGCCATTGACTATTTCACCAAGTGGGTCAAAGCAGCGTCATTCACCAATGTAACCCGACAAGTGGTGGTCCGATTTATCAAAAACAATATCATCTACCGTTATGGTGTTCCAAGCGAGATCATTACTGATAATGGATCTAACTTGAACAACAAGATGATGAAAGAGTTGTGTGCTGAGTTCAAGATCGAACACCATAACTCATCTCCCTACCGACCCAAGATGAACGGGGCGGTAGAAGCGGCTAACAAGAACATCAAGAAGATCGTTCAAAAGATGGTTGTAACCTACAAAGACTGGCACGAGATGCTACCCTTTGCTCTTCACGGTTATCGCACATCTGTCCGCACTTCAACAGGGGCAACCCCTTTCTCTCTAGTGTATGGCATGGAAGCAGTGCTCCCCATAGAAGTAGAGATCCCGTCAATCTGAGTATTGATGGAAGCTAAGCTCACCGAAGCTGAATGGTGTCAAAGCCGACACGACGAACTGAATCTGATCGAAGAAAAGAGAATAACGGCACTATGCCATGGTCAATTGTATCAATAGAGAATGAAGAGGGCGTTTGAAAAAAAGGTCCGACCTCGCGTCTTCAGGAAAGGAGATCTTGTGCTCAAGAAGATACAATCATTTCTCACTGATTCATGAGGTAAATGGACTCCGAATTATGACGGCCCCTACGTGGTCACGAAAGCTTTCTTAGGCGGCACCTTGAGACTTGCAACCATGGATGGAGAAGAATTTTCCTACCCCACAAATGTTGATGTAGTCAAGAAATAAAAAAAAGTTAGACAGAAAATTAGGGATAATGGCAAGTAACTATGTTCAACAGAGGCGAGTCCCTCAGCAGCAGCAGTTACATCATCCATCAGAAAAACTCCAGTCAAGGTCATCTTCGACAGAAGCTCAGGATGCCCCGAATTCAAAGTTGGTAGGAGGATAGCGGTCGTTATGTTTCAATGTAGCCCTTTTCCCTGTAAATTACCATTTTCTAACTTTGTAAATACTCTTTGGAATCACGCGTTTGGCTGATCTCCATTTTATCAATAAAATTTGAGCCTTTGTGCTTTTGTTTGTAATTCTTATTTGTTTTAGCTTTACAGAACGACGTTGTTAACATGATTAACGATTCTTGAAATAAAACAAAAATTAATTTACTTGTTAAAAATTTTTCTGCTTTTTAATAAAGTCGGCAATTTCTTTTGACTGTTGAACATCAAAAGAACATCAACCGCTTTTCCAGAAGCAAGCGAATTTCAAAGTGTAGAATCAAAGTACTCCTTCTACGCCAGTGTGCCTGAATGAAGGATCAACAGTGTCGGATGCAAATATTCCATCTGACATCTTCGGCCGAGTTCTTATCTCCTAAGCCCGACCAACATAGCTCCCAACAGGGACTATCTTTCCTAAGCAAGGTGGAATTGCTATCTTGAACCAGCAATACTTTTTCGCCCCGCGATGGCCGCGTATCCAGTCATGTTCATCTTTTAGTTTGTGTGTCGCGTCAGTTTTGTCAACATATACATACATACATCATGCATTATTGATTTGCATTTACATTTCATATTGCATCACTATCACTCTAGTCGGTCTTGTCCCCTAGTGATAGAAGTTCTCTCAATCGAGTTGTCAGTTCTTACCTCGTCAGGAAACGCTGCGTTTGAACAACCTCGCCTCCAGTTTATTTCTGGAAGGAAGTTGGCCCTTGACCACTTTGATAACTTGAACCTCTGAAAAACCAGAGGAACTTTCAGTCAGCATCACTCTTCGCCATTGAAGATGATATGCTTGCTTTCCCGGATTAAGGAAAATCCACAGAGAAAGCCTCGTAATTAGAGATTCGGCAGCATTCCAGTTTCACTCCGAAAAGACCGCTGATGAAAAGGTTATCGGCACCTCAAAATTGGACCCCATCATATGGCATTTCTCCGGGAAGATCCCGAGAAAATTATGATGTAAGATCCCACACAAAAGTAGCCTCTCAAGAGACTCGCTTTCCCCCGATAGAGTCGGCAAATGGCGTCTCCAACAGAGAAGTTTGTGCAACTCTACAACTCAGATGACTGGGTTCCCCCAGCAACTCTGACATCAATTTTTTTCGTCAAATGGCATCTCCCTAGGAAAATCCGGCGAGAAGTTTGAAGGAAATCCGCTACGAATAGCGTCCCTTGTCAGTAAAGTTTATTGATGAAAGAAACTAAGACCAGTTCCTTGGTAGGAAACCAGGATCGAGGGGAAGTTTACAACAGCAACTTAGACCAGTTCCTTGGTAGGAAACCAGGATCGAGGGGAAGTTGACAAAAGAAACTAAGACCAGTTCCTTGGTAGGAAACCAGGATCGAGGGGAGGTTTATTTCAAAAGAAAACTGAGATCAGCTCCTTGGCTGAAGACCAGGATCAAGGGGAAGTTTACCTTTTCTAAGCATCATTGCTTAGCAAAAAAAGATGAATGCGTGAATTACCATTCATAGACGCCGTCAAAATTTTGGGTATTCCGATATTTAATCCTCTTGCACCCCGAATGCCTGAATACCTTCGCCATTCACACCTTCGTGTCCAAGAAGATTAAATATGGGCATCTGTCATACCCCAAATTTTGACCACTTAGATTTCCCATCATTGTGCCAATCATCATCATAATATGGATGTACCTTCATGCCTCATCAATCTCCTCAAGGATTGTTGAGCATTCACTACCATCAAGAATTAGGGTTTCAAGCCCTCTTAGAGTTCTTAGACAAAGGATCAATCAAGGAATGACATGATCTTCAACTTGTATAACCTCTTAAACATCCACAATGGATCAAAAGGACTCCCACTTCAAGGATCAAGCACAAGGCTGCTCCCTTCTAGGTGGATCAAGTCTCAAGATCGACAGTGTCACCAAATTAGGGTTTTGGTCGACCAGGGCCTCCAAATGGAAATTTTTCATCTGGTCATAAGCCAATGATCCAAAACATAACCTAATATACTTCATGGGACCTCATGGACCCAATCATCAAGTCAATTTTGCCTCAGGGGATGCATTCATCAAAAATCAGGAATTAGGTTTTTTTGACCTAATCGCCCCTAAGTTGACTTTTAGGGCAAATCATGAGCCAAGACCTCAATAGAGGGTTTGAGGGTCTTTAAGGAACCATATTGATCCATTTGGAACAATGGATTAATCCAAGAAGCTTGAGCAACAAGTCTCAATTTCATCTGCACCACAATTAGGGTTTCGCGAGGAAAGTCAACTATAACTTTGACTTTTGACCAGGACATGCTCCCAAACCCTAGAACATGATTCAATATACCCTATGACACCCATGGAACATGTCCATCAAGTTTGATTTAGGTCAAGGACATGATTTCATGAAGACTTGCACAGTTTGGAATTCATCTGATAAAAAGTCAACTGTGCACAAAAGTCAACTTTGACTTTTTGAGATTTTTCACCAAAATGGATTTTTAACCCTAAAATGATGTTAATGTATGATTTGAATCATCATTCATCAAGAAAAATCAAAGAAAGTGGGATAACTTGTAAAAGGGGTAACCATAAAAACTTAGAAATATTTCTAAGTTATGGAAAAAGTGACACTAATGTGCCAACTTTGGAGGACCATAACTCCTAAACCACAAGGCCATTGTTCCCCATTCAAAGCTTGATTTGTAGATCTCATTGCCCTCTACAAAAGCTTCATACTGACCTATGTCCAAATTCCTCATGGATTTTGAGTTATGGAGTGATCAAAATCAAGAAAAGTCACTTTGTTCCAACACTTGGTGAAAATTTCACTAAGTCAGATTTTACCCTACTTTTTGCCAAATGTAGGGGGATTTTTCACTTGGATTCAAAAGAGATCAAAACCAAACATGTTCAAACAGTTGTTGTATCATGTAAGCGCTTTCCAAAATGACCAAGAACATTACCAAATTCAATTTGAGTCATGAGATATAACACTAGCAAGTTGCCTTGTTGAAATCTGTCAAGGCAAGGCAGATTTTGCATTTTTGCTCGATTTGCCAAAATCAGCCAAATCCAAATGCTCCTATCCACTTGGACACCTCTGAGGATTGAATCTAAAGGGGACAATCACTGAGCCAAGCCTCCAAAGTCTTTGGAACAAGAAATAGCATGTTGAACCTAGAATTGCCAAAATAGGGACAAGACTCCAATTTTGGATTGGAGCATTCAATGGAAGCATCAAGGTGGCATGGACTGAGCCATTCTCAACTGAACTCAGTCAAGACTTATCCAAGACCAAGGGAACCAGCAGCCTGTGCCCCAACCTCTAGTCAATGGCTAGAGGAAACTTGGATTTTCATTTGCCAACATTGGCCAAACCTACTCGGCAGTTGCCATTCACTATTCCTTGAAAAACAAACTTGCTCTACTATAAATAGAGCTCAATTGTGATCAGTTTGAGTACACCAAAGCCCTCAAACAGATGCTTTCCTCAAAATCTCTTCTTTCACTCCAATTTTGCCTTCTAAGGCAAGTCACTATCGGGTTTTGAGTTTGGGAGCTTTTCCAATCAAACCAATCACACACACACCTCACATACATCATATAGAAGTGATCCAAACACTCACATAACATCTGGAACACAGATTTCACAAAATCACCAGCCAATTGCTCAAGTTCTTGACAGTTTTGCAGTTGAGGTACCATCTTCAGCTCCAAACCATTTCAATCCATTCCAAGCATTCATACACACTCCATGGCACCTAGGGAAGCTATCCAGATCATTGGAACCTAGCTGTAACACCTCCAACACAAATCACGATCACCAGCTGCAAGTGGTAAGCATGAGCTCTTCTAACTCTATGATCCATGCAATTTTTGCTGCACAATAATTTGGCCATATATTCATAATCATGCATGGAATGTTTCCCCTCAATTAATTGCATTGTTTGAATCGTGTATCAAAAATCCTAGCCTTCATGCAGAAATTAGGGTTCTTGAGGATTTTTCGTGATTTCTTGTTATATGTTTAATTTAAATGAAATTAAATACCATAGACATGATCGTGAGGTTGAAACGAGTTGATTGGTATGTGGATTGCATGATATGACTAAGTATTCAGTGAGATTGGAGAGAAAATACAAATCTGGGAAAACCCAGAACACGCGCGTGTTCTTGGCGCCATTTTTTGAAAATTCAAATATTTGAATTTTGTGATTTTATTTAATTGATTCAAAAATTAATTTCTCTCTGAGTTTTAATGATTTTGAGTTGATTCTTTTTTTAATAATTCACAAAAATATTAAAATATTTTATTTTCCCAAAAAATCCCAAAAATATTATTTATTTTATATAATTGATATTTTTGCAAAGAATTAATGTTTTAATTGTTTTTGACATTTAAAATATTTTTTCCACCTTGATTTTGCAACTTTTAATGCTTTCTAATTATTTTGTAGGTCAATACTAAATTTTTGAAGCATTAATCCAAGATCACAATTTGTTTTTCCTATGTTAAACAATTTTGATCATTTTAATTGAATTTTTATTCAATTAAAACACATTTTTTGAAAACAAATTTGGGTTTTTGGATTAATTCAACCCTCATAAATCATTTTCTTAAAATTTTTGGGCCTCTAATAGAGTGTAAGACCCAATCCTTTTTTTGACCAAATCATTTTTGGGCCTCAGTATATTGTATAAGTCCCGATACCGTCAAAAACAAACGGCACGATCGTCGCCTTTTCAAAACAAAAAAAAACCTTGGGCCTACCCTCGAGTAGTAAGACCCATTTCTTTTCTTAAAAACTCTTTGGGCCTCTATTAGAGTGTAAGACCCAACCCTCTTGTACAGAAAACTTTTTGGGCCTTATTCGTTGTATAAGTCCCACTGTACATTTTCGAATAAATGACGCGATCATCGCCAGTTTAAAATTAACCAACTGGGCCTACCCTCGAGTAGTAAGACCCATTCAAATTTTTTGGGCCTCTAATAGAGTGTAAGACCCAACCCCCTTTTAACCAAAATCATTTGGGCCTCAGATATTGTATAAGTCCATTCGCGTTAAAAGAAAATCTCGGCGTGTTCGCCATTTTTAACGAAAAGTCAACTGGGCCTACCCTCGTGTTATAAGTCCCACTCTTTTTCTTTAAACCTTTTGGGCCTCTTGAGAGAGTGTAAGACCCATCCCTTTGTACAGAAAACCTCTTTGGGCCTCAGTCACTTGTATAAGTCCCTCTGTACAAATTCAAACAGTGCGCTCACTGATAAAACCCTGGGCCTCTCCTTGAGCTGTAAGCCCCAAATCTTTCTTTTTCAAAGCACTTTCTCCTTTAATTTTGAATATATTGTTGTTTTTAATCTTTCTTTGTTGAACAACTAACCAAACAGCATGGAAGCTCTACAACCGAGTAAGTGGTTATTGCTTTCATTTACCGCTTTCATATACATATAACTATATTGTGGGGTTGTTTTGCTGTAAGTCTTCTTTCATAAACTCATATCAACTGTGTAATAATAGTATAGATATTTCGAGTTTCCCCTGCAACTACGTCTAGAACTAGGTGACGCCGTTTCGTTTATTCATAGAAATAGACAACTAGATCCCCAATAGGATCACCAGATACAGTCTTCTCTTCGGCTGTCCTCATTAGGAATTGTCAAGAAACTCTACTCCCAAAGATGAATGTATTCTCCGTGAATGGCATCTTTGAGTTTCTTCCAAATTCTCGAACTTTCCTGACTTGATCTATTCCTTGTGAATAGCTAGCCTTGAATTTCTCAGGGTTTGGGGACCCACGGGCTTCTTAAAAGCATCGGCCTCCTCTTGGGCATCATACAAGGACCCACAGGCTTTCTAAAAGCAACCCCGCCTCCTCTTGGGCTTAGTACAAGGACCCGTCGGCTTCTTAGAAGTATTCATAGCCTCCTCTTAGGCTTCGTATAATGATTCTTCCTCCGGGAATGATAGCCTCCTCTTGGGCTTCGTACAAGGACCGATCGGCTTCTTAAAAGTTTCCAGCCTCCTCTTGGGCTTCGTACAAATTGTCCCGACGACCTCCTAGAGGTATAGGAACATAACTTAATCATCTGCATAGAACAGTCATTTCCAAGAGTCTACTACTGTTTCTCAAAGCATAGTACAAAAGATGAAACTCTAGACACGGACAGTCTAACATCCTTGAGTCTCAAAGACATTCTCAAGTGACCCCTTCAAAAATAGGAAGGAACCCCGTGGACTCGGACAGTCTCAATACCCTTCGGATTTCCCACTTCCTTAAAGAACAAGAATAACCTGGATCCTCGAATCAAATCCTTGAGTACAGCATTGCTCATATAAGAACTGATATTCTCTTTTAAAATCAGTATACTGGACCTGTCACTCAACTAAAACAGTCATACTAGCCTCCTCTTGGGCTTTGTACAATGATTCTCCCCAGTGGAGTCAAACAACGTTTAGCCTCTCTCTCTGGCTTTGTATGAGACACATAAGAGACTCCCTCATTGAGTCAATCACCCCTTTCGCCTCCATCTCGGGCTTTATACAAGATACAAAAAGGTTCTTATTTAGCAGAACAAATTTTAGCCTCCATCTCGGGCTTCGTACGAGATACAAAAAACTCTCTTGTTAAGTCAAGTAGCCTTCATCTCGGGCTTTATACGAGATACCAAAAGACTCCATCGTCAAGTCAAAACCTTTTAGCCTCTCTCTCGGGCTTTTTACGAGACACATATTAGCCTCCTCTTAGGCTTGGTATAAGAAAACCACTGGTTGATCCAATCAACCTTTTAGCATCAAAGTTGTGCCTCGTTCACAGTACAAAAACATCAACAACTCTTTCCCCTTCATCTAATTACTGTAAGCGGCAAGCCTCTGGATCATCTACATCCATGCCACTGTCCCTCTTTTAGCATGAGAAATTCCTAAGGAAAGATAACATTGCTCTACACTGAGTTAAAGTCTTCTCCTTCAGGTTAAAATCCCCTATAAAGGAAATTATGGCATTGCCGGATTCACAAATCCCGGTTAAAGTAATCCTCCTTTACAGTCAGTCACCCAACAGTTGTGACAAACATACCCCTTTAGAGATGACAAATTCTCTCTAAGGTCAACACTTTCAGCTTCACATCTTGGGCTTTGAACAAGATACAAACTACCTTCAGCTTCACATCTTAGGCTTTGAACAAGATACAAACCACCTCTAGCTTCACGTCTTGGGCTTTGAACAAGACACCAAAACAACCATTTCCTCCCATAGAATAGGAGGAACTACGATCGCTCTGATTTCCCTGTTTCGGTAAACGGGAATACGTAGGCATAAGATTGAAAGAAAAAATCTTAGCGAGCACAATAAACAAAAACCCAAAATCCCATACTCTCATACATTCGTCCTAACATCCTAACCGATAGCCTAAAGCACCCCTTGTCAACAAAATAACCTAGGAGAAACCCCAAATCTTTGTAGCATCTGTAAACCAACAGTTTTGACTGTTTAATCTCAGTATGCAAGCAGGGTTAATTGGAGACATCTATTTCCCTTCCTTCATCAGCTTTAATAGGATAAAAAATGAATCGAACTGTAGTACCAGAGCGATCGTGCTTCGCAACCACATCCAAAAATCACTCGCTACACCCGCAACAAAAGCACTTGACATATTCTCAGAAACCATTGCATAGACCATTCTCATGCGTTGATCATGTCGTTTCACTCTTGCATATCGCTCATTTGGCATAGCATAAAGTCTTAACTTAAGCCCGGTCATATCTAACCTCTCTTCAAAACCCAATCACTGACATTCTGCATATAGTAATCAGCTTCGCATAGCATTGCATCCTCAAACGCATAGCATAATCATCAACATGGAGCATTACACCATGCAAGTTCAAACATGTATCCCAATCAAAATCCAGTCGTCGTCTGGAAAACCTTTCCAGAACCTTTTCAATTCCTTGGTCCGTCCAAATCCTCTCTGGTCCGTCCAACACCTACAAACTTGCAGCACTGCATCCTAGCTTGTATCTTTGCATTGCATGATATCAAGCATCATGTAGAAACGCATACATAGCATATGCATCAATCATACTCCCTCTTTCTTTTTACCTGACTTATCTCCTGGCAGATTTTTCAACCCTTTTCACACTTGGTTGTTCAAACACTTTCAACTCTTCTTTTGGTTCCGTAGGCCAAATTCTTGAGCTACTCTTTTATTTAATCCCCTTTTAACTTGAATCATCGAAAAGCTGGCGCAATTCGTACATTCAGGTCCAAGAGGATTAAATAGGGGCAGCTGTCGTAACCCAAAATTTGACCTCCCTCTTTTGCCTTTTGCATAAGCATAAGCATTCGCATCCGCACCGCTAGCATACGCATTCGAACATTTCTCTGTGTTTTTCTTGTTGCAGGATATTCAGGTTTTCCAAGCCGATTAATCATATCCTCACATGGTCATCACAGCATCAAAACAAGCACAAAATGAAGGTTTCTATGGCTATTCATCAGTACAAGAAGTGGAAAATCGAAGCCGGGACCATCGCATCATTTTTCAAGCAAAATGGGCAAAAGTTGGTCTGGTTAACCGGTTAACACGAGCAGATTTTGCAATCTCTACTGTATTTTTGGGACAGCATCCATGCACTCTCTTTGGTCTTTGGTTCTACTTGATTCTAGCAGTGTGTGGAACATTCTATACATTTTTAGATATTTCAACACTATTCATTTCAATCCAAGTATATTTATTCTAATGCATCACTCTAATTTAAGTGCACCATGTTACTTAATTTACCAACATGTCAACCTTTGGATTTTGAAACTCACATTGGGATTGTTACCGAGTTGATCCTAACTAACCGAGTTAACCGCCTTGACTCGGTGAGTCAAGTCCAACTAACTCCTAGCCTAGGTCCAAACCCAAAGCTAAGTCCAAACCAAAGTCCAAACCGTCTCACACTCCAAACCTAAAATCTATATAAACTCACCTTCACTCACTTTTCACTCTCTCCATCATTTCCCATATTTCTCAACCATTCTCTCCACAATCACTCACACAAATTCACACTTTCTTCACTCTCAATTCTCTCATTCTCCTCTACATTTTTCTGCAACTTCTACACATTCTTCTTCATCTTCATCCCAAAACCTCACCAAAAGCTCTTATTCTTGAAGGATAATCACTTTTGACATTGAAAGTGATTAACTCTTGAGCTTAACCTCCATCATTTGGCATTCTTTGGTTGGATTTCTGGAATTACATCTTATTCTACTTCAATCCAAGAGTTCTACAATTTTCAATTTGGTGCAAATTCGATTTCGGTGCATTTTTGCGTTTTTGATCGATTTCGACGCGTTTCGTCTACAAATCAAGGATCTTCTGGTTTTCTGTGATCTTCTGCATCAAGATCTCTTTGCAACACTTACCAAGCCAAATCTCCGGCTTGTAGGTTGGTGGATCTAACTAATTTTACCGTTTCACGCATTTTCGTATCGTTCGCAATGTAGTCGATAATTGTTATGTGTGATTTGGTTTTGCATTTGTTAGATCCATGATCCTATTGTGTTAAGTTGATTCTATCACTATTTATTTGTTGTTTTCAAGTTCAATTTTCGTGCACAATTTCAGTTCCTAGCATGTGGTAGTTTGCATAAGTGATTATGTGTTGAAAACCACTTTTGAAAAGCTATTTTTTCTGTTTTTTTCACCACTGTTCAGTGGTAACCGGTTAACACATGGTGAGTAACCGGTTACTCAGTTCAATTTTCACCAAAAATGCTGATTTTCACGCAAGTAACCGGTTAACACATGGTGAGTAACCGGTTAACACTGTACCAGAATGCCATTTTCTTGCATTTTCAAGTGTGTTTGCCATGCTTTCTTCTCTTAACTTCCATTGATGGATATGCTTGATATTTATGGATGTTTTTTAATGCTATCACCCTCTGTTTGAAGCATATTTACATTAATTCAATGTTTGATTTATCAATTTTTTCAATTAGGTGTGTTCTTGATATTTGTTTGAACATGCTAGTTTTTGCATCATTCTTGATCCCTTGACACTTGATGTAGGACATGCTAATATTTGTTTGGCACTGTTTTGCACCTTCCATTTCAGTGTTCATTAAGCTTATTCTTCATGGATAAACTTAATCTTGTATAATCAATAATTCACTCCTTTTTGCTTTAATGACTTTTCATCCTCTTTGGAAAGTTGTTAGCATGTTTCTCCCTTGATTAATTGATCGAAACTTTGTTTCGATTAGTTGATCTTCCCCTTTCCTCTCTTTAGGCCTCCTTTAGAGCTTTTCTCTCGATCCCCTTGTAGAGTTGGAGTTCGCGCTACGCCTCGCATCGGAACACTGTCCAAATTGACGCTGTTACGTTGTCCATTTCTCTACGCAAGAGCACTGTACAACTTGGAGCTGTTGAGTTGTCCGGTTCAACTCCCGCATTACACCCTGTGTGTTAGAGAAGGAATGAGAAGGGAGAATTCCTACTCTCATTCCGACTACTTCAGGTAGGGGACGAATGACCCTGTGTTTGGCTTAGTCATCTCTAACTCCAGGCGGTAGTGTATTTTCTTTTCCCCAGTCGATTCGATCCTTGATCACTCTTTGCTCTTTGCGATCTCTTTCGATCCTTGATCACTCCTATCTCTTTCAATCTCTCCTTTTGATCAATCATCATCCTTCTTGGTTAAGATCATTATTCTTGCGCTAGCAATCTCCCTTTATGTCATTACTCCTTTCTTCTTGTAATCAATCATTGCTTTTTGATTCCCCTGAAGAATCTCAATCTCTTTTCTGCGGTTAATCACAGTCTGTCTATTAAAACCGTGAATCCCCTGGAGTTCGCAATCTTCTCTTGATTCTTCTCCCGTTGTTGGTTTAACCACTGCTCACCAGTTAAAACACCAATTTTGTTCTCTTACTCAGTTCATCACAGTCCATCTATTAATCACTGAGCTTCTCTTGGATTAATCACCTTCTCTTGGTTAATCACCCGTTTCTTTAGTTAATACAATCCGTCTGTTAATCACTGAGCTTCTCTTGGGTTAATCACCTTCTCTTGGTTAATCACCCGTTTCTTCAGTTAATCACAGTTCGTCTGTTAATCACTGAGCTTCTCTTGGGTTAATCACCTTCTCTTGGTTAATCACCCGTTTCTTCAGTTAATCACAGTCCGTCTGTTAATCACTGAGCTTCTCTTGGGTTAATCACCTTCTCTTGGTTAATCACCCGTTTCTTCAGTTAATCACAGTCCTTCTGTTAATACTGAGCTTCTTTTGGGTTAATCACCTTCTCTTGGTTGATCACTCGTTCTTCTCTTCGGTTAATCACAGTCCGTCTGTAAACACCGAGTCCCCAGCAGTTGGCAAACTCTTCATGGTTCGAATACTTGCACCCGTGGGTTAGTAACCTTTCTTTTGTTCAAATACCCTTCCTTCGGT
Source organism: Lathyrus tuberosus (assembly GCA_022829125.1). Taxonomy (NCBI): domain Eukaryota; kingdom Viridiplantae; phylum Streptophyta; class Magnoliopsida; order Fabales; family Fabaceae; genus Lathyrus; species Lathyrus tuberosus. The sequence continues at coordinate 15,662,331 of JALAZF010000048.1, forward strand.
TGAGTACTGTTTGTTCAGTCAGTTTACCGAACCCCTTTGGGTCACGACCTTTGATCGGTCCTACACCCGTCCTTTTGGGTCACGAACTTCGCTCGGTCCTACACCCGTCCTTTGGGTCACGACCATTTCTCGGTCCTACACCCGTCCTTTGGGTCACGACCATTTCTCGGCCCTACACCCATCCTTTGGGTCACGACCATTGCTCGGTCCTACACCCGTCCTTTGGGTCACGACCATTGCTCGGTCCTACACCCGTCCTTTTGGGTCACGACCTTTTCTCGGTCCTACACCCGTCTTTTGGGTCACGACCTTCGCGACCCGTCCTTTGGGTCACGACCTTCGCTCGGTCCTACACCCGTCCTTTGGGTCACGACCATTGCTCGGTCCTACACCCGTCCTTTGGGTCACGACCATTCCTCGGTCCTACACCCGTCCTTTGGGTCACGACCTTTGCTCGGTCCTACACTCGTCTTTTGGGTCACGACCATCGCTCGGTCCTACATCCGTTCTTTGGTTGATCACAGTTTCCTCTGTTAAAACCAATGCTTCTCTACCCCCACAGAGTTGCAATCTTTTCTTCCCCGGTAAACAACTGCCAGCCAGTTAATATACCGAGGCCCCCTTCAGAATCAAACACCTTCTCTTGGTTCAGCACTCTCTCTCTTTGGTTTATCACAGTCCGTCTGTTGACACCAGCTACTTTTCCCCGCCAGGGTCCTACTCTCTTTCTTCGGTTAACCACTGTCAGCCAGTTAATATACCGATTCTCCCTTTTCTCTTGGTTATGACACAGTTCCTTTATTTGGATCCCCAGCGGATTCCTTCCTATTCCTTTTACTCTTACTTTCTTGGTTTCGACACCGATCCTCTTTGTTATCCCCAGTAGAGGTTCTCATCTTTATTCTCTTGGTTTGGACACCATTTCTCTCTTCTTCTCTTGGTTTGGACACCATTTCCCCTTTATTCCTGTATTCTCTTGGTTTCGACACCATTCTCGCACTTTATGCTCAGTACAATTACCATTCCCTTTCCTTTACACTCCTTTCTTGGTTTTGACACCATTTCTTTGGAATCCTCAGTGGAATTTCCTCCTTTCTTTTGTTCTTGGTTTGGACACCACTTTCCTTTCCTTTTCCATTTCCGTTCAGTTCCACGAACTACGGATGCTCTGATTCTGCATTCTTTTGAATGTCAGATACGTAGGCACGAGACGCAATGTCTTGTCGAGCACACTTCCACCCTTCCTTCCTTCTCCTTTCTTCCCTTTTCTTCGTCCCTTGGTTCCATGAACTACAGCGCTCTGATTTCCTCATTGCACTATGAGGGTACGTAGGCACAAGGGCCACAATCCTCCGCGAGCACCTTCTTTCTTTTCTTTTCTTTTTCCCCTTTTTCTCTCTCTCTCATCTTCTTTTAGCTAGAAGCCTTTAGATAGATAACCCACCCAAGCCTAGAAGAAAGCGAAATGGTTCCCGTCGAGTACGACGGATGTGTTAGGTGCTAATACCTTCCTTTCGCATAACCGACCCCCCGTTCCCATTTCTCTTCCCCTTGGGTTTTATCGATATTTTCCCTGTCCTTTAGGACTAAGTAAAGTTCGGTGGCGACTCTATTATATCTTTGAGTGTGCGATTCACTCAGGTAGATTTCCAGCCATCTTCACATATCATTGGCCCTAAGGCGTGGGATCAAGGTATCATGTGCAAGCTTAGGGTTCTCTCTTGTTGTGAGACTCTCATCTTCATTCATGGTTGAATTCTCATCAAGTGTGTCTTCTTCAGGCTTTCTGAAGAGGATCAGGTCATCTTCTTCAAGATATTTCATCAGTGTACATATCAAGGAGGATCAGATTCTTATTCATGGGGAGTTTGATTGGAATTAGGCAATGTCAAGATTAATTGTGTGGGCCACATGGAATTCGAGATACAAAGTCACCCTAAACCATTATCCATTCCTTTTTAGTCATTTTCAATATTCAAAATCCATAACCATTTTCAAGTCCACATCTAAAACTATAAAGATTCATTCATTTTCTTAACCCATTTCTAAATCCACATTTAAATGTCAGGTTGAATTCATACTCGAAGCCAATATCCATTTAAAATCATTTTTTTTAATAAATCATGACTACTCCCTCCTAATCCGTATCCATTTTTATTTAGTTCAAAAACCATTTTTTCTATATTCAACTAAAATCCATTTCACCAATTTTTCTCATAAACCACGTATTAATCTAAACACATTTCCATTCATCTAGATCCAATATCATTTTGAACCAATTCCAAAATTCACATTTTCAAATTCAATATTCATAACCATTTGATGAATCCATATGAACCATCCTCCAAATGAGATTATTCAGTCGAATGTCCCTTCGAGATGGGCTGTTATTGGTTGGCTTTTGATAACTTGTAGGAGCAAGAAGTCCCTCAAGTCCAGATGTGCGCATTTCTTCTAGGGGTATTGCACAAGGTCATGCATCATCAACATTGCAGGTAAGAGAGATGGATGGGCATAAACTTGTTCATATCCAAAATCCGTGAGCCAATGAAGTTGAATGGAATGGTCACTAGTATGACTCACCAATTAAATGGATAGAAAAGTTAAAATACGAGATGAAGCATGTTTCACAGTCAAAAGACGGTATATCTTGGATGTTCATGGCAAACTTATAGTAGCTTTAAAGAAAAACCAATTTTCAGCAGAAAAGGAAATATCAATAGAAATTCAGTCCAAAACTCACGACAGAAAAAAGAGAAATCCATAATAGTTTACTAACTAATTAACCTAACCTCTAACTTATACCAATCTCTAACAGTTTCCAATCCCAATTTCTGACTCTAACAGAAAACGATAACAGAGCTTTAACCGATTTCTAACGAAATTCACAATCGGCTCTAACAGAAAGAGGAAAACGATTCTCTCTCCACTGGGAACTCATCATCATCGCTTCTTCTCCATTCACCTCTAACCATCTTCAATTACCTTCATACATCATCTTCTTCAATCCACCAACAATCGGCAACGCTGCAGAAACCAACACCATCAACAGCATCAATTCACAACTCAGCCACAAATTCAATCCAAGAACTCAGTTGTAGAAGTCATTCACCACGACGGTTTCGTGAAGAGGATGACATAGAAGAGGAAGAGAGTGGAATCTAAGGTGATAGCCAGAGCAGAACAAGCATCATACCTGAAGCGTTGTCGAGTTTCTCGTTACACGATTACGGATCATCATCTCCAATCCTTCATCAACAAAACTTCAAATAAGGAATCAACAACCAGAAGCAACATGTGAAGCCCCTGCAATTCCATTCAAGATCATACCACGAAGTCAGAACCACAAAGAGAGCATTCACAAAGTGAAGAAAAAGAATTCATAACATCCACGATTTCACGTAGAAGAAGCGATTACCAAGCTCATCGCCGTTAACGTCAAGTCGCAAGGTACGAATTCATATCCATCTTTAGCTGTGATCTCGGATTTAGAATCCGTTGTGATTGCCCTGAGTTTCTCTTGTGTGATTTTGTTTCCTTGAGTTTCTCTGTTTCGATCTCGCTTGTTGGTGGAGCTTTTGAGAAAATCGTCCCCGGATTTGGAACGAGAGGGAAATTCTAGTTGGGGTTTGTGTTTGGAGTTAGTGGTTTGGTGGAGGTAGTTCGCCGGAGAAGATGGCGGCGGCGCCACCAGCCACCGGCCTTCTCCGACCATAGTTATTGTCCGGCGTTGAGCATTGTGAGAGAGAGATAGAGACGTTGAGGAATTATTTTTCACCCACTGGCTTTTAACGTGACAAAACAAGGGGATAAGATCGTGTGGTGGCGGTCCACTCCGGCGGTGACACTTGTCACCGGCCAGTAGGACCACCTATTTAATCCAACGCGTGCGCTCTCACTCCCCCTATCATGCACCCTCTCTTGATCACCATTGGATTGATTTAGGCATAGAATCAAACAGCCCAGATTAGTCAACCATTTGACTGAGGTCCACCATACACCCTCAGTCTTTCAACTTCTTGGGCCTAATTGAAGTTTGCTGTTCACACCCTCCCCTTGTTAAGCCCATGATAATCTGAACTGACTTTTTGCTATAGTGCACCTCCCTTGGTTTCTTGTGTATGTTTACTTCATCCTTTGTGCATGTTTCAAATGTGTTTATTAAAAATAGCAAAATTCATCAGAAAATTCCCATAAAATTCATGTATATTCTTGGAGTTGTTAATTAATTTTAAGATATTTTTAATTCCATTTTAGGGGCTGTTCTGATATTTTTCTGGAATTTTGGAAAGGAATGTGTTCTTAATGGTATATCTAGTGATGCAAGTTCTAAAATGTGATCTTCCCTTGACCATTTGGAGCTAATTTTTGTTTTGCATTTAGGCCTATGATTATATGACCTAATGATGTTTGATTGGTACCTTGGCCATGATTATTGAATTGCTTTTGAGCATCATCTTTGTGCCTTGTCTTGTAAGAGCATCATTGATAAATTGATCCATGTTTGCAATTGATTGAGTATGTTTGGTGCATGATATGAACCCTATCTTTTGCATGTGATTACCTAATGGACTTGGAATGACTTGGTTGATTACCCATAATTTTTAAAGGCATTTTCTATTCTTCACAAATTTTCCAATGTGAACATGTTACGTGTAAGCATGCATAGAGATAGGTTATGTTTAGGACTTGTATGAGGGCACTTTGAGCCAACTTTGAATATGAGTTTTAGCATATTATTAAGTGTATTTTAATGAACAATTGAGACATGCTTGAGTATTGCATTTGATCATTTCACATGCCTTAAATGATGTCTTCTTTGTGTGTATGTGAACTTGAATTTGTGTTTCACTTTGGCCACTTCTTTTGATGCCACTTGTATGCCATGTTCATATATTGGTTTTGGGATTCAATTAGGACATTTTATAGGTCATTTTCCTCTGGTGTGTGAGCTTTAACATTGCCTTACCATTTCATTTCATTTTCCTTACTTGAGTGACAATTTTACATACTTGTATGAGAAGTTTAGAGGTGATTTTGCTCATGGAATGAATTGACTTTGGAGAGAGAGTTGAATGCAAACCTTTGTGACACTTTGAGATTGGTTATAAGCATGCGTATAAGGTGTTTCACTTCTGACCGTGGTCCATTACACATTTTAATTCAATTCATCTAACTTGTAATGGCTTTCTTTTGTAGTTTACAATTGATTGTGAAGTAGACTTTAGCTTTTGCTATAATTTGTAATTGTTTGATTTCTTTTGGTCCATTAACATGGATATGGTTTAACCAAAGGTGTTTACCAACTAAAGCCTTGTTTCCTTGGTTGTCTCATTGTTGCTTTTTCCTTGTGATTTCTAACTCATTTGTTGATTTGTGCAAGGTGCTTCAAGGAAATCTCCAAGAATGGCATAGTTTGTTTGCTTTGTAAATGCTCATTTCTAACTTGTTTGCTCATTAACATTAACAGGTGCTTACGTCGTTTTTGCTTGCGTTACTTTGCTACGGATCTATATCCGTTTGGTAGGACATCTTGTCTCTTTATATTCCTCGCACTTTACCACTTTCGATGCCATGAGAAGTAGGAATAGAGATGTATGACTGGGAGTCCCTACTTTAGGTGGGCAACTCTGTTTACTATTTTAAAGCTCTCAAAGGAGGCCATGCTTGTGTTTGCTTACATTTGTGCCTAAGACCTTCAAGAGGCATCCAATTCCCAGATCCCCTTGTAAGACCTCCAAGAAGGCAATTGACGGAAGTTAGGGTTCGCAGCCGACCCCCGTCATTCTAGTTGAGTCGTTCTTAGCTCTCATTACATGATTGAAGCTTTGAACATCACCTACTCTTGTTATCGAGTCGGTCAAGTGGAATGAGGGTTTAGCAATCAAACCCCCACGCCTTGTCTATAGCTCGCATTAACCAATGTTGATGCTTATGTGATCTGATTCACATCTTCCTTCCTTACTCTGCTCTCCATGGTTCTCGATACCATTGGATGAGCACCCTTATTTCTCACAGCTAGCTTGTTTGCCTCGGTTGATATGACCCCTTGGCTAAAGCACCCCTTTTACTTTGATTGTATGACATTATTGTTGACTGACACTGTTTACTCTTTCGTTGCTTTTAGTCCATTTTGTGATTGATTTATCCTGTGTTTACTTGTCTGGTGACATGATCCCGTAGGATTCCTCGCTCCACTTAATTTTTGATTAAGTCGGAGGTAGGAGAGACATTAGGATAGCAATCCATGCATGCTAACATAGGTAGCATCCCCCTTCTAAACTCAACCTTAAGGCCACCTTTGCATGATAACATTAGGATAGAAATTCCCTTAGTGTTTTCTTTTTCAACTTTGAGTCTCTTTCTCATCTCAAAACAAAAATAAAAACATGTAATGAAGGCAACAAGTATTGTACGCCATGAGCCTTAAGTACATGGGAAATGGAAGGAAAAGGGTTTCCCTTCGCCTTTCTAGGGTGTTAGCATACGTCTTGTTAGGACGACCATGCGACACATTCGTTCTATGTCATAGACTTTAGTGCGATACGTGTTACAAACACAAAACAACCAAAATATTTCTGTCTAAAAAACACAAAAACAAACTCAAATCATTTTCATCCTTCGGGAATAACAGGGTTTCAACTATTTTCAGAAAAGGGCACGTTACTTCCGTCTCGTCGCAAACAGGCATCGACCCTAACTACCGGACGCGAATCTAACGTCGCTCATAAAAAACACTAAGACCTTGTTAGGTCGAACTACGACGGCTCTGATTTCCTCTCTCTGGTTAGATTGAGGATACGTAGGCACAAGACGGCGATGTCTTGGCGAGCAACCTCCCCCCTTAGTTCGTGTCCGAACTACGTTGACTCTGACTTTCCCATTGCACGAGGGAATACGTAGGCATAGGACGGGTGATGTCCTATCGAGTCACTTCTTTTTCTTTTCTCCCTCTTTTCTTCATTCTTTTCCGTTCCCGTTCCTTTTCCTTTCCAGTAGCAGTGGAGCTCCAGATGACGACACCCTTTGATCGAGACAGCAAGCGTGGATCCCATCGAGTACGATGGACGCGTGGGGGTGCTAATACCTTCCCCTCGCGTAACCGACTCTCTTACTCGTTTCTCTTGGTCACGAGACCATGTTCTTTTCCTTCCCTCAGGTTTACGCAGTGTTTCCTTTCCCTCTCTTAGGATAAATACACATTGCTGGCGACTCTGTTTCCGCGCCACTTTCGCGTTTGTACCTGGATGAAAATCCCGGGAGCGACAATTGATCCATGCGCATTATCTCTTGGCTGATTTGTTACAGATTTATCACTTGCTAAATCAGTACAGTACTTCAGGATGTTAAGACATCTTCTTTGACATCTTTGCTCAGCCCAGATTTCTTCATCTTTATCATTTGAAATTGTTTTACCAAAATTCTGTCAAACCAAAAGTGCTTTCAGATTGAGTATTCATTCGGGTGCTACTAAGAAGTATCAAGATTTGAGGAAAGTATTTTGGTGGCCTTGTATGAAGAAAGATATTTCAGAGTTTGTGTATTCTTGTTTGATTTGTCAGAAGTCAAAGATCAAACATCATAAATCGTCGGGTTTGATGCAACCGTTATCTATTCCTGAGTGGAAATGGGATATCATATCGATGGATTCTGTGTCCGATTTACCTAGAACACCGAGTAATTATGAAGCTATTTGGGTTATTGTGGATAGATTGACGAAATCTGCTCACTTTACTCCAATGAGAATGGATTACATGTAAGAAAACTTAGCGAAGCTGTACATTAAGAGGATTGTCAGTTTGCTTGGTATTCCGTCTAGCATTGTGTCAGATAGAGATCCGAGGTTTACTTGTATGGTAGAAGGTGTAGGACGCCATTGTGTTGGCATGAGTCGGGAGAGAGTGATGTGGTTGGACCCGAGATAGTTCAACAAACTACTGATAAGATTAAGGTGATTCAGGATAAAATGAAGATTTCTCAGAGTCGTCATAAGAGTTATCATGACAAGAGGTGGAAAGCACTTGAGTTTCAAGAGGGAGATCATGTGTTTCTTAGAGTTACTCTGATAACTAGTGTTGGTAGAGCGCTGAAGTCGCGTAAGTTAACGCCACGTTTTATTGGTCCTTATCAGATTTTGCAGAGGATATGAGAGGTAGCCTATCGGGTTGTTTTGTCGTCGTCGCTTGCTAATCTCCATGACGTGTTCCATGTATATCAGTTGAGGAAATACATTGCGAATCTGTCTCATGTAGTCCAAGTAGATAATGTACACGTGAGGGATAACCTAACTGTGGAGACATCACTTATGCGGATAGAGGATCGGGAGTTGAAGCAACTTCAATGTAAAGAGATTGCTTTGATGAAAGTAGCTTGGGGAGGACCAGCTGGTGGAAACGTAACTTAGGAGCTTGAGAGTCAGATGAGGGAGTCTTATCCCGAGTTATTCATTTGAGGTAATTTTCGAGGGGGAAAATATTTTAAGTGGGGGAGGGTTGTAACACCCCAATTTTTAGTAATTATTTATTTACTTATATTAATTAATTGTTTTTTATCAACTTTATATTAATTAATTAATTGAGTGATTTTGTGCATAATAGATTTATTGAATATAATTGAATTAATTGATTTATTGGATTTATTTGAATTAATTGATTTATTGAATAATATAGAATTGCTAGATCAATTAGTTGAGCCTAGATTGAGAGTGTGAATAGAAAGTGAGAGGGAGTTGAGTAAAGCCCAATAGATTAATGACATTTGTTAGGGTTTAACAAATAAGAGAAAGGGGATAGAATAGAGAAATAGAAGTTGGTAAAAGAGGCAAGAGAGAAAGAAGCGAGGAGAGGGAGAAGAACCAAGAGAAAACTCAAGAATCATCAAAAATTAAGGTAAAAGTGAGTTTTTACATATTTATTGAGATTGTATTATAGAGTAGAATAGATAGAAACATGTTTAGAATAAAACCCCCAAATTTTCCATAAATTTGAAACTGTTAGGTTTTAGTGTTAATCTTTGAAATATGTTAATTTAATTGTGTTTAGAATTGATATGTTGGTATACTATAGAGACCCATTTAATATTGAAGTAAATAGATTAGTATAGAAGTGAAAATTTATTTTTACTTTACATGCTATAGCGAGCAACAAATGCTAGGAAGTGAATCGTGATTTTTCTTTTCCGCACCAATACTGTAGCGAATACAATTGATAGGAATGAAAAATTTAAAATTTCTTGTCTACTTTTTTTTTACTGTAGCGAACATGAGAAATAAAAAGAATAGGAAAACAAATTGTGACGTGGTTATGCTTTACTATACATTATAATCTGTAGCAAAGAATGCTAAGATAATAAATATATTCTTTTTTTTCATTTCTTAAAAGTGTAGAACATTATATATATATATATATATAAAATAGGAATGAAAAGTGACTGCTTCCTAAATCCTACACCTTGTGATGTTCTTGTAGCGTAGAACAAGAACTTGGTTAAACAAAATGCCACCTTTTTATCCATTAATAATAATATAAGACAATGTGATTCTCTTTTCTTACTGTAGCAGCAGAAGTAAAGAAAAGTGAAATGTATTTGTCTTCTCATTATTCTGTAGCGTGTAACATGTATAGTATATGCTATATAATTCCTTTATTTTTCAGCAGCTGTAGCCGGATAGAGAAATAGTAATGGAAGTACCTTATTTACTTCATTGCTTGATGTACTGTAACGTATTAAAAGCCAAAGATTAATGAATGTAGCCATTTACTACACTTATTATAACGTAAATAAGATTTTAATTCCATCTAAAAAAGTAGGAGTAGAACATGAGAAAAGATAAATTAGAATCAAATCATTGTAAATTAACAACATGGTTTAATGTTAATGTTATAACACCTATAATGTAATAAAAGAAGAAAAAAAATCAAAAAGTGTTTCAAAGGTGAATGAATTCTGATTGTAACAAACATCTTTAGAATGAAGTGAAGGCTAAAACCTGAAAAAGGCAAAAAAAAGAAAAAATTAGATTAATCATTCAATTTGTCACGGTCAATAGAAATGTTATGAAATGCTCTTGAATGTAATGAAAAAATATTGTGTTTAAACAGACCTTTCAAATGTTTTGGAACACTTCTTTGAAGACGACATTGGTGGTAGTACTCAAAGGTTCTTTATCTTTGTCATGAATAAGAATCTTGAGTCCGTTTTTGGATTTTACTCTAGAGATGGCCACATATAATTGTCCATGACTAAACACTTCCTTGGGCAAGTACAAACCTACATTGTCTAGAGACTGTCCTTGAGACTTGTTAATTGTCATGGCAAAGGAAACAATTATTGGAAACTGGCGTCTCACCAACTTAAAAGGCCATGGTGACTGTGAGGGGGACAAAGACATTCTAGGAATGTAAATGATATTGCCAACATTTTTACCAGAAATGATCTTAGCTTCAATGACATGATTGGCAAGCCTGGTTACAGTGAGACGTGTTCCATTGCACAAACCTTCAGACTGATCAAGATTGCGCATTAACATTATAGTTGCCCCAACCTTCAACCTTATCGAATGATTAGGTAATCCAGATGTTTTAAGAGCATTTAGAAACTCAGGTGTGACATGCTCATATGCATCAAAGTTAGTAGCATCGGATTTATCTATTGAGTCACTACTGAAGTATTCTTTCTCATCTCCTACAACAATTGAAAAAATATAATTAATGTAAGGTTGAATAAATATTTGTTGTATTATAAATGAAAACTAATACTAACAAACATTTTTTGACAAATGATATATGTAAGTTTGCAAAAAAGCGAGTTGCATACCTGGAAGAAGGTTTATGATATATTGGTTGATATCATCAACAACTTCAATTGTTGAAGCTAAGATTGCACGACTTTGAAGATAGTCGGAATCAAGATAGTTATGAATGAGATCAGGGTATGTATCCTCAACAATTGCCTTAATCGGATCAGAAAAAGTTGAAATCAAAAACTCTTCTGAAATACAAATTTCAGCATAACCCTCATTTGGCTCACACATGGTCCCATCTCCAATCTTCAAAATCCACTCATAAAAACTCCTATGTTCATTCTAGTTGGAACAATGCTCATTGAAACTTAGATATATGCAGTTGGAACAAAACAACAAAAGAATTGCAGACTTGTTAAACCTGAAGACTCGTTCAACAACAAAATTATCGTTCTAAAATTCCTTAAGTATCAATTGTTATTGTAGTCTCATGATTAATCATCTCATTTTTAAGTCGTGAATTCAACTCTATGGACTTAGATAACTCACATAAATTAAGTTATCATACACTAAATGAATTCAACTCTATGGACTTAGATAACTCTATGGACTTAGATAACTCACATAAATTAAGTCATCATTTATCCTTAAATGATGACACAAATACTTCCAAAACTTTGTAATTCTACTGTTATAACTCAAGTGATAGAAACACATTATAAAAAATAAAATTTCAAACTCAAATTGCATTTAAAATTAGCACAGTTTGCAGCAACCCTATAAAAATTTCTTCATGCATGCTTATTAGAACTTATGACTCAAATTTCTTTATTGGAACTAAACTTTTGATTCAACATATTACAACATGTAGATCAACAAACATGTTTTTTCAGATTTGGGCGCATTAATTTATTCATCACATTCCTTTCTTTTTTTTAATATATATTTTTATGAACTATTCTTTTTTAATATACATAAATATATGTAGTTGGTACAAAACACAAAAACTTATCCATACATGTAATTGTGTGTTATGTATTTTCTTGTCTTTTTTAATTGTTGGTAATGATATTTTATTGAGAGTTGGTTTCTCTGTTTGCATGTTTTGGGTGTCTATATGTAAAGGGCATCATACACTAAATGAATTCAACTCTATGGACTTAGATAACTCTATGGACTTAGATAACTCACATAAATAAAGTCATCATTTGTCCTTAAATGATGACACAAATACTTCCAAAACTTTGTAATTCTACTGTTATAACTCAAGTGATAGTAACACATTATAAAAAATAAAATTTCAAACTCAAATTGCATTTAAAATTAGCACAGTTTGCAGCAACCCTATAAAAATTTCTTCATGCATGCTTATTAGAACTTATGACTCAAATTTCTTTATTGGAACTAAACTTTTGATTCAACATATTACAACATGTAGATCAACAAACATGTTTTTTCAGATTTGGGCGCATTAATTTATTCATCACATTCCTTTCTTTTTTTTAATATATATTTTTATGAACTATTCTTTTTTAATATACATAAATATATGTAGTTGGTACAAAACACAAAAACTTATCCATACATGTAATTGTGTGTTATGTATTTTCTTGTCTTTTTTAATTGTTGGTAATGATATTTTATTGAGAGTTGGTTTCTCTGTTTGCATGTTTTGGGTGTCTATATGTAAAGGGCATCATACACTAAATGAATTCAACTCTATGGACTTAGATAACTCTATGGACTTAGATAACTCACATAAATAAAGTCATCATTTGTCCTTAAATGATGACACAAATACTTCCAAAACTTTGTAATTCTACTGTTATAACTCAAGTGATAGTAACACATTATAAAAAATAAAATTTCAAACTCAAATTGCATTTAAAATTAGCACAGTTTGCAGCAACCCTATAAAAATTTCTTCATGCATGCTTATTAGAACTTATGACTCAAATTTCTTTATTGGAACTAAACTTTTGATTCAACATATTACAACATGTAGATCAACAAACATGTTTTTTCAGATTTGGGCGCATTAATTTATTCATCACATTCCTTTCTTTTTTTTAATATATATTTTTATGAACTATTCTTTTTTAATATACATAAATATATGTAGTTGGTACAAAACACAAAAACTTATCCATACATGTAATTGTGTGTTATGTATTTTCTTGTCTTTTTTAATTGTTGGTAATGATATTTTATTGAGAGTTGGTTTCTCTGTTTGCATGTTTTGGGTGTCTATATGTAAAGGGCATCATACACTAAATGAATTCAACTCTATGGACTTAGATAACTCTATGGACTTAGATAACTCACATAAATAAAGTCATCATTTGTCCTTAAATGATGACACAAATACTTCCAAAACTTTGTAATTCTACTGTTATAACTCAAGTGATAGTAACACATTATAAAAAATAAAATTTCAAACTCAAATTGCATTTAAAATTAGCACAGTTTGCAGCAACCCTATAAAAATTTCTTCATGCATGCTTATTAGAACTTATGACTCAAATTTCTTTATTGGAACTAAACTTTTGATTCAACATATTACAACATGTAGATCAACAAACATGTTTTTTTCAGATTTGGGCGCATTAATTTATTCATCACATTCCTTTCTTTTTTTTAATATATATTTTTATGAACTATTCTTTTTTAATATACATAAATATATGTAGTTGGTACAAAACACAAAAACTTATCCATACATGTAATTGTGTGTTATGTATTTTCTTGTCTTTTTTAATTGTTGGTAATGATATTTTATTGAGAGTTGGTTTCTCTGTTTGCATGTTTTGGGTGTCTATATGTAAAGGGCATCATACACTAAATGAATTCAACTCTATGGACTTAGATAACTCTATGGACTTAGATAACTCACATAAATTAAGTCATCATTTGTCCTTAAATGATGACACAAATACTTCCAAAACTTTGTAATTCTACTGTTATAACTCAAGTGATAGTAACACATTATAAAAAATAAAATTTCAAACTCAAATTGCATTTAAAATTAGCACAGTTTGCAGCAACCCTATAAAAATTTCTTCATGCATGCTTATTAGAACTTATGACTCAAATTTCTTTATTGGAACTAAACTTTTGATTCAACATATTACAACATGTAGATCAACAAACATGTTTTTTCAGATTTGGGCGCATTAATTTATTCATCACATTCCTTTCTTTTTTTTAATATATATTTTTATGAACTATTCTTTTTTAATATACATAAATATATGTAGTTGGTACAAAACACAAAAACTTATCCATACATGTAAGTGTGTGTTATGTATTTTCTTGTCTTTTTTAATTGTTGGTAATGACATTTTATTGAGAGTTGGTTTCTCTGTTTGCATGTTTTGGGTGTCTATATGTAAATAATCTAATGCATGCAAACCAAGTTAATAATCAATTTCTTTGATAGCTAAGATCTTTGTGAGTTTATGAGCATATGCATAATACACTCCGATAAGAGGATTACTTTACTGTGTCAAATAATCTGTGTAACCATTCATATTTATTTTTCTTGTTCTCTAGCTTCAAAAGCATGTCGGTAAAAATCCATTGGATCTTGCAAGGTCTAAATTTGGCTAAAAGTGGACAAGTTAGCAGGAATGCCCCCTGTCCATGTGGTTCAAAGAAGAGATATAAAAGGTTGTTTTTTCACCTTCTGTTCAAAATATTGAAAATCTTTTGAGATCAAGCTAATTCCTAACTCTTTTTTTTCTTTTCTGTTTTATAGTAGTTGGACATTGTTGAAAAGAAAACTATAATTTCTTACTCGGTTTTCTATATTTTCAGAAATAGGATTTGGGACAAAACAAAACAATGTTCAAAGACATAAATGTAGTTGGAACAACCATGTTCATGAAAAAGAAATATATGTAGTTGGTACAAAACACAAAAACTTTTCCAGACTTGAAATAATACGAAAAAGTGAAATAAAACTTATCAACAATGTTCCTTGAAATCGCCGTAGAGATGAATAAAATTTAAAAATGAAACATTTCCAGATTTGAAATAATACGAAAAAGTGATACCTTTCCATCTTGTATGACCATTTCAAGGTGTTGTTGGCCATTGATCTCCTTAACAACCCACAAGTCAACGACCCTTATTTGCATCTTCCACACTTGGTTTCCTTTGACCAGGTCGTTGATAAGAATCGGAGGCCTTGACATTGTTCTGTTCATAAGAATTGGAAAATGTTATAGTTTAGTAATGTGAATCAAAGATCTAAGGTTGAAGAAAGACTCAACCACGCTGCGAAAATGATGGAAAAGAAGGTTGAAAACCAGCTGCGAAAAGGGCATTATAGAGAACGTGAGGAATGCGTACCTTAGAGAGATGCAGAGCAATTCTTCAACCTCTTGGTCTGCAGCGGAGAGAGAACGTGAGGAATGCAGTGATTTTGACAAAGGAAGAAGTTGTTTTCAAGACATGAGTGTTGTGTTGGTGGGAGAAAGATTATTTTAGTTGGGTCTAATAAAGAGGGAACATGTGGCAAATAGAGGAAAAGGAGTTAAAGTTTCAAGGTGAAATTGTTAGTTACTGAGTTGCCCTTAGATTAGTGTAATTTTTTTTAGTGAAAAGGGCATTATAGTCAGTTTGGTCAACTGATATGTATTGGGTAGATAGTAGATATATACTAGATAATGAAATTTTACTAGTGCAGGTGGCTAATTTCGACGCCAGGAAAATGGTTCAGAAAAAAAGAGAAAAATTCGACAATGTAATTCGACCAGACATTGCAGTTAGAAAGTTTTTGGCGAAAAGATGCAAGTCGAAAGAACATGGTACTTAAAAGAAGCATTGGCAGATTTTTCCGAGTAAGGAAGATAATTTCGACGAGGGAAGTTTTCGGACCGTTCGACGGGTGTTTTGAATTTCAAATTTCTGGAGGGAGTTTCATTTTGAAATGGGACGCGTGGAACGCATCTAGGAGGCAAATACATGCAGAATGACATTTGTTGCCATTAGAAGAAATAACTGTTATGGGTAGTTATTTCGTTTGTATATAAATAGGAGGTCTTAATGTTAGATTCAGGGGTGTTCCAAACTTTGTACAAATTACCGTAAATACTCAAAGTAACCGTGTGAGAGAAACGAGTGTTCTGGAAAATGTATGTATGGAAAACACCAGTTTACATTTATGCATTTCAATAAAGTTGCAAGCTTTCCTTCATTTCTTTAAATTTAAGTCATCTTTTTACTTCAGAAATTTACTTTGTCTTAGTTCGAATTTATCTTCAATTGCTCTTTCGCCATTACCGTGTCTTTGTCCTATTAGTCGAAACAATTGTTAAAAAGAAATCTTAGAAACATAGAACGAATACATTACTTTTCAAAATCAAACACATTCTTAAAAGCACTTTGTCCTAGGATTTGTTTGGTTGGTCCTGTTAGTAAACTAATTTTCATAAATTAGGAAACCAGAGATTGTTCGCCAAATTCACCAGCGAACAAATTGGCACGCCCAGTGGGACCCAGTGCATTTATTTGTTTAGTTTATCCTTTGTTCTTATAGCAAATTCTTAGAAGAAAAAGTTTTATTTCATTGTATGATTCTAAGGAGTGGCAAGTTAGCCGTGAACAACGAAGAAAGACCAAAAAGAACAAGAACAAGAAAAATGGCGAATCAAAGCGCGCCTAATAATCAAAATGTTAACCCAACGCCTATTCCTTCGACAGGAGACAATACGGCGTCAGTTTCTGTGTCAGAAGCGATACCATCATCAACGGGGTCAATCCCAGTGTTTTCAGCATCCCAAAACGCGCCCAGTATTTCTACATTGGGACCCCAAATGCCTCAGATGACTCCTCCTCCTTTAGGGGGTGTTCATAGGCCATTTGTGACGAATTTTTCAATGCCTCCACATAATAGGGAACAGCCTTATGGAATGCCAACAACTGTGATGGCCAGTTTGCACAATTCGTCGTCATTATATTCTGATCCTTTGATGAATGTTACTTCGCCCCTACAAGGATCAGGGTCTGGTACGAACCACATAGCCAGAATAGGTCAGCCTGTGTCAACGGGATACCAAACTTATATGCCTGCAATCACTAATAATTCTGCACAAGTCATTAGGCAACAAATGGACGAAAGTAACCATGACATGGTGCAGATGTTAACACAATAAATGGGGGCAGTGTTTAATCCTTTAATCCAAAACACCACCCAAACGAACCAATTATTAGCAGCGCAAATGACGCGCATTGCTGACTTCTTTGGTGTTCCTCAAACCCAACCAAGGGAACAAATAGTTCAGAATCCCAGGGTAGTTGTCGAAGAGGAGCCCACAATAAACCAGAGGCCGGCGAATATGCCTCAAGGAAACCCTAGAAACCAAGAGTTAGTGGTCGAACAGCCTCATGTCGAAATTCCTGTCCAACAAGAACCTAGAAGGGTGTTAGTCCATAGGGACCAAGATGCTGATGAGGTTGTGCAACAATTGCGCCATAACAACATGCCAGCAGAAAATAACTTAGCAGCCATGGTCGAAAGGATTATGGCCAGAAATGGTGTGAATGTGGGACTGCAAAGGCCCAGTTATACATCCCCATTGTCTGAGTATATTTTGCAACAAGAATTACCCCCAAGGTGGAAAGTCCCCAAATTTACCAAATTCTCAGGGGACACCAGCGAATCCACTGTCGAACATATAGCCCGTTACTTGATCGAAGCGGGAGAAATTGCACGCAATGAAAATTTAAAAATGAAATATTTTCCAAGTTCTTTAACGAAAAATGCCTTTACTTGGTTCACATCGCTGTCTGCAAATTCGATCCACACGTGGGTCCAGTTAGAAAGGTTGTTCCATGAACAATTTTACATGGGACAAACTAAAATAAGTTTGAAGGAATTGGCTAGTGTTAAAAGAAAATTCTCTGAGCCAATTGATGATTACTTAAATACGTTTAGGCTACTTAAGGCGAGATGTTTTACGCAAGTGCCTGAGCACGAGTTAGTCGAAATGGCAGCAGGTGGTCTAGACTATTCAATTAGGAAGAAGTTAGACACTCAATATCTGAGGGATATGGCACAATTGGCGAACAGGGTGAGGCAGGTCGAACGTTTAAAAGCCGAAAAAGCTAGAGCAACTAAAAATAAGAAAGAAAGAGTGGCTTATGTAGGGGTATGTCAAGAAGATGATGATGACGAGAGCGAATCGTTTAGTTTCGACGAACAAGAAGTTGACTTAGCAGAATTGAAACAGGGTCCGCCATACTCCTGTAAAGTATTGGCTCCGTCGAACGGAAAAAACCCAGTCGAACCTGAGAAGAATGATAAGTTTCCCAAAAGGACCTATACATTCGACGTCACTAAGTGTGACAAAATATTTGACTTGCTGGTTAAAAATGGCCAAATGATAGTGCCACCGGCACCAAAGTGCCTCCCATAGAACAACAGAAAAAGAGAGGTTTTTGTAAGTACCATAACTTTTTAGGTCATAAAACATCTCAATGTTTCCTTTTCAGGGATCTGGTGCAAAATGCCATTCGTGACGGAAGATTGAAGTTCGAAGACAAGTCGAAGCCACCAATGAAGGTTGACTCAAATCCGATGCAGATGGTTGAAGCCCACTATGCTGAACCATCCACTGTGAACATGGTGGAGGTCGAAGAGGGTTCTGACTGCAGCTTTGAGATGATAGAAGCCACTGAAGGTTTCGACGCAAATGTGAATATGGTAGAGATCGCTGAGATCCCAACAGACGAAAGTGATGTGGAAGAAATATCCGAATATTTCGTCAACAAACCAGTGATGATCAAGGTTATTCAATACCTTGACGAGGGAAGCTTGAAGATTTCCATCAACAAAGAGGCCGCTGAAGGCCTCAACCATGTGAGCAAAGATGAAGCCACTGAGGGTCTCAACTTTGTGAAGAATGACGAAGCTACTGAAGGCTTTGTCGAAGATAAGAATAAGGCTACTGAGGGCCTTACGAGAGACAGCATGGAGTTTGGTGTTGCTATCGACCAAGCCAACGAGGCCAGTACTGAGATTGGCGAAGGTGTTGCTAAAGTGAATGCAAAGACTACTGATGGTCCTGCAAAACCAACTGTTTATGGGATTTTACGAAGAACAGCAGAGGATCCCAGAGAGAAATGTGTGGGTTTTTGCTGCCAACATAACATTAATAAGCCAGAAGGGGATTTCGACCTGGCTAAGAAGAAACATGAGATTGAGGAGGGACTCACTTTGAAAATGAACAAGTTGAGTATTGGAGATAGTCAATCAGCCAACGTTAATATGGTCGAAGTATCCCAGAAAGCTCCAATGCAGACTGATGAAGAGCGCTGTAGAGAAGAATATCAAAAAGTGGCATACCCTAAAGAGGAAGAGAATCTGATTGAGTTCCTCCAAAGGTGTCAGAAGAAAAGGTCTGAGGTTATGTTGTGCCCCCGCTGTAGTGCCGTGTTCGACAAGAAGGCAGCAGACAACCTGGAGGGAATGGAAAAAGCCAAAAGGAAAGGAAACTGGAGGGCAGTTCCACCTTCGAGAATAGAGAGGTTCGACCCAAGGCGAAGTGATCAAAATCAACAAAGGTTTGGACGAAGGTACCCAAATACCTTCAAACCCACTAACAAAGCTCCTAATGACAAATGGGTTCAACCAATAAGGGAAGCCCAGGGACAGAGAAAGTGGAAAAATTTCAGAGTTCAGAGGGGTTCGTCTATGGCTGGCAACAAGGAAGATGAAAGGCCAAAAACAAGGCCTTATCCCTCGGAAAATTATAAAGGCAAGAATCCCATGTCGAGGTCCCAATGGAGGCGTTTCCAAAGACAAAAAAGGGCGGAAAAGGAAGCTACTGAAAAGGAGCTGCTGAGGAAGTAGTCGTCGAAAGAAGCAAACCAGAGTCAAGTAGCAATGCTGAAGTAGCGAATCAACAAGGAGCATCTTACAGCATCAATTCATGCAATGCAATTGAGCCAGTACCATCCAAGGAAAAAGTGGAGGAAGATGACGAAATAACGGATGATTTCAGGTCCGAATCAGATGCATCTCTCGACATTGTGTGCAACGTGGTCTCTGTCCTTCCAAAAGAATACGACCAAATCATGGAGGTCGAAGAAGAGGAGGATGTTGTCGAGAGTGAAGTTATAGGACACAGGCCAGTGTGTTACTATATCATGAATAACGACTGTGTCGAAGAACAAAATGCCTTTTTCGAAAGGTCAGATGACTCCATGCGTGGCCACCTCAAGCCCCTATTCATAAAGGGGAAGGTGGAGAATGTAGGAGTAAACAAAATCCTGGTGGATGGAGGGGCTGTAGTTAACTTAATGCCCCATTACATGTTGAAGAAAATTGGGAAAGATGAGTCCGACACAAAACCCCACAACATGGTACTATCAAATTATGAAGGCAAAGTAGGAACCACTTTGGGCGTTATCCAAGTGGATTTAACTGTTGGAACAATAACTAGACCAACGATGTTCATGGTCATAGCCTCGAAGGATAATTACAACTTACTTCTGGGTAGAGAATGGATCCATGGAGTAGGTGTTGTGCCCTCGTCGATGCATCAGCGCATAGCTATTTGGTGATCTGATGGTATTGTCGAAAACATAGAGGCGGATCAAAGCTATTTCATGGCTGAGGTAAACCATGTGGATCGATGCAGTTTCGACAAACACTTGGCCCACATAGCTCCATGCAGTCCAGTAAATTTCCCATAATGGCGGGAAAGAAGCCTGTAAAGCAAACTCCCAGACGCTTCGGACTAGAAATTTTGTCGAAGATTAAAGAGGAGGTCGAAAGACTTTTGAAATGTAAGTTCATCCGCACAACGAGGTACGTCGAATGGATTGCAAATATTGTTCCTGTAATAAAGAAAAATGGCAAATTAAGGGTATGCATTGACTTTCGAGATTTGAATTCAGCTACCCCTAAGGACGAATATCCTATGCCAGTAGCGGAAATGCTTATAGATTCTGCTGCAGGCCATGAGTATCTAAGATGTTAGATGGATACTCTAGCTATAATCAAATTTTTATTGCTGAAGAAGATGTCCCTAAGACGGCATTTCGTTGTCCCGGAGCCATAGGCACCTACGAATGGGTGGTAATGCCTTTTGGTTTAAAAAATGCTGGGGCAACTTATCAGCAAGCCATGAATTCGATTTTTCATGATTTTATCGAAACTTTTATGCAGATCTATATAGATGACATCGTAATTAAGTCTGTTTCAGGCGAAAATCATATTGACCATCTTCGACAATCATTCGAAAGGATGAGGAAGTTTGGTTTAAAAATGAACCCTCTCAAATGTGCTTTTGGTGTGCAGGCGGGAGATTTCCTTGGCTTTGTGGTCCACAAAAAGGGGATCGAAATCAATGAAAACAAGGCCAAAGCAATAATGGAGGCGAAAGCGCCATCAACAAAGAAGGAGTTGCAGTCTCTGCTTGGGAAAATCAACTTTCTCAGAAGGTTCATCTCCAACCTTAGTGGAAAAATGCAAGCCTTCTCTCCTCTACTTCGACTGAAGAAGGAAGATTTTATATGGGGGCAAGATCAACAAGAGGCGTTCGACAAAATCAAGGAATACTTGACTCATCCCCCAATCTTGATGTCTCCTTGTAGAAGTAAAAGTATGAGGTTGTATATACCGGCATCAGATAAGACATTAGGAAGTATGTTATGTCAAGAGGATGAGAATGACGTCGAAAGAGCCACCTACTACCTCAGTAGAGTCTTAAATGATGCCGAAACTAGGTATAGTGTGATAGAAAAGTTATGTCTGTGTGTTTACTTTTCGTGTATGAAGTTAAAGCACTACATAAAGCCAGTCGATGTATATATTTCCTCTCATTTTGACGTAATAAAGCATATGTTATCAAAATCAATTTTACATAGTCGAATTGGGAAATGGGCTTTAGCATTGACTGAATATTCCTTAATGTATTTGTCATTGAAGGCTGTTAAGGGACAAGTGGTGGCTGACTTTATAGCTGACCACGCCATAAATGAAGATTATGTTGAATATGTCAAAATAGAGCCATGGAAACTATACTTCGACGGTTCCAGCCATAAGAATGGAACTGGCATTGGGCTATTAGTTATTTCTCCTAACAGAATTCCAAAAAATTCAAGTACAAAGTCGAAAGCTTATGTTCGAACAATGAAGCAGAATATGAAGCTTTGATAACTGGACTTGAAATTTTATTGGAATTGGGGGCAACTAGAGTCGAAATAATGGGAGACTCTGAGTTGGTAATAAAGCAAGTGACCAAGGAGTACAAGTGTGTTAAAGAAAATTTAATCATGTACTTCGTAATAGCTAACAGGCTCTTGAAGAAATTTGACAGTGTAACTATCAGACATATTCCTCGAATGGAAAATCAAGTGGCGAATGATTTGGCACAACTCGCATCTGGTTATAAAGTGTCGAAAGAAAAGATGGAAAAGGCCATTGAAGTAAGAGGAAGAGTTGTATCAACTAAGTTGTCCCCATCAGATTTGGAGACAATAAAGTTAGGATATGGTGACGAAGAAAGTTTTGAGATATTTAATATAGACGATTCGAGAGTCGAAGATTGGAGAAAGCCCATCAAGGATTATTTACAAGACCCAAATCAGAAAGTCGAAAGGAAAGTTAAGTGCAGGGCGTTAAGTTATGTGCTTTTTGGAAATGAGTTGTTTAAAAAGACTTCAGAGGGAGTTTTGTTAAAATGTTTGGGCGAAGATGAAGCTTTTATAGCATTGTCGAATGTGCACAGGGGAGCATGTGGTGCTCATCAAGCAGGCCATAAAATGAAATGGTTATTATTTCGACAAGGGATGTATTGGCCAACAATGTTGAAGGATTGTGTCGAATTTGTAAAAGGTTGCCAGGAATGTCAAGTACATGCAGGGATACCACATATTCCTGCAAGTGAGTTACATTCGATTGTGAAGCCTTGGCCATTTAGGGGCTGGGCTTTGGATTTAATTGGAGAAATTCGACCATCATCGTCGAAAGGCCAAAGATACATTTTGGTTGGAATAGATTATTTCACAAAATGGATAGAAGCCATACCTTTGGTAAACGTTGATCAAGAAGCAGTCATAGAATTCATTCGAAAGCATATCATCTATAGGTATGGGATACCTGAGACAATAACAACAGATCAAGGGTCTGTGTTTACTGGGAAGAATATGCAAACATTTGCAAAAGAGATGGGATTCAAGCTTCTCACTTCGATGCCTTATTACGCTCAAGCAAATGGACAAGTCGAAGCAGCAAATAAGGTGGTGATAAGTTTAATTAAAAAGCACGTGGGGACAAAGCCTAAGAATTGGCATAAGACGTTGGATCAAATCTTATGGGCTTGTCGAACATCCCCTAAAGAAGCAACAAATACTACTCCATTTAGATTGACATATGGACATGATGCAGTTTTACCAGTTGAGGTTTATTTACAGTCGATTCGAATTCAGAGGCATCATGAAATTCCATCAGATACATATTGGAGTATGATGATGAACGAGTTAGTTGATTTAGACGAAGAAAGATTAAATGCGTTGGATTTATTGAAAAGGCAAAAGGAAAGAGTCGAAACGTTTTACAATAAGAAAGTGAAATATAAGACTTTCCTAATTGGTGAGTTAGTTTGGAAAGTAATTCTCCCATGGATCGAAAAGACAGACTTATGGGAAAATGGTCCCCTAAGTGGGAAGGACCTTTTCAAATTATACAAGTATTTTCTAATGGCGCATACGAAGTCGAGGAAGTGGAACAAGACAAGCGTATATTAAAAATAAACGGGAAATATTTGAAAAAATATAGGCCCACATTACAAGAAATTAAAATAACAGTCGAATAATTATGCAGAGAAAAGCAATATGGCGGATTGAAAATCTTCTCGCCAAATAATATAGATTCATTGTCATTACAAAAGGGCTTTAAAAAGCCAAACAAAAAAAATTACAAGTATTCAAACAGGAAAAGATGCTTTCAGCTTCTCAAATTTCGACCTCTGGATTTGGAGACGACGCTCACAAAGTGCCTTGCCTTTCGAAAGTTCCTCAATTTCCTCACCAAGCTTACGGGCCCTATCAACATGATGCACACCAACTTCAAGCTCTTTACGAATTTCCTCCTGGTCGTTCTGTTGCAATTCTGCTTGACGTTTTTCCGCCTGGGAAATTTTGGTTTGAAGAGCAGCAATTTGCTTTTTCCACTTGAGGATATTTTCACCACACAAAGCTGCTTCCTGCTTATTTTGCTCAGACACTTGCTCCAGTTCAGTTACTTTGTTGGACGAATTCGATGCAGCTTCCCACTCAGCAAGTTGGGTTTCTGTTTTATTTTCAAGTTTCTTGGAGTACTCTGGAAGTCGATTAAAGTCAGTTACCACAAGATCTATCAAGGTAGTGAGATCTAACACCACATCAGTGACTTCAGGAGGAGCCTCCAAGACATTGATTTGCTTTAGGATTTTCTTCAGTTCGAATTGAGCAGATGAATCATTCTCTAGAAGTTGAAATAAGTCAATATCAAGAACTTTCTGTCGAATGTTTGCCAGCGATTCATCCACTGATTTGGCATCAGAAGTAGTCCCTGAGGTGGTCGAACTACTAATGGTAGTGTCAGCAAAATTGTAGCGGGAACTGAGCATGGTCTTTAGGTACTCAAAAGGCCTTTGCACCTTCATATTTTCTAGCTCCTCATGGGAAAGTTGGGTCGAAGTCGTCCCGGTCGAAGCAGTTTTGTTTGTTTTACCGAGGTTTTCTTCGAAGTTTTCTGGCTCTTCGTCCGTAGCAGCTGTGGGAGTTGGCGGTTTTTCGTCTTCTTTTTCTTCTTCTTCTTCAGCATCAGTTGCACCCTCCTCATCTTTCTCTTCGACAGCAAATCCTGAGTGGGGAGGGGATTGGTCTTCAGGTTCATTTCTTATGGCAGCCACTGCAGTGGGCGTCACAGTATCCCCACCAGTTTCGACTAAGTCTTCAGTTTCAGGACCAGTTTCTTCTTCCACTACCTTTGGAATTCATGAAGAAATAGCAGTGGGTTAATTTACTTCAGTAGCTAATTCCTTCGCCGAATTCTTAGGAGAGGATTTGGAGGCGCTGGCTGGGTTATAAGTGGGATCACTACTGGTCTTGGGGAGAACTTGGACCATGGGATGTCCATGAATATCGACGGGTACCTGAAAGATAAATAGATCAAAAGAAGGTAACACAAGTAAACAGCCTTTGAGCATCGAAAGGAAGAGGAAAATCATACCTTTGAAATTTTGGTCTTCAAGCTAGAGCTTGCGCTGTCTGCTGGAGCAGGAGTAGTTTCTTCGCCTGGATTTTTTGATAAAGTTTTTTCTAAAAATCTGGGAGTAGGAGGTTTCTGTGGTGGAGGTTTAGTTGTCTTTTTCTTCTTTTTGGTGGGTTTTACTTGATCTGGTGACTCATCACCATCATCAGTGTCAGCAGCTTGGACTTCTTTTGCTTTCCTTTTCTTTGGCGTCAATGGCGGTCTTCGACTGCCCTGCGGGTCAAGAACATTTTATTAGTAGTTCAGAAAACGAAACATTTGGTGAACTAAAAGAAAAGTAAATAGATACCTTCACCAAAGGTGTCTTGGCAATATCTTTCTGGGGGTCTGCATCTCCAGCAGTTGTTGCTTCTCCTGTGGCGGGTTTCTTTGTCGAAATCTTGATGGCTAAGAGAAGAAAAGAAGAAAAGAGTCAGGCATAAAACAGCATATACTTGAGTAAATAAAAAGTGAGATTGAACTGCTTCCCATTTTTCACACCTTCATATATAGGAGTGTCCACGCGAACGTGTTCTATGCCAATATGAAGGTGGCCTTTGAAATTGTCCAGGGTGTACTTAGTCGAAACCACTCGCTTGACACGTTTCTGGTTTTCTTGGCGAAGAATTTTCAGAGAATCCCCATAAATGAACCAATCTGGAAATAGAGGGCTAAGAGCCACGCCAAATTCAGCAGATGGTAGAGGGGGAAATTTTGGGCGATAAAGTTTAAAAGCTACCTCATAACGTTGTTCTGGTCGAACATACGTAGGTAGTTTTAACTCATCCAGTTTTTCTGTAAACTTTTGTTTCAAAGTAACTGCTGCTTCGCGTATGGTTCGACTAAGATTATTAGTCCTGTAGGCAGTTTCAAAGTATTTCTGGAAAGCTTGGATTTCTTTGATGTGTCGAGAAATACCTTTCTTGGTCCTGTCCTGCACAAGGGCAATGGCTCTAGTCAGTTGAGTGGTGAAAGAATCCACGTTAAACATTTGAGAATCATAATAGGCCCTCCACCATTCGTCAAACTCTTGAGTGCAGAGGAAGCAAGGTCGAAAGACCACTGGTTGGATTTCGACCAGGTTAGAATACTTCGCCAATAACTCAGAGCATTCATCTTCAGTGTGGGTCATGTTGTAATGAATTAGAGAGCCTTTTCTAGAAAAAAGAGGTTTTGGTATTATTTGTATCAACCCAAACTGTCGAGAAACCAGGTTGGGCTGATAGTTGACAAGGGAAACTTTGAGTTTCGAAGGGCCAAGTTTGGAAACTAGAAGTCGTGGAGTAAGGAAAGATTCCCAGACGTTGAGAAATTCGTCTTCCAGAGATTTCGATTCCAGGGGAAGTTTTCTAGTAAACCATGAGGGTCCAACCTTCCTCTCAGCAAAGGGAGCCATGTTGGGTGTAAAACTATAACGCTTAGCAAACATCATGACGTAGCTGGTAAAGGTTTGTTGGAGACTCAGACCTTCGTCATGGGGTGTTAGTTGCGCCAAACGAAGACCTTCGACTCTTCTGTCCCCTAGAGCAGCTATATCCACAGTTGATTTGTTGGGAAGGGAAGCTTCGAAAGTGGCATTGAGCCACAATTGTAAAAGCCAAAAAGGCCCTGATAACAGAAAAGTCTTCTTTTCCTTGATGTTCTTCAAGATGGTGACTCCTTCGCCAAGGGATTCGTATAGATTCGCCAGAATCATCTCGCTAAGACATAGTCGGTGCCCAGCATGAAGCTGATTCGGTATGGTGATATAGCGTTTCGCCACCTGGAGAGATCTGGAGCAAAAAATGCACCTCGACAGCCAAAGGGCCAGGAAGGCTACATGCTCTTGATCAGAAACTTCCTTGGTTTCCTTGTCATGGTAGTTGGCAATATAGGCTGTAAAGGTGGCCTTGTTGGTGTCGAAACCTATTGAATCATCAGCAAGCAAGTTGGGATCATAGTCGACTCCTAAGGGGCTTAAGCCAGTGATAGCAACTATGTCAAAAATCGTAGGAGTAATCATCCCACAGGGAATGTGAAAAGTGTTGTAAGTACTATCCCAGAAATAGAGGGAAGCCAGAAGCATGGAAGGGCAATATCCTGGCCCTACTTTCGACAGCTGAATGAGATCGTAAATGCCCATGGTTTTCCAATCATTGCTCTTAACCTTTTCTATCTTTTCCAACCAAGCCAGATAATCAGAGGGATCTTTCGACAGAGGACAAGATCTAAAAATTCTAAAATTATTCATGTATTCTAGGTTTATGACTTCGTCAGAAGGGGTCCCTTGGCCATCTACTTTGGATTTTTCATCTATGATTTTCTCCTTATCCGTTCTAGGTCTAACACCATTTGCTATGGGTTTATAGCGATGGTAGGTTGGGAAAAATTCTCGTACCTTAACTGGATCTAATGTTAAGTCAGGTAATGGTCCTAACATGGCATGGGATTTTCCTGAAATTAAGATGGGAATAAGTACCTGGGATTGATAAATGGAGCGCTTTTCTTCTTCATTGGGAGGTTCTGGAACGTACTCTTGGTTTCCCACCACCCTGGGACCGAAGATCCTTTCCACTGGTGCTAAACTGTTGGACTTCCGAGAATCTTTACCGACGACCTTTTGAGTAGCGGAAGACGCCATTGTTGATTGCAGAGAAGTAAAGAGAAAATGAGAAAGATGAAGTTTGAAAGATCTTTTGGAGAGGAAGAACGTAAAAGGTGAAAAAAATGAGGTCTTTAGCTTATATATAAGTTGTGAAAGTGGAAGCGGTTGGTATTCTGGAATTAAAATGGGAAAAGTAGTGGGAAGATTATGGGACACGTGGAGAGTGTGAAGTGGATAATGCTGACGGTAGCAGTTAGGGTTTGACCCACGATGTGATAGGGGTTAGAGTAGGAATGATGAAGATCTAAAAAACGTGGGCTGAAATGACGTTTTGGGAAAAACGTAATGATGATTCTGACATTTCTAAATGTCTAAATCGTATGAACAGTCACTAGTCGAATGCTCTATGGCGTCGAATTGCACTAGCAAAAAATGGTTTTTCTCCCTCGGTCGAAAATGCATTTTTTGGGGGGCAATTTGTAGGTGGCTAATTTCGACGCCAGGGAAATGGTTCAGAAAGAAAGGGAAAAATTCGACAATGTAATTCGACCAGACATTGCAGTTAGAAAGTTTTTGGCGAAAAGATGCAAGTCGAAAGAACATGGTACTTAAAAGAAGCATTGACAGATTTTTCTGAGTAAGGAAGATAATTTCGACGAGGGAAGTTTTCGGACTGTTCGACGGGTGTTTTGAATTTCAAATTTCTGGAGGGAGTTTCATTTTGAAATGGGACGCGTGGAACGCATCTAGAAGGCAAATACATGCAGAATGACATTTGTCGCCATTAGAAGAGATAGTTGTTATGGGTAGTTATTTCGTTTGTATATAAATAGGAGGTCTTGATGTTAGATTCAGGGGTGTTCCAAACTTTGTACAAATTACCGTAAATACTCAAAGTAACCGTGTGAGAGAAACGAGTGTTCTGGAAAATGTATGTATGGAAAACACCAGTTTACATTTATGCATTTCAATAAAGTTTCAAGCTTTCCTTCATTTCTTTAAATTTAAGTCATCATTTTACTTCAGAGACTTACTTTGTCTTAGTTCGAATTTATCTTCAATTGCTCTTTCGCCATTACCGTGTCTTTGTCCTATTAGTCGAAACAATTGTTAAAAAGAAATCTTAGAAACATAGAACGAATACATTACTTTTCAAAATCAAACACATTCTTAAAAGCACTTTGTCCTAGGATTTGTTTGGTTGGTCCTGTTAGTAAACTAATTTTCATAAATTAGGAAACCAGAGATTGTTCGCCAAATTCACCAGCGAACAACTAGATAATGAAATTTTACTAGAAAATGAAACTTTGCTAATAATGAAGTTTTATTAAATAAATGAAATCTTATTAAATATTAATTATTTATTCAAATATAAATTATTTATTAAAATGTTGATTATTTATTAAATAATAATTGTCTGTTAAAATATTGATTATTTATTGAATATTGAATAATTATTGAATATTGTATTGAGTAGTGGATATTTACTGAATATTGAATTTAATTATTGATGATGGATTAATTATTCTATATCCAATTAGTGATGCGTGTTTTGTGAATTGAGGTTGGATTGTGTTGATACTTGTGTATGTGCAAATGTGTGGTAATTTAGGTGTGATGAATTATTGAAGATATGTATGAATATTAAGATTTGAGTATGGTCTTAATTGCATATGGTTGTTGAATTTGCACACGCATCATTTGTGTCAAGAGGCAATGCTTGTTAGTTCTGTGGGAGCTAGTGACTTGTTCCAAACCTAGAGAGGGTTTGAAAGCTTAGGGAATGGGCTTTTGTGTGTTATTGGTCTAGGGAATAGACCCGGTTTAATGTAAAAACCAAAAAATAATAACAAGTGTTGGTACCACATGCATGAGTTGCATTTGAGTCTTGCATTGAGTCTCATTGTGTATATGTTTGTGTGTTATGAGATTATATGCAATATGTGAAATTGATGAATTGGTGAAATTATGGAATTGTGAGTATGCATTTGTAAATAGTATGGCTACTTGAATGATAAATTGTTGATGAAACTTTTGATGTGTGAGATTCATTATATTATACTTGTATGTTAAATTATATATTATCTTATGACATCGATAATTATGTGAATTCTCACCCTTCTGTTGCAATGATATTTGTATGGAATCGCTCAGGTACCGAGGAGCAGAGTTGCCTTTAGCGCGAGGTAGCCGTTGGAGTAGCTTGTCTCTGTTTCCTTATTTATTTTGAGTTTAGTCGTGCTCTGATCATGTAACACGGGGATGTTTCGATTTCATGTTTTGAGAGATACTTTATGTACTCTACTTTATGTTGTTAGGTTTATTTGAATTATATGAAGTATTGGCTTTTATGCCTAAGTATTGATTATGAATGAGATGAGCATGAGACTTTCATTATGTCTATTATGATTAAAGTAAATCTGTCGCTACATGATAATGTGAAAGTATATGAAAAGATTGACCTAGATTTCATGTCTATTATCGATGTATTCTATGTCCGGTTTACCTAGAACACCGAGTAATTATGAAGCTATTTGGGTTATTGTGGATAGATTGACGAAATCTGCTCACTTTATTCCAATGAGAATGGATTACCCGTTGGAAAAGTTAGCGAAGCTGTACATTAAGAGAATTGTCAGTTTGCATGGTATTCCGTCTAGCATTGTGTCAGATAGAGATCCGAGGTTTACTTTGAGATTTTGGGAGATTTTGCAAAGTGCTTTGGGTACGAAGTTGCGTTTGAGTTCTTCTTATCATCCGCAAACGGAGGGTCAGTCAGAGAGGAGATTCAGTCACTTGAGGATCTTTTGAGAGCTTGTGTGTTGGAAAAGGGATGGGCTTGGGATAACTACTTGCCTTTGATTGAATTTACTTACAACAACAGTTTTCATTCGAGTATCGGAATGACATCGTTTGAGGCATTGTATGGTAGGAGGTGTAAGACGCCATTGTGTTGGCAAGATTCGGGAGAGAGTGATGTGGTTTGATCTGAGATAGTTCAACAGACTACTGATAAGATTAAGATGATTAAGGAGAAGATGAAGATTTCTCAGAGTCGCCAGAAGAGTTATCATAACAAGAGAAGGAAAGCACTTGAGTTTCAAGAGGGAGATCATGTGTTTCTTAGAGTTACTCCGATAAATGGTGTTGGTAGAGCGTTGAAGTCGCGTAAGTTAACGTCGCGTTTTATTGGTCCTTATCAGATTTTGCAGAGGATAGGAGAGGTAGCCTATCGGGTTGCTTTGCCGCCGTCGCTTGCTAATCTCTATGGCGTGTTCCATGTATCTTAGTTGAGGAAATACATTGTGAATCCGTCTCATGTAGTCCAAGTAGATGATGTACAAGTGAGGGATAACCTGACTGTGGAGACATCACCTATGCGGATAGAGGATCGGGAGTTGAAGCAACTTCGAGGTAAAGAGATTGCTTTGATGAATGTAGCTTTGGGAGGACCAACTGGTGGAAACATAACGTGGGAGCTTGAGAGTCAGATGAGGGAGTCTTATCCTGAGTTATTCGTTTGAGATAATTTTCGAGGACGCAAATCTTTTAAGTGGGGGAGGGTTGTAACACCCCAATTTTTCGTAATTATTTATTTATTTATATTAATTAATTGAGTGATTTTGTGCATAATTGATTTATTGAATATATTTGAATTAATTGATTTATTGGATTTATTTGAATTAATTTATTTATGTGATTTATTTTATTTGGTAGAATAATATAGAATTGCTAGATCAATTAGTTGGGCCTAAATTTGGAGTGTGAATAGAAAGTGAGAGAGAGTTGAGTAAAGCCCAATAGATTAATGACATTTGTTAGGGTTTAACAAATAAGAAAAATAGGATAGAATAGAGAAATAGAAGTTAGTAAAAGAGGCAAGAGAGAAAGAAGAGAGGAGAAAGAGAAGAACCAAGAGAAAGCTCATGAATCATCAAAAATTAAGGTAAGGGTGAGTTTTTACATATTTATTAGGATTGTATAATAGTGTAGAATGAGTAGAAACATGTTCAGGATAAATTCCCCAAATTTTCTATGAATGTGAAACTGTTAGGTTTTAGTATTAATCTTTGAAATATGTTAATTTAATTGTGTTTAGAATTGATGTGTTGGTATACTCTCGAGACCTATTTAATATTGAAGTAAATAGATTAGTGTAGAAATGAAAATTTATTTTTACTTTACATCCTGTAGCGAGCAACAAATGCTAGGAAGTATATCATGATTTTTCTTTTCCGCACCAGTACTATAGCGAAATACAATTGATAGGAAATGAAAAATGTAAATTTTCTTGTCACCTTTTTATACTGTAGCGAACATGAGAAACAAAAAGAATAGGAAATCAAATTGTGATGTGGTGATGCTTTACTATACACTATAACCTGTAGCAGAGAATGCTAGGATAATAAATATGTTTTTTTTTTCATTTCTTAAATGTGTAGAACATTATATATATATAATATAGGCAATGAAAAGTGACTGCTTCCTAAATCCTACACCTCGTGATGTTCCTGTAGCGTAGGACAAGAACTTGGTTAAACAAAATGCTACCTTTTTATCCATTAATAATAATATAATGCAATGTGATTCTCTTTTCTTACTGTAGCGGCAGAAGTAAAGAAAAGTGAAATATGTTTGTTCTTCTCATTATCCTGTAGCGTGTAACATGTATAGTATAGGCTATATGATTCCTTTATTTGTTTTAGCAACTGTAGCCGGAAAGAGAAATAGTAATGGAAGTCCCTTATTTACTTCATTGCTTGATGTACTGTAACGTATTTAAAGCCATAGATTAATGAATGTAGTCATTTACTACACTTACTGTAGCGTAAAGGAATATATACTAGATAGATAATGAAATTATACTAGATAATGAAATTTTACTAGATAATAAAATTTTATTAAATAAATGAAATCTTATTTAACATTAATTATTTATTCAAATATTAATTATTCATTCAAATATTGATTTTTTATTAAAATGTTGATTATTTAGTAAATAATAATTATTTGTTAAAATAATGATTATTTATTGAATATTGAATAATTATTGAATATTGAATTGAGTAGTGAATTATTGAATATAGAATTTAATTATTGATGATGGATTAATTATTCTATATCCAATTAGTGATGTGTGTTTTGTGAATTGAGGTTGGATTGTGTTGATACTTGTTATAGGGCTGACAATGAACCAAACAAACTCGAAAATAGTTCGAAATTCGATTCGAAAATTAAATCGTTGAACTAGGTTCATGAATCAAATGAGCTGAATATGAGCTAAAAACTAAGTTCGTTAACTAAATGATCTGAACTTGAACTATACATAGTTCGACTCGTTAGGTTCATGAGTCAATTCGATTATATATGAGATAGATTATATTGTCTTTAAGAGTAGGTTTAAAGACTTGTTCTAAATCTTAGTCTCATATTTTCTTTTAATCTAACGGTTTTAATTGATAATTTATATTCTCAAGTGAGTAAAATATTTCTACGAATAATTATACAAATAAAATTAACATTGTATAAATTCCAATCTTATAACTTTTATTTTATTTCTATATTTTTTATTTAAAAAATATTAATTTAAAATGTCAAATATATATATATATATATATATATATATATATATATATATATATATATATATATATAAAATAGACTTTAAAAAATTACTTTTAAGTCTGTGAAATAAGCGAGTTGAACCTAACAAGATAAACCTAACGAGTTGAACCGAGATATTCGTGAACTTCTAACAAGTCGAGTTTGACTTGAAAAAAAAAGTTCGTGATGAACTCGAACTCGGCCAATTCTTAACGAGCCGAATTTGAGCTGAAAAAAAAATCGTGATGAACTCGAACTCGAACTCGGCTAATTCTTAACGAGTCGAACTGAGTTAAGGCGAGTTCGACTCGACTCGACTCATTTCCAGCCCTACTTGTGTATGTGCAAATGTGTGGTAATTCAGGTGTGATAAATTATTGAAGATATTCATGAATATTATGATTTGAGTATGATCTTAATTGCATATGGTTGTTGAATTTGCACATGCATCATTTGTGTCAAGAGGCAATGCTTGTTAGTTCCGTGGGAGCTAGTGACTTGTCCCAAACCTAGAGCGGGGTTTGAAAGCTTAGGGAATGGGCTTTTGTGTGTTATTGGTCTAAGGAACAGACCTAGTTTAATGTAAAAACCAAAAAATAATAACAAGTGTTGGTACCACATGCATGAGTTGCATTTGAGTCTTGCATTGAGCCTCATTGTGTATATGTTTGTGTGTTATGAGATTATGTGCAATATGTGAAATTGATGAATTGGTGAAATTATGGAATTGTGAATATGCATTTGTAAATAGTATGGCTACTTGAATGATAAATTGTTGATGAAACTTTTGAAGCGTGAGATTCATTATATTATACTTGTATGTTAAATTATATATTATCTTATGATTTCGATAATTATGTGAATTCTCACCCTTCTGTTGGAATGATGTTTGTATGGCATCACTCAGGTACCGAGGAGTAGAGTTGCTTCTAGCGCGAGGTAGCTGTTGAAGTAGTTTATCTTAGTTTCCTTATTTATTTTGGGTTGAGTCGTGCTCTGATCATGTAACACGGGGATGTTTCGATTTCATGTTTTGAGAGATACTTTTTGTACTCTACTTTATGTTGTTAGGTTTATTTGAATTATATGAAGTATTGACTTTTATGCCTAAGTATTGATTATGAATGAGATGAGCATGAGACTTTCATTATGTCTATTATGATTGAAGTAAATCCGCCGCTACATGCTAATGTGAAAGTATATGAAAATCATGAATTTATTTTAAGTATTATTGAGCATGACAGGTGTTTGTGTGATGTTTTGAAAATTATATGTGACACCTTTTTGTGAGATGCATGAAAATTTACTCTGATTATTTATATTTATTCCGCGGGGTTTAGAAGTATGTTACACAAGACAGTCAAACTAACACAACCCATATATGTCCAACCTCTGAACCTGACCCTAACCTCAAAGTTTGATCTCCACAATTCAATGGTCTTTCTTATGAAGATCATAATCATAATACACAATTACCTCAACCTGCCATAGTCCCTCAAATTGACAGTTCCACCAACACCAAAAAGAGCAGACATCCACCTGCTCATCTAAAGGATTATGTGCGCAATGCTTCTAACAATTAGTCCATGCCATCATCTTCAAGTTTACACTATCCCATTTCCTCTTATCATTCTTTTCAGTTTTTGTCTCCTAGTCACAGATCTTTCAGCCTGTCTGTTACACTTGATCATGAGCCAAAATCTTATGAGGAAGCATGCACTGATCATAATTGGATTCAAGCTATGAATTTTGAGCTGGAGGCCTTGGCCATCAATGGCACTTGGAAGCTTATTGATCTTCCACCAAATGTCAAACCTATTGGGAGCAGGTGGGTATACAAGGTTAACCACAAGACTGGTGGCACTATTGAAAGGTATAAGGCCATTATGGTTGCAAAAGAATATAGTCACATAGAAGGCCTAGATTTTTTGATACTTTTTCACCTGTAGAAAAATTTTCTATTGTCAGAGTTCTTCTTGCTATTGCAGCCATCAAGAATTGGCATTTACATCAACTTGATGTCAATAATGCATTCTTGCATGGTGACTTAGAAGAGGATGTTTACATGAGTGTTCCTCAAGGAATCACATGTAACAAGCCCAATCAGGTTTGCAAACTTGTCAAATGTCTCTATGGACTAAAACAGGCTAGTAGAAAATGGTATGAGAAGCTCACATCATTATTGCTCAGCCTTGGTTATACTCAGTCCAACTCAGATTATTCCATGTTCACCTTAGCAAGGAATGGTCACATTAGTATCCTTCTGGTCTATGTTGATGATGTAATTCTGGCAGGTACATCACTGGCTGGATTTGATCACATTAAACTCATCATGCATAATTCCTTCAAAATCAAGGACCTAGGAACCTTAAAATACTTCCTTGGCCTTGAGGTGGCACACTCAACAGAAGGCATTACAATTTCACAAAGAAAATATTGCCTGGACTTGTTGAATGATACATGGTTGTTAGCTTCAAAACCAGTTGACACCCCTCTCAATGCTTCAATCAAATTGCATCAAGACAATAACAAGCCTTTTGAGGATGTAACTGCTTATAGAATATTGATTGGCATATTATTGTATCTAAACAATACTAGGCCTGACATTACACTTGCCACACAACAATTAAGCCAATTTTTGCATTCTCCAAGCCAAGTCCATTATCATGTAGCATGCAAAGTGATCAGATATTTGAAGGGTAATACAAGAAAATGTCTCATCTTCCCTAGAAATTCATCATTACAGATACTAGGATACACTGATGCAGACTGGGCAAGATGTATTGATTCTAGAAGATCCACATCATGTTATTGTTTTTCATTAGAACATCACTAGTTTCATGGAAAGAAAAGAAGCAACAAACTATTGCTCGATCATCCTTAGAAGCAGAATATAGAGCACTTGGTTTAGCAACATGTGAACTGGTTTGGTTGCTTTATATTTTGAAGGATCTTCACATCACATGCTCCAAAATACCAGCCTTGTATTGTGACAACCAAAATGCTATCTGTTGTACCCTAATTTTTACCCCTAAGATTTCCCACATCTCATTTGCATCTTTGCATCACAAACAAGATCATACTTTGGTTCCTCTATCCCTCTCATCTTTGAGTTTATGCCTTGCAGGGATCACCGAGCATCTGTGTGTTTCTTATTTGCTTTTATGTGTTTGTTTATGTTTACTAACCCTTAATTAAAATCCAAAAATATGTTTGTTTTCTTTTTACTAACTTTTTCAGGAAGAGATTTGGATCAAGAATGTCAAATACCAGTTCCTCAGCTCGAATGAAATTCATCTGAACAAAGTCAAAGTTGATCTATAAATAATTCAAAATCATCTGATCAAGAGTTTCCCAGGATTTGATTGTCTATTATTCAAGAGACTTCAAGGTTCATGTGTTTATTTCCATGCCTTATTTGACAAGCAAAAAGAATCGAGCTAGAGCCAAGACAACACATCAAAAAGCCATTTTTCACACTTTTTCACTCTGTTAATCGATTAACACATTTGCACATGCAAATGGTTAATCGATTAACCAATGCGTTTTTTGTGAAAATGAGCCAAATTTAAATTCTGCAGCATTTTGACACCAAATTACATTTGTTTCATCATGAGAATATTCTAGACCATCTCGTTCTAATTCCCCTACCTCATCATAATTAATTCCCACCAAACACCTTCGTTAATCACCACTTGGTATTGATTTTGCCTCCAAATTCAAATTTCAAGCCTAATTTTGGCTCCAAACCAAGCTCCGAGCCACCAAAATTTCCAAGCCTAAATCATATAAATAGAGGCCTCATTCCATTCATTCTTCAAGCTTTTGATAGTCAAATTCACCTTGCAAAAATTTCTCTCAATTCTTCATCTACCTAAATTCACCAAAGCTCTTTCTTCCATTGAAAGTTAGTAAGTTCTTCATTGGAGCTTACTAATCTTTGAGATAAACCTCCATCAAAACACTTTTTTATCATCAATTTCGGTAGATCAAGGCTTTGGAGTGTGGTTCGTGAAGTTGATTTGAAGCAATTTCAGATTTGGATGTGGTAAACTCTTGATCCACAATTGTTGTTCTTGATCCATCTTCCACAATGTGATCTATTATTGATTCTTGTTGCTTGAACTTTGGATCTTGCAAATTGTGTTCCATTGGTGTTATTTGAGGTTGTTTTACTTGAATTTTCGTGCACAATTGCATCCTTGATCATGAGGTGTTTGAAGAAATGATTGATCAAGGATTTTGCAATTTTCAAATTGATTTTCTGCTGTTTTTACAGTGTTAATCGATTAACCAAATACATGTGCAGTTTGGTTAATCGATTAACAGTTGGTTTCTGCGCCTAGAATTACAATTTTACACTGGTTAATCGATTAACCAGTTTTGCCTAGCAAATGGTTAATTGATTAACCAGTGTCCAGAATGTATTTTTGCTTGTTTTTGGGACTGTTTTGGTTCATTTTCCTTCCCTTTCCTTTTGTTCTTTGCCTTGGATTACATCTTTGTGTGGTTCAATTTGGCATTTCTTTATCTATTTCTCATTTTCTTTTGATCAATGAAAATATACAATATCATTGGAACTTATTTTAAGTTCTTGATGAAGATGAGATCGTTACCTCTTTTCTTTTCGTGCAGTACTACTTTCGAAGAGTGATCTACATATCACTTCTCTAGCATGCATTAGCACTAACATTATTATTGACCTGCCTCAGATAGTCGTGGCTTCTACATAAGTCTAATTAAGATTGCTTAACATAGCACTAAATTGGACCCGAAATTGGAAAACTATTGCATTTTGTAAGTGAATTATCAGTCTCCTACTCATCTGTGGCGTAGTTTGAAATAGGCTGGCTTTCTCTTGTTATCCGTGGGGTTTAGTTGGCATACTCGTCTATTTTATCCGAGTTGGAGCCCTCCCCGTGGTAATGTATGAGACCATGTTTTCATTCTCATGGATGTTTAGTCGAGCATTTCTGAAAAGCAACAAAACTTGTTCTCTCATTTTGGATCACCATTGCTCTATATTGCTATATTAATTGTGCTAGTTTATGCTTCTTTGTCGCTCCCTATCTCTCTTTATTTTTTATGCTTTATGTTATCATATCATATCATGTTATTTGTTTATGTTTCCACCATATTTCCTTTGTTGACTTGGACCATTTGTTTATGTTTATGCCCTTTTTCTTTTGTCCATTTGGACCAAAAACATTAATAAAGGATTAAACCCCTAAAATACTTGTTCTCTTAATGGCGGACTATGGTTACTATCCTTTGCATTGGACATGGAACTTTGGACTTAGAACTAGGATCTTAACCTATGCTTGGAAGTTTGTGATGGAAAACCTTGGATTTTGGGTACTTGAAGCTCTCTTTTGAAGACTTATCTTGTTCAAGGCCTAATCTAAAGGAAAGAATGCGTATGCTATGGAGCTTACTTATGTGGTTAGACCATTATTATCCTTAGCTTTTATCTTTTTGCTTTAGGATAGTCACTTCTTCTACACCCCTTCTTCAATTTTCAAAATCTTCTCTCTTTTTCAAAGCCTTCTTGTTTTCAAAAACTTAAACCTCTTTCATAAAAAACCTTGACTTTGGTCAAGTGATTTTCAAACTTTGTTTTCATTAATAAATGTCAATCAATGTTAATCATACTTTGACTCTTTTCAAAAAGACATAAAAAAACATTCAAACTCATTCAAACTTTTTGTGCCTTATGCACTTTTCTTTTAAAACTTTTTCATAAGTTTAGACATGAGTCATCTCTTTAAGCGGAATTATTCTCTTGGAAATGACGACTTGTCTTTACATTTAAAATCAACCATAACAAACCAATTTTGTTATTTTTACCACGAACTACGAGGTTTTGATCTTATATTACAATTTGCGGGTACGTAGGCATGAGGCGATAAGTCTCTCCAAACACAAAAAATCTTTAAAATTTACTGCTCTTCTCGTCTCTCCAATCTCTTTTCAAACAAACCTTTTCAAACCAAAAAAGTGTAGATATTTCAAAGGGTTCCTATAGAGTACTATAAACGCTTTGGGTGCTAACACCTTCCCTTAGCGTAACCAACCCCCTTACCCAGTCTCTGTTTGCTTGTTCTTGTCTAGAACTTATTTAGGTTTTGTTCGCTCTTTTTCCTTTCTTTTTGGATAAAATAAATGCGGGTGGCGACTCTTGCATTTTTTAGTTAAGTTAATCAATAGCTTACACTCACTAGTTTTGCCGCTACACTATCCACATAGCCTCCAATCCTGTTTTTCATGAAAGTACAAAACACCTTGAGATTGATTGCCATCTTGTAAGGGAAAATATCAAGCAAGGTGTCTTCAAGCTGCTTCCAATAGCTTCTCAAGAACAATTGGCTGATTTCCTTACTAAGCCTTTGATCTCCAGCAAGTTTCAGCATTTCATCTCCAAGCTTGGCATGATTGGTATATATATCATGCTTAAGTTTGAGGGAGGATGTTAAAATCACTTGTTTAGCTTCACTATCATTACATTTTCCCTTTATAGTTATGTTTTAAATGTTAGTTATATCTTATACTATTCTAGGAAAGTTGGTTATAAGGAGTTAGTTAGTTAGTTATTTGAGTGTAACTAACTTAGCTACCTATAAGTATGTTTCTCTATGCAATGTAACAGCTAAGCAAATAATATTGAATGCACATTGCTTCATTTTATTCATCTCTTTTATTCTCTCTTCTTTCACATAGCTTAAGCTCTATCAATGGAGTTTTTCATGCATTCTTCACAAACTTTTGTTCAACCATGAACATTGTTCAGTTTCTCAACATGGTATCACACGCCTTAATCGATCTACCTCATAGTGTTCATCTTTGATTCCATTTTTTTCGTCTTTCTTGCTTTTCTTTCTTGTTCTTCATTAGTTTCTCAACAGGAACCCACATTTTTACTCTTGTTGATAAACATTGAGTCTTGCATAAATATTCTTATAAAAATTCTGATTATTATAGCCATGTAAGAAGGAATTTATTTAAATCTTATTCCATGAGCCATAAATAATAACCACGGGATTAAATATACTTACAAATAATTAAAACTACAACGTATTAGATCTATTTTTCACCCTTCATAATTAATTGAAACTGCATAACGCATACTCCCAAAAATAGAAAGGTGAAACTTCTACGTCTTTCCCCTCCCCTAAGATGATCATCCATAAATATTTGGTTTTACATTATATTTGTGTTCTATTATATTCAAAACTTACCTAAATTAATAACAACTCGCATGAAAAGAATATAGCTAGTGGCATGGTTGGTAAAGGAGTGACATAGAAGAAACTTCATTAGCATGTCAAATGAAGATGGTATTTTCTTGGAGGAATCTTTGCAAGTCAAAAGCGCAGTCAAGAGTCACTTCGAAACCTTCTCCAGTGAGTCGTGTAACTTCAGACCTCTACCTAATGGATTGATCTTCAAGAAGATTGAGGAAGCTGATAGCAGAATGTTGGAATGCGAATTCACAGAGGAAGAAATTAAGTCTGCCATATGGAGTTATAATGGTGATAAAAGTGCAGGGCCCGATGGTTACAATATTGAGTTCTTCAAGGTGTGTTGGGATTTCATTAAGGAAGACATCTTCTGGTTTGTTTGTGATTTCCACAAGAAAGCTAAGCTTGTATAATCATGCAATGCCTCTTTTTGGCCCTCATCCCAAAGGTTTTGAATCCTCGGCATTTTTCAGAGTACCGTGCTATTTATTTGGTTGGGCGCCTCTACAAGATTTTGGCAAAGACTATGTCAGCTAGATCAAAACTGGTTCTGGGAAAGTTAGTGTCTATAAAGCAATCTGCGTTCATTCCGAGAAGGAACATTTTGGATGGATTTCTTATGGTAAATGAAGTTATTGGTGGTGCCAAACGAGAAAAAAAGTATCCTTCTTTTGAAAGTAGATTACGAGAAGGCTTACGATTCCATGAATTGGAATTACCTCAAGTTTTTGTTAATGCATATGGGTTTTGGAGATAAGTGGCTTAGTTGGATGGAAGCGTGCGCTTTTTGTAGTACTATGTCGTTGTGTGTTAATGAAAGTGCATCTGAAGATTTCAAGGTTCAACGTGGCCTTCGCCAAGGAGACCCATTGTCCCCTTTTTTATTTGCAATTGCTATGGAAGGCTTGACAAGGATGATGGAAACTGCACTTGATCAGGAAGTGTTTAAAGAATTCAAATTCAACGACGAGGCAACAGTGGATATTCTTCAATTTTTTGACGATGCTATCATTGTTGGAGATGGCTGTAGCAACAATCTTTGGACAATTAAAGCATTTATTAGAGGTTTTGAGTTAATTTCTGGACTTCGTATTCATTTTTGCAAAAGCATTCTTTACGACATCAATGTGAGCAACTGGGATTTGGAGACAACGTCGTCTTCTTTGTCTTGCAAAATCGAGTCTTTCCCCTTCAAATTTCTAGGAGTCATGATGGGTTGTAGCCCAAGAAGGACTCATCTTTGGAAAGATGTAATCAACAATATTAGAGGCAGATTATCTTCATGGAAATGTCATTTTCTTTCTATTGGAAGTCATATCATTTTGATTAATTCAGCGTTGAATGCTATTCCTACTTACACTCACTCATTTTACAAGGCGCCGACTAAGGTTCTAAGCATTATTAGAAGCTTGCTGTGAAATTTTCTTTTAAGAGGTCTAGAAGAGAAGAGGGGCCTGTAAGCCTAAGGAAGAAGGGGGGATTGGAATTCTTAATCTTGAAGCTTTTAACAAAGATTTACTCTTGAAGTTGAAGTGGCGCATTGTTAACGATATGAATGCGATTTGGAGAGGCTCAATTAACCATAAATACGTGCAACCCAAAGTGAAGATGTTCGTTAGAAACACAAACTTAATCAATAACGGAGACTCAATTTAGCGGTGTGATCTTTTGTCGATAGATTCATTGTTGAATTCAGGAGATAATTGTTTCACAGAGAACTCTTGGTGCAGAATTAGAAACGGACAAACTACGTCTTTTTGGTTCAGTTTTTGGGCAGGTAACAGTCAACTGAAGGATGTCTTTCCATATGATTTTGCTTTGGCTGTCTATCCTTTTTGCAGTATGGCTAATGCGGGGAGGTGGAAGAACGATATATGGAGTTGGAATCCTACTGTTTTAGAGCTGCCTAACGGCGAAGGAGCCACTACTGTTGGCAAATTTCTGCGGGATTGGATATAAGACTTTACAATGGATCAGGACGCAAATGATGTTGTTGCCTGAGAAATCCCTATCTTTCTCAGTTCATTATGCCTATAAAAATCTAAGTTCTAGGACTGTTCCCAAGTTCTGTTCACCTAGGGAAAACAGGGCCGTTAATGTGTTGTGGAATATTCAAGCACCATCGAATATCTTACTCTTTGAATGGCGTTGGATTTTCAATAGAATTCCTATGAAAGATCAATTAGCAAAGCAGAAAATCTTGGTTAACGAAAGAGACAAGTGTTGCATACTGTGTTTTGAGGAGGATGAGACAAAAACTCATGTCTTTGGTAGTTGTAGTTACAGTAGGAGAGTTTAGACAACAATCTTAAGTTGGCTTGGTCATAACTTCAATATGAATTGAGAGGAACTAGCCGAGTTTCCCTTAACAACTTATTTTTTAAAGGAGAAGGAGGTTCTTAGGGTAGTTAGTGTCATTTGGTTGGCTATTATGTGGATCATATAGACCGTACGCAATGGTGTCATTTTCAAAGGGACTTTTCCTAACTTTGAAGAGTGTTGGAAGAAAATTAAGATTTTATCTTGGGAATGTCATTGGTTAACAACTCTTTCTATTTCGTCGATATGTTTTTCCGATTGGAGTACTGATCCTCTGCATTGCTCTTAAAACAGTTGATGTTTTTTAAGTTTTTGTAAGGGATTCGAGTACCCCTTGTACTCTTCGTTTTTAATTGATACGTTGCATATTAAAAAAATTAAGCTTAAAGTCATTTTTCTTTAAGGATATATAAGATTCATTTGATGAGAAAACTCATAATTTTCTCATTTCCTTGTTTACAAAATCATAATCCAAGAGAGAGGTTAGGGATAATGAGTGAAAGAGAGGGTTTAATCATTAAAAACCATGGCATTTTCTCCCCCTCGGTTGTCCCATCAAAAACCTACTACAATTATTTTCCAAGCAACCCGAACATTAACACATATGGAGAATGGGTGTTTCCGGTTGTTTTATGCATTATTGTCATCATTTTTATATTGACTGGCTGATACACATTATTACGAGGTTCTTAACTTTCAACCCAATTGTCAGCGA
Source organism: Lathyrus tuberosus (assembly GCA_022829125.1). Classification (NCBI taxonomy): domain Eukaryota; kingdom Viridiplantae; phylum Streptophyta; class Magnoliopsida; order Fabales; family Fabaceae; genus Lathyrus; species Lathyrus tuberosus. The sequence continues at coordinate 15,705,780 of JALAZF010000048.1, forward strand.
TTCCTGATGGAAGTGAAGATGTGGATGATGGAAGTGAATCTAAGGAAAATGATCGAGTTTTCTTTCCATTTTCTATGGAGCCATTGGGGAGATAATTTAAGAAAGTAATTATTTTCTATTCTTTTATGTTTGAAAATTTTTTGACAGCATTTTAATGAAGTTCAATTGTTGAAATTATGGATTTCAAATTTTGGAAAAGGCTTTTTGGATGGTAGCAATTTATAGTCTTTACTTTACATCATCAATAAGTCTGGTGGATTGATCTACTATAAGGTTCCATTGGTTGCAACTCTGGATTTGAAATTATTTTTAATTTGTTTCCTAAAAGATATATCGTACTCAAATTTGGTATCTTAGTTTTTTTATTTTAAAAAAAAGCAAGAAATGACATTACTAACCAAATGAGTACAAGGGGTACTCAAACCCTTACAAAGAGTTACAAACCAGAGTAGCATACGGTTGGATTAGACAACCAATTGGATAGAGAACAAGTATTAGGCGAAAGAGAACCTCTTCTTAACCATCTCCAAGCAGAAATTTTAATAGAATTTACACATCTCTCCACAGAAAAATTTCTAAGGTTAAAAAAAATATCGTTACGACATAACCATAAGTTCCATACTGTAGCAATCCAAACTACAAGACCCACATTTCTGCGACACCTACTGTTAAGGTCTGAACAAGCATCCGAGAAAGACTCGAGGCAAGAGAGTCGTATAGGAAAACTGCAACTACACCAAGGTCCAATAATATTCCACACAGTAACTGCTACATAACATGTACCAAAAATGTGATCTACCTCTTCTAGACTGTTCCTACAAAAAACACAAACCGTTTGCGAAGGATCCACAACAACTCCACGCTTAGCAAGTTGATCTCTAGTAGGAAGTCTCTTCTTGAAAACTCTCCACACAAAAATCTGAATGTTCGACGATATAAGAATCTTCCACATCTTCTTGAGGCACCACAAAACATCCTGATTGTTATCAACATCAGATGAAGAGTTTGAGAGGCTGTCGTACCCAGCCGCGATGGAATAAATCCTGTCATTGGAAGCTGCCCAGAAGATTCTGTCATGCGAATCAGTCGTTTCAAACAAAGAAACATTAGCATTGATTAAAGCTTTGCAAGACAATAAATCATATGCCTGTTCCGAACCATCAACAAAAACAGGTAAAGAAAACTCCCACGCGGGCCCATCCGGTAATGGCAAGAGACCTTCAGCAATAACCATAAAAGGATTCGAAGATAATTGAAAAACAAGAGGATAGAGATCCTTAATAGCCTTCCCCTGCACCCATTTACTAAACCAGAAAGACAACATCCTGTCGTTTCCAACTTCACACGATAGTTGATCTAAGAACTAATCTGAATTGAGAGCTTCGTCATAAGATATGAGAGATAGGACTCTCCACCAAATCGATCCACAAACTTTCTGGCTAGCTGCTTTGGAGCACAACAGCTCTAAGGAATTGCGAGACTTAGACTAACGAGACAAAAGAATCCTCTTCCATAGAGAATCCTTCTCCGTTAAGATACGCCACTTCCATTTTAAAAGGAGAGCCTTGTTGAATAAAAACAGACTTTTGACTCCCAAACCTCCTTCAAACTTGGGCTTGCAAAGCATACTCCATTTAACCCAATGGATCTTCTTATCAATATCCGAACCACCCCGAAGAAAATTACTTTGAATTTTGACGATCTCCTTTAGAACTTTGGTCGGAGCTTTATAAAAAGAAAAGGAGTAAATAGGGAGGGAATTAATGACCGAGTTAATCAAGACTACGCGACCCCCTATAGACATATGTTTCCCTCTCCATTCTGTAAGTCTTCAACGAATGTTAACATGAGACCAATTAGAGCATTTCCTAGGGCTATCACTGAAGATGGCTGGTTTATACCTAAGCGAATCTCACACTCAAAGATACAACAGAGTTGCCACCGAACTTTATTTAGTCCCAAAGGACTGAGAAAATATTGATAAAACCCAAGGCGAAGAGAAACGGGAACGGGGGTCGGTTATGCGAAAGGAAGGTACTAGCACCTTACGCATTCGTCGTACTCGATGGGAACCATTTCGCTTGCTTCTAGGCTTGGATAGGTTTTCTATCTAAAGGATTTTAGCTAGAGAGAGAGAGAGAGAGAGAGAGAGAGGGAGAGAGAGAGAGAGAGAAGAAAAGAAAGAAAGAAAGAAAGTGCTCGCGGAGGATTGGGGCCCTCGTTCCTACGTACCCTTATAGTGCAATGAGGAAATCAGAGCTTCGTAGTTTGGGGATCCAGGGAAAAGAAAGGGGAAAGAGCGGAGAAGGTGGAAATGTGCTCGCCAAGATCATCGCGATCTCGTGCCTACATATCTTACATTCGAAAGAATGAAGAATTAGAGCACCCGTAGTTCATGGAACTAAGATAGAAAAGAAAGGAAAATGGTGTCAAAACCAAGAGCAAAAGAGATAGAGAAAGATCCACTGGGGATGCAAAACAATTGGTGTCAAAACCAAGAAATCAGTGCAAAGGAAAGATAGTAACTGTGCTGAGGATAAAGTGAAAAAATGGTGTAGAAACCAGAAAGATAATGGAGCAAAAGGAATAAAGAGACTCCATAGGATAGTAGAAAAATAAAGAGACCGTGCTGGGAATCAGAGGGTAGCGACCCTACTGGGGAAACAAACAAAGGAATGGTGCTGAAACCAAGAGAAAGGGTTCGGTACATTAACTGACTGACAGTGGTTAACCGAAGAGAAAGAGATAGACTCTGTGGGGAAACAAAAGAATTGGTGTCAACAGACTGTAAGTTATATGTGAGCCTAAGAGGGGGTGAATTAGGTTCTTAGAGATTTAGCCCGATTTTTAAATGAACTTGAGTTTTACTTTCCTAAAATTTCTAAGTGTTGAAATACGGTAAATGCGGAAAGTAAATGAACACCGAGACGTATAGTGGTTCCCCTCACAGCCCGAGAGTACTCCACTCCCCTTTCAACATGAAAGAGAATTTACTATAGTTTTGGACAAGACAAGACTCTTCCTAGTCTTTCTATACAAGTCACTAACTATCAACCACCAAGAACACCCTCTTGGATTTTACAAGTTTAAAGTCCAACCAAGAACAAATCTTACAATGGACCTCTTGTATCCATAATCCGGATCACAAGGATTCTAACAAACCCTATAAGAGAAACAATCCTTCCCTTATAGTCAACACCTAAAACCAAACACTTGTTGGACCATTAGGATTTTACAATAGTTCAGAATTTTGAGTAAGTAGATGAAACTTTGATTCTTCAATATATCAATCCAAAGATTGATCTTCTCCCTTTTGTAACAATCACTCTTAATGATATTATACAAGTGTTCAACACAATTGAAATGAAACAAATGTAGTATGTGTGAATATTTTATGCAAATGTTTCACTCTTAGAAAGTTTGTTAAGAACACTTTGATAAAATGAAAGTTTTGGTAAAAGAATGATTGTTTGAAATTTTTAGCAAGGAGGTATTTTTTAAATCTGAAAAATGATGTTTAAATAATGCACAAAACACCTATACATAAAGGTATTATGATATGAAACAATGCCATGCTTTAAAATATAAAACCAATGATCATTTTCATGAAAAGATACATATTTTCGCATGCAAGAACAGTGGTAATCGATTAACAACAAATGTGTTAATCGGTTACGCTCCTTCAACGTTTAAAAATATTCAAAATTAAAACACGCTGTAAATTGTGGCGGTTATTTTGGTTAGTTACGTCGGTTCAAAACGCCGTAATTAACCAAAAACTGAATGTTTAAATAAATTGAAAAATTAAAAATTTGTCTAAATATTTGAACCAATATTATGCAAAATCTATTGATTTATCCAATTCAATAGATTATATTTGAAAGTGATTTAACATGGTTCAAATAAAAAATAAAATAAATAAATTAAATAAAGTTTCAAATGTATGATAAAAAATGATATATTTTCAACCACATGAACCATGTATGCAAGTGAATTTTGAAGATTATTTTGAGAACTATTTTATCAATATATATTGCATGCTTGAGACACTTTTGAACACTTGTATGCAACCATATTGATAAGTGAGAGTTATACCTTGATTATACTTGAGAATTCTTCAAGACTTGTAACAATTAAAAACTTTGTGCTAGCTTCAATGTCTTGATCCATTCTTTTTGAGCAAGCATAACATCTTGAATGAATAATGTTGTCTTCATCAAAACCATTGAGAAGCTTGCCTTCACATTCTCCCCCTTTTTGATGATGACAACCCAATTTTGAAAATTTGCTTTAATCTTGTGTCTCTAACACAAAAGGCTCCCCCTTGATCAATGCTCCCCCTAAATTCATGATTTAGAGTGTCTTTGCTAGCTGCATTTTGTTAGAGAAAAACAAACACAAACACATACATCTTCTCCCCCTTTGTCATTAGCAAAAAGGATGGGAAAAGACTTGAAATTTATAAAGAAATCTTGAAAAATGAAAAATAATTTTTACCTATGAGTTTTACCTCATGAAAGACTTCATCAAACATTTATCCTTGCCGGAACATGATTTTAAAGTCTTTGTCACAAAGTTGATTTATACTAGGAAGATTATGCTTTAGTTTGTCAACTTAAAGTACATCTTCAATGGATGTGAAAGTTAGTGCTTCAACTTTGCCAATGCCAAGAATTCTTTCTTTTAAGGTATTCCCCAATTGAAATAACCCTTGGACTAGAACTAGATTTGAAAGTTAGTTTATGCCTCCCATCAAAAGCTTAGAACCACCACTTATCAAAACATAATAGATTTAAAGTGGTCCTCAAGCAAACCTACAAAACAAATTAAGTTTGATTTGGTACCCAATGTGCTTTGGGTCCATCATAGTTAGTTCCTTTCTTAACCCACACATAATGCCCACTTGCAACACTAAAGTTTCTTACATAGCAAGCATTAGGTGTATGACCAACAATACCACAATAAAAACAAGTAGGTTCAAAATTGCTCTTATATCTTGGAACATAAGATTTCTTTTTAGGAAATCTTTTCTTTTTAGGATTAGGATGCACATTTCTAGGTTTGTTCACTTTCTCTTTGGAAGTTTGATCCTTAGCCTTAACAAATATAGTTTTACTTGAACTTGGTTTAGAAAACTTTGAATAGCCAATTCCACTTTTATCATTTGAATATCTTTGTTGACTAAGGACTTCTTCCAATCCAATTTGTCCTTTCTCATACCTTTCAACTACTCTTTTTAATTGGACAATTTGAAAAGAGAGAGATTCACAATTTTTACATACAAAATTCTGTTTTTCACTAATCATCTTTTGTTTCTCATTTTCGATCTCTTTTTCTAATGAAACATTTTTTTCTTCTAAAGTTGAAATTTGTTTCTTTTGAGATGATATAGTTTTATACAGAATTTTGGATTCATTTAACAATTCATTTATGGCTCCTTGTGCATCACTATCAAAAGAATTATTACTAACCTCATCTTCTTCATCATCGGAGTGGTGTGATGCTATCAATGCAAGATTAACATGTTCTTCATCTGAAGATGAACTTGTTTCGTTGTCTACATATGTTTTCCTTTCCTTTTTATGATTCTTTTTCTTGAATTTATTTTTCTTTTGAAGTGTAGGACATTCACTTTTAACATGTCCTCTTTCTCCACATTCAAAGCATTTAATCTTTTTCGTTGGTGCTTCCCCTTTAGTGATCTCCTTTTTCTTTTCTTTTCTTAGAAACTTTTCAAACTTCTTGATAAGATCATCATTTTCATCACTATTGGACTCATCCTCTTGATCGCTATCATAATTTTTTACTTTTGTCTTTAAGGTAACGTCTTTTGAATCTTTTACTTGTATTTCATGCTTTTCCAATCTTTCAAGTTCTAACTCATGCTCTTGAAGTTTACCAAATAGAGATGCGGAAGTCATCGTAGAGAGGCTTTTCTTTTCCGATATTGCCGTTACTTTTGGTTGCCATTCTCTAGTCAATGATCTTAGAATTTTGAGATTTAATTCATCATTTGAGAATGTTTTACCAAGTGCCATTAAGTGGTTAGTCAAATGAACAAATCTCTTCTGTAATGCAACAATGGATTCTCTGGGCTGCATTCGGAACATTTCATATTCTTGACTTAAAGTGTTTAGTCTGGATCTTTTTACTTCAGCCATACCTTCATGTGTTTCTACCAACGTATCCCATATTTCTTTAGCCGATTTATATTGACAAACACGAAAGAACTCGTCCATACTTAATGCACTCTGAAGAATATTAATAGCTTTCTTTTCATCAAGCACTTTCTTTCTATCATCTTCATTATAAGCCGTTTTAATTTTTGGAGTTGCAACATTGTTTACAACACTCATTGGTTGGTGTGGACCATTTTCAACAGTTTCCCATATACCTTCTCCTTGTGCTTCAAGATGTGCTTTCATACGAATCTTCCAAAAATCAAAATACTCTCCAGAGAAAAGTGGGGGCTTGTTACTACTACCACCGTCTTTGAAAACCGGGTTCGTGCTTGCGGAAGCCATGCTGGATTTTGTCGGAACAGGTTACCTAACCTGCTCTGATGCCAATTGTAAGTTATATGTGAGCCTAAGAGGGGGTGAATTAGGTTCTTAAAGATTTATCCCGATTTTTAAATGAACTTGAGTTTTACTTTCCTAAAATTTCTAAGTGTTGAAATACGGTAAATGCGGAAAGTAAATGAACACCGAGACGTATAGTGGTTCCCCTCACAGCCCGAGAGTACTCCACTCCCCTTTCAACATGAAAGAGAATTTACTATAGTTTTGGACAAGACAAGACTCTTCCTAGTCTTTCTATACAAGTCACTAACTATCAACCACCAAGAACACCCTCTTGGATTTTACAAGTTTAAAGTCCAACCAAGAACAAATCTTACAATGGACCTCTTGTATCCACAATCCGGATCACAAGGATTCTAACAAACCCTATAAGAGAAACAATCCTTCCCTTATAGTCAACACCTAAAACCAAACACTTGTTGGACCATTAGGATTTTACAATAGTTCAGAATTTTGAGTAAGTAGATGAAACTTTGATTCTTCAATATATCAATCCAAAGATTGATCTTCTCCCTTTTGTAACAATCACTCTTAATGATATTATACAAGTGTTCAACACAATTGAAATGAAACAAATGTAGTATGTGTGAATATTTTATGCAAATGTTTCACTCTTAGAAAGTTTGTTAAGAACACTTTGATAAAATGAAAGTTTTGGTAAAAGAATGATTGTTTGAAATTTTTAGCAAGGAGGTGTTTTTTAAATTTGAAAAATGATGTTTAAATAATGCACAAAACACCTCTACATAAAGGTATTATGATATGAAGCAATGCCATGCTTTAAAATATAAAACCAATGATCATTTTCATGAAAAGATACATATTTTCGCATGCAAGAACAGTGGTAATCGATTAACAACAAATGTGTTAATCGGTTACGCTCCTTCAACGTTTAAAAATATTCAAAATTAAAACACGCTGTAAATTGTGGCGGTTATTTTGGTTAGTTACGTCGGTTCAAAACGCCGTAATTAACCAAAAACTGAATGTTTAAATAAATTGAAAAATAAAAAATTTGTCTAAATATTTGAACCAATATTTTGCAACATCTATTGATTTATCCAAGTCAATAGATTATATTTTAAAGTGATTTAACATGGTTCAAATAAAAAATAAAATAAATAAATAAATAAATTAAATAAAGTTTCAACTGTATGATAAAAAATGATATATTTTCAACCACATGAACCATGTATGCAAGTGAATTTTGAAGATTATTTTGAGAACTATTTTATCAATATATATTGCATGCTTGAGACACTTTTGAACACTTGTATGCAACCATATTGATAAGTGAGAGTTATACCTTGATTATACTTGAGAATTCTTCAAGACTTGTAACAATTAAAAACTTTGCGCTAGCTTCAATGTCTTGATCCATTCTTTTTGAGCAAGCATAACATCTTGAATGAATAATGTTGTCTTCATCAAAGCCATTGAGAAACTTGCCTTCACACAGACAGCCTGTGATAAACCAAAAGGATAGAGCAAGAGTACTGAACCAAGAGAAGGTGTTGAAATCTTGAAGGGATATCGGTATATTAACTGATAAACAGTGGTTAACCGAAAGACGAGTGCGAAACCAAATAAAGGTTGCAACTCTGGGGGAGAGAAAATGGTTTTAACAGATAAATTGTGATCAACCAAAAGAACGGGTGTAGAACCAAGTGAAGGTTGTGACCCACTCGGGATGTTGATCTTGACTGAACAAACACTAATCGGCCAACGAAAGGGTATTGAACCAAAAGAGATTGCTAACCGCTAGGGTTTTAGTCTTAACAGAAGGACTGTGATTAACCAAAAGAAAATGAGTGATTAACCAAGAAGAGGTGAATAACTTGAAAGAGGTTAAATGTTTTAACAGACTGGTTGTGGTGAACTGAAAAAATAGGGTGATTAACCAAGATAAGGTGATTAACCCAAGAGGAAACTCAGTATATTAACAGATAGACTGTGGTTAACTGAACAAATAGGGTGATTAACTAAGAGAAGGTGATTAACCCAAGAGGAAACGCAGTATATTAACAGATAGACTTTGGTTAACTGAGAAAAAGTGCAAATTGGTATTTTAACTGACAGGCAGTGGTTAACCAAGCAAAATGAGAAGAACCAAAAGAAGGTTGCGAACTCCTCTAGGGTTTCAGTGTTTAACAGGAAGACCGTGTTTAACCGAAGAAACCAATTGAGATTCTTCTGAAGAATCAAATGACAGCGATTGGCCAAAAGAAAAGGGTAATGAAACAAAGAGTGTTTGCTAACCCAAAGTGACAAGAATATTTAACCAAGAGAATGGTGATTGATCAAAAGAGAGATTAAAATGAGTAGGAGTGATCAAAGATCGACTCGACTGGGGAAGAGAGATACGCTACCGCCTGGGGATAGTGGTGGCTAAGTTAGGCATATGGTCATTCGTCCCCTACCTAAAGTAGTCAGAATGAGAGTAGGAATTCTCCATTCTTATTCCTTCTCTAACACACAGGATGTAGTGTAAAAATTGAAACGGACAGTGTAACAACTCTAATTTGTACAGTGCTCCAGTGTTGTGTGCTCGTGCGTCGTGCAAAAACTCCAACTCAGTAAGGGATTCAAAAAGGGGAAGATCTAAAGAGATCCTAAAGAGAGGAAAAGGGGAAGATCAACTAATCGAAGCATGGTTTCGATCAATTAATCAAAGGGAAAAGCTATTCTAACAATTTTCCAAAGAGATGAAAAATAATTACAGCAGAAAGGGGAATTATTGATTGTACATGATTAAACTTGCTCCATGAAGAACAAATTTAATGAAAGAGAGGGCAAAACAGTACTAAATGACAATCCAAACTGTAACACAAATCATGTCATTGTGTGAATAAAAGTGTGCAAGAATGCTCATGTTCATGCAATGCAAAAATGAGCATAATTATGATAATGAAAGATCGAACAATCGGAAACATCACAATCATGCTTTAAACTGAAGTGGAACAGCACCTAAAACATACCTAAAAATCAAACATATCAATCCAAGGAGGCTGGGTGAGGAAAAGATGTCAAACAAGCTTGAAAAAACACCAAAAATATCCCTCTGTTGCAGTGGTAACCGGTTACCTTATATTGAGTAACCGGTTACTCAGTTGAAAAAATGTTGCGCTGTTGGAAATTTGTGAAGAGTAACCGGTTACTCTATATTGAGTAACCGGTTACCACTAAAACAGTGGTAAAAACAAATTTTCTAAAATCACTTAAAACCTCCAAATCACTTGTGCAAGCTACCACATGCTAGGGTATGAATTTGTGCACGAAAATCAAGCTTAAAAACAGAAATTAAGTTGCAAATGAATCAATTAACACATCAAGGTCATGGATCAAGCAATGACATAATCAATTCACACACAAAAAGTATCGAAACTACATCGCGAATGATACAAAAAATGTTCAAAACAGTAAAATGAATGAGATCCACCAACCTACAAGCCGGAGAATTGGCTTGGTGATTATTGCAAAGGATTCTTGATGAAGATAATCAAAGAAAACCAGAGGAATCTTCAATTGTGACCGAATCGCGATGAAATCGAGCAAATTGCGACGAAACTCCGAAATGCAAATTTGAAACGTTGAATGTTGAAGCAAACACTTGAGATTAATCCAAAAGCTAATAAAACTCCAGAAATCCAAGTATAATTGCAAAGTGATGAAGGTTAAGCTCAAGAAATAATAACTTTCAAGGTGAAAAGTGATTATTTTTCAAGGATTAAGAGCTATGGTGAGTTTTAGGAAAAATTTGAGATGAAGAAGAAGTTGCAGAAAAATTCAGAGAGAATGTGAGAGAATCGAGAGTGAAATGTGTGAAATGGTTAAGGGTCCTTGAAAAATGAGTGAAGATTTGTTTATATAGAGTGTAGGTTTGGAGTGTGAGAGGTTTGGAATTAGGCTAGGAGTTAGCTTTGGGTGGATTGGAATTAGGCTAGGAGTTAGTTACATCCAACTCACTGAGTTGGAAGTTAACTCAGTTAGTTAGGAAGTTAACTCGGTAGCAATCCCAATGTAAGCTTTAAATCCAAAGGTTGACATGCTTGGAAATCAAGGAATATGGTGCACTTGCGCATTGGAGTAAATTCAAGTGTAGTGTCTTGAATAGTCTTGAAATGTCTAGAGATGTCTAGAATATTCCACATGCTGCTAGAACTCTGTAGAATCAAAGAACAGAGAGTGTGCAAGGTTGTTGTCCCAAGAGTGCAGCAGAATCTGCAAATTTGTACAGAGTAACCGGTTACCCTATATTGAGTAACCGGTTACTTCAGCCAATTTTGCCCAAATTCGTTTAGGAAATGATGTTGAAGTCCCGATTTCGATTTTCCACCTCTTGTTTTGATGAATAAGCATGGAAACCAAAATTTTGATCTTGCTTTGATGATGAAATGACATTGAAAGGATGCGATTAATCGAGCTTTTAAAGGATGCGATTAATCGAGCTTAGAAAACCTGAATATTCCTACAACCACAAATCAAAGAGGCAAAAGTGTGAGTGCGTATGCCAGCGATGCGAATGCATATGCTTATGCAAAAGGCAAAAGGAGGGAGGTCAAATTTTGGGTTACAACAGCTGCCCCTATTCAATGCACTTGGCCCTGAATATACGAATTGCGCCAGCTTTTCGATAATTCGAGGTAGAAGAGGATTAAATAAAAGAGTATCTCGAAAATTTGGCTGACGGCGGCAAAAAGAGAGGTGAAGGCGTATATAGTGTTTGAAGTTTGGCTGAAAATCTGCTGGGAGATGAATCAGGCAAAGGGAATATACAAGATGCATATTCTATGAATGTGATCTTCTACATGATGCTTGATATCATGTTATGTAAAGGTGCGAGCTAAGGTATAGTGCGGTGGTTAGGTAGATATTGTAGCAAGACTAACTTGACATTCTCGGCTGAGGAGAGGGCCCACATATAATGACAACTCCGCTGGAGAAATAAATAGCCTAGAGATCTCGGATTTCCAAACTATTATTACCATGGCTGGGAGTGAAAGAACCTGGACGATCTTCAAACCATGACTTACTCCGTTTGGGGAAACATCCTTACAATTCAGGCTGGCTCTGCTGAGGGGAATCCAAATGTCTGAATGATCTTTCCTGTTTGAGAAACCTATACCCTACTGTTGCTGGGGAATGATGGTTTCAATCTATTGGGGATGATGTACGACCCTTGCTGAGGATAAGAGAGCAAGCATGTCTCTGCTTGGGGTACGTCATGGCAACCTTACTGGGGACATTACAGATCTGCTAGAGAAATGGGAGGTAAACAAGTTTTCCGATGAATCATAATGGCACTCGCTGGGGAAAATGATGGCTCGGTTGGGGAGATGGCCACATCTTCAAGGAACCATCATAACATTGGTCGAGCATCAAGCTTGCCGATGGATATGACCGATCGTCCTGTAGGAGTTACCATTGAAATATGCAATGCATAATGCTTTCTCCACTAGTTTAGATTTTATTATTCTCAACGTTTTTTAGTATTATGTGATCATAAAAAATCATTTATTTTGCAAACAAAATACTGAAAAGAAAACAATTGAGAAATCGACTGATGAACTTTATTGAAATGTGAAAAGGTTTGTACATAAGATGTGTACAAGGATGCAAAAATCCTTGATGAGGAAATTTGCAATAAAATTGAAAAACAAATGTAAATGGCAAAGGGAAATCATGTTTTGCATTGATTACAACATTGGCTACCATCCTTGGTAAGTCTAGGTTCCAACACCTTGCACCAGTTGATAATGATTTGACTGCTCTGTTACCGTCCCATATCCAGCTATGATGAAGAGAGGTTCAAGTGTTCACAGTTAAATGCCTTTATCCCTAATTTTTGCCTGGACATTTTTCTATATATATTTTTTTTCGTCCACCGAGATACCCATTTTTGCCTAAGTCGCCCTTTTAGGTTTTCAACTTAGCGGGCTATTATTTTTTTTTCATTGTCCCTAAATTTTGCATGGACATTTCTTTTTTTGATCCATCGGGACGCCCATTTTTGCCTAGATTGTCCTTGCGGATGTCAATCTAGCGGGCTTTATATCCATTTTTCCAGGCATAATATTTTTTGACTGCATCAGAGTTCACGGGCGATGGCAGCTCTTCCCCATCCATGGTGGTGATGATCAGGGGTCCGCCTGAGAAGGCCTTTTTGACAACAAAAGGTCCTTCGTAATTGGGAGTCCACTTGCTTCACGGATTCGAGTGAACATGTGAATACCTCTTGAGCACGAGCTCACCTTCATGGAACCCTCGAGAGAGAAGTTTCTTGTCAAAAGCTTGCTTGAGGCGTCTCCGATACAATTGACCATGACAAACGGCTGTAAGGAACTTCTCTTTGATGAGATTCAGTAGGTCATATCTGGATTGAACCCATCCAGCTTCATCAAGACCTGCTTCCATAATGACCTTGAGCGAAGGAATCTCGACTTCAATGGGTAAAACAGCTTCCATACCGTACACAAGCGAATACAGAGTTGCCCTAGTAAAAGTGCGGACTGAAGTTATGTAGCCATGTAGTGCAAATAGAAGCATTTCATGCCAATCCTTGTAAGTTTTGACCATTTTCTGGACAATCCTCTTGATGTTTTTATTTGCTGCTTCGACGACACCATTCATCTTGGGCCGATATAGTGAAGAGTTGTGGTGCTCGATCTTGAATTCTTGACACAACTATTTCATCATCTTGTTGTTTAGGTTGCTTGCATTGTCAGTGATAATGTTGCTAGGAATGCCATAACGACAGATTATCTCCTTTTTGATGAATCTGGCAACCACTTGTCATGTAACATTTGCGTAAGAAGCAGCTTCAATCCACTTGGCAAAGTAATCAATAGAAACTAGAATGAAGCGATGATCGTTGGAAGCCTTCGGTTCAATCATTCCAATCATATCAATACCCCACATAGAGAATGGCCAAGGTGAAATCAAAACATTCAATGGAGTGGGAGGCACATGTATCTTGTCTCCGTAGATTTGGCACTTGTGACATCTTTTGGCAAAGTTGTAACAATCTACCTCCATTGTTGTCCAGTAATACCCAGCTCGAAGGATCTTCTTGGCCATAGCAGGACCTTTAACATGTACACCCTTGCAACCCTCATGTATGGACCTTATGATTATGTTTGCTTCGTGTCTATCCACGCATCTGAGCAACACAGAATCATAATTCCTCTTGTACATTACACCACCACTTAAGAAGAATTTGGCACAGAGCCGCCTAAGAGCTTTCTTGTCAGTGATAGTAATACTCTCTGGATACTCATGTTTTTCTAGATATCTCTTAATGTCGTAGAACCAAAGGCTTGTCATCAGACTCATCCTCGATTGCTAAACAGTGTGCTGGTTCGTCCAAATGATCAATGCAGATAGAAGGGGCTTCATTCTTCCACTTGAATTTGAACATGGATGCCACAGTGGCAAGAGCATCAGCTAGTTGATTTTCCTCTCTACGGATATGATGAAAAGAGATTTCATCAAAATAAGGAATCAACTTCATTATGTGTTTTTAATACGGAACCAGCTTGGAATCCCGAGTCACAAAGTTCCCTCTGACTTGGAAGATGACCAAAGCAGAATCTCCATAGACCTCAAGAATCTTGATTCTCATGTCAATTGTCGCTTTAATACCGTATATACATGCTTCATATTCAGCCATATTGTTGGTGCATGCAAAGCATAATCTGGCAGTGAATGGAAGGTGAAAACCTGTTGGAGATATGAGGATAGCCACAATTCCACGACCTTTTTGGAGGCACCATCGAACACAAGCATCCATCGCGCCCCTAGTTCGGGTCCTATATTAGGGTCTGGAATCTCATAATCTCTGATAAACAGAACATCCTCATCGGGAAAGTCAAACTTCATTTGTTGATAACCCTCCACAGGTTGATGAGCAAGGTAGTCAGACAAGATACTCCCCTTTATTTCTTTCTGGGTAACATGTTGGATATCATACTTAGTCAACAGCATTTGCCACCGAGCAATTCTTCTAGAGACAATAGGCTTTTTGAATATGTACTTTATTGGATCCATTTTGGATATCAACAAAGTAGTATGGCAAATCATTTATTGTCTTAGGCGTCGAGCAGCCCAGACTAGAGCACAATAAGTTTTATCTAAGAGTGAGTATCTGGTCTCACAATCAGTGAACTTCTTGCTCAGATAGTAAATTGCATGTTCTTTTCTGCCAGTGTCATCATTCTGACCCAATACACCTCCCATCGATTCATCGAGAACTGTGAGATACATGATTAATGGCCTGCCAGGAACCGGCGGTACTAAGATCGGTGGTTCTTGTAAATATTGTTTTATTTTGTCAAATGCTTCTTGATAATCATTTTTCCATTCAACCGATTGATTTTTTCTTAGTAATTTGAACATCGGTTCACAGGTAGCCGTCAAGTGTGAAATGAATCTTGAAATGTAACTAAGTCTTCCCAGAAAGCCACATACGTCTTTTTTATTTTGGGAGGAGGCATGTTCTGAATTGTCCGAACCTTGTTAGGATCAACTTCAATCTCATTCTGACTCACAATAAAGCCCAACAGTTTACCAGATCAAACTCCAAAGGTACACTTTGCAGGATTTAACCACAATCTTAACTTTCGGAGTCTGTCAAATAGTTTCTTCATATAAACCAAATGATCATCTTCAGTTTTGGATTTGGCAATCATACCATCCACATAAACCTCAATCTCTTTATGGATCATATCATGAAAGAGGGTTGTCATGGCACGTTGGTAGGTTGCCCCTGCATTCTTTAAATCAAATGGCATGACTTTGTAAAAATATGTACCCCATGGCATGATGAAAGTAGTCTTCTCCATATCATCTGGGGACATCTTGATCTGATTATATCTTGAGAAACCGTCCATGAAGGAAAAGACAGAGAACTGTGCAGTATTGTCTACCAAGACATCAATGTGAGGCAAAGGAAAATCATCTTTCGGGCTTGCCTTGTTGAGATCTCGATAAACCACACACATCCTAACCTTCCCATCTTTCTTTGGAACTGGGACGATGTTAGCAATCCGTTCAGGATACTCGGAAGTGGCTAGGAACCCAGCATCAAGCTGTTTCTTTACCTCTTCTCTGATTTTAAGTGCCATGTCGGGTCTAGTCTTCCTGAGTTTCTGCTTGACAGGAGGACATCAGGGCTTGAGTGGTAAACGGTGTTCAACGATGTTGGTATCCAAACCAGGCATATCTTGATAAGACTAGGCGAATATATCAACATACTCTTTCAATAGCTTGACCAACTCAGAGTGTACATGCTTCACGAGGGACCTGCCAACCTTGACTTCTTTTCTGACCTCCTCAGTACCAAGATTGACAATTTCCACTGGCTCTTTGTGTGGCTGAATCTCTTTATGCTCGTGCTCAAGGAGCCTTGCTAGTTCAGCCAGTAATTCACAATCTTCCTCACCATCTTCTTCGGCTTGTTTAATTGGAATTCCAGAATTACAACGGATGTTTGCCATGTTATTATCAATGTATTTATTAGTTCTGCATGTTTATGAATATGTTTAGAATGAGCTATTTTGAAAAGGTAAAAATAAAAGAAACTTTTGTCATTTATTTGTGTAAAAGTAAAATAAAGAAAGACAATAGAGCATGATTTTGAATGCAAAAAACTCTTATTTATTGATCACATAATATTGCAAAAGCGTGAGGCCCTTTACAAGCTATCCACTCGTCTCAGGCAAGGGCGAGGGGATGAGAAAGCAAAATGCATTACATGTTTGTAGGAAAAACCACGAGAATCACGGTTGATGTCCAATTGTTGAGCTTGAAACCCGACAGGCACTTGCGCACAAAGCTAGAAGTCTGGTTACTAGGACCAACCTCATCAATAGCTGCCACGATGTCACCTATTTGAAAACCCGCGCTGTTGAACTTGATTGAGTTGTACTGCTTCTGACCAGATGAACTAGATTGCCGACCCGGACGATAACCCAATCCAAATTGATCATGCTTTTCAACCACATCAATCACATGCCCCCAGCCTGACAAGGAACCTTTCTGGACAGTCTCTTTATCACTTTTAGCAGATGCCAAAGCCATTTGTGGTGATCTATTTTGACTAGTTGAAGCAGAGCTTACATCTTCGAATTTGAGACACTGCAACGGCACCTCAGCTATGCCTTCCTCGGTCTCGATGTATCGGAAAGATGACAATTCACTTACAATCAGATCCTCCTCACCACAGACGATGACCAGCTGATCGTCATACATGAACTTCAATTTCTGATGAAAAGTGGACGTGACTGCCCCTGCTGTAGCACGAGTTTTATGTGTGGTTGCGAAGCACTATCGCTTTTGGGTACTACAACTCGATTCATTTTTTATCCTATTGAAGCTGATGAAGGAAGGGAAATAGATGTCTCTAACCCTGCTTGCATACTGAGTTTAAATAGTTAACTATTGGTTTACAGATGCTACAAAGATTGTGGGTCTCTCTTAGGTTATGTTGTTAAGAACACGGGGTCTAGACTATTGGTAGGATGTTAGGACTGATGCTTTTCGATTGTACGAAGGTGTGGGATTTTGGGTTTTTTTATTAGTGTGCTCGCTAATATTTTTCCAATCTTATGCCTACATATTCCCGTTTAACGAAACAGGGAAATCAGAGCGATCGTAGTTCCTCCTATTCTATGGGAGGAAAAAGGTGTTTTGGTGTCTTGTTCAAAGCCCAAGACATGAAGCTAAAGGTGGTTTGTATCTTGTTCAAAGCCTAAGATGTGAAGCTGAAGGGTCTATTTGTATCTTGTTCGAAGCCCAAGATGTGAAGCTGGAGGGTTTTGACTTTAGAGAGAATTTGTCATCTCTAAAGAGGAGTTATTGATGTTTGTATGCTATGAACAAGGCACAGTTTTTGATGCTAACAGGTTGATTGGCTCAACCGGGGTTTTCTTATACAAAGCCTAAGAGGAGGCTATTGACCCAACGAGAGGGTGCTTTTTATGTGTCTCGTACGAAGCCCGAGAGAGAGGCCAAAAGGGTTGACTCAACAAGAGAGTGCTTTTGTATGTGTCTTGTACGAAGCCCAAGATGGAGGCTAAAAATGTTTGACTCAACAAGAGAGTCTTTTATACTCAACAAGAGAGTGTTTTGGGTATCTCGTACGAAGCTCGAGATGGAGGCTGAAAGGTGATTGACTCAACAAGAGAGTGTTTTAGGTTAGCTCCGCTGGGGAGAATCATTGTACAAAGCCCAAGAGGAGGCTATTGGTGTCGGGTAACTGTTTCAGTTGAGGGACAGGTCCAGTATGTTGGTTAAAAGAGAAAATCAATTCTTATATGAGTAATTTTGCATTTTGGGTTTGATCAGAGGATCAGGGTTATCTCCTGTTCTTTAAGGAAATGGGAAATCCAAAGGCTATTGAGACTGTCCGAGTCTACGGGTGTTTTTTTTTCCTATTTTTGAAAGGAATTTGAGAATGTCTTTGAGACTCAAGGGTTTTTTAGACTGTCCAAGTCTAGAGTTTCATCTTTTGTACAATGCCTAAGAGGAGGCATGGGCGTTAAGGTATGAGGGTCCTTGTACTAAGCCCAAGAGGAGGCATGCGAGCTTTTAAGAAGCCGACGGGTCCTTGTACAACGCCAAAGAGAAGGCAGGGATGCTTTTAAGAAGCCTGTGGGTCCCCAAACCCCGAGAAGTTCAAGACATGTCATTCACAGAGAATAGATCAAGCTAGGAAAGTCTGAGAATTTGGAAGAAACTCAAGAGATGCCATTCACGGAGAAAAGATCATCTCTGGGGAGTTAGAGTTTCTTTGACAATTTCTAAGGGTGCTTTTAAGAAGCCTGTGGGTCCCCAAACCCCGAGAAGTTCAAGACAAGCCATTCACCGAGAATAGATCAAGTCAGGAAAGTCCGAGAATTTGGAAGAAACTCAAGAGATGCCATTCTCGGAGAAAAGATCATCCCTGGGGAGTAGAGTCTCTTTGACAACTTCTAAGGGTGACAGTCTGAGAAAGGGTTCACCGAGAATGCTGCCTTTCACGTCTCCATATTGTTTAACCCCAAGAGGAGGGAAGACTGTGTTTGGTAATCCTATGGGGATCTAGTTTTGGCTATATCTAAGAGCGATCAACGGGGCTTTACCTAGTGCTAGACGTAGTTGTCGGGGAAAACTCTAAATAACTATAATAGTATTACGCAGTGGATATGTAACAAGTATATAAAAGTTTGTGAAAGAAGACTTACAGTGAGCAGCCCCGCAATACAGTTATATATATATATATATGAAAGCAGATAAAGAAAGCGAGTAAACACTTACTCGGTTGTAGAGCTTCCATGCTGTTTGGTTAGTTTGTTCAACAAAGAAAGCTTTGATAATAATATTATATTAAAAATCAAAGGAGAAAGTGCTTTGAAAAGGTTGTTGGGGCTTACAACTCAAGGAGAGGCCCAAAGTTTTATCAGTGATTGCACTGTTGTTTTTAATTTGTACAGGGACTTATACAAGTGACTGAGGCCCAAAAAGGTTTTCTGTATAAAGGGATGGGTCTTACACTCTCTCAAGAGGCCCAAAGGTTTACTTTTATACAAGTGGTGGGGCTTACAGCTCAAGGAGAGACCCAAGGGTTTGATTTTTGAACTGGCGATCGCGCCGAGATTTTCTTTTAACGTAGAGGGACTTATACAATATATGAGGCCCAAAATTGTTTTGGTTAAAAGGGTATTGGGTCTTACACTCTATTAGAGGCCCAATGAGTTTAAATAAAAAGAATGGGGCTTATAACACGAGGGTAGGCCCAGATGATTTTTGTTTTGAAATGGCGATCGCGCTGAGATTTTTTTGAAAACACAGTGGGTCTTATACAATGACTGAGGCCCAAAAAGGTTTTGGTTTCCAAAGGGGTTGGGTCTTACACGCTAATAGAGGCCCAAAGGGTTTTTGTACAAGATATGGGGCTTACAACTCAAGGAGAGGCCCAGATGATTTTTTTTAAAAGAGGCAACGATCACCTTTGTTTTTGAAAATATAGTGGGACTTATACAATGACTGAGGCCCAACAAGTTTTGTATTTATAAAGGGATTGGGTCTTACACTCTAATAGAGGCCCAAAGGGTTTTTGTACAAGATATGGGGCTTACAACTCAAGGAGAGGCCCAGATGATTTTTTTTAAAAGAGGCGACGATCACCGTTGTTTTTGAAAATACAGTGGGACTTATACAATGACTGAGGCCCAACAAGTTTTCTATTTACAAAGGGATTAGGTCTTACACTCTAATAGAGGCCCATGTGATTTTAAAAAGTTTGATGAGGGTTGAATTAATCAAAAACCCTAATTTGTTTTCAAAATGTATTTTATTTTGGATAAAAATTCAATTAAAATGATCAAAATTGTTAAGCATGTGAAAAAACAAATTGTGATCTTGGATTAATGTTTCAAAAATCTATTTTTGACCTATAAAATGATTAGAAATCATTAAAATTTGCAAAATCAAGAAGCAAAAAAATATCTTAAATGTCAAAAATAATTAAAATATTAATTCTTTGCAAAAATATCAATTATATGAAATAAATAATATTTTTGGGATTTTTTGGTAAAATAAAATATTTTAACATTTTTGTGAATTATTAAAAAAAGAATCAACTCAAAATCATTAAAACTCAGAGAGAAATTAATTTTTGAATCAATTAAATAAAAATCACAAAATTCAAATATTCAAATATTTGAAAAAGGGCGCCAAGAACACCTTGGCCTTGCCCGCGTGCTCTGTTTTGCCCAGATTTGCGCTTTCTCATCAATCTCACTTAATACTTGATTATATCATGCAATCTACATATCAATCTACTCGTTTCAACCTCACGATCATGTCTATGGTCTTTAATTTCATTTATTTTAAACATGGAATAAGAAATCAAAGAGAAACCTCAAGAACCCTAAAACTTGCATGAAGGTTCAGAAATTCAACACACGATTCAAACAATGCAATTGATTGAGGGAAAACACTCCATGCATGATTATGAACATATGGCCAAATTATTGTGCAACAAAAATTGCATGGATCATAGAGTTAGAAGAGCTCATGCTTACCACTTGCAGCTGGTGATCGTGTTTTGTGTTAGAGGTGTTACAGCTTGGTTCCAAGGTTATGAACAGCTTCCCTAGGTGCTATGGAGTGTGTCTCGATGCTTGGAGTGGATTTAAATGATCTGGAACTTGAGATGGTACCCCAACTGCAAATCTGTCAAAGGCTTGAGCAGTTGGATGGTGATTTTGTGATTTTGGTGTTCCAGATGTTATGTGAGTGTTTGGATCACTTCTATGTGATGTTTATAAGGTGTGTGTGTGATTTTTTTGGTTGGAATTGCTCTCAAACTCAAAACCCGATAGTGACTTGCTTTGGAAGGCAAATTTGGAGTGAAAGAAGAGATTTTGAGGAAAGCATCTGTTTGATGGCTTTGGTGTACTCGAACTGATCACAAATGAGCTCTATTTATAGTAGAGCAAGTTTGTTTTGCAAGGAATAGTGAATGGCAACTGCTGCATAGGTTTGGCCAATGTTGAGCAATGAGAATCCAAGTCTCCTCTAGCCATTGACTAGAGGTTAGGGCACAGGCTGCTGGTTTCCTTGGTCTTGGATAAGTCTTGACTGAATTCAGTTGTAAATGGCTCAGTCCATGCCACCTTGGTGTATGCATTGAATGCTCCAATCCAAAATTGGAGTCTTGTCCCTCTTTTAGGAAATTCTAGGTTTGACATGCTACTTTTTGTTCCAAAGACTTGGGAGGCTTAGGATCAGAGTTTGTTCCTCCTTGGCCCCCCTTGAGGTGTTTAGATGGATAGAGTTGCTTGACCTTTGTAAAATTTGGGCAAATCAAGCAAAACTCCAAAATCTGCCTTGCTTTGGCAGTTTTCAGCAAGGCATGTTGCCATTGCCATATCTCATGACTCAAGTTGAGTTTGGTGATGTTCTTGGCCATTTTAGAAAACCCTCATATGATACAACAACTGTTTGATCATAATTGGTTTTGATACTTTTGGATCCAAGTGAAAAATGCCCCTACATTTGGAGAAAAGTGAAGGCAGATTCTGACTTAGTGAAAATTTCACTAAGTGTTGGAAAAAAGGGACATTTTCACTTTTTGTGATTTTGATCATTCCATAACTCAAAATCCATGATGAATTGGAATGAGGTGCAGTTGAAGCTTTTGTAGAGGGTCATGGGGGCTACAAATCCAGCTTTGGATGGGGAAAAATAGCTTTGTGGTTTAGGAGTTATGATCCTCCAAAGTTAGTACCCTAGCCACTTTATTCCATAACTTAGAAAAATTTCTAAGTTTTTATGGTTACCCCTTTTACAAGTTATCCCACTTTTCTTGATGAATGATGATTCAAATCACACATTAACATCATTTTAGGGTTAATGAACCATAATTGTGAAAAATCTCAAAAAGTCAAAGTTTGACTTTTGTGCACAGTTGACTTTTTATCAGATGAATTCCAAACTGAACGATCCTCTATGAAATCAAGTCCTTGACCTAAATCAAACTTGATGGATTGATTTCATAGGTGTTATAGGGTGTATTGAATCATGTCCTAGGGTTTGGGGGCATGTCCTGGTCAAAAGTCAAAGATATAGTTGACTTTTCTCGCGAAACCCTAATTGTGGTTCAGATGAAATTGAAACTTGTTGCTCAAGCTTCTTGGATCAATACATTGTTGCAAATGGATCAATGTGGTGTGTTAGAGACCCTCAAATCCTCTCTTGAGGTCTTGGCTCATGTTTTGTCCCAAAAGTCAACTTAGGGGTGAATTATATCAAGAAACTCTAATTCCTGATTTTTTTTTATGAATGCATCCCCTGAGGCTAAATTGACTTGATGATTGGGTCCATGAGGTTCCATGGGGTATATTAGGATATGCTTTGAAGCATTGGCTTATACCCAGAGGAAAGCTTCCAACTGGAGGCCCTGGTCGACCAAAACCCTAATTTGGTGACACTGGCGATCTTGAGGCTTGATCCACCTAGAAGGGAGCAGACTTATGCTTAATCCTGGAAGTGGGAGTCCTCTTGATCCATTGTGGATGTTTGAGAGGTTAGACAAGTTGAAGATCATGTCATTCCTTGATTGATCCTTTGTCTAAGGCTGAGAGAGGGCTTGAAACCCTAATTCTGATTGTAGTGAAGGCTCACCCATCTTTGGGGAGACTAATGGTTCATCCATATTGTGATGATGATTTGCACAATGATGGGAAATCTTAGTGGTCAAAATGTGGGGTATGACAGATGCCCCTATTTAATCTTCTTGGACCCGAAGGTTTGAATGACGAAGGTATTCGGGCATTCGGGGTGCAAGAGGATTAAATATCGGAATACCCGAAATTTTGATGGTGATTAAGAATGATAGTTCATGCATCCTTCTTCTTTTGCTAAGCAATGATGCTCAAAAAAGGTAAAAACTTCCCCTCGATCCTGGTCTTCAGCCAAGGAACTGGTCTAAGTTTCTGAAATAAACTTCCCCTCGATCCTGGTTTCCTACCAATGAACTGGTCTCAGATTCTGAAATTAACTTCCCCTCGATCCTGGTTTCCTACCAAGGAACTGGTCTTAGTTTATTTTGTCAATAAACTTTATTGACAAGGGACACTATTTGTAGCGGTTTTCCTCAAACTTCTCGCCGAATTTTCCTGGGGAGATGCCATTTGATAAAAAAAATTTTGATGTCAGACTTGCTGGGGAAACCCATTCGTTTGAGTTGCAGAGGTGTACAAACTTCTCCGGTGGAGATACCATTCGTTGACTCTACTGGGGAAAGCCGGTCTCTTGAGAGACTGTTGTTGCTTAGGGATATTACATTATACTT
Source organism: Lathyrus tuberosus (assembly GCA_022829125.1). Taxonomy (NCBI): domain Eukaryota; kingdom Viridiplantae; phylum Streptophyta; class Magnoliopsida; order Fabales; family Fabaceae; genus Lathyrus; species Lathyrus tuberosus. The sequence continues at coordinate 15,729,198 of JALAZF010000048.1, forward strand.
TTCTCGGGATCTTCCCTGAGAAATGCCATATGATGTGATCCAATTTTGAGGTGCTGATGACCTTTTCGTCAGCGGATTTTTCGGAGAAAAACTGATGCATTGCCGAATCTATGCTTAAGAGCTTCCTCTGGGGATTTTCCTTAATCTGGGAAAGCGAAGATATCATCTTCAATGGTGAAGAGTGACATTTGTCGAAGGTTCCCTGGTTTTTTAGAGGTTCAAGTTATCAAAGTGGTCAAGGAACCAACTCTAGTCCAGGAATAAACTGGAGGAGAGAGGTTGTGCAGACGCAACATTTTCTGACGAGGAAAGAACTGACAACTCGATTTGAGAGGACTGTTATCACTAGGGGATAAAATCGACCAGAGTGATAGTGATGCAATATGAATATGAATGTAAATCAATAATGCATGATGCATGTATGTATATGCTGACATAACTGAAACGACATACAAACTAATAGACGAACGCGACGGGATACTCGGCCACTGCAGAGGACGAAGAAGCATCACTAGTCCAAGATAGCAATTCTGCCTTGCTTAGGAGAAAGTAGTTCCTGCGGGGAACAACCGTTGATCGGTCTTAGGAGGTAAGAACTCTGTCGAGGATGTCAGATGAAACATGGTCTCTGACACAGTTGATCCTTCATTCAGGTGCACTAGTTTAGAAGGAGTACTTTGATTCTGCACTTTGAAGCTAGATTACTTCTGGAGAAGCGATCGATGTTCTTTCGATGTTCAACAGTCAAAAGAAATTGTCGTCTTTGTTTAAAAAGCAGAAAAAATTTTCACAAGTAAATTCATTTTTGTTTTATTTCAAGAATCGTTAATCATGTTAAAATGTCGTTCTGTAAAGCTAAAACAAATAAGAATTGCAAACAAAAGTACAAGGGCTCAAATTTATTGATAGGATGGAAATCAGTCAAGCGCGTGATTCCATAGAGTATATACAAAGTTAGAAAATTGTAATTTACGGGAAAAAGGCTACATTGAAACATAACGACCGCTATCCTTCCACCCACTTTGAATTCTGGACATCCTGAGCTTCTGTCGATGATGACCGCGGTCGAGATTTCTGACGGATGATGTAACTGCTGTTGAGGGACTTGCCCCTTTGTTGGACGTAGTTACTTGCCATTAATCCCTAATTTTTGCCTGGATTGTACTCTGAGATTTCCAATCCACCGGGATGATTTTTTTTTTTATTTTGTCTCTAATTTTTGCCTGGACCGCACTTTCGGGTTTTCAATCCACTGAGATGTTTTTTTTTTAGTTTAGGCGAAGTATTTCTTGACTACATCAAAATTTTTGGGGTAGTCAAATTCCTCTATGTCCATGGTTGCAAGTCTCAAGGCGCCTCCTGAGAAAGCTTTCTTGACCACATAGGGGCCGTCATAATTCGGGGTCCATTTGCCCCGAGAATCAGTGAGAAATGATTGTATCTTTTTTAGCACAAGGTCTCCATTCCTGAAGACGCGAGGTCGGGCCTTTTTGTCAAACACCCTCTTCATTCTCAGTTGATATAATTGAGCATGGCATAGTGCCGTTATTCGTTTTTCCTCGATCAGGTTTAATTCGTTGTGTCGACTTTGACACCATTCAGCCTCTGTTAGCTTAGCTTCCATCAATACCCAGATCGATGGGATCTCTACTTCTATGGGGAGCACTGCCTCCATGCCATATACTAGAGAGAAAGGGGTTGCCCCTGTTGAAGTGCGGACAGATGTGCGATAACCGTGAAGATCAAAGGGTAGCATTTCATGCCAATCTTTGTAGGTTACAACCATCTTCTGAACAATCTTCTTGATGTTCTTGTTAGCCGCTTCTACCGCTCCGTTCATCTTGGGTCGGTAGGGAGATGAGTTATGGTGTTCGATCTTGAACTCAGCACACAACTCTTTCATCATCTTGTTGTTCAAGTTAGATCCATTATCCGTAATGATCTAGCTCGAAACACCATAACAGCAAATGATATTCTTTTTCATAAATCGGACCACCACTTGTCGGGTTACATTGGCATATGACGCTGCTTCGACCCACTTGGTGAAGTAGTCAATGTCGACCAGAATGAACCGATGTCAGTTCGAAGCCTTGGGCTCAATCATGCCGATCATGTTGATTCCCCATATGGAAAAAGGCCATGGGGAGGAGAGAACTTTGAGATGTGTTGGCGGTACATGGATTTTGTCGGAGTATATCTGACACTTGTGACATCTCCTTATGTACTTGTAGAAGTCAAATTCCATGGTCAACCAATAGTACCCTGCTCTCGAAATTTTTCTCGTAATTGTGTGTCCGTTGGCATGAGTGCCAAAGGATCCTTCGTGAGTTTCTTTCATAAGCATGTCTGCTTCTGGTCTGTCTACACATCAGAGCAAGACCATGTCGAAATTTCTCTTATAGAGTGTGTCACCGCTCAAGAAGAAACTGCCTGCTAGTCTTCTGAGGGTTTTTCTGTCCTTCCTTAGTGCCCCAGGTGGGTACTCTTGTTTCTGAAGGAAACATTTGATATCGTGATACCAAGGTTTGTTGTCTATGACTGCTTCAATCGTGAAGATGTAAGCGGGCCGTTCAAGGCGCATTATGTCAATCTTAGGTAGGTCGGTCCATTGACCTATACTAATCATGGAAGAGAGAGTGGCTAAGGCATCAGCCATGTAATTCTCCTCACGAGGGATGTGATGAAACTCGATTCTGTTGAAGAAGGGTAACAACCTTCTCGCATAATCTTTGTAAGGAATCAGTCTTGATTGGTAAGTGTTCCAATCTCCTTTGATCTGATTGGCGACCAAAGCTGAGTCACCATATACGTCCAAGTTCTTGATCCTTAAGTCGATCGCTTCTTCGAGACCCATGATACAAGCTTCGTATTCGGCCTCGTTGTTTGTGCAATTGAACGTAAGTCTAGCAGTGAAAGGAATGTGGGTACCCTGAGGTGTTATGATGATTTCCCCAATTTCATTTTCGTAATGATTGATAGCTCCATCAAAGATTAGTCCCCATTGGGAACCTGGTTCTAGCCCTTCACTGGGTAGCGGTTCATCGCAGTCTTTCATTTTTAGATACATGACATCTTCGTCTGGGAAGTCAAACCCGATTGATTCCTGATCGTCAATCGGTTGATGAGCCAAATGGTCGGCTAAAATACTCCCTTTAACGACTTTTTGAGTGTGGTACTCGATGTTATATTCAGATAACAGCATCTGCCAACGGGCAATTCTTCCCGTGAGAGCATGTTTTTCAAAGACATACTTGATTGGATCCATTTTGGAGATTAACAAAGTAGTGTGACGAATCATGTACTGGCGAAGACGCTTGGCTGCCCAAGCCAAAATGCATCAAGTTTTCTCAAGCATAGTGTACCGAGTCTCGCAGTCGGTGAATTTCGTGCTTAAATAGTAGATGGCAGACTCTTTTCTTTTCGTTTCGTCTTGTTGGCCAAGTAAACAACCCATTGAGTCTTCCAAGACTATTAAGTAAATGATCAGTGGTCTTCCTTCCACTGGAGGTGATAGAATCGGTGGGTTCAATAGATATTTCTTGATACTGTCGAAGGCGGTTTGGCAGTCCTCTGTCCAAACGTAGTCCTGATTCTTTTTGAGTAATTTGAAAATCGGCGCACATATGGCAGTCATGAGGAATATGAATCTGGAGATGTAGTTCAAACGTCCCAGGAATCCTCTGACTTGTTTTTCAGTTTTCGGAGAAGGCATTTCTTGAATGGCCTTGACCTTGTCAGGATCAACCTCAATTCCTTTCTGGCTGACGATGAACCCTAGAAGTTTCCCTGAACGGACCCCGAAGGTGCATTTATTGGGATTCAAGCGGAGTTTGTACTTCCTTAACCGCTCAAATAGTTTTGACAGGTGGGTTACATGCTCCTCTTCTGTTTTAGATTTAGCAATCATATCATTGACATATACCTTGATCTCCTTGTGTGTCATGTCATGAAACAGAGTAGTCATGGCCCTTTGATAGGTTGCCCCAGCGTTCTTCAAACCGAACGACATTACCTTGTAACAAAAGGTACCCCATGGGGTAATGAACGAAGTTTTCTCCATGTCTTTCGGCGCCATTTTTATCTGATTATAGCCCGAGAATCCATCCATGAAGGAGAAAACTTTGAACTTTGCTGTACTGTCTACCAGCATGTCAATGTATGGTAAAGGAAAGTCGTCCTTTGGACTAGCCTTGTTTAGATCTCTGTAATCGACACACATTCTGACCTTTCCGTCCTTTTTCGGAACGGGCACTATGTTGGCTAATCATTGAGGATATTCTGATGTGGCGAGGAAACTCGCGTCAATCTGTTTCTGTACCTCCTCTTTGATTTTGATGGCCATGTCTGGATGAGTCCGTCTCAACCTCTGTTTTACTGGCGGACATTCTGACCGTAATGGTAAATGATGTTCCACGATGCTGGTATCCAACCCTGGCATGTCCTGGTAGGACCAAGCAAACACATCGGGAAACTCTTTGAGAAGCTTTATCAAACTTTCTTTGACAGCTGGACTGAGTAGTGCCCCAATCCTGACTTCTTTTCTCTCTTTTTCTGAACCCAAGTTGATCGTTTCCAATGACTCTTTGTGAGGTTCAATGGACCTTTCCTCCAGTCTGAGTAATCGGGAGATCTCTTCTAGAATTTCATCGTCAACTTCTTCTTCAGCCCCAAATACTGGGAACTCAAAGTCGGGAGAAGGCATCGGATCGTATGTTTCAACGGGGTTTAAAACAAGCAATCTGCATGACGTGATGATTTGTGTTTAGAAGAGATGGAGAAAATACAAGTGTGTGTATTGTATTTCTTTTACTGCTTGTCTTTATTATTGAGTTGTTTTTTTGGATTACCATTTTCTGAAAAAAGCAAAAAGAGAAAACAGCAATTAATACGGAAATTACAGAACAACATTATTTTATTAGTAAACAAGTCGATTCTTGAAACTACAGCCCTATAAAACAAAACTCTGTCGCTTTGGGCGAAGCGAAGAGGAAAATTTACAGAAAGTGAGCCCTATCAAAACATCTGTTTCACCTGGGCAGGGCGAAAGGTTAAAAGACGGCAATTACTTTGACTTATGAACGATCTTCGAAACATCGACTGCAACCCATTGGCGGCGAACTCCTCGGTGAATCACAAAGTCTGGTACCTTTCTTGATTTGTCTTCAGAAATAACGCTGATTTCTGGCAGAGCAGGATCATTGGAATCTGTCTCCCAGACAGAGTTGTTGTAGGAGGATTCCTCTGTTGTATTTTGTATAGTATTTGTGCTCTCAGGAAAATCTCCCCATCCAGTTGGCTGGATGTCTTCGAGCCTGATATGAGAGCTTTCAGGAGCGGTGTACTTGACCATGAAGTCAAATTTTCCACTTGGTTGTCCCAAGGTGTCCCATACTTCCTTGGAATTGGAGGAGTCATCTCTCTCGATGACGTTGACCTCGGGAAAAGCATAGTTGATGAATTGTAGTCTGGAAAGCTTTGCCAATTCATCGTCATACTGGATAGGTTCTGAATGACCTGAGTGTTGATCCCATGACATGGTGGGGACACAGGTATTCTGTTCAATGATTCTCAGCTGATTTTCATTGTTCGGCTGACTTTCTTGCCCCAAGTCTCTTGGGTACGGCTGCCAGATAGGAAGGCCATCTACTGGGCCATAATAGTCGTGGTCAAAGTTGTCTTTCATCAGAGTGTCCTCCTCTAATGAGTTTGGTGGAGCACAACATCCTTCTGGATCACAATCTCCGTATATCATTTCGACGTCTGACCTGGGTATATATCTCGGACTCTGTGCGGGATAGCAAAATGGCATAGGCACTTCCTCCTGAGACATATAACCGTCCTTGTTGAGATAGGACTTCCATTCCTCATCCGTATCGGAGGGTTCCTCCTCATTGATAGTATGGACTGTTTGAGGCACTAGGTGAAGGAAACCTCCACTGTGAAAGAAGTCCTGAATGGGATGAAGACTTTCCTCGTTAGCAGCTGTCTGGGTGCAGGTAATGGAAAAACCAAGACCCTTCTTTGTTTTGTTATCAGTAGGAATGACAAGTTGTCCCCATCCTTTTGTATTGTTATTCTCGATCACTTCGAGAGCATCTCTGTATGAGGAAATCGAGGTTCCTTTTTCTGACTGATTCTCCGTGTTCACCGAAAGTGCTTGGAACTGAGTTCCAACAACCTCCTCGGGTTCTACACAAGTAGATAATGACAAGTTACTCACGAGCAAGGCTTGCTCTCCACCGACCGTGACGAGTTGATCGTTCTTGACGAACTTCAGTTTCTGGTGAAGTGTCGAAGTGGCTGCCCCAGCCTGGTGTATCCAAGGTCTTCCTAGTAAACAGTTGTATGCTGCTCGGACGTCCATGACCTGGAAAGTGATTAGGAAAGTGTGAGGACCGATAGTTATGGAAAGGTCGACTTCGCCGATATCTGCTTTCCGAGACCCGTCAAATGCTTTGACGATGACCTCATTGTCCCTCATCGGGGATCCTTTGAATGATAGTCACATTAAAGTGGACTTTGGCATAACGTTGATGGCTGATCATGTGTCTACCAGTACATTGGCTAAAGCATCGTCCTGGTAGTTGATTGTGATATTGAGCGCCATGTTGTGGCTTTTGCCCCCCCTCTGGCAAATCCTCATCACTGAATCCTAAGTTATTACATGAAGTGATGTTAGAGATGATGCTATCGAACTGTCGTATTGACACATCCTGTTCCACAAAGGCCTGCTCTAAGACTTTCTGTAGAGCCTCTCTGTGGGCTTCGGAACTGAGTAAAAGTGATAGCACTAAGATCTTTGAAGGAGTTTGTAACAGTTGATCAACAATGTTGTATTCACTCCTTTGGATGAGCTTTAGCATCTCATCATTGTTTTTCAAAAGGTCGATATCACTGGATTGACCGACTGGAGGATTAGGAACTTCAGTTTGAAGTTCCTTTTCTTTGTTAGGTTTTCCAACTCCTCGGTTGAAGATTCGGCCGCTCCGTGTTACTCGGCTGATGTCTGCAATATTCACGACGGAGGGTAATGGAATTTCCTTTCCATTCTCAATTGTCATTGCACCGTATCTGTAAGGGATCACCTTAGCTGATTCATACGGTAATGGTCCCGACAGATAGATAACTACAGGAGCCTTCTGATTTTTCTGACAGTCGTAATTAACTTCAATCAGCTCCTGGCTAAGAACTTTTGATTTGTCCAGTAGAGGGACAATGGTAAAAATATCCTTGTTCCTTTCAGGGTCAGAGATTACAACCACGTCTCTGATTTGATCAGCGAAGTAGTCCGGCGTCTAGTTGATTGGTCCGGAACCCGACCATGGGCGAATCTCTCTACGATCCACCTGACCCTGAAGAGCTGCTCGCACAAGGTAGCATCCTTGGTTATTCTCCGAGCAGACTCTACAGCGTTCATAGTTGTGCGGTGGCACCTGGCCACGCCCGCTTTGAATACAATGCAACCTCACTAGGCCAGTTTCCACAGATCGGACATCCTGACTTTGACATTGAGTAGGGTTTCCATTATGCATACTGATTTGTTGCGTGTCTTCATCGATATAGATTGGAAGCCACCAGTGGTTTAATAAGTGTTGTAAAGTTCTTTGAACGAGAGCGCACCCTTGGTTACTCTCACAACATCCTTTACAGTTCTGATAATCATGTGAAAGGAGAAAACCAAGTTGGACCTGCCTGGCGTGTAACTCTACCAAACTTGGTATTCATCAGACGAATATCAAATATTTGAATCATGTTGATCTCATAGGGATTCCTATCATGGTAGTCCTGGATCCATCCAAGATCCATCTGACGCTGGAGGGCCTCTTGTACAAAAGAGCATCCCTGTTTGTTTACCGAGCAAGTCGGACAGGAACTGTAATTGTGCCGCGACAGATTATGATATTGGCTTTGCCTTGAGTGCATTGCCACCAAGTTGACATTCATTGTACGGACGTCGTGATTCTGAATGATGTTGGAATTCGTATAGGGCATGCTGACTCCACGAACTTGATGCTCTTGGATCCACCCGATATCCAATTGTTCCTGTAGAGCTGACTGCACCACAGAACATCCCTGATTGTTTTTAGAGCAGATATCACACTGGTGATAATTATGAGGTGGCAAATGGCCATATTCGCTCTGTCTACAAGGCATCTTGACCAAGTTGGCCCTTAAGAAGAGTACATCATGAATTTGATAGATGTTGTTAGACTCCCCCTCTATCAAATTGACTGCAGCTTTCTCATGTTGAGGCAGTGGGTTAGTGAGAACATTAGGATTCGTATCTTTGAAAGATAAGACCCCATTCCTCACAAGTTTTTGCACATCGAATTTGAAACTGAGACAGTTCTCTATGTTATGCCCTGGTCCTCCTTGGTGGTAAGGACAAGTCTGATCCGCTTTGAACCAAAAAGGTGGATTTCCTGGTACTGTAAGAGGAGACCTGGTTCGGACGTGTCCCTTGACCAGTAGTAACGGAAATAGGTCTGCGTACAACACAGGTATAGGGTCGAACCCTGGTGGTCGCGTTGCACGACTGTTGTTGTACTGAGGACGAGCCTGCTGAAGAGGCTGTTGTGTCCTTTGTTGATATTGTTGTTGAATCGGTTGGCTCTGCGCAACCTGAGGTTGATACGTAGGAACAGGCGCAGGGTTGATAGCAGGAGTTACAGCTGCTACTGGTTGATATCGTCGCCTTTGCTTTTCGAGAGAGATATTCCCAATATCCTGCTCTTTTTTCTTAGGGAGAGCATTATCGTATCGTTTTGTACTACTCGATGATCCAGCGTCTTTAACTAAACGTCCTTCTCGGACGGCTTCCTCAAGACGAACTCCCATGCCCACCATCTCGGTGAAGTCACTGGGCGCATTGGCAACCATTCTGTCGTAGTAAAATGAGCTCAAGGTCTTTAAGAAAATCTTTGTCATCTCTTTTTCCCCAAGAGGTGGACAAATCTGGGCGGAAATTTCACGCCATCTTTGAGCATACTCCTTAAAGGTTTCCTTGTCCTTTTGTGACATTGATCTGAGCTGATCTCTGTCCGGTGCCATGTCCAAATTGTATTTATACTGTTGAACAAAAGCAGCGCCAAGATCTCTGAATGTGTCGATCGTAGCGCAGTTTAAACCCATGTACCATTTCAAGGCGGCACCGGTTAAACTATCCTGAAAGTAGTGAATCAGTAGCTCCTGGTTCTCTGTCTGAGCTGACATTCGCCGAGCGTACATCACTAAGTGACTTTGAGGGCAAGATTTACCCTTGTACTTTTCAAAATCAGGCACCTGGAACTTGTGTGGAACTTTCACATTGGGGACCAAGCAGAGATCTGCGGCGTCCTTTCTGAATAAATCCTAACCGCGAAGGGCTTGCAGTTCTTTCTGCATCCTCAGGAACTGTTCCTAGAACTCATCCATTCTGCCGAACATAATTTCTCTCCTACTAGAAGGTATCGGTGGAACCTGTCCTTCTGGGACAGTGTACACCACAGGGGGTGGCATAGTCATTATGGCCGAGACTCTCGGTGCCTCCCGAAGTTTGTAACCTTTAGGAGTTGCTATCGTGCCCCTGGCATCTTCGCTTTCCCGAAGTTTGTAACCTTCAGGCCTAGCGGCTCCTGCTGAAGTTTCCGGATCTCCAGTGATCGGCGGAATATATCCTTCCGGGATATAGTTAAGTGGCATGCCCCAGGGGCGATCTTTCGACATCTTGTACCTAGGATCGTACTTCTCCACTATGGGCATTGATGTGATCTCTGAGATCACAATCCTTTATTGTTGCATCTGAGCTTCTACTAGAGCTTGCATGTCGTTATGAAGCTTTCTTAGATCCTCTTTCAGAGTTTCGATCTCTTCTCTCAACTCTCTGTTTTCTTCCTCGAGATCATCCATCTTTTTCTGACGATTGGCCCGAGTATTGTATGAATGAGACAATTTGACTCTAGAATCGAGACACAAACGTGAGATTCGTAGGTAAGAAGAATGCGTTAAGTGAGAATGATGAATGCAAAGATTATTAATTATTTTTGTTTATTCAAAGTAAACTTCGACAATTAGATTGCAAATACCAAACAGTGGGGAAACCCCGCTTTATTGAATTCAAAGGATTGCGGAAATGGAAATACAGTAGATTACAAAGTTCTGAAAAGAGAGCTCAGGTGCTGGCTCCGGTGCTTTCCTCTTCTTTGACCGGGGCTCTTGGGACGTTGTCGGGTTGTCATTCCTTTGCCAAGTGAAAGGAGCGAGCAAATTCCTTTGGTCATCCTGATTCTCTACAGCATGTTGCTCTAAAATCTCAATCAGAGCATCTTTTTCTCTTAATAGCTAATGTATTTTCTTACATTCCACATTGAGAATACGGTACTTGTTCCTCCAAGACCTCTTCTCCTGTTGAACATTGCTGAGAGTAACTTGAAGTTTTTCCGTTTCAGACATAAAATAAAGGGCAGAGTCCCTTAATGGAAGAACTTCCTGACGAGGGTAAGGCATCCTCATCTTGAGAGCTCTAGTTTGCACCCAGTGGAGATAAGGCTCCACCGAGACACAGTCTGGTTTTCCTAGAGACTCTCGTCCTTTTTTGTGAACGTGTTTCTAAGCGTGCACTATTTCCGTCTTTAGGGCCCTGTCATTTTCTCCTTTCTTGAAAAAAAGACCTTCCAGATGAGCATTATGTGGGACATGCCTCATCGGGTATCTAAATTGCCGACGAACTAATATCGGATGATAGTTGATTCCTCCCTTAGTTCCTATAAGGGGTACATTTGGGAAATTTCCACAACGGTCAATGATCCTGATCCCGTCATAGATTCGATTGTACCAATCGATGTCAGAGTTTGCAAGAGACATGACTCTCTGCGACCAACGTAAAGTATTATTTTGATCCCAAAATGCAACAGACTTGGGCAAATGGGAAGTGAACCATTTGTATAGCAGGGGTACACAACATGTGATCATTCCTCTGCTGTATAAATTCCTTAAGTGTACCGAATGATACGCATCTGCGAGTAAGGTCGGTACGGGGTTTCCAATCAGGAAAATCTTAATGGCGTTGATATCTACAAAGTTATCGATGTTGGGAAACAAAAATAACCCGTAGGTGAGAAAAACTAAGATGCTCTCGAAAGCGGCCACGATCCCTATACTAGCAAAGTACAGAGCTTTCTTTGTTAAGAACTGGGCTGGCAAACCTTGGATTCCACCCTTAGTGGTCATATGAGTCCTGACTTCTGACTCGTTCAAATAAATTGCTCTTGCAATGGTTTGATCCTTTGGAATTTCTTCCAGTCCAGAAAATGGAGCTTGATCATTGATATGTAAATCAGTCAGGTGAGAATACTCCTCCAGTGTTGGTGCTAGTTGATAATCTGGGAATGTGAAACAGTGATAGACCGGATCGTAGAACTGGATTAGCGTGGAGAGGATTCCTTCGATTACATGGACCCTTAACAGAGACAGCAGTCCTCCATACTTAGCTCTGAAAGCCTCCTGGTTGGTGATCATTCTTGCCAAACCTCTCAAATCCTCTAGTTTCAGAATCTTGAAGGTGTACTTATGAGTTTTCCTTCTACTGAAATCCATTAGCGCAATCCTCTTTTCTCTGACATTTGCAATCATTGTCTTAGTTTAATTTGAAAAAGAGAGACTAGAAGAGAAGATTTTTTTTAATGTTTTTTAAATGAATGTATGACTGCAGCACACAAAAACATAGAAAAAACATGGGGTCAAAGGGTCGGTGTCATGAAGTCAAGGCTCTACCCCCCCCCCCCAAAGGTTTATACTGGTGATTTTTTGTACCTGTCCGCAAAATCATCGACCCCTCTGGGATAGCAACAACAAGCAGATCGCCAGCGAGCTGATGTATCCTAGAGTGATCTCAGATGAGGGTAGTATCGTGTGACAACTATTTCCGATAGCTTCCGCACTACAAAATGGCTTAAGTCTGCTAAAAACCTCAGCTTCTCAGATAACACAGTCGACCACACTACTTTCAACAACCGAAGTCGTATAGGCAATGTATCTGCAAAGGGAGTCTCCACTGAGTTTGATGGTCGATCGGGGGCTCTTAAGTGGAATTCACTCCTAGTAAGATTACCCGCATTGCCATCACCTATCTTAGGTGTATACTCAATCTTTCCACATGCGGCATCATACGCATTCCCATTAGCAGAAAAATAAACACAGATATCAATTAGGAAAAGCAGTATATATATTTGTCTTAATCATCCTAGACCTCTAGTCTTATGATCCTATACAGACAATGACACCCCAACAGAGCTGTCATGAATGTGAACTCAAGGTTTCTGCCTAAGAGATGGGAACATCCGATAAGGTACAAGAACTCCCCAGCAGAGTCGCCATTTTAGTGTATCTTGTTCAAAGCCCAAGACATGAAGCTAAAGGTGGTTTGTATTTTGTTTAAAGCCCAAGATGTGAAGCTGAAGGGTCTATTTGTATCTTGTTCGAAGCCCAAGATGTGAAGCTGGAGGGTTTTGACTTTAGAGAGAATTTGTCATCTCTAAAGAGGAGTTGTTGATGTTTTTATGCTATGAACAAGGCACAGTTTTTGATGCTAACAGGTTGATTAGCTCAACCGGGGTTTTCTTATACAAAGCCTAAGAAGAGGCTATTGACCCAACAAGAGGGTGCTTTTTATGTGTCTCGTATGAAGCCCGAGAGAGAGACCAAAAGGGTTGACTCAACAAGAGAGTGCTTTTGTATGTGTCTTGTACGAAGCCCAAGATGGAGGCTGAAAATGTTTGACTCATCAACATAGTCTTTTATACTCAACAAGAGAGTGATTTTGTATCTCGTACGAAGCCCGAGATGGAGGCTGAGAGTTGTTGACTCAACAAGAGAGTCTTTTATACTCAATAAGAGAGTGTTTTGGGTATCTCGTACGAAGCCCGAGATGGAGGCTGAAAGGTGATTGACTCAACAAGAGAGTCTTTTTATACTCAACAAGAGAGTGTTTTAGGTTAGCACCGCTAGGGAGAATCATTGTACAAATCCCAAGAGGAGGCTATTGGTGCCGGTAACTGTTTCAGTTGAGGGACAGGTCCAGTATGTTGGTTAAAAGAGAAAATCAGTTCTTATATGAGTAATGTTGCACTTTGGGTTTGATCAGAGGATCAGGGTTATCTCCTGTTATTTAAGGAAATGGGAAATCCAAAGGCTATTGAGACTGTCCGAGTCTACGGGTGTTTTTTTCCTATTTTTGAAAGGAATTTGAGAATGTCTTTGAGACTCAAGGGTTTTTTAGACTGTCCAAGTCTAGAGTTTCATCTTTTGTACAATGCCCAAGAGGAGGCATGGGTGTTAAGGTATGAGGGTCAACCCATTAACTGGTCTGACACTTGAATCAGAAAGACAACTCTAGCAAATTGATGACTAGGTTCTATTCTTATACCTGTAGAGGTCTCTGGGTCCTTGTACTAAGCCCAAGAGGAGGCATGAGAGCTTTTAAGAAGCCGACGGGTCCTTGTACAACGCCCAAGAGAAGGCGGGGGTGCTTTTAAGAAGCCAGTGGGTCCCTAAACCCCGAGAAGTTCAAGACATGCCATTCACAGAGAATAGATTAAGCCAGGAAAGTCCGAGAATTTGGAAGAAACTCAAGAGATGCCATTCACGGAGAAAAGATCGTCTTTGGGGAGTTAGAGTTTCTTTGACAATTTCTAAGGGTGTTTTTAAGAAGCATGTGGGTCCCCAAACTCCGAGAAGTTCAAGACAAGCCATTCACCAAGAATAGATCAAGCCAGGAAAGTCCGAGAATTTGGAAGAAACTCAAGAGATGCCATTCACAGAGAAAAGATCATCCCTGGGGAGTAGATTCTCTTTGACAACTTCTAAGGGTGACAGTCTGAGAAAGGGTTCACCGAGAATGCTGCCTTTCACGTCTCCATATTGTTTAACCCCAAGAGGAGGGAAGATTGTGTCTGGTAATCCTATGGGGATCTAGTTTTAACTGTATCTAAGAGCGATCAACGAGGCTTTACCTAGTACTAGACGTAGTTGCCGGGGAAAACTCTAAATAACTATACTAGTATTACACAGTGGATATATAGCAAGTATATAAAAGTTTGTGAAAGAAGACTTACAGTGAGCAGCCCCACAATACAGTTATATATATATATATATATATATATATATATATATATATATATATATATGAAAGCAGATAAAGAAAGCGAGTAAACACTTACTCGGTTGTAGAGCTTCCATGCTGTTTGGTTAGTTTGTTCAACAAAGAAAGCTTTGATAACAATATTATATTCAAAATTAAAGGAGAAAGTGCTTTGAAAAGGTTGTTGGGGCTTACAACTCAAGGAGAGGCCCAAAGTTTTATCAGTGATTGCACTGTTGTTTTTAATTTGTACAGGGACTTATACAAGTGACTAAGGCCCAAAGAGGTTTTCTGTACAAATGGATGGGTCTTACACTCTCTCAAGAGGCCCAAAGGTTTACTTTTATACAAGTGGTGGGGCTTACAGCTCAAGGAGAGGCCCAAGGGTTTGATTTTTGAACTGGCGATCGCGCCGAGATTTTCTTTTAACGCAGAGGGACTTATACAATATATGAGGCCCAAAATTATTTTGGTTAAAAGGGGATTGGGTCTTACACTCTATTAGAGGCCCAATGAGTTTAAAGAAAAAGAATGGGGCTTATAACACGAGGGTAGGCCCAGATGATTTTTGTTTTGAAATGGCGATCGCGCCGAGATTTTTTTGAAAACACAGCGGGTCTTATACAATGACTGAGGCCCAAAAAGGTTTTGGTTTCCAAAGTGGTTGGGTCTTACACTCTAATAGAGGCCCAAAGGGTTTTTGTACAAGATATCGGACTTACAACTCAAGGAGAGGCCCAGATGATTTTTTTTAAAAGAGGCGACGATCACCGTTGTTTTTTGAAAATACAGTGGGACTTATACAATGACTGAGGCCCATCAAGTTTTGTATTTACAAAGGGATTGGGTCTTACACTCTAATAGAGGCCCAAAGGGTTTTTATACAAGATATGGGGCTTACAACTCAAGGAGAGGCCCAGATGATTTTTTTTAAAAGAGGCGACGATCACCGTTGTTTTTGAAAATACAGTGGGACTTATACAATGACTGAGGCCCAACAAGTTTTGTATTTACAAAGGGATTGGGTCTTACACTTTAATAGAGGCCCATGTGATTTTAAAAAGTTTGATGAGGGTTGAATTAATCAAAAACCCTAATTTGTTTTCATAATGAATTTTAATTGAATAAAAATTCAATTAAAATGATAAAAATTGTTAAGCATGTGAAAAAACAAATTGTGATCTTGGATTAATGTTTCAAAAATCAAGTTTTGACCTACAAAATGATTAGAAATCATTAAAATTTGCAAAATCAAGAAGGAAAAAATATTTTAAATGCCAAAAACAATTAAAATATTAATTCTTTGCAAAAATATCAATTATATGAAATAAATAATATTTTTGGAATTTTTTGGTAAAATAAAATATTTTAACATTTTTGTGAATTATTAAAAAAAGAATAAACTCAAAATCATTAAAACTCAGAGAGAAATTAATTTTTGAATCAATTAAATAAAAATCACAAAATTCAAATATTCAAATATTTGAAAAAGGGCGCCAAGAACACCTTGGCCTTGCCCGCGTGCTCTGTTTTGCCCAGATTTGCATTTTCTCATCAATCTCACTGAATACTTGATTATATCATGCAATCTACATATCAATCTACTCGTTTCAACCTCACGATCATGTCTATGGTCTTTAATTTCATTTATTTTAAACATGGAATAAGAAATCAAAGAGAAACCTCAAGAACCCTAAAACTTGCATGAAGGTTCAGAAATTCAACACACGATTCAAACAATGCAATTGATTGAGGGAAAACACTTCATGCATGATTATGAACATATGGCCAAATTATTGTGCAGCAAAAATTGCATGGATCATAGAGTTAGAAGAGCTCATGCTTACCACTTGCAGCTGGTGATCGTGTTTTGTGTTAGAGGTGTTACAGCTTGGTTCCAAGGTTATGGACAACTTCCCTAGGTGCTATGGAGTGTGTCTGGATGCTTGGAGTGGATTGAAATGATCTGGAACTTGGGATGGTACCCCAACTGCAAATCTGTCAAAGGCTTGAGCAGTTGGCTGGTGATTTTATGATTTTGGTGTTCCAGATGTTATGTGAGTGTTTGGATCACTTCTATGTGATGTTTATGTGGGGTGTGTGTGTGTGATTGGTTTGGTTGGAATTGCTCTCAAACTCAAAACCCGATAGTGACTTGCTTTGGAAGGCAAATTTAGAGTGAAAGAAGAGATTTTGAGGAAAGCATCTGTTTGATGGCTTTGGTGTACTCAAACTGATCACAAATGAACTCTATTTATAGTAGAGCAAGTTTGTTTTGCAAGGAATAGTGAATGGAAACTGCTACATAGGTTTGGCCAATGTTGAGCAATGAGAATCCAAGTCTCCTCTAGTCATTGACTAGAGGTTAGGGCACAGGCTGCTGGTTCCCTTGGTCTTGGATAAGTCTTGACTGAATTTAGTTGCAAATGGCTCAGTCCATGCCACCTTGGTGTATGCATTGAATTCTCCAATCCAAAATTGGAGTCTTGTCCCTCTTTTAGGCAATTCTAGGTTTGGCATGCTACTTTTGGTTCCAAAGACTTAGGAGGCTTGGGATCAGAGTTGGTTCCTCCTTGGTCCCCCTTGAGGTGTTCAGATGGATAGAGTTGTTTGCCCTTTGCAAAATTTGGGCAAATCGAGCAAAACTCCAAAATTTGCCTTGCTTTGGCAGTTTTCAGCAAGGCATGTTGCTATTGCCATATCTCATGACTCAAGTTGAGTTTGGTGATGTTCTTGGCCATTTTGGAAAACCCTCATATGATACAACAACTGTTTGATCATAATTGGTTTTGATACTTTTTGGATCCAAGTGAAAAATGCCCCTACATTTGGAGAAAAGTGAAGGCAGATTCTGACTTAGTGAAAATTTCACTAAGTGTTGGAAAAAAGTGACATTTTCACTTTTTGTGATTTTGATAATTCCATAACTCAAAATCCATGATGAATTGGAATGAGGTGTAGTTGAAGCTTTTGTAGAGGGCCATGAGGGCTACAAATCCAGCTTTGGATGGGGAAAATGGCCTTGTGGTTTAGGAGTTATGATCCTCCAAAATTAGTACCCTAGCCACTTTATTCCATAACTTAGAAAAATTTCTAAGTTTTTATGGTTACCCCTTTTACAAGTTATCCCACTTTTCTTGATTTTTCTTGATGAATGATGATTCAAATCACACATTAACATCATTTTAGGGTTAATGAACCATAATTGTGAAAAATCTCAAAAAGTCAAAGTTTGACTTTTGTGCACAGTTGACTTTTTATCAGATGAATTCCAAACTGTGCGATCCTCTATGAAATCAAGTCCTTGACCTAAATCAAACTTGATGGATTGATTTCGTAGGTGTTATAGGGTGTATTGAATCATGTCCTAGGGTTTGGGAGCATGTCCTGGTAAAAAGTCAAAGATACAGTTGACTTTTCTCGCGAAACCCTAATTGTGGTTCAGATGAAATTGAAACTTGTTGCTCAAGCTTCTTGGATCAATCCATTATTGTAAATGGATCAATGTGGTGTGTTAGAGACCCTCAAATCCTCTCTTGAGGTCTTGGCTCATGTTTTGTCCCAAAAGTCAACTTGGGGGTGAATTAGGTCAAGAAACCCTAATTCCTGATTTTTTTTATGAATGCATCCCCTGAGGATAAATTGACTTGATTATTGGGTCCATGAGGTTCCATGGGGTATATTAGGATATGCTTTGAAGCATTGGCTCATGCCCAGAGGAAAACTTCCATCTGGAGGCCCTGGTCGACCAAAACCCTAATTTGGTGACACTGGCGATCTTGAGGCTTGATCCACCTAGAAGGGAGCAGCCTTGTGCTTAATCCTGGAAGTGGGAGTCCTCTTGATCCATTGTGGATGTTTGAGAGGTTAGACAAGTTAAAGATCATGTCATTCCTTAATTGATCCTTTGTCTAAGGCTCAGATAGGGCTTGAAACCCTAATTCTGATTGTAGTGAAAGCTCACACATCTTTGGGGAGACTAATGGTTCATCCATATTGTGATGATGATTTGCACAATGATGGGAAATCTTAGTGATTAAAATTTGGGGTATGACACCTGCGACATGAATCCACGGGCGACCCAATAAGCAACTGTACGCAGGATTGATATCCATCACTTGGATAGTAATGGTAAACAAATGCGGTCCAACCTTGATGGGTAAATCCACTTCTCCCATAACTTTCCTTCTAGAAACATTAAAGGCTCTGACAACTAAGGAACTTGGCCTCATCTCGCTTCCCTCTACCAGTAATTGACTCAATGTGCCCTTAGGCATGACATTAAGAGAAGAACCGGTATCAACTAGAACACGAGATAACTGGATGTCCGTGCAAGTTACGGATATGTGCAATGCTCGGTTGTGGGCAGCTCCTTCAGGAGGCAATTCTGATTCATTAAAGCCCAAGTATCTCCTTACAGTTATATTGGCCACTACATCATCGAACTCGACAACGGAAATATCATGCATAACGTGGGCAGTGTTCAAAACCTTTAACAAAGTTGATCGATGCGCGAGCGAGCTTATGAGTAAAGACAAGATCGAGATCCTTGAGGGAGTCTGCTCCAGCTGATCCACAATTTTGAAGTCACTTTTCTTGATTATCTTTAAGAACTCTTGATCATCTAATGTTTCCTTGTTCTTTGTAACATCCTCAGATGGAATAATTGGCACTGGAACTGTAGTAGATGCCCCTTGCTGAACAACCGGGGTGGTAGATACAGGCTTCTCCTTGGGAGAAACAATTGTTGGAACTTGAACCGACTTTGTAGTGACCTTCGGAGCGAACACATGTCCACTACGAGTCGTACCTCCAGTGGCGGTAACATTCAGAATCTCAGACTCCGCTAACCTTATCTCTTGACCTCTAGAAAACACAGTAGACCCATACCTCCAAGGTACCTCCTTAGAATTCTGATACAAAAATGGTTTTGGTAGACAGACAATGATAGGCTGTATCTTCCTCTGCTTAGGGGATTCAACAGGAACCTTTCTATAGATGATGGTGAATGGCTTGATGGTAGCAACTTCTTCAACAGACTTAGATCTGGCAAATTGAACTTCACCTTGGTTTATCAAAATTTGGACACAACCTTTCAACCTCCAACACTGGTTGGGATTGTCGTCACAAATTTGACACTTTCCATGCAAACCTTTCAACAACCCATGTTCATTCAATTTCTAAATAACCACAGTCATCGGGGTGTTTACCTCGTCAACATCCACGATCAATTCAGCCTTTGAATTTCCTTCAATCATGTTCACTACAGGCCCACCATGATTGGGTAATGGGTTAAGTTGAACGTTAGGTCCTTCCTCAGCAAAAGTTAAAATCTTCTGATCAATGAGTTCCTGAACCTTGGTTTTGAAAATGATACAGTCCTCTGTTGCATGTCCTACATATCCAGCATGATAGGCACATGACGCGTTTAGATTATGCTTTGGATTGAATGGAGGAATTGCAGGCGCAATCTCTTTGGGAACAATTGCCCCTTGGTGAACCAAATAAGGAAAAAATTAGTGTATGACACCAGAATTCTGTTGAAATTCGGCCGTTTACAATTTCCCTGATTGTTGTTATTTTACCTGTTTTGATTCTGTTGATTTTTGTTATTCTGTTGAAACTGTTGTTGACGTTGCAGTTGTTGCTGATTATGTGCAGTCTGAATTGGTTATTGCTGATGATACTAATATCGAAGTTATTGATACTGTACAGCAGCGACGTACGAATATGGATAATATGGCATATGAGCCATAGGTGCTTGATACTGAGGAGAAACTTGAGCTGTCACAGCGTTGGCTTCACCTTCTTTTTTCTTTGAATGACTGTTCTGAGATTTCTGTTAGCTGGCTGCTGGGAAACATCTCCAGGAATCTTTCTAGTCTTCAAACCATTCTCGATTCATTCACCAATGGTTACAATGTCAGCAAAGTTCGATGAAGAACTACCCACCATTTTCTCATAATAGGATCCTTGCAATGTACCCATAAAAATGTCAACCACCTCGTAATCAGATAGATCAGGTCGCACACGAGATTCCATCTCACGGCATCTTTGTGCATACTCTTTAAATGTTTCAGCTGTGCGCTGAGACTGGTTTTACAACTGCAATCTAGTAGGCGCTAGATCAATATTATATTTGTATTGCTTCAAGAATGCTTCAGAAAAATCCCTCCAAGTACGGATTTTGCTGCTTTCTAAGCCCATCTACCAGTCCAATGAAGCACCAGAAAAACTATCTTGAAAACAATGAACTAGCAATTCATCATTATCAATATAGGATGCCATCTTCCTGCAGTACATATTGATATGACTACGTGGGTAACTCAAACCTTTATACTTCGGAAATTCAGGTATCTTGAATTTCTACGGCAATACAACATTCGGAACTAAACATTAGCAGAAAACCCTTCAATAGCTCTTATATGGTCTTCCAACAACTTGTAACCAGCAAGTCTATCTTGATTAGCAGGCCTAAAAAGAATCCGAGGACTTGCCAGCTGAGATGCGGGCGGAGCGTGTACTTACGGAGTAGCAAACTGAGAAGGATATACCAAACCCGGATTAACCATCTAACCAGCATTCTGACCCATCTGAACACCAAACGGATAATATGGAGGAGGTACCACGGCAGAAAACGATGCCCCAGGATAGAGCATTCCAGAATGAACATTCTGAACAGCGGTTTGAGCAGCCTGATATGAAACCGGAACATGAATAAGAGGACCCTTATACACATGCTCTTCTTCATCAGGAGCTTCAATGTCAGCCAACCCAGGAGTCTGACGATTCTGACCATGAAGATTCTCATGATCATCACTCACTACTGGAGGTGGAACCGGAGTAGGCTGAAGGTGTGAAAAACACAAGAAAGGGGGGTTTGAATTGGTTTTTCAAAATAAAATTATTTCTTTAAGATTACTTCTTTTCAATAATTCTTTAGTTTAGCAAAAAGAACCTTTGTTGAACCTGAAGTTGATAACATGTGTTAGTTCTGAATTGGCAGCAATTTTGGTAAAACAATGTGGTACATCAAGATGTCTTGCTTGATGTCTTGACATGTGATTCTAACATTCTGCAAGTGGTGTCTTTTTAGTATTGCAGGATTTGTTCATTATGTCAAAACCAATGTTCTGACATCAGTTGACAGAACTTCCAGTTCTGGTTTTAGGTTTTATTTGTTGCGCTATTTTTAGCAATCTTTTGTGTGTTTGTGTTGAGTGATTGCATGCGTAATTCTGGGAATAAAATTATGTTGGAGTGATATTATTTGGAAGCAATCTGTTTGTGAAGAATAGGGTTGGCTATTTTCATGCATAAAGATTTGGAGAATAATTAGTTTTAATTATTAATTAAAACTAAGATCTGCTAATGCCCATGCCCAATGTATGGAATGTTTATGGGAATATTATGTTATCCTATGTGGTGCTGTTTTATAGGTTTCAAGAAGAATATTGAAGAATAATGACTTTCTAATTATGGAGATAAATTAGGAAGGATTTGATTGAAGACCTATTATGTAGCAGAAGTTTCTGCTGATTTGTAGCAGCTGTTATGCTGTGATTTGAAGCCCAAATCCAGTTGGGAATAAGCTATAAATAGAATGCTTGTAACCTAGAAAAAGCACGGGTCCAAGATGTAGATCATTAGGGTTTGTGTGAAATTGTGAGCCACTCTGGTACTGTTTTGTACTTAGAGTTAGACTGTTTAGTTGAGTTGTATTTGTCAATCATCTATGAGCTTTTAAGCAATGATGATTGTGTTTCTTTGAAGTATGTCTTCTACTTTTCTGTGATTAAAGAGTTGTTGGAAATCAAGTTGTTGATGCAGTGGCTGAGGTGTTGACTGCTAGACATCATTGCGATGATTGGAAGAGAGATGGAGTCTCTTATCTAGGGAGAACTTAGGTAGAAGGGTCATTGGGTAATTATTAAGTGAGTAGATCATCAACGGGTGTGTTGGTTGTAGGGTCTATGAATTAATACTGCTAATAGTGGACTTCCTTCCTGGCTTGGTATGTCCCCAGATGTAGGTTGTTAGACCGAACTGGGTAAATAATTCTTGTGTGCACATAACTTTTTAGCAACTTCTTTAACTGTCTATATCTTGTATATGTTACTGATAACAGACCAGATGTCTCGACATGTTTATTCGACATCTGGGTCTGTCATACCAGAATTCCAATTGGTATCGGAGCAGACATCCTGTTTGTTTTTCTGGGTGAGATCCTAGGGAAGATACTTTCTGGTTCATGTACAAGGAAGATAGCGGTGCTGAAAAGTTGTTTGGACTTGGTCAGTTCATATGTTGTTTGAATGGTCCCTTGAAGTGGAGGATGGACTATTCGTGACAGGGTGTGTATTGGCTCTGTTTGATGTTGTCAGGCGTGTAGCTTTGGTCGTGAGCTGCTTTGTGGGGTGATTTATTTTCAACCTATGCTGGCCTATTGCACCTGATGTGTCGTTTTTGTACAAAGGTTATTAAGTTTTTTTCTGAAGGTTGTTGAGGGGTTTTCTTTTCTGTGTTCCGCTGCATTTGTATATGTCAGAAAACTCTTGGTGGTTTTGTGTGTTGTGGCTGCAACACTCTGTTCTCCTCTGTAGGTGTATCACATGGTGTGGTGATACTTGAGGATATCTTCAACTAGCTTGTTAGAGTTGCCCAAGATACTTGTGGTTCATCCCAAGTCCACTCATAAAGGAACTTTTATATGAGGGTGTTGAAAAGAGATCTGAAGAAAGTTAGAAGCAATTTATTCTTGCTTCCAACCCTACAAGGCAAATCTCTGGGCTTTGATAAAGGATCTCTTGGTGTGTTTCTTGAGAAGGGAACTAATGTCGTACCAGATGTTGGAACATCAAACCAGCAGATTGTGCAGAATCTTGTTGGATAAAGGTATGGCATAGCAGATGCTTGGGGGGCTAAACAAATGTGTATTGATCCCATCTGTTTGGAACCTACTCCTGGCTTGGAAGAGGAGGCATCTGGGTTGTGTGTCTAAGAAGTTTCTTAGATAAGTGTGTTGGTCAAGAGATGATCAACATATTGTCACTCGTTGGATTAGTGTATTTCTGATCCAAGTGAGTAGGAGTACAAAGGCTGTTTTTTTTGTGTGGAGGTCAAGCTCAAATGTCAAGGACATTCTCTCTGAAATCTGGAAGTTCCTTCTGCTCAAAGGAGCCAGGTGTATGGAATCTTATTTATGGCCATGGAGCAGATTCTGTTTGAAAGGAGTTATATGTGTGTATCAACCACAGGATGTGCAGCTATTGGAGGGGAGAATGAATAGTTCCCTTAGGAGTTCTTAGCAATTAATAAGGTGGAGTCCTTAATCTGATGCTGGAAGAACTCGAAGAAATGTCAGCAAAATTTCTTGACATCTTTGTATTGAGAATTTATTTTTCTCAATATTTCTGGTGGTGTTTCTCAAAAACAGGATGAAGGTTGTTTACTCAAACTTGATATCACTATCAAGTCTATGAGAGCATGAAACTCTTGTTCTAGTGGAAGAGAAACTCAAAGGGTTGTGCACAAAGGAGATGTATTAACCTAACTGGTTGACTGGTGTCTTCATAGTTGGAATGTCATCCAAACCATCTAGGATGAGCATTTCAGATTTGTGTTTGGAGCAAGGAGGAGTTGGTGTTTTGGGACCAAAGGATTATGGTTCCCTGGTATCTGCATGAGAAGTTTCTTCTTAAGCTGGAGTTCAGTTATGTGGTGTCCTCACATAATGGAACATTTTTTTTCAAGGATTGAAGGGCATCCTTGTAGGTTGAAGTGTTGGGAGAAGCATTTTTTTTTAACAATCTGGTTGAGATGACCAGTCAATGTTTTTTTTGCTCCAGAAACCTGTTAGAGGGTATCTCCTCTTTAGGTACAGAAGGATGGCATCCTACATCTCAAAGTCAGACAGGAGGTCTGAACATTAGAAGTTTGAGAAAAAGATTCTTGAGATGTAGAGTATGCAGGTTCCTGCATATGTGTATGATCTGGTTTTGAAGGTTGGTCAGCTACTGATGGTTGATCCTCTAATGTCCCTTGCAAGAGATGTGTGTGGATTACTATGGTTGCTGTCTCCAAAGCCATAGTAAATGTTTAAATCCATGTGATTTAGACTGATGTCGGAACTGATGTTGAAATATCATTTCAGTTCTTTGCTTCCTCAGCCAAGGAAGTTTGTTTAGCTCAGGGTAGAGTGAAAGGTCAAGACACTGATCTAATCTGGAATGATTTTGTGGTGTGAATGGGTGTCATGATGGTTTGTCATGAAGAAGAATCAGCAGATGCCTGATGTGTGCGAAAGAAGAATGTCAGACCAAATGTCCTACCTTGTGTGAGAAGGTAGTCTTATCTGACTAATGATAAATACTTGGGCGGGAGCTAAGTATTTATCTGATGTGAGTATGCAAGTATGCAGTCTGAACTCTTTGCTTCAGAGAGGGTGTGAGAGTTTATTTCTCTCTATGGTGTTCAGGTGTTTATGTTAGCCTGAATAAGCTGCTCTGGCTGTGTTTTATTGGGAGCTTCTTGAAGGACTTCTATGCGTAATTAGTCCTTTAAATGGTGATGGGAAGCTGATGCCCCAAATGATGTTGTAACATCATGATTGTTGATGGTTATATTTGGAAGATGATTGAGATTGTGCATGTGGAGTTGGATGCTCAAGCATTATTGTCATAAGAGGTGTTTCTGACTATGTGGATTAGAATGTGGAGATTCTGATCTTGTTTTTAGTAGTATGTTCTGGCAAAGCATAACTACTATTTTTGAAGACTTCACTAGTATCAACAACTACTAGTGGATGTAATGGCAGAGGAATTGTGTCAGATGATGTGATATGATCAGAAAGTTTTTTTAAAGAACTGTTCTTTCTTCTGCTGCAAGTATCTCTTGAAGAGATTCGATCTCAGTAAAGCTTTTAAGTAAGCTGAGAATTCGTGGAGTTTGTGAGCAGTGTCAAACCAGTCAGGGTACTTGGATGTGTTCTCTAGGAGTGAGAGTACATTATGTGAATGTGCTCAGCAAGTGTGTGAAGATTTGGTGCTCAAATGTTCATCTTCATCTAGAGCATTGGTTATCCATGACAGGGGGAGTACTTGTCTATGGATTTTGCTGCAAAGGTGCATATATTGTGAAGCTTGCATGCAGATCAAGCTTGTAGAGATTAGTTGCCTCTTATGAGAATACAATGTCAGATAACATGCTATGACATTAGGCTTCTGGATGGCGTTTTGGTGTGTTCTTAATAGGACATGTATGGTTCTAGCCATGTGAAGCTAATTGTTTGAATCATGTGCGCACATGCTTCTGAGGAGGAGTCTGAAGGATAGTTTTGTTTGTGTCTGGGAGAATTTATTGTTCTCTGTAGTTTTTGGAAGAACTCTGTAGGGGTCTTTGTTGATGGGAGATGTCACACTTATCTTGGTGTGTGTTATTAATTCAAAGTAAGAGGACTTTACTTAGAGTGTAGTGGAATGCAGTGTGTTTATGCTTCAGGAATTATGGATGATTGTGTGAAGCATTCCTGATTCAATTGGATTGTATCTCAAGGAACAAGAATCTCTATGGCTGTAAAATTCAAGGTGGATTTGTACAGGGTATGGATGGTTTCTGGATGAGAGGGATCAATGGTGATTTTGGTCTCAATCCAAGAGTTTGTTGGTTGTATTACAAGGATGTGATCCTGGTACTCTCTTACTATAGGATCATAAAGGTGTCATGGGATATCATTGGTGATTTTGTGGTGTTTCTTGTTGAAGGAGCAACTTCTGTCAGTTAAATGTACTAGTGTTGTTTGAGGATCAAGCATTAAGTGAATGTGTTCAGCAGGTGTGTTTTCCATTCATGGTGGACACGAAGATGAGTCTTATGTTTTCCATTCATTTAAGGTGTTCTTCTTGTAAAGGAGCACTGGTTATCTTAGATAGGGGGAGTTGAACTGTTGTTGTTGAAGTAGTGCAATTGTTTATCAAGATTTTTTTGTGGCTGAAGTGAGGGTGTTATGTCAGACAAGATGTCGGGACATTGTGTTACTGGTGAAGTTCATGGTGGACATGACAGTTTAGACCTGGTGTGTCAATGGATTGAACCAGAAGTGTACATTTACCCCAATGTTTGTCAATTTTTGGCCAAAAAGGGGGAGAGAAGTAGGTTTGTTCAGCTATTGTGTCTGGATTTTGTATTTGAACCAGTCTCACAAGGATGTAGAATAGTCTGTTCTGTTCTGAGTATGTTGGTTGGATGATTCAGAGTTTGCCTTTGGAACTTTTTGTACTTGGTCTGTATTAATTTACTCTCTTCTCTATAGATTTATTCTGAATGTTGCTTATTTATTCTGGTTGTTATGGAAGTTTCCTAGTGGAGTTTGTCTAATTATGGCTAAAAAGGGGGAGAGTAGTGTGGCTTAATAATGTTGGCATAGTAATGATATGTGTGCATTGGAATTTCTGGGTCTGGGTTAGATATGGTTGTCTGGTGTGTGCTGTTTCTGCTGCAGGGATCTCTGATATGTTTTGTGATCATAAATTATTTTAGCCAAAATTTACCAAAGAGGGAGATTGTTAGTTCTGAATTGACAGCAATTTTGGTAAAACAATGTGGTACATCAAGATGTCTTGACATGTGATTCTAACATTCTGCAGGAGGTGTGTTTTTAGTATTGCAGGATTTGTGCATGATGTCAAACACGATGTTCTGATATTAGTTGACAGAACTTCCAGTTCTGGTTTTAGGTTTTATTTGCTGCGCTATTTTTAGCAATCTTTTGTGTGTTTGTGTTGAGTGATTGCATGCGTAATTCTGGGAGTAAAATTATGTTGGAGTGATATTATTTGGAAGCAATCTGTTTGTGAAGAATAGGGTTGGCTATTTTCATGCATAAAGATTTGGAGAATAATTAGTTTTAATTATTAATTAAAACTAAGATCTGCTAATGCCCAAGCCCAATGTATGGAATGTTTATGGGAATATTATGTTATCCTATGTGGTGCTGTTTTATAGGTTTCAAGAAGAATATTGAAGAATAATGACTTTCTAATTATGGAGATAAATTAGGAAGGATTTGATTGAAGACCTATTATGTAGCAGAAGTTTCTGTTGGTTTGTAGCAGCTGTTATGCTGTGATTTGAAGCCCAAATCCAGTTGGGAATAAGCTATAAATAGAATGCTTGTAACCTAGAAAAAGAACGGGTCCAAGATGTAGATCATTAGGGTTTGTGTGAAATTGTGAGCCACTCTGGTACTGTTTTGTACTTAGAGTTAGACTGTTTAGTTAAGTTGTATTTGTCAATCATCTATGAGCTTTTAAGCAATGATGATTGTGTTTCTTTGAAGTATGTCTTCTACTTTTCTGTGATTGAAGAGTTGTTGGAAATCAAGTTGTTGATGCAGTGGCTGAGGTGTTGACTGCTAGACATCATTGCGATGATTGGAAGAGAGATGGAGTCTCTTATCTAGGGAGAACTTAGGTAGAAGGGTCATTGGGTAATTATTAAGTGAGTAGATCATCAACGGGTGTGTTGGTTGTAGGGTCTATGAATTGATACTGCTAATAGTGGACTTCCTTCCTGGCTTGGTATGCCCCCAGATGTAGGTTGTTAGACCGAACTGGGTAAATAATTCTTGTGAGCACTTTACTTTTTAGCAACTTCTTTAACTGTCTATATCTTGTATATGTTGCTGATAACAGACCAGATGTCTCGACATGTTTATTCGACATCTGGGTCTGTCATACCAGAATTTCAACATGGTATGTTTATACTAGTTCACTTGAGAAACACTCAAGTTAATCTAGTCCACCCGCCAAGGTGATTTTACCTCTCTCAATCGATGTCTTAATCCACTAATCAATCAAATCAATACAATGCACTAGCCAAAACGTTGGTGACTCACTACAACCTCTAAAACTCTCAAGTTTTAGACTTCTCAAGAAATACAACCTCTCAGGTCTTTCTCAAGGAACAACCTCTAAGACAACCCTTCTTAGACTTCTCAAGAAATACAACCTCACAGGTCTTTCTCAAGGAATACAAACCTAAGTTTGAGTAAGTATAGTTTACAGAAATGTGCTTCTTATATAAGCTGAATATGTAAACAAGTTATGACCAGAATGACTTAAGAAAGATAGAGAATAGAAAGTATTTTTGCAGTTGTGTTCGTATGTCTCTTTCTTCAAGTCTTTGCTTCTTTATATAGCCGTGTAGAAAGTAGCTGTTGAAAGGTAATCATGATAGATATCTAGGCTGGCGGCTAGAAGCGTGAGGACAAATAAAAACTTTTGCGTCCTGTCTTGTCAGAATATCTTCGTTTGTACCGTTTGCGCTATTACCAAGATATCTTTGCTTTGTATTGTGGTACAGCTGTATTTCGTAGCTTAGTCTTCTTGGCTTCTCAACTTCAGAGACTTTTCACAAGCATGAGTGAGAAGGGAAAACATAGATTTGATTCTTAAGATCTTCAAGTCTTTGAGTCCTCAGAGCAGCGCCTTCAGAGTCTTCAGCACTTGGTCTTCAGAACCTTGTTCACTTGTTGCGTTGTCTTCATATCTTCAGAGGCTTCTGATAGTATTTGGTTGAAGCATGAGTAGAGACTATAGTTAGGTCTTCAGAACCTTGATCAGAGAGCGCAAGCCTTCAGCATCTGGACTTCGTTCAATCAGAACCTTTGTCTTTAGATCTTCAGAACTCGTTCTCTTTCCCTTTTGTATCAGAGTCTTGTGAGCTTCATATTTTCTTGCAATTAACTCTGCTCTTCAAGTGTAGTGCATAGGCGAAGTATTTTCCTTTTATCATTGTATTCGCGCCAATTTACGGAAGTATAACCTGTTTGTTAGATTCTCAACAACAACAAACATTAGTCTTACAAAATTGTTCATACAAACATACTCGTTTGATATCATCAAAACTTTAGAGTTAATATTGCAGAACCAAATCTTGTTCTCACAATCTCCCCCTTTTTGATGATGACAAAACTATGTATTTTGATGACATAATTTTGGCATATAATAGAGATATTTAAGAAATGCTTATCCTTCGAGTGAAGTACTCCCCCTGAGTCTTAGACTTTGATAAAATTCTGAGGATTAACTCCCCCTGATTTTAGCAGTTCAGATACTCTCATCATAGTCTCAATTTACTTTTAGTTTCTTCAGCAGAGTTCTGATTTTTTTGAGAGTGACAAATTCCTAAAAAAAATCTAATAGAAATAACAGTTTATGATGTAAACAAAGTTGTTTTCCAGAGATTGGCTATGGAATCAAAATATCACATTCATTACTTCTCCCCCTTTTTGTCATGATAAAAAAGATTAATGGTTCAAGGGTGAAAAACAAAGATCTAAAGTCCTAAAAAAACAAAAGACACAGAGACAAACTTAGGTGCTTCTAGAGGACATCTTGTCCCAGGTCTTCTGAAGTATGTTCTGAACATTTGCATTGACAGTATTTTGTTCCTCAAAATTTTCTCTAAATTTCTGTTGTTCTTCTCTGATTTCTTTAATTGTGATTTCCAAACGCTTTACATCAGGATCAGATGAGGAGACAACCACAACATCTTGTTTGCCCTTTTCCATGGATTCAGCTTCTTGCGCCAATCTGGCTTCTTCAGTAGCCTTTTCTGCGAGAAGTCTTACTTCTTCAGCAGCTTTTTCTTCAGCTTCTTTCTGTTTTGTGGCCAAGAGCTTGAGTTCCCTGATCCTCTCCTCAGCTTCTGCTCTTTCTTGTGCTAACTGAAGTCCAACAGTTATAGTGCTGTCTGAAAAGCTTACAATTCTTGTAAGTTCAGAATCCAACCATTTCTGGAAGATTTGACAAGAACTTTTAAGGTCCATAGGCTTGGCACTTAAGCTGATTTCTGTTCTTAATTTTGCAAATTTCTTTAACGCTTTGTCACGAAATTGACTGGCACATTCTTCAAACGTTGATGGAACGGGTATGTCACAGATGACCAAAGCAAGATTAGGCTTAGCATAATTAGTTTCAGATAGTGCTGGCTGAGATGAAACAATCTCACAAGGAGCATGTTCAGTTGTTGGTTGATCAATAGGAGATGATACTTTTAGATTGTCTGAAATCATGAGTGATTTAGATGGGACAACTTCTAGAGTTTCCGAGATGGTTTCCTCATAACTAGACTCAATGCTTAGGACTTGAGACTCAGAGATTAGATTCAGAGAACTTTGTTCATTAGGATGAATGGTTGAAGAGGTTATTGTCGAGGTGTAGGTAAGAATATCTTCAGACGAGATTGGTGTACTGATTGATGAGTTGGGTGATGATTGAATAGTGGTAGTTGGAGGTGGAAGCGAAAAAGATGATGGTTTAAATTTTACTTGTGGATTGGAGGTAGGAACAAAGGTAGTCTGAGATAGTGAGGATGTATTAACAGGGTTAGTGATATTCATTAAATCAGAGAAATTGATAGCAGAGTTACTGATTTTCTCAAGAAGAAGAGACTCCTGTCTAGAGGTCTTAGAGGTTTCAGCTTTATCATCCTTTTTCTTCTTCTTGGGCTCAGCTTCTTCTTCAGTTTGCTTCCTTTTGCTCCTAGTAATATATTTTGGTTTAGGAGCAACTTCTTCGATTCTGAAGCCAGACATGTCATGCCCTTCTTCTGTCATTAAGGCAACGAATGAAGCAATAGTATACATATTATCCCCTTTGTGTTAAATTGGATAATCTGTTACAGGAAGTCTGTTACTAATCACGGTGTCGTGAGAAATAGACATCGGTTTCAATTCAACACTTGGGACCATTTTCATATGCTTAAGGTTCACAGCGTTGAAAACTTCCCCTATGCTTGCTGTCAGATAATCTGTATAGTTGCTTCGTTGACTAGATACTCCACTAAGCCGCTTTCAACAAAAATATTAGATAGAAGTCTTCCAAAAGGAATGTAGTTTACAATTTTTCTATCTGGTGAGGCTGTTGTTCTTGTCTTGCGTACCATATCTCTAAGATAGTAGAATAGAATGGATGGAAGACACATTTTCTCATTCTTGTGCAAGTAGTACAGCATGTACTTTTGATTTGCGTTGAAGAAATCTGCGCACTCTTTGAAGGTCTTGGATTGATGCATCCAAGAATGATTTCATGCCAGATCCTGAAATTATCACGCAAATTCTTGCTTTTATACTCTGTTGTCCCAGGTTGACAATTTCTGAAAATTGCTTTGTTGATGACAGAGTCAGATTTGTCGGTTTTTCCATAAACCCTTTTTCCTTCCAAGAACTTCATTCCTAGCAGATCTGAAATTGACTTCTCAGTGATAATAATCTTTTGATCCATAATGAAGGAAACTACATGGAGATTGTCAGTTTCAGCTTGTCTCCAGAATTCTTTCACTAGGTCATCAAAGGTTGGTCCTCTAAGCCTGTCAAAGTAACTTTTCCATCCTTGAGTGTTTAGCTGATCAACTAAGTTAAACCCATTATCACGAAGATTGTTGAAATCGACATCTAGCTCTTTTAGAATGATTAGTTCATCTGCATGCACAACACAGGTAACAGAGGGATCTCTCTGTGTTACATGGTTTGCATCGATTGTGGGAAGAGATAATGGAGTTGAAGCGATCGTTGTGGTGGTTGAAGAAGGTATATTAGATGAGGATGGTAATTCTTGAGGGGGATTCAGTGAAGCTTCAAATTCCTCAGAGAAGCGAACATTTTCTTGTTGAATGGTAGTCGTCATGATGATAGTTGAGATCAGAGAGAAGGAGAATAGTGATTGAGTGATAGAAGAGAGAGAGAGAGAGAGAGAGAGAGAGGGAGAGAGAGAGAGAGACGATTTAGGGTTTTAAGGTTTCTATTCGAGTGAGAGTGGGAATAAGAATGTTTTGAAACTTTAAGGAGATAGACACTGTACAGGGGATTAATGAATGAATGTAATAAGTTTTAAGTTAATCTCAAGAAAAATAATGTTCATTTGACATGGATAAATGAAATGATTTTGATATAATCAAATCATATGCAGAATTAAAAAAAAAATAACACGTCATAATGACTGGATGACAAAATTTCATCAGAACTAAGACACGTGTTCAGAAGTGGTTCTGACGTTTAAAATAACTATTTCCTCTGACTAAAATCATTTGGTTCTGATTCAATCTTATTCTGGACAGTAGTCCATTTTCAGATGTTTTAAAATAATTTGAAACCTATCTTCAGCCAAGGGTTTTGTAAAAATGTCAGCCCATTGATGGTCTGTGTCAATAAATTTTAAACATAAGGTTCCCTTCTGAACATAGTCTCTGATAAAATGATATTTTATTTCAATGTGTTTAGCCTTAGAGTGTAAAATTGGATTTTTACTTAAACAAATAGCAGCAGTATTATCACAGAAGATAGGAATGTTACTCTCGTATATCTGATAATCTTCCAGCTGATTTTTCATCCATAACATTTGCGTACTGCATAAAAAAGCTGATATGTATTCTGCTTCTGCTGTTGAGAGAGAAATTGTAGATTGTCTCTTGCTTGACCATAAGATTAGGTTGTTCCCTAAGAACTGACAGTTGCCAGATGTGCTTTTTCTTTCCAACCTGTCTCCAGCATAGTCTGCATCGCAGTAACCAGAAAGAGTGTACTTTGATGTTTTCTCATACATCAAGCCAAGGTTAGTCGTTCCTTTCAAATACCTCAGAATTCATTTAACAGCAGTTAAATGAGGTCCTCTAGGATCTGATTGGAATCTAGCACACAAGTGTACACTGAATAATATACCAGGTCTGGAAGCAGTCAAATACAAGAGAGAGCCTATCATACCACAATAGAGCTTTTGACAAACCTTAACTCCTGCTTCTTCCCTTCCCATGATACATGTTGGATGCATTGGGTTTTTTGTTGTATTGCAGTCCATCATGTTGAATTTCTTTAGAAGTTCTTTGGTGTACTTACTCTGATGTATGTAAGTTACTTCTGGTTTCTGATCAATTTGAATTCCCAGGAAGAACTTCAACTCACCCATCAGACTCATTTCAAATTCTGCTTGCATTAGCTTTGAAAATTCTTCGCATAAAGAGGGATTAGCAGAACCAAAAATAATATCATCAACATAGATTTGAACTATAAGAATATCATTCTTAAATGTTTTGCAAAAAAGAGTAGTGTCAACCTTTCCTCTGGTGAAATTGTTTTCTAAAATAAATTTTCTCAATCTATCGTACCAAGCTCTAGGAGCTTGCTTCAGACAATAGAGAGACTTTTTAAGTTTAAAAACAAAATCTGATTTTTCTGTGTTTTCAAAACCAGGAGGCTGTTTGACATAAACTTCTTCTGATATATAACCATTTAGGAATGCACTCTTAACATCCATTTGATATAAAGTGATGTTATGATTTACTGAAAAGGAAATTAATAATCGTATTGCTTCAAGTCTAGCAACTGGAGCAAATGTTTCGTTGTAGTCAATTCCTTCTTATTGACTGTAACCTTGAGCAACAAGTCGTGCCTTGTTTCTGATAACTTCTCCCTTCTCATTTAGTTTATTCCTGAATACCCACTTGGTTCCGATTACATGAACATCCTTAGGTTTTGGAACTAGATCCCATACATCATTCTTTGAGAATTGATTAAGTTCTTCTTCCATGGCCAGAACCCAATCTTTATCCATAAGAGCTTCATGAACTGTAGCTGGTTCAATTAACGACACCAATCCTAAGAGTGTTTCTTCTGATGGTCGGAAGGCTGATCTGGTTCTGGTTGGAGCTTCCTTGTTACCCAGAATAAGTTCCTCAGGATGTGATGTAGACATTCTTCCTTTCTTTTGATGTGGAGTATTCGGAGTTGCATCAATGGTGTCCAGAGTAGGATTTTGTTGTTCTTTAACTTCGTCTGCCTTTTCTTTAGGTTCCGAAAAGCTGATTTCCAAATCTACAAGCTTTTTAACTAGCTTTGACTTTTTAGGGTCAAGCTTGTCATTGAATCTAACATGAATTGATTCTTCCACAATCCGTGATTCTGTGTTATAAACTCTGTAGCCTTTTGAGTGTTCAGAGCATCCTAACAGCAGACACTTATGTGCTTTGGAATCAAACTTGCCAAGATTCTCTTTAGTGTTTAGCATAAAACAAGTACATCCAAACGGATGAAAGTAAGAAATGTTGGGAATCTTATTCTTCCACAATTCATAAGGAGTTTTATTTAAGATAGGTCTTATAGAGATTCTATTTTTAATATAACATGCTGCGTTAATTACTTCTGCTCAAAAGTGCCTAGCCATGTCAGTTTCTTGGATCATGGTGCGAGCCATTTCTTGTAAAGTCTTGTTCTTTCTTTCTATAACTCCATTTTGCTGTGGAGTTCTAGGACAAGAAAAATCATGAGATATCCCATGAGAATCAAAAAGTTCTTCAAAATCCTTGTTTTCAAATTCTCCACCATGATCACTTCTGACTTTAATTATTTTGCAATTTTTCTCATTTTGTACTTGAGTGCAGAAAGAAGCAAACACAGAATGTGACTCATCCTTGTGTTTTAAGAATTTCACCCATGTCCAACGACTATAATCATCAACGATGACTAGTCCGTATTTCTTACCATTGATAGAGGCAGTTTTTACTGGTCTAAAAAGATCAATGTGAAGAAGTTCTAACGGTCTAGAGGTGGAAACAATATTCTTTGCTTTAAAGGATGTTTTTGAAAACTTGCCTTTCTGACAGGCTTCACAAAGAGCATCTGAAGAATACTTCAGATTTGGCAAGCCTCTGACAAGTCCTAGCTTGTTCAGCTGAGAGATTCTTCTCAAGCTAACATGACCAAGACGTTTGTGCCAGACCCATTGCTCTTCGTTTACAGACAGAAGACATTTTACATTTTAAATCTGATAATTTAATTTTGTAAGTATTGTTTTTCCTCTTTCCATTGAACATGACAAATCCATCCTTTTGACTGACAGCCTTACAGGACGTTTGATTGAAAATAACGTCATAACCATTGTCACTAAGTTGACTAATTGATAATAGATTATGCATTAGACCTTCAACTAACAGAATATTATTAATAGAAGGAAGCTTACCATTGCCAACAGTTCCGGAGCCTATAATTCTTCCTTTCTGATTTCCTCTGAAACCGACGACACCTCCAGGTTTAAGTTTCAAATCTTGGAACATATGCCTTTCTCCCGTCATGTGTCGCGAGCATCCACTGTCCAGGTACCATGACTGGTGTTTCAGTGGTGCCATTAAGGATATCTGCAACATACACTATCTTATTCTTAGGTACCCATTTTGTGGGTCCTTTCATATTAGTCATTCCAGAGGTTCTGACCCCTTTGGATTTCCTTATAGTAGAATAATAGTGTGGAACTTGTGTGTAATGTTTGAGCTTAGAAGTTTTCTTTCGTGTCTGTGTTTGTGTGGTAGTAGATTTTGAACCTTTTGGTTCTGAACATTTCAGGTTAGTTCCAGAGGGCACAAAATGTTTTGACAGAGGTATTATCTTGATACTCTTGATCTCATCATATGGGTGTGATGGTCCTGAATATCCCAGACCTCTATTGCCATTTCTGCTGACTCCATAGATCATTGAGGCCATTTTGTTTCTATCTATGCTTTTAGCAAGGAAGTGTTGGAAGGCTCTATCATACCTTACTACTTCATTAGTGTTAGTTATGTTGGAAGTGATTTCTTCTTCTAACTTAGAGACTTTAATTTTTAAAATAGCATTTGATTTTTCTAAGAAAAATACTTTTTCATTTAATTCTGATATGGTTTGCTTGCTTTTAGTAAAATCTTCTGAAGGAGCCACAAAGGTCTTTTTTCAGAGTTTTGTGTTTTCTTAGAAGGATTTGATATATTTTCATAAGTTCAGATAATCCTATTTCTAGTTCAGAACGGGATAAGGGAGAAAGTACCTCTCTTTCATCGTCAGAGTCTGATAGTTCTCCTTCTGATAATACATCATTGGTTTCTACCATGAATGCCATGTTTACACGTTCTTCATCATAATCATCCTCAGATTCTGAATCATCCCAAGTTTCCATAAGACCCTTTTTGGCTTTCTTAGGTCTTTCCTCTTTCTTTAATTTTGGACAATCATTTTTTATATGTCTAGGATCCTTGCATTCAAAACATGTAACATCTCTTCCATAAGTTCTTCTTTGACCATATGTAGATTCTGATCTTCTCCTTGGTCCTCTGAACTTATTCTTTCTGTACTTCCATAGTTGACTTATTTTCCTTGATATGAGAGATATATCATCTTCCTCCGAATCTTCTTCAGATTCTTCCACTTCTTCCTCTGCCTGATACGCCTTTTTCTTCTCAGACTTAGCCTTTAGAGCAATGGATTTACTTTTCTTCTGAGGTTCATCTCCTTGAAGCAATATTTCATGACTTCTTAAAGAACTGATTAGTTCCTCAAGACTTATACTATTCAAATCCTTTGCCAGTTTCAAGGCAGTCACCATTGGTCTCCATTTGACTGGCAGACTTCTGATAATTTTCTTGACATGATTAGTAGTAGAATATCCCTTGTCCAGAACTCTGAGTCCTGCAACAAGCATTTGAAATCTTGAGAACATGGTTTCCACAGATTCATCGTCTTCCATTTTGAAGACCTCATATTTTTGAATTAGTGCAAGAGCCTTCGTTTCCTTGACTTGAGCATTGCCTTCGTGAGTCATAGGAAGAGAGTCAAAGATAGACTTTGCAGTTTCTTTGTTTGTAATTTTTTCATATTCTGTATATGATATTGCATTTAACAGAATAGTTCTTGCTCTGTGATGATTCTTGTACGTTTTCTTTTGTACATCTGTAAATGCACTCCTTTCAATCTTTTTGCCTGCAGAGTCTACAGGGTGACTGTAGCCATCAACTATCAGATTCCATAGATCTAAGTCAAACGACAAAAAGTAAATTTCAATTCTATCTTTCCAATAATCAAATTTCTCACCATCAAAGATAGGAGGTTTTGCAATATAAGAATCTCTTTCATTCACAATAACACTTGTCTCAGCAGATGTTGTAGCCATTGTTTTTCACACTTGGATCGGTACTGAACACTGTTAAGTGCTTGATAAAAATTTAACCTTTTTATCACCTCAGAACCGGAGCTCTGATGCCAATTGAAGGTGCGAAAAACACAAGAAAGGGGGGTTTGAATTGGTTTTTCAAAATAAAATTGTTTCTTTAAGATTACTTCTTTTCAATAACTCTTTAGTTTAGCAAAACGAACCTTTGTTGAACCTGAAGATGATAACACGGTATGTTTATACTAGTTCACTTGAGAAACACTCAAGTTAATCTAGTACACCCGCCAAGGTGATTTTTCCTCTCTCAATCGAGGTCTTAATCCACTAATCAATCAAATCAATACAATGCACTAGCCAAAACACTGGTGACTCACTACAACCTTTAAAACTCTCAAGTTCTAGACCTCTCAAGAAATACAACCTCTCAGGTCTTTCTCAAGGAACAACCTCTAAGACAACCCTTCTTAGAATTCTCAAGAAATACAACCTCACAGGTCTTTCTCAAGGAATACAAACCTAAGTTTGAGTAAGTATAGTTTACAGAAATGTGCTTCTTATACAAGCTAAATTTGTAAACAAGTTATGACCATAATGACTTAAGAAAGATACAGAATAGAAAGTATTTTTGCAGTTGTGTTCGTATGTATCTTTCTTCAAGTCTTTGCTTCTTTATATAGCCGTGTAGAAAGTAGCCGTTGAAAGGTAATCATGATAGCTATCTAGGCTGGCGGATAAAAGCGTGAGGACAGATAAAAACTTTTGGTCCTGTCTTGTCATAATATATTCGTTTGTACCGTTTGCGCTGTTACCAAGATATCTTTGCTTTGTATTGTGGTACAGCTGTATTTCGTAGCTTAGTCTTCTTGGCTTCTCAACTTCAGATACTTTTCACAAGCATGAGTGAGAAGGGAAAACATATCTTTGATTCTTAAGATCTTCAAGTCTTCGAGTCCTTAGAGCAGCTCCTTCAGAGTCTTCAGCACTTGGTCTTCAGAACCTTGTTCGCTTGTTGCATTGTCTTCATATCTTCAGAGGCTTCTAATAGTATTTGGTTGAAGCATGAGTAGAGACTATAGTTAGGTCTTCAGAACCTTGATCAGAGAACGCAAGCCTTTAGCATCTGGACTTCGTTCAATCAGAACCTTTGTCTTCAGATCTTTAGAACTCGTTCTCTTTCCCTTTTGTATCAGAGTCTTGTGAGCTTCATATTTTTTTGCAATTAACTCTGCTCTTCAAGTGTAGTGCATAGGCGAAGTATTTTCCTTTTAGCATTGTATTCGCGCTAATTTACGGAAGCATAACCTATTTGTTAGATTCTCAACAGCAACAAACATTAGTCTTACAAAATTGTTCATACAAACATACTCGTTTGATATCATCAAAAGTTTAGAGTTAATATTGCAGAACCAAATCTTGTTCTCACATAGGCATACCCCACGGATATCCAACAACGTTCCCATTAGGAATGGGCATGACAAAAGGCTGATATGGTACGGAGGCACCATTGTTTGCAATTTGAGGAGTGTAATTCGGAGGCATGCCCCAAGGAAAAGCAGCAGGCATCTTATTCAAACTGGACTGAGAATTTAATAGATGGAGAGTAGGTTGAAACACAGGCTCCACTAGCACTTCGACTGAAACAGTAGAAGGAATAACAGCAGGAGTAGTTGTAACAACAGGAGAAGCAATCACAATGGGAGTGACAATGGTTGCATCAGTGACAGTTGCAACAACAGAAGTGGTAGCAGCAGCAGCATCCTTCTGAGCACGAAGGAGTTCCATGATAGCGTCCATGTTTGTCTGAAATTGATCCATCCGTCCTTGGAATTGGGCCAAAGTTTCCTTATAAGCAGCGTTCTTAACTTCGAAGTCCGCCATGATTCTGGATTTGTTTGAGCGGGTAAAATATCGATGTCGATTCATCGTCTTGCTACAAACGGAAGACGGACAAGGATGAGCAACGGTTTATGGATGAAGGGACGTGCATATGTGTGCAAATGAATGTATGCTATGCATGCAAAAATAAAGTTTTAAATTCCAGGAATTCTTAAACTTATATTTATTAACATAAATCATATAGCATACAAGTAAAGGTGCAAAAGATAAAGCTGGCAAGCAACTTCATTCATTCATCAGTAAAGGAAAGAAGTACAAGTCAAAGTACAAATCAAATATCTGCCTTTTGGGCTACAACAAAATCAGCATGGATCCTATCAAATACCACCCTGCAAACAGATAAGAAATGGAAAACAGCCCAAGGAGTCTTGTGCGGAAATACATTAGCATATGTATCCCTCAACAACCCTGGTAAGTCCTCAAGTGCGTGTTCAGCAAATTTGGCTAAACGGCCATGCCTCTCACTCCAATACTTCTCATCTTTCATGAGGTTACGCAAGATAGAATGATTAGGTCCCTGAAGCATATCCAGAAGAAAGGCCTATTTCTGATCCAAGAGAACTTGCAGATGACGGCTTTGTTGCTCCCAATGAGTACTCTTTATGTTGAGATGACTGATCTACTTTTGGCTCTGATGTGTTTGATCTTACAGCTTCTGAATCTCACTGAAGACTTCATCGAGATTAGCTTGACACTGAGAAAAATCCTTTGCCAACTGATTAGCACAGTTTTTCTCACTTTACCATTTCATCTTGTACTCAGATAACTTCCCTCGAAGCTCTTCAAGTTGCTTCTTGTAGCTCAACTCATCCTTATAAGCTTGATACTGGGTATCAGCGAGTTATCTCTTCTTTGAAGCAAGTCCCTCATAAGTACTCTTCAAAGCATCACCTACTTTCCTTTGCTTATTCTGTTCAACTTCCACCTCTTTGAGCATGCGCTCGCGCTTCTGATGGAGCTCAATCTGTAGGCTTTCCTTCTCGGATGTGACTCTATCAAAGTTGAGGCGAAGATCAGCATTCTCCTTCTTCAACATCTCAATAGTCAACTTGAGTTGGTCTACTTCATATGGAGGAACAATGACAAGTTCAGGAAGCTTGACATTCATGGAAGGCTCGGGAGAAAATGGCAACAAGATCTCTTTGACGCGTTCTTTGACCCAAAGTGTGTAAGCTTCCTTGGCTATGCAATTCTTCTTACCCAAATCGGCTCTTACTTCAAGGTGAATCTGAGTCCAAGCGGCACTAAACCTCTTTAGTAATCCCATATCATCAACCCCTTCATGAAAGATGAACTCTTCCACTACCTTAGGATCTGGCTCGGCAACCATAGGATATCTTAACTATCGAAAAACAAGTCTCAGATTGTAGTTAATTCCACCCTTTGTACCCAAGAGAGGCAATTTGACACAATGAAGTCGTCGAAGGCTCAAGAATACCAAGAGATGTCATCATCAGTGAGAGACATGATTCATTGAGACCACTTGAGATTCCCCTTATTTTCAACAAAGGGACCCTCCTGCGGAAGGTGAGACATGAACCATTGTTATAGCAAAAGAGCACAATAGACAATGGTTCCCTTCTTCTTTTCATTCCTCGAATGAATAGAATGATAGATATCAGCAAAAAGTGTCGGAACAGGGTTCTTGGACAAGAATACACTGATTGCAGCCTGATCTATGAAATCCTCCATGTTCGAAAATAAAACAATCTCATATATCAGCAAAGCAAGAACGACATTGAAAGCCTTCCAATTTCCATCTGTAGCAAAGGAAACGACTTTGTCAACCAGAAACTTCGAAGCAAACCCTCGAATACCCTTCCCTTTAGTCTTGATATTATCTTCCACATCCTTCTTACTAATGCAGAGAGCATCAGCAATAAGAGGAAACTTCGGACAACCGCTAGTGTAAACAAAAGGAACTTGCTTCTTGATCTCAACCCCCAAGATATAAGCATACTCCTCAAGTGTATGTGCTAGCTGATAATCCTGAAATGTGAAGCACCTAAGTGGCGGATCATAGAACTGAACTAGTGTATGAATAGCAGTGATGTTGACTTCAGTGTTGATGATGGACAACAGATTACCATAATTATCTTTGAAAGCCCCTCTGTTATCTCCAACCAAACGAGATGCTAAACCTCTCAAAGTACTCATCCTAGGCTCCAAGAAATTATAGCTAAAGATACAACGAAAACCAGTACTCATCTCTATGATAATGTCAACAAAGAATAAGTCTTCGAATAACCTGGAAATGCACATGCAAAAATTAATTCACATGATGAAATGATATGCAACACAAGCAACAAGAAGCCAGCATTGTCTAAACAATCAAATCTGAATAATCCGGATATCTGCATATAAAATTCTGTGTCGGTGCAAAAATCTAATGTGTGTGAGAGAACAAAGGTATGAAGTGGCTTGTTTTCCTGCAAAAAACCCATCCCCTTCACATGAGTGATCTAGACACAACAAGGTGGTCCCTAGAAAGGTCGCCAAAACCATAAGACTCAGAATGAAAACCCCCCGCCGTAGTGAATTCTCACAGAACGGAAGTATTCCCAAGCGAATCACGATCTGAGATGTGGCTCTCATGATAACCCAACGCGCAAAACGCAAGCCTCACGACTATCCACATTCTATCCTATGTGTATGCTAAGCCCGGTGTTAGGACTTTTCTCTCCAATAATATCTACCCATCCCAACAAAGCAGAATATATAGCAGATATCCAGAGTATACAACATATAAATATTCAAAGCAGTAAAGAAATGCATTAAATAATCATAAAGTAAATAAAGCGTAAAGATAAAGCGAGTAAAACACAAAATATAAACACCTAAGTAGGCAAGAAAACAAACAAAACTAGGCGAGACCCCAACTCACAAGCGCAAGGACTCCCCAGCAGAGTAGCTAGATGAGGATGACTGGTTTATACCTGAGTGAATCGGACACTCAAAGATACAACAGAGTCGCCACCGAACTTTATTTAGTCCCAAAGGACAGGGAAAATATCGATAAAACCCAAGGGGAAGAGAAACGGGAACGGGGGTCGGTTATGCGAAAGGAAGGTACTAGCACCTTACGCATCCGTCGTACTCGACGGGAACCATTTCGCTTGCTTCTAGGCTTGGATGGGTTATCTATCTAATGGCTTTTAGATAAAAGAAAAGAGAGAGAGAGAGAGAGAGAGAGAGAGAGAGAGAGAGAGAGAAGAAAAGAAAGAAAGAAAGTGCCCGCGGAGGATTGGGGCCCTCGTGCCTACGTACCCTCATAGTGCAATGAGGAAATCAGAGCTCCGTAGTTCGGGGAAACAGGGAAAAGAAAGGGGAAAGAGCGAAGAAGGTGGAAGTGTGCTCGCCAAGATCATCGCGATCTCGTGCCTACGTATCTTACATTCGAAAGAATGAAGAATCAGAGCTTCCGTAGTTCATGGAACTAAGACAGAAAAGAAAGGAAAATGGTGTCAAAACCAAGAGCAAAAGAGATAGAGAAAGATTCGTTGGGGATGCAAAAGAATTGGTGTCAAAACCAAGAAATCAGTGCAAAGGAAAGATAGTAATTGTGCTGAGGATAAAGTGCAAGAATGGTGTAGAAACCAGAAAGATAAAGGAGAAAAAGGAATAGAGAGACTCCACAGGGGAGTAGGAAAAACAAAGAGATCATGCTGGGAATCAGAGGGTAGCGACCCTACTGGGGAAACAAACAAAGGAATGGTGTTGAAACCAAGAGAAAGGGTTCAGTACGTTAACTGAATGGCAGTGGTTAAACGAAGAGAAAGAGATAGACTTTGTGGGGAAACAAAAGAATTGGTGTCAACAGACAGGCTATGATAAACCAAAAGGATAGAGCAAGAGTACTAAACCAAGAGAAGGTGTTGGACTCTTGAAGGGATATCGATACATTAACAGATAAACAGTGGTTAACCGAAAGACGAGTAATAAACCAAACAAAGATTGCAACTCTGGGGGAGAGAAAATGGTTTTAACAGATAAACTGTGATCAACCAAAAGAACGGGTGTAGAACCAAGCGAAGGTTGTGACCCACTGGGGATGTTGATCTTGACTAAACAAACAGTAATCGACCAACGAAAGGGTATTGAACCAAAAGAGGTTGCTAATCGCTGTGGGTTTAGTTTTAACAGAAAGACTGTGATTAACCAAAAGAAAACGAGTGATTAACCA
Source organism: Lathyrus tuberosus (assembly GCA_022829125.1). Classification (NCBI taxonomy): domain Eukaryota; kingdom Viridiplantae; phylum Streptophyta; class Magnoliopsida; order Fabales; family Fabaceae; genus Lathyrus; species Lathyrus tuberosus. The sequence continues at coordinate 15,772,360 of JALAZF010000048.1, forward strand.
AGAAGAGGTGATTAACTCGAAAGAGGTTCAGTGTTTTAACATACTAGTTATGGTTAATTGAACAAATAGGGTGATTAACCAAGAGAAGGTGATTAAACCAAGAGGAAACTTAGTATATTAATAGATAGACTGCGGTTAACTGAACAAATAGGGTGATTAACCAAGAGAAGGTGATTAACCCAAGAGGAAACTCAGTATATTAACAGATAGGTTGTGATTAACTAAGAAAAAGTGCAAATTAGTATTTTAACTGACAAGCAGTGGTTAACCAAGCAAAGGGAGAAGAACCAAAAGAAGGTTGCGAACTCCGCTAGGGTTTCGGTGTTTAACAGGAAGACTGTGTTTAACCGAAGAAACCAATAGAGACTCTTCTGAAGAATCAAATGACAGCGATTGGCCAAAAGAAATAGGTAATGAAACAAATAGTGTTTTCTAACCCAAAGTGACAAGGATCTTTAACCAAGAGAATAGTTATTGATCAAAAGAGAGATTGAAATGAGTAGGAGTGATCAAAGATCGACTCGACTGGGGAAGAGAGATACGCTACCGCCTGGGGATAGAGGTGGCTAAGCCAGGCACAGGGTCATTCGTCCCCTACCTGAAGTAGTCAGAATGAGAGTAGGAATTCTCCATTCTAATTCCTTCTCTAACACACAGGGTGTAATGCAAAAATTGGAACAGACAGCGTAACAGCTCCAATTTGTACAGTGCTCTAGTGTTGCGTGCTCGTGCGTCGTGCAAAAACTCCTACTCAGCAGGGGATCCAAAAAGAGAAGATCTAAAGAGATCCTAAAGAAAGGAAAAGGGGAAGATTAACTAATCGAAACATGGTTTCGATCAATTAATCAAAGGGAAAAGCTATGCTAATAATTTTCCAAAGAGATGAAAAATCATTAAAGCAAAAAGAGGAATTATTGATTGTACACGATTAAACTTGCTCCATGAAGAACAAATTTAATGAAAGAGAGGGAAAAACAGTACTAAATGACAATAAAAAATGCAACACAAATCATGTCATTATGTGAATAAAAGTGTGCAAGAATGTTCATGTTCATGCAATGCCAAAATGAGCATAATTATGATAATGAAAGATCTAACAATCTGAAACATTACAATCATGCTTTAAACTGAAGTGGAACAGTACCTAAAACATCCCTAAAAATCAAACATATCAATCCAAGGAAGTTAGGTGAGGAAAAGATGTCAAACAAGCTTGAAAAAACACCAAAAATATCCCTATGTTGCAGTGGTAACCGGTTACCTTATATTGAGTAACCGGTTACTCAGTTGAAAAAATGCTGCGCTGTTGGAAATTTGTGAAGAGTAACCGGTTACTCTATATTGAAACAGATTTTCAAAAATTACTTAAAACCTCCAAATCACTTGTGCAAGCTACCACATGCTAGGGTATGAATTTGTGCACGAAAATCAAGCTTAAAAATAGCAATTAAGCAGCAAATGAATCAATTAACACATCAAGATCATGGATCAAGCAATGGCATAATCAATTCACACACAAAAAGTATCGAAACTACATCGTGAACGATACGAAAAATATTTGAAATAGTAAAATGAATGAGATCCACCAACCTACAAGCCGGAGAATTGGCTTGGTGATTGTTGCAGAGGATTATTGATGAAGATAATCAAAGAAAACCAGAGGAATCTTCAATTGTGACCGAATCCCGACGAAATCGAGCAAATTGCGACGAATCTCCGAAATGCAAATTCGAAACGTTGAATGTTGAAGCAAACACTTGAGATTAATCCAAAAGCTAATAAAACTCCAGAAATCCAAGTATAATTGCAAAGTGATGAAGGTTAAGCTCAAGAAATAATCACTTTCAAGGTGAAAAGTGATCATTCTTCAAGGATTAAGAGCTATGGTGAGTTTTGGGAAGAAATTTGAGATGAAGAAGAAGAAGAAGTTGCAGAAAAATTCAGAGAGAATTGAGAGTGAAATGTGTGAAATGGTTGAGGGTCCTTGAAAAATGAGTGAGGATTTGTTTATATAGAGTGTAGGTTTAGAGTGTGAGAGGTTTGGAATTAGGCTAGGAGTTAGCTTTGGGTGGTCTGAAATTAGGCTAGGAGTTAGTTACATCCAACTCATTGAGTTGGAAATTAACTCAGTTAGTTAGGAAGTTAAATCGGTAGCAATCCCAATGTAAGCTTTAAATCTAAAGGTTGACATGCTTGTAAATCAAGGAACATGGTGCACTTGGTTCAAAAGGATGCATTGGAGTAAATTCAAGTGTAGTGTCTTGAATAGTCTTGAAATGTCTAGAGATGTCTAGAATGTTCCACGTGCTGATAGATCTGTGTAGAATCAAAGAACAAAGAGTGTGCAAGGTTGTTGTCCCAAGAGTGCAGCAGAATCTACAAATTTGTACAGAGTAATCGGTTACCCTATATTGAGTAACCGGTTACCCTATATTGAGTAACAGGTTACTTCATCCAATTATGCCCAAATTCGCTTAGGAAATGATGTTGAAGTCCCGGTTTCGATTTTCGACCTCTTGTTTTGATGAATAAGCATGGAAACCAAACTTTTGATCTTGTTTTGATGATGAAATGACCTTGAAAGGATGCGATTAATCCAGCTTGGAAAACCTGAATATTCCTGCAACCACAAATCAAAGAGGAAAAAGTGCGAGTGCGTATGCAAGCGATGCTAATGCATATGCTTATGCAAAAGGCAAAAGGAAGGAGGTCAAATTTCGGGTTACGACAATCACCCACAACAATTCCTAGAAAAAGGAATGGCAGCCTACCACTTCTACAACAGAGGAAATCAACCGCAGCTTGAGAAAAGCCTTCAAACAAATTTACCCCACCAAGACAGCTTTTGAAAAAATTAACCTTGAGCCCAGAAACTAGTTCGAATCCTCTTAAAATACCTTTGATACCCACAGGTTCTTCCTACTGCACTCTCCCAGGAACATCGTGTCGTCCGCAAACTGAACTATACTGATACTCAAGTCTGAGCTAATGGGACCCTTTATAAAGACCCAACTCTCCAGCCCTCTTCATGAGTTGAGTTAAACCTTCCATAACTAACAAAAACAAGAAGGGAGAAAGAGGGTCACCTTGGCGTAATCCTCTAGAAACTTTGAAGTTCTTAGTGGCACTCCCATTAACTAACACCAAACACAAACCATTGAAAACCAAAGCTTCCATCCAACGAGACCTTTTATCACCAAATCCCATCTTAGTCAAGAGGAAGCGCAAAAAATCCCAGGAAACGTAGTCATAGGCGCGTTCAAAATCAACCTTAAAAGCTAAACACTTCCTTTTTTTCTCTTTTGGCCATGTCTAGAACTTCATTAACAACAAGGACACCATCCCCAATATTCCTATCGGATAAAAACGTGGATTGTTCTGGCGAGATAATAGACCCTAGAACTTTCTTAATACGAGAAGCTAATAATTTTGAAAAAATCTTCTGCACGCATCCAACAAGGTAGATAGGTCTGTAGATGTCCAACCTTTGGGGACTTTTGACCGTCGGGACTAACGTCAAGAAGGATGCAGTTGCCACTTTCGAAAGAATAGGGTGCACTGAAAAATCCTTCGCCATCTTGAGAATATCAACTTTGACTAGATCCCAATATTCCTGCAATAAAAAAGAAAGGACGTACCATCTGGACCCGGAGCTTTACCACCGTTGCACTCCCACACCGCTGCTTTAATTTCATCATGCGAAAAGTACGCAACCAATGAATTGATCTCCGCCACAGACAAGGCAGCAAACCGAATACCTTCAAAAATAGGTCTGTTATGACAAGACTCAGAAAAGTTTCGTTGATAATGATAAAAAATTGCGTGTTTAATATCCTCGACTTCCTCCAACCGACCCCCTTCACTTTGAACAAATGAAATATGATTTCTCTTTTGCCTCCCTCTGATAACTATATGAAAGTAACTCGAGTTAGCATTACCCTCCTTAAGCCATAACATCCTAGACTTTTGCCTAAGGATGTTTTCCTTCAAATGCAAATTATACCATATCTCATCTGCTACCCTACATCTCTTATCCTGTAATACTTGAAGCTCCTCACCCAAGACTAAGTTGTTGCTAACGAATAAATCAAGGTCGTTTAACATGGTCACCTGGTTATCCACTCTTAAGTCGATCCACCCAAAGACTTCTATGCTCCACTTCCTCAAACTCTTCTTGATAAGCTTTAATTTCTCCTTAAAAACGAAGTCACCTCTTCCAGCAACACCAAACGAACTCCACTCTTTCGTAATAAACTCCTTGAAGCTAGGATGCTTAATCCATCCATTATTAAACCTGAATAGCTTAGGGCCACAATTAGCCTTACACAATTTCAACCAAATAGGACTGTGATCAGAGATTTCTCTATTACCGATAACTTGACCAACGATCCCCCACTCTTCCACCAATTCACTAGACAAAAGAAACCGATCTAGCCTGCTCATAGTAGAACCACTACCGTTAAACCAAGTAAATAAACCACCAATGCACGGTAAGTCTATATAGCCCAAGTCATCAACAAACCGGCAAAAACCTTGAATTTCAGAGCGCCTACCGCAAGAAGACAAACCTTTCCTTTCACTATCTCTCATAATAGCATTGAAATCACCTCCCACCAACCACATAAACCCTGATAATTTAGATTTCACCTCTAATAACTCATTCCAAAACTTCCTCTTTAGATTTCACCTCTAATAACTCATTCCAGAACTTCCTCTTAATTTGGTATCTTAGTTTGATTGTTAATCAGGTCCAATTGCTTTCTCCCTATGACATAGATAATTCAAATAATTATATCGAAACTGAGTTTGGACAAATTGCTTGGGTTTGTGAATGTTAAGTAACTATATATTTTAATTGTCTAATCAAACAACAATTTGTGATGATGGAAACTAATTATGACAATTAGTCCTTAATGACAAGTCAAACATAAGCGATTAAGCAGCTAGAGATGCAAACCAAATTATTAGGATTTAAAAGGCTTGAATATCCAATGATGGCAACAAAAGGGAGTAAAACTTAAGCCTCGTCTCAAGTGCACTCAATCAAGTTTCAACAAGAAATAAGACATCTAACAAAGTCTTGAAATATAAGAAAGTCCTATCCTGATTTGTCTGAGTCAATATTTTGTAAAGCATAAAAGGGTTCTCATAAAAGTGCATGACTAAATCTCTCACACACACAAATATCTTTTAAATTGATTTTTCTCAAGAAAACATGTTCAATAATATCTTTTAAATTTGTTACTTCGGGACAATTGTCCCACGGTTGAATTTAAGGGATATGATGTGCTCCAATTGATTTCGAGTTCGAGTCACTACAACTACGAAATATTATCTGTTTTAGATGTGAAGAATATGTGTGTTGATTCTCGAGCAATGTAGGCTATTTTGTTCTAACAGGAACAATAATATTATTATTCCTATATACATATTATTATTGAAGCTAAATAAAATATTATTTTTATCATTATTATTAATAAGTTAAAAAATTTGTTATAAAATGTCTTAGACTTCAATGTCAATTCAATCACAATATAAACTTGAGATAATTAACTATCACCGTGAATTCAAACTATTCTTATACAACTTTCCTCTTTTAAAGACACGTATTATTTTTTAAGGTTAAATTTGTATTTATGTACACACTAATATTCATGTAATAAAATATAAATTAATTGTGCCACTTTACTATAATACTAAAATTTTTTAAAATATTAATTTTATTTAATATGCATCAAAATATAAAGAAAAGAATATATATCCTATATTAAAGGGAAATGCTATCGAGTGTCCCTGTGACACTGGTTAAGAAATTAAAATGATAAGTTAAACATTATTTAAGAGATTAAAAAACATGTTTTTTCTAAATATAAATATATTCAATGAATTGAAAATAGAAATAATCAATTTTTTTAAAGAATATTGTGCGTATTGAATGAACTAAACATAATATATTTTCTTTATTATGAATTTTTAACCAGTGTTACCGTGACATTGGTTAGCATGATCCTATATTAAATACTCTCTTCGTTTTATATTATAAACAAATTTCACTTTTTAGATATATTGAATAATTAATGTATTTGATCTATATATAGATCAGATATATTAATTATTCAATATATCTAAAAAGTGAAATTTACTTATAATATAAAACGGAGGGAGTATAATTTTTTCATACTTCAGTTTTCTTCCAACTGTATCTCCGTAAACAAATCACTTAAAAGTCAGTAACACATAAAAGTTTTACATAAAATAAGTATTTATTATTAATTAAGTAATTTAAGTTAATTTATTTTTGACATTTTTCAAATAAAAGTTAGAATAGTTATGATATTTTAATTTAAGTCTAGTATATACTTAAAAGGATTGTTACTTAATTTATGATTGTATTTTTGTACATTCCTTTTACATTTTAACATCTAACTCATTTTCGACATCGTTACATTTTCAACCATCAATGCACACAAAATAATAGTATACTTTTTTGTATTAATCAAATCATCATTAATAAATTTGAAATTTACAACGTTACTTGACAACCAACATTTGGTTGTATTTGATCCATTAAAACTTAATACAAAATAAATGTCATAAATTAATATAATAAAATATGTAACAAAATAAATGTCATATATTAATATAATAAAACACTTAAATAAATATCATCGATACATGAAAAACCATAGAATAAATTTTTACTATAATAAATATAAAAATACACGGAACAAATATTTATCGCATTACATATGAAAATGAGAGACAAATATTTTTCAATAATTAATATAAAAAAAACAAGAATGAATATTCAGCATAAATAAATATTTAAAATAATCTTCATGAACCAAATTCATCTTCCATAATTTTTGTTTCGTTGTTCTGTTCTATTTTTTTTGAATCGGAAAAACATGTGAGGTTTATTTTTGTTCTTGAGAGGAAGTATTGCTGAAATGTTTGTTTTAGTGAGATGAAAGAGAAAGAATGAATCGGTTTTATTATATATATATATATATATATATATGATTATGTTAATACACATTCATGTAGGTGTGCATTAGCAACATATACTTTAGCGTATTTTTGTGTGGAGTTCATCATTTTTAAGTGGGACCCACATTAGATAAATGAAAAAAAAAAATAGAAAGAAAATAGATGTAGTGTATTTTTGTGTGGGGCCCACAAATTTTAGGTGTGTGTTAGCATTTCCCATATATATATATATATATATATATATATATATATATATATATATATATATATATATATATATATATATATATATATATATATATATATATATATATATATATATATATATATATATTTAATTGATATACACTGACAATGTAAAAATGTTTTACACTGTCAACCAATGACAATCATGCATCCCGCCAAATCATACTGAAAATTTTAAGTTAATTGTATGACATGGCAGAATGATATATTTCTATTGGATGTCAGTGTAAAATTATTTTACACTAACAGTGCATACCAATTAAACTATATATATATATATATATATATATATATATATATATATATATATATATATATATATATATATTGCTAGGATACACCTACCTATTTTTATGAATGTGTGTTTTAACCAATGTTTTAAAAACCGGACCGAACCGGCCGGTTCAACCGGTTAGACCGGGACCCGGAGATGAATTCGGTTGGTTCAACCTTTCAAAACCGCTAGTGGGTCAAAACCGTGGTTAAACTGGAAAAACCGGATTGAACCGTCTAAAACCATTCGAACCAAAGAACCGGAGCCGGTTTTGTAAAACCGCCCGGTTCAAAAAAATTCATCAAATTGACCATTTAAATTTTTTTTTTTAATTTTAGTATGTTAATATCAAAACTTAACATACATTTTCCAATCACAAAAACGAATTTCGTGTGTTTTTTTCAACCATACAAACTTTTAAGTTTTGTCACTCCATTATAGCACACTCCATCATCATTATGCCGTCTCTTTCAAACATAGTCACGATGTCCAACTCTATTGATTGTCGTTCATGTCAATATTGTTTGTTGTTGTTTATTAAGACTTGTTTGTCGTAGTTTAAATCAAATTCGATTTTTTGTTGTTTAATGAAGTATATTGTATTATTTATATTTTGATATTCTATCTTATTTAATTTAGGTATTCTCAATTATTTGAACTTTATTTTAGTTATTATATTCTATTATTTTAATCTTGCTTTGAATTAATTTAATTTATCTTGTTGTAATTCTTTAGTTTGGTCAAAATATTCTTAAATGATGGTTGAAATGAAGTGTAGAACTATGTTAATGTTATATATTATATTGTTGTATTATATTTGTAATGGATTTTTGAAATATTTATTTTATTAAGTTGAGAACATATAATAATGTGTGACATATCTATGAAATTTAGTTTCATATTATTAGTTTATTTAATAAACGGTTCGACCGTGGGTTTAACCGGTTTAACCAATTAAACCTTAAACCGTAAGTTTTACCGGTTTGATCTCCGGTCCGATTTTTAAAACATTGGTTTTAACAACATGCACCTTAGGGTGTATTTAATGAATTTTTAGTTATTAATTGCTAACACACTCATTCTAAAAAATAAATAGGTGTATTATAAAAAATGCTTAAAGCAAATGCTAACTTACACCCACTTACTTTTTAGAAGGTGTGTTTTAGTAACATGCACTTTAGGGTGCATTTAACCATTTTTTAATTAAAGCTTGCTAAAACATACCTTCACAAAAATAGGTGGGTTTATCCTAGCAAAACCCTATATTATATATATATATATATATATATATATATATATATATATATATATATATATATATATATATATATATATATGAAAATTAAGTATTTTTTATTCTTTATGTTTGGAAATTCTTAGACAGTATTTTAATGAAGTTCAATTGTAATAAGAGGACTAGTAAGATACCCGTGCTCCCGCACAGGTAAATTTATTTTGATATTGCAAAAATAGTTGTTTTAGATATACCTCTTAAAAGGTCATTTTAATTGAGAAAGTACACGAAAAAATTATAAATTATTAGAAAAAAAACAATATTATGATACAAAATGTAATAGAACATATGATAAAGAATTTCAAAGATCAATAATAATAAGAAATATATAAATGAATATAACCACTTGATAGAAATAATGGCATACGATGAAAGTGTCCCGTGAAACAACAATAACAAACTGTGTTGCAATACTCCTATAAATTACTGTTTATGGCAGTAGATTATATCAAAGTTTATAACAGGCTGATTATATAACAGAATTTCTAATACTAAACTGTGAAGCAAATATTGTCTTCTGAGAAAACTCAAATTGTGTTGATGGTGGGCATTTGGTTCACCTTAAACATGTCGTTGATGTTCTGCAGATTTATTTATAAGTTTCACAAGTCTTTCATATGAATCACCAATGGAAAGTAGCAATTATAATTCAGTTAAAGGCAATCCATGATTTAATATCTCTAAATGTGTCTTTTTCTAGTTAGAGTTTGTAAATGAAGCTTATAAAATACAGTTAAAACAAAGAAGCAATGGTCCCGACTTCTTGAATGTAAACATTTCCATTTTTCAATCAAAATGTTTAAACAATTACTACGGTATATTTCTATATAAAACTCAAGGTTGTTTCCGTCCCTTCTATAACTGCAAAATGGCTGAAGGAACCAAATTAATGAGCTATATGGTGACTGAAACAGAGCTATATGCAAGTAACACTAAGGTACAACATTTACAATGTTCATTTCCTGAGATATATTTTTAGTCCCTAAGCATCAATAAGATGAAGTAACAAAAGTCATTACCAATTCTACTCTTTGTGAATCATGAATAGCACTAATGAGGTAATAAATAAATAAAACCTAAAACAAATGCAGATAACTAACTCTTTAAAGGTGGTTAATAGAATACAAATTAAATTGACTCCACAATATCCTCAAATGCCATTGGTTTTGCAAAGGCAAGTTTCCTGTAAATCAAAAAAATGACAAATTAAATTGGCATTATATAGACACTCAGATATTAGGAATCAACTATTAGCAAATATATCCAACAACATTCATCATCTATGCATGCTTATGAAATAAAAAACTCCTCAAAATATTGAGATAAATAATTCATACAAAAGCAGTAGATTTGTCACACTAATACATATCAAGCAAACTGGCGTTCTTTGATCATAGTTTTATCCTCACAGCATTGCTAAACTTGAATTAAATTTCTAGTCAATTTAAATGAACAGATGTAGAATAACATGAATGTTTTAGGATACCTTTGAGAGAGATGTTACTCCTCGGATAATGCCTTATCCAGTCTCTCTTCAAATGGCGTTGCATGCCATTTTACTGTCTGGTCCTGTAAACAATCAGCAAAACTAAGATAGGGAATATTTATGTTTCAAAATATTTATGTTTAAAAAATCTCAGTGGTGGCTACTGTGTTAGCTTATTGAATTACTCGGTGTCGGGGATCGAGATATTGATATTATGTCATGCAAAATAGACACACCAACAGGTAGGCGATCATACTTTGCTCCTGCGGCAAAAATAAAATGTAAGAAGCCATAACCATATGGTATATCATCTTCTGCTGGTGTATTGTCTTTCCGAAACTGCGTGAATATGTAACATACTTATAGGAGAACAAAAGAATACAATTCAAGCTAAATTCAAAATTTTATAACTAACCTGAAAGCATTTGGAATCTATGCCTGTTGAAAATGTCACAATAACAATTGCAAGTATTGCCACAACAAAGCTCTGCCAACAATAGTCGTTGTCATTTGTTAACTACTCATGCATACTACACATTACAACTTATTGACACACAAAATGACTTAAAACACACACTTAAAATACCAGAAACAACTTACCAAGCTTGGTTTGGGAGACCATACAATAGCATCATGGAAGTGCATCATGGAAGTGTCCCGTGAAGCAACGACAACAAACTTTTCCCAAAATAATCAATTGCCATCATGGACACTTATTAAAACAAAAATAAAATTAATAAAAGTCAGAATTTATGCAGCAGCATATGCTTACCAATCTGATGTAATAACAGTAACCACTTCGCAACTTTCTTAAAAGAACTCCCAAAAGAGATGATGTTTTCTCCAAAATTAGGCCCTCTGCAAGCTATATAAAATGGAAACTATTAGAAATATCATAGATCGTCAACAACCAACATTATCCAGTGCAATCAAGAGTGTCAATGAAAAAATTATTCAAAACATCATTTTACTAACAAATCAATGTATATGTTTTAACATTAATGCCAATAACAATGCTATAATCAACATAGCTTCAAAGGGGGAACCAATCTTAAGGAAAACATAAAATGTTAATAAAAAAATTACACTGTAAAATTATTTATATATGGCACTGCAAAATGAGATTGACCAATCTTAAACCAATAATTATATGGTTTTGAACTGTTGTCACTGCAAAATAATAGTTAGTACTTTTGAACTGTTGTCACTTTCAATTTCAAGCCTAAAATAATGGAAATAAACATAAACATGTTATGAATCATAGTACAATCTAAAACGACAAAAAAGTTTAAATTTAAGTTGCTTCATTTTTTCAAACTGCTCTTCATTGCCACCATAATGTCAATGGTTTTCTGTGAAATATAAAATCAACCAAATATTAGTTATAATAACAATGATTCCGAACTTCTACTTTTGAAAGTTCATAATATGAATATATGAAAAGATGTTGATAACTTCACTTACCTAGAGAAAGCATTTGATTCTGAAATGTCCCTTATGCTTAGCTTATTAAATGCTGATGCAGAATCATCTAGTAGTTCCAATTCAAACAAAGCATCTTCAATAGTTTGATACAATTTATTGTCATCATCAGCATTATGGAAACACTTTATTTCCTTTGCATCACCAACAACTTTCCTCTGCCATAAAAACAAAAGATTAGGTACTCTATTATACACTCAATTAAGCCAAATTTGATTAACAAACTTATTCATAGAAGAGAAAGAGAAACTAACCCTTTTAAGTCTTCCAACAATCTCAGAGATAGCAGCAGCTTCAGTCACATTCTTCAAACTATGATCATGATTACACTGCTCTTTGCCCTTAGATATGTTGATAAAAGAGTATGAACCAAACAATTTTCCTTCAAGGAAACCTTTGTTATAGTTTTTTCCTCTTACAATCTCAGCATCAAAAAGTTGCTTATCATAGAACTCTTTACTTGGGAACATGCTAATGAATGGATGCATTCCTAGCAACCATGTAATTGGAAACTTAGTTCCCATATAGAATGCGAACCTTTCTTGACAATTAGAATTGAGTAGTTCAAAGCAAAAGAAAACACAGATCAGATAATATTAAGTAAAGGAAAATAAAACATAGTTTGTACTCACAAGAACATGTGGCTGGTTTTTGGCATCAGGACATGCCTCAGGTGGTTTAGTCAATGTCTTTGTGATGACATATTTTTCCATCGCTGTAATTTATGTGCAACCTAGTGCACCAGCCATAGCAGAAGATTTTGCTCCTAAGATTGAGGCTCTTGCATAGCTAACTGAAGCTCCAGCACCAGCTGATGTGAAGTATGCACCATCACCAATGATATCAACAATGACACCAATTGCAGAAAATCCTACTCCATCACCTTGAAAAACCAGAGGTTGGCCATTATAACATGAGTGTATAATTCCAATTGTCATTAAGTTAACATAAGAAATGGGCAGGCATTTGAAGCTAGTGCTTCAAGAAACCTAATTTGTACTACACAACAAAGCATAAGCTAAAATTGAGAATGAGAGCATTTAACAATACACAAGCTAAGTATCTAAATAAAAGATAGTTAAGACTAAACAATGTCAAGGCTTATTTGTTTTAATAACTAACTAATCACAAGATCTGATGTTTAATCCAAAAAAATCAAAAGAACCTTTTACAAACTTGACCTCATGTTAAGAGAATTATGGTAATCTGATTCCTAATGTCAAAACTTTATGGCTGCACCTTCAAGCAAGATTTCAAACCTGCAAAAAATTTATAACTTTGTTTTGGCAAGTATATGTAATAGAAATAAAATCAACCAGCAATCAGAAGTTCTACATTGAAGTTAGTTACAATTTAAAGTTGAAATATACTACACAATAGTGAAATTTAAATTTATAACACACCTGTATTTGCAACATTTGGCTTCATGATATTTTTCTTTCAGAAACTGTATAATTTCCAAAGCCTTGGTTCTTTCCTGAATGTTGGAATTTGCCTCATTGAATTGATAAATCTTATTATCGGTGTCAAGAATGAACACATCATCATGGTTCAATGAAGACCTTGCAAACGGGACCTGCCAGAGAATAATTTTCAATTACATGTAGACAGAATCAAAGAAGTTCATGAACAGACAACACATTACCTGTTTCAATCTGACAACTCTTTTCCCTCTGCATACATGCAAACGTGTTTCAAACTCCTCTTCTTCAGGTTTTCTAAATCCAGATGCAACACCTCCCTCTAATGGTATAATACAAGGCCTAAAATATGACAAAAAATTGTCAGACTCAACCTGAAAAATCATAAATTTCAAACAGAAACAGTTCCAGAAAAAAATCGTAAGGTCTAACCATATAAGTTCCAACCATAGTAATTTTCTCAAGCACATGGTATGCAAACTTTGTTCTTTCTTCTTCTACAGAAAATAAAAACCCCTTAGCTTCTTTAGTTAAGGTTTTGATATTCTCTACTGCTTTCATGACTTGAAACGTGACTCTAACACGACTCCTTATGTTTAATACCCATCTGAAAAGCGAAACTGCGCTAGTATTATGAAATCGTTAAAATCGATTATGATTTTGTTAAAATCAAGGTTGATGAGATTTGAAATTATAGACATGATTTTAAAAAGTGAATGAATGAAATTGAAGAAAGAGGGCTTGCCGGAGAAAACACTAACCTGTATAAAAATGTTGCGGTTGGGCGATGACCTCGCCGCACTAGAGTTTGTTGTAGGTGTCAAAAACTTGAAAATAATGAATGAGAGAGAAGAAGAGATTGGCGTGATAGAAGAAGAGAGAAACAGAGGCGAGGGCAGTGGAGTAGGGTTTGATGGGAAGAGAGGTGAGAGAAAACAGGAGAGAGACAAGGAAGTGTGTGAAATGAAAATACGTTTGAATTCAGAGAGAGGGAAATTTAGGCAGTTTAAGAAATCTTTTTGTAATTGATAGATAGTTTGATTGATGGAAAAGTGTTGAATATGTTTGTTACATTTTTGCCCTTTTGTAAGTGTATTTATTTTTTGGGGAAAGGGCACAAATGGAAAATCAATGGTCTTTTTTCCAATTGCTTTATAGTAGATAATACAATCAGTTTTTCATAATGATGGAGATTAAGGTAATTCTTGAGATAAATGATGCATGAATCATGGTATAAAAGAGAATATAGAATATTCTAACTAAATTATGTGGTATAATTTTCAAAGTAGCATATGATTATGATATATGATCAAGTTACTTTTTAAAGAGACTAACTTTAAAAATAAACTATCTTCTTGTTCCAATCAATTTAGACAAAATTAATTTTATTCAAAAACTAAACTACTTAATCAATTTTTATAGGCTTATAATCAATTCTATAGAATGAAATCAAACATAAATTCCCAACTTGTTAAATGTTGCTCATTTTCCTCAATCCCTTCTAATAACCATTTTCTTCACAATTTTCAATTTTTACCCTCTCTTCTAATTCTACAATCTCCCATTTTTATTCTTGATACCTTTTGTCGTTTAGGTCTTGTAGCATGCGATTTTTGTCGGTGACGTGACCACCTTATCGCCATTGGTTTTTCCTCACCGCAATGGTAAGAGTTGGGTGCTACTTTCTGATTTCTTATTTATCCTATGAAGCTGGAAAGGAAAGGGAGGTTGTCTAAAACTAACCTTGTACGCAAATGTTTAGCTGAACAAACACTAAGAGAGATTGGGGAGTTCTGGGCCAGGTTATACAATGGGGAGTTGTCAATTACCCATCCTATACATGGTTATCCATGGGTTGATTAGCATTAGGTTCTGCTTTTATACTTGATGGTGTTTGTCTGTCATAAATGGGAAAGTTTCTCCTTTGTGGAAAGTTGAGAGATATTGAAAAAAATATTTTTGTTGTTTTTCGGTTTTTTCAATGTTTTTGGTAAGGTACTGGACCTAAGGTTTTTGTTTAGTGTGCTCGCTAAGATTTCGCAATCTTATGCCTACGTATTCCCGTAAAGAAGTACAGGGAAATCAGAACAATTAGTTCCTCCTATTCTATGGGAGGAAAAAGATGATTTGATGTCTTGTTCAAAGCCCAAGATTGAAGCTAAAATGTATTTGGTGTCTTGTTCAAAGCCCAAGATTGAAGCTACAAGGTATTTTATGTCTTGTTCAAAGCCCAAGATTGAAGCTAAAAGGTATTTTGAGAGAGAATTTGTCATCTCTAAAGGGAAATATCTCGTCTATTTATCACATTTGTTGGGGATTTATTTTAAAGAAAATTACTTTAACTGGGATGCGGGATCCAGCAATGCCATAATTTCTTTTAAAAGGGAGATGTCATGAAGGAAGGAACTTTAACTCAGTTTTGAGCAATGCCATTTTTCCTTATGAGTTTATCATGCTAAAAGAGGGACATTGGCTTGGATGTAAATAATCCAGAGGCTTGCCACTTACATCAATTAGATGAGAAAAGGTTTACCAGGATAAGAGATGGACTACAGCTTGGATTTTGAATCAACAAGTGTGCCACTTACAACAATTATCTGGGATTAGGTTTTGGGTTTGACTATTTGTTTTTGACATGTGATTTATAAAGAGAAATGTCTTCCTGTAGAGAGATTTTTGGTTTCCTCTGAGGGGATGTTGATTTTTGTGTGCCTTGTTCAAAGCCCAAGGTTGAAGCTAAAAGATTGACTATGTTAAAGGAGTTTTATTTCTGTCTTGTATAAAGCCCAAGATTGAGGCTAAAGAGTTTATTGACTCTGTTTAAGGAGATCATTATACAAAGCCTAAGAGGAGGCTGGGGAGAATTTTGACTCTTCTGAGGAGGTTTATATCTGTCTTGTACAAAGCCCAAGATTGAGGCTAAAAGAGACTGTTTCTTTTGGGGAATATGTTTTGTATAGGTGTCTTGTACAAAGCCCAAGATTGAGGATGGAGATTATGACTCCACTGGGGGAAACACTTATGGGTGTCTAGTACAAAGCCCAAGATTGAGGCTAAAAGTTAACTTGATTGATTCAGTTGGAGAATATTTAGGTGTCTTGTACAAAACCCAAGATTGAGGCTGAAGATTAGGACTGACTCTACTGGAGAGATTTTTTATGGGGTGTCTTGTACAAAGCCCAAGATTGAGGCTGAACAACTGCTGAGGAATAATCATTATACAAAGCCTAAGAGGAGGCTAGTTGGGGAGGCTAACTTATATGAAGCCTAAGAGGAATAATCTTATATGAAGCCTAAGAGGAGGCTAACTTCTACTGAGGATAACTGAGATCTAGAGACAGGTCCAAATTGGGGAATCAACTCTTGCTGGGAATTACAGAAGAGTTGAAATATCATATGCCTTGAGGTTCTGATTCTGTTGGTGGTTTGTTGATGGTAAATTAACAGTGGTTGACCCTGACTGGGGAAATTTAAAGTGAAAGTTTGGAGATTGAGTTATGAAACCTGTGGAAGTTTTTAACTCTGCTTGGAGATTGATCGGGTGATCAGGATTTTTTCCAGTTTTTAGGAAGTTTGAAGGTTTCTTTGAAATCCAAGGGGAGATGAGACTGTCCAAGTCTACTAGTATGGAAATATTTTTTCTTTTTTATGATGCCCAGGAGGAGGCTGATGTTTTAAGGGATGAAAGTCAACCCTAAATTGGTTTGATATTTTGACTCAGGAAGACTGCTCTATCAAAGGATGACTAGGTTCTGTCCTATACCTTTAGGAGGTCTCTGGGTCCTTGTACTAAGCCCAAGAAGAGGCATAAGAACTTTTAAGAAGCCCGAGGGTCCTTGTAGAAAGCCCATGAGGAGGCTGGGGATGCTTTTAGGAAGCTTGTGGGTCCAAACCTAAGAAAAGTTCAAGAAAGGTTTTACCGGGAATTAATCCTTTCTTTAGTGAACAGTTCTAGGGTTTGAAGAAATTCAAGAGAGGTTTCACCGAGAATTAATCCTCTCTGGGGAAAGTGAATTTATTTGACCATTTTCTAAATAGTGACAGTCTGAGAAATGTTTCACCGGGAATAATGTCTTTCTCTATTCCATATTATATAAGCCCAAGAGGAGGCAAGACTGTATCTGCAAATTCCTATGGGGAACTAGTTTTAACTATGTTGAAAGAGTGACCAACTGGCTTTAATCTAAATTCTAGACCTAATTGCCAGGGAAAACTCTAAACAGATATACAGGTATATATACAGATGGAATATATATAGACAAGTGTGTAAAAAGAGTGGAAGAGGACTTACAGGTGAGCAAGCTTCCAGCATTAAAAACAAATATATATATATATATATATATATATATATATATGTATAAGCATGTAAAAAGGAAGCTGATAAAAAACTTACAGGCGAGCAACCTTCCATTATAATAACTGTATGGTTAGTTATTCAAGAAATTTGAAGAAAGTTTTGATAACAATTATGAATTAGGATCTAAATCACAAGAGAAAGAAGTTTTAGGGCTTATACTCAAGGAGAGGCCCAGATGACTTATTTGATAACATTGATCGCACTGCGATACTGACAGAAATTGTGGGACTTAGCAAAGCAGAGGCCCAAATTTAATGTGTTTACGAAGAGGATTGGGTCTTACACTCTATTAAAGGCCAATGAGTTTATTTTTATACAAGGGATGGGGGTTACAACTCAAGGAGAGGCCCAAATGAAAACAGTGACTGCACCATTATTATGAAAATTGTACTGGGAATTATACAATGATTGAGGCCCAAATTTATTTTTGTACAAAGGGGGTTGGGTCTTACACTCTATTAGAGGCCCAAAGTGTGTTTTAAGAAAAAGAATGAGACTTATAACTCAAGGAAAGGCCCAGATGAAAGACAGTGATCACACTGTCGTTTTGAAAATCGTGTTGGGACTTATACAATGACTGAGGCCCAAATTTATTTTATGTTTTCAAAAGGGTTGGGTCTGACACTCTATTAGAGGCTCAAAGTGTTTGAAAAATGAATAAAGATGGGACTTACAACACAAGGGTAGGCACAGATGATTTTGTTTTAAAATGGCAATCGCGCCGCAATTTTTTTGAAAACACAGTGGGACTTATACAATTACTAAGGCCCAAAAAGGTTTTGTATGACAAGGGAAGGATCTTACACTCTATTAGAGGTCCAAAGGTGTTTGAAAATTTAAAATCAAGAGGAAAACCCTAATTTTAAATTAAATTCATTTTTCAAAGAAAAATTAAATAAAAATGATATAAAATATCAAAAACTATTTAAAAACAAGTTGTAGGTTTTGAAAAATATTTTAAAAAAATCATGTTTAAACACATGAAAGTGTAGAAATCATTTGAATTTGAAAAAAATAAGATGGAATTTCATTTTTAAATATTGAAAAATAATAAAAATGAAATTATTCACAAAAATATCAACTATGTTAAATAAATAATATAAATGTGATTTTTTTTTGCAAAATAAAATAATTTAACATTTTTGTGAATTTTGAGAAAAAGAATCAATTCAAAAACACAAATATTCAAAGAGAAATTAATTTTTGAATCAATTAAGAAAATATCAAAATTAATTAAATAATTCAAATATTTAAAATTCAAAAAAACACACGAAGAACATCATCTTCTTTGTTTTGCCACCAGAGACGTATTCAATCCAATCTTCATTGTTTCTCAATGGAATTGGATGAAATAAACATCAATCTTACTCGCTTTTGAACAAGGAACAAGATGGTATTACTCAATTTCATTCAAATTAAGTGTGGAGAGGATTATCATGCACAAACCAGATGAACCCTAATTTGGACAAACCAATATGAAATTCTATACACGATTGATTCATGGCAATTAATTGAGGAAAAATGATCTATGAGCATCTAGAAACATAATGGTAACTTGAAAACATGTTTATGATGCATGCATTAATGAGTTTGAAAGTTTGAGGCTTACCTCTGCAAGTGAGAATCGAATTCTGATTTAGAGGTGTTTCTGAAGTGTTTGAGTAATCTGAACAGCTTCCTTAAGTGCCAAGGGATGTGTTTGGATGCTTAGAATGGTTTGAAGTGAACTGGAACTTGATTTGGTACCTCAACTGTAAATCTATCAAGAACTTGAGCAATTGGCTGGTGATTCTATGAATTTGATGTTCCAGATGTTGTTTTAGTGTTTGTGAAAGCTCATGTGGTTTGACAAAATTTTGGTAAAACATGAATATGATAAAGATGAAGAAATATGCTCAAGATTAAAGATGTCGAAGAAGATGTTCCAACAGCAAGAGTAGACATCTTACTAATATAGCAGGTTTAATTATATAACAAATCTGTTAAAGATTTGGTGCAAGTTTGCAGAGTGGATAAAGGAGAAAAGATAGAAAGCCCAAGACAACAGACGACTATATAAGGAGACTTATACCTAGGGTTTTGGATGTATGTACCTTTTGTATCACTTGTAACTTTGTAACCTAGTTCTCTTGTGTTGAATAAGGGTTTAGGGTTTGAGAGTCGTAGGCTCTCTTAGAAGTTGTAAGTCTCCCTCTGTAGTATGAGATACAGAGTGAAAGGTATATGTACATGGACAGAACCGGAAGCCTTTAGGCAATGGTCTGTGTACCGCTCTTGGACGAAGCTTTGAAGCAAGTCCAAGATGACTTGTTGGTCAAGAAAGCATGACAGGGTTTCTGAATTAGCAGAAGACAGAGATATCACAGATTGTGATTAAGGAAGTGAGTAGGTCTCTTATATCAGAGTTGTAAACGATGGAGTTTAACTGTGATAAAGATGTTCATTAAGGGTAGTGATTAGGATAAAGTTGTAAACGGGGGAGTTTAACTTTAGGGTAATACTACAAAATAGTGAAGTCTTCTTCCTGGATTGGTATCCCCCAGATGTAGATGAATTGCATTGAACTGGGCTAACATATACTGTCTTATTTAACATTCTATAATTTACAGTTTTGTTCTTGTTCTTGACTGACATGTTGGATCAAAAGTCGTGACATCTATGATCCTGCAGTTCTGATATTCAAGGTATCAGTCTGCTGTTGTGCCTCTGAGTTTAAATGTTTATGTAGCACAATGTCTTGACATGTGTTAGGACATTTGTTGTCTGCATATTGCCAGAATTTCAATTGGTATCAGAGCAGGCATCCTGTCTGGTTCTGGATGAGATCTTTGGGAGATATTTTCTGGCATTTAAACAAAGAAGAGTTTTGAAGATCAGATCAATCAACTCAGACATACTCAAGGGTATTAATGGATGAGATGGATGTTCTGGATCGAAGGTAACAACCGGAGGTTGTTCATGTTGCTGAGGAGGTTCTACAACAATTGCAGGAGAAGTGGCTAGTTCTCTTGTTGCTGTGTCTTATAAGATATTCTGACATCTTATTAAGGCAAGCAGGATATGTTCCTTGGTGGTTCCGCTGCATGTGTTTCTGATGGAAGAGCTCTAGAATTATGGGATTCTGGAGTTGTTACTGAAGACAGTTGGTGGAAGGTCTCAATCGTCTGCCTCTATTTGTGAAGATATCTGCATTCATTTTTTCCAAAGCCGGGAGCGTTGTAATGAAGGGAGTTGTTGGTAGATATCTGATATGGTGAGTTGGTACTTGGAAGCTTGG
Source organism: Lathyrus tuberosus (assembly GCA_022829125.1). Taxonomy (NCBI): domain Eukaryota; kingdom Viridiplantae; phylum Streptophyta; class Magnoliopsida; order Fabales; family Fabaceae; genus Lathyrus; species Lathyrus tuberosus. Next base: position 15,793,187 of record JALAZF010000048.1, read on the forward strand.
TTTCTTGGTGCAGTTGAAGTCAGTTGAAGAGGAGAGGAGTTGAGTTTAAATTTATCAAGTTCTTGCTCTGGGAGTTTGATAAATTATTGATCGGCTAGGTTGTCAAAGATACTTGAGAACTCTCTCAAGTCCACTCATAGTGGCATCTCAGTCGTGCATCTGGATTCTTCTAGTTATTCTTCTGACTAGAAGGTGTTTCTTTGAAACACAATCTGAACAAAGTGGAGGTGATTTATTTTCACCATCCAAAAACAACAAGGAAGGATTCATCTCTCTTAACCCTAAGAGTGGATCCAATCTTATTGGAGCGTTCAGAATTGTTGAGGTAAATAAGGTTCGTTCAAAGAGAATCTTAGTTACTTGAGTCAAGGGTGACAACCTTGGTATCTCAACATTGTTCTTCAAGGAAGATACTTGCAAAAGATTGAATACTTGATAAGTGTTCATGAAGTGATCTGGTGGAGCTTAGCTACAGTAGTGAAGAAGGGTTACTGGACAAGGATTTAAGATCAATTTCTATTTTTGGAATCCACAAGTATTTAATTGATTATCCTTGAAAGTCAAGATTGTTGATGTTAAACAAGATGTTGAAACATCTCATCATCAGAGTTTGTGCAGAATCATGGGAGGGGTACTGCATAACCTTTAACATCTATTTTGATCTTAGGTGGTGACCTAAGAATGAGCTTCAGTCGGGTGTGACAGAAGCATGTGTTCTCTGGAGAGTTTCCTGGCAAGAAACTGGTCTGGACTTTGATGCTGTTGAAGATGAAGATAAAGAAATCATAATCTTAATGGGTACTGCTTGGATCACTTTATTTCTGATCTAGGTATTTGGGAGCATAGATCTTGCTCATTGTGAAGTTCAAGGATAAGTGGCAGTTATCTCTGGCTTTCTACTGACAGCTCTACTAAGGAAAGTGGCATTCTTTGGTATGGCTATGGTGTAGTCTTGGACTACTTATTTTCTGAAGATTCAGACGTGGCAGGTGTAAAGTCTTTGGAGTTTTTAAACAGGATGGAGGTTGTCTACTCAAACTTGGTTGTTGAATCATGTCTATGAGAGCATGGAACTCTTATTCTGTAATAGGGAGGAGGTTCTTCTAAGTTGCAGAAGGAGGAGCTGAATTCAGCAGTTGGATGTTGTATCAGAATGTTGACATCTAACTTAACATCAAAATCTCAGCTGGTGATGTGGCACATCAGTTTAAGATAAAGGTGATCTACAGGAATGGAAGTTATGAATGCTTCAAAAAGGCCTATCTCATACAGTTTGCGGGAGCTGTGGGTTGAGAAGATGTTACATGTCTAAGAGGCTTGGTGAATCCAAGATGTCTTGCTATGGAGCAAGTAGTTCATGTGACTTAAAGATCAGATTTAATTGGTGGATCAGTGTATCTTGTGGGGGTTCTGAAGAAGATTGAGATCGGTCATACAGTGGCATTTGGTTGATCTTTACCGTGTGTTCAAGAAGGATGCTTGAAACTGATTGCTCTTGTGCAGAAGAGTAGTTAGTTGAAAATGTAAGGAGGATCTGGTTCATATAGGAGCTTATGGTAGAAGTTCTCAGTTTATGGAAGATTACCTTCTTTTGGGGGATGAGAGTTTATTTCTCTCTGGGTTTCTGAAGTTTTCTTTATTCAAACTGGTGGCGCAATATTATGTGAAGATCTTCAGTTTTGATTACCGTGCTGATAGTAAGTCCAGTGGTGGAAGCATATCAAGAACCATGGTGTGTGGTGTCTATCATGTGTGGAAGATGTCCTAACTGATGTTAGAACATTTTTGGTTTGGTTTTCCTTGGTGGAGGATTCTTAAGTTCTGTGAGGAACTGGTTACTTGCATCTTGTCTGAGAAGTATCTACCTTGTCATAGGGGAGAATGATGGAGTAGAAGAGCTATCTTGGACGTCTAATATAAGGGTTTTGGAAGACTGGAATAGATCACGGGTTGATTGCATGAAGGTCTGGTTTCTAATGCATTCAGAAGTGGATATTCACCAGAAAATCAAAAGTATTCCAAGTTATCATACGAGATAATGATAAGGAATGACTGTCTTGGAATATGGGGTGTTTATCTCAGTTGCTGGCCTTGGTAAGGTCAGTGGAAAATCTTGTGAAGGGGATACTGCCCCTGGCTACAAGTCATGCTAGTAGTGGATCAGTTTGGCAGCTGTGAAGTTCTGGAGCATGCATACGATATCTGACATTGTTGTACCAAAATAAGGGGCCATGTGCGTCTCTTTGAGAAATGTGAAGCATTCTGATTCAATTAGTTTATGCCTCAAGCAGCTGGAGGTCTATACATAAGAATTCAGGAGGAGTTCGTATGGTGTGTAGATGGTTGCATGATGAGGGGGATCAATGGGACTTTGATCTTAAGCCAAGAGTTTGTTATGGTAGGATTGTGATCCTTATTTATTTCCTCGCGGGTAGCATGATGGTGATCATGTGTGAGTGATTATTGGTTCTTGTCAAAAGAAGCAATAAGAGAGTTGTTGATTGTGTTCAGCATGTGGCTTTGAACTGAGGGTGCGCTCTTGAAGACATGAAGATGCGTCTTATGTTTTCCATTCATCAGCTAGGTGTTATGTGGAGGAGCACTGGTTACCTTAGATAGGGGGAGTTGCTCCTTGATCTAAGATGTTTTACTACGAGGGTGCAGTGGAGTTCCAGCTTGTATTGTGCGTCATGCAAGCTGTGATTATGTGGCCATCCTGGGAGGATGAGATGTCAAGAAGGATGTCTTGACATTATTTGTATTTTTGCAAGTTGGGGGACACTTGGCAGTGCAAGTTACATGATTCTTAATGGATGCTTAAGAATCAATAGTTAGGTCTGGGAGAATTTATTTTTCTCTGGAGACTTGGGTTGGTGACATATGGGGTTTTTCAAAATCTGCGTGTGTTGCGTCTGGGTTTGGAGCTGCCTTGGTCACTTTTTCCAAGTTTTGGCTAAAAAGGGGGAGAATGGCTCTGATGTTGTCAAAAGGGGTTAGGTACATTCCTGCAATTGTTTTGCAAGAATGCTGGATAAGATGCTCCGCCATCTTAACATTTCTATTTTTCTTTGTGTCTTGTGATCTGAGTTGAAAAACAGGTTGTGACTTGTGATCTGAGTTACATATTTTATGAACTCCATGTCACGACTGTTTAAGCTCTTTCTGGAATTCGGGAAGAATAAATCAGAAGGAAAACTCTCAAGATGAAGAGACTCGAGGACCTTATTCAATTTCGCTCATCCAGCACAGAAGTAAATGTTTTAGCCAAAATTTGTTAAAAGGGGGAGGTTGAAAGCTCCTGTGGTTTGACAAAATTTTGGTAAAACATGAATATGATAAAGATGAAGAAATCTACTCAAGATTAAATATGTCAAAGAAGATGTTCCAATAGAAAGAGTGGACATCTTACTAATATAGCAGGTTTAATTATATAACAAATCTGTCAAAGATTTGGTGCAAGTTTGCAGAGTGGATAAAGGAGAAAAGATAGAAAGCCCAAGACAGCAGACGACTATATAAAGAGACTTATACCTGGGGTTTTGGATGTATGTACATTTTGTATCACTTGTAACTTTGTAACCATTTCTCTTGTGTTGAATAAGGGTTTAGGGTTTGAGAGTCGTAGGCTCTCTTAGGAGTTGTAAGTCTCCCTCTGTAGTATGAGATACAGAGTGAAAGGTATAGGTACATGGACATAACTGGAAGCCTTTAGGCAATGGTCTGTGTATCGCTCTTGGACGAAGCTTTGAAGCAAGTCCAAGATGACTTGTTGGTCAAGAAAGCATGACAGGGTTTCTGAATTGGCAGAAGACAGAGATATCGCAGGTTGTGATTAAGGAAGTGAGTAGTTCTCTCATATCACAATTGTAAACGATGGAGTTTAACTGTGATAAAGATGTTTATTAAGGGTAGTGATTAGGATAAAGTTGTAAACGGGAGAGTTTAACTTTAGGGTAATACTACAAAATAGTGAAGTCTTCTTCCTGGATTGGTATCCCCCAGATGTAGGTGAATTGCACCGAACTGGGTTAACATATACTGTCTTATTTAACATTCTGCAATTTACAATTTTGTTATTATTCTTGACTGACATGTTGGATCAGATGTCGTGACATCGGTGATCCTGCAATTCTGATATTCAAGGTATTAGTCTGCTGTTGTGCCTCCGAGTTTAAATGTTTATGTAGCACAATGTCTTGACATGTGTTAGGACATCTGTTGTCTACATATTGCCAGAATTTCAGTTTGGATCACCTACATATGTTGTTTATGAGGTGTTGGCATGATTGGTTTGGTTTGAATCACTCTCAATTTCAAAACCCAATAGTGACTTGATTTAGAAGGCAAATTTGGAGTAAAAGAGAGATTTTGAATAAAGCATCAGTTTTATGGCTTTGGTGTACTCAAACTGATCACAAATGAGCTCTATTTATGGAATAGCAAGTTTGTTTTGACATCAATAGTGAATGGCAGCTTGGATCAGATTTCATTGAATGCTTTGGTCCTTTGGTCAATGGTCTCCTCTAGCCATTGACTTGTGCCAAACTTTGCAGGTTTAGTTCCTCTGATATTTGGATATGCCTTGAATCATTTAGACTGGTTTGCATCTCATTCATGCCACCTCAATGCATCACTTTAATGCTTGATGCCAAATTTGAATTTCAATATTCCTTTTCATGATGATTTTGCACATGGAAGGCAAAGTTCTTGGCATTTTGTGTTATGGATCAGATCATTCATTCATTTGTGTTGTAATTGGACAGAATTAGAATGATTAAAGTGTTCAAAATTAGTCTAAGGAATCGTGGGGTGCAAGTTTGCACCAAAACCTGTCTTGAAAACTGTTGCAGCAAGGCAACTTGGGAAATCCACAACTCTTAGCTCAAATGGAGTTTGATGGAGTTCTTGTGCTTTTTGTGAAGCCCTCATATGATACAATCCATGTGTGAACATATTTGGTTTTGAAACTATCTGAATCCAATTGAAAAAACCTCATGAACTTTGAGGTTCAACGCTGGTACTTAGACAGTTTTGCACTATGTGTTTAAATTCTTGATTTTTCACCACTTTGATCCATCCATAACTAAAAATCCATACAGATTTAGAGTTTCATGTAGTTGAAGCTTTTGTAGAGGGCAAGAAGACCTACCAATTAAGATTTGGATCAATCAAAATAGTTACCTAGATTAAGAGTTATGGTCCTTGAAAGTTGGTACCAAAACCATCCAAATTTGGTAACTTAGAAAAATTTTCAAATTTTCAAGATTACCGCTTTTACAAGTTATCTTGATTTCTTGATAAATTCTTGTTCAAATGACATTATAAATCATATTTGATGAAAATATGAGTCATAAGGATCATTTTTGCCAAAAAAAATCATGTTTTGACTTTTGGCTCCGTATCGGTTCGGCGCGTAAAACCCTAATTCTCGACTTTTGGGGAGTGCACTCTCAAAGGATGTTTTAACTTTTCCAATGGTTTATTAGGGTTATTTTGAGCATGTTGAGGTATATGTTGAATCCTTGGCTCATCCTTTTGTGAAAATCTCACTCTGTAGGTTTCAGTCGTCCAAAACCCTAATTAGATGACATCGGGTGTTTCGAGGCTTCATCCACTTGGAATGCCACAACTTTGTGATTGATTCTTGATGTGAGAGTCCCCTTGATACTTTGTGGATATTTTAAGAGGTTAGACAAGTTGAATATCATGTCATTCCATGATTGATCCTTTGTCTAATTATTCTGAGAGGACTCGAAACCCTAATTCTTGATCGTGGTAGATGCTCAACTATCTATGGGGAGATTGATGAGGCATGATGGTATATCCATATTGTGAAGATGATTCTCACAATGATGTGAAATCTTGGTTGTCAAATTTTGGGGTATGACAAATGCCCTTATTTAATCTTCTTGGATCCGAAGGTATGAATGGCGAAGATATTCGGACATTCAGGGTGCAAGAGGATTAAATATCGGAATACCCAAAATTTTGGTTGTGGATGTAAATGGGAGCTGACTTGCTCGTCCTTCTTCTTTTGTTTAGAAAAGGATAAAACTTCCCATCGATCCTGGTTTTCAGCCACGGAACTGGTCTTAGTTTCTGAAATAAACTTCCCCTCGATCCTGGTCTTCAGCCAAGGAACTGGTCTCAGTTTCTGAAATAAACTTCCCCTTGATCCTGGTCTTCAGCCAAGGAATTGGTCTCAGTTTCTTCTTGTCGAGTTTTCTTTTTCTTGACAAGGGATGCTATTTGTAGCGGTTTTTATCAAACTTCTCGCCGAGTTTTACTGGGGAGACGCCATTTGATGGAAAAAAATTGATGTCAGACTTGCTAGGGGCATCCATTCGTCTGAGTTTGTAGAGGTGTACAAACTTCTCTGTTGGAGATGCCATTTGTTGACTCTACTGGGGAAACGAGTCTCTCGAGAGACTTTTTTTGCTTTGGGGATATCACACTTTTCTTCGAGATTTGTTTTTCAGAGAAATACCACGTGATGCGATCTAATTTTGAGGTGCTGATGACTTTATTGACATCGACCTTTTTGGGAGAAAAACTGATGTATTGTCGAGAGTTTTCTTGCGAAGAGGCTTTCTCTGGGGATTTTCCTTAATACGGGAAAGCAAAGATATCATCTTCAATGGTGATGAGTGATGATCCAAAGGTCTATCGAATGTTTTCTTTCCTTTCTAAGGTTTAAGTTATCAAAGTGGTCAAGGACGGTTTCCGATCCAAAAATAAACTGGGGAGAAATTGCTCGGACGATACATTTCTTGACAAGGAAAGAACGAACAACTTTATTGGTGAGAGGACTTTTTATCGCTTGGTGAATGAATATAACCAGAGTGATAGTGATGTAATATGAATATGAATATGAATCAATAATGCATGATGTATGTATGTTTATGCTGACAAAACTGACGCGACATACAGACTAGTGGATGAACATGACTAGATACTCGGCCACTGCGGTGTACGAAAAGTACCATTGTGTTCAAGATAGCAATACTGCCTTGCTTAGGAGAAGTAGACCATGCGAGGGGAGAACGAATTGTCAATCGGTATTTAAGAGGTAAGAACTCTGTCGGGGATATAAGGTGAAACCTAACATTTGAAACAATTAATCCTTTATTCAGGTGAACTGTCTTTAGAATGAGTACTTTGATTCTGTATTTTGAGGTTAAATCACTTTCGGAGAAGCTATCGATGTTCCTTTCGATGTCCAAAAATCAAGAAGGAAATGCCAGCTTCATTTTAAGAGCCGAAATTTTTTTTGACAATTTAAAAATTCATTTTTGTTTCAAGAATCGTTGATCATGTTTAAATGTCATTCTACAAAGCAAAAACAAATGAGAGTAGCAAACAAAAGCACAAGGGCTCACATTTTATTGATAGAATGGTAATCAGCCAAGACCGTGATACCATAGAGTATTTACAAAGTTTAGAAAATGGTAATTTACGGGAAAATGGCTACATTGAAACATAACGATCGTTATCCTTCTACAAACTTTGAATTCCAGACATTCTGAGCTTCTGCCGAAAGTGACCTTGACTGAAGTTTTTTCTGATGGAGAGAATTACTGCTGGGGATTTACCCTTGTTGGATGTAGTTACTTGCCCCGGATCCCTAACTTTTTCCTGGATTGTCTTTTGAGGTTTCCAATCCATCGGGATGATTTCTGTTTGTGTCTCTAATTTTTGTCTGGACCGCCCTTTCGAGTTTTCAATCCACCGAGACGTTTTTTTTATTCATTTAGGCAAAGTATTTCTTGACTACATCAACATTCGTGGGGTAGGAAAATTCCTCTCCGTCCATGGTTGCGAGTCTCAAGGCACCGCCTGAGAAGGCTTTCTTGACCATGTATGGCCGTCATAATTCGGAGTCCATTTGCCCCGAGAATCAGTGAGAAATGATTGTATTTTCTTGAGTACGAGGTCTCCTTCTCTGAAGAAGTGGGGTCGAACCTTTTTGTCAAACGCTTTCTTCATCCTTTGCTAATATAACTGACCATGGCATAGAGCCGTTATTCGCTTCTCTTCGATTAGGTTCCGTTCATCGTGCCGGCTTTGACATCATTCAGCTTCTGTTAGCTTGGCCTCCATCAATACCTGGATTGATGGGATCTCCACTTCTATGGGGAGTACTTCCTCCATGCCATATACTAGAGAGAAAGGGGTTGCCCCTGTTGAAGTGCGGACAAATGTGCGATAACCATGAAGAGCAAAGGGTAGCATCTCGTGCCACTCTTTGTAGGTTACAACCATCTTTTGAACGATCTTTTTAATGTTCTTGTTAGCCGCTTCTACCGCTCCGTTCTTCTTAGGTCGGTAGGGAGATGAGTTATGGTGTTCGATCTTGAACTCAGCACACAACTCTTTCATCATTTTTTTATTCAGGTTGGATCCATTGTCAGTAATGATCTAGCTTGGAACACCATAACGACAGATGAGATTATTCTTGATAAATCGGACCACCACTTGTTGGGTTACATTGGTGTATGATACTGCTTCGACCCATTTGGTGAAGTAGTCAATGACTACTAAGATGAACTGATGTCCGTTTGAAGCCTTGGGTTCAATCATGCCAATCATGTCAATTCCCCATATAGAAAAAGGCCATGGAGAAGAAAGAACTTTGAGATGTGTTGGTGGTACATGGATTTTGTCAGCGTATACCTGACATTTGTGACACTTCTGCATGTACTGGTAGCAATCAGATTCCATTGTCAGCCAATAATATATCCTTCTCTCAGAATTTTTCTAGCCATTGTGTGTCTGTTGGTATGAGTGCCAAAGGATCCTTCGTGAATCTCTTTCATCAACATGTTTGCTTCTTGTCTGTCTACGCATTTGAGCAAAACCATGTCGAAGTTTCTTTTATAGAGTGTATCATCGTTCAGAAAGAAATTGCCAGCTAGTCTCTTGAGAGTCTTCCTGTCTTTTCTTGATGCCCCAGGTAGGTATTCTTGTCTCTGAAGGAAGCACTTGATATCATGATACCAGGGTTTGGCATCTAGGACTGCTTCAATCGTGAAGGTGTAGGCGGGCCTTTCAAGGCGTATTATGTCAATCTTAGGTACATCATTCCATTGATTTACAATAATCATAGAAGAGAGAGTGTCTAGTTCATCAGCCATGTGATTTTCTTCACGAGGAATATAATGAAATTCGACTCTATCGAAGAAGGGATCAACCTTCTCGCATAGTCTTTGTAAGGAATCAGTCCAGATTGATATGTGTTCCATTCTCCTTTGATCTGATTGATAACCAGGGCTGAGTCTCCATACACATCCAAGTTCTTTATCCTTAAGTCAATTGCTTCTTCGAGACCCATGATACAAGCTTCGTATTCTGCCTCATTGTTCTTGCATTTAAAATTTAATCTGGTAGTGAAAGGAATGTGGGTACCCTGAGGTGTTACGATGATTGCCCCAATTCTGTTTTCGAAAGCGTTGACAGCTCCGTCAAATATTAGTCCCCATTGGGATCCCGGTTCTGTCCTTTCACTGGATAGCGGTTCATCACGATCTTTCATTTTTAAATACAAGACATCTTCATCTAGGAAGTCAAATCCAATTAATTCTTGATCGTCAATCGGTTGATGAGCCAAATGATAGGCTAAAATACTTCCTTTGACAACTTTCTGAGCGTGATACTTGATATCATATTCGGATAACAACATCTGCCAACGGGAAATCCTTCCCGTGAGAGCAGGCTTTTCAAAGACGTGCTTGATTAGATCCATTTCGGATATTAACCAAGTAGTGTGATAAATCATGTATTGGCGAAGACGTTTAGCTGCCCAATCTAAAGCGCATCAAGTTTTCTCAAGCATAGTACACCGAGTTTCACAGTCTGTGAATTTCTTGCTTAAGTAGTAAATGGCAGACTCTTTTCTTTTTGTTTCATCTTGTTGGCCAAGTACATAACCCATGGGGTCTACCAAGACTGTTAAGTATATGATCAGTGGTCTTCCTTCCACTGGAGGTGAAAGAATCGGCGGATTCAACAGATATTCTTTGATACTGTTAAAAGCTTTTTTGCAATCTTCTATCCATACACAACTTTGGTTCTTTCTGAGTAATTTGAAGATTGGCGCACATGTCACAGTCATGAGGGATATGAATCTGGAGATGTAATTTAAACGTCCCAAAAATCATCTGACGTGTTTCTCAATTTTTGGTGAAGGCATTTCTTGAATGTCCTTGACCTTGTCGGGAACAACCTCAATAAGAGCTTTCCTGAGCGAACACCGAACGTGCACTTATTAGGATTCAAGCGGAGTTTGTATTTCCTCAAACGTTCGAACAACTTTGATAGGTGTTAAACATGCTCTTCCTCTATTTTAGATTTGGCAATCATGTCGTCGACATATACTTCAATCTCTTTGTGCATCATGTCGTGAAACAGGGTTGTCATGGCCCTTCAGTAGGTTGCCTCGGAATTCTTCAAACCGAACGACATTACCTTGTAGCAAAAGGTGCCCCATGGGCTGATAAATGAAGTTTTCTCCATATCTTTCGGCGCCATTTTGATTTGATTATAGCCCGAGAATCCATCCATAAAGGAGAATACTTTGAACTTTGTTGTACTGTCTACCAACATGTCAATGTGTGGTAGGGGAAGTCGTCCTTTGGACCTGCATTGTTCAGATCCCTGTAGTCTACGCACATTATGACTTTTTCGTCCTTTTTCGGAACCGGCACTATGTTGGCCAACCATTGAGGATATTCTGAAGTGGTGAGGAAACCTGCGTCAATCTGTTTCTGCACTTCCTCCTTAATTTTGATTTCCATATCTGGATGAGTCCGTCTCAGTCTTTATTTTACCGGAGGACATTCTGATTTTAATGGTAAATAATGTTCCACGATGCGGGTATCCAACCCTGGCATGTCCTGATAGGACCAAGCAAATACATATGGAAACTCTTTGAGAAGTTTAATAAAATTTTCTCTGACAGTTGGACTGAGCAGTGCTTCGATCTTTACTTCTTTTCTTTCTTCCTCTGAACCCAAATTGATCATTTCCAACGGCTCCTTGTAAGGCTCAATTGAAATTTCCTCTTGTCTGAGTAGTCAGGAGATCTCTTCTGGAATTTCTGTGTCCTTTTCTTATTCGGCTTCAAATACCGGGAATTCAAAGTTGTGAGAAGGCATTGGATCGTATGTTTCAATGGGGTTTAAAACAAGCAATCTGCATGACGTGATGATTTGTTTTTTATAAGAGATAAAGAGAATGCAAGAGTGTGTGTGGTGTATTTTTTGAAAATGCTTGTTTTTATTTTTATTTGGGTTGTTTTAGGATTACCATTTTCTGAGAAGTGAAAAGTGAAAACAACAATAAATGCGGGAGTGACAGAATGACATTATTTATTTACGATTTGTCGATTCTTGAAACTACAGCCCTATAAAACAAAACTCTGTCGCTTTGGGCGAAGCGAAGAGGGACATTTACAGAAAAGTAAGCCCTATAAAAACATCCATTTCACCGGGGCAGGGGGAAAGGTTAAAACAAAGATGGCAATTACTTAGACTTATGGACGACTTTTGGGACATCGATAACAACCCATTGGCGACGAACTCCTCGGTGAATCTCAAAGTCTGGTACCTTCTTCCTTGGTTTGTCCTCATAAATGACGCTGATTTCTGGCGGATCAGGATTATTGGAGTCTTCCTCCCACGCAGAGTTGTCGTAAACGAACTCTTCTGTTGTATTTTCTATGGTATTTTCACTCTCAATGGAATCTTCCCATCCAGTTGGCTGGATATCATCAATATTGATATGGAAGCTTTCAGGAGCAGTATACTTGACTAGAAAGTCATACTTGCCACTCGGTTGTCCCAAGGTGTCCCATGTTTCTGTGGGAATAGAGGAGTCATCCTCTTCAATGACGTTGACCTCAGGAAAAGTGTAGTTGATGAACTCTTGTCCTACAGTCCTTGCAGGTTCATCATTGTGATGAGTGTTTTCTGAATAGCCTGAGTAATGATCCCATGACTCGGTGGTGACGCAGGTATTCTTTTCAATGTTGCTCAACTGGTACGCGTTGTTGAGCTGACTCTTTTGCCCCAAGTCTTCTGGATATGGCTTCCAAATAGGCAAGTCATCCAGCGGGTCATAATAGTCATAGTTGAAATTATCTTTCATCGGATCGTCTTCAAATGAGTTAGGTGGAGCACGACATCCTTCCGGATCACAATCTCCATAAATCATCCTGACGTCTGATCTTGGTATATATCTTGGCTTTTGCGTGGGAAAGCAAAATGGCGTAGGCATCTCTTCTTAAGACATATAACTGTTCTCGTTGAGATAAGATTTCCACTCCTCATCCATATCAGAGGAATCACTCTCATTGATAATGTGGACTTCTTGAGACACTGGGTGGAGAAAGCCTCCACTGAGGAAGAAATCCTGAATAGGACGAAAAATTTTGTCCTTCTTAGTAGTCTGGGCACAGGTTGAAGAGAAACCAAGACCTTTCTTTGTCTTGTTATCTATAGGAACTACAAGCTGTCCTCATCCTTTTACGTTGTCATTCTTTATCACTTCGAGAGTGTCTTTGTATGAGGAAATCAACGTCCCTTTTTCTGGTCGATTCTCATTGCTCACCGAAAGTGCTTGGAACTGAGTTCCAATAACCTCCTCTGGTTCTACATAGGAGAATGATGATAAGTTGCTCACGATTAAGGCCTGCTCTCCGTAGACTGTGACCAGCTTGTCATTCTTAACGAACTTCAACTTCTGGTGAAGTGTCGAAGTGACTGCCCCAGCCTCGTGTATCCTAGGTCTTCCTAATAAACAGCTGTATGCTGCCCGGATGTCCATGACCTGGAAAGTGACTTGGAAAGTGTGAGGACTGATGGTTATGGGAAGATCGATTTCGTCAATAACTGTTTTTCTGGATTCGTCAAAGGCTTTGACAATGATCTCACTATCCCTCATCGGAGCTCCTTGAAATGATAGTCAAGTCAGAGTTGATTTTGGCATAACATTCAGAGATGATCCCGTGTCAACTATACGCTGTCCAAAACATCGTCTTGGCAGTTGACTGTAATGTTGAGTGCCATGTTATGATTTTTTCCTTCTTCTGGTAGTTCCTCATCACTGAACCCTAAATTGTTATAGGAAGTGATGTTGGAAATGATGCTGTCAAATTGTCCTACCGTTACATCCTGTTCCACGTAAGCTTGCTCTAAGACTTTTTTAAGAGCTTCCCTGTGAGCCTCAGAACTAAGTAGGAGAGATAACACAGAGATTCTAGACGGAGTTTGCAACAGTTGGTCTACAATGTTGTACTCGCTTTTCTGGATGAGCTTCAACATATCATCATTTTCTTTGAAAGTTTGGGACTAATGGATTGCCCGATTGGTTGATTTGGAACTTCTGCTTGAGGTTTCTTTTCTTTGGCGGGTTCTCCAACTCCTCTGTTGAAGATCCGACCACTCTGTGTGACTCGACTAATGTCGGCAATGTTTATGAAGGAGGGTAATGGAGTTTCTTTTCCATTTTCGATTTTTGTTGCACCGTACTTATAAGGGATAGCCTTATTTGATTTGTACGGTATTGGTCCTGGAAAGTAGACAACCATAGGAGGCTTTTGATTTCTCTGACCATCGTATGCAGCCTCAATTGGTTCGAGGTTGAGAGTCTTTCTACAGTCAAGAGGAAATCTTGATTCATTGAGCAGAGGAATTATGGCGCAAACGTCTTCGGCGATTTCATGTTTGGAAAGTAAGACAACATCTTTGCTTTGATTCGGAAGATAGTCTTGTATTACATTGATCGACCGGGAACTTGAACATTGTCGAGTTTCTTTCTGGTCCAGCTATTTTTGAAGAGCTGCTCGTACAAGGTAGCATCCTTGGTTGTTCTCTGACCAAACTCTACAACGATCATAATTGTGCGGTGGTACCCGACCATGCCCACTTTATATGCAGTGCATCTTTACCAGATTTGTTTCCATCGAGCGGACATCTTGACTCTGATGCCTACTAGAATTTCCATCAGTCATACAGATTCTTTGGGTAGCTTCATCCAAGTAAATTAGAAGCCACCAGTGGTCCAATAAATGTTGAAGTGTTATTTGCACCAGTGCGCACCCTTGGTCGTTCTCACGACACTCTTCACAGTCTTGATAATCATGTGAAGCCAGAAAGCCGAGCCCGACTTGCTTAACATGTAATTTTACCAGACTGGTATTCATCAATCGTATGTCAACGATCTGAACCATATTGACTTGATGGTCATTTCTTTCACAGTAGTCCTGGATCCATCTGGGATCCATCTGACGTTGGAGGGCCTCTTGTACAAAAGAGCATCCCTGATTGCTTATTGAGCAGATCAGACAAGGGTTATAATCGTGCAATGGAAGATTATGATATTGACTTTGCCTTGAGTGCATCGCCACCAAATTGACGTTCATCGCAAGGATGTTGCGGTTCTGAACAATGTTGGGATTTGCATGAGTCATGTTGACTTCACGGACTCTTTGATCTTGAATCCACCCGAGATTCATCTGTTCTTGTAGAGCTAATTGCACTACAGAACACCCTTGATTATTCTGTCTGCAATGCATCCTGACCAGATTGGTTCCTAATATGAGTACATCGTGAATTTGATAACTGCGGCTAAATTCTTCCTCTATTAAATTCACTGTAGCCTTCTCATGTTGTGGCAACGGGTTCGTCTGAACATTTGAATTAGTATCTTTAAAAGATAAGACCCCGTTCCTGAAAAGTTTTTGTACGTCAGACTTGAAGCTGAGATAGTTTTCAATGTTGTGCTCCGATCCTCCTCGATGGCAAGGGCAAGTTTGATCCGCTTTAAACCAAAAAGGCAGATTTTCCGGTACTGTAAGAGGAGACCTGGTTTGGACGTGCCCCTTGGCCAGTAGAAGTGGAAAAAGTTATGCGTACAACATGGGTATAGGGTCAAACCCTGGTGGCCGTGTCATACGATTGTTATTGTTATACTGTGGACGAGCCTGCTGAAGAGGTTGTTGCGACCATGGCTGATACTGTTGCTGACTTGGTTGGCTCTGAACAACCTGGGGTTGGTAAGTCGGAGCTGGCGCAGGATTGATAGCGGGAGTTATTGTCGCTACTGGTTGGTACCGTCACCTTTGCTTTCCGAGAGAGATATTGTTGATCTCCTATTTATTTTTCTTTTAAAAAGCACCACCGTATATTTTGGTACTGTTGGATGGCTCTGCATCTTTGACCAATCGTCCTTCTCGGACTGCTTCTTTAAGGCGTACCCCCATGTTCACCATTCCAGTGAAGTCACTGGGCGCACAGGCGACCATTCGGTCGTAATAGAATGTGCTCAAAGTTTTCAGAATAATCTTGGTCATCCCTTTTTCCTCAAGAGGGGGACAGATCTGGGTGGCAATTTCATGCCATCTCTGAGCATACTCCTTAAATGTCTCTTTGTCCTTTTGCGACATTGCTCTGAGCTGATCATTATCTGGTGCCATGTCCAGGTTGTATTTATATTGCTGAACGAAAGCAGCGCCGAGATCTCTGAAAGTAATGATCTTAGTGCGGTTTAAACCCATGTACCATTTGAGTGCGGCACCGGTTAAACTATCTTGAAAATAATGGATCAGTAGCTGTTGATTTTCTGTCTGGGTAGATATTTTACGAGCGTACATCACCAAATGACTTTGAGGGCAAGAGTTGCCCTTGTATTTTTCAAAGTCAGGCACCTTAAATTTGTGAGGGATTTTGACATTAAGGACCAGACTGAGGTCCTCGGCGTCCTTTCCGAATAAATCTTGACCGCGAATGGCATGCAGTTCCTTCTGCATTTCCAAGAATTGTTCCTGGAACTCATTCATCTTTTCATACATGTTTTTGTTTCCACCAGATATTGCTTGTGGAATTTGTCCTTCTGGGACAGTGTGTAGCACTGGTTGTGGTATAGACATTATAGATGTGACTTTTGGCGCTTCAATGCCTTGAAGTTTGTAACCTTCAGGAGTTGCCATTGTAAACCTTGCATCTTCACTTTCCCATAGTTTGTAACCTTCAGGACCAGTGACTCCTACTATAGTTTCTGGGTCTTCAGTGACCGGCGGGATGTATCCTTCAGGGACAAAGTTAAGAGGCATGCCCCAGGGCCGATCCTTAGGCATTTGTACCAAGGATGATTCTCATGTGTCTACATCATGGGTGTAGATGTAATCTCCGAGACTACAATCCTTTGACGTTGCTCCTGAGCTGCTGTCAGGGATTGCATGTCACTGTGAAGTTTTTCCAAACTTTCCTTTAAAGCGTCGATTTCTTCTCTCAGCTCACTGTTCTCTTCCTCGAGTTGGTACATTTTCTTTTGTCGATTGGCCCGAGTATTGTATGGGTAAGACAATTTGACTCTAGAATTGTGACATGTACGTGAGACTCGAGAGAATGCATTTATGTGAGAATGATGAATGCAATGACATATATTTTAGTCTTTGTTTTAATCAAAAGAAACTTCAACAAATAAAATTGTAAATATCATATAGAGAGGGGGAACCCCTTTTTTATTGAAATCGAAAGACAGCAGTATGTTACAAGGAAATGTAAAGTATTTTACAAAGTGCTGGAAAAGGAAATATCTAAGCGTAAGGATCCTGAGTCTTCTCTGAAGAGAACTCAGATGCCGGTTCTAGTAGTTTCCTCTTCTTTGATCGGGGTTTCCCAACCACTGTCGGGTTATCAGTCCTTTGCCAAATGAAATGAGCAAGCAAATTCCTTTGATCTTCCTGACTTTCTACAGCATGATGCTCTAATATTTCAATCAGATCATCCTTTTCTTTCAATAGTTCCTGAATCTTGGTACACTCTACACTGAGGATTCAGTACTTGTTTTTCCAAGAACTCTTCTCTCGTTGAACTTTGTTGAGAGCGGCCTGAAGTTTTTCCGTATTAGACATACAATAAAGGACACATTCCTTCAACGAAAAAACTTCTTGACGAGGGTAAGGCGTCCTTAGCTTGAGGGCTCTAGTTTGCACCCAGTGGAGATAAGGCTCCATAGAGATACAATCTGGTTTTCCTAGAGACTCTTGTCCTTTTCTGTGAATATGTTGTCAGGCATACACTATTTCCTTCTTAAGTGCTCTGTCATTTTCTCCTTATTTGAAGAAAAGACCCTTCAGATGAACATTATGCGGGATATGCTTCATCGGGTATCCGAGTTGACGGCGAGCTAAAATTGGATGGTAATTGATTCCTCCTTTAGTTCCTATGAGGGGTACGTTAGGGAAATTTCCACATCGATCAATGATCTCTATCCCTTCGTAAATCCTATTGTACCAGTTTATGTCAGAGTTGTTAAGAGACATGATTCTCTGTGACCAACCTAAGGTGTTATTATGATCCCAAAAAGCAGCAGACTTGGGTAAATGGGAAATAAATCATATTTAAAGCAAGGGTACATAGCATGTGATCATTCCTTTGTTGTACAGATTCCTTAAGTGTATAAAATGATAAGCATCTGCGAGCAATGTTGGTACGGGGTTTCCAATCAAGAATATCTTAATGGCATTGGTATCGACGAAGTTATCGATGTTAGGAAAGAGGAATAATCCGTAGGTGAGTAAAACAAAGATATCCTCGAAAGCGGTTATGTTTCCTACACTGGCAAAGTATAGGGCTTTCTCCGTCAGGAATTTAGCTGGTAAACCTTGGATTTCTCCCTAAGTGGTCATATGAGTCCTAACCTCTGACTCGTCCAAATAGATTGCTCTTGTAATGGTTTGATCCTTTGAAATTTCTTCCAGTCCAGAAAATGGAGCTTGTTCAGTGATAGGTAAATCGGTTAGGTGAGAGTACTCCTCTAATGTTGGTGTCAGTTGGTAATCCGAGAAAGTGAAACAGTGGTAAACCGGATCGTAGAATTGCAATAGTGTAGACATGATTCCTTCAACTACGTGGACCCTTAACAAAGATAACAGTCCGCCGTTCCTAGCTCTGAAAGCTTCAGGGTTGGTAATCATCCTTGCCAACTTCCTTAAATCCTCTAGTTTTGGAGCCTTGAAGGTGTACTTGTGCGTCTTTCTTCTACCGAAATCCATAACGCAATCCCTCTATAATATTTGCAATTTATTATTTAGTTTAATTTAAAAAAGATTCTTTCTTATTTGAAAAGAGTTTTTTAGATGTGAAATTCTGGTACAGATGTGTGATGTCTTTGTGCAATGTCACAACATCGCAATCTGCTGAACAAGTCAATAATAGAAACAGTAAATAACACACTGAATTGTTCACCCAGTTCGGTTCAACAACCTACATCTGGGGGCATACCAAGCCAGGAAGGAAGTCCACTATTAGTAGTATCAAATTACAGACTCAACAGACCAGTTGACAATCTACCTAATTTAATCACTACCCAATGACTCTTCTACCTAAGTCCTCCCTAGATAAGAGACTCCATCTCACTTCCTATCATCACAATGATGTCTAGCAGTCAACTACACCGTCACTGCATCAACAACTTGTTTACCAATAACTTTTCTAACACAGAAAACCAGAAGACACACTTCCATGACTCACATTAGAGTTGCTTCAAAGCTTCCTCCAAGAACAAACCCAAACTCATTACCTACAGGTTTCTGAGTTAACCACAGTGACCATCTCACAACCCGAGTGGTTCACTTTGACAAAGCCCTAAAGATCTACATCTTGGACCCGTCCCCATTCTAGGTTACAAGCATTCTATTTATAACATAATCCCAATTGGATTTGGGCCTTCAAATCATATCATACCTTCTGTAGCAAATCTGCTTCTAAATAGATCTTCAATCATATCTTCAATTAAATCTTCAAATATTAACTCTGAATATTCTCCATATCTTTATGCTTTAAATGCGCAACAAACTGATCTTCATAACTGATTGTAACAAAATATATCTCTCCCTTGATCTTCGCCTGCATTCTCTGATTCTCTTTAGCAGAATATCTCATTCACACCAGAAACACGTGCAGCCCTAATTAATCATCCCAGAACTGATGTTGTAATGTTCTGGTATAGTGATGTTAAGACTTCGCATGTGACATCACTCTTCAGCACTTTAATTCTTCAACAATATTTATAACCCAGACTATTAGCAGTTCATGTTGCAACATCAACCATGACATCAACATTGTTTTAACAAAATTACAGCCAATTACAAGAACTTACAATCTCCCCCTTTGGCTAATTTTGGCTAAAACAACTATATAAACTTTACAACTCAGATTACAACAGTAATTACAACTCTATACTACTGTCAGTAGTTATCAGTAACCACTGAACCTAACAGTAACCATCAGTAGCTACTGTGAGCAGCAATCCTGGAGAAACATCTTCTAGGGAATATTTGAATGATGTTAAGACATCATGTCTGACAACTTCTTTTGGCAGCACAGCCCACCACAATCACTTCAGGCAGCACATCAGGAGGAAGAAGTAGAAAGTCCCGAAGTTATGTACTCAGATTACAGATATCTGGTGTACATGAGGAAGAAGATTTTAGACACTCCCCCTTAATACAACGCATTTCTTTTTCCTTTCAACTCAGACCCGGAATCATTGTGGAAGACTCCCCCAGAAAAGAAATGTTTGTCTATTCATCAAAGACCAATGGTGGCATAAGATAATTCTACACACCATCATTGATCAGACACTGGGTTTAGACCATGGCATAAGAGGAAACTTAAGAAGTGTCATTCTGCCAACCCAGGTAACTCAGAACACAAGTCACAACTGTGTTCATAACTCAGGACACAAGTCACAAAGACTCAACACCAACTAGAGGATGTACCATCCTGTTCTGCAGAATTAGAAACAACGGATTCCAGGCATAACATCTGTGCAAACCATTTAGACCATCTCTCTCCTTTCTCCCCCTTTTTAGCCACAAATTGGCAAAGGAAACCCTCACAATACTAGACCCAAGAAGTGCTCACCCAAACACGAATAAATGCCATATGACTCACTGGCTGAAGGTGAACAAACTAACCCCTATAAATAGCTGACCAGTAACTTAGAAATTAACGAGCCTTGAATATGTCATTGTTCTTGGTCAAACAAACGCTATTTTAGGTATCAAAAACTGCATTCAAATTCAATGCCTACCTTCCAAAAACTGCCTTGACTGCCTTAAATATTTCACAACTGAATCTTGCCATAAATTAGGCCAATAACGCTCCATGCAAAGTTGAAGCCACGTGTTTCACTTTATCCTAACACCACCATCCAAAATACTTCCCTGTTTGGCTCAAGAAAAAATATGTCCTGTATCATGTTCTGACATCTCTTCAGACATTGCCTGCTGGCTCATTAACCCAAGACTCTACTAACACATCTTCTTATCTAATGGGTATTGATACAACTTCTCATAACTTCTTCTAGATTGCTTCCAACCATCAGCCAAGTACACCACTTTTGCTTTTCAGACCTCTCTTGTATAGGCACTATCTTCACACAGCTATGACAGGTCCCATCATCACACTGCATAAGCTTGATCAGTACACATGCTGCAATAGGCTATAGTAAACAACCTTACACTCAATGCCCTTTATGATATCCCACCAATAATGCCACATTCCTCATGGGAATTTTAGATACAAGATATGCCAAGTCCAATAAAAAAAGGCCCATTTGATTGGAAATTTCTCACACAAGATAAACACCCTTCTGTCCTTACATTCACCAGCTCCTAATGAGGTCTTCAACATGAAAGTAGCGATGTATTTCCTGAACTACTTACCATCAAGATTAGAATCTGCCCATTCTAATCCACACTATGTCAGAACTGCCACTTCAGACTATAATGCTGCTTCTTCAAACTCCATAAGTATGGTACATACTCAACCATAATGTTGTAGCAACATGTAGGACATCAGCACGAGACAAAAGACCATCCCACTTAATCAGCATCAGACAACTAGACAAGACCTAGCCTCATCCTACTAGGACCACTTCCACTCAGGCACCAAGCACGAAGTTCTGGTAACCAATATGTCAAGAAAAGCAGGTTCCCAAGAGAAACAGATTCCCACACCAAAGACTACTCTGACTGGTCAGGCGATACAACCAATGCCATTTTATTCATTATAAATAACAAACCTCCTTGCTCTTATCAGCACACCAAGGAAGGAATCATGAGTCAGTCTAACAAGAATGCAGCAAAGAGACCCATGCAGGAGGACACGAAGCCAGATCCTCAGAAGTTGAAGGACACAACACAGTCCAAAGCTGGAGCATCTTCTGGAGCATCAAGAACTCGCAAGACATCAGAAACTAGGATGAAGACTATCAAGAAAAACCAAGTGCAGCTTCAAGCATCTGATGATGAATGGGATGAAGATTGGAAGACTTTTCTTGATTCGGGGGGTTGGGATAATCTTTAGACACTTTGTTTGTTGTTTTTACTAATCTTGTAAGCTTTCATCAATGCAATAAATTTTTGTTTTACTTCTGTTTTATTTACACAATTGTACAAGACACAAAATCCTCATGTAAATAACTTTCCAATTTGCTTCAAACTAAGTGCCAACACCAAAAACTCCGGTAGTATCATTCTCCCCCTATCAAGGATAACCAGTGCACCTTTGCAAGAAGAACACCTTCCATCAACACACACCCCTACTGAGTTCTTCCAGAAACCGCAAATTCTTCACAAACAACGCTGTCCTTCAGACACCTCCTCAAAAGCATGTGCACATATGATTCAAACAATTAGCTTCACAAGGGTAGAACCATTTATGTCCAACATGCCATCCAACAGCCTAATGTCATAACATGTTATCTGACATTATCTCCTCACAAGATTCAACCAATCTTCACAATCTTGATCAGCATGCAATCTTTACAATATATATACCTTTGCAGCCAAAATCCATAAACAAGTCTTCCCCCTGTCACGGTTAACTAATGCTCTAGATGAGAATGAACATTTGAGCACACTTTTGAGCACATGCATTTTGGCACCATTGTCCTTTTCTCCAAAGGCATTCATTCCTTACCATGCTCTTCAACTTCAGACAATCAATACCTGAACTACATTTTCCATCCAAGGTAGACCTTCTACTTCATCATCCTCCCGTATGACTATGTAGACGCTCCTTAGGCATAATGTAGGCACCACGCTTCTGAACCAGAGCATAATCATCCCTTACCAAGGATATCCACAAGCTCCACCAACTGGGCCATGCTGTAACCATCAAGATGTGATGACTTCATATCTTACAGCCTTAGCCACTGTCTGACTTAGATAGGTTCGATGTCATCAACATTCCAGAATCTATCTGCCTCTCACCCCAGACAATATGGATAATACTCCATCAACTCCACCAGTTGATTCAACTCCAGGATGCTTAACCCGTGAAAATACTTTCATAAAGTAAATTCTAAAACCTTATGTAGTCCTAAACTTATAACCTCAGACAAATACACAGTCTCCCGTCAATGTATATTGTCATCAGTTGACTGCACAACTCTATCCAAAGCAGACAAATATTCAACTATTGTCATGCAAGATACAACATTTTATCTGGTCTGACATCCTTTTTTTGCATACTTGAGGCACTGATTGATCCTTCTTTTGCTAAACCACCCTACTGATCACATTAGATTAAGTAAGTGGCTTGACCTGATACTTCACCATGAGCATAATGTTTCAACATCACCAGTCACATGAACCAGCATACTTCTAAAATTCCAAGAATCTTCAAACTTTTAATGCCATCCTCATTAGGTTACCACAACTAAGCTTAAGAGATATCTTATCAAGATCTTCACTCCCGCATGAAAACTTTGACAGTGATACTCTTTTGCTTTGGCTCTACCTCCTTCTGATCCTTCTAGCCACAAGGCTGATGCAACCATCAATACCAATTGACCAAAGGCTGATTGACATATTAAGCTCAACTTCTTTCTTGATGAATCTTCACACAACCCAGATGCCTCCTCTTCCAAGTCAGGAGTAGGTTCCAAATAGATGTGATTAACATATTTGTTTAGCCCCCAAGCATCTGTTATGTCACAATCTGCTGGTAGGACATAAGTTCTCTTCACACCCAGAAGACCCTTTAACACAACCCAGAGATTGACCTTGTAAGGTTGGAGGCAAAAAAAAATTACTTCTTTCTTCAGACCTCTCTTTAACACGCTCATATAAAAGTTCCTTTATGAGCTAGTTAAAGATGTCCTCATGTATCACCATACCATGTGATACATCTTCAGAGGAGAACAGAAAGTTATAGCCTTGACACAAAACCACCATCAGATATATATAAATGCAGCGGAACATACACCAGAAAACTCCTTTACAACCTTCAGGCAAAACATAATAACCCTTGCATAAACACGACACTCCAAGTGCACTAGGTTATCATAGGTTTGAAAATAAGTCAAACCACACAACAGCTCACCACTAAAGCTACAAGCCAGAAAACTTCATTCTCCACTCCAAAAAAATCTCTATGAACTGACCAAGTCCATAACTATCTTCCTTGCTCATGAACCAGAAAGTATCTTCCCATGATCTCATCCAGAAACAGACAGGATGCCTGCTCTGATACCAATTTAAATTCTGGTACAGATGTGTGATGTCTTTGTGCAATGTCACAACATCGCAATCTGCTGAACAAGTCAATAATAGAAATAGTAAATAACACACTGAATTGTTCACCCAGTTCGGTTCAACAACCTACATCTGGGGGCATACCAAGCCAGGAAGGAAGTCCACTATTAGTAGTATCAAATTACAGACTCAACAGACCAGTTGACAATCTACCTAATTTAATCACTACCCAATGACCCTTCTACCTAAGTCCTCCCTAGGTAAGAGACTCCATCTCACTTCTTATCGGCACAATGATGTCTAGCAGTCAACTACACCGTCACTACATCAACAACTTGTTTACCAACAACTTTTCTAACACAGAAAACCAGAAGACACACTTCCATGACTCACATTGGAGTTGCTTCAAAGCTTCCTCCAAGAACAAACCCAAACTCATTACCTACAGGTTTCTGAGTTAACCACAGTGACCATCTCACAACCCGAGTGGTTCACTTTGACAAAGCCCTAAAGATCTACATCTTGGACCTGTCCCTATTCTAGGTTACAAGCATTCTATTTATAACATAATCCCAACTGGATTTGGGCCTTCAAATCATATCATATCTTCTGTAACAAATCTGCTTCTAAATAGATCTTCAATCATATCTTCAATTAAATCTTCAAATATTAACTCTGAATATTCTCCATATCTTTATGCTTTAAATGCACAACAAACTGATCTTCATAACTGATTATAACAGAATATATCTCTCCCTTGATCTTCGCCTGCATTCTCTGATTCTCTTTAGCAGAATATCTCATTCACACCAGAAACATGTGCAGCCCTAATTAATCATCCCAGACCTGATGTTGTAATGTTCTGGTATAGTGATGTTAAAACTTCGCATGTGACATCACTCTTCAGCACTTTAATTCTTCAACACTATTTACAACCCAGACTGTTAGCAGTTCATGTTGCAACATCAACCATGACATCAACATTGTTTTAACAAAATTACAGCCAATTACAAGAACTTACAAGATGAATGCATGAATGCAGCACACAAAAACATTGAAAGAACATGGGTTCAAGGGTTCAACGTCACGAGCATGGAGTTATGGCTCTACCCATCCCCAAGGGTTGTACTATTTTGGATAATTTTTGTACTTGTAGAACGGGTTTTAAGGTTCCCAAAAATCATTGACCCCTCCCAGAGATAGTAACAGCAAGTTGGTTCACCCGAGCGAGCTATAACATCCTAGGATGGATCTTAATTTGAGTGTAGTATCGCGTATCAACTATTCCCGATAGCCGCCGCACTACCAAATAGTCTCTATGGTTAATGTCTACTAAATCCTCAGTTTCATGGGTACTGCACTGGAATAACGTCTTTTTCACATTCCTCTTTTTCTTAGTTTATCTTCAAAACTCAACCAATTTTTTCACATAGCAAAAATTATCATTTTCCAAATCTGTTTTACACACTTGTTATTCATACTCCATAATATTTTAATCCACCAAAAAAATCACAAAAAATATTATTATTTGATATATTTTTAATATATTAAAAAATATTGTTTTAAATTGTTTTAAATGCTTTTAAAATGATTTCTTTTTCTTGATTTTTAAAACCAAAATGATTTTAAATATTCATGTGGATAAAATACTTTTTCATAAACCTTAATCACTGTTTATAACATGATTAATGATTTTATTTGATATTTTTTTATCATTTTTTACTTGATTTTTCTTTGAAAAATGCTCTTTAAAAAATGAAATTAGGGTTTTTGATTAATTCAACCCTCATCAAACTTTTTCAAACACTCATGGGCCTCTATTAGAGTGTAAGACCCAACACCCTTGTACAGAAAACTTTTTGGGCCTCATTCGTTGTATAAGTCCCCCTGTACATTTTCAAATAAACGGCGCGATCGTCGCTTTTTTAAAATCAAACTGGGCCTACCCTCGAGTAGTAAGACCCATTTCTTTTTCTTAAACATTTTGGGCCTCTAATAGAGTGTAAGACCCAATCCTTTCTTGACCAAAACATTTTGGGCCTCAGTGTATTGTATAAGTCCCGATACCGTCAAAAACAAACGGCGCGATCGTCGCCTTTTCAAAATAACCCTTGGGCCTCTCCACGAGCTATAAGACCCATTCAAAACTTTTGGGCCTCTATTAGAGTATAAGACCCAATCCCCTTTTAACCAAAATCATTTGGGCCTCACTTATTGTATAAGTCCCTCTGCGTTAAAAGAAAACCTCGGCGCAATCGCCATTTCAAACGGAAAAATCATCTGGGCCTACCCTCGTGTTATAAGCCCCACTCTTTTTCTTTAAACTTTTTGGGCCTCTTGAGAGAGTGTAAGACCCATCCCTTTGTACAGAAAACCTTTTTTTGGGCCTCAGTCACTTGTATAAGTCCCTCTGTACAAATTCAACAGTGCGCTCACTGATAAACCCTGGGCCTCTCCTTGAGCTGTAAGCCCCAAATCTTTCTTTTTCAAAGCACTTTCTCCTTTGATTTTGAATATACTGTTGTTTTCAATCTTTCTTTGTTGAACAACTAACCAAACAGCATGGAAGCTCTACAACCGAGTAAGTGTTTACCCGCTTTCATATGTATATAACTGTATTGTGGGGCTGTTTCACTGTAAGTCTCCTTTCACAAACTCATATATACATAACTGTATTGTGGGGCTGTTTCGCTGTAAGTCTTCTTTCATAAACTCATATCAATTGTGTAATAATAGTATAGATATTTAGAGTTTCCCCGGCAACTACGTCTAGAACTAGGTGACGCCGTTTCGTTTATTCGTAGAAATAGACAACTAGATCCCCAATAGGATCACCAGATACAGTCTTCTCTTCGACTGTCCTCATTAGGAATTGTCAAGAAACTCTACTCCCCAAGATGAATGTCTTCTCCGTGAATGGCATCTTTGAGTTTCTTTCAAATTCTCGAACTTTCCTGACTTGATCTATTCCTTGTGAATAGCTCGCCTTGAATTTCTCGGGGTTTGGGGACCCACGGGCTTCTTAAAAGCATCGGCCTCCTCTTGGGCATCGTACAAGGACCCACAGGCTTCTTAAAAGCAACCCCGCCTCCTCTTGGGCTTCGTACAAGGACCCTACGGCTTCTTAGAAGTATTCACAGCCTCCTCTTAGGCTTCGTATAATGATCTCTTCCTCCGGGAATGATAGCCGCCTCTTGGGCTTCGTACAAGGACCCGTCGGCTTCTTAAAAGTTTCCAGCCTCCTCTTAGGCTTCGTACAAATTGTCCCGACGACCTCCTAGAGGTATAAGAACAGAACCTAGTCATCTGCATAGAACAGTCCTTTCGTAGAGTCTACTACTGTTTCTCAAAGCATAGTACAAAGATGACACTCTAGACTCAGACAGTCTAATCTCCTTGAGTCTCAAAGACATTCTCAAGTGACCCCTTCGTTAAATAGGAAGAAAACCCGCAGACTTGGACAGTCTCAATACCCTTCGGATTTCCCGCTTCCCTAAAGAACAGGAATAACCCGGATCCTTGAATCAAATCCTTGAGTACAACATTACTCATATAAGAACTGATTTTCTCTTTAAATCAGTATACTGGACCTGTCACTCAACTGAAACAGCCACCATAGCCTCCTCTTGGGCTTTGTACAATGATTCTTCCCAGCAAAACAACGTTTAGCCTCTCTCTCGGGCTTTGTACGAGACACATAAGAGACTCCCTCGTTGAGTCAATTACCCCTTTCGCCTCCATCTCGGGCTTTATACGAGATACAAAAAGGTTCTTATTGAGCCAAACAAATAGTAGCCTCCATCTCCGGCTTCGTACGAGATACAAAGAATCTCTTGTTGAGTCAAACTTTTAATCTCCATCTCGGGCTTCGTACGAGATACAAAAAACACTCTCTTGTTGAGTATAAAAGTTGTGCCTCGTTCACAATACACATACATCAACAACTCCTTTCCCCTTCATCTAATCGCTGTAAGCGGCAAGCCTCTGGATCATCTACATCCATGCCACTGTCCCTCTTTTAGCATGAGAAATTCCTAAGGAAAGATGGCATTGCTCTACACTGAGTTAAAGTCTTCTCCTTCAGGTTAAAATCCCCTATAAAGGAAATTATGGCATTGCCGGATTCGCATATCCCGGTTAAAGTAATTCTCCTTTATAACCAGTCACCCAACAGTTGTGACAGACAAACCCTTCTTTAGAGATGACAAATTCTCTCTAAAGTCGAGGTCCTTCAGCTTCACGTCTTGGGCTTTGAACAAGACACAAATAGACTTTTCAGCTTCACATCTTGGGCTTTGAACAAGATACAAACCACTTTTCGCTTCACGTCTTGGGCTTTGAACAAGACACCAAAAACACCCATTTCCTCCCATAGAATAGGAGGAACTACGAACGCTCTGATTTCCCTGTTTCGGTAAACGGGAATACGTAGGCATAAGATCGAAAGAAAAGATCTTAGCGAGCACACTAAACAAAAAACCCAAATCCCATATCTCCATCAATCAAAAGCAGTAATTCAAAAGCATCAGTCCTAACATCCTAACCCTTGTTCCCCACTAGAAAGTCCTAGAAAGAAAGAAAACCGTATTGGCGAAAATACAAATAACCAGTACAAAGGCCCCCCCACATTGATAGCATTCGTAACCTAACAGACCGCTGTTTAAACTCAGTATGCAAGCAGGGTTAATTGGAGACATCTATTTCCCTTCCTTATTCAGCTCACAATAGGAAAAAAAATGAATCGACCTGTAGTTTAAGCTCAAACCGCAGAGAGCGACCAGCGCTTAAGAACCGCGTCCAAAATCGCTCGCTACAGAAAAATGGCACCCACCGTGGGGCTCTTCTTTCTTTCTTTCTGTTTTCCTTGTGTAGAAACTACAGAGTGGTAACTCAGCCGGGGAGCCATTTCTGTCAGGAACTTAGGATTCTTAGCTTTAAAGGTCTAGGATGATTAGGACAAATATATATACTGCTTTTCCTAATTGAATATGTGTTTATTTTTCTGCTACTGGGAATGCGTGTGATGCCGCATGTGGTGAGATTGAGTATACACTTAAGATAAGTGATGGCGACGGGGTCGACCATCAACCTCAGTGGAGGCATCCTAATGTAACCATTCTCTCACCTAGACAATGGGTCGGTTGTGATGCCTGAGAAGCTGAGAAGCCAAACCCTTTCGTAGTGCGGAAACTATCGGAAATAGTTGTTACGCGATACTACCCTCATTTGAGGCTAGTGATCTATTCTCGGTGAATGGCACTTACTCTAAGATTGCACTACAACTCGCTGGCGATCCGCTTGTTGTTTTGCTTTCCTGGGAGGAGCTAATGATAATGAGTACAGGTACAAAAATCACCCTAGTATAAACCTTTGGGGATGGGTAGAGCCTTGACTTCATGACAACGACCCTTTGACCCCATGTTTTTTCTATGTTTTTGTGTGCTGCATTCATGCATTCATTTAATAAAACATTAAAACATTCAAAAAAACTTCTCTTCTAGTCTCTCTGTTTTTCAAATTAAACTAAGACTGTGATTGCAAATATCAGAGAAAAGGATTGTACCAATGGATTTCGGTAGAAGGAGAACTCATAGTTATATCTTCAAGGTTCCAAAGCTAGAGGATTTGAGAAGGTTAGCGAGGATGATCACTAACCCTGAGGCTTTCAGAGCCAAGTACGGAGGTTTGTTACCACTGTTAAGAGTCCATGTGATTGAGGGAATCATGGACGTGCTCGTTCAATTCTACGATCCTGTTTATCACTGTTTCACATTCCCGGATTACCAGCTAGCACCAACGCTGGAGGAGTATTCTCATCTGGTTGATCTACACATTACAGATCGAGCTCCATTTTCTGGACTGGAAGAAATTATGAAGAATCAGACTATTGCAAGAGCAATTCATTTGGATGAGTCTGAGGTCAAGACTCACATTACTACTAAGGGTGGCATCCAAGGTTTGCCAGCCCAGTTCTTGATAAAGAAAGCCCTGTATTTTTCCAGTATAGGGAACATCACTGCTTTTGAAAGCATCTTTGTCTTGCTCACCTACGGGTTATTTTTATTTCCCAACATCAATAACTTCGTCGATATCAACGTCATTAAGGTTTTTCTCATTGGAAACCCTGTGCCGACTTTGCTCGCAGATGCGTATCATTCTATACACTTAGGGAATTTGTACAGCAGAGCGGAGATCACATGCTGTGTGCCTCTGCTTTATAAATGGTTTATCTCCCACTTGCCCAAGTCTGCTGCTTTTTGGGATTGCAAGAGTGTCTTACGTTGGTCGCAGAAGATCATGTCTCTCACCAACTCTGATATAGATTGGTGTAAAAGGATCTATGATGGAATCAGAATCATTGATTGTTGTGGAAACTTCCCCAACGTACCCCTCATAGGAACTAAAGGAGGAATCAACTATCACCCGGTATTGGTTCGTCGTCAATTTGGATACCCAATGAGGCTTGTCCCGCGCAACGCTCATCTGGAAGGTCTTTTCTTCAAGGAAGGAGAAAGTGACAGAGCACTAAAGATGGAAATAATGCACGCTTGGAAACACGTTCATAAGAAAGGACGAGAGTCTCTGGGAAAACCAGAATGTGTCTCGGTGGAGCCTTACCTTTATTGGGTACAAACTAGAGCTCTCAAGCTAAAGATGCCTTATCCTCGTTACAGGATTCTTCCGCCAAAGGAATCTGTCATGTACTTCATGACGGAAACTGAAAAGCTTCAGGTTACTCTCAACAAAGTTCAACAGGAGAGAAGGTCTTGGAAGAACAAGTACCGCACCCTCGACGTAGAGTGCATCAAAATACAGCAATTACTGAAAGAGAAAGATGCTCTGATTGAAATTTTGGAGCAGCATGCTGTAGAGAATCAAGATGACCAAAGGAATTTACTCGCTCCTTTCACTTGGCAAAGGAACGACAACCCGACAACGGCCCAAGAGCCCCGGTCAAAGAAAATGAAGATACCAGAATCAGCACCTGATTTCTCTTCAGAGAGAACTCAGGACCCATTAGTTTAGGTTTCTGTTTCTGCACTTTGTAATCTACTGTATTTCCATTTCTGTAATCCTTTGAATTCAATAAAAAGGGGTTTCTCCACTGTTTGATATTTGCAATCTAATTGTCGAAGTTTATTTTGATTAAACCTTAACCAATTAATATAATCATTGCATTCATCATTCTCAAATCGCGTATTCTTCTTACCTACGAATCGCACATTTGTGTCTCGGTTCTAGAGTCAAATTGTCTCATTCGTATAATACTCGGGCCAATCGTCAGAAAAAGATGGATGATCTTGAGGAAGAAAATAGAGAGTTGAAAGAAGAGATCGACGCTCTGAGAGAGGATATGAGAAAGCTTCGTAACGACATGCAAGCCATGGCAGAAGCTCAGCAACAAAGAACTGTGATCTCAGAGATCACCTCAATGCCCGTAGTGGAGAGGTATGATCCTAGGTATCAGATACCGAAAGATCGTCCTTGGGGCATGCCTGTTAACTATATCCCGGAAGGATATGTTCCGCCGATCACTGAGGATCAGGGAATCACAACAGAAGCCGCTGGGCCTGAAGGTTACAAACTTCAGGAAAGCGAAGATGCCAGGGGCATACTGAAGACTCCTGAAGGTTACAAACTTCGGGAAACGCCAAGACTCACTGCCGTAGTCACGGTACCAGCCCCTGTGGTGCACACTGTCCCGGAAGGACAGATTCCACAGACACCTTCTGGTAAAAAAGAAACTATGTTTGACAGAATGGATGAATTCCAGGAACAGTTCTTGGAAATGCAGAGGGAACTGCAAGCCATTCGCGGTCAGGATCTATTTGGAAAAGACGCCACAGACCTCTGCTTGGTCCTAAATGTGAAAGTCCCGCACAAATTTCAAGTGCCCGACTTTGAAAAATACAAGGGTAACTCTTGCCCTCAGAGCCATCTGGTGATGTACGCTCAGCGAATGTCAGCTCAGACGGAGAATCAGGACCTACTGATTCACTACTTTCAGGATAGTTTAACCGGTGCCGCACTCAAATGGTACATGGGTTTAAACTGTACTACGATCAGTACGTTCAGAGATCTTGGTACTGCCTTCGTCCAACAATACAAATACAATTTGGATATGGCACCCGACAGAGATCAACTCAGATCGATGTCGCAAAAGGACAAGGAAACCTTTAAGGAGTATGCTCAAAGGTGGCGTGAAATTGCCGCTCAAATTTGTCCACCTCTTGAGGAAAAAGAGATGACAAAGATCTTCTTAAAAACCTTAAGCTCATTTTACTATGACCGAATGGTTGCCAGTGCACCCAGTGATTTCACCAAAATGGTCGGCATGGGTGTACGTCTTGAGGAAGCCGTCCAAGAAGGACGTTTGGTAAAAGACACTGGATCGACGAGCGGTACTAAAAAATACGGTAGTGCTCTCCCTAAGAAAAAAGAGCAAGATATTGGGAATATCTCTCTCGGAAAGCAAAGACGACGTTATCAACCGGTAGCAGCTGTGACTCCTGCTATCAACCCTGCGTCTATTCCTACGTATCAACCTCAGGTTGCGCAGAGCCAACCTGACCAGCAAAGGACACAACAACCTCTTCAGCAGGCTCGTCCTCCATATAACAACAACCGTACAACACGGCCGCCAGGATTTGATCCTATACCCGTATCGTACGCAGAACTGTTTCCATTACTACTGGCCAAAGGGCACATTCAGACTAAGTCTCCTCT
Source organism: Lathyrus tuberosus (assembly GCA_022829125.1). Classification (NCBI taxonomy): domain Eukaryota; kingdom Viridiplantae; phylum Streptophyta; class Magnoliopsida; order Fabales; family Fabaceae; genus Lathyrus; species Lathyrus tuberosus. The sequence goes on from JALAZF010000048.1 coordinate 15,825,462, forward strand.
TACAGTACCGGAAAATCCGCCTTTTTGGTTTAAGGTGGATCAAACTTGCCCTTATCATCAAGGAGGTCCAAGGCATAACATAGAGACTTGTCTCAATTTCAAGTCCGACGTGCAAAAACTTGTTAGGAGCGGGGTCTTATCCTTCAAGGATACGAATCCTAATGTTCTCACGAATCCGCTACCTCAGCATGAGAAGGCTGCAGTCAATCTGATTGAGAAAGAGACTAACAATGTCTATCAAATTCACGATGTACTCTTGTTGAAAACCAATCTGGTCAAGATGCATTGTAGACAGAGTGGATATGGCCATGTGCCACCTCATAATTATCATCAGTGTGATATCTGCTCTAAAGACAACCAGGGATGTTCTGTAGTGCAAACAGCTCTACAGGAACAGATGGATCTCGGATGGATCCAGGAGCACCGAGTTCGTGGAGTTAACATGGTCTACACGAATTCTAACGTCATTCAAAACCACGACATCCGTGCAATGAATGTAAACTTAGTGGCGATGCACTCCAGGCAAAGCCAGTATCATAATCAGCCGCGGCATGATTACAGTTCATGTCTGACTTGCTCGGTAAACAAACAGGGATGATCTTTCATACAGGAGGCCCTCCAGCGTCAGATGGATCTTGGATGGATCCAAGACTACCATGATAGGAACCCTTATCAGATCAATATGGTTCAAATCTTCGATATTCGTGTGATGAATACCTACCTGGTAGAGTTACATGCTGAGCAGGTCCGACTCGGATTCTTAATATCACATGACTATCAAAGCTGTAAAGCGGGTTGCGAAAATGATCGAGGTTGTACCCTTGTCCAGGAGGCACTTCAGCACTTATTAAATCACTGGTGGCTTCCAATCTATATGGACGAAACGCAAATTCCATTCTGCTTTCCCACACAGAGTCCGAGATTTATACCCAGGTTAGACGTCGAAATGATATACGGAGATTGTGATCCGGAAGGATGTCGTGCTCCGCCAAATTCATTAGAGGAAGACACTCCGATGAAAGACAACTTTGACCACAACTACTATGGCCCAATGGATGGTCTGCCAATGTGGCAACCTTACCCAGGAAACTTGGGGCAAGAAAGTCAGCCGAGTAATGAAACTTAGCTGAGCATCATTGAACAGAATACCTGTGTCCCCACCATGTCATGGGATCAACACTCAGGTCATTCGGAAGCTACTCAACATGAAGATGAATTCGCAACGTTCGCAGGACTTGAATTCATCATATATGCTTTTCCCGAGGTCAACGTCATCGAGAGAGATGACTCCTCCAGTTCCAAAGAAGTATGGGACACTCTGGGAGAACCAAGTGGAAAATACGACTTCATGGTCAAGTACACTGCTCCCGAAAGCTCTCGTATCAGGCTCGAGGATATCTAGGAAACTGGATGGGGAGATGTACCTGAGAGCACCAATACTCTGCAGAATGCAACAGAGGAATCCTTCTATGACAACTCTGCCTGGGAGACAGATTCCAACGATCCTGCTCCACCAAAAATCAGCGTCATTTCTAAAGACAAATCAAGGAAGGTGCCAGACTTTGTGATTCACCGAGGAGTTCGCCGCCAATGGGTTGCTGTCGAGGTTCCGAAGGTCGTTCATCAGTCAAAGTAATTGCCATCTTTAACCTTTCACCCTGCCCAGGTGAAACGGATGTTTTGATAGGGCTTGCTTTCTGTAAATTTCCCTCTTCGCTTTGCCCGAAGCGACAGAGTTTTGTTTTATAGGGCTGTAGTTTCAAGAGTCGACTTGTTCATTAATAAAATAACGTCGTTCTGTAATTTCTGCATTAATTGCTGTTTTCTCTTTTTGCTTTTTCAGAAAATGGTAATCCTAAAAAACAATTAAAAATAAAAACAAGCAGTAAAAAAAAATAGACTGCACACACTTGCATTTTTCTTTATCTCTTCTAAATACGAATCATCACGTCATGCAGATTGCTTATTTTACACCCCGTTGAAACATACGATCCAATGCCTTCTCCCAACTTTGAGTTCCCGGTATTCGAGGCTAAAGAAGAAAATGACAACGAAATTCCAGAAGAGATCTCCCGACTGCTCAGACAAGAGGAAAGGTCCATTGAACCTCACAAAGAACCGTTGGAAACGGTAAACTTGGGTTCAGAGCAAGAGAGAAAAGAAATCAGGATTGGGGCACTGCTCAGTCCAACTGCCAGAGAGGGTTTGATAAAGCTTCTCAGAGAATTTCCCGATGTATTCGCTTGGTCCTATCAGGATATGCCAGGGTTGGATACCAGCATCGTGGAACATCACTTACCGTTGAGATCAGAATGTCCGCCAGTAAAGCAAAGGTTGAGACGGACTCACCCGGACATGGCTATCAAAATCAAAGAGGAGGTACGGAAACAGATCGACGCGGGTTTCCTCGCTACAGCTGAATATCTTCAATGGTTAGCCAACATCGTACCCGTTCCCAAAAAGGATGGAAAGGTCAGGATGTGTGTTGATTACAGAGATCTGAACAAGGCAAGTCCAAAGGTCGACTTTCGTTTACCAAACATTGACATGCTGGTAGACAGTACAACAAAGTTCAAAGTCTTCTCCGTCATGGATGGATTCTCGGGCTATAACCAGATTAAAATGGCGCCGAAAGACATGGAGAAAACTTCGTTCATTACCCCATGGGGCACCTTTTGTTACAAGGTTATGCCGTTCGGCTTGAAGAACGCCGGGGCAACCTATCAAAGGGTCACGACTACTCTGTTTCATGACATGATACATAAGGAAATCGAGGTATATGTCGATGATATGATTTCAAAATCAAAAACAGAGAGTGAGCACGTTGAACATCTGTCAAAATTGTTCGAACGTTTAAGAAAATTCAAGCTCCACTTGAATCCCAACAAGTGCACCTTCGGTGTCCGTTCAGGGAAACTCTTAGGGTTCATCGTCAGCCAGAAAGAAATTGAGGTTGATCTTGACAAGGTCAAGGCCATTCAAGAAATGCCTTCTCCGAAAACTGAAAAACAAGTCAGAGGATTCCTGGGACGTTTGAACTACATCTCCAGATTCACATTCCTCATGACCGCGACCTGCTCGCCGATCTTCAAACTGCTCAAGAAGATACAATCTTTTCTCACTGATTCTCGGGGAAAACGGACTCCGAATTATGATGGCCCCTATGTGGTCACGAAAGCTTTCTCAGGCGGCGCCTTGAAACTTGCAACCATGGACGGAGAGGAATTTGCCTACCCCACAAATGTTGATGTAGTCAAGAAATACTTCGCCTAAACTAAAAAAAAAAAAAAAAAAACGTCTCGGTGGATTGAAAACCCGAAAGGGCGGTCCAGGCAAAAGTTAGAGACATGAAAAAAATCATCCCGGTGGATTGGAAACATCATAGTACAATCCAGGCAAAAATTAGGGATAATGGCAAGTAACTATGTTCAACAGAGGCAAGTCCCTCAGCAGCAGCAGTTACATCATTTGTCAGAAAACTCTAGTCAAGGTCATCTTCGACAGAAGCTCAGGATGCCCCGAATTCAAAGTTGGTAGAAGGATAGTGGTCGTTATGTTTCAACGTAGCCCTTTTCCCTGTAAATTACCATTTTTAAACTTTGTAAATACTCAATGGAATCACGCGTTTAGCTGATCTCCATCTTATCAATAAAATTTGAGCCTTGTGCTTTTGTTTGTAATTCTTGCTTGTTTTAGCTTTACAGAACGACGTTGTTAACATGACTAACGATTCTTGAAATGAAACAAAAATGAATTTACTTGTTAAAACTTTTTCCGCTTTTAAAATAAAGATGGCAATTTCTTTTGAGTGTTAAACATCAGAAGAACGTCAGTCGCTTCTCCAGAAGTAAGCGAACTTTAAAGTGCAGAATCAAAGTACTCTTTCTAGGCCCAGTACGCCTGAATAAAGGGATCAACTGTGTCAGAGACCTTGTTTCGTCTGATATCCACGGCAGAGTTCTTACCTCCTAAGCCCGATCAACGGTATTCCCCGCAGGGATTATCTCTCCTAAGCAAGGTGGAATTGCTATCTTGAACCAGCGATATCTCTATATGCCCCGCGATGGCCGAGTATCCAGTCATGTTCATTTTTTAGTTTGTGTGTCGCGTCAGTTTTGTCCGCATATACATACATACATCATGCATTATTGATTTGCATTCACATTTCATATTGCATCACTATCACTCTAGTCGGTCTTGTCCCTTAGTGATAGGAGTTCTCTCAATCGAGTTGTCAGTTCTTTCCTCGTCAGGAAACGTTGTGTCTGAACAATCTCGCCACCAGTGTATCTTTAGATCAGAGTCGGCACTCGACCACTTTGATAACTTGAACCTCTGAAGGGCCAGAGAACCTTCAACGGATGTCACTCTTCGCCATCAAAGATGATATCCTTGCTTTCCCGGATTAAAGAAAATCCCCAGAGAAAGCCTCTTAGGCAAAGGTTCGGCAGTACATCAGTATTCCTCCGAAAATCCGCTGATGAAAAGGTCATCGGCACCTCAAAATTGGACCCCATCACATGGCATTTCTCCGGAAAGATCCCGAGAAAAGTATGATGTAAGCCCCCAAACGAAAACAGTCTCTCAAGAGACTCGTTTTCCCCAGCAAAATCGACAAATGGCGTCTCCACAACAGAGAAGTTTGTGCAACTCTACAACTCAGACGAATGGGTTCCCCAGCAAGTCTGACATCAAAACTTTTTCCGTCAAATGGCATCTCCCCAAGAAAATTCGGCGAGAAGTTTGAGGAAAACCGCTACAAATAGCGTCCCTTGTCAAGAAAGTTTATTGACAAAAGAAACTGAGACCAGTTCCTTGGTAGGAAACCAGGATCGAGGGGAAGTTTAAATCAGAAACTAAGACCAGTTCCTTGGTAGGAAACCAGGATCGAGGGGAAGTTTATTTCAGAAACTAAGACCAGTTCCTTGGTAGGAAACCAGGATCGAGGGAAAGTTTAAATCAGAAACTAAGACCAGTTCCTTGGTAGGAAACCAGGATCGAGGGGAAGTCTAAACCAAAAACTAAGACCAGTTCCTTGGTAGGAAACCAGGATCGAGGGGAAGTTGACAAAAGAAACTTAGACCAGTTCCTTGGTAGGAAACCAGGATCGAGGGGAAGTTTATTTCAAGAGAAACTGAGACCAGCTCCTTGGCTGAAGACCAGGATCGAGGGGAAGTTTACCTTTTCTAAGCATCATCGCTTAGCTAAAGAAGATGAATGCGTAAGCTACCATTCATAACCACCATCAAAATTTCGGGTATTCCGATATTTAATCCTCTTGCACCCCGAATGCCCGAATACCTTCGTCATTCACACCTTCGGGTCCAAGAAGATTAAATAGGGGCATCTGTCATACCCCAAATTTTGACCACTAAGATTTCCCATCATGGTGCAAATCATCAGCACAATATGGATGTACCTTTGTGCCTCATCAATCTCCTCAAGGAATTGTTGAGCATTCACTACAATCAAGCTTAGGGTTTCAAGCCCTCTCAAAGCCTTTAGACAAAGGATCAATCAAGGAATGACATGATCTTCAACTTTTCTAACCTCTTAAACATCCACAAAGGATCAAGAGGACTCCCACGTCAAGAATTAAGCATGAGAGTGCAACATTTCAAGTGGATCAAGCCTCAAGTTCATCTAATACAAAGTCAACTGACGCAAAATGTCAAAGTTTGACTTTTTGGTCAACTATGAGCTTCACAAGCCATTACTCAGGAAAATATGATGGATGATTTAATTTGATCAAATTTAAATCAAGAAATCATGCAAAATTGCAAAATTGATCAAATTGAAAGAAACTTAGAAATTTTTTCTAAGTTAAAATCATGTTCAAGTGCACAACTTTTCAAGGTTGTAACTATTGATCCAAGCATCCATTGATTTTGAGTAAGAGCTACTTTTAAAGAGGGTATTTGATACTTCAACATTGTAGAAGGAATCAACTCAAAATATCATAAGGATTGAAAGATATAAGCGATCAAAGTTGAGAATTCTTAATGTCCAATGTTCAACATTTCATGGGACATCATTAATATTTTTTCAGCAAGAATGCCCCAACTTCAAGGATGTTTTTCTCCATGATCCAAGTTGATTCAAGCCAAACCTTGAACATCAAAGTTGAAGTATGTTGTCTCAGCTTTCCAGAAAGGTGTAGAACGTACTTGTAGCATACTCGAGCAGGGAGATATGATTTTCGCAAGAAGCAGTGATAAAGCAGAATTTTCATGACAGCTTTTGGGACAGATTTGACTACACAAGTTCAAGACCATTTTTGATGACTTTGCAAGCTGAACCAAGACCAAAGTCAAACATCAAAGTTAAAGTATGTCATTAGGGCTTTCCAAAATATATTTGAACTCCCATTAATTCAACTTGAGCAAGGAGTTATGAACCTCACAACAGGCCTTGCTCGAGCTGATTTTTTAGGACAGATTTTGTGCACTTTTCTTGTGCCACCCCAATTTTCAAGCCTTGTCACCATGCAAGACCAGCATCAAAGATGCAATTCACTGCAACGCAAAATGTCATAGTGGATTAAAAGATAAAAGTGATTAAAGTTTGGAATTATTAATGTTCAATGTCTGATGTTCTGACATTGCATATAGGACATCACTAATATTTTTTCAGCAAGAATGTCCCAACTTCAAGGATGTTTTTCTCCATGATCCAAGTTGATTCAAGCCAAACCTTGAACATCAAAGTTGAAGTACGTTGTCTCAGCTTTCCAGAAAGGTGTAGAACGTCCTTGTAGCATACTCGACCAGGGAGATATGATTTTCGCAAGAAGCATTAATAATGCAGAATTTTCATGACAACTTTTGGGACAGATTCGACTACACAAGTTCAAGGCCATTTTTGATGACTTTGCAAGCTGAACCAAGACCAAAGTCGAACATCAAAGTTGAAGTACGTTGTCTCAGCTTTCCAGAAAGGTGTAGAACATCCTTGTAGCATACTCGAGCAGGGAGTTATGAATTTTACAAAACGGCTTGCTGCAGCTGAATTTTTCATGGGACAAATTTGCACATTTCTTGTGCCACACGAATTTCCAAGCCTTGTCATCACTTTGGACACCTCTGAGGATCAAATCTAAAGGGGGCAATCACTGAGCCAAGCCTCCAAAGTCTTTGGAACAAGAAGTAGCATGTTATTCCTAAAAATCCCTAAAAGAGGGACAAGACTCCAATTTTGGATTGGAGCATTTAATAGATGCTTAGAGGTGGCATGGACTGACACATTTGCAACTGAATTCAGTCAACATTCCTCCAACAAGTAGGGAACCAAAGCTCTGTGCTCTAGCCTCTAGTCAATGGCTAGAGGAGACTTTGATTTTCATTGGACAACATTGGCCAAACCTCTGCTGCAGGCACCATTCACTGTTGCTGCGAAAACAAACTTGCTCTACTATAAATAGAGCTCATTTGTGTTCAGTTTGAGTACACCAAAGCCATCAAACAGATGCTTTCCTCAAAATCTCTTCTTTCACCTCAAATTTGCCTTCCAAAGCAAGTAATTCTGAGTTTTCGAGTTAGAGAGCAATTCCACTCTAACTAATCACACACACACCTCATATATATCATATGTAAGCTGTGCAAACTATCACAAGTGACCTGTAATCACAAAATCACAAAGTCACTTCTCAAAACCTCAAAATGGCACTTTTTTGCATTTTTCTAGCCATGTCTTGATTCAGTCACTTTTCAAACCAGATAAAACCTCAAACACACTCCAAATATCATCCTTGAACTGTCCCAAATGTTTCCCAACATCTGGAACACCATTTGAGAGAGTTGTTATTTTGGTCACTTTTAACCCATTTTGCAAGAAAGGGACAGTTTGAGTTTTTGCAGGTACCAGTTGATTCCAATCATCCTAAAAGCTTCTAAGGGATCATTTGAGTGTGTCTAAAGCATCAAATCATTTCTGGAACAAGAGGCTTGACAGATTGCACAAAAACTCCAAAAAGCTCGAAAAGAGGTAAGCATCTCAAGTTGCACTCACTGAAACATGTATGCGTTTGAAGTTCACTGAGTATGCATCTCTTATACATGTCATTTGTGTTGTGTTTGTACCAATTGATCATGTAATTCATGCCTGTAATGAGCTGTAGCACAGAAAATGCAATTATAGGTCCTTTTCAAAACCACTATCGAGTTTTGAGGAGGGAGTGTGATCTGAAAAAACTACCACCACCATTGGATTCCTTGTGAAATTCTGGGCCAGATGCATATAAATTTTGTCTCAAACTATTGAGATTTGAGAAAGTTATGGGTGTTGGAAGTTTGATAAAAAAGATGTTGAAAACTCATGAGTGATGTCTCAGGAGTGATGTTGTGACATCACATTCCTCTTTTTCTTAGTTTATCTTCAAAAGTCAACCAATTTTTTCACATAGCAAAAATTATCATTTTCCAAATCTGTTTTACACACTTGTTATTCATACTCCATAATATTTTAATCCACCAAAAAAATCACAAAAAATATTATTATTTGATATATTTTTAATATATTAAAAAATATTGTTTTAAATTGTTTTAAATGCTTTTAAAATGATTTCTTTTTCTTGATTTTTAAAACCAAAATGATTTTAAATATTCATGTGGATAAAATACTTTTTCATAAACCTTAATCACTGTTTATAACATGATTAATGATTTTATTTGATACTTTTTATCATTTTTTACTTGATTTTTCTTTGAAAAATGCTCTTTAAAAAATGAAATTAGGGTTTTTGATTAATTCAACCCTCATCAAACTTTTTCAAACACTCATGGGCCTCTATTAGAGTGTAAGACCCAACACCCTTGTACAGAAAACTTTTTGGGCCTCATTCGTTGTATAAGTCCCCCTGTACATTTTCAAATAAACGGCGCGATCGTCGCTTTTTTAAAATCAAACTGGGCCTACCCTCGAGTAGTAAGACCCATTTCTTTTTCTTAAACATTTTGGGCCTCTAATAGAGTGTAAGACCCAATCCTTTCTTGACCAAAACATTTTGGGCCTCAGTGTATTGTATAAGTCCCGATACCGTCAAAAACAAATGGCGCGATCGTCGCCTTTTCAAAATAACCCTTGGGCCTCTCCTCGAGCTATAAGACCCATTCAAAACTTTTGGGCCTCTATTAGAGTATAAGACCCAATCCCCTTTTAACCAAAATCATTTGGGCCTCACTTATTGTATAAGTCCCTCTGCGTTAAAAGAAAACATCGGCGCGATCGCCATTTCAAACGGAAAAATCATCTGGGCCTACCCTCGTGTTATAAGCCCCACTTTTTTTCTTTAAACTTTTTGGGCCTCTTGAAAGAGTGTAAGACCCATCCCTTTGTACAGAAAACCTTTTTTGGGCCTCAGTCACTTGTATAAGTCCCTCTGTACAAATTCAACAGTGCGCTCACTGATAAAACCCTGGGCCTCTCCTTGAGCTGTAAGCCCCAAATCTTTCTTTTTCAAAGCACTTTCTCCTTTGATTTTGAATATACTGTTGTTTTCAATCTTTCTTTGTTGAACAACTAACCAAACAGCATGGAAGCTCTACAACCGAGTAAGTGTTTACCCGCTTTCATTTACCGCTTTCATATGTATATAACTGTATTGTGGGGTTGTTTCACTGTAAGTCTCCTTTCACAAACTCATATATACATAACTGTATTGTGGGGCTGTTTCGCTGTAAGTCTTCTTTCATAAACTCATATCAACTGTGTAATAATAGTATAGATATTTAGAGTTTCCCCGGTAACTACGTCTAGAACTAGGTGACGCCGTTTCGTTTATTCGTAGAAATAGACAACTAGATCCCCAATAGGATCACCAGATACAAGGACCATACGGCTTCTTAGAAGTACTCACAGCCTCCTCTTAGGCTTCGTATAATGATCTCTTCTTCCGGGAATGATAGCCTCCTCTTGGGCTTCGTACAAGGACCCGTCGACTTCTTAAAATTTTCCAGCCCCCTCTTGGGCTTCGTACAAATTGTCCCGACGACCTCCTAGAGGTATAAGAACAGAACCTAGTCATCTACATAAAACAGTCCTTTCGTAGAGTCTACTACTGTTTCTCAAAGCATAGTACAAAGATGACACTCTAGACTCGGATAGTCTAATCTCCTTGAGTCTCAAAGACATTCTCAAGTGATCCCTTCGTTAAATAGGAAGGAAACCCGCAGACTTGGACAGTCTCAATACCCTTCGGATTTCCCGCTTCCCCAAAGAACAGGAATAACCCGGATCCTTGAATCAAATCCTTGAGTACAACATCACTCATATAAGAACTGATTTTCTCTTTAAATCAGTATACTGGACCTGTCACTCAACTGAAACAGCCACCATAGCCTCCTCTTGGGCTTTGTACAATGATTCTTCCTAGCAAAACAACGTTTAGCCTCTCTTTCGGGCTTTGTACGAGACACATAAGAGACTCCCTCGTTGAGTCAATTACCCCCTTTCGCCTCCATCTCGGGCTTTATACGAGATACAAAAAGGTTCTTATTGAGCCAAACAAATAGTAGCCTCCATCTCGGGCTTCGTACGAGATACAAAGAATCTCTTGTTGAGTCAAACTTTTAATCTCCATCTCGGGCTTCGTACGAGATACAAAAAACACTCTCTTGTTGAGTATAAAAGATTCTCCTGTTAAGTCAACCCTTTTAGCCTCTCTCTCGGGCTTCGTACGAGACACGTAAAAACTCCCTATTGTTGGGCCAATAGCCTCCTCTTAGGCTTTGTATAAGAAAACCACTGGTTGATCCAATCAACCTTTTAGCATCAAAGTTGTGCCTCGTTCACAGTACACAAACATCAATAACTCCTTTCCCCTTCATCTAATCGCTGTAAGCGGCAAGCCTCTGGATCATCTACATCCATGCCACTGTCCCTCTTTTAGCATGAGAAATTCCTAAGGAAAGATGGCATTGCTCTACACTGAGTTAAAGTCTTCTCCTTCAGGTTAAAATCCCCTATAAAGGAAATTATGGCATTGCCGGATTCGGATATCCCGGTTAGAGTAATTCTCCTTTATAACCAGTCACCCAACAGTTGTGACAGACAAACCCTTCTTTAGAGATGACAAATTCTCTCTAAAGTCGAGGTCCTTCAGCTTCACGTCTTGGGCTTTGAACAAGGCACAAATAGACTTTTCAGCATCACATCTTGGGCTTTGAACAAGATACAAACCACCTTTCGCTTCACGTCTTGGGCTTTGAACAAGACACCAAAAACACCCATTTCCTCCCATAGAATAGGAGGAACTACGAACACTCTGATTTCCCTGTTTCGGTAAACGGGAATAGGTAGGCATAAGATCGAAAGAAAAGATCTTAGCGAGCACACTAAACAAAAAACCCAAATCCCATATCTCCATCAATCAAAAGCAGTAATTCAAAAGCATCAGTCCTAACATCCTAACCCTTGTTCCCCGCTAGAAAGTCCTAGAAAGAAAGAAAACCGTATTGGCGAAAATACAAATAACCAGTACAAAGGCCCCCCACATTGATAGCATTCGTAACCTAACAGACCGCTGTTTAAACTCAGTATGCAAGCAGGGTTAATTGGAGACATCTATTTCCCTTCCTTATTCATCTCACAATAGGATAAAAAATGAATCGACCTGTAGTTTAAGCTCAAACCGCAGAGAGCGACCAGCGCTTAAGAACCACATCCAAAATCGCTCGCTACAGGTGCTACAGCTGCCCCTATTCAATTGACTTGGACCTGAAGGAGTGATAGCAACGACTTTCAAACATTCGAGGTACATGGAGATTGAATACCAAAAGAACCCGGAAATTTGCAAACTGTGGGGTGAGAAATAACATAGTGATTGCCAGTCGAAGGTGGACTCACAACCGGAGGTTACCATTACAGGATGGATTTTCAAAAGGAAGGCCGACACGAAGGCGGACTCATATTCAAAGGTTAGTATGATCAATAGACCTACAAAGATGACTCCGCCGGGGATACATTGTATGATATCAAGATGGTGAATGGGACGTCAACTTGATTAACCGGGTGTTTGAAAACTACAGTGCAACATCAACTCTAAGGTTGAGGAAAAAATGACACCAACTCCGAGATTGAGAAAATTTGGAGAAACATCAACACTGAGGTTGAGGAAAAAAATGGACTAAACACCAATTTTGAATGTTTGAGAAAAAGGTAGACATCGAATCTGAGGTTGAGAAAAAACCATAACTTTAACTCTGGGGTTAGAAGAAGGATATACGTCTACTCTGAAGTTAGTAAAAAGGTAAACATTGATTTTGAGACCGGAGATAAAAACATTGACTTCAACTTTGAGGCTGGAAGAAAGGAATCGGTCAACACTGAGGTTGGTAAAAAGGGGCGTCAACTCTGAGGTTGGACAAAGGGACGTCAACTATGAGGTTGGGGACGAAAGGCATCAACTCTGAGGTTGGGGAGGAAGGGCGTCAACTCTGAGGTTGGAAAGGGAATGTACGACAACTCTGAGGTTGGGGAAAATTATGTACGACAACTCTGAGGTTGGAGAAGAAAGGCGTCAACTCTGAGGTTGGGGAAGAAGGGCGTCAACTCTGAGGTTAGGGAAAAAGGATTGTTCATCAACTTTGAGGTCGAGAAAAGGTATACGACAACTCTGAGGTTGGTAAAAAAGGGCGTCAACTATGAGGTTGGACAAAATAGGCGTCAACTCTGAGGTTAGGGCTCTCTTCAGAGGATTGGAATCACTGTTTTGATTATGGGTTGATCTGGGCTTTCGTGCTACCAAACCTGGCTTATGCTTCGATGCATGTTTAAATTTTTCTATGGCGTAATGCTCCATATCGAATGGAAATGCTACACGCTTTGGTAGATGTAATGCAATGATGATTACTATATGCAAGAATGAGAGAACACTTCACCAGGGAATGAGCAGAACGGAACAAACAAACTTCGCTGAGGAAGGGATCACCAATATCTGATCAATTATACCACCAATAGCCACTGGTGATGCAAACTCTTTTGGGGAACCACAAGCTAAATTACGAACTCTGTTAGGGAGATGCCAATGAAGATTGGACTTTGAGCTACTTAGAATGCCAATAACCATTGGACTTTGACTTGCGGGGAATTATCGAATCTGACTTTTGCGGAAGAGAATACTCTGACTTCTCACCGTCTTCAAACTGCTTGAAAATATTCCATCGTCTTACCCTACTGAGAATGAGGAATCCACCTACACTACTGGGGATAAGAAATCCTCATAAAGAACCCTTTTCAATTTGAGGACGATTCTCTACTTGGGGAAGCATAGCAATTCCAACACCTTGCTGGAAAAAGACACCTTCTGGCACCTTGCTGAGGAAGGGACTTCAAAAGCCTCACACTAGGAACAACTTAGTACTTCAAGTTTCTGCTGATCAACTGCATACTGATCATCAAGAGTGAATAACAATTTCTTTAATTCTCGACTTTCCCCAGACCACATGGTCTAATGGAAGAAATCATCTCAAGAGGATTTTATAGAGAACCTGGTGTTCACAATGCCCCAGGGTCTTCAAACCCTCGGAGAGATTAATCGGATCTCGACGTACCGGCCCCAGATTGTATAATCTGCAAAGGAATTTGCCTCGAGAGGACTTGTAATGACTTGAAATACTTTGCCTCTGTATTTTTTTAACCTTGAAGAGGTGTTTCTGATTAACCTTCTTCTGGAGAGGATAACTTCTCATGCTCAGGAGGTGGCCTACCTCGATATGAGCTTTGAAGTGACTTTGCCCCTGATCTTCGAATAAATGCCCTAGAATAACTGAACTTCAGAGAGATTTCTCGACGTGACTGCCCCAGATTGGCTACATCTTAACATTACTTACTGGGGAGAGCCCACTCTGCACTGAGTCTCTTGGTAGCATGCCCCTTGATATAACTGTTGTAACACCCACATATAATACATGCATCAAATCACATAGTATACATGAGTTTCACTTTTGGTACTGAAATATAATAAGTTCCTAGTTAACACATTATACACATAAATGCCTCTAATACAAAACACTAAAAGTCTAAGGCATTACATATACAAGATGTTCCAAGACGATAAAAACTAAGAACTAGATCAATACAATGATCTCAAAACATAAATGCCATAGCGGAAGCCATGCCATCACAAAAGCTATGATCCGTAAGGAAAGTCAAATAACCTTGTCCTTACCCTTCGCGGAGCCTGCAGAACCTGTGATGTAAACAACAACAGTGGGGTGAGATACATCAAATCTCAGTGAGTTCGCTATCTTAAAGTCCTCTCGGCTTTACAAGGTTCTAAATAAGCCTAACTCATGTCAAAGGGAAAGGGGAAAGACCATGAGTACACACACACAAGTAACCATCACGGTGAGCCTGTAAACTCACACTAGTACCGAAGTACCTCCTGAGCCTGTAAACTCAAGGATTCACAATCAATAACCAATACCAAGGTATCCCCTATTCCCGTCCGCTTCTACGTCTAGAAGACGACCCGAGTCATGGATCCTTGTAGTTACTTGGCATACGAATTGGATTCGGGATCATCGGTCCGTACACCGTGATCCGTCATTTCTCACGGCCCGTACACCGTCACAAGCCTCTTTACCCGTAGGCTCCAATCGTACTCACTTCGGGAATCAAACCTGCCAAGTAGTTGTGCATAACGTTTCAGAGGAGGTGCTCGAGTCTCATGAAACTACACCGCAAGAAACAGTGGTTATGATTGAAATACACACGCCTCGGCCTTTCATGCACGAGCGTTGCCACATATGGGAAAAATCACACTCCCGACACAGTTATAGTAATAATCCTCACTCTGCCTATTCCATATTTTAACATGCATACATTGTCAACAACTATTACACACATTTAACAGATAAAATTCGACAAAACGACGCTATTCCGGAAATCCCGACTTAATTAAATCTGCCGACAATCTTAAAACCATTATAATAAGAAAGTACATTTTATTATCTTTCCAACGATACCAAAAATGTCCAAATCCGAGTTACGTACAAAAAGTTACGGCATTGGAAACAAACGATTGGAAAAATAATCACAACAGCAGAATTTCTGCAATTCTCCTGGCCATACGCGTATTGGCACATCCCATACGCGTATTGCCCAAAATTCTCGCCCAGCCATACGCGTATTGCCCAAGGCCATACGCGTATGGGCAGAGGCATTTTTTTCCCTTGAAATCCCTTTTTAAAATTGCCATACGTGTAACGCCCTTGCCGTACGCGTATTGACATGCCCCATACGCGTATTGCCCCATGCCATATGCGTATGGGCAGAGAAAAATGCAGAAAAACCAGCAGAATTTTCCTGCTACGGGTTGATCCAAAATCACCCCAAAATCCCATTTTTGAGCAATCACAAAGCATCAAAACATGTTATAACATAACAAGCAGTATAACATACAATCAAACATTGAATTTCAACAGTTAGATTCATGATTTTATGCAAAAATACTCAATTTCACAATTTCCAATCTAACCCTAAACTCAAAATAAACTCTACTCTAAAGAGTCTAACTAAAACCCACCTGGACAACAAGATGAGGATGATGAAATTGAGATGAAGAGATGAAGAATGGATGCTTGATGATGATCTTGAGCTCTTTGTGGAATTTTCTCTCCTTTTTCCTTTCCTTCTCTTTTCCTTTTCCTTTCTCTTTCTTTCTTTTCTAACTTTGTTTGTTTTCCAAATGAAGTGGAAAGAAAATAGATAGTATAGAAAATTACCATTTATTAGTAATACTACTAAATGTCCAAATTAGCTCAAATGCACCCAATAATAAAAACTCAACGTTAAATACTATTAATTTAATCAACTCTGAGTTCGTCAGTTTACTCTAATTATTTTATCGAATAATTGCTCAGAGTACTCCGGAACCCAGTTGATCATAATAATATTAACCAGAGCGTTTATAAATTTACGGGGTATTACATCCTCCCCCCCTTAAATAGAAATTCATCCTCGAATTTAAAAGATTACCTGAACAGATGTGGATAAGAATCTCGCATTTCCGATTCTAGTTCCCAAGTAGCATCAGCCGGATATGTCATATCCCATTGCACCTTAACGAGTGGAATATCTTTGTTCTTTAACACTTTGGTTTCTCTTCCCACAATGCAACTCCGTTGTGGTTCAAAGGTCAAATCCGCTTCTATTCCCACGGATTCTGGTAGAATTGGCTGAAGAGGATCAGGAATTAACTTACGGAGCTGAGATACGTGAAAAATATCATGCATTTCAGATAGAGAGGGTGGTAAGCTAATCTGTAAGCAACTTCACCAATCCTTTCTAAAATCTGATACGGTCCCACGTATCTCGGACTTAATTTACATGACTTAAACGGTCCTTTCAATCTCAATCTCGGAGTAACTTTCAGAAATACATGATCACCTTCCTCAAATTCCAAAGGTCTCCTGCAATTATCCGCATAACTCTTTTGACGATCTTGCGCTTGTTTAAGTTTCTCACGGATCATTCGAATCTTTTCCGTAGTCTCTTGAATAATCTCGGGTCCCAAAATACTATCTTCGCCAATTTCAGCCCAACACAAAGGTGTTCTACACTTCCTCCCATACAATGCTTCATAAGGAGCCATACCGATGCTCGCATTGTAACTATTGTTATAGGAAAACTCAATTAACGGCAAAAGTTCTTTCCAATTCCCTCTACTCTGTAGCACACAAGCTCTTAACATATCCTCCATCGTCTGTATTGTTCGCTAAGTCTGACCATCCGTTTGAGGATGATTCGACGTGCTCAACCGCAAATTCGTACCCATAGCTTGTTGGAACACCTTCCAAAACCTCGAAGTAAACTTCGGATCTCTATCGGACACAATACTAGAAGGAATACCATGCAATCTCACAATCTCAGCAATAAACAACCTTGCAAGATGACTTGCCTTATAAGTAGTCTTCACGGCTAAGAAATGCGCAGATTTCGTTAGTCGATCCACAATTACCCAAATAGAATCATACCCACCTTGGGTACGGGGTAAACCCACTGCAAAGTCCATAGAAATACTATCCCACTTCCAAACTGGAATATCTAAAGGTTGCAACAGACCGCCCGGTCTTTGGTGTTCAATCTTCACCTGTTGGCACACCGCACATTTTGACACATATGTCGCTATATCCTTTTTCATCCCAGACCACCAATAATCCTTCTTTAAATCTTGATACATCTTCGAAGAACCAGGATGTATCGTAAAAGTACCTTTATGAGCTTCATCTAAAATCTTCCTTTTCAATGCCTCATCCTTCGGAACACAAATCAGTTGATTAAACAGAACAATCCCATCAGTTGCTCGTGTAAAACCCGGTTGAAGTAACAATTCTTGTAACTCCTCCTCTAACATTTGTTCTTGTTGAATCTCAACTCTTAAAGTAGAATTGACCTCCAAATTTCCCATAATTACACCATTCGGAGTCCACACAAACTGGAGATTAAGATCTCTAAACTTTTCCAACAACGAATACTCCAAAATCATCAATTTTGCACTATGAACCATTTTCCGACTTAAAACAACCGCTACTTTATTCTCCTTTCCTGGATGATACTTCAATTCTAAGTCATAATCCTTTAAGTACTCCATCCACCTTCTTTGTCGCATATTCAACTCCTTTTGGTCAAACAAATACTTCAAACTTTTGTGGTCACTGAACATTTCAAAACGTACACCATACAAATAATGACGCCACACCTTCAGTGCAAACACCACTGCAGCTAGTTCCAAATCATGAGTTGGATAATTCTTCTCATGAACTTTCAACTGTCGAGAAGCATAAGCTACTACTTGACCGCCTTGCATCAAAACACCCCCTAATCCCCTCTTAGAAGCATCATAGAATACTTCATAAGAGTTGTTAGGATCAGGAATAATTAATACTGGAGCACTCGTCAAACTTTCCCTCAATTTCATAAAACTTTGTTCACAACCCGAATCCCACTCAAAAGCAAAATCCTTCCGAGTAAGTTTCGTCATTGGTAAGGCCAATTGAGAAAAACCCTTAATGAACCTTCTATAGTAACCTGCCAAACCCAAGAAACTTCTAACCTCTGAAACATTTCTCGGTCTCTCCCAATTAATCACTGCTTCTACCTTCGATGGATCCACTGCCACACCACCTTGAGATATAACTTGCCCAATAAAATTAACTTCTGACATCCAAAATTCACACTTGCTCAACTTAGCAAAAAGTTGTTTCTCTTGCAATACTGATAAGCCAATTCTCAGATGTTCTCCGTGCTCTTGTGGAGTACGAGAATAAATAAGAATGTCGTCAATAAAGATTACCACAAATTGGTCCAAGTAAGCCTAAAATATACGGTTCATGTAATCCATAAAAACGGCTGGAGCATTAGTCACACCGAAAGGCATCACTAAGAATTCATAATGACCGTAACGTGTTCTAAATGCAGTTTTTGGCACATCGGAACTCTTCACTCGGATCTGATGATAACCCGACCGTAAATCAATCTTCGAGAACACACAGGCTCCCTTCAATTGATCTAACAAGTTGTCTATCCTGGGTAAGGGGTACTTGTTCTTAATGGTGACTTTATTCAACTTACGATAATCAATGCACAAACGCATTCCCCCATCCTTCTTCTTTACCAATAACACTGGAGCTCCCCAAGATGAAACACTAGGTCTAACAAAGTGCTTAGACATCAAGTCCTCTAATTGGTCCTTTAATTCTCTTAATTCAAGCGGTGCCATCCGATAAGGAGAAACGGATATAGGAGCCGTTCCCGGTACCAGGTCAATAGAGAACTCAACTTCTCTCTCCGGAGGAAGAGAAGTAACATCCTCAGGAAACACTTCAGGAAACTCACACACTATTGGAATACTCAGAACTTGCTGTTCACTACTCCCTTCCTTAGTAAGAACCAATAAAACAAATTTCTCCTTCTCAAACAAGAAATTTACCATTCCCACCGTACCTTCTAAAGTCGTTGATAATACATCTTTCGGAGTAGCCTCAGCAGATGGAATAATGATTAGCTTCTCCTCACAACCGAAAAAAACCGAATTAGCTGAAAGCCAGTCCATTCCCAGAACAACATCCACTTTCTTAAGTGGCAAACAAATAAGATCAATTTGGAAGACTCTTTCGTTCACCGACAACACACAATTTTCACACATCAGCGGTGTTTCAACCATTTCATCCATGGCAGTAGTAACCACCATAGGAGGAAACAAAGGAATAGTTTGCAACCCAAGTCGCTTCACACAACGCGTGGACTCAAAAGAATGCGTTGCCCCACAATCAAATAAAACAAAACAAGGATGTCCATTTACGAAACACGTACCCGCAATCAAGGAGTTGTCACCCTTTGCTTTCCTTGCATTCAAGGTATACACTCGGCCAGTAGTCTTCCCTTGTGTCGGATTCCTACCCTGAGGACAATCTCTCGATACATGACCCATCTTGTTACACTGATAACACTGTATTACCTCCGAATTGCACCTACCATAATGATTCCTTCCACAAGTACGACATACCGGAGGCACACTAGTTCTAGAACCCTGTACTTGCTTCCCTTTGGAAGACTGTTGCCTTTGCCTAAACTGTTGATTCGACCTTCCACGGTCACTTTGAGTCGCCTTGTTCAAATCCACCTCCATTTGTACCTTTTTCAAACTATTCTCCGCCACATAACATTGTCTTAGCATTTCCGCATAAGTAACAAATTCCCGTTGAGACACGCTATGTGAAATTTCAGCCCTCAAACCAAACAAAAACTGATCAATCTTCCACCTCTCATCAGGAGCATACATGGCCTGCCTAGAATAGTCAGCCATGATCTCGAATTTTTCTGCATAGGAAGCCACTGATAAATTGCCCTGTCTCAACTGTTGGAACTCAAACTCCTTCTGAGACCTTAAAGAACTCGGAAAATATTTCTCCATAAAAATTACCTTAAACTGCTCCCACACTTTTGGTACCTCTTGGATTGTCATTAAGGCTGAAGCGCTCTCCCACCACCTCATGGCAGGACCCTTTAGCAAGTGAGAAGCAAAGACCACTTTATTTTCCTCACTACAATGCACTATCAAGAAAATCCGTTCCATACCTGATATCCATTCATGCGCCTTCACCGGATCTAACCCTCCCTGAAACTCCGGAGGATTCATACGAATGAATTTCCTATAGGTCCCCCCTGCAACTTCAGGAACAACCACTGGAGGATGCAGACCATCAGCCGTTTGCTGTACCATTCCCTGCATAAACTGATTTTGCTGCTGCTGCATATGTTGCATGAATTGATACAAAGGGGCGTTCCCTTCAGTACCCTGTGGAACCGTCCCAGCCGGAGTAGTCCTCGGAGTCCTTGGTCTTCCACGGTTGTTTCTACGTCCGTCGGCCATGTTCCTGAATGTCATACAAATAGGATTAAGTTGATCAGGCTCAATACCATAAATATAACACGTAAGACCAAAGGCGACACCATGTATCTGAAACGGAAAGAATTACTTATTTTATTTCATGGCTAGGTCGAGGATACGACCTGCTATGATACCAACTGTAACACCCACATATAATACATGCATCAAATCACATAGTATACATGAGTTTCACTTTTGGTACTGAAATATAATAAGTTCCTAGTTAACACATTATACACATAAATGCCTCTAATACAAAACACTAAAAGTCTAAGGCATTACATATACAAGATGTTCCAAGACGATAAAAACTAAGAACTAGATCAATACAATGATCTCAAAACATAAACGCCATAGCGGAAGCCATGCCATCACAAAAGCTACGATCCGTAAGGAAAGTCAAATAACCTTGTCCTTACCCTTCGCGGAACCTGCAGAACCTGTGATGTAAACAACAACAGTGGGGTGAGATACATCAAATCTCAGTGAGTTCGCTATCTTAAAGTCCTCTCGGCTTTACAAGGTTCTAAATAAGCCTAACTCATGTCAAAGGGAAAGGGGAAAGACCATGAGTACACACACACAAGTAACCATCACGGTGAGCCTGTAAACTCACACTAGTACCGAAGTACCTCCTGAGCCTGTAAACTCAAGGATTCACAATCAATAACCAATACCAAGGTATCCCCTATTCCCGTCCGCTTCTACGTCTAGAAGACGACCCGAGTCATGGATCCTTGTAGCTACTTGGCATACGAATTGGATTCGGGATCATCGGTCCGTACACCGTGATCCGTCACTTCTCACGGCCCGTACACCGTCACAAGTCTCTTTACCCGTAGGCTCTAATCGTACTCACTACGGGAATCAAACCTGCCAAGTAGTTGTGCATAACGTTTCAGAGGAGGTGCTCGAGTCTCATGAAACTACACCGCAAGAAACAGTGGTTATGATTGAAATGCACACGCCTCGGCCTTTCATGCACGATCGTTGCCACATATGGGACAAATCACACTCCCGACACAGTTATAGTAATAATCCTCACTCTGCCTATTCCATATTTTAACATGCATACATTGTCAACAACTATTACACACATTTAATAGATAAAAGTCGACAAAACGACGCTATTCTAGAAATCCCGACTTAATTAAATCAGCCGACAATCTTAAAACCATTATAATAAGAAAGTACATTTTATTATCTTTCCAACGATACCAAAAATGTCCAAATCCGAGTTACGTACAAAAAGTTACGGCATTGGAAACAAACGATCGGAAAAATAATCACAACAGCAGAATTTCTACAATTCTCCTGGACATACGCGTATTGGCACATCCCATACGCGTATTGCCCAAAATTCTCGCCCAACCATATGCGTATTGCCCAAGGCCATACGCGTATGGGCAGAGGCATTTTTTCCCTTGAAATCCCTTTTTAAAATTGCCATACGCGTAACGCCCTTGCCGTACGCGTATTGACATGCCCCATACGCGTATTGTCCCATGCCATACGCGTATGGGCAGAGAAAAATGTAGAAAAACCAGCAGAATTTTCCTGCTACGGGTTGATCCAAAATCACCCCAAAATCCCATTTTTGAGTAATCACAAAGCATCAAAACATGTTATAACATAACAAGCAGTATAACATACAATCAAACATTGAATTTCAACAGTTAGATTCATGATTTTATGCAAAAATACTCAATTTCACAATTTCCCATCTAACCCTAAACTCAAAATAAACTCTACTCTAAAGAGTCTAACTAAAACCCACCTGGACAGCAAGATGAGGATGATGAAATTGAGATGAAGAGATGAAGAATGGATGCTTGATGATGATCTTGAGCTCTTTGTGGAATTTTCTCTCCTTTTTCCTTTCCTTCTCTTTTCCTTTTCCTTTTCCTTTCTCTTTCTTTCTTTTCTAACTTTGTTTGTTTTCCAAATGAAGTGGAAAGAAAATAGATAGTATAGAAAATTACCATTTATTAGTAATACTACTAAATGTCCAAATTAGCTCAAATGCACCCAATAATAAAAACTCAACGTTAAATACTATTAATTTAATCAACTCTGAGTTCGTCAGTTTACTCTAATTATTTTATCGAATAATTGCTCAGAGTACTCCGGAACCCAATTGATCATAATAATATTAACCAGAGCGTTTATAAATTTACGGGGTATTACAACTGTCCTTCAGAATTTTCAAGCATATCAACTTGGTAAGATCAAACTTCTCGACTGACGTTCACTGTGTAAGCTTCCTTGATGCTTAGGCACATGTATGCAACCGGAAAATGTTTATTGTGAGAATGATGATTCTAATGCAACAAACATATTAACCTTGAAGTTTATTGAAAATATGTCGCAAAACCCTGTGAACGAATCACTAGCTAGGATGCGACATTGATTTTTGAATGGAAAATAATACGCACATGCAATACCAACAAAAATCTTTTTAGCACAACTCATGGGAGTCAAGAACGCTATCTCGTCGAAGTATGCCTTTGGAATAAACCCTGCTTCAATTAGGACTTTTAAGGGTTGTAACGTGGCCTGGTTCTCGGTTTTAGAAAAAAGGATTTATGGCTCAAAATTTTGTTTGTACCCACCCATTCTCCTTGATGTTCTCCAGTCCTACGCTCAGTTAATTCGGCACAAGCGCTCACCTTTCAAAAGGTTTTTTGTGAGGAGTGATGGTTAAGGAACCCACGAGGTTTTCAAAATGACAGTCACTCCTTTTGTGTCTTTGGTGTTGGTAATCACACGACTTGTTCTTTATCAAGGAATTTCTTTTGATAATTTCTTTTTACTTTCTATTTGTTTTTTATTTCCCTGATTTTACCTGGACTGATTCTTTTTGAATCTTTCGATTTTGAAGTCCACCGGGATGCCCTAACTTTTGCCTAAGTCACTTGTTTTCAATTTTTTGACTTAGCGGGCTTTCTTTCTTTTTTCTTTTCTTTTTTTTTGAACAAATCGTGTGACACTGGTTGTCTGACTTGTTTGAAAAGAGTTGTGACTGCCTCATTCCTTGGTCGATGAGGGATAACCATTGTGGTTTCACGTCCATTGATCTCTTGATGTGTGAGGGAAGAAAGGGAATGGATCCTCAGATGCACATTCCTTTTGAAATTTGGATGCTTTGTCAAATTACTAACAACTACCCTGCCCCAGGTTAAATGTGAGGGTTTTTCCGAATGAAAAGAAACTCCTACTTCGAGGCTCAAAGGGGTTGACGAGGGTCTATCTCCCTTATATCTCTGGTGTTTGGTGATTTGAAGCAATGCTTGTACATCATCAACATGGTTTTATCCAAAAGCATACAACCAAAGACTTTACGTTTTCACTTCATCATCCTCCCTCCAAGAGTTTAAGCAAGAAAGTAGGTATTACAATGCACAAAAATATCATATGAATGAATAAGAATGAATTACTTCAAGAAAAACATATTCATAATATTGCATTAAGGTCATCATTAAAAGCAAACAAGTCTTTACATACATACAATGCTTGAATAAGAAATGAAAGATTACAAATGAAAATATAGTAAAGAAGCTAAAGATTGCCCTTGTCGAGGAGGCTTGACTTTGTATGAACTTAATGCTTCTGATGACATACTCACAGTCTGAGTGCTTACTTGAGAAATGGGTCTTCAATTGATGTGCATATCATCTGCAGTGAATGTAATGACCCCTGAATCGACCAGATCTTGTACCTTGTGCTTGAACACGTTGCAATCTTTAATTGAATGACCTGATGTGTCCAAGTGGTACTCACATCTAGCATCTGGATCATACCCAGGA
The DNA here is from genome assembly GCA_022829125.1 of Lathyrus tuberosus. Taxonomy (NCBI): domain Eukaryota; kingdom Viridiplantae; phylum Streptophyta; class Magnoliopsida; order Fabales; family Fabaceae; genus Lathyrus; species Lathyrus tuberosus. The sequence goes on from JALAZF010000048.1 coordinate 15,849,657, forward strand.
GGAATAGGGTCTGGAACAGGCTTGGCCTCCCTTAGTTAAACCAGAGAACTCTTAAGTAGACGGGCAAGAACATGACTTGAGGAATAGGGAGTGGATCGAACCTTCTCTCAGGCCTTCGTGATCTTTGTTGTCTCTGTCGCTGAGGAGCATAAGGCTGCTGATACTGAACCGACTATTGAACAACAGGAGGAATATACACAACACTAGTTTCCCCTTCTTTTCTCTTGGGGAACCATGCATAAGGTTTCTTTGCCTCTTCAGAGGAACCAGCATCAATTCAAATTTTTCCCATTTTGATGTCGTTTTCGACTCTTTCTCCTGCCAATACGAGGTCTGAAAACCCATATGACAAACATCCAACCAATTTCTCATAATAAGGCCCCTGAAGCGTAGCCATGAACATGTCAATGAGCTCTCGTTCCATCATTGGAGATTGAACTCGGGAAGCTAATTCATGCCACCTCTGGGCGTACTCTTTGAAGCTTTCATTTTGTCTTTGAGAAAGACTTTGCAATTGCATTCTATTGGGCGCCATGTCCGTATTGTATTGGTAGTGCTTAACGAAAGCTTCTGCCAAATCTCTCTAGCTTTTAATATGCGTTCTCTCCAAGCTCATATACAGTCTAAATATGCCCCAGCTAGGTTGTCTTGAAAGAAATGCATCAGCAGCTTCTCGTCATCCGAATAAGCATACATTTTTCTGGAATATGTCCTAAGGTGAATCTTAGGGCAGGTGGTTTCATTGTACTTTTCGAAAACAGTAACCCTGAACTTCGGAGGAATTTTCACACCTAGGACCAACCCTAAGTCATACATGTCCATACCCAAAACATTATGGCTCTCAAAAGCCTTCATTCTCTCCTCGAGTATACGAAACTTCCTGTCCGCCTCAGTAGGGAAACTCATCTCAGCATCATAAAATTGTTCGTCCTGATTATCCACCTCTCGACGAGGAATATGAATCTCAGCAGCACTTCTTCCGGATCGACTCATAGGAGGGGGTGGAGGAGTGCCAGTACGTGGAGGGTTCACATCTACGCCCAGAGTATTACCACCGACAACATTCCCATTACCATCCTCTGGGATAACAACAACTACCCTGTGAATAACCGCCCTTAATTCCTCTTGACGTTGAGCCATACCCTGCATCACCTCCATGAACTGATCCATACGAGTCTGGAATTCCGATAACTCTGATCGCACCTGATCCATGATTCTCTTCTGATTGCTTCGAATTGCGTAATGGTGAGAAGTCAGGTTTGCAGTTTTGAAGAAAATACCAAGTCAGAATAAGAATCCACATCTTTGAATACCTGTTATGCATATGAGTATGAGAATGCAAATGTCATGTGATGCAAATACAAGGACATGGGATCAAGGTATCCATAAATTCTGAACATCTGCTGCGCGATTGACTGAATAAGTTCAACGGTCTGCTCTGAAGAAAATACCGGAATACCAGAATATCTGAATAATCAGAGTACCAGAATAATCATAATACCAGGATACCAGGTTGATAAGTCCACACTGATAAGAAACCCAGAAAACCAGGTAGGTTGAAGGACAAAGTTTCCTACAAACCTATAAACACCCAGCCCCTCTCGCATGCGGGTTCTAGAAAAAAAAAACCGAGGATCCTCAGCTTCACGGGCTCTCAGGTCGAGAAATGATGATACATTCATCATTTCTAGTTTGGCATCATCATCAATCGAGGAGGCCTAAACTAATTCCCCTAAAAAAGGGCACCCTATGGTAAGTTCCCAGCTTCGGGTCCTCGGATCAAGAAGCATAATGGGTTTGCCATTTCTGGTCTGCCATTATTACCACTTGGGAGGAGTGCCTCAACCGAGTCCTCGGGGAATGGTCGCCAGAGTCGACAGCTCTCTAGGTTACATTCTATCATCTGCTCCAATGCGCAGGATGGAACATTACCAAAGAAAACCTCGTCTGGATGTGGAATTTTCGTGTATACTAAGTCTGGACAAATGCCACACAAGTCACACTACTTTCCACTTTAATCCTAGGTGTATACTCAAGCCTGGGTATTGGGCTTATCTCTCATGAATCCAACCCACCCAACAACACAACAGCAGTAGAGCAGTATGATAACAATAACCGAATGTGATAAATGCAGTAAAATACAGTAATACAACAAATAATGCACAAAAGTAAACACCCAATGAAACAGAAATAGACAAGCGCTAGGATTGACTCGCATAGGGAACCAGAGTCCCCAGCAGAGTCACCAACTGTCGCAACTGCAAAAAATAACCGGCGGAAACAGAACAGAAGAGTCGCCACCGAATGTTATTTATCCCGGCGTAGGGAAATGAAATGATCGAAGAAAACCTGAAGAAAGGGAAAGACATGGTCATCGTAACCATAGTCTGGGCTCGGGAGTCGGTTACGCGAGGAGAAGGTATTAGCACCCCACCCGTCCATCGTACTCGATGGGATCCACGCTTGTTGTCTAATCAAAGGGTGATTTATCTAAAGCCTATTACTAAACGGAAAGGACACGGAAAAGGAAAAAAAAAACGGACTCGCAAGGACCGTCGCAATCCTGTGCCTATGTATCTTCGTGGACGAACGAAGACTCAAAGTCAACGTAGTTCGATGGACTACGCACTAGAGGGGGGGAGATTGATCGCCAAGACATCGCCGTCTCGTGCCTACGTATCCTGAATCGGACGACAGAGAAGAAGTCAAAGAAGTCGTAGTTTGACCTATGGGTCGGTGAAGAAGTCTCGATCGCACTGTGGCGAGCGAAAAGGTCCGGTTAACAAGTCCCGATCACACTGAGGCGAGAGAAAAAGGGAAGTTAGTTGTTAGTGTGCTCGCCAAGATATCGCATCTCGTGCCTACGTATCCTCAATCGGACGGGATGGAGGAATCACAGCATCCGTAGTTCACGCTACTGCGGAAAAACAGGAATCGTCTCGATCGCACAGGTGCGAGAGAAAGGATCTGGGATCTGAAGAAGCGCTCCTGAAGAAGTGAATTAACTTTATTTGTGATTCGTATTGCACTAAAGTCTATGACACAGGAGCGAATGCGTCGCATGGTCGCCCCCAATGGGACGTATGCTAAACACTCTAGAAAAGTGAAGGGAGACCCCCCACTCGTCATTTCCCGTGTACTTAAGGCTCGTGGCGCACAATACTCATCGTATTTATTAAGTGTCTTGATTATTATTTTGGGAAAGAAGAGAGAGACGCACGCAAGTTTTAGGGGAAACTGGATCCTACAAGTTATCATGCATAATGGCCCTAAGGTCAGGATTAGGAGAGAAGTCTTAAGCCGGACTAAGAGCCTTAAGGGAGCATGTGAATACAAGGTAATCAACAAGTAAACATCAGACAACTCAATCACATAGAGTAATCGAAAAAAAAACAAGACTCAATCACCGGGGATTTAATCAGGAATTAATCAAGATCAACAATTAATTAAGAATACCCAAGCTAAAACAAAGTGCAAATTAATCTACAATTAAAATCGAGGTTAATTCTAAAAAAAATAATCAAAGTTAACACAAAATTAAACTAATATTAGAAAAAAGAATAATCCAAATCCTAATTAAAACTAAGGTCAATTAGAATTAAAAATTCAAAATTTTAAACAACAAATCAATTAGAAACAATTAGAATTAAAAAATTAAAAACCAATCAATCAGAGGTGCATTAGTGTTAGAAAGGGTGCTGAAAGGAGGGAAAACGTGTGGGCCTCCTAGTCTAGGCCTAAGGAGTTGCCCTCATGAAGCTAGGGGGTGCGACGAGTGATTTGAGGGAGGTGCAGGAATGAAAAAAACCAAAGGCCTTCGAAAACTCGGCCCAAGCTTGCACTAGTTAACAAAGAGAAACCTAGTTCTCAGAGACCAATTCACCATCTCCTTCATCTCAACGTCTCTTTTCTTCTCCCCCTCAGCCGTTTCTATCCCCTTACCATCTCACTCATCTTCTTCTCCGAAGAAACGCCGCCGCGAAATGTTTGTTCTCACGGCCTTATCTTCACTCAAACTCCTCCTTCTTTCCAGTTCTAATGCTCACCGCCGCACTCTCTCCACTACACCGTTCTCAGCCTCGCCGAAAAAAAACATGGAAAAAAACAAGTCTCCGCCGGAAACACGCTCAACTTTCCCTATCCTCTTTCATTCGTCTCCGACTTGCCCTCACCACAACAACTACCACGCTCAATGTTCTTCAACCTCAAATTTGAACAAGACTTACACCGCAAACAAATTGAAAAAACAAATCGAAGCAAGCTACGCAGATGAAATTACGGATTGACGAAAGCTATATCATGGATTAAGAGTTCACAGCAAGAATTATGTGCGACAACGACGAACAATAATGACGAATGAAGATATATCCAATAGATTAGAGCTTACCTACCGGAGAAATGTCCGGTGCTTCTTCGACCATGAGGTATGCGTGTTCTTCAACTTTCGACTTTGAATTGTGTTCTTAGTTCCTCTTCTTCTTTTCTGTGTGTTGTGAATCGTGGTTGTTGTCGACTTCTTTTCTTCTTCCTTCTGGATATGCTTCGAATCCTTGCGTTGTGGTTGCTGTGATGAGCTTTGAGACGTCTCCTTCTTGAATTTTCTTCTATTTTGATCTCTGAACTTGCTGTTGATGTTGTGAGCTGCAGATCGAGAATGAAGTGTGAATCTCGTTGATGCAGTTTGCAAATTGTGGTTTGCAGGTAAGCTTTAGAGCTCTTAGTTTTCACTAAGAATTTTCTTCTTCAATTCTGCTCAATCTTCTTCTCGCTGAAACTCTAGTTATGAATTGATGATAGTTTGTGCAGAGTTGCAGAGTCTTTATGCTGTTTGTGAATTTTGAAATGGAAGAATGAAGTGGAAGAAAGTGGAATCAGTAGAATGAGAGTTTGCAGTGATTGGAGCAGAGCATGACTCGTGAGTGAAGTCCCCCAAGAAGGATGAAGAAGATCTCCTTTATACTAGAATTTTGAAGAGGGTAGAATAAGAATTTTGAGTGAAATTCTGTTATTCAAATTTGTTGTGTCATTTGTGAGTCACAATTTCCATCCCCATTCTGTTACCATTTTCTTTCTCTCAATTCTGTTACAGATAATTTGTTATAATGAAATGAAACAAAATGAGAATAACTTTGGAATTTTTATTTTTCATGACGTCACCATGTGCTTTTCCTCTCAATGCCTGTGTATAATTTTCTGTTAATATTTGGCTTGGCACATGTGATCCTGTTGTACTTCTCTTTCTCTTTCTGTTACATTTTCCTGCGGCTGCTATGTACTTTTCTTTTCACAGCTATTTTCTTTTCCGCCCTTGTATTGTTACTGCCACCATTTTTTTTATGACCACATGATATGGCAATATGACTTAGGAAAAATAAGCATCTACACGGGTTTGTTGTGATTGGAATGCTGCTATAATTTCTGGAATAGGGTGAACTACATATATGGCAGCATATCAAATATTTGCTTAAAACAAAAAGCCGGTAATTAAGCTTTAAAGAATGCCAAAAATAACATTTGCCAACAACTTTGTCAACTTCAGATAGCAAGGACAAGCTGTCCTAGCCAGCAAAGGACCAACTTTAGACCAACCACCAAATCCAATATCAATTATGTCTTGTAAATGTGAGCCATGCCAATTGTGTATTTCTGTTCTTAGTCTTCAAACCAATACCCCACTTTTAGGTATAGTTCCTCTTTTGCCCTCCTTGAAAACTTTGAAAAAATATAGATGTTAGGGTATGGGTAAATGAATTTTGAAAATGGGTATTATTATTTGATATTGAATATAGAAACATGACATGAACTTTATTGTGACAGAATTTGGAAAAATATGGATGGAATTTTGAATATGGAAAAAAAATGGATATGGATTTTATAAATGGATATTGAAATGGACAAAAAGAAAGTGATGTAGATAATGACATAGAAATGGATATGGATTTGGATATGGTTTTGTATCTTGAATTCCAAATAATCCACATAAACCTTTCCCACACTCCGTATGCTTAAAACTCTTGCCCAATTGAATATTCTCAATCACAAATCAAGCTCCAAATTCAAATCAAACTTGTCTTCAGTGTGAACCCCCAACTTCAATCTCATATCCACATTAACTTGCATCACAAACAACCAGCAACAAGCAACTGAGAGGACAACAATGCTTTGATCATAATATGGGCCCATAACTAGATCTCTTGCACCATAAGCCAATGCTTTGCAACTCAGTCCACATATACCTTGCCTTTATGACCAATAATCTCAACTCAAGAACAATTCCCCGGAGAAACCTTGAAGATGAAGATAAGCCATGAAGTAAAAAGAACATGACTAGCCAGAGGTCTTTGACATGAAAATCCTAATCACCTTGAGATACACTGATGAAAATGAAATGACTTGAACAGAGAAGGAATCACAACCCTGATTCTCACCCAAGAAATCCCGACCCGGTGCTTTTGATGAATAAAAATCCCGAGCTTGCACATAATACCTTGATCACACGCCAATGCAAATGAATGATATGAGTTATGACCTAATGAATATGCCAAATGAATGTGAAACAAAAACCAGTTAAGGTTAGAAAAACAGAGGGCAAATTTTGGGGTGCTACAAATGTGATATTTTTTTTTTGCAAAATAAAATAATTTAACATTTTTGTGAATTTTGAGAAAAAGAATCAATTAAAAAACACAAATATTCAAAGAGAAATTAATTTTTGAATCAATTAAGAAAATATCAAAATTAATTAAATAATTCAAATATTTAAAATTCAAAAAAACGCGCAAAGAACACCATCTTCTTCGTTTTGCCACCAGAAACGGATTCAATCCAATCTCCCTTGTTTGTTAATGGAATTAGATGAAATAAACATCAATCTTACTCGCTTTTGAACAAGGAACAAGATGGTATTACTCAATTTCATTCAAATTAATTGTGGAGAGGATTATCATGCATGAACTAGATGAACCCTAATTTGCACCAACCAATATGAAATTCTATACACGATTGATTAATGGCAATTAATTGAGGGAAAATGATCTATGAGCATCCAGAAACACAATGGTAACTTGAAAACATGTTTATGATGCATGCATTAATGAGTTTGAAAGTTTGAGGCTTACCTCTGCAAGTGAGAATCGAATTCTGATTTGGAGGTGTTTCTGAAGTGTTTGAATGATTTGAACAACTTCTTTAAGTGCCAAAGGATGTGTTTGGATGCTTAGAATGGTTTGAAGTGAGCTGGAACTTGATTTGGTACCTCAACTGCAACTGTAATACCCCATATTAACTAAATTCTCAATTGGATATCAGATGAGTATCTATGAGCTCTATCTTTAGTAAATTGGATTAATGGAATCCTCTAAGTACTTTAAGTATTGTTAATTGGGATCAATAGAGCAACTGATGAAATTTAAAGAGATCAAATTATTTTATAAAAGAGACAGATCAATAAATATTAGTTTAAGAGAAGATTTTAAAGTAACTCTAATAATTGATCAATTGGTGTTAGACGATAGAATATCAATTGGAGATATTTTACTCTATTGGAATATATATATATATATATATATATATATATATGTATGTAAAAAAGAAAGAAAGAAAGAAGAAGAAGATAGTAAGAAGAAGAGGAAAAGGAAGAGAAAGAGAGAAAGTGGAGAAAGAGGAAGAAGAGGGGAAAAGCCCATGGATCATCTTCAATATTCATCATCTTCTTCAACCTCCTCTTCGATTATCACGTGGGTTCTAGTTAGAAGCTTTAAGTTCTAAGTGTTAGAGATTATTAGAGCTTAAGTTAGAAATTGGTAAAAATGATTAATCTTACCAAAATCATGTTTCTAACGAATGAAATTTGGTATAAATTACGTAGTGTAGACGTAATATGCATGTGATCAATTGATAATACTTGTTTTGATGTTTGGAAATGATATGGTGTGGAAAGGGTGAGTTTTGGAACCCTTGGAACCCTAAAAACGCAGAGCAGAAATTCTGTTTCTGGTACGCACCGCCAGGCGGCGTTATGGGCACCGGGCAGAGCAGGCTTACGCCTCTGCACCACCGGGCAAAAGTTAGGGGGCGTAGTAAGTTTTGATTATGCAATTTCTGATTTTTTGGCATGGGATTTATGCTGCTGCTTCTCCGGGCGAAGTAGCAGGCGCAGAGGGCTCCGCCGGGCGAAGCTTTGACCGCCGGGCGCTCCTGGCAGTTTTTTTTTCAAATAATTTCTTTTCTTTAAAAACCCATAACTTTTGAACCGTGATTCCGATCGAAGCGTTCTTGGTATCATTGGAAAGCTATGACGATCCTCTACCCAAATATTTAGTGGAAGATGAATGAAAATAATGTTTATATGATATGTTGAAAATCCGTAACTTTAGATCGTGAATCCGATCGAGGCATGGTTATAGCCGATGCAAAACTGTGAAAATATCCTACGGGATAAGAGTTAGAAATATTATTTTCATTGCCCGATTAAATAAATCGGAGAAAACCTAAGGGTGATATATCTTGTGATTGAATCATTATATGTGATTCTACTATGCAATTGTAATATTCTTTTGTATATCTTATGATTGAATTATCATATGTAATTCTAAAATGCAATTGTGATATGCTATGTCTATATAATTGTTGTTAAGTATGAATGAGAGAATATGCATGCTTAAAACGAATTAGGAAGAGTGAGGAAACTTTACCCCAAACCTAATGATATGATTCTAGGTTGTGACTAGAAATTCATAGAAACTCTTGATGGCGATGCTCGTGCATTCGATGCCTAGGTGTGCATCCTTGACGAGTAATGGTCTAGAGGAGAGTGAGACACTAGTATGAAACATGTGTGTCAACCTTGTGTTCTTCGTGATTAAGGCATTGCGGCCTTGTAATTGTTGAATACAATCACGTTGGTGTTTGAGATCACGTAATCGAAGCCGTTTTTATCCCATAATATTAACCGTGACCCGTGTTGAAGGGCCTCTTGTGTAGGCTGGCTGGGGAAAGTTACTTAGTGGATGGTATTAGTGACCCGTGTTGAAGGGCCCTTGTGTAGGCTGGTCAGGGAAAGTACCATGTGTAGGTAATCGTGACCCGTGTTGAATAGCCTCTTATGTAGGATGGTCGGGGAAAGTTATCTATATTAACATCCAAGACTCGTGTCGAAAACTCTTTGGAAGAGTTGGCCGAGAATGGTTGTCTACGTTTTAAGGATCTGTGACCCGTGTTGAACTCTCTAGTAGGGTTAGCCTGGGAAAGATGCCTTGGTATGTTTTATCAATTAGTGATATTGTGAGTTGGTGAACTCATTAATATGTTTCCATATAGTGTGAGATTGAGAACTCGAAGTCCTTTCCCTTCTCTTGGACTTGAGTTAGGATTTGGCTAGAACCCTGTAAAGCTGAGAGAATCCATAAGATAGGGAACTCACAGAGATTTAATATCTCACCACATTATTGTTGATTATTTTGAGGAAGCAATTGCAGGTATGATTTACAAGTGGAGCTATGCTTGGATGTTTCAAGAGAAGCTTAGTTGAGCTTATTTCCGCTGTGTATTATTATTTTCCTGTACAATGAGGAATATTGTACCTTATTCTTAGATTTTTATTGTTTTGGCTAATTTCCATGCCTTGTACCATAGGTTGTATTTATGTATTAGAAATGGTCAAGTATGTGAATTATGCCATTAGGCACTTATGATTGTGTCAGTACCAAATAAAACACTTATATGGTATTATTTTAGATAAATATAATACATGGCGTTACAGCAACTCTGTCAAGAACTTGAGCAATTGGCTGGTGATTATGTGAATTTGATGTTCCAGATGTTGTTTTAGTGTTTAGATCACCTACATATGTTGTTTATGAGGTGTTGGCATGATTGGTTTGGTTTGAATCACTCTCAATTTCAAAACCCGATAGTGACTTGATTTAGAAGGAAAATTTGGAGTGAAAGAGAGATTTTGAATAAAGCATCAATTTGATGGCTTTGGTGTACTCAAACTGATCACAAATGAGCTCTATTTATAGTAGAGCAAGTTTGTTTTGGCATCAATAATGAATGGCAGCTTGGATCAGATTTCATTGAATGCTTTGGTCCTTTGGTCAATGGTCTCCTCTAGCCATTGACTTGTGCCAAACTTTGCAGGTTTAGGCCCTCTGATATTTGGATATGCCTTGACTCATTTAGACTGGTTTGCATCTCATTCATGCCACCTCAATGCATCACTTTAATGCTTGATGCCAAATTTGAATTTCAAGATTCCTTTTCATGATGATTTTGCACATGGAAGGCTAGGTTCTTGGCATTTTGTGTTATGGATCTGATCATTCATTCATTTGTGTTGTAATTGGACATAATTAGAATGATCAAAGTGTTCAAAAGCAGTTTAAGGAATCGTGGGGTGCAAGTTTGCACCAAAACCTGTCTTGAAAACAGTTGCACCAAGGCAACTTGGGAGATCCATAACTCTTAGCTCAAATAGAGTTTGATGGAGTTCTTGTGCTTTTTGTGAAGCCCTCATATGATACGCTCCATGTAACGCCCCAGTTTTAGTATTTTTGTTTAATTGAATCGTTTTTTATTATTTTATTATTATATTATTTTATTTTCGACTTTTATGTGAAAATATGTTATTTTTCAATGTTGTGATATTTTATCGCGTTTTGGGAACATTTGCGAGATATTTGAGTGTAGGGGTATTTTGGGCATTTTGATTTATTTTGTAAGTTAAGAATAAATAGAAATAGAAAGAGAGAAAAAGAAAAAAATAGTAAGAATAGAAAGAGAAGAGAAAGAGAAGAAGGAAGAAAAGAGAAGAGAAGGAGAAGAAGAAAAAGAGGAAAAACTTGTGATTTAGGAACCGATTCAACCGACTTTTCAAACGCGAATTTATCGGGTAAGGGTGCGAAACTCGATTATACTATTTTTGCGTATGATTATGTATGTTTGTGTGGAAGTTTTGTTGGTTTTTCAAATATAGGTCGAAATGAGATAATCGATTAGAAATCGAGGTTTTCACGGTCGGAAATCGACATAAACTGTGTTGTATGATCACACTGTGTGTATGAATAATCGTTGATGTTTGTTTTGCTGTTAGAATTGAATTTGGGTGAAAAATGGGATTTTTGGGGTGGATTTGCGAAGAGGAATTTTTCTGAAAATCGCAGAGCCCGCTCAGCGTGCAGGTGCCCGCTCAGCGCGCTTTTGAAAAAATGTAACCCCTCCAGGCAGTAGCGAGCCCGCTCAGCGCGGTCTGGGACTTCAAAATTTTATCTGTTTTCTAAATTCCGTAACTCGGATCGGGACGTTCTTTATACCGTTGGAAAGCTTATGAAACGTTCTTTCTTATAAAAATGGGTTTTTGAGATTGTTGGCCGATTTAATTATGTCAGAAAAGGTGAATAGTGTCGATTGTCGACTTTTGTCGGTGTAAGTGTGCATAATTGATGTGTATTTATGCTATGAGATGTTGTGATGATGGATTGTTGTGGTTGATGGTGAGTAATTCTTGATGTGAATTGATATGGGTGTAAATGATGAAATGCTATTTGTTGTGGGTTGTAGTTAGTGAGGTATTAATGTTTTGGTCGAACACATTAGGGTAGAATGACGTTGATGTCGTTCCTAGTGTGGTACTCACTAGGGTAGAATGACTATGTTGTCATTCCTAGTGATGTACAATTGAGTTGTCGTGTCCACTGGGGTAGAATGACTATGTTGTCGTTCCTAGTGGGATACTCATTGGGGTAGAATTACTATGTTGTCATTCCTAATGAGGTGTGCAATGGGGTAGAATGACGATGTTGTCGTTCCTAGTGTGGTACTCACTAGGGTAGAATGACTATGTTGTCGTTCCTAGTGATGTACAATTGAGTTGTCGTGTCCACTGGGGTAGAATGACTATGTTGTCGTTCCTAGTGGGATACTCATTGGGGTAGAATGACTATGTTGTCATTCCTAATGAGGTGTGCACTGGGGTAGAATGACGTTGATGTCGTTCCTAGTGTGGTACTCACTGGGGTAGAATGACTATGTTGTCGTTCCTAGTGATGTACAATTGAGTTGTCGTGTTCATTGGGGTAGAATGACGATGTTGTCATTCCTAATGAGAGGTGCACTAGGGTAGAATGACTATGTTGTCGTTCCTAGTGAGGTATGTATTGGGGTAGAATGACTATGCTGTCATTCCCAGTTATGTGATGCGTGGTTTTGTCGGATCTTGATTGAATTGGTGAATGATGCATGATGTATATTGGGTGAGATGTGATGATTGTGACATAGTAAACATAATATGTATTTTTATGTGGTATGATAGAATGGTGAGAATATGTGGTATATGTATATTTTTATGTTGATATATATAATTATATGCATTTATATTATGGTTGTTTTTCTCACCCTTCTGCTCGTTTTATAATGCTCTATGAGGCATTGCAGATTAGAGTTGCTGGAGGTCTTTTGTGAAGCTTTGTGTCTTCACCCTTTTTGGTCGGTCGGCTCTGATATGTGACACCGGGTAGCTAGGGTGGCTGTTTGTGTTATTGTGTACTATGTATATGTATCTTTTGGCTAGTACCTGTACAACTTGGTGTACGACAAACTTTTTACATGATATATGTACTTATGTTAATCAGATTTTAGATTTTCCGCTTTAATTCTAATTTCTGAAAATGTGGGTGTAAGGAACGAAGTTTCCTCTGTATGTTTGCTACCCCACTGTTGCATATCTGTATGGGCAGATGTTGTATGAATTGTTTGGTTTCAATTGATGTGACCCTTGGTCTATGCCATGTTTTCAAATATACTCTGATCAAATTTCGAATTTTCTTTTATTGCTTTAAATGCATGCTAATTTGGGGGTGTAGATTGGGGGCGTCACATTAAGTGGTATCAGAGCCAGTCCGTGTAAGTTGTGTCAGTCCTTGTTGGTCTTTGTGGTTCGGTGAGCTGTTTGTTTAACCATAGTTGCTGTTATTGGAAATGAACAGAATATGGCTCGGGTTGTGCAGGGTGTACCGAATGTTGCGGGTAATAATGAGTTCGGGATGAGCGAACCACTTATCTTCAAAGGAAGATATAATCCTGATGGCGCACAATTTTGGTTTGAGGAAGTTGAAAGAATCTTCCATGTGATGGATTGTGCTGAAGAGGACAAGGTGAGACTGGGTACTCACATGCTGGAGGAAGAAGCAGCTGATTGGTGGGTTAGTTTACGCCAAGTGTTGGGAGTGGATGAGGAAGGAATTACTTGGGATTTATTTATCCGAGAGTTTCAGAGGAAGTATTATCTGGAGGGTGTGAAGGAAAAGAAAGAGATTGAGTTTTTGGAGTTGAAACAAGGCAATATGTCTGTGGTTGACTACACTGCAAGGTTTGTGGAACTTGTGCAGTTCTATCCTCATTATCCGGAAGCGACTGCTGAATTTTCTAAGTGTGTGAAGTATGAGAACGGATTGCGTCCGGAGATTAAACGGGAAATCGGTTATCATAGGATTAGAAGGTTTTCTGATTTGGTGGACAGTTGTAGGAGTTACGAAGAGAATCGTAAGGTGCGTGCTACTCCCTATGAGAATGTGAATGACAGGAAAGGAAAACAACAGTCTCGTAGTGGGGGAGGAATGTCTAGTCCTCTGAGGTGTTACAGTAAGTGTTACAAGTGTGGGGACGTAGGACATCGTCAGATGGATTGTAGGAGGAATAAATTGAAATGTTCCAAGTGTGGAGGTTCGGGACATGTCGCATTTGATTGTAGGAGAATTGGGGTGAAGTGTTTCAACTGCGGTGAAACAGGTCATATCAGTACGGGTGTACGAAACCGAAGAGAGCTCAGACTGGTAGGAAGGTTGTTGCATTGGCAGGAGATGAGACTACTAGTGCGGATCGTTTGACTCAAGGTACTTGTTTATTAATAGTATGCCTTTAATTGCTATTATTGATATTGGGACGACTCATTCGTTTATTTCGTGTGAGTGCGTGAAGTGTTTGAATTTGTTGTTGTTTTCTTGGGGTAGTAAGATGGTTATCGATGTTTCTGCATAGGGGTCTGTAATTACTTCTCTGGTTTGTTTAAATTGTTCTTTGAGCATTTGTGGTAAGGGCTTGGGATGGAATTAGTGTGTTTACAGTTGGAAGGATTAGAATGAGATAAGTGGGGGAGAAGCTGGTACTTCTCCATGTTGTGTCAGGTGTAGGGCGCTGGCTCAATGTGTTATGTATTGCAAGGTTATAAGTGTGGTTCTGGTTCACGAAGGGATGCAGAAGTAAGGTTTACGTCAACTAAGGATTTGTGCCTTAGGTAGTTTTGTGCATAGGATCTAGTGGATGCTATTATAGTTTGGTGGAGACGGTTTATGCCTCATCATGATTGTCGGCTGTCTATTGACAAATTGAGGAACTGATCACCCTTAATCTCTTGTTGATAGCAGACGGGAATTATGTTGGATGGGATGGACGTGTCTTTCCGGCGTTGATAGTGGTGCGGAATGGATTACTTGAAATTTAAGGAAATAATTGCGTTGTTGAGTCGATGAGGATTCTTATATCAGAAGATGAGACGAATTAGAGGTTTGAGTATGTGGATTAAGTGGGAATGTCTCTGAGGGATAATGATTGGGTATTACTAAGGGTTGGTAAGGAATAAGATGATAATAGGAGGAGGCGTGTTAACCAGTGAGTAGTATGGGAACTTGCGGTTGTGTTTTGCATAGCTTAAGTTTTGAATTGTGACGAATTGCAAACGATTTGAAATTCTTTGATAGTTCCTTTTTGGTTGGCTGTTTCAATAGGATGGAATTTGGATTGTCAAGAGCAGGAATTGTGTGTGGAGTACGGATATCGGTATATGGTGACAATTGAGAATAAGTGTTTACTTTCGGGATTAAGTAAAGGGTATGGTATTGGTTGAGTTTGATTAAAATTACAATTGTTGGAATGTTTGATAAGCGTAGTGATGGTTTGAGTAGAGGATTTGAAGTTAGTTAAAGGTGATTAGAAACTTGTCGGATTTTGTTGGTTATTATCGAAGGGTATGGAAGGCTTTTCCAAGGTTAGTGTTTTCATTACTTCAGTTGACTTGCAAAGGCGAAGTCGATTGTTTGAGAGGTATCTTGATGAGTATAGTTGGGGTGTTAATATAAGAGAGTAAAGTCGTGGCTTGTGTTCTTCGACAATTGGGAAGTCGAGGGAGGATCTGTATTATTGTGGAAATGGGGATTCTTGGAAGTTGTATTATGTTGGAATACTAGAAGTATTAACTTTATGGTGTTAGATTCAAAGTATTTGGTAAGTATAAGAATATTGAGTACTGGTTTGGTCCGAAGGAAAGGAGATGACGAGAATGGTTAGAATTCGTGATGAGTTATGAATTTGACTTGGATTATCATGTGTGAAGAGTTATTGTTGTAACAGAGGAGTTAAGTCAGAAATTTCTAAGTATATATGTTTTGGTGACCTGGGAATTAGAATTGTTTGAGCAATTCAGAGGCTTGTGTCGGGTGTGTAAGATAACACGAAAGAATGTGAACAGTAGTTGTTGGGAAGTATGTGAAAAGTTAGACTTGGGACGTGATATTGGTGGTTTTGATGGTTACGAGTCATCAGAGTGTGCAGCGAAAGCGTGATGTAGCACATTTCATATATGTGTGTGCGACTTGTAAGAGTTCTTAGGTGGAATATTGGAAGTCTGTAGGAATGTTGAGACCCTTGGATGTTTCAGAGTGGAAGTGTTAGGGGAGAGGTTTGAATAATGTTCATGGGTTACTAAGTAGATGGATATTTTGGTTATATGTTCGATTGGTGAATCGTAGCATTGATGTGGTAAGGTTGTGTGACAAGGAGGTTGGTGTTCTTGTTTGTGTAGTTGCCTCGTTTCCATTGTGTTGGTTCGAGTGCGAGTAGCTAATTCCTGTGTGGGGGATTAGGGGAGTGTTACCTAAGGTGAGGGTAACGATTCTGTTGTGTTCGGTTCGAGAGTGAACCTGTGAGTTGTGTTTTGTGTATTCTTTGAGTTGTGTGTTAGCCGTCAAGTGCATTGTATGGGTTTTGCATCTTGTCGTTGTTGTGTCTGCGGTTAGCAAGGTGGTTTGTCAGTTGTGTTATTTGTGGTGTGCTTTTAGTTGGTATAATGTTTGATTGGTCGGTTGTGAGGGCCGTGTCTGGAGTTGTTGGGATCGGTTATATTTTCGAGGACGAAAATTTCTAAGTGGGGGAGAGTTGTAACGCCCCAGTTTTAGTATTTTTGTTTAATTGAATCGTTTTTGATTATTTTATTATTATATTATTTTATTTTCGACTTTTATGTGAAAATATGTTATTTTTCAATGTTGTGATATTTTATCGCATTTTGGGAACATTTGCGAGATATTTGAGTGTAGGGGTATTTTGGGCATTTTGATTTATTTTGTAAGTTAAGAATAAATAGAAATAGAAAGAGAGAAAAAGAAAAAAATAGTAAGAATAGAAAGAGAAGAGAAAGAGAAGAAGGAAGAAAAGAGAAGAGAAGGAGAAGAAGAAAAAGAGGAAAAACTTGTGATTTAGGAACCGATTCAACCGACTTTTCAAACGCGAATTTATCGGGTAAGGGTGCGAAACTCGATTATACTATTTTTGCGTATGATTATGTATGTTTGTGTGGAAGTTTTGTTGGTTTTTCAAATATAGGTCGAAATGAGATAATCGATTAGAAATCGAGGTTTTCACGGTCGGAAATCGACATAAACTGTGTTGTATGATCACACTGTGTGTATGAATAATCGTTGATGTTTGTTTTGATGTTAGAATTGAATTTGGGTGAAAAATGGGATTTTTGGGGTGGATTTGCGAAGAGGAATTTTTCTGAAAATCGCAGAGCACGCTCAGCGCGCAGGTGACCGCTCAGCGCGCTTTTGAAAAAATGTAACCCCTCCAGGCAGTAGCGAGCCCGCTCAGCGCGCTCGAGAGGCCGCTCAGCGGGGTCTGGGACTTCAAAATTTTATCTGTTTTCTAAATTCCGTAACTTTTGATCCGTAACTCGGATCGGGACGTTCTTTATACCGTTGGAAAGCTTATGAAACGTTCTTTCTTATAAAAATGGGTTTTTGAGATTGTTGGCCGATTTAATTATGTCGGAATAGGTGAATAGTGTCGATTGTCGACTTTTGTCGGTGTAAGTGTGCATAATTGATGTGTATTTATGCTATGAGATGTTGTGATGATGGATTGTTGTGGTTGATGGTGAGTAATTCTTGATGTGAATTGATATGGGTGTAAATGATGAAATGCTATTTGTTGTGGGTTGTAGTTAGTGAGGTATTAATGTTTTGGTCGAACACATTAGGGTAGAATGACGTTGATGTCGTTCCTAGTGTGGTACTCACTAGGGTAGAATGACTATGTTGTCGTTCCTAGTGATGTACAATTGAGTTGTCGTGTCCACTGGGGTAGAATGACTATGTTGTCGTTCCTAGTGGGATACTCATTGGGGTAGAATGACTATGTTGTCATTCCTAATGAGGTGTGCAATGGGGTAGAATGACGATGTTGTCGTTCCTAGTGTGGTACTCACTAGGGTAGAATGACTATGTTGTCGTTCCTAGTGATGTACAATTGAGTTGTCGTGTCCACTGGGGTAGAATGACTATGTTGTCGTTCCTAGTGGGATACTCATTGGGGTAGAATGACTATGTTGTCATTCCTAATGAGGTGTGCACTGGGGTAGAATGACGTTGATGTCGTTCCTAGTGTGGTACTCACTGGGGTAGAATGACTATGTTGTCGTTCCTAGTGATGTACAATTGAGTTGTCGTGTTCATTGGGGTAGAATGACGATGTTGTCATTCCTAATGAGAGGTGCACTAGGGTAGAATGACTATGTTGTCGTTCCTAGTGAGGTATGTATTGGGGTAGAATGACTATGCTGTCATTCCCAGTTATGTGATGCGTGGTTTTGTCGGATCTTGATTGAATTGGTGAATGATGCATGATGTATATTGGGTGAGATGTGATGATTGTGACATAGTAAACATAATATGTATTTTTATGTGGTATGATAGAATGGTGAGAATATGTGGTATATGTATATTTTTATGTTGATATATATAATTATATGCATTTATATTATGGTTGTTTTTCTCACCCTTCTGCTCGTTTTATAATGCTCTATGAGGCATTGCAGATTAGAGTTGCTGGAGGTCTTTTGTAAAGCTTTGTGTCTTCACCCTTTTTGGTCGGTCGGCTCTGATATGTGACACCGGGTAGCTAGGGTGGCCGTTTGTGTTATTGTGTACTATGTATATGTATCTTTTGGCTAGTACCTGTAAAACTTGGTGTACGACAAACTTTTTACATGATATATGTACTTATGTTAATCAGATTTTAGATTTTCCGCTTTAATTCTAATTTCTGAAAATGTGGGTGTAAGGAACGAAGTTTCCTCTGTATGTTTGCTACCCCACTGTTGCATATCTGTATGGGCAGATGTTGTATGAATTGTTTGGTTTCAATTGATGTGACCCTTGGTCTATGCCATGTTTTCAAATATACTCTGATCAAATTTCGAATTTTCTTTTATTGCTTTAAATGCATGCTAATTTGGGGGTGTAGATTGGGGGTGTCACACTCCATGTGTGATCATATTTGGTTTTGAAACTATCTGAATCAAATTGAAAATACCTCATGAACTTTGAGGTTTAAGGCTGGTACTTAGACAGTTTTGCACTAAGTGTTTAAATTCTTGATTTTTCACCACTTTGATCCATCCATAACTAAAAATCCATAAAGATTTAGAGTTTCATGTTATTGAATGTTTTGTAGAGGGAAAGAAGACCTACAAATCAAGATTTGGATCACTCAAAATGGCTGCCTAGATTAAGAGTTATGGTTCTTGAAAGTTGGTACCAAAACCATCCAAATTTGGTAACTTAGAAAAATTTTCAATTTTTCAAGATTACCCCTTTTACAAGTTATCTTGATATCTTGATCAATTCTTGTTCAAATGACATTATAAATCATATTTGATTAAAATATGAGTCATAAGGATCATTTTTTCCCAAAAAGTCATGTTTTGACTTTTGGCTCTGGATCGGTTCGGCGCGCAAAACCCTAATTCCCGTCTTTTGGGGAGTGCACTCTCTAAGGATGTTTTAACTTTGCCAATGGTTTATTAGGGTTATTTTGAGCATGTTGAGGCATATGTTGAAGCCTTGGCTCATCGTTTTGTGAAAATCTCACTCTGGAGGTCTCAGTCGTCCAAAACCCTAATTAGATGACATCGGGTGTTTCGAGGCTTCTTCCACTTGGAATGCCACAACTTTGTGCTTGATTCTTGATGTGAGAGTTCTCTTGATACTTTGTGGATGTTTTAAGAGGTTATACAAGTTGAAGATCATGTCATTCCTTAATAGATTTTTTGTCTAATCATTCTGCGAGGGCTCGAAACCCTAATTCTTAATCGTGGTAGATGCTCAACTATCTTTGGGGATATTGATGAGGCATGATGGTATATCTATATTGTGATGATGATTCTCACAATGATGTGAAATCTTGGTGGTCAAAATTTGGGGTATGACAGGTCTTACTTACTGAAATTTCATCCTAACAATCAAAACATCATCTTTACCTCTTATCTTTAACTCTCTCATTGCTTACACTTTTTTCTTTCTTTCTAAAAGAGAGCTTAGGTCGAGTGAGAGAGAGAGAGAGAGAGAGTTTAATCCTTGATAAGCATAGCTTTTCTCCCCTAGTTGTCTCACCAAAACCCACTACAATTATTTCTCAAACAACCCGGACATTAACATTCATGGCGAATGGATGTTTCCGGTTATATTTTGCATTGTTGTCTTTTTTCATATTGATTGACAGATATGCATTGTTACGGGGTTCTCCACCTTTAACCAAAAGTCTGGAGGTATAAATGTCAACGATTTGAGATGGAAGTGAAAACGAAGATGATGGAAGTGAATCAGAGGGAATTTCTTTTCCATTTTCGGTGGAGCCATTTATTTGGGAGATATGTTATGAAAGTAAGAAGAGGATGATGGAAGTGAACAAGAGTATAACAAGATTTAATAATTCATTAAATACTCAGATAGGTTAGAGAATGTTGCATCTAGTTGAAACTATTTATGTAGTTAGCATTTGTATATCTTATTTTCTAATTTTATTATCTTATATCATTTATGTGGGAGACACTAGTGTATACTCGTTTATATGGGTTTGACTTTTGGTCCTATTATTTGGATTTGAAACTTATTTATTAAAATTGATGTCTTTTTTTATTTTATTTACTATTTTTTAGTAATATTTAGTAATATTAATTGATCTGTCCCAATAATATATTAAATAATTTTAAAATTTAAGAAAAGTTTGCAAACTTCAATTTATTACTATTTGAAGATATTTGATAGATGAAATTTTTCTTTTTAATTTCTAATGTAATTGAACTGATATACATTTCGAATTGATCAAATATTTGAAATAAAAAATTTGATAATTCAAGATATATTTTACATATTTTGTGTTGCAAAATATCTATAATTAACGAGTAGCTTATATTTTTGAATTTACAAATATTGGAAATAGATTGACAATTCAAAATATACTATTTATATTTTGTGATGTGAAATATCTAAAATAGAAAATAGAGTAGCAATTGACTACACTCCAGAACTCTATTCATAGTTTCATAGCTTTGCCTTCTATTTCTGTAACAAACTCACTCATTTTCCCTCCCAGTCTACATTGACTCCCTATAAGATCAAGTTCCCTCACTGCACTCATTTAACAAGAAAAACCTACTCAAAAACTCTTCCTAATTCATTACAGACCTATACCCCCACCAAAGCTCATCGTCCAAAAGGAAAAAATACTCAAACTTCTCATTCAAGTTTGAGAGAGTTGCTCAGACTCACCTTCACAAGAACTCAAAGTTTCCGGAGCCAAAGAAGCAAGAAAGGTAGAAGGAAGAGAGAAAAGATCAAAACTCACCCGAGGTCGGCCTCCACCTCGCTGGAGTTTCAAAGCTCCAGTGAGGCTATTCTCTTCGCTTGCTTTTGAATTCTTTCCTATATTATTGTTGCTTTTCGCTTCAACGTTCTTCGCCCTCTAATAATTGTTGTCTTTATGAGGTTTCAATGTAGGATTTGTTGATTTCGATCCAGGAGGTTTATGTGATTTTAGTGTGGGATTCATGTTTTAGAGCAAATTCTAGGGTAGGTTTGTGTTCAACATTTTTGGATTTGGACTGCGTTTATGAAAATCAGGGTTATTGTTCTAAAATTTGCATCATTTCGCAATGTTGTTCGTGTTTTAGCTTTGCATGTTATTGATGGTGCTTTTAATCGCTTCTAGAATCATTTTCTTTGCAATGTGCGTTTGCTTTAGGCTTATCACTTCTCACTGATAAACTTTTTAATTAATTAAGTTTTGGAATCAGTACTATATAATGTGTTTTTAGTACTTTTGTGGAAAATTTCATTATGACGTTCTTGTTGTCCTTTCTAATATTGGTGTATCTGGATTAATCTCTACAGTATAAAACTGTTTCCTTGATTCTTTTGGTGTGATTTTCCAACACAATGAATACAACTCATGTTTACGTTTTTTTTATCACGTTTAAAATCCAGAGACTCTAAAAAATTTCTTCATTTTTTTATATGCAGATACACACTTGCAAACTTATGGCTTTTTCTTCTCCTCCGACTGTCCCACCAAAGACGTATTTTAATGAGTTACCAGACAACCCAGACATTAAGCCCCATGGGGAATGAGTTTTTATGGTTGTCTTATGTGTTATTGTAGTAGTTTTCATATTGATCGGCCTATATGTATTGTTACGACGTTCAACTAGAAGTCAAGAGGTGCAAATGTCTGTGATTCGCAACTGAAGAGAAAACGAGGATGATGGAAGTGAAGACGACAAAGTTTTGTTTCCATTATTGATGGAGTCGTTGGTGAGACATGTAACACCTCAAAATTTGCCCTCATGTTTCTAACTCTAACTGACTTATGTTTCATTTCATTTTGCATTACCATTTGTGCATATCAGTGTGTGCATTTGGGCATGGGATCAAGGTATTTTCCAGCAGCTCATGGTGTCATCAGTTTCGGTGTCATTTTTAGCAGTGTTTAGGGCTAAACAGATAGTTTTCAAAGTGTTTTCGAGCATTTATTTTGCTCACCAGATGATTTGATGTTCAGAAGCTCCGGCAGTCATTTTGATCAATGATTCAACACCATACAATTTTTTTCAGCAAGATATTTCGAGTGCGGAACGGAATTCATAGCATATTTCAGACACGGTTCAGTGGTAATATCAAAGGACAAATTTCAGAGGCTTAATGTGGTTCAGAACAAGTGGAAATAGGCAATTCTCCAAGTTTCCCTCCAAAAGGAACTAGAATTCAAATTTCCCTTGTGTTAATCGATTAACACATTTTGCACTGAAAATGGTTAATCGATTAACCAAGGTAAAATTTGCCCAGATACTTCATTTTTCAGCGCTGCATTTTTTGGATTTCAAATTTTAATCACCAATTTCAATTTTCACACCAGTAGAAGGATCTAGAATTGAATCATTTTCCACCCAAAATTCAAATTCCTTCCAACATTTTCCACTTTAATTCCACATTCTCTTTCCTAGTTCATTTTCCACTTCTAATTCCACTCACAAAACCTCATTCTAAACCCAAACTTAACTCTTAACCTAGGGGTTATTTAACCAAATTGATTCCAAACCTCACATAATTTTCATTCTCATTCACTCTCAATTTTCAGAATTCTTTCTCAATTCTCTCTCACTTTTTCACTCTCAACCTCCATTTTCAAACCTCACTTAGAGCTCTTTCATAGAGGTTAACAAGTTCTTCATTGGAACTTGTTAATTCTTAAGTTAAAGCCTCTCATTACCACTCCATTGCTGCTTTTCATTGGTGATTTTTGTTTGGATCTAGATCTGAAATTTCAGAAGTGCTTATTGGAAGTGATTTTGGAGTATTGTTAGCTTGTGGCTTGGATTTTCAGCTTTTGCTTGCAAGGAGCTCATAGATCTTGGGTTTTCTTGCTTGGATTCATGAATTTTCATTTGCAACACTTACCAAAGCAATTTTCAGCTTTATAGGTTGGTTTTTCTGTGATCTATGCTTAATCTAGCTTAATTCCAGCTTATTCAATGTAGATCCTTGGTTTTGCTTGTGATTTATTCAATATGATTGAATTTGATTGTTGTTGTTCATGATTGTTGGATCAAGTTGATGTTTGATTGTTGTGATTGAACCTAATTTTCGTGCATTATGGATTACATGACCATTTGGATGATTGCTTGAGTGATTGTGCTGCTGAAAAGTGATTTTTCAACTTGATTTTCTGCTACTGGTACAGGGTTAATCGATTAACCAAATCCAGTTCCTTTTGGTTAATCAATTAACCAGTGTAATTCTTGCATATTTGGAGCTGATAATCGATTAACCAAAATGAACTGGAAATGGTTAATCGATTAACACTGATGCAGAGTGTAATTTTTGTGCATTTTTTAGCATGTTTCGATCCCATTCCACTTTTAATCTTCATGAATTGATATGATGCATATGTATGAGCTGTTTTGATGCTGTTGCACTTCACACCTTTGTATGATCACGATTTTTTGACACGCGACTTTTGGTTTTCGTTGATGAATGTTCATGCTTGCGTTGTTGCTTTCTTGATGCGATGAACATGTTGCACACACCTCTTAATCATTTTGATTGTGGATTATTGTTTACGTTGCTGGAGTTGTGTTGCACATGCTTGTTTGCTTTTAATTCCGTGGAATGCATGCTTGAGTTAATTTGTTCAATTGTCAAATGATGTGCACTCTTTCGTGGAGTTTTCAAGAATTGTTTACCATGGTTTGTGGTGTGATTGTGATCATGATTGATTGAAGAATGTGTAATGTTTGATGCATGCTCACTATGCCATGTTCGAATCATATTCGAATGCATGCCAAGTTGTAAATCCACTGTTGTCCCTTTGCCTGTGTGCTGTTATATGTGCCGTTGTTTGCTTTTTATACCTGTTTTGTGCTGAAACATGATCTGTTGAATGTTGTTTGGTGTATTGGCTAGATTTTACCGCTGTGCAGGTGCTGGAGCGCTGTTGTAGCTGCTGTTTTTTGGTTTATTTTCTTGGTTTTTCTTTGCTTTTGCATGTTCCCCTAGGATTCCCTAGTCCAATTTAATCTTTGATTAAGCTTGGAGTAGGATAGACATTAGGATTCAATCCTTTGCATGCTAACATTAGGTAGAATATTCCCAGCTTACCTCAACCTTAGGGCCATCTTTTGCATGATAACATTAGGATAGAATTCCCGTAGTGTTTTCTTTTCAATTTTGAGTCTTCTCTTCTCATCTTATAACAATTCTAAAACACTTAATAAAGGCAACGAGCATTGTGCGCCATGAGCCTTAAGTACATGGGAAATGAAGAATGAGGGGTTTCCCTTCACTCTTCTAGAGTGTTTAGTGTACGTCCCATTGGGGGCGATCATGCGACCCATTCGCTCCCATGTCATAGACTTTAATGCAATGTAAGTTTCGAACTAACTTTAATCCACTTCCGTCTAAAAAACACAAAACAAATTCAAATCTTTTTTCATCCTTCAGGATTGTTGGGTTTCAAATTATATTCAGAAAAGAGCTCGTCGCTCACGTAAAAAGCACTCATCGACTCGTAGGTCGAACAACGACTGCTCTAATTTCCTCTTTCTCGTTCGATTGAGGATAGGTAGGCACAAGACGACGATGTTTTGGCAAGCAACCTTCCCCCCTTAGTGCGTAGTCTGTCGAACTATGTCGACTGTGATTCTTCGTTCGTCCACGAAGATACATAGGCATAGGATTGCGATAATCCCTGCGAGTCTGTTTTCCATTTTTGTTTTCCTTTTCCGTGTCCCTTTCCATTTAGCAGTAGGCTTTAGATAATCCACCCTTTGATTAGACAACAAGCATGGATCCCATCGGGTACGATGGATGCGTGGGGGTGCTAATACCTTCCCCTCGCGTAACTGACTCCCGAACCCAGGCTATGGTTGCAATGACCATGTCTTTCCCTTCTTCATGTTTTCTTCGATCGTTTCCTTTCCTTGTGTCAGGATAAATAACTTTCGGTGGCGACACTTCTGTTCTTGTTCCTCGCCGATTATTTTTTTCTGCAGTTGCGACAACTGGCGACTCTGCTGGGGACATTCCCATCCCTAAGCGAGTCAATCCTAGCACTTGTCTGTTTATTTTATTGGGTGTTTGATGTTGTGCCTTATCTGTCGTATATTACTGTTTCATCGCTTTTATTGCATTTCATTATTGCCATATACTGGATTGTGCTGGGCTGGGCTGGTTTTTTCTGTTTGGCGGGATGGGTATTCTGAGAGATAAGCCCACTACCCAGGCTTGAGTGAGCATACACACATGTTTTAGCGTGGATAGTCGTGTCGCTCGCGTGGTGTTGACCACGTGGAGTGTTCGCGAGACCCATAACCAGACGAGGTTCTTTTAGGAGATGTTGGATACTTCATGTTGATGCAGGTCATTGGATCTTCCCTTGATGAGCTGTCGACTCTGGTGACCATTCTCGAGGACTTAGTGGAGGCACTCCTCCCAAGAGGTGATAATGGCATACCAGAAATGGTAAACCCATTACGCTTCTTGATCCGGGACCCGAATCTGAGAACAAGCCATAGGATGACCCTTTTTGAGAGAGAATCAGGGGAGGCGCTCCTCGATTGGCGATAGTACGGTACCCGGAAGAATGAATGTATTATTGCTTCTCGACCTTAGTGCCAGAAGCTAAGGACCTTTCATTTTCTAGTACCCACATGTGAGAGGGGCGGGATGTTTACAGGTTTGCAGGTAACCTTGACTTTCAACACAGTCGGCATCTTGGTATTCCTACGGATTTGAATAGTTGATCCCGTTGTATTCAGCCAGTTATTGTCAGTCAGTTTAGCATAGCAGCTGTCCAGTTTATGTGGCACCCCTTGATCCCATGCCCTGCATTGCATCATTCTCTAACATTCACGTTTTTCATTTCCAGGTTATATCTGACTTTTGATTCCAGTCGACGGGTTTCCATAGGGATCGGTACTGAGAGGAAGAAGAACATCATTGTCTACAAGTTCCCAAAGCTTAGTCTCGGTCATCTTAACAGCCTGCAGGATATGGCGAGTCCAGAAGTGTTGGGGGGTTTTCAAGGAAAAGTATGGTCAGATCTTATCCTTTGTGCGCAACATCAGTGACTATGAGTATAGAGGCCTTCACACTTTGATGCAATTTTATGACCCTCCTCTGAGATGCTTCGTATTTTTAGAATATCTGTTGTCCCTACCTTGGAGGAATATTCAAACATTTTGGGGATTTCTATCAAAGAAGACGCTCCATTCTTTGGCTCTAAGACTGATACTGACCTCAGAGTTGTGGCTGATGTTCTTTATTTGAGCAAGTCGACATTATAGGCCAATATCTCTAGCAAAGGAAAGTTCTGTGGTTATCATTTGGGGTATCTGGTGAAGGAAGCTCAAGAGGCAGCGAAAGATAAGAAATGGATCATTTTCAACGCATTGCTGGCACTCTGTGTATATGGTATTGTACTGTTTCTCAATGAGCCCGATTTTGTTGACATAGATGCTATCAGGATATTTACAATGCAGAATCCAGTGCCAACCTTATTGGGAGATTTTCATTATGCTATGTATAACAAAAATGAAAAGAGAAGAGGTGGATTTGTTCATTGCTGTGCACCCCTTTTGTATAAATGGTTCGCGAATCGTCAACCTCAGTCAGGTGCTTTTGTGGATTCTAAAGCTTCTCTAAAATGGAGTCAGCGTTTGATGGGTTTGGCTGCTAAATACATTGTCTGGATAGATCATGGATTACTTTGTAAGGACGTTATTTACAGCTGTGGTGAATTCCCTAATGTTCCGTTGATAGGGAGAAAAAGAGAAATCAACTATAATCCTTCTTTGGCCATTAGACAATTCGGATATGCCCTGAAGGATCCTCCAGTTGAGAGGGATGTGAAAGAGTCTTTATATTTCCAAGCAGCGGATGGTTTGGCAATAACACAGAAGGCTTCTGAAGCTTGGTTCGGTGTGCAGAAGAAAGGAAAAGTTGCTTTGGGCAAAGCCAACAATCGAGCCTATCCTCCATACGAAGACTGAGTAAAGAAGAGAGTTGAAGATTTCTACTTGCCTTTTGATCGAGCACCTCCTTTGTATCCTGAGATTGTGGAGGAGAGAATCACTGTACCTATCGAAGAGTTCGACAAGCTGCGGGATCTGGTGCATGATCTGCGCATAGAGAATTCTAATTTGAGTAGCCGTCTGCAAGGTGCTCTGCACGACAACTTGGAATTGGAGTGGAAGGCTCAAGATCTGATGAAGCATCTAGAAGAGAGAGAGAATGATCTCGCTGACAGGGCTCAGTATTATTGGAAGGCCAACATGGCTGCTGAATCTTCTGGCATAGCTCATAAGCGAACCAAACAAACCCTGTCTAAGACAAAGGTCAAGCTTGCTAAATATCAGAACATGTGGGACTAAGTCAAGACTAAAAACGGGGAACTGAAGGAAGAGCTCCAGAAGGCGAAAGCGGGTAAGAAGCATTTCTCCGACAAGTTGAAGGAGGCTCAGAAAGAAATTGAAGAGCTTAAGGTGCAAGCTGGGGTCAAGATATCAAAGCGCAGAGACGGCGATAGTGTATAGCAGATTTTCAGATTGAACCAAGACATTGAAAAGAGAAACAAGTTGATTAAAGAGCTGATAAAGCGACAAACACATCCTGACACCGTGAACCTTCTTGAGGAAGTCGAAGCCAGTTTGTATGGGGTTGATTTGTAGTGATATCTCTGTTTGTCATTTATTGTGATTACCATCAGGCTTGTTGATGGACTCACCTTTGATTATATCAGACTCGTTTGTATGAATTTTTGAGATATTATATTGAAATGTGTGTTTCAGCAGTTTTTTTTCTTTCTCAACGGGTTCGTTTCAGTTGCATTGGCTCTGCATTATCTTTGTGTCCGGATTTATTTTTCGGTTTTGTGTCTGATCCCTTACCCGGTTTCAAAAGCTGGAATCAAAGTAGATATGTCATGGAAATGTTTAAATATGATGTTTGCATTTGCATTAGCATATTCATACTCATTTGCATAGCAGATGTTTATCTCTGGGTTTCTTATCTTGTTCTTTTTCTTCATTCAGGATTGCTGATCATCACATCCACCGTTATTCTACTCGACAGAATCAGAAGAAAGCTATGGACCAAATACAGGCTGAATTGGTTGAAATACGGACTCGCATGAGTCAATTCATGGACTTAATGCAGGGCGTTGCTCAAGGCCAAGAGCAGTTGAGGACTCTTGTCCAGTCTTTGATAGCCAGGGTGGATGAAGATGAAGTTGTTCATGGGGGTGTTCATGAAGGTGCGAGAAAGACACAAGAAATGGGGGGTTTGAATTGTGTTTTCACTCTTAAAAACTTTTCTCCTCTTAACTTTAATCACTAAGAGAATATCAGAGTTCATTGAGAGACTCTGATACGAGATGCATTATTCAGACCACTTAATGCTTAAAGCACAAGTAAGAAGAAGAGTCTGAATAAGATATGCTTGATTCAGAACTTGCAGTGAGGAAGCTTATCAGAGTTAAGTTACAAGGTTCTGACTTGCATATGTAAGGTTCTGATAATTAATACAGAAACATAAACAATTACTTAAAGCATAACAAGAGTAAAGAACACACGATATATCCTGGTTCACCTGAGAAACTCTCAAGCTAGTCCAGTCCACCCTTCCAAGGTGATTTTGCCTTGAACACAAGGACTTAATCCACTATAATCAATCTCGATTACAGATGCACGGGCTAACACCGGTGACTAACAACCAGCATAACCTCAGCTGTGACTAACCCACAATGAACCGTTCAGGGATTCAACTTAATGAATATAACGAACATTGACCTAATAGGTTCCAATCTCGCAAGATGTACCATCAGGATTTCACAGCTAAACGTTCAGGGATTCATCTCAATGAATATAACGTTTACTGACCATATTTCAGGATTTCCCACAATGACACCAAGTCATTGTCTTCTCAAGTCTCCGGTCACACTGACCACTTGAGGAACCCTAATTCACATAGAATTAGTTAAACAGAAGATTAGAAAGATGCTTCTTAACAAGCAGATTATTCCTAAGTTTAAGTACAAAAGAGCACACAAGTGTTCAAGCAAGATATGAGCAACATCTCCTTGCTATCTTCAGATTCTACACAGATGTATATTGATTTGACAGTTGATGACATCTTGTAGATCTTCTTCTTCTTCGTCTTCTTTGTTGAGCAAGCTTCGAGCAACAACTCCTTACTTCAGATCTTCAATGTAGGTCAGACGAGAAGGTGGTTGATGACTTGACTAATTTGCAATGTTGTCTTTTTCATCAGCGACTTCTGATTCAATTGATTATTGTTGTGTTGAATAATGATCTTTGAGCTTCAATAACAATGGTCGGGTGTTAATGGTGATAATTTTGAATGTTTAAGTGAAACAATGATATCTGAACATTGTGACTATCATCACTTTTGATTCCACAGCGACTTAGCAATTGATTCATGATCGATACCAAAATCGTCTTGCAATTGTGTGGTCATCGACATCTTCAGAAGTGATTACTCCTTTCTTTAAATAGCCAAGTAAAATATAGCTGTTTGATTTAATGTTGGCTGTTTGAAAAGAGTCATTGTGCAATGATGAATGTTGTACTGACACATCTACTTTTTACTGCAGCAGAAGTGACAAGATATATCTTTTTGGGTACTGTGTACAGTCATTAACAACGGTAATATTTGTCTTCAAATATTCAGAGGCTTCTGATGGTAATTAATTGAAGCATGAGTAGAGACTTTATAACTGGGTTTTCTGAAACTTCAAGTCTTCAGTCTTCCGAAGTTGTCCATTAGGAATCTGTCTTCAGAACTTTAGCACTTATCTTGAAATCTGTTATCTTCACTTCTTCAAGTCTTCAGAATCTTCCGAACTTGTCCATTAGGAATCTGTCTTCAGAGTCTTCAGCACTTGACCTTTGGAACCATAATCTTCAGAACACACAAGTCTTCAGAATCTTTCTGCACTTGGTCTTCAGAGCCTTCAGCCTTCAGAAATTCAAGTCATGAGAGTCTTCAGCACTTTGGTTCTCCAGAAGATTATCTCTTCAGAAGCTTCGCTATCTTCAGAACCACAACCACTTTCAGAGAGCATCCACAAGAGCATTGCAACAGCAATATCGGCATCCTTGGATCTGACTGATCTTGATCAGCTACATAAGCATACTTGCTTCTTGCGACTTGTGTCACACATAATAACTCGCATATTATCATTTACGCAATCTTGGTGGTGCTTGTTGGATCTGATATCTTCTATGATTATGATCTGCACACAACACACGTTAGAACATAAAATGGTTCTTTCACAAATACCCATTGTTATCATCAAAACATAGAGACGACTTGCAGAGACAACTCTTGCTCTCACAATCTCCCCCTTTTTGATGATGACAAAACCAAGTATTTTGATTGAACATTTTATACAAGGTAATCACCAAGCATAACATATTCAAAGTCCGGAACAACAACTCCCCCTGAATGTATTAACCTTAAAATTTTATCTGTGATCATCTAGAATCTCATATGATCCAAAGACTCACAAAATAACAAATTGAGTTGCCATAACAAAGAATAGAAAAGGAATACTTCTCTATCTTGTCTTAAGGAGACAAAAGTCTTCAGCATCTGGACTAGTTCATCAGAACTTCCATCTTCAGATCTTTAGAACTCAGTTCCTTGGTCATCGTATCAGAGCTCATAATCTTTAGAGTCATTTGAAGCATTTTCTACTTTTCAGCAGAATCATTTTAGCACAGAAACAGAACAGTTCTCTTCTAATAACTTAGCCACACTATTTATCAGAAACAAACACTGTCTTAAGAAACTCCCCTTGAGTTTCAGACTAGGTGAAGATAATAGA
This sequence comes from Lathyrus tuberosus, assembly GCA_022829125.1. Lineage (NCBI taxonomy): Eukaryota > Viridiplantae > Streptophyta > Magnoliopsida > Fabales > Fabaceae > Lathyrus > Lathyrus tuberosus. The sequence continues at coordinate 15,880,668 of JALAZF010000048.1, forward strand.
TTTTAACATTTGAATCTTCTGGGCAGTCTCTCCTTGATTGCTATAGGCCAGATATTGGGATCTTCAGAATCATAATTCAGATATACTAATTTTGATCACCAGTTAAGATCATGACTTTTCAGAGTTTGACTTAGAACACAGGCCTTCATCTGAGAACCTTGTTACAGTCACAACTCAGTGGTTCATCAAAGCTTGATTCTTGATCTGATACCAATAGAAGGATAATTTAGTGATCAATCAAAGCTTGATTCTGAATCTGATACCAATGTTAATCAAGATTCTTAGTCAGATGCCAATGTAGGCTAAGCTTGATACCAATTGAAAGGTATTTTCGTAGTATGCTGAAATAGATACCAATGAAGGTATTTGAAAACATTTCATAGCGTAGCTCTGATTGATATCTCTACAGACTGAGTCTGATATCAATTTTTTTATACTGAGTCTAATTACCAAATGTAGATTTAGTCTGATACTAAATCATTTTCTCTTGAGTTGAGTTCTTGGAAAAAATCAGAACGTCTTCTTCTTGGATCTTCAATCCAGATCTTCAGACAGTCTTCAACTCCTGATTTTCACAGTTCTTCTGAAAAAACATCTTGGAATGTAGACTTTGTCTTGAGAGCTTTCAGAGCTTTTCTTCTTCTGATTCTTATGTTCTGAATATCATATTCTCAGATAACTTACAGCTTCTGAACCAAGTGAAACAAGAATCATGATTACTTTGACTATCAGAAAGTTCTCAACTTCTGAACAGTACTGGGTAAATCTGATTCTGAACACATGTTCACGAAGTGTACAACTTCGATCATATGAATAAACAGTTCATAAGAACTTTTAACAAAGTTTTTCTTTCTTAAACCTGTTCTAAGAATGCCTAGTGAACTTGTTTAGAGTTCCTTGGTTTAAACATCAAACGTTAGTGGTAAACGCATTTTATATAATTGGTAAACGCATTTTATATAATTGATTTACTTGTTTGAGTTTGCATTCTTCTTTTAAGATTTCTATCAAAATCAAATATTTCTCCCCCTTTTTGACATCATCAAAAAGTTTGAGCATTTAATCATTTTAAACATGATCAGTATGATAATGAGTCTCAAGTGATGGATATAATAATTGGCACATAAGGTAACATAATTTCATTAATTTAAAACATAATTGCATAACATAAACGACACAGATACATGAACTGAATGATTTAGCCTAGGTTTAACACACAATCATCTTGTTTTATGAGAACCATCTGTTGTTGAAGGTTTCACAAAATTTTCTATTGAGAGCAGTGTTTGGACCACTTCATACTTTGCAGATCGTTTGCATGATCCCTGCTCTGAATAGGACTTCTGATAGGACTCTTCCATAGGGAATGAATGATTTGTTCATGGTCCTAGACGAAAGGATTGACTCTTTAAGATGGTCAAAGATTACTTGAGACAAATCTATAGGCGTTGGCTTTAGAAGACACATGATGAGAAGCTTATCCTCTTGATACCGAAAATCTTTGACAGTATTGCAAGGACGAAGATTTGTCAAAATGAACTTAAACCATCCTTTTGCAGTAGGCAAAAGTTTTACTGGATTTGTGGGTTCAAAGGTAGAGCTTTTATCGAACAAGAAGTGCATTCCAGCATTAGAGGTGCAATGAATGGAGTCGTGAGTGAGTTTGATACCCCCTTTTGGACAGTCAATGGCTTCAACAATGTTTCTAGAGTTGAAGGAGACTGCAAGACCATAGATGTTTGAGGAAATAGACAGACCATCATTACTTACAGAGGCATTTATCCAAAAGGATTTGACAATGTTTGTATATATTGAGCCTCTTAACATAGACAGGTATCCATTCAAGTTTTGAAAATGGATTCCAAGATGAAACTCTCGACCAGCACCTACTGGAATTGTTGGTCATTTCTCATTGATGACTTCTAAGAGATCATCGTTACCATGAAATGTTCTTGGAGTCATTTTGGTGTTTTGGGATTTCAAGAAAGTTTTGCCTAGAGGATAGTGGAGAACAAGAGGAAGGAGATATGAATTTAAATAGACAACTAAAATAAAGAGCATGGGGAGTGATAGGACCAATTCATTATTACTTAGACTCTATAGTAGGTATGGAGAGTGTACAGGTCACTTATTCTCGAGAAGACAAAAAGATCACGTATAAGATCTCTTTATTTACTTTTAGATAAACCTAGATATGGAGTGAAGTGTCAACAGAGAAACATATTGAATATGAGAGAGAGTTCACTCATAGGAAAAATCAATCACGTTTATTGATCATGACTGGGTGGCAGACTACTTTATAGACTAAAACAACACTCTTGCCATATTCGCACACAAACAAGAGACACTCACATGCTTGTTTCAAGGAAACTTTAAAGAGCTGATGAATGAACATGAATATTAAAGTAATGTTTCATTTTAGATAATGATAAAGATTTTTATGTACTTCTTTTGAGAATAATATCTTAAGATAAAATTAGTTATGATTTTAGATTCAAGGGATATTTCATTCATTATCTTTAATAGAGTACATAGTGCAAGACAAAAAATGAGCCACACAGACAACCATAAACCTATTCCAGAATCTTTCATGGATTCCTAGATGATGCTGCATAATTCAAAGGAGAACATTCTACTATTGCCCCAATGTGTTCTATCCTAGTTATCACGTCTTGAATCTCAAGAACACGGGATATGACTCTTCCATACAGAATGCTAACGGGGGACTTATCTTTAGACAAGAGGATCCATTCTTGTTGACAAATGAACATGGTTTGAGGAAGGTTTATTCTTCTTCGATAGGTCAAGAGGAAAATAAATAGTCGATATGTGTGAGATAATAATCCTGAACCTATTTCTCTAGGTCGTAGATTAGTTTCCATGATCTTGTGCCAGACTTTGGATGAGGGAGTAAGTGTGGAGGCACAGTTTGACGGACCATTTCCACAATTAATTTTGTGAATAAGGTAATTGAAGATATTTCTTTCTTGGTAATCTTCAGTGGTATCATCGATTTCTTCACACTTGATGGCTTATGCAATGACAGATGGATTAATCAATACAGGGATTCTGAAGATGACTGACTGAATGATGTGTTGATTATACGTGTTAGAGAAGACATCAGCATTAGTCCAGAATTCTTTGACTAGATCAGTGTAAATAAGGCCTGGAAGTATGTTGAGATAACCTTCCCATTTCTGACATCTTAACTCAGACGAGGTTCTAATCATACCAAGTTCTTTGAGAGAACTCGTGGTGAAGATAAATTCATTTAGGACTTTTAACTCAGAGAGATTACCCTTAGAAGCTTTTGGATGTGGGTTAGACATTTTTGAAGTGAGGTAATATGAGAGAGAGAGAGACACTAACAAGTATGGGCTGGAATGACGAATGAACAAGGTGCCTTAAATAGGCGAGGACAAGAGCAAGTTAATAACTGCTTGTGACTCTAAACGACAGGTTCATCAAATCAAGACATTGGCCTAGATATAAATAGGGTAATAGTACTAAGTCTAACAGTCTCTTATTCTTGGAGAAACCAGGAGGTCACACATGTAGTTTTTCTAATTAATTCTTGATAGAAGTTATTAATTCACACTAAATGCATATGTATGAGTGGCGTTTGAAAACATTAACTCGAAGTGAAAACCGAGACACTTAATGCCTAGTTCCAAGAATGATTATTATCTATATACCTACTAAGTACACATGTGAGGATGAGTATAAAGATTTTTACTATTTTCACCAGGAGAGCAGATCCTGGTTTGTCAGTTTATGATTTCTCTGATTTGAATTTATTTTGTTATGCGAAGGGTTTGCAATTATGACTAAGGATACCTAGAGTGTAAATATGGTTAAAAGATTTTTTTCTCGAAAGGAGAGAAAATTTCACATCATGACTTTTATAAAGAAAATTTAATTTGGATTTGTACTTTTTATTTAAAACATACCTTAGAGATTCTGAATTCCTTTTCACAGCGATTCTGGTCTGAGCACATTTCATTATGTCTTGTGTTGTCTTACGTTTGAGCTTCTAACTTTCTTCAGACTCTCTGACTCTGATTTCCCGTGTGTCTGATAGGAGTATCTTAATATAGCTTTTGATAGTCTTGCATTCTGATGTTTGAAGAAGGTCGGTGTCCTCTGAACTCTGATCTCAAGAATCAATCTTTACTTCAGATGAACTTTTCATTATTTTGAGTTTAGAACACTTATCCGACTTTTAAGAACTGTCATCATAGATTTTGATCTTAAATATCAGAGCATCTATCAAACTTAAAAGGAAGCTTGTTCTCATATGGTTATTAATTCCTTAGCTTAAACATAAACCGCTGAGAGGTTATGTGCTAGAGAGAATTATTTCCTAACCATTCCTGACCTTGGTTTCCTCAGATAGATGCAGAGTTTGTTCAGAACCAAGTATCATCAAAACACGTGTGTAACACATGATATAGTTGCATGACACCCATGCTCTAGCAATGCTGATCTAACTTATTTAGAGTTAATCTATTAAGGATTGTCAGCATATCTACTTCTGAAGGAATTGATTACTGATTTCTTTATTCGAAAAACATCTGAGACTTAAATCCCTTTTGATTTTAAGTAGATGACTTCTGTTTATACATCTGGTCAAGCTACTTCTGATTCAGAATTTTATGCAGCATGAACTTCTGAGAGAATTATCAGATAACATTCTGACCAATTTAAGTTGGTCCAACAGAGATAGAATCTCAAGTTGACAAACTAAATTGTCTACGTTATTACAATCAATGCTTCAGAATCATCCTGAATTATATTTATGAAGAGTTACCAGATTTCCTCTTTCTGAAGATTCTTCAATTTTTCTGGTTTCTTCTGCAGACTTCATACTGAAGTTCAAGATCATAGAACAACAATCTTTCTTTTTTACATGAAGAAGTTCTTAATGAGTTTTAAACGAGAAAGTCAAGGGTGGACCTAATCCGTTTCTTGAAAACATCTCAAAACTCCACTACTACGAAAAACCCATTTAACAACGGTTGGAAATGACATATAATGACGCGGGCGAAGGCGTTGTTATGTAGAGTGTTGTTGTATAAGAGGTACGTACAATGACAGTCCTGGGACCATTGTTGTATTCTAGTAAGTGTGCACCATTTCACAACGGTTAGTTTATTCAACCGTTGTGATATAACTAAAGGTGATCAGGTTCGATTGTTAGCAACAACATTTTTTATTTATATTATTATGGTCAGCGTTTGACATACAACTACAGTTAGGTTTTATAACCGCTGCCAAAAACACCTGTTTTAAATATAAAAATTATCTGCTTATCAAATTATTCCTATTTTTATCCTGTCAAAATAGCTTCTGTTTACATCAAACACAATATGTGCATCAAACACAACTCTTCCTATATTTTATCCTTATAAATGAATCAGAGAATTTACATCAAAAGAAATTTACATCAAAAGCTAACTGCTAACATTGTTTAAATCAGATACAAAACTTGCATCAAAAGCCAATATTATTGATTTCATTAAGTGCATCAAACACAATATTCTGTACATCATACACAATATGTGCATCAAAAGCCAAAATTATTGTTCACATTATGTGCATCAAAAGCCAAAAATATGTGCATCAAAAAATGTTGCTGATATATCAAACAACAGGAGGACCCTTAAGCGCATTGTGGATATACGTCCAACGTTTACGAAGATTCACAAAGTCCTCAATGGGGAATGGGGTTTCGTCGTTAAACATCTACATAAGAAAGAGAAAAAAATTGAAGATCATGCATGATAATAATTCAATAGTCAATTTATATATTAATATATGTAAACATTTTATGGCATATATACCTTATCCCATGAATCAACAGTACCGGCAAGGACAATGTTTAACATGTGTTTCATGACATAATACCCACACTCGTAAGTCCCGCGTTGTTTCCTCGTCTACAAATTACATGAATATAAAAACATGAATACAACCACACATGCATGAATGTAAATGAAATAAACAGGTAATTGGGCCACTTACTATAGGAGCAAGGTATGTGGGCTTTTTTCTAACATTATTCATTATATTAACTTGCTCCACAATACTGCACATTGAAAATTGAATTAAATATATTACATGATAAACTAATTACAATTAATTCCAAAGAAAATGATATTAAACAAAGGCACTTACGTTAATACAAGATCTTTCATTGGTTTGTGGAGTGGATCGTGCAAGGAACACAGTAATGTCACCGTATTTGTCCTAAACGATATTATGATCAATTGCCAATGACCACTGAATGAACACGAGAATATATATATATATATATATATATATATATATATATATATATATATATATATATATATATATATATATATATATATATATATATATATATATATATATATATATAATTAGTTGTTACTAAAACAAAACTAAATATAGAATATAGAAATAAATTACAACAATACTAACCCACAGAGGAATGGTGCAAGGTAACATTCTTTTCCTCCGTCATTTAGCCGGCTTTTCAAGTACTTTTCTCTGATATTTTTATCATTATACGCCCAAGAAATAAAACTTGGCTCCAAGATTCCATAGGTATTTGATTTATTCAATTATATACAAACACGGTGAATGTACCTAAATGGTCAAAGAAAATGGATAAATTAAGGGAGAAAATACAAAAAATTATAATGTTCTATAGTGACATGTATATTCGACTATATACTTACGTGCATCAAACTTGCAAAATATATATGTCAAGCCACTTAAATCCTGTGAGAAAATCCCTCACATCTTCAGGAGTGTAATACACTAAATCCAATTTCTAGCAATGTTCTAGCGGGAGAGCTTGCGCAAGGTCTGTTGTTGCAATGGACAAGTATAAACTTGTTATTTCATTTAGACTAGGGTCCAATATCCCATTGCGGTTATCTACAGGGGGGAGGGGCAGTATAATTAATTCCTTTTGTAGAAGCGTGATTTACGACACTTCTACTTGGAGTTTGATAATCACCAACGCAACGTTGATCTTCATTAGTTCGTTGTTTGAGGTTTTCACTTAATCTCTACATCATAACATTCAATTAGAACATAAAACAAAAATAAGCACAATATATTCAGTTAGAACATACAATATATATCATACAAAAATAAGTGCGATTTACGGCACATACCGAATACAACTCTTGTAACTTTTCCACTTTTTTCTCCCTTTTTTCCCTCTCCTCTTCAAACAGCCTCCTTTGCTCTGCCAATTGCTTCTCAACATTCTCAATCTTTTTTCATTGATCAAGAAATTCAGCGGTTTCGGTGCTTCTTCTTTGAGATCCAAAGTATGACCTCAAGCCGACACCATCTCCAACACCACGGACACGACCTCCATGCTCAGCTGTTTCGATAGCTTCGACTAATATGTCATGTCGTGCTTCCAGAACAAATGTGCCTTCACGGGCCACCACAACCAAATTATCCTACACAACATGAGCAACTTACATAAGCAAACACATTTAAATAACAACTCATGAGCAACTTACATAAGCAAACACATTTAAACAAAACATATACTTACAATTTTCTCAGCAACTACTCTTGAAGCCTCAGAGGTGTACTCTCCATTAGGTCTTAATCGAGCCCTTTTCCATTTATCATGCCTTGAAGGTGGAGATGGGATGTCACCATCTCCTCCTTCTTGTTGTTTTTCCTGCATGATCCTCTTCTCAAGTTTCCTGTAACCGCCACGAGACAATCTACGGGGGTACATGTTTTTCGCCTTGTTCTGAATTCCTACTTCGCTTTTAGCCTGTTATTAACATAGTGAAAAATGTGTATGATTAGTATTTATAACTCATTAGCATAACATTATAGGTTACATAAGACTAGTACTAACCTTGAATTCCTCAGAATGGTATTTCTTCGCAAACTTGTGCCACACCTTCTTCGATAAAAAACTATACCGAATCCATGGAGGTTGAAGACCACTCTTAGGCTTCGTAATGTAGTCAGCCATGAGTCGTGACTTAAATCCCCTCCAACGAACACCGACATAAGTTATCCACTTTCTTTTCAATTTTGAGTCATCGGTAAACTCAAAATTCAACTACATTAAATCAATATATAAGTATGAATTAGAAACTATAGGTAGTGATATCAAATATATGAAAATTATAGTATGAAATACCTTAACGTCTGTCCATATGCTGGCTTTGACATTAACATCCACTTCTCTCCAATCATCAATCAGTATGCTGACTTTGCTACGTGCAAGGAACACAACATAACTCCTAAAAGTAGCATAATGTGGATAATCCACTAATCTGTAGTGCAAATCAAACTCGATCAGAATTTTTACACCTAATGAGTTGCGGACTGATGTGAATTGGGGCATCATTGTGACACCTCTTTGTGATCTTTTCGATTGAGTATCAATCGTTTGAGTTGTATTCGCAAAACACTCAATCATTTGAGCATCTTCGCTGCTTCTTGATGTAGAACTCGACAAGGTCGACATCTATGTTCAAAAACAACAACAACAACAACAACATGAACAACAAGAACATAAACAACAACAACAACAACATGAACAACAAGAACATGAACAACAAGAACATAAACAATAACAACATGAACAACAATGGCAAATGAGTTTACTGTAGATGCATGGGGAAAATATTTTACGTACCCTAAACGTGACGACTAAGTAAACGATGTTGGTGTTGGTGTTGGTGTTGTCTTCCTTCCTTACGACAACGACGGTGTTGTTGTTATCTTCCTTCTCGACGGTGACGATGATGACGACGGTGTTGGTAGGTGCATAATCTTTCTTCTACAACGATCATGAAGATGATGACGAAAATGACAACAACACGGTGAAGAATGGATACTGATGATGCAAGATTTGGTTGAAATCGTGTATTGTTTCACAATATTGAACGTTAGGGTTTAGGGTTGAAATCGTGTATCGTTTCGTCTAGTTTCTATTTTCAATGGAAAAAATGATACTGAAGAAACAATGAAACTAGCTAGCTTGGAGTATATTGAAAAGCTACTACGACGATCAACACCACAAAACCGTTATGATATATTACTTTCATAATGAAATTTCATATTAAAGTGCCAGAGTTATATTTAGAATTAAAAATTAAAAAAAATACAAAATATATCACAACGGTGTAAATAAACAACCGTAGTCATAACTTTTAATTTTTTATTTAAAAGTAAATAAAAAATAAAAGGCGCGCCTTAACATAAAAGGAATAATATATATGATGGCGCTGAGGTTCGAACACATGAAAGCTTGATGGTATCACCACGGTTGGTTTATCAACCTTTGTTATATACAGATAATTTTTATTCAAAAAACAAATAAAATACAACCGCGCCTTAGTTTAGATATGTCACAACGGTGTAGGGATGAACCGTTGTGAGCATGGCGTCATTGTTTACATGTTTTGTAGTAGTGCTCATAAAGAAATAATCTCCAGCAAACAAGATTTCTTATTTTCTGATGATTCAATCTTTGAGCAAATATGTGATTTTATTCACACGTATCTTCTAAGATAGGCATTCAACAGATACTACTTCTTATCTGATGAGTCTATCTTGTCAGCCGATTCTTCAATCTTCTATCAACATTTAGTTGAAGAAGATTATGTTGTTTACAACTTCAAAGCTTCTCGAATCAGTGACTTGCTCAAATAATCCGATTGATTACAATTTAGTATACAGTCAACTTCTAAGCTGATACTGAAATTGTAAGTGGATTGAAATCTTACCCAGAGTATTTCTTCACACCATAACTGGATATTTTTCTGACACTGTTAAGTGTTTGATATCCTTCAATAACAGAACCGGAGCTCTGATACCAATTGAAGGTGCGAGAAAGACACAAGAAAGGGGGGTTTAAATTGTGTTTTTACTCTTAAAAAGTTTTTGCCTCTTAACTTTAATCACTAAGAGAATATCAGAGTTCGTTAAGAGACTCTGATACGAGATGCATTATTCAGACGGCTTAATGCTTAAAGCACAAGTAAGAAGAAGAGTCGGAATAAGATATGCTTGATTCAGAACATGCAGTGCGGAAGCTTATCAGAGTTAAGTTGCAAGGTTCTAACTTGCTTATGTAAGGTTCTGATAATTAATACAGAAACATAAACAACTACTTAAAGCATAACAAGAGTAAAGAACACACGATATATCCTGGTTAACCTGAGCAACTCTCAAGCTAATCTAGTCCACCCTTCCAAGGTGATTTCGGCTTGAACACAAGGACTTAATCCACTATAATCAGTCTCGATTACAGATGCACGGGCTAACGCCGGTGACTAACAACCTGCACAACCTCAGCTGTGACTAACCCATAATGAACCGTCAGGGATTCAACTTAAAGAATATAACGAACATTGACCTAATAGGTTCCAATCTCGCAAGATCTACGATCAGGATTTCACAGCTAAACGTTCAGGGATTCATCTAAATGAATATAACGTTTACTGACCATATTTCAAGATTTCCCACAATGACACCAAGTCATTGTCTTCTCAAGTCTCTGGTCACACTGACCACTCGAGGAACCTTAATTCTCATAGTATTAGTTAAACAGGAGATTACAAAGATGCTTCTTAACAAGCAGATTACTCCTAAGTTTAAGTACTAAAGAACACACAAGTGTTCAAGCATGATATGAGCAACAACTCCTTGCTATCTTCAGATTCTACACAAATGTATGTTGATAACACGGAAATATATCATGTTTTTACTCTGATTTATGTTATTTTCTTATTCCGTTTTTCGTCTAATATCCGATTTTCTCGAGATTATTTAAGTGTTTCTGCAGGTAATCCCATTTTCCAAGTCAAAGTATGCTAAGTGTGGAAAAGAACCAAAACATGCAAGAAAAGAGCAGAAAAGTGAAGCAAAACAGCAGAATTCAAAAACTGATGCTGTGACGATCGTCACAGTCCACTACGACCGTGGCAGTTGCGAAATCCACCACGACCGTCATAATCCATTACGATCGTCATGCGTCCAAAATGTGTTTAATCCGTTAACGGAGATGTGGTTACGAGTTTTCAGAGGAGCAGTTTCACACGACCTTATTTTCTTCGAACAAATTTAGGTTCCAAAGCACTTAACTGCCAAGAGGAGATGCCTACTTTTTCTCCAACCACTACGTCAGCTGAGGCTATAAATACATGTGATTACGAAGAACGGAGGGTGGCATTTTTTCTGCATTCTGAAGTACCATTTTACTGCCAAATTATTTCCAGATTTTGATTTGTTTTGTTTGCATTTACCTTTCCATGTTACCCATTACCGCACAAAGTAATAGTTTCTCACATTAAGGAACTATTACAACTTAGTTTTAGTTTTTGTTTCATTACCTTCATCATTTGCCAATTACTTTATTCAAGCAAGAACCTACCAGCTTGTGGAGGGATTGCTATTGCTGTTATTATGAGTTACCAGGTTTCCATTATTTAATTCAAGGCACTGTTTATTTCCTTCTTAATTATGTTTATGTCTATTTATCTCCTTGCCTTTACGTTTAATTTCATTATTATGTCTAACTAAACCGATCTTATCGGTATGTAATGAAGTAACTAAAATGGATCTAATTTCTCTAAGCTAAAATCAATAATCAATTCTTCTTCTGGCTTCGATTTCTTAATTTTAAACCCAACTTTTATTACGAGAGTAAAAAAGTAACAAAGGTTAAAGTCGAGACCACGGGAGTGTGAGGCTTTACCGGGATAGCTGAAATCGGACATTAGTTTTAAAAACAGCGGAAGCGCTTTAAAGTTAATTAGGTCTTATTAGTTTTCAAAAAGTATTTTTAACTTCATATGGGCTAGCGAGAGCAAACATATTGACTTAAGAGTATAGTCCGAAGCAATAACCACGGGAGTGTGAGGTGAGGGCTTTTAAACTGGTTTTTCCTACAGATGCATAGGGTGATAGATCTTTATACGCTTAGGTTTAATTAATTCCACATAGGTTTACTGAATTATATACCGATAACTTATTCATAACTAGTGTTCCCGAATTTTAATTTCCCTTTAATTTCCCGTTTGAACTTAAAAACCAATTCTGATTAGCCTTAGATAAACATAGTAACGATAGATAATGGTGCGTTTGATTTCTAGTCTCTGTGGGATCGATAATCTTTTAAAACTACGCGATACGACTGTATACTTGCAGTTAGATTTATTTAGGCACACTAAATAGAGCGATCAAGTTTTTGGCGCCGTTGCCGGGGACTAATTAAGTCGACATCGTAATTCCTTTGTTACGCCGTATAGACTAAGGCAAAAACCAAAATTCCCTTTTCTGTCGATTGTATGCCAAGTACTCGCTCTTCTGGCGAAGACCTCATACGACCGACAGACGAACCTGAACGTCTTCTTTCCGTAAAAAGACGTATCCAAGAATACTGCTTAGCTCACGGAATCCCTTTTCCTTTATCAGAACCTAAATCTCAATTAGATCCTGAACTTGAATCTGAATCAGATTTCGAATCAGAAACCAACATGGCTGACCCACCACAAAACCGGCCTCTTAAGTATTATGCTGCCGCATCTCAACAAGAACCTCACAACAGCATCGTCGCCCCAGCTATCAACCGAAACGATTTCGAGTTGAAACCCTCGCTGTTATCTACTGTGCAACAAAATCAATTTTCTGGAAACCCAACAGAAGATCCAAACGAACATCTGACCAAGTTTGTGCAGTACGCAGACATAGTGAAAGCAAATGGTGTAACCGCAGACGCCATAAGACTACGTCTTTTTCCTTTCTCATTAAGAGATAGAGCTTGGGCTTGGTTGCAATCCTTGCCATCAAACTCCATTACTTCTTGGGAGGATTTAAAGAAGGTCTTTCTGGCACGATATTTACCCCCAAGCAAAACAGCTAAGCTGAGAGCCCAAATCAACAGCTTCATACAAAAAGACAACGAGTCTTTATATGATGCTTGGGAAAGATACAAAGATATGAGGAGGATATGCCCGCATCATGGTCTTGAGGATTGGTTAATTATCCACACGTTTTACAATGGTCTCTTGTACAATACAAGATTGACAATAGATGCCGCCGCTGGTGGTACACTCATGGATAAACCCTATGATGAAGCCCAACAACTCATCGAGAGTATGGCTCAGAATCACTACCAATGGGGAGGTGAAAGAACTCAAGTGGAGAAATCCCAACCAAAAGGAGGAATGTACGAAGTTTCTAGCCTAGATCATGCCCGTGCTAAGGTAGATGCCATTGCTCAAAAGATAGATAACTTGACCATAACACCCACAGCCACCGTGGCTGCTGTAGCGCCAAACTGCGAATTATGTGGAACAACTGGACACGCTGCCCCTGAATGCCAAGTTTTAGCAGGAGCCTCTACAGATCAAGTGAACTATGCTCAAGCAAACCCTTATGCAAATACCTACAATCCTGGTTGGAAGAATCGCCCAAACTTCTCTTATAAAAACAACAATGCACTGTATGGACCTGGTCAAGCACCTGCTGCACCACCAGGTTACCAAAAGGTTGCAACAGCTGCTCCAAATGTTCCTAGGAAGTCTAACCTTGAACTGATGATAGAAAAATTCATAGCTACCTAGACTCAGACAAACAAAGAGTTCCTGAATCAAAACGTACACACTAGTGAACAGATTAAGCAGTTAGCAAGCAAAGTAGATGCTTTGGCCACTCACAACAAAATGCTTGAAACACAAATTTCCCAAGTGGCCCAACAACAAGCACCTACTGCTGCTCCTGCTGGAACATTTCCTGGACAGCCACAACCTAATCCAAAAGGACATGCAAATGCTGTTATACTGAGAAGTGGAAAAGAATTAGATGAACCCATTGATCCAAGACTTCAAAATCCAGCCATGTACCAAAGGTCCGCTAACGACTCAACAACTGAGAAGGAGAATGAACCCAAGGAAAAGGAAGATAATGACCAAGAGGCCGTAAAAAAAGAAAAACCTTATGTGCCTCCACCACCTTATAAACCACCTATTCCGTATCCTCAAAGATTGACAAATTCCAAAACTGCAGGGCAATTTAAGAAATTTGTTAAACTTCTGAAACAATTGAATATCACTATACCTTTTACAGAAGCTATCACTCAGATGCCCTCATATGCTAAGTTCCTAAAAGAAATCTTATCCAATAAGAAAAAGATTGAGGAAAATGAAACAGTTACACTTACTGCTGAGTGTAGCGCAATAATCCAAAGCAAAATGCCTCCTAAGCTGAAAGACCCATGTAGTTTCTCCATACCTTGTGTAATTGTGAAGTTCGTCATAGACAAAGCTCTATGCGACTTAGGAGCCAATATTAGTGTTATGCCCTTATCCATATGCAAGAAGCTTGATATGGGAGAATTAAGACCAACTAAGATGTCTGTTTAATTAGCTGACCACTCTGTTAAATACCCAGTTGGTATACTAGAAAATGTTCCAGTTCGTATAGGACAATTCTATATCCCTACTGAAGACCATGGATATTACAGAAGACTCTACTACTCCTATCATATTAGGAAGACCATTCCTGGCTACTGCTGGAGCAATTATAGATGTAAAGAGAGGCAGACTAACTTTTGAAGTTGGTGAAGAGAAGGTTGAATTTATTTTGACACAATTCTTACAAGCTCCAGCTATAGACGACACATGTTATATACTTGATGTCATAGATGAGTGCGTAAGAGAAATAGAGATGGAACCGACCACATATTCAGATATTCTAAAAATTCCAATACCTCCGATTTTCAAAGATGATAACTGGCGTGAACCTTATCAAGACGATAGCCTAAGTGAATGCTTAGCACTTACACCAGATCATCTACCTTGCTCGAAGAAACCAGCCCTAGAACTGAAAACATTACCCAAAAATTTAAGGTATGAATTCCTAGACGAAGATCTCAAACGACCTGTAATAGTCAATGCAGACTTAGGACAGACCGAAACCAAGAAACTATTAGATGTCTTAAGAAAATACCCAACTGCATTAGGATATAACATCACTAACCTTAAAGGAATAAGTCCTTCTATTTGTATGCACCGCATTATGCTGGAGGAAGACTGTAAATCCTCTAGGGAACATCAGAGAAGGATTAACCCGATCTTGAGTACTGTAGTCAAGGACGAAGTGAAAAAACTTTTAGAAGCAGGAATTATATACCCGATATCAGACAGTAAATGGGTTAGCCCAGTACATGTCGTTCCAAAGAAGGGAGGTGTTACAGTTGTTAAGAACGAAAAAGGTGAATCAATAACAAAAAAGGTTGTAACTGGAAGTAGAATGTGCATCGATTATAGAAAGTTAAATAAAGCCACTCGTAAAGACCATTTCCCATTGCCTTTTATTGACCAAATGTTGGAACGATTGGCTAAACACTCATACTTCTGCTATTTAGACGGTTATTCAGGATTCTTTCAAATTCCTATTCATCCTGATGACCAAGAAAAGACGACCTTCACATGTCCCTATGGAACATTTGCTTATTGACGAATGCCATTTGGATTATGTAACGCACCTGCCACATTCCAAAGATGCATGATGTCAATCTTTGCTGATTTTATAGATGACATTATGGAAGTGTTTATGGATGACTTTTCTGTTTATGGGAAGAGCTTTGAAGGATGTCTATCGAACCTAGAAATGGTACTGGAAAGATGCGTAAAAGTTAATCTCATATTAAACTGGGAGAAATGCCATTTTATGGTAAATCAAGGAGTCGTACTTGGACACGTTGTGTCCTATAGAGGAATTAAAGTTGATAAAGCTAAGATAGAAATTATAAAATATCTTCAACCTCCGAAAACCGTACGAGAAATACGAAGTTTCTTAGGACACGCCAGTTTCTACCAACGATTCATAAAGGATTTCTCAAAAATTACTAAACCTCTTACCGGTCTATTGATGAAAGACGCTGAATTTATCTTTGATGAGAAATGTCTAAAAGCGTTTGAACAGCTAAAAATAGCTCTTATTACCGCACCTATCATGCAACCACCAGATTGGAGATTACCTTTCGAAATCACGTGTGATGCAAGTGATTATGTTGTAGGTGCAGTCTTAGGACAGAGGAGGGATAGAAAACTTCATGCCATTTACTACGCAAGTAGAACCTTAGATTCTGCCCAAATGAACTACGCTACCACAGAAAAAGAACTTTTAGCCGTGATCTTTGCCCTTGACAAATTCCGTTCCTACCTAGTGGGAGCTAAGATCATCATTTATACAGACCACGCAGCTATTAGATATTTACTTAACAAAAAGGATGCAAAACCTAGACTGCTAAGGTGGATGCTACTTTTACAAGAATTTGATTTGGAGATCAAAGATAAGAAAGGAACTGAAAACGTAGTAGCAGACCACTTATCCCTATTAGAGGGCATTAAACCAGAGCCAGTACCCATTAATGAGGATTTCCCATATGAACGACTTATAGCCCAACTAGAAAGTGATATGTCTAATCTACAGTTGAATGACCCAAAGATGGAAGAAGTCGTGGAAGAAATTAACATACACACAACCTTGCCATGGTATGCTGACATAGTCAACTACTTAGCAGCTAGAGTAATTCCACTAGACTTATCTTATCAACAAAAGAAAAAATTCTTTCATGATCTAAAACATTATTATTGGGATGAACCTTTGCTGTTTAAGAGAGGAGCCAACAGTATCTTTCGTCGTTGCGTCCCAGAAGAAGAAATAGAAAACATAATCTCTCAATGTCATTCTGCTCCTTACGGAGGACATGCTAGTACCTCAAAGACATGTGCTAAGATCTTGCAATCCGGCCTATTCTGGCCCAACCTTTGGAAGGATGTCCACATTGCAATACTAAACTGCGACCGGTGCCAACGCATTGGTAACATATCGAAACGCGATGAGATGCCTCAAAAAGGTATATTAGAAGTAGAAGTCTTTGATGTACAGGGGATTGATTTTATGGGACCTTTCCCATCATCCTTTGGAAATAAATATATACTCGTAGCTGTCGATTATGTTTCAAAATGGATTGAGGCAATAGCTTCTCCTACAAATGATGCACGAGTAGTCATAAAGCTTTTCAAAAACGCAATCTTTCCCAGATTTGGTGTGCCGAGACTTGTCATAAGTGACGGTGGCTCTCATTTCATATAAAAAATATTTGACAAATTACTATCAAAGTATGGAGTAAGACACCGCGTAGCAACACGATATCATCCACAAACAAGTGGACAGGTTGAGGTCTCGAATCGAGAAATAAAACAAATTCTAGAAAAGACCGTAGCCACCTCTAGGAAAGACTGGTCATCTAAACTCAACGAAGCTTTATGGGCATATAGGACGGCCTACAAAACACCAATCGGAACTACACCTTTCAAGCTGGTCTATGGTAAATATTGCCATCTACCGGTGGAATTAGAACATAAAGCCTATTGGGCTATTAAAACATTGAACTTAAGGTATGACTCCGCAGGTGAAAAACGTATCCTAGATCTGCATGAACTAGAAGAGTTAGGATTAGACGCTTACGAAAACGCTAAAATATATAAAGAACGAACTAAAAGATGGCACGATAAGCGCTTATCTAGAAAAGAATTTAGTGTGGGAGACGTTGTACTCCTATTTAACTCAAGATTAAAACTTTTTCCTGGGAAATTAAGGTCTAGATGGTCCGTTCCTTTTGAGATTACAAAAATTCTACAAAGTGGAGCAATAGAAATAAAGGGGAGGAATAGTAATTCATTTTTAGTTAATGGACAACGTCTAAAACATTATCACAGCATTGAAAATAGAGATTATTTGAACTGCCTAAGATTTTTAGAGCTGCCCACCGAACCCCCTAAGTAAGTATCTAATTGAATTCGTCAGGCTTTCGACGTTAAAAACAACGCTTAATGGGAGGCAACACATAATTTTTGTTTTTCTTGCTTTATATTTGTTATTTCTTTACGTTTCCTATGTTTTATTTTTATTTTGCAAATTTTTAGTTTCATTTATATCATTTTAAATTTAATTTGAAAATGTTGTGTTGATCTTAAAATTGAAAAACTACAGGATTATAAAGTCTCTCTACTCTTTCTGTTCTCCTCTTCTGCTTACATTTTTTGCAAAAAAGTACTAATTAATGGCAAACGAGGATAACTTGTTAGTAGAATTCAGAGATGGAGCACAGTGGCATCGCTATGAGGCTTTGTCTCTCAGACCATTTGCCTTGACAAAATTTGCCCACAGACCCACCATGACCGCCTTAGGTGTAGGTGAGAGCGTAGACTTTCTGTTTAACCAATTAGGTTGGGAGGGTTTGCCAACAAGAAACATAAATGCTACCGTAGGTTAACTTTAGAATTCATGAGCTCTTTAAGCTATAACCCTCACTGTGGAAAAGGTTTAACCAGGGGAAGAATTACCTTTAGACGATTTGGATACAGCTTCCAGTTTACCATAAAAGAACTGTCGGATCTTTTAGGATTTCCTGAAGGACCTAATGTTTTCTCCGTGGTTCAAGAGGACTTAGTGTTGGTTGGAGGGCTGAGTGATTTTTGGGGTAGAATTTCAGGGAAACCTGATTTTGACATGGACCCTATGCTTTCAACAGAAATACGTAACCCCGCTTTCCGTTACTTTCATATGATCCTGGCCTATACTTTATTTGGTAAACCTGAGAATGATAACACTGTTTCGAGGGATGAGCTTTTCATTATGTTTTGTGCTTCTCAGTCTAGAGAGGTTGATGGACTCACTTTTATGCTGAACAACTTTTGCAAACTCATTAATAATGATAACAGTCCAATTCTGATAGGTAGCCTAGTTACAAAAATAGCTGATGCTATGGGATTTAGAACCCGACTTTCTAAGATTAACCCCTTTGGAGAATTTAGACCCATGAATATCACTTTTTGTTTCAATAGGGCTATGATTAGGAACCAAGGTCCGAACTATTTTCAGCTTTTGATTAACAATGCTGTCGTACCACACTTTAAACTTCCAAATCATGAACGCACAAGTGTGCACAATCAACATAATTGGCTATATGACCTTCATGAACCTGTGCCTGAACCGGAAGAAACCTTTCCTGAACCTGAGATCGGCCCAAAAACACCCCCTCATTATCATGATCTTGATTACATGGAATTCCAAGAAGACACTGACATTCCCAAAGTTGATGCCACTAACTATGCTGCTAATCTGAATTCTATTTTAAAGACTATGGATGAGTATCATAAAGAAATCACTTCAGTAAAGGATGAGCTAAACACAATGTGACAAAACATTGTTGGACTCATGGATTTGACCGTTGAACAATTTGATCATTTAAATCAAGCCATCGCATCTTTGAAGAAACGCCTTGGCTAGATTTATGAAGCACCTTATTTTCAAGATTTTTATGCATTTACTTTAGAACAATTTTACATTATTTCAGTTTTCATTTTTCATGTCGGGAATAATTTGATCTTCATACAGTTTTGATACATTGCTAGTATTTTACTAGCACTTCTTTGGTTTTAAGGGATAATTTTATTTGCTGCTAATGTTGACTCTTTATGATTTCAATTTCATTCCTGTTCACACTTTTAATTCTGTTTTAATTAATGTTGTCATGTTACTTATCTCTGTGTATGCAAGATAATGTTGTTTCTATATGCTTACCATTGCCTGTTACTAAAATATTATGTTTGGAATTGTTTCTGTCATAAACTATTTCACCACCCAGAAATTGCGAGCGTCACGATCGTGACGACCCCGTGACGACCGTCACGCGGGTTTGGAACGCGTTTCTGTGTTAAAACAGAACGCTTCCTTCATTTTCTTTCTTTTCCATTCTATTTTCCTCAACCATCCCGCTACCTTTTGCCATTCCATAACCATTCCACCAACACATATTTGACCCAATTAATCATTTTCCTTAACCATTCGTCTTCCCCATTCACTATATATTCATACCGTGCACCATTTCTTTTCACAAACCCTCATTCTCCACAACCCATTTTCTTCCCTAATTTCTCTGTAACCCACCAATGGCACGACAAATTCCTAACCTATCAACATTGAACTTCAGAGATGGAGAGGCAGGAGAGCGTCAAAGGGCTAGGTACATCGATTACTACCAACGTTCCGTACAACCAACTCGCCACGTAGACGTTGCATGTCTAGAAGAACTCGGAATGCTTGAGGGAGTTAAATGGATGCTACAAAATGCTGGTTTATGGCAGCTCTGCACTCAGAGCCAACCTACTTATGAAGCCCTAACGCTCAAATTTCTCAGTTCATTCACATACGTAATACCTTCTGGCGAGACGAATTAACTCACCGGCGTAGCCACGTTCCGCATGTTCGGTACTGAGTATAAAATCGGCCAAGAGCAACTTGCCGGAATGCTTGGTTTCTACCATGGTGAGACTGTGCACCGCCGAGTAGCACAGGAAACTTTCTTTTAAGCAGCATTTCAATTATGGAATCAGTTGACAGGAACAACAGTCGATAGCTGGGATAGCCTTAACGCAACATATATCCACAACCCAGCCGTCAGATATGTTCACCGCATATTAGGAAGCACTATTTTTGCACGGGATAGCAACCAAAAGGTAAACTCTAAGGAGCTTTTCTTCCTCCACTGTATGTTTCACCCCGAGCCGATCAACGCCGCACCATTTCTGTTAGCACACATCCAGGCTAATTGTCCTAGAGGTTCCAAACCCTTCTATTTTGGAGGGATTGTCACTTCTATTGCTCTGAGTTTGGACTTGGGGGACGCACTTACCAGACTACCCTCCATGACTCCAGTGTTCCTTGATATAGATTATTACCGAAACTCTCAGCTCATCAAGTTACGACGAGATGGGAAATACCATCCTATGGTCCGCGCCAAAACCATAAGAAGTATCATTATGCCTTGCAGGAGCCGCATTGACCCTCAGAATATGGCCAATTGGCTCTTTGATCTGAATGCTCCTGAGCAAAATGCGCCTGCCCATGATGATCAAGAACATGGACCTGTTGATGAGATGGAGCAAGAGATGGATAACGTCCTAGAAAACCAACCACCGCTGGCCAATGATGCTCCTTCGACCTCCAGACGTCGTCGCCGCCCCGACCAAGACCCTGTTACTAATGAAGAAATCTTGAGGGCTATATGGCAACAAAACCAGCTGGCTGCACAGAGAGAAGCACAGCAACAGACGCATCATAATGAAATGATAAATCTCATACGTCAAATCCAGCAGGGGCAAGTTGACCAAGGTCAGAGGCTTGACGGTGTCATCGATGAGATGGGTGCATTGACACTGCGAGTACAGGACTTACACGATTACATCCATCACGTGGGCATTCCAGATCATGTGGCATGGCATGGACACGGGCGCCCTAGAGGCAGAGGACGTAGAGCTCCCTGATTCTATTCTGATTTTCTTTTTAGTTTTTCTTTTTAGTCCCCTTTATATCGCAACATTGAGGACAATGTCCGATATAGTGTGGGAGAGTCATTTTATTTTCGTTTTATTTCCCTTTCTTGTACTTTCTTTGTCCTTATCAAATTTAATATATGAGTATTTTCGTTCAGTATTCCGATTTCCCCATGTTATTCTGCCATAACGAAAAAAAAAATTTACGATTAATGCACATCGTGACATACCAAGCTTTAAACTATGTTAGGAAGCTGGGAAAGTGCTAACAAGATAGATACCGTCTTGACACCTTAGACCTCTTGCGTATGCGATATCAGTTTCGATACTTATTATACGATACCTTGAGTGTAGTCCTAAAGTAACCCCTAGTAGTTTATATCAGCAGTCAGCATCGTCTAAATCACAAACCACGTGGGGAGCCGATGAATATAAGTGTTTGATGCCCAATCATGAAAAGAAAAACATCTTTCTTATCTATATGCCGAGAAAAATAGAATGTGCAACAACTTTCACAGTTGTGAAAATTTACAAGAAAAGAAAGAAAATCCGTTGTCGATTGGTTCAGAGGTACCTGATTCTGGACTTGGTAGGGCGAACTACGGTTCGATCACCCGCAATCTACGAATGGGATGTATAAAGGGTTACCACACTTGTGTATCAGGCCCCGTGAGAAAAAGGGATCAAAGTCACTAACTGGTTACTCCACTACATGCGTGAATAAGGCAAAGGGCTTAATGTGATTGCGTTAGAATGAAACCGGGTGAAATAGATACGAAAACTTTTGGTTGAACTATAATATAATGATTAGAACTGGATTGTATAAAAGAGAGGTCTATGACAAAGCTTGTTGCTTTGTGTCATTAATGTATCCTTAGTGTTTTACACTAGTACCTGTCTTACTAACAAGAAACTCTTTTTCAAATTCATTGGTATACCAGGTGTGTGCATTTGATGAAGTTTGTCTGTTTTAATAGATTGATTGCTTGAGGACAAGAAAAGATTTTAGTGTGGGAGAGTTTGATAACACGAAAATATATCATGTTTTTACTCTGATTTATGTTATTTTCTTATTCCATTTTTCGTCTAATATCCTATTTTCTCGATATTATTTAAGTGTTTCTGCAGGTAATCCCATTTTCCAAGTCAAAGTATGCTAAGTGTGGAAAAGAACCAAAACATGCAAGAAAAGAGTAGAAAAGTGAAGCAAAACAGCAGAATTCAAAAACTGCTGCTGTGACGATCGTCACAGTCCACCACGACCGTGGCAGTTGCGAAATCCACCACGACCGTCACAATCCATTACGATCATCATGCGTCCAAAATATGTTTAATCCGTTAACGGAGACGTGGTTACGAGTTTTCAGAGGAGCAGTTTCACACGACCTTATTTTCTCCGAACAAATCTAGGTTCCAAAGCACTTAACTGCCAAGAGGAGATGCCTACTTTTTCTCCAACCACTACATCAGCTGAGGCTATAAATACATGTGATTACGAAAAACAAAGGGTGGCATTTTTTCTGCATTCTGAAGTACCGTTTTGCTGCCAAATTATTTCCAGATTTTGATTTGTTTTGTTTGCATTTACCTTTCCTTGTTACCCATTACCTCACAAAGTAATAGTTTCTCACATTCAGGAACTATTACAACTTAGTTTTAGTTTTTGTTTCATTACCTTCATCATTTGCCAATTACTTTATTCAAGCAAGAACCTACCAGCATGTGGAGGGATTGCTATTGCTGTTATTACGAATTACCAAGTTTCCATTATTTAATTCAAGGCACTGTTTATTTCCTTCTTAATTATGTTTATGTCTATTTATCTCCTTGCCTTTACGTTTAATTTCATTATTCTGTCTAACTAAACTGATCTTATCGGTATGTAATAAAGTAACTAAAATGGATCTAATTTCTCTAGGCTAAAATCAATAATTAATTCTTCTTCTGGCTTCGATTTCTTAATTTTAAACCCAACTT
Source organism: Lathyrus tuberosus (assembly GCA_022829125.1). NCBI lineage: Eukaryota > Viridiplantae > Streptophyta > Magnoliopsida > Fabales > Fabaceae > Lathyrus > Lathyrus tuberosus. The sequence continues at coordinate 15,904,037 of JALAZF010000048.1, forward strand.
TTGTTACGAGAGTAAAAAAGTAACAAAGGTTAAAGTCGAGACCACGGGAGTGTGAGGCTTGACCCGGATAGCTGAAATCGGGCATTAGTTTTAAAAACAGCGGAAGCGCTTTAAAGTTATTAGGTCTTATTAGTTTTCAAAAAGTATTTTTAACCTCATATGGGCTAGCGAGAGCAGACATATTGACTTAAGAGTATAGTCCGAAGCAATAACGGGAGTGTGAGGTGAGGGCTTTTAAACTGGTTTTTCCTACAGATGCATAGGGTGATAGATCTTTATACGCTTAGGTTTAATTAATTCCACGTAGGTTTACTGAATTATATACCGATAACTTATTCATAACTAGTGTTCCCGAATTTTAATTTCCCTTTAATTTTCCGTTTGAACTTAAAAACCAATTATGATTAGCCTTAGATAAATATAGTAACGATAGAGAACGGTGCGTTCGATTTCTAGTCTCTGTGGGATCGATAATCTTTTAAAACTACGCGACACGACTGTATACTTGCAGTTAGATTTATTAAGGCCCACTAAATAGAGCGATCATATGTTGATTTGATAGTTGATGACATATTGTAGATCTTCTTCTTCTTCATCTTCTTTGTTGAGTAAGCTTCGAGCAACAACTCCTTGCTTTAGATCTTCAATGAAGCTTAGACGATAAGCTGGTTGATGACTTGACTGATTTGCAATATTTTCTTCTTCATCAACGACTTCTAATTCAATTAATTATTGTTGTGTTGAATAATGATCTTTGAGCTTCAACAATAATGGTCATGTGTTAATGGTGATAGTTTTGAATGCTCAAGTGAAACAACGATATCTGAACATTGTGACTATCATCACTTTTGATTGCACAGCGACTTAGCAATTGATTCATGATCGATACCACAATCGTCTTGCAATTGTGTGGTCATCGACATCTTCAGAAGTGATTACTCCTTTCTTTAAATAGCCAAGTAAAATATAGTCATTTGATTTACTGTTGGCTGTTTGAAAAGAGTCGTTGTGCAATGATGAAAGTTGTACTGACACATCTATGTTTTACTGTAGCAGAAGTGGCAGGATATATCTTTTTGGGTACTGTGTACAGTCATTGACAACGATAATATTTGTTTTCAAATCTTCAGAGGCTTCTGATGATAATTAATTGAAGCATGAGTAGAGACTTTATAACTGGGTCTTCTAAAACTACAAGTCTTCAGTCTTCCAAAGTTGTCCATTAGGAATCTGGCTTCAAAACTTCAACACTTATCTTGAAACCCATTATCTTCACTTCTTCAAGTCTTCAGAATCTTCAGAACTTGTCCATTAGGAATCTGTCTTCAGAGTCTTCAGCACTTGACCTTTGGAACCATAATCTTCAGAACACATAAGTCTTCAGAGTCTTTATGCACTTGGTCTTCAGAGCCTTCAGCCATCAGAACTTCAAGTCATGAGAGTCTTCAGCCCTTCGGTTCTCCAGAAGATTATCTCTTTAGAAGCTTCACTATCTTCAGAACCATAACCACTTTCAGAGAAGATCCAGAAGAGCATTGCGATAGCAATATCGGCATCCTTGGATCTGAATGATCATGATCATATACAGAAGCATACTTGTTTCTTGCGACTTGTGTCACACATAGTAACTCGCATATTGTCATTTACGCACATCTTGCTGGTGCTTGTTGGGTCTGATATCTTCTATGATTATGATCTGCACACAACACATGTTAGAACATAAAATGGTTCTTTCACAAATACCCATTGTTATCATCAAAACATAGAGACGACTTGCAGAGACGACTCTTGCTCTCACAGTTCAGACTCGTGTTATTTCTCCGGGCGGAGTTGGTAATGGTAATGGTGTCCATGTTATTCCTCTAGGCAGAGTTGTTCCTACTCCTGATGTTGTTATTCCTCCAGGCGGAGAAGAAGATGTTGTGATCCCTGCTATGGGGGAAGGTGGAAACAGTGTATGCGCAGTGCATGGAACTAGAGGCCATCACTGGCTGGAAGATCAGCAGGATGATGTCTTCTCTATGCAAGGTGGGGATGTTGGTCACCTATCTGATACTGACAAGAGATTTAAGATGATTGAGGAAAAGATGAAGGCTTATGAAAGTCAAAACTCTTTGGGTCTCGATATGGAGGATTTGGGGCTGGTTCCTGGTGTTAAGATTCCTCATAAGTTCTAGGTGCCCACTTTTGATAAGTATACTGGTGTTACATGCCCTAGGACTCATGTTAGGGCCTATGTTAGGAAGATGTCCGCTTATTCGAATGATGAGAAGTTGCTGATGCATTTTTTCCAGGACAACCTGTCTGAGGCATCCTTGGAGTGGTACATGCAGCTTGAGAGGAGTCATATCTGTAATTGGCGCTGTCACACCCTAATTTTTGACCCTAAGATTCCCACCTCTTTGTGCATCATCTCGCATAACATCTTTAGGTCATATCATTCTTGTGTGCCTGTTTATTGTGGCTAACAAGCTTGTGCAGGAGCATTGATTCCAAATACTCTTTCTCTAAGTCAAGTATTTCAAGACATGATCAACGGATCCTGATTCAAGGATCCTAGGGTTTTATACTGGTCATTTTTCTTCAAGGTTTCTCAGAAGTTTCAGTGTGTACTCCCGAAGAGAATCAAAGCTTTCCTTCCATTGGCGTTGAGCGTGGTCATGTGAAGACTGACTAGTGTTTTTGTGGCAAGTTGCACTATAAGCGGTATCTTTATTTCAAGGGATTCTTCAAGACTTGGTTCTTGTGTTAATATTGTCATCAGAAGAAATGTGATGGATTTGTGATTAAACTGAAGATCAAAGCTAACAAGTTCGTGGAAGTTCCAAGTGGCATCAAGTTCTTAGGAAGGAGGATTCATATGGATTTCTTGACGCCTATTTTGAAGTGTTCATGTCAAGTTCAAGGGTTCAAAGCATAAAAATGGAAGAGTTTGAAAGTTCAAAGATCCAAGGGTTTCCTTATAGGTGCAAGTGTGACAAAGTCAAACTCAAGTTCTCTCAAAGATCACAAGTTAGACTTATGAGTTATGCTACAAAGAGGTTCAAATAAGAGAACTACTTGCTAAGGCCAAGCTCAAATTGATCAAGAATTCAAAGTCATTTTCCAACGTTTCGAACGATTCCTACTTAGAACTATGTGGTAAATATACAAATCAACAATTAGGCTCCATGTATACAAGTTTGACGACCAAATTGGATTAGGAAAATTTCAAGCCTTATTATAAGGAGTTAACACACGGTTTTGTGCTAAAAGTCTTGATGACAACCAAGTTTGGACATTTAAAATTACATTTTCTAACAAAAGGATATTATGTTACTACCATTCCATCCTTGATCTAAGTCCCTAACACGCGCTCTATGTATTACAAAAACATTTCATAAAATTTCTCACATGAATGTTCATTAGTTTCATGCAGTTACACCATAAAATTTGTGGCTCGTTAATGCTCCACTAATACACGCCAGGCTCCATCTGGAGCGTGTGTTTTGGCTAGATTAGGTGTTTGTAGCTACACTGAGTATGCCTCCATATAATGGATATTGTGAAGACTTCAAGCTTGGTATTCAACCATGAACCCGACACAAAGACTGCTTGAGTTAATATTCCTGTGAAGCAGACAGTGATCCCATCCTACAAATAAAATAATGCTCTGCCAATTGTAAAGCTTTTGTACCTCCATCACCAAGTTTTAGAAGCCATGACCGCTAATGCCGCAGGAGGAGATACTGATGTTAGAATGCTAGGCCCGGGCTGGTTACTTCTTGCTGACGCACGACAAGTCTCGTCGAGACTGTTTGTTAAAATGCAAAGAATGAGGTCAATAACATTGAAGTTAAATTGGTTAGAGTAAGACTTTTCGAAGCGTGTTATCAGCCATGACATTAGAACTTGAGTCTACCTGCCCAGAAAAAGAACCAAACCAAGTCAGCAAGAACTCATTCAAAAATTGCAACAAAAAAAAGGGACTTCAAATCATTCATACGAATAGAATGTCAAGAACAATAATCAAATAGCAATGCTGATGCTATGCACCCTCGGTTAGATGTCGTGCATTCTCTCTCATGCTTGGCGGCACTTGACACTTGAGGAAGATGTTGAACATGAGATTAATGTCAATACGATAGCCAGCCGAGACAATTAAACACAGGGAACCTGCAGACAAAATAAAGTTGAGCTTATGAAATCAAGTCTCATCAATGAGAACCAAATCTTAAGTGACAACCGTAACACGAATAAGCAAGTTGGATTGAAGATGGAAATAAAACATCAGTGTAACCACAACAAGCCTTGGTTCTGGCAATGCTAGCATTGATTTCCTAAGCACGCTTCATACATAATCAAGCAAAGAAGAAAATCCATTGAATCCAAAAGAGAACAAGTCAAAAGAAAGTAGGGAAATTATGGAAGATAAAAGAAGGAGCACCAAGATCAGGATCAGTATCAAGGAATATCATACATGCATATGCGAAGGGAATAGAGGAACAATTTCAAGTACATATGAAGATTTTGTTAAAAGCTGAATAAAATGAAGTGGTCGAAGAGTGCTTTGGTGAGACGCTTACCAATGGTCCAGAGGCTGGAATTGTTTCTCATGGTATTGGTGTTCGAGTGGAGCTTTCGGAGTCAGCAAAGACCAACAGTTGGAGAAGTGATCGGGGGCAGCTTGAAACCATCGATTCATAATCTGGACCTCTTATATCTGCTATCACAGTAACACCAAACTTCAATTATTCAGAAGAGTTTTCTGCTGGAGTTATTATTGGAACCGTGGCCACACCTGCTTTGTCCCCTGGAAATTCAAGAAGAACTTCACGTATCAGAAATGTTATTGTCGAAACTGGTTGTTTGAAAACACAACAAATCGTTCTCAATATGGATTTTATTAACAACTCATTAATCAAATGGTATTAAGCACGTCCAAGCATGTTCAATGCGAGAAATTATGGACGATATTCCTTACAAAACAATTCCAAAACATGCTGAAAAAGGAAATGCATTTATCAGGTTTCAAGACAAATTTCAATATGTCTTAGACAATACTCCCTCTGTCTCAAAATAAGAGTCTTTTTAACCAAAATTTTTTGTCTCAAAATAAAAGTCTTTTTATGTTTTCAATGCAACAATCATTAATTTTTACCAACTTTACCCCTAATAATTATTATCTACACAACTTTTAAGACAATACATCACATTACACCTTTATGACAACCAATGGTAATTAAGGGTAATTTTGTAAAATTGTTATATTTAATTAGTCAATCATTACTTTTCTTAATCTATGTGAAACAACCTTAAAAGACTTTTATTTTGAGACGGAGGGAGTATTAACTTTCCAAAAATTAGAGAGACATGTTCACACGAGAATGGAAAGTTTAATCATGAGGAATCAATCCGAAATTCACATTAAGGTCTACTCCCTCCATTCCTATTTATAAGCAAATTTTAAAATTTTAGATTCATTAATTAATTAATGCATCTAACCTATATATAGTCCATATACATCATTTATTGAATGAACCTAAAAAGTCAAAATTTGCTTATAAAAGAGAATGAAGGGAGTATAAAAGAGGAATATTCACACGACTTCAGGGTGGACAGACATCGTAATAGCAGAAAACCTGCAAGTTCACACAGAAATAAAAACATCCTAGAACATTCTCACAGTTCACAACACCACAACCTCTTCCACGATATATTTTTCAAAATTCAAACAAAAAGGCGCTACAGCGAAACTACTCAACACATTATCTCAAGGCGAAAAACATGATTGAAATCAAATAGAGGCAACAACAGAGCAATGAAATACACACACATTCTGTTTTCAAAGCAAATCACCAATAACAACATATACGAAGAAAGAGTAAAACATTGGTAGAACATCAACAACACACAAATTCCTAATAGAAACACGAACAACAACACGGCAGAGGATCAACATACAAACACACACGGAGGAATCATCAAGAGGAAAGGGTTCAGAAGATATACCTGTACGAGGAGCCACTCGAGTTCGCACCAAGCATCTTCTCTTTTTTTCATTGCTTTAATCCATTGTAAATGTAAACCTTGAATCATAGTGGATTGGGGTCGGGAATCGTGGGGTTAGGGTTTATTGTTGCTTTTTGTGTTTGGATTTAGAGAGTGATGACGAGAGAGGAAAGTTTGAGAGGCGATGATGATTAGGGTTTTCTAAAACCCCTTTTTGGCTGAACTAGAGAGGAAGACGAGAGGGTAGAGAAGCTCCTTCTTTTCTTTTTCTGTTCTTATTACTAGATAATCCTGTACACATGCACACACCTCACTTATCATATACTCTCACTTTAATCCGTTGGATGGACAACTTTTTTTAGATCTAGAGGTTGAACTTGAGGGTCCGCGATGGACCCTCCCCACCTGTGTAGCGTACCATCCCTCCATCTTTTATATATCTCTTTTAATTAATTAGTCATACTATCTTTTTTAAATAAATATAAAATTAGGGTTTTATAAAATAATCATCAAACTTAGTTTAGTAAATATAATATAAAAATTAAACCTTTTTATTAATTTGCTTCCTAAAGGGAATTAATTATAAATTTTTGTTAAACCCTTTTTAAATTAGTAAAACCTTTTTAAAATAATAAAAACCTTTTTTCTTTATTAAAATATTAAAATTAAAATCTTTTTAATTAATAAGATAAAAACCTTTAACTTTTAAAAAAATTAACAATAAACTTTTAATGTAATAACTTTCAAATTAATAATAATATTAAACCTTTTATCAATTTCTCTTTAAAATTATTAAACTCTTTTTCTTAATAAGCTGATCATTAGAATCCCTCGTGCACTTGATCATACGTTTGTGTGGAATAGGTTTAGTCTTATGTGATATTATGCTTTGCTTATGCTTTTGGCTTGTTTATCATTATATGTGATGTATGCATGTCTTTAACCCTTTCAAAATTAAAATTCTCGATCCAACGTCGAGCCATTTTCCACCCTTGTAAGTCGATTGCTTTTAAAGCATCGCCATCAACCTTTTGGTCACTATACACAAGACTAGCACCACTTTGCTAGCACTCTCACTTAAATCTAATATAATTAATCGTATTAATATCCAAGGGAAAATCCCATGCATGATAATCAAATTATTGTGCATGGTGCATTTCATTTGCATCATACCCCCCATAGGTTTTACACCCTTAAGATAAGTTTATTAGACAACTTTAGGATATACTTCCTAAGTTAGTCCCCCCTAATTTTGATTCCACAATCAAAATTTAGTTCACCTATTTCTCCACACGAGAGAATTAGATGTGAATCATCTCAAAGAAGGGACATACAATCCCATACCCCACAAAATACAAATAATTTTCAAAAACTGTGGTGGTTTCTTAAGATGATGACTCATCTTCTCTCCTAAACTTTTAAACAAACTTTAGTATCCTTCAGAGAGGAACTACAAGTGTTCTGATTCCACTCCCGACAGGATATGTAGGCACAAGATGCGATATCTTGTCGAGCACACCTAGGAATAGATCTTTAGGTCTTCCTACCCCCTTAAACCCTTAGAAGCAGATAACAAATAACATAATAAAACAAGAGGTTCCTATAGAGTACTACAAATATATAGGATGCTAACACCTTCCCTAGGTATAATCAACCCCCGAACTTTAGAATCTTAGTTTGCATTTGCATTGCATTGTGGGTAATTCGATCTTTCTCCCTTCCCTTGGATAAATGAAAGACGGTGGTGAAATAAAAGAAATGCGATTCAAGTTAACTTAATAGCTTGGTATCTAATTCTCACCGTGACAGGCACGAGCTGATTGAAGCGTTTTTCAGGCATTACCAATACAGCACAGACATGGCTCCTAATAGAATGCAACTGCAGAGCCTTTCTCAAAAGAGCAATGAGAGTTTCAAAGAGTACGCCCAGAGGTGGCGTGAGCTGGCTGCCAGGGTCCAACCTCCCATGGTAGAGAGGGAGATGGTTGATATGTTCATGGCCACTCTTTAGGGGCCTTATTATGAAAGATTGATGCCTTGTATGTCTGGTGGGTTTTCTGATTTGGTTATAGTCAATGAAAGAATAGAGAGTGGGATTAAGATTGGGAAGATACTGGCAATGATGGATCCTCATCTGGAGGAGGAAAGAAACCATATGTTGGGAATTATAAGAAAAAGGAAGGAAATGCTAGTTCTGTTTCATCTTACCATGGTAAAGGAAAAGGTCGTCAGAACTTTAACCAACAGGTTACTTTCGTGACCATTCCGGAAGCACCTCAACAACAGAGAAATGTTCCTAACCAGTATCAGAACATGCAGCCTAATCAGTACCTGAACAGAAAAAGGAATGCTGAAAGGAACTTTGATCCACCACCTATGCCATATGCCTAATTGCTACAACACTTGCTGCAGTTGCGATTAGTTGAGCTCCATACTTTAGCTCCACCTACTGGGAGGCTACCTCCGGGCTATGACGCTAATGCTCACTGCAATTTTCACTCTGATGCCCCGGGGCATACAATTGAAAAATGTAGGGCTTTTCACCACAAAGTACAGGATTTGGTGGATTCAAAGGCTATAAATTTCACTAATGACACTCCGAATGTCATTCAAAACCCGATGCCAAATCATGGCGGGCCAAGGGTTAATGCTATTGAAGAGGGAGAGCCTTTGGATTTGGTGATGGATGTAAATGAGTTGAAGACTCCATTGTCTGTGGTTAAAGAAAGATTGTTGAAAGGGGGAGTGTTCCCTGGATGTTCAGATAGTTGTTCTGAATGTTTGCTACAACCTGAAGGCGGTGTTTTGTTAAAATCAGGTATTTAGAAATTGATTAATGAAGGATAATTGCAATTTAACCAAAGTGATAGGCAGAGGAAAGTTATTGATGAGGGGGATGATATTGTCAAAATATCCATTCCCTACAGAATAATCAACATATCAGCACCGACGAGACCAGCACCGGTCATCATCACTGTTCCTGAACCAGTTCCTTATGAAAGTACCAAAGCCATTCCTTGGAATTATGGGGCTGAGGTGTTCTGTAATAGGAAGAAGCAGGAATTGGTAGGGTCGTCTGTTGTGAATTCAGGCATTGAAAATTCAATTGAGGTTGGGGCTATCACGAGGAGTGGTAGAGTTTTTTCTCCACCCGATGACCAAGTGAGAAATCCAAGACAAGATAAGGGGAAACAAGTAGTGGATGATTCTGTACAGAGACAAGTCGTGAATGATTCAGTGTCAAAACAAGTTGATAATTCTTTTTCAGAGAATGTAGAAGAATTCATGAGGTTGATTAGAAAAAGTGACTACAAGTTCGTTGACCAGCTTAATCAAACACCGTCAAAGATCTCCATTATGTTGTTGTTGTTGTGTTCAGAAGCGCACAGAACTGCTTTGTTAAATTTTTTGAATACAGCGTATGTACCGCAGGAAATATCAGTCAATCAGTTGGAAGGGGTTGTAGCACATGTGAATGCCGGGAATGGTTTGAGCTTCACAGATTTAGACTTAACACCGGCTGGGAGGAATCATAACAGTGCTTTGCACATCTCTTTGGAATGTCGAGGTTCTTTGATATCTCACGTGTTGGTTGATACAGTGTATTCGTTAAATGTGTTGCCAAAGAAAGCTTTAATGAAGTTGGACACACGAGGTTTGATTTGTACACCAAGTGATTTGGTGGTGCGAGCCTTTGATGGTTCGAAGAGGTCCGTATTTGGGGAGATTGTGTTACCAATCAAGGTTGGCCCAGAAATTTTCAATACCACTTTCTACATCATAGATATCCAGCCTGCTTACAGTTGTTTATTGGGTCGTCCATGGATCCATGGTGTTGGGGCAGTGACGTCCACGTTGCACCAAAAGTTGAAATATATGGTGGATGGTCATGTGGTGACAGTTTGTGGCGAAGAAGATATTATGGTGAGTCATTTGTCAACATTCAAATATGTGGAAGTAGACGAGCAGATACATGAAACTTTGTGTCAGGCTTTTGAAGCTGTTCAGATTCCTAAGGAGCCTCCAGTGGAGGTTGATCAGCCTGAAGTTTCAATGTCTTCGCTCAAAGATGCGAGGGACGTGGTCGAAGCTGGCAATTCTCAGAAATAGGGCCAGGTGATTGATGTATAGATGAAGAAAGATACTTATGGTCTGGGGTACAAGCCACCCAAACGATTTCAAGAGCCTCCCAAGTATGATGGTCCAATTCAATTTACAAGTGTTGGGGTTTGCTTCAACCGAATCAATGCTATTGAGGATGAAGGTGACAGTGACTATGATATAGATAAGTGGATTCGTCCCTGCATTCTTGGTTAAAGTTTGTGCAACTGGTCCTCCAAGGAAATCATCCAAGTGACCAGCCAAGAGTAATTTCTTTTGTTTTCTGCATATGTTAAGTCCTACTTTCTGCCCAAGACGTAGTGATACTTTTCTGTGGGGCTTTGATGTTTTACTTCCAATTTCATCATTAATAAAGGACGTTTTTCGCATTCAAATATTTTGATCCCTGTTTTTCTGATTTTACTTTTTGCATTTACTCAAAGTAAAATGGCAATGTGTTTTTGTTTGTTGCATTCATAATAAACATAAAACATCAATAATGCAGGTTTATTTGTTCAGATTCCACCAATAATGATTCAGCTATGGCTCGATATGACTTCGACAATCCTATCTATCAGGCTGAAGAAGAGGCTGATGAAGATTGTGACTTGTCGGAAGAATTGGCAAGACTACTGAAATAGGAGGAACGGATTATTCTACCTCATCAGGAGGAAATTGATACTGTCAATCTAGGCACCGAGGACGCGGAAAAGGAAGTAAGAATTGGGGCTGCTTTGGAAGACACTGTTAAGGGAAGATTGGTTGAGATGCTCTGAGAGTATGTGGATATCTTCGCCTGGTCTTACCAAGACATGCCCGGGATTGACACCGATATTGTTGTACATCAGTTGCCGATTAAAGAAGGTTGTACCCTGGTCAAGCCGAAGTTGAGAAGAACAAAACCGGATATGGCTGTCAAGATCAAGGAAGAGTTCAGAAATAGTTAGACGCAGGGTTTCTTGCTGTAACCAATTATCCTCCATGTGTTGCTATTATTTTCCCTGTACCTAAGAAAGATGGAAAGGTCAGGATGTGTGTTGATTATAGAGACTTAAATAGAGCAAGCCCGAAAGATGATTTCCCACTTCCTCACATTGACGTGTTAGTGGAAAACAGCGCTCAATATTCCGTATTTTCCTTCATGGATGGCTTCTCTGGGTATAACCAAATCAAGATGGCCCCAGAGGACATGGAGAAGACGACGTTCATAACACTGTGGGGAACATGTTGCTACAAGGTGATGCCCTTTAGATTGAAGAATGTTGGGGCAACCTATCAGCGGGCAATGGTGACTCTCTTTCATGATATGATTCACAAAGAGATCGAAGTCTATGTTGATGACATGATTGCAAAGTCGCAAATGGAGGAAAAACATCTGGTGAATTTACATAAGCTGTTTGAAAGGTTGAAGAAATTCAAACTGAGGTTGAATCCGAACAAGTGCACCTTCAGGGTGAGATCTGGTAAACTGCTGAGATTTATTGTTAGTGAAAGGGGTATCGAGGTAGATCCTGCTAAGGTAAAAGCCATACAAGAAATGCCTGAACCGAGAACAGAAAAAGAGGTTCGTGGTTTCTTAGGGAGGTTGAACTACATTGCTAGATTCATCTCCCATCTTACATCCACGTGTGAACCATTATTCAAATTGCTAAGAAAAGATCAAGATGTCAGTTGGAATGAAAATTGTCAAAAGGTGTTTGATAAGATAAAAGAATATTTGCAGGAACCTCTGATCCTCATGCCGCCAGTGCCAGGAAGACTGTTGATTATGTATCTTACGTTTCTTGAGAATTCAATGGGGTGTGTGCTCGGTCAACACGACGAGACAGGTAGGAAAGAGCATGTCATCTACTACCTGAGTAAAAAGTTCACTGATTGTGAATCAAGGTACTCTATGCTGGAAAAAACACGTGCACTCACTTGGGAAGCTAAGCGTTTGAGGCAGTATATGTTAAACCATACAACCCTATTGATTTCGAAGATAGATCCGATTAAGTATGTGTTTGAGAAGCAAGCACTTTCTGGGAGAATAGCCTGTTGGCAGATGGTTTTGACAGAATACGATATTCAATATGTTTCCTAAAAGGTCATTAAGGGAAGTGTTCTATCAAAATATCTTACTCAACAAACGATCGAGGATTATCAACCGATGAAGTTTGAATTTCCAGATGAGCATATCATGTTTCTGAAGATGAAAGACTATGATGAGCCTTTGCCCGACGAAGGACCTGAAATTGGATCTCAATGGAAACTAGTTTTTGATGGGGCCATTAACTCATATGGTAACGGAATCGGGGAAATCATTACAACTCCAAGGGGTTCTCATATACCTTTCACTGCCCGATTAGTGTTCATATGCACCAACAACGAGGCAGAGTATGAAGCATGCATTATGGGATTAGAAGAAGCTATTGATTTAAGAATCAAGAACCTTGATGTGTATGGTGATTCTGTGTTGGTGGTTAACCAGATCAAAGGAGAATGGGAGACTCGTAAGGTAAATTTGGTACCTTACAATAACTATGCCAGAAGGTTGTTACCACTCTTTGATAGGGTTGACTTTCATCATATACCACGGTTGGAAAATCAGATGGCAGATGCGTTGGCAACATTGTCTTTAATGTATCAGGTGAATTTGTGGAATGAAACTCCATCAATCAGAATCATGCGTCTAGACAGACCAACTTTTGTGTTTGCGGCTGAAGGCGTGTCAGATGGTAAGCCTTGGTATCATGACATTAAGGGTTTTCTCAAGAGTCAAGAGTACCCAGCTGGGACATTTACCAAGGATAAGAAAACTCCGAGGAGATTAGCATCCAATTTCTTTCTGAACGAAGATGATGTACTGTACAAGAGAAACTTCAACATGGTCTTGCTGCGTTGTGTTGATGAACACGAGGCAGGCCTGTTGATGGAAGAAGTTCATGAAGGTTTTTTAGGTACTCATGCCAATGGGCATGCTATGGCTAGAAAATTGTTGAGAGCAGGGTATTACTAGATGACTATGGAATCTGATTGTTTTAAATACGCCAGGAAATGCCATAAATGCCAGATTTATGCGGATAAGGTGCACGTACCGCCTACTCCTCTGAATGTATTGACATCTCCTTGGCCCTTCGCCATGTGGGGCATTGATATGATTGGAAAGATTGAGCCGACTGCTTCCATTGGGCCTCATTTCATCTTGGTTGCCATTGATTATTTCACAAAGTGGGTGGAAGCAGTCTCGTATGCCAATGTCACCAAGCAAGTGGTAGCCCGATTTATAAAGAAGGACATCATCTGTCGTTATGGGGTCCTAGAGAGAATAATTACTGATGATGGTTCGAATTTGAATAATAAGATGATAAAGGAGCTATGTCAGAGCTTTAAAATTGAACATCACAACTCTTCTCCATATCGTCCGAAGATGAATGGTGCTGTTGAGGCGGCAAATAAAAATATCAAGAAGATTGTGTAGAAAATGGTGGTAACTTATAAGGACTGGCATGAGATGTTGCCTTTTGCCCTACATGGTTATCGTACTTCGGTGCGTACATCAACTGGGACAACTCCTTTCTCATTGGTGTATGGTATGGAGGCAGTCCTACCATTAGAGGTTGAGATTCCTTCTTTGAGAATTCTGGCAGATGTAAAGCTTGATGAAGCTGAATGGGTACGATCCAAGTTGGATCAGCTGAACCTTATTGAAGAGAAGAGATTGACAGCCATTGCACATGGCCGGTTATATCAGAGCAGGATGAAGAAAGCCTTTGATCAGAAAGTGCGTCCTCGGTGTTTTCAGACAGGTGAGTTAGTTTTGAAAAGGATTCTTCCTTCTCAGACAGATCACAGGGGCAAGTGGACTCCAAACTACGAAGGGCCATATGTAGTAAGAAAGGTTTTCTCTGGTAGAGCCTTATTACTTTCAACAATGGATGGCGAAGATTTTATGTCCCCTGTGAACACAGACGCAGTCAAAAAATACTTTGCATAAAAAAGAGACTCGCTGGACACAAAAAGAAAGTCCAGGCAAAAAGGGGCATCCCAGCTAACCATAAAAAGAAAAGGTTCGGGCAAAAGTTATGGATAAAAAGAAAATAAAAGAATAAAACCCGCAAAGTTGAAAACCCGAATAGGCAACTTTGGCAAAAATGGGTATCCCGGTGGATTGAAAACCCGAAAGGGAGATCCAGGCAAAAATTAGGGATTTGGAAGCAAGAGGCTGCGATCTGCATTCGATCTGTGAGCACTTTTGACATTTGGGAATTTCGAAGGAAAGGAATCAGTCCAATCAGTCTCTTCGAAAGCCAAAGCATTTGTGGATAAACAAGACATATGGGTCATAGCTGAATTGAACCATGGTGGATATCTGTTCCCACATTGCCGACATGTGTATTTTCTTTTCACTTTTTGTGCAATTACCTCTTTTCAGGAATTGCTTCCGGTTGTAAATGCCTATTTACAGGCCAATTCATTCAATAAAGTTATCATTTCAATCAAAGAGCTTTCTATTTCTATTTTTCATTTTTACTGTTTTGTTTGCGAAAACGTCCAATATTTTGATAAACATTGCATGTGAAAACGTTAAGCTCTGCGGAGCATATTGGAAAACAATGGAAATTGCTTAGGCAACGGATATTATGGATGGTAACCAAGGTAGCCATTTTTGCATACATAATATTCTGTTGTTGTTGTGTGTTTGCAGGGTAGCAAACTTGTTTCTCCCCAGTAGAGTTACTCTCCACAGCATTGAGATTTCATCATCCTCAGCAGAGCGTACTCTCCCCAGCAAGAGTGCGGAGGATTATTTCCCTAGCTGAGTCATGATTAGGTTATTATCCCTTAGCAAGCAGTCAGAATTAGATTGTTCCAGGACGAATTTTGTTGTATCTCCAGCAGAAGACTTGTGAGGTATCTTCCTCGGACGAAGATGTTATCTTCTCCATAGAGTCATGGTGTTTACTTTCCTCAGCCGGTCAGGAAGTGTATCTTCACCAGCAACAATATGCTCTAATCCCCAGCATGGTGAGGTTAAGGTCGTCCCCCTAGCAGCAGGTTAAGTTCAATGGTATCCCCTGACAGGTTTGATATTGTTGACTTGTCTCCCCAAGCAGAGTTTGATGGTGTTAGTTCTTGTATTGGCTGGAATTTTGGTAAAACAAAGTTGAACAATGTTGATGTTATAGGTCTGATGTCATAACATTGGTTCCTAACATTAGCTGTTGCAGGGTTGAAGTTTTATATGCTGATGTTATATGTGATGTCTTGACATCACTATATCAGAACATCAGAACATCAGATTGTGATGTTTTAGGGCTGCGCGTGTTAGTGAGTTTTGAGGAGATCTGTTAGAGTGATTGGATGCGAATATCTTGGAGAAGAGATTTCCAATTAGATAGTTTTGCAGATCATGGAGCAAATCATGTAACTAACATTAGGGCTAATTTGAAGAGATTTAAAAAGATTTGAAGATCAAATCTGTTCTGGTTTAAAACAAATCAAATCAGATATTTTTGGTGGAGATCCAAGCCCAAGTCAGAATTATATAAAAGCAGCCACAACCCTTGTTGGAAAAAAATGAAGAAAAGAAAGCCAAGGACTGAGTGTCATTTGTGTCTTCGTGTGTGTTTTGTAAACCATTCGTGTGTGAATTGGTGTTACTATTTTTGAGGTGTGAATTGTTCTTGATCAAAGTTGTTAAGCAGAATCAAGTTGTGTGATTAATTTGTAATTATTGGATTGTATCACTGTGGTGATTTAGGGAGTGAGTGGTTTCTCATACCTAAGTGGTTTCTTAGGTAGAATTATCATTGGGTAGTGATTAAGTTAGGTAGATGTCAACTGGGATTGTTGAGTCTGTAATTTAATACTACAAATAGTGAATTTCCTCCCTGGCTTGGTAGCCCCCAGACGTAGGTAGTTAGACCGAACTGGGTGAACAATTCATTGTGTTATTTACTGCTTGTTAGTGCCTTGTTCATATTAGCAGAGTGTGTTGTTGTGACATCACATCTAACATCACACATCTGATACCAGAATTTCAATTGGTATCAGAGCAGGCATCCTGCTCTGCATCTGGGTGAGATCTAGGGCTGATACTTTTTGGTGCAATGGACAAGGAGACTGGTGGATTTGTGAATAGACCCCCTATTCTAGATGGCTCTAATTATGACTATTGGAAACCACAGATGGTTACCTTCTTGAAGTCATTAGACAACAGGGCTTGGAAGACTGTTTTAAAAGAATGGAAAGCACCTATTATTGTTGAAAAGGATGGTACAACTAAGCTAAAACCTGAGGAAGATTGGACAAAGGAAGAAGATGAGCTTGCACTTGGAAATTCAAAAGCCTTGAATGCCATCTTTAATGGTATTGACAAGAACATCTTTTGGCTGGTAAAAACTTGTGAAGTAGCTAAGGAAGCTTGGGATGTCTTGAAAACTACTCATGAAGGAACCTCCAAGGTCAAGATGTCAAGACTTCAACTGCTGACCACAAAGTTTGAAAATCTGAAGATGAAGGAGGATGAAACCATTCATGATTTTCACATGAATATTCTTGAGTTGTCCAATGCTTCTAGTGCTTTAGCAGAAAGAATGACTGAAGAGAAGCTTGTAAGGAAGATTCTCAGATCCCTTCCCAAGAGATATAAAATGAAGGTGACTGCCATTGAAGAAGCTCAAGACATCAGAAAGATGAGGGTTGATGAGTTGATTGATTCTCTTCAAACCTTTGAGTTGGGATTGAATGAGGAGCCTGAAAAGAAGACCAAAAGCATAGCTTTGGTATCCAATACTGAAGATGGTAAGAAGGAGTGTAATTTTGAAACTCAGGAGGAACTGTCAAATGCTGCTGTGATGCTTGGGAGACAGTTTAATAAGGTGTTAAAGAGAATGGATAGAAACTATAGACCTAATGTTAAGAACATCACATCTGACAACAACAGGTCTGGTGATCAAGTAAAGAAAACAAGAGATGAAGAAAAGTCCAATCATGACAAAGGGGTTCAATGCTATGAGTGTGAAGGTTATGGTCATGTCAAGAAAGAATGCCCTACATACCTCAAAAAGCAGAAAAAGGGGTTATCTGTTTCCTGGTCTGATACAGATAGTGAAAGTGAAGAAGAGAATGTCAAGCATGTTAAGGCATTGACTGGACTATGTGCCTCTGATGGAGAGTCTAGTGATGGTGAATTGACCTTTGAAGAGCTGGCATCCTCTTATCAAGAGCTGTGTCTGAAAAGTGAAGAGGTCCTTCAAGAAGGGGAGAAGCAGAAGAAGATTATTGTACAGCTTGAGACTGAGAAAGCTGAACTTAAGAATGAAGTTTTGTTGTTAAAATCCCAGCTTGATCAAATGTCAAAATCCATCAGAATTTTAAATAGTGGAACTGACACTCTGGATAAAATACTTGAAGCTGGAAAAGGTGCAAGTGATAAGACTGGTCTAGGATATGAGGGTGAGAAGAAGATATCTGCAGAGGCTAGTTCGTCTGGGGTTAAACAAAGCATTCCTCTTCAGCATGAAAAAGCACATGGCTCTGGAATTAAGAAGGTTGTTCCTCACCTTGGGCCACAAAATAATGGAAAGGGCTATGGGCCTGTACCTAAGAAGTTTTTGCCTCAACCTCAAGGAAAGCCTCAGGTTTCTGGAGCTAGACAATATATGCCTCCCCAATACCATAGGAGTATGCAGGCTTATAACCTCAAACATAACATGTTCCATTCGATGTCTCAACATCAAGGGAAAATGTTTGTGTTTGGACCAAATAAGGCTGTGCCTCATGGTTATGGCAGTAGAAGGCCACATCATCATGGTAAAAGACAACCTAAGCACTACAGAAGACAACCTAATTATGGGGGAAGACTGCATCAATATTTTGATAGATGGCAGCCTCAACATTATGACAGAAATCATCATCAAGGTGGGAGACATTTCAATCACTTCAGAGAAGAGGTTCAATGAGTAAGATGTTACTATTATGGAAGATTTGGCCATATACAATCTTCTTGCTTTAAACTGCATGGTTATCCCAAGCCTGTTCCTCAACCTAGACAGAAGCGGGACAGGCCTCATACTGTTAAACAATGGGTTCCTAAAGCTGCTATCACATGTCTATTAGCTCACTCATCTGTTAGAACTCCAGCTATAGATGGTTAGTATTTTGACAGTGGTTGCTCAATGCATATGACTGGTTTCAAGAATCAGTTGGTGGATATCAGGACTTACTCCACAAAGGATGTAACTTTTGGTAATGGAGAAAAAGGGGAAGTTAAAGGAATTGGAAATTGAATTGTGAGGCTGGACCTAATCTTGAAAGTGTTCTTCTGGTCAAAGGATTGACTGCTAATTTGATTAGCATCAGTCAGTTATGTGATGAAGGATTCAAGTATAGCTACACTAAAGATGAATGTTTAGTGACTAATGAGACAAGTAAAGTTGTTATGAGGGGAGTTAGATCCATAGATAACTGTTATTTATGGGTTCCTCAAGAGTCCAGTTTGTCATGTAATGTCAAGGATGATGTTATGACATCTGAATGTGACATTAGAAGGGTCACTAATCAACCTAGGAAATATTGAAGAAACCAAGGCAGTAGTGGTTGATCATTCAGGTTTGAAGGGTAATTACGATTTCCCTAAAGATATGTGTGCTGAAATTTGTGAAGTGTTAAGTAGAAATTTGGGCATATGGAAAAGGATTCAATGGTTAGAGAATTATGGTGTGCATTTATTAAATTTCAAAAATTTAAAAGGAAATTTGTTTTGGTGGGGAAAATACATTTATTGGCCTTTAAGTGACCAACAAAAGCAGACCCCTTACCTTAGGCTATCATTCCCTATTATTACTCTCACACGCTACTTCACTTTCCAAACTCCAAGTCCGTTCATCTTCCCCCCTAAGAACAGAAATTAAAAAACACCTTTGGTTCTCAGTTGTCACACAGGAACGATGTCTAAATAAGTGTCATCTCCATCCAAGAAGGTTGCGTCCAAAAGTTCCATTCATGCAAATTCTAGGATTTCGACAGAAGAGGTATCTGTGGATGAAGCTATGGACATTTCTCTTATCTCTAAGATTCCAACTTCAGAAAAGACAAGACCTGAGAAGTATCAACCTTAGAGGCCTTCAAAAGGTAATACTTCTAATCAATCTATGGGTAAGAAATTTGATGATAGCGAGAGTAGAGCGTTTGTCACTAGTGTATTGTTTGGAGACAAACCTACTCCTAGGACTACCACCCTCTTCCTCAAGCTATTGAAGAAAGGGTAGATGTGGACAAAAGTATTGATCAGATTGTTACAAAAATATTTGAGAAAGGGATTTCTGTGAAGGAAATATCCAGACCTCTGAGTCAAATGTCTGCTGATCAATCTGTTAGAGAAAAGGATGATATTGAAACTTCTGAAACAAATCTTCACAAATTAGTTGTTTCAGTTATTGAAGATGCTGAGATTGAAGATGAGGTTGAAGCTGAAGCTGAAAGAGAAAGGGATACTCATGTTGAAGATGAGGCTGATGTTGAACATGATGTTGGAACATCACATGCTAGGGATGTTACTCCTAGTCCCAGAGGGAAGAAGAATGCTGATGTGGTGGATGTTGTTGACTTATCTGATAATGAAGTAATTGGTAATGCTGTTCCTGGGATTGCCAATAGATTGAAGACTAGAAAAGAAAAGAATATGGAATCTTCTCCTAAGATGACATCTGAAGGCAAGAAGAAAAAGACATCTGTTGTTGGTCCAACTAAATCTTGGAGCAAGGTTGCTGTGACTTCCAAAAAGAGAAAGATTAGAGAAGAATCTGAATCTGGGTATGATGTTGAAGAAGATGTTCAAGAAATCACCCCTATCAGAAAGTCCATTCTAAAGAGAATTTCTGATAAGGTTCCTGAAGTGCCAGTGGACAACATATCCTTTCATTATGCTAGCAGTGCTCTAATGTGGAAATTTGTGTGCCAAAGGAGATTAGCTCTGGAAAGAGAGCTGGGCAAAGATGCATTGGAGATGAAAGAAATTATGGAGCTCATTCATGCTGCTGGACTGTTGAAGACTGTGACAAAATTCTCGAAGTGCTATGGTGGACTTATTAAGGAATTTGTTGTTAACATTCCCATAGACATTTCTGATAAAAGAAGTGTGGACTTCATGAAGGTGTTTGTTAGGGGTAAGTGTATTAATTTCTCTCCTAGTACCATCAATAAGTATCTAGGAAGAGATAATCAAGAGGGTTGTGAACTGGAAGTGACTGATAATAATGTATGTAAAGAGATCACAGCCACTCAAGTGAAGGTTTGGCCACTAAAAGGTAAATTGACAGCTAGCAAACTCAGTAGCAAGTATGCAAAGATCATAGTGAAGAAGTTTGGTCTAGAGAATGCTAATCACAAGAGGACATCTGCTCCTACTCATTTAAAGTTGTCCAAGGATGAACATGGTGTTAGTGTGGATCAAAGTTTATACATAAGCATGATTGAAAGTCTATTGTATCTCACAGCTAGCAGACCTGATATTTCTTTTGCTGTTGGAGTTTGTGCCAGATATCAAGCTGAGCCTAAAGTTAGTCACTTGAATCAAGTGAAAAGGATTATGAAATATGTGAATGGGACTAGTGACTATGGAATGCTTTACAGTCATGGATCAGGCACTGAGTTATGTGGTTTTTGTGATGCTGATTGGGCAGGGAGTGGTGATGATAGAAAAAGTACTTCAGGAGGTTGCTTCTTCTTAGGGAATAATCTGATATCTTGGTTTAGTAAAAAGCAGAACTGTGTGTCTCTTTCTACTGCTGAAGCTGAGTACATAGCAGCAGGGAGTAGTTGTTCTCAACTTGTTTGGATGAAGCAGATGTTAACAGAATACAATGTCAAGCAAGATGTCATGACATTGTACTGTGATAATTTGAGTGCTATCAATATCTCTAAAAATCCTATTCAACATAGCAGAACTAAGCATATTGATATAAGGCATCATTTTATAAGAGATTTGGTTGAGGATAAAGTAGTTGCTTTGGAACATGTTGCTACAGATAAATAATTAGCAGACATTTTTACTAAAGCCTTAGATGCAAATCAATTTGAAAGTTTAAGAAGCAAACTGGGAATTTGCATTTGTGAGGATTAGGTGTGCTGGAAGGAGTATTTGTGCAGTTGTGATTTTGCATATGTTTGATGGAAACAACATTTTATTCAACTGCTGAAAGCATACAAGATTGGATTTTAGTACATCAAAAGCTATATATATATATATAAGGTCTAAAGATTATCCCAACCCCCTACATCAAGAAAAGTTTTCCAATCTTCATCCCATTCATCATCAGAATCATGGAGTTGCACTGGAGGTTTTTTGATGGTTTTTGTCTCTGATGGTTTTCTTGATCTTGTTGCTCCTGAAGAAGTTCCAGCGACTTTCCTTGTTGTGTTCTTGTTCTTCAGTGGATCTGGTTTTTTGTCCCCATGCATGTGTTGCTTTCCTGCATCCTTGTTTGGTATCTGGTGCTGTTAGAAGGAAGAAGGCTTGGATTTTATAGTACTATAAAAATCCATTGGTTGTATCGCCTGACCAGTCAAAGTTTTTGGATATTGTGTTCCTTGGGAAGCTTGCTTTTGACCATGTCTTAATGGATGTCATATCTTTGTATTTGGTGTAGATGTTGTCAAATTGTGGCTAAAAAGGGGGAGAGGTTAGCCTATGTGTTGCCTAGTTGGCTGATGTGGCTCTAGGCTTGAGGGGGAGTGTGCAGTATGAACAACTGTTATGCTGGTTCTTGTTTTGAGGGGGAGTTTTGCTGTGTGTAGTTTGGTTGTGATTACTGCTGGTTGTGAAGTTTTTCCGCTGCAAGTACCTCTGATGATGGCAGAGTTTGTTTTAGCCAAAATTATCCAAAGGGGGAGATTGTTAGTTCTTGTATTGGCTGGAATTTTGGTAAAACAAAGTTGAACAACGTTGATGTTATATGTCTAATGTCATAACATTGGTTCCTAACATTAGCTGTTGCAGGGTTGAAGTTTTATATGCTGATGTTATATGTGATGTCTTGACATCACTATATAGAACATCAGAACATCAGATTGTGATGTTTTAGGGTTGCGCGTGTTAGTGAGTTTTGAGGAGATCTGTTAGAGTGATTGGATGCGAATATCTTGGAGAAGAGATTTCCAATCAGATAATTTTGCAGATCATGGAGCAAATCATGTAACTAACATTAGGGCTGATTTGAAGAGATTTAAAAAGATTTGAAGATCAAATCTGTTCTGGTTTAAAACAAATTAAATCAGATATTTTTGGTGGAGATCCAAGCCCAAGTCAGAATTATATAAAAGCAGCCTCAACCCTTGTTGAAAAAAAATGAAGAAAAGAAAGCTAAAGACTGAGTGTCATTTGTGTCTTCGTGTGTGTTTTGTAAACCATTCGTGTGTGAATTGGTGTTACTATTTTTGAGGTGTGAATTGTTCTTGATCAAAGTTGTTAAGCAGAATCAAGTTGTGTGATTAATTTGTAATCTTTGGATTGTATCACTGTGGTGATTTAGGGAGTGAGTGGTTTCTCATACCTAAGTGGTTTCTTAGGTAAAATTATCACTGGGTAGTGATTAAGTTAGGTAGATGTCAACTGGGATTGTTGAGTCTGTAATTTAATACTACAAATAGTGAAGTTCCTCCCTGGCTTGGTAGCCCCCAGACGTAGGTAGTTAGACCGAACTGGGTAAACAATTAATTGTGTTATTTACTGCTTGTTAGTGCCTTGTTCATATTAGCAGAGTGTGTTGTTGTGACATCACATCTAACATCACACATCTGATACCAGAATTTCAGGTGGTAATCATCGCAACGGTTTGTCCAACAGGGGTTGACATCCCTAGCAGGTTCTAAGTCCAATTAGTATTGGCACTTTTCAGCAGAAAGTTCATCAAGGGTTATTTGTAATCCCCAGCGGGAAGGAAGTTCTCTTTGGGTTTCATCTTCAGCAGAGATTGTTGATCAGGAAAATCATTCAGTGTGTTTTTCCTCAGCAGGATTTTTGACTCAGGAGACAATTTAGTTTGTTTTCCCCGACGGAGTTACCTTTGTTTTCAGCGTTTATTTCGCTGAGGTATTCCGTTTGCATAGCATAAGCATCATTTAGATTGCATCATCCCAAATACATAGCATTTCCATTTCGTATTGAGCATTACGCCATAGAAAAATTCAAACATATGCATTTGAAGCATAAGCCAGGTTTGAGTTCTCGTCCGCCAGGCGTTTCCCCGGCAGGAAGCACAGTAACTCAGGAGATACCGTTCAACTTTATTCCCCGAGCAATGGATTTGGAGAGACTATTTGGTTTACCCATGCAGTTTTATTTGTCAGGGTCGTTAGTCTATGGTTTCTTTTCTTTTCAACCCTTCGTCCAGGTGGTCTTTTGGGTTATCCCCTCAGAGTTGTTAGTGTCAGCCAGACACTCGTTCGTGTTCTTTCAATACCCGTCTGTGTTCTTTTTTCATTTCCTCAATACTTCGTCCGTATTGATTTTAAACACTTGCCTGTGTTCTTTTGACACCCGTCCGTGTTTGGTTTAGCATTTCAATCCCCAGTGAAGTCGCCATATGGTGTTTTAGACACCCGTCCGTGTTCTTTTAGCACCCGTCCGTGTTCTTTTAGCACCCGTCCGTGTTTGAACCTTTAGACACTCGTCCATGTTCTTTCAGCACCCGTCCATGTTTGAACCTTTAGCACCCGTCCGTGTTTGAACCTTTAGACACCCGTCTATGTTCTTTCAGCACCCATCCGTGTTTGAGCCTTTTAGACACCCGTCTGTGTTCTTTCAGCACCCGTCCGTGTTTGAACCCTTTAAGACACTCGTCCGTTTTCTTTCAGCACTCGTCCGTGTTTGAACATTTTAGATACCCGTCCGTGTTTAAACCTTTAGACACTCGTCCGTGTTCTTTTAGCAGCCGTCCGTGTTTGAACCTTTTTAGACACTCGTCCATGTTCTTTCAGCACCTGTCCATGTTTAAACCTTTAGACACTCGTCCGTGTTCTTTCAGCACCCGTTTGTGTTTGAACCTTTAGACACCCGTCCGTGTTTGAACCTTTAAACACTCGTCTGTGTTCTTTTAGCACCCGTCCGTATTTGAACCTTTATCACCCGTCCGTGTTTGAACCTTTAGACACTCGTCCGTATTCTTTCAGCACCCGTCCATGTTTGAACCTTTAGATACTCGTCCATGTTCTTTCAGCACCCGTCCGTGTTTGAACCTTTAGCACTCGTTCGTGTTTGAACCTTTAGACACCCGTCCGTGTTCTTTCAGCACCCGTCCGTGTTTGAGCCTTTTAGACACCCGTCCTTGTTCTTTCAGCACCCGTCCGTGTTTGAACCCTTTTAGACACCCGTCTGTGTTCTTTCAGCACCCGTCCGCGTTCTTTCAGCACATGTCCGTGTTTGAACCTTTAAACACTCGTCTGTGTTCTTTCAGCACCTGTCTGTGTTCATTCCTTTGTTTTAATACTTCGTCCGTATTGATTTTAGACACTTGTCCGTGTTTATCACCAACGCAGTCAACGCTCGTCTGTGTTTGTTTCATTTTTCTTTCAATAATTTGTCGGTGTTGATCTCCGACACACGTCCGTGTTAATGGTGCCAGAATTCAAATTTCCCTTGTGTTAATGGATTAACACATTTTGCACTGAAAATGGTTAATCGATTAACCAAGGCAAAATTTGCCCAGATACTTCATTTTTCAGCTCTGCATTTTTTGGATTTCAAATTTTAATCACCAATTTCAATTTTCACACCAGTAGAAGGATCTAGAATTGAATCATTTTTCACCCACACTTAACTCCTAACCTAGGGGTTATTTAACCAAATTGATTCCAAACATCACATAATTTTCATTCTCATTCACTCTCAATTTTCAGAATTCTTTCTCAATTCTCTCTCACTTTTTCACTCTCAACCTCCATTTTCAAACCTCACTTAGAGCTCTTCCATAGAGGTTAAAAAGTTCTTCATTGGAACTTCTTAATTCTTGAGCTAAAGCCTCTCATTACCACTCCATTGTTGCTTTCCATTGGTGATTTTTGTTTGGATCTAGATCTGAAATTTCAGAAGTGCTTATTGGAAGTGATTTTGGAGTATTGTTAGCTTATTGCTTGGATTTTCAGCTTTTGCTTGCAAGGAGCTCATAGATCTTGGGATTTCTTGCTTGGTGTCATACCCCAAATTTTGACCACTAAGATTTCCCATCATTGTGTAAATCATCATCACAAGATGGGGGAACCATCCTACCTTGTCAGTCTCCCCAAAGATGGGTGAGCATCCACTACAATCAAAATTAGGGTTTCAAGCCCTCTCAGAGCCTTAGACAAAGGATCAATCAAGGATTGACATGATCTTCAACTTGTCTAACCTCCCAAATATCTACAAGGGATCAAGAGGACTCCAACTTCAAGGATTAAGCACAAGGTTGCTCCCTTCTAGGTGGATCAAGCTTCAAGATCGCCAATGTCACCAAATTAGGGTTTTGGTCGACCAGGGCCCCAGATGGAAATTTTCATCTGGGCATGAGCCAATGCTTCAAAACACAACCTAATATACTCCATGAAACCTCATGGACAAAACCATCAAGCCAATTTTACCTCAGGGGATGCATACATCAAAAATCAGGAATTAGGGTTTCTTGACCTAATTCACCCCTAAGTTGACTTTTGGTGCAAATCATGAACCAAGACCTCAAGAGAGGGTTTGAAGGTCTCTATTGAACTATATTGATCCATTTGGAACAATGGATTAATCCAAGAAGCTTGAGCAACAAGTCTCAATTTCATCTGCACCACAATTAGGGTTTTAAGGAAAAAGTCAACTGTAACTTTGACTTTTGACCAAGACATGCTCCTAAACCCTAGGACATACCTCAATATACCCTATGACACCCATGGAACATTTCCATCAAGTTTGATTTAGGGCAAGGACATGATTTCCTGAAGAATTGCACAGTTTGGAATTCATTTGATAAAAAGTCAGCTGTGCACAAAAGTCAACTTTGACTTTTTGAGATTTTTCACCAAAATGGATTTTTAACCCTAAAATGATGTTAATTTATGATTTGAATCATCATTCATCAAGAAAAATTAAGAAAAGTGGGATAACTTGTAAAAGGGGTAACCATAAAAACTTAGAAAATTTTCTAAGTTAAAAATAAAGTGGCTAGGGTACCAACTTTGGAGGATCATAACTCCTAAACCACAAAGCCATTTTTTCTCATCCAAAGATGGATTTGTAGCCCTCATTACCCTCTACAAAAACTTCAACTAGACCTAAGTCCAATTCATTAAGTATTTTGAGTTATGGAGTGATCAAAATGGCTGAAAAATGAAAATGTCACTTTTTCCAACACTTAGTGAAATTTTCACTAAGTCAGAATCTGTCTTCATTTTTTTTCAAATGTAGGGGGTTTTTTCACTTGGATTCAAAAGATATCAAAACCAAACATGTTCAAACAGTTGTTGTATCATGTAAGGGCTTTCCAAAATGACCAAGAACATTGCCAAATTCCATTTGAGTCATGAGATATGACATTGGAAAGTTGCCTTGCTGAAATCTGTCAAAGGCAAGGCAGAATTTGCAATTTTGCTCGATTTGCCAAAATCAGCCAAATTCAAATGCTCCTATCCACTTGGACACCTCAGATGATTGAATCTAAAAGGGATAATCACTGAGCCAAGCCTCCAAAGTCCATGGAACAAGAAATAACATGTTGAACCTAGAATGGCCAAAATAGGGACAAGACTCCAAATTTGGATTGAAGCATTCAATGGAAGTATCAAGGTGGCATGGACTGAGCCATTCTCATCTGAAATCAGTCAAGACTTATCCAAGACCAAGGGAACCAAAGCTCTGTGCCCTAACCTCTAGTCAATGGCTAGAGGAGACTTGGATTTTCATTTGCCAACATGGGCCAAACCTACTTAGCAGCTGCCATTCACTATTCCTTGCAAAACAAACTTGCTCTACTATAAATAGGGCTCAATTGTGATCAGTTTGAGTTCACCAAAGCCATCTAATAGATGCTTTCCTCAAAATCTCTTTCTCTTGGAAAAAATGCCTTTCTTAGCAAGGTAGCTATCGGGTTTTGAGTTTGAGAGCTTTTCCAATCAAACCAATCACTCACACACCTCACATACATCATATAGAAGTGATCCAAACACTCACATAACATCTGGAACACATATTTCACAAAATCACCAGCCAATTGCTCAAGTTCTTGACAGTTTTGCAGTTGAGGTTCCATCTTCAATTCCAAACCATTTCAATCCATTCCAAGCACTCAGACACATTACTTGGTACCTAGGGAAGCTATCCACACCATTGGAACCTAGCTGTAACACCTCCAACACAAATCATGATCACCAGCTGCAAGTGGTAAGCATGAGCTCTTCTAACTCTATGATCCACACAATTTTTGCTGCACAATAATTTGGCCATATGTTCATAATCATGCATGGAATGTTTCCCCTCAATTAATTACATTGTTTGAATCGTGTATCAAAAATCCTGGCCTTCATGCAGAAATTAGGGTTCTTGAGGATTTTTTATGATTTCTTGTTATATGTTTAATTTAAATGAAATTAATGGACATAGACATGATCGTGAGGTTGAGACGAGCATAATGATATGTGGATTGCATGATATAATCAAGTATTCAAGGAGATTGTATAGAAAATGCAAATCAGCCAAACCCAGAACACGCGCGTGTTCTTCAGCTGTTCTTGGCGCCTTTTTTTGAATTTTCAAATATTTGAATTTTGTGATTTTCTTTAATTGATTCAAAAATTAATTTCTCTCTGAGTTTTAATGATTTTGAGTTGATTCTTTTTTTAATAATTCACAAAAATGTTAAAATATTTTATTTTCCCAAAAAATCCCAAAAATATTATTTATTTCATGTAATTGATATTTTTGCAAAGAATTAATATTTTAATTGTTTTTGACATTTTAAATGTTTTTTCTACCTTGATTTTGCAACTTTTAATGCTTTATAATTATTTTGTAGGTCAATACTTAATTTTTGAAGCATTAATCCAAGATCACAATTTGTTTTCCATATGATAAACAATTTTGATCATTTTAATTGAATTTTTATTCAATTAAATACATTTTTGAAAACAAATTAGGGTTTTTGGATTAATTCAACCCTCATAAATCATTTTCAAAACACTTGGGCCTCTAATAGAGTGTAAGACCCAATCCTTTTTTTGACCAAATCATTTTTGGGCCTCACTTATTGTATAAGTCCCGAGACCGTAAAAAACAAACGGCGCGATCGTCGCCTTTTCAAAATAACCCTGGGTCTACCCTCGAGTAGTAAGACCCATTTCTTTTCTTAAAATACACTTGGGCCTCTAATAGAGTGTAAGACCCAATCCCCTTTTAACCAAAACATTGCGGGCCTCACTTATTGTATAAGTCCCTCCGCGTTAAAAGAAAACCTCAGCGCGATAGCCATTTTAAACGAAAAATCATCTGGGCCTACCCTCGTGTTATAAGCCCCATTCTTTTTCTTTAAAACCTTTTTGGGCCTCTTGAGAGAGTGTAAGACCCATCCCTCTGTACAGAAAACCTTTTTTTGGGCCTCAGTCACTTGTATAAGTCCCTCTGTACAAATTCAAACAGTGCACTCAATGATAAAACCCTGGGCCTCTCCTTGAGCTGTAAGCCCCAAATCTTTCTTTTTCAAAGCACTTTCTCCTTTGATTTTGAATATACTGTTGTTTTCAATCTTTCTGTGTTGAACAACTAACCAAATAGCATGGAAGCTCTACAACCGAGTAAGTGTTTATACGCTTTCATTTACAATTTTCCTATACATATAACTGTATTGTGGGCTGTTTCACTGTAAGTCTTCTTTCATAAACTCATATCAACTGTGTAATAATAATATAGATATTTCGAGTTTCCCCGGCAACTACGTCTAGAACTAGGTGACGCCGTTTCGTTTATTCGTAGAAATAGACAACTAGATCCCCAATAGGATCACCAGATACAGTCTTCTCTTCGGCTGTCCTCGTTAGGAATTGTCAAGAAATTCTACTCCCCAAGATGAATGTATTCTCCGTGAATGGCATCTTTGAGTTTCTTCCAAATTCTCAAACTTTCCTGACTTTGATCTATTCTCGGTGAATAGCATTGCCTTGAATTTCTCGGGGTTTGGGGACCCACGGACTTCTTAAAAGCATCGGCCTCCTCTTGGGCATCGTACAAGGACCCACGGTCTTCCTTAAAGCAACCCCGCCTCCTCTTGGGCTTAGTACAAGGAACCTACGGCTTCTTAGAAGTATTCACAGCCTCCTCTTAGGCTTCGTATAATGATCTCTTCCTCCGGGAATGATAGCCTCCTCTTTGGCTTCGTACAAGGACCACTCGGCTTCTTAAAAGTTTCCAGCCTCCTCTTGGGCTTCGTACAAATTGTCCCGACGACCTCCTAGAGGTATAGGAACAAAACTTAGTCAGCTTCATAGAACAGTTCTTTCAAAGAGTCTACTACTGTTTCTCCAAGCATAGTACAAAAGATAAAACTCTAGACTTGGACAGTCTAACTTCCTTGAGTCTCAAAGACATTCTCAAGTGACCCCTTCAAGAATAGGAAGGAAACCAGTAGACTCGGACAGTCTCAATACCCTTCGGATTTTCCACTTCCTTAAAGAATATGAAATATCCCTGATCCTCAAATCAATATCCCTGAGTACAGTATTGCTTATATAAGAACTGATTTTCTCTTTAAAAATCAGTATACTGGACCTGTCACTTGACTGAACAGTCACCATAGCCTCCTCTTGGGCTTTATACAATGATCCTCCCCAGCGGGGTCAAACCTTTTAGCCTCTCTCTCGGGCTTTGTACGAGACACATAAGAGACTCCCTCGTTGAGTCAATCACCCCTTTCGCCTCCATCTCGGCCTTTATACGAGATACAAAAAGGTTCTTATTGAGCCAAACAAATTTTAGCCTCCATCTTGGGCTTCGTACGAGATACAAAAAACCCTCATATTGAGTCAAGTAGCCTCCATCTCGGGCTTTATACGAGATACGAAAAGATTCCCTCGTTGAGTCAATCCCTTTTAGCCTCTCTCTCGGGCTTTGTACGAGACACCTTTTAGCCTCATCTTAGGCTTTATATAAGGAAACCACTGGTTGATCCAATCAACCTTTTAGCATCAAAGTTGTGCCTCGTTCACAGTACACAAACATCAACAACTCCTTCCCCTTCATCTAATCGCTGTAAGTGGCAAGCCTCTGGATCATCTACATCCATGCCACTGTCCCTCTTTTAGCATGAGAAATTCCTAAGGAAAGATAGCATTGCTCTACACTGGGTTAAAGTCTTCTCCTTCAGGTTAAAAGCCCGAGATGGAGGCGAAAAGTTTGTTTGACTCAACGAGGGAGTCTTTGTATCTCGTACGAAGCCCGAGATGGAGGCGAAAAGGGTTTGACTCCGCTGGGGAGAATCATTGTACAAAGTCCAAAAGGAGGTTGTGGTGACTGTTTCAGTTGAGTGACAGGTCCAGTATACTGATTTTGAAAGAGAAAATCAGTTCTTATATGAGCAACACTGTACTCATGGATTTGATTCAAGGATCCGGGTTATTCCTGTTCTTTAAGGAAGCGGGAAATCCGAAGGGTATTGAGACTGTCCGATGTTAGACGGTGTGGCTAGTGATCGAGAGGGGGGGGGGGTGAATAGATCACCTCCTTGAAATTCAAGGATTTAAAAGTAAATCAGAGTTAGCGGAAAATTATGATCCCGAATCGACTTCCGTCTATTCTGGACCAGCTACTAGAAAACCGGACACACGAGTTTATGCTGGATTTATTAGGATGACAAAGATTTATTAACACCAGATTAGAATCAACTCAAATGCACTTATCATACAAAGGCTATTTCCAATGAACAAAAACACAGCAAACAATTTTGTCAAACACTTGGCGTGTATGCATTCAACGATTAACAATAATGGTGATTTTGACAAAGGTTTTCGTACCACTATTGTATCTTGAAAGTTTAATACGCAACACACCAAACGAATCACAAAATTGTTGAAAACGTAAAGAGATAAAGATAGAATACGATACGCAGAGATTTGGTAAGGAAGTTCCCCACTTTCGTCCTCGCGGGTGGGTACGTCTCCCTCTCAATTTCAAAACTGAAATTGAGACCTGTTATATCAATAATGCTGAATTCGTTGTTTACAAGGTTACAATACAAATCCAGAAATCTAAACCCCAAGATCTTCCTATTGTATGAACCTTCACTTGATCTGAGCTTGATCAAGAATTTACCCTGCAAGAAATGCAAACAATTCACCGGTTCCATGACCTATTTGCGAAATATCCAAATTTCCAAACCCCAACGCTGCGGCTGAATATGTTCTGTAATCGTGACTAACAAACCCTCAAGAACACACCCGTTCTTGAAGGACAAACCAGATGGTTTTTCCTCGAAACCCCCTTTGAATCTTCAACTCAGCTAGATCCTTGATCGTACCACTGAATGTTATCTCGAAGATCCTTTAATCCGAAGAACAAAAATGATTATGTGTTGATGTACTTGAATTAAAGAGATTGAGAAGATGATGAAGACAAAGTATCTTTCAGGTCTCTAAAGCTGCTCACAATTGATGCACACCAAACTTGCCTTTTGCTTTGATTGCTCAATTTTCACACTTGCGAATTCTTGTCACCAAACTGAACTGTCATGACACTTATATATGAAAACAGAAAACGTTAAGAGCAACAAACATCTTTATGTATCGATACAAGAGTCGTATGCGTCGATGCATAGTGAATATAATACATACATGAGTCGACACATGGTTGTATGCATCGATGCATACTGTAACTGTTAAATTCCAGAATGTGAAGTAAATCATGCATCGATACATGATGCGTATGAGTCGATACATAGCCCGTTTACAAAGGAGCATGTATTGATACAAGTGTCGTATGAATCGATACATACTGAAGCAAAATTGTTTTTGTGAATATACCAAAGGAATGTGTCGATGCAAGGTATACATGTATCGATACATACATAAGGAAAATTGTTTTATGATTTTAATGATGATATGTATCAATTTGCCTTGTCTTTTAAACATAGTATAGGTATGAAATCATATGTATATACCAACTAACCATGCATATCACACAATTTGCATTTATAACATAATTTGCTATCATACAAAAACTTAAAGGCTTGCTCACAAACTCCCCCTTTTTGATGATGGCAAATTTGCAAGATGTGTGATAGAACACTCCCCCTGAGTTTGTGCATGCTGTCAACATCTTGTTGTCTTTCTTCTCCCCCTTTGTCAACATCAAAAAGAAGAAACATACAGTCCCAAAGCAATACAGCAAAATTGGTGTAACAATAGACAACAATATTGATATAGAAGCTCACAATCACCAAGAAAGAGGCTTAACATATAAGAATCATTCACAAAGAATGAACAGTAAAGGGCAAAACTAACACAAGTAAACAGAACTAAAAAAAATAAGCATTAAATTGTTACGAAAGTACATAAGCAGAACCAAGACATATGAAGTTTGAACACTTTAACAAGGAAACTGAAGCAACATGATGATGAAATGAAATGTAATGCAATGACATGATGCTAGCTTAAAACGGGTTATGGCCTCCACAGGACTCCTCATCATCTCTGTCAGGATCTCTGAAGCTTGGTGGAGGCGGCGGAGGAGGCATCTCATCAGGATTATGGCCCATGAAACTGTATCGCCGGAACCGGTTTTGAACTTCAACACTTCTGAATCTGTCCATGATACCAGGATTTGCATGGCAATCGTCCATAAAACCAGACATTTCATTGTAAAAGACTTGATGCCATTTAACCAAGTCCGTGTGCCAAGCATGCTGATTATGATACATCCGTGTGTGTTCATCATGCCACTCACGATGCTCCTTATGCCACTCATTTTGCTGATTATGCCAAGCAAGCGCCTGTTCATGACGGGCTTGATTAGCAAGCTCCATTTGCTAAAACATTTGAGTCAAGTACTCAGGAGCAGTTGAAGAGGAGGCAGCACCAGAGAACGGAGGAACACGTGGACCTGGTTCATAATTTGTTGGAGACCACCTTTGTGGCACCCAATCACCCCAGCCAGCATTATCATTTTCTTCAGCCTAATTTTCTTCATTGGCATCATTCATTTCTTCATCCATTTGATCTTCATTCACAAACACTTGTTCAGAAGGGACATCAAAATTATACACCCTTGTTTTAGATCCTCGTTCCAGAAAATAAAAACATTGACGCTCCGTATCCCACCGGTATCCCATATGAGATAAAGTGGCCGTGTTGAACTCTTGAGCAGACGAGGGAGATATGAGTGGTACTAAGGGTATGGTTATATTCCAGTATTTGATGATTCTCATGATCTGGGCAGCATATCCAAGTGTAATGTTCTTCGCACTGTTACGCATAAGAAACATGCATTTCACAAAATAGTTTGGCCAATTTAATGAAACCTTATTGTGAAGAAGATACACAAGATGAATATCTGATCTATCCAACCTAGAATGACCACCAGCCTTTGGACACAAAATGTGCGAGACAATCCAGTGAAGTATTCTAGGAACGCTTGTGATCATACCAGAGGTTAGTGGTTCATCCTCACCCAGAGGTCTATCCAATTTTGAGATTGATGCCACATATTCCCTTATCTTAAAGTCTGTGTCAAAACTCTGGTCATGCCAGGTCTTCAGTCTAGGCAACCCAAAGGGAATTTGAAACACCTTGTCCCAATCAGTGGCCTCAAAAGTGTAAGTTTTAGTGCCAATAGAGCATTTGAACATATACCCTCTACCAGATTGCAGACCAGCATAAAATATACGAATAAAATCCTCATGATAATCATCATTTATGGCTAAAAATGTACCAAGGTTTTGTGCAGACAACAAATCAACAACATCTTTGAGATGGAGGTCAGATGCATCAGTTTTATTGAATACATGGGGTTTCATAACTAACCTCGTCTTGAAAGAGGCCTCAAACTCCTCAGCGATGGCAGGATGAAGAAGAGTGAGAACACTAGGAGGGATTTCTGGAGGTTGTGGAGACTGACGAGACGTCCCAATGGGTTCCTTTCCTTTTCCTCTTCCTCTTTGTCTAGCCGGGATGATTCTTAGAGGCATTATGATGAAGATGATTTGAAGGATAGGGAGTGAATTAGGGTTTTGGAGATGAAGATGTTTGAAGAGGTTAGGGTTAGCCGTGTGGGTATGAGAGAAGAGAAGAGTCTAAACTGAATTAACCCTTTAAAATTTGCTGATGTGTCGATCCACAACTATATTTAACATGCATTTATTATAAAAGTATCAGTATGTATCGACACAAGGGGATATGGATCGATTCATTTCACGACTTAATTGGTTTTGAAAATGTCCTATGTGTCGACACATGGCACGGATGCATCGACACATACTGAAACAAGTTTTGAAAAATTTGAAATCAAAAGACATGAATCGACACATATCACGAATGTATCGACCAGAAACTCCAATGTGTCGACACATGCACTTGTTGCATCGATACATACTGATGCTAAACTCTGGTTTAACTAATTTGTGACTACCTGTTGAGCATAGAAACCTGTTAACAGCTCTTGAGTCAATGCAGTATGAATTATGTCATGATGATGATGCTCAAGTATAATTCATGAATCAAAGGTTAATATTCAAACAACATATGCAATGAAATACATATAAACGATCTTAAAGAATTTGTTCTACCATACACTAATTACAAAGTTCCAAAGAGATTTTAGAAAGGAATGATATTACCTCTGTTGACGTAACCTTATGAAGTCTGAGTGAGGTCTAAAAACAAAGCTTAACAACCAACGTGAGACATATATGAATAAGGACCAACATGCTTAAGACATCGATGAGGAGAGATCTAAAATCCCCAATTCACGACGAATGTTAAAGAACAGTTATGTCGCTAATGGTTTAGTAAAAATGCCAGCAAGTTGGTTTTTAGTATCAACATGCTCAAATACAACGTCCTCTTTTTCAACATGATCGCGAAGAAAGTGATGCCTAATCTCTATGTGTTTAGTGCGTGAGTGTAGAACATGATTCTTTGTAAGATTTATAGCACTAGTGTTGTCACACTTTATTGGAATACGTTTGAGTTGGATATCGAAATCTTGTAGTTGTTGCTTTAGCCACAAGATCTGAGCGCAACAGCTACCGGCTGCAACGTACTCAGCCTCAACAGTTGACAATGCGACAAACACCTGTTTCTTGCTATGCCAACTGACCAAAGAGTTTGAAAATAAGTTACATGTACCACTAGTAATTTTCCTATCTGATTTGCAGCCAGCAAAATCAGAATCGGAGTAACCTACTAAGCTACAATCGCTTCCTTTGGAATACCAGAGCCCATATTTTGATGTTCCATGAAGATATCTAAATATTCGCTTGACAGCTTTTAAGTGTGACTCCTTAGGATTCGATTGATATCTTGCACACATGCAGACACTAAACATGATGTCAGGTCTTGACGCAGTAAGATACAAGAGAGACCCAATCATACCTCTATACTGTTTGACATCTACACTCTTACCGTGCTCATCTTTATCTAGATTTCTGTTGGTAGGCATAGGTGTGTCTATTGATTTTGATTCGTTCATTCCAAAGCGCTTGAGCAGCTCTCTGCAGTATTTTGTTTGACTCACAGCTGTACCCTCATCAAGCTGCTTTATTTGGAGACCGAGGAAGAAATTTAGCTCCCACATAAGACTCATTTCAAATTCACCCTGCATAAATTTTGAAAACTCTTCGACCAAGTGTATGTTAGTTGAACCAAAAATTATATCGTCTACATAAACTTGAACTAAAAGAATGTGTTTTCCCTTGTGTTTAATGAAGAGGGTGGTATCCACTTTACCTCTTGAATATCCATGATCAAGTAGGAATTTGCTAAGTCTTTCATACCAAACCCGAGGGGCTTGCTTAAGACCGTACAAAGCTCGTTTCAATTTGTAAGCATAATCTGGATATTCAGCATTCTCAAAACCAGGAGGTTGTGAGACGTATACCTCTTCATTTAGGACACCTTTTAGAAACGCACTCTTTACGTCCATTTGGTAAAGCTTAAAATCTCTAGAACACGCATAAGCAAGCAAGAGACGTATAGCTTCGAGGCGAGCAACTGGAGCATAAGTTTCCTCATAATCTATGCCCTCCTCTTGGTTATACCCTTGTGCCACTAAACGTGCCTTATTCCTAGTTATCACTCCGTTTTCATCAAGCTTATTTCTAAACACCCATTTAGTACCTATGATATGATGATCTCGCAGACGAGGAACAAGTTCCCAAACGTCATTTCTTTTAAATTGATTAAGCTCTTCTTGCATGGCCATTAGCCAAAATTCATCAATCAAGGCCTCTTTGGCATTTTTAGGTTCTACTTGTGAAACAAAAGCGAAGTGAGAGCAAAAATTACTTATCCTAGAACGAGTCATTACTCCCTTTGAAATGTCTCCCAAGATGTTGTCAATAGGATGGTCTTTTGAAGATCTCCAAGCTGGTGGAAGATCATTCACTTCAGCTTGTCCTTCTTCCTTATCTTTTACATGACTGGTATCTTCCTCCTCCTCATTGTCTTCTGTTTTGGACTGATCAATTTCCGAAACAGCTTCTTTGAGTATGTCTTCTGTAGATATACCTGTGTCATCAAAAGAAATACCTTTTCCGACATTTTTCGGATAAGACTCATCAAAAGAGACATGAACAGATTCTTCAACAGAAAGTAAACGCTTATTATACACTCTATATGCTTTACTTGATTGTGAATAACCAAGAAAAATACCTTCATCCGCTTTTGCATCAAACTTCCCAAGTTTTTCCTTACCATTATTCAAAACAAAACACTTACAACCGAATACGTGAAGATGTGACAAGTTTGGCTTTCTTCCTTTTAAAAGCTCATAAGGGGTTTTATTTAAAATAGGGCAAATTAGAATCCTGTTTAGAACATAACAAGCTGTGCTAACTGCATCAGCCCAAAAATATTTTGGTAATCCACCCTCATTTAGCATTGGTCTTGCCAGCTCTTCTAAAACGCGATTTTTGCGCTCCACAACGCCATTTTGTTGTGGGGTTCAAGGAGCTGAAAAGTTATGCTCAATACCATACTTATCACAGTACTTATCAAAGAGATAGTTTTGAAATTCTCCTCCATGATCGCTTCGAATTGTAACTATTTTAGAATTCATTTTATTTTGGGACAGTTTTGCAAAACTCTTAAAAGCGGAAAAAGTTTCATCTTTGCTATGAAGGAATATAGTCCAAGTGAATCTAGAATAGTCATCAACGATTACTAAACCATAATAATTTCCACCTAGACTCTTTGTCCTAGAAGGTCCAAAGAGATCCATATGGAGAAGCTCAAGGGGACGTGAAGTTGAAATTACATTTTTGGATTTAAAAGATATCCTTGTTTGCTTTCCCATTTGGCACGCGTCACATAGGTGGTCTTTTGAAAATTTTATTTTTGGAAGACCGACTACTAGATCCTTAGATACAACCTTGTTAAGCAAATCGAAATTAACATGCGCTAAGCGTCTGTGCCAAAGCCAAGAATCATCATTCAAGGTAACTAGACACTTAGAGCTTGTTGAAGGTACATCAAAAAGATCAAGCATATAGATATTGTTTACTCTTACACCCTTAAACACAACATTCTGTTCAGTATGTTCAATTATGCAGCAAGTTTTTGTGAAAGAAACCTTGTAACCCTTGTCGCACAATTGACTAATACTTAACAAATTGTGTTTAAGCCCCTCTACTAGATGGACATCAGAAATAGTAGTGGTAGAGGGATTACCTACACTACCTTTGCCAAGTATAGCTCCTTTGTTATTGTCTCCATAAGTAACATATCCCTTCTTCTTTGCGTTGAAGTCTATAAAAAGCGATATGTCACCCGTCATGTGCCTTGAGCACCCGCTGTCTAGAAACCATCTTCTATTTACGGATGCAAGACACTCATCCTATAATATCAAAAGAGAGAAACAGGTACCCAATTTTCATTGGGTCCATGTGGGTAAATGGTAACATGGTTGCCTTTAGGCTTCCATTGATAAATGCCTTTAGGAACAAGAAATCTCCTAAACTTGCATTTTTCAATGGTATGACCAGCACGACAACAATAGTGACATAAGCCATGATGATGCATTTGTTTATTTTTGGTCATTAAATCCTTTGGAATAAAATAGTATTTTGCATATGGTGGACTTAATGATTTCTTAAACAACCTAGAATCAACGGCATAAGTAACCTTGGGTTGTAAAGCTTTATCCAATTTGACTTTAAGAGTTTTAACCTCTTGTTGCCAAATATGACAAGCTTCACAATACCTAACTTTACTACATCCGTTAAAATTAATATCTTTTGAATTTTCTGCAATACTAGCTTTCAAGCTTTCTAAATCTTTTTCAGCTTTGTATACTTTACCTTCCAAGAATGAAAATATTTGTTTATCGGAAGATAATCTTTTAAAAGCATCTACAGCTTCGTTATGCAGTTTTTCAAAAGCTATTTTCAATTCAGAAAAAGACATAGAAGAAACATTACTATAGTAGGCTTGTCTTACTTTCTTATCGTTGATTTTCTTCTTGTGGTGGGACTGATTTTTGGTGTGAGCCATAAGACACAGATTTGCTGTCTCATCACTATCATTTGAACTTTGTGAGCTTGATGAATCACTATCACTTTCCCATGCAATATAAGCTCTTCTTTGTTTATTTGACCTTTTTGGTGGAGCTTTTCCTTTATCCTTTTTCTTCATAGGACATTCTGTTTTATAATGTCCAGATTTACCACAATTAAAACAAGATCCTTTTACTCTATGCTTCTTATTCTCTTCCTGTTTTGACTCTATAGATTGTCTTCGAAACTTAATGAGATTTTTGTCGGAATGCTGGATTCCATTCTTTCGAATGAATCTATTATATCTCCTAACAAAAAGTTCCATTTCTTCATCACCCGAATCTTCGTCACTACTTGAATCATTGTCGCTTTGCTCTTTTTGTGAGGACTTTGAGTTAGAGGCCACAAGAGCTATTGGCTTCTTCTCACTCTCTTTGTCTTTATTCTTTTCCTTTTTACTCTTTTTCTCAAATATTTCGAGACTTTCCAGTTCTTGCTGATGTTCTTCCAGCTTGCCGAATAAAGTTGTAATCGTAAGTGTCGTGAGGTCGTTGGCTTCCTTAATAGCTGTTACTTTAGGTTGCCATTCCCTGCTAAGACATCTCAGAATTTTATTAGTAGCTATTTCATTGGAAACAGGTTTTCCAAGTGCATTCAACCGATTTATGAGATGAACGAATCTCTTTTGCATGTCAGAGATAGATTCTCCTTGTTTCATGCGAAAGAGCTCGAACTCTTGATTAAGTGTGTTAATACGGGACTGTTTTACTTCAGTAGTACCCTCATGGGCAATTTCTAAAGCATCCCACATTTCTTTAGCTGTCGAGCAATGGGATACCCTGTAATACTCATCAGCACTGAGTGCTGAAATTAGCATATTTCGAGCTCTCCAATCACTCGACCACTTTTTCTCATCTTTCTCATCGTAATCATCTTCTGGTTTAGGAACTTTGGCGCCAGCCTCATTTCTCATAGTAATTTGAAAAGGACCATTTTGAATGGCAGGCCACACATTCCTATCCACAGAATTTATATGAACTCGCATGCAGTCTTTCCAGTAGCCATAATTTTCACCGTTGAAAACAGGCGCTCTATTATACGCCCCCTTTGGTTCAGAATCCATATCGTTACAAGCAGCCACAAAGCACCAGCGAACCGGCGCTCTGATACCACTTGTTAGACGGTGTGGCTAGTGATCGAGAAGGGGGGGGGGGGTGAATAGATCCCCTCCTTGAAATTCAAGGATTTAAAAGTAAATCAGAGTTAGCGGAAAATTATGATCCCGAATCGACTTCCGTCTATTCTGGACCAGCTACTAGAAAACCGGACACACGAGTTTATGCTGGATTTATTAGGATGACAAAGATTTATTAACACCAGATTAGAATTAACTCAAATGCACTTATCATACAAAGGCTATTTCCAATGAACAAAAACACAGCAAACAATTTTGTCAAACACTTGGCGTGTATGCATTCAACGATTAACAATAATGGTGATTTTGACAAAGGTTTTCGTACCACTATTGTATCTTGAAACTTTAATACGCAACACACCAAACGAATCACAAAATTGTTGAAAACGTAAAGAGATAAAGATAGAATACGATACGCAGAGATTTGGTAAGGAAGTTCCCCACTTTCGTCCTCGCGGGTGGGTACGTCTCCCTCTCAATTTCAAAACTGAAATTGAGACCTGTTATATCAATAATGCTGAATTCGTTGTTTACAAGGTTACAATACAAATCCAGAAATCTAAACCCCAAGATCTTCCTATTGTATGAACCTTCACTTGATCTGAGCTTGATCAAGAATTTACCCTGCAAGAAATGCAAACAATTCACCGGTTCCACGACCTGTTTGCGAAATATCCAAATTTCCAAACCCCTACGCTGCGGCTGAATATGTTCTGCAATCGTGACTAACAAACCCTCAAGAACACACCCGTTCTTGAAGGACAAACCAGATGGTTTTTCCTCGAAACCCCCTTTGAATCTTCAACTCAGCTAGATCCTTGATCGTACCACTGAACGTTATCTCGAAGATCCTTTAATCCGAAGAACAAAAATGATTATGTGTTGATGTTCTTGAATTAAAGAGATTGAGAAGATGATGAAGACAAAGTATCTTTCAGGTCTCTAAAGCTGCTCATAATTGATGCACACCAAACTTGCCTTTTGCTTTGATTGCTCAATTTTCACACTTGCGAATTCTTGTCACCAAACTGAACTGTCATGACACTTATATATGAAAACAGAAAACGTTAAGAGCAACAAACAGCTTTATGTATCGATACAAGAGTCGTATGCGTCGATGCATAGTGAGTATAATACATACATGAGTCGACACATGGTTGTATGCATCGATGCATACTGTAACTGTTAAATTCCAGAATGTGAAGTAAATCATGCATCGACACATGATGCGTAGGAGTCGATACATAGCCCGTTTACAAATGAGCATGTATCGATACAAGTGTCGTATGAATCGATACATACTGAAGCAAAATTGTTTTTGTGAATATACCAAAGGAATGTGTCGATGCAAGGCATACATGTATCGATACATACATAAGGAAAATTGTTTTATGATTTTAATGATGATATGTATCAATTTGCCTTGTCTTTTAAACATAGTATAGGTATGAAATCATATGTATATACCAACTAACCATGCATATCACACAATTTGCATTTATAACATAATTTGCTATCATACAAAAACTTAAAGGCTTGCTCACATCCGAGTCTACGAGTTTCCTTCCTATTTAACGAAGGGGTCA
Source organism: Lathyrus tuberosus (assembly GCA_022829125.1). Taxonomy (NCBI): domain Eukaryota; kingdom Viridiplantae; phylum Streptophyta; class Magnoliopsida; order Fabales; family Fabaceae; genus Lathyrus; species Lathyrus tuberosus. Next base: position 15,945,601 of record JALAZF010000048.1, read on the forward strand.
CTTGAGAATGTCTTTGAGACTCAAGGAGATTAGACTGTCCAAGTCTAGAGTTTTATCTTTTGTACTATGCTTGGAGAAACAGTAGTAGACTCTTTGAAAGGACTGTTCTATGAAGCTGACTAAGTTCTGTTCCTATACCTCTAGGTGGTCGTCGGGACAATTTGTACGAAGCCCAAGAGGAGGCTGGAAACTTTTAAGAAGCCGAGTGGTCCTTGTATGAAGCCCAAGAGGAGGCTATCATTCCTGGAGGAAGAGATCATTATACGAAGCCTAAGAGGAGGCTGTGAATACTTCTAAGAAGCCGTAGGGTCCTTGTACTAAGCCCAAGAGGAGGTGGGGTTGCTTTAAGGAAGACTGTGGGTCCTTGTATGATGCCCAAGAGGAGGCCGATGCTTTTAAGAAGTCCGTGGGTCCCCAAACCCCGAGAAATTCAAGGCAATGCTATTCACCGAGAATAGATCAAAGTCAGGAAAGTTTGAGAATTTGGAAGAAACTCAAAGATGCCATTCACGGAGAATACATTCATCTTGGGGAGTAGAATTTCTTGACAATTCCTAACGAGGACAGCCGAAGAGAAGACTGTATCTGGTGATCCTATTGGGGATCTAGTTGTCTATTTCTACGAATAAACGAAACGGCGTCACCTAGTTCTAGACGTAGTTGCCGGGGAAACTCGAAATATCTATATTATTATTACACAGTTGATATGAGTTTATGAAAGAAGACTTACAGTGAAATAGCCCATAATACAATTATATGTATAGGAAAGCGGTAAATGAAAGCGTATAAACACTTACTCGGTTGTAGAGCTTCCATGCTGTTTGGTTAGTTGTTCAACACAGAAAGATTGAAAACAACAGTATATTCAAAATTAAAGGAGAAAGTGCTTTGAAAAAGAAAGATTTGGGGCTTACAGCTCAAGGAGAGGCCCAGGATTTTATCAGTGAGCGCACTGTTTGAATTTGTACAGAGGGACTTATACAAGTGACTGAGGCCCAAAAAAGGTTTTCTGTACAAAGGGATGGGTCTTACACTCTCTCAAGAGGCCCAAAAAGTTTTAAAGAAAAGAGTGGGGCTTATAACACGAGGGTAGGCCCAATTGATTTTCCGTTAAAAACGGCGATCGCGCCGAGGTTTTCTTTTAACGCAGAGGGACTTATACAATAAGTGAGGCCCAAAATGTTTTGGTTAAAAGGGGATTGGGTCTTACACTCTAGTAGAGGCCCAAAGAGTTTTAAATGGGTCTTATAGCTCGAGGAGAGGCCCAAGGTTATTTTGAAAAGGCGACGATCGCGCCGTTTATTTTTTACGGTACCGGGACTTATACAATACACTGAGGCCCAAAAATGATTGGTCAAAAAATGATTGGGTCTTACACTCTCTCAAGAGGCCCAAGTGTTTTGAAAATGATTTATGAGGGTTGAATTAATCCAAAAACCCTAATTTGTTTTCAAAAATGTATTTAATTGAATAAAAATTCAATTAAAATGATCAAAATTGTTTAACATATGAAAAACAAATTGTGATCTTGGATTAATGCTTCAAATATTAAGTATTGACCTACAAAATAATTAGAAAGCATTAAAAGTTGCAAAATCAATGTAGAAAAAATATTTAAAATGTCAAAAACAATTAAAATATTAATTCTTTGCAAAAATATCAATTATATGAAATAAATAATATTTTTAGAATTTTTTTGAGAAAATAAAATATTTTAACATTTTTGTGAATTAATAAAAAAAGAATCAACTCAAAATCATTAAAACTCAGAGAGAAATTAATTTTTGAATCAATTAAACAAAATCACAAAATTCAAATATTTGAATTTGGAAAAAATGGCGCCAAGAACAAGCTGAAGAACACGCGCGTGTTCTTGGATTCTCAGATTTGCATTTTCTCTCCAATCTCACTGAATACTTAATCATATCATGTAATCTACATACCATTATGCTCGTCTCAACCTCACGATCATGTCTATAACACTTAATTTCATTTAAATTAAACATAAAACATGAAATCACGAAGAAACCTCAAGAACCCTAATTTTTGCATGAAGGCTAGGATTTTTGATACACGATTCAAACAATGCAATTAATTGAGGGAAAACATTCCATGCATGATTATGATCATATGGCCAAATTATTGTGCGAGGAAATATGCATGGATTGAGAGATGACCAAGTATGTGCTTACCTCTAGGCCGTGACAGCAAGTGCAATGTGATTTTTGATTTGGAGGTGTTACAGATGAGTGGTGATGATCTGAACAGCTTCCCTACACCCTATGGATTGTGTTTGAATGCTTGGACTTGACTGAAAGTGGCTGGAACAATTTGTGGTACCCCAGCTGCAACTTGATTGAAAATTTGAGCAACCAGCTGGTGATTTTGTGAAATTGGTGTTTCAGAAGTGATCTAAGTGTTTGATCAGCTCATATGTGATGTATGTGAGGTGTGTGAGTGATTGGTTTTATTGGAAAAGCTCTCAAACTCAAAACCCGATAGCTACCTTGCTAAGAAAGGCATTTTTGCCAAGAGAAAGAGATTTTGAGGAAAGCATCTGTTAGATGGCTTTGGTGTACTCAAACTGATCACAATTGAGCTCTATTTATAGTAGAGCAAGTTTGTTTTGGGATCCACAGTGAATGGCAACTGCAGCAGGTGTTTGTTCAATGTTGGCCAATGGAATTTCAAGTCTCCTCTAGCCATTGACTAGAGGTTAGGGCACAGAGCTTTGGTTCCCTTGGTCTTGGATAAGTCTTGACTGATTTCAGATAATAATGGCTCAGTCCATGCCACCTTGATGCTTCCATTGAATGCGCCAATCCAAATTTGAAGTCTTGTCCCTATTTTGGCCATTCTAGGTTCAACATGCTATTTCTTGTTCCATGGACTTTGGAGGCTTGGCTCAGTGATTGTCCCCTTTAGATTCAATCCTCTAAGGTGTCCAAGTGGATAGGAGCATTTGGATTTGGCTGATTTTGGCAAATCTAGCAAAGTTGCAAATTCTGCCTTGCCTTGACAGATTTCAGCAAGGCAACTTTCCAATGTCATATCTCATGACTCAAATGGAATTTGGCAATGTTCTTGGTCATTTTGGAAAGCCCTTACATCATACAACAACTGTTTGAACATGTTTGGTTTTGATCTCTTTTGAATCCAAGTGAAAAATCCCCCTACATTTGGAAAAAAATGAAGACAGATTCTGACTTAGTGAAAATTTCACTAAGTGTTGGAAATAGTGACATTTTCATTTTTCAACCATTTTGATCACTCCATAATTCAAAATCCTTAATTAATTGGAGTTAGGTCTAGTTGAAGTTTTTGTAGAGGGTAATGAGGGATACAAATCCATCTTTGGATGAGAAAAAATGGCCTTGTGGTTTAGGAGTTATGGTCCTCCAAAGTTTTTATGGTTACCCCTATTACAAGTTATCCAACTTTTCTTGATTTTTCTTGATGAATGATGATTCAAATCATACATAAACATCATTTTAGGGTTAAAAAACCATTTTGGTGAAAAATCTCAAAAAGTCAAAGTTGACTTTTGTGCACAATTGACTTTTTATCAGATGAATTCCAAATTGTGCAATTCTTCAGGAAATCATGTCCTTGACCTAAATCAAACTTGATGGACATGTTCCAAGGGTGTCATAGGGTATATTGATTCATGTATTAGGGCTTAGGAGCATGTCTTGGTCAAAAGTCAAAGTTACAGTTGACTTTTCCCTTAAAACCCTAATTGTGGTGCAGATGAAATTGAGACTTGTTGCTCAAGCTTCTTGGATTAATCCATTGTTCCAAATGGATCAATATAGTTCATTAGAGACTCTCATACCCTCTCTTGAGGTCTTGGTTCATGATTTGCCCTAAAAGTCAACTTAGGGGTGAATTAGGTCAAGAAACCCTAATTCCTGATTTTTGATGAATGCATCCCCTGAGGACAAATTAACTTGATGATTGGGTCCATGAGGTTCCATGGAGTATATTAGGTTGTGTTTTGGATCATTGGCTTGTGCCCAGATGAAAATTTCCATCTGGGGGCCCTGGTCGACCAAAACCCTAATTTAGTGACACTGGCGATCTTGAGACTTGATCCACCTAGAAGGGAGCAACTTTGTGCTTAATCCTTGGAGTGGGAGTCCTTTTGATCCTTTGTAGATGTTTGAGAGGTTTAGACAAGTTGAAGATCATGCCATTCCTTGATTGATCCTTTGTCTAAAGCTCTGAGAGGGCTTGAAACCCTAATTTTGATTGTAGTGGAGGCTCACCCATCTTTGGGGAGACTAATGAAGTATGATGGTTCCCCCATATTGTGATGATGATTTGTACAATGATGAGAAATCTTAGTGGTCAAAATTTGGGGTATGACAGATGCCCCTATTTAATCTTCTTGGACCCGAAGGTGTGAATGACGAAGGTATTCGGGCATTCGGGGTGCAAGAGGATTAAATATCGGAATACCCGAAATTTTGATGGTGGTTATGAATGGTAGCTTACGCATTCATCTTCTTTAGCTAAGCCATGATGCTTAGAAAAGGTAAAACTTCCCCTCGATCCTGGTCTTCAGCCAAGGAACTAGTCTCAGTTTCTGAATTAAACTTCCCCTCGATCCTGGTTTCCTACCAAGGAACTGGTCTTAGTTTCTGAATTAAACTTCCCCTCGATCCTGGTTTCCTACCAAGGATCTGGTCTCGGTTTCTAAAGTAAACTTCCCCTCGATCCTGGTTTCCTACCAAGGATCTGGTCTCGGTTTCTTTTGTCAACTTCCCCTCGATCCTGGTTTACTACCAAGGAACTGGTCTTAGTTTCTTTTGTCAATAAACTTTCTTGACAAGGGACGCTATTCGTAGCAGTTTTCCTCAAACATCTTGCCGAATTTTCCTGGGGAGATGCCATTTGAGTAGAAAATGTTTTGATGTCAGACTTGCTGGGGAACCCAGTCGTCTGAGTTGTAGAGTTGCACAAATTTCTCTGTTGGAGACGCCATTTGTCGATTCTACTGGGGAAAGCGAGTCTCTTGAGAGACTGTTTTCGTTTGGGAGCTTACATCATACTTTTCTCGGGATCTTCCCGGAGAAATGCCATATGATGGGATCCAATTTTGAGGTGCCGATGACCTTTTTATCAGCGGTCTTTTCGGAGCGAGACTGGCATGCTGCCGAATTTCTGATTACGAGGCTTTCTCTGGGGATTTTCCTTAATCCGGGAAAGCAAGGATATCATCCTCAATGGCGAAGAGTGACATTTGTTGAAAGTTTTCTCTGGCTTTTCAGAGGTTCAAGTTATCAAAGTGGTCAAGGACCAACTTCTTTCCAGAAATAAACTGGAAGCGAGGTTGTTCAAACGCAGCATTTCCTGACGAGGCAAGAACTGACAACTCGATTGAGAGAAATTCTATCACTAGGGGACAAGACCGACTAGAGTGATAGTGATGCAATATGAAATGTGAATGCAAATAAAAAATGCATGATGTATGTATGTTTATGCGGACAAAACTGACGTGACATACAAACTGACGGGTGAAAACGACTGGACACTCGGCCATCGCGAGGCGTATAGAACTATCGCTGGTTCAAAATAGCAATTCCACCTTGCTTAGGAGAGATACTCCCTGCGGGGAATATCGTTGATCGGGCTTAGGAGATAAGAACTCGGCCGAGGTGTGTCATATGAACCAAGGTCTCTGACACAGTTGATCCCTTCATTCAGGCGTACTGGGCCTAGACGGAGTACTTTGATTCTGCACTTTGAGGTTTGAACACCTTTGGAGACGCGATTGATGTTCTTTCGATGTTTAACAATCAAAAGAAATTGCCATCTCTATTTTAAAAGCAGAAAAAGTTTTAACAAGTAAATTCATTTTTGTTTTATTTCAAGAATCGTTAATCATGTTAACAACGTCGTTCTGTAAAGCTAAAACAAATAAGAATTACAAACAAAAGCACAAGGGCTCAAATTTTATTGATAAGATGGAGATCATCCAAACGCGTGATTCCAAAGAGTATATACAAAGTTTGAAAATGGTAATTTACAGGGAAAAGGGCTACGTTGAAACATAACGACCACTATCCTTCTACCAACTTTGAATTCTGGGCATCCCGAGCTTCTGCCGAAGATGACCTTGACTGGAGTTTTCTGACAGATGATGTAACTGCTGCCGCTGAGGGACTTGCCTCTGTTGAACATAGTTACTTGCCATTATCCCTAATTTTTGCCTGGATTGTACTATGATGTTTCCAATCCACCAGGATGATTTTTTTCATGTCTCTAATTTTTGCCTGGACCTCCCTTTCGGGTTTTCAATCCACCGAGACGTTTTTTTTCTTCTTTTTTTTTAGTTTAGGCGAAGTATTTCTTGACTACATCAACATTCGTGGGGTAGAAAAATTCCTCTCCGTCCATGGTTACAAGTCTCAAGGCGCCGCCTGAGAAAGCTTTCGTGACCACATAGGGGCCATCATAATTCGGGGTCCACTTGCCCCGAGAATCAATGAGAAAAGATTGAATCTTCTTGAACACGAGGTCTCCTTTCCAGAAGATTCGGGGTCAGACCTTTTTGTCGAACGCCTTCTTCATTCTCTGCTGATACAACTGACCGTGGCATAGCGCCGTGATTCGCTTCTCTTCGATCAGATTCAGTTCGTCGTGTCGACTTTGACCCAGCTTCGGTGAGCTTCGCTTCCATCAATACCCGGATTGATGGGATCTCTACTTCTATGGGGAGCACTGCTTCCATGCCATACACTAGAGAGAAAGGGGTTGCCCCTGTTGAAGTGCGGACAGATGTGCGATAACCGTGAAGAGCAAAGGGTAGCATTTCGTGCCAGTCTTTGTAGGTTACCACCATCTTTTGAACGATCTTCTTGATGTTTTTATTGGCCGCTTCTACCGCTCCGTTCATCTTTGGTCGGTAGGGAGATGAGTTATGGTGTTCGATCTTGAATTCTGCGCACAACTCTTTCATCATCTTATTGTTCAAGTTAGATCCATTATCAGTAATGATCTCGCTTGGAACACCATAACGACAGATGATATTGTTTTTCATAAATCGGACCACCACTTGTCGGGTTACATTAGCGAATGACGCTGCTTCGACCCACTTGGTGAAGTAGTCAATGGCTAATAGGATGAACCGATGTCCGTTCGAAGCCTTGGGCTCAATCATGCCAATCATGTCGATTCCCCATGTGGAAAAAGGCCACGGGGAAGAAAGAACTTTGAGATGTGATGGCGGTACATGAATTTTGTCGGAGTATATCTGACACTTGTGACACCTTCTCATGTACTTGTAGCAGTCGAATTCCATGGTTAACCAGTAGTACCCTACTCTCAGAATTTTTCTCGCCATTGTGTGTCCGTTGGCATGAGTGCCAAAGGATCCTTCATGAATTTCTTTCATAAGCATGTCTGCTTCTGGTCTGTCGACGCATCGGAGCAAGACGATGTCGAAATTTCTCTTATAAAGTGTATCGCCACTCAGGAAAAAGCTTCCAGCTAATCTTCTGAGGGTCTTTCTGTCTTTTCTGAGTGCCCCAGATGGGTACTCCTATTTTTGAAGGAAGCATTTGATATCGTGATACCAAGGTTTGTCGTCTATGACTGCTTTAATCGTGAAGATGTAAGCGGGCCGTTCAAGGCGCATTATGTCAATCTTAGGTATGTCATTCCATCGACCTATGCTAATCATGGAAGAGATAGTGGCTAATGCATCAGCCATGTGATTCTCATCACGAGGGATGTGATGAAACTCAACTCTGTTGAAGAAGGGTAACAACCTTCTTGCGTAGTCTTTGTAAGGAATCAATCCTGATTGGTATGTGTTCCATTCTCCTTTTATCTGATTGATAACCAAGGCTGAGTTGCCGTATACGTCCAAGTTTTTGATCCTTAAATCAATTGCTTCTTCGAGACCCATGATACATGCTTCGTATTCGGCCTCGTTGTTCGTACATTTGAACGTAAGTCTGGCAGTGAAAGGAATGCGGGTACCCTGAGGGGTAACAATGATTGCCCCAATTCCATTTCCATAATGATTAACTGCTCCGTCAAAGATAAGTCCCCACTGGGAACCTGGTTCTGGCCCTTCACTGCGTAGCGGTTCATCACAGTCTTTCATCTTTAGATACATGACATCTTCGTCTGGGAAGTCAAACCCGATTGATTCTTAATCGTCAATCGGTTGATGAGCCAAATGATCAGCTAAAATACTTCCTTTAACGGCTTTCTGAGCGTGATACTCTATGTCATATTCTGATAACAGCATCTGCCAATGGGCAATTCTTCCCGTAAGAGCAGGTTTTTCGAAAACGTATTTGATTGGATCCATTTCGGAGACCAACCAAGTAGTATGAAGAATCATGTATTGGCGAAGACGTTTGGCTGCCCAAGCCAAAGCGCAACAAGTTTTCTCAAGCATCGTGTACCGAGTTTCGCAGTCGGTGAATTTCTTGCTTAGATAATAAATGGCAGACTCTTTCCTTTTGGTTTCTTCTTGTTGGCCAAGTACACACCCCATTGAGTCTTCCAGAACTGTGAGGTAAATGATCAGTGGTCTTCCTTCCACTGGAGGTGATAGAATCGGCGGATTCAACAGATATTCCTTAATACTGTCGAAGGCGGTTTGGCAATCTTCTGACCAAACGTAATCCTGGTTCTTTTTCAGTAATTTGAAGATCGGCGCACAAGTGGCAGTCATGAGGAATATGAATCTGGAGATGTAGTTCAAATGTCCCAAGAATCCTCTGACTTGTTTTTCAGTTTTCGGAGAAGGCATTTCTTGAATGGCCTTGACCTTGTCAGGATCAACCTCAATTCCTTTCTGGCTGACGATGAACCCTAATAGTTTCCCTGAACGGACACCGAAGGTGCACTTTTTGGGATTCAAGCGGAGCTTGAATTTTCTTAAACGTTCGAACAATTTTGACAGATGTTCAACGTGCTCACTCTCTGTTTTTTATTTTGCAATCATATCATCGACATATACTTCGATTTCTTTGTGTATCATGTCATGAAACAGAGTAGTCATGGCCCTTTGATAGGTTGCCCCGGCGTTCTTCAAACCGAACGGCATTACCTAGTAACAAAAGGTACCCCAAGGGGTAATGAAAGAAGTTTTTTCCATGTCTTTCGGCGCCATTTTGATCTAATTGTAGCCCGAAAATCCATCCATGAAGGAGAAAGCTTTGAACTTTGCTGTGCTGTCTACCAGCATGTCAATGTGTGGTAAAGGAAAGTCGTCCTTTGGACTTGCCTTATTTAGATCTCTATAGTCGACACACATTCTGACTTTTCCTTCCTTTTTGGGAACGGGTACGATGTTGGCTAACCATTGAGGATATTCTGACGTAGCGAGGAAACCCGCGCCAATCTGTTTCTGTACCTCCTCTATGATTTTAATGGCCATGTCCGGGTGAGTGCATCTCAACCTTTGCTTTACTGGTGGACATTCCGATCTTAACGGTAAGTGATGTTCCACGATGCTGGTATCCAACCCTGGCATATCCTGATAGGACCAAGCGAATACATCGGGGAATTCTTTGAGAAGCTTTATCAGACCCTCTCTGGCAGTTGGACTGAGCAGTGCTCCGATCCTGATTTCTTTTCTCTCTTTTTCTGAACCCAAGTTTATCGTTTCCAACCGTTCTTTGTGAGGTTCAATGGACCTTTCCTCATGTCTGAGTAATCGGGAGATCTCTTATGGAATTCCGTTGTCATTTTCTTCTTCAGCCTCGAATACCGGGAACTCGAAGTTGGGAGAAGGCATCAGATCGTACGTTTCAACGGGGTTTAAAACAAGCAATCTGCATGACGTGATGATTCGTGTTTAGAAGAGAGAGAAAATGCAAAAGTGTGCAGTGTTTTATTTTACTGCTTGTTTTTATTATTGAATTGTTTTTTAGGATTACCATTTTCTGAGAAAAGAAAAAAGAGAAAACAACAATTAATGTGGAAATTACAGAACGACGTTATTTTATTAATGAACAAGTCGATCCCTGAAACTACAGCCCTATAAAACAAAACTCTGTCGCTTTGGGCAAAGCGAAGAGGGAAATTTTACAGAAAGCGAGCCCTATCAAAACATCTGTTTCACCTGGGCAGGGTGAAAGGTTAAAAGACGGAAATTACTTTGACTGATGAACGACCATCGGAACCTCGACGGCAACCCATTGGCAGCGAACTCCTCGGTGAATCACAAAGTCTGGCACCTTCCTTGATTTGTCTTTAGAAATGACGCTGATTTCTAGTGGAGCAGGATCATTGGAATCTATTTCCCAGGCAGAATTCTCATAGGAGAATTCCTCAGTTGTATTTTGCATAGCATTGGTGCTCTCAGCTGTATCTCCCCATCCAGTTGGCTGGATGTCTTCGAACCTGATACAAGAGCTTTCAGGAGTGGTGTACTTGACAATATAGTCGTATTTTCCACTCGGTTGTCCCAGAGTGTCCCAAACATTTTTGGAACCGGAGGAGTCATCTCTCTCGATGACGTTGACCTCGGGAAAAGCATAGTTGATGAACTCAAGTCCTGCGAACGTTGCGAATTCATCTTCATGTTGAGTAGTTTCAGGATGACCTGAGTGTTGATCCCATGACATGGTGGGGACACAGGTATTCTGTTCAATGATGCTCAACTGAGTTTCATTACTCGGCTGACTTTCCGGCCCCAAGTTTCCTGGGTAAGGTTGCCACATTGGCAGGCCATCCATTGGGCCATAGTAGTTATAGTCAAAATTGTCTTTCATCGGAGTGTCTTCCTCTAATGAATTTGGCGGAGCACGACATCCTTCCGGATCACAATCTCCATATATCATTTCGACATCTGATCTTGGTATAAATCTCAGACTTTCTGTAGGAAAGCAAAAAGGCATAGGCACCTCTTCCTGAGACATATAACCGTCCTCGTTAAGGTAGGACTTCCATTCTTCATCCGTGTCAGCGGGATCTTCCTCATTGATAGCATGAACTGTCTGAGACACCGGGTGAAGGAAACCTCCACTGCGGAAGAAGTTTTGAAGGGGATGAAGACTTTTGTCGTTGGCGGCTGTCTGGGTACAGGTTACAGAAAAACCAAGACCCTTCTTTGTTTTATTGTCAATAGGAATGACAAGCTGTCCCCATCCTTTTGTATCGGTACTCTCGACTGCTTTAATAGCATCGTTGTATGAGGAAATCGAAGTTCCATCTTTGAAATGATTGTCCTTGCTCACCGACAGTGCTTGGAACTGCGTTCCAATAACCTCCTCGGGTTCTATACCAGTAGATGATGACAAGTTGCTCACAAGCAAGGCCTGTTCTCCACAGACTGTGACAAGTTGATAGTTCTTAACGAACTTTAGCTTTTGGTGGAGGGTTGAAGTAACCGCTCCAGCCTGATGTATCCAAGGTCTTCCTAATAAACAACTGTATGTTGCCCGGATGTCCATGACCTGGAAAGTGACTTGAAAAGTGTGAGGACCAATAGTTATGGGAAGATCAACTTCGCTGATAACTGTTTTCCTGGATCTGTCGAATGCTTTGACGACAACCTCGCTTGTTCTCATCGGAGAGCCTTTGAATGATAACTGCATCAAAGTAGACTTCGGCATAACATTCAGGGCTGACCCTGTGTCTACCAGTACGCTGGCTAAAGCATCGTCCTGGCAGTTAACTGTGATATTGAGCGCCATGTTATGATGACGACCCTCTTCAGGTAATTCCTAGTCACTAAATCCCAAATTGTTGCAGGAAGTGATGTTAGAGACAATACTATCGAACTGTCTGATTGTTACATCCTGTTCCACAAAGGCTTGCTCCAAGACTTTCTGCAGAGCCTCCCTGTGTGCTTCTGAACTGAGTAACAGTGATAATACCGAGATCTTTGAAGGAGTTTGTAACAGTTGATCAACAATGTTGTATTCACTCCTTTGGATGAGCTTCAGCATCTCATCGTTTTTGGAAAGGTCGGGATTACTGGATTGACCGACTAGTGGATCGGGAGCTTCTGTCTGAAGTTCCTTTTCTTTGTTAACTTCCCCAACCCCTTGGTTGAAGATTCTTCCACTCCGTGTTACTCGACTGATGTCTGCAATGTTCACGATGGAGGGTAATGGAATTTCCTTTCCATTATCAATGGTCGTTGCACCGTATTTGTAAGGGATAGCCTTAGTTGATTCATACGGTAGTGGTCCCGGTAGATAGATGACTATGGGAACTTTCTGATTTTTCTGACCATCGTAAGTAATCTCGATCCGTTCCTGGTTGGGAACTTTAGATTCGTCAAGTAGAGGGATGACGACAAAATTATCTCTGGTCCTGTGATGACCAGAAATGGTGACAACATCCTCGACTTGATTGGCAAGGTAGTTCGGCGTCCATTCGAAAGGTCCAGAACCCGGATACAGACGAATTTCTCCACGATCCACCTGACCCTGAAGAGCCGCTCGCACAAGGTAGCACCCTTGGTTACTTTCCGAACAGACGCTGCAACGGTCATAATTGTGTAGTGGCACCTGGCCACGCCCACTTTGAATACAATGTAACCTCACTAGGTTACCTTCCATCGATCGGACATCCTGACTTTGACGTCGAGTAGGATTCCTATTACTGATACTAATTTGCTGAGTATCTTCATCCATGTAAATTGGCATCCACCAGTGATTTAACAAGTGCTGAAGTGTCTCCTGGACAAGGGTACAACCTCGATCGTTTTTGCAACCCTACCAGGTTGGTATTCATCACGTGAATATCGAAGATCTAAACCATATTGATCTAATAGGGATTCCGATCATGGTAGTCTTGGATCCATCCAAGATCCATTTGACGCTGGAGGGCCTCTTGTATGAAAGAGCATCCCTGTTTGTTTACCAAGCAAGTCACACAGGAACTGTAATCGTGCCGCGGCAAATTATGATACTGGCTTTGCCTTGAGTGCATTGCCACCAAGTTGGCATTCATCGCACGGATGTCGTGGTTCTGAATGACGTTAGAATTCGTATAGACCATGTTAACTCCACGAACTCGTTGCTCTTGGATCCATCCGAGATCCATCTGTTCCTGTAGAGCTGCTTGCACTACAGAACATCCCTGGTTATCTTTAGAGCAGATATCACACTGATGATAATTATGAGGTGGCACATGGCCATATCTACTCTGTCTGCAATGCATCTTGGCCAGATTGGTCTTTAACAAGAGTACATCATGAATTTGATAGACATTGTTAATCTCTTCCTCTATCAAATTGATTGCAGCTTTTTCATGTGGAGGCAGCGGGTTCGTGAGAACATTAGGATTCGTATCTTTAAAAGATAAGAGCCCGCTCCTAACAAGCTTTCGTATGTCAGACTTAAAATTGAGACAAGTCTCTATGTTATGCCCTGGACCTCCTTGATGATAAGGGCACGTCTGATCCACCTTAAACCAAAAAGGTGGATTTTCCGGTACTGTAAGAGGGGACTTAGTCTGAATGTGCCCCTTGGCCAGCAGTAATGGAGACAGCTCTGCGTACGTTACGGGTATAGGATCAAATCCTGGTGGCCGTGTTGTACGGTTGTTGTTGTATTGGGGACGAGCCTACTGAAGAGGCTGGTGCATCCTTTGCTGATCAGGTTGGCTCTGCGCAACCTGAGGTTGATACTTAGGAATAGGCGCAGGGCTGATAGCAGGAGTTACAACCGCTACTGGTTGATATTGACGCATTTGCTTTCCGAGAGAGATATTCCCAATATCTTGCTCTTTCTTCTTAGGGAGAGCACTACCGTATTTTTTAGTACCGCTCGTCGATCCAGGGTCTTTTACAAAACGTCCTTCTCGGACGGCTTCCTCAAGACGTACACCCATGCCGACCATTTCGGTGAAATCACTGGGTGCACTGGCAACCATTCGGTCATAGTAAAACGAGCTTAAGGTCTTTAAGAAGATCTTTGTCATCTCTTTTTCCTCAAGAGGCGGACAAATTTGAGCGGCAATTTCACGCCACCTTTGAGCATACTCCTTAAAGGTCTCCTTGTCCTTTTGCGACATTGATCTGAGTTGATCTCTGTCGGGTGCCATGTCCAAATTGTATTTGTATTGTTGGACGAAGGCAGTACCTAGATCTCTGAATGTACTGATCTTAGCACGGTTTAAACCCATGTACCATTTGAGTGCGGCACCGGTTAAACTATCCTGAAAGTAGTGAATCAGTAGGTCCTGATTCTCCGTCTGAGCTAACATCCGCCGCGCGTGCATCACCAGATGGCTCTGAGGGCAAGAGTTACCCTTGTACTTTTCAAAGTCGGGCACTTAGAATTTGTGCGGGACTTTCACATTGGGGACCAAGCAGAGATCTACGGCGTCCTTTCCAAATAGATCCTGACCGCGCATGGCTTGCAGTTCCTTCTGCATTTCCAGGAACTATTCCTGGAATTCATCCATTCTATCGAACATAATTTCCTTCTTACCAGAAGGTGTTGGTGGAATCTGTCCTTCTGGGATAGTGTGCACCACAAGAGGTGGTACCGTGACTACGGCAGTGAGTCTTAGCGTTTCCCGAAGTTTGTAACCTTCAGGAGTCTTCAGTATACCCCTGGCATCTTCGCTTTCCCGAAGTTTGTAACCTTCAGGCCCAGCGGCTTCCGCTGTGATTCCCTGATCCTCAGTGATCGGCGGAACATATCCTTCCGGGATATAGTTAACAGGCATGCCCCAAGGATGATCTTTCGGCATTTGATACCTAGGATCATACTTCTCCACGATGGGCGTTGAGGTGATCTCCGAGATCACAGTTCTTTGTAGCTGAGCTTTTGCCATGACTTGCATGTCGTTACGAAGCTTTCTCATATCCTCCCTCAGAGCGTCGATTTCTTCTTTCAACTCTCTGTTTTCTTCCTCAAGATCATCCATCCTTTTCTGACGATTGGCCCGAGTATTGTACGAATGAGACAGTTTGACTTCAGAATCGAGACACAAACGTGAGATTTGTAAGGAAGAAGAATACGCGATGTGAGAATGATAAATGCAATGATTATATTAATTGTTTTTTTGGTTTAATCAAAATAAACTTCGACAATTAGATTGAAAATATCAAACAGTGGGGAAACCCCTTTTTATTGAAATTCAAAGGATTACAGAAATGGAAATACAGTAGATTACAAGGTGCAAAAACAGAAACCTAAGCTAATAGGTCCCGAGTCCTCTCTGAAAAGAAATCGGGTGCTGATTCTGGTATTTTCCTTTTCTTTGACCGGGGCTCTTGGGCCATTGTCGGGTTGTTATTCCTTTGCCAAGTGAAAGGAGTGAGCAAATTCCTATGGTCATCTTGATTTTCTACAGCATGTTGCTCCAAAATTTCAATCAGAGCATCTTTCTCTTTCAGTAATTGCTGTATTTTGATGCACTCCATGTCGAGGGTGCGATACTTGTTCTTCCAAGACCTCCTCTCCTTTTGGACTTTGTTGAGAGTAATCTGAAGCTTTTCAGTTTCCGTCATGAAGTACATGACAGATTCCTTTGGCGGAAGAATTCCGTAACGAGGATAAGGCATCTTTAGCTTGAGAGCTCTAGTTTGTACCCAATGGAGATAAGGCTCCACCGAGACACATTCCAATTTTTCCAGAGACTCTCGTCCTTTCTTAAGAACGCGTTTCAAGGCGTGCACTATTTCCATCTTTAGTGCTCTGTCGTTTTCTCCTTCTTTGAAGAAAAGACCTTCCAGATGAACACCCCGTGGGATGTGTCTCATCGGGTATCCAAATTGACGGCGAACCAATACCGGATGGTAGTTGATTCCTCCTTTAGTTCCTATGAGGGGTACGTTGGGGAAGTTTCCACAACGATCAATGATCCTAATTCCCTCATAAATCTTATTACACCAATCTATATCAGAGTTGGTAAGAGACATGATCTTCTGTGACCAACGTAAGGCACTCTTACAATCCCAAAAAGCAGCAGACTTGGGCAAGTGGGAAATAAACCATTTATAAAGCAGAGGTACACAACATGTGATCTCCCCTCCACTGTACAAATTTCCCAAGTGTACAGAATGATATGCATCTACGAGCAAAGTCGGCACAGGGTTTCCAATGAGAAAAACCTTAATAGCGTTGATATCGACAAAGTTATTAATGTTGGGAAACAAAAATAACCAGTAGATGAGCAAGACAAAGATGCTTTCAAAAGCAGTCATATTTCCTATACTGGCAAAATACATGGCTTTCTTCGTCAAGAACTGGGCTGGCAAACCTTGGATGCCACCCTTGGTAGTTAGATGAGTCCTGACCTCAGACTCGTCCAAATGAATTGCTCTTGCAATGGTCTGATTCTTTGGAATTTCTTCCAGTCCATAAAATGGAGCTCGATCAGTGATATGTAAATCAGCTAGATGAGAATACTCCTCCAGCGTTGGTGCGAGCTAGTAATCCGGGAATGTAAAACAGTGATAAAACGGATCATAAAACTGAATGAGTGCATCCATGATTCCCTCAATCACATGGACTCTTAACAGTGGTAGCAAACCTCCGTGTTTGCCTCTGAAAGCCTCAGGGTTAGTGATCATCCTCGCCAACCTTCTCAAATCCTCTAGTTTTGGAACCTTGAAGGTGTACTTACGAGTTCTCCTTCTACCAAAATCCATTAGTGCAATCCTTTTCTCTGATATTTGCAATCACAGTCTTAGTTTAATTTGAAAAACAGAGAGACTAGAAGAGAAGTTTTTTGAATGTTTTAATGTTTTATTAAATGAATGCATGAATGCAGCACACAAAAACATAGAAAAAACATGGGGTCAAAGGGTCGTTGTCATGAAGTCAAGGCTCTACCCATCCCCAAAGGTTTATACTAGGGTGATTTTTGTACCTGTACTCATTATCATCAGCTCCTCCCAGGAAACCAAAACAACAAGCAGATCGCCAGCGAGTTGTAGAGCAATCTTAGAGTAAGTGCCATTCACCTAGAATAGATCACCAGCCTCAAATTAGGGTAGTATCGCGTAACAACTATTTTCGATAGTTTCTGCACTACGAAAGGGTTTGGCTCCTCAGCTTCTCAGGCATCACAACCGACCCATTGTCTAGGTGAGAGAATGGTTACATTAGTCAGCCTCCACTGAGGTTGATGGTCGACCCCGTCGCCATCACTTATCTTAAGTGTATACTGAATCTTTCCACATACGGCATCACCCGCATTCCCATTAGCAGAAAAATAAACACGTATAGCAATTAGGAAAAGTAGTATATATATTTGTCCTAAACATCCTAGACCTTTAAAGCTAAGGATCCTAAGTTCCTGACAGAAAATGGGTTCCCCGGCGGAAGCCCCAATCTGTGGTATTCACACAAGAGAAAAGAAGGAAGACCGTGCCTAGATCTAACTTTGAAAGGCCCCACGGTGGGCGCCATTTTTCTGTAGCGAGCGATTTTGGACGCGGTTCTTAAGCGCTGGTCGCTCCCTGCGGTTTGAGCTTAAACTACAGGTCGATTCATTTTTTATCCTATTGTGAGCTGAATAAGGAAGGGAAATAGATGTCTCCAATTAACCCTGCTTGCATACTGAGTTTAAACAGCGGTCTGTTAGGTTACGGATGCTATCAATGTGGGGGGCCTTGTACTGGTTATTTGTATTTTCGCCAATACTGGTTTTTATCTAGCCAGAAGTTTTCTGGTGGGGAACAAGGATTAGGATGTTAGGACTGATGTTTTGAATGTGAGAGTATGGGATTTGGGTTTTTTGTTGATTGTGCTCGCTAAGATTTTTCTTTCAATCTTATGCCTACGTATTCCCGTTTACCGAAACAGGGAAATCAGAGCGTTCGTAGTTCCTCCTATTCTATGGGAGGAAATGGGTGTTTTTGGTGTCTTGTTTAAAGCCCAAGACGTGAAGCGAAAAGGTGATTGTATCTTGTTTAAAGCCCAAGACGTGAAGCTGAAAAGTCTATTTGTGTCTTGTTCAAAGCCCAAGACGTGAAGCTGAAAGGCCTCGACTTTAGAGAGAAATTGTCATCTCTAAAGGGGTCTGTTTGTCACAACTGTTGGGTGACTGGTTATAAAGGGAGGATTACTTTAACCGGGATACGCGGATCCTAGCAATGCCATAATTTCCTTTAAAGGGCATTTTAACCTGAAGGAGAAGACTTTAACTCAGTGTAGAGCAATGATATCTTTCCTCGGGAATTTCTCATGCTAAAAGAGGGACAGTGGCATGGATGTAGATGATCCAGAGGCTTGCCGCTTACAGCAATTAGATGAAGGGGAAGGAGTTTTTGATGTTTGTGTACTGTGAACGAGGCACAACTTTGATGCTAAAAGGTTGATTGGATCAACCAGTGGTTTTCTTATACAAAGCCTAAGAGGAGGCTAATATGCGTCTCGTACAAAGCCCGAGAGAGTGGCTAAAAGGGGTTGATCCTACAAGAGGATCTTTTATACTCAACAAGAGAGTGTTTTGTATCTCGTACAAAGCCCGAGATGGAGGCGAAAAGGTTTGACTCAACCAGGGAATCTTTTTGTATCTCGTACGAAGCCCGGGAGAGAGGCGAAAGGTTTGTTTGACTCAACGAGGGAGTCTTTGTATCTCGTACGAAGCCCGAGATGGAGGCGAAAAGTTTGTTTGACTCAACGAGGAAGTCTTTGTATCTCGTACGAAGCCTGCGATGGAGGCGAAAAGGGTTTGACTCCGCTGGGGAGAATCATTGTACAAAGCCCAAAAGGAGGCTGTGATGACTGTTTCAGTAGAGTGACAGGTCCAGTATACTGATTTTGAAAGAGAAAATCAGTTCTTATTTGAGCAACACTGTACTCATGGATTTGATTCAAGGATCCGGGTTATTCCTGTTCTTTAATGAAGCGGGAAATCCGAAGGGTATTGAGACTGTCCGAGTCTACGGGTTTCCTTCCTATTTAACGAAGGGGTCACTTGAGAATGTCTTTGAGACTCAAGGAGATTAGACTGTCCAAGTCTAGAGTTTCATCTTTTGTACTATGCTTTGAGAAACAGTAGTAGACTCTTTGAAAGACTGCTCTATGAAGCTAACTAGGTTCTGTTCCTATACCTCTAGGAGGTCGTCAGGACAATTTGTACGAAGCCCAAGAGGAGGCTGGAAACTTTTAAGAAGCCGACGGGTCCTTGTACGAAGCCCAAGAGGAGGCTATCATTCTCGAAGGAAGAGATCATTATACGAAGCCTAAGAGGAGGCTATGAATACTTCTAAGAAGCCGTAGGGTCCTTGTACTAAGCCCAAGAGGAGGCGGGGTTGCTTTTAGGAAGCCTGTGGGTCCTTGTACGATGCCCAAGAGGAGGGCGATGCTTTTAAGAAGCCCGTGGGTCCCCAAACCCCGAGAAATTCAAGGCAAGCTATTCACAACGAATATATCAAGTCAGGAAAGTTCGAGAATTTGGAAGAAACTCAAAGATGCCATTCACAGAGAATACATTCATCTTGGGGAGTAGAGTTTCTTGACAATTCCTAATGAGGACAGCCGAAGAGAAGACTGTATCTGGTGATCCTATTGGGGATCTAGTTGTCTATTTCTACGAATAAACGAAACGGCGTCACCTAGTTCTAGACGTAGTTGCCGGGGAAACTTGAAATATCTATACTATTATTACACAGTTGATATGAGTTTATGAAAGAAGACTTACAGTGAAACAGCCCCACAATACAGTTATATGTATATGAAAGCGGTAAATGAAAGCGTATAAACACTTACTCGATTGTAGAGCTTCCATGCTGTTTGGTTAGTTGTTCAATAAAGAAAGATTGAAAACAACAGTATATTCAAAATCAAATGAGAAAGTGCTTTGAAAAAGAAAGATTTGGGGCTTACAGCTCAAGGAGAGGTCCAGGGTTTTATAAGTGAGCGCACTGTTTGAATTTGTACAGAGGGACTTATACAAGTGACTGAGGCCTAAAAAAGGTTTTCTGTACAAAGGGATGGGTCTTACACTCTCTCAAGAGGCCCAAAAAGTTTTAAAGAAAAGAGTGGGGCTTATAACACGAGGGTAGGCCCAATTGATTTTCCGTTAAAAACGGCGATCGCGCCGAGGTTTTCTTTTAACGCAGAGGGACTTATACAATAAGTGAGGCCCAAAATGTTTTGGTTAAAAGGGAATTGGGTCTTACACTCTAATAGAGGCCCAAAGAGTTTTAAATGGGTCTTATAGCTCGAGCAGAGGCCCAAGGTTATTTTGAAAAGGCGACGATCGCGCCGTTTATTTTTGACGGTATCGGGACTTATACAATACACTGAGGCCCAAAAATGATTGGTCAAAAAAGAATTGGGTCTTACACTCTCTCAAGAGGCCCAAGTGTTTTGAAAATGATTTATGAGGGTTGAATTAATCCAAAAACCCTAATTTGTTTTCAAAAATGTATTTAATTGAATAAAAATTCAATTAAAATGATCAAAATTGTTTAACATATGAAAAACAAATTGTGATCTTGGATTAATGCTTCAAAAATTAAGTATTGACCTACAAAATAATTAGAAAGCATTAAATGTTGCAAAATCAATGTAGAAAAAATATTTAAAATGTCAAAAACAATTAAAATATTAAATCTTTGTAAAAATATCAATTATATGAAATAAATAATATTTTTTGGATTTTTTTGAGAAAATAAAATATTTTAACATTTTTGTGAATTAATAAAAAAAGAATCAACTCAAAATCATTAAAACTCAGAGAGAAATTAATTTTTGAATCAATTAAACAAAATCACAAAATTCAAATATTTGAATTTGGAAAAAATGGCGCCAAGAACAAGCTGAAGAACACGCGCGTGTTCTTGGATTCTCAGATTTGCATTTTCTTTCCAATCTCACTAAATACTTAATCATATCATGTAATCTACATACCATTATGCTCGTCTCAACCTCACGATCATGTCTATAACACTTAATTTCATTTAAATTAAACATAAAACATGAAATCACGAAGAAACCTCAAGAACCCTAATTTTTGCATGAAGGCTAGGATTTTTGATACACGATTCGAACAATGCAATTAATTGAGGGAAAACATTCCATGCATGATTATGAACATATGGCCAAATTATTGTGCGAGGAAATATGCATGGATTGAGAGATGACCAAGTATGTGCTTACCTCTAGGCCGTGACAGCAAGTGCAATGTGATTTTTGATTTGGAGGTGTTACAGATGAGTGGTGATGATCTGAAAAGCTTCCCTACACCCTATGGATTGTGTTTGAATGCTTGGACTTGACTGAAAATGGCTGGAACAATTTGTGGTACCCCAGCTGCAACTTGATTGAAAATTTGAGCAACCAGCTGGTGATTTTGTGAAATTGGTGTTTTAGAAGTGATCTAAGTGTTTGATCAGCTCATATGTGATGTATGTGAGGTGTGTGAGTGATTGGTTTGATTGGAAAAGCTCTCAAACTCAAAACCCGATAGCTACCATGCTAAGAAAGGCATTTTTGCCAAGAGAAAGAGATTTTGAGGAAAGCATCTGTTAGATGGCTTTGGTGTACTCAAACTGATCACAATTGAGCTCTATTTATAGTAGAGCAAGTGTGTTTTGGGATCCACAGTGAATGACAACTGCAGCAGGTGTTTGTTCAATGTTGGCCAATGGAATTTCAAGTCTCCTCTAGCCATTGACTAGAGGTTAGGGCACAGAGCTTTGGTTCCCTTGGTCTTGGATAAGTCTTGACTGATTTCAGATGAGAATGGCTCAGTCCATGCCACCTTGATGCTTCCATTGAATGCTCCAATCCAAATTTGAAGTCTTGTCCCTATTTTGGCCATTCTAGGTTCACCATGCTATTTCTTGTTCCATGGACTTTGGAGGCTTGGCTCAGTGATTGTCCCCTTTAGATTCAATCCTCTGAGGTGTCCAAGTGGATAGGAGCATTTGGATTTGGCTGATTTTGGCAAATCAAGCAAAGTTGCAAATTCTGCCTTGCCTTGACAGATTTCAGCAAGGTAACTTTCCAATGTCATATCTCATGACTCAAATGGAATTTGGCAATGTTCTTGGTCATTTTGGAAATCCCTTACATCATACAACAACTGTTTGAACATGTTTGGTTTTGATCTCTTTTGAATCCAAGTGAAAAATCCCCCTACATTTGAAAAAAATGAAGACAGATTCTGACTTAGTGAAAATTTCACTAAGTGTTGGAAAAAGTGACATTTTCATTTTTCAACCATTTTGATCACTCCATAACTCAAAATCCTTAATGAATTGGAGTTAGGTCTAGCTGAAGTTTTTGTAGAGGGTAATGAGGGCTACAAATCCATCATTGGATGAGAAAAAATGGCCTTGTGGTTTAGGAGTTATGGTCCTCCAAAGTTGGTACCCTTGTCACTTTATTTTTAACTTAGAAAATTTTCTAAGTTTTTATGGTTACCCCTTTTACAAGTTATCCAACTTTTCTTGATTTTTCTTGATGAATGATGATTAAAATCATACATAAACATTATTTTAGGGTTAAAAAACCATTTTTGTCAAAAATCTCAAAAAGTCAAAGTTGACTTTTGTGCACAGTTGACTTTTTATCAGATGAATTCCAAATTGTGCAATTCTTCAGGAAATCATGTCCTTGACCTAAATCAAACTTGATGGACATGTTCCAAGGGTGTCATAGGGTATATTGATTCATGTCTTAGGGCTTAGGAGCATGTCTTGGTCAAAAGTCAAAGTTACAGTTGACTTTTCCCTTAAAACCCTAATTGTGGTGCAGATGAAATTGAGACTTGTTGCTCAAGCTTCTTGGATTAATCCATTGTTCCAAATGGATCAATATAGTTCATTAGAGACCCTCAAAGACTCTCTTGAGGTCTTGGTTCATGATTTGCCCTAAAAGTCAACTTAGGGGTGAATTAGGTCAAGAAACCCTAATTCCTAATTTTTTATGAATGCATCCCCTGAGGACAAATTGACTTGATGATTGGGTTCATGAGGTTCCATGGAGTATATTAGGTTGTGTTTTGGATCATTGGCTTATGCCCAGATGAAAATTTCCATCTGGGGGCCCTGGTCGACCAAAACCCTAATTTGGTGACACTGGCGATCTTGAGACTTGATCCACCTAGAAGGGAGCAGCTTTGTGCTTAATCCTTGGAGTGGGAGTCCTTTTGATCCTTTGTAGATGTTTGAGAGGTTTAGACAAGTTGAAGATCATGTCATTCCTTGATTGATCCTTTGTCTAAAGCTCTGAGAGGGCTTGAAACCCTAATTTTGATTGTAGTGGAGGCTCACCCATCTTTGGGGAGACTAATGAAGTATGATGGTTCCCCCATATTTTGATGATGATTTGCACAATGATGAGAAATCTTAGTGGTCAAAATTTGGGGTATGACACTTGGAAACACGTTCATAAGAAAGGACGAGAGTCTCTAGGAAAACCGGATTGTGTCTCGGTGGAGCCTTATCTCCATTGGGTACAAACTAGAGCTCTAAAGCTAAAGATGCCTTATCCTCGTTACGGAATTCTTCCGCCGAGGGAATCTGTCATGTACTTCATGACTAAGACTGAAAAGCTTCAGGTTACTCTCAACAAAGTTCAAAAGGAAAGAAGGTCTTGGAAGAACAAGTATCGCACCCTCGACGTAGAGTGCATCAAAATACAACAATTACTGAAAGAAAAGGATGCTCTAATTGAGATTTTGGAGCAACATGCTGTAGAGAATCAAGATGACCAGAGGAATTTGCTCACTCCTTTCACCTGGCAAAGAAATGACAACCCGACAATGGCCCAAGAGCCCCGGTCAAAGAAAAGGAAAGTCCCGGAATCAGCACCCGATTTCTCTTCAGAGAGGACTCGGGACCCATTAGCTTAAGTTTCTGTTTCTGCACTTTGTAATCTACTGTATTTCCATTTCTGTAATCCTTTGAATTTCAATAAAAAGGGGTTTCCCCACCGTTTGATATTTGCAATCTAATTGTCGAAGTTTATTTTGATTAAACCTTAAACAATTAATATAATCATTGCATTCATCATTCTCACATCACGTATTCTTCTCACCTACGAATCTCACGTTTGTGTCTCGATTCTAGAGTCAAACTGTCTCATTCATACAATACTCGGGCGAATCGTCAGAAAATGATGGATGATCTTGAGGAAGAAAACAGAGAGTTGAAAGAAAAGATCGACGCTCTGAGAGAGGATATGAGAAAGCTTCGTAACGACATGCAAGCCATGGCAGAAGCTCAGCTATAAAGAACTGTGATCTCAGAGATCACCTCGAAGCCCATAGTGGAGAAGTATGATCCTAGGTATCAAATGCCGAAAGATCGTCCCTGGGGCATGCCTGTTAACTATATCCCGGAAGGATATGTTCCGCCGATCACTGAAGATCAGGGAATCTCAACAGAAGCCGCTGGGCCTGAAGGTTACAAACTTCGGGAAAGCAAAGATGCCAGGGGCATACTGAAGACTCCTGAAGGTTACAAACTTCGGGAAACGCCATGATTTACTGCCGTAGTCACGGTACCATCCCCTGTGGTGCACACTGTCCCGGAAGGACAGATTCCATAGATATCTGCTGGTAAAAAGGAAACTATGTTTGACAGAATGGATGAATTCCAGGAACAGTTCTTGGAAATGCAGAAGGAGCTGCAAGCTATTCGCGGTCAGGATTTATTTGGAAAGGACGCCGCAGACCTCTGCTTGGTCCCCAATGTGAAAGTTCCGCACCAATTTCAAGTGCCCGACTTTGAAATATACAAGGGTAACTCTTGCCCTCAAAGCCATCTGGTGATGTACGCTCGGCGGATGTCAGCTCAGACGAAGAATCAGGACCTACTGATTCACTACTTCCAGGATAGTTTAACCGGTGCCGCACTCAAATGGTACATGGGTTTAAACCGTACTACGATCAGTACATTCAGAGATCTAGGTACCACCTTCGTCCAACAATACAAATACAATTTGGACATGGCACCCGACAGAGATCAACTCAGATCAATGTCGCAAAAGGACAAGGAAACCTTTAAGGAATATGCTCAAAGGTGGCGTGAAATTGCCGCTCAAATTTGTCCACCTCTCGAGGAAAAAGAGATGACAAAGATCTTCTTAAAGACCTTAAGCTCATTTTACTATGACCGAATGGTTGCCCGTGCACCCAGTGATTTCACCGAAATGGTCGGCATGGGTGAACGTCTCGAGGAAGCCGTCCGAGAAGGACATTTGGTAAAAGACACTGGATCGACGAGCGGTACTAAAAAATACGGTAGTGCTCTCCCTAAGAAAAAAGAGCAAGATATTGGGAATATCTCTCTCGGAAAGCAAAGGTGTCAATATCAACCGGTAGCAGCTGTGACTCCTGCTATCGGCCCTGCGCCTATTCCTACGTATCAACCTCAGGTTGCGCATAGCCAACCTGATCAGCAAAGGACACAACAACCTCTTTAGCAGGCTCATCCTCCATATAACAACAACCGTATAACACGGCCACCAGGATTTGATCCTATACCTGTGACGTACGCAGAACTGTTTCCATTACTGCTAGCCAAGGGGCACATTCAGACTAAGTCCCCTCTTGCAGTACCAGAAAATCCTCCTTTTTGGTTTAAGGTGGATCAAACTTGCCCTTATCATCAAGGAGGTTCGGGGCATAACATAGAGACTTGCCTCAATTTCAAGTCCGACGTGCAAAAACTTGTTAGGAGTGGGGTCTTATCTTTCAAAGATACAAATCCTAATGTTCTTACGAACCCGCTGCCTCAACACAAGAAAGCTGTAGTCAATCTGATTGAGAAAGAGACTAACGACGTCTATCAAATTCATGATGTACTCTTGTTGAAAACCAATCTGGTCAAGATGCATTGTAGACAGAGTGGATATGGCCATGTGCCACCTCATAACTATCACCAGTGTGATATCTGCTCTAAGAGTAACCAAGGATGTTCTGTAGTGCAAGCAGCTCTACAGGAACAAATGGATCTCGGATGGATCCAAGAGCACCGAGTTCGTGGAGTTAACATGGTCTACATGAATTCTAACGTCATTCAGAACCACGACATCCATGCAATGAATGTCAATCTGGTGGCGATGCACTCAAGGCAAAGCCAGTATCATAATCTGCCGCGGCACAATTACAGTTCCTGTCTGACTTGCTCGGTAAACAAACAGGGATGCTCTTTCATACAAGAGGCCCTCCAGCGTCAGATGGATCTTGGATGGATCCAAGACTACCATGATAGGAACCCTTATCAGATCAACATGGTTCATATCTTTGACTTTCGCGTGATGAATACCAACCTGGTAGAGTTACATGCTGAACAGGTCCGACTCGGATTCTTAATATCACATGACTATGAAAGCTGTAAAGCGGGTTGCGAAAACGATCGAGGTTGTATCCTTGTCCAGGAGGCACTTCAACACTTGTTAAATCACTGGTGGATGCCAATCTACATGGATGAAGATACTCAGCAAATTAGTATCAGTAACAGGAATCCTACTCGGCATCAGAGTCTGGATGTCCGATCAGTGGAAGCTAACCTAGTGAGGTTACATTGTATTCAAAGTGGGCGTGGCCAGGTTCCACCACACAATCACGACCGTTGTACGCTGGCTAAAGCATCGTCCTGGCAGTTAACTGGTAAACACAGGGTCAGTCCTGAATGTTATGCCGAAGTCTACTTTGATGCAATTATCATTCAAAGGCCCTCCGATGAGAATCAGCGAGGTCGTCGTCAAAGCATTCGACGGATCCAGAAAAATGGTTATCGGCGAAGTTGATCTTCCCATAACTATTGGTCCTCACACTTTCCAAGTCACTTTCCAGGTCATGGACATCCGGGAAACATACAGTTTTTTATTAGGAAGACCTTGGATACATCAGGCTAGAGCGGTTACTTCAACCCTCCACCAAAAGCTAAAGTTCATCAAGGACGATCAACTTGTCACAGTATGTGGAGAACAAGCCTTGCTTGTAAGAAACTTATCATCATCTACTGGTATAGAACCCGAGGAGGTTATTGGAACTCAGCTCCAAGCACTGTCGGTGAGCAAGGACAATCAGTTCAAAGGAGGAACCTCGATTTCCTCATACAACGATGCTATCAAAGTGGTCGAGAGTACCGATACCACGGGATGGGGACATCTTGTTATTCCCACTGACAATAAAACAAAGAAGGGTCTTGGTTTTTCTGCAACCTGTACCCAGACAGCTGCCAACGATGAAAGTCTTCATCCCCTGCAAAACTTCTTCCACAGTGGAGGTTTCCTTCACCCAGTGTCTCAAGCAGTACATGCTATCAATGAGGAGGATCCCTCTGACACAGATGAAGAATGGAAGTCCTATCTTAACAAGGACGGTTATATGTCTCAAGGCAAACTCCTTTTTGCTTTCCTACGCAGAGTCCGATATATATACCAAGGTCAGATGTCGAAATGATATATGGAGATTGTGATCCGGAAGGATGTCGTGCTCCGTAAAATTCATTAGAGGAGGACACTCTGATGAAAGACAATTTTGACTACAACTACTATGGCCCAATGGATGGTCTGCCAATGTGGCAACCTTACCCAGGAAACTTGGGGCAAGAGAGTCATCCGAACAATGAAAATCAGTTGACCGTCATTGAACAGAATACCTGTGTCCCCACCATGTCATGGGATCAACACTCAGGTCATTCAGAAACGACACAACATGAAGATGAATTTGCAACGTTTGTCGGACTAGAATTCATCAACTATGATTTTCCCGAGGTCAACTTCATCGAGAGGGATGACTCCTCCAGTTCCAAAGAAGTTTGGGACACCTTGGGACAACCAAGTGGAAAATACGACTTCATGGTCAAGTACACCGCTCCCGAAAGCTCTCGTATCAGGTTCGAAGACATCCAGCCAACTGGATGGGGAGATACAGCTGAGAGCACAAATGCTATGCAAAATGCAACAGAGGAATCCTCCTACGACAATTCCGCCTGGGAGACAGATTCCAATGATCCTGCTCCACCAGAAATCAGCGTCATTTCTGAAGACAAATCAAGGAAGGTGCCAGACTTTGTGATTCACCGAGGAGTTCGCCGCCAGTGGGTTGCTGTCGATGTTCCGAAGATTGTTCATCAGTCAAAGTAATTGCCGTCTTTTAACCTTTCACCCTGCCCAGGTGAAACGGATGTTTTGATAGGGCTCGCTTTCTGTAAATATCCCTCTTCGCTTCGCCCAAAGCGACAGAGTTTTGTTTTATAGGGTTGTAGTTTCAAGATTCGACTTGTTCATTAATAAAATAACGTCGTTCTGTAATTTCCGCATTAATTGTTGTTTTCTCTTTTTGCTTTTTCAGAAAATGGTAATCCTAAAAAACAAAACAAATAATAAAAACAAGGAGTAATAAAATAAATACACTGCACACACTTGCATTTTCTCTATCTCTTCTAAACACGAATCATCACGTCATGCAGATTGCTTGTTTTAAACCCAGTTGAAACATACGATCCGA
Organism: Lathyrus tuberosus; assembly: GCA_022829125.1. Lineage (NCBI taxonomy): Eukaryota > Viridiplantae > Streptophyta > Magnoliopsida > Fabales > Fabaceae > Lathyrus > Lathyrus tuberosus. The sequence goes on from JALAZF010000048.1 coordinate 15,973,966, forward strand.
TGCCTTCTCCCAACTTTGAGTTCCCGATATTCAAGGCTGAAGAAGAAAATGACAACGAAATTCCAGAAGAGATCTCCCGATTACTCAGACAAGAGGAAAGGTCTATTGAACCTCACAAAGAACCGTTGGAAACGGTAAACTTGGGTTCAGAGCAAGAGAGAAAAGAAATCAGGATCAGAGCACTGCTCAGTCCAACTGCCAGAGAGGGTTTGATAAAGCTTCTCAAAGAATTTCTTGATGTATTCGCTTGGTCCTATCAGGATATGCCAGGGTTGGATACCAGCATCGTGGAACATCACTTACCATTAAGATCGGAATGTCCGCCAGTAAAGCAGAGGTTGAGACGCACTCACCCGGACATGGCCATCAAAATCAAAGAGGAGGTACAGAAACAGATTGACGCAGGTTTCCTCGCTACATCTGAATATCCTCAATGGTTAGCCAACATCGTACCCGTTCCCAAAAAGGACGGAAAGGTCAGAATGTGTGTTGATTACAGAGATCTGAACAAGGCAAGTCCAAAGGACGACTTTCCTTTACCACACATTGACATGCTGGTTGATAGTACAGCAAAGTTCAAAGTATTCTCCTTCATGGATGGATTCTCGGGCTATAACCAAATCAAAATGGCGCCGAAAGACATGGAGAAAACTTCGTTCATTACCCCATGGGGTACCTTTTGTTACAAGGTAATGTCGTTCGGTTTGAAGAACGTCGGGGCAACCTATCAAAGGTCCATGACTACTCTGTTTCATGACATGATACACAAGGAAATCGAGGTATATGTCGATGACATGATTGCAAAATCAAAAACAGAGAGTGAGCACGTTTAACATCTGTCAAAATTGTTCGAACGTTTAAGAAAATTCAAGCTCCGCTTGAATCCCAACAAGTGCACCTTCGGTGTCCGTTCAGGGAAACTACTAGGGTTCATCGTCAGCCAGAAAGGAATTGAGGTTGATCCTGACAAGGTCAAGGCCATTCAAGAAATGCCTTCTCCAAAAACTGAAAAACAAGTCAGAGGATTCTTGGGACGTTGAACTACATCTCCAGATTCATATTCCTCATGACTGCCACTTGCGCGCCGATTTTCAAGTTACTCAAAAAGAACCAGGATTGCGTTTGGTCAGAAGATTGCCAAACCGCCTTCGACAGTATTAAGGAATATCTGTTGAATCCTCCGATTCTATCACCTCCACTGGAAGGAAGACCACTGATCATTTACCTCACAGTTCTGGAAGACTCAATGGGATGTGTACTTGGCCAACAAGACGAAACTAAAAGAAAAGAGTCTGCCATTTACTATATAAGCAAGAAATTCACCGACTGCGAAACTCGGTACACGATGCTTGAGAAAACTTGTTGCGCTTTGGCTTGGGTAGCCAAACGTCTTCACCAATACATGATTCGTCATACTACTTGGTTGGTCTCCGAAATGGATCCAATCAATTACGTTTTTGAAAAACCTGCTCTTACAGGAAGGATTGCCCGTTGGCAGATGCTGTTATCAGAATATGACATAGAGTATCACGCTCAGAAAGCCGTTAAGGGAAGTATTTTAGCCGATCATTTGGCTCATCAACCGATTGACAATCAAGAATCAATCTGGTTTGACTTCCCAGACGAAGATGTCATGTATCTAAAAATGAAAGATTGCGATGAACCGTTACCCAGTGAAGGGCCAGAACCAGGTTCCCAATGGGGACTAATCTTTGACGGAGCAGTTAATCATTATGGAAACAGAATTGGGGCGATCATTGTTACCCCTCAGGGTACCCACATTCCTTTCACTGCTAGACTTACGTTCAAATGTACGAACAATGAGGCCGAATACGAAGCTTGTATTATAGGTCTCGAGGAAGCAATCGATTTAAGGATCAAAAACTTGGACGTATATGGCGACTCAGCCCTGGTTATCAATCAGATCAAAGGAGATTGGAACACATACCAATCAGGATTGATTCCTTACAAGGACTACGCAAGAAGGTTGCTACCTTTCTTCAACAGAGTTGAATTTCATCACATCCCTCATGAGGAAAATCGCATGGCTGATGCATTAGCCACTATCTCTTCCATGATTAGTGTAGGTCAATGGAATGACATACCTAAGATCGACATCATGCACCTTGAACGGCCCGCTTACATCTTCACGATCGAAGCAGTCATAGACGACAAGAGTACCCACCCGGGGCACTCAGAAAAGACAGAAAAACCCTCAGAAGATTGGCTGGAAACTTCTTCCTGAGCGGTGACACTCTCTATAAGAGAAATTTTGACATGGTTTTGCTTCGATGCGTCGACAGACCAGAAGCAGACATGCTTATGAAAGAAATTCATGAAGGATCCTTTGGCACTCATGCCAACGGACACACAATGGCGAGAAAAATTCTAAGAGCAGGGTACTATTAGTTGACAATGGAATCCGACTGCTACAAGTACATGAGGAGGTGTCACAAATGTCAGATATACTCCGACAAAATTCATGTACCGCCATCACATCTCAAAGTTCTCTCTTCCCCATGGCCATTCTCCATATGGGGAATCAACATGATTGGCTTGATCGAACCTAAGGCTTCAAACGAACATCGGTTTATCCTAGTGGCCATTGACTACTTCACCAAGTGGGTCGAAGCAGCGTCATTCGCCAATGTAACCCGACAAGTGGTGGTCCGATTTATCAAAAACAATATCATCTGCCGTTATGGTGTTCCAAGCGAGATCATTACAGATAATGGATCTAACTTGAATAATAAGATGATGAAAGAGTTGTGCGCTGAGTTCAAGATCGAACACCATAACTCATCTCCCTACCGACCCAAGATGAATGGAGCGGTAGAAGCGGCCAATAAGAACATCAAGAAGATCGTTCAAAAGATGGTTGTAACCTACAAAGACTGGCACGAGATGCTACCATTTGCTCTTCATGGTTATCGCACATCTGTCCGAAATTCAACAGGGGCAACCCCTTTCTCTCTAGTGTATGGCATGGAAGCAGTGCTCCCCATAGAAGTATAGATCCTGTCAATCCGAGTATTGATGGAAGCAAAGCTCACCGAAGCTGAATGGTGTCAAAGCCGACACGACGAACTCAATCTGATCGAAGAAAAGAGAATCACGGCACTATGCCATGGTCAGCTGTATCAACAAAGAATGAAGATGGCGTTTGACAAAAAGGTCCGACCTCGTGTCTTTAGAAAATGAGACCTCGTGCTCAAGAAGATACAATCGTTTCTCAGTGACTCTCGGGGCAAGTGAACCCCGAATTATGACGGCCCCTATGTGGTCACGAAATCTTTCTCAGGCGGCGCCTTGAGACTTGCAACCATGGACGGAGAGGAATTTGCCTACCCCACGAATGTTGATGTAGTCAAGAAATACTTCGCCTAAAAAAAAACGTCTCGGTGGACTGAAAACCCGAAAGGGCAGTCCAGGCAAAAGTTAGAGACATGAAAAAAATCATCTCGGTGGATTGGAAACATCATAATACAATCCAGGCAAAAATTAGGGATAATGACAAGTAACTATGTTCAACAGAGGCAAATCCCTCAGCAGCAGTTACATCATCTATCGAAGGAAAACTCTCGTCAAGGTCATCTTCAACAGAAGCTCAGGATGCCCTGAATTCAAAGTTGGTAGAAGGATAGTGGTCGTTATGTTTCAACGTAGCCCTTTTCCCTGTAAATTACCATTTTCTAACTTTGTAAATACTCTTTGGAATCACGCGTTTGGCTGATCTCCATCTTATCAATAAAATTTGAGCCCTTGTGCTTTTGTTTGTAATTCTTATTTGTTTTAGCTTTGCAGAACGACATTTTAATATGATTAACGATTCTTGAAATAAAACAAAAATGAATTTACTTGTAAAACTTTTTCTACTTTTAAAATAAAGATGGCAATTTCTTTTGACTGTTAAACATCAAAAGAACATCGATCGCTACTCCAGAAGTAATCGAGCTTCAAAGTGCAGAATCAAAGTACTCCTTCTAACCTAGTACGCCGGAATGAAGGGATCAACTGTGTCAGAGACCTTGTTTTGTCTGACACACCTCAGCCGAGTTCTTACCTCCTAAGCCCGATCGACGATATTCCCCGCAGGGACTATCTCTCCTAAGCAAGGTGGAATTGCTATCTTGAACCAGCGATATTGCTACACGCCCCGCGACGGCCGAGTATCCAGTCGTGTTCATCTTTTAGTTTATGTGTCGCGTCAGTTTTGTCAGCATAAACATACATACATCATGCATTTGATTTGCATTCACATTTCATATTGCATCACTATCACTCTAGTCGGTCTCGTCCCCTAGTGATAGAAGTTCTCGCAATCGAGTTGTCAGTTCTTGCCTCGTCAGGAAACGTTGCATTTGGACAACCTCGCCTACAATTTATTCCTGGGAGGAAGTTGGCCTTTGACCACTTTGATAACTTGAACCTCTGAGAAACCAGAGGAACCTTCAGACAGCATCACTCTTCGCCATTGAAGATGATATCCTTTCTTTCCGCTGATGAAAAGGTCATCGGCACCTCAAAATTGGACCCCATCATATGGCATTTCTCCGGGAAGATCCCGAGAAAAGTATGATGTAAGACCCCAAACGAAAACAGTCTCCCAAGAGACTGTTTTCCCCAGTAGAAACAAATGGCGTTTCCAACAGAGAAGTTTGTGCACCTCTACAACTCAGACGATTGGGTTCCCCAGCGAGTCTGACATCAAAACTTTTTCCACTCAAATGGCATCTCCCCAGGAAAATTCGGAGAGAAGTTTGAGGAAAATCCTCTACAAACAGCGTCCCTTGTCAATTAAGTTTATTGAAAAAAGAAACTAAGACCAGATCCTTGGTAAGAAACCAGGATCGAGGGGAAGTTTATTTCAGCAACTAAGACCAGATCCTTGGTAAGAAACCAGGATCGAGGGGAAGTTTAATTCAGAAACTGAGACCAGTTCCTTGGCTGAAGACCAGGATCGAGGGGAAGTTTTACCTTTTCTAAACATCATTGCTTAGCTAAAGAAGATGAATGCGTAAGCTACCATTCATAACCACCATCAAAATTTCGGGTATTCCGATATTTAATCCTCTTGCACCCCGAATGCCCGAATAACTTCGTCATTCACACCTTCGTGTCCAAGAAGATTAAATAGGAGCATCTGTCATACCCCAAATTTTGACCACTAAGATTTCCCATCATTGTTCAAATCATCATCACAATATAGGGGAACCATCATATCTTGTCAGTCTCCCTAAAGATGGGTGAGCATCCACTACAATCCAAATTATGGTTTCAAGCCCTCTCAGAGCCTTAGACAAAGGATCAATCAAGGATTGACATGATCTTCAACTTGTCTAACCTCCCAAATATCTACAAGGGATCAAGAGGACTCCCACTTCAAGGATTAAGCACAAGGTTGCTCCCTTCTAGGTGGATCAAGCTTCAAGATCGCCAGTGTCACCAAATTAGGGTTTTGGTCGACCAGGGCCCCAGATGGAAATTTTCATCTGGGCATGAGCCAATGCTTCAAAACACAACCTAATATACTCCATGGAACCTCATGGACAAAACCATCAAGTCAATTTTGCCTCAGGGGATGCATACATCAAAAATCAGGAATTAGGGTTTCTTGACCTAATTCACCCCTAAGTTGACTTTTGGTGCAAATCATGAACCAAGACCTCAAGAGAGGGTTTGAAGGTCTCTATTGAACTATATTGATCCATTTGGAACAATGGATTAATCCAAGAAGCTTGAGCAACAAGTCTCAATTTCATCTGCACCACAATTAGGGTTTTAAGGAAAAAGTCAACTGTAACTTTGACTTTTGACCAAGACATGCTCCTAAACCCTAGGACATACCTAAATATACCCTATGACACCCATGGAACATGTCCATCAAGTTTTATTTAGGGCAAGGACATGATTTCCTGAAGAATTGCACAGTTTGGAATTCATCTGATAAAAAGTCAACTGTGCACAAAAGTCAACTTTGACTTTTTGAGATTTTCACCAAAATGGATTTTTAACCCTAAAATGATGTTAATGTATGATTTGAATCATCATTCATCAAGAAAAATCAAGAAAAGTGGGATAACTTGTAAAAGGGGTAACCATAAAAACTTAGAAAATTTTCTAAGTTAAAAATAAAGTGGCTAGGGTACCAACTTTGGAGGATCATAACTCCTAAACCACAAAGCCATTTTTTCTCATCCAAAGATGGATTTGTAGCACTCATTACCCTCTACAAAAACTTCAACTAGACCTAAGTCCAATTCATTAAGGATTTTGAGTTATGGAGTGATCAAAATGGCTGAAAAATGAAAATGTCACTTTTTCCAACACTTAGTGAAATTTTCACTAAGTCAGAATCTGTCTTCATTTTTTTTCAAATGTAGGGGGATTTTTCACTTGGATTCAAAAGAGATCAAAACCAAAAATGTTCAAACAGTTGTTGTATCATGTAAGGGCTTTCCAAAATGACCAAGAACATTGCCAAATTCCATTTGAGTCATGAGATATGACATTGGAAAGTTGCCTTGCTGAAATTTGTCAAAGGCAAGGCAGAATTTGCAATTTTGCTCGATTTGCCAAAATCAGCCAAATTCAAATGCTCCTATCCACTTGGACACCTCAGAGGATTGAATCTAAAGGGGACAATCACTGAGCCAAGCCTCCAAAGTCCATGGAACAAGAAATAGCATGTTAAACCTAGAATGGCCAAAATAGGGACAAGACTCCAAATTTGGATTGAAGCATTCAATGGAAGTATCAAGGTGGCATGGACTGAGCCATTCTCATCTGAAATCAGTCAAGACTTATCCAAAACCAAGGGAACCAAAGCTCTGTGCCCTAACCTCTAGTCAATGGCTAGAGGAGACTTGGATTTTCATTTGCCAACATTGGCCAAACCTACTTAGCAGCTGCCATTCACTATTCCTTGCAAAACAAACTTGCTCTACTATAAATAGAGCTTAATTGTGATCAGTTTGAGTACACCAAAGCCATCTAACAGATGCTTTCCTCAAAATCTCTTTCTCTTGGCAAAAATGCCTTTCTTAGCAAGGTAGCTATCGGGTTTTGAGTTTGAGAGCTTTTCCAATCAAACCAATCACTCACACACCTCACATACATCATATAGAAGTGATCCAAACACTCACATAACATCTGGAACACAGATTTCACAAAATCACCAGCCAATTGCTCAAGTTCTTGACAGTTTTGCAGTTGAGGTGCCATCTTCAATTCCAAACCATTTCAATCCATTCCAAGCACTCAGACACATCACTTGGTACCTAGGGAAGCTATCCACACCATTGGAACCTAGCTGTAACACCTCCAACATAAATCACGATCACCAGCTGCAAGTGGTAAGCATGAGCTCTTCTAACTCTATGATCCACACAATTTTTGCCGCACAATAATTTGGCCATATGTTCATAATCATGCATGGAATGTTTCCCCTTAATTAATTGCATTATTTGAATCGTGTATCAAAAATCCTGGCCTTCATGCAGAAATTAGGGTTCTTGAGGATTTTTCATGATTTCTTGTTATATGTTTAATTTAAACGAAATTAATGGACATAGACATGATCGTGAGGTTGAGACGAGCATAATGATATGTGGATTGCATGATATAATCAAGTATTCAAGGAGATTGGATAGAAAATGCAAATCAGCCAAACCCAGAACACACGCGTGTTCTTCAGCTGTTCTTGGCGCCTTTTTTTGAATTTTCAAATATTTGAATTTTGTGATTTTCTTTAATTGATTCAAAAATTAATTTCTCTCTGAGTTTTAATGATTTTGAGTTGATTCTTTTTTTAATAATTCACAAAAAAGTTAAAATATTTTATTTTCCCAAAAAATCCCAAAAATATTATTTATTTCATGTAATTGATATTTTTGCAAAGAATTAATATTTTAATTGTTTTTGACATTTTAAATGTTTTTTCTACCTTGATTTGCAACTTTTAATGCTTTCTAATTATTTTGTAGGTCAATACTTAATTTTTGAAGCATTAATCCAAGATCACAATTTATTTTCCATATGATAAACAATTTTGATCATTTTAATTGAATTTTTATTCAATTAAATACATTTTTGAAAACAAATTAGGGTTTTTGGATAAATTCAACCCTCATAAATCATTTTCAAAACACTTGGGCCTCTAATAGAGTGTAAGACCCAATCCTTTTTTTGACCAAATCATTTTTGGGCCTCACTTATTGTATAAGTCCCGAGACCGTCAAAAACAAACGGCGCGATCGTCGTCTTTTCAAAATAACCCTGGGCCTACCCTCGAGTAGTAAGACCCATTTCTTTTCTTAAAATACACTTGGGCCTCTAATAGAGTGTAACACCCAATCCCCTTTTAACCAAAACATTGCGGGCCTCACTTATTGTATAAGTCCCTCCGCGTTAAAAAGAAACCTCGGCGCGATCGCCATTTTAAACGAAAAATCATCTGGGCCTACCCTCGTGTTATAAGCCCCATTCATTTTCTTTAAAACCTTTTTGGGCCTCTTGAGAGAGTGTAAGACCCATCCCTCTGTACAGAAAACCTTTTTTTGGGCCTCAGTCACTCGTATAAGTCTCTCTGTACAAATTTAAACAGTGCACTCACTGATAAAACCCTGGGCCTCTCCTTGAGCTGTAAGCCCCAAATCTTTCTTTTTCAAAGCACTTTCTCCTTTGATTTTGAATATACTGTTGTTTTCATCTTTCTGTGTTGAACAACTAACCAAATAGTATGGAAGCTCTACAACCGAGTAAGTGTTTATACGCTTTCATTTACCGTTTTCCTATACATATAACTGTATTGTGGGGCTGTTTCACTGTAAGTCTTCTTTCATAAACTCATATCAACTGTGTAATAATAGTATAGATATTTCGAGTTTCCCCGGAAACTACGTCTAGAACTAGGTGACGCCGTTTCGTTTATTCGTAGAAATAGATAACTAGATCCCCAATAGGATCACCATATACAGTATTCTCTTCGGCTGTCCTCGTTAGGAATTGTCAAGAAATTCTACTCCCCAAGATGAATGTATTCTCCGTGAATGGCATCTTTGAGTTTCTTCCAAATTCTCGAACTTTCCTGACTTTGATCTAATCTCGGTGAATAGCATTGCCTTGAATTTCTCGGGGTTTTGGGACCCACGGGCTTCTTAAAAGCATCGGCCTCCTCTTGGGCATCGTACAAGGACCCACAGGCTTCCTAAAAGCAACCCCGCCTCCTCTTGGGCTTAGTAGAAGGACCCTACGGCTTCTTGGAAGTATTCACAGCCTCCTCTTAGGCTTCGTATAATGATCTCTTCCTCCGAGAATGATAGCCTCCTCTTGGGCTTCATACAAGGACCACTCGGCTTCTTAAAAGTTTCCAGCCTCCTCTTGGGCTTCGTACAAATTGTCCCGACGACCTCCTAGAGGTATAGGAACAGAACTTAGTCAGCTTCATAGAACAGTCCTTTCAAAGAGTCTACTACTGTTTCTCCAAGCATAATACAAAAGATAAAACTCTAGACTTGGACAGTCTAACTTCCTTGAGTATCAAAGACATTCTCAAGTGACCCTTTCAAGAATAGGAAGGAAACCAGTAGACTCGGACAGTCTCAATACCCTTCGGATTTCCCACTTCCTTAAAGAACAGGAAATATCCCTGATCCTCGAATCAAAATCCCTGAGTACAGTATTGCTTATATAAGAACTGATTTTCTCTTTAAAAATCAGTATACTGAACCTGTCACTTAACTGAAACAGTCACCATAGCCTCCTCTTGGGCTTTATACAATGATCCTCCCCAGCGGGGTCAAACCTTTTAGCCTCTCTCTCGGGCTTTGTACGAGACACATAAGAGACTCCCTCGTTGAGTCAATCACCCCTTTCGCCTCCATCTCGGGCTTTATACGAGATACAAAAAGGTTCTTATTGAGCCAAACAAATTTTAGCCTCCATCTCGGGCTTCGTACGAGATACAAAAAACTCTCTTGTTGAGTCAAGTAGCCTCCATCTCGGGCTTTATACGAGATATGAAAAGATTCCCTCATTGAGTCAACCCCTTTTAGCCTCTCTCTCGGGCTTTGTACGAGACACCTTTTAGCCTCCTCTTAGGCTTTATATAAGGAAACCACTGGTTGATCCAATCAACCTTTTAGCATCAAAGATGTGCCTCGTTCACAGTACACAAACATCAACAACTCCTTCCCCTTCATCTAATCACTGTAAGCGGCAAGCCTCTGGATCATCTACATCCATGCCACTGTCCCTCTTTTAGCATGAGAAATTCCTAAGGAAAGATAGCATTGCTCTACACTGGGTTAAAGTCTTCTCCTTCAGGTTAAAATCCCCTATAAAGGAAATTATGGCATTGTTAGGATCTGCGTATCCCAGTTAAAGTAATTCTCCTTTATAACCAGTTACCCAACAGTTGTGACAGACAAACCCTTCTTTAGAGATGACAAATTCTCTCTAAAGTCGAGGTCCTTCAGCTTCACGTCTTGGGCTTTGAACAAGACACAAATAGACTTTTCAGCTTCACATCTTGGGCTTTGAACAAGATACAAATCACCTTTCGCTTCACGTCTTGGGCTTTGAACAAGACACCAACAACCAATTTCCTCCCATAGGATAGGAGAAACTACGAACGCTCTGATTTCCCTGTTTCGGTAAACGGGAATACGTAGACATAAGATTGAAAGAAAAATCTTAGCGAGCACAATAAACAAAAACCCAAATCCCATATCTCCATCAATCAAAAGCAGTAATTCAAAAACATCAGTCCTAACATCCTAATCCTTGTTCCCCGCCAGAAACCTTCTACCAAGATAAAAAGAAAGAAAACCGTATTGGCGAAAATACAAATAACCAGTACAAGGCCCCCCACATTGATAGCATTCGTAACCTAACAGTCCGTTGTTTAAACTCAGTATGCAAAGCAGGGTTAATTGGAGACATTTATTTCCCTTCCTTATTCAGCTCACAATAGGATAAAAAATGAATCGACAAGTAGTTTAAGCTCAACCGCAGAGAGTGACCAGCGCTTAAGAACCGCGTCCAAAATCGCTCGCTACACTTGGATTCATCAATTTTCATTTGCAACACTTAGCAAAGCAATTTTCAGCTTTGTAGGTTGGTTTTTCTGTGATCTATGCTTAGTTTTTCTTAATTCTAGCTTATTCAATGTAGATCCTTGGTTTTGCTTGTGATTTATTCAATTTGATTGAATTTGATTGTTGTTGTTCATGGTTGTTGGATCTAGTTGATGTTTGATTGCTGTGATTGAACCTAATTTTCGTGCATTATGGATTACATGACCATTTGGATGATTGCTTGAGTGATTGTGCTGCTGAAAAGTGATTTTTCAACTTGATTTTTTGCTACTAGTACAGGGTTAATCGATTAACCAAATCCAGTTCATTTTGGTTAATCGATTAACCAGTGTAATTCTTGCGTATTTGGAGCTGTTAATCGATTAACCAAAATGAACTGGAAATGGTTAATCGATTAACACTGATGCATAATGTGATTTTTGTGCATTTTTGAGCATGTTTCGATCCCATTCCACTTTTAATCTTCATGAATTGATATGATGCATATGTATGAGCTGTTTTGATGCTGTTGCACTTCACACCTTTGTATGAACACGATTTTTCGACACGCGGCTTTTGGTTTTCATTGATGAATGTTCATGCTTGTGTTGTTGCTTTCTTGATGCGACGAACATGTTGCACACACCTCTTAATCATTTTGATTGTGGATTATTGTTTACGTTGCTGGAGTTGTGTTACACATGCTTATTTACTTTTAATTCAGTGGAATACATGCTTGAGTTAATTTGTTCAATTGTCAAATGATGTGCACTCTTTCGTGGAGTTTTCAAGAATTGTTTACCATGGTTTGTGGTGTGATTGTGATCATGATTGATTGAAGAATGTGTAATGTTAGATGCATGCTCGTTATGCCATGTTCGAATCATATTCGAATGCATGCCAAGTTGTGAATCCACTGTTGTCCCTTTGCATGTGGCTGTTATATGTGCTGCTATTTTCTTTTTATATCTGTTTTGTGCTGAAACATGAGCTGTTGAATGCTGTTTGGTGTATTGGCTGGATTTTACCGCTGTACAGGTGCTGGAGCGCTGTTGTAGCTGCTATTTTTTGGTTTATTTCTTGGTTTGTCTTTGCTTTTGCATGTTCCCCTAGGATTCCCTAGTCCAACTTAATCTTTGATTAAGCTTTGAGTAGGATAGACATTAGGATTCAATCCTTTGCATGCTAACATTAGGTAGAATATTCCCTTCTTACCTCAACCTTAAGGCCATCTTTTGCATGATAACATTAGGATAGAATTCCCTTAGTGTTTTCTTTTCGACTTTGAGTCTTCTCTTCTCATCTCATAATAATTCTAAAACACTTAATAAAGGCAACGAGCATTGTGCGCCATGATCCTTAAGTACATGGGAAATGAAGAATGGGGGGTTTCCCTTCACTCTTCTAGAGTGTTTAATGTACGTCCCATTGGGGGCAATCATGCGTCACATTCACTCCCATGTCATAGACTTTAGTGCAATGTATGTTTTAAACTAACTTTAATCCACTTCCGTCTAAAAATCACAAAACAAATTCAAATCTTTTTCATCCTTCAGGATTGTTGGCTTTCAAATCATTTTCAGAAAAGAGCTCGTCGCTCACGTAAAAAACACTCATCGACTCGTTGGTCGAACAAAGACTACACTGATTTCCTCTTTCTTGTCCGATTGAGGATACGTAGTGAAATTCTGGTATCAGACGTGTGATGTTAAGGTGTGATGTCACAACAACACACTCTGCACAATGGACAACAATAACAATAAAATAACACCAAGAATTGTTGACCCAGTTCGGTTACAACCAACCTACTCTGGGGGCTACCAAGCCAGGGATGGAATTCACTACTTGTAGATATAATTTACAGACTCAACGACCCGTTGACAATCTCCTAAACTTATACTCTACTAATGACTTCCTACCTAAGAAACCACTTAGGTATGAGAACACCACTCAATCCCTTACAAACACTCAAAGAAACCACTTTGAGTACCCTTGATCTTACTTCACAGCTTCGATCAAATTACACAACTCTCTTTGCTTCACAGCTTTAGAGAGGACAGAAACTCAACACCTATTCAAACCCTAGAATAGTGTAAATACAAGTACTTTAAACAAACTCTAGACACTAAGCCTTCTGCTCTTGATCTTCTGAATGTTTTCTGTACTTTTTCCTTTGGTCTTGTGCGCTTTATATAGCTCCTGAATTGGGCTTGGACTTGTCACAATATTTGATCAGATTTGTTAATTAAAACTGAATCTTCAAAATAGATTTTATCCCCAAAATCTTTTTAAATCTTCAACCTTTTAATTCTACAACAGACCTGCAATCAAATCTCCCATGTAACAGAAAATATCTATCCCAAGATATTATCATCCAATGAGTTAACCACTCTCCACAATTCCAGCTAATACGCGTGCCCTAATAACATATCCTGCTGTTATTAATTCTGCAGGTCTGATGTTACAACATCACCTGTGTGACATCAGACATCCAACTTCAGCATTTAACAACTTAACACAGCCCAGTGTTAAGACTTCAATGTTACAACATTAGCACCTTGACATCAACATTGAATAACCTTTGTTTTACCAAAATTCCAGCCAATCCAGGAACTATCAATCTCCCCCTTTGGCTAATTTTGGCTAAAACAATCTCTGCACTCTGCAATCAACTTCTGCACTCTGCAATCAACTTCCGCACTCTGCACCTTCAGAGATTTCAGCAGCGGAATAATCTTCAATCAATTTGAAACTCATTAGCAGCAGTTTGACACTTTGCATAGTCTTTATTACTTGATCTGCTGCAGCACCACCTTCATTATTGACAACAGCCAATTGGTGCTTCTCCTTGAAAACATGAACCAGCATCACAGTTGTTCAGTAGCTCATAATGTGCAGTAATTTACTCCCCCTAGATGTCTGCTTGGCTGCACTCTTCACATGTCATGATATCTTCAAAACTCCCCCTCAATAACTGCATTACCACTTTTCAACTAAACACCTTTTAGCAGCATCAATCTATCTCCCCCTTAATCTCTGCATCACATTAGCAGCATATGGCAATAATCCTCTTGACTATCTTGGCTATGTTTACCTATCTCCCCCTTTTTAGCCATAATTAGGCAAGCTTCTATAAGAAGCCCTATTAACTATAGTCAGTATACCCTAGCTCTCATTGTTAGCCTCTCAGTTAGTAAACAGGCAAAACAAATCATAGAAGGAAACTAAAAACATAAACAGTGCATAAAACAGCACAAAATTCAAGTTACAAAACCAAGCACATTAAGTGCTAAAACAAATACAGAAAATAAAGCTAACCCTACTAAAATAGAAGGCAATCATTAAAAGCTTGAATCTTCTGAGCTGAGATCATCATTATCGTCTTCATCAATAGCATCCTTCCTTGTGTTGACAACTTCACCTTCCTTTGTTGCCAATCTCAAAGCCATGACAAGTCTTCTTTGACAGTTGAACTTCCACATCGACGCACTGCTTGCATAGTGGAATGAAATGTTATCAACTGGAGCCTCAGGTATCTTGTCAGCAATTATCTTCAAGATTGTTTTTCTGACAGGAGTGATGTCTTGAACATCATCCTCAACATCATACTCTGATTCAGATTCTTCCATTAGCTTCCTTTTTCTGGGATTCACATCAACCTTACTCCATGCTTTTGTTGGCCCAACAACATTCTTTTTCCTCTTCTCACCAGAAGCTTTCTTTGACGACGATTCAACCATCTTTCCTTTTCTTGTTCTTAGTCTCTTGGACAGACTAGGCACTGTTCTTCCAATGACATCATTATCAGACAAGTCATCAACATCAATTACATCAGTAGTCTCAGCATCCCTACTAAGCGATGTTCTAACCTCCTCTTCAACATCTGCTTCAACAGAAGTGGATTCAGCAGATGTCCTAACATTCTCCTCAACATTTGTTTCTTCATGCATGTCTTCACTCTGATCAGCATCTTCAATAGCTGTCATTGCAAGTTGTTGAAGACTTGACTTACCTTCCTGCATGTTGTCTTTCTCAGCTGGCATCCGATTCAGTGGGATTGAAATTCCTTTGACAGGGATGCCTTTGTCCAGAATCTTTGAGGCAAGATTACCCATCCTTTTGTCTACATCAAACTTTTCTTCAATAGTCTGAGACGTATATGATTTCGGCACAGTTTTGTCCCCAAATAACACACTGGTAACTACCTTCTTTGTTTCAGGATTCTTGAAAATAGTAGCAGGTCTCTTAGGAGTTAGTTTAGTGGGCCTCGAAGTACCTGATTCTGGGAGCATCATTGAGATAGGTTCTAGATTCAAAGCTTCTTCTGCAAATCCCTCTTCTGAAGAAACCCTAGCCTTATCTCGCGAAGAGCTTTGAGCGACAGATTTCTTTGATGAAGACGACGTCTGGTTTGACATGGTTCCCTTGAGGCAGTATGAGTTCAGATGATTCTTCTTGTAGAGGAAGACGAACGGACGGAAAATATGCTCTTTGATGAACCGTGATCTTGCTGCACTAGAGAATGATGGTCTGAGGTATGGCGCCAGCTTTTCAGTCTTTAAAGACCAATTACTAATTTTCTCCCTCCATAAAGTCTTTCCTTTTAAAACATTCACATCTGAACTTGTTAACTTTGAGTGACCTTTCAGCATCCTGATGTCATAGTCTGATGTTATAACATCAACTTGTACATCACTAGTTGAATCTCCTTCAAGAGAGGTCCACTGATAACAGTTGTCTTTGGTTCTGGTACCCTTCATAATAACCTGATTATGTTCATCAGAAACCACACACCCATCCTTAGTGTAGTTTACCCTGTAACCTTCATCACACAACTGGCTTATGCTGATCAAATTTGCACTTAAGCCATTGACAAACATAACATTGTCAAGTTCAGGTCTACCATCACCTTGCACTTTTCCAACTCCTGCAACAACACCTTTTCCTCCATTGCCAAATATGACCTCATGAGAGGGGATAGGTCTAAGATCATCAAACATGGATCTACATTCAGACATGTGCTTGGAACACCCACTGTCAAAATACCATGTTCCTTCTTTAGCCTCTTTGTCATCCAAGTGAGCCAATAAGCACTTCACCTTCTCCTTAGTTACCCATTGTTTAACAACTTTGGGCCTGTGCTCTCTCCATCTGTTTTGAGGGTATCCTTGCAGCTTGTAGCAAGAGTACTGCATATGTCCAAATCTTCCACAATAATAGCATCTCACCCTTTCATCTCTGAATCTTCTGCCATGATGAGATTGCTTATGCTGCCATCCATAATGTGATCTCCTCCTACCATAACTGCCCTGCCATCTATTATGTTGATGTCTTCTCCCATAAGACGGCTGAGAATGTTGTTTCCTGGATTGTCTCCCATGATGGTGTGGCTTTCTTCTTCCATGTATATAAGGAACAACATTGGTGTATCCATACCCATAACCATACCAGTTGTCCTGATGTTGAGACATCTGATGAGACATGTGCTGTTTGATCTTAGCAGCTTGCATGCTCTCATGGTATTGTGGGGGCATATACTGACTAGCTCCCTGTGGCTGCTTTCTCTTCTGATAGGGACCAGTCTTCTTCTCAATCTTCTTAGGTTGGGAAACATCAGCTTTCTTAGGGGTAGGATCCTGCTTCTTTGGCTGATGTTGAGATGAAAGTTGTGACACTTCCTTCTTTGAACCTGAAGTGCTTCCTTCTGAAGTTCCCTTGTCCTCAGCCACATAACCTATCCCAGCTTTATCTCCAGCAGCTTTTTCTGACTGAAGATTCTTGTCAAGTGTGTCTGTGCCACAGCTCAGCATCCTGACAGACTTGGTCATTTGATCAAGATGAGCTCTAACTTGCACCACTTCATTTTCAAGATCAGTCTTTTTATTTTCTAGCTGAGCAATCTGTTGCTTGTGGCACTTGTTTTCTTGGCAAATCTCAGCACTTTTTAAACACAGCTCTTGATAGGTGGAAGCCAACTCTTCATAAGTTACTTCTCCATCACTAGAATCATCATCAGATACCACAGCTCCTGTTAAAGCTCTCACATGCTTTGCTGACTCGCTTTCACTTTCACTATCAGAGTCAGACCAGGAAACAGTCATGCCCTTCTTCTGCTTTTTCAAGAAGGTGGGACATTCTTTCTTGACATGTCCATACCCTTCACACTCAAAGCACTGCACTCCTTTATCTTGGGCAGTTTTCTCTTCATCCTTCTTGCTGGTGTCAGAGGTCATGTTCTTGACATTAGGCCTGGAGTTATTATTCATTCTCTTGAAAACTTTGGTGAACTGTCTTCCCAACATCACTATGGCCTGAGACAGATCCTCCTGGGATTCAAATTTCTTCCCTTTCTCTTCTTCACCATTTGTCACCAGGGCTATACTCTTTGGCTTCTTTTCTGGTTCTTCCTCATTCAACCCAAGCTCAAAGGTTTGAAGAGATCCAATGAGCTCATCAACTCTCATCTTGCTGATATCTTGTGATTCTTCAATGGCAGTAACCTTCATCTTATACTTCTTAGGTAGGGACCTAAGGATCTTCCTCACAAGCTTTTCATCTGACATATTCTCTCCAAGAGCACTAGATGCATTGGCCAGCTCAAGAATACTCATGTGGAAATCATGAATAGTCTCATCTTCCTTCATCTTCAGGCTTTCAAATTTTGATGTTAAAATCTGAAGTCTTGACATCTTGACTCTAGATGTTCCTTCATGAGTAGCCTGCAAGATATCCCATGCTTCTTTAGCAACTTCACAGGTATTGATTAACCTGAAGATGTTCTTATCCACTCCATTGAAGATAGCATTCAAGGCTTTGGAATTTCCAAGGGCAAGCTCATCTTCCTCCTTGGTCCACTCTTCTTCAAACTTTGGCTTAGAGGTGCCTTCTTTGTCTTTGCCAGCATCATCCTTCTCACACATGACATGAGCTTTCCATGCTTTAATAACAGCCTTCCAAGCCCTACTGTCCAAGGATTTTAAGAAGGTGGTCATCCTTGGCTTCCAATAGTCATAATTGGATCCATCCAAAATAGGGGGTCTGTTGACGAATCCTCCAACTTCTTTGTCCATCTTTACACCAGAAAGTAACTTCCCTAGATCTCACCCAGAGACAGACAGGATGCCTGCTCTGATACCAATTGAAATTCTGGTATCAGACGTGTGGTGTTAAGGTGTGATGTCACAACAACACACTCTGCATAATGGACAGCAATAACAGTAAAATAACACCAAGAATTGTTGACCCAGTTCGGTTACAACCAACCTACTCTGGGGGCTACCAAGCCAGGGATGGAACTCACTACTTATAGATATAATTTACAGACTCCACGACCCGTTGACAATCTCCTAAACTTATAGTCTACTAATGACTTCCTACCTAAGAAACCACTTAGGTATGAGAACACCACTCAATCCCTTACAAACACTCAAAGAAACCACTTTGAGTACCCTTGATCTTACTTCACAGCTTCGATCAAATTACACAACTCTCTTTGCTTCACAGCTTTAGAGAGGATAGAAACTCAACACCTATTCAAACCCTAGAATAGTGTAAATACAAGTACTTTAAACAAACTCTAGACACTAAGCCTTCTGCTCTTGATCTTCTGAATGTTTTCTGTACTTTTTTCTTTGGTCTTGTGCGCTTTATATAGCTCCTAAATTGGGCTTGGACTTGTCATAATATTTGATCAGATTTGTTAATTAAAACTGAATCTTCAAAACAGATTTTATCCCCAAAATCTTTTTAAATCTTCAACCTTTTAATTCTATAACAGACCTGCAATCAAATCTCCCATGTAACAGAAAATATCTATCCCAAGATATTCTCATCCAATGAGTTAACCACTCTCCACAATTCCAGCTAATACGCGTGCCCTAATAACATATCCTGCTGTTATTAATTCTGCAGGTCTGATGTTACAACATCACCTGTGTGACATCAGACATCCAACTTCAGCATTTAACAACTTAACACAGCCCAGTCTTAAGACTTCAATGTTACAACATTAGCACCTTGACATCAACATTGAATAACCTTTGTTTTACCAAAATTCCAGCCAATCCAGGAACTATCACGTAGGCACAAGACGGCGATGTCTTGGCGAGCAGCCTTCCCCCTTAGTGCATAGTCCGTCGAACTACGTCGACTCTGATTCTTCATTCGTCCACGAAGATACGTAGGCATAGGATTGCGATAATCCTTGCGAGTTCGTTTTCCATTTTTGTTTTCCTTTTCCGTGTCCCTTTCCGTTTTGCAGTAGGCTTTAGATAACTCACCCTTTGATTAGACAACAAGCGTGGATCCCATCAGGTACGATGGACGCGTCAGGGTGCTAATACCTTCCCCTCGCGTAACCGACTCCCGAACCCAGGCTATGGTTGCAATGACCATGTCTTTCCCTTCTTCAGATTTTCTCCAATCGTTTCTTTTCCCTGCGTCGGGATAAATAACGTTCGGTGACAACTCTTCTGTTCTTGTTCCTCGCCGGTTGTTTTTTTCGCTGTTGCGACAAGACAGTTTAAGAAAGTAAGTATTTTCTATTCTTTTATATTTTTCAATGATTAATATAAAAAATACAAGAATAAATATTTAGCATAGACAAATATTAAAAACAAGAGCGAAACACACAAACATAACCCTGCGCGCGCGCACACACACACACACACACACATATATATATATATATATATATATATATATATATATATATATATATATTAGAAATAAAGCCTTTTGTGTTTAGGGAAGGTGTGTGGGAATATTAGAGGCTTAAAGAGAAACTTTATAGGTATGAGAATTTTTTATGGAAGAGATAACTTTATATTTTTACTTGATACAAAAGTGTAGGATTACATCTCTATTTATAGTACTCTAAGGAGATTTCTAGACGAACTAATTCTAGAGAGTTCTCAACTTTAGAAATTCCAAGAGCATTCTAGAAAATATCTAGACACTCCAAACACTACAAGAGTTTTCTAAAAACATTACCCAAAATTACTTAAGCCCAAAATAACTAAACCCAAAAGGTCAAATAATATGTTTAGGCCCAAATCAAGTTTAATCTTTCAACATCCCCCTTAAACTTGATTTGTGACTCCAAGCATACTCTTTAATTTCAAGAAAGTTTCTATTTTGAGTGGCTTGTTGAAAATGTTGGCAGCTCGATCTCGAGACATAACATACTTCAACTTCACCTTGTACACCCATCTTATTCCGATTTCTCTGTGTACTCGCGGAATTGTAGTAAGTTCCTACGTATCATTCTTCGTGATTAACTTTATTTCTTCATCCATGGCTTTTCTCCACTTTACGTTTTCAACAATTTCTTCATAGCTTAGAGGCTCGTAATCACAAAAAAGACAAAAGAGGTTAATGTCATTTTGGTTTTCGGTTACCTCATAAAGCTTTCCAATGCTCCTTAGTCGTGGTGCCCTCTCACTTGAGCTTGTTTCATCCAACCTTGGTGTCGGTGAGACAGGTGGTGTAATATGTTCCTATATCATTAGTTGTTCCATTTCATTTTCTTCTTCCTTAAAGTAAGGAAGAAAATTGTACATGTCTTCTTGAACACTTCAATCCCAACAATCTTCTTCTTCAAACTCCACGTCACGACTTATGGCGATCTTTCCACTATTTAGATTATAGAGCTTGTACCCTTTAGAGCTTAAGTCATAACCCACGAATACATACTTCTCAATTTATCATCGAGCTTTTTTCTCCTTTCATCTGGAATATGGGTATAGGAAATGCTTCCAAACAATTTGAGGTGAGAGATCCTTGGCTTTCTTCCACTCCATGCTTCTTGTGGTGTCTTCTCATACACACTTCTTATTGGGGAACGATTTGTCAGGTAAATCGCACTTTTCACTGCTTCGACCCAAAACTCTTTCAGCATCTTCTTACTCTTAAGCATGCTTCACACCATATTAAGTATGCTTCACACCACATCAATAAAGAGGAGAAAGTATTTACTCTTACCAAAAGATTTTGGATTGATTGGTCCACAGACATCGGTGTGTATGAGCACCAACGGTTTTTTTACTTTTGACTTTGATTTCTTTGGAAATCTTTTTTGGATTTGCTTCCCAATTAGACATCCTTTACGTAGTTGGTCTGGGTGGTTTATACTAGGCAAGCCTCTTACCATCTCCTTTTTTGACAAACATTTTAGACTGCCGAAGTTGAGGTGTCCAAATTGTAGATGCCATACGCACGAAGAGTCAGTATAGAAAGCCTTGAGACACTTTGCCACATCATTTTGAATGTTCAAGAGGAACATTCTATTCTTTGACATAAGCACCTTAGCAATCAAGTTATGTCTACAATCTCTTAAGAAAATATTATTTTCTTTCAAGTGGATGTCATAACCTTTCTCTAATAATTGTCCCAAGCTCAAAATATTATTCTTCATGTTAGGAACATAGTAGACATTGGATATGAATTGATGACTCCCATTCTTCAAGCGTATGAGAAATTTACCTTTGCCTTTGACGGTATCTTTGAGTAATCTCCGAATGAGACATTACCAGTTATCGCTTCATTGATCTCTACGAACATGCTTTGATCGCTGCACATGTGGTTTCTTGCGCCGGTGTCGAGGTACCACTTGTTTCTTTTCTCTTCAAATTGGTTTTGGCACGCGAGCAACAAAGTTTCTTCTTCTCCACCTTTTTCTTCTACAAAGTTAGCTTTCTCCACATCCTTTTTTGAGAATCTACACTCAGATGCGTAGTGACTAATCTTGTTGCCGTTAAAGCACTTGATTTGTGACTTGTCGCACATTGACCATGAATTTCCTCTTCCACGACCTCTTGTTGCTTGTGGATTCCAATTTCTTTCTCCATTGTTAAAGTTATTGGAGTTGTTGCTGTAACGACCTCTTCCATCTCTTCCATGTCCTCGTCCATGTCCCCGATCTTGGCCACAACCTCGTCCTCTTTGCCTCTTGTAATTCACATAGTTTCCTTCCTTTGCGTTGAGTTGTAGTAGTTGCTCCATAGCTTCCTCTTGTTTAATTTATCTCTTTTGTTTTTCTTTGTATGCTTGTAAGGAACCCATGAGTTGCTCAATAGTCATGGTCTTTAAATCCTTGTTTTCTTCAATGTTGGTAACAATGAAGTCAAAACTTGGATTGAAAGTGCGAAGTATTTTCTCCAAGACTTTCACCTCATCAAAATCTTCACCATTTCTTTTAAGTTGATTGACTACAGACAATACTCAAGAAAAATAATCAGAAATTGACTCAGACTCTTCCATAAATGAATATTCAAAGCCACCTCTAAGAGTTTGAAGATGAATCTTGTTCACCCTCTCCACTCCTTTGTTGCAAGTTTGAAGCATGTCCCATGCTTCTTTGGACGTCGTTGCATTGGTGATCTTCCCAAATGTATCTTCATCCACCGATTGATAAATGAGGAAGAGAGCTATCTTGTCTCTCTTTCTTGACTCCTTCAATATCTCCTTCACACCTTGGTTTAGCGAGGCTTCAACTTGCTGCTTGAAGCCTTTCTCAACGATATCCCACACATCTTGAGCTCCTAGTAGCGCCTTCATCTTGATATTCCAATTGCCATTGTTGTTCTTTGTAAGCAACGCCATTTGAAAAGGGAAACCTCCATTCCCCATGTTTTGAGGACCTTGAAGCTCTGATGCCATTTTGTTGGAAATAAAGTCTTTTGTGTTAAGAGAAGGTGTGTGAGAATATTATAGGCTTAAAGAGAAACTTGATAGGTAGGAGACTTTTTATGGAAGAGAGAACTTTGTATTTTTGCTTGGTGCAATAGTGTAGGATTACACCCCTATTTATAGTACTCTAAGGAGAGCTCTAAACACACTAATTCTAGAGAGTTCTCAACTTTAGAAATTCCAAGGTCATTCTAGAAAATATTACAACCCTAAGAAATATCTAGACACTCCAAAAACTACAAAAAATTTCTAGAAACATTACCCAAAATTACCTAAGTCCAAAATAACTAAACCCAAAAAGCCAAATAATATGTTTAGGCCCAAATCAAGTTTAATCTTTCAACAATATATATATATATATATATATATATATATATATATATATATATATATATATATATATATATATATATATATATATATATATATATATATATATATATATATATATATATATATATATATATATAAATTAAGTATTTTTTATTCTTTATGTTTGGAAGAAAACTTATGGCTTTTTCTTCTTTATCTACTGCATTATTGTAGTAGTTTTCATATTGATCGACCGATATGTATTGTTACGACGTTCAACGAGAAGTCAGGAAGTGCAAATGTCTGTGATTCGCAACCGAAGAGAAGACGAGGAGGATGGATGTGAAGACGACGGAGTTTCGTTTCCATTTTCGATGGAATTGTTGGTGAGATAGTTTAAGAAAGTAAGTATTTTCTATTCTTTTATATTTGTAAATGATTAATATAAATAATACAAGAATAAATATTTATCATAGACATATATTAAAAATAAGAGCGAAACACACAAATATAGCCCCGTGTGCGCACATGCACGCGCGCGCCCCTATTTATAGTACTCTAAGGAGAACTCTAAACACACTAATTCTAGAGAGTTCTCAACTTTAGAAATTCCAAGGTCATTCTAGAAAATATTACAACCCTAAGAAATATCTAGACACTCCAAAAACTACAAAATTTTTCTAGAAACATTATATATATATATATGAATTATTTACAAACGGTGTAAATACATTGATTTAATCAGATATTCCTAAAATTGTATACAAATTTATTTTTGTTATTTTCATTTTTGTATTTTTGATGATCCCTAAATACATTTATTTAATTATTGATCCCTAAATTAGAATTTCGTAGACATACCTGATGATTAACTATTTTTGATAATTTACTGTATTTTTGATGAGTTGTTTGCCATTGTTGTTGTTTGCCATTGTTATTGTGTTGTTGTTCGTTGTTGTTGTTGTTCACCGTTGTTAAGATGTAAGTTGGAGTTTATGGTGTGAGTTTGGAAATACATTCTCTGGCAACACACTCACTTTAAAAGCGAGCAGTAGCGGTATTTCAACAACCAAGTGCAGTTCTGAGTCGTCAACAACGAATCCAACTCGGTTTGGTAACATTTTTTATCCGATGGCTTTACTTTTCTTTTGCATTCTGTTATGAGTTTCATGTTTTCAAGTTATCTGCTGCCTGGTTTTGGCGTTTGTTCAGATTTCCATTTCCTTTGCGTAGTTGTTTTGAGTAATTTTTGTTCGTTGTATTTAAAAATTGTGTAGAGTTATGCTGAATCATTTTAATTCATGCACAAGTTTGGAGGCTTTATTATGTTGTTATAATTTGTTAACTTTGAAGAGAAATATGATTGGAAGGAGGAAGATGAATGTTCTTTAACATGAAAGTTGGTGACTGTTGTTGGTTCGCATAAAGTCAATCAACTTTCTAAAGAACAAACCCACTCCATTGGTTATCCTTACTGCTTTAATTTTGGTAACTAACTTTTTTTTATATGCTATGATCTTTAGAGTTTAGGTTTTAGAATAAGTTTGGTATTTGTAACATTAGACCCATTAAGCATTTTTTTTAACACCTACACTTAAATCAATTCTGATCCATTTCCCATCCAAAACGCTAGAAATAGGTGATCATCAAGACATGATCTTCATACTTTTGGATATATGGTGTCACTAGAACATGCCTGCTGATTTCATTTTTCATTTTTATTGTTGCAATTTTGAGTACATTACATTTTATATATTGCTCATTTTACAGCTCTCATATGTCATTCTCCAAAACTCCCAGTGTTACACCCAAATTTCACATCAATCATTTTCCAAAACCAGACAAAAATAGTTTCAGGGCCGTTTGGTTGGTTCCAGTGGCTATAGTTGTGTTTTTCACAGTTCTAGTGGTTGTATTTTGACTCTGTTTCTCACTCCGCAGTTCCAGAGCTTCTACCTCCAGTGACGAGGATGACGTTGAGCTCTCCATTATCCATTCCGCCACCGCCGACACCTCCTCCGACTCTGAGAGTCCCCCAGACTGGCTGGGGGAGCCCACTCTGAGATGAGTTCATCAGGTATACTCTTCTTCACATGAGATAGAACTGGATTTCCCCGGTATCATCTAAGGAGCTGAAATTCAGAAATTGGATTTGTTTTCTTTGTTTTTCAATTAATGGTGTTTTATGATTAAGATGTGTCAGGTACAAGCCATCATGCTGTTGGCTGGAAATGGCATATCATCTTTCAAACAATCTTTTATTTTATTTTCAATTAAAGGAAGCTCTCGTTGGTCGTGACTTCCTACCCCGTGGTAACGAAATCTACACTACAAGACCTCTTGTTTTCCAACTCGTTCACATTCAATCCTCCCAACCTGAATCCGCTGAGTTTCTTCATTTACCTGGCTGTACCTTCCTGATTTCTCCCAAGTCCGTGCTGAAATTCAGGTTTCTTCATTTCATTTCACTTCTCTCAATTTCAACAAGTTGAATTGAATTGAATATGATCTTGATAATCATCTAATATATTTTTTTAGGCTGAAACAGATAGAGAAGCTGGAGGGAACAAAGGTGTTTCTGATAAGCAGATTCGTCTCAAAATTTCTAGAAATATTACCCAAAATTACCTAAGTCCAAAATAACTAAATCCAAAAAGCCAAATAATATGTTTAGGCCCAAATCAAGTTTAATCTTTCAACAAAATATATATATATATATATATATATATATATATATATATATATATATATATATATATATATATATATATATATATATATATTAAGTATTTTTTATTCTTTATGTTTGGAAGAAAATTTATGGCTTTTTCTTCTTTATCTACTGCATTATTGTAGTAGTTTTCATATTGATCGACCGATATGTATTGTTACGACGTTCGACGAGAAGTCAGGAAGTGCAAATGTCTGTGATTCGCAACCGAAGAGAAGACGAGGAGGATGGAAGTGAAGACGACGGAGTTTCATTTCCATTTTCGATGGAATTGTTGGTGAGATAGTTTAAGAAAGTAAGTATTTTCTATTCTTTTATATTTGTAAATGATTAATATAAATAATACAAGAATAAATATTTATCATAGACATATATTAAAAATAAGAGCGAAACACACAAATATAGCCCCGTGTGCGCACATGCACGCGCGCGCCCCTATTTATAGTATTCTAAGGAGAACTCTAAACACACTAATTCTAGAGAGTTCTCAACTTTAGAAATTCCAAGGTCATTCTAGAAAATATTACAACCCTAAGAAATATCTAGACACTCCACAAATTACAAAAATTTTCTAGAAACATTATATATATATGAATTATTTACAAACGGTGTAAATACATTGATTTAATCAGAGATTCCTAAAATTGTATACAAATTTATTTTTGTTATTTTCATTTTTGTATTTTTGATGATCCCTAAATACATTTATTTAATTACTGATCCCTAAATTAGAATTTCGTAGACATACCTGATGATTAACTATTTTTGATAATTTATTGTATTTTTGATGATTTGTTCGCCATTGTTGTTGTTCGCCATTGTTGTTGTTTGCCATTGTTATTGTGTTGTTGTTCGTTGTTGTTGTTGTTCACCGTTGTTAAGATGTAAGTTGGAGTTTATGGTGTGAGTTTGGAAATGGTAGTGAAGTGTTTTATGTGAGTTTCATGGAGGGTGGTTGTTGTGTGGCCATGTGCAGGGAGTGTTTATGAGTTGTTGTGTGTTATTGGAGAAAGATGAAGGTGATGATATATGTAGTAGTTTATGGTGAAGGCAGAATGTTGAAGTTGTGGTTGTTCATGGTGGTAGAGTGAAGATGAATTTATATTCTAATTTTTGAAATGAAATAAATTTTGCTATAAATAACCTAAATAAAGCCAAAAAGTTTTTCTTCTCCTCCGACCCACCCACCAAAGATGCATTTGAATTATTTACCGGACAACCCAACCATTAACACTCATGGAGAATGGGTGTTTTTAGTTGTCTTCTGCATTATTGTAGTAGTTCCCGTATAGATCAGCCGATATGTATTGCTACGCATTCAACCAGAGGTACAAATGTGTGTGATTCGCAACCGAAGAGAAGACGAGGATGATGTAAGTGAAGACGACGGTGTTTTATTTCCATTTTCGATGGAGTCGTTGGTGAGATAGTTTAAGAAAGTAAGTATTTTCTATTCTTTTATATTTTTCAATGATTAAAATAAAAAATACAAGAATAAATATTTAGCATAGACAAATATTAAAAATAAGAGCGAAACACACAAACATAGCCCCGTGTGCACACATGCACGCATATATATATATATATTTAGTATTTTCTATTCTTTATGTTTTGAAGAGAACTTATGGATTTTTCTTCTCCTCTGAATGTCCCACTAAAGACACATTAATCTATTTACCAGACAATCTAGACATTAACACCACGGAGAATGGGTGATTCAGGTTGTCTTCTGCGGTATTGTAGTAGTTTTTGTATTGATCGACCAATATGTATTGATCGACCAATATGTATTGCTGCGACGTTCAACCAGAAGTCAGGAGGTGCAAATGTCTTTGATTCGCAATCAAAGAGAAGACGAGGATGATGGTAGTGAAGACGACGAAGTTTTGTTTACATTTTCGATGGAGTCGTTGGTGAGATAGTTTTAAAAAGTAAGTATTTTCTATTCTTTTATATTGGTCATTGATTAATATAAAAAATACAAGAATAATATTTAACATAGACAGATATTAAAAATAAGAGCGAAACACACAAACATAATCCTATGTGCGCACATGCGCATATATATATATATATATATATATATATATATATATATATATATATATATATATATATATATATATATATATATATATATATATATATATTAAGTATTTTCTATTCTTTATGTTTGGAAGCGAAATTATGGCTTTCTGAGATAGTTTTAAAAAGTAAGTATTTTCTATTCTTTTATATTGGTCATTGATTAATATAAAAAATACAAGAATAAATATTTAACATAGACAGATATTAAAAATAAGAGCGAAACACACAAACATAATCCTATGTGCGCACATGCGCATATATATATATATATATATATATATATATATATATATATATATATATATATATATATATATATATATATATGGAAATTAAGTATTTTCTATTCTTTATGTTTGGAAGCGAAATTATGGCTTTCTCTTCTCTTCCTACTGTTCCACCAAAGACGCATTTTAATTATTTACTAGACAACCCAAACATTAACACCCATGGAGAATAAGTGTTTCAGGTTTTCTTCTGCGTTTTTGTAGTAGTTTTCGTATTGATCGTCTGATATGTATTGCTATGACGTTAAACCAGAAGTCAGGAGGTGCAAATGTCTGTGATTTGCAACCCAAGAGAAGACGAGGATGATGGAAGTGAAGACGACGGAGTTTCGTTTCCATTTTCGATGGAGTCATTGGTGAGATAGTTTACATAAGAAGCCTAAGAATATGAATATATAATAATTCCATCACCCAGAAATTTAATTAAGTTCATATGAATATATAATAATTCCATCACGCAGAAATTTTGGACATAATGTAGAGCTTGAAATCTCCAAATTGTCAGGAACAACATAACACCAGCCTAAAGAAAAAGATAGAAATATTCAGAACAAATTAAGAGACAGAAAAACATTATAACATGAAGAAAAAAAGAAGAATCTAGTGTATACAAAGAAACAAACTCTAATTTTTCTTCGTGCATTTGTGCTTCTGAGTCTATCAAGCAATTCCCGACGAGTGAATATGCTTCCTGGTGATCTCAACAAAATTGTGCGCGGAATTGGAGGAGACCATATAATTATAAAAAGTTGATATATTAATATATTTATTGAGAAAAGTCTTTCTTACATACCTCTTGTCCTCCTCATCTCTAAGTGATCTTGCAGCATGAATTCAGATGAAGTAAAGGATTGTAAAAATCACAATCACGATAATTGTGATTGTGAAGACAACGATGATCCATGCAGTATGATCGTTCTTGTCTGGTTTCTCGAAAGTTTTCGAGTGGGTCTTGGGCGCAGCAGCAACTGGTGAAGACACTGGAAGTTGAGTAAAGAGACACAAGGGTTGGAAGACACAAGTTAAACTTATCATTAAGAACTACAACAATTTTAATTTTATATTTAGATAGTTTGACTTATTCCTCTTTAATAATGAGTTCATTGGTAGGTGAAATATAAATGCTTTGCATGTAATTGATAAAAAATGGGGTTTGGGGATCTTTTCAAGGGTTATGCGATTTCGACTGAAATTGACAGTAAAGAGCACCAGGAGAGCGATTTTGAGAGTATTGGAAGTCATTGGAGGCCAGTTTTTCAAGAATTTTCCCATGCAATCTTCATCTTATTTATCAGCATTTTTTTTTGCGTTATGAGTAGCTAAACTTCTCTACGTTAGGTTTTGTATGATGAACTTATTTTGAGCCTGTTGGGACATTTGTTTAATTTGTTAGTGCATGAATAATTGAAGTTTTATATCTATTTAATTTTCTCTTATGCTTAATGCTTTTTATGTTAGATACTCTTTTAATCTGATTATGAGCACATAGAGAATATTGGTCATTAGTTTATCCATTGGAACTAAGACAATAATTATACTTACGTTGGTTGAATAGTGATAGGAGAACTCTAGTTATTTCATTTTAATTAACTAACTATTACATTGCCTAATTTCACTTACGCTGTTTGAATATGGATATAAGACCTCTAGTAGAAATTATTGAGTTATACATCAAGGGATTTGGTATAGTGATTTTGTTAACTCGTCGTGAAAATATAACGACTTTCTCATTATTGGAATGCATTAAACATCAACAGGGGATAAATATGTGATTCTATACAAAACCTGATTGCTTTCGCATTTTTTTAGAACCGATTTTATTTTTCACATTAAAACTCAAAAAACCCCCCAATTCTTACTTTCTAAACTTGCACAAATATTGTTTTGTTAAATAGCAGACCATGTGGATTTAATATATTTTAATTACTACGACACTATCGATACACTTGTCGAGAAGTCATCAAGTTTTTGGCGCCGTTGACGGGGACTATTGATAATTTCAACAAGGAAACACTTGTGCATCGTTAAATTTATATTTTTTTCTTCAATTTATGTCATTTATTTGTTTTCATTTGTAAATATTTTATTTTTGTTTCTCCTTATTTTTTCTTTTATATTCTTTTTCTTTTCAGTTTTATTCTTGTTTAAAATTTTTTTATCTAGTGCAATGCTATTAAGGTATTCTTCTTTTTGTTTTGTATGTGTGAGTTATTGGAGCGAACTCTAGTTAGCATGCCATCAAAGTCTGCTCACATGTTGTTGTCGAAGACCTACATGTTGTAGTCGAAGTGTGTTCTAGTATGTAGTTGTCAAATTGGGCCTTGTGTTAAGGATCAAATTGTTAAAGTTAGCTTGTAATGGGTAATTGTTAAAAAAAGCCCATTAGGTTAGTGTGTTAGTTTTCTTATAAATAACATGCTAGTTCTCATCTTGCATAAGGAAAAATAGGAAGATAAAATCCTAATTCAAGAGAGAGGGAGGTTATTTGTTATTCTTGTATACTTGTAATCTTGTTTGATAGAGAAAGAAAATAATAGTAGTTTATAACCAATCCTTGTTGTTTCTTCTTGTTGTTTTTCCCTTGTTTTTCCTTTAACCCTAACCCTTGTGTGTTTCTTGATCATAAAGAAACCGTTTATACTTTGTTTAAAGACATCCTAATGCACCACAAATTGGTGTGGTGAGCGTGGAGAAAGGTGTCTTCAACAAAGTATGAGATTGAAAAGTTCACCGGAGTGAACGACTTCGGTCTGTGGCGCTTGAAGGTGAATGCCCTACTGGTTCAGCAGGGTTATTTGGAAGCGTTGAAGGGAGAGGCAGCCATGGATGTTGTGCTAACGGAAAAAGGAAAGACATCCATGATAGAGAAAGCCCACAGTGTAATATTGTTGAGCCTTGATGATAAGGTTCTTCAACAGGTATCAAAGGAGACGATGGCTTCGGGGTTATGGTTGAAACTTGAAAGTTTGTACATGACCAAATCTCTAGTGAATCGACTCTACTTGAAGCAAGCTTTGTATTCATTCAAGATGAGTGAAGAAAAAGTGTTGGTTGAGCAATTGGATATGTTCAACAAGCTGATTCTTGATCTTGAAAATATTGATGTGAAGGTCGATGATGAAGATCAAGCACTGTTGTTCTTGTTGTGTGCTTTTCTCAGAACACATGCTCACTTCAAAGAAACTTTCCTGTATGTTAGGGAGTCCCTGAGCTTTGAAGAAGTTCAATTAGCCTTGTATTCTAAGGACCTGAATGAACGAAAGGAGCATAAACCTTCGACGGTGGGTGAAGGTTTGGCCTTTAAGGGAAAAATCTTGCGAAAGGATGGTAAGTTTGACAAGAAGAAAGGTAAAAGTCAACAAAAGTATTATAGTGGCGAAGCATCTGGTATTCGATGCTATCATTGTAAGAAGGAGGGTCACACCAGAAAGGTGTGCCCTGAACGCCTGAAAGATCATGGAGGTAAGGATAATGGCAATATAACCATCGTTCAAGATGTCTTCGACTCATCTGATGTCCTTGTGGTTTCAAGTAGCGACTCAAGAAAAGAGCGGATTATGGATTCAGGTTGAACTTGGCACATGACTCCAAATAGAGAATTGTTCGAGAAGCTATGTGGTCAAGATGGTGGATGAGTGCTGCTGGGAAACAATAAAGCTTGCAAAATTGCAGGTATTGGATCTGTGAGATTCAAGCTCCATGATGAGTCAATAAGGTTATTGACTGAAGTCGGGTATATACTTGATTTGAAGAGAAATTTGTTTTCTCATGGTGAATTCGACAAGAAGGGATATGTTTTTCAAGGAGAGAAAAGTATCCTAAGAGTCATGAAGGGGTCGAGGGAAGTCTTGAGAGGCGTGAAGAAACAAGGCTTGTATACCCTTGAGGCCGAAGTTGTAAGTGGTTCGATAAATGTTGCTTCCACGAAACCTTTGTCGAAGACGGAAATTTGGCACATGAGATTGGGCCATGTCAGTGAAAGGGGTCTGGTCGAATTGGGGAAACAAAACCTGCTTGGAGGAGACAAAGTCGAAAAGCTAAAATTTTGTGAACCTTGTGTACTTGGAAAATCTTGCAACATGAAGTTCAACAAAGGAAAACAAAGAACTCATGGATCCCTTGATTACATCCATACTGATCTTTGGGGGCCTGCAAGGTGACCATCTTATTTAGGAGAAAGGTATTTTCTATCCATAGTCGATGATTATTCCAGAAAGTTATGGATATTCATCCAGAAGACTAAGGATGAAACTTTTGAGAATTTCAAAGGATGGAAGACTCTGATCGAAAATCAGATGAGCAGAAAGGTCAAGAGATTGAGAACCGACAATGGCCTTGAATTTTGCAATGAGGCGTTCGACAGCTTTTGTGCTGCCTCAGGTTTTACAAGGCACAACACTACTGCAGGTACTCCATAACAAAATGGTTTGGTAGAAAGGTTTAATCAAACTATTTTGGAAAGAGTTAGATGCATGTTTACTAGTGTTGGGTTAACGAAGGTGTTTTGGGCAGAGGCTGTTTCGACAGCAACATATCTGATAAACATATGTCCTTCGATTGCGTTAGATATGAAGACACCTGAAGAAGTTTGTTCGGGACATCCACCTAGTCTTGACAGACTGAGAGTACTTGGTTGCGTGGCCTATGCTCACATTAGGCAAGACAAGGTCGAACCTAGAGCTATGAAATGCATGTTCATGGGATACCCTGAAGGAGTTAAAGCTTATAGGCTATGATGCCTAGAGCTAGGTCACAGGAGGTGTATAACCAGTCGTTATGTAGTTTTCAATGAAGCAGAGATGGTCTTTAAGAAAACTGATGATGCTGACGAAGTGCTGGAACAGGGAGAGATTGTTGTCGAGGTGGAGCATGTTGATGCTGAATTGCGTATCCCAGATAAAGTCGAAGAAGAAGCAGAAGCTGATGTCGAAGATGAGGAGACTGATAATGACTACCTGTTAGTAAGAGATAGGTTGAGGAGAGTCATCAAGCCACCTCAGAGACTTAGGTATGCAAATCTTATAGCTTATGCCTTAATCTTTGCAAGTGAGGTTCTCGACGAAGAACCTAGAGACTATAAGGAAGTTATGGGGAGTCGAAAGAAGACCGAATGGCTAAAGGCCAAGGATGATGAGATGAAATCTCTTCATGACAACAATACCTGGGAACAAATCAAGAAACTTGCTGGAGCCAGGTTAGTCAGCTGTAAATTGATTTTCAAAGTTAAGGAAGAAATCGAAGGAGTGGCGTCGAAGAGATACAAGGCAAGGTTGGTTGCTAGGGGGTTCACTCAGAAAGAAGGTGTCAACTTCAATGACGTGTTCTCACCTGTTGTAAAGCACATATCCATTCGAATTTTGTTAGCCATGGTGGCACAGTTCGACCTTGAACTGGAATAGATGGATGTAAAGACTGCGTTTTTGTATGGTGATCTAGATGAAACAATCCTAATGAGGCAACCTGAAGGGTATGTCGAAAGGGGGAAGGAAGATTATGTGTGCAAGCTGAAGAGATCTTTATATGGACTCAAACAATCTCCTTGACAGTGGAATAGGATATTCGACAAGTTCATGGCACACATAAGTTTCATTAGAAGTCAGTTCGACCACTGTGTTTACTTCAGATTTTGACCTGGTAATTCATTTGTTATTTTGTTGCTTTATGTGGATGATATTCTAATAGCAAGAAACAATGTCGAAAACGTAATGAAGGTGAAGGCTGAACTCAATAAGGAGTTCGAAATGAATGATCTGGGAGCTGCGTCCAGGAGTCTCGGGATTGGCATCCGAAGAGATAGAAAGCAGTCAAAATTATGCTTATCTCAAGTGTAACACCCCAAAATAATTATAATATTTGTTTAATTGATTTACTATGATTATTCGATGTTTCGGTGAATTTTGATGAGTATTGTGACGCATGTTGAATTTGTGTGGTGTTATGGGGTAGTATTGAGTTAAGGGAATATTGAGGTACTTAGAATTAGTAGTTTAATTAGGATTATTTTATTAGTAATAATAATAGAATAATTTGAATATTTAGATTATTATTTGGATTATTATTATTATTATTTAAAATAATTAAGAAGAATATTAAGGGTAAGATGGTATTATTGAGAAGGTTAAGTGAGGGTAATATGGGGAAGTCATAATTGGAGTCCAAGGGGTAAGTTTGACAAAAAGAAAAGTGGGAATTAGGGAAGTTATTTTGTGCAATCGTAAGAAGTGAAAAGAACAAAGAAAAGGAGGCTAGGGCACAGAGAACGAGAGAGAATCGACCGTAGAACCCCGAGGAAGAATCTTTTACTGAGCAATTCGAGCTATGGGGGGTTAATCCGGGTTAATATGTTTGATATGGGTTTAAGGTAGAGGTAGTTTGTGTGTTATGTGTTTTTGATGAATTTTATGATGGATCTGTGATGAATTCTATGATGATTTTTCGTGAATCTGTATGCGTTTGATTTCTGTCATGAATTTGTACAAGTTACTGTATTCTCTGTGAAATTCGTGTGAATGGTTGTGGTTACTGTGGAGAATATGAAAACAAACCCCGATCTGAGATTGAAGGTGGGGATTAATGAAATAGGGCTTAATAATTAGAAAGAAATTGAAGAAACACTGAAGTAAGATAAGAACTTAGATCTGTGATGAATCGAAATAGATTTGGGTCTGATTTTGGGAGATTGAAGGTGTGGGAATGGGAAGTTTTTCGTTCAGATGCGAAATATGAGTTTTGGAGTGGTTTCTGGCCATACGCGTAAGGGGGGAGTATTACGCGTGTGAAGGGGACATCCCCAGGGTGCTACGCGTAGCATACGCACCCGTCCCTAGGGCCAGCACGGCCCTCTGCCAGCACATGCAAGGTACGCGTAAGGGAATAGTGGCCATACGCGTATGGGGATCTTGGGAAATTGGCATTACGCGTATGGGCTAGCCATTACGCGTAATGGGAGTTGAAATGGATTTTTGAGAGGGAAACCTCTCTAGTGATACGCGTACCACTCATGGTGATACGTGTATGGGAGGCCTGGGAAGGTGGCCCTTTCGAGTATGATACGCATGCCAGTGGGTGAGGAAGTGAGCCATACGCGTATGGGGCATGTCCATACGCGTATGAGCAGAGGTGCTGCCAGATTTTGTCCGTTTTGCAATTTCTGTCCCGATTTCGCTTGTAATGCGGTTTCCTTGAAACGTAAGACTATGATGAGTTAATAAAACATGAGTAAACTAGTAATGATGGTGAATGGGATAAAATCGAGAAAATTTGACATGACGATTATAATATGACGAATTGTGAGGTATAATGAAGAATCGTGATGAGTGTGAGTTGATGTTGTATTATGATGTGTTGATGATTCGTGAATGATGATGCAAATTTGAAGATTTTATGACGATGCTTATTATGACGCTATGCATCATGCATTCATGGCATACGTGGGACTACGGTCCAGTGGTGGCTTCAATCTCAATGTGTGGATTGAAGTATTTTGTGACGTGCTCCAATTCTTGTGTAGAATCGATCCTATTGGTGGGGATCTTTGGAGGGTGATGGCCTAGTGTCCATCAATTATGACGAATTGGTACCACATGCATGAGTCTATGATGTTGCATTTGCATACTATGTGGCATTGTATCCAGTTGATGAATTTTATGTGTGAATTATGTTTGTGAATGATTTGGTGATGTATTGTGTTGTTAGTTTATCTTTTGCCTATATCTTATATATTGATTCGTGATTACTCACCCTACCTGTTTGAATGTTGCCTCCACGTGGGTAACGTGCAGGTGATCAGGCTTAGCTCTCTTGGTTGTTGAAAATTAGCTTTTAAAGTATTTTAATTTCCCCGTCGATTTAGTGGGTCTTGCTCTGATATGTAACATCGGGTCGGGACGTTTGAGTTGAACGATTTACGTTCTTTTATTTTATTGGCATGCTGATATTTTATGAGTTTTATTTTAAGATTTTTTTTGGATTATAAACAGGTGTAAATTTTGATTTCTGCTGCGTGATGTTTTAATGAATTCATGATGGTAAAACCCATGTTACGGAGCAAGTGGTTATTTTGAAGTATCATGACGAAATGTGACGCCCTTTTTGGGACTTTACTCTGATATATTTGCTTGTATTTGCCGTGATTGTTTGTTGGGTAAAAAGGGTGTTACATTAGTGGTATCAGAGCAGGTCGGTCTTTTCGGCCAGGTTTTACACGATGTCCGTCCCCTGTCAGTCGATGAGTGTGTGTACATTGTCGTTATTTTGTTTCTTCTAACCTTGTTAGTAGTGTGCAAGATGGCTGGAAGAAATGACCGTAATGTCGCTGATGCGTTGGAGTCACTTGCTCAATCGATGGCGCAGAATAATCGTAATGGTGGAGCTCCTGACGAGTTTCGCGCTTTGGGGAAGTTCGAGAGGAACAATTCGCCAACTTTTGTGGGTACTCATGATCCAGAGAGTGCACAGAAGTAGCTGAAGGTGATTGAGAAGATCTTCCGGGTAATAGGGTGTCCTGACGCTCAACAAGTTCAGTTTGGAACTCACATGTTGTCAGAAGAGGTTGAGGATTGGTGGGATAACACCCATCAGAGACTGGAAGACGTTGGTACTGTGATAACTTGGGTTGTGTTCAAGCAGGAATTTTTGGGGAAGTATTTTCCAGAAGATGCTCGTGGCAAGAGGGAGGTGGAATTCCTTGAGTTGAAGCAAGGAAACATGAATGTGGTGGAGTATGCTACAAAGTTCGAGGCATTGGTAAAGTTCTGTCCTCACTACAACTGTGTTGATGCTGAGGTATCCAAGTGTCTCAAGTTCGAGAATGGGATGAGGCTAGAAATCAAGCAGGGTATTGGGTACCAACAGATTCGCAGGTATGCTGAGCTGGTGGATAAGAGTAGGATCTACGATGAGGATAGCCGAGCTCGATCTGCTCACTACAAGCATCTTAGTGAGAAGAAAGAGAAAGGGCAGTATAAAGGAAAGCCTTATATGACTTCAGCTGACAAAGGGAATCAGAAGGCTTCATATGGGAAGAAGACAAGTGGGGGAGCAACTCCTGCTTCTGTGAAGTGTTACAGGTGTGGCGAGCAAGGCCACCATGTTGAGGTTTGCACCAACAATGTGTTAAGGTGTTACAGATGTGGCAAGAAGGGCCATAGAGCTGTTGATTGCAAGGATGAAGGTCTAACCTGTTTCAATTATGGTGAGAAGGGTCACATCAGTACCCAGTGTCAGAAACCGAAGAAGATATCTACTGCTGCTCAGACCAATGGCAGAGTGTTTGCTTTGAGTGGTGCAGAAGTCCCTGAGAATGATAACTTGATTCGAGGTACTTGTTTTATTAATAATGTTGAGTTGGTCGTTATTATTGATACTGGTGCTACTCATTCATTTATTTCGTTTGACTGTGCTACTAGATTGGGTTTGAAATTGTCTGATATGAATGGTAGTATGCTAATAGAAACTCCAACTAATGGTTCTGTTACTACTACTTTTGTGTGTTCGAGATGTCCTTTGACGATTTTTGGGAAAAGCTTCATGATGGATTTGGTGTGTTTACCCTTGCACCAAATCAATGTAATCCTTGGAATGAACTAGTTGGAGTTCAACTATGTTCATATCAATTGTTATAATAAGACCATAGAGTTTCCTGAGCTTGGTGACAATGGAGAGTTGATGTTCTTGTCGGCTAAGCAAGTAGACAAACTTCTGGAAGACGAAGCCTTGGTGTTTGCAATGTTTGCATCGTTTCAGGTTGATCGTGAAGTTGTGAGTGTCGAATTGTCTGTTGTTTGTGTATTTCCAGATGTGTTTCCAGATGACATAAGCGATTTTGCCCCAGAACATGAAGTGGAATTTGGAGTGAAATTGATACCAGGTACGAGTCCAGTGTCAATGGCTCCTTACCGGATGTCCGCTTCGGAGTTAAGTGAATTAAAGAAACAATTAGAGGAATTGCTCGAGAAGAGGTTTGTTCGATCGAGTGTTTCTCTGTGGGGGTGCTGCGGTACTGCTAGTGAAGAAGAAGGATGGTAGTATGAGGTTGTGTGTGGATTATCGGCAGTTGAATAAAGTAACTATCAAGAATAAATATCCACTTCTGAGAATAGACAATTTGATGGATCAGTTAGTAGGCGCCTGTGTGTTTAGCAAGATTGATTTAAGGTCTGGTTATCATCAGATTCGTGTTATGCCAGATGATATTCCGAAGTCAGCTTTCAGAACAAGGTATGGTCACTACGAATACATTGTGATGTTGTTCGGTGTGTCCAATGCACCTGGCGTGTTCATGGAGTATATGAATCGATTTTTCCATGAGTATTTGGATTAATTTGTTGTGGTTTTCATTGATGATATTCTGATATACTCTAAATCCGAAGAAGAGCATGATGAGCATTTGAGAACCATGTTGCAAGTATTAAAAGAGAAGAAATTGTATGTAAAACTGTCGAAGTGTGAGTTTTGGTTGAAGGAAGTGAGTTTCCTTGGCCATGTGATTTCAAGTGGTGGAATTGATGTTGATCCTTCTAAGATCGATGTTGTGTTATAGTGGGAGACTCTGAAGTCTGCTACTGAGATACGAAGTTTTCTTGGATTGGCAGGTTATTATCGCAAGTTTATCGAAGGCTTTTCTAAATTGGCATTACCTTTGACTCATTTAACTCGAAAGGGTCAAGCTTTTGTGTGGGATGTAGCTTGTGAAGAGAGCTTTGTAGAATTGAAAAAGAGGTTGACGACCGCTCTAGTGTTGATTTTGCCTAATCTGAATGAATCTTTTGTGGTATATTGTGATGCGTCAAAGATGGGTCTTGATGGAGTATTGATGCATAATGGTCAAGTTTTTGCTTATGCATCGAGGCAATTGAGGGTTCATGAAGTGAATTACCCTACCCATGACTTAGAGTTGGCAGCTGTGGTGTTTGTGTTGAAAATTTGGAGACATTATCTTTTTAGCTCTAAATTTAAAGTGTTCAGCGATCATAAGAGTTTGAAGTACTTATTTGATCAGAAAGAGTTGAATATGAGGCAGAGAATGTGGTTGGAATTGTTGAAGGATTATGGTTTTGATTTGAATTACCTTCCTGGTAAAGCAAATGTAGTGGCTGATGCATTGAGCAGGAAGTCATTGCATATGTCGATGCTTATGGTGAGAGAGTTGGAGTTAATTGAGCGATTCCGAGATTTGAGCTTGGTATGTGAAGAGACTCGTGACAGTGTGAAGTTGGGTATGTTGAAGTTGACTAGTGGTATTCTGGAAGAGTTCAGAGTGAGACAACAATCTGATATGAAGTTGGTTGACCAGTTGACCCTGATCAACCAAGGTAACAGAGGTGAATTCTGGATTGATGAGAATGGTGTGATGAGGTTCAGAGACAGGGTGTGTGTCCGAGATGTTCCAGAAATTAAGGAGAGTATTCTTGAAGAAGGACATCGAGGTAGATTGAGTATTCATCCTGGTGCTACAAAGATGTACCTGGATTTGCAAAAGTTGTTTTGGTGGCCAGGTATGAAGAAGGATATTGCGGAGTTTATTTACGCGTACTTGACTTGTTAGAAGTCGAAGATTGAGCATCAGAAGCCTTCAGGTATGATGCAACCATTGAATATTCCAGAGTGGAAATGGGATAGCATTTCCATGGATTTTGTGTCGGGATTGCCAAAAAATGCAAAGGGAAATGATTAGATTTGGGTGATTGTGGATAGATTAAATAAATCGGCTCATTTCTTGACGATGAAGATTAATCATTCTATGCAGAAGTTAGCTGAGATGTACATTGAGGAGATTGTGAAGTTGCATGGGATACCTTCGAGTATTGTGTCTCTATAGAGACCCAAGATTTACATCGAGGTTCTGGAAGAGTTTACAAGATGATTTGGGTACTAAGATGAGGATGAGTTCTGCATATCATCCTCAGACGGACGGTCAGACGGAGAGGATTATCCAATCCTTGGAGGATTTACTGAGGGCTTGTGTGTTGGATCAGGGAGGATCTTGGGATAGCCATTTGTTGTTGATCAAGTTAATGTACAAGAACAGTTTTCATGCTAGTATTAGGATGGCACCGTATGAGGCGTTGTATGGGAGTGGGTGTAAAACTCCTTTGTGTTAGTATGAATCAGGCGAGAGTGTTATACTCGGACCTGAGATTGTGCAGGAGACGACTGAGAAGATTAAGATGATCCAAGAAATAATGAGAGCTTCGCAGAGTCATCAGAAGAGTTATCACGATAAGAGAAGGAAAGCACTTGAATTCCAAGAGGGAGATCACGTGTTTTTGGGGTGACGCCAGTGACTGGTGTGGGTCGAGCTTTGAAGTCTAGGAAGCTCACTCCATGTTTTGTTGGTCTGTATCAAATCTTGCAGAGGATAGGAGAGGTAGCCTATCGGGTTGCTTTACCGCCGTCGCTTACGAATTTACATGACGTGTTCCATGTGTCTCAGTTGAGGAAGTACATTCCGGATCCATCGCCTGTGATTCAGATAGAGGATGTACAAGTAAGGGATAATCTGACTGTGGAAGCATTACCTGTGCGGAGAGATGAAAGAGAAATGAAGCAACTGTGGGGTAAAGACATAGCCTTGGTGAAGGTGTTATGGGGTGGACCACCTGGTGAAAGTTGGACTTGGGAGCGTGAAGATCAGATGAGGGGGTCGTATCCAACTCTATTTCCTTCAGGTAATTTTTTAGGGCAAAAATTCTTTAAGTGGGGGAGAATTCTAACACCCCAAAATAATTATAATATTTATTTAATTGATTTATTATGATTATTCGGTGTTTCGGTGAATTTTGATGAGTATTGTGACGCATGGTGAATTTGTGTGGTGTTGTGGGGTAGTATTGAGTTAAGGGAATATTGAGGTACTTAGAATTAGTAGTTTAATTAGGATTATTTTATTAGTAATAATAATAGAATCATTTGAATATTTAGATTAATATTTGGATTATTATTATTATTTAAAACAATTAAGAAGAATATTAAGGGTAAGACGGTATTATTGAGAAGGTTAAGTGAGGGCAATATGGGGAAGTCATAATTGGGGTCCAAGGGGTAAGTTTGACAAAAAGAAAAGTGGGAATTAGGGAAGTTATTATGTGCAATCGTAAGAAGTGAAAAGAACGGAGAAAAGGAGGCTAGGGCACGGAGAACGAGAGAGAATTGACCGTAGAACCCCAAGGAAGAATGTTT
The DNA here is from genome assembly GCA_022829125.1 of Lathyrus tuberosus. Classification (NCBI taxonomy): domain Eukaryota; kingdom Viridiplantae; phylum Streptophyta; class Magnoliopsida; order Fabales; family Fabaceae; genus Lathyrus; species Lathyrus tuberosus. Next base: position 16,015,329 of record JALAZF010000048.1, read on the forward strand.
TGCTGAGCAATTCGAGGTATGGCGGTTAGTCCGGGTTAATATGTCTGATATGGGTTTAAGGTTGAGATAGTTTGTGTGTTATGTGTTTTTGACGAATTTTATGATGGATCTGTGATGAATTCTATGATGATTTTTCGTGAATCTATATGCGTTTGATTTCTTTCATGAATTTGTACGAGTTAGTGTAGTCTCTGTGAAATTCGTGTGAATGGTTGTTGTTATTATGGAGAATATGAAAACAAACCCCGATCTGAGATTGAGGGTGGGGATTAATGAAATAGGTCTTAATAATTAGAAAGAAATTGATGAAAACACGGAAGTAGATATGTGATGAATCAAAACAAATTTGGGTCTGATTTTGGGAGAGTGAAGGTGCGGGAACGGGAAGTTTTTCGTTCAGATGCGAAATCTGAGTTTTGGAGTGGTTTCTGGCCATACGAGTAAATGAGGAGTATTATGCGTATGAAGGGGACATCCCCAGGGTGCTACGCGTAGCATACGCACCCGTCCATAGGGCTAGCACGACCCTCTGCCAGTACGTGCAGGGTACGCGTAAGGGAATAGTGGCCATACGCATATGGGGAGAAATTACACGTATGGGGATCTTGGGAAATGGGCATTACGCGTATGGGCTATCCATTACACGCAATGGGAGTTGAAAGGGATTTTTGAGAGGGAAACCTCTCAGGTGATACGCGTACCACTCATGGTGATACGCGTATGTGAGGCCTGGGCAGGTGGCCCTCCGCGTATGATACGCAGACCAGTGGGCGAGGAAGTGAGCCATACGCGTATGGGGCATCATCATACGCGTATGGGCAGAGCTGCTACCAGATTTTGTCCATTTTACGGTTTCTATCCCGATTTCGCTTGTAATGCGGTTTCCTTGAAAGGTAAGACTATGAAGAGTAACAAAACGTGAGTAAACTAGTAATGATGGTGAATGGGATAAAATCGAGAAAATTTGACATGACGATTATAATATGATGAATTGTGAGGTATAGTGACGAATCGTGATGAGTGTGAGTTGATTTTTTATTATGATGTGTTGATGATTCGTGAATGATGATGCAAAATTGACGATTTTATGACGATGCTTATTATGACGCTTTGCATCATGAATTCATGGCATACGTGGGACTACGGTCCAGTGGTGGCTTCAATCCTGTGTGGATTGAAGTGTTTTGTGATGTTCTCCGGTTTTTGTGTAGAATCGATCCTATTGGTGGGGATCTTTGGAGGGTAATGGCCCAGTGTCCATCAATTATGACGAATTGGTACCACGTGCATGAGTCTATGATATTGCATTTGCATACTATGTGGCATTGCATTTTGTTGATGAATTTGATGTGTGAATGATGTTTGTGAATGATTTGGTGATGTATTGTGTTGCTACTTTATCTTTTGCCTATATCTTATATATTGATTCGTGATTACTCACCCTGCCTGTTTGAATGTTGCCTCCACGTGGGTAACGTGCAGGTGATCAAGCTTAGCTCTCTTGGTGCTTGAAGATTAGCTTTTGAAGTATTTTGATTTCGCCGTGATTTATAGGGTCTTGCTCTGATATGTAACATCGGGTCGGGACGTTTGAGTCGAACGATTTACGTTCTTTTATTTTATTGGCATGATGATATTTTATGAGTTTTATTTTGAGATGTTTTTGGATTATAAACTTGTGTAAATTTTAATTTCCAATGCGTGAAGTTTTAATGAATTCATGATGGTAAAACCCGTGTTATGGAGCAGGTGGTTATTTTGAAGTATCATGACGAAATGTGACGCCATTTTTAGGAATTTACTCTGATATATTTGCTTGTATTTGCCATGATTATTTGTTGGGTAAAAAGGGTGTTACATCAAGAGGCATACCTACGGAAGATTCTCGAAAAGGATGGTATGTCGAATTCAAAGCCTGTTGTGACTCCGAGAAACCCTGAATTCAAGTTGAGTATAGATCAGTGTCCCAATACTGATGTCTAAAGAGCTTATATGAGTAACATTCCACATGCTAATATAGTGGGTTTTTTTATGTATGCTCTGGTCTGTACTAGACCCGGCATAGCATATGCAGTAAGTCTTGTAAGCAGGTATATGGTGAATCCTGGAAAGGCTCATTGGCAAGCATTAAAGTGGATTCTAAGGTACATAAATGGGTCTCTGAATAGAGTCTAAATTTATGGTAGAGCCTTGGATGAAGATAGTAAAGCAGCAATCGAAGGATATGTCGACTCTGATTATGCAGAATGTATGGATTCCAGAAAATCTATTTTTGGATATGTGTTCACTATGTTTGGGACATCAATCAGTTGGAAAGCAACACTTCAGAAGGTTGTTGCCTTATCAACCATTGAAGCGGAATATATTACCCTAACTGAAGTTGTGAAGGTAGCATTGTGGCTGGAAGGTTTTGCAAAGGAGCTAAAACTTCAAGGTCGAAGTATCGCCGTTAAATGTGATAGTCAAAGTGCAATACACCCATCGAAGAATTCAGCATATCATGAGCGGACCAAGCACATTGATGTGAGGCTCCATTTCGTCAGAGGGGTAATCGAGCGTGGAGAAGTCCAAGTGTTGAAGGTTTCGACATATCATAATGCTTCTGATATGATCACCAAGATGTTGCCCAGTTACAAGTTTTTTCACTATATGCAGTTGATAAAGTTGTATGAAGAAAGCTAGTTTGTTTCTTGATGGTAGAGTTAGATCCAAGGTGGAGATTTGTGAGATACTAGATTGAACTCTAGTTAGCATGCTGTCGTAGTCTGCTCATATGCTGTTGTCGAAGACCTACATGCTGTAGTCAAAGTGTATTCTAGTATGTAGTTGTCAAATTGGGCCTCGTGTTAAGGATCCAATTATTTAAGTTAGCTTGTACCCTAAGTTACCTTGTAATGGGTAATTGTTAAAAAAGCCCATTAGGTTAGTGTGTTAGTTTTCTTATAAATAGAATGCCAGTCTCTCATCTTGCATAAGGAAAAATAGGAAGATAAAATTCTAATTCAAGAGAGAGAGGTTATTTGTTATTCATGTATACTTGTAATCTTGATTGATAGAGAAAGGAAAGAATGGCAGTTTATAACCAATCCTTGTTGTTTCTTCTTGTTGTTTTCCCCTTGTTTTTCCTTTAACCCTAACCCTTATGTGTTTCTTGATCATAAAGAAACCGTTTATACTCTGTTTCAAGACATCCTAATTCACAACAGTATGCAAGGTCAAGATAGTAATGCAAGATGAAATATATGCTAACTTAGCAAAGTTTGAAGCTTATAGAAAGGAACTTACAGCAAAAACGCTAATTTAGGAAAGTTTTTCCATGATATGTGGTGTGCGCATATATATATATATATATATATATATATATATATATATATGTGGAAATTAAGTATTTTCTATTCTTTATGTTTGGAAGAGAACCTATGGCTTTTTCTTCTCCTCCGACTATTCCACCAAAGTCGCATTTTAATTGTTTACTAGACAACCCTGACATTAACACCCACGGAGAATGGGTGTTTCCGATTGTCTTCTGCGTTATTGTAGTAGTTCTCGTATTGATCGGCCGATATGTATTGCTACGATGTTCAACCAGAAGTCAGGAGGTGCAAATGTCTGTGATTTGCAACCGAAGAGAAGACGAGGATGATGGAAGTGAAGATGACAGAGTTTCGTTTCCATTTTCAATGGATACGTAAGAAGCCTAAATAATATGAATATATAATAATTCCATCACGCAGAAATTTAATTAAGTTCATATGAATATATAATAATTCCATCACGCAGAAATTTTGGACATAATGTAGAGCTTAAAATCTTCAAATTGTCAGGAACAATAGAACACCAGCCAAAAGAACAAGATAAAAATATTTAGAACAAATTAAGAGACAGAAAAACATTAAAACATGAAGAAAAAAACAAGAATCTAGTGTATACAGAGAAACAGACTCTGATTTTTCTTCGTGCATTTGTGCTTCTGAGTCTATCAAGCAATTCTCGACGAGTGAATATGCTTCCTGGTGATCTCAAGAAACTGTGCATGGAATTGGAGGAGACCATATAATTTTAAAAAGCTGATATATTAATATAATTATTGATAAAAGTCTTTCTCACATACCTCTTGTCCTCCTCCTCTCTAAGTGATCTTACAGCGCAGATTCGGATGAAATAAAGGATTGTTAAAATCACAATCACGTTAATCGTGATTGTGATGACAATGATGATCCATCCAGTATGATCATTCTTGTCTGGTTTCTTGAAAGTTTTCAAGTGGGTCTTGTGTGCAACAACAACAAGTGAAGACATTAGAAGTTGAGTAAAGAGACACTAGGGTTGGAAGACACAAGTTAAACTTATCAATAAGAACTACAACAATTTTAATTTTATATTTAGATCATTTGACTTATTCCCCCTCAATAATGATTTCATTGGTAGGTGAAGTATAAATTATTTGCATGTAATTGATAAAAAAAAGGGTTTGGGGGATTTTTTCAAGGGTTCGATGATTTTGACTGAAATTGACAGCAAAGAGCACCAGGAGGGCTATTTTAGGAGTATTGGAAGCCATTGGAGGCCAGTTCATAAAAAAATTTCACATGCAATCTTCATCTTATTTATTAGCATTTTTTGTATCGTTATGAGTAGCTAAACTTCTCTACGTTAGGTTTTGTATGAAGAACTTATTTTGAGCCTGTTGGGACATATGTTTAATTTGTCACTGCATGAATAATTGAAGTTTTATTTCTATTTAATTTTCTCTTATGCTTAAGGCTTTTTATGTTAGATACTCTTTTAACATGATTATGAGCACATAGAGAATACTGGTCATTAGTCTATGCGTTGGAACTAAGACAATAATTGTACTTACGCTGGTTGAATAGTGATAAAAGAACTCTAGTTGTTTCATTTTAATTAACTACTATTGCATTGCCTAGTTTCACTTACGCTGTTTCAATAGGGATATAAGACCTATAGTAGAAATTAATGAGCTATACATCAAGGGATTGGGTATAATTATTTGTTAACTCGTCGTGAAAATATAACGACTTTCTCATTATTGGAATGCATTTAACATAGGGGATAAATAAGGGATTCTATACAAAACCTGATTGCTTTCGCATTTTTTTAGAACCGCTTTTATTTTTCATATTAACACTCGAAAAACCCCCAATTGTTACTTTCTAAACTTGCACAAATATTGTTTTGTTAAATAGCAGTCCATGTGGATTTAATATCTTTTTATTACTGCAAAACTATCGATACACTTGTCGAGAAGTCATCAAGTTTTTGGCGCCGTTGATGAGGACTGTTTATAATTTCAAAAAGGCAACACTTGTGCAACGTTAAATTTATATTTTTTTTCTTCAATTTATGTCATTTATTTGTTTTCATTTGTAAATATTTTATTTTTGTTTCTTCTAAATTTTTCTTTTGTATTCTTTTTCTTTTTAGTTTTATTCTTGTTAAAATTTTTTTTATCTAGTGCAATGCTACTAAGGCATTCTTCTTTTTGTTTTGTATGTGAGGTCAAGATAGTAACGCATGATGAAATATATGCTAACTTAGCAAAGTTTGAAGCTTATACAAAGGAACTTACAGCAAAAACGCTCATTTTGGAAAATGATAGAATTTTATTTAGAACAAGAACCTTACATCAACACTGATCATTCATGGGAGGAGGATTTATCATCTCAACTTGAAGAAACCTTGGCTCACTTTATAAAGATGACTCAACTGAATTAAAAAAAAAAATAAACAGACATCAAGACACCTTGCAATGTGACACGAAAATATCCTTCAAGAACTTAGAGATGCAACTTGGTCAAGTATCTAGCCAATTAGCATTAAAATTGAGATCTAGTGGGGAATTCGATGGAAATATTCTAGATAGTCCTAGAAATAAGGAAATTGAAAGAGAAGTCAAACAAGAATGTGCGGTATTCGGTGAAGGAGGAGTTGAAAAAGAGATAGAAGAAAAAATGCACAACATATGATAAAGAGATCGAAAGAAAAATAGAAGCAACAGAGGTGAACAAAAATATGTGGGACAAGAGCAAGAATGCAAGATGAAGATTGTAAAGTTTTGGAGGAAGCTTCAATTTTAGTAATTCGTTAAGACTTAGATATCCAACTACAAGATCTTCAACAAAAGAATAGTTTTACACCTAGCAATAAGGCTGATAAAAGAGGAGAAATAGATGAAGTATTGGATTATATTAATGCTTTGTTCGATTATTAAGCTAAAGAAAATATGGAAGAAAAACCTTCAATTCCTGAAATTAATGAAATTCCTACCAAACAAAAGGAAGAAGAAGGATAATGTGTTTTTTCGTGTCATATATGCTACTCTAACACAAAAATCGAAAAGTCAAGTTTAGGACCTTAAAGAAACGCTTGATGGGAGGCAACTCATCATATAAGTTTTTTAAATTTCATTTACAATTTTCATTTTCATTTTATTTCAATTAAGTATTTTTAGCATGTTATACTAGGGAGTAGAAGGGCTAAGACGCGAGAAAGGGATTGAAATAAGAAAAAGAGGTTAAAAACTCTCTAATCCTAATTTTTTTTCTAATCTCTTTGCACTTTCTAGTATTGTTGTTGTTGTTTCGTGGAATGAGTCTAAATTGAAACCTTTCTTCTTGAGCATCATCATCAATCAGACGAGTGCAGAGTTTTCCAAACAAAACCAAGACTTCAACAACACCATGCAAGACGTGCAGGATTCTTTCTGCTCCAATGAAATGTTATTTTGGAGTCTTTTATAGCATAGAAAAATCTTAAAAATAAGAGCAAAACACACAAACATAGCCCCGTGTGCGCACATGCGCGTGTCGTAACCCGAAATTTGACCTCCCTTTTTTGCCTTTTGCACAAGCATCTGCATTCACATCGCTGGCATACGCATTCGCACCTTTTTCTCTTTGATTTTTGGTTGCAGGAATGTTCAGGTTTTCCAAACTCGATTAATCACATTCTCTCAAGATCATCCCATCATCAAAACAAGCTCAAAATATTGGTTTTTGTGCCTATTCGTCAAAACAAGAGGTGGAAAATCGAAACCGGGACTTCAGCACTTGTTCCTGAGTAATCTGGGGAAAATTTGCCTAGAGTAACCGGTTACTCAATATAGGGTAACCGGTTACTCTGTACAATTTTGTAGATTCTGCTGCATTTTTGGGATATCAACCTTGCACACTCTTTGTTCTTTGATTCTACACAGTTCTAGTAGCATGTGGAACATTCTAGACATCTCTAGACATTTCAAGACTATTCAAGACACTACACTTAAATTTACTCCAATGCATCATTTTGAATCAAGTGCACCATGTTCCTTGATTTCCAAGCATGTCAACCTTTGGATTTGAAGCTCACATTGGCATTGCTACCGAGTTAACTTCCTAACTAACTGAGTTAACTTCCAACTCAGTGAGTTGGATGTAACTAACTCCTAGCCTAATTCCAAACCACCCAAAGCTAGCTCCTAGCCTAACTCCAAACCACTCACACTCCAAACCAAAACTCTATATAAACAAATCTTCACTCATTTTTCAAGAACCCTCAACCATTTCACACATTTCACTCTCAATTCTCTCACATTTCTCTCTGAATTTTTTTTACAATCTCCTCTTCTTCATCTCAATTTTCTTCCCAAACCTCACCATAGCTCTTAATCATTGAAGAATAATCACTTTTCACCTTGAAAGTGATTATTTATTGAGCTTAACTTTCATCACTTTGCAATTATACTTGGATTTCTGGAGTTTTATTAGCTTTTGGATTCATCTCAAGTGTTTGCTTCAATATTCAACGGTTCAAATTCGTATTTCGGAGTTTCGTCGCAATTTGCTCGGATTCGGTACGATTCGGCTACAATTGAAGATTCCTCTAGTTTTCTTTGATTCTCCTTGTCAAGAATCCTTTGCAACAATCACCAAGCCAATTCTCCAACTTGTAGGTTCGTAGATCTCACTCTTTTTTCTGTTTCGAACATTTTCGTATCATTCGCGATGTAGTTTCGATACTTTTCGTGTGTGAATTGATTATGCCATTGCTTGATCCATGATCTTGATGTGTTAATTGATTCCATTGCTGCTTAATTGTTGTTTTTAAGCTTAATTTTTGTGCACAAATTCATACCCTAGCATGTGGTAATTTGCACAAGTGATTTGGAGGCTTTAAGTGATTTTTGAAAAGTTGTTTTTGCCACTGTCACAGTGGTAACCGGTTACTCAATATAGGGTAACCGATTACTCTTCACAAATTTAGACTCAACGTTGCTTTTTTCAACTGAGTAACCGGTTACTCATTGTTGTGGTGAGAATCGGATAACAAGCTATTAATTAACTTGCATCACATTTCTTTGAATTCACAACCGACTTTGATTTATCCAAAGGAAAGGTTCAAAATTGAGAAAAACCTAAAGGGGGGAGATCTAAGGTTCGGGGGTTGGTTACGCCTAGGGAAGGTATTAGCACCCTAAACGTCTGTAGTACTCTACGGGAACCTCTTGTTTTAACTTGTATATCTTACTCGCTTGCTAAGGGTGTTATGCTAAAGTTTGAAACCCTAGGGGTTAATTTCTAAGTATACTCGACAAAGCATCGCACTTTGCACCTACGTATCCATACGGAAATGGAATCAGAGTATCCGTCGTTCACCGATCTAAGGGTGAAGGATAGGAACCATTGACTATGGCCAAAGTTCCAAGGGGAAATGAGTATAAACTCATTATAGAGTTCACGATAACTCTCTAGATCTACGTTATAGGGGAAAGTGAGTTCTCATGATGATGAGAATCACATGGAGTTTAAGAACTCCAACCTATTTCTAAGTTGTGATTTCATTGGCTCTCATGAGGCCAAGAAATAAGGGTGAACCTAGAAGGTAAGATGACTTCAAGAGTCAATTTAAAGTGATCTCCCTTTGGAATGGGGGGAAAGATAATAGTTGTAAGGATACTAAAAGATAACAAGGCAATAATTCAAATAATGATAATGTAAAAGACATGAATAAGATAATGAGATGAAATAAAATCATGATATCAATGCAAAGTGAGAATCGTACATGTTAGGCAATGATCAAACATGATAGATAGACATAACATGGCATGATGAATAAGAAAGTGTAACAAAAGCTCTAATAAGCATTCATAATCTAATCATGCATAAAGGTTTCAAAAATTAATATTTTCACTAATTTCTTTTTATATTTGAAAAATAGATTCAATAAGGAAAATGTGGCAGAAAGAAGGGAAGAAAAAGGATGAAAATCAAGTAAGTTATGACATTTTAAAAAATAAGTATAAACTTAAAGAAGATAAAGCCAACAAGTGATAAAAAGAGAGGAAATGGCATTTCTAGGACTTAAACCCATGCCATTTCGCTTGCAGTGCAAAACTAGCACCACCAGACCAAAGCGCGCAGTTTAACATGTGAGGGATAGCGCAAGTATATATGTCAAAAGAAGCGAATATTCAGAAAAATAAATAAAAGGACTGGGGCGAGGGGGATTCGAACCCCAGTCCTCTAGGTCAAAGGCGCGTGCTAGTATATGGTCTTGCCACTGGGGTGGCTGTTACATCCAATACCATATCTCCTTTAATAAAAACATATAATGAAAACGCGCATAAGTTCAAACAAAAACATAAGTCGTCCAACATAGAACCACTCACGATACCAATACTCAAACTATGCCATTCATCAGTAATCATTGTCAAACAAAATCTAACAGATATGAGTAATTTAATTCAGTCATAGAATGCGATGCATATTAAACAACAGGTCAAGGCCTATTCTTAAAATCTACGAAATAAGAGCATGTGAAAACACAAACCAATACAGCCATGGCAGCAATCACGTATTATGTTCATAATCAGAGTGCAGATCAAGAATCAATGGCATAGGGACATTTTCACTTTGGATTCATGGTCAGCAATAAGACAGCAATCAGTATTTAACAATCTCAGTCATGTAGTCATTTCCCAAATTATCATGCTAAGAACATAAGGCATAACATCTAACACAAGTTTCAAAAGATTAACATTTAACTCATCAATGTATAGGTCAAATTGGTTCGAAACAGTTAGCATGGCAAGATACTAATGTCATAGAGGCAGCAGGCATCAAATTAACAGGTGACAAACTAGAGCAAAGTTGAGTCCATAAACATCAATTAATTCCAAACACATGTCAGCAAGATATATGCATAACAAATGAGGCAGGGCAAGCAAGGAAAACCTAAGATCCAAACATTTGAGCTACACTATGGCCTATAGGTACAAAATCTAACAAGAGATATGAATGCATCAGGAATGTGCCTATGTATTGTCATGGAATATGCTCGTCAGTAGCATTTATGTCAAGTAGCAGTTAGACATATAAGGACAAAATATGAGTCGATAGTGCTAGGTGAAATCAGGAGCATGACTATACATATGGTTAAGACGGTATTAATCTCAGCAACCCCAAAACAAATGAAACAAGAACATCCAGAGACTTGACATGCCAAAAGTACATATATTCATATGAGTGAGCAAGTAAAAAAACTGGTACAAATAAATGAACACATAGCAGGCATAATGTTAGCAGGTAAAAGCTTCAAGAATAAGATCATTTCACACTTTCTCTTCAAATACATGAGTCAAATGAGTTCAACACACATATATCACGGCTGGTGCATATCAAGAAATGAGGAGGCATATGAATTCAGGACTATAACAACAAGAGCTCACAATCAATTTCCATTTTTAGGGCCATAAACCAATAGGTGTATGCACATGAATAGTAAGTCATCACATGGTAGTACTATGTTACTCTACACACAAGCAAACATTACAGACAAGAAATACACATATGATCTGAACACATAGCAAAACAGCAGTTGCACGACTTAAAGATGTTAGCAGTCCAAATGTCTTAGTTTCAAACGCATAAGTCAAATTAGCTCAAGAACAGAAATCATGACATATCAGAGTTTATATGCATATTAGGATAAAGGTGAACACACACAGCAGGCAACTTTAATGTAAGTAGCATACAAAAATGAAGGCAGGTAATGGTAATGTTTCAACACCAAGTCAGAATCATACAAGTTGAACCAAATGTCAAAGGAAGTTTATAAACAATTCTAGCATCATGGTAAAGGACCTAAACTCAGGATAGCCAAGTAATCACATCATTTAACAGCCATGGTTCAGAAGAGGGATAAATTCAGGAGGATTTAATATACACCAATGCTGGCATAACTATGATGATAATAATCTAAAGGACATGAATGAATTAGCACTAACAATGAAAGGAAAAGAAGTTACCAAGTGGAAAAATGTCCACTGTCCCTTTAAGTTTATTAAATGTTTTCCTCTTCAGCCAAAGCTTCAAGACAAACCCCTCTTCTCCCTTACTTGTGGAACTTCAAAGAGTCAGAAACTTAAGAGTGTTTTTGTGAGATTTTTTTTGATGTCCCAATGTGTAGACACGAGCCCCCTTTTATAGGCAGAACCAAAAGGTTGGGTGAGTCCAAATATCAAACATTTGGAGTGCTGAGTAGGAATTGGAGCCAACGTCTCTTTTGAATTTCAAATGTTGGTCTAAATCTTGGAGACAAATCCGCTGCAACATCTCAGAATTACAGGGCCAATTCACAACTTTGTGTATTGCTTCAGAACACCTTACTTGATGTCATATGGAGAGATAACAAATGAGGTAAATGTTGGGGATGGCGTGGAGAGGTTCGCAGGTGGTAACAGGTTGAATGCTTAAACTAGTAAACCTTCATAACCAATCTTTATGAATCAGCCAGTTAAGAGCTCCAAGTGGAATTGCTTCTAGGAGAATCCAATTTGAACAAATTGCGCGCCAAGGATTGAATTGAAACGGGTTCCCTAAGTGAATTGACGTGTTCATGCTTTGAATTTTCTCCTTCCAATCTGAAGTTCGTGAGCAAGAACAAAGAAGACGAACAATTTGGTTAATTTTGCTTCCTTAGTATCACATGTCGCCTTCTCATTGGTTGGCCAATGAGTTGAAAAGTCAAACACAATTATACTTGATTTCCATTGGTTCGTGGCAATGAAAACAATTCCAATACTTGTAGCACCTTTTTTGGTCACGATGGGCCAATCAAATTGGGCTCATGAATGAAAATGAACATGTTCTTCCATCTCTTGTTATAAAAGAAAAATGAAATATTAGGAACATAATATTGGTAGATTAATTATTTAAGGTTTTTGATATGGTTTAGGAGAATTAAATCGAACCAATTGGATAAAATTGGTTAAATGAAAAGGTTAATGAAATAGGTTTAGAAAATGAAGGTGATAATTGAGGGTAGATAAAGTGGATAGTAATTTGTCCATGTAGGGGTTAGGGTTATGGAGGCATCTCTTTGAAACTTGCTTGATTCAATGCTCCATCCAAAAAAATCTTGATCAATCAAACCTTGAGTCTTCTCAACATAATGCCTGAAAAAAAAAAAACACAAACAAAACCTGATAAAAAGGGTTAGCTATGCAGCATGATTGACCTAAAATGATATGCAAGAGATCAATGGATCTAAGGGCAAAATTTGGGGTACAACAGTTGCCCTTATTTAAATATCTTCGCCGGATGGCACGAGGAACGAAGATCCTTGGGACATCAAGGTGAAAGGTATTTAAATATAGCAAACCGAAAATTTTGCCCTTAGATACAAAGACATGCAATGCTACTAATATGATGATATGATACCATGAAAGATGCAAGAATGCAGACAAAACAGGACACCAAAGAAAGAAAAGCTGCCAAACACAGAGGGAAGCTTCACTGGGGAAGCAAGAAGAAAGTTAGTATCCACGAGGAAGAGACTCCTTGGGGATGCAGGCTAACCAACAAAAGAGACTCACCGGGGAGACTCCGAGGAAATACCGGGAATAGAAAAAACAAAAGGGATTCTCCACTGGGGACAGATCCAGGGAGATGAACGACGGGTTCAAACATGACCGGACAACACTGGGGAAAAGACACGACTTTACTGGGCATGAAACCAGAAAGAAACCGCGATCTCCACTGGAGATCAGTTGAAACAAAAGGATAGACACCTGAAAAAAGATTTCCTAGGGATTTCTCATACTGAAGAGTTCAAACGGGATCTTCAAGAAAAACCAAAAAAGACAGAGACGACCTCTGCGCACCAGATAAAAACAACCGGTGTTTAAAAAGAAATAGGGCTAATAAGCCAAAAACAGACTCTCGTATTCATATAAGTTGGTTGAATAATAAATAATTTGCTTCATCCGTATGAGATTGGATTGGTAATTTGGACCAAATTTAAGCAATACAGGTTCACGATAACCTGAAAGACACAAATGGTTCACGATAACCCAAAAGAGAACAAATGGTTCACGATAACCAGAAATACAGATTCATGATAATCTGATCTCAAACAAAGCGGTTCACGATAACCGGAAATGCAGGCTCACGATAACCTGATTTCAAACAAAGCGATTCACGATAACCGGAAATGCAGATTCACGATAATCTGATTTCAAACAAAGCGGTTCACTATAACCGGAAATGCAGATTCATGATAATCTGATTTCAAACAAAGTGGTTCACGATAACCGGAAATGCAGATTCACGATAATCTGATTTCAAACAAAGTGGTTCACGATAACCGGAAATGCAGATTCACGATAATCTGATTTCAAACAAAGTGGTTCACGATAACCAAAAATGTAGATTCACGATAATCTGATTTCAAACAAAGTGGTTCACAATAACCAGAGGTTTATAGTGTTAGTGGTTACTGAAATGTTAGGTATCCAAATGAGGTGATATAGGTGATAAAAGGTCACAGGTTAGACTTCCTGGGGAATACCGCACAAATGGTCAAAACCTGGCGCACAGAGGCAAAGAAACCGGACACAAGCAAAGCAAAGACAAAGAACCAAAGACCCACCAAAGGGGAGAGGAAAAGAAAAACAAAACCACCCAACAAACACCCAAAAATGCAAAGGTGCTCAATTCTATGGTATGATGTGAATGCTCAATGATATGCCAGAAACGACAGACCGGGGACAACCAAAAAGGAAAACACCAAGTCCACCACGAAGAATCACACTGAAATCTGAACAAATAGTCAGCCTACAAAGCCAATGTGGGAACATTTATAGTTTACTGGTGCAACAACTTCTCTTCAAACGTCTTGCATAGATACCAGTGAGACGCCCTTAGTAGTTAGCCATTGTTAAAGCATTTAAGTTAGGGAGACAATGCCACCCTTCATTAGAGCTCAAAGTTTTTCAAAACATTCCGCTTTTAAGATCATTATTAATAAATAAGTGAAGTTTGGATAACAATGAAAAATATCAGAGTAATGATAACTATCAAACAAAGAAGTGGCTCAAGAAAACTGATTTCATTAGAATGGTAACTTGCCAATAGCGAAGTCCCCTGGATCATTACAATTGAAAAATGGCAAAAGAAAAGGATTACATCATATTCAATGACCTGCTTCCTAATGACTAGAATCCTAGAATTCTTTTCAAGCGTAATATTTCCGTACTGAGTCAGCATTCACAGGGTGTGTGAGCTGTTCACCGTCCATTGTTGTGAGGAATAGCGAACCTCCTGGAAATACAGTCTTTACCACAAATGGACCCTCATAGTTAGGTTATTATTTTCCACGAGCATCCCTTTGAGATGGCAGAATATTCTTGAGTACAAGCTCTCCTTCTCGAAATTCCCGGACACGGACCTTCTTGTCGAACGCCCTCTTCATTCTTTTCAGATACAGATGACCATGACACATAGTAGTCATTCGCTTCTCGTCAATGAGGTTCAGTTGATCATATCTTTCTCTAACCCATTCAGCTTCGTCAAGCTTAGTTTCCATCAGGATTCTCAGAGATGGAATTTCCACTTCAATGGGGAGTACTGCATCCATTCCATATACAAGGGAAAAAGGGGTTGCCCCTGTTGAGGTTCGAACCGAAGTTCTGTATCCATGCAAAGCAAAGGGTAACATCTCATGCCAATCCTTATAAGTCTTGACCATCTTTTGCAGGATCCTCTTGATGTTCTTATTGGCAGCTTCGACAACTCCGTTCATCTTGGGACGGTAAGGCGAAGAATTGTGATGTTCAATCTTGAAACTGTCACATAACTCTTTCATCGTCTTGTTGTTCAGATTTGTTCCGATGTCAGTAATGATCATATTGGGAATCCCGTAATGACAAATGATGTTATTCTTGATGAAACGAGCAACTACTTGCTTAGTCACATTGGTAAAGGAAACAACTTCAACCCATTTAGTGAAATAGTCAATGGCCACTAAAATGAAACGATGACCATTGGAAGCCTTCGGCTCAATAGCTCCAATCATGTCAATGCCCCACATAGAAAAAGGCCAAGGGGATGACAACACATTTAACAAGGTAGGAGGAACATGCATCTTATTAGCGTAGATCTGGCACTTATGACATTTCCTGGCATATTGGATGCATTCAGCTTCCATAGTTAACCAATAATATCCAGCCCTCAAAATTTTCTTAACCATGGCATGTCCGTTGGCGTGAGTGCCAAAGGCTCCTTCGTGAATGTCGTGAATCAATAGGTCTGCTTCTCGTTTATCAACACACCTTAGCAGGACCATATCATGATTCCTCTTATAAAGCACGTTGTTACTGAGAAAGAACTTGGATGACAATCTTCGTAAAGTTTTCTTATCAAGATTGGAAGCATTGACGGGATATTCTTGAGTCTTCAAATAATTCATGATGTCGTAAAACCAAGGTTTTCCATCTGTCTCCTCTTCAACTGCGTGGCAATAAGCGGGCTCGGTCTTGCGCTCAATACTGATGAGAGGTGCTTCGTTGTGAAACCTGACTTGCCACATTGAGGCCAACATAGCAAGGGAATCAGCTATATGATTTTCAGTACAGGGGACATGACGAAAAGTGATTTCATCAAAACACTTAATCAGTTCCATAATGTATGCACGGTATGGAATGAGCTTCTCATCCTTGGTTTCCCATTCACCCTTGACTTGGTAAATGACCAACACAGAATCACCCATAACTTCAAGAACATTGATTCCAAGATCGATTGCAGACTCTAGACCCAAAATACACGCTTCGTACTCAGCAATATTGTTGGTGCATCCAAAGTACAACCTTGCTGTAAAAGGGGTGTAACCACCATCGGGGTTTATCAATACAACACCTACACCATGTCCTTTGAAATTGGAAGAACCGTCAAACATCATCTTCCATTTATAACTGGTCTCAAAACCTTCATTAGGGCTAAGTCCTTCACAATCTTTTACTACCATAATGTCCTCATCCAAGAATTCAAACTTGAGTGGTTCATATTCTTCAACAGGCTGATCTACAAGGTATTCTGATAATACACTCCCTTTAATAGCTTTCTGAGGTACATACTGGATATCGTATTCTGACAATAGCATATGCCAGCGGGCGAGTCTTCCTGTTCGAGCAGGCTTCTCAAAGGTGTACTTTATTGGATCCATTTTCGAGATCAACAAAGTAGTGTGACATATCAAGTACTGCCTCAAACGTTTGGCGGCCCATGCTAAGGCACAACAAGTTTTCTCAAGTAATGAATAATGGCTTTCACTGCCAATGAACTTCTTACTCAAGTAATAAATGGCATGTTCTTTGTGATCGGTTTCATCACGTTGGCCCAATACACAACCCATGGATCCTTCTAGAACAGTCATGTACATGATAAGAGGCCTTCCAGGAACAGGAGGAATCAGAATAGGTGGTTCATGCAAATAGCTCTTGAGCTTCTTAAAAGCTTGTTGGCAATCAGCATTCCACTCTACAGTCTAGTCTTTACGGAGCAGTTTGAAGATCGGTTCACAAATTGGAGTCATGTTGGAAATAAATCTGGATATATAGTTCAAACGACCCAGAAATCCTCTCACTTGTGATTCAGTTTGTGGAGTTGGAATTTCTTGAGTAGCTCGCACTTTGTCAGGATCTACTTCAATTCCTTTCTGGCTGACGATGAAACCAAGTAACTTCCCTGACCTGACACCAAAGGTACATTTGGCTGGATTCAACTTTAACTGATACTTTCGGAGTCTCTTAAATAACTTCAAGAGATGGTTCAAATGTTCTTCTTCGCTTCGGGATTTAGCAATCATGTCATCCACATACACTTCAATTTCCTTGTGGATCATATCATGGAACAAAGTTACCATAGCTCTCTGGTAAGTTGCCCATGCGTTCTTCAGACCAAAGGGCATAACTTTGTAGCATTAGGTTCCCCACGGGGTGATAAATGTAGTCTTATCCATGTCAGCTGGGTCCATTCTGATCTGGTTGTAACCGGAAAAACCGTCCATGAAGGAGAACACTGCAAACTTAGTTGTATTATCCACAAGAGTGTCAATGTATGGTAGTGGGAAATCGTCTTTGGGACTAGCTTTGTTGAGATCCCTGTAATCTACGCACATTCTCACTTTACCATTTTTCTTTATAACCGGCATGATGTTGGCTACCCATTCTGGATATTTTAAAACTGCCAAGAATCCTGCATCCAATTGCTTCTTAACCTCATCTCTGATTTGGAGGGCCATATCAGGTCTACTTCTACAGATTTTTTGCTTCACGGGTGGACAATCAGGCTTGAGCGGTAATTTATGAACTACTATATCTGTATCCAATCCAGGCATGTCTTGATAAGACCAAGCGAACACATCTATATATTCTTCCAACAGTAGGACTAGTCGTTGTCTGATCTCTGCCCCAAGTGTTGCCCCAATCTTGACCTCTTTCCTCTTTTCTCCAGTGCCAAGGTTGATGACGTCAACTCTTTCTTCATGTGGCTGAAGATCTGTGTATTGATACTCACACATTTCTGCCAAATCATCGGGGATCTCATAATCCTCTTCTTCCTCAGCTTGATAAATGGGTGAATCAAAGTCGATAGTGAGAGTAGGGTCATTGAATACAACGGGTTTGGGAATCATTCTGCATGATGGATGGATTTATCTTATTAAAAAATGCTCAAACATGAACGTAAGAAGGAGAAAAAGAATGCAGTTTTGAAAAGATTGCCATTTTTCTTAAAACGGAAACAGGAATAAAGACAGAGAATTTTAACAAAACAAACACTTTCATTGATTAATAAGATTTAAAAGTGATGGCCCATACAAAATAATTCGAAAGCCTTGGGCAAGGCTGCGGAATTGAAAACATCAAAGCTAACAAACAAATTACTCTGTCAACGGGTACAAAGTAGGTATCTCAATGGGTTCCCAGTTACTTAAAGCAGCGTCACACCGAAACACCAAGTGATTGATATCTTCATCTTCAGCATCTTCAATAATTGCATGGACTTGCTGTCCTCCACTGACGAACACTTCTTGAATGGTCCTTAGTCTTCCCTTTGTTGAAGCAGCTTTTCCTTCAAGAGTTGGTTTGTAACCCAACCCTTGGTATTTCTCTCTTTGTGGAACTTCAACGATCTTGCCCCAGCCTTCAGGTACTACTCCTCGCAGAGCAGATTGAATGCTTTTGAAAGAAGCAAAAGATGGACAATCAGGGGCCACTGGTCCCTTGTCGTTGAGCATAACGGCATTAGCTATCTCAAGAGCCTGGAAAGAGGTTTCCAAAGCATCTTCATCCGCCTTAATGTAATGAAAAGAGGATAAATTACTGACCATCAGGTCCTCCTCACCATGTATGATAACTAACTTCTCGTCTGCCACGAACTTTATCTTCTGATGTAAGGTAGAGGTTACAGCACCAGCTTCGTGGATCCAAGGTCTGCCTAGTAAACAACTGTAGGCAGGGATGATATCCAAGATCTGAAAAAGGATGTTGAATGTTTGAGGGCCAACCAAAACAGGTAGCTCAATCTCTCCCATCACCGATCTTCTTGAACCATCAAAAGCTTTGACAATAAGAGAGGTGGGTCTCATTATGGCTCCTTGGTAAGACAATTTATCAAGAGTTCTCTTTGGAAAAACATTCAAGGATGAACCGGTGTCTACGAGAACTCTGGCCATCGTATCCTCCTGACATTTCACTGATATATGTAAAGCAAGATTATGATTCCTTCCAGCTCGGGGTAACTCCACATCACTGAAGCTAAGAGTATTACAGGCCGTAATGTTGGCGACGACATGGTCAAACTGTCCAGCTGTTATGTCCTGAGCTACATGTGCCTGGGCTAACACCTTCTGCAAAGCTTCTCTATGAACTGGCGAATTAACTAACAGAGATAAGATCGAAATCTTGGACGGTGTCTGATGGAGCTGATCTATCACTTTGTAATCGCTCATCTTGATAATTCTTAGGAACTCTTCATCTGCTTCTTGAGAAATTACCTCCTTTCTCTTATCTC
Source organism: Lathyrus tuberosus (assembly GCA_022829125.1). Taxonomy (NCBI): domain Eukaryota; kingdom Viridiplantae; phylum Streptophyta; class Magnoliopsida; order Fabales; family Fabaceae; genus Lathyrus; species Lathyrus tuberosus. The sequence goes on from JALAZF010000048.1 coordinate 16,034,678, forward strand.
TAGCTGGGATGGGGGGCAACAGTTTCCTTGGGTGTGGTTTCCTTGAAGAAAGGAGTGTAGACCCTTCCACTTCATGTCATCCTCCCAGTTCCAACTATATTGGTCACTTCTTCCACAGTAGTTCCCACCTCTTTCCTTGGAACTACTCCTTCAACAGTGATTCCCACCTCTTTCCTTGGAATCATGTCTTCTCGTCTCCTGCTACTCACAACATTCTCATAGACCCATGGCACGACCTTGGTCCCTCGAAACCTAAATGGAATAGGTTGTATGATGTTACGTTGCTTGGAATGACTAATGGTGGAAGCCTTAATTGCTTCAGGGTTGTTGAAAATTGGTACTGGTTTATTAAATACAGGAATCACAAACCTAGATTTGGGTGCGTTGGACTTTGATACTTGCCCTTTTGGCTTTGGCAGGTTAAACACGGGCTCGATTGCTGCAATTTTGTTCTCCTTTTCTCTACTGAACACCTGTAGGAACCCTTCATTGATTAAATATTAAACATCATCTTGGACCAAATGGCAGCCCTTGGTACTAACATTACATTCTTCACAGTCATCATGGCAAACTTCAACTAACCCAGCTTTAAACAGTTTAGCATGGAAAGCCTTGATAGGAGTCTTGATCTTTGTTACATCCAAAACCAATACCTCATCCTTCTCATCTTCTATGGCATTAGTAGTCCCATGGGTAGGCAAAGGATTGTTCTTCACATTTGGTTGATTATCAGCAAATGAAAGGACATTCTTCTCCATCAAACCCTTCACTACGTTCTTCAATGCTAAACATCCTTCTAAGTCGTGACCAGCGCCTCCTTGATGAAAAGCACAAGTTGCATTTGGGTTGAAGAAAGGCATAGATTTCTCTGTCGGTGGTCCCAAAGGTCTAGTAACAATTAACCCTTGCTCCACTAAGGAAGGGTAAAACTCTGTATATGACATCGGTATAGGTGGAAATGCTGGCTTTCCTCCTTGTTTCTTGTGGGGAGAATTCTGCTGTAGAACCTATGGTCTTGGTTGCTGATAATTCTGGTTTTTAGGCCATTGCTGATGGGCTGTTTGTTGATATGCTGGCGCCTGCTGCGCTGCTTGGTGATTGAAAGTAGGTGTAACAGCAGCTACGTACGGTTGCTGAGCATACTGCATCTGGTAAATTGGATGTTGCAAGAAACTTGGTCTCTGGTGTTGCTGGTACATTGGTTGCTTCCATCGAGGGCTCTGGGTCTTCCCTGCCATAATGGCATTAGTTTCTCCTTCCTTCTTCTTATGAGAATGACTAGGAGACTTCTTAGTACTGACGCCAACTGAACTACTCGGAGAATCGATCACCTTTCCACTTTTTAATCCTGCCTCTACCTTTACGCCAATGGCAACAATATCAGCAAAATTAGCACTGACACTGCTGATCATCCTCTCGTAAAATTCAGGCTTTACTGTGTCCACAAACCAATCAGCCAACTCTTTCTCAGTTAATGGTGGTTCAACTTGAGAAGCAGTCTCTCTCCAACATTGTGCATATTCTTTGAAAGTCTCAGTACCTCTCTGGGCCATACTCAGTAACTGCCTACGGTCTGGAGCTAGATCCATATTATACTTGTAGTGTTTCACAAAAGCATCAGTTACATCCTGGAAACAACGGATCTGGGACTGATCTAGACTTAGGTACCACTTGGCAGCAACCCCTTTCAAACTGTCCTGAAAACAGTGGATCATCAGCTTGTCATTGCGTACGTGCGCGGCCATTCTTCGGTAGTACATAATCAAGTGAGATTTGGGACATGTGGCCCCTGAATACAATTCAAAACTTGGTAACTTGAACTTAGGTGGAATTACCAAATCTGAAACCAAACACATGTCTTTGATGTCAGTACTGAAAGCATTACTCATCTCCGTTGCCTTCATTTTCCTCTGCATTGTTTCAACACTTTCCCTCAGTTTCTCGTGTCTATCATCTCCTTCTTCCGACACATCAATGTAGTCGTAGGGATGGTGGTTATGGAAAACCGGATGCACTTGCGTTTGCACTGCTGGTGGAGTATAGGTAGGGATAGCTCGAAGAGTCTCATCAACCAAAGGAACTGCTTTCTGTGTTGTCAAAGGAACTGTAGCATGGATAAAATCTTCTGGCATGCCTAGAGTAGGGATGACAGGGATGATAGGAGGTTCTATCATTGTGGTGACGATTTCAGAGACCACAGTGGCCTGAGTGTCCATCTTTGCTTTCATAACATTAATTGCCTCGAGGATTTGTCCCATTCCTCCTCTTATCTCGTTCAGCTCATTGTTGACTCTGTCCATTTCTCTGTAAGCCTCTGACATCCTGAATCGAGCTCGGGCCCGAGTGTTGTAGTTGTGGCGGGGATTCAGTGTGATGATTCTGAAGAGAACACGGTGACATAAGACAAAGACAAGGAAAGAAAATGCACATGAAGATGCAAATGAGGATGCACATGCAAATGCAAGCTAAACTATCAAGAAACCAAAGAAATTTTGCAAATAATATAGATAATAGATTCTTGATAAAATAAACTTCTTCATTCAAGAGTCTGGTGAACATTACATCAGGAGCAGTGCATCCCATACTCCAAGTACATAAGTAGAAATACATTAAAATTAAAAGGAACAATGATAACAGAAATGTCAATAGTAACACTAGAGATTGAATCCACCGGTTGATGATCCTTCTCCTCCATTGATTACTCTCATTATTTTGATTATGCGCTCCTTTGTTTCCTCTTTTGCGAGAACCAATTCTCCTAACTCTTCCATCATCTTCTGCTTTGTCTTGGTAGGTGATTCATGGTGAAGACGTGGCTTCATCATTACACGAGCTATGTCACGCGACCATTGCAAGTGAGCCTCTGTGACTGGGCATTCAGCTTTCCATAATTGTCTGTTAATCTGATGCCAAGCGCGCTCCAATCGCATCTTCATTTCAAAACCTCCTCTTTCATCATAAAACATCATTTGCATATCTTTGTTATCTGGAATTCCCTCCTTCAGATGTCCCAACTGACGGCGTGCAAGGACAGGGTTGTAATTGATACAACCGCTTCTTCCCATGAGAGGCACATTGGGGTAATCCCCACAGCTATGGATTATGATGATTCCTTCTTTAGTTGAATCATACCATTCGATGTCGGTATGCTTCAACTCCATCAGCTTTTTGGACCAAATCTTACAGTCTTCGACCTTCCAGAAAGTCGGAGTCTTCGGCAGATAAGAAACAAACCACTTGTAAAAGAGGGCTACGCAGCAAATAATTGGCCCGCAGCCTCTTGTGTATCTGGTCTGTATGGAATGGTAAACATCAGCTAGCAGTGTTGGGACTGGATTGTTGACTGCAAAAAGCTGAATGGCTTGGGTATCCACGAAGTTCTTGGCATTTGGGAACAGAAACAATCCATATATCATCAGAGCTAGAGTTGATTCAAACAAAGCTTCATTTCCTCTGTTTTTGAAGTACAGAGCTTTTTCCATCAAGAACTGGGTAGGCAGTCCACGCTTTCCTCCCTTGTTAGTTAGGTTGGCTTGGATGTCAGATAGTCTGATTCTGGTTACTCTGGCGATGTCTCTGGCGGAAGGCATTTCTTCAATCCCAGAAAAGATGGGAGCTTCTCTGACTGGAATTCCTATCATGGCTGAGAACTCCTCCAGGGTTGGCACCAACTGGAACTCAGGGAATACGAAACAATGATACGCGGGATGATACAACTGGACCAAAACTTCAAGAGGCCCTACAGTTACTGGTGTCTTCATCAGTGGAATGGCGCATCCATACCTGTCAGCGAAGGCTGACTGATCTTCAATCATCTCTCCTAACCACAACAAACACTCCACCTCTGGTAGTTCAAAGAAATAAGGCCAGACTCTCTTCCCTGTAGCATCCATTTCTACAAAATCTGCAAAACAAGATTAGCAACTTGATAGTTTAGCAGGAATGCAAAATGCAATGCAAAGTTTCACGGAATTCAGACATTTGCAAAATATCAAGGGATATCAAAAGACCTCATTTCCATTAAATAAAAGGTGAATTACAATAGTTGATACACTTTCAAAAGCCCTAAACATAAAGCTAAATAAAAGCTAGAAAGTCCTAAGCAAATTCTCCTAAGAGCCTTGTATTGAGTCTTCTGATTTCTTTCTCTATCTGATCCCTTTCTGCGACGAGGTTGTCAAGAATAGATTTCCAAGCAGAAGGCTGACTGTTAGAGGAACTTGGATCTTCTAGGGCCTTTCTCTTCTTGCATGAGAGCAACTCTTCATTCTTGGTCTGTAGTTGCTTTTGGAGTTCCAGATTCTCTTCAACAACCACTTGATACTTGAGCTTCCAGGCTTCTTCTGACCTATGGAATTTTCTTAAAGAAATCTCCAGCTCTTCTTCTCTTGACATGAAGTACAAAACAGGCTCTTTCTTCAAAGTAATTGGTTCTTGCCTTTTGTAGGGCATCTTTAGCTCTATAGCTCTTCTTCTTACCCATTGGAGATAGGGCTCCAAGGACACACAGTTAGGTCTTCCTAAAGAACTTCTTCCTCTTTTGCGCTTGCTACCCCAAGCGTTTAAGATCAATTTCTTTTGTTCTTCGTTCTTGTCATATGTTTCAAAGTAAATACTTTCCACATGAACACTGAGATGTTTGTCTTCCAAAGGATACCCTAATTGGCGTCGTGCCAATACGGGGTTATAACTGATACCACCTTTAATGCCAAGAAGAGGCACGTTGCCATAATTTCCACAGCTATCTATAATCAGGATTCCATCATACACCCTATTATACCAGTCAATGTCTGCATGGGAGAGTGCCATAACTTTCTGAGACCACCATCCTTTCTTGGAATCCCAGAATGCACCTACCTTTGGTAGATGTGAAATAAACCATCTATACAGTATGAGGACACAGCAGGTAATCTGTCCATTTCTATGAGCGTTTCTCGTATGGACTGAGTGGTAGGCTTCAGGAAGCAGGGTAGGTACTGGATTTCGTCTCAAGAATATTTTGATCGTATTTAGATCCACAAAGTTGTCAATGTTTGGAAACAAGAAAAGTCCATAGATAAGCAATGCAAATACGGCTTCAAAGGCATCCCTGTTGGAGTTTTTAGCAAAATAACGAGCCTTTTCAAACAAGAACTTAGCAGTTAACCCAAAAATTCCTCCCTTAGAGATTAAATTACTTTTGATGTCAACTAACTCCAGATGGGTTTCCTTGGCTATTTCCTCCTTTTTAGGATCCTTCTCGAAGATAGGAAATGCGGACTCATCCTTGATAGGCAAACCAATTATCTGAGAGTATTCCTCAAGGGTAAGTAAGAGCTGATAGTCAGGGAACGTGAAGTAGTGATACTTTGGATCATAAAACTGAAGCAAGGTTGAGAGGAGTCCTTCATCAAGGGTCTTCTTCAACAACACCCACAACTTCCCATATCTGTTTATGAATCCTTCAGGGTCTGTTAGCAAATCTCCCAATTTCCTTAGGTCATCCAATTTGGGACTCTTGAAAGTGTATTTGATGGTGTTTCTTCTTGAGCTATCCATGATATCTCTCTGATATAAGAAAAGAAGTCCGAGTTCCATGAAATAGATGCAACATGAATGCTATGATGTATGAATGCAAAAGCACACACAGAGCACACACAAACAAAGGCAAAGAGAGATAGGTTGAGCATGGAGCCAAGGGTTTACCCTTCCCATTAGTATGTTCTATTGGTTTTTACCTGCTGAATGGGGTTCTAAGAAGTTCCCAGAGTCGGCAACCCATCTTTCAGATTTTAACGATTTCCCAGATGACTTGGAAATCAATAAAATTTTCAAGAAATCTCATTTGAGTGTAGTATCGCGTGACAACCAATTTAGAAATAGACTCCATCATGGTCACCGCACTACATCCTAAAAGGCTTAAGTGGGGTTTGGTAACTACGGTTCTCAATATCACGGGCTCCTAGGTAGAGAGTAGCATGTCTTCACGAACGGATTCGTTCAACATAACTAGACTCTCAAGAGGGCCTCAACTGAGTGATGGTGTTCTCAATTCAACTTTTCAGGATTCGACTCCCTCAAAGCCTCCTTGAATACCATCTTCCTATCCTACTTGCACTCAAATCCGGGTATAGGATTTATCTCACCACTCAAGAACCAAGCCAACAAAAGATAATCAAGCAAAGCATATATAGGTAATCAAACAGATATACACAAATATAGCAAGCAAGTATAAGTAAAACAAAGGTGGTCTTAACCCTAAAAAATAATTGGTTATTCCCCAGTGAAGTCGCCATTTCCGTTGCGGTGAGAATCGGATAACAAGCTATTAATTAACTTGCATCACATTTCTTTGAATTCACAACCGACTTTGATTTATCCAAAGGAAAGGTTCAAGATCAAGAAAAACCTAAAGGGGGGAGATCTAAGGTTCAGGGGTTGGTTATGCATAGGGAAGGTATTAGCACCCTAAACGTCCGTAGTACTCTACGGGAACCTCTTGTTTTAACTTGTAATATCTTACTCACTTGCTAAGGGTGATATGCTAAAGGTTGAAACCCTAGGGGTTTATTTCTAAGTATACTCGACAAAGCATCACACTTTGTGCCTACGTATCCTTACGGGAGTGGAATCAGAGTATCCGTAGTTCACCGATCTAAGGGTGAAGGATAGGAACCATTGACTATGGCCAAAGTTCCAAGGGGAAATGAGTATAAACTCATTATAGAGTTCACGATAACTCTCTAGATCTACGTTATAGGGGAAAGTGAGTTCTCATGATGATGAGAATCACATGGAGTTTAAGAACTCCAACCTATTTCTAAGTTGTGATTTCATTGGCTCTCATGAGGCCAAGAAATAAGGGTGAACCTAGAAGGTAAGATGACTTCAAGAGTCAATTTAAAGTGATCTCCCTTTGGAATGGGGGGAAAGATAATAGTTGTAAGGATACTAAAAGATAACAAGGCAATAATTCAAATAATGATAATGTAAAAGACATGAATAAGATAATGAGATGAAATAAAATCATGATATCAATGCAAAGTGAGAATCATACATGTTAGGCAATGATCAAACATGATAGATAGACATAACATGGCATGATGAATAAGAAAGTGCAACAAAAGCTCTAATAAGCATTCATAATCTAATCATGCATAAAGATTTCAAAAATTAATATTTTCACTAATTTCTTTTTATATTTGAAAAATAGATTCATTAAGGAAAATGTGGCAGAAAGAAGGGAAGAAAACGGATGAAAATCAAGTAAGTTATGACATTTTAAAAAAGAAGTATAAACTTAAAGAAGATAAAGCCAACAAGTGATAAAAAGAGAGGAAATGGCATTTCTAGGACTTGAACCCATGCCATTTCGCTTGCAGTGCAAAACTAGCACCACCAGACCAAAGCGCGCAGTTTAACATGTGAGGGATAGCGCAAGTATATATGTCAAAAGAAGAGAATATTCAGAAAAATAAATAAAAGGACTGGGGCGAGGGGGATTCGAACCCCAGTCCTCTAGGTCAAAGGCGCGTGCTAGTATATGGTCTTGCCACTGGGGTGGCTATTACATCCAATACCATATCTCCTTTAATAAAAACATATAATGAAAATGCGCATAAGTTCAAACAAAACATAAGCCGTCCAACATAGAACCACTCATGATACCAATACTCAAACTATGCCATTCATCAGTAATCATTGTCAAACAAAATGTAATAGATATGAGTAATTTAATTCAGTCATGGAATGCTATGCATATTAAACAACAGGTCAAGGCCTATTCTTAAAATCTACGAAATAAGAGCATGTGAAAACACAAACCAATACAGCCATGGCAGCAATCACGTATTATGTTCATAATCAGAGTGCAAATCAAGAATCAATGGCATAGGGACATTTTCACTTTGGATTCATGGTCAGCAATAAGACATCAATCAGTATTTAATAATCTCAGTCATGTAGTCATTTCCCAAATTATCATGCTAAGAACATAAGGCATAGCATCAAACACAAGTTCCAAAAGATTAACATTTAACTCATCAATGTATAGGTCAAATTGGTTCGAAACAGTTAGCATGGCAAGATACTAATGTCATAGAGGCAGCAGGCATCAAATTAACAGGTGACAAACCAGAGCAAAGTTGAGTCCATAAACATCAATTGATTCCAAACACATGTCAGCAAGATATATCCATAACAAATGAGGCAGGGCAAGCAAGGCAAACCTAAGATCCAAACATTTGAGCTACACTATGGCCTATAGGTACAAAATCTAACAAGAGATATGAATGCATCAGGAATGTGCCTATGTATTGTCATGGAATATGCTTGTCAGTAGCATTTATGTCAAGTAGCAGTTAGACATATAAGGACAAAATATGAGTCGATAGTGTTAGGTGAAATTAGGAGCATGACTATACATATGGTTAAGACGGTATTAATCTCAGCAACCCCAAAAAAAATGAAACAAGAACATCCAGAGACTTGACATGCCAAAAGTACATATATTCAGATGAGCGAGCAAGTAAAAAAACTGGTACAAATAAATGAACACATAGCAGGCATAATGTTAGCAGGTAAAAGCTTCAAGAATAAGATCATTTCACACTTTCTCTTCAAATACATGAGTCAAATGAGTTCAACACACATATATCATGGCTGGTGCATATCAAGAAATGAGGAGGCATATGAATGCAGGACTATAACAACAAGAGCTCACAATCAATTTCCATTATTAGGGCCAGAAACCAATAGGTGTATGCACATGAATAGTCAGTCATCACATGGTAGTACTATGTTACTCTACACACAAGCAAACATTACAGACAAGAAATGCACATATGATCTGAACACATAGCAAAACAGCAGTTGTACGACTTAAAGATGTTAGCAGTCCAAATGTCTTAGTTTCAAACGCATAAGTCAAATTAGCTCAAGAACAGAAATCATGACATATCAGAGTTTATATGCATATTAGGATAAAGGTGAACACACACAGCATGCAACTTTAATGTAAGTAGCATACAAAAATGAAGGCAGGTAATGGTAATGTTTCAACACCAAGTCAGAATCATACAAGTTGAACCAAATGTCAAAGGAAGTTTATAAACAATTCTAGCATCATGGTAAAGGACCTAAACTCAGGATAGCCAAGCAATCACATCATTTAACATCCATGGTTCAGAAGAGGGATAAATTCAGGAGGATTTAATATACACTAATGCTGGCATAACTATGATGATAATAATCTAAAGGACATGAATGAATGAGCACTAACAATGAAAGGAAAAGAAGTTACCGAGTGGAAAAATGTCCACTGTCCCTTCAAGTTTACTAAATGTTTTCCTCTTCAGCCAAAGCTTCAAGACAAACCTCTCTTCTCCCTTACTTGTGGAACTTCAAAGAGTCAGAAATTTAAGAGTGTTTTTGTGAGATTTTTTTTTATGTCCCAATGTGTAGAAACGAGCCCCCTTTTATAGGCAGAACCAAAAGGTTGGGTGAGTCCAAATATCAAACATTTGGAGTGCTGAGTAGGAATTGGAGCCAACGTCTCTTTTGAATTTCAAATGTTGGTCTAAATCTTGGAGACAAATCCGCTGCAACATCTCAGAATTACAGGGCCAATTCACAACTTTGTGTATTGCTTCAAAACACCTTACTTGATGTCATATGGAGAGATAACAAATGAGGTAAATGTTGGGGATGGCGCGGGGAGGTTCGCAGGTGGTAACAGGTTGAATGCTTAAACTAGTAAACCTTCAGAACCAATCTTTATGAATCAGCCAGTTAAGAGCTCAAAGTGGAATTGCTTCTTGGAGAATCCAATTTGAACAAATTGCGTGCCAAGGATTGAATTGAAACGGGTTCCCTAAGTGAATTGACGTGTTCATGCTTTGAATTTTCTCCTTCCAATATGAAGTTCGTGAGCAAGAACAAAGAAGACGAACAATTTGGTTAATTTTGCTTCCTTAGTATCACATGTCGCCTTCTCATTGGTTGGCCAATGAGTTGAAAAGTCAAACACAATTATACTTGATTCCCATTGGTTCGTGGCAATGAAAACAATTCCAATACTTGTAGAACCTTTTTTGGTCACGATGGGCCAATCAAATTGGGCTCATGAATGAAAATGAACATGTTCTTCCATCTCTTGTTATAAAAGAAAAATGAAATATTAGGAACATAATATTGGTAGATTAATTATTTAGGGTTTTTGATATGGTTTAGGAGAATTAAATTGAACCAATTGGATAAAATTGGTTAAATGAAAAGGTTAATGAAATAGGTTTAGAAAATGAAGGTGATAATTGAGGGTAGATAAAGTGAGTAGTAATTTGGCCATGTAGGGGTTAGGGTTATGGAGGCATCTCTTTGAAACTTGCTTGATTCAATGCTCCATCCAAAAAAATCTTGATCAATCACACCTTGAATCTTCTCAAGATAATGCCTGAAAAAAAACAAACACAAACAAAACCAGATAAAAAGGGTTAGCTATGCAGCATGATTGACCTAAAATGATATGCAAGAGATCAATGGATCTAAGGGAAAATTTTGGGGTACAACACTCATTTTAGAGTAACCGGTTACCACTGTAACAAAGTGCAATTTTTGTGCATTTTCAAGGTTGTTTGACATTCTTTCCTCTTCTAACTTCCATGGATTGATATGCTTGATATTTGTGGATATTTTAATCACTGTTTAACCTCAGTTTGAAGCATTTTTGCAATAATTAGATGCACGATTTGTCGATTATGTAATTGTTTGCATTTTGGCATTGCATGGAGCATGATCATTCTTGCACATCCTCTTACTCACTTGTTAACATGATGTGTGTTGTATGTTATTGGACATTTGGTGCTGCCTTTGTGATTTCATTCTTGATCACATTAAATTTTTTCTTCATTGAGCAAGTTTAAGCTTGTACAATCAATAATTTCCCCTTTTGGCTTTAATGATTTTTCATCCCTTTGGAAAATTATTAGCATAGCATTTCCCTTTGATCAATTGATTGAAACCATGTTTCGATTAGTTGATACTTCCATTTTCCTATCTTTAGGATCTCTTTAGAGCTTCTCTTTCTTGATCCCCTGCTGAGTCAAAGATTTGCACGACGCACGACACTGGAGCACTGTACAACTTGGAGTTGTTACGCTGTCCGTTTCAATTTCTGCACTACACCCTGTTGTCATACCCCAAATTTTGACCACTAAGATCTCCCATTATTGTGCAAATCATCATCATATTATGGATGTACCTTCAGGCCTCATCAATCTCCTCAGGAATTATTGAGCATTCACTACTATCAAAGATTAGGGTTTCAAGCCCTCTTAGAGCTCTTAGACAAAGGATCAATCAAGGAATGACATGATCTGCAACTTTTCTAACCTCTTAAACACCCACAAAGGATCAAGAGGACTCCCACATCAAGAATCAAGCACAAGGTTGCAACATTCCATGTGGATTAAGCCTCAAGATCCCAAGTATCACCAAATTAGGGTTTTGGTCGACCAAGGCCTCCAGATGGAAATTTTCATCTGGGCATGAGCCAATGCTTCAAAGCATAACTTAAGATGCCCCAAGGGACTTCATGGACCTAATCATCAAGTCAATTTAGCCTCAGGGGAAGCATTCACCAAAAATCAAGAATTAGGGTTTGTTGACCTAATCCATCCCTAAGTGGACTTTTGGGACAAAACATGAGCCAAGACCTCAAGGCATGATTTAAATGTCTCCAATACACTACATTGATCCATTTGCAACAATGGATTGATCCAAGAAGCTTGATCCACAAGCTTCAATTTCATCAGGACCACAATTAGGGTTTCGAGGGAAAAGTCGGCTGTATCTTTGACTTTTGACCAGGACATGCTCCCAAACCTTGGGAAATGATTCAATACACCTTATAACACCCATGGAACATGTCTATCAAGTTTGATTTAGGTCAAGGACTTGATTTCATTGAGGATTGCACAGTTTGGAATTCATCTGATAAAAAGTCAATTGTGCACAAAAGTCAAAGTTTGACTTTTTGAGATTTTTTATAATTATGGTTCTTTGACCCTAAAATGATGTTAATGTGTGATTTGAATCATCATTCATCAAGAAAAATCAAAGAAAGTGGGATAACTTGTAAAAGGGGTAACCATAAAAACTTAGAATTTTTCTAAGTTGTGGAACAAAGTGGCTATGGTACCAACTTCCAAGGATCATAACTTGAGATCCAAGCAACCAGTTGGGCTGATCCAAAGATGGGTTTATAGCTCTCATGGAATACTTTAAAAGTGTCAACTACACCTCATTCCAATTCATCATGGATTTTGAGTTATGGCTGGATCAAAATGGCTGAAAACATGAAATGTCACTTTTTCCAACACTTAGTGAAATTTTCACTAAGTCAGAATCTGTTTCACTTTTTCCAAAATGTAGGGGCATTTTTCACTTGGATCCAAAAAGTATCAAAACAAACTATGATGACACATGTGTTGTATCACATGAGAGCTTTCCAAAATGGCCAAGAACTCCATCAAATTCCACCTGAGCTAAGAGTTGTGACGGTGGCAATATGCCTTGCTGCAACTGTCATAACAAGGCAGATTTGGGCATTTTGCTCGATTTGATCAAATTTTGCAAATGGCAAACAAGTTTATCCATCTGAACACCTCAGGGGGGGACCAAGGAGGAACCAACACTGATCCATAAGCCTCCCAAGTCTTTGGAACTACAAGTAGCATGCCAAACCTAAAAAGCCTAAAAGGGGGACAAGACTCCAATTTTGTTTTGGAGCATTCAATGGATGCTTAGAGGTGGCATGTATCAGAGCACTGATAAGTGCAGATTGTACCTATTTGTGTATATAAGTTTTGTTGCACTTATCATTACTTTTTGTCTATATCGATTCAAATAAATCCCACTTTGTTTATAAATACCTTTACTTTACATTTTAGTGTATATATTGCATGTTGTTTAAATATTACTTAGTTTAATTGATTTTTATCTCAATTTTGTAGGTAGTTAATAAAGGATATCTTGCCATATTCTTGAAGAGCATTGAATAAGCTTTCCAACGCTTCCGACCGTGCGTAAATCGGAGTTTCGGTGAAGAAGTTGTGGCAAAAATAAGGACTGGTTTTCTGTCATGTTCGCACTACGAACTGGCAGCGAGCATTCGCTTTGCGAAGACCAGCGAAGGCTATAGCGAAGGAGGCCAGAAAGAGGCAGAGGAGAAACAAGCCAAAGTTTGCACTGTGAACCTGTCAGCGAGCATTCGCATTGCGAATGATTCGTTCGCACTGCGAACCAACGAAGGAAAGCAAAGGCGGTTTAGCAATCAGAGGCACTTAAAGTGCCATTTTTTGAGTCATTCGCACTGCGAATGATCGTTCGCACTGCGAACTGTGCAGAATTTGCAATGTATATAGTTTATTTCAGTCATTATTTTTAGGGATGGTTTTGGGGATTCTTGTTCCTAACTCCATCAAACTTCATTTTTCATTGGATTAGCTTAGAAAACAACTGCGGAGCATGCATACGGATGAACCGGGGTGGATTGATCGTCGACCGGCTCTGACAATCCGCGAGATGTTTGGTTCATTTCTCTTTTTCTTTGTGTTTTTATTTATGGTTGGGTTGTGTATATGTATTGACTATGATCTCATGTATATTTGTCGCCCATGGCGTTGTATAAAACTTGCTTTACAAATCTTTATTGGTAATTGTCTCTAATTTTTGCTTTATGCGCGGGGTTTGGGTTGCGTTAGACATAACCTTCACGAACTTCGATTAGGGATAATTGTCTGTTAGTTTCTGGACTCTAGAGATAGATTTAGGAGCTAACAATCTTCAATAGGCGTCGAATCTTAATGCCTTCCGTGTTTCGAGGCTTCGCTCGCGAGAGTGACGAAGAGAGTAACACGGTTGTTCTCTCAACTTTGCGTTAGACATAACTTGTGTTGTGAGCGATGCTGGGTGATATTGAGGAGTATTGTAGGTGGAGTATAATTGGTCAGTAAGTTTAAGTTTGTGAGGAGTCGATTATGTGCATTGGCAGACGAGTTTTTCTCTCTGAAGAATGATTTCTTTTTGTTTTAATATTTACTTTTCTGTTTTCTTGTTTTAAACCATTTTAATACAAACTCATAAACGCAATAGACTGTCGAACGCCATTCTTTCCCTCGAACCGATATCTATGGACACGACATAAATCCCGGAGGGAATTCTTCCGAAAATAAATATTTTTGCTGCTTGCCCTATTCTGCATTCAACAAAATGGCGCCGTTGTCGGGGATTGGTTTTGATATTGAATCGCATTGCGATAGTTTCTTTATTTTTGAGTTTTGTATATATCGTATATATTGTCTATTTCCATTATGTTTGTTCAAGTGTTATATACGTTTTGTTCCCGTAAACATTTGTTTAAGTGTTTGGTTAGGACGCTTGCTTTTGGTTGCGCGGTGAGACATCACCATGGCATGAATGAAGGAAGTTTCTAATTAAGCACCGTAAAGGCGTCGAGCTTACGACGTAAAACAAGCATATTTTATAGTTTTTCTTTTCGAATGTTTTTGGTTGTTGTTTGCTCATAGATTTTGATTGACTTACTTGAGGATGCTTTTGTGATTTTCCAAGTTGGTTCATTTCAACTTGCGGATGTATGGTAATGATCTTGTTAAGTTTTGTACACGTTTGAGGTATGTATTTATCGCTTTCTATACTTTAGCATATTCATGATACTTAGGCATTTTACAAACTTCCATGCCATCCATTCTTTTGTATACTAGTTCTTGTTGTGAATCACTTTAGTTCCCAACCTTTTTGTGAGGTAGCCTTCTACTGTTCATATATGCACGGAGAACCAACATTCTTGCTCTAACGGGATTTTATTATGTTGAATCTTTTGTTTGTGTTGATTATATGAATGCATGAAAAGGATCAAGGCAATTGTTTCATTTTGAGCACAACCACCCTAGCCAAATAGTCAATTCACCTTGTGAGTGTGTGAGAATTCGTAACCCCTTTGAGCTTTTTGATCCATGTTTTTATTTGAACTTAATGCTTGTCTATGAGTATTTAGTTCACTTATTTTTGAATGGATTATGTTTTTTCTTGGACCTCAACTTTGTGTTGTTGTATGGATTTTTTCCTTGCCTTAGAAAGTAGAGAGTATTCACATGATGGTGCGGTTGAATTCAAGTTGGGGAGAGGATGATTGTATACTCATTGGTTGGATTCTATGAGGATTGAAAAAGAAAAGAAAAAAGAGAAAAATATGACAAAGAAAAGAAAAGAAAAAAGTGAAAAAAAAAAGAAGAAAAAGAAAATCCTTGAAAAAAGAAACAAAAAGAGTTTCAATAATTGTGCTAAATAAGTATTGTGTGTTGTGTAGAACTTGGGATTTTGGAAGAAGTTGGTTGAAATTTTGTGTGTGGATCTTTGTGAGTTTTCACTCCCTTAGGTTTAGGCAAGTTTTTGTTTCAATTACCTTTAGAAATTGCCCCTTGTTTGTTTACCCGGCCACGTTACAACCTTGAAAGTCCTTGTGACTCTTGCCTTTGTATTTTCAATATGAATTTGTGGATGTATGCATAATTTAGTCTTTCGTTTGCATGAGTGTTGTGTGAGTGTAAAGTACCTTATTGTGTGTTTTTCATCTACTAATGATTGTTTTTACTAGGTGTGATTCACTTTGGAACTTGTGTTGTTTTAGAATTTTTGGCATGATTTTTGTATTTTGCATTTGTTTCGTGACTATGTTGTCGTCGTAGTTTAGTGGTAAGTATTTACTTTTTGTGTGTACCGTTTTCATTTGAACCATTCATTCGTTTCCGTTTTTCAAAACCTGTTGATTCGTCATTCTTTGGATATTGCTCGTGCATTTTCAAGTTTGTTTGATTCTTGTTTGTGGACAAACAATTAGGTAAGTTGGGGAGAGTTTGATAAGTGCAGATTGTACCTATTTGTGTATGTAAGTTTTGTTGCACTTATCATTACTTTTTGTCTATATCGGTTCAAATAAACCCCACTTTGTTTATAAATACGTTTACTTTACATTTTAGTGTATATATTGCGTATTGTTTAAATATTACTTAGTTTAATTGATTTTTATCTCAATTTTGTAGGTATTTAATAAAGGCTATCTTGCCATATTCTTGAAGAGCATTGAATCAGCTTTCCAACGCTTCCGACCGCGCGTAAATCGGAGTTTCGGTGAAGAAGTTGTGGCAAAAATAAGGACTGGTTTTCTGTCATGTTCGCACTACAAACTGGCAGCGAGCATTCGCTTTGCGAAGACCAGCGAAGGCCACAGCGAAGGAGGCCAGAAAGAGGCAGAGGAGAAACAAGCCAAAGTTTGCACTGCGAACCTTTCAGCGAGCATTTGCATTGCAAATGATTCATTCGCACTGCGAACCAACGAAGGAAAGCAAAGGCGGTTTAGCAATCAGAGGCACTTAAAGTGCCATTTTTTGAGTCATTTGCACTGCGAATGATCGTTCGCACTGCGAACTGTGCAGAATTTGCAATGTATATAGTTTATTTCAGTCATTATTTTTAGGGATGGTTTTGCGGATTCTTGTTCCTAACTCCATCAAACTTCATTTTTCATTGGATTAGCTTAGAAAACAACTGCGGAGCATGCATACAGATGAACTGGGGTGGATTGATCGTCGACCGGCTCTGACAATCCGCGAGATGTTTGTTTCATTTCTCTTTTTCTTTGTGTTTTTCTTTATGGTTGGGTTGTGTATATGTATTGACTATGATCTCATGTATATTTGTCACCCATGGCGTTGTATAAAACTTGCTTTACAAATCTTTATTGGTAATTGTCTCTGATTTTTGATTTATGCGCGGGGTGTGGGTTGCTTTAGACATAACCTCCACGAACTTCGATTAGGGATGATTGTCTGTTAGTTTCTGGACTCTAGAGATAGATTTAGGAGCTAACAATCTTCAATAGGCATCGAATCTTAATGCCTTCCGTGTTTCGAGGCTTCGCTCGCGAGAGTGACGAAGAGAGTGACACGGTTGTTCTCTCAACTTTGCGTTAGACATAACCTGTATTGTGAGCGATGCTGGGTGATATTGAGGAGTATTGTAGGTGGAGTATAATTGGTCGGTAAGTTTAAGTTTGTGAGGAGTCGATTATGTGCATTGTCGGACGAGTTTTTCTCTCTGAAGAATGATTTCTTTTTATTTTAATATTTACTTTTCTGTTTTCTTGTTTTAAACCATTTTAATCCAAACTCATAAACGCAAGAGACTGTCGAACGTCATTCTTTCCCTCGAACCGATCTCTGTGGACACGACATAAATCCCGGAGGGAATTCTTCCGAAAATAAATATTTTTGCTGCTTGCCCTATTCTGCATTCAACAAAATGGCGCCGTTGTCGGGGATCGGTTTTGATATTGAATCGCATTGCGATAGTTTCTTTATTTTTGAGTTTTGTATATATCGTATATATTGTCTATTTCCATTATGTTTGTTCAAGTGTTATATACGTTTTGTTCCCGTAAACATTTGTTTAAGTGTTTGGTTAGGACGCTTGCTTTTGGTTGCGCGGTGAGACATCACCATGGCATGAATGAAGAAAGTTTCTAATTAAGCACCGTAAAGGCGTCGAGCTTACGACGTAAAACAAGCATATTTTATAGTTTTTCTTTTCGAATGTTTTTGGTTGTTGTTTGCTCACAGATTTTGATTGACTTACTTGAGGATGCTTTTGTGATTTTCCAAGTTGGTTCATTTCAACTTGCGGATGTATGGTAATGTTCTTGTTAAGTTTTGTACACGTTTGAGGTATGTATTTATCGCTTTCTATACTTTAGCATATTCATGATACTTAGGCATTTTACAAACTTCCATGCCATCCATTCTTTTGTATACTAGTTCTTGTTGTGAATCACTTTAGTTCCCAACCTTTTTGTGAGGTAGCCTTCTATTGTTCATATATGCACGGAGAACCAACATTCTTGTTCTAACTGGATTTTATTATGTTGAATCTTTTGTTTGTGTTGATTATATGAATGCATGAAAAGGATCAAGGCAATTATTTCATTTTGAGCACAACCACCCTAGCCAAATAGTCAATCCACCTTGTGAGTGTGTGAGAATTCGTAACCCCTTTGAGCTTTTTGATCCATGTTTTTATTTGAACTTAATGCTTGTCTATGAGTATTTAGTTCACTTATTTTTGAATGGATTTTGTTTTTTCTTGGACCTCAACTTTGTGTTGTTGTATGGATTTTTTCCTTGCCTTAGAAAGTAGAGAGTATTCACATGATGGTGCGGTTGAATTCAAGTTGGGGAGAGGATGATTGTATACTCATTGGTTGGATTGTATGAGGATTGAAAAAGAAAAGAAAAAAGAGAAAAATATGACAAAGAAAAGAAAAGAAAAAAGTGAAAAAAAAAAGAAGAAAAAGAAAATCCTTGAAAAAAGAAACAAAAAGAGTTTCAATAATTGTGCTAAATAAGTATTGTGTGTTGTGTAGAACTTGGGATTTTGGAAGAAGTTGGTTGAAATTTTGTGTGTGAATCTTTGTGAGTTTTCACTCCCTTAGGTTTAGGCAAGTTTTTGTTTCAATTACCTTTAGAAATCGCCCCTTGTTTGTTTACCCGACCACGTTACAACCTTGAAAGTCCTTGTGATTCTTGCCTTTGTATTTTCAATATGAATTTGTGGATGTATGCATAATTGAGTCTTTTGTTTGCATGAGTGTTGTGTGAGTGTAAAGTACCTTATTGTGTGTTTTTCATCTACTAATGATTGTTTTTACTAGGTGTGATTCACTTTGGAACTTGTGTTGTTTTAGAATTTTTGGCATGATTTTTGTATTTTGCATTTGTTTCGTGACTATGTTGTTGTCGTAGTTTAGTGGTAAGTATTTACTTTTTGTGTGTATCGTTTTCATTTGAACCATTCATTCGTTTCCGTTTTTCAAAACCTGTTGATTCGTCATTCTTTGGATATTACTCGTGCATTTTCAAGTTTGTTTGATTCTTGTTTGTGGACAAACAATTAGGTAAGTTGGGGAGAGTTTGATAAGTGCAGATTGTACCTATTTGTGTATATAAGTTTTGTTGCACTTATCATTACTTTTTGTCTATATCGGTTCAAATAAACCCCACTTTGTTTATAAATACGTTTACTTTACATTTTAGTGTATATATTGCGTATTGTTTAAATATTACTTAGTTTAATTGATTTTTATCTCAATTTTGTAGGTATTTAATAAAGGCTATCTTGCCATATTCTTGAAGAGCATTGAATCAGCTTTCCAACACTTCCGACCGCGCGTAAATCGGAGTTTCGGTGAAGAAGTTGTGGCAAAAATAAGGACTAGTTTTCTGTCATGTTCGTACTACAAACTGGCAGCGAGCATTCGCTTTGCGAAGACCAGCGAAGGCCACAGCGAAGGAGGCCAGAAAGAGGCAGAGGAGAAACAAGCCAAAGTTTGCACTGCGAACTTTTCAGCGAGCATTTGCATTGCGAAAGATTCGTTCGCACTGCGAACCAACGAAGGAAAGCAAAGGCGGTTTAGCAATCAGAGGCACTTAAAGTGCCATTTTTTGAGTCATTTGCACTGCGAATGATCGTTCGCACTGCGAACTGTGCAGAATTTGCAATGTATATAGTTTATTTCAGTCATTATTTTAAGGGATGGTTTTGCGGATTCTTGTTCCTAACTCCATCAAACTTCATTTTTCATTGGATTAGCTTAGAAAACAACT
Source organism: Lathyrus tuberosus (assembly GCA_022829125.1). Classification (NCBI taxonomy): domain Eukaryota; kingdom Viridiplantae; phylum Streptophyta; class Magnoliopsida; order Fabales; family Fabaceae; genus Lathyrus; species Lathyrus tuberosus. Next base: position 16,054,390 of record JALAZF010000048.1, read on the forward strand.
GCGGAGCATGCCTACGGATGAACCGGCGTGGATTGATCGTCGACCGGCTCTGACAATCCGCGAGATGTTTGTTTCATTTCTCTTTTTCTTTGTGTTTTTCTTTATGGTTGGGTTGTGTATATGTATTGACTATGATCTCATGTATATTTGTCGCCCATGGCGTTGTATAAAACTTGCTTTACAAATCTTTATTGGTAATTGTCTCTGATTTTTGCTTTATGCGCGGGGTGTGGGTTGCTTTAGACATAACCTTCACGAACTTCGATTATGGATGATTGTCTGTTAGTTTCTGGACTCTAGAGATAGATTTAGGAGCTAACAATCTTCAATAGGCATCGAATCTTAATGCCTTCCGTGTTTCGAGGCTTCGCTCGCGAGAGTGACGAAGAGAGTGACACAATTGTTCTCTCAACTTTGCGTTAGACATAACCTGTATTGTGAGCGATGCTGGGTGATATTGAGGAGTATTGTAGGTGGAGTATAATTGGTCGGTAAGTTTAAGTTTGTGAGGAGTCGATTATGTGCATTGTCGGACGAGTTTTTCTCTCTGAAGAATGATTTCTTTTTATTTTAATATTTACTTTTCTGTTTTCTTGTTTTAAACCATTTTAATCCAAACTCATAAACGCAAGAGACTGTCGAACGTCATTCTTTCCCTCGAACCGATCTCTGTGGACACGACATAAATCCCGGAGGGAATTCTTCCGAAAATAAATATTTTTGCTGCTTGCCCTATTCTGCATTCAACAAAATGGCGCCGTTGTCGGGGATCGGTTTTGATATTGAATCGCATTGCAATAGTTTCTTTATTTTTGAGTTTTGTATATATCGTATATATTGTCTATTTCCATTATGTTTGTTCAAGTGTTATATACGTTTTGTTCCCGTAAACATTTGTTTAAGTGTTTGGTTAGGACGCTTGCTTTTGGTTGCGCGGTGAGACATCACCATGGCATGAATGAAGAAAGTTTCTAATTAAGCACCATAAAGGCGTCGAGCTTACGACGTAAAACAAGCATATTTTATAGTTTTTCTTTTTGAATGTTTTTGGTTGTTGTTTGGTCACAGATTTTGATTGACTTACTTGAGGATGCTTTTGTGATTTTCCAAGTTGGTTCATTTCAACTTGCGGGTGTATGGTAATGATCTTGTTAAGTTTTGTACACGTTTGAGGTATGTATTTATCGCTTTCTATACTTTAGCATATTCATGATACTTAGGCATTTTACAAACTTCCATGCCATCCATTCTTTTGTATACTAGTTCTTGTTGTGAATCACTTTAGTTCCCAACCTTTTTGTGAGGTAGCCTTCTATTGTTCATATATGCACGGAGAACCAACATCTTGTTCTAACTGGATTTTATTATGTTGAATCTTTTGTTTATGTTGATTATATGAATGCATGAAAAGGATCAAGGCAATTGTTTCATTTTGAGCACAACCACCCTAGCCAAATAGTCAATTCACCTTGTGAGTGTGTGAGAATTCGTAACCCCTTTGAGCTTTTTGATCCATGTTTTTATTTGAACTTAATGCTTGTCTATGAGTATTTGGTTCACTTATTTTTGAATGGATTTTGTTTTTTCTTGGACCTCAACTTTGTGTTGTTGTATGGATTTTTTCCTTGCCTTAGAAAGTAGAGAGTATTCACATGATGGTGCGGTTGAATTCAAGTTGGGGAGAGGATGATTGTATACTCATTGGTTGGATTCTATGAGGATTGAAAAAGAAAAGAAAAAAGAGAAAAATATGACAAAGAAAAGAAAAGAAAAAAGTGAAAAAAAAAAGAAGAAAAAGAAAATCCTTGAAAAAAGAAACAAAAAGAGTTTCAATAATTGTGCTAAATAAGTATTGTGTGTTGTGTAGAACTTGGGATTTTGGAAGAAGTTGGTTGAAATTTTGTGTGTGAATCTTTGTGAGTTTTCACTCCCTTAGGTTTAGGCAAGTTTTTGTTTCAATTACCTTTAGAAATTGCCCCTTGTTTGTTTACCCGACCACGTTACAACCTTGAAAGTCCTTGTGATTCTTGCCTTTGTATTTTCAATATGAATTTGTGGATGTATGCATAATTTAGTCTTTTGTTTGCATGAGTGTTGTGTGAGTGTAAAGTACCTTATTGTGTGTTTTTCATCTACTAATGATTGTTTTTACTAGGTGTGATTCACTTTGGAACTTGTGTTGTTTTAGAATTTTTGGCATGATTTTTGTATTTTGCATTTGTTTCGTGACTATGTTGTCGTCGTAGTTTAGTGGTAAGTATTTACTTTTTGTGTGTACCGTTTTCATTTGAACCATTCATTCGTTTCCGTTTTTCAAAACCTGTTGATTCGTCATTCTTTGGATATTACTCGTGCATTTTCAAGTTTGTTTGATTCTTGTTTGTGGACAAACAATTAGGTAAGTTGGGGAGAGTTTGATAAGTGCAGATTGTACCTATTTGTGTATATAAGTTTTGTTGCACTTATCATTACTTTTTGTCTATATCGGTTCAAATAAACCCCACTTTGTTTATAAATACGTTTACTTTACATTTTAGTGTATATATTGCGTATTGTTTAAATATTACTTAGTTTAATTGATTTTTATCTCAATTTTGTAGGTATTTAATAAAGGCTATCTTGCCATATTCTTGAAGAGCATTGAATCAGCTTTCCAACGCTTCCGACCGCGCGTAAATCGGAGTTTCGGTGAAGAAGTTGTGGCAAAAATAAGGACTAGTTTTTTGTCATGTTCGCACTACAAACTGGCAGCGAGCATTCGCTTTGCGAACACCAACGAAGGCCACAGCGAAAGAGGCCAGAAAGAGGCAGAGGAGAAACAAGCCAAAGTTTGCACTGCGAACCTTTCAGCGAGCATTTGCATTGCGAATGATTCGTTCGCACTGCGAACCAACGAAGGAAAGCAAAGGCGGTTTAGCAATCAGAGGCACTTAAAGTGCCATTTTTTGAGTCATTTGCACCGCGAATGATCGTTCGCACTGCGAACTGTGCAGAATTTGCAATGTATATAGTTTATTTCAGTCATTATTTTTAGGGATGGTTTTGCGGATTCTTGTTCCTAACTCCATCAAACTTCATTTTTCATTGGATTAGCTTAGAAAACAACTGCGGAGCATGCATACGGATGAACCGGGGTGGATTGATCGTCGACCGGCTCTGACAATCCGCGAGATATTTGTTTCATTTCTCTTTTTCTTTGTGTTTTTCTTTATGGTTGGGTTGTGTATATGTATTGACTATGATCTCATGTATATTTGTCGCCCATGGCGTTGTATAAAACTTGCTTTACAAATCTTTATTGGTAATTGTCTCTGATTTTTGCTTTATGCGCGGGGTGTGGGTTGCTTTAGACATAACCTTCACGAACTTCGATTAGGGATGATTGTCTGTTAGTTTCTGGACTCTAGAGATAGATTTAGGAGCTAACAATCTTCAATAGGCATCGAATCTTAATGCCTTCCATGTTTCGAGGCTTCGCTCGCGAGAGTGACGAAGAGAGTGACACGGTTGTTCTCTCAACTTTGCGTTAGACATAACCTGTATCGTGAGCGATGCTGGGTGATATTGAGGAGTATTGTAGGTGGAGTATAATTGGTCGGTAAGTTTAAGTTTGTGAGGAGTCGATTATGTGCATTGTCGGACGAGTTTTTCTCTCTGAAGAATGATTTCTTTTTATTTTAATATTTACTTTTCTGTTTTCTTGTTTTAAACCATTTTAATCCAAACTCATAAACGCAAGAGACTGTCGAATGTCATTCTTTCCCTCGAACCGATCTCTGTGGACACGGCATAAATCCAGGAGGGAATTCTTCCGAAAATAAATATTTTTGCTGCTTGCCCTATTCTGCATTCAACAAAATGGCACCGTTGTCGGGGATCGGTTTTGATATTGAATCGCATTGCGATAGTTTCTTTATTTTTGAGTTTTGTATATATCGTATATATTGTCTATTTCCATTATGTTTGTTCAAGTGTTATATACGTTTTGTTCCCATAAACATTTGTTTAAGTGTTTGGTTAGGACGCTTGCTTTTGGTTGCGCGGTGAGACATCACCATGGCATGAATGAAGAAAGTTTCTAATTAAGCACCGTAAAGGCGTCGAGCTTACGACGTAAAACAAGCATATTTTATAGTTTTTCTTTTTGAATGTTTTTGGTTGTTGTTTGCTCACAGATTTTGATTGACTTACTTGAGGATGCTTTTGTGATTTTCCAAGTTGGTTCATTTCAACTTGCGGATGTATGGTAATGATCTTGTTAAGTTTTGTACACGTTTGAGGTATGTATTTATCGCTTTCTATACTTTAGCATATTCATGATACTTAGGAATTTTACAAACTTCCATGCCATCCATTCTTTTGTATACTAGTTCTTGTTGTGAATCACTTTAGTTCCCAACCTTTTTGTGAGGTAGCCTTCTATTGTTCATATATGCACGGAGAACCAACATTCTTGTTCTAACTGGATTTTATTATGTTGAATCTTTTGTTTGTGTTGATTATATGAATGCATGAAAAGGATCAAGGCAATTGTTTCATTTTGAGCACAACCACCCTAGCCAAATAGTCAATTCACCTTGTGAGTGTGTGAGAATTCGTAACCCCTTTGAGCTTTTTGATCCATGTTTTTATTTGAACTTAATGCTTGTCTATGAGTATTTAGTTCACTTATTTTTGAATGGATTTTGTTTTTTCTTGGACCTCAACTTTGTGTTGTTGTATGGATTTTTTCCTTGCCTTAGAAAGTAGAGAGTATTCACATGATGGTGCGGTTGAATTCAAGTTGGGGAGAGGATGATTGTATACTCATTGGTTGGATTCTATGAGGATTGAAAAAGAAAAGAAAAAAGAGAAAAATATGACAAAGAAAAGAAAAGAAAAAAGTGAAAAAAAAGAAGAAAAAGAAAATCCTTCAAAAAAGAAACAAAAAGAGTTTCAATAATTGTGCTAAATAAGTATTGTGTGTTGTGTAGAACTTGGGATTTTGGAAGAAGTTGGTTGAAATTTTGTGTGTGAATCTTTGTGAGTTTTCACTCCCTTAGGTTTAGGCAAGTTTTTGTTTCAATTACCTTTAGAAATTGCCCCTTGTTTGTTTACCCGACCACGTTACAACCTTGAAAGTCCTTGTGATTCTTGCCTTTGTATTTTCAATATGAATTTGTGGATGTATGCATAATTTAGTCTTTTGTTTGCATGAGTGTTGTGTGAGTGTAAAGTACCTTATTGTGTGTTTTTCATCTACTAATGATTGTTTTTACTAGGTGTGATTCACTTTGGAACTTGTGTTGTTTTAGAATTTTTGGCATGATTTTTGTATTTTGCATTTGTTTCGTGACTATGTTGTCGTCGTAGTTTAGTGGTAAGTATTTACTTTTTGTGTGTACCGTTTTCATTTGAACCATTCATTCGTTTCCGTTTTTCAAAACCTGTTGATTCGTCATTCTTTGGATATTACTCGTGCATTTTCAAGTTTGTTTGATTCTTGTTTGTGGACAAACAATTAGGTAAGTTGGGGAGAGTTTGATAAGTGCAGATTGTACCTATTTGTGTATATAAGTTTTGTTGCACTTATCATTACTTTTTGTCTATATTGGTTCAAATAAACCCCACTTTGTTTATAAATACGTTTACTTTACATTTTAGTGTATATATTGCGTATTGTTTAAATATTACTTAGTTTAATTGATTTTTATCTCAATTTTGTAGGTATTTAATAAAGGCTATCTTGCCATATTCTTGAAGAGCATTGAATCAGCTTTCCAACGCTTCCGACCGCGCGTAAATCGGAGTTTCGGTGAAGAAGTTGTGGCAAAAGTAAGGACTAGTTTTTTGTCATGTTCGCACTACAAACTGGCAGCGAGCATTCGCTTTGCGAACACCAACGAAGGCCACAGCGAAAGAGGCCAGAAAGAGGCAGAGGAGAAACAAGCCAAAGTTTGCACTGTGAACCTTTCAGCGAGCATTTGCATTGCGAATGATTCGTTCGCACTGCGAACCAACGAAGGAAAGCAAAGGCGGTTTAGCAATCAGAGGCACTTAAAGTGCCATTTTTTGAGTCATTTGCACTGCGAATGATCGTTCGCACTGCGAACTGTGCAGAATTTGCAATGTATATAGTTTATTTCAGTCATTATTTTTAGGGATGGTTTTGCGGATTCTTGTTCCTAACTCCATCAAACTTCATTTTTCATTGGATTAGCTTAGAAAACAACTGCGGAGCATGCATACGGATGAACCGGGGTGGATTGATCGTCGACCGGCTCTGACAATCCGCGAGATATTTGTTTCATTTCTCTTTTTCTTTGTGTTTTTCTTTATGGTTGGGTTGTGTATATGTATTGACTATGATCTCATGTATATTTGTCGCCCATGGCGTTGTATAAAACTTGCTTTACAAATCTTTATTGGTAATTGTCTCTAATTTTTGCTTTATGCGCGGGGTGTGGGTTGCTTTAGACATAACCTTCACGAACATCGATTAGGGATGATTGTCTGTTAGTTTCTGGACTCTAGAGATAGATTTAGGAGCTAACAATCTTCAATAGGCATCGAATCTTAATGCCTTCCATGTTTCGAGGCTTCGCTCGCGAGAGTGACGAAGAGAGTGACACGGTTGTTCTCTCAACTTTGCGTTAGACATAACCTGTATCGTGAGCGATGCTGGGTGATATTGAGGAGTATTGTAGGTGGAGTATAATTGGTCGGTAAGTTTAAGTTTGTGAGGAGTCGATTATGTGCATTGTCGGACGAGTTTTTCTCTCTGAAGAATGATTTCTTTTTATTTTAATATTTACTTTTCTGTTTTCTTGTTTTAAACCATTTTAATCCAAACTCATAAACGCAAGAGACTGTCGAATGTCATTCTTTCCCTCGAACCGATCTCTGTGGACACGGCATAAATCCAGGAGGGAATTCTTCCGAAAATAAATATTTTTGCTGCTTGCCCTATTCTGCATTCAACAAAATGGCACCGTTGTCGGGGATCGGTTTTGATATTGAATCGCATTGCGATAGTTTCTTTATTTTTGAGTTTTGTATATATCGTATATATTGTCTATTTCCATTATGTTTGTTCAAGTGTTATATACGTTTTGTTCCCATAAACATTTGTTTAAGTGTTTGGTTAGGACGCTTGCTTTTGGTTGCGCGGTGAGACATCACCATGGCATGAATGAAGAAAGTTTCTAATTAAGCACCGTAAAGGCGTCGAGCTTACGACGTAAAACAAGCATATTTTATAGTTTTTCTTTTTGAATGTTTTTGGTTGTTGTTTGCTCACAGATTTTGATTGACTTACTTGAGGATGCTTTTGTGATTTTCCAAGTTGGTTCATTTCAACTTGCGGATGTATGGTAATGATCTTGTTAAGTTTTGTACACGTTTGAGGTATGTATTTATCGCTTTCTATACTTTAGCATATTCATGATACTTAGGAATTTTACAAACTTCCATGCCATCCATTCTTTTGTATACTAGTTCTTGTTGTGAATCACTTTAGTTCCCAACCTTTTTGTGAGGTAGCCTTCTATTGTTCATATATGCACGGAGAACCAACATTCTTGTTCTAACTGGATTTTATTATGTTGAATCTTTTGTTTGTGTTGATTATATGAATGCATGAAAAGGATCAAGGCAATTGTTTCATTTTGAGCACAACCACCCTAGCCAAATAGTCAATTCACCTTGTGAGTGTGTGAGAATTCGTAACCCCTTTGAGCTTTTTGATCCATGTTTTTATTTGAACTTAATGCTTGTCTATGAGTATTTAGTTCACTTATTTTTGAATGGATTTTGTTTTTTCTTGGACCTCAACTTTGTGTTGTTGTATGGATTTTTTCCTTGCCTTAGAAAGTAGAGAGTATTCACATGATGGTGCGGTTGAATTCAAGTTGGGGAGAGGATGATTGTATACTCATTGGTTGGATTCTATGAGGATTGAAAAAGAAAAGAAAAAAGAGAAAAATATGACAAAGAAAAGAAAAGAAAAAAGTGAAAAAAAAGAAGAAAAAGAAAATCCTTCAAAAAAGAAACAAAAAGAGTTTCAATAATTGTGCTAAATAAGTATTGTGTGTTGTGTAGAACTTGGGATTTTGGAAGAAGTTGGTTGAAATTTTGTGTGTGAATCTTTGTGAGTTTTCACTCCCTTAGGTTTAGGCAAGTTTTTGTTTCAATTACCTTTAGAAATTGCCCCTTGTTTGTTTACCCGACCACGTTACAACCTTGAAAGTCCTTGTGATTCTTGCCTTTGTATTTTCAATATGAATTTGTGGATGTATGCATAATTTAGTCTTTTGTTTGCATGAGTGTTGTGTGAGTGTAAAGTACCTTATTGTGTGTTTTTCATCTACTAATGATTGTTTTTACTAGGTGTGATTCACTTTGGAACTTGTGTTGTTTTAGAATTTTTGGCATGATTTTTGTATTTTGCATTTGTTTCGTGACTATGTTGTCGTCGTAGTTTAGTGGTAAGTATTTACTTTTTGTGTGTACCGTTTTCATTTGAACCATTCATTCGTTTCCGTTTTTCAAAACCTGTTGATTCGTCATTCTTTGGATATTACTCGTGCATTTTCAAGTTTGTTTGATTCTTGTTTGTGGACAAACAATTAGGTAAGTTGGGGAGAGTTTGATAAGTGCAGATTGTACCTATTTGTGTATATAAGTTTTGTTGCACTTATCATTACTTTTTGTCTATATTGGTTCAAATAAACCCCACTTTGTTTATAAATACGTTTACTTTACATTTTAGTGTATATATTGCGTATTGTTTAAATATTACTTAGTTTAATTGATTTTTATCTCAATTTTGTAGGTATTTAATAAAGGCTATCTTGCCATATTCTTGAAGAGCATTGAATCAGCTTTCCAACGCTTCCGACCGCGCGTAAATCGGAGTTTCGGTGAAGAAGTTGTGGCAAAAATAAGGACTAGTTTTTTGTCATGTTCGCACTACAAACTGGCAGCGAGCATTCGCTTTGCGAAGACCAGCGAAGGCCACAGCGAAGGAGGCCAGAAAGAGGCAGAGGAGAAACAAGCCAAAGTTTGCACTGCGAACCTTTCAGCGAGCATTTGCATTGCAAATGATTCGTTCGCACTGCGAACCAACGAAGGAAAGCAAAGGCGGTTTAGCAATCAGAGGCACTTAAAGTGCCATTTTTTGAGTCATTTGCACTGCGAATGATCGTTCGCACTGCGAACTGTGCAGAATTTGCAATGTATATAGTTTATTTCAGTCATTATTTTTAGGGATGGTTTTGTGGATTCTTGTTCCTAACTCCATCAAACTTCATTTTTCATTGGATTAGCTTAGAAAATAACTGCGGAGCATGCATACGGATGAACCGGGGTGGATTGATCGTCGACCGGCTCTGACAATCCGTGAGATGTTTGTTTCATTTCTCTTTTTCTTTGTGTTTTTCTTTATGGTTGGGTTGTGTATATGTATTGACTATGATCTCATGTATATTTGTCGCCCATGGCGTTGTATAAAACTTGCTTTACAAATCTTTATTGGTAATTGTCTCTGATTTTTGCTTTATGCGCGGGGTGTGGGTTGCTTTAGACATAACCTTCACGAACTTCGATTAGGGATGATTGTCTGTTAGTTTCTGGACTCTAGAGATAGATTTAGGAGCTAACAATCTTCAATAGGCATCGAATCTTAATGCCTTCCATGTTTCGAGGCTTCGCTCGCGAGAGTGACGAAGAGAGTGACACGGTTGTTCTCTCAACTTTGCGTTAGACATAACCTGTATTGTGAGCGATGCTGGGTGATATTGAGGAGTATTGTAGGTGGAGTATAATTGGTCGGTAAGTTTAAGTTTGTGAGGAGTCGATTATGTGCATTGTCGGACGAGTTTTTCTCTCTGAAGAATGATTTCTTTTTATTTTAATATTTACTTTTCTGTTTTCTTGTTTTAAACCATTTTAATCCAAACTCATAAACGCAAGAGACTGTCGAACGTCATTCTTTCCCTCGAACCGATCTCTGTGGACACGACATAAATCCCGGAGGGAATTCTTCCGAAAATAAATATTTTTGCTGCTTGCCCTATTCTGCATTCAACAAAATGGCGCCGTTGTCGGGGATCGGTTTTGATATTGAATCGCATTGCGATAGTTTCTTTATTTTTGAGTTTTGTATATATCGTATATATTGTCTATTTCCATTATGTTTGTTCAAGTGTTATATACGTTTTGTTCCCGTAAACATTTGTTTAAGTGTTTGGTTAGGACGCTTGCTTTTGGTTGCGCGGTGAGACATCACCATGGCATGAATGAAGAAAGTTTCTAATTAAGCACCGTAAAGGCGTCGAACTTACGACGTAAAACAAGCATATTTTATAGTTTTTCTTTTCGAATGTTTTTGGTTGTTGTTTGCTCACAGATTTTGATTGACTTACTTGAGGATGCTTTTGTGATTTTCCAAGTTGGTTCATTTCAACTTGCGGATGTATGGTAATGATCTTGTTAAGTTTTGTACACGTTTGAGGTATGTATTTATCGCTTTCTATACTTTAGCATATTCATGATACTTAGGCATTTTACAAACTTCCATGCCATCCATTCTTTTGTATACTAGTTCTTGTTGTGAATCACTTTAGTTCCCAACCTTTTTGTGAGGTAGCCTTCTATTGTTCATATATGCACGGAGAACCAACATTCTTGTTCTAACTGTATTTTATTATGTTGAATCTTTTGTTTGTGTTGATTATATGAATGCATGAAAAGGATCAAGGCAATTGTTTCATTTTGAGCACAACCACCCTAGCCAAATAGTCAATTTACCTTGTGAGTGTGTGAGAATTCGTAACCCCTTTGAGCTTTTTGATCCATGTTTTTATTTGAACTTAATGCTTGTCTATGAGTATTTAGTTCACTTATTTTTGAATGGATTTTGTTTTTTCTTGGACCTCAACTTTGTGTTGTTGTATGGATTTTTTCCTTGCCTTAGAAAGTAGAGAGTATTCACATGATGGTGCGGTTGAATTCAAGTTGGGGAGAGGATGATTGTATACTCATTGGTTGGATTCTATGAGGATTGAAAAAGAAAAGAAAAAAGAGAAAAATATGACAAAGAAAAGAAAAGAAAAAAGTGAAAAAAAAAAAGAAGAAAAAGAAAATCCTTGAAAAAAGAAACAAAAAGAGTTTCAATAATTGTGCTAAATAAGTATTGTGTGTTGTGTAGAACTTGGGATTTTGGAAGAAGTTGGTTGAAATTTTGTGTGTGAATCTTTGTGAGTTTTCACTCCCTTAGGTTTAGGCAAGTTTTTGTTTCAATTACCTTTAGAAATTGCCCCTTGTTTGTTTACCCGACCACGTTACAACCTTGAAAGTCCTTGTGATTCTTGCCTTTGTATTTTCAATATGAATTTGTGGATGTATGCATAATTTAGTCTTTTGTTTGCATGAGTGTTGTGTGAGTGTAAAGTACCTTATTGTGTGTTTTTCATCTACTAATGATTGTTTTTACTAGGTGTGATTCACTTTGGAACTTGTGTTGTTTTAGAATTTTTGGCATGATTTTTGTATTTTGCATTTGTTTCGTGACTATGTTGTCGTCGTAGTTTAGTGGTAAGTATTTACTTTTTGTGTGTACCGTTTTCATTTGAACCATTCATTCGTTTCCGTTTTTCAAAACCTGTTGATTCGTCATTCTTTGGATATTACTCGTGCATTTTCAAGTTTGTTTGATTCTTGTTTGTGGACAAACAATTAGGTAAGTTAGGGAGAGTTTGATAAGTGCAGATTGTACCTATTTGTGTATATAAGTTTTGTTGCACTTATCATTACTTTTTGTCTATATTGGTTCAAATAAACCCCACTTTGTTTATAAATACGTTTACTTTACATTTTAGTGTATATATTGCGTATTGTTTAAATATTACTTAGTTTAATTGATTTTTATCTCAATTTTGTAGGTATTTAATAAAGGCTATCTTGCCACATTCTTGAAGAGCATTGAATCAGCTTTCCAACGCTTCCGACCGCGCGTAAATCGGAGTTTCGGTGAAGAAGTTGTGGCAAAAATAAGGACTAGTTTTTTGTCATGTTCGCACTACAAACTGGCAGCGAGCATTCGCTTTGCGAAGACCAGCGAAGGCCACAGCGAAGGAGGCCAGAAAGAGGCAGAGGAGAAACAAGCCAAAGTTTGCACTGCGAACCTTTCAGCGAGCATTTGCATTGCAAATGATTCGTTCGCACTGCGAACCAACGAAGGAAAGCAAAGGCGGTTTAGCAATCAGAGGCACTTAAAGTGCCATTTTTTGAGTCATTTGCACTGCGAATGATCGTTCGCACTGCGAACTGTGCAGAATTTGCAATGTATATAGTTTATTTCAGTCATTATTTTTAGGGATGGTTTTGTGGATTCTTGTTCCTAACTCCATCAAACTTCATTTTTCATTGGATTAGCTTAGAAAATAACTGCGGAGCATGCATACGGATGAACCGGGGTGGATTGATTGTCGACCGGCTCTGACAATCCGCGAGATGTTTGTTTCATTTCTCTTTTTCTTTGTGTTTTTCTTTATGGTTGGGTTGTGTATATGTATTGACTATGATCTCATGTATATTTGTCGCCCATGGCGTTGTATAAAACTTGCTTTACAAATCTTTATTGGTAATTGTCTCTGATTTTTGCTTTATGCGCGGGGTGTGGGTTGCTTTAGACATAACCTTCACGAACTTCGATTAGGGATGATTGTCTGTTAGTTTCTGGACTCTAGAGATAGATTTAGGAGCTAACAATCTTCAATAGGCATCGAATCTTAATGCCTTCCATGTTTCGAGGCTTCGCTCGCGAGAGTGACGAAGAGAGTGACACGGTTGTTCTCTCAACTTTGCGTTAGACATAACCTGTATTGTGAGCGATGCTGGGTGATATTGAGGAGTATTGTAGGTGGAGTATAATTGGTCGGTAAGTTTAAGTTTGTGAGGAGTCGATTATGTGCATTGTCGGACGAGTTTTTCTCTCTGAAGAATGATTTCTTTTTATTTTAATATTTACTTTTCTGTTTTCTTGTTTTAAACCATTTTAATCCAAACTCATAAACGCAAGAGACTGTCGAACGTCATTCTTTCCCTCGAACCGATCTCTGTGGACACGACATAAATCCCGGAGGGAATTATTCCGAAAATAAATATTTTTGCTGCTTGCCCTATTCTGCATTCAACAAAATGGCGCCGTTGTCGAGGATCGGTTTTGATATTGAATCGCATTGCGATAGTTTCTTTATTTTTGAGTTTTGTATATATCGTATATATTGTCTATTTCCATTATGTTTGTTCAAGTGTTATATACGTTTTGTTCCCGTAAATATTTGTTTAAGTGTTTGGTTAGGACGCTTGCTTTTGGTTGCGCGGTGAGACATCACCATGGCATGAATGAAGAAAGTTTCTAATTAAGCACCGTAAAGGCGTCGAGCTTACGACGTAAAACAAGCATATTTTATAGTTTTTCTTTTCGAATGTTTTTGGTTGTTGTTTGCTCACAGATTTTGATTGACTTACTTGAGGATGCTTTTGTGATTTTCCAAGTTGGTTCATTTCAACTTGCGGATGTATGGTAATGATCTTGTTAAGTTTTGTACACGTTTGAGGTATGTATTTATCGCTTTCTATACTTTAGCATATTCATGATACTTAGGCATTTTACAAACTTCCATGCCATCCATTCTTTTGTATACTAGTTCTTGTTGTGAATCACTTTAGTTCCCAACCTTTTTGTGAGGTAGCCTTCTATTGTTCATATATGCACGGAGAACCAACATTCTTGTTCTAACTGGATTTTATTATGTTGAATCTTTTGTTTGTGTTGATTATATGAATGCATGAAAAGGATCAAGGCAATTGTTTCATTTTGAGCACAACCACCCTAGCCAAATAGTCAATTCACCTTGTGAGTGTGTGAGAATTCGTAACCCCTTTGAGCTTTTTGATCCATGTTTTTATTTGAACTTAATGCTTGTCTATGAGTATTTAGTTCACTTATTTTTTAATGGATTTTGTTTTTTCTTGGACCTCAACTTTGTGGTCTTGTATGGATTTTTTCCTTGCCTTAGAAAGTAGAGAGTATTCACATGATGGTGCGGTTGAATTCAAGTTGGGGAGAGGATGATTGTATACTCATTGGTTGGATTCTATGAGGATTGAAAAAGAAAAGAAAAAAGAGAAAAATATGACAAAGAAAAGAAAAGAAAAAAGTGAAAAAAAAAGAAGAAAAAGAAAATCCTTGAAAAAAGAAACAAAAAGAGTTTCAATAATTGTGCTAAATAAGTATTGTGTGTTTTGTAGAACTTGGGATTTTGGAAGAAGTTGGTTGAAATTTTGTGTGTGAATCTTTGTGAGTTTTCACTCCCTTAGGTTTAGGCAAGTTTTTGTTTCAATTACCTTTAGAAATTGCCCCTTGTTTGTTTACCCGACCACGTTACAACCTTGAAAGTCCTTGTGATTCTTGCCTTTGTATTTTCTATATGAATTTGTGGATGTATGCATAATTTAGTCTTTTGTTTGCATGAGTGTTGTGTGAGTGTAAAGTACCTTATTGTGTGTTTTTCATCTACTAATGATTGTTTTTACTTGGTGTGATTCACTTTGGAACTTGTGTTGTTTTAGAATTTTTGGCATGATTTTTGTATTTTGCATTTGTTTCGTGACTATGTTGTCGTCGTAGTTTAGTGGTAAGTATTTACTTTTTGTGTGTACCGTTTTCATTTGAACCATTCATTCATTTCCGTTTTTCAAAACCTGTTGATTCGTCATTCTTTGGATATTGCTCGTGCATTTTCAAGTTTGTTTGATTCTTGTTTGTGGACAAACAATTAGGTAAGTTGGGGAGAGTTTGATAAGTGCAGATTGTACCTATTTGTGTATATAAGTTTTGTTGCACTTATCATTACTTTTTGTCTATATTGGTTCAAATAAACCCCACTTTGTTTATAAATACGTTTACTTTACATTTTAGTGTATATATTGCGTATTGTTTAAATATTACTTAGTTTAATTGATTTTTATCTCAATTTTGTAGGTATTTAATAAAGGCTATCTTGCCATATTCTTGAAGAGCATTGAATCAGCTTTCCAACGCTTCCGACCGCGCGTAAATCGGAGTTTCGGTGAAGAAGTTGTGGCAAAAATAAGGACTGGTTTTCTGTCATGTTCGCACTACAAACTGGCAGCGAGCATTCGCTTTACGAAGACCAGCGAAGGCCACAGCGAAGGAGGCCAGAAAGAGGCAGAGGAGAAACAAGCCAAAGTTTGTACTGCGAACCTTTCAGCGAGCATTTGCATTGCGAATGATTCGTTCGCACTGCGAACCAACGAAGGAAAGCAAAGGCGGTTTAGCAATCAGAGGCACTTAAAGTGCCATTTTTTGAGTCATTTGCACTGCGAATGATCGTTCGCACTGTGAACTGTGTAGAATTTGCAATGTATATAGTTTATTTCAGTCATTATTTTTAGGGATGGTTTTGCGGATTCTTGTTCCTAACTCCATCAAACTTCATTTTTCATTGGATTAGCTTAGAAAACAACTGCGGAGCATGCATACGGATGAACCGGGGTGGATTGATCGTCGACCGGCTCTGACAATCCGCGAGATGTTTGTTTCATTTCTCTTTTTCTTTGTGTTTTTCTTTATGGTTGGGTTGTGTATATGTATTGACTATGATCTCATGTATATTTGTCGCCCATGGCGTTGTATAAAACTTGCTTTACGAATCTTTATTGGTAATTGTCTCTGATTTTTGCTTTATGCGCGGGGTGTGGGTTGCTTTAGACATAACCTTCACGAACTTCGATTAGGGATGATTGTCTGTTAGTTTCTGGACTCTAGAGATAGATTTAGGAGCTAACAATCTTCAATAGGCATCGAATCTTAATGCCTTCCGTGTTTCGAGGCTTCGCTCGCGAGAGTGACGAAGAGAGTGACACGGTTGTTCTCTCAACTTTGCGTTAGACATAACCTGTATTGTGAGCGATGCTGGGTGATATTGAGGAGTATTGTAGGTGGAGTATAATTGGTCGGTAAGTTTAGTTTGTGAGGAGTCGATTATGTGCATTGTCGGACGAGTTTTTCTCTCTGAAGAATGATTTCTTTTTATTTTAATATTTACTTTTCTGTTTTCTTGTTTTAAACCATTTTAATCCAAACTCATAAACGCAAGAGACTGTCGAACGTCATTCTTTCCCTCGAACCGATCTCTGTGGACACGACATAAATCCCGGAGGGAATTCTTTCGAAAATAAATATTTTTGCTGCTTGCCCTATTCTGCATTCAACAAAATGGCGCCGTTGCCGGGGATCGGTTTTGATATTGAATCGCATTGCGATAGTTTCTTTATTTTTGAGTTTTGTATATATCGTATATATTGTCTATTTCCATTATGTTTGTTCAAGTGTTATATACGTTTTGTACCCATAAACATTTGTTTAAGTGTTTGATTAGGACGCTTGCTTTTGGTTGCGCGGTGAGACATCACCATGGCATGAATGAAGGAAGTTTCTAATTAAGCACCGTAAAGGCATCGAGCTTACGACGTAAAACAAGCATATTTTATAGTTTTTCTTTTCGAATGTTTTTGGTTGTTGTTTGCTCACTGATTTTGATTGACTTACTTGAGGATGCTTTTGTGATTTTCCAAGTTGGTTCATTTCAACTTGCGGATGTATGGTAATGATCTTGTTAAGTTTTGTACACGTTTGAGGTATGTATTTATCGCTTTCTATACTTTAGCATATTCATGATACTTAGGCATTTTACAAACTTCCATGCCATCCATTCTTTTGTATACTAGTTCTTGTTGTGAATTACTTTAGTTCCCAACCTTTTTGTGAGGTAGCCTTCTATTGTTCATATATGCACGGAGAACCAACATTCTTGTTCTAACTGGATTTTATTATGTTGAATCTTTTGTTTGTGTTGATTATATGAATGCATGAAAAGGATCAAGGCAATTGTTTCATTTTGAGCACAACCACCCTAGCCAAATAGTCAATTCACCTTGTGAGTGTGTGAGAATTCGTAACCCCTTTGAGCTTTTTGATCCATGTTTTTATTTGAACTTAATGCTTGTCTATGAGTATTTAGTTCACTTATTTTTGAATGGATTTTGTTTTTTCTTGACCTCAACTTTGTGTTGTTGTATGGATTTTTTCCTTGCCTTAGAAAGTAGAGAGTATTCACATGATGGTGCGGTTGAATTCAAGTTGGGGAGAGGATGATTGTATACTCATTGGTTGGATTCTATGAGGATTGAAAAAGAAAAGAAAAAAGAGAAAAATATGACAAAGAAAAGAAAAGAAAAAAGTGAAAAAAAAAGAAGAAAAAGAAAATCCTTGAAAAAAGAAACAAAAAGAGTTTCAATAATTGTGCTAAATAAGTATTGTGTGTTGTGTAGAACTTGGGATTTTGGAAGAAGTTGGTTGAAATTTTGTGTGTGAATCTTTGTGAGTTTTCACTCCCTTAGGTTTAGGCAAGTTTTTGTTTCAATTACCTTTAGAAATTGCCCCTTGTTTGTTTACCCGACCACGTTACAACCTTGAAAGTCATTGTGATTCTTGCCTTTGTATTTTCTATATGAATTTGTGGATGTATGCATAATTTAGTCTTTTGTTTGCATGAGTGTTGTGTGAGTGTAAAGTACCTTATTGTGTGTTTTTCATCTACTAATGATTGTTTTTACTAGGTGTGATTCACTTTGGAACTTGTGTTGTTTTAGAATTTTTGGCATGATTTTTGTATTTTGCATTTGTTTCGTGACTATGTTGTCGTCGTAGTTTAGTGGTAAGTATTTACTTTTTGTGTGTACCGTTTTCATTTGAACCATTCATTCATTTCCGTTTTTCAAAACCTGTTGATTCGTCATTCTTTGGATATTGCTCGTGCATTTTCAAGTTTGTTTGATTCTTGTTTGTGGACAAACAATTAGGTAAGTTGGGGAGAGTTTGATAAGTGCAGATTGTACCTATTTGTGTATATAAGTTTTGTTGCACTTATCATTACTTTTTGTCTATATCGGTTCAAATAAACCCCACTTTGTTTATAAATACGTTTACTTTACATTTTAGTGTATATATTGCGTATTGTTTAAATATTACTTAGTTTAATTGATTTTTATCTCAATTTTGTAGGTATTTAATAAAGGCTATCTTGCCATATTCTTGAAGAGCATTGAATCAGCTTTCCAACGCTTCCGACCGTGCGTAAATCGGAGTTTCGGTGAAGAAGTTGTGGCAAAAATAAGGACTGGTTTTCTGTCATGTTCGCACTACAAACTGGCAGCGAGCATTCGCTTTACGAAGACCAGCGAAGGCCACAGCGAAGGAGGCCAGAAAGAGGCAGAGGAGAAACAAGCCAAAGTTTGCACTGCGAACCTTTCAGCGAGCATTCGCATTGCGAATGATTCATTCGCACTGCGAACCAACGAAGGAAAGCAAAGGCGGTTTAGCAATCAGAGGCACTTAAAGTGCCATTTTTTGAGTCATTTGCACTGCGAATGATCGTTCGTACTGCGAACTGTGCAGAATTTGCAATGTATATAGTTTATTTCAGTCATTATTTTTAGGGATGGATTTGCGGATTCTTGTTCCTAACTCCATCAAACTTCATTTTTCATTGGATTAACTTAGAAAACAACTGCGGAGCATGCATACGGATGAACCGGGGTGGATTGATCATCGACCGGCTCTGACAATCCGCGAGATGTTTGTTTCATTTCTCTTTTTCTTTGTGTTTTTCTTTATGGTTGGGTTGTGTATATGTATTGACTATGATCTCATGTATATTTGTCGCCCATGGCGTTGTATAAAACTTGCTTTACAAATCTTTATTGGTAATTGTCTCTGATTTTTGCTTTATGCGCGGGGTGTGGGTTGCCTTAGACATAACCTTCACGAATTTCGATTAGGGATGATTGTCTGTTAGTTTCTGGACTCTAGAGATAGATTTAGGAGCTAATAATCTTCAATAGGCATCGAATCTTAATGCCTTCCGTGTTTCGAGGCTTCGCTCGCGAGAGTGACGAAGAGAGTGACACGGTTGTTTTCTCAACTTTGCGTTAGACATAACCTGTATTGTGAGCGATGCTGGGTGATATTGAGGAGTATTGTAGGTGGAGTATAATTGGTCGGTAAGTTTAGTTTGTGAGGAGTCGATTATGTGCATTGTCGGACGAGTTTTTCTCTCTGAAGAATGATTTCTTTTGATTTTAATATTTACTTTTCTGTTTTCTTGTTTTAAACCATTTTAATCCAAACTCATAAATGCAAGAGACTGTCGAACGTCATTCTTTCCCTCGAACCGATCTCTGTGGACTAGACATAAATCCCGGAGGGAATTCTTCCGAAAATAAATATTTTTGATGCTTGCCCTATTCTGCATTCAACAAAATGGGGCCGTTGTCGGGGATCGGTTTTGATATTGAATCGCATTGCGATAGTTTCTTTATTTTTGAGTTTTGTATATATCGTATATATTGTCTATTTCCATTATGTTTGTTCAAGTGTTATATACGTTTTGTTCCCGTAAACATTTGTTTAAGTGTTTGGTTAGGATGCTTGCTTTTGGTTGCGCGGTGAGACATCACCATGGCATGAATGAAGAAAGTTTCTAATTAAGCACCGTAAAGGCGTCGAGCTTACGACGTAAAACAAGCATATTTTATAGTTTTTCTTTTCGAATGTTTTTGGTTGTTGTTTGCTCACAGATTTTGATTGACTTACTTGAGGATGCTTTTGTGATTTTCCAAGTTGGTTCATTTCAACTTGCGGATGTATGGTAATGATCTTGTTAAGTTTTGTACACGTTTGAGGTATGTATTTATCGCTTTCTATACTTTAGCATATTCATGATACTTAGGCATTTTACAAACTTCCATGCCATCCATTCTTTTGTATACTAGTTCTTGTTGTGAATCACTTTAGTTCCCAACCTTTTTGTGAGGTAGCCTTCTATTGTTCATATATGCACGGAGAACCAACATTCTTGTTCTAACTGGATTTTATTATGTTGAATCTTTTGTTTGTGTTGATTATATGAATGCATGAAAAGGATCAAGGCAATTGTTTCATTTTGAGCACAACCACCCTAGCCAAATAGTCAATTCAACTTGTGAGTGTGTGAGAATTCGTAACCCCTTTGAGCTTTTTGATCCATGTTTTTATTTGAACTTAATGCTTGTCTATGAGTATTTAGTTCACTTATTTTTGAATGGATTTTGTTTTTTCATGGACCTCAACTTTGTGTTGTTGTATGGATTTTTTCTTTGCCTTAGAAAGTAGAGAGTATTCACATGATGGTGCGGTTGAATTCAAGTTGGGGAGAGGATGATTGTATACTCATTGGTTGGATTCTATGAGGATTGAAAAAGAAAAGAAAAAAGAGAAAAATATGACAAAGAAAAGAAAAGAAAAAAGTGAAAAAAAAAGAAGAAAAAGAAAATCCTTGAAAAAAGAAACAAAAAGAGTTTCAATAATTGTGCTAAATAAGTATTGTGTGTTGTGTAGAACTTGGGATTTTGGAAGAAGTTGGTTGAAATTTTGTGTGTGAATCTTTGTGAGTTTTCACACCCTTAGGTTTAGGCAAGTTTTTGTTTCAATTACCTTTAGAAATTGCCCCTTGTTTGTTTACCCGACCACATTACAACCTTGAAAGTCCTTGTGATTCTTGCCTTTGTATTTTCAATATGAATTTGTGGATGTATGCATAATTTAGTCTTTTGTTTGCATGAGTGTTGTGTGAGTGTAAAGTACCTTATTGTGTGTTTTTCATCTATTAATGATTGTTTTTACTAGGTGTGATTCACTTTGGAACTTGTGTTGTTTTAGAATTTTTGGCATGATTTTTGTATTTTGCATTTGTTTCGTGACTATGTTGTCGTCGTAGTTTAGTGGTAAGTATTTACTTTTTGTGTGTACCGTTTTCATTTGAACCATTCATTCGTTTCCGTTTTTCAAAACCTGTTGATTCGTCATTCTTTGGATATTGCTCGTGCATTTTCAAGTTTGTTTGATTCTTGTTTGTGGACAAACAATTAGGTAAGTTGGGGAGAGTTTGATAAGTGCAGATTGTGCCTATTTGTGTATATAAGTTTTGTTGCACTTATCATTACTTTTTGTCTATATCGGTTCAAATAAACCCCACTTTGTTTATAAATACGTTTACTTTACATTTTAGTGTATATATTGCGTATTGTTTAAATACTACTTAGTTTAATTGATTTTTATCTCAATTTTGTAGGTATTTAATAAAGGCTATCTTGCCATATTCTTGAAGAGCATTGAATCAGCTTTCCAACGCTTCCGACCGCGTGTAAATCGGAGTTTCGGTGAAGAAGTTGTGGCAAAAATAAGGACTGGTTTTCTGTCATGTTCGCACTACAAACTGGCAGCGAGCATTCGCTTTGCGAAGACCAGCGAAGGCTATAGCGAAGGAGGCCAGAAAGAGGCAGAGGAGACACAAGCCAAAGTTCGCACTGTGAACCTGTCAGCGAGCATTCGCATTGCGAATGATTCGTTCGCACTGCGAACCAACGAAGGAAAGGAAAGGCGGTTTAGCAATCAGAGGCACTTAAAGTGCCATTTTTTGTGTCATTCGCACTGCGAATGATCGTTCGCACTGCGAACTGTGCAGAATTTGCAATGTATATAGTTTATTTCAGTCATTATTTTTAGGGATGGTTTTGGGGATTCTTGTTCCTAACTCCATCAAACTTCATTTTTCATTGGATTAGCTTAGAAAACAACGGCGGAGCATGCATACGGATGAACCGGGGTGGATTAATCGTCGACCGGCTCTGACAATCCGCGAGATGTTTGGTTCATTTCTCTTTTTCTTTGTGTTTTTATTTATGGTTGGGTTGTGTATATGTATTGACTATGATCTCATGTATATTTGTCGCCCATGGCGTTGTATAAAACTTGCTTTACAAATCTTTATTGGTAATTGTCTCTAATTTTTGCTTTATGCGCGGGGTTTGGGTTGCGTTAGACATAACCTTCACGAACTTCGATTAGGTATAATTGTCTGTTAGTTTCTGGACTCTAGAGATAGATTTAGGAGCTAACAATCTTCAATAGGCGTCGAATCTTAATGCCTTCCGTGTTTCGAGGCTTCGCTCGCGAGAGTGACGAAGAGAGTAACACGGTTGTTCTCTCAACTTTGCGTTAGACATAACTTGTGTTGTGAGCGATGCTGGGTGATATTGAGGAGTATTGTAGGTGGAGTATAATTAGTCGGTAAGTTTAAGTTTGTGAGGAGTCGATTATGTGCATTGGCAGACGAGTTTTTCTCACTGAAGAATGATTTATTTTTGTTTTAATATTTACTTTTCTGTTTTCTTGTTTTAAAAAATTTTAATACAAACTCATAAACGCAATAGACTGTCGAACGCCATTCTTTCCCTCGAACCGATATCTGTGGACACGACATAAATCCCGGAGGGAATTCTTCCGAAAATAAATAATTTTGCTGCTTGCCCTATTCTGCATTCAACAAAATGGCGCCGTTGTCGGGGATCGGTTTTGATATTGAGTCGCATTGCGATAGTTTCTTTATTTTTGAGTTTTGTATATATCGTATATATTGTCAATTTTCATTATGTTTGTTCAAGTGTTATATACGTTTTGTTCCCGTAAACATTTGTTTAAGTGTTTGGTTAGGACGCTTGCTTTTGGTTGCGCGGTGAGACATCACCATGGCATGAATGAAGGAAGTTTCTAATTAAGCACCGTAAAGGCGTCGAGCTTACGACGTAAAACAAGCATATTTTAGAGTTTTTCTTTTCGAATGTTTTTGGTTGTTGTTTGCTCACAGATTTTGATTGATTTACTTGAGGATGCTTTTGTGATTTTCCAAGTTGGTTCATTTCAACTTGCGGATGTATGGTAATGATCTTGTTAAGTTTTGTACACGTTTGAGGTATGTATTTATCGCTTTCTATACTTTAGCATATTCATGATACTTAGGCATTTTACAAACTTCCATGCCATCCATTCTTTTGTATACTAGTTCTTGTTGTGAATCACTTTAGTTCCCAACCTTTTTGTGAGGTAGCCTTCTATTGTTCATATATGCACGGAGAACCAACATTCTTGTTCTAACTGGATTTTATTATGTTGAATCTTTTGTTTGTGGTGATTATATGAATGCATGAAAAGGATCAAGGCAATTGTTTCATTTTGAGCACAACCACCCTAGCCAAATAGTCAATTCACCTTGTGAGTGTGTGAGAATTCGTAACCCCTTTGAGCTTTTTGATCCATGTTTTTATTTGAACTTAATGCTTGTCTATGAGTATTTAGTTCACTTATTTTTTAATGGATTTTGTTTTTTCTTGGACCTCAACTTTGTGTTGTTGTATGGATTTTTTCCTTGCCTTAGAAAGTAGAGAGTATTCACATGATGGTGCGGTTGAATTCAAGTTGGGGAGAGGATGATTGTATACTCATTGGTTGGATTCTATGAGGATTGAAAAAGAAAAGAAAAAAGAGAAAAATATGACAAAGAAAAGAAAAGAAAAAAGTGAAAAAAAAAAGAAGAAAACGAAAATCCTTGAAAAAAAAAACAAAAAGAGTTTCAATAATTGTGCTAAATAAGTATTGTGTGTTGTGTAGAACTTGGGATTTTGGAAGAAGTTGGTTGAAATTTTGTGTGTCAATCTTTGTGAGTTTTCACTCCCTTAGGTTTAGGCAAGTTTTTGTTTCAATTACCTTTAGAAATTGCCCCTTGGTTGTTTACCCGACCACGTTACAACCTTGAAAGTCCTTGTGATTCTTGCCTTTGTATTTTCAATATGAATTTGTGGATGTATGCATAATTTAGTCTTTTGTTTGCATGAGTGTTGTGTGAGTGTAAAGTACCTTATTGTGTGTTTTTCATCTACTAATGATTGTTTTTACTAGGTGTGATTCACTTTGGAACTTGTGTTGTTTTAGAATTTTTGGCATGATTTTTGTATTTTGCATTTGTTTCGTGACTATGTTGTCGTCGTAGTTTAGTGGTAAGTATTTACTTTTTGTGTGTACCGTTTTCATTTGAACCATTCATTCGTTTCCGTTTTTCAAAACCTGTTGATTCGTCATTCTTTGGATATTGCTCGTGCATTTTCAAGTTTGTTTGATTCTTGTTTGTGGACAAACAATTAGGTAACTTGGGGAGAGTTTGATAAGTGCAGATTGTACCTATTTGTGTATATAAGTTTTGTTGCACTTATCATTACTTTTTGTCTATATCGGTTCAAATAAACCCCACTTTGTTTATAAATACGTTTACTTTACATTTTAGTGTATATATTGCGTATTGTTTAAATATTACTTAGTTTAATTTATTTTTATCTCAATTTTGTAGGTATTTAATAAAGGCTATCTTGCCATATTCTTGAAGAGCATTGAATCAGCTTTCCAACGCTTCCGACCGCGCGTAAATCGGAGTTTCGGTGAAGAAGTTGTGGCAAAAATAAGGACTGGTTTTCTGTCATGTTCGCACTACAAACTGGCAGCGAGCATTCGCTTTGCGAAGACCAGCGAAGGCTATAGCGAAGGAGGCCAGAAAGAGGCAGAGGAGAAACAAGCCAAAGTTCGCACTGTGAACCTGTCAGCGAGCATTCGCATTGCGAATGATTCGTTCGCACTGCGAACTAACGAAGGAAAGCAAAGGCGGTTTAGCAATCAGAGGCACTTAAAGTGCCATTTTTTGAGTCATTCGCACTGCGATTGATCGTTCGCACTGCGAACTGTGCAGAATTTGCAATGTATATAGTTTATTTCAGTCATTATTTTTAGGGATGGTTTTGGGGATTCTTGTTCCTAACTCCATCAAACTTCATTTTTCATTGGATTAGCTTAGAAAACAACGGCGGAGCATGCATACGGATGAACCGGGGTGGATTGATCGTCGACCGGCTCTGACAATCCGCGAGATGTATGGTTCATTTCTCTTTTTCTTTGTGTTTTTATTTATGGTTGGGTTGTGTATATGTATTGACTATGATCTCATGTATATTTGTCGCCCATGGCGTTGTATAAAACTTGTTTTACAAATCTTTATTGGTAATTGTCTCTAATTTTTGCTTTATGCGCGGGGTTTGGGTTGCGTTAGACATAACCTTCACGAACTTCGATTAGGTATAATTGTCTGTTAGTTTCTGGACTCTAGAGATAGATTTAGGAGCTAACAATCTTCAATAGGCGTCGAATCTTAATGCCTTCCGTGTTTCGAGGCTTCGCTCGCGAGAGTGACGAAGAGAGTAACACGGTTGTTCTCTCAACTTTGCGTTAGACATAACTTGTGTTGTGAGCGATGCTAGGTGATATTGAGGAGTATTGTAGGTGGAGTATAATTGGTCGGTAAGTTTAAGTTTGTGAGGAGTCGATTATGTGCATTGGCAGACGAGTTTTTCTCTCTGAAGAATGATTTATTTTTATTTTAATATTTACTTTTCTGTTTTCTTGTTTTAAACCATTTTAATACAAACTCATAAACGCAATAGACTGTCGAACGCCATTCTTTCCCTCGAACCGATATCTGTGGACACGACATAAATCCCGGAGGGAATTCTTCCGAAAATAAATATTTTTGCTGCTTGCCCTATTCTGCATTCAACAAAATGGCGCCGTTGTCGGGGATCGGTTTTGATATTGAGTCGCATTGCGATAGTTTCTTTATTTTTGAGTTTTGTATATATCGTATATATTGTCTATTTCAATTATGTTTGTTCAAGTGTTATATACGTTTTGTTCCCGTAAACATTTGTTTAAGTGTTTGGTTAGGACGCTTGCTTTTGGTTGCGCGGTGAGACATCACCATGGCATGAATGAAGGAAGTTTCTAATTAAGCACCGTAAAGGCGTCGAGCTTACGATGTAAAACAAGCATATTTTAGAGTTTTTCTTTTCGAATGTTTTTGGTTGTTGTTTGCTCACAGATTTTGATTGATTTACTTGAGGATGCTTTTGTGATTTTCCAAGTTGGTTCATTTCAACTTGCGGATGTATGGTAATGATCTTGTTAAGTTTTGTACACGTTTGAGGTATTTATTTATCGCTTTCTATACTTTAGCATATTCATGATACTTAGGCATTTTACAAACTTCCATGCCATCCATTCTTTTGTATACTAGTTCTTGTTGTGAATCACTTTAGTTCCCAACCTTTTTGTGAGGTAGCCTTCTATTGTTCATATATGCACGGAGAACCAACATTCTTGTTCTAACTGGATTTTATTATGTTGAATCTTTTGTTTGTGTTGATTATATGAATGCATGAAAATGATCAAGGCAATTGTTTCATTTTGAGCACAACCACCCTAGCCAAATAGTCAATTCACCTTGTGAGTGTGTGAGAATTCGTAACCCCTTTGAGCTTTTTGATCCATGTTTTTATTTGAACTTAATGCTTGTCTATGAGTATTTAGTTCACTTATTTTTGAATGGATTTTGTTTTTTCTTGGACCTCAACTTTGTGTTGTTGTATGGATTTTTTCCTTGCCTTAGAAAGTAGAGAGTATTCACATGATGGTGCGGTTGAATTCAAGTTGGGGAGAGGATGATTGTATACTCATTGGTTGGATTCTATGAGGATTGAAAAAGAAAAGAAAAAAGAGAAAAATATGACAAAGAAAAGAAAAGAAAAAAGTGAAAAAAAAAAGAAGAAAACGAAAATCCTTGAAAAAAAAAACAAAAAGAGTTTCAATAATTGTGCTAAATAAGTATTGTGTGTTGTGTAGAACTTGGGATTTTGGAAGAAGTTGGTTGAAATTTTGTGTGTCAATCTTTGTGAGTTTTCACTCCCTTAGGTTTAGGCAAGTTTTTGTTTCAATTACCTTTATAAATTGCCCCTTGGTTGTTTACCCGACCACGTTACAACCTTGAAAGTCCTTGTGATTCTTGCCTTTGTATTTTCAATATGAATTTGTGGATGTATGCATAATTTAGTCTTTTGTTTGCATGAGTGTTGTGTGAGTGTAAAGTACCTTATTGTGTGTTTTTCATCTACTAATGATTGTTTTTACTAGGTGTGATTCACTTTGGAACTTGTGTTATTTTAGAATTTTTGGCATGATTTTTGTATTTTGCATTTGTTTCGTGACTATGTTGTCGTCGTAGTTTAGTGGTAAGTATTTACTTTTTGTGTGTACCGTTTTCATTTGAACCATTCATTCGTTTCCGTTTTTCAAAACCTGTTGATTAGTCATTCTTTGGATATTGCTCGTGCATTTTCAAGTTTGTTTGATTCTTGTTTGTGGACAAACAATTAGGTAAGTTGGGGAGAGTTTGATAAGTGCAGATTGTACCTATTTGTGTATATAAGTTTTGTTGCACTTATCATTACTTTTTGTCTATATCGGTTCAAATAAACCCCACTTTGTTTATAAATACGTTTACTTTACATTTTAGTGTATATATTGCGTATTGTTTAAATATTACTTAGTTTAATTGATTTTTATCTCAATTTTGTAGGTATTTAATAAGGGCTATCTTGCCATATTCTTGAAGAGCATTGAATCAGCTTTCCAACGCTTCCGACCGCGCGTAAATCGGAGTTTCGGTGAAGAAGTTGTGGCAAAAATAAGGACTGGTTTTCTGTCATGTTCGCACTACAAACTGGCAGCGAGCATTCGCTTTGCGAAGACCAGCGAAGGCTATAGGGAAGGAGGCCAGAAAGAGGCAGAGGAGAAACAAGCCAAAGTTCGCACTGTGAACCTGTCAGCGAGCATTCGCATTGCAAATGATTCGTTCGCACTGCGAACCAACGAAGGAAAGAAAAGGCGGTTTAGCAATCAGAGGCACTTAAAGTGCCATTTTTTGAGTCATTCGCACTGCGAATGATCGTTCGCACTGCGAACTGTGCAGAATTTGCAATGTATATAGTTTATTTCAGTCATTATTTTTAGGGATGGTTTTGCGGATTCTTGTTCCTAACTCCATCAAACTTCATTTTTCATTGGATTAGCTTAGAAAACAACTGCGGAGCATGCATACGGATGAACCGGGGTGGATTGATCGTCGACCGGCTCTGACAATCCGCGAGATGTTTGGTTCATTTCTCTTTTTCTTTGTGTTTTTCTTTATGGTTGGGTTGTGTATATGTATTGACTATGATCTCATGTATATTTGTCGCCCATGGCGTTGTATAAAACTAGCTTTACAAATCTTTATTGGTAATTGTCTCTAATTTTTGCTTTATGCGCGGGGTTTGGGTTGCGTTAGACATAACCTTCACGAACTTCAATTAGGGATAATTGTCTGTTAGTTTTTGGACTCTAGAGATAGATTTAGGAGCTAACAATCTTCAATAGGCGTCGAATCTTAATGCCTTCCGTGTTTCGAGGCTTCGCTCGTGAGAGTGACGAAGAGAGTAACACGGTTGTTCTCTCAACTTTGCGTTAGACATAACTTGTGTTGTGAGCGATGCTGGGTGATATTGAGGAGTATTGTAGGTGGAGTATAATTGGTCGGTAAGTTTAAGTTTGTGAGGAGTCGATTATGTGCATTGGCAGACGAGTTTTTCTCTCTGAAGAATGATTTATTTTTGTTTTAGTATTTACTTTTCTGTTTCCTTGTTTTAAACCATTTTAATACAAACTCATAAACGCAATAGACTGTCGAACGCCATTCTTTCCCTCGAACCGATATCTGTGGACACGACATAAATCCCGGAGGGAATTCTTCCGAAAATAAATATTTTTGCTGCTTGCCCTATTCTGCATTCAACAAAATGGCGCCGTTGTCGGGGATCGGTTTTGATATTGAATCGCATTGCTATAGTTTCTTTATTTTTGAGTTTTGTATATATCGTATATCTTGTCTATTTCCATTATGTTTTTTCAAGTGTTATATACGTTTTGTTCCCGTAAACATTTGTTTAAGTGTTTGGTTAGGAAGCTTGCTTTTGGTTGCGCGGTGAGACATCACCATGGCATGAATGAAGGAAGTTTCTAATTAAGCACCGTAAAGGCGTCGAGCTTACGACGTAAAACAAGCATATTTTATAGTTTTTCTTTTCGAATGTTTTTGGTTGTTGTTTGCTCACAGATTTTGATTGACTTACTTGAGGATGCTTTTGTGATTTTCCAAGTTGGTTCATTTCAACTTGCGGATGTATGGTAATGATATTGTTAAGTTTTGTACACGTTTGAGGTATGTATTTATCGCTTTCTATACTTTAGCATATTCATGATACTTAGGCATTTTACAAACTTCCATGCCATCCATTCTTTTGTATACTAGTTCTTGTTGTGAATCACTTTAGTTCCCAACCTTTTTGTGAGGTAGCCTTCTATTGTTCATATATGCACGAAGAACCAACATTCTTGTTCTAACTGGATTTTATTATGTTGAATCTTTTGTTTGTGTTGATTATATGAATGCATGAAAAGGATCAAGGCAATTGTTTCATTTTGAGCACAACCACCCTAGCCAAAAAGTCAATTCACCTTGTGAGTGTGTGAGAATTCGTAACCCCTTTGAGCTTTTTGATCCATGTTTTTATTTGAACTTAATGCTTGTCTATGAGTATTTAGTTCACTTATTTTTGAATGGATTTTGTTTTTTCTTGGACCTCAACTTTGTGTTGTTGTATGGATTTTTTCCTTGCCTTAGAAAGTAGAGAGTATTCACATGATAGTGCGGTTGAATTCAAGTTGGGGAGAGGATGATTGTATACTCATTGGTTGGATTCTATGAGGATTGAAAAAGAAAAGAAAAAAGAGAAAAATATGACAAAGAAAAGAAAAGAAAAAAGTGAAAAAAAAAGAAGAAAAAGAAAATCCTTGAAAAAAGAAACAAAAAGAGTTTCAATAATTATGCTAAATAAGTATTGTGTGTTGTGTAGAACTTGGGATTTTGGAAGAAGTTGGTTGAAATTTTGTGTGTGAATCTTTGTGAGTTTTCACTCCCTTAGGTTTAGGCAAGTTTTTGTTTCAATTACCTTTAGAAATTGCCCCTTGTTTGTTTACCCGACCACATTACAACCTTGAAAGTCCTTGTGATTCTTGCCTTTGTATTTTCAATATGAATTTGTGGATGTATGCATAATTTAGTCTTTTGTTTGCATGAGTGTTGTGTGAGTGTAAAGTACCTTATTGTGTGTTTTTCATCTACTAATGATTGTTTTTACCAGGTGTGATTCACTTTGGAACTTGTGTTGTTTTAGAATTTTTGGCATGATTTTTGTATTTTGCATTTGTTTCGTGACTATGTTGTCGTCGTAGTTTAGTGGTAAGTATTTACTTTTTGTGTGTACCGTTTTCATTTGAACCATTCATTCGTTTCCGTTTTTCAAAACCTGTTGATTCGTCATTCTTTGGATATTGCTCGTGCATTTTCAAGTTTGTTTGATTCTTGTTTGTGGACAAACAATTAGGTAAGTTGGGGAGAGTTTGATAAGTGCATATTGTACCTATTTGTGTATATAAGTTTTGTTGCACTTATCATTACTTTTTGTCTATTTCGGTTCAAATAAACCCCACTTTGTTTATAAATACGTTTACTTTACATTTTAGTGTATATATTGCGTATTGTTTAAATATTACTTAGTTTAATTGATTTTTATCTCAATTTTGTAGGTATTTAATAAAGGCTATCTTGCCATATTCTTGAAGAGCATTGAATCAGCTTTCCAACGCTTCCGACCGCGCGTAAATCGGAGTTTCGGTGAAGAAGTTGTGGCAAAAATAAGGACTGGTTTTCTGTCATGTTCGCACTACAAACTGGCAGCGAGCATTCGCTTTGCGAAGACCAGCGAAGGCCACAGCGAAGGAGGCCAGAAAGAGGCAGAGGAGAAACAAGACAAAGTTTGCACTGCGAACCTTTCAGCGAGCATTTGCATTGCAAATGATTCGTTCGCACTGCGAACCAACGAAGGAAAGCAAAGGCGGTTAAGCAATCAGAGGCACTTAAAGTGCCATTTTTTGAGTCATTTGCACTGCGAATGATCGTTCGCACTGCGAACTGTGCAGAATTTGCAATGTATATAGTTTATTTCAGAAATTATTTTTAGGGACGGTTTTGCGGATTCTTGTTCCTAACTCCATCAAACTTCATTTTTCATTGGATTAGCTTAGAAAACAACTGCGGAGCATGCATACAGATGAACCGGGGTGGATTGATCATCGACCGGCTCTGACAATCCGCGAGATGTTTGTTTCATTTCTCTTTTTCTTTGTGTTTTTCTTTATGGTTGGGTTGTGTATATGTATTGACTATAATCTCATGTATATATGTCGCCCATGGCGTTGTATAAAAC
This sequence comes from Lathyrus tuberosus, assembly GCA_022829125.1. Taxonomy (NCBI): domain Eukaryota; kingdom Viridiplantae; phylum Streptophyta; class Magnoliopsida; order Fabales; family Fabaceae; genus Lathyrus; species Lathyrus tuberosus. The sequence continues at coordinate 16,085,632 of JALAZF010000048.1, forward strand.
TTGCTTTACAAATCTTTATTGGTAATTATCTCTGATTTTTGCTTTATGCGCGGGGTTTGGGTTGCGTTGGACATAACCTTCACGAACTTCAATTAGGGATGATTGTCTGTTAGTTTCTGGACTCTAGAGATAGATTTAGGAGCTAACAATCTTCAATAGGCGTCGAATCTTAATGGCTTTCGTGTTTCGAGGCTTCGCTCGCGAGAGTGATGAAGAGAGTAACACAGTTGTTCTCTCAACTTTGTGTTAGACATAACCTGTGTTGTGAGCGATGCTGGGTGATATTGAGGAGTATTGTAGGTGGAGTATAACTGGTCGGTGAGTTTAAGTTTGTGAGGAGTCGATTATGTGCATTGTCGGACGAGTTTTTCTCTCTGAAGAATGATTTCTTTTTGTTTTAATATTTACTTTTGTGTTTTCTTGTTTTAAACCATTTTAATCCAAACTCATAAACGCAAGAGACTGTCGAACGACATTCTTTCCCTCGAACTGATCTCTGTGGACACGACATAAATCCCGGAGGGAATTCTTCCGAAAATAAATATTCAACAAGCACAGATGAACACTTCAGTCAAGCCTTATCCTTGAATCAAAGAACCATAGGCCTGTGCTATAATCTCAAGTCAATGGCTAGAGGAGACTTGAGATTCCAAAGTGATCACATTGGCCACAGACCTGTACCAGTTGCCATTCCCTATTCCTTGCAAAAAAACTTGCTCTACTATAAATAGAGCTCATTTTTTATCAGTTTAAGTGCACCAAAGGCCTACAACACTTGCCTTTCTCAAAATCATCTTCTCACTCTCAAAAATGCCTTTCTTAGCAAGTCACTATCAAATTTTTCAGTAGAGAGCAATTCCATTTAAACCAATTGCTCTAACACCTCATAAACATCATATGTGAGCTGATCAAACACTAAACACACAACTGTAACACTGATTTCTCAGAATCACCATCCAGTTGCTCATGTTTTCAACCAAGTTGCAGTTGAGATGCCATGAAGTGATCCAGCCATTTCCAATCAAGTCCAAGCATCCAAACACACTCCATATGGTGTAGGGAAGCTGTTCAGATCATCACAACTCATCTGTAACACCTCCAACTCAAAAATCACATTGCTCTTGCTGTCACGACCTTCAAGTAAGCCTAAACTTGGTCATCTCTTAATCTATGCATATTTCCTCGCACAATACTTTTGCCAAATGTTCATAATCATGCATAGAGTGTTTCCCCTCAATTAATTGCTTTGTTTGGATCGTGTATCAAAATTCTCAGCCTTCATGCAAATTTTAGGGTTCTTGAGGTTTTGTCTTGATTTCTTATTCCATGCTTAAAATAAATGAAATTAAAGACCATAGACATGATCGTGAGGTGAAAACGAGCAGATTGATATGTGGATTCTATAATTTCATCAAGTATTCAGTGAGATTGGATAGAAAATGCAAATCTGAGCAAAACTCCCTTCGCGCGTGTTCTTGGCCCATGTTCTTGGCGCCTTTTTCACAAATTTGAATATTTGAATTTTGTGATTTTATTTAATTGATTCAAAAATTAATTTCTCTCTGAATTTTAATGATTTTGAGTTGATTCTTTTTTTAATAATTCAAAAAAATGTTAAAATATTTTATTTTACCAAGATTTCCCAAAAATATTATTTATTTCATATACTTGATATTTTTGCAAAGAATTAATTTTTATTTGTTTTCTAACATTTAAAATATTTTTTCTCTCTTGATTTTCCAAAATTAATTGGTTTCCAATCATTTTGTAGATAAAAACATGATTTTTCAAACATTAATCCAAGATCACAACTTGTTTTTCACACATGTTTGATAATTTTGCTCATTTTAATTAAATTTTTGTTTAATTAAAATGCATTTTGAAACTAATTTAGGGTTTTGATCTTAATCACTCTAAACAAATCTTTTTCAAACACTTATGGGCCTCTAATAGAGTGTAAGATCCAACCCCTTTATAAATAAACAATTCTGGGCTTCACACATTGTATAAGTTCCTCTGTATATTTTCAAAAGTTCGGCGCGATCGTCGCCTTTTTAACAAAATCAACTGGGCTTCTCCTTGAGCTATAAGACCCATCTTTATTCATTTTCAAACTCTTTGGGCCTCTAATAGAGTGTAATACCCAATCCCTCTTTAAAACCAAAATAGTTGGGCCTAAGTCATTGTATAAGACCCACGGTGTTTTCAAAAATCTCGGCGCGATCGCCAGTTCAAAATCAAATCACATGGGTCTCTCCTTGAGTTGTAAGCCCCATTTTATTTCTTTAAAACACTTTCTGGGCCTCTTAAGAGAGTGTAAGTCCCATCCCTTTGTACATAAAACCTTTCTTTGGGCCTCAGTCACTTGTATAAGTCCCTGTACAAATTCAAAACAACGGTGCGTTCACTGTTAAAATTTGGGCCTCTCCTTGAGCTGTAAGCCCCAACCATCTTTTGAAAATACTTTCTCCTTTGATTTTGAATTCAAATATATGATCTCTATCAAAACTTTCTTTAATTTATCTGGACAACTAACCATACAACATGGAAGCTCTACAACGGGTAAGTGTTTATCCGCTTTCATTTACTACTTTCATATATATAACTGTATTGTGGGAACCTGCGCATGGTTAGTCTTCTTTCATAACCTCTGATATACTTGTCATATATCAACTGTATATATACTAGTATAGTTATTTAGACTTTTCCCCGACAACTACGCCTAGCACTAGTTAATTCCCCGTTGGTCGCTCATAAAAACAAACAAAACTAGATCCCCTGTAGGATTCCAGATACAGTATTCCCTTCTCTTGGGGTTAAACAATATGGAACAAAGAGAAAGGCAGTATTCTCGGTGAACCTTTTCTCAGACTGTTACCCTTAGAAATTGTCAAAGAAACTCTAACTCCCCAGAGATGATCTTTTCTCCATGAATGGCATCTCTTGAGTTTCTTCCAAATCCTCGAACTTTCCTGGAATGATCTCTTCTCTGTGAATTGCATTTATTGAACTTCTCTTGGTTTGGGGACCCACAGGCTTCCTAAAAGCATCCCCGCCTCCTCTTGGGCTTTGTACAAGGACCCTTCGGCTTCTTAGAAGTTCTCATGTCTACTCTTGGGCTTAATACAAGGACCTTGACGACCTCTTAAAGGTATAGGACATAACTTAGTCATCCTTTGATAGAGCAGTCTTTCTAGTGTCAAAACTCTGGCCGTTTTAGGGTTGATTCTCATCCCTTAAATTCCCGTGCCTCCTATTGGGCATAGTACAAAAGATAAAACTCTAGACTTGGACAGTCTAAGCCTCTTGAGTCTCAAAGACATTCTTAAGTTCCTTAAAAACATATGAAAAAACACCGATCATTCTGGATCAATCTCCAGCAGAAACCCGGTCTTTCTCATGAGAGTTCCCCACTTGGACCTGCCTACGGATCTAATCCTTAGCAGTAAGATAGCATCCTCTTAGGCTTTGTATAATGATCCTTCCTCAGGAAGACAGCCTCCTCTTGGGCTTTGTACAAATAATTCTCCCTAGCGGAGCTAACCTTTCCAGACTCTCTTGTTGAGTCAATCTTCCTTTTAGCCTCAATCTCGGGCTTCATACGAGACAGAAAATCACTCTCTTGTTGAGTATAAAAGACTCTCTTGTTGAGTCAATTTCTTTTTAGCCTCTGTCTCGGGCTTCATACAAGACACCAAATCACTCTCTTGTTGAGTATAAAAGACTCTCTTGTTGAGTCAAACCTTTTTAGCCTCCGTCTTGGGCTTTGTACAAGACATATAAAAAACACTTTCTTGTTGAGTCAAACCTTTTTAGCCCCCTTCTTGGGCTTTGTGCAAGACATATAAAGAGCGCTCTCTTGTTGAGTTAACCCCTTTTAGCCTCAATCTTGGGCTTTGTACAAGACAGAAAGAACATTTTCCCTGGAAAAGTCAAAACTTCTAGCCTCCTCTTAGGATTTGTATAAAGAAATCCCCGGTTGAGTCAATCAACCTTTTAGCATCAACTTTGTGCTTTGATCAAGGCACACAAAAATCAACAATCCCTCTTTAGAGATGACAAATTCTCTCTCAGTCAGGACCCTTTAGCTTCATATCTTGGGCTTTGAACAAGATACAAATCACCTTTAGCTTCAATCTTGGGCTTTAAATAAGACACCAAAACATCTCTTTCCTCCCATAGAATAGGAGGAACTACGATCACTCTGATTTCCTTGTTTCGTTAAACGAGAATACGTAGGCATAAGATTTCGAAATCTTAGCGAGCATGCTAATCAAACGCTCTAAGTCCAGTACCGTCATACATCAATCAAAGAAAATCAGGTCTAGTATCCTAACCAAAAGCCTCACAAATACTCCAGACACTTGTGTTCTTAAGAAAATAAACCTAAAGATAGACCCCCTATTTTGATAGCATCTGTAAACCAACAGTTTTGACTGTTTAACCTTAGTTTGCAAGCAGGGTTAATTGGAGACATCTATTTCCCTTCCTTAATCAGCTTAACAGGATAACAAATGAATCGAACTGTAGTACCAAAGCGATAGTGATTCAAAACCACAAAAATCGCGCTACACCTGTGTGTTAGAGAAGGAATGAGAATGGAGAATTCATACTCTCATTCTGACCACTTTAGGTAGGGGACAAATGACCATGTGCCTGGCTTAGTCACCTCTATCCCCAGGCGGTAGCGTATCTCCTTCACCAGTCAGTTCGATCCTTGATCACTTGTAACCCTTACAATATTTTTTCTGATCAATTAGCTTTTCTTTGGTTAAAGATCATTGTCTCTATTGAGTTAATACTTGTTTTTTTGTCTCATTATCCTTTTCTTGTGTTCAATCATTGGTTTTTGATTCCCCTGAAGAGTCTCATTTCCTTTTCTTCAGCCTAATACAATATTTCTATTAAACATTGAAACCCTTGCGCAGTTCACAACCTTCTCTTGGTTCTTCTCCCTTTGCTTGGTTAATCACTGCCTGTTAGTTAAAACACCAATTTTCACTTTTTCTCAGTTAACCACAGTCTATATGTTAACATACTGAGTTTCCTCTTGGGTTAATCACCTTCTCTTAGTTAATCACCCAATTTGTTCAGTTAACCACAGCCAGTCTGTTAAAATATTGAACCCTTTTTCGATTTAATCACCTTCTCTTGGTTAATCACTCGTTTTCTTTTGGTTAATCACAGTTCTTCTGTTAAAACCAAACCCCCAGCAGTTAGCAACCTCTTTTGGTTCAATACCCTTTTTGTTGGTCAATTACTGTTTGTTCACTCATGATCAACATCCTCTGTGGTTCATAACCTTTGCTTGGTTTCACACCCATTTTTTCAGTTAACCACTGTTTATCAGTTAATATACCGACATCCCTTCAGAGTCAAACACCTTTTCTTGGTTAAGTAATCTCTCTTTTGGTTCATCACAACCTGTCTGTTGACACCATTTCTTTTATTTCCCCACAGAGTCTATCTTTTTTTTCGGTTAACCACTGTCAGTCAGTTAACATACCAAATCTTTGCTTGTTCCCCAGCAGGGTAGCTACCCTCTGATCCCTAGCACGATGTTTTTTATCCTTTTGCTTCCCAGTGAAGTCTCTTTTCATTTTGATCCTTTATTTTCTTGGTTTCGACACTATTCTTGCATTTATCTCCAGCTCAGTCATTATCTTTCCTTTGCACTTCTTTCTTGGTTGACACCAGATTTCTTTTACATCCCCGACAATTTTTTTTCTATCTCTTATTCTCTTGGTTGTGACACCTTAACTTCGTTTTTCCCCAGCGTGGTCGTTCTTTCTGGTCGGTTTTCCCCAATAGAGTTTCTTATCTTGCTTTTGCTCTTGCTTTTGACACCGCTTCCCTTTCCTTTCTTTTTTCGTCTTAGTTCCACGAACTACGAAAGCTCTGATTCTTCATTCATTCGAATGTAAGATACGTAGGCACGAGATCGCGGTGATCTTGGCGAGCACACTTCCACCCTTCTTCCATTCCTCTTCTCTGTCCCTGGTTCCATGAACTACGGAGCTCTGATTTCCTCATTGCACCATGAGGGTACGTAGGCACGAGGGCTCTAATCCTCCGCGAGCACTTTCTTTCTTTCTTCTTTCTTTTCTTTTTTCCTTCTCTCTCTTTCTTTTTTAGTTAGAAGCCTTTAGATAGACAATCCATCCAAGCCTAGAAGCAAGCAAAATGGTTCCCGTCGAGTACGACGGATGCGTAAGGTGCTAGTACCTTCCTTTCGCATAACCGACCCCCATTCCTGTTTATCTTACCCTTGGATTTTATCGATATTTTCCCTGTCCTTTGGGACTAAATAAAGTTCGGTGGTGACTCTTTTGTATCTTTGAGTGTGCAATTCACTCAGGTATAAGCCAGTCATCTTCAGCTGGCGACTCTGCTGGGGAGATTTCTTTGGCTTGCAAGTTGGGGTCTCGCCTAGTTTTGTTTGCTTTCTTGCTTGCTTGGGTGTTTATCGTTTGCGCTTTACTCGCTTTATCTTTATGCTTTATTACTTTATGTTTATTTACTGCATTTCTATACTGCTTTGAATATTCATATGCTGTATATTCTGGATATCTGTTGTATATTCTGCTGTTGTTGGGATGGGTAGATATTATTGGAGAGAAAAGTCCTAACACCAGGCTTAGCATACACATAGGCTAGAACGTGGATAGTCGTGAGGCCTGCGTTTTGCGCGTTGGGTTATCACGAGAGCCACATCCCAGATCGTGATTCGTTTGGGAATACTTTCGTCCTGTGAGAATTCACTACGGCAGGGGGTTTTCATTCTAAGTCCTATGGTTTAGGCGACCTTTCTAGGGACCACCTTGTTGTGTTTAGATCACACCTGTGAGGGGGATGGGTTTTTGAAGGAAAACAAGCAACTTCATACTTTTGTTCTCTCACGCACATATGATTTTGCACTGACACAGAATATTATATGCAGATATCCAAATTATTCAGATTTGATTGTTCAGACAGTGCTGGCTTCTTGTTGCTTGTGTTGCATATCATTTCATCATGTAAATTAATTTTTTGCATGTGCATTTCCAGGTTATTCGAAGACTTATTCTTTGTTGACATTAACATAGAGATGAGTACTGGTTGCCGAGGTATCTTTAGCTACAAGTTTGTGGAGCCTAAGCTGGGTACTTTGAGAGGTTTAGCATCCCGTGTGGTTGGAGATAACAGAGGGGTTTTCAGAGACAATTATGGTAATATGTTGTCCATCCTCAACACTGAAGTCAACATCACTGTTATTCATACTCTGGTTCAGTTCTATGATCCGCCACTTAGGTGCTTCACATTTCAGGATTATCAGCTAGCACTTACACTTGAGGAGTATGCTTATATCTTGGGGGTTGAGATCAAAAAGTGGGTTCCTTTTGTTTACATAGTGGTTGTCCGAAGTTTCCTCTTATTGCTGATGCTCTCTGCATTAGTAAGAAGGATGTGGAAGATAATCTCAAGACCAAAGGGAAGGGTATTCGAGGGTTTGCTTCGAAGTTTCTAGTTGACAAAGCCACTTCCTTTGCTGCAGATGGAAATTGGAAGGCTTTCAACGTCGTTCTTGCTTTGCTGATATATGTGACTGTCTTGTTTCCGAACATGGAAGATTTCATAGATCAGGCTGCCATCAGTATCTTTTTGTCCAAGAACCCTGTTCCGACGCTTCTTGATGATACCTATTATTCTATTCATTCGAGGAATGAAAAGAAGAAGGGAACAATTGTCTGTTGTGCTCCTTTACTGTACCGATGGTTCATGTCTCACCTTCCGCAGAAGGCTCTCTTTGTTGAGAATAAGGGGAATCTCAAGTGGTATCAACGAATCATGTCTCTCACTACTGATGACATCTCTTGGTATTCTCGAGCCTTCGATGATATTGAGATCATTCTTCATTGTGGAAAATTCTATAATGTGTCTCTCTTGGGTACAAATGGTGGAATTAACTGCAATCCGAGACTCGCTTTCCGTCAGTTGGGATATCCCATGGCTGCTGAGCCAGATCCTAAGGTAGTGGAAGAGTTCATCTTTCATGAAGGGGTTGATGACATGGGATTACTGAAGAGGTTTAGTGCCGCTTGGACTCAGATTCATCTTGAAGGAAGAGCCGATTTGGGTAAGAAGAATTGCGTAGCCAAGGAAGCTTACACGCTTTGGGTCAAAGAGTGAGTAAAAGAGATCTTGTTGCCATTTTCTCATGTTCCTTCTTTGAATGTCAAGCCTCCTAAACTTGCCATTGTTCCTCCATCTGAAGTAGACCAACTCAAGTTAACTATTGAGATGTTGAAGAAGGAGAATGTTGATCTTCGCCTCAACTTTGATAGAGTCACATCCGAGAAGGAAAGCCTACAGATTGAGCTCCATCAGAAGCGCGAGTGCATGTTCAAAGAAGTGGAGGTTGAACAAAACAAGTGAAGGAAAATGGGTGATGCTTTGAAGAGCACCTATGAGAAATTTGCTTCAAAGAAGAGACAATTCGCTGATATCCAATATCAAGCCTACAAGGATGAGTTGAGCTACAAAAAGCAACTTGAAGAGCTTCGAGGGAAGTTATCCGAGTACAAGGCAAGGTGGCAAAGTGAGCAAGACCATGCTAATCAGTCGAAAAAGGATTTTTCTTAGTGTCAAGCTAAGCTCGACGAAGTCTTCGGTGAGATTCAGAAGCTGCAAGATCAAGCACATCAGAGCCGAGAGCAGATCAATCAGCTCAACATAGAGATTACTCATTAGGAGCAACAAAGCCGTCATTTGCAAGTTCTCTTGGATCAGAAAGAAGCCTTTCTTCAAGATATGATTTAGGGACCTAACCATTCCTTGCTGCACAACCTCATGAAGAATGCGAAGTATTGGAGTGAGAGGCATGGTCGTTTAGGCAAATTTGCTGAGCATGCACTTGAGGATTTGCCAGGGCTGTTGAAGGATGCATATGCTGATGTATTGCCACACAAGACTCCTTGGGATGTTTTCCATTTCTTATCTGTTTGCAGGGTAGTGTTTGATAGGATCTAGGTTGATCTTGTTGTAGCCCAAAAGGTATATATTTGATGTGTATTCAACTTGTACTTTTCTCCTTTATTGTTGAATGAATGAAGTTTCTTGCCAGCTTTATCTTTTGCACCTTTACTTCTATGCTTTATGATTTATGTAACACCCCGATTTTTAACAGCGGGAGTGTATATTTTTTTTTTTTGAAATGCCATACATAATATTGACAACTGTCTCTCCAGGAAAAATAATAAAAATGATTAATCAGAGTACGAGCTTTCGATCTAAGTCTTTTCCATACATAGGACCAGACCACAACCGAAAACATAGAAACATTCAGAATCCAATATAACTACCGTGCCAATAGAAAAAGTCCGATTGAATTAAAAAGAAACCACGTGGATCAATCCAGACCACAACTGAACACCCTAGAAATATCGGGTATAATCTGCTCGCTACTCCAAATTTAGTAGAAAAACAGATTAAAATGATAAAACATCATAATATCATACGGACTAAAATATACGGGTCTTACATTACTACCCACCAAAAAGGAGTTTCGTCCTCGAAACTCGAGGTAAATGTAACAACTTACCAATTTATCACTAACACACTCACCAGAACGACCGCGCACCTATTGCAACCCTCTACAAAGTCACAGTGACTCGGACTCTAGACGCAACGCTAAAATCGCACACTATCTAAGCCGGCAAGAATCATTCATTCCATTCAACACAACCTTGTCTACTATCAACAACAGATTAAGGATGATCAATCCCTCAATTTGTCAATAGGTAGGCGACAACCATGATGGTGGAATAAACCATCGTTACCAGCTACAATAGTGTTCTCCTCATCTTGTTCTCAATTTTATGCAAGACACAAGGGTCCAATAATCACTTCGATGTTTCCTAAATGTTTCCTCCAAATTCCTGTTACTTCACTCTCCAAAGTGAGACACAACTTCCCCAAAATAAGTTACAGTTTCTTTCACGCTCACTTGGCTCGGAACAACCATTGAGTATCCTCCCAAAACAGTAACAGCTAATACCCGAGTACAAATTCAACCTATTTCACTCCAAACGAAGTAGTCATCTAAGTAGAGAACTCCACATTTTTCCCAAGGTCCATAATTCCTTAGTTATTCCTTCCATCTCAATACCATGGCGACCTATATATGTTCCCATCCAAATTCATTCCCCTTACCATCTTAATATTACCATCCCAACGTCCGGTTGGTGATTGAAACCTCCCTAAATTTTCTTTCACGTGCCCACTATGCCATCTACAAAACACACAAAGCCTTTACCCCAGACTTAAACTATTGGATCACACTCTAACATAACTACCTCAGTTCCAAGTCATTACTTAGTTTACTCTCGCATGCCCTAACCTTAAATGCTCCTCATCGTTAGCTATCCCCATTTGACATCCCACGTCTTTCGTATCATCCTACATCAGCTTCCAGAAATCCATTTTGTTTCTTTTTCTCTTACAATCATATTCCTTCTTCCTCAAAGAGCTCATCAATCAAACCATTTTTTATTGTTCCCCTATCTCATCTTCTATTGTCAAACTGTTCTCGATGTCAACCTTTGATGTCCAATAATTTCTCAGTGCATATTTTCCATTATGCTTCTCTAGTCTTCATTATGACAAGTACAACGAATCCAAGCCTTACTAGTCTCCGCCAAACATTTCCACTTCATCCTTGATTCGTCCAAATAGGCAAATGTTTAATCCTCTCTACTTCCGAATATACCCAATGCACCTTAGGTGACCCAATCTAGTTGTACCTTCAACTCTTAAGCATACATTTACCATTACTTTTTCCGGTTCACGGGCGAGGTAATTTCTTGCACGAATTCTAAATCGCCCTAATCCACCTCTCTAACCGTTCCTCTCACCCTTTGTCTTGACACCTATTCCCCAAAACCAATCTTTTCACTCCACTTATTCGTTCATCAACGACATAAGGTACTTAGCCTTGTCCAGACTTCCCATGTCTCACGTGGAATCTCCAACAGGCTTTTCACTTAGTAACCTCATCATCCTAATTCTGAATATAACCACTCATCCAGTCACTAATACACTACTCATTAACCTTGTGATATCAAAATTTCCAACCGCAGGATTATTCTCTTACCACTTATACCGTTTCTTAAATATCAACTTTACGTCCGAGCGCAACCCCATCATCTATAGCATACACTCTTGAGGAAATGCTTAGTATCCTTCCCATTTCCATTTGGGCCATATCCTTGGTAGTCCTTCCTAAGCAACGAGGTAGTCAACCTTCTTATTAAAAAAAATCTGTGTTACCTGAGCACTTTCTTGCTTGCATACAGCCTTATTCTTCCTTTGTAACCACCTTTACGATACTGCAACTCCAAAGTCCCTTATACTAGATCCTCTTATAACATCTAGGAGTTTCCAACTTCAAAAATCTTAGCAACCAAACGCCTATAGTCGTTTCCCAACCTACCATGACATCTATCTTGTCAACTTCAACCCACATCTTTACTCTCCTTCACCCAATCTAAATATCCTTGTTCCAAATCAATGTTCGTCCTATCCAACCTACTCTCTGTTGTTCTATCTATCTTCAATTGCTTATGACTATCCAATGGTCATAATATCCTTTTATAACACAACCCAATCCTCTTTCGCATAAGTTCTTGCTAAACATCAGGACACATCCATTCACTCCTCAGTTTCTTATACAATCCTAGCTTTTTCTAAGGTATCAACCAACATTATCACCCTACGATCTAACACTCTACAAGAATCATCCTTCCAAAACAGACATATCTTACTCCTCCATCTTATTCCTTTGCTAACTTTTCTTTATTCTCAGGTTCGATCCCTAAATCCAAATCTAAACTTTGATCTTCACGAAATCCATATACTTGTTACACCATATAATTCCATTCATTAATTCTTCATACATGGCTCTGTGTCCTTCCAGATATTAACTTTCAGCGTCTTATCACTCTTCTAACAACCCATTGTCTACCCGCGGTATGATATTTCTAGCAAAACCATGTCCCCCATACTTGAATTGCTTTAGCACTTCTCTACTCTACTCATATGATTACTTAGATCCATGGTACTATCTTCTACCTTTTTTTCCTAGAAACTGTTACACTCCTTCTCTCCCAAACTCCCACTTCTAGTTTCGAAGACAACTCCACTGATGATCACTTTTACTAAAACTTATCCATGTGATACTTGGTTTCCTTCCTTTAACATCACATGATTCATCCTTACGGTATTTAGTCACCTATCTAACCTAGCTTAAGAAACCAAATTAAACCCTCAAGCACCTACCAATCATATAACTTTCCTCCAACTTTCCTAGGTTTCGGCCACTTTCAACGTGCAGCCCGCTTTCTTTCTAGAGAAGATGTCCCATTAATCTCCATGTATAGTAATTGTCTCCAAACGGCATCTATAACTGCTCCTTGATTCCAAAAAAATATCACCTTTTTCATAGTCCATAAACTGCATCTCATCTCATTCGGAACTCACCGAAATGAACATCCAATCCTTTTTTCTCTCAAAAGGTCCTCCAAATCAAGTCCTTACTTACAATCCTGTGAAACCTTGACTTCCACTCATCCCTACTCAACACCTCGGAGTGATAAGAACAAACAAAACCTCTCATCCATAACATTACTGCAGAAAACCTTGTAGTCCTTACTCGATTCAATCTCACTCCCTCTAGATCAACACCTCTAAAGAATTCAGAGACACATGTCGACCAACGTCGACAAATGCTCAAGGGGTTTAACTAAGCTTCTTACTGAAGTACTATGGGAGACCTCAACTTCAGTTAAGAAACAAACGATTACCTAAACACATAACCTGCTGGACTCAAGACACAAACCACATAACACATAGGACTACACACATTTACTCCCACCAAACCCGACACTTGATCAGCTTAGGACACCCGACTCACAGCCCCATGAAAATCTTAGACCAAAGCTCTGATACCACAATGTAACACCCCGATTTTTAACAGCGGGAGTGTATATTTTTTTTTTTGAAATGCCATACATAATATTGACAACTGTCTCTCCAGGAAAAATAATAAAAATGATTAATTAGAGTACGAGCTTTAGATCTAAGTCTTTTCCATACATAGGACCAGCGTAATGCCCACTAGTATAAATATTTGTCCATACACATAACAATAAGCACTCAACTTTAACAACAAAAACCACAACATGGACAACCTCAAAACATGACCCTAAGCTGATCTTGAACTCCTAGCCCAAAGACATCGCATCTTGAAAGTCTTCACGACACCTGGATACCTTAACTATCACAACTTCTAAACCTGGGTGGTCGTTAGCCACATCATAATAATAGTAGAGGGTCACAATCTAAAAACAACATATATGGAAGAATACACACATGCCAGCAGAACATGATATACATAACAACATGAATGAGATGACAATAGGATATGTAACAATCATAACATTTAATTTATCACACAAATGCAATGCACATAAATCCTAAATGCAGACCTATATGAATTTGGTGGTCCCAATTCGTCGGGTACCCTCACCATGCATGAATCCCGGAATTTAACCTATCCGCAGAGAGTCGTGATACCCCCTTGAGTCCTCACTAACCGTGCTGCCTCGCAGACACAAAAGTGCTGCCCTTGCAGACACCCGGTGTTGCCTCCCTCGCATTCACCTGACTCAATTTGATCTCAAAGGATCGATGACGGCTCAGTCACATCACCTGGTGCAGTAGAATTCCCTTCAGGATTAGGTGATGATTCAGAACCCATCACCCTGGCCCATTCGGCGCCAACTACCTACACGCAACTATGGTATGCATGAACCCACACATGCAAATGCAACAGTTTATATAAACACAATATGTATAATCATAATTCACACTTCAGTTCGTATATCTATCACAGATCATATGAACAATTCTCGGTACCAACAGGTGGCTCAGACACACCTCGTGTTGTCTTCCTCGACATACACATCAACCGCAATTCATATATTTATCACAAATCATATGAATAATTCTAATTACCAACAGGTGGCTCAGACACACCTCGTGTTGTCCTCCTCGACATACACATTAACCGCAAATCATATATTTATCACAAATCATATGAATGCACATCACAAGTTTAGCGTCATAGCATAAACACATATCCCCAACCGGGCACACAATCATGAATATAACCACACAACCTCAACTGGCACACAATCATTCAAACATCCCCACAAGGGCACACCGTCATGAATACAAACACACATGCATTCAATCACATATAATATCGTTAGAAAGTGCCCTTACCTGAGCAAGCTTCCAACCCAAACAACTTACGCTACGTAAGATCGATTTGTCTCTCACGATGAAATCTCGTACCCGATTCACACTTTCAACCTTATAAAATACACAAAGGACTTAAGTTAAAACCAACTCAGATACATCTACAATAAGGCTGGGTCTTGATCGCTAACCTAAACAATTAGGGCTTTAGGTTTTCACTCCCCGATTACTAACCTAATCGCTCTATAGAAAAACCCACACAATTTAAATTCATTTATTTTGAACAACAATTTTAATTCCAAAAATCTAGGATTCACGCCATTAGGCCACCCACAGTACATCATATAACAGCTCACTGGCTCCACGTTATATAACAAAAGCACAACACACAGTAAAACACCGACCGCACACACTTTACGTGATAAAACCCAACACTTTTTCAAAACCACAAAAACTAAAATCATCTCTTGCCCTCCAAACCATTTTTAATAGAAAGAACATCCCGTTAGCTTTCCAACGCTTCGAACGGGGATCAAAACCGACTTACGGATCAAAAGATATGAATTTTCGAAGTTTTCGCCGGCCGATTCAATTATTTTCTTCGAAATAACCACATACTCGTACTCACCTAACATATAGCAGTGAATTAGAACCATTAAACACGATTTCTACGACGTCCGTTTTCGATTCAATTCTTAAAACCCTCATTTCTCAAAAATGTCCAAAGTTACGAAATCACCCGAATTCAATCTTACAAGTTTCAATAATCACGGCCTAACATTCCTCGACTAAACTATGCAATTTATTTCGAATTTCATCCGTGAAAACATCGATTTCTATCGATTTTACCAATTTTGCTCAAATATGTAAAACCTAACATTTTCTAACCAAAACCAACCAAACAAACACCTACATATACATATACTATCGTAGGATAATCGAGTTTAGTAAACTTACCCGATTTAATCGAAGATCCGGCTCCGATTCGGATGTTTTCCCCATTTTTCCCTTTTTTCTCTCTTTCTCCTCTCTTCTCCTTTCTTTCCTCTTCTTTTCTTTCCTTTTACTTTCTTTCTCTCTAATCTCTCTATATATATAATCTAACTTTCCACTTAATCCCCATCATATCCTTTTCTAAAATATCTAATCCGCAAGATTACCGTTTTACCCTTTCGCCTAAATATCTCCTAAACGCTCTCAAAACACGATCAAACGAAAACATCGATAAAAAAAGATATATTATAAAATAAAAGTCAAGAATAAAATTACAATATACCCGCCAAAAATATCTAATGGATATAATAATAATATCTCAACAAAATATCTAATGGATTTAATAATAATATCTCAACAAAAAATCTAAAAGATCTTATCTTAAAAACATATAATAATAGTATAACCCAAAAATATCTAGATATTTAATGTCTCACACTTAAAAAAATGTTCTGACTCAGACGAGTCGTAACTCGCTCATGAACAACTTTTTATGAAAACCGAAAAATTTCACCGTCGCATTTTAATTAAAACCACCCAAAATTTTTGAATAAATTTTATTCCGAATAAATTTTTGTTCCTTAACTCAGAAAGATATGTTGAGATTAAATTCTCAATATCGGCGATATATAAAACTCCCATTTAAATTTTGACGACAATCGGAGTCCGTGAAAAGTTAAACGACGGGTATAATTTGCCCGTTTTCCCAAAAATCGGCAGAAACACATTTTTGAAATTTTGAAAACATAGAAACATTCGGAATCCAATATAACTACCGTGCCAATAGAAAAAGTCTGATTGATTTAAAAAGAAACCACGTGGATCATTCCAGACCACAACCGAACACCCCAGAAATATCGGGTATAATCTGCTCGCTACTCCAAATTTAGTAGAAAAACAGATTAAAATGGTAAAACATCATAATATCATATGGACTAAAATATATGGGTCTTACAATTTATGTTAACAAAGATAAGTTTAAGAATTCCTGGAATTTAAAACTTTATTTTTGCATGTATAGCATACATTCATTTACACACATATGCACATCCCTTCATGCGTAAATCGTTGCTCATCCTTGTCCGTCTTCCATTTGTAGCAAGATGATGACTCGACATCGGTATTTTACCCACTCAAACAAATCCAGAATCATGGCTGACTTCGAAGCTGAGAATGCTGCTTATAAGGAAACTCTGGCCCAATTCCAAGGTCAGATGGATCAGTTCCAGACGAACATGGATGTCATTATGGAACTCCTTTGTGCTCAGAAGGATGCTGTTGCTGCTGCCACTTCTGTTGTTGCAACTGTCACTGACGCAACCGTCGTCACTTCTGTTGTGACTGTGTCTTCTGTTGTTATGGCTACTCCTGCCGTTGTTCCTTCTCTTGCTACGATTGAAATGCCAGTTGAGTCTGTATTTCAGCCTGTTATTCATCCATCAAATTCTCAGTTTGGGTTGAACAAAATGCTTGTTGCTTTTCCTTGGGGCATGCCTCCGAATTACACTCCTCATATTTCAAACAGTGGTGCCTTCGTACCATATCAGCCTTTTGTTGCACCCATGCCTAATGGAAATGATGTTGCATATCCGTGGGGTATGCCTACTCCGGTTCCACCTCTAGTGGTGAGTGATGATCATGAGAATCTCCAGGTTCAGAATCGTCAGACTCCTGGGTTGGCTGACATTGAAGCTCTTGATGAAGAAGAGCACGTGTATAGGGGTCCTCCTATTCATGTTCCGATTTCATCTCAGGCTGCTCAAACTTCTATTCAGAATGTTCATTCTGGAATGCTCTACCCTAGGGTATCTTCTTCTGCTGTGGTACCTCCTTCGTATTATCCGTTTGGTGTTTAGATGGGTCAGAATGCTGGTCAAATGGTTAAACAATGTTTGGTATATCCTTCTCAGTTTACTACTCCACAAGTGCACGCTCCGGCCGTATCTCAGTTTCCAAAACCTCATATTCTTGTTAGGCCTGTTAATCAAGATAGACCTGCTGGTTACAAGTTATTGGAAGACCGTATCAGAGACATTGAAAGGTTTTCTACTTTTGGCATGGAGGCCAAAGACTTATGTTTGGTTCCGAATGTTGTATTGTTGCAGAAATTCAAGATACCTGAACTTCTGAAGTATAAAGGTTTGAGTTGCCCACGTAGTCACATCACTATGTACTGCGGAAAGATGGCATCCTATATTGATAATGATGACTTGTTAGTTCATTGTTTTCAAGATAGTTTGTCTGGTGCTTCATTGGACTGGTACATGGGCTTAGGACGTAGCAAAATCCTTACTTTGAGGGATCTGTCTGAAGCGTTCTTAAAGAAATACAAATATAATCTTGATCTGGCGCCTACTAGATTGCAGTTGCAAAACCAGTCTCAACGCTCGGCTGAAACATTTAAAGAATATGCACAAAGATGCCGTGAGATGGCATCTCTTGTGCGACCTGCTCTCTCTGATAATGAGTTGGTTGACATCTGTATGGGTACATTGCAAGGATCCTACTACTAGAAGATGGTGGGTAGTTCTTCATCGAACTTTGCTGACATCGTAACCATTGGTGAAAGAATCGAGAATGGTGTTCTCTACTTTATATGTAATGTTTTTCTTATAAATTGTTTAAAGCAAAGGTGTCACATGCAAGTATACATGCTTGATAATGTAGCAAGAGATAAAGTAAAGGTCGAAACCACAAGGAAGTGATGAAAGCTTTGAACTATTAGTATTAGATTCTTTGTTTAAGAGAAAGTATGAGCAAGGTGACCAAATAATGATAAGCAAGAACAAGAGCAACACACAGTTAACTAAAATAAAGTTGTTAACTAAAAAGGAGTTAAAATATCAGAGAGAGTAGTTGATGAGCTAAATCCATTAGTATAGTTGTTGCTAAAATGTTTATATGATGCGAAGTGTCGTGCCTCAAAAGGTCAGAATGTGATCTAGGGGTGTATCTCTACAACATCAAAAACATGCATAACTAGGGCAAGGGAACAAATCTTAAGTCTCACTTGTAACCCTAAAATACGCCTGGTTTTAATTATGAAATTCTTTATGGTCTCAACCTCTTATCTCTAAGCAAGTTGAATTAAGTGAATATCTCTATCCTACTTTATTAACCACTTTTGTTATGAAATCCACTTGTTTGTTGGATCTCTCTCAACAACAAGCTTTTACCTTTTTCCTAGTTGATCACTCCAAGAATCAAATATATAGCATAAAAACACATAACAAAATAAAGCACTAAATATCACATCATTTCAACATAAAAACAACGTTTATACTAACTTCATTAAACTCATCAAACAAGGGTTTAGCTCATAGTGAGCTGAGTACAAACTACTGAAGTGAAACTAATAGGGAACATATTATTACAAAGTGAAGTAAAGAAATGCAACCTAATAGTAACTTGGAAATCTCTTGCGTTGAGTAAACATCAACAGCTCTCTTCAGTCACGACAGCTTTCAGCGGCGTTTACAGGACTGGATGGGAATAGAAAACCCTCTACCAATGCTCTAACTCTTAAACTAAAAATAAACTAGAACTACGAATAAAAATTGTTTTGTTGTGTGTAAAATCTCCGGCTCTGTTTCTCTCAATGTGCAAGTCTTCTTTATATAAAGGTGAGTGGAAGTGAGAGTTGCTACTTTCTTGGATCATCGGTTTCTTGATGAAATTAAGGTTAGGCCCATATCAAATCCGAATGTGGACCAGCTGTCCCTCAATCCTTCCTTTGCAAGTTATCTGGTACAGATGTTGGTGGGAGACAAAGTTGCTTTTGCAGGTGGCTGTGGCAAAGTAGTGGAGCAACGCGGATGGCTGGTGGTTTGGTACTGGGCGCTCTTTTTGCAGCGTGGTCCCCACCGTACTACCATTTGTCTTCTAGCTTTCTTAAACTTATCCATTTCTTTTGCTCCGTTGTTCTTCATAATAATGCCACGTGAGCCCTAGTAACTTTCTCCTCCAATTCTCTTGCTAAAATAATTGATTAATTTATCAACTACTTCCTTCTCAATAGCTCACCATTCTGCTCTTGAGTCTGTCTCTCAGGGTCATCCCTCATCTTGCCATCACCTATCTTCCTTTTAGGACAAAACACATTTAAAAAGATAAAAGAAGCACTTTGTGTGCTTAAAGCTGAATCATGCTGAAATAAGCTAAATTCACATCAAATCAATAAATCCTAAACTAAAATTGCCATAGAAAATGGGTCAAAGTAACACACTAAAATAGTGTTATCACTCCCTCAAACTTGAATGATCACCTGTCCTCAGGTGATGTGACAGTGAATGACTAGGGAAATGAAATTGGAGTTCAACAGCTTCGGTCAGGTTAGAAAGATGAACTGGCTTTAGATTTGGAAAGGTAATAAGACTATATCAAGTGAAACTTGCTTCAGCTTTGCAATTGGTCAAAGTGGTGTTAAGCTCAAAAGAGAACTGACATCTCATGTCACGACCCTACTCTTCTACAAAACAAGCCAAAATTTATCTCTTTTGATCCCTTTTTTGTGTACTTTCGTGAGTGGGGTTTCTTCCTTTGGTTTCACTGGGGAATTCCTTTCAGACTCTCAAATGATATTTTTGACTTTCACACTTGGGACCACACCTTTCCACTTATTTTTGTGTATATATATATCTATATATATATATATATATATATATATATATATATATATTGGCAAAGCATCCCATCTCAAAAGGATCTCACTTGAAATGAGTCCAACTGAATATTATGATGAGATACTTGTTGTTCCTCCAGTTTCGGGCACAGGAACTTTATTGTTGGTGGTCTTTGCCACTTTTGCACACTTTTGTGTGTTATTATGTGGAGTGTGCCTTTTTCGTGATCATCTCAACCATCATACAAGTCTTTTTGTCCTTCCCTTTGTGATTTGTAAGGTTTCAATCTTCCTCTTGATTTCCAACAAATCAGTTCTCTTTTTGAAAAAAAATTTAGCTGGTTTGAAAGATTAGTGGTGTTGTGACAGAGAACATCAGTCTCCTTTTGTCAAAACTCACTTGGCTCAATCACTATAATTTGCTTTGCTCACTTCTCAAAAGCTTCCTTCCCCTTTTTATTCTTAAGCACGCAATTTTGAGAATTAACATTCCTGACCTCTAGTTATTTAATCCAAATATTCCCTAGCATATTAACTCTAAACTAAAACATGCAACAATAGCGAATAAAACAAAGCAAAACAACTGAATGTAAGCAACACAAGACAGATAACGACTAAATGAAACACTAATAACATGCAGATTAAGAAAAACGAATCATCAAGTACTTGGGGTATCAAAACCTCCCCACAAAAGATTCAAATATTCATGGCTCAAAACATGGCCATCCAAAACATAATTCCAAAACATTATCCAGAAGCAGAAACATGCAAGAACAGAAGACAGAATATCAGTTTGTGATATTAGAGGGTTAGGATAGTGAAGATAGGCTAAGTGTTGGCGTCCTCCCCCAAACTTAAAGTAAGGACAATGTCCTCACTATTTAGTGACGAGAGAAGGCATGCCACCACTTGCCTATTTCACCTTACCATACAAGGCCCTTAGACTGGAGCTTTTGCTTGGCGCATGCATGTCTTGTTTCTTTTTCTTCTTCTTTGCCTCTCTGCCCTTTCCTTCTGACTCCTTCCTTTCATTGCCTTCTTCAGTCGCGACACTAGTTACCATCTTCCCAGCAAGTTTCTTTAGACTCTTAGCCTTCTTCTTGGGCTGTTCCTCAGCTTGCTCTGGCTGCTCCTCCGCAACATGATCATCTATATATACGACAAGTTCCATGACAGAATTTGGTTCTGGGTCAGCGACAATCTTCTCGGTCTCTTCACTTTCTGCTTCATCATCTCCCTTAGCATTATCTTCCTTCTCTGTAGTTTCTGTTGAAGAATAGTGTTTCCTCAATGTTTCTCCTTCCATATCTTCCTCAGTACCCTCAGGCTGCACAGTTTCTTCCAGTGGACTTTCTTTTTCTTTGCTCCCCTCCTCTTCATCAGCTACTTCTTCATTGTTCATTTCCAGATCCCTAGCATCCTTATCCACTTCTGCTAAAAAGCTTTCTAACACCTTATCTTTGCCAGAGTTTCCCTCCTGACCGGGCTTGTTGAGATCAAATTTGTTGGTAGAATTGATAGGTGGTGTTGGGTTTGTAGTGGTCTCTTTCCTTTTTCATTCAGCTTTCATCTTTTTCTGTTTGGGGCTGCTTTTAGGTTCTGGAGGTGGGGATGGGTAAGCTTTTCTCAACTTTTTATTTTTCTTGACTTGACTCTGTGTGGAGTCTACAGACACGCCTTTGCTTGTCTCTTATACTTCTTTCTTCTTCACTTCCTTTTACTTCTTTTTCTTCTTCGCTTTCTCCTTCTTGGTAGACTTCTTCTCTTCTACTTCATTCCCAGCACTATATGATTAGTAAATTTGGGAGGCTCAAGCAAGTTTGAAGGGGTTTGCATGGCCCGGATCTTTTATTGCCATATTTCCCTTGCCTTTTGATATGCAAAATACTCCTGTTGATCCTTTTGCATCTGCAGAAGGATTTCCATTGCTGGGTCTTGCTGTTCAAATACTCCAGAAGAAGCTTAGCTCACTGCCGCTGGCCTTTTTCTTGCTCCCTTGGGCTTCATCAAAGTCATTATTAATGTCTTATCCAAAGGTTGTTGTGGAGAACCAAAAATGTCAGAGTCATATTCTGGCACACCTTGCCTTCTACAGAGGGTTGTTATGAGACATGGAAAATACAACATTCCTTCCTTCTTCTTTGAGCACGCATGAATTTCTTTAACTATGATTTTGCCAATATTAATTTCCCTTAGTCCAGTTATGCAATGGAGCAACACCAAACTAGCCCTGGAGACTGTCTCATTGTGAGCAGTGGGCTTGATGGAGTGCTTAGCAAACTAGTACCATACCTTCACCTCCGGCCTCGAATCCATTCTTCTGACTACTTTTTCTACCCAGCTTGTTCCAGACACACACAACGACGCCATGTAGGCATCATACTCGTCCTCTTGTGAAGCGATCACTAGGTTTTGGTACTCATCTTCAGTATTTTCCAACTTGAAGTAAAAGTTGATGTTGGACTCGTTATATATCACCCTCGTTCCTCTGACCAATACTTCCAGCCTCTTGTGCCCTAGGTCTGTCAAGTTTGAATAGAACTCCTTGACGAGGGTTACGTTGTAAGGACCTGGCTGCTTACAAAAGTTTCCCCACTTTAGTTTTGAGATAGTTGTTCCTAGGTCACCCGGAAGTCCCAGCTTTTCATCTTCATTGTCCATGATGAAGCCTCTCTTAGAGAAAATATTCATTTTGCTGAAGTGATCCACGAATCTCTTGTGGGCTTCAACATTCACGAAGGTATCATCTTCTTCTTGGCTTGAAAGATCCACCATGCGAACGACGCTTTTCTTTGCTACAGTTTTGTAGCTACGACCAGTGGCTGCATCTCTAGTCATTTTCTTAGTGAATGAAGGTGAGGGGGTTTGAGAGATTAGGGTTCCGGGAAGAAGGGTAGAGAATGAAAAGTGAAAAGGTTGTTTTGAATATTTTGAGAGAGAGAGAGAGAGAGATGGAGGGAAGATGAAAAGGTGTTTGAAAATTAGAGAGAAGAAAATACGGCCTTGTGAGATGGAGAGAGAAATATTTCTCTTTTTGTGATAATTAGGGCAAAGGGTGAAGGGACTTGGGACTGACCACGGAAAAGACACCATTAGTGGCCTTTGCGTGTTTTGATAGATGAACAGTCTAACGTGGCAGACTGAGCTATGATTACTCTGCAGCTATGCGTGGCCTAAGGCGCATGATCCCCATGCCAAATTTTATTTTCTCTCCCTCTTTTTAAAACAAAACGATTCACTTTCTTTCTCGTGTCCAAAAGAAAACAATCATTTCCAGACCAACATTAATATCTTCCTTATGGACTTAACAAAATTAATTCCTTCATATCTTCCCATATTCCATTTCTACTTTTCTCTTGTCCTTTTCTGGCGTGTCACATCTTGTCATGGGCTGATACCACCAGAAATTTCATGATCCTGTACAAAAAAATAAAAATCAAAGAAATTGCATAAAGTTGGGCTGCCTCCTAGTAGCGCTATTTTAAGGTCTTATCGCCTGACCAAAACAAGTGTCCATTAATCAATGAAATGGAGGGAACCCCCTGTGTTATTTGAGGATTCTCCAAAATAAGTCTTGACCCTTTGGCCATTAACCTTAAATATTTCTCCATTTTTCTCATTCAACAGCTCTACAGCACCATGGGGGTAAATCTCCTCCAAAATAAAGGGTCCAGACCATCTTGATTTTAATTTTCCAGGGAATAACTTTAGCCTTGAGTTAAAAAGTATAATTTTTTGGCCTTTTACTAATTCCCTCTCATGACACTTCCTGTCGTGCCACTTTTTTGTCTTTTCTTTATATAACTCAGCATTCTCGTATGAGAACAACCTATGTTCATCTAACTCATTTAATTAGAGTATTCTAGCTTTGCCAGCATTTTTAAGATCAAAATTTAGTTGCTTCACAGCCCAAAAAGCCTTATGCTCCAATTCAATGGGTAGGTGACAAGCCTTTCCATAGACAAGTCTATAAGGAGACATGTCTAAGGGAGTTTTATAGGCAGTTCTATACGCCCATAGTGCTTCGTCCAAGTGCTTGGACCAATCTTTCCTTGTGGGGTTAACCACTTTTTCCAAAATTATCTTGATTTCTCTATTGGAAAGCTCCACTTGTCCGCTACTCTGTGGATGGTAGGATGTAGTAACCTTGTGTTTTATCCCATATTTTGCCATTAAGTTTTCAAAAAGTTTGTTACAAAAATGAGACCCACCGTCACTGATGATAGCTCTAGGCGTGCCATGTCTTGTCAAGATGTTCTTGAACAAGAACTTGGTCACCACCTTAGCATTATTGGATGGTGTTGTTACTGCTTCAATCCACTTGGATACGTAATCCACAGCTACAAGGATGTAAATATTGCCAAAGAATGGAGGGAAAGGTCCCATGAAATCAGTGCCCCACACGTCAAAGATTTCTACTTCAAGAATACTCGTGAGTGGCATTTCTTGTCTCATAGACACATTTCCAACCCTCTGGCATCTATCACACCTTTTTGTTATTTCATGAGCATATTTAAAAATAGAAGGCCATAAATAACCTGATTACAGCATTTTTGCTGCAGTTCTGACTCCTCCAAAGTGTCCACCATATGGGGCTTTGTGGAAGGCTGATAGAATCTGTCGTGCCTCCTCATAGTCAACACATCTTCTTAATAACTGATCAACACACTTCTTGTACAGATACGGCTCATCCAAAAAATAACTCTTGATAGTTTGGAAGAACCTCTTTCTTTGTTGGAAGTTGAATTCTGGTGGTATGACTCTGCTAGGAAGTAGTTAACAATATCAGCGTACCAAGGAGTCGTGCCATCAGTAATCAACAACAGCTTCTCATCCGGAAAACTTTCTTTAATTTCTCCACTATTTTGGGGTTGAACTTCTTCAGGTAGCCTTGAAAGATGATCAACAACTGAGTTTTCCACTCCTTTCTTGTCTCTTATTTCCAGGTCAAACTCTTGTAGTAAAAGAACCCATCTTATGAGCCGTGACTTTGCATCTTTTTTGGCAATCAAATACTTGATTGCTACATGATCTGTATACATAATGACTTTAGTTCCTACCAACTAAACTTGTTAAAGGTGAACACCACTGCCAGCAGCTCCTTCTCTGTGGTTGTGTAATTGATTTGTGCTTCTATCAAAGTCTTGCTTGCATAGTAAATGGTGTGAAAATTTTTGTTATGCCTTTGACCTAACACATCACCAATGGCGAAGTCACTGGCATTACACATTAACTCAAATGGCTTGGACCAATCAGGGGTTTTGACTACAGGTGCAGAAATGAGATCCTTCTTTAAAAGCTTGAAAGATTCAAGGCACTTCTTACTCAAGACAAAAGGCGTGTCATGCTGCAGCAGCTGGAATAGGGGTTTGGTTATTTTTGAAAAATCTTTTATAAACCTCCTATAAAATCCAGCATGCCCTAAGAAACTCCTAATGCCCTTGTGTTGACTGGTGGGGGTAACTTTTCAATTACCTCTACCTTTGCTTGATCTACCTCTAATCCTTCTTTTGAAATTCTATGACCGAGAACAATTCCTTTTTTTACCATAAAATGGCATTTCTCCTAATTAATAACTAGGTTGTTCTCTTCACACCTTGCCAGTACCAACTCCAGATTCTTTAGACAATCCTTGAATGACTCTCCAAAAAGTGAGAAGTCATCCATGAAGACTTCCATGGAATTCTCTATGCTATCTGAAAAGATTGCCATCATGCATCGTTGGAAGGTGGCTGGTGCATTGGACAGTCCAAACAACAAAGGTGCCATAAGGGCATATGAATGTTGTTTTCTCTTGATCTTCTGGGGCTATTGCAATTTGGTTATAGCCCGAATATTCATTTAAGAAGCAATAGTACTCCTTTCCCGCTTGTCTATCCAACATCTGATCAACGAAAGGCAAAGGAAAATGATCCTTCCTAGTTGCCTTGTTCAGCTTCCTGTAATCCATGCAGATCCTCCAACCAGAAATAGTTCTAGTGGGGATGAGCTCATTCTTCTTATTAATTATCACTGTCATGCCCCCTTTCTTCGGTGCACACTGGATGGGACTTACCCACACACTATCAGAGATAGGGTAAATAATTCCTGCATCTAGCCACTTGATAATTTCCTTCTTTATGACTTCCTTCATGATCGGGTTCAGCCTTCATTAACTCTCAATGTTATTCTTAGCATTTTCTTCCAACAAAATTTTGTGCATGCAAATTCTTGGGCTGATTCCCTTAATGTCAGAAATTTGCCATGCAATGGCCTTCTTGTGTCTCTTCAGTAGTGAAATCAGTTGCTCTTTCTGCTCCTCTTGTAGATCTGTAGTAATGATAACTGGTAGCTTTTGTCCTTCCTCCAAATATGTATACTGTAAATGCTCTGGCAGTTTCTTGAGCTCCAACTCAGGAGGTTCCCCTATGGAAGGCAGCTGCTGCTTGTGAGCAACAGTGGTGGATTCTATCACTTCCACATATCTTCCTCTTGCATTTTCATTGGACCATAAATGATCTCATCTTCTAGTCCTTCATCTTCCACTTTGCCTAGGTCAATTTTTAACACATCACTAGCCCTTAGAAGGTTTTTATGGATTAAACCTTCCCAACTAGATATCAGGGAACAGTCAGCTACCTCTTCTTCTGGGTATTGCAAGGCATTAAGTATGTTAAACACTACGTGCTGCCCGTTCACTCTCATAGTGAGTTCTCCTATTTCTATATCAATTAAGGTTCTACCCGTTGCTAGGAATGGCCTTCCCAACAAGATGGGTGTTTCCTCATCAGCCTCAAAGTCCATAATAATGAAATCAGCAGGGAAGACAAATTTGTCAACCCTTACCAGCACATCTTCTATCTTTCCTTGTGGGTAGCAAATACTTCTATCTGTCAGCTGCAAGGTGATAGTTGTAGGCCTGGCAGCGCCTATCCCCAGCTTTTGGAAAATGGATAGGGGCATTAGATTAATGCTAGCCCCTAAATCACAAAGTGCCTTTCCATAAAAGGTGTCTCCAATGGTGCATGGAACAGTAAAACTTCCAGGGTCCTTTAATTTGGGAGGGAGTTTGCCTTGAACCAATTGACTACACTCTTATGTGAGTGCAACCGTAGCAAATTCTCCCACCCTTTTTCTCTTGGTAAGCGCATCCTTCATGAACTTTGAGTAGTTTGGCATTTGTTGAATAGTCTCAATTAAAGGTATGTTGATGTGAAGCTGTTTCAAGATTTCCATAAACTTTGCAAATTGTTTCTTTTTCTTGGCCTTTTTGATCCTTTGTGGAAAAGGAGGTGGTAGCCTTTCTTGCATAAACTTTTGCTTTCTGCTAGATTCAGTAATGACTTCTTGATTCTCTTAAGGAATGGGGTCTACAGTAGGTACATCATCTTTGTGCTTCTGTTGCCCAGATGAAGCGGTTCTCCATCATCTTTGTCTCTTGTTCTAGAACTGTCTGGCATAGACAAATTAGTGTGTGACTCTTTGCTCCTTGTAACGACCTCTTCAATCTCCTTGCCATTTCTGAGTTTGAGGGCTTGGCATGTTTCAACATTCTTCACTCCAGCTTGTGT
This sequence comes from Lathyrus tuberosus, assembly GCA_022829125.1. Taxonomy (NCBI): domain Eukaryota; kingdom Viridiplantae; phylum Streptophyta; class Magnoliopsida; order Fabales; family Fabaceae; genus Lathyrus; species Lathyrus tuberosus. Next base: position 16,113,094 of record JALAZF010000048.1, read on the forward strand.
ATTTGGAGTTTCAGTAGAGCTTGGGAAAGTTCCCAAGTTTCTTGAACTCAAAGCGGTGGCAATCTGCCCTACTTGATTTTCCAAGTTCTTGATACTCACCCATTGTGCTTGAAATTGATTCTTTGCTTCTTGAATAAAGGACTTAAAAACATTCTCCAGATGGTTGTTTCCTTGATTAACCCCAGCATAGTTAGGGTTAGAAAAACCAGGTGGAACTTGTGGTGTAGTTGCTTGAGGCTTCGGTTGACTTTGATTGTTACTCCATGAAAAATTGGGATGGTTGCGCCATCCTGGGTTGTAAGTGTTGATGTATGGATTGTTATATATGTTGTTGTTGTTGGGATTGCTAACATAGTTAACAGAAATAAGATTTGCAGAACATTCTTCAAATAAATGTGGTCCTCCACAGTAAACACAGGCAACCTTAGTAGCGTCAGTAACCACCTTAACTGGTTCAGGTTTTGTCACTTTAGGACTCATCAGATTCTTCATCATTTGGTGGATCTGAGCCACTTGAGCAGTAAGAGCTGTAGTCTCAGTGACTTCATGAACTCCAGCAGGTTTTTTTTGAGTTGAACTTGCAGTGGCCCTTGTGACTGGCCATTGATAAGTGTTGGCGGTAATGCTCTCAATCAACTTGTAACCATCATCATAAGATTTAGACAAGAGAGCTCCACCACTGGATGCATATAACATATTCCTTGAGGATGGAATTAATCCAGTATAAAAAGTCTCAAGTTGCATGCAGATGGAAATCCCATGATGAGGAAATTGTATCAATAGTTCCTTAAATCTTTCCCATGCATCAAACAACAATTCATCATCTCCTTTCCTAAATGATGTGATCTAATTTCTCATCTTTTCATTCTTGGAAGGAGGAAAATACTTGGCCAGAAACTTTTCTGCCAAAGCGTTCCATGTAGTAATGGAATTTGGCTCCAAAGAATTAAGCCAGCTCTTGGCTCTATCCCTTAGAGAGTATGGAAACAGCCTTAACCTAAAGGCATCCACAGGCATGTCAAGGATCTTGAAGTTGTCAGCAACATCCATAAATTGTTTTAAATGCAAATGTGGATCTTCATGAGGAGATCCTGAATATTGACCAGTAGCTTGCAACATCTGGAACATCATAGGTTTGAACTCGAACTGTGGTGCTGTGATGGCTAGCCTCACAATGCCAGTATTCATAGCATTAGGGTCAAAGACATCATAGTCCCTGATGTTGTACGCTTGATCATTGGCAATAACAATGATGTCTGGCTCCACCATGCTTGTCTCGTACAATGAATCGTCTGAAGAAGACGATGAACTTTCTTCATCCGTGTCCCCCTCGTGCACCATTCCTTCAAGTTCAGCCATAACTGAGGTTGAGGAATCTCCAGATATTTGTTGAGTACGTAAAAATCTCCTTCGTGAGTTGAGAATTTTGTCAGGTTCAGGATAACCACTGTAAACTGGTTGTAAAGACCTGCACATGCAATAGCTTAAGCCTGTCGCGACACCAAATCACAGCAAATGTTAAAAGCTCAAATACAATCTTAAACAAAAAATAAATAAATACAGTGTTTCAAACTTTATACACTTCCCCGGCAACGGCGCCAAAAACTTGTTCTCTACTTTATCTGTAATGCTTTTCTTGTAAATTGTTTAAAGCAAAGGTGTCACATGCAAGTATACATGTTTGATAATATAGCAAGTGATAAAGTAAAGGTCGAACCCACAAGGAAGTGATGAAAGCTTTGAACTACTAGTATTAGATTCTTTGTTTAAGAGAAAGTATGAGCAAGGTGACAAAATAATGCTAAGAAAGAACAAGAGCAACACACAATTAACTAAAACAAAGTTGATAACTAAAAAGGATTTAAAATATCAAAGAGAGTAGTTTATGAGCTAAATCCATTAGTATAGTTGTTGCTAAAATGCTTATATGATGCGAAGTGTCATGCCTCAAAAGGTCAGAATGTGATATAGGGGTGTATCTCTACAACATCAAAAACATGCATAACTAGGGCAAGGGAACAAATCTCTAAGTCTCACTTGTAACCCTAAAATATGTTAGGTTTTAATTATGAAATTCTTTATGATCTCAACTTCTTATCTCTAAGCAAGTTGAATTAAGTGAATATCTTTATCCTACTTTATTAACCACTTTTGTTATGAAATCCACTTGTTTGTTGGATCTCTCTCAACAACAAGCTTTTACCTTTTTCCTAGTTGATCACTCCAAGAATCAAATATATAGCATAAAAACACATAACAAAATAAAGCACTAAACATCACATCATTTCAACATAAAACAACGTTTGTACTAACTTCATTAAACTCATAGTGAGCTGAGTACAAACTACTGAAGTGAAACAAATAGGGAACATATTCTTACAAAGTGAAGTAAAGAAATGCAACCTAATAGTAAAGTGGAAATCTCTTGCGTTGAGTAAACAACAACAACTCTCTTCAGTCACGACAGCTTTTAGCAGCGTTTACAGGATTGGATGGGAATAGAAAACCCTCTACCAATGCTCTAACTCTTAAACTAAAAATAAACTAGAACTACGAATAAAAACTATTTTGTTGTGTGTAAAATCTCCAGCTCTGTTTCTCTCAATGTGCAAGTCTTCTTTATATAGAGGTGAGTGGAAGTGAGAGTTGCTACTTTCTTGGATCATGGGTTTCTTGATGAAATTAAGGTTAGGCCCATATCAAATCCGAATGTGGACCAGCTGTCCCTTAATCCTTCCTTTGCAAGTTATCTGGTACAGATGCTGTTGAGAGACAAAGTTGCTTTGGCAGGCGGCTATGGTAGAGTAGTGGAGCAGCGCGGACGGCTGGTGGTTTGGTACTGGGCGCTCTTTTTGCAGCGTGGTCCCTATCGTACTACCGTTTGTCTTCTAGTTTTCTTGATCTTATCCATTTCTTTTACTTCATTGTTCTTCAAAATAATGCCACGTGAGCCCTAGTAACCTTCTCCTCCAATTCTCTTGTTGAAATAATTGATTAATTTATCAATTACTTCCTTCCCAATAGCTCACCATTCTGCTCCAGAGTCTGTCTCTCAGGGTCACGGCTCATCTTGCCATCACCTATCTTCCTTTTAGGACAAAACACATTGAAAAACATTAAAGAAGCACTTTGTGTGCTTAAAGATGAATCATGCTGAAATAAGCTAAATTCACATCAAATAAATAAATCCTAAACTAAAATTGCCACAGAAAATGGGTCAAAGTAACACACTAAAATAGTGTTATCAAATGGGTTAAAGACTGGAAAGATTCCTGGAGCTACTTCCATGCAGCCGGCTAACAGAAAATCTCAGAACAGTCATTCAAAGAAAAAGAAGGTGAAGCCAATGTTGTGACATCTCAAGTTTCTCCTCAGTATCAAGCTCCCATGGCTCTCATGCCATATTATCCATATCCGTATATTGCTGCTGAAGATGGCCGGTTTATACCTGAGTGAATCGCACACTCAAAGATACAACAGAGTCTCCACCGAACTTTATTTATTCCCAAAGGACAGGGAATATATCGATAAAACCCAAGGCGAAGAGAAACGAGAATGGTGGTCGGTTATACGAAAGGAAGGTATTAGCACCTTATGCATCCGTCATACTTGACGGGAACAATTTCGCTTGCTTCTAGGCTTGGATGAGTTATCTATCTAAAGGCTTCTAGCTAAAAGAAAGGAGAGAGAGGAAAGAAAAGAAAGAAAGAAAGAAAGTGCTCGCAGAGGATCAGGGCTCTCGTGCCTACATACCCTCATAGTGCAATGAGGAAATCAGAGCGCCGTAGTTCAGGGAACCAGGGAAAAGAAGAGGAAAGGAAGAAGGTGGAAGGGTGCTCACCAAGATCATCGCGACCTCGTGCATACGTATCATACATTCGAAAGAATGCAGAATCAGAGCTTCGTAGTTTGTGGAACTAAGACGGAAAAGAAAGAAAAGGAAACAGTGTCAAAACCAAGGGCAAAAAGGAGGGAAAGAAACTCCACTGGGGAAAACCGACCAGAAAGACCAACTTTGCTGGGAAAAAAATGAAAGAAATGGTGTCCAAACCAAGAGAACAAGAAGTAAAGAAAGATCCACTGGGGATAAAGAGCAAGAATGGTGTTGAAACCAAGAGATAAAGGTGCAAAATGAAGAAAGTGACTAAGTTGGGGAAAAACAAAAATGCAAGAAGGGTGTAGAAACCAGAATATAAAGGAGCAAAATGAATAGAAAAGATTCCACTGGGGAGCAGAGAGCATAAAAAACGTGCTGAGAAATAGAGAGTAGACATTCTGCCGGGTGTCATACCCCGAATTTTGACCACTAATATTTCCCATCATTGTGAAAATCATCATTACAATATGGATGAACCGTCACGCCTCATCAAATGCCTCAAGGGTTGTTGAGCATTCACTACAATCAAAATTAGGGTTTCAAGCCCTCTTTGAGTGCTTAGACAAAGGATCAATCAAGGAATGACATGATCTTCAACTTGTCTAAACCTCTCCAACATTCACAATGGATCAAGAGGACTCCCACTCCAAGGATTAAACACAAGGTTGCTCCCTTCTAGGTGGATCAAGCCTCAAGATCGACAGTGTCACCGAATTAGGGTTTTGGTCGACCAGGGCCTCCAGATGGAAATTTTTCATCTGGGCACAAGCCAATGATCCAAAACACAACCTAATATGCTCCATGGAACCTCATAAACCCAATCATTAAGTCAATTTTGCCTCAGGGGATACATTCATCAAAAATCAGGAATTAGGGTTTCTTGACCTAATTCACCCCTAAGTTGACTTTTGGGACAAATCATGAACCAAGACCTCAAAGCATGATTTGAGGGTCTCTAATATATAATATTGATCGATTTGGGACAATGGATTGATCCAAGAAGCTTGAGCAACAAGTCTCAATTTCATCTGCACCACAGTTAGGGTTTTAAGGGAAAAGTCAACTGTAACTTTGACTTTTGACCAGGACATGCTCCCAAGCCCTAGGACATGCCTCAATATACCCTATGACACCCATGGAACATGTCCATCAAGTTTGATTTAGGTCAAGGACATGATTTCCTAAGGAATTGCACAGTTTGGAATTCATCTGATAAAAAGTCAACTGTGCACAAAAGTCAACTTTGACTTTTTGAGATTTTTCACCAAAATGGATTTTTAACCCTAAAATGATGTTAATGTATGATTTGAATCATCATTCATCAATAAAAATCAAGAAAAGTTGGATAACTTGTAAAAGGGGTAACCATAAAAACTTAGAAAATTTTCTAAGTTAAAAATAAAGTGGCTAGGGTACCAACTTTGGAGGATCATAACTCCTAAACCACAAAGCCATTTTTCCTCATCCAAAGATGGATTTGTAGCCCTAATTACCCTCTACAAAAACTTTAACTACAAGTCATTCCAATTCATTAAGGATTTTGAGTTATGAAGTGATCAAAATGGCTGAAAAATGAAAATGTCACTTTTTCCAACACTTAGTGAAATTTTCACTAAGTCCAAATCTGTTTTCATTTTTTTCCAAATGTAGGGGGATTTTTCACATGGATTCAAAAGAGATCAAAACCAAACATGTTCAAACAGTTGTTGTATCATGTAAGGGCTTTCCAAAATGGCCAAGAACGTTGCCAAATTCCATTTGGGCTATGAGTTATAACATTGTCAAGTTGCCTTATTGAAATCTGTCAAGGCAAGGCAGGATTTGCATTTTTGCTCGATTTTCCAAAATCAGCCAAATCCAAATGCTCCTATCCATTTGGACACCTCAGAGGATTGAATCTCAAGGGGACAATCACTGAGCCAAGCCTCCAAAGTCTTTGGAACAAGAAATAGCATGTTGAACCTAGAATGGCCAAAATAGGGACAAGACTTCAATTTTGGATTGGAGCATTCAATGGAAGCATCAAGGTGGCATGGACTGAGCCATTTCCATTTTAATCCAGTCAAGACTTATCCAAGACCAAGGGAACCACAGCCCTGTGCCCTAACCTCTAGTCAATGGCTAGAGGAGACTTGGATTTCCATTGGACAACATTGGCCAAACCTCTGCTGCAGTTGCCATTCACTATTGATCCCAAAACAAACTTGCTCTACTATAAATAGAGCTAAATTATGATCAGTTTAAGTACACCAAAGCCATCAAACAGATGGTTTCCTCAAAATCTCTTCTTTCACTTCAATTTTGCCTTCTAAGGCAGGTCACTATCGGGTTTTGAGTTTGAGAGGTTTTCCAATCAAACCAATCACTCACACACCTCACATACATCATATAGAAGTGATCCAAACACTCACATAACATCTGGAACACTGATTTCACAAAATCCCTAGCCAATTGCTCAAGTTCCTGACAGTTTTGCAGTTGAGGTGCCATCCTCAATTCCAAACCATTTCAATCCATTCCAAGCACTCAGACACGTCACTTGGCACCTAGGGAAGCTATCCACATCATTGGAAGTAAGCTGTAACACCTCCAACACCAAACACGATCACCAGCTGCAAGTGGTAAGCATGAGCTTTTCTAACTCTATGATCCATGCATTTTTTGCTGCACAATAATTTGTCCATATGTTCATAATAATGCATGGAATGTTTCCCCTCAATAAATTGTATTGTTTGAATCGTGTGTGAAATTTCTGAGCCTTCATGCAAAAATTAGGGTTCTTGAGGTTTCTCTTTGATTTCTTGTTATATGTTTAATTTAAATGAAATTAATTGACATAGACATGATCGTGAGGTTGAGACGAGCATAATGATATGTGGATTACATGATATGATTAAGTATTCAGTGAGATTGGATAGAAAATGCAAATCTGAGAATCTCAGAACACGCGCGTGTTCTTCAGCTTGTTCTTGGCGCCATTTTTTCAAATTCAAATATTTGAATTTTGTGATTTTTATTTAATTGATTCAAAAATTAATTTCTCTCTGAGTTTTAATGATTTTGAGTTGATTCTTTTTTTAATAATTCACAAAAATGTTAAAATATTTTATTTTCCCAAAAAATCCCAAAAATATTATTTATTTCATATGATTGATATTTTTGCAAAGAATTAATGTTTTAATTGTTTTTAACATTTAAAATATTTTTTCCATCTTGATTTTGCAACTTTTAATGCTTTCTAATTATTTTGTAGGTCAATACTTAATTTTTGAAGCATTAATCCAAGATCACAATTTGTTTTCCATATGTTAAACAATTTTGATCATTTTAATTGAATTTTTATTCAATTAAATACATTTTTGAAAACAAATTAGGGTTTTTGGATTAATTCAACCCTCATAAATCATTTTCAAAACACTTTTGGACCTCTAATAGAGTGTAAGACCCAATCCTTTTTTGACCAAACCTTTTGGGCCTCAGTGTATTGTATAAGTCCCGATACCGTCAAAAACAAACGGCGCGATCGTCGCCTTTTCATAATAACCCCGGGCCTACCCTCGTGTAGTAAGACCCATTTCTTTTCTTAAAATACACTTGGGCCTCTAATAGAGTGTAAGACCCAACCCCCTTTTAACCAAAATATTTTGGGCGTCACTTATTGTATAAGTCCCTTCACGTTAAAAGAAAACCTCAACGCAATCGCCTTTTTTAAACGAAAAAATCAATTGGGCCTACCCTCGTGTTATAAGCCCCACTCTTTTTCTTTAAACTTTTTGGGCCTCTTAATAGAGTGTAAGACCCAACCCCCTTGTACAAACCATTTTGGGCCTCACTTATTGTATAAGTCCCTCTGTACAAGTAAACGGCACAATCGTCGCCTTTTAAAAAATCAACTGGGTCTACCCTCGTGTTATAAGCCCTACTCTTTGTCTTTAAACTTTTTGGGCCTCTTGAGAGAGTGTAAGACCCATCCATTTGTATAGAAAACAATTTTTGGGCCTCAGTCACTTGTATAAGTCCTTCTGTACAAATTCAAATAGTGCGCTCACTGATAAAAACCTGGGCCTCTCCTTGAGCTGTAAGCCCCAAATCTTTCTTTTTCAAAGCACTTTCTCCTTTGATTTTGAATATACTGTTGTTTTCAATCTTTCTTTGTTGAACAACTAACCAAACAACATGGAAGCTCTACAACCGAGTAAGTGGTTATTGCTTTCATTTACCGCTTATATATATATATAACTGTATTGTGGGGCTGTTTCACTGTAAGTCTTCTTTCATAAACTCATATCAACTGTGTAATAATAGTATAGATATTTAGAGTTTCCCCGGCAACTACGTCTAGCATTAAGCCCATTGATCACTCTTAGAAATAGTCTAAACTAGATCCCCATAGGATTACCAGACACAGTCTTCCCTCCTCTTGGGGTTAAATAATATGGAGACATGAAAGGCAGCATTCTCTGTGAACCCTTTCATAGACTGTCACTCATAGAAGTTGTCAAAGAAACTCTATTCCCCAGAGATGATCTTTTCTCCGTGAATGGCATCTCTTGAGTTTCTTCCAAATTCTCGGACTTTCCTGGCTTGATCTATGCTCGGTGAATGGCATGTCTTGAACTTCTCAGGGTTTGGGGACCCATCGGCTTCTTAAAAGCACTTGTCAAGAAACTCTACTCCCCAGAGGTGATCTTTTCTCCGTGAATGGCATCTCTTGAGTTTCTTCCAAATTCTCGAACTTTCCTGACTTGATCTATTCCTTGTGAATAGCTTGCCTTGAATTTCTCAGGGTTTGGGGACCCATCGGCTTCTTAAAAGCATCAGCCTCCTCTTGGGCATCGTACAAGGACCCACAGGCTTCCTAAAAGCAACCCCGCCTCCTCTTGGGCTTAGTACAAGGACCCGTCGGCTTCTTAGAAGTATTCACAGCCTCGTCTTAGGCTTCGTATAAGGATTTCTTCCTTCGGGAATGATAGCCTTCTCTTGGGCTTCATACAAGGACCCGTCGGCTTCTTAAAAGTTTCCAGCCTCCTCTTGGGCTTCGTACAAATTGTCCCGACGACCTCCTAGAGGTATAGGAACAGAACTTAGTCATATGCATAGAGCAATCCTTTCAGAGAGTCTACTACTGTTTCTCAAAGCATAGTACAAAAGATGAAACTCTAGACTTGGACAGTCTAATCTCCTTGAGTCTCAAAGACATTCTGAAGCCCCCGTTAAAAGTAAGAAGTAAACCCGTAGACTCGGACAGTCTCAATACCCTTTGGATTTCCCGCTTCCTTAAAAAAACAGGAATAACCCGGATCCTTGAATCAAATCCTTGAGTACAGTGTTGCTCATGTAAGAACTGATTTTCTCTTTAAAAATCAGTATACTGGACCTGTCACTTAACTGAAACAGTCACCATAGCCTCTCTCTTGGGCTTTATACAATGATTCTCCCCAGCGGAGTCAAACAACGTTTAGCCTCTCTCTCGGGCTTTGTACGAGACACATAAGAGACTCCCTCGTTGAGTCAATCATCCCTTTCGCCTCCATCTCGGGCTTTATACGAGATACAAAAAGGTTCTTATTGAGCCAAACAAACAACAGCCTCCCTCTCGGGCTTCGTACGAGATACAAAAAAAACTCTCTTGTTGAGTCAAATAGCCTCCATCTCGGGATTTATACGAGATACCAAAAAAGACTCCCTCGCTGAGTGAAAAACCTTTTAGCCTCTCTCTCGGGCTTTGTACGAGACACATATTAGCCTCCTCTTAGGCTTTATATAAGAAAACCACTGGTTGATCTAATCAACCTTTTAGCATCAAAAGCTGTGTCTCGTTCACAGTACACAAACATCAACAATTTCTTCCCCTTCATCTAATTGCTGTAAGCGGCAAGCCTCTGGATCATCTACATCCATGCCACTGTCATTCTTTTAGCATGAAAAATTCCTAAGGAAAGATGGCATTGCTCAACACTGAGTTAAAGTCTTCTCCTTCAGGTTAAAATCCCCTATAAAGGAAATTATGGCATTGCTAGGATCCGCGTATCCCGGTTAAAGTAATCCTCCTTTACAGTCAGTCACCCAACAGTTGTGACAAACAACCCCCTCTTTAGAGATGACAAATTCTCTCTAAAGTGGAGACCTTTTTAGCTTTATATCTTGGGCTTTGAACAAGATACAAATAGACCTTTCAGCTTCACATCTTGGGCTTTGAACAAGATACAAACCACCTTTCGCTTCACGTCTTGGGCTTTGAACAAGACACCAAAAACACCCATTTCCTCCCATAGAATAGGAGGAACTACGAACGCTCTGATTTCCCTGTTTTGGTAAACGGGAATACGTAGGCATAAGATTGAAAGAAAAATCTTAGTGAGCACACTAAACAAAAACCCAAAATCCCATACTCTCATGCATCTATCAAAAAGCGTCAGTCCAAACATCCTAACCCTTGTTCCCCACTAGAAAGTCCTAGAAAGAAAGAAAACCGTATTGGCAAAAATACAAATAACCAGTACAAAGGGCCCCCCACATTGATAGCATTCGTAACCTAACAGATCGCTGTTTAAACTCAGTATGCAAAGCAGGGTTAATTGGAGACATCTATTTCCCTTCCAACATCAGCTTTAATAGGATAAAAAATGAATCGACCTGTAGTTAAAACTTAACCGCGGAGAGCGACCATCACTTAAGAACCGCGTCCAAAATCGTTCGCTACAGAAAAATGGCGCCCACCGTGGGGCTGATCTTTCTAACCTTTTCTCTTGTGAGGATACCACAGATTGGGGCTTCCGCCGGGGAACCCATTTCTGTCAGGAACTTAGGATTCATAGCTTTAAAGGTCTAGGATGTTTAGGATAAATATATATACTGCTTTTCCTAATTGCTATACATGTTTATTTTTCTGCTAATAGGAATACGTGTGATGCCGCGTGTGGAAAGATTGAGTATACACTTAAGATAAGTGATGGCGACGAGGTCGACCATCAACCTCAGTGGAGGCTGACCAATGCAACCCATTCTCTCACATAGACAATGGGCCGATTGTTAAGTCTGAGAAGCTGAGGAGCCAAACCCTTTTGTAGTGCGGAAACTATCGGGAATAGTTGTTACGCGATACTACCCTCATTTGAGGCTGGTGATCTATTCTCGGTGAATGGCACTTACTCTAAGATTGCTCTACAACTCGCTGACGATCCGCTTGTTGTTTTGCTTTCCTGGGAGGAGCTGATGATAATGAGTACAGGTACAAAAATCACCCTAGTATAAACCTTTGGGGATGGGTAGAGCCTTGACTTCATGACAACGACCATTTGACCCCATGTTTTTCTATGTTTTTGTGTGCTGCATTCATGCATTCATTTAAAAAAAACATTAAAACATTCAAAAAACCTTCTTTTCTAGTCTCTCTGTTTTTCAAATTAAACTAAGACTGTGATTGCAAATATCAGAGAAAAGGATTGCACTAATGGATTTCGGTAGAAGGAGAACTCATAGGTACACCTTCAAGGTTCCAAAACTAGAGGATTTGAGAAGGTTGACGAGGATGATCACTAACCCTGAGGCTTTCAGAGCCAAGTACGGAGGTCTGCTACCTCTATTAAGAGTCCATGTGATTGAGGGAATCATGGATGTGCTCATTCAGTTTTACGATCCGGTTTATCACTGTTTCACATTCCCGGATTACCAGCTAGCACCAACGCTGGAGGAGTATTCTCACCTGACCAATCTACACATTACAGATCGAGCTCCATTTTCTGGACTGGAAGAAATTCCAAAGAATCAGACCATAGCAAGAGCAATTCATTTGGACGAGTTGAGGTCAGGACTCACATGACCGCTAAGGGTGGCATCCAAGGTTTGCCAGCCCAGTTCTTGACAAAGAAGGCCCTATATTTTGCCAGTATAGGAAACATCACTGCTTTTGAAAGCATCTTTGTCTTGCTCACCTACGGGTTATTTTTGTTTCCCAACATCAATAACTTCGTCGATATTAACTCCATTAAGGTTTTTCTCATTGGAAACCCTGTGCCAACTTTGCTCGCAGATGCGTATCATTCTGTACACTTAGGAAATTTTACAGTGGAGGGGAGATCACATGTTGTGTACCTTTGCTTTATAAATGGTTTATTTCCCACTTGCCCAAGTCTGCTGCTTTTTGGGATTGCATGAGTACCTTACGTTGGTCGCAGAAGATCATGTCTCTTACCAACTCTGATATAGATTAGTGTAATAGGATCTATGATGGAATCAGAATCATTGATCGTTGTGGAAACTTCCCCAACATACCCCTCATAGGAACTAAAGGAGGAATCAACTATCATCCGGTATTGGTTCGCCGTCAATTTGGATACCTGATGAGACACGTCCCACAGGGTGTTCATCTGGAAGGTCTTTTCTTCAAAGAAGGAGAAAATGACAGTGCACTAAAGATGGAAATAGTGCATGCTTGGAAACAGGTTCATAAGAAAGGACGAGAGTCTCTAGGAAAACCGGATTGTGTCTCGGTGGAGCCTTATCTCCATTGGGTACAAACTAGAGCTCTCAAGCTAAAAATACCTTATCCTCGTTACGGAATTCTTCCGCCGAGGGAATCTGTCATGTACTTCATGACGGAAACTGAAAAACTTCAGGTTACTTTCAACAAAGTTCAAAAGGAGAGAAGGTCTTGGAAGAACAAGTACCGCACCCTCGACATAGAGTGCATCAGAATACAACAATTACTAAAAGAAAAAGATGCTCTGATTGAAATTTTAGAGCAACATGCTGTAGAGAATCAAGATGACCAAAGGAATTTGCTCACTCCTTTCACCTGGCAAAGGAATGACAACCCGACAACGGCCCAAGAGCCCCGGTCAAAGAAAAGGAAAGTCCCAGAATTAGCACCTGATTTCTCTTCAGAGAGGACTCGAGACCCATTAGCCTAGGTTTCTGTTTCTGCACTTTGTAATCTACTGTATTTCCATTTCTGTAATCCTTTGAATTTCAATAAAAAGGGGTTTCCCCATCGTTTGATATTTGCAATCTAATTGTCGAAGTTTATTTTGATTAAACCAAAAAACAATTAATATAATCATTGCATTCATCATTCTCACATCACGTATTCTTCTTCCCTATGAATATCACGTTTGTGTCTCGATTCTAGAGTCAAACTGTCTCATTCGTACAATACTCGGGCCAATCGTCAGAAAAAGATGGATGATCTTGAGGAAGAAAACAGAGAGTTGAAGGAAGAGATCGACGCTCTAAGAGAGGATATGAGAAAGCTTCGTAACGACATGCAAGCCATGGCAGAAGCTCAGCTACAAAGAACTGTGATCTCAGAGATCACCTCAACGTCCATGTCGTACCTCGAAAAATACGATCCTCGCGATGGACGCGGAAAAAACTGTTCGAAACAGATTCGCCACCGAATTTTATTCATTCCAAGGAAGGAATAGGAAAATATCGAGAAAACCTTTGAAAGGGATAAGAAAATGGTCGTCGCAACCAAATTTAGGTTCGGGAGTCGGTTACGCAAAGGGAAGGTATTAGCACCCTCTACGTCCGTTGTACTCAACGGGAACCTCTTGATTCGATTCGGGAGATAAGTTAGCTTGGTTTGTTTGTTTTCTTCTAAGGTAGGTATTGCTTTCTAAGGGGAAATTGGTGGTTTTTTATTAGTGTGCTCGGCAAGGATTGAGAACCCTTGGGCCTACGTATTCCCTCGTGCAATGGGAAAGTCAGAGCATTCGTAGTTCGTGGGACTATGGTTGGTTTGTATTTTTTAAGCGAACGAGTGTTTAATTCGCATTCTAACTGCTAAACGTTGGCTTGTCTGCTCGTCAAGGGAGGCTGAAGCACGAGTTTATATTCCCGAAAGAATGGACTAAACAATGTTCTTTTTTTGTGAAAAGTTGTTTGAATATGAATTAAGTGTGTTAACGATTTGATTGAGAAAAAGGTTTGATTTGGATGTATTTTAGGGTTTTGGTTGCGTAAGAAGCGTTTAGTTTGTTAAGTATTTTGAGCGAGAATGACAACTATTCAATAAACGATACGTCGGCCTCGCAACCAATTAATCGGGGTATTACTGAGATGCTAGATCTCAATAACACCTTTTTCATTCTACTAATTATGAAATTATATTTGTTGGACAATTGGCTTATTTATCCATGTAATTAGGGCGAGTGTTTTAGGAAGAAAGTTCGGAATGAACACAACCCAAAGCGTGCACCTCAAGAGCGTTCATTCAAGGGCCCAAGAAGTGCTAGACCTCAAGAGTCCACTACTTTCGTAGTTTGATTAGGAAAAAGATTTGAATTTGATATATCTTAATAGGCGTGTTTAATTGAATTAGAATTTGAACGACTTAAGAGTTGTTTAGGAGTTAGTGTTTTAAAAATATTACGTATTTTAAGTGTTTTAGAAATGGAAGACGGAACGAACACAACCCAAGGCGTGCGCCCCAAGAGCGGTCGTTCAAGGACCCAAGGAGTGCTAGACCCCAAAAGCCCACTACTTCCACAATTAATTATGAGAATGGTTTAAGAAGCTTGATTTAAATATTTTATAAGAAAATATTAAGTATTAAAGCGTCAATTATGATCTTAAGAAAGCGTTTTAAAAGATTGAATGTTTTAATTGAATTGAATGTCTTAAGTATGAGAATTTAAATGGATTAAGTTTTTTAGAATGAAAGATGGAACGATCACAACCTAAGGCGTGCGCCCTAAGAGTGATCGTTCAAGGACCCAATGAGTGCTAGACTCCAAAAGCCCACTACTTCCACAATTTAATTGAGAAAATAGATTTTTAAATATTAATTAAATGTTTTGTATAAGAAAATAATTTAGGTATGTCAAAGTTGATTAAGATTTTAAGTTAAAATAAATTTTGTAAAAGATTAGGTAATTGTTTTAAAATTTGAATTAAGATTTATAAGTAAAAGTTTTATTAAAGTTGAATGTTTTAGTTAGATTAAAGTATTTTTAAGTATTTTAGAAATGGAAGACGGGACGACCACAACCCAAGGCGTGCGCCCCAAGAGCGATCGTTCAAGGACCCAAGGAGTGCTAGACTCCAAAAGCCCACTTTTTCCATTATTGATTAGAAAATAACTTGGATGTCTTAAGAAATATTTTAAGTTTTGATTTAAGAAAATAGTTAATGATTAGGCAAAGTTTTATGATTTAATTTGATTTAAGAAAATCATTAGGAGTTTAATTAGATTAAGTATTATAATTTAAGAAAATATTGTATTTTAAGGGTTAAGTGTTTTGATTAAAGTTGGAAGTTTTAAGTTTTTTAGAAATGGGAGATCGAAACGAACACAACTCAAGGCGTGCGCCCCAAGAGTGGTCGTTCAAGGACCCAAGGAGTGCTAGACCCCAAAAGCCCACTTCTTCCATAATTTATTAAAAAAAATGTGTTAGAAATATTAATTAGAATGAATTGTGATTTTTTAAGAAAGTATTTTATGATAATTTTAGGGCTAGAGAAATTGGATTAAATAAAATAATTAATCAATATTAAGTAATTTTAATAAAATTAGATGTTAAATCAAATAGATTTTATGATTAAAAAAAAAGAAATAAGTAAGAGTTTTTTTAGTTTTTTATTAAAAAGTATTATATAAGAAAAAATAAAAGAAAAAAGGAAATGGGCTAGAAAGAAATGGGGGTGTATTGAAAAAGATTCCCACGCTGGGGAAGGTCTATCATAGACCCTGGGACGATCTGGGCGTTGGATCAAGGAAGAGTCAATTGTTGACTCAAATCTGATGGCCTAAATGCGAGGGTGCACGGTAAGGGAAAGAGAGGAAGCAGGCAAATGAAAAAAAAATGGACTGGTGACATTTGTCACCGGTTGATTCCGCCACCATAATAAACTCCAGGAATAATCAGAAAAAAGAAAAGGAAGAAAAAAATCATTTTTGCAAGACGTTTCTCTCTCACCGTCTCAACCTCACGCGTCTTTCTCCCTCATTTCCAAACCCTCCGTCGCCGACCGCCCTTCGCTTTCACGTTTCCGAACCCTATCGCCTCCGACCGTCATTTCTCGTTCAAAACTCTCACGCGTTTCCTCCCAAACCCTTATCCCCACCGTATAGCAATTTCGAAGTAAAAAACATCAAATAAAACACACTAAAAAAAACCTAATCCCAACTGTAACCTTCAACCCTAATTTTCAAATCATGAACCTCAGATTGCAACGAAATCAAGCAAAATACCAAACAGATGCTATCGCAAAACGAAGAAGGAAATGAAGAACGAGGTATACCTCTTGAAGATCCGGTTCAGAATGCTTCAGGTTCGCTCTTCTTTTCCTTTTGTCTTCACTATTCTTCTTTGTTTCTGCGTTTGCTACTGTATGAAGGTCTGAGGAGTCTAGCTTCACTCTAATCAGAGCTCTGATGTGAGCTCTGAGAGAGTTGTATGAAAGAAGCTCTGGTGATTTAGGGTTTTTTGTGCAGAGTAACATTTAGGTTTTTTTCCGTATCATTGGCCAATGATTGGGTGTGTATTTATAGGAGATTTTTAGGGTTTTTGGTACGTGTGATTCAAGGGATTCTCAAAGGAATATCCTCTAATTCGTGTGAGAAATTTGAGCTATCAATTTGCACTCATTAAAGGTGGTGGAATGCACCCTTATTTTGTGGGATATTATTTGCTACGTGAACCAATTTCTCTGCTGCAGAAGTTTTGCTTTTTGTCTCTTCTGCCTTCTAGAAACTCATGTGGTCCCTACTTGAATTTGTGCCTTGTTATAGAATGCTTGTACCTCTTATGATTTTTGATATGTTGCAGAAATTGTATTGAATCTGCTGCTAACTGACTTCATTTTTTCTTTTTCATGTGTGCACCATTGGCACGAGGGGCTTGATACAAGGTTGGTGTTGGTGAGAATTTTGTGGCTTTATTGTGAAAACATTAATGACATACTTGGTCTATTTTGCTGAGGTCATCATTATTATTTCTGATATGTACTTGATCCTTGTAATTGAACGTAGCTTCTCTAACTTATGTTGAAATGATACAGGTGTTTTGCTTGGAGTAACTGAAGCTCAATACTTGGACAAAGCTGAAATATAGAGAGCAGGTGGGACCGAGCATAAGAATTCTTGACTTGGCTTCGAGGAATTCTTGGTATGTTCCAATACTCAATACTATTAGTTGTTCCTTAATGACCAACTATTTAAGCCTTGATGTCTCCTAGTCATATACAGGTTCTGAATTGCCTTTTTTTTAACCTATAATATGTCTTTCTCCGGGAATGTGATCAAGCAGTTTTTGGTAAAATCCTAAGTATTTCCATCATCATATTCCTACACCATTTACCTTTACCATTAGCTTATGACCTTCTCAATATCTTTTCCTACTTGGTACAGGGCTCTTGAGTAACTTTGGAGATGGTCCTGGTGATGACTACATTGCCTGGGGATTGATCAAACTCAAACCATGATGCGGATGCTGCCAACGGATATTTTTTAAGCTCAGACCAGGTGCCTCAATTGTAACTTCAATACTTGTGGCAATGTGATTTTTTTGGAATGATGTAGTCACCTTGTGGGACAGCTTTCATGACCTTGAAAATGATTCTGAAGTAGGAAATATTTTGGATCTGATTTGGTATTGTACTTCTGAAACTTAACCAGACTTGCAATTTTTGATTTTCAGCTTCTGTATCTTGCCTTTTAAATTAACGTCATTTGGTTTGTTGTGAATATTTGTCCCACTTGTAAATTTTTAACTAGTGCCTGACTAGTTGCTTTTGTTTCTGATTTTCATGCGGCTACTTTTGGTGACTACTGCATTATGGTATTTGCGCAGGTATGAAGAGGTGTATTGATGAAGCATTTCTCTAAGTTTCTGTGAGTTTGATATTGTTTCCAAATTCGTGGTGTAGGCTGAAGATTAGGGTCTTGGAATTTGAAGGTTTTGGCTCAAAGAGAAATAGTATGGCATTTGGTTGTTTTAGGCTTAGGTTTCGTAATGTTTTGAATTTATTCTGGAAGTTTTATCACTACTTCATGTGTGACTAACATACTTTACAACATTTGACTTTAAAAGAACTTGTTTGCATTTTGCTATGATTCTTTACTGCACTTGTGCATTGGTTTTGGCATGAGGAGCTTGGAAGAATAACAGTGCCTTTAATTGTTGAAGCATGAAGACTTGGCAAAACCTGACTTTGGTGATTTGGAAAATATGATTGGAGAGTTAGGCAACAACTTGGCACAAGAATGATGACATTCGTGGTTTCTCTTTAGGCTTGTTTTTCCATTGATCTTCATAATGTACCAATGCCTTGTTCTAATTAGAAATGTAGCAACTTGGTACCTTTAGCTTTTGTGAATCTACCTTGTAGTATTCTTGAATTATCTTGAACTTCTTGTAATCCAAACCTTGTAGTATTCTTGAGTTTTGTAACTTGTTATGTACTTACAATTTAATAAGTTTTGAACCAGTGGTTGTATCCTCATAACTTATATTGGTACTACTTATGTTGACTTCGAAATTGTGATATGGATGGCAGGTGTGATGGTTTTATTGAAATAGATTCTCCCCTTAATTACACAGCTTGCTATCATTTAAATGTGATTTATTATGGTAGCCTATGTACTGATTGTGAAAAATCCTTTTGACTTGGATGAAACAAGTTGAATTGCTTAATGAATTTATATGTACCACGGGGCAGTCCATTTCTAAAACATAACCTGTATTGTGGCTTTGAACAACTTAATCATTTAGTCATGACATTGGAGACACCATAAAAATTGAAACATCACTTGTACCGCGCCCTATCATGTCTTGTTACAACCATCAAATAAGGCATTGGCTTGAATTATGTATTTTGATCACATAATGGATATGCTACTTAATATGCACATAGCCTTAAAATCATCCACCATTTCTTTGAATCAAGCTTGGATTAAATACAAACATTACCTAATGATAAACCTTGTTTTCCTTGAATCGATAATGGTAATTCCTTAGCTTGTTTAACCATATAACCTCAGTGTCGCACTTGGAATATGGTTAAAGATATTCTTGATCATAACTTAAAACCTTAAGCAAACTTAACCACGGTTTGAGGATATGAATTCTAATCACTGTACTTGATCAACTAGAATCGGTTTGAAGCCAATTGATCATGTCTTGGCTGATTAATTATAAAATGAGTTCCCAATCCTCCTTTGTCTCTTCTTGAAACCATAGCAACCCCAACACAAGCTAGTAAGCTTCAAATACATACCGGACCCTTATGACTTTGAGTCTTGGAAGGTGATTAGTTAGAAGCCAAGTAATCTCGTAGTAGGTAGGACAAATTTGGGGTATGACAACCTATAGTGGAGAAGTATGATCCTAGGTATCAAATGTCGAAAGATCGTCCTTGGGGCATGCCTGTTAACTATATCCCGGAAGGATATGTTCCGCCGATCACTGAAGATCAGGGAATCACAACAGAAGCCGCTGGGCCTGAAGGTTACAAACTTTGGGAAAGCGAAGATGCCAGGGGCATACTGAAGACTCCTGAAGGTTACAAACTTCGGGAAACACCAAGATTTACTGCCGTAGTCACGGTACCACCCCCTGTGGTGCACACTGTCCCGGAAGGACAGATTCCACCAATACCTTCGGGTAAAAAGGAAATTATGTTCGATAGAATGGATGAATTCCAGGAGCAGTTCCTGGAAATGCAGAAGGAGCTGCAAGCCATCCGTGGTCAGGATTTATTTGGAAAGGACGCCGCAGACCTCTTCTTGGTCCCCAATGTGAAAGTTCCGCACAAATTCCAAGTGCCCGACTTTGAAAAATACAAGGGTAACTCTTGCCCTCAAAGCCATCTAGTGATGTACGCTCGGCGGATGTCAGCTCAGACGGAGAATCAGGACTTACTGATTCACTACTTTCAGGATAGTTTAATCGGTGCCGCACTCAAATGGTACATGGGTTTAAACCGTACTACGATCAGTAAATTCAGAGATATTGGTACTGCCTTCGTCCAACAATACAAATACAATTTGGACATGGCACCCGACAGAGATCAACTCAGATCAATGTCGCAAAAGAACAAGGAAACCTTTAAGGAGTATGCTCAAAGGTGGCGTGAAATTGCCGCTCAAATTTGTCCACCTCTTGAGGAAAAAGAGATGACAAAGATCTTCTTAAAAACCTTAAGCTCATTGTCCACCTCTCTGAAGGCAGACGATTCTCTAGGTCATCGAAGCAGTCCCTTATCCATTAAGGTCCCTCGATGATACCAAAGCAGTATCTCTGAAAGGCAGACGATTCTCTGGGTCGTCGAAGCAATCCCTTATCCATTAAGGTTCCTCGATGATACCAAATCAGTATCTCTGAAAGGCAGATGATTCTCTGGGTCGTCGAAGCAGTCCCTTATCCATTAAGGTTCCTCGATGATACCAAAGCAGTATCTCTGAAGGCAGAAGATTCTCTGGGTCGTCGAAGCAGTCCCTTATCCATTAAGGTTCCTTGATGATACCAAAGCAGTATCTCTGAAAGACAGATGATTCTCTGGGTCGTCGAAGCAGTCCCTTATCCATTAAGGTTCCTCGATGATACCAAATCAGTATCTCTGAAAGGCAGATGATTCTCTGGGTCGTCGAAGCAGTCCCTTATCCATTAAGGTTCCTCGATGATACCAAAGCAGTATCTCTGAAGGCAGAAGATTCTCTGGGTCGTCGAAGCAGTCCCTTATCCATTAAGGTTCCTCGATGATACCAAAGCAGTATCTCTGAAAGACAGATGATTCTCTGGGTCGTCGAAGCAGTCCCTTATCCATTAAGGTTCCTCGATGATACCAAAGCAGTATCTCTGAAAGGCAGACAATTCTCTGGGTCGTCGAAGCAGTCCCTTATCCATTAAGGTTCCTCGATGATACCAAAACAGTATCTCTGAAAGGCAGACGATTCTCTGGGTCGTCGAAGCAATCCCTTATCCATTAAGGTTCCTCGATGATGCCAAAGTAGTATCTTTGAAAGGCAGACGATTCTCTGGGTCGTCAAGCAGTCCCTTATCCATTAAGGTTCCTCGATGATACCAAAGCAGTATCTCTGAAGGCAGACGATTCTCTGGGTCATCGAAGCAGTCCCTTATCCATTAAGGTTCCTCGATGATACCAAAGCAGTATCTCTAAAGGCAGATGATTCTCTGGGTCGTCGAAGCAGTCCCTTATCCATTAAGGTTCCTCGATGATGCCAAAGCAGTATCTCTGAAAGGTAGACGATTCTCTGGGTCGTCGAAGCAGTCCCTTATCCATAAAGGTTCCTCGATGATACCAAAGCAGTATCTCTGAAGGCAGACGATTCTCTGGTTCGTCGAAGCAGTCCCTTATCCATTAAGGTTCCTCGATGATGCCAAAGAAGTATCTTTGAAAGGCAGACGATTCTCAGGGTCGTCGAAGCAGTCCCTTATCCATTAAGGTTCCTCGATGATACCAAAGCAGTATCTCTGAAGGCAGACAATTCTCTGGGTCATCGAAGCAGTCCCTTATCCATTAAGGTTCCTCGATGATACCAAAGCAGTATCTCTGAAGCCAGGCGATTCTCTGGGTCGTCGAAGCAGTCCCTTATCCATTAAGGTTCCTCGATGATGCCAAAGCAGTATCTCTGAAAGGTAGACGATTCTCTGGGTCGTCGAAGCAGTCCCTTATCCATAAAGGTTCCTCGATGATACCAAAGCAGTATCTCTGAAGGCAGACGATTCTTTGGGTCGTCGAAGCAGTCCCTTATCCATTAAGGTTCCCCGATGATACCAAAGCAATATCTCTGAAGGCAGACGATTCTATGGGTCGTCGAAGCAGTCCCTTATCCATTAAGGTTCCTCGATGATACCAAAGCAGTATCTCTGAAGGCAGACGATTCTCTGGGTCGTCAAAGCAGTCCCTTATCCATTAAGGTTCCCCGATGATACCAAAGCAGTATCTCTGAAGGCAGACGATTCTCTGGGGCATCGAAGCAGTCCCTTATCCATTAAGGTTCCCCGATGATGCCAAAGCAGTATCTCTGAAAGGCAGATGATTCTCTGGGTCGTCGAAGCAGTCCCTTATCCATTAAGGTTCCTCGATGATACCAAAGCAGTATCTCTGAAGGGCAGACGATTCTCTGGGTCGTCGAAGCAGTCCCTTATCCATTAAGGTTCCTCGATGATGCCAAAGCAGTATCTCTGAAGGGCAGACGATTCTCTGGGTCGTCGAAGCAGTCCCTTATCCATTAAGGTTCCTCGATGATGCCAAAGCAGTATCTCTGAAAGGCAGTCGATTCTCTAGGTCGTCGAAGCAGTCCCTTATCCATTAAGGTTCCTTGATGATACCAAAGCAGTATCTCTGAAGGGAAAACGATTCTCTGGGTCATTGAAGCAGTACCTTATCCGTTAAGGTTCCTCAACGATACCAAAGCAGTATCTTGGAAAGCAGAAGATTCTCTAGAGCATTGAAGCAGTACCTTATCCGTTAAGGCTCCTCAACGATACCAAAGCAGTATCTTGGAAAGAAGAAGATTCTCTGGAGCATTGAAGCAGTACCTTATCCGTTAAGGTTCCTCAACGATACCAAAGCAGTATCTCTGAAAGCAGAAGATTCTCTGGAGCATTGAAGCAGTACCTTATCCGTTAAGGTTCCTCAACGATACCAAAGCATTATCTTGGAAAGCAGAAGATTCTCTGGAGCATTGAAGCAGTACCTTATCCGTTAAGGTTCCTCAATGATACCAAAGCAGTATCTCTGAAAGGCAAATTTGCTGAAGAGTAGTTGAGCAAGATTCATGTTGGAGGAAATGCGTTGGCTTTGCAGGGGAAGACTTACAAGAAACTTTCTAAGATATCCTCTGTTTGGGGGGTAAGAATAACAATAGCTGCTAGAGATTGTCATTATTAATTACCTGGTTGAAAAATGACTTGCTGGGGAATAGAAATCCTTGAGCACGTGCGGGGTATCAACTTCTCTTTTGAAGAATACTGCCAACTTTGATGGAAGACTGGCCAAGATGCTTGTGAACTGATCCTGGATCCTGTCATGCCATGTTGCTGGGGATGTATATGCCATGCACTACATGATGCACTGAAACATATACTAAAATGCAACTGCTATGGAATCTAACGCACATGAATGCACAAGACTAATATGTTAATTCCAGATATGATTATGATTCTAGCATGTCATGCATATGCAGATGATCGGACATGATGGGGATAGGTTTCCTTGTAGAGGGTATCATCAGGGATTGAATTTGGTAATTGCCAAATGAAATTGGACTTTGGTATTTGGTGTTTTGCCAATAAATTGGACTTTCAGGTGTTATGAGGATGCCAACAACGGTGTACTTTTAATGGTTGCCAATGAAGAACTGGACTTTAAAGGGTAGATTTGATGGTGCCAACGAGTGTGGACTTTTGGGTAGTTGCCAATAAAGGATTGGGCTTCGGGGCTGGTGAGAGGGATTGACTTCCCGACACTTGGATTTTAACTATCTGATTGTCACCAAATAAATGTGGATGAGCTTGGTGCCCCAAGTTTGATCCTTTGCTGGTAAGTTGTGTATTCATTCTTGGGAGGGCCTCAATCATGACGACTTTGTATGTGCGTAGCGACGTGATCAATGCATGTTGACCGTATGAGCGTAGCGACTTAACCAATGCATGTTGATTATGCTTTTGCTCTACCCCAAGGCTTTTGACACTTGTCGACTCAACCATTGCTATCATTATGCACAGTCTGCTTGATGTACTTGAAAGCATGAAGGGAAACTTCCATCTGCAACTCGTTTGCCCCAGTCCATAGGGTCTTTGTAGGAATACTCCTTGAAAGTGATCATATCAGGATACGATTGGAGACGATTTGCCCCATTATTTGAATCTTACAGTGATTTGTCCTTCATCAAGCTTTAGAGGGATTTGCCCCTGATGAACTGGACGTACTGAGTACAGGGGTTTGCCCCAGATGAACTGGACGTACTGAGTACAGGGGTTTGCCCCAGACGGGCTGAACACTGAAGTGGTCTTTCCTCCTTGATCTAATGATACTTGGAGATTTGTTTCATCCTGACCAGTTCCATCATAGTCATCGAACGTCGTGCCCCTGTCCCATAGGGTTACGACGTGAACTGAATTTGGGTCAACATTGTTGAATGATCAAGTTCCTCTGACTATTGTTTGGAATTTTCTTGATGCCAAGTACTGACTTGCAGTCAAAATTGTTCGTTCATAAATGGTAATTTCAATGCGATGCTCATGCAAGTTTTGAAAATCAGACATTATTAGAATGATGTGATAGTGTGTGACGGATGAACCATTAGTCCAAACGTGGTGCTGATTTAGCTGGTGTGAAAGATATAGCCAGAATATAACACCAATTCACAAGATTAGCAAATCTCTAGGAGTCAGTTTACGCAACCTTGCTGTAGTATGCTTTCAAAATAAACCCCGCCTCAATTAGGTCTTTTGAGGGTTGTAACGTGGTCTGGTTTAGGTTATAGAAACAAAGGATATAAGGCTCAAAGTTATATTTGTACCCACCCCTTCTTCGTGATGATCTCCAATCCTACGTTCAATTAAATCGACACACGTACTTAGGTTTTGACGGTGAAGATGAAGGTTCAAGATTCGCTTGAAATGGCAGTCATCTTATTTTGCTTTTGTCTTGATGTCGGTGACCCTTTGGTTTTGATTTGGTGGTCAATGTATCTTATTTTTATTGCTTAAGGATTTGAGGACCTCTTTTGCTTCTTTTAATTTTTGATCCCTGATTTTGCATGGACTGATTTTATTCTATGAGTCCATCGGGATTGCCTTGATTTTTGCCTAAGTCTCCTTTTGAGGTGTTCGACTTAGCAGGCTTTTTTTTCTTTTTTTTTCTTTTAAGTACAGCTTGTGACAGCCAAGTCATGGGTCTTATTGACGCTTTTGTACGGAGATTTGAGTGTGTAATCCGGTTAACTGAACACTACCCTGCCCCAGGTTGAGTGTAAGGGTTTGAATATCCGAAGGAAACTTCTACTTCTAGGCTCGAAGTGGTTAACTAGGGACTAACTCCTTATCTCTCCAGTGTTTGGGGATTTGAAACAATGTCTGTACATCCTTGGCGGGATTCTATCCGAAAGCATACCATCAGCAATTATGGGTATCTCGTTTTCGTCATCCTCCCTCCAATATTTACTAAGCAACAACTTGGTAAAGAAAGTGGATGAGAGGTATATGGATGTATATTTTTTGTTTTTTTGATATAAGTGAAAAAGTGAGCGAATGCGACGTGATTAATTCAGAAAATACATGATCATTTCATTAATATTACCATTCAAAACAACGATGTCTAAAACAAGTAGCATTTAACACAAAGAAAATTACAAATGCAAGATTATATGATTTAAAAGTTGCCAGCATTGGGAACTGAGCTTTTCTTCCTTGACCCACTGTTGGTCTAGCATTCTTGTTCATCCAGACTAGTATGATAGCCCTCTTCACACCTACTCTCAACAACTTCTTCCATAACATGGGCGGATGGACCCCCCTGATCAAATGAAGGACTGACATGGATTTGAAGACCTTGAGGTGTAAACGATATTTGCTTGGACTCAATTAGGTCTTGGACCTTGTTTCTGAGCTGTTTATAATCCTTAGTTGAATGCCCCATAGCGCCAGCATGGTATCCACATCGTGCATTGGCGTCAAAGCCTGGTGGGTATGGAGGAATCACAGGATCCAAGCCCTTTGGCACTATTAGTTCGCTACTAATCAATCGTGGCAATATATGACTGAGTGGCAATGGTAAATGATCAAAATGCCTTTTTGGTCTTTGACTATAGTAGCGTCGGGGTTGTGAAGAATATTGTTGTGCAACCTGTTGTTGACGAGGGGGACCTCTATTGATTGGAGTATATTGACCATGTGGAGAGAATGGGAATGCACAGGGAGGCTCATAGGATTGCTGACTTTGAACATTTGAGATGCAGATACGCACAACCAAATACCCTTCTTGAAAGGATATGCACTTCTTGTCAATCAAGTGTTGCACCTTGGCTTGAAAAGCTTTGCAATCTTCAGTCGAATGCCCCATTGATCCAGCATGATATCCACAATGCGCATTGGGGTCATACCCAGGCGGGTATGGTTTTGGCAAAGGCTTGATAGCTTTGGGCTCTACCAGCGAGCTTCGGACCAGATGCGGCAGAAGTTGACCGTACGATATAGGAACTGGATGAAGAGGAGCATTCCTTCTTTCCAGGTTATTACGAGGCCTTATCTGATTCTGGCTTGGATTCTGATTTCCTTGGTTATGAGCTCGTTGATCTGCATTGGGAGCAGCCCAAGGTTTTTGGTACGGTGCCTTAGGCACCATTGATTTCCTTTTTGGGACCCAAAGGTTGATGTCATCATCGTCATCAATACCACTGGAATGTTCTCCAAAGTCCCTTTTCAGAGCCCCCTCAGATAATACAGCATCTTTGGACTTCTCTACCATCTTTCCTCTTTTTGAGGTTTCATCCCAGACCATGGTTTCAACGTGATTAAAAGATGTTTCATCTTCCATAAACTCGGCCTTTTCCTTGTGGTATATGATTCTGAGTGGTCCACAAGACTCTTGTATCTTCTCTTTGCCAGATCTTTGGGTTAAACCATTCATGCTAGGGTCTTCCTTTCTGGTTAGTTTTTGCAGTTTGTTTCGGAAGCTTTCACATTCTTTGACAGCATGCCCCATGGCTCCAGTGTGGTACTCACATTCTACCCCTGAGTTGTCTTCCTCAAAGACTAGACGTTTCTTGTTAATAAGTTCTTGAACTTTGTTCTTGAATGACCAACAACCTTCAATAAAGTGCCCTGGCGCCCCTTTATGGTATTCACACTGTGCATTAGGATCATATCTAGGTGGAGGAAGGGTACGAACTGGCCCGAGGGTTGTGGGTGCCACTAAAGAATTTTGAATCAGGTATGATAGCAGTTGTCCACATGGTATAGGAATAGGGTCGAGGATAGGGCGCAGCTTAGGCTTCTTATGGCTTTTCTGGTTTAGATTCTCATGCCCTTGGGATAGAATGGGTGCTGACCACTGATTCAGAGGCTGTGTACAGATTGGCCGGGGACAAAACCTAGGAGGGATAACACCCAATGGGTTATTCAGTGCAGCTTGTGGAGTAGAAGGAACTGTGGGAGCAACACTCCTAGTTGTGGAGCCTTCTTGAATCTTTTCTTTTTTTCTCCCCATAGCTGTCGTCTGCTTCATCTTGCCTTTCATGTTGTTCTCGTCTTTTCTCAACTCAACTTGATTCTGCCTTAAGCGTTCCATGGTTCTCCCAGAGCAATCTTACACGTGTCGGGAAATCAACTGCGGGTTACAGACAAAGGATGAATGAGTTTGTTTTTTTTGTTTTGAAAGATGATATGCAATGCCGATGGATGCAGATGTAATTGTATGCAAATGAATGCAATGTAGATAGCCAGGATCCAGGATAACGCAAGTAACTTCCCAACCCTCCTAATAGGTAGGCCTTATAAGGACAGTTTTAGATTCTTTACCTATAAACCCACTCACGGGATAACTCTTATGTTGATGGATAGGGTTCCCAGGGTCTCGGACACTAATCGCATCAACATCACGCAACAGGCTAGCTGCCTTGCAATGGGGATACAAAAAGGTCTATCCTGAGTGTAGCCTTCATGCTAGGCCCACGAGAAGCGAGTCCTCAGAGACTAACACTAACAACTACCAAGATGGAACTGGTGCTAAGAGTGGGTCCCAGAGTCACGGACCCTTCATGAATAAAGTCGCGTAATAGGCTAGCTGTTTTACAACAAGATCTACGAGAAGGTCTACTCTAGGGGAAGCTTTCATGCTAGGCACACAAGGAGCGGGTCCTTAGGGACTAACACTAATGACTTCCAAAATCTAAGCTAAGTGTTCTCTCTTCTTTTTCCACGACTCGGGTATAGAGTCTTACTTGTGATATTAACCCAAAATCCAACAGGCAAATATGATAAACAATATATGATAAAGAGAAAGCA
Source organism: Lathyrus tuberosus (assembly GCA_022829125.1). Taxonomy (NCBI): domain Eukaryota; kingdom Viridiplantae; phylum Streptophyta; class Magnoliopsida; order Fabales; family Fabaceae; genus Lathyrus; species Lathyrus tuberosus. Next base: position 16,140,949 of record JALAZF010000048.1, read on the forward strand.
ATAAAAGAAAATAGATAAGTAATAGGAGAAAACAAATAATAAGAGATCAAACAAGCGAATCTAACACTCTCGAATCGAGTCAAGTTAGGCTTGACTCTCTCTAGCAGAGGGCAATGCACTTATCCCCAGCAGAGTCGCCATCTGTCGTACCACGAAAAATACGATTCTCGCGATGGACGCGGAAAAAACTGTTCGAAACAGAGTCGCCACCGAATTTTATTCATTCCAAGGAAGGAATAGGAAAATATCGAGAAAACTTTTGAAAGGGATAAGAAAATGGTCATCGCAACCAAATTCAGGTTCGGGAGTCGGTTACGCAAAGGGAAGGTATTAGCACCCTCTACGTCCGTTGTACTCAACAGGAACCTCTTGATTCGATTCGGGAGATAAGTTAGCTTGGTTTGTTTGTTTTCTTCTAAGGTAGGTATTGCTTTCTAAGGGTAAATTGGTGGTTTTTTATTAGTGTGCTCGGCAAGGATTGAGAACCCTTGGGCCTACGTATTCCCTCGTGCAATGGGAAAGTCAGAGCATTCGTAGTTCGTGGGACTACGGTTGGTTTGTATTTTTTAAGCGAACGAGTGTTTAATTCGCATTCTAACTGCTAAACGTTGGCTTGTTTGCTCGTCAAGGGAGGCTGAAGCACGAGTTTATATGCGCGAAAGAATGGACTAAACAATGTTCTTTTTTTGTGAAATGTTGTTTGAATATGAATTAAGTGTGTTAACGATTTGATTGAGAAAAAGGTTTGATTTAAATGTATTTTAGGGTTTTGGTTGCGTAAGAAGCGTTTAGTTTGTTAAGTATTTTGAGCGAGAATGACGATTATTCAATAAACGAGACGTCGGCCTCGCAACCAATTAATCGGGGTATTACTGAGATGCTAGATCTCAATAACACCTTTTTCATTCTACTAATTATGAAATTATATTTGTTGGACAATTGGCTTCTTTATCTATGTAATTAGGGCGAGTGTTTTAGGAAGAAAGTTCAGAATAAACACAACCCAAAGCGTACGCCTCAAGAGCGTTCATTCAAGGGCCCAAGAAGTGCTAGACCTCAAGAGTCCACTACTTTCGTAGTTTGATTAGGAAAAAGATTTGAATTTGATATATCTTAATAGGCGTGTTTAATTGAATTAGGATTTGAACGACTTAAGAGTTTTTTAGGAGTTAGTGTTTTAAAAATATTACGTATTTTAAGTGTTTTAGAAATGGAAGACGGAACGAACACAACCCAAGGCGTGCGCCCCAAGAGCGGTCGTTCAAGGACCCAAGGAGTGCTAGACCCCAAAAGCCCACTACTTCCACAATTAATTATGAGAATGGTTTAAGAAGCTTGATTTAAATATTTTATAAGAAAATATTAAGTATTAAAGCGTCAATTATGATCTTAAGAAAGCGTTTTAAAAGATTGAATGTTTTAATTGAATTGAATGTCTTAAGTATGAGAGTTTAAATGGATTAAGTTTTTTAGAATGAAAGATGGAACGATCACAACCCAAGGCGTGCGCCCTAAGAGCGATCGTTCAAGGACCCAAGGAGTGCTAGACTCCAAAAGCCCACTACTTCCACAATTTAATTGAGAAAATAGATTTTTAAATATTAATTAAATGTTTTGTATAAGAAATTAATTTAGGTATGTCAAAGTTGATTAAGATTTTAAGTTAAAATAAATTTTGTAAAAGATTAGGTAATTGTTTTAAAATTTGAATTAAGATTTATAAGTAAAAGTTTTATTAAAGTTGAATGTTTTAGTTAGATTAAAGTATTTTTAAGTATTTTAGAAATGGAAGACGGGACGATCACAACCCAAGGCGTGCGCCCCAAGAGCGATCGTTCAAGGACCTAAGGAGTGCTAGACTCCAAAAGCCCACTTTTTCCATTATTGATTAGAAAATAACTTGGATGTCTTAAAAAATATTTTAAGTTTTGATTTAAGAAAATAGTTAATGATTAGGCAAAGTTTTATGATTTAATTTGATTTAAGAAAATCATTAGGAGTTTAATTAGATTAAGTATTATAATTTAAGAAAATATTGTATTTTAAGGGTTAAGTGTTTTGATTAAAGTTGGAAGTTTTAAGTTTTTTAGAAATGGGAGATCGAAACGAACACAACTCAAGGCGTGCGCCCCAAGAGTGGTCGTTCAAGGACCCAAGGAGTGCTAGACCCCAAAAGCCCACTTCTTCCATAATTTATTAAAAAAAATGTGTTAGAAATATTAATTAGAATGAATTGTGATTTTTTAAGAAAGTATTTTATGATAATTTTAGGGCTAGAGAAATTGGATTAAATAAAATAATTAATCAATATTAAGTAATTTTAATAAAATTAGATGTTAAATCAAATAGATTTTATGATTAAAAAAAAGAAATAAGTAAGAGTTTTTTTAGTTTTTTATTAAAAAGTATTATATAAGAAAAAAGGAAATGGGCTAAAAAGAAATGGGGGTGTATTGAAAAAGATTCCCAGGCCCAAATAAGTGAGCCCACGCTGGGGAAGGTCTATCATAGACCCTGGGACGATCTGGGCGTTGGATCAAGGAAAAGTCAATTGTTGACTCAAATCTGATGGCCTAAATGCGAGGGTGCACGGTAAGGGAAAAAGAGGAAGCAGGCAAATGAAAAAAAAAGGGACTGGTGACATTTGTCACCAGTTGATTCCGCCACCATAATAAACTCCAGCATTAATCAGAAAAAAGAAAAGGAAGAAAAAAATCATTTTTGCAAGACGTTTCTCTCTCACCGTCTCAACCTCACGCGTCTTTCTCCCTCGTTTCCAAACCCTCAGTCGCCGACCGCCCTTCGTTCTCACATTTCCGAACCCTCTCGCCTCCGACCGTCATTTCTCGTTCAAAACTCTCACGCGTTTCCTCCCAAAACCTTATCCCCACCGCATAGCAATTTCGAAGTAAAAAACATCAAATAAAACACACCAAAAAAAACCTAATCCCAACCGAAACCTTCAACCCTCATTTTCAAATCATGAGCCTCAGATTGCAATGAAATCAAGCAAAATACCAAACAGATGCTATTGCAAAACGAAGAAGGAAATGAAGAACGAGGTATACCTCTTGAAGATCCGGTTCAGAATGCTTCAGGTTCGCTCTTCTTTTCCTTTTGTCTTCACTATTCTTCTTTGTTTCTGCATTTGCTGCTGTATGAAGGTCTGAGGAGTCTAGCTTCACTCTAATCAGAGCTCTGATGTGAGCTCTGAGAGAGTTGTATGAAAGAAGCTCTGGTGATTTAGGGTTTTTTGTGAGTAATTTGCGCAGAGTAACATTTAGGTTTTTTTCCGTATCATTGGTCAATGATTGGGTGTGTATTTATAGGAGATTTTTAGGGTTTTTGGTACGTGTGATTCAAGGGATTCTCAGAGGAATATCCTCTGATTCGTGTGAGAAATTTGAGCTGTCAATTTGCAATCATTAGAGGTGGTGGAATGCACCCTTATTTTGTGGGATATTATTTGCTACGTGAACCAATTTCTCTGCTGCAGAAGTTTTACTTTTTGTCTCTTCTTCCTTCTAGAAACTCATGTGGTCCCTACTTGAATTTGTGCCTTGTTATAGAATACTTGTACCTCTTATGATTTTTGATATGTTGTAGAAATTGTAATGAATCTGCTGCTAACTGACTTCATTTTTTCTTTTTCATGTGTGCACCATTGGCACGAGGGGCATGATACAAGGTTGGTGTTGGTGAGAATTTTGTGGCTTTATTGTGAAAACATCAATGACATGCTTGGTCTATTTTGCTGAGGTCATCATTATTATTTCTGATATGTACTTGATCCTTGTAATTGAAGGTAGCTGCTCTAACTTATGTTGAAATGATACAGGTGTTTTTCTTGGAGTAACTGAAGCTCAATACTTGGACAAAGCTGAAATATAGAGAGCAGGTGGGACCCAGCATAAGAATTCTTGACTTGGCTTCGAGGAATTCTTGGTATGATCCAATACTCAATACTATTAGTTGTTCCTTAATGACCAACTATTTAAGCTTTGATGTCTCCTAGTCATATACAGGTTCTGAATTGCCTTTTTTAACCTATAATATGTCTTTCTCCGGGAATGTGATCAAGCAGTTTTTGGTAAAATCCTAAGTATTTCCATCATCATATTCCTACACCATTTTCCTTTACCATTAGCTTATGACCTTCTCAATATCTTTTCCTACTTGGTACAGGGCCCTTGAGTAACTTTGGAGATGGTCCTGGTGATGACTACATTGCCTGGGGATTGATCAAACTCAAACCATGATGCGGATGCTGCCAACGGATATTTTTTAAGCTCAGACCAGGTGCCTCAATTGTAACCTCAATACTTGTGGCAATGTGATTTTTTTGGAATGATGTAGTCACCTTGTGGGACAGCTTTCATGACCTTGAAAATGATTCTGAAGCTGGAAATATTTTGGATCTGATTTGGTATTGTACTTCTGAAACTTAACCAGACTTGCAATTTTTGATTTTCAGCTTCTGTATCTTGCCTTTTAAATTAACGTCATTTGGTTTGTTGTGAATATTTGTCCCACTTGTAAATTTTTAACTAGTGCCTGACTAGTTGCTTTTGTTTCTGATTTTTATGCAGCTACTTTTGGTGACTACTGCATTATGGTATTTGCGCAGGTATGAAGAGGTGTGTTGATGAAGTATTTCTCTAAGTTTCTATGAGTTTGATATTGTTTCCAAATTCGTGGTGTAGGCTGAAGATTGGGGTCTTGGAATTTGAAGGTTTTGGCTCAAAGAGAAATAGTATGGCATTTGGTTGTTTTAGGCTTAGGTTTCGTAATGTTTTGAATTTATTCTGGAAGTTTTATCACTGCTTCATGTGTGACTAACATACTTTACAACATTTGACTTTAAAAGAACTTGTTTACATTTTGCTATGATTTTTTACTGCACTTGTGCATTGGTTTTGGCATGAGGAGCTTGGAAGAATAACAATGCCTTTAATTGTTGAAGCATGAAGACTTGGCAAAACCTGACTTTGGTGATTTGGCATATATGTTTGGAGAGTTAGGCAACAACTTGGCACAAGAATGATGACATTCGTGGTTTCTCTTTAGGCTTGTTTTTCCATTGATCTTCATAATGTACCAATGCCTTGTTCTAATTAGAAATGTAGCAACTTGGTACCTTTAGCTTTTGTGAATCTACCTTGTAGTATTCTTGAATTATCTTGAACTTCTTGTAATCCAAACCTTGTAGTATTCTTGAGTTTTGTAACTTGTTATGTACTTACAATTTAATAAGTTTTGAACCAGTGGTTGTATCCTCATAACTTATATTGGTACTACCTATGTTGACTTAGAAATTGTGATATGGATGGCAGGTGTGATGGTTTTATTGAAATAGCTTCTCCCCTTAATTACACAGCTTGCCATCATTTAAATGTGATTTATTATGGTAGCCTATGTACTGATTGTGAAAAATCCTTTTGACTTGGATGAAACAAATTGAATTGCTTAATGAATATATATGTACCACGGGGCAGTCCATTTCTAAAACATAACCTGTATTGTGGCTTTGAATAACTTAATCATTTAGTCATGACATTGGAGACAACATAAAAATTGAAACATCACTTGTACCGCGCCCTATCATGTCTTGTTACAACCATCAAATAAGGCCTTGGCTTGAATTGTGTATTTTGATCACATAATGGATATGCTACTTAATATGCACATAACCTTAAAATCATCCACCATTTCTTTGAATCAAGCTTGGATTAAATACAAACATTACCTAATGATAAACCTTATTTTCCTTGAATCGATAATGGTAATTCCTTAGCTTGTTTAACCATATAACCTCAGTGTCGCACTTGGAATATGGTTAAAGATATTCTTGATCATAGCTTAAAACCTTAAGCAAACTTAACCACGGTTTGAGGATATGAATTCTAATCACTGTACTTGATCAACTAGAATCGGTTTGAAGCCAATTGATCATGTCTTGGCTGATTAATTATAAAATGAGTGCCCAATCCTCCTTTTTCTCTTCTTGAAACCATAGCAAACCCAACACAAGCTAGTAAGCTTCAAATACATACCGGACCCTTATGACTTTGAGTCTTGGAAGGTGATTAGTCAGAAACCAAGTAATCTCGTAGTAGGTAGGACAAATTTGGGGTATGACAACCCATAGTGGAGAAGTATGATCCTAGGTATCAAATGTCGAAAGATCGTCCTTGGGGCATGCCTGTTAACTATATCCCGGAAGGATATGTTCCGCCGATCACTGAAGATCAGGGAATCACAACAGAAGCCGCTGGGCCTGAAGGTTACAAACTTTGGGAAAGCGAAGATGCCAGGGGCATACTGAAGACTCCTGAAGGTTACAAAGTTCGGGAAACACCAAGATTTACTGCCGTAGTCACGGTACCACCCCCTGTGGTGCACACTGTCCCGGAAGGATAGATTCCACCAATACCTGCTGGTAAAAAGGAAATTATGTTCGATAGAATGGATGAATTCCAGGAGCAGTTCCTGGAAATGCAGAAGGAGCTGCAAGCCTTCCGTGGTCAAGATTTATTTGGAAAGGACGCCGCAGACCTCTACTTGGTCCCCAATGTGAAAGTTCCGCACAAATTCCAAGTGCCCGACTTTGAAAAATACAAGGGTAACTCTTGCCCTCAAAGCCATCTGGTGATGTACGCTCGGCGGATGTCAGCTCAGATGGAGAATCAGGACTTACTGATTCATTACTTTTAGGATAGTTTAACCGGTGCCGTACTCAAATGGTAATGGGTTTAAACCGTACTACGATCAGTAAATTCAGAGATCTTGGTACTGCCTTCGTCCAACAATACAAATACAATTTGGACATGGCACCCGACAGAGATCAACTCAGATCAATGTCGCAAAAGGACAAGGAAACCTTTAAGGAGTATGCTCAAAGGTGGGGTGAAATTGCCGCTTAAATTTGTCCACCTCTTGAGGAAAAAGAGATGACAAAGATCTTCTTAAAAACCTTAAGCTCATTTTACTATGACCGAATGGTTGCCAGTGCGCCCAGTGATTTCACCGAGATGGTCGGCATGGGTGTACATCTTGAGGAAGCCGTCCGAGAAGGACGTTTGGTAAAAGACACTGGATCGACGAGCGGTACTAAAAAATACGGTAGTGCTCTCCCTAAGAAAAAAGAGCAAGATATTGGGAATATCTCTCTCGGAAAGCAAAGGTGTCGATATCAACCAGTAGCAGCTGTAACTCCTGTTATCAACACCGCGCCTATTCCTACGTGTCAACCTTAGGTTGTGCAGAGCCAACCTGATCAGCAAAGGACACAACAGCCTCTTCAGCAGGCTCGTCCTCAATACAACAACAACCGTACAACACGGCCACCATGATTTGATCCTATACCCGTAACGTACGTAGAGCTGTTTCTGTTACTACTGGCTAAGGGGCACATTTAGACTAAGTCTCCTCTTACAGTATCGGAGAATCCGCCTTTCTGGTTTAAGGTAGATCAAACTTGCCCTTACCACCAAGGAGGTTCAGGGCATAACATTGAGAATTGTCTCAATTTAAAGTCCGAGGTGCAAAAACTTGTTAGGAGTGGGGTCTTATCTTTCAAGGATACAAATCCTAATGTTCTCACAAACCCGTTGCCTCAACACGAGAAAGCTGCAGTCAATCTGATTGAGAAAGAGACTAACGACGTCTATCAAATTCATGATGTACTCTTGTTGAAAACCAATCTGGTCAAGATGCATTATAGACAGAGTGGATATGGCCATGTGCCACCTCATAATTATCACCAGTATGATATATGCTCTAAAGACAACCAGGGATGTTCTGTGGTGCAAGCAGCTCTACAGGAACAAATGGATCTCGGATGGATCCAAGAGCACCGAGTTCGTGGAGTTAACATGGTCTACATGAATTATAACATCATTCAGAACCACGATATCCGTGCAATGAATGTCAACTTGGTGGCGATGCACTCAAGGCAAAGCCAGTATCATAATCTGCCGCGGCACGATTACAGTTCTTGTCTGACTTGCTCGATAAACAAACAGGGATGCTCTTTCATACAAGAGGCCCTCCAGCGTCAGATGGATCTTGGATGGATCCAAGACTACCATGATAGGAACCCTTATCAGATCAACATGGTTCAGATCTTCGATATTCGCGTGATGAATACCAACCTGGTAGAATTACATGCTGAGCAGGTCCGACTCGGATTCTTAATATCACATGACTATCAAAGCTGTAAAGCGGGTTGCGAAAACGATCGAGGTTGTACCCTTGTCCAGGAGGCACTTCAGCACTTGTTAAATCACTGGTGGATGCCAATTTATATGGATGAAGATACTCAGCAAATTAGTATCCATAACAGGAATCCTACTCGGCGTCAGAGTCAGGATGTCTGCTCAGTGGAAGCTAACCTAGTGAGGTTACATTGTATTCAAAGTGGGCGTGACCAGGTGCCACTACACAATTACGACCGTTGTAGCGTCTGTTCGAAAAGTAATCAAGGGTGTTACCTTGTGCGAGCAGCTCTTCAGGGTCAGGTGGATCGTGGAGAGATTCGTCCATATCCGGGTTCTGGACCCATCGACTGGTCGCCGAACTACCTTGCCGATCAAGTTGAGGATGTTGTCACCACCTCTGGTCATCACAGGACCAGGGATGTCTTTGCCATTATCCCTCTGCTTGACGAATCTAAAGTTCCCAACCAGGAACGAATCGAAATTACTTATGATGGTCAGAAAAATCAGAAGGTTCCCATAGTCATCTATCTACCGGGACCATTACCGTATGAATCAGCTAAGGCTATCCCTTACAAATACGGTGCAACAACCATTGAAAATGGAAAGGAAATTCCATTACCCTCCGTCGTGAATATTACAGACATCAGTCGAGTAACACGGAGTGGTAGAATCTTCAAACGAGGGGTTGGGGAACCTAACAAAGAAAAGGAACTTCAGACAGAAGCTCTTGATCCACCAGTCGGTCAATCCAGTAATCCCGACCTTTCGAAAAACAACGATGAGATGCTAAAGCTCATCCAAAGGAGTGAATACAGCATTGTTGATCAACTGTTACAAACTTCTTCAAAGATCTCAGTATTATCACTGTTACTCAATTCAGAAGCGCATAGGGAGGCTCTACAGAAAGTCTTGGAGCAAGCCTTTGTGGAACAGGATGTAACAATCAGACAGTTCGATAGCATTGTCTCTAACATCACTTCCTACAACAATTTGGGATTTAGTGATGAGGAATTACCCGAAGAGGGTCGTCGTCATAACATGGCGCTCAATATCACAGTTAACTGCCAGGACGATGCTTTAGCCAGGGTACTGGTAGACACAGGGTCAGCCCTGAATGTTATGCCGAAGTATACTTTGATGCAATTATCATTCAAAGGTCCTCCGATGAGAATCAGCGAGGCCGTCGTCAAAGCATTCGACGGATCCAGAAAAGCGGTTATCGGCGAAGTTGATCTTCCCATAACTATTGGTCCTCACACTTTCCAAGTCACATTCCAGGTCATGGACATCCGGGCAACGTACAGTTGTTTATTAGGAAGACCTTGGATACACCAGGCTGGAGTGGTTATGTCAACCCTCCACCAAAATCTAAAGTTCTTCAAGAACGATCAACTTGTCACGGTTTATGGGGAACAAGCCTTTCTTGTGAGTAATTTGTCATCATCTACTTGTGTAGAACCCGAGGAGGTTATTGGAACTCAGATCCAAGAGCTGTCGGTGAGCAAGGACAATCAGTTCAAAGAAGGAACTTCCATTTCTTCATACAATGATGCTATCAAAGCGGTCGAGAGTACCGATACAACAGGATGGGGACAGCTTGTCATTCCTACTGACAATAAAACAAAGAAGGGTCTTGGTTTTTCTGCAACCTGTACCCAGACAGCTGCCAACGACGAAAGTCTTCATCCCCTGCAAAACTTCTTCCACAATGGAGGTTTCCTTCACCCAGTGTCTCAAGCAGTACATGCTATCAATAACGAAGATCCTTCCAACACAGATGAAGAATGGAAGTCCTATCTTAACAAGGACGGTTATATGTCTCAGGAAGAGGTGCCTATACCATTTTGTTATCCCGCACAGAGTCCGAGATTTGTACAAAGGTCAGACGTCAAAATGATATACGGGGATTGTGATCCGGAAGGATGCCATGCTCCGCCAAATTCATTAGAGGAAGACACTCTGATGAAAGACAAATTTGACCACAACTACTATGGCCCAATGGATGGTCTGCCAATGTGGCAACCTTATCCAGGAAACTTGGGGCAAGAGAGTCAGCCGAATAATGAAAATCAGCTGACCGTCATTGAACAGAATATCTGTGTCCCCACCATGTCATGGGATCAACACTCAGGTCATTAAGAAACTACTCAACATGAAGATGAATTCGCAACATTTACAGGACTTGAATTCATCAATTATGCTTTTCCCGAGGTCGTCGTCATCGAGAGGGATGACTCCTCCAGTTCCAAAGAAGTTTGGGATACCTTGGGATAACCTAGTGGAAAATACGACTTTATGGTCAAGTACACTGCTCCCGAAAGCTCTCGTATCAGGTTCGAAGACATCCAGCCAACTGGATGGGGAGATATAGCTGAGAGCACAAATGCTATGCATAATACAACTGAGGAATTCTCCTACGACAACTCTACCTGGGAGACAGATTCCAATGATCCTGCTCCACCAGAAATCAGCGTCATTTCTGAAGACAAATCAAGGAAGGCGCCAAACTTTGTGATTCACCGAGGAGTTCGCCGCCAATGGATTGTCGTCGAGGTTCCGAAGGTCGTTCACCAGTCAAAGTAATTGCCATCTTTAACCTTTCACCCTGCCCAGGTGAAACAGATGTTTTGATAGGGCTCCCTTTCTGTAAATTTTCCCTCTTCGCTTAGCCCAAAGCGACAGAGTTTTGTTTTATAGGGCTGTAGTTTCAAGATTCGACTTGTTCATTAATAAAATAATGTCGTTCTGTAATTTCCGCATTAATTACTGTTTTCTCCTTTTGCTTTTCTCAGAAAATGGTAAATCCTAAAAAACAATTCAAAAATAAAAACAAGCAGTAATAAAAATAAAATACTGCACACACTTGCATTTTCCTCTATCTCTTCTAAACACGAATCATCACGTCATGCAGATTGCTTGTTTTAAACCCAGTTGAAACATACGATCCGATGCCTTCTCCCAACTTTGAGTTCCCGGTATTCGAGGCTGAAGAAGAAAATGACAACAAAATTCCAGAAGAGATCTCCTGATTACTCAGACAGGAGGAAAGGTCCATTGAACCTCACAAAGAGCCGTTGGAAACGGTAAACTTGGGTTCAGAGCAAGAGAGAAAAAAAATCAGGATTGGAGCATTGCTCAGTCCAACTGCCAGAGAGAATTTGATAAAGCTTCTCAAATAATTCCCCGATGTATTCGCTTGGTCCTATAAGGATATGCCAGGGTTGGATACCAGCATCGTGGAACATCACTTACCGTTGAGGTCGAAATGTCCGCCAGTAAAACAAAGGTTGAGACGCAGTCACCCGGACATGGCCATCAAAATCAAAGAGGAGGTACGGAAATAGATTGACACAGGTTTCCTCGCCACATCAGAATATCCTCAATGGTTAGCCAACATTGTACCCGTTCCCAAAAAGGACAGAAAGGTCAAAATGTGTGTTGATTACAGAGATCTGAACAAGGCCAGTCCAAAGGACGACTTTCCTTTACGACATATTGACATGCTGGTAGACAGTACAACAAAGTTCAAAGTTTTCTCCTTCATGGATGGATTCTCGGGCTATAACCAGATTAAAATGGCACCGAAAGACATGGAGAAAAATTCGTTCATTACCCCATGGGGTACCTTTTGTTACAAGGTAATTCCGTTCGATTTGAAGAATGCCGGGGCAACCTATCAAAGGGCCATGACTACTCTCTTTCATGACATGATACACAAGGAAATCGAGGTATATGTTGATGATATGATTGCAAAATCAAAAACAGAGAGTGAGCACGTTGAACATCTGTCAAAATTGATCGAACGTTTAAGAAAGTTCAAGCTCCGCTTGAATCCCAACAAGTGCACCTTCAGTGTCCGTTCAGGGAAACTACTAGGGTTCATCGTCAGCCAGAAAGGAATTAAAGTTGATCCTGACAAGGTCAAGGCCATTCAAGAAATGCCTTCTCCGAAAACTGAGAAACAAGTCAGAGGATTCCTGGGACGTTTGAACTACATCTCCAGATTCATATTCCTTATGACCGCGACCTGTGAGCCGATTTTCAAATTACTCAAAAAGAACCAGGACTGCGTTTGGTCAGAGGACTGCCAAACTGCCTTCAACAGTATCAAGGAATACTTGTTGAACCCACCAATTCTATCACCTCCAGTGGAAGGAAGACCACTGATCATTTACCTCACAGTTCTAGAGGACTCAATGGGATGTGTACTTGGCCAACAAGACAGAACCAAACGGAAAGAGTCTGCCATTTACTATCTAAGCAAGAAATTCACCGACTGTGAAACTCGGTACACGATGCTTGAAAAAACTTGTTGCGCTTTGGCTTGGGCAGCCAAACGTCTTCGCCAATACATGATTCATCATACTACCTTGTTGGTCTCCGAAATGGATCCAATCAAGTACGTTTTTGAAAAACCTGCTCTTACGGGAAGGATTGCCCATTGGCAGATGCTGTTATCAGAATATGACATAGAGTACCACGCTCAGAAAGCCGTTAAGGGAAGTATTTAGCTGATCATTTGGCTCATCAACCGATTGACGATCAATAATCAGTCGGGTTTGACTTCCCAGACGAAGATGTCATGTATCTAAAAATAAAAGATTGCGATGAACCGTTACCCAGTGAAGGGCCAGAACCAGGTTCCCAATGGGGACTTATTTTTGACGGAGCAGTTAATCATTATGGAAACGGAATTGGGGCAATCATTGTTACCCCTCAGGGTACCCACATTCCTTTCACTACCAGACTTACGTTCAAATGTACGAACAACGAGGCCGAATACGAAGCTTGTATTATGGGTCTCGAGGAAGCAATTGATTTAAGGATCAAAAACTTGGACGTATATGGCGACTCAGCCTTGGTTATCAATCAGATAAAAGGAGATTGGAACACGTACCAATCAGGACTGATTCCTTACAAAGACTATGCAAGAAGGTTGCTACCTTTCTTCAACAGAGTTGAGTTTCATCACATCCCTCGTGAGGAAAATCACATGGCTGATGCATTAGCCACTATCTCTTCCATGATTAGTGTAGGTCAATGGAATGACATACCTAAGATTGACATAATGCGCCTTGAAAGGCCCGCTTACGTCTTCACGATTGAAGCAGTTATAGACGACAGAACTTGGTATCACGATATCAAATGCTTCCTTCAGAAACAAGAGTACCCTCCTGGGGCATCCAGGAAAGATAGAAAGACCCTCAGAAGATTGGCTGGAAACTTATTCCTGAGCGGTGACATTCTCTATAAGAGAAATTTTGACATGGTCTTGCTCCAATGCATAGACAGACTAGAAGCAGACATACTTATGAAAGAAATTCATGAAGGATCCTTTGGCACTCATGCCAACGGACACACAATGGCGAGAAAAATCCTAAGAGCAGGGTACTACTGGTTGACCATGGAATCCGACTGATACAAGTACATGAGGAGGTGTCACAAGTGTCAGATATACTCCGACAAAATTCATGTACCGCCAACGCATCTCAAAGTTCTTTCTTCCCCGTGGCCTTTTTCCATATGGGGAATCGACATGATTGGCTTGATCGAACCTAAGGCTTCAAACGGACATTGGTTCATCCTGGTAGCCATTGACTATTTCACCAAGTGGGTCGAAGCAACGTCATACGCTAATGTAACCCGACAAGTGGTGGTCCGATTTATCAAAAATAATATCATCTGTCGTTATGGTGTTCCAAGTGAGATCATTACTGATAACGGATCTAACTTGAATAATAAGATGATGAAAGAGTTGTGCGCAGAGTTCAAGATCGAACACCATAACCCATCTCCCTACCGACCAAAGATGAATGGAGCGGTAGAAGCGGCTAACAAGAACATCAAGAGGATTGTTCAGAAGATGGTTGTAACCTACAAAGACTGGCACGAGATGCTACCCTTTTCTCTTCACGGTTATCGCACATCTGTCCGCACTTCAACAGGGGCAACCCCTTTCTCTCTAGTGTATGGCATGGAAGCAGTGCTCCCCATAGAAGTAAAGATCCCGTCAATCCGAGTATTGATGGAAGCTAAGCTCACCGAAGCTGAATGCTGTCAAAGCCGACACGACGAATTGAATATGATCGAGGAGAAGCGAATCACGACACTATGCCATGGTCAGCTGTATCAACAGAGAATGAAGAGGGCGTTCGACAAAAAGGTTCGACCTCGCGTCTTCAGAAAAGGAGACCTTGTGCTCAAAAAGATATAATCATTTCTCACTGATTCGCGAGGCAAGTGGACTCTGAATTATGATGGCCCCTATGTGGTCACGAAAGCTTTCTCAGGCAGCGCCTTGAGACTTGCAACCATGGACGGAGAGGAATTTTCCTACCCCACGAATGTTGATGTAGTCAAGAAATACTTCGCCTAAAAAAAAACCGTCTCGGTGGATTGAAAACCCGAAAGAGCGGTCCAGGCAAAAGTTAGAGACAAAATAATAAAAAATCATCCCGGTGGATTGGAAACATCAAAGTACAATCCAGGCAAAAATTAGGGATAATGACAAGTAACTATGTTCAACAGAGGCAGGTCCCTCAGCAGCAGTTACATCATCCGTCATAAAACTCCAGTCAAGGTCATCTTCAACCGAAGCTCAGGATGCCCCGAATTCAAAGTTGGTAGAAGGATAGTGGTCGTTATGTTTCAACGTAGCCCTTTTCCCTGTAAATTACCATTTTCTAACTTTGTAATTACTCTTTGGAATCACGCGTTTGGCTGATCTCCATCTTATCAATAAAATTTGAGCCCTTGTGCTTTTGTTTGTAATCCTTATTTGTTTTAGCTTTACAGAACGACGTTGTTAACATGATTAACGATTCTTGAAATAAAACAAAATGAATTTACTTGGTAAAACTTTTTCTGCTTTTAAAATAAAGTCGGCAATTTATTTTGACTGTTGAACATCAAAGGAACATCAACTGCTTCTTCAGAAGTAAGCGAACTTATAAGTGTAGAATCAAAGTACTCCTTCTACGCCAGTACGCCTGAATGAAGGATCAACCGTGTCAGAGACCTTGTTTCATCTGACACACCACAGCCGAGTTCTCATCTCCTAAGCCCGACCAACATAGCTCCCAGCAGGGACCATCTCTCCTAAGTAAGGTGGAATTTCTATCTTGACCAACAGTACTTCTTCGCCCCGCGATGGCCGAGTATCCAGTCGTATTCATTCGCCCGTCAGTTTGTATGTCGCGTCAGTTGTCAGCATAAAAATACCTACATCATGCATTATTGATTTGCATTCACATTTCATATTGCATCACTATCACTCTAGTCGGTCTTATCCCTCAGTGATAGAAGTCCTCTCAATCGAGTTGTCAGTTCTTGCCTCGTCAGGAAGTGCTGCGTCTGAACAATCTCTCTCCTCCAGTGTGTCTCTGGATTGGAGTCAGCACTCGACCACTTTGATAAATTGAACCTCTGAAAAGCCAGAGAAGCTTTCTACAAATGTCACACTTCGCCATTGAAGATGATATCCTTGCTTTCCCAGATTAAGGAAAATCCACAGAGAAAGCCTCCTAAGCTGCCTTTCTCCGAAAAACCGCTGATGAAAAGGTCATCGACACCTCAAAATTGGACCCCATCATATGGCATTTCTCCGGGAAGATCCCGAGAAAAGTATGATGTAAGATCCCAAGCGACAACAGTCTCCAAAGAGACCTGCTTTCCCCCAGTAGAAACAAATGGCATCTCCAACAGAGAAGTTTGTGCAACTCTACAACTCAGACGACTGGGTTCCCCAGCAACTCTGACATCAAATTTTTTCCGTCAAATGGCATCTCCCCAGGAAAATTCGGCGAGAAGTTTGAGGAAAACCGCTACAAATAGCGTCCCTTGTCAATTAAGTTTATTAACAAAAGAAACTAAGACCAATTCCTTGGTAGGAAACCAGGATCGAGGGGAAGTTTATTTAGGCAACTGAGACCAGTTCCTTTGAAGGAAACCAAGAACGAGGGGAAGTTGACAAAAGAAAACTGAGACCAGTTCCTTAGCCAAAAACCAGGATCGAGGGGAAGTTTACCTTTTCTAAGCATCATTGCTTAGCTAAAGAGGATGAATGCGTAAGCTACCATTCATAACCACCATCAAAATTTCGGGTATTCCGATATTTAATCCTCTTGCACCCCGAATGCCCGAATACCTTCGTCATTCACACCTTCGGGTTCAAGAAGATTAAATAGGGGCATCTGTCATACCCCAAATTTTGACCACTAAGATTTCCCATCATTGTGCAAATCATTATCACAATATGGACGAACCATCATGCCTCATCAAATGCCTCAAGGGTTGTTGAGCATTCACTACAATCAAAATTAGGGTTTCAAGCCCTCTCTGAGTGCTTAGACAAAGGATCAATCAAGGAATGACATGATCTTTAACTTGTCTAAACCTCTCCAACATTCACAATGGATCAAGAGGACTCCCACTCCAAGGATTAAGCACAAGGTTGCTCCCTTCTAGGTGGATCAAGCCTCAAGATCGACAGTGTCACCGAATTAGGGTTTTGGTCGACCAGGGCCTCCAGATGGAAATTTTTCATCTGGGCACAAGCCAATGATCCAAAACACAACCTAATATGCTCCATGGAACCTCATAAACCCAATCATTAAGTCAATTTTGCCTCAGGGGATGCATTCATAAAAAATCAGGAATTAGGGTTTCTTGAACTAATTCACCCCTAAGTTGACTTTTGGGACAAATCATGAACCAAGACCTCAAAGCATGATTTGAGGGTCTCTAATATATAATATTGATCGATTTGGGACAATGGATTGATCCAAGAAGCTTGAGCAACAAGTCTCAATTTCATCTGCACCACAGTTAGGGTTTTAAGGGAAAAGTCAACTGTAACTTTGACTTTTGACCAGGACATGCTCCCAAGCCCTAGGACATGCCTCAATATACCCTATGACACCCATGGAACATGTCCATCAAGTTTGATTTAGGTCAAGGACATGATTTCCTAAGGAATTGCACAGTTTGGAATTCATCTGATAAAAAGTCAACTGTGCACAAAAGTCAACTTTGACTTTTTGAGATTTTTCACCAAAATGGATTTTTAACCCTAAAATGATGTTAATGTATGATTTAAATCATCATTCATCAATAAAAATCAAGAAAAGTTGGATAACTTGTAAAAGGGGTAACCATTAAAACATAGAAAATTTTTTAAGTTAAAAATAAAGCGACTAGGGTACCAACTTTGGAGGATCATAACTCCTAAACCATAAAGCTATTTTTCCTCATCCAAAGATGGATTTTTAGCCCTAATTACCCTCTACAAAAACTTCAACTACAAGTCATTCCAATTCATTAAGGATTTTGAGTTATGGAGTGATCAAAATGGCTGAAAAATGAAAATGTCACTTTTTCCAACACTTAGTGAAATTTTCACTAAGTCCAAATCTGTCTTCATTTTTTTTCCAAATGTAGGGGGATTTTTCACTTGGATTAAAAAGATATCAAAACCAAACATGTTCAAACAGTTGTTGTATCATGTAAGGGCTTTCCAAAATGGCCAAGAACATTGCCAAATTCCATTTGGGCTATGAGTTATGACATTGTGAAGTTGCCTTGTTGAAATCTGTCAAGGCAAGGCAGAATTTGCATTTTTGCTCGATTTGCCAAAATTAGCCAAATCCAAATGCTCCTATCCATTTGGACACCTCAGAGGATTGAATCTCAAGGGGACAATCACTGAGCCAAGCCTCCAAAGTCTTTGGGACAAGAAATAGCATGTTGAACCTAGAATGGCCAAAATAGGGACAAGACTTCAATTTTGGATTGGAGCATTCAATGGAAGCATCAAGGTGGCATGGACTGAGCCATTTTCATTTGAATTCAGTCAAGACTTATCCAAGACCAAGGGAACCACAGCCTTGTGCCCTAACCTCTAGTCAATGGCTAGAGGAGACTTGGATTTCCATTGGACAATATTGGCCAAACCTCTGCTGCAGTTGCCATTCACTATTGATCCCAAAACAAACTTGCTCTACTATAAATAGAGCTCAATTGTGATCAGTTTAAGTACACCAAAGCCATCAAATAGATGCTTTCCTCAAAATCTCTTCTTTCACTTCAATTTTGCCTTCTAAGGCAAGTCACTATCGGGTTTTGAGTTTGAGAGCTTTTCCAATCAAACCAATCACTCACACACCTCACATACATCATATAGAAGTGATCCAAACACTCACATAACATCTGGAACACTGATTTCACAAAATCACTAGCCAATTGCTCAAGTTCTTGACAGTTTTACAGTTGAGGTGCCATCCTCAATTCCAAACCATTTCAATCCATTCCAAGCACTCAGACACATCACTTGGCACCTAGGGAAGTTATCCACATCATTGGAACCAAGCTGTAACACCTCCAACACCAAACACGATCACCAGCTGCAAGTGGTAAGCATGAGCTCTTCTAACTCTATGATCCATGCATTTTTTGCTGCACAATAATTTGGCCATATGTTCATAATCATGCATGGAATGTTTCCCCTCAATAAATTGTATTGTTTGAATCGTATGTGAAATTTCTGAGCCTTCATGCAAAAATTAGGGTTCTTGAGGTTTCTCTTTGATTTCTTGTTATATGTTTAATTTAAATGAAATTAATTGACATAGACATGATCGTGAGGTTGAGACGAGCATAATGATATGTGGATTACATGATATGATTAAGTATTCAGTGAGATTGGATAGAAAATGCAAATCTGAGAATCTCAGAACACACGCGTGTTCTTCAGCTTGTTCTTGGCGCCATTTTTTCAAATTCAAATATTTGAATTTTGTGATTTTTATTTAATTGATTCAAAAATTAATTTCTCTCTGAGTTTTAATGATTTTGAGTTGATTCTTTTTTTAATAATTCACAAAAATGTTAAAATATTTTATTTTCCCAAAAAATCCCAAAAATATTATTTATTTCATATAATTGATATTTTTGCAAAGAATTAATGTTTTAATTGTTTTTAACATTTAAAATATTTTTTCCATCTTGATTTTGCAACTTTTAATGCTTTCTAATTATTTTGTAGGTCAATACTTAATTTTTGAAGCATTAATCCAAGATCACAATTTTTTTTCCATATGTTAAACAATTTTGATCATTTTAATTGAATTTTTATTCAATTAAATACATTTTTGAGAACAAATTAGGGTTTTTGGATTAATTCAACCCTCATAAATCATTTTCAAAACACTTTTGGGCCTCTAATAGAGTGTAAGACCCAATCCTTTTTTGACCAAACCTTTTGGGCCTCAGTGTATTGTATAAGTCCCGATACCGTCAAAAACAAACGGCGCGATCGTCGCCTTTTCAAAATATCCCTGGGCCTACCCTCGTGTAGTAAGACCCATTTCTTTTCTTAAAATACACTTGGGCCTCTAATAGAGTGTAAGACCCAACCCCCTTTTAACCAAAATATTTTGGGCCTCACTTATTGTATAAGTCCCTTCGCGTTAAAAGAAAACCTCGGCGCGATCGCCTTTTTTAAACGAAATAGTCAATTGGGCCTACCCTCGTGTTATAAGCCCCACTCTTTTTCTTTAAACTTTTTGGGCCTCTTAATAGAGTGTAAGACCCAACCCCCTTGTACAAACCATTTTGGGCCTCACTTATTGTATAAGTCCCTCTGTACAAGTAAACGGCGTGATCGTCGCCTTTTAAAAAATCAACTGGGCCTGCCCTCGTGTTATAAGCCCCACTCTTTCTCTTTAAACTTTTTGGGCCTCTTGAGAAAGTGTAAGACCCATCCCTTTGTACAGAAAACAATTTTTGGGCCTCAGTCACTTGTATAAGTCCCTCTGTACAAATTCAAATAGTGCGCTCACTGATAAAAACCTGGGCCTTTCCTTGAGCTGTAAGCCCCAAATCTTTCTTTTTCAAAGCACTTTCTCCTTTGATTTTGAATATACTGTTGTTTTCAATCTTTCTTTGTTGAACAACTAACCAAACAACATGGAAGCTCTACAACCGAGTAAGTGGTTATTGCTTTCATTTACCGCTTTCATATACATATAACTGTATTGTGGGGCTGTTTCACTGTAAGTCTTCTTTCATAAACTCATATCAACTGTGTAATAATAGTATAGATATTTAGAGTTTCCCCGGCAACTACGTCTAGCATTAAGCCCGTTGATCACTCTTAGAAATAGTCTAAACTAGATCCCCATAGGATTACCAGACACAGTCTTCCCTCCTCTTGGGGTTAAACAATATGGAGACATGAAAGGCAGCATTCTCTGTGAACCCTTTCATAGACTGTCACTCATAGAAGTTGTCAAAGAAACTCTATTCCCCAGAGATGATCTTTTCTCCGTGAATGGCATCTCTTGAGTTTCTTCCAAATTCTCGAACTTTCCTGGCTTGATATATTCTCGGTGAATGTCATGTCTTGAACTTCTCGGGGTTTGGGGACCCATCGGCTTCTTAAAAGCACTTGTCAAGAAACTCTACTCCCAGAGGTGATCTTTTCTCCGTGAATGGCATCTCTTGAGTTTCTTCCAAATTCTCGAACTTTCCTGACTTGATCTATTCCTTGTGAATAGCTTGCCTTGAATTTCTCGGGGTTTGGGGACCCATCGGCTTCTTAAAAGCATCGGCCTCCTCTTGGGCATCGTACAAGGACCCACAGGCTTCCTAAAAGCAACCCCGCCTCCTCTTGGGCTTAGTACAAGGACCTATCGGCTTTTTAGAAGTATTCACAGCCTCCTCTTAGGCTTCGTATAAGGATCTCTTCCTTCAGGAATGATAGCCTTCTCTTGGGCTTCATACAAGGACCCGTCGGCTTCTTAAAAGTTTCCAGCCTCCTCTTGGGCTTCGTACAAATTGTCTCGACGACCTCCTAGAGGTATAGGAACAAAACTTAGTCATCTGCATAGAGCAGTCCTTTCAGAGAGTCTACTACTGTTTCTCAAAGCATAGTACAAAAGATGAAACTCTAGACTTGGACAGTCTAATCTCCTTGAGTCTCAAAGACATTCTCAAGCCCCCGTTAAAAATAAGAAGTAAACCCGTAGACTCGGACAGTCTCAATACCCTTTGGATTTCCCGCTTCCTTAAAAAAACAGGAATAACCCGGATCCTTGAATCAAATCCTTGAGTATAGTGTTGCTCATATAAGAATTGATTTTCTCTTTAAAAATCAGTATACTGGACCTGTCACTTAACTGAAACAGTCACCATAGCCTCTCTCTTGGGCTTTATACAATGATTCTCCCCAGTGGAGTCAAACAACGTTTAGCCTCTCTCTCGGGCTTTGTACGAGACACATAAGAGACTCCCTCGTTGAGTCAATCACCCCTTTCGCCTCCATCTCGGGCTTTATACGAGATACAAAAAGGTTCTTATTGAGCCAAACAAACAACAGCCTCTATCTCGGGCTTCGTACGAGATACAAAAAAACTCTCTTGTTGAGTCAAATAGCCCCCATCTCGGGCTTTATATGAGATACCAAAAAAGACTCCCTCTTTAGAGATGACAAATTCTCTCTAAAGTGGAGACCTTTTTAGCTTCATATCTTGGGATTTGAACAAGATACAAATAGACCTTTCAGCTTCACATCTTGGGCTTTGAGCAAGATACAAACCACCTTTCGCTTCACGTCTTGGGCTTTGAACAAGACACCAAAAACACCCATTTCCTCCCATAGAATAGGAGGAACTACGAACGCTCTGATATCCCTGTTTTGGTAAACGGGAATACGTAGGCATAAGATTGAAAGAAAAATCTTAGCGAGCACACTAAACAAAAACCCAAAATCCCATACTCTCATGCATCTATCAAAAAGCATCAGTCCAAACATCCTAACCCTTGTTCCCCGCTAGAAAGTCCTAGAAAGAAAGAAAACCGTATTGGCGAAAATACAAATAACCAGTACAAAGGGCCCCCCACATTGATAGCATTCGTAACCTAACAGGCCGCTGTTTAAACTCAGTATGCAAAGCAGGGTTAATTGGAGACATCTATTTCCCTTCCTTCATCAGCTTTAATAGGATAAAAAATGAATCGACCTGTAGTTAAAACTCAACCGCAGAGAGCAACCAGCGCTTAAGAACCGCGTCCAAAATTGCTCGCTACATCGGGGAATAAACAGAAGTGCGGTGTTAAAACCAAGCAAAAAGGTTCGGTATGTTAACTGACTAGCAGTGGTTAACCGAAGAAAAATAGATAGACTTTGTGGGGAAAGAAAAGAGAATGGTGTCAACGACAGGCTGTGATGAACCAAAAGGAGAGCAAAGAGTAATGAACTAAGAGAAGGTGTTTGACTCTGAGGGGATTGTTGATCTTGACTGAATAAACAGTAACTGACCAACAAAAGAAGTATCTAACCAAAAGAGGTTACCAACTGCAGGGGTTTGGTATTAACAGAAAATTGTGATTAACCAGAAGAAAACGAGTGATTAACCAAGAGAAAGTGATTAACTTGAAAAGGGGAATTCATCGTTTTAACAGAATGGTTGTGGTTAACTGAACAAAAAAACGGGTGATTAACCCAGAGAAGGTGATTAACCCAAGAGAAAACTCAGTATGTTAACAGATAGACTGTGGTTAACTGAAGAAATCGTGAAAATTGGTGTTTTAACTGACAGGCAGTGATTAACCAATCAAAGGGAGGAGAACCGAGAGAAGGTTGCGAACTCCGCTAGGGTTTCGGTGTTTAACAGAAAGACTGTGTTTGACCGAAGAAGGAGAAATTGAAACTCTTCAAGGGAATCAAAAAGCAAAGATCGATCACAAGAAAAGAATAAAGAGGCAAGAGACAAGTGCTAACCAGAAGCAATGATCTTTAACCAAAAGACTGATGATTGATCAAAAGAGAAATAACAAGAGCAAGAGTGATCAAGGATCGACTCGACTGGGGAAAGAGAGACGCTACCGCTTGAGGATAGAGGTGACTAAGCCAAGCACATGGTCATTCGTCCCCTACCCGAAGTAGTCAAAATGAGAGCAGGAATTCTCCTTTCTCATTCCTTCTCTAACACACAAGGTGTAGTGCGGAAATTGAAACAGACAACATAACAACTCCAAATTTGTACAGTGCTCTAGAATATTGTGAAATAGACAGCGTAACAACTTCAATTTATACAGTGCTCCAGTGCAGTGCATAGTGCGTCGTGCAAAACTCCAACTCCACAGGGGATCAAGAAAGAGAAAGCTCTAAAGAGATCCTAGAGAGAGGGAAGGGGGAATCCATTAATCGAAACATGGTTTCGATCAATTAATCAAGGGGAAATGCTATGCTAACAATTTTCCAAAGTGAATGAAAAATCATTAAAGCAAAAGGTGTGAATTATTGATTATACAAGATTAAATTTGCTCAATCAAAAACAAACTTAATGCAATCAAGAAGTGAAAGTGCAAAACACTACCAAAATGACGATTAGTATGCATTGTAAAACATGCTAACAAGTGATCAAATGGAATGCAAGATGTTCACGAACAAACATTGCCAAAATTGCAAATAATCGACAAGTGAAAAATCGAGCATCGAAAGTTATCAAGCATGCTTCAAACAGAGGTGAAACAACTCATAAACATCCACAAATATCAAGCATATCAAGCCATGAAAGTTAAATGAAGAAAGAATGTCAAAAAAAACTTGAAAAAATAGAAAATATGGCACTCTGGTTCAGTGTTAATCGATTAACACTTTTGCACTGCAAAGTGTTAATCGATTAACACTTGCAAAATAGCAAAAAAACACTGGTTAATTGATTAACACTTTTGCACTGCAAAGTATTAATCGATTAACACTGTACAGGGGGCAGAAAATCAGTTTTCAAAAGTGCTTTTCCCCTCTTAATCACTTATTCGAACATCCACATGTTATGGTTCACACTTGTGCACGAAAACTACATCATGTAAGAGGAATTAAACACAAATTGAAAGCAATAATCATGGAGATCAAAGATCAAGCAATTGCATGGCAAATCAAATAAAAAACGATCGAAATTACATCGTAAACGTGCGGAATCAATCGAAATAGAGAGTAAAGTGAGATCCACCAACCTACAAGGCTGAGATGTGCCTTGGTAATTGTTGCAAAAGACTCTTGATGCAGAAAATCAAAGAAAACCAGAGGAATCTTCAATTTGTAGACGAAATGTATCGAAATCGACCAAAATACAACGAGACTCCAAAATGTGAATTCGAACTGGTGAATGTTGTAGCAAATACTTGAGATTGATCCACAAGCTAAAATAACTCCAGAGATCCAAGTAGATTTGCAAAATTGATGAAGGTTAAGCTCAAGAAATAATCACTTTCAATGTGAAAAGTGATTATTCTTCAAGAATTAAGAGCTATGGTGAGGTTTGGGAAAGAAAATTGAGATGAAGATGTAGGAGTTGCAGAAAAATTTAGAGAGAATGTGAGAGATTTGAGAGTGAAATGTGGGAAATGGTTGTTAAGAGCTTGCAATGAAGAGAGGGTTCCTTTAAATAGAATGTATGTTTGGAGTGTGAGAGCTTTGGACTTTGATTTGGACTTAGCTTTGGGAGGCTTGGAGTTAGGCTAGGAGTTAGTTACATCCAACTCACTGAGTTGGAAGTTAACTCAGTTAGTTAGGAAGTTAACTCGGTAGCAATCCCAATGCAAACTTCACATCCAATGGTTGACATGCTTGGAACTCAAAGAACATGGTGCACTTGAATTATAGTGAAACACTAGAATAAATTCACTTGGAAAATCTTGAATAGCCTTGAAGTGTCTAGAGATGTCTAGAATGTTCCACATGCTGCTAGAACCAAGTAGAAACCCCAAAATGAGTAGAGAAAGTTGTTGTCATGAAAAAGCAGTAGAATCTCCCTATTCTGCCTGTGTTAATAGATTAACACATTTGCACTGCAAATGGTTAATCGATTAACCAGGCCAAAATTTCCCCAAAATTTCCTGAAAAATGATGTTGTGGCTCCGGTTTCGATTTTCCACTTCTTGCTTTGATAAATAGGCATGGAAACCCTTGTTTTGTGCTTGTTATGATGATTAGATGGTCTTGAGAGGATGCAATTAATTAGGCTTGGAAAACCTGAAGATCCTGCAACAAGAAACACAAAGAGAATAGATGCGAATGTGTATGCCGACAATGCGAATGCACATGCTTATGCAAAAGGCAAAAGAGGGAGGTTAAATTTCGGGTTACGATAACTGCCCCTATTTAATCCACTTGGACCTGAATGTAAGAATTGCGCTAGCTTTTAGATGATTCGGGGTAGAAGAGGATTAAATAAAAGAGTAGCTCAAAAATTTGGCCGACGGAGGTAAAAGGAGAGGTGCAAATGTAGAATTGATAGGTGCAAAGTTTAGCTGAAAATCTGCTACGAGATAAGTCAGGCAAAGGGAAAGAGAGTATGCTAGATGCATATGCTATGTATGCACGGTTTTACATGATGTTTGATACCATACAATGCAAAGGCGCAAGGTAAGGTATAGTGTAATGGTTAGATAGAAATTATAGCAAATCGACTTCGACATCTTCGGTTGGGGAGAAGAGCCCGCAAATGAAGATGATTTCTGCTGGAGAAAAGAGTTCACAAAGGATGATGACTCCATTGGGGAAAGAAACCGAGAACATCTCAGATTTCTAAATCACCATTGGTGTCACTGCTGGGGATGAAAGAATCAGATTGATCCTTCCTACCAGGACTGACTTTGCATGGGGAAACATCCTTCTAAATGAGACTGACTTTGCTGAGGAGAATCCAGACGTCTGAACGATCTTTCCTGTTTGACTCAACGTTGCTTTTTTCAACTGAGTAACCAGTTACTCATTTTAGAGTAACCGGTTACCACTGTAACAGAGTGCCATTTTTGTACATTTTCAAGCTTGTTTGACATTATTTCCTCTTCTAACTTCCATGAATTGATATGCTTGATATTTATGGATATTTTAGGCACTGTTTAACCTCAGTTTGAAGCATGTTTGCAATAATTTGATGCACGATTTGTCGATTATGTAATTGTTTGCATTTTGGCATTACATGGAGCATGATCATTCTTGCACATCCTCTTACTCACTTGTTAACATGATGTGTGTTGTATGTTATTAGACAGTTGGTGCTGCCTATGTGATTTCATTCTTGATCACATTAAATTTGTTCTTCATTGAGCAAGTTTAAGCTTGTTCAATAAATAATTTCCCCTTTTGGCTTTAATGATTTTTCATCCCTTTGGAAAATTGTTAGCTTAGCATTTCCCTATGATCAATTGATTGAAACCATATTTCGATTAGTTGATCCTTCCCTTTTCCTCTCTTTAGGATCTCTTTAGAGCTTCTCTTTCTTGATCCCCTGTTGAGTCAAAGATTTGTACGACGCACGACACTAGAGCACTGTACAACTTGAAGTTGTTATGATGTCTGTTTCAATTTCTGCACTACACCCTGTGTGTTAGAGAAGGAATGAGAATGGAGAATTCCTACTCTCATTCACACCACTTCAAGTAGGGGATGAATGACCCTGTGCTTGGCTTAGTAACCTCTATCCCCAGGCGGTAGCATATCTCCTTCCCCAGTCAGGTCGATCCTTGATCACTTGTATCCCTTACAATCTTTTTTCTGATCGATTACCTTTTCTTTGGTTAAAGATCATTGTCTCTATTGAGTTAATACTTGTATTTTTCCTCATTATCCTTTTCTTGTGGTCAATCATTGCTTTTTGATTCCCCTGAAGAGTCTCATTTCCTTTTCTTAGGTCTAATACAGTATTCCTGTTAAACACCGAAATCCTTGCGGAGTTCACAACCTTCCCTTGGTTCTTCTCCCTTTGCTTGGTTAATCACTGCCTGTCAGTTAAAACACCAATTTGCACTTTTTCTCAGTTAACCACAGTCTATCTGTTAACATACTAAGTTTTCTCTTGGGTTAATCACCTTTTCTTGGTTAATCACCCAATTTGTTTAGTTAACCACAACCAGTATGTTAAAACAATGAACCCTTTTTCGAGTTAATCACCTTCTCTTGGTTAATCACTTGTTTTCTTTTAGTTAATCACAATTCTTCTGTTAAAACCAAACCCCCAGCAGTTAGCAACCTCTTTTGGTTCAATACCCTTTTTGTTGGTCAATTACTGTTTGTTCAGTCATGATTAACATCCTCTGTGGGTCATAACCTTTGCTTGGTTTCACAACCGTTTTTTCGGTTAACCACTATTTATCAGTTAATATACCGACATCCCTTCAGAGTCAAACACCTTCTCTTGGTTCAGTACTCTCTCTTTTGGTTCATCATAGCCTGTCTGTTGACACCATTTCTTTTATTTCCCCACAGAGTCTATATTTTTTTTGGTTAACCACTGCCAGCCAGTTAACATACCAAATTTTTGCTTGTTCCCCAGCAGGGTAGCTACCCTTTGATCCCTAGCACAGTGTTTTTTATCCTTTTGCTTCCCAGTGAAGTCTCTTTTCATTTTGATCCTTTATTTTC
Organism: Lathyrus tuberosus; assembly: GCA_022829125.1. Lineage (NCBI taxonomy): Eukaryota > Viridiplantae > Streptophyta > Magnoliopsida > Fabales > Fabaceae > Lathyrus > Lathyrus tuberosus. The sequence continues at coordinate 16,168,597 of JALAZF010000048.1, forward strand.
TTGGTTTCGACACCATTCTTGCATTTATCTCCAGCTCAGTCGTTATCTTTCCTTTGCACTTCTTTCTTGGTCGACACCAGATTTCTTTTACATCCCCAGCAGCTTTTTTCTCTATCTCTTATTCTCTTGGTTGTGACACCTTACCTTCATTTTTCCCCAGTGTGGTCGCTCTTTCTGATCGGTTTTCCCCAGTAGAGTTTCTTATCTTGCTTTTTCTCTTGGTTTTGACATCGCTTCCCTTTCCTTTCTTTTTCCGTCTTAGATCCACGAACTACGGAAGCTCTAATTCTTCATTCATTCGAATGTAAGATACGTAGGCACGAGATCATGATGATATTGGTGAGCACACTTCCACCCTTCTTCCATTCCTCTTCTCTGTCCCTGGTTCTATGAACTACGGAGCTCTGAATTCCTCCGCGAGCACTTCCTTTATTTCTTCTTTCTTTTCTTTTTTCCTTCTCTCTCTTTCTTTTTTAGTTAGAAGCCTTTAGATAGACAACCCATCCAAGCCTAGAAGCAAGCAAAATGGTTCCCGTCGAGTACGACGGATGCGTAAGGTGCTAGTACCTTCCTTTCGCATAACCGACCCCCGTTCCCGTTTCTCTTCCCCTTGGGTTTTATCGGTATTTTCCCCATCCTTTGGGACTAAATAAAGTTCAGTGGCGACTCTGTTGTATCTTTGATTGTGCGATTCACTCAGGTATAAACCAGCCATCTTCAGCACGCACGCGCGCGCGCACACACACACACACACACACACACACACACATATATATATATATATATATGGAAATTAATTATTTTCTATTATTTATGTTTGAAACCGAACTTATGGCTTTTTCTTCTCCTCCGACTGTCCCACCAAAGACGCATTTTAATTATTTAACAAACAACCCAGACATTAACACCCATGGAGAATGGGTGTTTTCGTGGTTCTTCTGCGTTATTGTAGTAGTTTTATATAGATCGGCCGATATGTATTGCTACGACATTCAACCAGAAGTCCGGAGGTGCAAATGTCTGTGATTCGTAACCGAAGAGAAGACGAGGATGATGGAAGTGAAGATGACGGAGTTTCGTTTCCATTTTCGATGGAGTCGTTGGTGAGATAGTTTAAGACAGTAAGTATTTGCTATTCTTTTATATTTTTCAATGATTAATATAAAAAATAGAAGAATAAATATGTAACATAGATAGATATTAAAAATAAGAGAGAGAGAAACACACAAACATAGCCTTGTGTGCGCACATGCGCATATATATATATATATATATATATATATATATATATATATATATATATATATATATATATATATGGAAATTATGTATTTTCTATTCTTGATGTTTGGAAGCGAACTTATGGCTTTTTCTTCTCCTCCGACTGTCCCACCAAAGACAAATTTCAACTATTTCCGAAACAACCCAGACATTAACACCCATGGAGAATGGGTGTTTCCGGTTATCTTCTATGTTATTCTAGTAGTTTTCGTATTGATTGGCTGATATGTATTGCTACAACGTTCAACCAGAAATCAGGAGGTGCAAATGTTTCTGATTCGTAACCGAAGAGAAGGCGAGGATGATGGAAGGGAAGATGACGGAGTTTCGTTTCCATTTTTGATGGATTCGTTTGTGAGATAGTTTAGGAAAGTAATTATTTTTTATTCTTTTATATTTGTCAATGATTAATGCAAAAAATACAAGAATAAATATTTAGCATAGACAAATATTAAAAATAAGAGAGAAACGCACAAACAAAGCCCCGTCTCCATGCATGTTGTCACACCCCAAATTTATCCTACCTGTTGTCGCTCCCGGGATTTTCATCCAGGTACAAACGCGAAAGTGGCACCGAAACAGAGTCGCCAGCAATGTGTATTTATCCCAAGAGAGGGAAAGGAAACACTGCGTAAACCTGAGGGAAGGAAAAGAGCATGGTCTTGCGACCAAGAGAACTGGGTTCGGGTGTCGGTTACGCGCGAGGAAGGTATTAGCACCCCCACGCGTCCATCGTACCCGATGGGATCCACGCTTGCTACTTCAATCAAAGGGTGTAATGAAAGGATACTGGAAAAGGAACTGCTGGCTAGAGAACTGGAAAAGGAAAGGAGAGAGAAAGAGAAACAAATGTAGGGAAAATAAAAGAAGTGCTCGAATGGGCCCTACCCCACTGCCTACGTATCTCATCGGGAGCATGAGAATCAGAGCGACGTAGTTCCCCTCACCTGGGGAAATTTGTTTGTGTTTTTTAGTGGAATACGTCAACGTTCGCGTCCTAGCAGTTTAGGTGTTGCGGCTCGCTGTATGGAGACTTAGGCGTTACCTGTTTGCGGTAGAACGGACATGACGAGTCCTTAAGGAATGAGTGAATGAGATGAGGAGAGAAATCCCGGAGGAAAGACGTTATTGTTTGTTTTTGTCTTTTAGAAATAGGTGTTTTGATTATCTTTGTGTTAATAACACATATTGCATTCAAGTCTATCGTATAAGATCGAATGCATCACATGGTCGTCCTAACAGGCCGTATGCTAAACACTGTAGGAAGGTGGAGAGAAACCCTCCTCCTTCCATTTCCCACACTTTAGATTTAAGTGCAATACATGTTATGCCATCATTAAGTGTTTTTTATTTTTGTTTTGAGATGAGAAAGGGACTCAAGGGTTAAGAAGACACTATGGGAAACTAGATGTCCTAATGTTATCATACGAAGGTGGCCCTAAGGTCAGGATCAAGAGGGAAGTCTACCTAATGTTGTCATGCCTGGATTTCTATCCTAATGTCTCTCCTACCTCCGACTTAATCAAAAATTAAGTGGAGCGAGGAATTCAAAGGGGATCATGTCATCAGACAAGTAAACACAGGATAAATCAATCACAAAATGAACTAAAAGCAACGAAAGAGTAAACAGTGTCAGTCAACACACAATCAAAGTAAAAGGGGAGCTTTAGCCAAGGGGCCATATCAACCGAGGCAAACAAGCCAGCTATGGGAAATAAAAATGCTCATCCAATGGTATCGAGAACCATGGAGAGCAGAGTAAGAGGGGAAGATGTGAAGCAGATCACATAAGCATCAGCATTGGTCAATGTGAGCTATAGACAAAGCGTGGGGGTTTGATTACTAAACCCTTCTTCCACTGGCGGACTCGATAACACGAGTAAGATATGTTCAAAGCTTCAATCATGTAATGAGAGCTAAGAATGACTCAACTAGAATAACGGGGGATGATTGCGAACCCTACTTTCCGTCTATTGCCTCCTTTGAGGTCTTACAAGGGATATGGGGAACAGGATGCCTCTTTGGAGGTCTTCAACACAAGATCAAACAAGCACAATCATGGCCTCACTTGATGGCTTTCCATACAATCCTACTTATCATGGCATCGACTATTCCTACTTCTCATGGCATTTGAAAGCATTGAAGAGAAGTGAAGAGATAAGAAGTCCTACCAAACGGATATGAATCCGTAGCAAAGCAACGAAAGCTCGACGAAAGCAAGTCATAAAAGCACCTATAAACAAATAGCAAACCAAGTTAGAAACAAGTTTTTATTTACAAACTGAAATGGTTAAACCACCCTTGGTCTGTCTCCTTTATGCACCTTGCACATGTGAACCAAAGAAATTAGTAATAACAAGAGAGTGTATGTACAACATGAAAACCTAAGTCTAATAACTATGTAAATTTGAGTCACACTAGTCAAAGTGAAATACCTAAAAGGATTATGAAATTACAAGCCAAGTTACAACTATGCTACAAGACTAATCTACTTTGAAGTTAAAGGTAAACCAACAAAAGAAAACCATTACGAGTTAGGTGAATTGAATTAAAACGTGAAAATGGACCAAGGTCAGAAGTGAAACAACTAATGTGCATGCTTAAAACCAATATCAAAGTGTCACAAAGGTTTGCATTAAACTCTCTCTCCAAAGTCAATTCATTCCATGAGCAAAATCACATTTAAACTTCTCATACAAGTATGTAAAATGGTCACTCAAGTAAGGCAAATGAAATGACATGGTAAGGCAATGTTAAATCTCACACACCAGAGGAAAATGACCTATAAAATTTCCTAATTGAATCCGAAAAACAATCATGGACATGGCATACAAGCGGCATCAAAAGAAGTGGCCAAAGTGAAACACAAATTCAAGTTCACATACACACAAAGTAGGCATCATTTAAGGCATGTGAAATGATCAAAGGCAATACTCAAGCATGTCTCAATTGTACATCAAAATTCACTTAATAATGTGCTAAAACTCATATTCAAAGTTGGCTCAAAGTTCACTCATACAAGTCTTAAACATAACTTCTTTCTACGCATGTATCAACATGTTCGGTTCGCTTTGAAAAATGAGTGAAAAATAGAAAAATGCTCTTGAAAATTATAAGTAATTAAAAAAATCATGCTAAGTCCAGTGAGTGATCATATGCAAAAGATAGGACACAAAACATGCACCAAACATGCTCAATCAATTGCAAACATGGATCAATTTATCAATGGTGCTCTTACAAGACAATGCTCAAAAATGATGCTCAAAAGCAATTCAATAATCATGGCCAAGGTACCAATCAAACATTAATAGGTCACATAATCAGAGGCCTAAATGTACACCAAAATTTAAGTCCAAATTTTCAAGGGAATATCACATTTTATGACCTATACCACAAGACATGCCAAAATGAACACATTCCTTTCCAAAATCCAAGAAAAATATCAAACAGCCCCCAAATTTGAATTAAAAATATCTAAAAATTAATTAACACTTCTAAGAACATACATGAATATTATTGGAATTTTCTGAGGTATGAGACTATTTTTAGTAAACACATTTGAAACGTGTACAAAGGATGAAGTAAACATACACAAGAATCCAAGGGGGGTGCACTATAGAAGAGATTCCATTTCACTTCTTTATTGGGTTCAAGCTGAGGGGTCCAAATAGCAGACTGGATATAAGCCCAAGGAGTTTAAGTCTTGAGGGCGCACGATAGTCCTTCATGATCTTGGAATCAATCCATGCCATAGGATCAATCTGAGAGAACTAATCAAAGGACTTGGACGTGCGGATGTATGGTAAGAACGTGGATGATGTGCATTAGATTAAGTAGGTGTCCCTACCGGACGGTCACAAGTGTCACCGCCGGAGTGGACCGCCATCAAAAATCTTATCTCCTTCCATTTATCTTCATAAGAATCTCACAATCTCTTCAAACATCCCTTTCTCTTTCTCGCAACACCTTCTTTCCCTCACGAAACCAACACGGCTAAACCCTAACATCACCGCCGGAGAAGACGCTCTACACGACGGCGGCCGCCACCATCACAATCGTCTTTCTCATCGTTCGCTTCTCTCTATTCGCCATACACTGTCGCAAACTTCGGACTTCTCATCCGTCAACAACAAACAACGAAAACCACCGTCCGATTCTCATCTTTGACTTCTCCTCCCCACGACCATAAACAACATGTCCTTCAACCTTACAATCTGATTCGCACAGATCTCCCCCTCATAAACAATATTCGAAACCTATTGCCATGAGAACGACGAAGAGCAGTTGTTAACGATGAAGTTTACCTGGAAGCGAATCTCGCTCAGATATGAATTCAATCCTTTGTTGTTATTATTGTTTCGACTCCGATTTGCTCTGAAATTATTGTTGCGGAATTGATGATGCGATGCCGTTGATGATTTGCAGGTTCTTGAAAATGGAGAGTTAGTGAAGAACGGTTGGTGAAGATTTTGGATTGAAATTTGTTGCAGTTTCAACGATTTTCCTGTGATAGCGAGAGATTGAAGATCCTGAGGTTTGAGAATTCTTGTTGCAGGTTGCGAATTTCAGGCTTCTGATGATGATTGATGAATCTGCGAGAGTTCTTTGATGAAGTTTGCAGAGTGTTTATGGTGAATTGAAAGAGGAAATTTTCTGGTTTTCTTCTGTTAGAAAAATGGTGAATGAATTTCGGTTAGGAAGTTATGTTCTCGGCTTCTGTAAGTTAGAGAATTGATGAAGATGGAGAGAGATTAGAGATTGAAGATTGGTTAGAAGAATTGGAAGAATGAATTTTTCTGTTAGAGTTTTTTTGGTTCAAGATGGTGGCGATTGAAGGTGTATCGATGATGGGGATTTGTAAGCAGGTTAGAGGAGTCTTTTTGATAGTTAGGAATTGTGACTCTCTCTTAGAGGTTTTGGGGTTAGGGGTTGTGACAGTTAGGGATCGTAACTGTTATGAAGTTTCTGTTATAAAAAATGGTTGGAAGTTCAGTTAGTTTCCATTGGAAAATGTTAGATGAATTGGTTAGTTAGTTTTCCTCTTCGAAGAGGTGTTATGGTGATTCAAAAAATCTGTTATAGTTTTTGTTATTGAATGTAACTGAAAACTGTCAAGAATTTCTCTTATGGATTTTATATTTTGCTGTTATTGACTGTTATGAACATTGCCTTGTATGGTCAATCTACCTCAAATTCAATAGAGCATTCACTATGACTTGTATAAGTTTCCTATTTTCTCTACCAGTAAGTGGGCATTCTGAATTGTTTTGGCACCAGTATATGTGATAACACCAGCCTTTTCCATGGGGTACCCTCTTGCGCCTTTTCATATCATGTATCCCTAAAAGTAATTAAGACTACACTAGTGAGCAAGTTGCAAGGAATTATAAAGCACTACCATGTCTTGTGCTCCATGGATCTTCATAGGATATTCACTGGCCTTGGCATCAAAATTTCTTAATGCTGTGGATGAATCCGCTTTCACGACCTTCTATGAACCGTACACACTTCCTATGCAACTCTCTAGAAAACGAATCCATCAAATGCCCACCAGCTCTGAATCTCATTGAATCCTTATCGGAGTGGCTAAGTACTCTGGTTACATTTCCGGGCTGTCCGCTCGAATGAAAACAAGGAACGAATCTCATAGTTTGCTAGTCAAAATATGCCATGCAAGTGTATGGATTCCAAAAATTAATATTGAATTTGGGTCTTGAAAATTTGATTTGGAATGGTTATTTGGTTTAAAGAATGGACACGGGCTAAAAAAAGTGGTTTTAGATATTTGGATTAATGGTTAATGAATGGATAAGAAAGCGGGTAAGAACGACTTTTGAATGAATATGGTTTTGGATAAGAAAATTACTATGGACTTTGGTGATTTGAAATGGCTATAAAAATAGACATGAACATGAGTTGAAATGAACTTCGAATCTTGAGTTATAAGAAATCCACATGACCACACTTAACATGCTTAAACCTTGATCAATCAACATTCACATCCAGATTAAAACTCAAATACTTAACGAATTCCCAATTCCAATCGACTTCCATATCAACCCTCATTAACTTGTGTTACAAGCAACGAACCATAAGCAACTGAGAGAATAACACTGCCCTGACCACAATATAAATCCACAACTGGATCTCATGTCAAGATGCCCTTGCCATGAACCCTAACCACCATCTTCAATTGATGAATATCAACCAAGTCGCACAGAAGATAAGAAACCATTATCCCATGCCTCAGGAGCACATGTAAATGTATGATTAATGCAGTTATGACCTAGTGAAGATGCAGATGAATGTGAAGCATAAGCCGATTATTGAGAAAAATAAGAGGTAAAATTTTGAGGTGTTACAGCTGCCCTTATTCAATCAACTATGAATCTGAATGGATGAAAGCAACGACTATCAGGAATTCCAGATACATAGGGATTGAATACAAAAATAACCGAGAAAATTTGCACTGGATAAAGAAAAATGTTGCAAATGGAGCAATGGTAAGGAAGAAAAGTTTGTGAGAAAGAATTTGGAACAATTGGACCCCATAAGAAACCTGTCGGGAACTGGTGAACTACCTGTCGGGAACTGGTGAACTACCTGTCGGGAACCGGTGAACTACCTGTCGGGAACTGGTGAATTACCTGTCGGGAACTGGTGAACTACCTGTCGGGAACTGGTAAGCTTGGACCTGGGTTACCTATCGGGAATGGGTAAGTGGACCTTTCGGGAACTAGCAAGGTTCAAACTAAAGGGAGCTGTCGGGGACGGCTACAGTTTATAACCAAGGCTTACCTATCGGGAATGGGTAAATGGACCTGTCGGGAACTGGTATGGTTAAAACTCAAAGGGAGCTATCGGGGACGGCTACAGTTTAAAACCAAGGCTTACCTATCAGGGATGGGTAAATGGACCTGTCGGGAACTGGTATGGTTAAAACTCAAAGGTGCTGTCGGGGACGGCTATAGTTTATAACCAAGGCTTACCTATCGGGGATGGGTAAATGGACCTGTCGGGAACTGGTATGGTTAAAACTCAAAGGTGCTGTCGGGGATGGCTACAAGAATCCTATCGGGAATGGTTTCAAGAAACTTGTAAGCTGAGAGATATGACTCTGTGGGGAGAAAAATGATGAAACCCTTTGCGCTGCTTTGAGATGTCTGTTGGGGAATGAACGAGACGTTCTTCCTGGCTTTGTCAATGATATAAGGAGCAAAGTTTTGGACTCTCACACGAGTTATCAAAACTGGCCTATGCTTCACATGCATATGTTTGAATTTTTCCATGGTATAATGCTCCATCTCGATGGAAATGCTACGCGTTTTTGAGGATGCTATGCATACTATATGCAAAATGCAAAGAGGTCCTCAGTAAAATAAATGCTGAGGAAAGGTAAGCAACTCCGCTGGGGATAACAAACTGGATTGACTTCGTGGTCGCAAACCGTGTTGGGGAAGACCAATTGACCTGATCTCTTGATCTGGGCTCTGACCTGAAAAACATGTGGAGGTCACTGTAGGAAATGATAACTTTGCTGGGGAGGCTTCATCTGGACCATTTTGCTTGGGGAATAACCATAACCATAGAACTCCGCTGGGGAAATGAGCTTACAACAAACTCTACTAGGGAGAACCACTTCAGAGCGTCTCGTGCTGGAAATGTTCCATGAGAGGATTTTATAGAAGACCACGCCTCTTCAAACTCTACTGGGGATAATAGATTTGGAACACCTCCTGCTGGGGAATTTTCAAAATGCTCCATGCTTGGGATGGTAACTTCACTGGGGATTCACAACCGTTATCGACACAGAAAAGCATGTAGCTGTTGGAAGTATGGAATGGGAGAATCGACTTAATAAGATACAACACTGCCCATTTGAAACTGACTTGTTAATATCGAATCGTCGTGCGCAACCATCGGCCAGACGATGGATTCAATCAGTAAACGTTGTGACAAAAGGGTGACATGAAAACCCTTTCCTGAATATGGTTGCCCCAGCATCATGAACTTAGGGATAAGTGATTAATTGTCTGGAAGAAATCGCCCATGCTCTTGAAAAGGCTTCAATCTTGCTTTTGAGCCTAGTATGAGGCTGCTACCTGCAAGCAAAAGGATATGCCCGTATGCCCCGTGCTGGATATGACTTCTGCAATTGAGAAAATCTAACTCTGCACCACCACTTGTTGGGGAGAAAGGTTTTGATGCATCTCTTGCTGGGAACATGATTAAGGAAGTCTGCTGAAGACAAGGGACCACAAATGCCTTGGGTTGGAATGCCCCTTTTGTTTCAAACCTTTTGGCTGATTGACTGCATATGCGTGAACAACAGTTTTTTTTTCACTTGCCCCAGACCAACACGGTCCACCAGAAGAAATTGTCTCAAGAGGATTTTGCAGAAGACTTGACATCCAAAATGCCTCAATGTCTTCAAACTCTTGGAGAGATTCGTCGGATCTCGAAGTAACTGCCTCAGACTGTATGGTCTACAGAGGAATTCGCCTCGAGAAGATTTATGAACAATCTCATATCACCATGAGATATTCTGCCCCAGTATTTTGAATCCTGGATAGGCTGATCAGTCATCTAGATGGACTAACTTCTCGTGCTCTTGGGATGGCCTGCCCCAGTATAAACCTTGAAGTGGTTTTGCCCCTGACTACTGATCTTCGAAGGAAGACCCCGAATACCTGCCTTTGGAGAGATGTGAATCTCAAAGTGATTGCCCCAGTTTGGCTGAACTCTGAAGAGATTTCTCGACGTGATTGGCTCAGATTGGCTACACCTTAAAGAGATGAATCGACGTGATTGCCCCAGATCGGCTACGTCTTAACACAACTTGTTGGGAAAGCTCCCACTCAACAAAGTTTCCTGAGGAAGTACCACTGGATGTGGCTATCCTTCGGGAGTTTCAGGATTCTCAACTCGACAAGATTTAGCTTCTGGACTGAATTTCCATATGCAAACTTCTTTTGATGTCAAAAAAATGTACGCAAGCAGAAAATGTTTTGTTCTGAGAATGAAAATTCTAATGCAACGCACATGTTAACCTTGAAGTTTTACTGAAAAGATGTCGCAAACCCTTTATGAGAAGATCACGGGTTAGGATACATCATTAATTTTTGAATAAAAGAATGCAATGCACATGCAACACCAACAATGATCTTTAAGCACAACTCATAGGAGTCAGGAACGCTATCTCTTGGTAGTATGCTTTAGGACTAAACCTTGTTTCAATTAGGACTTTTGAGGGTTGTATCGTGGCCTGGTTCACGGTTTTGAGAAAAAAGGATTTAAGGCTCAAAGTTTATCGGTGCCCACCCACTCTTTGTGATGTTCTCCAGTCCTAAATTCAGCTAATTTGCACAAGCATTCGCCTCTCAAAAATATTTTGTGGTCTTTAAGGAACCCATGCATCTGATGGTTTGACACCCAATGAGGTTTTGGAGTAACGGTCACCCCTTTTGTCTTTTGTTCGTAGTCACACGACTTTGTTCTTGCTCGAGGATTTTCTTTTGTAATCCCTTTGTTTTTCACTTTCTCATTCTTTTGCTTTTTGATCCCTAATTTTTGCCTGGAATGATTCTTTTGAATCTTTAGATTTTGAAGTCCAGCGGGATGCCCTGACTTTTGCCTAAGTCACTTGTTTTCAAGTTTCGACTTAGCGGGCTTTTTTTTCTTTTTTTCTTCTTTTTTTTTTTGAACAAATCGTGCGACACTGGTTGACTGACTTGTTTGAAAGGGTTGTGACTGCCTCACTCCTTGATTGTTGATGGATAACCATTGTGGTTTCACATCTCTTGACCTCTTGACGGGGGAATAGAAGGTAATGGATCCTCAGATGCACACTCCTTTTGAAATTTGAACGCTCGGTCAAATTAACTGACGCCTACCCTGCCCCTGGATTAAATGTGAGGGTTTTTTCATACGAAAAGAAACTCATACTTCAAGGCTCAAAGGGGTTAACGAGGGTCTATCTCCCTTATATCTCTAGTGTTTGGGGGTTTGAAACAATGCATGTACATCCTCAACAGGGTTCTATTCAAAAACACACCCCTAGAGATTTTTGCGTTTTCAAAACATCATCCTCCCTCAAAGAGTTTAAGCAAGAAAGTCAGTATTGCAATGCACATGAACATTTAAGGATGATCAGGAATGGATTACTTTAAGAAAAACATGTTTATTATATTATGATTGTCATTCAAAAAACAAACAAGTTCTTACATGCAAACAATGTTTAAACAAGCAAATGAAAGCTACATATGAAGATGCAGTAAAGAAACTGATGATTGCCATTTTTGAGGAGACTTGACTCTGTCTGGACTTATTGCTTCTGATAACATCCTTACAGTCCCAAGTGCTCACTTGGTAACCTTCAGTTGAAATGCATACCATCAGCAGTGAAAGTAATGACCCCTGCATCAATCAGATCCTGCACTTTGTGTGGGAGCGCCTTACAATCCTCAGTTGAATGCCCCCGTGCCCCAACATGGTATCCACATCGAGCATTGGCATTAAACCCTGGTGGATACAGAGGAATGATCGGATCTGGTTTCCTTGGCACCATCAACCCTCTTTTAACTAGCTCTGGTAATATCTGACCATATAGCTTTGGTAGTACAGCAAACTGCCTGTTTCTTGGCTTCTGTCCCGCTTGAGAACTATTCTGCTGTTGACTCTGATTTGCGTATTCCTCTGGCTCAGGCGCTTTTCCCCTCAAACTTAATCGAGGAGTAGGCAGCAGTTGCAGACGTGGGGATTCTAAGACCAAGGACTGCAAGAAATGCCCCTGAATTGATGTAGCTTTAGGAGAGACAACAGGGATATCCACTTCTTTTTCAGCAGCTAGAGTAGGACCACCTTGTATACTTACGCCGCTCGGCATGAATTCAATTTCCTTCAAATCGATCAGATCCTGAACATCATGCTAAAATGTCCTACAATCTTCCACATTATGCCCCGGCGCACCAGAGTGGAAATCACAATGAGTTCTTGCATCATAACCCGGTGGGGGAGTACCAGTAAGAGGAGCCAGAGTCCTTTTTTGTACCAGTTTCCACTGAAGGAGATGCTGGAATAGCTGAGAATATGGTACCGGTGGAGTCTCAAGGTGTCGGTTCATCATTGGTCTATCTTGATACCGATGAGGAGCACTACCCCATTGCAGAGATACAGCTGGGACGATCACAGTGGAAATCTGCTCACTCTTTGGGAGGGATCCCTTAAACACTGGAGGAGAGACAATTCCAGCCGTAGCTTCAGGCATGAGAGTATTATCCTTGTTTAGCACACCTCTCACGACCTCCATAACCAGACTCATCTGAGTCTTCAGTTGGTTGACCTCTTCCTTCAGCACTTTCTGGTCTTGAACCAAGGCTTGCATCCTCCCCATAAACTGCCTCATCTGAATCTTCATTTCAGTAATTTCTGCACGGAGTTGTTCCATGGCTATCCTCTGATTATCACAGGTCGAGTAGTGGTGGCACGTCAAGCTGGCTGTCCTGAAGATAATACCAAGTCAGAATGAGAAATCCGCTCTGGAACACCTGTTATGCATATGAGTATGAGAATGCAATGCAGAATGCCATGTTCGAATATTTCCAAGGAATCATTATGCTTTGATTCAAAAAAATTTCCTTACAAACCACAAGAAAAAGATGGAAATGCTCTGCAGCTAGTCTCAAAGTTACTATTCCTTGGAAATACAAGAACATGTATGCGAAAATGTTGATGCAGATGCAACAGACATGGGATCAAGGCTTCCATAAAGCTCTGAATAATCACTGTGCTGATGGCTGAATAAGCTCATAGGTCTGCTCTGAAGAGAAATACCTGAATACCAAAATATCTGAATAACCAGAATACCAGAATAACCAGCATATCGGCATAATCAGAATCCCAGAATACCAGGCTGATGAGTTTGCACTGATAAGAGAACCAGAATACCAGGTAGGATGAAAGTCAAGGTTACCTGCAAACCTGTAAACAACCCGCCCCTCTCACATGTGGGTGCTAGGATCCTCAGTATCCCGAGCTCTCAGGTCGAGAAATGATGATACGTTCACCATTTCTGGTTTGGCATCATCATCAATCGAGGAGGCCTCAACTGATTTCCCTAAAAAACGAAAGGTCCTCAGCTTCTGGCACTAAGGTCGAGAAGCAATAGTACATTCATCCCTCGGGGTACAGTACAATCGCCAATCGAGGAGTGCCTCCACTGATTCACTTTCAAAAAGGATATCCTACAGCAAGTTCCCAGCATTAGGTCCTCAAATCGAGAATGTGCAATGGGTTTACCACAGAACGTGGTCTGCCACTGTCACATCTCGGGAGGAGTGCCGCAACTGAGTCCTCGGGAATGGTCGCCAGAGTCGACAGTTCCTCAAGAGAATAACTGTTGGCCTGCATAACATGCAGTAGCAGAAAGCTCCTGATAGAACCTCGTCTGGTTGTGGGTCTCATGAACAACAATACATGGTCACCACCATGCAAGCGTCATGACTATCCACTCTAATACATAGGTGCGTACTCAAGCCTGGGTAGTGGGCTTATCTCTCAGAACACCCTGCCCACCAAACAGAAAACAACAACACAGTCCAGCACAATAATGATATGTAATGCAGTAAATATGATAAATACAGTAAAGTACAGTAAAGTAGCAATACAGTAAATAGCAATACAGTACAACAGTAAATACAGCAAAACACAACACCACGGTAAACACCCAATGAAAGAAAACAGACAAACGCTAGGATTGACACGCTAAGGAAACCAGAGATTCTGGGTTGCTTTCCCCAGCAGAGTCGCCAGCTGGAGCTCCCGGGATTTTCATCCAGGTACAAACGCGAAAGTGACACCGAAACAGAGTCGCCAGCAATGTGTATTTATCCTAAGATAGGGAAAGGAAACACTGCGTAAACCTGAGGGAAGGAAAAGAGCATGGTCTTGCGACCAAGAGAACTGGGTTCGGGAGTCGGTTACGCGCGGGAAGGTATTAGCACCCCCACGCATCCATCGTACCCGATGGGATCCACGCTTGCTGCTTTAATCAAAGGGTGTAAGGAAAGGATACTGGAAAAGGAACTGCTGGCTAGAGAACTGGAAAAGGAAAGGAGAGAGAAAGAGAAACAAATGTAGGGAAAATAAAAGAAGTGCTCAAATGGGCCCTACCCCACTGCCTACGTATCTCATCGGGAGCATGAGAATCAGAGCGACATAGTTCCCCTCACCTGGGGAAAGTTGTTTGTGTTTTTTAGTGGAATACGTCGACGTTCGCGTCCTAGCAGTTTAGGTGTTGCAGCTCGCTGTATGGAGACTTAGGCGTTACCTGTTTGCGGTAGAACGAACATGACGAGTCCTTAAGGAATGAGTGAATGAGATGAGGAGAGAAATCCCAGAGGAAAGACGTTAGTGTTTGTTTTTGTCTTTTAGAAGGAAGTGTTTTGATTATCTTTGTGTTAATAACACATATTGCATTCAAGTCTATCGTATAAGATCGAATGCATCGCATGGTCGTCCTAACAGGCCGTATGCTAAACACTCTAGGAAGGTGGAGAGAAACCCTCCTCCTTCCATTTCCCACACTTTAGGTTTAAGTGCAATACATGTTATGCCATCATTAAGTGTTTTTTACTTTTGTTTTGAGATGAGAAAGAGACTCAAGGGTTAAGAAGACACTATGGGAAACTAGATGTCCTAATGTTATCATGCGAAGGTGGCCCTAAGGTCAGGATCAAGAGGGAAGTCTACCTAATGTTGTCATGCCTGGATTGCTATCCTAATGTCTCTCCTACCTCCGACTTAATCAAAAATTAAGTGGAGCGAGGAATCCAAAGGGGATCATGTCATCAGACAAGTAAACACAGGATAAATCAATCACAAAATGAACTTAAAGCAACGAAAGAGTAAACAGTGTCAGTCAACACACAATCAAAGTAAAAGGGGAGCTTTAGCCAAGGGGTCATATCAACCGAGGCAAACAAGCCAGCTATGGGAAATAAAGGTGCTCATCCAATGGTATCAAGAACCATGGAGAGAAGAGTAAGAGGGGAAGATGTGAAGCAGATCACATAGGCATCAGCATTGGTCAATGCGAGCTATAGACAAAGCGTGGGGGTTTGATTAATAAACCCTCCTTCCACTAAAGGACTAGATAACATGAGTAAGATATGTTCAAAGCTTCAATCATGTAATGAGAGCTAAGAACGACTCAACTAGAATAACGGGGGTTGATTGCGAACCCTACCTTCCGTCTATTGCCTCCTTTGAGGTCTTACAAGGGATATGGGGAACAGGATGCCTCTTTGGAGGTCTTCAGCACAAGATCAAACAAGCACAATCATGGCCTCACTTGAGGGCTTTCCATACAATCCTACTTATCATGGCATCGACTATTCCTACTTCTCATGGCATTTGAAAGCATTGAAGAGAAGTGAAGAGATAAGAAGTCCTACCAAACGGATATGAATCCGTAGCAAAGCAACGAAAGCGCGACGAAAGCAAGTCACAAAAGAACCTATAAACAAATAGTAAACCAAGTTAGAAACAAGTTTTATTTACAAACTGAAATGGTCAAACCACCCTTGGACTGTCTCCTTTATGCACCTTGCACATGTGAACCAAAGACATTAGTAATAACAAGAGAGTGTATGTACAACATGAAAACCTAAGTCTAATGACTATGTACATTTGAGTCACACTAGTCAAAGTGAAAGGCCTAAAAGGATTATGAAATTACAAGCCAAGTTACAACTATGCTACAAGACTAATCTACTTTGAAGTTAAAGGTAAACCAACAAAAGAAAACCATTACGAGTTAGGTGAATTGAATTAAAACGTGAAAATGGACCAAGGTCAGAAGTGAAACAACTAATGCGCATGCTTAAAACCAATATCAAAGTGTCACAAAGGTTTGCATTAAACTCTCTCTCCAAAGTTAATTCATTCCATGAGCAAAATCACATTTAAACTTCTCATACAAGTATGTAAAATGGTCACTCAAGTAAGGCAAATGAAATGACATGGTAAGGAAATGTTAAACTCACACACCAGAGGCAAATGACCTATAAAATTTCCTAATTTAATCCCAAAAACAATCATGGACATGGCATACAAGCGGCATCAAAAGAAGTGGCCAAAGTGAAACACAAATTCAAGTTCACATACACACAAAGTAGGCATCATTTAAGGCATGTGAAATGATCAAAGGAAATACTCAAGCATGTCTCAATTGTGCATCAAAATGCACTTAATAATGTGCTAAAACTCATATTCAAAGTTGGCTCAAAGTGCACTCATACAAGTCCTAAACATAACTTCTTTCTACGCATGTATCAACATGTTCGGTTCGCATTGAAAAATGAGTGAAAAATAGCAAAATGCTCTTTAAAATTATAAGTAATTAAACACATCATGCCAAGGCCAGTGAGTGATCATATGAAAAAGATATGACACAAAACATGCACCAAACATGCTCTATCAATTGCAAACATGGATAAATTTATTAATGATGCTCTTACAAGACAATGCTAAAAAATGATGCTCAAAAGCAATTCAATAATCATGGCCAAGGTACCAATCAAACATTAATAGGTTACATAATCAGAGGCCTAAATGTACACCAAAATTTAAGTCCAAATTGTCAAGGGAATATCACATTCTATGACCTACACCACAAGACATACCAAAATGAACACATTCCTTTCCAAAATCGAAGAAAAATATCAAACAACCCCCAAAATGGAATTAAAAATATCCAAAAATTAATTAACACTTCTAAGAAAAGAACAAACATGAATTTTATTGGAATTTTCTGAGGCATGAGACTATTTTTAGTAAACACATTTGAAACGTGTACAAAGGATGAAGTAAACATACACAAGAATCCAAGGGGGGTGCACTATAGCAGAGATTCCATTTCACTTCTTTATTAGGTTCAAGCTGAGGGGTGCAAATAGAAGACTGGATATAAGCCCAAGGAGTTTAATTCTTGAGGGCGCACGGTAGTCCTTCATGATCTTGGAATCAATCCATGTCGTAGGATCAATCTGAGAGAACTAATCAAAGGACTTGGACGTGCGGATGTATGGTAAGAACATGGATGACGCGCATTAGATTAAGTAGGTGTCCCTACCGGACGGTGACAAGTGTCACCGCCGGAGTGGACCACCATCACAAATCTTATCTCCTTCCATTTATCTTCATAAGAATCTCACAATCTCTTCAAACATCCCTTTCTATTTCTCGCAACTCCTTCTTTCCCTCACGAAACCAACACGACCAAACCCTAACATCACCGCCGGAGAAGATGCTCTACATGGTAGCGGCCGCCACCATCACCATCGTCTTTCTCATCATTCGCTTCTCTCTATCCGCCATACACCGTCGCAACCTTCGGACTTCTCATGCGTCAACAACAAACAACGAAAACCACCGTCTGATTCTCATCTTCGACTTCTCCTCCCCACGACCATAAACAACATCTCCTTTAACCTTACAATCTGATTCGCATAGATCTCCCCCTCATAAACAAGATTCGAAACCTATTGCCACGAGAACGACGAAGAGCGGTTGTTAACGACGAAGTTTACCTGGAAGTGAATCTCGCTCAGATATGAATTCAATTCTTTGTTGTTGCTATTATTTCGACTCCGATTTGCTCTAAAATTATTGTTGCGGAATTGATGATACGATGCCGTTGATGATTTGCAGGTTCTTGAAAATGGAGAGTTGGTGAAGAACGGTTGGTGAAGATTTTGGATTGAAATTTGTTGTGGTTTCAACGATTTGCCTGTGATAGCGAGAGATTGAAGATCCTGAGGTTTGAAGCTCTCCTACAATTTCTTAATTCTTCTTTAATCTTCTTCTGATGCTGTTACGGTGTTATTGTTGATTTCTGTTGAGGAATTGGTTTTGAGAATTCTTGTTGCAGGTTGTGAATTTCAGGCTTCTGATGATGATTGATGAATCTGCGAGAGTTCTTTGATGAATTTTGCAGAGTGTTTATGGTGAATTGAAAGAGGAAATTTTCTGGTTTTCTTCTGTTAGAAAAATGGTGAATGAATTTCGGCTAGGAAGTTATGTTCTCGGCTTCTGCAAGTTAGAGAATTCATGAAGATGGAGAGAGATTAGAGATTGAAGATTGGTTAGAAGAATTGGAAGAATGAACTTTTCTGTTAGAGTTTTTTTGGTTCAAGATGGTGGCGATTGAAGGTGTATCGATGATGGGGATTTGTAAGCAGGTTAGAGGAGTCTTTTTGATAGTTAGGAATTGTGACTCTCTCTTAGAGGTTTTGGGGTTAGGGGTTGTGACAGTTAGGGATCGTAACTATTATGAAGTTTCTGTTATAAAAAATGGTTGGAAGTTCAGTTAGTTTCCATTGGAAAATGTTAGATGAATTGGTTAGTGAATTTTCCTCTTCGAAGAGGTGTTATGGTGATTCAAAAAATCTGTTATAGTTTTTGTTATTGAATGTAACTGAAAACTGTCAAGAATTTCTCTTATGGATTTTATATTTTGCTGTTATTGACTGTTATGAACATTGCCTTGTATGGTCAATCTACCTCAAATTCAATAGAGCATTCACTATGACTTGTATAAGTTTCCTATTTTCTCTACTAGTAAGTGGGCATTCTGAATTATTTTGGCACTAGTATATGTGATAACACCAGCCGTTTCCATGGGGTACCCTCTTGCACCTTTTCGTATCATGTATCCCTAAAAGTAATTAAGACTACACTAGTGAGCAAGTTGCAAGGAATTATAAAGCACTACCGTGTCTTGTGCTCCCTGGATCTTCATAGGATATTCACTGGCCTTGGCATCAAAATTTCTTAATGCTGTGGATGAATCCGCTTTCACGACCTTCTATGAACTGTACACACTTCCTACGCAACTCTCTAGAAAACGAATCCATCAAATGCCCACCAGCTCTGAATCTCATTGAATCCTTATCGGAGTGGCTAAGTACTCTGGTTACATTTCCAGGTTGTCCGCTCGAATGAAAACAAGGCACGAATCTCATAGGTTGCTAGTCAAAATATGCCATGCAAGTGTATGGATTCCAAAAATTAATATTGAATTTGGGTCTTGAAAATTTGATTTGGAATGGTTATTTGGTTTAAAGAATGGACACGGGCTAAAAAAAGTGGTTTTAGATATTTGGATTAATGGTTAATGAATGGATAAGAAAGCGGGTAAGAACGACTTTTGAATGAATATGGTTTTGGATAAGAAAATTACTATGGACTTTGGTGATTTGAAATGGTTATAAAAATAGACATGAACATGAGTTGAAATGAACTTCGAATCTTGAGTTATAAGAAATCCACATGACCACACTTAACATGCTTAAACCTTGATCAATCAACATTCACATCCAGATTAAAACTCAAATACTTAACGAATTCCCAATTCCAATCGACTTCCATATCAACCCTCATTAACTTGTGTTACAAGCAACGAACCATAAGCAACTGAGAGAATAACACTGCCCTGACCGCAATATAAATCCACAACTGGATCTCATGTCAAGATGCCATTGCCATGAACCCTAACCACCATCTTCAATTGATGAATATCAACCAAGTCGCACAAAAGATAAGAAAACATTATCCCATGCCTCAGGAGCACATTCAAATGTATGATTAATGCAGTTATGACCTAGTGAAGATGCAGATGAATGTGAAGCATAAGCCAATTATTGAGAAAAATAAGAGGGAAAATTTTGAGGTGTTACACCTCTGTAAAAGTTTCCTCTGTATTTCATTTGCTAACTCTTATTCAAAAATCTAAAAATATGTTGTTCATTTGAGGTCAAGCAAGGTTCTGTTTCATAATCAATGTTAGGGTGCATTGATTCAGGTGGTGTATGGCTGAGGATTCAATTTGGGTTTGTGTCAAGGCAACTCATTTGAGTATGAGTCAGGTTATCAGGTTGTGATAGGACAAGTGCTTCATCATTGACTGGTTCACTTGAATTAGGGTTTTATGCAAAGTATTGAAACCCGTGTGACAAGTCATTATCTTCTGATTTCAATGCAGTTGTTGCTCATTAAGTGGTGGATTAAGTTCAATCAAGGTGTACATCTGTGGGTTTTTAAGTTTAAGAAATCATTTTTAAGACCACTATCCATTTTCATCCGCTTCTAAGCCATTTGAAGCATCCAAATTTATCCATACCCATTATCTATTTCCCCAACTAAAATTCTAATCCATTTATTTCAAATCAAAGCCATATTCCACTTCATTTCCATATATCATATTACCATTTAAATTCATTTTTTTATAAAAGTTACATCCAAATTTCAGAAAATTTTACCTCATACCCCTACTTTTATCCATATACCCCTACATTTTATATAAAATACGTATTTTGCCCTTGTATATTTTGAACTAGTTTATTATTTTATTTTTTAAATATTTTTTAAATTTTATTTTGCGTACCGGAAGACTTTGCAAAAGAGTTCTGGTAGTCATTTTCTAACTTAATTTTTGTGTACCGGAAGACTCTGCAAAAGAGTTCCGGTAGTCAATTTTTGTGTACCGGAAGACTTTACAAAAGAGTTCCGGTAGTCATTTTTAATTTTTTTTTGTTTATCAAAAAACTTGGCGAAAGAGTTCCGGTAGTCAATTTTTGTGTACCGGAAGACTTTGTAAAAGAGTTCCAGTAGTCATTTTTTGGAATATTTTTTAACTTTTATTTTGTGTACCGGAAGACTTTGCAAAAGAGTTCCGGTAGTCAATTTTTGTGTACCGGAAGACTTTGCAAAAGAGTTCCGGTAGTCATTTTTTGGAACATTTTTTAACTTTTATTGTGTATCGGAAGACTTTGCAAAAGAGTTTCGGTAATCAACTTTTATGTACCGGAAGACTTTACAAAAGAGTTCCGGTAGTCATTTTTTAAAATATTTTTTAAATTTTATTTTGTGTACCGGAACTCTTTTGCAAAGTCTTCCGGTATGCAAAATAAAATTTATAAGATATTTAAAAAATAGAATAATAAATTAGTTAAAAATATATAAGGGTAAAATTGACATTTTTTATAAAATGTTGGGGTATAGGGATAAAAGTAGGGGTATGAGGTAAAATTTTCCAAAATTCATTTCACAAAAAGTTGCAAGTCCATATGCAAAGGTCCATAACCTTTTTTTGGTATTATTATTATTATTATAAGTTTTACAACCATTACAAAAATCATGCTAAAAAACCAAAGACCCTTGACATTTCCTTTTCCAAAGTTCACTGCTCCAAAAAGCCACCTGAGCCTTCATTTCAAAACATACCACGCACCTCACACCACCTACACATGATACACCAACATTTTCAGCATCCTCAATTTCAAATGGAAAAACAACATTACAAGCCACAACTTTAAGCCATGCTACCAAACACAATGTAAATACACACCAAAGGCTACAAAACTGTGACACCACCTACAACCCAATTTGCAAGACCATTACACAACACACATCACTTCGTCCGCAGTATGTATCAAAATACCAATACACCAAAATTTTCCAACCACAACTCTTGCAAGCCAAATACCATGACCCCACAGCCAATCTATACCTACAGTGAAGACAACATGGAAATGGATACACAAAAAGCACCATGACCCCACCCTCAAGTAGCTAGTTGTACGACACGCAAACCGTCTAAAACCGTTTACCTCCTTACACAATCCTGCAGACAACATCACGCACCATCATAATTTTATCAAACCATGAGCCACACAAACACACAGCCTTCAAAATACAAAAAAAATTAACCACGCATCAACCTTGAGACCAGTCACGCACAAACCTTTCAAGACCCCACTCTGCAAAACCATTCATGGTTCGTACTCGACAGAAATGAAAAATTAATTTACAGCTAGCAACAAATCCACATCCTCACAATTTCTTCCTATTCTACCCTCCAACTCTTCCAGAAATTGAGCCTTACCCTCACTCTCATTCTAAGCTCTTGGAAGCTAAGGTTCCCCTGCCAAAAATATTTTCCGTAACCTTCTTCAACTCTCCACATCACAAAATCAACAACCTAAAAACCTTCATTCTCACAAGGAATTCAAACCGACTCGCCTCCTTCACCTTCTTTAATCAACCGTAACGCCATTCTGCATCCATCCCTCAACCACAACCCAAATATTCATTCGTTTCAACCTTCATAATACCCACAACTCTTTCAATCTCAACCCCCACAAACAACAACAATAAAAAACCAAAACCGTAAGATTCAGAAATAGAGAGATGAAGAAGAAAAGCAATTGAAAAATAACGATTCAAACGTTCGAACCAAACCTGATTGAGCCAGAGCAAAACGATTTCGAATCTGGAGAGAGTGAGAGAGATAGACGAGTTTCACTACGAAGAAGGTCGGATTGTGCTAGTTTTCATGAATGTGTTGTTTTTTCATTTTTGTAAGCGATGAGGAAGAGGAACTGATTTGTCTCTTCTGAGCGGGGTCCTTTGAAAATCATAGCATGAACTTGTTTCATTAAAAAATATTGAATCTTCTAATATTGGTGTTGACCATTTTTCTTTGAATGAATAAATCTGATGTTGTTATTGTTGGGCTTTGTGGCCTGTTAGGTGCAAAATTGTGTTAATATTTAGTCTAGTTTTTAGCACCTTTTTGTGATCTTTATTTAACAAGCGATGCTTTTTACCATTGTTTCCGGTTAACAACCGTAGTATAGTTAATTACATTATTTAACTTATATATTTAACTTTTGTGTTTTAATTGAAGGTTTTTACATGGAAATGTGTAGCTTGGAGCAAGGAAGGCTCCCTAAAAGTAGTTTGTGAAGAAAATGATTTTTTGAGCATGCTTGGAGCCCTCTAAGCGCGCTCCTAGCGTGGTGTTGGAGCTAGTTACAGAGAGTTGCCCGCTTAGCGCGGTCTTGAGCCCGCTAAGCGCGCTTTAGGTCGGTTTGGCAATAAATGAGGCCGCGCTCAGCGTGGTGCAGCGCGCTCTGCGATCCTCTGCCCCCTTATAAATAGACTTTTCTGCATTTTTCTTGGGATCCTTGATAGATTTCAGAGCAAAATATATTGTAAACACTATAGCATCTCATTTTGGAAGATTGGAAGCATCATTCGTCGAGAGATCGTCATTGATGCTTGATATTCTTCTTCATCTTCTTGTTTGTTTAGCTCCCATGACAATGGAGAGCTAATTTTCCTTTTATGTCAAGGTTAGATGGTAGATAAACCTTTCTTTTGCATGTATATGTATTGACTCTAGCTTGCGAACTCTTGGATGATGAATGTATGATGAAAAACTTTGTTTCTATGGTTTATTCTTTGTGTTGGTTCATGATTGAGAAATGTGCTCTTACACTTTACCTAGGTTTTTCATCCATCAATGCACATTGGCTAGAGATAATAATGAGTGTTGATGTTCATAAATATTGAACTTGAATGTTGTCATTTTAATAGTTTGAGTGAGAGATCATCAAAGGATCAAAATGGCAAAACTCACAATATGTGTTAGAGATAAACATATTGGGAGGATATGTGATTACATTTACCGTCTAAACGAGTTCATTAGTTTTGTCAATTCTATCCATGCAAAATGGTTTGTCGAACCCTAATCTTGACATGTTTTTACAAATCGTTAAAACCAATCTTTTTACCGTTTATTACTTAAATTCGAATGCAAGCGTTCCGAATACAAACAACCAAAACCCCTTGTTACTTTGAAGTTTAAAACGTATACAACTGTAGAACGGCTGCGATATCACCGAACAATCTCTGTGGATCGATAACAAAACCTTAACTCTATTTGTATCTCAACAAATTGGCGCCGTTGCTGGGGATTGTTAATTGATATTGCAAGCATTGCAATAGTTGTGAAGATTTAGACTTGTTAAAAAATTTCTTGTGCTTGTTGATTTGTTTTGTTTAGTGTGCAGACTTTGTTTATGCGAGGGTAACTACCGGCAGACCAACTTCTATTCGATCCCGAGATTGAAAAAACCGCGTTTAGACTCAATAGTAGAACTAGATGGAGGAGGCAACTAGCTAGACAAAGGCAAGAACAAGGAGAAAGTTCGACTTCTACACCACCACCAATTCCACAGTTCACGCCGATCATGGATCCACCACCACCACCACCAGCTTCCACACCATGTGTAAATAGTCCACGTCACACCGCTCAGTTTACTAAAAATAATCAAGGAAGGCAAGCTGAGATGAAAACTGGAACTTTGAACTTGTTGTATGGAAGTCCGTTCACGGGAATGGATCATGAAGACCCTTTCGCTTTTCTCACCAAATTTTATGAGATAGCGTTAGCGGCAGGAGTCAATCAAGTGCAAGAGTTACCTCTTTTCAAGAGACTATTTCCTTATGCTTTGCTTGGCAAGGCTAAGGATTGGTATCTTGATCAAACTCCCGCTGTGATGACCGATTGGAATATTCTAGAGGAAAAATTTATAGAACGGTTCTTTTCTCACAACTGTTTTATGGAGTCAAAAACTGCAATTTATGTGTTCTCTCAGGGCACTAGTGAATCTTTGAATGAAGCATGGGAACGATTTAAATCCATGCTTCGAAAATGCAAAGGCCACGGGTTTGACGAGTTAACACAAATTTACATCTTCAAGAATGGTCTCCAACGAAATTGTAAGACATTATTGGATGCCACTTCTGGAGGATCTTTGTTATCAAAGAGTGCCGAAGAAGCTACGGATATCGTCAATAGAATGGCTCTCAATGATCTTCAAAGTCAAAGCCGTAACAACTCGCAAAAGAAGCCCAGGGTACTTGAATTATGAACTAATGATGCAATCCTAGCGCAAAACAAGCTTATATCTCAACAAGTGGAACTTTTGACTCAACAAATTAAGGAACTGAAGGAACCTAGCAAGAGTAAACAAGTTGCTTGTTGTGAACTTTGCAAAGGAGAGCATGACAGCGAATTTTGTCCTCCTTCGGGATTTGAAGAAGTGAACTACATGAATAATCAACGAGACTATCAAGGAAGAAAACAACAACAACAACAACAACCGTATCAACAACACAATCCTCAACAACATTACCAAGGCAATCAAAGATATCCACCAAGGGGGAACTATCAAAATAACCAAGGTTATGGTGGCGATCCTTCAAGCAGGCAAAATCATTATCAACCTCCACCTCCTCCGGTTGCTAGCTCTAAGTTGAAAGACACTTTGACTCAATTCATGCAAATGTCTATGGCCAATCAAAAGAGTAGTGATGCGGCGATAAAGAATCTTGAAAATCAAGTTGGGCAACTTACGAAACAACTAGCCGAGCAACAATCGGGTCCTTCATTCTCTGCAAATACTCAAGTGAATCTTAAGGAGCATTGCAAGGCAATCGTTACTAGAAGTATGAAGGAGTTAGCAAAATAAAGTGAGAGAGTGGAAGAAGAAAAAATTGATGGTATTGTTGAGGAGGATAGTGATGAGGAAGTAGTTGAAAATAAAAATAGTGATGAGGTTGTGGTTGAAAAGAAAAATGATGATATTGTTGAAGTTTAAAATGAGAGTGTGGAGGAAGTGAAGAAAAAAGAGAAACATGTGAGAGTTAAGAGGGGGAAGGAGATGATAAATCCGATACCGATTCAAAATATGCCTTATCCTCATGTGCCGACAAGGAAAGAAAATGCTAGGCAATACTCAAGATTCATGGATATCTTCAAGCAACTACAAATCAACATCCCTTTTTCCGAAGCTCTAGAGCAAATTTCGAAGTACGCCAAATTTATGAAGGATATTCTTACAAAGAGGCGGAAATATTCGGAGCTGGAAACCGTTGTTCTTGCGGCAAATTGTAGTGCTATTATTCAAAGAACTCTCCCGAAGAAGGAAGCCGATCTGGGGCGAGTTACCTTACCCGTTACAATTGGTAATGTCTTTGTTGGAAATGGCCTTATTGATTTGGGCTCAAGCATCAATCTCATTCCATTATCTATTCTGAAAAAGCTTGGGAACATTGAAATTAAGGGCATCCGGATGACATTGCAATTGGCGGACAAATCTACCACTCATCCGATTGGGTTGGCGCAAGATGTGTTGGTGAAAGTTGACAAATTTTTCTTTCTGGTGGACTTCATTGTTATTGATATGGAAGAGGATGATGATGCCCCTCTTATTCTTGGACGGCCTTTTATGAAGACCGCTCGCATGATGATAGATGTCTATGATGGCCTTATGAAAGTGCGGGTTCTAAATGAAGAGGTATCTTTTAATCTATTCGAAGCAGTGAAGCATTCCAAAGACAAGCATGATAGTTGTTGTATTGATGCAATTAAAGAAGCAACTTTGGAGGTTTCTAAGCATGTTCATATAGTGTCTCCTTTGGAGTTGGCTCTTGATGATTCTTTGGAAGTGTTTTCCAATGATGAAGAAAGAGCTCTTGAGGAATGTTTGAAAGAGCTTGAATCTCTCAAAGAATTACAACCGTGGGAAGTTGAAAATGAAGAGTTGAAGAAAGAACCAAGTGATGAGAAAGTTGAACTTGAATTGAAGGTGCTTCCTTCAAATTTGAAGTATGCATTCCTTGATGAAAGTGGGAACAAGCCGGTTATTATTAGCAACATTTTGTCCTATAAAGAAGAAACCTGTTTGATTCAAGTGTTGAAAAGAAATCAAGAAGCTATAGGATGGGTTCTTTCCGATCTTAAAGGAATTATTCCATCTTATTGTATGCACAAGATTCTTATGGAAGAGGATTTCAAGGAGGTTGCTCAACCACAATGCCGCTTGAATCCTACGATGAAAGAGGTTGTTCGGAAAGAAGTTGTGAAGCTTTTGGATGCGGGAATGATCTACCCGATCTCTGATAGTCCATGGGTAAGCCCCGTGCACGTTGTTCCTAAAAAGGGTGGCATGACCGTTATCCGAAATGATAAGAATGAGTTAATTCCAACAAAGATTGTGACGGGGTGGAGAATGTGTATTGATTATAGAAGGTTGAACACCGCAACAAGAAAAGACCATTTCCACTTCCATTCATGTACCAAATGCTTGAGAGGTTATCCGGGAAACAATTCTATTGTTTCTTGGACGGATATTCGGGGTATAATCAAATTTCAGTTGACCCGACGGATCACGAGAAGACGGATTTTACTTGTCCCTTTGGCATTTTTGCCTATCGAAAGATGCCTTTTGGTTTATGTAATGCGCCGACAACTTTCCAAATGTGTGTTCAAGCTATCTTCTCCGACCTCATAGAAAAGACAATGGATGTGTTTATGGATGATTTTTCTGTGTTTGGAGCATCTTTCGACTTGTGTTTGAAGAATTTGGAAACCGTCCTTGAGAGGTGTGTTAAGACTAACTTGGTGTTGAATTGGGAGAAGTGTAACTTTATGGTGACGGAGGGAATTGTGCTTGGCCACAAAGTTTCTTCCAAAGGCCTTGAAGTCGATCAAGCGAAGATTGAAGTAATTGAAAAGTTGCCTCCTCCTACCAACGTCAAAGGAATTAGAAGCTTCTTGGGGCATGCGGGATTCTATAGGCGTTTCATCAAAGATTTTGCAAAGGTAGCAAGGCCATTGAGCAACTTGCTCAACAAAGATCAGGTATTTCTCTTTGACGATGAATGTCGTATTGCTTTCCAAATTTTGAAAGAGAAACTAATTACCACTCTAATAATCATCGCACCAAATTGGACTTTAAATTTTGAACTAATGTGTGATGCGAGTGATTATGCCGTTGGAGCAGTGTTAGGTCAAAGGAAGGACAAAACTTTTCATGATATACATTACCCAAGCAAGGTATTAAATGTGGCCCAAGTAAATTATGCCACAACCGAGAAAGAATTGCTTGCGATTGTATACGCACTTGAGAAGTTTCGTTCTTACCTAATAGGGTCAAAAGTAGTTATCTACACGGATCATTTGGCTATCAAATATTTGCTCACTAAACCGGATTCGAAGCAAAGGCTCATCCGTTGGATCCTTTTACTTCAAGAATTTGACTTGGAAATAAAGGATAAAAAGGGTTCAGAGAATTTAGTGGCGAATCATTTGTCCCGTTTGATCAATGTGAAGGTAACCATAGCTGAAAAGGAAATCCGAGAGGAATTTCCCGATGAAAAATTGTTTAAAGTCCAAGTTAGGCCTTGGTTTGCAGATTTTGCTAACCAGAAAGTAACCGATTGGATACCCGAATACCTAACTTGGAACCAACAAAGGAAGTTCTTGTCGGATGCTAATTACTATTTGTGGGATGACCCCTATTTGTTCAAATTAGGAGGTAGCAACCTTCTGAGAAGGTGTGTCACGAGTGAAGAAGCTCAACATATTCTTTGGCATTGTCACAACTCACCTTATGGTGGCCATTTTAATGGTTTGAGGACGGCCACGAAAGTCTTGCAATCAAGCTTTTATTGGCCTACTCTCTTTAAATACGCAAATCTTCATGCGCAAAGTTGTGACACTTGTCAAAGAAGTGGGGGAAATGGAAAAAGAGATGAAATGCCCCTTCAAAATATACAAGAAGTTGAAATTTTCGATTGTTGGGGCATTGATTTTGTTGGTCCATTTCCACTCTCTTTTGGAAACGAGTACATCTTAGTAGCGGTTGACTATGTGTCGAAGTGGGTTGAAGTGATTGCTTCACCTAAGGCTGATGGCAAAACGGTGATAAAGTTTTTGAAGAAAAACATCTTTTCCCGTTTTGGCACTCCTCGGGTTCTTATTAGTGATGGCGGGTCACACGTTTGCAATACGTCTCTTGAAAGTGTTTTAAAACATTATGGTGTATCGCATAAAGTGGCGACCCCTTACCACCCACAGTCGAACGGTCAAGCCGAGGTGTCGAACCGTGAAGTGAAAAGAATTTTAGAAAAAACCATTTCAAGTTCTAGAAAAGATTGGTCGCAGAAATTGGACGAGGCTTTGTGGGCATATCGGACCGCTTGCAAAGCTCCAATTGGCTTAACTCCATTTCAAATGGTTTATGGTAAAACATGCCATTTACCAGTTGAAATGGAGCACAAAGCACTGTGGGCCCTTAAGCTGCTAAATTTTGATACGAACTTGGCCGGAGAAAAGAGAAAAATACAACTTCAGGAATTGGAAGAAATGCGGAATGCAGCCTATCATTCCAGTTGGTTGTATAAAGAAAAGGTAAAGAATTATCACGACAAGAAGATCCGGCAAAAGGACTTCCAGGTCGGCCATTTGGTACTGCTGTTTAATTCCCGGTTAAAACTTTTTCCAGGAAAATTAAAATCAAAATGGTCCGGACCATTTCGTGTGAAAGAGGTGAAAAGTTATGGAGCGATTGTGATCGAAGATTTAGAGAAAAAAGACTGTTGGACCGTAAATGGTCAACGCTTGAAAATCTACCTTGGTGGTAACTTTGATCACGACAATTATTCTGTTCTCCTCGACGTTCTTCATTGATCGTCTTGGACCGTCGAGCTTATCCGACGTTAAACAAGCGCTCGTTGGGAGGCACCCCAATTTTGTAAGTTTTTATCGTTTTCTAGTCCATTAGCTGTTTAAATCATGTTTTTTGTAAAGTTGATGTTTGATGCTGCTCTAAATGATGTTTTGAACTGCTGGAAGTTGAATTTGAACTGCTGGAAGGGGTTTGTGTTTTGCAGTGCGCGCTTAGCGCGCAGTAGCCCGCTCAGTGCAGGTTCAAGATAAGGGACCCTTTACTTCCAGTGGCCAGCGCGCTTAGCGCGATCCTGAGCTCGCTCAGCGCGGTCTGTGAATTTTTGAAAAAAAAGACTTTTTCCTGGGCCCACTAATGCTGACCCGGCCCAGCGCGTGTTTATGAGTTAGGGTTCTGAGGTTTCTGCCTCATTTCACCTTTTCTCACCCAAAAAGTCTCAATTTCTCTCTTCTCTTTCAAAAAAATTTCCAAAGTTCTTTGGATTTTTGTGTGCCCAACTGCAGTAACTTCATTTTCTTGCTCAGAATCTTCATCAACAAACGGTAAGTTCTTCATTTTCTTTTTAATTTTTCATGAACAAAACCCATTTTGGGTTGAACCTTTAAGTTTTATGTTCTTGTTCATTGTGTTTTCTTTTGTGTTGTAAAATTCCATTATTGGTACTAGAATAGTGAACTTGCATGTGGTTAGAGATTTTAAATTTCTGAATTTAGGGTTTGTGATTTAGAAATTAGGTTTTGTATATAAATTAAGGTTTTAATTGTGTGAATGTGTGACTGTGCTTATCTCTGTGAATAGGGCTGTGTTTAGGAAGTAGGAGAATGTTTGGAAACCATCTGTTGCAGAGGGGATTTTTTTCTGCATTTCGCAGAGCCCGCTCAGCGTGCTCCTGCGCGCTTAGCGCGGTCTGAGATTTGCAGAAAAATTCCCCTTTTCTTAATTCTGTTTTGTTTTCTTTTGGTTATTCTTAGTATATGATGCTATTTTCATTTAACATGTGTTACTGTTTTGTGTTTGTTCTGTTTTGTTTTCTTTTCAGATGTCAGGACGCAAGAAGCAACACGTTGTTGGTTCTTCATCCAACCCACCTAGGCGCCCTCCATCCGGTCAGTTTGACAACACTAGATTCCTTGGGTTGGAGCAACAACAGCGTTATCAACATCTTGAAAGGAGAACGGTGTGGGCGGACCAAATTATTCTAATTGATCCGGAGGGAAGCTATCGTCGCACCGCTTCTCTTATTTTTGGTGGAGGCTGGGACAAATTATCTTCACCTTACCTCGAGTACCACTTGGACATTGTGAGGGAGTTCTATGCGAATGCCTTGCCCTCCGAGGGTGAGCGTTTCAATTTCAAGACTTGGGTTAGGGGGAAGGAAATTGATTTCTCAAGGGATGCTATAAATACTTACCTGGGTATCCACCTTCATCTAGCCGAGGATGAATTATGTGATTTTGGTAGGCTGATGACTCGGCATAGCTGGAGTGCCGAGAAGTTGAGGGAGGTGTTATGTGTGAGAGGGCAGACTTACCAGCTTAGCATTAATGGAGCGCCCCTCAAGTTTTTAAGGAGCGTGTTGACTACGGAAGCGCAAATTGTGATGGCGGTTGTTTTGCACAACCTTAATCCACGTAGCCATACCTCCTTCATTCCCATGGATACAGTTGCTCTTATTGCTTACATCCTTGATGACGAGAAGACCATGGACTTAGCACGGATCATTTCCAGTGAGCTTAAGAGGATAGTTGTTGGTGCTACATCGTTTGGTGATAGGGTGGCGTGTACCTTGACTTATCCTGGACTTATCATGGCCTTGTGTAATAGGGCGCGTGTCACCCTTTCGACTCATGGGAATGTTAAATTGGTTGTGCTGGATGATAATTATATAACCCGTCATTGTTTGCAGGCAATTAATTTTGATGATGTTGTTCATGTAGCTGCTGCTGCCCCTGCAGGGCGTGCTCGTGAGCCAAGTGTGGATGCCAATTGGGCAATGGACGAGGCTCACCGGCGGGCATTCTTATTCATGCACGAATCGATGATGCAGTTGCAGCTCCAAATCCGGGAGCCACATATTGATCATTCTTTGAGGTCTCGAGAGGACCTCATGGCTTATGCGAGATGGCCTGAGGGCAGGCATGGTTTTCCAGAGGGGGCAGGATATGGGGCAGGTGTTGATGATGACGATGGTGATGATGGAGCAGGCTATGGAGCATCTAGCTCGAGTTCTTATTGATGATGGGTTTGGTGTGTCTATTTTTGTTTTTATTTTTATTTTGATATGATTAGTATGCTTCTAATATTATCTATTGTTGTTTAGGATTGTTGTATTTTCCATCCGGGCGGATGTTGATTTTGGATAATTGTTACATTTTTTTTTTGTTTTGGATATTAGTGAATTTTCCATCCGGGCGGATGATGTTATATGTTATAATTTTTGGTACAATTTTTTTTTGTTGTTTGTTGAATATTTTAAGGTAATTAATGGATGAAGCAAGTTAATTTCTTGGTATAAAAGTGATGTGCTTCACCATACATTGATGGTAATGATAAGTTTCTGAATTGATGCACAAGGTACTATGTTTTGTGCTTTGTAGAATGTTAATACGTATATGAACTTTTTGCTGTACATAATTTTCAAGCTTTTCTTCATTTTGCATATTTGTTCATATTGGAATCAATTAGGACATAACCACAAATGTGAGTTCCCTCCATTGTTTACAAATTATTGAAGGATTTAAGTGATTGTTGCTTACTCAAATTTTTTATGTTTAATCTTACTTTTTGTTTTGAAATTTTGGAAACTTGGAAATGATCAAGGCAATTTTTCCGTACTATGAGTAAAGCCACTTTTCCAAAAATCACTTCAAGTCACCTTGTGAGTGTATGATCATTAGAAACCTCTCTTGAGCCTAAAACGAAAAATTTTGTATCCGTGAAGCATGAACCCGGACTTTAACCGCTTTGAAGAGCATTTTTTATTTAAGTATTAGTATTGTTGAAGTTGGGGAGATTGGTTCATTGAGAAAAGAGAAGAAGGAATTGTGGGCAATGCATTCTCAATTGAAATAAAAAATATATTGGAAATGAAAGAAAAGGAAAAATAAATAAAAAATCAAAAGAGAAAGAAAAATAAAATTGCAGAAATCAAAAGAAAAAGAGATAGAATGCATTGTGAAAAAAATTTGAAAGTTTGAGCAAGATTGGTTGTTAGAAAAGAAAATGCTCTTCATGAATTTTACCCTCTCTTGTTCAATGGCCGTGTACATATGACCTTTGTTTCTTAACCCTGGCCAAGTTACAACCTATAAAAGTCCTTTTGTGATCTTTGTTTCCATTATTTTCATTAAATTGTGAGATGATTGCATAAATTGTTTTGGATGTGGCACAATTTCTTATGAGTGTGTTTTGTCCCTTGTATATATTGAGCTTGACTCATTTGATTAAATTAGGTGATTCCCGTTTGAACATTTGTTTGCTTATGATGTGTGCTTGTTCTTTATGTTTAGAAGTTAGTTCATATACTTATTTTTATTCTGTCGGAGCTGAGCATTACTTGCAGGTGTATCAATTCAGTTTGAACCATTGATTTTTGTTTGTGTTTGCTTATCAATTTTTCCTCTTGCTTCTAGTCTATTTTACATTTGTTTGAGGACAAACAAGTAAACAAGTTGGGGAGAGTTGTTAGGTGCTAAATTGTGTTAATATTTAGTTTAGTTTTTAGCACCTTTTTGTGATCTTTATTTGACAAGCGGTGCTTTTTACCATTGTTTCTAGTTAACAGCCGCAATATAGTTAATTACATTATTTAACTTATCTACTTAACTTTTATGTTTTAATTTAAGGTTTTTACATGGAAATGTGTAGCTTGGAGCAAGGAAGGCTCCCTAGAAGCAGTTTGTGAAGAAAATGATTTTTTGAGCATGCTTGGAGCCTGCTAAGCGCGCTCCTAGCGCAGTGTTGGAGCTAGTTACAGAGAGTTGCCCGCTTAGCGCAATCCTGAGCCCGCTAAGCGCGCTTTAGGTCGGTTTGCCAATAAATTAGGCCGCGCTCAGCGCGGTGCAGTGCGCTTAGCGCGCTCTGCGATCCTCTGCCCCCTTATAAATGGACTTTTCTGCATTTTTCTTGGGATCCTTGATATATTTCAGAGCAAAATACATTGTAAACACTGTAGCATCTCATTTTAAAAGATTGGAAGCATCATTCGTCGAGAGATCGTCATTGATGCTTGATATTCTTCTTCATCTTCTTGTTTGTTTAGCTTACATGACAATGGAGAGCTAATTTTCCTTTTATGTCAAGGTTAAATGGTAGATAAACCTTTCTTTTGCATGTTTATGTATTGACTCTAGCTTGTGAACTCTTGGATGACGAATGTATGATGAAAAAAAAATGTTTCTATGGTTTATTCTTTGTGTTGGTTCATGATTGAGAAATGTGCTCTTACACTTTACCTAGGTTTTTCATCCATCAATGCACATTGGCTAGAGATAGTAATGAGTGTTGATGTTCATAAATATTGAACTTGAATGTTGTCATTTTGATAGTTTGAGTGAGAGATCATCAAAGGATCAAAATGTCAAAACTCACAATATATGTTAGAGATAAACATATTGGGAGGATATGTGATTATATTTACCGTCTAAACGAGTTCATTAGTTTTGTCGATTCTATCCGTGCAAAATGGTTTGTCGAACCCTAATCTTGACATGTTTTTACAAATCGTTAAAACCAATCTTTTTACCGTTTATTACTTAAATTCGAATGCAAGCGTTCCGAATACAAACAACCAAAACCCTTTGTTACTTTGAAGTTTAAAACGTATACAAGTGTAGAATGGTTGCGATATCACCGAACAATCTCTGTGGATCGATAACAAAACCTTAACTCTATTTGTATCTCAACATGGCCTGTGGTGCTTCACACTGCACACACCCCCCTTTTCAAAATTGCATCCTACCCATTTCTTATTGTTGGGCTCAAAGGCCCGTTTTGTTTTATTTCTATGTTGCACCATCCCATTTCTTCTGCGCCCCCATTTTCTGCTCTTTGGTTTTTAATTCTCTTGTATGTTTTTTATTATCTATGAAAATTCAAGATTAAGATTATACCATCTTCTTTTCTTACGTGTCTCATTCCGTTTCATTTCATGGTAACTTGATTCTACTTTTATTTCAATTTTCCATCGATGAAGTCTTTAGAATTGCGAATGTTGGTTATTGAAGCGATTAAGCTTCATTATTTCAAATCTGTAGAAAATGATCATTGAGATCATTTTTTATACTTTGGGATCGTGATAGGTTACCTTCGATTAATCAACGCAAGCTTGTGATTAATACGAGATCATCCGCTTTTCTTTTCGTGTGGCACGATTCCTTAGAGAATGATCCTCAATATCCTTTCTCCATCGTGTTTTAGCACAAATATCTTGATTGCGTAGCCTCCTATAGCATGATCTTCATCATAGATCGTGCTACGATGGTTTAACGCTAAATTCGACTCGATTCATCCGATTAATAATAATTAACGATTAATCACTAACCACTAATTTTAATTTCCGCTCAATATATTCTTGATTTATTTTTCCGTCAATTATCTTGCTCATATTATTATCATTCATCTGTTCATATCATATTCATCTTATTCATGTCTTGTTCATCTAACCTCTTCTTGTTCATACCTTGTTCAAAACACACTAATAATTATCGAAACCCTAAAAGACTAATTGGTGGACTGTTGGTAACTATTTCGAGCAACTGAACTTTGACTCTGTACAGGAACCCTAGCTTGGAGCTTTTGTCCAATTCTTGCTCAAGGCTTAGTTTAGGACACCTCGCACACACACAGCATCCTCTTGGGCTACCTGATAATGGGACCTTTTGTTTCATGCAATCCCGTGTAACTTACATGTACCCCGCTCCCATTCCGATGTGCGCGCTTTACTCGCTTTTGATTATGGTTTGTTTACTAGGAGCACCCATAGGGACTAGCATAGACAAAAAAATTGTCAAACTAATTCTCGATTCGTCTTCGATCCATTTTCAAAACACCCCCTATAAGTCGATTACTTATTAACATCGCCATCAACCTAACACACACACTCTCAAAATTCATCGTGGTTTCGTTACTAGGAGCACCCCTAGGGACTAGGATCGATTCTCACCCATTTTTTTCAATCAAACCCTCGAATCGCCGTCGAGCCATTTTCAAAACAACCTTTCAAGCCGAGTGCCTTTTTCCTTGCAATCAACCTCTTCGCATACAAACAAACCCTTGATCCAACGTCATGGGGGATTGAGCCTTTGATCTCTCTTCATTTGTTTAGGTGCGGGTTCTCTTACTCTTATGTGAGCAATTGACGCCTCTAAAACACTTTCAACTCGACATCATTCAAACCATTTTTCCAACTATTCGTCTAACCTTCAAAACACTTTTCAAACCATCAAACCTTTTTCTCAACCTTAGATGAAAAAGAGAGAGAGCCAAGCCTTTGACTCACTCTCCCGATTACTTGGGCCCGATGACCCTTTCTTAAGCTTCGAGTAATCGTCATATCAAACCAATCCCCTCTTTTCGTGATCGAATCCACAAACTACGATTGCTTTGATTCTTTATTCTCGTATGAGTAAAGATACGTAGGCACAAGATTGCGATGATCTTGGCGAGCTACCTTTTTCTTTTTCCACCATTTATTCCTTCCATCCATCTTCCGTTTTACCCATATCTTTCCTCGTTGTCGAACTACGATTGCTCTAATTTCTCATTCCCTTCCGAATGAGCATATGTAGGCACAAGGGCCCTAATCCTTGGCGAGCACCATATATTAAAACCACCATGTTTCCCCTAGCATTTTTCCTTTTATCTTATCGCTTCACATTTATCTTTGAGAAGAAAACAAATAAGCTTAGCTAATGTTCATCACAATTCGAACGAAGAGGTTCCCGTTGAGTACAACGGACGTGAGGGGGTGCGCGTACCTTCCTCTCACGTAACCGACTCCCGAACCCTTAATGTGGTTGTGATGACCATGTTCATATTACTTAAAGGTTTTTATTAATATTTTCCTTTCCCTCTTTTGGGATAAATAAAGTTCGGTGGTGACTCTGTCGAACCGCAATTTCTTCCGCGCCTTTCGCGCGAGGGTCGTGTCTTCGATGATTTTTCGAGGTGTGACAGCCAGCGACTCTGCTGAGGAAATTTTCTCCATACAAGAGAGAGTCAAGCCTATCTCAGTTCGTATTGTGAGCTTGTTAGCTTCGCTTATTTGTTTTCTTCTCGTTTCTTTATTTATTTATTTTCTTTCCTATTTCCTTATATGTGTTACCTTTTGTGACATTGTGGTGCTGTTATGATATTGGGTACTTTGTGAAACGGCTCTACACCCGAGTCCGAGAAAAACCCTAGGATTAGGATGGTGGTTGCGTAGTGGAGACTTACGTGGTTTCTTCCCCGTGAGCCGAAGCGAAAACCCCGCTTATAGTAGATTCCCTTGGAGATGTTATTGTTGTGGTGAGTCTTTGCCTTGGCAATAATGTTTTCGAGCTGGAATCGTTGATCCCAAGGACCATTAACCCGATTTATCTACGGTGGTTGGTATTGTTAACTCCTTTTGAGTTAATACGAACGCCCCAATCAGATGAGATCTCTTGAACGTATTACTTCCTGACAGTAATATTTTCAACCTCGATCTATGACTCTAAGAACCTTTCTTAGAACTCGTGTGTCGATGGTTGTGTAGTGGACGCCTCCGAGGAGTCTTTCTCGTGGGGAAGAAACGAAGACCTCACCTAGAGGAGATTATTTCGAGGATATTATAGTCGGATGAGGCTTTGTCATGGATATAATTTCTTTGGAATATATCCATGACTCTAGGGACCTACCCGCTTAGAAACCTACCTGTGGGCTTTCTTTGATTGGAGACTTTGGTTATTGACCTGTCCTCCGGCCAACCTTAGAACTGTTTGAACCTGGGATCCTGGACCTTGCATCTTGCATTGCGTCCTGCATACATTGCATTTCATCTGTTATGCATCTTGCCTTCCATTTCAACATCAGAATCTCACTTCTCCTTCCTTCATCTCCAGTAAATCAAGCTGATTCCTCGACACCAGTACACAACTCGAGCCAACACTAGATGCATGATGGAACAGATTCAGCAAGAACAATCCGCCTTCAGAGAGGAGTTGGACTCTATCAAAGGAAAGATTAACCAGATTCTCGAAGCCATCATGATGGCCAGAAAGGAAGAAGAACTACATGAAGCCGCTGCCGCCAACAATAATATGCCTGTGTAAGGATCTACCACAAGGCTCTCAGTGCCTGTTCCTAACCCTATCAATTATAGAATCCCGATGAACTTCACTCTTGCAGCTGAAGGAGCCACTTCTCAACCATTCCAACATCTGGGGTTACTGTTGGAGCTATCCTTCATGCCCAACCTGCTGTTACTCAGATTCATATTCCTCAAGCAGAAGGAAATTTGCAAGATCAGTATGACGAGGTGTAAAACTATCATGCTGCTATCCCGATTGCCAATCCTACCACTGCTTAAAATTCTGAAGCTATCAAAATGGGCCGCGATTTAGCTGAAAAACTTCGAGTCATGGAAGGGCATAACTCAACTTCTTTGAATGCTCTGGAAATGTACTTGGTGCCAGATGTTGTCATCCCTCCCAAGTTTAAAGTGCCTGAATTCTCAAAGTACAAGGGTCTCAGTTATCCGAACATTCATCTAAAAATGTAGTGTCGCAAGATGTCTGCCTATGCCAGAGACAAAAAGCTTATGATACATTGCTTCCAAGACAGTTTGTCTGGAGCATCACTCGAGTGGTATATGCAGCTAGAGCGTAGTAGTGTGCGCACTTGGGCTGAGCTAGCTGATGCTTTCATCGAGCAATACAAGTACAACAGTGAACTTGCTCCGAATCGTACTCAACTTCAGAGTATGACTCAGAAGGACAATGAATCCTTTAAGGAGTACGCACAACGCTGGAGAGAGCTAGCTGCGAGAGTGCATCCACCATTGGTTAACTATGAATTGATTGACATCTTCATGGGTACCTTGCAAGAACAGTACTATGAAAAGCTTATCGATAGTGTTTCTACTGGATTCTCTGACTTGGTGATCGACGGTGAGAGAATTGAAGAGGATCTGAAGAGCGGAATGATCCAAGGAGGTTCTAGCAGTCAGACCGGAGCCAAGAAGCCTTTCAATGGATATATGAAAAAAGAGGACCAAAAAAATGCCATCTCTGCTCAGAAAGGGCAAGCTCAACAACAAGCTCCTGCTTTAATGCCTTTTCAAATCCCCTACTTCTAGTATTCGTATTTTCCTGCTGCATAATATGCTCCAATGCCTTATCAACCAATTGTTCAAGCTCCAATGCCTCGGCAACAGGTTCCTCAATAATAGTCTTATAATCAACAAGGGTATCAATATCCTCCACAGAATCAACAACAGTGAGCTGCTCAACAACAACGTCAGCCTAATCAACAAAGGATGAGGAGGCCAGAGAGAAACTTTGATCGCCTACCTATGTCATATGCTCAGATCTTCGCTGGATTGTTGGAAAAGAGGGCGATTACTCCGAGAGACATAGTTCCTCCAACTATCATTCCCCCAGACTATGATACTAATGCTCAATGCGAGTATCATAAGGGCGCTTCAGGACACAAGATCGAGGAATGCAAAGCCTTCAAGCACAAAGTTCAAGACCTGATCGATTCGAAGGCTCTCACCTTCAATGGGAAGTCTCTAAATGTCATCAACAACCCTATGTCGCCACCAAACTAGTGCCAGCATCCAGTCAAATCAAGTCAAGTCAAGTTCAGTATCCCCGAAGAAAGCAGTCATGTTTCCATTTCCATCATTTGCATTCTTGTATTTTGTCTTTGTTTAAGTACTGTATGCTTTCAACATTGCCTTTCGTATTTGGTTTTATTAATATAGCGACTATGCATGTTCTGAACTAATCATGTCGTTTTCACTCATTTTTTCCATTTACTGCAAATCACACGCACATTTATCCACTTCACTCTCTTTATCAACTGTTGTTTTATCAATGACTGGAGAGAGGATGAAGAAAACAAAATACCCATAATTGCAAACTGTATGCTTTTGGACAAAATCTTGTCGATGATGTTCATGCATTATTTCAATCCCCAAACACTGGAGAGACAAGGACTTAATCCCTAGTAAACCACTTTGACCCAAGAAATAGCAGTTTCCTTCGGATCTACAAACCCTTACACTCAACCTGGGGCAGGGTAGTGTTCAGTTAACCCAATTACTCACTCAAATCACAAAGCAAAAAACCAAAAGACATGTCGGTTGACTTGGCAGTCACACTCCAATCAAAGTTAAACAAAATAAAAAGAGTCAAAATCCTGCTAAGTCAAACACCTTAAAAGGAGACTTAGGCAAAAATCAAGGCAATCCTGATGAACTCAAAAAGCGAAATCAGTCCATGCAAAAATAGGGATAAAAAACAAAAACAAAAGAGGTCCTCCAATCCTCAACAAAAACAAAATAAGATCCAGTGGCCACCATGTCAAAACTAAAGGGTCACTGACGTCCATCAAATGCAAAATAAGGTGACTTCCATTTCAAGCATACCTTGAATCATCACCCTTACACCGTCAACCCTTTTGGAAGACAAACATGTGCAGAATTAACTGAACGTAGGATTGGAGAACATCGCGAAGAAGAGGTGGGTACAAACCATGCTTTGAGCCTTATATCCTTTGTTTCGTAAACCATGAACCAGACCACATTACAACCCTCGAAAGACCTAATTGAGGCGAGGTTTATTCTGAAAGCATACTATTGCAAGGTTGCGTAAGCTGACTCCCCGCATATTTTCTAATCTTCAGAATTGGTGTCATTCTCCTTGCTATATCTTTCACACACTAGCAAATCAGCACCACGTCTGGACTAACGGTCCATTCGTCGCACATTATCACGACACTCTAATAAAAGACTCTTTTTCAAAACTTGCATGAGCATTGCATTAAGATTACCATTTGTGAACGTAATTTTAACTACAAATCAGTGCTAGACATCAAAGCAACTTCAACAAGGGGCAATCGACGAAGAACTTGAACTTTTAGTGGTGTCGACTCGAAGCAAGAATACCTCAATAGCTCAATATGGGAAAATCATTCAACGAATCAAACAGGGGCAAGCTATCTCAGAGCACATCAAAGCTCAACTTCCAAAAATCAGACTACTTTCAGAATTGGTAAATCAAGGGAAAACTATTACCATGTTCAGACTGGGGTAAGACCCATCACAGCAGGCAGATCCTATCAGTATCTTCAAGTCAGGCAAGCATACCTTGCCAGACATTAACAATCATCGAGTTCAGAGCAAATGCACAATCTTCATGAGCTGATCACGTCGATATGCTCATTTTCAGGTCATCTTGACCATCAAGCAAAGTTGTGGTTCTCTCAGAAGCGAACTCATAACTCATCATCAATTGATCAAACTTGAAGCATCGAGAGCATCTTCGTCTGCTTCAATCATGGCGTCTTCAAAAACTAAGTGTCGAGGAAATCAAACCCTCCCACCACCCAAAGTCCAATCTGCATTGGAAAATACCAAAAGTCCACCATGCTGGCACCTTCACAAGACATATCCAATCACCCGTCTGCATCATACGCATCATATGCATCGCATTCGACATCATCAACATCATTTGGATCATATGCATACAAAACCAAATCATACTTCCCCGACACTTGCATTTCCGCGCATTTGCATTTCCATTTCCATTCGACATGGAACATCATCACAAAATCAAGCATTCATATACGCATAGTCAAGATCCAGGATCATTCTGAAGACTATGAGGCGATCTTCAGCCCAGCCAGGGGCATCTTTTTCTAATCTGTGGGCGCTCCTCACGAAGTTTTCAACCTTTTGTTGAACAAGTCAAGACTCTAAGATGATCCTCAGCCCAGCCAAGGGCATCTCCTTCAAAGTTCATGAGTGTTCCTCATGGAATTGTATCTTCAACCTTTTGTTGATGAAGTTGTGATCTCCAAGCAAGGCAGTGGGCGTTCCTCATTGAGTTGTTCTCCTCAACCTTTTATTGATAAAGTTGTCATCCCCAACTTAACCAGTAGCATTTCTCAGAGTCAGCAGGTGTTCCCCGTTGATTTGTTTCATTTCAACCTTCCTCTTAGGTGTTCCCCGGTGAGTTAGTTCTTTTCAACCTTTTGTTGACAAGGATGGTGTTCCTCAAACTTTTGTTGATATTCCCAAGCAAGCCTCACTCATCACATCCCCAGCAAACTTGACCTTTTGTCAATTGCTTTACTATCATCCTTTTGGTGATAGCCAAATCCTATCAATTCAACCTAACCTTTATCCTTTTGATGTTGGTAATCCTCAAAATCAGAAATTTACTATCATCCTTTTGGTGGTAGCCATTCATGTTGTTTCAACCTAACCTTCATCCTTTTGGTGTTGGTAATTCTCAAAATAGGGAAGTTCCTATCATCCTTTTGGTGGTAGTAGCTTGTATTATTATCGTCATCCTTTTGGTGCCGGCAATTCGTGAACCTTTGGTCTGTGCAGCATCCTTTTGGTGAATGGCAGCCTTTGATATCATTTTACTTGTCGTTATCCTTTTGGTAATAGCAAGTTGTGACCTCATTTTCATCCTTTTGGTGAAGGGTCATCGAGTCGTGTTTTTCTATCATCCTTTTGGTGATAGGTCTGCCATCCTTTTGGTGTCAGATATCTTTATGCGTGTGAGTTCACCATCATCCTTTTGGTGATAGATCCGCCACCCTTTTGGTGTCAGAAAGTTATATGTTGGCTTACTATTATCCTTTTGGTATAGCAAGTTTTGACCTCATTTTCATCCTTTAGGTGAAGGGTCGTGTGCGTGTGTTCTCTATCATCCTTTTGGTGATAGATCCGTCATCCTTTTGGTGTCAGAGCCGTGTGAATTCACTGTCATCCTTTTGGTGATAGGTCTGTCATCCTTTTGGTGTCAGATATTTTCGTGTGCGTGTGTTCTCTATCATCCTTTTGGTGGTAGATCCGTCATCCTTTTGGTGTCGGAAATCTATTGTGTCTGCTTTCTATTATCCTTTTGGTAATAGCGAGTTTTGACCTCATTATCATCCTTTTGGGGAACGACAACATCAGAATTCTATGTGTTTGCTTACTATTATCTTTTTGGTAGTAGTAAGTTGTGACCTCACTTTCATCCTTTTGATGAAGGGTCGTGTGCGTGTGTTTCACTATCATCCTTTTGGAGATAGGTTTGTCATCCTTTTGGTGTCAGGTATCTCCGTGTTCACTATCATCCTTTTGGTGATAGGTCCATGACCATTTTGGTGTTGGAGTTGTGTGAGTTTACTATCATCCTTTTGGTGATAGGTCTGTCATCCGTTTGGTGTCAGAAACCTGTGTGTACCTATTATTATCCTTTTGGTAATAGCAAGTCGAGTCGTGTGAGTTTACTATCATCCATTTGGTGATAGGTCTGTCATCCATTTGATGTCAGATATCTTTATACATGAGTCCATCTATCATCCTTTTGGTGATAGGCCTATCATCCTTTTGGTGTTAGATTCTCTTGTTATCATCCTTTTGGTGATAACGACCCTTACAAATTATTCAGTGTCTACTTGAGGGTTGACATTGATCTTTTATTCCACCTCCTAAGCATTTTCTTTCTTTTCGGACAAATTCGTGGTCTTCTTCATATCTAATTGACTTCTACCTTGAAATAACGAACGCCATAGTCATTCATCTTACTAGGTTTAAGCCAATTAGATAGGGGCATCTGTCATACCACAAATTTGTCCTTCCTGTGTATAATTTTCATCTGTACCTTCATCTGCTAGCTCTTATTCAAAAATCTAAAAATATGTTATTCATTTGAGGTCAAGCAAGGTTCTGTTTCATAATCAATGTCAGGGTGCATTAATTCTGGTGGTGTATGGTTGAGGATTCAATTATGGTTTGTGTCAAGGCAATTCATTTGAGTTTGAGTCAGGTTATCAGATTGTGATAGAACAAGTGCTACATCATTGACTGGTTCACTTGAATTAGGGTTTTATGCAAAGTATTGAAACCCGTGTGACAAGTCCTTATCTTTTGATTTCAATGCATTTGTTGCTCATTTAGTGGTGGATTAAGTTCAATCAAGGTGTACTTCTGTGGGTTTTTAAGTGTAAGAATTCATTCTTAAGACCATTATCCATTAGCATCCAAATTTATCCATACCCATTATCCATTTTCCACAACTAAAATGCTCATCCATTTATTTCAAATCATATCCATATTCCACTTCATTTCCATATATCATATTACCATTTAAATTCATTTCTTTTACAAAAGTTACATCCAAAATTCAATTCACAAAAAGTTGCAAGTCCATATGCAAAGGCCCATAACCTTTTTTTGTATTATTATTATAAGTTTTACAACCATTACAAAAATCATGCTCAAAAACCAAAGACCCTTGACATTTCCTTTTCCAAGGTTCACTGCTCCAAAAAGCCACCTGAGCCTTCATTCCAAAGCTTGCCACGCACCTCACACCACCTGCACATGATACACCAACATTTACGACATCCTCAATTTCAAATGAAAAAACAACATGATAAGCCACAACTTCAAGCCATGCTACCAAACACAACGTAAATACACACCAAAAGCTACAAATGTGACACCACCTATAAGGCTACAACCCAATTTACAATACCGTTAGGGGTGTGCAAAAAAAATGGTTCACAAGAACCAAATTTAAAAATATGGTGCACCAATTTCAAAAGTCCATTTTATTTGGTTTAAAAACTAGTCCAAATTCATTTTATTAAGACCATAAAAAACCAATGTCCACTTTTTAAAACCAATACATAAATGGTTAATCCACTTTTTAA
The DNA here is from genome assembly GCA_022829125.1 of Lathyrus tuberosus. Classification (NCBI taxonomy): domain Eukaryota; kingdom Viridiplantae; phylum Streptophyta; class Magnoliopsida; order Fabales; family Fabaceae; genus Lathyrus; species Lathyrus tuberosus. The sequence continues at coordinate 16,213,167 of JALAZF010000048.1, forward strand.
ACATAATTTGCTCTTTGTCTTCTTTTTGTTTCATAGTCATAAGTGACAATTAAAGTAATGTATATTTAATAAATAAATGTTATATATATATATATATATTTATATATAGTGAGCCTATTTCAATATTAATGTTCAATCCCATATGATAAAAAAAAATCTCAAGTCTGATCCACGAAATCTCCACGGTTTTTCTTAAATTTACACTTGCACTAATTTTATGCTAGAGCATCAAAGAAAAAAAAACAAAAAAAAACAAAAAGAAAAATTCAAAACACGTAACAAACCTACAGTAGTAGTGTATATATAAACCTCATTTTGGTCCTCAAAAAAACTTAACAAATACAACATAGAGACAATTAAAAATGCATTCTTTTAATAAAGTGTTCAGCTGAAGCTAAAAATACAAAAGATAGAGAAATGAACTAAAAATAGAGGCATGTGCATTTTTAAGGATGTGTTTGGCATTGTGAACAGTATTTTAAAAAATAGTTACAATTGGATTAAGACTTTCACTATTTTGGTCGATACAGACTCTACGACACTGATTGCGATCGTCGTGGAGTAAATTTATCACAAATTTTTATTTAATATATAAATCGATAATAGCGGTATTAATATCGATATCTGCAGATATCATTTTGTCGCGATCGTTTTAGAGATTTCAAACGGTATTAAGTTTTAGTCAAAACAAGTTTGAGGGAAATTTGGTTTTAAAACTGGTTTTTTTGTTGTAAACCGGTTATTAACCAAACTGATCCAAACATAAACCGGTTTTAATAAACCAGTTTTGTCAAAGTGGTTTTAAAAACCAAACTGATCCATATATTTGGTTCAATTTGGTTTGGTTTTAGAACCATGCACACCCCTAAATACCGTTACACAACACACATCACTTCGTCCACAGCAGGTATCAAAATACCAATACACCAAAATTTTCCAACCACAACTCGTACAAGCCAAATACCACGAACCCACAGCCAATCCATACCTACAGTGAAGACAACATGGAAATGGATACACAAAAAGCACCATGACCTCACCCTCAAGTAGCTAGCTGTACGACACACAAAGCGTCCAAAACCGTTTACCTCCTTACACAATCCTGCAGACAACATCACACACCAACATAATTTTCTCAAACCATGAGCCACACAAACACACAGCCTTCAAAATAAAAACAAACTAAACCACACATCAACCTTGAGACCAATCACGCATGAACCTTTCAAGACCCACTCTGCAAAACCATTCACGGTTCGTACTCGGCAGAAATGAAAAATTAATTTACAGCTTGCAACAAATCCACATCCTCGCCATTTCTTCCTATTCTACCCTCCAACTCTTCCATAAATTGAGCCTTACCCTCACTCTCATTCTAAGCTCTTGGAAGCCAAGGTTCCCCTGCCAAAAATATTTTCCCTAACCTTCTTCAACTATGCACATCACAAAATCAATAACCTAAAAACCTTCATTCTCACAAGGAATTCAAACCGACTCGCCTCCTTCACCTTCTTTAATCAACCGTAACGCCATTTTGCATCCATCCCTCAACCACAACCCAAATAGTCATTCATTTCAACCTTCATAATACCCACAACTCTTTTTCAATCTCAACCCCGAATCACAAACAACAACTGCAAAAAATCAAAACCGTAAGATTCAAAAACAGAGAGATGACGAAGAAGAGCAATTGAAAAATAAAGATTCCAAACGTTCGAACCAAACCTGATTGAGCCGGAGCAAAATGATTTCGAATCTGGAGAGAGTGAGAGAGACAGACGAGTTTCACTATGAAGAAGGTCGGATTGCGCTGATTTTTATGAATGTGTTGTTTTTTCATTTTTTTGTAAGCGATGTGGAAGAGGAACTGATTTGTCTCTTCTGAGAGGGTTCCTTTGAAAACCATATCATGAACTTGTTTCGTTAAAAAATATTGAATCTGGTGATATTGGTGTTGACCGTTTTGCTTTGAAAGAATAAATCTGATGTTGTTATTGTTGGGTTTTGTGGCCCATGGTGCTTCACACTGCACACACCCCATTTTCAAAATTGCATCCTGCCTATTTATTATTGTTGGGCTCAAAGGCCCATTTTGTTTTATTTCTATGCTGCACCATCCCATTTCTTCTGCGCCCCCTTTCTTTCCTTTTTGTTTTTTAATTCTCTTGTATGTTTTGTAAAATTAATTTTCTTTATTTTTTTTATTTTTTTATATTGTTTCTCACAAGTTTAGCATTTAATTGATTATAGATTTTTCTTGATATTTTCATGTCAATTTTACTTCCATTTTCAATTCTATTTTTATTGGTGGATGAAAATCTAAAACCGTGGATTATCGATTTATCGATGAAAATTTATGATTAAGATTAGACCATCTTCTTTTCTTACGTGTCTCATTCCGTTTCATTTCATGTTAACTTGATTCTATTTTTATTTGAATATTCGATCGATGAAGTCTTTAGAATCGCAAATGTTGGTTATTGAAGCGATTAGCCTTCATTATTTCAAATTTGTAGAAAATGATCATTGAGATAATTTTCTATACTTTGGGATCGTGATAAGTTACCTTCGATTAATCGACGCAAGTTTGTTATTAAGACGAGATCATCTGCTTTTCTTTTCGTGTGGCACGATTCCTTAGAGAATGATCCACAATATCATTTCTCCATCGTGTTTTAGCACAAATATCTTGATTGCGTAGCCTCCTATAGCATGATCTTCATCATACATGGTGCTACGATGGTTTAACTCTAAAGTCGATCCGATTCATCCGATTAATAATAATTAATGATTAATCACTAACCACTAACTTTAATTTCCGCTCAATATATTCTTGATTAATCACAAGAGCACCACGACCGTCATACGCACATAATGGGTTATAACATTCAGAATACAGACGTGGATACGAAGGGCCAATTCAGTCACGCACGTTCAACACTTTCTCCTGAATTCTCTCAACTTCAGCTTTAACTGCACATGAGCCCAGTCTCCCTTGGACTTCTCAACGGAAAGTTAATGCTCCTACATTTTCTCCAACGTAAAGCAAGGCTAGGTCTATAAATAGAGCATTCATTGAACAACCCCAGAGGAGATTTTTTACCCCGAATTGCTGTAGAATCCATTTGCCAAAATTTCCTTGTTTTAGTTTTTAGGCAGTTTCTTTTACCATGTAAAAGTAATAGTTCTCCACATCGAGGAACTATTACCAATATAGTTTTAGGATTTTATTTCTGCATTGAATTTCAGTACTTTGATTTGAAGCATTACAATTCAGCATCTATTTAATTCCAGGTTCCCTTTATCGTTTATTTTATCGCTATTGTTTTATAATTTAATTGTTAAATCATGTTTCTCATTAGGTTTTATTACCGTAATTGCATGTTTATTTTTCTATTTATGTCTAGCTAAATTGTCCTGAGTCCGGCGTATGAGAACCGTCGTTACCGAAGGGACTCGGTAGAAAATAATAGGTGCGAATTTATGATTAAAATTCTGTTTTGGTTTTAATTTCCAAGTCTAATTTAAATAACTTTGTCAGGAGAGTGATAGGGTATTTAACACGATTTTGTCACGAGAGTGAGAAATCAATTAAGGTTAAAGCCGACACTAGGAGAGCATGTGGGTCGAACCGGATAGTGGGAATTAGGCAACATATCTAAATACAGCGAGAGCGCTTTAGATACGTTTAGGATATTATCGGCTTTCAAATATATTTCATAGTTACCGGGCGAGCGAGAGCAAAATCTTGGGATTAGGGAACATGACTTTAGTTAATACCACGAGAGCGTGAGGCGAAGTCTTTAAGTTGGTATATTCTACGGAGCAAAGTTATAGTTGTAATTAGTACCCGAATTCTACAAAGTCCTTTAGGAACGCGGAATCCATACTCCGGCCTCTCTTTATTATCATATTTTCTTAGTTTTATTTTAGTTCTAGTCTTAGTTTCCCTTTTATCAATTATCATTAGTCTTAGCTTTACAAAGCAACGATAGATTACAGTAGGTTGACATTGGTCTCTGTGGGTTCGACAATCTTTTATATTACTTCGATATTTCCGTGCACTTGCGGACGCATCAAGTTTTTGGCGCCGTTGCCGGGGACCAACAGTCAATATTGTTATTCCGTTGTTGCACCGTATAGACTAAGGCACTCCTATAGAAAAAAAATATAAAAAAAATTATTAAAAAAAAAGAATTAATTAAAAAATATGTATCACCTAAATTTTCTCTATGATAATCACTCACAATATCTTGAGGAGCCGCACCCAAATTTTCTCTATAATTACCAACCGCAATACTCCCAATATTTTGAGGAACTGCAACCAAATTTTTCCTATGATTACCATTCCCAAAATTTCGAGGAACCGCAAGAATCTCATAATTCCAACCTAGAAATATTAATGCAGGATTTCAATGCGACACTGACTAACTCCCAATATCTCGAGGAACCGCACCAAAATTTCCTCTACGATCACCATTCCCAATATTTTGAGGAACCACAAGAATCTGTTAATTCCAACCTCGAAGCATTAATGGAGGATTTCATTGAAATAACAACTAATTCTATGTTAGAATCTATGATGGAGCACTTTTTGGAGACACAAACTCTCCAGAATGAAGAGCTTAGAAGACAATATCTCGATACTTATGAAACCCTTTGGCAGATAAACACAATAGTCGAGTCCCTTGCGACTCACACTGAGGCATTGGAGACTCAAATCTCCCTGCTTGCACAGACACCTATAGGACCCTCCCCTGAGGAACATGTGGATGTTGTAACAACCATTAATGAAAAACAAATCGAGAATCCTGAGGAGAGTGATAATGAGGTTGAGGAGAGTGATATTGAGGTTGAGGAGAGTTTTGGTGAGGAAGAAGTAGAGATTGAGAAAATTTTACTGGGACCACCTGAAATAGAGGTCGTCAAAGAGGTAGAGAAAGAAGCACCTAATGTCGTTCCTCCTCCATATACCTCACCAATTCCTTTCTCGCAAAGGTTTGTGGAAGCTAAGGTAGAATCCCAATCCAAAACGTATGTGGAGATATTGGAAAATATCCACACTAACGCACCTTTGTCTGAGGTTCTGCATAGAAAGAGAAGATCCGAGGAGCGTGAAACTAGGGATATCATTACTGCTAAGAGGATAAGGTTAGACTTTGAGATTGTGGATAAAATAGCTAAGACCAAACTTGAAAAGCTGATACTTAGGATGGATCCAGAACCACCACCACAAGTTCAAAAGAACAAACCACCCCACAGAAGGAAGAAAAGAAAAGGTGAGGGATATGTGAGATGGCTTGATAAATGGCCTTGGAAATCGAAGATTAACACTCCTAACCGTCGAGCTATCGACGTTAAAGAAAGCCCTGCGTGGGAGGAAACCCACGAACTTTTAATTTAATGTTTTCCTTTTATTGTTTGTGTTTGCAGAAAATAAAGAATTGTATCGCTTGTCACGTCTCAACCATATTTAGGAAAAAAATCTCTAGATGACAACCCCTTAAGATGAGTTGGTTCCCACGCACATTCCTGCGAATGTCGCTGGTGGTGGTGACACCAATGATGAGTATGATAGGAGACAACATGTCTCTCCCGTTCGTAACTTACATCCTCCTTGTTCTTTGCATGGTCAGGTTCCACCTGCACACACCGCACCGTATTTTTCTAACAATTTTTGCAGGTACTTCCTTCGGAAATAGGAAATATAATGAGCGGCTTCAAGAAAATGAAGTCTCAGCAAATTCAGATAACTCGTAGTACAAGACACCGGAGTATAAGTGACCAGCGAAGACAGGGACAGCAAGGGAAGAATCAGTGCGAATTTGGCCGTGGTAGCACGCAATGGCATTCATACAGGTTCTATCTTTCCTCTACCACCTTTTATCAAAACATTGAGGACAATGTTTGGTTTAAGTGTGGGGAGGAACATTTACCGCTTTCTAGTTTGGTTTACTGTTTTCTAGCATGATTTTAAATTTTTTTCTGTTTTAGTGTTTCGTTGCGTCTGTGCATGTGCTGTCGAGTCTTTATGTTGATTTTATGTTGTTTATCGATTTTCCCATTCTCTTGAGCCATACCAAATATTTTGAAAATTTTTGAGTTAAAAATAGTGTTTCTTTTGAAAATCTTAGGTTACAGACGAAATTGAGGTTAGATTGTGAGACTTGGAAAAATTCTGCAAGATCGGTATCGTCTTAACACCGTGAGCCTCTAAATTATGGAAATCGGTTTAAGTACTTGTTATGCCATAGCCTTAAGTTCCCACCCCTAGTAGTCCCTAAGTAATTTATTTAGCAGTCAGCACCATCCTAAGCACGCACTAAGTAGGAAGCCGATGCGAATAACTGTATGATCTTAGGCTTAAAAGGTAAATTAAGAAAAGAAAAACATGAATGCTCCTTCTAAGTTAGGTGATGCTCACCCGATCATTTAGGCCAACGGTGCAAACTTCTTTATTTTATTGATTTTTAAGCCAATGTGCCACAAGAAAAAAATGATAATAATGAGATCATAGTCACTAACAGGCCATCCTACCATGAGTGTGAAAGGATAACAGGCTTAATGTGATTGTGCCAGAATGAAAAGGGACGAAAGAAGGATGAGTGGGTTAGGCATAAGTATAATGACATGATTCGGATTGGTTTGTATAGGATGGAGGTTGATGACCGCAAAAGCGGAGTTGTGTTGTTATGACATCCTTAGTGTGTGAGCAAGTACCAATCGGCACAAACTTAACCAAAGTAGAGTTAGTAGCCCATGATGAGTATCTGTATGCACTTTTTCTTTACGAGTCATGGTTTGCTTGAGGACAAGCAAATGTTTAAGTATGGGGGAGTTTGATAACACGAAAATGTATCATATATTTGCCTTGATTTACGACTAATAATTACATTATTTCAGCTTAAGTTCTAATTATTCCGCGAGTATTCTAGTATTTTCGTAGGTATTTCATTGTCCAAGCTAAAACAGAGCAAAGTAGAAAAATATGAAGAAATGAGAAGAAACAGGAAGAAATGACAGAGAAAAAGCAGAAAAATAGAAAGTGGTGTGTGTGACGACCATCACACAAGACACCACGACCGTCACGCAAATTAAAGGCCACCACGCTCGTCACGAGAGCACCACGACCGTCATACGCACATAATGGGTTATAACGTTCAAAATACAGACGTGGATACGAAGGGCCAATTCAGTCACGCACGTTCAACACTTTCTCCTGAATTCTCTCAACTTCAGCTTTAACTGCACATGAGCCCAGTCTCCCTTGGACTTCTCAACGGAAAGTTAATGCTCCTACATTTTCTCCAACGTAAAGCAAGGCTAGGTCTATAAATAGGGCATTCATTGAACAGCCCCGGAGGAGATTTTTTACCCCGAATTGCTGTAGAATCCATTTGCCAGAATTTCCTTGTTTTAGATTTTAGGCAGTTTCTTTTACCATGTAAAAGTTATAGTTTTCCACATCGGGGAACTATTACCAATATAGTTTTAGGATTTTATTTCTGCATTGAATTTGAGTACTTTGATTTGAAGCATTACAATTCAGCATCTATTTAATTCCAGGTTCCCTTTATCGTTTATTTTACCGCTATTATTTTCTAATTTAATTGTTAAATCATGTTTCTCATTATGTTTTATTACCGTAATTGCATGTTGATTTTCCTATCTATGTCTAGCTAAATTGTCTTGAGTCCGGCGTATGAGAACCGTCGTTACCGACGGGACTCGGTAGAAAATAATAGGTGCGAACTTATGATTAAAATTCTGTTTTGGTTTTAATTTCCAAGTCTAATTTAAATAACTTTGTCACGAGAGTGAGAGGGTATTTAACACAATTTTGTCACGAAAGTGAGAAATCAATTAAGGTTAGAGCCGGCACTGCGAGAGCGTGGGGGTCGAACCGGATAATGGGAATTAGGCAACATATCTAAATACAGCGAGAGCGCTTTAGATACGTTTATGATATTATCGGCTTTCAAAATATATTTCCTAGTTACCGGGCGAGCGAGAGCAAACTCTTGGGATTAGGGAACATGACTTCAGTTAATACCGCGAGAGCATGAGGCGAAGTCTTTAAGTTGGTATATTCTACGGACCTAAGTTATAGTTGAAATTAGTACCCGAATTCTACAAAGTCCTTTAGGAACGCGGAATCCATTCTCCGGCCTCTCTTTATTATCATATTTTCTTAGTTTTATTTTAGTTCTAGTCTTTGTTTCCCTTTTATCAATTATCATTAGTCTTAGCTTTACAAAGTAACGATAGATTACAGTAGGTTGACATTGGTCTCTGTGGGTTCGACAATCTTTTATATTACTTCGATATTTCTGTGCACTTGCGGACGCATCAAGTTTTTGGCGCCGTTGCCGGGGACCAACAGTCAATATTGTTATTCCGTTGTTGCATTGTATAGACTAAGGCACTACCATAGAAAAAAAAATAAAAAAAATAATTAAAAAAAAAGAATTAATTAAAAACTATGTATCACCTAAATTTTCTCTATGATAATCACTCACAATATCTTGAGGAGCCGCACCCAAATTTTCTCTACAATTGCCAACCGCAATACTCCCAATATTTTGAGGAACCGCAACCAAATTTTTCCTATGATTACCATTCCCAAAATTTCGAGGAACCGTAAGAATCTCATAATTCCAACCTAGAAATATTAATGCAGGATTTCAATGCGATACTGACAAACTCCCAATATCTCGAGGAACCGCACCAAAATTTCCTCTACGATCACCATTCCCAATATTTCGAGGAACCACAAGAATCTGTTAATTCCAACCTCGAAGTATTAATGGAGGATTTCATTGAAACAACAACTAATTCTAGGTTAGAATATATGATGGAGCACTTTGTGGAGACACAAACTCTCCAGAATGAAGAGCTTAGATGACAACATCTCGATACTTATGAAACCCTTAGGCAGATAAACACAATAGTCGAGTCCCTTGCGACTCACACTGAGGCATTGGAGACTCAAATCTCCTTGCTTGCACAGACACCTATAGGACCCTCCCCTGAGGAGCATGTGGATGTTGTAATAACCATTAATGAAAAACAAATCGAGAATCCCGAGGAGAGTGATAATGAGGTTGAGGAGAGTGATATTGAGGTTGAGGAGAGTTCTGGTGAGGAAGAAGTAGAGATTGAGAAAATTTTACTGGGACCACCTGAAATAGAGGTCGTCAAAGAGGTAGAGAAAGAAGCACCTAATGTTGTTCCTCCTACAATACCTCACCAATTCCTTTCTCGCAAAGGTTTGTGGAAGATAAGGTAGAATCCCAATCCAAAACATATGTGGAGATATTGGAAAATATCCACACTAACTCACCTTTGTCTGAGGTCCTGCATAGAAAGAGAAAATTTGAGGACCATGAAACTAGGGATATCATTACTGCTAAGAGGATAAGGTTAGACTTTGAGATGGTGGATAAAATAGCTAAGACCAAACTTGAAAATCTGATACTTAGGATGGATCCAGAACCACCACCAGAAGTTCAAAAGGACAAACCACCCCACAGAAGGAAGAAAAGAAAAGGTGAGGGATATGTGAGATGGCTTGATAAATGGCCTTGGAAATCAAAGATTAACACTCCTAACCGTCGGGCTATCGACGTTAAAGAAAGCCCTGCGTGGGAGAAAACCCACGAACTTTTAATTTAATGTTTTCCTTTTATTGTTTGTGTTTGCAGAAAATAAATAATTGTATCGCTTGTCATGTCTCAGCCATATTTAGGCGAAAAATCTCTAGATGACAACCCCTTAAGATGAGTTGGTGCCCACGCACATTCCTGCGAATGTCGCTGGTGGTGGTGACACCAATGATGAGTATGATAGGAGACATCGTGTCTCTCCAGTTCGTAACTTACATCCTCCTTGTTCTTTGCATGGTCAGGTTCCACCTGCACACACCGCACCGTATTTTTCTAACAATTTTTGCAGTTACTTCCTTCGGAAATAGGAAATATAATGAGCGGCTTCAAGAAAATGAAGTCTCAGCAAATTCTGATAACTCGTAGTACAAGACACCAGAGTAGAAGTGACCAGCGAAGACAGGGACAACAAGGGAAGAATCAGCGTGAATTTGGCCGTGGTAGCACGCAATGGCATTCATACAGGTTCTATCTTTCCTCTACCACCTTTTATCAAAACACTGAGGACAATGTTTGGTTTAAGTGTGGGGGAGGAACATTTACCGCTTTCATTTTACCGCTTTCTAGTTAGATTTACTGTTTTCTAGAATGATTTTAAATTTTTTTCTGTTTTAATGTTTCGTTGCGTCTGTGCATGTGCTGTTGAGTATTTATGTTGATTTTATGTTGTTTATCGATTTTCCCATTCTCTTGAGCCATACCAAATATTTTGAAAATTTTTTAGTTAAAAATAGTGTTTCTTTTGAAAATCTTAGGTTACAGACGAAATTGAGGTTAGATTGTGAGACTTGGGAAAATTCTGCAAGATCGGTATCGTCTTAAAACCGTGAGCCTCTAAATTATGGAAATAGATTTGAGTACTTGTTATGCCATAACCTTAAGTTCTCACCATCCTAAGCACGCATTATCCTAAGCACGCACTAAGTAGGAAGCCGATGCAAATAAGTGTATGATCTTAGGCTTAAAAGGTAAATTAAGAAAAGAAAAACATGAATACTCCTTCTAAGTTAGGTGATCCTCACCCGATCATTTAGCCCAACGGTGCAAACTTCTTTATTTTATTGATTTTTAAGCCAATGTGCCAAAAGAAAAAAATGATAATAATGAGATCATAGTCACTAACAGGCCATCCTACCATGAATGTGAAAGGATAACAGGCTTAATGTGATTGTACCAGAATGAAAAGGGACGAAAGAAGGATGAGTGGGTTAGGCATAAGTATAATGACATGATTCGGATTGGTTTGTATAGGATGGACGTTGATGACCTCAAAAGCGAAGTTGTGTTGTTACGATATCCTTAGTGTGTGAGCAAGTACCTATCGGCACAAACTTAACCAAAGTAGAGTTAGTAACCCATGATGAGTATCTATATGCACTTTTTTCTTTACGAGTCATGGTTTGCTTGAGGACAAGCAAATGTTTAAGTGTGGGGGAGTTTGATAACACGAAAATGTATCATATATTTCCCTTGATTTACGTCTAATAATTACATTATTTCAGCTTAAGTTCCAATTATTCCGCGAGTATTCTAGTATTTTCGCAGGTATTTCATTGTCCAAGCTAAAAATGAGCAAAATAGAAAAATATGAAGAAATGAGAAGAAACAGGAAGAAATGACAGAGAAAAAGCAGAAAAATAGAAAGTGGTGTGTGTGACGACCGTCACACAAGCCACCACGACCGTCACCCAAATTAAAGGCCACCATGCTCGTCACGAGAGCACCACGACCGTCATATGCACATAATGGGTTATAACGTTCAGAATACAGACGTGGATACGAAGGGCCAATTCAGTCACGCACGTTCAACACTTTCTCCTGAATTCTCTCAACTTCAGCTTCAACTGCACATGAGCCCAGTCTCCCTTGGACTTCTCAATGGAAAGTTAATGCTCCTATATTTTCTCCAATGTAAAGCAAGGCTAGGTCTATAAATAGGGCATTCATTGAACAGCCCCGGAGGAGACTTTTTACCCCGAATTGCTGCAGAATCCATTTGCCAGATTTTCCTTGTTTTAGTTTTTAGGAAGTTTCTTTTACCATGTAAAAGTAATAGTTCTCCACATCGGGGGACTATTACCAATATAGTTTTAGGATTTTATTTCTGCATTGAATTTCAGTACTTTGATTTAAAGCATTACAATTCAGCATCTATTTAATTCCAGGTTCCCTTTATCGTTTATTTTACCGCTATTGTTTTCTAATTTAATTGTTAAATCATGTTTCTCATTATGTTTTATTACCATAATTGCATGTTGATTTTCCTATCTATGTCTAGCTAAATTGTCTTGAGTCCGGCGTATGAGAACCGTCGTTACCGACAGGACTCGGTAGAAAATAATAGGTGCGAGCTTATGATTAAAATTCTGTTTTGGTTTTAATTTCCAAGTCTAATTTAAATAACTTTGTCAGGAGAGTGATAGGGTATTTAACACGATTTTGTCACGAGAGTGTGTAACGAGCGATTTTGGACGCGGTTCTTAAGCGCTGTCGCTCTTTGGGGTTTACTACAGGCCGATTTATTTTTTTATCCTATTGTAAGCTGACTAAGGAAGGGAAATAGATGTCTCCATTTAACCCTGCTTGCATACTGAGTTTAAACAGAGGTCTGTTAGGTTACGGATGCTATATGGTAATGGGCCTTTCTTTCTTCTTACTTTATTAAGGTGGAAATTGGGACTATTCATGGGGAATTTGTCAGATTGGGTGGAGATAGGGGGCTTTAGGTTTTTTGATTAGTGTGCTCGCTAAGATTTTTCTTTCAATCTTATGCCTACGTATTTCCGTTTACCGAAACAGGGAAATCAGAGCATTCGTAGTTCCTCCTATTCTATGGGAGGAAATGGGTGTTTTTGTGTCTTGTTCAAAGCCCAAGACGTGAAGCGAAAGGTGATCTATATCTTATTCAAAGCCCAAGATGTGAGGCTGAAGGTGGTTTGTATCTTGTTCAAAGCCCAAGATGTGAAGCTGAAGGGTCTATTTGTATCTTGTTCGAAGCCCAAGATGTGAAGCTAAAAGGTGTTGTCTTTAGAGAGAATTTTTCATCTCTAAAGAGGGTCTATTTGTCACAACTGTTTATAAAGGAGAATTACTTTAACCGGGATATGTGAATCTGGCAATGCCATAATTTCCTTTATAGGGGGGTTCCAACCTGAAGGAGAAGAATTTAACTCAGTGTAGAGCAATGCTATCTTTCCTTAGGAATTTTTCATGCTAAAAGAGGGACAGTGGCATGGATGTAAATAATCCAGAGGCTTGCCGCTTACAGCGATTAGATGAAGGGGAAGGAGTTGTTGATGTTTGTATGCTGTGAACGAGGCACAACTTTGATGCTAAAAGGTTGATTGACTCAACCAGGGTTTTCCTTATTCAAAGCCTTAGAGGAGGCTATTGGCCCAACAAGAGGGAGTTTTTATGTGTCTCGTACGAAGCTCGAGAGAGAGGCTAAAATGGTTGACTCAACAGGAGAATCTTTTATACTCAACAAGAGAGTGTTTTTGTATCTCGTACGAAGCCCGAGATGGAGGCTAAAGGTTTGACTCAACAAGAGAGTGTTTTATACTCAACAAGAGAGTGATTTTATATCTCGTACGAAGCCCGAGATGGAGGCTAAAAGGTGATTGACACAACAAGAGAGTCTTTTATACTCAACAAGAGAGTGTTTTTGTATCTCGTACGAAGCCCGAGATGGAGGCTAAAAGGGAGATTGGCTCAACAAGAGAGCCTTTTATACTCAACAAGAGAGTGTTTTGGTATCTCGTACGAAGCCCGAGATGGAGGCTAAAAGGGAGATTGGCTCAACAAGAGAGCCTTTTATACTCAACAAGAGAGTGTTTTGGTATCTCGTGTAACACCCCACTTTCCCATTTACGACAATACATAAAATTCTATGAAAATAATCAGAGTTTTTACACCAAAATAAAGTAGGATGCCACACTTTAAAACCAACAAAACAAATCTCCTTTATTTTAATAAAATCCAACAGCGGAAAATTTATTCAATTATTCGATTTACGGCCATCTGCCAATAACACCAAAACTCCACATAAAATCGTGGTTCACCATAATGTTCATCAAAAATAAAGATACGTAACAAAATAATAACAAATAACAAAATGAATGAAATCCTCAAAATCCCGTGTTACGTATCAGAGCACTCCTAAGACTCGAACAAGCAACACGCATATCCACGCATCCTAAGTACCTGGATTATCCGTACTTTCGAAGAAGCACAGATACAACAACAACAACAAAGGGGTGAGAACTACATTCAATATAAATAGGTGAATAATACATATAAGAAGTAGTATCTCACATAATTCAACAACATGCAACCACGACCTATTGTCACATTCAATCACCATCAATCAACAAATAACAAATGCAATGCGACATGAAACGGACACAATGCATGTGGTACCAACAACACAGTTCATTCAATTGAACCCGGATAGAACACATACACCTCTACTTGGAAATGATATATCCCCACCATTCTCCATTTCGGAGTACGGATGAATCACATACACTCCTCCTGAGCAATGATTCATCCCACCAACACCATGAAATGCATGACACAATTATGCATATAAAACACATGTACAATCACATATAGATACATGTTCACGATCCTCCTGATCACCCCTGAATTACACACCAATATTCAACATCATACAATTACCTCACACAACATCAATCAATGGTTAATTACTTAATTAATTCCCTAAAATTATTAAATTAATTATTATCATCACCAATCCTACATTTCTCAAGGTCTGACATCTATCCCCAACCTCTCAAACCAAAAGGAACAACTTCTAATGCGGAAACGAGGAAGAAATCGCGAAACGGTGAAATTCTGCACACTCGCTGGCCATACGCATATTGCCCTGTGCCATACGCGTATTTCCAGCTCGCTCGCCCAACCCATACGCGTAATACCTCCCTTCATACGCGTATTGCCTCACATTGCCCAAGTCCTTACGCGTAATGCCTTATGCCGTACGCATACAGACAGAGACGTTTTCTCACTGAATTTTCCCAAATTCCAACCCATTACGCGTACGGCCCTCCTATTACGCGTAATGCCTAGCCTCTCATACGCGTATTGCTGCGTATTAGCCATCCCATACGCGTATCACCTTACCTGATACGCGTATGGCCAGATCTATTACGAAAAATCCAATTCTCCACACCATTCTGAGTTCTGCTACGAAATCTACACTTCTTCACTCCCAAAACAGTCCTAAAAGTGTTTCTACATCAATTTTAGGACTTACACTTTCCTCTTACATTTTCACCTATTATTACTACATGAATTATAGGTCTTACATTCCAAATCGTTCTCCCAATTTGGGTCAAAAACAAATCTGCAACAGAGATGTTCATACAACAGCAACAACAACAGAAAAATCATATTACACAGATCGATTTATACACAATCTCAACATCATATCAGATATATACAACAAATCATCAATACAACATTTTTGCATACAAATCCCTACGGGGTTAAGGACTCCCCCATACCCTTATACGATCAATTCACCAAATATTAAACAATTATCCCCCCTTACCTCGAATCTGTTCAGAATTTCTGGAAAAATTGATGAGAAAACCTTGCCCTAGCACCCCTTGTTCTTCCCTTGTTCTTCTTAGTATTTCTCTTTCTCTCTAAAAAAAAATTCTGATTATCCTAACCCCTACTAATCTTTCACTAATTAATCTCCAATTACCAAACTGCCCTTACTAATTCTATTTTCTCATTATTTACTTAATTAAACCAACATTTATTTTACTAAATAATACTAACCATACTAATAATAATAATATGAAATATACTATTAGTAAAATAATAATAATAATAATAATAATTATTATTATTATTATTACTATTATTATAATTCCATATAACTAACATCACCCCCCACGCACTCAGACACGCACCCTAAACAAGGCCAACAATTAAAATAAAACCAGACGATTAAATAATTAAAAATAGGGTGTTACAACTCTCCCCCACTTAAATTATTTTCGTCCTCGAAAATGTACCTGATGGAAACAGTTCTGGATACGACTCTCGCATCCTGCTCTCCAATTCCCAGGTCACACTTCCGCCCGCAGCTCCTCCCCAAGCTACTCACACCAGAGGTATCTCCCTTCCTCTGAGCTGTTTCATCTTGCGATCCTCGATCCTTAAAGGCATCGTCTCCACTGTAAGGTTCTCTCTGATTTGTACTTCATCCCTATGAATGACATGAGACGGATCTGAAACATACTTCCGAAGTTGCGACACGTGAAACACATCATGCAAGTTCGAAAGTTTCGGTGGCAACGCCACTCTGTAGGCAACTGCACCAACTCTCTGCAAGATCTGATACGGTCCAATAAACTTAGGATCCAACTTCTTAGATTTCAAAGCACGACCCACACCGGTCAATGGGTTAACCCTTAGGAACACATGATCACCTTCACTGAATTCCAAATCTTTCTTCCGATTATCATGATAACTTTTCTGCCTACTCTGAGACGCCTTCATCTTTTCACGGATCATTTGAATCGTCTCACTAGTGTGTTGGACAATTTCGGGTCCAAGCACCACATTCTCACCTGTTTCATACCAACACAGAGGTGTCCTACACCTCCTACCATACAAAGCTTCGAAAGGCGCCATTCCGATGCTAGAATGGTGACTGTTATTATACGTGAACTCAATCAATGGCAAATGAGTATCCCACGCACCACCTTTTTCCAATACACAGGCTCTCAGCAAATCCTCCAACGACTGAATGGTCCTCTCTGACTGACCATCGGTCTGTGGATGACAAGCCGAGCTCAACTTCAACTTAGACCCCAAGGCTTCCTGCAGGATCTTCCAAAATTCTAAAGTAAACCTCGGATCTCTATCCGATACTATGCTCGATGGAACACCATGTAACTTCACAATTATCCTGATATAAATCTCCGTCAGCTTCGACAACGGAAAACTGATGTTAATTGGTATAAAATGTGCGGACTTTGTAAGTCGATCCACCACTACCCAAATAGCATCAAAGCCCCTTGCCGTATTCGACAAACCAGTCACAAAATCCATAGCAATACTGTCCCATTTCCATTCAAGAATCTCTAACGGTTGCATCAATCCCGAAGGCTTCTGGTGCTCTACTTTTGACTTCTGACATGTCAACCAAGCGTAGACAAACTGAGCTATGTTCCTCTTCATACCGTACCACCAAAACAACTTCTTCAAATCATGGTACATCTTTGTAGCTCCCGGATGAATACTCAAGCTACTCCGATGCCTTTCCTCCAAGATCGCCTTTTTCAATTCCTCATTATCCGGCACATAAATCTTGCCCCGGAACCTCAACACACCAACATTATCCACTTTAAAGTCACTATCAGGATCATCCCCTCCTGCAGGCATCAAGTCCACTAATTTCACATCCAGTTTCTAATTTTCCTTAATTACATCCAAAAAGTCATTATTCACTTTCAGCATACCCAATCTAATACTTTCCGGTGTAGTTTCACAAACCATACTCAAATCTCTAAATTGTTCAATCAATTCCATTTCCTTCACCATTAACGCAGACATATGGATTTTCTTCCGACTCAGAGCATCTGCCACCACATTAGCTTTTTCCGGATGGTAACTCAAATTGAAGTCATAATCGTTTAAGAACTCTAACCACCTTCTCTGCCTCATATTCAATTCTTTCTAGTCGAACAAATATTTCAAACTCTTGTGATCACTAAATACTTCAAATCTTGATCCATACAAATAATGTCTCCAGATTTTTAACACGAACACCACTGCAGCTAATTCCAAATCATGAGTAGGATAGTTTCTCTCATGCACCCTCAACTGTCTTGAAGCATAAGCCACTGCCTTGCCACCTTGCATCAACACACCGCCTAATCCCATCTTAGACGCATCACAATATACTACAAAAGAATCATTTGGACTTGGTAAAATTAATACTGGTGCTGTAGTCAATTTCTTCTTCAGTTCCTCGAAACTCTCCTCACAGGCAGCATCCTAGACAAAAGCTTGATTCTTCCGGGTCAACTGAGTCAATGGCAATGCCAATTTAGAAAACCCTTCAATGAATCTTCTATAGTAACCTGCCAAACCCAAAAAGCTTCTAATCTTCGTTGCAGTCTTCGGAGTTTCCCACTGAAGTACTGCACTTACTTTAGAGGGATCCACCGCTATACCATCACCAGATATCACATGACCCAAGAAACTCACAGTCCTCAACCAAAATTCACACTTCGAGAACTTTGCAAATAGTTTATTATCTTTCAACACCTGCAATGCAATTCTCAAGTGACCTGCATGCTCTTCGTCAGACTTAGAATAAATCAGTATATCATCAATAAATACCACAATAAACTGATCTAGATAAGAATGGAAAATACGATTCATATATTCCATAAATACACCCGGTGCGTTACACACTCCGAAAGGCATCACTGCATATTCGTAATGTTCGTAGCGAGTTCTGAAAGCAATCTTCTGAATATCACCTTCCTTTACTCTAATCTGATGGTATCCCGACCTCAAATCAATTTTGCTGAAAACACGAGCTCCTACTAGCTGATCCATTAAGTCATCAATCCTCGGAAGTGGATACTTATTCTTAATGGTTACTTTATTCAACTGACGGTAATCAATGCACAAACGCATACTACCATCCTTCTTTTTCACCAACAACACCGGAGCTCCCCACGGTGACACACTTGGTCTGATAAACTTCTTATCGAGCAATTCCCCGATCTGAGATTTCAAATCTGCCAATTCTGATGCCGACATCCTGTACGGTGCCATAGAGATAGGTCTGGTACCCGGTACAAGATCAATAGCAAATTCAACTTCCCTTGTCGGAGGCAATTCTGTGATGTCATCTGGAAACACTTCAGGAAATTCATTCACTACTGGTAATTCATTAGCTGAAGTCTTGCTTTCAATAGATAACGAGGAAAACACCGCAAACAGCTTCGCTTCGTCCTCCAACAACGCCCTCAACTCCTTGCTAGATAGCGAATCTGCTAATGCTTCCTCTTCAGGAGTAAGAAACAGTAACGTCTTCCTGAAGCAATCAATATACACCCGGTTGAACTCTAACCAGTTCATTCCCAAAATAACATCAAGATTACCGAGTGGCAAACAAATCAAGTCCACCCTGAAATCTCTACCAAACATGGTCAGCGGACACTTCAAACACACCAAAGAAGTAACCACGGAACCAATAGATTGAGTTTCAATCGTCATCCTCTGCTCTAGAGTAGATGGCACAATCCCTAATCTCTTCACACAGTCAACAGAAATAAACGAGTGTGTTGCACCCGTGTCAATGATAGCAATCAAAGGAGCATCATTAATAAAGCAAGTACCTTTGACGGAACACTCCTCCTCAGTGGATTGGGCTCCCACCAAGGAAAACACCTTCCCACCAGTTTGAGACGCCTGAGACTTCTTCGGCTTCTCACAGTGAGTGCTGATGTGACCCTTCTCTCCACAATTATAACAAGTAGGCATAGTGGCTCTGCAATCAGCTATAATATAACCTGCTTTGCCACACTTGAAACACTTCTTCACCTCATTCTGACAGTTGTTAGCACGGTGACCTGAGCCACCACATCTGAAGCACTTGAGAGTATCAGCACCTGTTCCCTTCTCTTTGGGTTTCTTCCCCACATCAATTTTCTGTTTCCCCTTATCAGCTGGAGCACTGTAAGGAGTACCTCCAAATCTCTGCTTACCCTTCTTCTCATTCACAGCCTTGTAATGAGCAATTCGGGCTCTGTTATCATTATCATCAATTCTGCTTCTACTCACTAGCTCTGGATAGTTTCTTATCTTCTGACAAGCAATACCCAATTTGATCTCGGGACGCAGCCCGTTCTCAAACTTCAAACACTTCGAAGTCATCGCTTCTTCAATATTGTAATGAGCACAATACTGAACCAGCTCCTCAAACTTAGTGGCATACTCAGCAACTGTCTTATCACCCTGTTTCAGCTCCAAAAATTCAACCTCTTTTGCACTACGAATGTCTACCAGAAAATACTTTTCTAGAAACTCAGCTTGAAACACAGCCCAAGTAATCTCAGTACCTGCAGCTTCTAATCTCTGACGACTGTTGTTCCACCAAGCCTCAGCCTCTCCTTCCAAAATATGCGTACCAAACCGTACCTTCTGAGCATCACTGCATCCCATGGTCCCGAAGATCACATACACCTCTACTTGGCAATGATTTATCCCCACCATTCTCCATTTCGGAGTACGGATGAATCACATACACTCCTCCTGATCAATGATTCATCCCACCAACACCATGAAATGCACGACACAATTATGCATATAAAACACATGTACAATCACATATAGATACATGTTCACGATCCTCCTGATCACCCCTGAATTACACACCAATATTCAACATCATACAATTACCTCACACAACTTCAATCAATGGTTAATTACTTAATTAATTCCCTAAAATTATTAAATTAATTATTATCATCACCAATCCTACATTTCTCAAGGTCTGACATCTATCCCCAACCTCTCAAACCAAAAGGAACAACTTTGAATGCGGAAACGGGGAAGAAATCGCGAAACGGTGAAATTCTGCACACTCGCTGGCCATACGCGTATTGCCATGTGCCATACGCGTATTGCCAGCTCGCTCGCCCAACCCATACGCATAATACCTCTCTTCATACGCGTATTGCCTCACATTGCCCAAGTCCTTACGCGTAATGCCTTATGTCGTACGCGTACGGACAGAGACGTTTTCCCACTGAATTTTCCCAAATTCCCACCCATTACGCATACGGCCCTCCTATTATGCGTAATGCCTAGCCTCTCATATGCGTATTGCTGCATATTATCCATCCCATACACGTATCACCTTACCTGATACGCGTATGGCCAGATCTATTACGAAAAATCCAATTCTCCACACCAGTCTGAGTTCTGCTACGAAATCTACACTTCTTCACTCCCAAAACAGTCTTAAAAGTGTTTCTACATCAATTTTAGGACTTACACTTTC
This sequence comes from Lathyrus tuberosus, assembly GCA_022829125.1. Lineage (NCBI taxonomy): Eukaryota > Viridiplantae > Streptophyta > Magnoliopsida > Fabales > Fabaceae > Lathyrus > Lathyrus tuberosus. Next base: position 16,233,897 of record JALAZF010000048.1, read on the forward strand.
CTCTTACATTTTCACCTATTATTACTACATGAATTATAGGTCTTACATTCCAAATCGTTCTCCCAATTTGGGTCAAAAGCAAATCTGCAACAGAGATGTTCATACAACAGCAACAACAACAGAAAAATCATATTACACAGATCGATTTATACACAATCTCAGCATCATATCAGACATATACAACAAATCATCAACACAACATTTTTGAATACAAATCCCTACGGGGTTAAGGACTCCCCACTACCCTTATACGATAAATTCACCAAATATTAAACAATTCTCCCCCTTACCTCGAATCTGTTCATAATTTCTGGAAAAATTGATGAGAAAACCTTGCCCTAGCACCCCTTGTTCTTCTTAGTCTTTCTCTTTCTCTCTCAAAAAAAAATTCTGATTATCCTAACCCCTACCAATCTTTCACTAATTAATCTCCAATTACCAAACTGCCCTTACTAATTCTATTTTCTCATTATTTACTTAATTAAATCAGCTTTTATTTTACTAAATAATACTAACCATACTAATAATAATAATCATATGAAATATACTATTAGTAAAATAATAATAATAATAATAATAATAATAATAATTATTATTATTATTATTATTCCATATAACTAACATCACCCTCCCCCCCCCCCCCCCACGCACTCAGACACGCACCCTAAATAAGGCCAACAATTAAAATAAAACCAAACGATTAAATAATTAAAAATGGGGTGTTACATCTCGTACGAAGCCCGAGATTGAGGCTAAAATGTTTGACTCAACATGAGAGTCTTTGTATCTCGTACGAAGCCCGAGATGGAGGCTAAAGGTTTTGACTCAACAAGAGAGCCTTTGTATCTCGTACGAAGCCCGAGATGGAGGCTAAAGATTTTGACTCAACAAGAGATTCTTTGTATCTCGTACGAAGCCCGAGATGGAGGCTAAAAGTTTTGACTCAACAAGAGAGTCTTTGTATCTCGTACGAAGCCCGAGATGAAGGCTAAAAGGTTACTGTTTCAGTTGAGTGACAGGTCCAGTATGTTGGTTCAACGAGAAAATCAGTTCTTATATGAGTAATGTTGCACTCATGGATTTGATCTGAGGATCGGGATTATTTCTTGTTCTTTAAGGAAATGGGAAATCCAAAGGGTATTGAAACTGTCCGAGTCTACGGGTGTCTTCCTATTTTTGAAAGGGACTTGAGAATGTCTTTGAGACTCAAGGAAATTAGACTGTCCAAGTCATGAGTTTTATCTTTTGTACTATGCTTAAAGAAACAGTAGTAGTACGTTCACGGTAGAAAGATCTAGACTCTTTGAAAGACTGTTCTATTAAGATGACTAATTTCTGTTCCTATACCTCTAGGAGGTCGTCGGGACAATTTGTACGAAGCCCAAGAGGAGGCTGGAAACTTTTAAAAAGCCGAGGGACAATTTGTACGAAGCCCAAGAGGAGGCTATCATTCCCGGAGGAAGAAATCATTTATACGAATCCTAAGAGGAGGCTGTGAATACTTCTAAGAAGCCGACGGGTCCTTGTACAACGCCCAAGAGGAGGCGGGGATGCCTTTAAGAAGCCTGTGGGTCCCCAAACCCCGAGAAGTTCAAGATAGGCTATTCACAAAAATAGATCAAGCCAGGAAAGTTCGAGAATTTGGAAGAAACTCAAGGGATGCAATTCACGGAGAAGAGATCATCTCTGGGGCATAGAGTTTCTTGACAATTCCTAAGGAGGACAACCGAAGAGAAGACTGTAACTGGTGCTCCTATGGGGGATCTAGTATTGTCTATTTCTAAGAATGATCGAAACAGCTTTACCTAGTGCTAGACGTAGTTGCCGGGGAAACTCTAAATATCTATACTATTATTACACAGTCGATATGAGTTTATGAAAGAAGACTTACAGCGAAACAGCCCCACAATACAGTTATATGTATATGAAAGCGGTAAATGAAAGCATATAAACACTTACTCTGTTGTAGAGCTTCCATGCTGTTTGGTTAGTTGTTCAACAAAGAAAGATTGAAAACAACAATATATTTCAAAATCAAAGGAGAAAGTGCTTTGAAAGGAAAGATTGAGGCTTACAGCTCAAGGAGAGGCCCAAGTGAGTTTTGCCAGTGATTGCACTGTGATATGAGTTTATACAGTGGGACTTATACAAGTGACTGAGGCCCAAAAAGTTTTCAGTACAAGGGGAATGGGTCTTACACTCTCTCAAGAGGCCCAAAAAAATGGTTTAGAGAAAAGAAGCGGGTCTTACTACTCGAGGGTAGGCCCAGATGATTTTGTAAAGGACGACGATCACGCCGAGGTTTTGGAAACACCGTGGGACTTATACAAGTGATTGAGGCCCAAAATTTTGGTATTTAAAAAGGAATTGGGTCTTAGACTCTATTAGAGGCCCAAAGGTTTAAAAATGAAAATAAATGGGACTTATAGCTCAAGGAGAAGCCCAATGGTCTTTTTTGTTAAAAGGTGACGATCGCGCCGAACTTTGTAAATGTACCGAGGGACTTATACAATATCTGAGGCCCAAAATATTTATTTACAAAAGGGATGGGACTTACACTCTATTAGAGGCCCAAAGTGTATTTTAGGAAAAGAAATGGGGCTTACAACACGAGGGGAGGCCCAGATGATTTTCAGTTTGAAAATGGCGATCGCGCCGAGATTTTTAACGTATCGGGACTTATACAATAACTGAGGCCCAAAATATTTTTGTACAAAAAGGGTTGGGTCTTACACTCTATTAGAGGCCCAAGGTTTATTTGAAAAAAGATTTGTTAGGGTGAAAATCAAAGAAACCTCAATTTCATTTTTTAAAGGCATTTTTCAAAGAAAAATCAAGTAAAAAATGATAAAAATATCAAATAAAATCATTAATCATGTTATAAACAATGATTAAGGTTTATGAAAAAGTATTTTATCCACATGAATATTTAAAATCATTTTGGTTTTAAAAATCAAGAAAAAGAAATCATTTTAAAAGTATTTAAAACAATTTAAAACAATATTTTTAAATATATTAAAAATAATCTAAAAATAATATTTTTTTGTGATTTTTTGTGTGGATTAAAATATTATGGGGTATGAATTGGAAAATGATGATTTTTGCTATCTAAAAGAATTGGTTGAGTTTTGAAAATAAAATAAGAAAAAGAGGAAAGATGTCACAACATCATCTTCGACATCTCTTATGGGGCAAAAAACCAGTACTGAAACTTTAGTTTTTAACACCTTTTTTATCAAATTTCAAACACTCATAACTCTCTCAATTTTTAACGGAATTAAAATCCGGAAGTACCTATCTTGACCGATTTTTCGCAAGGAATCCAATGGTACCACACATACACGCTGAAACTCGATGTACAAAACACGTGAATCGAAAAACTAGAACTGCACTTAATTTAAAACATCGTTTCTCGTCAAATTTCCAACACGCGTAACTCTCTCGATTTTTAACGGAATTAAGATCCGGAAGAGCCTATCTTGACCAATATTTCGCAAGGAATTCAATAGTATTATTCGTGCACATTGAAACTTAATGTACAAAACACAAAAATTAAAAAACCATAACTGGACCGTTAATTCGACGTCATTTCGCGTCAAATTTCCAACACGCGTAACTGTCTCGATTTTTAACAGAATTAAGATCTGGAAGAGCCTATCTTGACCGATTTTTTGCAAGGAATCCAATTGTATTATTCATGCACACTAATACTTAATGTACAGAACACACAAATCGAAAAACCAGAACTGGACCGTGATTTTAAAACAACATAAACTCCACATATAAACATGTTAAAGTGCAAATCGTAGGAGGATCATAACATACACATTAAGGACTACATTTTTTCTTCAAGAATTGTTCAATATGATGCATGTATGTGGACAACAAAGGAAAGCATGATTCAAAGAATTCAAGTTGTGAATTTTACCTTTTTTTTTTGAGATTTTGTGCAACCTACCAAGTGCTTGGTTCCAGAAATTATTTGATGCTTTGGACACCCTCAAATGACCTCTTAGAAGCTTTTAGGATGGTTGGAATCAGCTAGAAACCTCTGAAGCAAGTTTGAGCACTTTCTTGCAAAATGGGCAAAAGTGGCCAAAATGCCAACTCTCTCAAATGGTGTTCCAGATGTGTGGCACCATTTGGGGCAGTTCAAGGATGATATTTGGAGTGTGTTTGAGATTTTACCTGGTTTGGAAAGTGACTGAATCAAGACATGGCTTGAAAAATGCAAAAAAGTCCAATTTTGAGGTTTTGAGAGGTGACTTTGTGATGTTGGTGTTATAGGTCACTTGTGAGAGTTTGGATCACCTACATATGATGTATATGAGGTGTTAGGATCATGAGCTGTGATGGAAATGCTCTCTAACTCAAAAACTCAGAATTTCCTTACTAAAGAAGGCATTTTGGAGTGAAAGAGAGAATTTGAGAAAAGCATCTGTTTGATGGCTTTGGTGTACTCAAACTGAGCATAAATGAGCTCTATTTATAGTAGAGCATGTTTGTTTTGCAAGCAATAGTGAATGGTGGCTGTAGCAGAGATTTGGCAAATGTTGGCCAATGAAAATCCAAGTCTCTTTTAGCCATTGACTAGAGGTTAGAACACAGGCCTTTGGTTCCCTAGTTGTTGGATGAATCTTGACTGAATTCAGTTGGAGAAAGCTCAGTTCATGCCACCTCTAAGCATCCATTAAATGCTCCAAACCAAAATTGGAGTCTTGTCCCTCTTTTAGGGATTTCTATGTTTTGGCATGCTAGTTTTGGTTCCTTGGACTTGGGAGGCTCATGGATCAGATCATCCCCCTTATATTTGATCCTTAGATGTGTCCAAAATGATGACAAGGCTTGAAAATTCGTGTGGCACAAGAAATGTGCAAATCTTCCCTGAAAAATTCAACTGCCGCAAGCCTTTTTGTAAAATCCATAACTCCCTGCTCGAGTATGCTACATGGACGTTCTAGGACTTTCTGGAAAGCAGAGATGACGTACTTCAACTTTGATGTTTGGCCCTAGACCTGGTTTAACTTGGATCATGGAGAAAAACAACCTTGAAGTTGGGACTTCATGCTGAAATTACAAGGCAAATTTTGGCTAAGTGCTGAAAAATGTCAATTTTAGGTTTTTAGCCATTTTGATCCAACCATAACTCAAAATCCATGATGAATTGGGATGAGGTGTAGTTGACGCTTTTGTAGAGGGCCATGAGGGCTACAAATCAAGCTTTGGATGGGGAAAAATGGCTTTGTGGTTTAGGAGTTATGATCCGCCAAAGTTGGTACCCTTGCCACTTTTTTTCATAACTTAGAAAATTTTCTAAGTTTTTATAGTTACCCCTTTTTCAAGTTATCCCACTTTTCTTGATTTTTCTTGAAGAATGATGATTCCAATCACACATTAACATCATTTTAGGGTTAAAAAACCATTTTTATGAAAAATCTCAAAAAGTCAAAGTTTGAGTTTTGGGCACAATTGAGTTTTTATCAAATGAATTCCAAATTGTGCGATCCTTTATGAAATCAAGTCCTTGACCTAAATAAAACTTTATGGACATGTTCCATAGGTGTTATAGGGTATATTGAATCGTGTCCCAAGGTTTGGGAGCATGCCTGGGTCAAAAGTCAAAGGTACGGTTGACTTTTCCCGCGAAACCCTAACTGTGGTTCAGATGAAATTGAAACTTGTTGTTCAAGCTTCTTGGATCAATCCATTGCTGAAAATGGATCAATATGGTGTGTTAGGGATCCTCAAATCCTCTCTTGAGGCCTTGGCTCGTGTTTTGTCCCAAAAGTCAACTTAGGGGTGAATTAGGTCAAGAAACCCTAATTCTGGATTTCTGGTAAATGCATCCTCTGAGGCAAAATTGACTTGATGATGGGGTTTATGATGTTCCATGGAGTGTATTAGGATATGCTTTGAAGCATTGGCTCATGCCCAGAGGAAAATTTCCATCTGGAGGCCCTAGTCGACCAAACCCTAATTTGGTGACACTGGCGATCCTAAGGCTTGATCCACTTAGAAGGGAGCAGCCTTGTGCTTAATCCTTGAAGTGGGAGTCCTCTTGATCCATTGTGGATATTTGAGAGGCTAGAAAAGTTGAATATCATGTCATTCCTTGATTGATCCTTTGTCTAAGAGCTCTGAGAGGGTTTGAAATCCTAGTTCTGATTGTAGTGAGTGTTCACCCATCTTTGGGGAGACTAATGAGGTACAAAGGTACATCCATATTGTGCTGATGATTTACACCATGATGGGAAATCTTAGTGGTCAAAATTTGGGATATGACATATGCCCTTATTTAATCTTCTTGGACACGAAGGTGTGAATGGCGAAGGTATTCGGGCATTCGGGGTGCAAGAGGATTAAATATCAGAATACCCAAAATTTTGATGGTGGTTATGAATGGTAGGTTATGCATTCATCTTCTTTAGCTAAGCGATGATGCTTAGAAAAGGTAAACTTCCCCTCGATCCTGGTCTTCAGCCAAGGAGCTGGTCTCAGTTTTCTTTTGAAATAAACCTCTCCTCGATCCTGGTTTCCTACCAAGGAACTGGTCTTAGTTTCTTTTGTCAACTTCCCCTCGATCCTGGTTTCCTACCAAGGAACTGGTCTCAGTTTATGATGTCAACTTCCCCTCGATCCTGGTTTCCTACCAAGGAACTGGTCTCAGTTTCTTTTGCCAATAAACTTTATTGACAAGGAACGCTGTTTGTAGCGGTTTTCCTTCAAACTTCTCGCCGAATTTTCCTGGGGAGATGCCATTTGAGTGGAAAAAGTTTTCATGTCAGACTTGCTGGGGAACCCATTCGTCTGAATTGTAGAGGTACACAAACTTCTCTGTTTGGAGACGCCATTTATCGATTCTACTGGGGAAAGCGAGTCTCTTGAGAGACTATTTCCGTTTGGGGGTGTTACATCATACTTTTCCTGAGGTCTTTTCAGAGAAATGCCATACGATGTACCCCAATTTTGAGGGGCTTTCTCTGGGGATTTTCCTTAATCCGGGAAAGCGAATATATCATCTTTAATGGCGAAGAGTGATATTTTTTGAAAGTTTTCTTGTTTCTCAGAGGTTCAAGTTATCAAAGTGGTCAAGGACCGTCTCTAATCCAGAGATAAACGGGAGAGAGATTACTTAGATGATTCACTTCCTGATGAGGAAAGATCTGACAACTCGATTGAGAGGACTTTTATCACTAGGGATAAGACCGACTAGAGTGATAGTGATGCAATATGAATATGAATATAGATCAATAATGCATGATGTATGTATGTATATGCTGACAAAACTGACACAACATACAGACTAAAGGATGAACACGACTGGATACTCGGCCACAGTGGGGCATGTAGAAATATAGCTGGTTCAAGATAGCAATTCTGCCTTGCTTAGGAGAAACAGTCCCTGTTGGGAGCGACGCTGGTCGGGCTTAGGAGATGAGAACTCGGCCGAGGGCATCAAATGGGAAAGCTGCATCTGATACAGTTGATCCTTCGTTCAGGCGTACTGGTCTAGAAGGAGTACTTTGATTCTGCACTTTGAGATTCGAACACCTTTGGAAAAGCGACCGATGTTCTTCTGATGTTCAACAGTCAAAAGAAATTGCCATCTTTATTTTAAAAGCAGAAAAAGTTTGACAAGTAAATTCATTTTTGTTTTATTTTCAAGAATCGTTATTCATGTTAAAAACATCATTCTGTAAAGCTAAAACAAGTAAGAATTACAAACAAAAGCACAAGGGCTCAAATTTTATTGATAGGATGGAAATCAACCGAACGCGTGATTCCATAGAGTATTTACAAAGTTAGAAAATGGTAATTTAAAGGGAAAAGGGCTACGTTGAAACATAACGACCACTATCCTTCTACTAACTTTGAATTCGGGACATCCTGAGCTTCTGTCGAAGATGACCTTGACTGGAGTCTCTGATGGATGGCATGACTGCTGAGGAGCTGAACTGATCAGACGTAGTTACTTACCATTAATCCCTAACTTTTGCCTGGATTGTACTTGGAGATTTCCAATCCACCGGGATGATTTTTGATCATGTCTCTAATTTTTGCCTGGATCGCCCTTTCGGGTTTTCAATCCACTGAGACGTTTTTTTTTTAGTTTAGGCGAAGTATTTCTTGACTACGTCAACATTCGTGGGGTAGGCAAATTCCTCTCCATCCATGGTTGCAAGTCTCAAGGCGCCGCCTGAGAAAGCTTTCTTGACCACATAGGGGCCGTCATAATTCGGAGTCCACTTTCCCCGGGAATCAGTGAGAAAGGATTGTATCTTCTTGAGCACAAGGTCTCCTCTTCTGAAGATGCGAGGTCGAACCTTTTTGTCGAATGCCTTCTTCATTCTCTGCTGATACAACTGACAGTGGCATAGAGCCGTGATTCGCTTTTCTTCGATCAAATTAAGTTCATCGTGTCGACTTTGACACCATTCAGCTTCGGTAAGCCTGGCTTCCATCAATACCCAGATTGATGGGATCTCTACTTCTATGAGGAGCACTGCTTCCATGCCATATACTAGAGAGAAAGGGGTTGCCCCTGTTGAAGTGCGGACAGATGTGCGATAACCGTGAAGAGCAAAGGGTAGCATCTCGTGCCAGTCTTTGTAGGTTGCAACCATCTTTTGAACAATCTTCTTGACGTTCTTGTTAGCCGCTTCTACCGCCTTGTTCATCTTAGGTCGGTAGGGAGATGAGTTATGGTATTCGATCTTAGGTATGTCATTCCATTGTCCTACGCTAATCATGGAAGAGAGAGTGTCTAAGGCATCAGCCATGTGATTCTCCTCATGAGGGATATGATGAAACTCGATTCTGTTGAAGAAGGGTAACAACCTTTTTGCGTAGTCTTTATAAGGAATTAATCCTGATTGGTATGTGTTCCAATCTCATGTGATCTGATTGATAACCAGAGTTGAGTCGCCATATACATCCAAGTTCTTGATCCTTAAGTCGATCGCTTCTTCGAGACCCATAATACAAGCTTCGTATTTGGCCTCGTTGTTTGTGCACTTGAACATAAGTCTGGCGATGAAAGGAATGTGGGTACCATGAGGTGTTATAATGATTGCCCCAATTCCGTTTCCATAATGATTGACAGCTCCGTCAAAAATTAATCCCCATTGGGATCCTGGTTCTGGCCCTTCGCTTGGTAGCGGTTCATCGCAGTCTTTCATTATTAGATACATGACATCTTCGTCTGGGAAGTCAAATCCAATTGATTCCTGACCGTCAATCGGTTGATGAGCTAAATGATCAGCTAAAATACTTTCTTTAACGGCTTTCTGAGCATGGTACTCGATGTCGTACTCTGATAACAACATTTTCCACCGGGCAATCCTTCCCGTGAGAGCAGGTTTTTCAAAGACGTACTTGATTGGATCCATCTCGGAGATTAACCAAGTAGTGTGATGAATCATGTCTTGGCAAAGACGTTTAGCTACCCAAGCCAAAGTGCAGCAAGTTTTCTCAAGCATCGTGTACCGAGTCTCTCAGTCGGTGAACTTCTTGCCCAGATAGTAAATGGCAGACTCTTTCCATTTGGTTTCGTCTTGTTGGCCAAGTGCACATCCCATTGAGTCTTCTAGGACTGTGAGGTAAATGATAAGTGGTCTTCCTTCCACTAGAGGTGATAGAATCGGCGAATTCAACAGGTATTCCTTGATACTGTCGAACGCAGTTTGGCAGTCATCTGACCAAACGCAATCCTGGTTCTTTTTTAGTAGTTTGAAAATCAACGCGCACGTGGCGGTCATAAGGAATATAAATCTGGAGATGTAGTTCAAACGTCCCAGGAATCCTCTGACTTGTTTTTCAATCCTCGGAGAAGGCATTTCTTGAATGGCCTTGACCTTGTCAGGATCAACCTCAATTCCTTTCTGGCTGACGATGAACCCTAAAAGTTTCCCCGAACGGACACCGAAGGTGGACTTGTTGGGATTCAAGCGGAGTTTGTACTTTCTCAAACGCTCGAGTAGTTTTGACAAGTGGGTCACATGCTCCTCTTCTATCTTAGATTTTGCAATCATATCATCGACATATACCTCGATTTCTTTGTGTATCATGTCATGAAAAAGAGTAGTCATGGCCCTTTGATAGGTTGCCCCAGCGTTCTTCAAACCGAATAGCATTACCTTGTAACAAAAGGTACCCCATGGGGTAATGAACGAAGTTTTCTCCATGTCTTTCGGCGCCATTTTGATCTGGTTATAGCCCGAGAATCCATCCATGAAGGAGAAAAGTTTGAACTTTGTTGTACTGTCTACCAGCATGTCAATGTGTGGTAAAGGAAAGTCGTCCTTTAGACTAGCCTTGTTCAGATCCCTGTAGTCGACACACATTCTGACCTTTCCATCCTTTTTCAGAACGGGTACTATGTTGTCTAACCATTGAGGATATTCAGATGTAGCGAGGAAACCCGCGTCGATCTGTTTCTGTACCTCCTCTTTGATTTTGATAGCCATGTCCGGGTGAGTCTGTCTCAACCTCTGCTTTACTGGTGGACATTCTGATTTCAACGGTAAGTGATGTTCCACGATGCTGGTATCCAACCCTGGAATATCCTGATAGGACCAAGCGAATACATCAGGGAATTCTTTGAGAAGCTTTGTCAAACCCTCTCTGGAAATTGGACTGAGCAGTGCCCCAATCCTGATTTCTTTTCTCTCTTTTTCCAAACCCAAGTTTACCATTTCCAACGGCTCTTTGTGAGGTTCAATGGACCTTTCCTCCTGTCTGAGTAATCGGGAGATCTCTTCTGAAATTTCGTCGTCAACTTCTTCTTCAGCCCCAAATACCGGGAACTCAAAGTCGGGAGAAGGCATTGGATCGTATGTTTCAACGAGGTTTAAAACAAGCAATCTGCATGACGTGATGATTTGTGTTTAGAAGAGATAGAGAAAATGCGAGTGTGTGCAGTGTATTTTTCTTTGGAAAACTGCTTGTTTTTATTATTGAGTTGTTTTTTAGGATTACCATTTTCTGAGAAAAGTAAAAAGAGAAAAGAACAATTAATACGGAACTTACAGAACGACGTTATTTTATTAATGAACAAGTCAATTCTTGAAACTACAGCCCTATAAAACAAAACTCTGTCGCTTTGGGCAAAGCGAAGAGGGAAATTTACAGAAAGCGAGCCCTATCAAACATCCGTTTCACCTGAGCAGGGTGAAAGGTTAAAGATGGCAATTACTTTGAATGATGAACGATCTTTGGAACATCGACAGCAACCCACTGGCGGCGAACTCCTCGGTGAATCACAAATTCTGGCACCTTCCTCGATTTGTCTTTAGAAATAACGTTGATTTCTGGTGGAGCAGGATCATTGGAATCTGTCTCCCAGGCAGAATTGTCGTAGGAGGATTCCTCTATTGCATTTTGCAGAGTATTTATGCTCTCAGGCAGATCTCCCCATCCAGTTGGCTGGATGTCTTCGAGCCTAATATGAGAGCTCTCAGGAGTAGTGTACTTGACCATATAGTCGTATTTTCCACTTGGTTGTCCCAAGGTGTCCCATACTTCTTTGGAACTGGAGGAGTCATCCCTCTCGATGATGTTGACCTCAGGAAAAGCATAATTGATGAATTCAAGTCCTGCAAATGTTGCAAATTCATCGTCGTGCTGGGTATTTTTAGGATAACCTGGGTGTTGATCCCATGACATGGGGGGACGCAGGTATTCTGTTCAACGATACTCAGTTGATTTTCATTGTTCGGCTGATTCTCTTGCCCCAAGTCTCCTGGGCACGGCTGCCACATTGGCAGGCCATCCATCGGGCCATAATAGTCGTGGTCAAAGTTGTCTTTCATCAGAGTGTCTTCCTCTAATGAGTTTGGTGGAGCACGACATCCTTCCGGATCACAATCTCCGTATATCATTTCGACGTCTGACCTGGGTATAAATCTTGGACTCTGTGTGGGATAACAAAATGGCGTAGGCACTTCTTCCTGAGACAAATAACCGTCCTCATTGAGATAGGACTTCCATTCTTCCTCCATATCAGATGAATCATCTTTATTGATGGTATGTACCTCTTGAGTCACTGGTTGAAGGAAGCCTCCACTGTGGAAGAAGTTCTGAATGGGATGATGACTTTCATCGTTAGTAGCTGTCTGGGTACAGGTTGCAGAAAAACCAAGACCCTTCTTTGTTTTATTGTCAGTAGGAATGACAAGCTGTCCCCATCCTTTTGTATTGGTATTCTCGACCGCTTTGATAGCATCTTTGTACGAGGAAATGGAAATTCCTCCTCCGAATTGATCGTCCTTGTGTAGCAAAAGCGCTTGGAACTGGGTTCCGATTATCCTGTCTGGTTCCACATAAGTGGATGACGATAAATTGTTGACGAGCAAGGCCTGTTCCCCACAGACTGTGATGAGTTGGTCGTTCTGGACAAACTTTAGCTTTTGGTGGAGGGTTTGAAGTGATCGCCCCAACCTGATGTATCCAAGGTCTTCCTAATAAACAACTGTATGTTGCTCGGATGTCCATGACCTGGAAAGTGACTTGGAAAGTGTGAGGACCAATAGTTATGGAAAGATCGACTTCGCCGATAACTGTTTTTCTGGATGGGTCAAATGCTTTGACGACGACCTCGCTGGTTCTCATCGGAGGATCTTTGAATGATAATTGCATTAAAGTGGACTTCGGCATAACATTCAGGGCTGACCCTGTGTCTACCAGTACGCTGGCTAAAGCATTGTCTTGGCAGTTGATTGTAATATTGAGCGCCATGTTATGACGGCGACCCTCTTCAGGTAATTCCTCATCACTAAATTCCAAGTTGTTGCAGGACGTGATGTTAGAGACAATGCTATCAAACTGTCTGATTATTATATCCTGTTCCACAAAGGCTTGCTCCAAGACTTTTTGTAGAGCCTCCCTGTGCGCTTCTGAACTGAGTAACAGTGATAATACCGAGATCTTTGAAGGAGTTTGTAATAGTTGATCAACAATGTTGTATTCACTCCTTTGGATGAGCTTCAACATCTCATCGTTGTTCTTTGAAAGGTCGGGATCACTAGATTGATCGACTGGTGGATTGGGAACTTCTGTCTGAGGTTCCTTTTCTTTGCTGAGTTCTCCAACTCCTCTATTGAAGACTCGACCGCTCCGTGTTACTCGACTGATGTCTGCAATATTCATGACGGAGGGTAACGAAATTTCCTTTCCATTCTTGACTATTGTTGCATCGTATTTGTAAGGGATAGCCTTAGTTGATTCATACGGTAGTGGTCCTGGCAGATAGATGACTATGGGAGCCTTCTGATTTTTCTGACCATCATAAGTAATTTCGATCCGTTCCTGGTTGGGAACTCTCGATTCGTCAAGTAGAGGGATGATGGCACAAACATCCATAACCCTCTGATGATCGGAGATTACGACAACGTCCTCGATTTGATCAGCGAGATAGTTGATGATCCAGAACTTGATCATGGTTGAATCTCTTTGCGGTCCAACTGACTTTGAAGGGCTGCCCGCACGAGGTAGCATCCTTGATTATCCACTGAGCAAACTCCACACCGCTCATAGTTGTGTAGTGGCACCTAGCCGCGTCCGCTCTAAATACAGTGTAGCCTTACTAGGTCAGTTTCCATTGACCGAACATCCTGACTTTGATATCTAGTAGGATTCTCGTTAGTGATACTAATTTGTTGGGTGTCTTCATCCATATAGATTGGAAGCCACCAGTGGTTCAGCAAGTGCTGAAGTGTTTTCTGGACAAGGGTACAGCCCTGATCATTTTCGCAACCCGCTTTATAGCTCTGATAATCATGTGATACCAGGAATCCGAGACGGACCTGTTTAGCATGTAACTCCACCAGGCTGGTATTCATCAAGCGAATATCGAAGATTTGAATCATGTTGATCTGATAGGGATTCCTATCATGGTAGTCCTGGATCCATCCAAGATCCATCTGACGCTGGAGGGCCTCTTGTACAAAAGAGCATCCCTGTTTGTTTACCGAGCAAGTCAGACAAGAACTGTAATCGTGCCGCGGCAGATTATGATACTGGCTTTGCCTTGAGTGCATTGCCACCAGGTTGACATTAATTGCACGGACGTCGTGGTTTTGAATGACATTGGAATTCGTATAAACCATGTTAACTCCACGAACTCGGTGCTCTTGGATCCATCTGAGATCCATCTGTTCCTGTAGAGTTGATTGCACCACAGAACACCCTCGATTGCTTTAAGAGCAGATATCACATTGGTGATAATTATGAGGTGGCACATGGCCATATCCACTCTGTCTACAATGCATCTTGACTAAGTTGGTTCTCAACAAGAGTACATCATGAATTTGATAGACGTTGTTAGACTCTCCCTCTATCAGGTTGACTGCAGCTTTCTCGTGTTGAGGCAGCGGGTTCGTGAGAACATTGAGATTCGTATCTTTGAAAGATAAGAGCCCGCTCCTAACAAGCTTTTACACGTCATATTTGAAATTGAGACAGTTCTCTATGTAATGCCCTGGACCTCCTTGATGATAAGGGCAAGTCCGGTCCACTTTGAACCAAAAAGGCGGATTTTCCGGTACTCTAAGATGAGCCTTGGTCTGGACGTGCCCTTTGACCAGTAATAATGGAAATAGTTCCGCGTACGATACGGGTATAGGATCAAATCCTGGTGGCCGCGTTATACGGTTGTTATTGTATGGAGGACGAGCCTGCTGAAGAGGCTGTTGTGTCCTTTGCTAAAACTGCTGTTGATTAGGTTGGCTCTGCGCAACCTGAGGTTGATACGTAGAAACAGGCGCAGGGTTGATAGCAGGAGTTACAGCTGCTACTGGTTGGTACCGTCGCCTTTGCTTTTCGAGAGAGATATTCCCAATATCCTGCTCTTTTTTCTTAGGGAGAGCACTACCTTATCGTTTTGTACTACTTGATGATCCAGCGTCTTTTACTAAACGTCCTTCCCGGATGGCTTCCTCAAGACGAACCCCCATGCCCACCATCTCGGTGAAGTCATTGGGCGCACTGGTAACCATTCTGTCGTAGTAAAATGAGCTCAAGGTCTTTAAGAAGATCTTTGTCATCTCTTTTTCCTCAAGAGGTGGAGCGATCTGAGCGGCAATTTCACGTCATCTCTAAGCGTACTCCTTAAAGGTTTCCTCGTCCTTTAGTGACATTGATCTGAGTTGATCTCTGTCTGGTGCCATGTCCAAATTATATTTATACTGTTGGACGAAGGCAGTGCCGAGATCTCTGAAAGTGCTAATCGTAGCACGGTTTAAACCCATGTACCATTTTAATACGGCACCGGTTAAACTATCCTGGAAGTAGTGAATCAGTAGATCCTGATTCTCTGTCTGAGCTGACATTCGCTGAGCGTACATCACCAAGTGACTTTGAGGGCAAGAGTTACCCTTGTATTTTTCAAAGTCGGGCACCTGGAATTTGTGCGGAACTTTCACATTGGGGACCAAGCAGAGGTCCGCGAAGTCCTTTCCAAATAGATCTTGACCACGAATAGCTTGCAATTCCTTTTGCATTTCCAGGGACTGTTCCTGGAACTCGTTCAGTCTTTTGAACATGCTTTCGTTTCCACCAAAAGGTATCTACGGAATCTGTCCTTCTGGGACAGTGTGCACCACAGGGGGCGGTACCGTGACTACGACAGTGAATCTTGGTGCTTCCCGAAGTTTGTAACCTTCAGGAGTCCTCATTATGCCTCTGGCATCTTCGCTTTCCCGAAGTTTGTAACCTTCAGGCCCAGCGGCTTCTGCTAAGATTCCCTGATCATTAGTGATCGGCGGAACATATCCTTCCCGGATATAGTTAACAGGCATGCCCCAAGGATGATCTTTCGGCATTCAATACCTAGGATCATACTTCTCCACTATGGGCATTGAGGTGATCTCTGAGATCACGGTTCTTTGTAGCTGAGCTTCTGCCATGGCTTGCATGTCGTTACGAAGCTTTCTCATATCCTCTCTTAGAGCGTCGATCTCTTCTTTCTACTCTCTGTTCTCTTCCTCGAGATCATCCATCTTTTTCTGAAGATTGGCCCGAGTATTGTACGAATGAGACAGCTTGACTCTAGAACCGAGACACAAATGTGAGATTCGTAGGTAAGAAGAATATGTGACTTGAGAATGATGAATGCAATGATTATATTAATTATTTTTTGGTTTAATCAAAATAAACTTTGACAATTAGATTGCAAATATCAAACAGTGGGGAAACCCCGTTTTATTGAAATTCAAAGGATTGCGGAAATGGAAATACAGTAAATTATAAGGTGCGGAAACAGAAACTTAAGCTAATGGGTCCCGAGTCCTCTCTGAGGAGAACTCGGGTGCTGATTCTGGTACTTTCCTTTTCTTTGATCGGGGCTCTTGGGCCATTGTTGGGTTTTCATTCCTTTGCCAAGTGAAAGGGGCGAGCAAATTCCTTTGGTCATCCTGATTATCCACAGCATGTTGCTCTAAAATCTCGATCAGAGCATCCTTTTCTTTTAGTAGCTGCTGTATTTTGGTACACTCCACGTTGAGAATGCGGTACTTGTTCTTCCAAGACCTCCTCTCCTGTTGAACTTTGTTGAGAGTAACCTGAAGTTTTTCAGTTTTCGTCATGAAGTACATGACAGATTCCCTTGGCGGAAGAACTCCGTGACGAGGATACGGCATCTTTAGCTTGAGAGCTCTAGTTTGTACCCAGTGGAGATAAGGCTCCACCGAGACACAGTCCGGTTTTCCTAGAGACTCCCGTCCTTTCTTATAAACATGTTTCCCAGCGTGCACTATTTCCATCTTTAGTGCTCTGTCATTTTCTCCTTCCTTGAAGAAAAGACCTTCCAGATGAGCATTACGTGGGACATGCCTCATCGGGTATCCAAATTGACGACGAACGAGAACTGGATGGTAATTGATTCCTCCCTTAGTTCCTATAAGGGGTACGTTGGGGAAGTTTCCACAACGGTCAAATATCCTGATTCCATCATAAATCCTATTACACCAATCTATGTCAGAGTTGGTGAGAGACATGATTTTCTATGACCAAC
This sequence comes from Lathyrus tuberosus, assembly GCA_022829125.1. Classification (NCBI taxonomy): domain Eukaryota; kingdom Viridiplantae; phylum Streptophyta; class Magnoliopsida; order Fabales; family Fabaceae; genus Lathyrus; species Lathyrus tuberosus. The sequence goes on from JALAZF010000048.1 coordinate 16,250,905, forward strand.
GTAAGGCACTCTTATGATCCCAAAAAGCAGCAGAATTAGGCAAATGGGAGATAAACCATTTGTATAGCAGGGGCACACATCACGTGATCTCTCCTCCGCTGTACAAATTCCCTAAGTGTCAGAATGATACGCATCTGCGAGCAAAGTCGGTAGAGGGTTTCCAATGAGAAAAACCTTAATGGCGTTGATATCGACGAAGTTATCAATGTTGGGAAATAGAAATAACCCATAGGTGAGTAAAACAAAGATGCTTTCAAAAGCATTCACGTTCCCTATACTGGAAAAGTACAGGGCCTTCTTTATCAAGAACTGGGCTGGCAAACCTTGTATGCCACCCTTAATGGTCATGTGAGTCTTGACTTCTGACTCATCCAAATAGATTGCTCTTGCAATGTCTGATCCTTTGGAATTTCTTCCAGTCCAGAAAATGGAGCTTGATCAGTAATGTGTAGATCAGTCAGGTGAGAGTACTCCTCCAGCGTTGGTGCTAGCTGGTAATCCGGGAATGTGAAATAGTGATAGACCGGATCGTAAAACTGAACGAGTGCATCCATGATTCCTTCAATCACATGGATTCTTAACAGAGGTAGCATACCTCCGTACTTGGCTCTGAAAGCCTCAGGGTTAGTGATCATCCTCGCTAACCTTCTCAAATCCTCAAGTTTTGGAACCTTGAATGTGTACTGGTGAGTTCTCCTTCTACCGAAATCCATGAGCGCAATCTTTTTCTCTGACATTTGCAATCATTGTCTCAGTTTAATTTGAAAAAGAGAGACTAGAAGAGAAAATTTTTCTTTGTTTTAATGTTTTTTTAGATGAATGCATGAATGCAGCACACAAAAACATAGAAAAAACATGGGGTCAAAGGGTCGTTGTCATGAAGTCAAGGCTCTACCCATCCCCCTAAGGTTTATACTAGTGATTTTTGTACCTGTCTCTTAAAATCATCAGTTCTTGTCGAGAAAACACCAACGGGCCGGGAACCGTGCTAGGTGATGTTTTTTCGAAGAACCTTCAGAAGAGGGTGGTATCGCGTGACAACCATTTCCGATAGTTTCCGCACCACTAAAAAAGGTTTTTCCTAGGTGTATACTCAATCTTTCCACATGCGGCATCACACGAATTCCCATTAGCAGAAAAATAAACACATATATCAATTAGGAAAAGCAGTATATATATTTGTCCTAATGTCCTAGACTTTTAAGAGCTATGAATCCTATGTTCCTGACAGAAAATGGCTCCCCGGCGGAGTCGCCATTCTGTGGTTCCTTCCCAACTTAAAGGTTTTGACCTAAGATCCTAGTGAAGTCAAAGAAGTCTTATCCCCAGTGAAGTCACCATGACTAGTCCAAGGTAATTGTAAGAAAGAACGTGAATGGCCCCACGGTGGGCGCCACTTTTCTGTGGTGGCCACCACCATGAAAACGATTTGTCCAAGGTTTTCACCTTAAAAGTTAAGAAAGAATGAGAGGCCCCACGGTGGGCGCCACATTTCTGTAGCGAGCGATTTTGGACGCGGTTCTTAAGCGCTGTCGCTCTTTGGGGTTTACTACAGGTCGATTCATTTTTTATCCTATTGTGAGCTGACTAAGGAAGGGAAATAGATGTCTTCAATTAACCCTGCTTGCATACTGAGTTTAAACAGCGGTCTATTAGGTTACGGATCCTATATGGTAATGGGGCCTTTCTTTCTTCTTACTTTATTAAGGTGGAAAATTGGGACTATTCATGGGAAATTTGTTAGATTGGGTGGAGATAGGGGACTTTAGGTTTTTTTATTAGTGTGCTCGCTAAGATTTTTCTTTCAATCTTATGCCTACGTATTCCCGTTTACCGAAACAGGGAAATCAGAGCATTCGTAGTTCCTCCTATTCTATGGGAGGAAATGGGTGTTTTGGTGTCTTGTTCAAAGCCCAAGACGTGAAGCGAAAGGTGATCTATATCTTGTTCAAAGCCCAAGATGTGAAGCTGAAGGTGGTTTGTATCTTGTTCAAAGCCCAAGATGTGAAGCTGAATGGTCTATTTGTATCTTGTTCGAAGCCCAAGATGTGAAGCTAAAAGGTGTTGTCTTTAGAGAGAATTTGTCATCTCTAAAGAGGGTCTGTTTGTCACAACTGTTTATAAAGGAGAATTACTTTAACCGGGATATGTGAATCCGACAATGCCATAATTTCCTTTATAGGGGGGTTCCAACCTGAAGGAGAAGACTTTAACTCAGTGTAGAGCAATGCTATCTTTCCTTAGGAATTTTTCAAGCTAAAAGAGGGACAGTGTCATGAATGTAAATAATCTAGAGGCTTGTCGCTTACAGCGATTAGATGAAGGGGAAGGAGTTGTTGATGTTTGTATGCTGTGAACGAGGCACATCTTTGATGCTAAAAGGTTGATTGACTCAACCGGGGTTTTCCTTATACAAAGCCTAAGAGGAGGCTATTGGCCCAACAAGAGGGAGTTTTTATGTGTCTCGTACGAAGCCCGAGAGAGAGGCTAAAAGGGTTGACTCAACAGGAGAATCTTTTATACTCAACAAGAAAGTGTTTTTGTATCTCGTACGAAGCCCGAGATGGAGGCTAAAGGTTTGACTCGACAAGAGAGTGCTTTATACTCAACAAGAGATTGATTTTATATCTCGTACGAAGCCCGAGATAGAGGCTAAAAGGTGATTAACTCAACAAGAGAGTCTTTTATACTCAACAAGAGAGTGTTTTTGTATCTCGTACGAAGCCCAGGATGGAGGCTAAAAGGGAGATTGGCTCAACAAGAGAGCCTTTTATACTCAACAAGAGAGTGTTTTGGTATCTCATACGAAGCCCGAGATGGAGGCTAAAAGGGAGATTGGCTCAACAAAAGAGTCTTTTATACTCAACAAGAGAGTGTTTTGGTATCTCGTACGATTCCCGAGATAGAGGCTAAAAGGTTTGACTCAACAAGAGAGTCTTTGTATCTCGTACAAAGCCCGAGATGGAGGCTAAAAGTTTTGACTCAACAAGAGAGTCTTTGTATCTCGTACGAAGCCCAAGATGGAGGCTACAAGGTTTGACTCAACAAGAGAGTCTTTGTATCTCGTACGAAGCCCGAGATGGAGGCTAAATATTTTGACTCAACAAGAGAGTCTTTGTATCTTGTACGAACCCCGAGATGGAGGCTAAAAGGTTTGACTCAACAAGAGAGTCTTTGTATCTCGTACGAAGCCCGAGATGGAGGCTAAAAGGTTACTGTTTCGGTTGACAGATAGGTCCAGTATGTTGGTTCAACAAGAAAATCAGTTCTTATATGAGTAATGTTGCACTCATGGATTTGATCTGAGGATCGGGATTATTTCCTGTTCTTTAAGGAAATGGGAAATCCAAAGGGTATTGAGACTGTCCGAGTCTACGGGTGTCTTCCTATTTTTGAAAGGGACTTGAGAATGTCTTTGAGACTCAAGGAAATTAGACTGTCCAAGTCTAGAGTTTTATCTTTTGTACTATGCTTAAAGAAACAGTAGTAGTACGTTCACGGTAGAAAGAGCTAGACTCTTTAAAAGACTGTTCTATTAAGATGACTAATTTCTGTTCCTATACCTCTAGGAGGTCGTCGGGACAATTTGTACGAAGCCCAAGAGGAGGCTGGAAACTTTTAAAAAGCTGAGGGACAATTTGTACGAAGCCCAAGAGGAGGTTATCATTCCCGGAGGAAGAAATCATTTATACGAAGCCTAAGAGGAGGCTGTAAATACTTCTAAGAAGCCGACGGGTCCTTGTACAACGCCCAAGAGGAGGCGGGGATGCTTTTAAGAAGCCAGTGGGTCCCCAAACCCCGAGAAGTTCAAGACAGGCTATTCACAAAGAATAGATCAAGCCAGGAAAGTTTGAGAATTTGGAAGAAACTCAAGGGATGCAATTCACGGAGAAGAGATCATCTCTGGGGCGTAGAGTTTCTTGACAATTCCTAAGGAGGACAGCTGAAGAGAAGACTGTATCTGGTGCTCCTGTGGGGGATCTAGTATTGTCTATTTCTAAGAATGATCGAAACAGCTTTACCTAGTGCTAGACGTAGTTGCTGGGGAAACTCTAAATATCTATACTATTATTACACAGTCGATATGAGTTTATGAAAGAAGACTTACAGCGAAACATCCCCACAATACAGTTATATGTATATGAAAGCGGTAAATGAAAGCATATAAACACTTACTCGGTTGTAGAACTTCCATGCTGTTTGGTTAGTTGTTCAACAAAGAAAGATTGAAAATAATAGTATATTTCAAAATCAAAGGAGAAAGTGCTTTGAAAGGAAAGATTGGGGCTTACAGCTCAAGGAGAGGCCCAAGTGAGTTTTGCCAGTGATTGCACTGTGATATGAGTTTGTACAGTGGGACTTATACAAGTGACTGAGGCCCAAAAAGTTTTCTGTACAAGGGGAATGGGTCTTACACTCTCTCAAGAGGCAAAAAAAAATGGTTTAGAGAAAAGAAGTGGGTCTTACTACTCGAGGGTAGGCCCAGATGATTTTGTAAAGGGTGACGATCGCGCCGAGGTTTTGGAAACACCGTGGGACTTATACAAGTGATTGAGGCCCAAAATTTTGGTATTTACAAAGGAATTAGGTCTTACACTCTACTAGAGGCCCAAAGGTTTAAAAATGAAAAGAAATGGGATTTATAGCTCAAGGAGAAGCCCAATGGTCTTTTTTGTTAAAAGGCGACGATCGCGCCGAACTTTGTAAATGTACCGAGGGACTTATACAATATCTGAGGCCCAAAATATTTATTTACAAAAGGGATGGGACTTACACTCTATTAGAGGCCCAAAGTGTATTTTAGGAAAAGAAATGGGGCTTACAACACGAGGGGAGGCCCAAATGATTTTCAGTTTAAAAATGGCGATCGCGCCGAGATTTTTAACGTATCGGGACTTATACAATAACTGAGGCCCAAAATATTTTTGTACAAAAAGGGTTGGGTCTTACACTCTATTAGAGGCCCAAGGTTTTTTTGAAAAAAGATTTGTTAGGGTGAAAATCAAAGAAACCCCAATTTCATTTTTTAAAGGCATTTTTCAAAGAAAAATCAAGTAAAAAATGATAAAAATATCAAATAAAATCATTAATCATGTTATAAACAATGATTAAGGTTTATGAAAAAGTATTTTATCCACATGAATATTTAAAATCATTTTGGTTTTAAAAATCAAGAAAAAGAAATCATTTTAAAAGCATTTAAAACAATTTAAAACAATATTTTTAAATATATTAAAAATAATCTAAAAATAATATTTTTTTGTGATTTTTTTTGTGGATTAAAATATTATGGGGTATGAATTGGAAAATGATGATTTTTGCTATGTAAAAGAATTGGTTGAGTTTTGAAAATAAAATAAGAAAAAGAGGAAAGATGTCACAACATCATCTTCGACATCTCTTATGGGGCAAAAAACCAGTACTGAAACTTTAGTTTTTAACACCTTTTTTATCAAATTTCAAACACTCATAACTCTCTCAATTTTTAACATAATTAAAATCCGGAAGTACCTATCTTGACCTATTTTTCGCAAGGAATTAAATGGTACCACACATACACACTGAAACTCGACGTACAAAACACGCGAATCGAAAAACCATAACTGCACTTAATTTAAAACATCGTTTCTCGTCAAATTTCCAACATGCGTAACTCTCTCGATTTTTAACGGAATTAAGATCCGGAAGAGCCTATCTTGACCGATTTTTGCAAGGAATCCAATGGTATTACTCATGCACATTGAAACTTAACGTACAGAACACAAAAACTAAAAAACCAGAACTGGACCGTTAATTCGACGTCGTTTCGCGTCAAATTTCCAACACGCGTAACTCTCTCGATTTTTAACGGAATTTAGATCCGGAAGAGCCTATCTTGACCAATTTTTCGCAAGGAATCCAATGGTATTACTCATACACATTGAAACTTAATGTACAGAACACACAAATTGAAAAACCAGAACTAGACCGTGATTTTAAAACAACATAAACTCCACATATAAACATGTTAAAGTGCAAACAGTAGGAGGATCATAACATACACATTAAGGACTACATTTTTTCTTTAAGAATTGTTCAATATGATGCATGTATATGGAAAACAAAGGAAAACATGATTCAAAGAATTCAAGTTGTGTATTTTACCTCTTTTTTGGAGATTTTGTGCAACCTACCAAGTGCTTTGTTCCAGAAATGATTTGATGCTTTGGACACCCTCAAATGATCTCTTAGAAGCTTTTAGGATGGTTGGAATCAGCTGGAAACCTCTGGAGCAAGTTTGAGCACTTTCTTGCAAAATTGGCAAAAGTGGCCAAAATGCCAACTCTCTCAAATGGTGTTCCAGATGTGTGGCACCATTTGGGACAGTTCAAGGGTGATATTTGGAGTGTGTTTGAGGCTTTATCTGGTTTGGAAAGTGACTGAATCAAGACCTGGCTTGAAAAATGCAAAAAAGTCCAATTTTGAGGTTTTGAGAGGTGACTTTGTGATGTTGGTGTTATAGATCACTTGTGAGAGTTTGGATCACCTACATATGATGTTTATGATGTGTTAGGATCATGAGCTGTGATGGAAATGCTCTCTAACTCAAAAACTCAGAATTTCCTTACTAAAGAAGGCATTTTGGAGTGAAAGAGAGAATTTGAGGAAAGCATCTGTTTGATGGTTTTGGTGTACTCAAACTGAACACAAATGAGCTCTATTTATAGTAGAGCAAGTTTGTTTTGCAAGTAATAGTGAATGGTGGCTGCAGCAGAGATTTGGCAAATGTTTACCAATGAAAATCCAAGTCTCCTCTAGCCATTGACTAGAGGTTAGAACGCAGACCTTTGGTTCCCTAGTTGTTGGATGAATCTTGACTGAATTCAGTTGGAGGAAGCTCAGTTCATGCCACCTCTAAGCATCCATTAAATGCTCCAAACCAAAATTGGAGTCTTGTCCCTCTTTTAGGGATTTCTAGGTTTTGGCATGCTAGTTTTGGTTCCTTGGGCTTGGGAGGCTCATGGATCAGATCATCCCCCTTAGATTTGATCCTTAGATGTGTCCAAAATGATGAAAAGGCTTGAAAATTTGTGTGGCACAAGAAATGTGCAAATCTGCCCAGAAAAATTCAGCTGCAGCAAGCCTTTTTGTAAAATCCATAACTCCCTGCTCGAGTATGCTACATGGACGTTCTAGGACTTTCTGGAAAGCTGAGATGACGTACTTCAACTTTTATGTTTGTCCCTAGACCTGGTTTAACTTGGATCATGGAGAAAAACAGCCTTGAAGTTGGGACTTCATGCTGAAATTACAAGGTAGATTTTGGCTAAGTGCTGAAAAATGTCAATTTTAGGTTTTTAGTCATTTTGATCCAACCATAACTCAAAATCCATGATGAATTGGGATGAGGTGTAGTTGACACTTTTGTAGAGGGCCATGAGGGCTAAAAATCAAGCATTGGATGAGGGAAAATGGCTTTGTGGTTTAGGAGTTATGATCCTCCAAAGTTGGTACCCTTGCCACTTTTTTTCATAACTTAGAAAATTTTCTAAGTTTTTATGGTTACCCCCTTTTCAAGTTATCCCACTTTTCTTGATTTTTCTTGATGAATGATGATTCCAATCACACATTAACATCATTTTAGGGTTAAAAAACCATTTTTATGAAAAATCTCAAAAAGTCAAAGTTTGACTTTTGGGCACAGTTGACTTTTTATCAGATGAATTCCAAATTGTGCGATCCTTTATGAAATCAAGTCCTTGACCTAAATCAAACTTTATGGACATGTTCCATAGGTGTTATAGGGTGTATTGAATCGTGACCCAAGGTTTGGGAGCATGCATGGGTCAAAAGTCAAAGGTACGGTTGACTTTTCCCACGAAACCCTAACTGTGGTTCAGATGAAATTGAAACTTGTTGCTCAAGCTTCTTGGATCAATCCATTGTTGCAAATGGATCAATGTGGTGTGTTAGGGATCCTCAAATCCTCTCTTGAGGCCTTGGCTCGTGTTTTGTCCCAAAAGTCAACTTAGGAGTGAATTAGGGTCAAGAAACCCTAATTCTGGATTTCTGGTAAATGCATCCCCTGAGGCAAAATTGACTTGATGATGGGGTTTATGATGTTCCTTGGAGCATATTATGATATGCTTTGAAGCATTGGCTCATGCCTAGAGGAAAATTTCCATCTGGAGGCCCTAGTCGACCAAACCCTAATTTGGTGACACTGGCGATCCTGAGGCTTGATCCACCTAGAAGGGAGCAACCTTGTGCTTAATCCTTGAAGTGGGAGTCCTCTTGATCCATTATGGATATTTGAGAGGCTAGACAAGTTGAAGATCATGGCATTCCTTGATTGATCCTTTGTCTAAGAGCTCTGAGAGGGTTTGAAACCCTAGTTCTGATTGTAGTGAGTGTTCACCCATCTTTGGGGAGACTAATGAGGTACAAAGGTGCATCCATATTGTGCTGATGATTTGCACCATGATGGGAAATCTTAGTGGTCAAAATTTGGGGTATGACAGAGTGAGAAATCAATTAAGATTAGAGTCGGCACTGCGAGAGCGTGGGGGTCAAACCGGATAGTGGGAATTAGACAACATATCTAAATACAGCGAGAGCGCTTTAGATACGTTTAGGATATTATCAGCTTTCAAAATATATTTCCTAGTTACCGGGCGAGCGAGAGCAAAGTCTTGAGATTAGGGAACATGACTTTAGTTAATACTGCGAGAGCGTGAGGCGAAGTCTTTACGTTGGTATATTCTACGGAACTAAGTTATAGTTGTAATTAGTACCCGAATTCTACAAAGTCCTTTAGGAACGCGGAATCCATACTCCGACCTCTCTTTATTATCATATTTTCTTAGTTTTATTTTAGCTCTAGTCTTAGTTTCCCTTTTATCAATTATCATTAGCCTTAGCTTTACAAAGCAACGATAGATTACAGTAGGTTGACATTGGTCTCTGTGGGTTCGACAATCTTTTATATTACTTTGATATTTTCGTGCACTTGCGGACGCATCAGTGGATTGTTGGTTACTTTTCCGAGCAACGAAACTTTGACTCTGTACAAAAACCCTAGCTTGGAGATTTTGTCCGATTCTTGCTCAAGGCTTAGTTTAGGACACCTCGCACACACACAGCTTCCTCTTGGGATACCTGACAATGAGACCTTTTATTTCGTGCAATCCCGTGTAACTTACATGTACCCCGCTCTCATTCCGATTGATTATGGTTTGTTTACTAGGAGCACCCCTAAGGACTAGCATAGACAAAACCGTTATCAAACTAATTATCGATTAGTTGTCGAGCCATTTTCAAAACACCCCCTGTAATTTGATTTCTCATTAACATCACCATCAACCTAACACACACACTCTCACAATTCATCGTGGTTTCGTTACTATGAGCACCCCTAGGGACTAGGACCGATTCTCACTCATTTTTCTCAATCAAACCCTTGATTCGTCGTCGAGCCATTTTCAAAACAACCTTTCAAGCCGAGTGCCTTTTTCCTCGCAATCAACCTCTTCGTATACAAACAAACCCTTGATCCAATGTAACACCCCTAATCTATACCCCCAATAAAATAAAGCGGAAAAAATTTCATCAGAGTATAATTAAATATTCATGGCATAGACGAAGGCGCCACATCAATTGAGACAAAACACAATAAACCTGCTCATAAAGATATGCAACAATCAAGTAGCAATTAACAGAGGAACTTAGTTCCTACTACCCACAAATCAGATACAGAATAAAAGCAGAAAATCTGCAACTGAATCTTATATATATATATATATATATCACATAAAGAGTTTGTCTGTCATACACATATTCATACATATACAATCCAAAAGGCATATATACATGTACACATAAATCACAACGATCTCCCCGACTACCCGGTGCTACATATCAGAGCCGACCAACAAAAGAATGAAGACCTAAGCTTCACAAAAGACCTCCAGCATCTAATCTGCAATGCCTCATAGAGCATTAAAGCAGCAGAAGGGTGAGAAAGACAATCATAATATAATTGCATACAATTATATAATAACACCAAAATACACATGTAATATTCTCACCACAACTTATACCAGAATTCAAACACAAAACAACACAATGCATATCATTATATATCCATCACCAAGGCATATATAATTAAATAAATGCATTTTATCAACAACATATATATATATATATATATATATATATATATATATATATATCTCAACTCATCAATTCCATTCACAATTCCACACAAAATCAATCCATTTATGATTTATGCAAATGCATAGAGACCGACACAACGACTCTATGCAATGCAATGCGGTACCATCCATCCATCATCTCAACACTAGTTCACTTAGGAACTATTGGAACCATCGCTTGTTACTTAGTGTAACTCCCCGTCGGGCAAACGATGTTCCCCGTCGCTCACACCTCTTTGTATTAGGCACGCGATGTTTATGGATCGCTTTAGGTCCTCTTTGTATAAGGCACACGATCCGATCGCTTTAGGTCCTCTTTGTATAAGGCACACGATCGTCTATAATCATCGTTTAAGGTCCTTTTTGTATAAGGCACACGATGCTATAGCGGATTCCCTCTGGAATCGATTCGTCGCTCACACCCCCCCAAGGGCACTCGACATCATAAGAATGCATATCATGATGCTTGGCATACAATGACTCATGACATTCAAATGCACACATATATTGAATCATCTTAATCAACAAAAATCATGCTTTGCACTCAAGCCCAAAACAATGCATTTAATTTCCTTAAGGCCACAAACCCTCATCACAACATTTAAACACATACATTTACCTCATATAATCAGCACACAAGTCATACAACATATATCACCAGCACATTGCATGATAACACATCAATTACGCACAATTAAAACGGTAAAAGTCGCCAAAACGACACTATTCCAAATTCCCGACATAATTAAATCCGTCAACAATCTCAAAACCATCATCATAAGAAAGTACAGTTCAATAGCCATTCAACGATACCAAGAATGTTAAAAACGGATAATCGGAACACAAGTTACGGACTGAACAAGAAAAGTAATCGCGAAAAACACAATTCTGCAATCTTCCTGGCCATACACGTATTGCCCTGAGCCATACGCGTATTGCCTTTCTCCCTCGCCCATTTCATACGCGTATTGCCCAAAGTGATACGCGTATGGGCAGAGACCAATTCCTCCTAAAAATCCCACTAAAAACTCCAATACGCGCATTGCCTCACTTCATACGCGTATTGCCCTCAACCTTACGCGTACCATTACGCAAATGGGCATATGGCCGAGAAAAATGGAACTCCATACGCGTATTGCCCACATTTCTTCAATGCCATACGCGTATTGCCTTAACCATTACGCGTATTGCCTTGAGTGATACGCATATGGGCAGTGGAAAAACCAGAAATTTCCTGCATAATTTTTCTGCGAAATTCAACCAAAAACCACTCCCAATCTCACCTAAACCCCAGAAAATTACCAATTGAATGCCTAACTACATGTATCTATCATGTATCATTAATAAGGAACACTAAAACATGATTTCAGACATAGATTATACCAATTTCTAGCAACTCCAACATATTATGGGTTTTACTCTATATTTCAATTTCAATCCAATATCAACCAAAAACATACATACATAATCATACACAAGTATAAGATAATCGAGTTTCGCACCCTTACCCGATTTAATCGTATTTTTGAAAGTCGGTTGATCGATTTCTTAATCCACAAGTTTTCTCTCTTTTTCTTCTCTTCTTTTCCTTCTTTCTCTTTTTCTTCTTCTCTTTTTCTTTCCTTACTATTTTTCTCTCTTTTCTTTCTATTTTCTAACTTAAGGAAAATAAAGCAAAATGACCAAAATACCCCTACACTCAAATATCTCACAAACGTTCCCAAAACGCGATAAAATATCACAACAATGAAAAATAATATATTTTCCAATAAAAGTCAAAAATAAAATAATATAATAATAAAATAATCAAAACGACTCGATTAAATAAAACTAACCAAAACTGGGGCGTTACAACTCTCCCCCACTTAGAAATTTTCGTCCTCGAAAATATTACCTGAGACGAACAGCTCTGGATACGACTCCCGCATCCGACTCTCCAACTCCCAAGTCAAATTGCCCTCAGCAGCGCCTCTCTACGCTACTTTCACAAGTGCAATATCCTTGCCCCTCAACCGCTTCAACTCGCAATCCAAAATCCTCACTGGTAATGCCTCCATCGTAAGGTTCTCCCTTACCTCAACTTCATCCATCGGAATCACATGCGACGTATCCGTAACATACTTCCAAAGCTGTGAAACATGGAACACATCGTGCAAATTCGAAAGACTCGGCAGCAACGCCACCCTATAAGCCATAGCACCCATTCTCGCAGATATCTAGTAAGGACCAATAAACTGAGAAGTAAGCTTCTTCGACTTCAATGCACGACCAACACCCGTTACCGGCATAACTCTCAAAAATACATGATCACCCTCTTGAAACTCAAGATCTTTCCTCCTTCGATCATGATAACTCTTTTGCCTACTCTGAGAAGCCTTCATTTTCTCACGAATAAGCTTCACCTTGTCTGTAGTCTGTTGAATCAATTCGGGTCCAACCACCGTACTCTCACCAGATTCATGCCAACACAACGGTGTTCGACATCTTCGTCCATACAATGCTTCAAAAGGTGCCATTCCAATACTAGAATGGAAACTGTTATTATACGTGAATTCCAGCAACGCAAGATAACTATCCCACGCACCACCTTGTTCAAGAACACAAGCCCGCAACAAATCTTCCAACGACTGAATTGTTCTCTCGGTCTGTCCATCCGTCTGAGGATGATAACCCGAACTCAATCTTAACTTAGAACCCAACGCCTTTTGCAAACTTTCCCAAACTCTCGAGGTAAACCTCGGGTCTCGATCCAAAACAATACTCAACGGAACACCATACAATTTCACAATCACACTGATATAAATATCAGCTAACCTCTCCAAAGAAAAACTGATGTCAATCGGAATGAAATGCGCCGATTTAGTCAGTCTGTCCACAACCACCCAAATAGCATTATGTCCCCTTAGTGTATTCGGCAACCCTGTTACAAAATCCATAGAAATGCTATCCCATTTCCACTCAGGAATATCCTACGGTTGCAACAAACCACTAGGCTTTTGATGTTCCACTTTCGACTTTTGGCACGTCAAACACGCATACACAAACTGAGCCGCATCTCTTTTCAATCCAGACCACCAAAAGATCTTCTTCAAATCTTGGTACATCTTATTAGCTCCCGGATGTATACTCAAATTACTCCAGTGTCCTTCCTCTAAAATAATCCTTTTCAAGTTCGAATCATCAGGAATACAAATCCTACCATGAAATCTCAAAACACCCTTATCATCCACTCTAAAATCACCATTCGCCTCTTGCTCACCAACCGTCATCAAATCCACAAATTTCACATCCAACTTCTATTTCTCGCTTACGGTCAACAGAAACTCATCAGTAACCTTTAGCATACCCAGCCTCACGCTGTTGGATGTCACTTCACACACCAAACTCAAGTCCCTAAAAGCTTCCAAAAGTTCCCACTCTTTAACCATTAGAGCGGACATATGCAACGATTTCTGACTCAACGCATCGGCTACCACATTAGCTTTACCAGGATGGTAATTCAAGCCAAAATCGTAGTCCTTCAAGAATTCCAACCATCTCCGTTGCCTCATATTCAACTCTTTCTGATCAAACAAATATTTCAAACTTTTGTGATCACTAAAGACTTCGAATCTTGCACCAAAGAGATAATGCCTCCAAATTTTCAATACAAACACCACAGCCGCTAATTCCAAATCATGAGTAGGGTAATTTTTCTCATGCACCCTCAACTGCCTCGAAGCATAAGCCACGACCTTACCTTCTTGCATCAGCACACCACCTAGACCAATCAAAGACTCATCACAATACACCACAAATGGTTCACTAGGATTCGGCAAAATCAAAATCGGAGCTGTCGTCAATCTTCTCTTCAGCTCACTAAAAATTTCCTCACACCGAATATCCCAAATGAACGCTTGCCCTTTACAAGTCAACTGGGTCAAAGGAAGTGCTAGCTTAGAAAAACCTTCAATGAATCTCCATAATAGCCAGCTAAACCCAAAAAGCTTCTAATTTCAGCAACAGATCTAGGAGCCTCCCATTGTAGAACTACTTCTACTTTAGATGGATCCACAGCAATACCATTACCTGAAATCACATGCCCAAGAAAACTCACTTCTGACAACCAGAACTCACACTTGGACGACTTGGCAAAAAGTCTCTTTTCCTTCAAAATTTGCAACACCACACGCAAATGCTCCTCGTGCTCCTCCCGGGACTTAGAATAAATTAATATGTCATCAATGAACACAACGACAAATCAATCCAAATGCTCATGGAAAATACGATTCATATACTCCATAAACACACCTGGCAGATTAGAAACCCCGAACGGCATCACATAATATTCATAATGACCGTATCGTGTCCTAAAAGCCGTCTTCTGAATATCTTCCTCTTTCACTCTAATCTGATGATAACCCGGCCTCAAATCAATCTTACTAAACACACACGCACCTACCAACTGGTCCATCAAATCATCAATTCTTGGAAGAGGATACTTATTCTTAATCGTCACCTTGTTCAACTGGCGATAATCAATACACAGTCGCATACTTCCATCTTTCTTTTTCACCAATAAAACTGGAGCACCCCAAGGCGATACACTTGGTCTCGCAAACCTCTTTTCTAGCAATTCATTCAATTACTTCTTTAACTCTACCAACTCAGATGCCGATATATGATAAGGTGCCATAGAAACAGGTTTAGTACCAGGAATTAGATCTATAGAAAACTCCACCACTCTCTCTGGCAGTACATCTGAAATATCCTCAGGAAACACCTCAGGAAATTCACACACAACAGGAAACACATCAAGTGTAACTTGACTATCCACAGTCAACGATGCAAACAACCCAAACAACTGAGCTTCTTCCGCCAAAAGTTTCTTCAACTCTTTAGTAGATAAGAAACTCAAGTCCTCGTCTTCTTCAAGAGAAGGAAATATTACTAGCTTATGATAACAATCAATATGAACTCAATTAAACTGTAACCAATTTATTTTCAAAACCACATCTAAATCCTCCAACGGCAGACACACCAAATCCATCTCAAAATCTTTACCATAAATGGTCAAAAGACAACTTAAACAAACCAAAGAAGTAGTTACTGACCCCATTGCTGGAGTATCAATAACCATCTCACCATTCATCGAAGACAACACAAGATTCAAACGCTTCGCGCACTCAGACGAAATAAACGAATGAGTCGCTCCAGTATCAATAATAGCAACTAAAGGCGTACTATTAATAAAACAAGTACCTCTGATCAGACGATCTGCACTAGAAGTCTGAGTTCCTGCCAAGGCAAAAACTTTCCCACTAGCTGGAGCTTGCTTCGATTTCGTACACTTCGTGCTAACATGTCCAGGTTCACCACAGTTGAAACACTTCACCACATTCCTCTTACAATCAGCTACAATATGTCCTAAACCTCCACAATTGGAACACTTTCTCATATCCTTCCTACATTCAAACTGACGATGTCCTAAGTCACCACACCTAAAACATCTCGGAGGATTAGACATACCTCCCCCACTTGGCCTTTTCTCAAAACTACCCCTTTGTTTACCCTTATCAGCTGGTGTCACATATGGACCACTACGAAACGGTTGTTTCTCTTTCCTTTCGTTCACACTCTAATAGTGAGTAGAACGAGCTTTGCTATCTTCTTCATAAATCCTACAACAATCCACCAAATCAGAAAACCTTCGAATTCTCTGATAACCAATTGCCTGCTTAATCTCAGGATGCAATCTGCTCTCAAACTTCACACACTTAGAAAACTCCGCAGTAGCTTCAGCATAATGTGGATAAAACTGCACAAGCTCCACAAACTTAGCAGTATAATCAACAACAAACATATTACCTTGTTTCAACTCCAAGAACTCTATTTCCTTCTTCCCCTAACATCTTCAGGAAAATACTTCCTCAAAAATTCCCTGCTGAACAAAGTCTAAGTAACCTCTTCATCTCCAGCTTCTAACACATGACAAGTACTAACCCACCAATCATCTGCTTCCTCCTGCAACATATGAGTACCCAGTCTCACCTTCTGATCCTCAGCACAATCCATCACTCGGAAAATCCTTTCAATCTTCTTCAGCCAAATCTGAGCACCATCAGGATCATGTCTCCCTTTGAAGACAGGCGGTTTGTTCTTCCTGAACTCATCATTCCCAGCAGCATTAGGTGCACCCTGCACAGCCCGAGCCATAGCTTGCATAGCAGCAGCCAAAGCAGCATCATTCCTACCAGCCATATTCTGTTCATATCCAATAATAGCAACTATGGTTAAACAAACAGCTCATCCAAACACAAACACTGACAAGGACTGATACAAACTGACACGGACTGGCTCTGATACCGCTTAATGTAACACCCCCAATCTATACCCCCAATAAAATAAAGCGGAAAAAATTTCATTAGAGTATAATTAAATATTCATGGTATAGACGAAGGCGTCACATCAATTGAGACAAAACACAATAAACCTGCTCATAAAGATATGCAACAATCAGGTAGCAATTAACAGAGGAACTTAGTTCCTACTACCCACAAATCAGATACAGAATAAAAGCGGAAAATCTGCAACTGAATTTCATATATATATATATATATATCATAAAGAGTTTGTCTGTCATACACAGATTCATACATATACAATCCAAAAGGCATATATACATGTACACATAAATCACAACAATCTCCCCGACTACCCGGTGCTACCTATCAGAGCCGACCGACAAAAGAATGAAGACTTCAGCTTCACAAAAAGACCTCCAGCATCTAATCTGCAATTCCTCATAGAGCATTAAAACAGCAGAAGGGTGAGAAACACAATCATAATATAATTGCATACAATTATATAATAACACCAAAATACACATGTAATATTCTCACCATAACTTATACCAGAAATCAAACACAAAACAACACAATGCATATCATCATATATCCATCACCAAGGCATATATAATTAAATAAATGCATTTTATCAACAACATATATATATATATATATATATATATATATATATATATATATATATATATCTCAACTCATCAATTCCATTCACAATTCCACACAAAATCAATCCATTCATGATTTATACAAATGCACAGAGACCGACACAACGACTCTATGCAATGCAATGCATTACCATCCATCCATCATCTCAACACTAGTTCACTCAGGAACTATTGGAACCATCGCTTGTTACTTAGTGTAACTCCCCGTCGGGCAAACGATGTTCCCCGTCGCTCACACCTCTTTGTATAAGGCACACGACGTTTATGGATCGCTTTAGGTCCTCTTTGTATAAGGCACACGATCCGATCGCTTTAGGTCCTCTTTGTATAAGGCACATGATCGTCTATAATCATCGCTTTAGGTCCTCTTTGTATAAGGCACACGATGCTATAGCAGATTCCCTCTGGAACCGATTCGTCGCTCACACCTCCAAGGGCACACGACATCACAAGAATGCATATCATGATGCTTGGCATACAATGACTCATGACATTCAAATGCACACATATATGCAATCATCTCAATCAACAAAAATCATGCTTTGCACTCAAGCCCAAAACAATGCATTTAATTGCCATAAGGACATAAACCCTCATCACAACATTTAAACACATGCATTCAACTCATATAATCAACACACAAGTCATACAACATATATCACCAGCACATTGCATGATAACACATCAATTACGCACAATTAAAACGGTAAAAGTTGCCAAAACGACACTATTCCAAATTCCTGACATAATTAAATCGGTCAACAATCTCAAAACCATCATCATAAGAAAGTACAGTTCAATAGCCATTCAACGATACCAAGAATGTTAAAAACGGATAATCGGAACACAAGTTACGGACTGAACAAGAAAAGTAATCGCGAAAAACACAATTATGCAATCTTCCTGGCCATACGCGTATTGCCCTGAGCCATACGCGTATTGCCTTGCTCCCTCACCCATTCCATACGCGTATTGCCCAAAGTGATACGCGTATAGGCAGAGACCAATTCCTCCTAAAAATCCCACTAAAAACTCCACTATGCGTATTGCGTCACTTCACACGCGTATTACCCTCAACCTTACGCGTACCATTATGCAAATGGGCAGATGGCCGAGAAAAATGGAACCCCATACGCGTATTACCCACATTTCTTCAATTCCATACGCGTATTGCCTTAACCAATACGCGTATTGCCTTGAGTGATATGCGTATGGGCAGTGGAAAAACCAGAAATTTCCTGCATAATTTTTCTGCGAAATTCAACCAAAACACACTCCCAATCTCACCTAAACACCAGAAAATTACCAATTGAATACCTAACAACATGTATCTATCATGTATCAACAATAAGGAACACTAAAACATGATTTCAGACATAGATTATACCAATTTCTAGCAACTCCAACATATTATGGGTTTTGCTCTATCTTTCAATTTCAATCCAATATCAACCAAAAACATACATACATAATCATACACAAGTATAAGATAATCGAGTTTTGGACCCTTACCCGATTTAATCGTGTTTTTGAAAGTCGGTTGATCGATTTCTTAATCCACAAGTTTTCTCTCTTTTTCTTCTCTTCTTTTCCTTCTTTCTCTTTTTCTTCTTTTCTTTTTCTTTCCTTGCTATTTTTCTCTCTTTTCTTTCTATTTTCTAACTTAAGGAAAATAAAGCAAAATGACCAAAATACCCCTACCTCAAATATCTCACAACGTCCCCAAAACGCGATAAAATATCACAACAATGAAAAATAATATATTTTCCAATAAAAGTCAAAAATAAAATAATATAATAATAAAATAATCAAAACGACTCGATTAAATAAAACTAACCAAAACTGGGGCGTTACATCCAATGTTAAGCGAATTTTCACAAACAAAATTCAAAACGATTAACAACTATCGAAACTCTTTTCAAGGTAAAAAATGGGGGATTGAGCCTTTGATCTATCTTCAATTGTTTAGGTGCGGATTCTCTTACTCGTGTGTGAGCAATTGACGTCTCTAAAACACTTCCAACTAGACATCATTCAAACCATTTTTCTAACCATTCGTCTAACCTTCAAAACACTTTTCAAACCATCAAACCTTTTTCTCAACCTTAGGTGAAAAAGAGAGAGAGCCAAGCCTTTGACTCACTCTCCCGATTACTTGGTCCCAAGGAGCCTTTCTTAAGCTTCGAGTAATCATCATATCAAACCAATCTCCTCTTTTCGTGGTCGTATCCACGAACTACGATGGCTCTGATTCTTTATTCTCGTCCGAGTAAAGATACGTAGGCACAAGATTGCGATGATCTTGGCGAGCTACCTTTTTCTTTTTCCACCGTTTCTACCTTTCATTCACCATCCGTTTTCCCCTTATCCTCCCCCGTAGTCGAACTATGATTGCTCTGATTTCTCATTCCCATCCGAATGAGCATACGTAGGCACACAGGGCCCCAATCCTTGGCGATCACCCTATCTTAAAACCAAATTGTTTCCCCTAGCATCTTTTCCTTTTATCTTATCGTTTTGCATTTATCGTTGATAAGAAAATAAATAAGCTTAGCTAACGTTCATCACAATTCGAAACTAAGAGGTTCCCTTTGAGTACAACGGACGTGAGGGGGTGCGCGTACCTTCCTCTCACGGAACCGACTTCCGAAGCCAGAATGTGGTTGTGACGACCATGTTCTTATTCCTTAAAAGTTTTTCTCTATATTTTTCTTTCCCTCTTTTGGGATAAATAAAGTTCGATGGCGACTCTGTCGAACCGCAATTTCTTCAGCGCCTTTCGCGCGAGGGTCTTGTCTTCGATGATTTTTCGAGGTGCGACACATGCGCGCGCATACACATTCACACACACACACACACACACACACACAGATATATATATATATATATATATATATATATATATATATATATATATGTGTGTATGTGTGTGTGTGTGTGTGGAAATTTAGTATTTTCTATTCCTTATGTTTGGAAATTTGTCGACGGGATTTTAATGATCACTAGCGCAAAAACGGTTTTAGACAGCGCTTTTTTAGCCTTTAGACAGCGCTTTAAAGCGCTGTATAAGCCAGCGACGCTATAGGTTTAGACAGCGCTTTTGGTATTACCAAAAGCGCTGTCTAAAGGGGCGTGTATTTAATGAAAAGCGCTGTCTATGGTACCTTTAGACAGCGCTTTTTCACATTATATGGATTACTTTAGACAGCGCTTTCGTCAAAAGCGTTGTCTAAGCCCTACCTTTTTTTGACTTTTTTGGTACACCTTAGACAGCGCTTTCTCCAAAAGCGCTGTCTAAGACCTTCCTTTTTTGACTTTTTTAGTACACCTTAGACAGCGCTTTCACCATAAGCGCTGTCTAAGACCTTCCATTTTTGACTTTTTTAGCACACCTTAGACAGCGCTTTCACCATAAGCGCTGTCTAAAGTGGACCTTAGACAGCGCTTTCACCAAAAGCGCTGTCTAAGGTGTACGAAAAATTTTATATAATTTTTTTTTAACCACAATTTTACCAGGTTTTTTCAACCAGAATTTGACCTGTAATTTTCAACCAGCAATTTTTTTCAGAATTGGCAATTCAAACCATTGGCCTTTCTACACCAAAATTATATATCCAAAATTGGCATTTCATACCAATATATATATTTAAAATTACAAACCAAAATTGTATATACACCTATTTATAATTACAAATCATTACATTTTTCTACAAATGCACATTTTACTTATTCACCAAAATTGCATCCAACCAAAGCATTGCTTCCAACCAAAGTTATTGCTTCCAACCAAAGCATTTTTTCTACAATGCACATATTACTTATACACCAAAATTGTATATACACCAAAATTGCATCCAACCAAAACATTGCTTCAATCTACATTATAGGTCCTGAAAACACAAAGATTGTAATTCAAAGTATTAAAATTCAAAGTATATACACCAAAAATTGTAATTCAAAGTATATACACCAAAATTGTAATTCAAAGTTTGTAATTCAAAGTATATACACCAAAATTGCAATTCAAAGTATATACACCAAAATTGTAATTCAAAGTATATACACCAAAATTGCATCCAAAATTGTAATTCAAAGTATATACACCAAAATTGCAATTCAAAGTATATACACCAAAATTGCATCCAACCAAAGCATTACTCCAACCAAAGTTACACATATTAAAATTCTCATCAATTAAAGTAAGAGTATAATATTATACCTTAAGTTTGTAAAATTCCGAGCTCCATAATGTATTGACACCACTCCTCTTTGATTTCATCCAATAGAGCCTTTGTGTAAGTAGCACTCCTGAATTCTTCAAAATACTACATAATAATATAACATATAGTTTGATTTAGTTTTAACTATTTCATTAGACAATATGAGAGATATGTGTTAAAATAACTCATAAGTTAGAAATACATACATCGGGTGGAATCTCCATTCGATCCAACGAAATAGTGTCTCTCATAAATCTCAACATGAAATAGCCGCAATCTATTTGATTGCGTTGCCGAGGACACTACAAATGAAAATAAAATATGGATAAATTCTAAGTTTTATCAAGTAAGCATCACTAATATAATAAAACATGTGATAATTAATATACCTTCACATAATTCCATGTAATGGTGTGGTCGATTCCCCGATGTTCTAGGAATGCTTGTATAGTGCTAATAAAATATAAATGAATATTTAGAACAATTCACATAAATAAATAAATATACACATTTCTATTTAGAACAATTTCACTTACGTGTCAATACAGTCCTTCATATCCGGGTATGTGGTCCAATCATTTCCTAAGGAATCCAGATAATACACTACTCCGCGGATAGGATTGATTGCAACCAACAACCAATGTCCACTGTAAGATTAAACAAGTGTTAGATAGAAACTTTCTACACGAAGTCAAAATACAAAAAAAAATATAATAGATGAATTTAGAATGAAAATCTAACCCAGTATTAAACGGTAAAAAGTACAACTTTTCCGTTTCTTGGTTGTCCATAAAGACGTTGCGTATATACGCATGGACCTCATTTGGTTTCGTCAATATTTCGGTTAAGTTGACAGCGCTGGGGCATAAGAATGCAAATCTTTGCTCCAATCCCCGGGGGCGCATAAAACTGTCATACAGAAACCTGAAATAAAAACATCATTAACATTAGAATATTCATTTGAAAAATAAAGTAAATAAGTTGTTCAATTACCAAAGTAGATCGGATATACCTCAAGTATATATTGACAACAGTGACGCCCAATTCTGTATGTTGGAAAACTTGCTCGAAGTCTTCATTACCAACATTCTGGTCAAATTCAAAGCCATACAAATTCAAGTATATAACAAATTTTACCTCTTTCACTAACATCTCTTTCTTTTCTTGGTTGGAATATGAATTACTTGTTTCTTATCAATGCGGACGGATGAATGGATCCAAATTCCCTCGTTATGGTCATTTCTGATATATGACCCATCCGCTATAAGATCCTCATCTTGATCATTTCTATTCAACCCATTCTCAACATCAATATCACATTGATCTACACCGCTATCACATTGATCTACACCGCTATCATCAACCACTTTGTTAGATAGAAGCACTATAGACCATTTCATACTCGTCGGGTCAGTGACATAGAACACTTGTCTAGCTTGCGATGCTAGAATAAAAGGCTCATCTTTGTACCCCACCCTATTAAGATCCACTTGCAAAAATCCAGACTTATCCATTCGTATGCCACTACTATTTACCCACTTGCAACCAAAGATTGGAATCTGAAACTTCTCGTAATCAAACACCCAAATGTGCTCAATAACTCCAAAATATGACAGATTTGCATATTTGGGGTTTAAGTCCTTCATACTTGATATGTGCATTGCTTCAGCTAGGACGGTGACACCACTATTTTGCATAGTACTTTTATCGTCTTGTTCTTTGGTATAAAATGTGTATCCATTAATTGCGTATGCGCTATGAGAATCACAGGCCATGTGGTATGTGAGATACTTTGAAGACCATGCGGGTTCATTCCATCAGTAGATAATGCCAGACGAAGGTTTCTTGCTTCTTCCCCAAAGTCAGGATAATCATTATCAATTTTCGACCACTGTGGTGAATCAGCCGGATGTCGCAACTTTCCATCAATAATTCTTTCATCTGCATGCCAAGTCAGGTGTCCTGCATCGGTTTCACTACGAAACATGCGCCTAAATCTCGGTATTATAGGAAAATACCATAAGACCTTGGCTGGAGACAATTTTTTCTTATATCGAGACAAACCGCATTTAGGGCACTCAGTTAACGATGCATATTCCTTTCGAAACAAAACGCAATCGTTTGGACAAGCATGTATTTTATCATAGCTCATGCCAATAGAGCACAACATTTTTTTTGCCTCATAGGTTCGATTGGGAAGAACATTATCTTCCGGTAGCATTTCTCTCAAAAGGGCCAACAACTCTGTGAAACTTTTATCCGACCATCCATTGCCCGCCTTTAAGTTGTACAACTTCAATACCGCAGACAGTCTTGTGAATTTAGTGCAACCTTGATAGAGCGGTTTCTCTGCATCGCTTACCAACCTCTCAAACATTTCGGGACAATCATGAAGATCTTCTACAACTGCTTCTGCAATCTCTTCGACTCGATCACAATCGTATGTTTCCGTGTCTTTGTCATCTGAAGCATAGGTTGTATTACTTTTCCTCGTCGGTTCAACATTCTCGTTAATTTTCTCACCATGATGTATCCAACACTTATAACTTCGATCAATTCCATTCATCAGTAAATGCGATTTCAACCCATCTGCGTCAACCCTACCAACATAACAACAACCCAAGCAAGGACATTTTATTCGATTGAGCTCTTCAGCGTCAGCGTGTTGAACAACAAACTTAACGAAATCCAATACCCCATTCTCGTACTCTTTGGACAATCGATCGGCATCCATCCATTTTTTATCCATGGTTTTCCTACTTATTAATCCTAACAGTTAGAAAGAATTTAACATTAGCATAACAAGTCCAAACTAAGAAATTCAAAGCAATTAACTTCATTAACAAAATTGCTTTGAATTTCGGTTCTTTAGAACAACAACCTCAAGAATTTACATTATTAACATTAACACTAACACTAACACTAACACTAACACTAACCTAACACTAACACTAACACTAACCTAAACTAAACTAAACTAAACAAACACATTATATAGCAATAGTTAACAATGTAGAAAAATGTTAACAAGAACAAACTATAATAGATGTTCTAAACTAACACTAACACTAACACTAACACTAACCTAACACTAACACTAACACTAACCTAAACTAAACTAAACAAACACATTATATAGCAATAGTTAACAATGTAGAAAAATGTTAACAAGAACAAACTAAACTAACACATTATATTGATTCTATTCCTATATCACCAAAAATGAAGTTAGCACATATTTTATTCTTATATCCAACAACAGTCCAACATTAGCAACAACATTAACAACATTAGCAACATTATCAACATTAGCAACAGTCCAACATTAGCAACAATATAAACAACATTATTATCAACATCAACAACAACATTATTATCAACATCAACAACAACATTATCAACATTATCAGCAACATTATCAACTGAAACTCTGAAACTCTGAAACTTCCAAACTGAAACTCTGAAACGTGTAAAATGTGTAATACTCTGAAACGTGTAAAATGTGTAATACATCAACAACAACATTATTATCAACATCAACAACAACATTATCAACAGCAACATTATCAGCATACCTTATAAAATGTGTAATAATCTGAAACTCTTAAACTTCCAAACTGAGTGACGAAAACGCGAAATGAGAGAGGAACAGACGGTCACGGTGGAGTAAAGGTCGTCGGAGTCGCGAAATGAGGGAGGAACGGTGGACGACGGCGCGGTGGACGACGGCAAGGGTTTAGCTCAGGTTCGCAAGTATCCGTTCGCAACAGGGGAGGGAGAAGAAAGAGCGCAAAACTGAAAATGAAAACTGAGTATATTCATATATTTTAATTTTATTAGACCTTAGACAGCGCTTTTAAACAAAGCGCTTTCTAAGGTGGCCCTTAGACAGCGCTTTAAAAGCGCTTTCTAAGATTGGCCTTAGACAGCGCTTTTGTTTTTATTTTTTTAAATATTTAAGACCTTAGACAGCGCTTTCCTTAAAAGCGCTGTCTAAGGTCTTACATTTTTTTTAAATTTAAAAGGCCTTAGACAGCGCTTTTAAGGAAAGCGCTGTCTAATATTTTCCATTAAATTTTTTTAAAAATTTAGAAGGCCTTAGACAGCGCTTTTCACTAAAGCGCTGTCTAAGGTCTTATATTTTTTTGCGCTTTTCCTTTATTAAATTAATAGATTCCGTGTTTTTGACCTATAGCAGCGCTTTTGTAATAAAGCGCTGTCTAAGGTGAGATGTTATAAGTCCTTTTTGTTGTAGTGGATGTTCAATTGTTATAAGAGGATAATACAATATCTATTTTTATAATGATGGAGATTAAGGTAATTCTTGAGATGAATGATGCATGAATCATGGAAGAGAAGAGAATATAGAATATTTTGTATGTTTAACTCATCTAACTATGATCAAGTTACTTTTTAAAGATATTAACTTTAAAAACAAACTATCTTCTTGTTCCAATCAATTTTTAAAAAAATTAATTTTACTCAAAAACTAAACTGTTTTCCTTTCAAAATTAAATTTATAGGCTTAGAATCAATTCTATCAGAGGATTTCTTAACACATCACCCATGTTTCTTATACACCACGTGAAATTTCCATTTTGCCTCCAGATTCCGAATGTGCACATCCGGACGCACCGTTTTTTCAAAAAACGCTGATGTGTTTCGGATGTGCACATCCGGAAGCATGGAATAGCTTTATTTTTAACAAATACCGGATCTGCAGATCCGGAAAACAGTGTAATTTAATTTTTTTTCTTAAAAATCGGTTTTGTCGGTCGGTCGCAAACGTTAATATATCAACGCAAGTCAATATACATTTGAATAGAAAACTCTGTTCTCCGTATCTGTGCAATAGAAAACTTTGTTCTCTGTATCTCTACAATAGAAAACTTTGTTCTCCGTAAGTGTTGTCAAAACTTATCCTCTTTTGTTTTGTATTCATGATTAAGTGGTGTTATTAAACCTAAAGCATGCTTTACCTTTTCCAAGATAAATGGCAGCATAGTCGACACAAAGTTGGTGGTACTCCTATTACCACTTGGAGAAGCAGAATCAGAATTTTCTACTTCACTTATGTAGTATCGAGCGCGGAAAGCTAGTAATTGTGCATAATAAGCAGGAGGAACTGTGACCCAAAGTCAGTCCATTGGTTATACTCAGGTTCATTGCGAGGAGATAATTCAAGATCTCTTTAAAATAACAGTGGATCCTTAGAAGGGAAACAATTCCTCTATATCTTTAGAAAAACTCTAGGATTGTATTCATGATTAAGTGCACACTTGCTATCTTTAGAAAAACTCTGGATTGACTTTGGGTCACAGTTCCTCCTGCTTATTATGCACACTTGCTAGCTTTCCGCGCTCGATACTACATAAGTGAAGTAGAACATTCTGATTCTGGTTCTGCAAGTGGTAATAGGAGTGCCACCAACTTTGTGTCGACTCTGCTGCCATAAGTAATGTGGTTGGTGCACTTGTAGCAGTAATGTCATCGGAAGTTATAACAAACTCTAGGGTTGGAGTCTCTCAGTCAACATAATGGTTGTCTTTGGCATTTCAATAAGTAATGTGGCTGGTGCACCAGTAGCAGTAATGTCATCAGAAGTTATAACAAACTCTAGGGTTGGAGTCTCTCCGTCAACATAATGGTTGTCTTCGGCATTTAAATAAGTAATGTGGCTGGTGCACCAGTAGCAGTAATGTCATCAGAAGTTATAACAAACTCTAGGGTTGAAGTCTCTCCGTTAACATAATGGTTGTCTTCGGCATTTCAATAAATAATGTGGCTGGTGCACCAGTCGCATAATGTCATCAGAAGTTATAACAAACTCTAGGGTTATAACTTCTGATGACATTTGCGACTAGCCGACAAAACAGATTTGTAAAAAAAATTACGTTTTTTTCCGGATCTGCAGATTCGGAATTTAAAAAAATAATGCTATAATATGTTTCTGGATGTGCACATCCGGAATGCATCAGCGTTTTTTAAAAATTTGGTGCGTCCGGATGTGCACATCCGGAATCTGGGGGCAAAATAGAAATTTCACGTGGTGTATAAGAAACTTGGGTGGTGTATTAAGAAATGGTCTTCTATAAAATGAAATCAATTATAAATGCACAACTTGTCAAATGTTGTTCATTTTCCTCAATCTCTTCCAATAACCATTTTCTTCACATTTTTTAATTTTTACCCTTTCTTCTACTTCTACAGTCTCTCTTCTTATTCTTGATACCTTGATTCGTTCAGGTCATACTGAAATTTCGTTCTGACAATCAAAACATCTTTTTTACCTCTTTCATTGCTTACACTTTTTTTTCAAGTGAGAGCTTAGGGGGAGTGAGTAAGAGAGAGAGAGTTTAATCCTTGATAAGCATGACTTTTCTCTCCCGGTTGCCCCACCAAAATCCCACTACAATTATTTCTCAGACAACCCAAGCACTAACATTCATATTGATTGACAAATATGCATTTTTACGGGGTTCTCCACTTTTAACCAAAAGTCTGGAGGTATAAATGTCAACGATTTGCAATGAAAGTGAAAACGAGGATGATGGAAGTGAATTAGAGGGAATTTCTTTTTCGTTTTCGGTGGAGCCATTTATTTAGGAGATAGGTTAAGAAAGTAAGAAGAGGACGATGAAAGTGAACAAGAGTATAACAAGATTTAAGAATTCAAGAAATACTCACATTAGAGGATGTTGCATCTAGTTGAAACTATTTATGTAGTTAGCATATGTATATCTTATTTTCTAATTTTATTATCTTGTATCATTTGTGTGGGAGACACTAGTGTATACTCGTTTCTTTGGGTTTGACTCTTGGTCATATTATTTGGATTTTGAAACTTATTTATTAAAATTAATGTCTTTTTTAATTTTATTTAGTAATTTTTTTAGTATTATTTAGTAGTATTTCGATGATGTTTGATCTGTCCCAATAATATATTAAATAATTTTAAAATTTAAGAAAAATTTGCAAACTTCAATTTATTACTATTTGAAGATATTTAATAGATGGAAATGAGGATACGACTTTATCGAATGAGGATATACAATACATTAATTTTACAAGTGCAAGTTTAAAAAAAAGAGCATTTCTTAATGCACCACTCAAGTTTCTTAGGCACCACGTGAAATTATTTTTTTGCTCCTTGATTCCGGATGTGCACATCCGGACGCACCGTATCCTTAAAAAATAAAAAGTTGTTCCGGATGTGCATATCCGGAAGACCTTCGGATCTGTATATCCGGACGAAAAAAGGTGATATATTTGAAGTTGCATGATCACTTCCCCCTTCCCATTCTCAACATTTCTCCTACTACACTCACTCTCACCAACTCAAAAACCCCTACTTCATCAATCCCATTTCTCACTCAAAAAGTTCAAGTTTTTGGTGCAACAAATCAAAGGGAGCAAGGAAAAACTGAATTTCAGGTAAATATTCAACTTCATCTACTACATTGCTCACATTATCAATCTACATTTTTGAAAAAACAAGTTACGCTGCTTCCGAATCTGCACATCCAGAACGAATTTAGCATGAACATTTCCGGATGTGCACATCCGGAAAAATGCCTGAAGCTAATTAATTTAAATTTTTAGCATTTTTGAATATATTTTATGTATACATATTAATTGTTCTATTCTGGTTTATAAATAGATATGGTGCACCCCGATAACATGACAAAAGAATTAGTTGCACCGATTTCCTGAAAGATGAAGGCATGCTCGTAAAGTCGGTTGATGTCGGCGGTGACTTTAACAACAAGCAAGACTTTGATGACCGTGAAAGCATGATCGCATACATTCGTAGGACAGCTATTGAGCTTGGCTTCGGTGTAAATATCGGAAGATCGGATAATGGGTCGGATAGAAGAAAAGCTTTTGTAATTTTGGGTTGCGAATGAAGCGGCAAATATCAAGCACCTCTACGGAAGTTAAAGAAAGACGAGACTGGTACTAGAAGATGTGAGTGCCCTTTTAAGATTGGTGGTTACATGTTAGTTTCCAAGAAATGGAGATTTACCGTTCGTTGTGGTATACATAACCACGAAATGTGCTCAAAGCTTCAAGGTCATCCAAGTGTATGTCGACTCAAGGCGGAAGAGAATATACATGTATAGCCGACATGACCTTGAACCTTGTCCAACCGAAGAATATACTTGCGACGTTGAAACGGAAAGAACTCGAAAATGTTGCAAACATAAAGCAAGTGTATAATATTCGGTATCAAACGAACAAGGCAATTAGGGGAGATAGGAGTGAGATGCAACAACTGTTGAAAGTGTTGGAGGACAACGATTACGTGTGTCGGTACAGATATCGCGATGATGGAATTACGGTCCGAGATATTTTTTGGACTCGTCCGGATTCCATCAAGTTGTTCAACACGTTCTCGACAGTGCTCATTCTCGATAGCACCTACAAGACAAACAAGTATCGTCTTCCATTGTTTGAGATGGTTGGCGTTACGTCTACGGATAAGACATATGCCGTCGGCTTTGCCTTTTTGGAGTGTGAGAAAGAGGACAATTTCACGTGGGCGTTGGAGACGTGTCGGTCACTTTTGAAGAAACATGTTCAAATGCCAAAAGCAATTGTTACGGACCGCGACAACGCCTTGATGAATGCGGTTGCAAAGGTCTTTCCTTCTTCCAATTCACTACTTTGTTGATTTCACATAACAAAGAATGTGCGAAGTCGGGTTAAGACCGCGGTGGGTGCGAAACAAGTGGAGTCGGAAGACGGAAAAGTGGTCAGGTCGGGTGTCATTGTAGAGAAAATTATGGATGCATGGACTCATATTCTAAAATCTTCCACAATGGAATTATATGCCGATTCGGTCATTAAATTTTGGAAAGTGTGTGAACGGTACCCCGCTTTGTTGAAATATGTTGAATCCACCATTCTTGATCAAGTGAAAGAAAATATTGTTTGTGCGTGGACCGATAACGTACGACATCTTGGAAACACTACCACCAATAGAGTTGAGTCGGCACATGCCACTTTGAAGAATTGGTTTGGGAATAGCAAGGGGGGTTTATGTCGGGATTGGGACTCCGTGCATCTAATGATCAAAAACCAACACAATGAGATACAAACCACTTTCGGTCGGAGCATGACGGTTTTGGAACATCGGTTTAAAGGTAACTTCCTCTACTCTCAATTGATCGGCAACATGTCTCGGGCGGGGTTGGGCTATATTTTTCACGAGGCCAACCGAGCCGAAATGGTAGGTTCCGATAGTGCAAAGTGTGATTGCACTATTGTGAAAACCTACGGTCTTCCTTGTGCTTGTGCCATTGCTAAAAAGTTGAAACTAGGTGAGCCAATACAAATTGACGAAGTTTGCCCTCATTGGATGAGACTTAGTTTTGATGATGATGGTTGTATGGAATGAGATAAACCGGATATCTCTATTTTGGCCGAATTGGAAGCGATTCAAAAGAGATTTTCGAAGGCCGACGACAATATGAAGCTACACATCAAAGAAGAGTTGAGGAAGATTGCCTTCCCCGAAACAACCGCAATGATACCGCCGTCTCAACCGGTTAAGACAAAGGGTGCTCCGAAGAAGTTGAAGCCTACACCAAATGACAATTCAACAACTCGGTCTCCTTCGTATTATGAGCACGTTGACCAAATCTTTCCGGACTATCCGACTCCTAAATCTCTACAAAGTGTCATGAAAGGAGCTCGCATTTCCAAACCGGCTCCGTCACCGATTCCATGAGTTCCGACTCCGACTCCAACTACACGTATGATTTCCTTTATTGAGGAGAATCAAGAGGATGTTAGAGCGATGTGGCAAACTTTTTTCGGCTACGAAGAACGATTCCCGCTCGAGTTCGAGGCGACCGTCAAAATTCGAAGAACGATCGATGACATCTTAGAGATGTGCAAGCGTCCACCGGGCTATTGATCTTGTAATATTTAAATTTCTGTCGATGTCATGGCGATTTTCTCAATGTAATCCGGATTTTATTTTATGAATGTGAGAAACATTGTTGAATTTTTGGTGTTCTGCATCAGGTTTTATTCCGGATTTGCAAATACGAACGTTTACCGGATGTGCACATCCGGTAAAAACTGAAATTTTTTAAAAAAACGATGCGTCCGGATTTGCACATCCGGAACGCAAGGGTATTTTCGTCAGCGCGCTAGGTGCCTAAGAAGATTGGGTGGTGTGTTAAGTAATTCTCTAAAAAAACAACTATAAACAGTAGAAGTATACAGTAATGAAAATAATGTGAAAAATAAATCAGAGAATGATAAACAATTTTTTGAAAATAAAATCAGAGTTAACTGTTGAAATTTAGTGATATGTTAAGCAATCGTAAAATGATTCATGTATGAATCCACCCTATATGAGCCCGGTCAACAAGACATTATGCGTTTGGGCAAATTTCTAAAGTTAAAATTAAATTTTCAACTCCGAAATTGCAATGCATATGTGAAAAACAGATGGGACAATAAATCAATTTTTTCTATTTAACAATAAAAAGGTAATCAATTTAATTAATAAATAATAAATAACAATTATAATAACTAATGATAATAATAGCAATGATAATTAGTAAAGATAATAATAATTAAAACTAATAATTAAAAAAATAATAATGATAATAATAAAAATAATTAATCAACAAGTATCAATAACAATAATAAATAATAATACTAAAATTAATAATAATAATCATAATAAAAAATAATAATAATATATCAATATAAACTTTAATAGAATAAAAAGGAGATAAAATAAATATATAAAAAAACAAACTAAAATAAATAATAAAATAAATAAATAATTTATTTCAAAAAAGAAAAGAAAAAGAGGGGCAGTGAGACTTTATAGCATATAAAATAACTGAGAAACAAGCGGAAACAAATACAAAAAGTTGTACAAAATTAATTTGATTAAAAAAAATTACAAGATTATAAATCAATTACAAACGTTGTAAATACATTGATTTAATCAGTGATCCCTAAATTTCATTTTATATTTTTGATGATTTACTGTTTTTGTATTTTATATAAACAAAATTAAATAACCTAAACAAAGCCAATTAGCCCCTTAACTAAATCAAATTCTAATTTATTTATACAAAAGAGGGGCGGTGAGACTTTATAGCAGAGGAAAGAGTGCACCAGTTAAATCCCTCACTTTGGTACCACTCAATTTGGCCATTTGATTACAAAAACTTACTTGATGCAAAATAGTCTATACCACATTAAATTAACTCTTGTTATCTCTCTCTTAGCTTATCTCTCACACACTATCTGCATCTACTGCAAATTTTCTTTTTATCTCACCTATCCCTCTTTTTCCATTGCCTGCAAATAATTTGTTGAACATTAATTTTCTATTGTCATATAAAACCTAATAATTTAAAATAGTTGTGTTAACTCAGGATTTAAGATCTCTACAATAAATAACTCTTTTACGGTTGAATTCTTCTTAAAAAGAATTCTTCTTAAAAATGAATTACATTTTTAATGAAAAGTTATCCAACAATGAGAATAAACATTTGTATCTTCTCAAAGCTCTTCATACTTTATGGTAAACATAAGGAGAATTCACATATAAACTTCTTCAATTCATAAATAATGAAGAAGGCAGCTGCTATTTCTTATCTATTACGTATGTGTTCCCCTTTTCCTAGGGTCTCCAAGAACCCTCCTATTAAAAATTAGAAGATGATGATATATGTAGTAGTTTATGGTGAAGGGAGAATGTTGAAGTTGTGGTTGTTCGTGAAGATGAATTTATATTCTAATTTTTGAAATGAAGTAAATTCTTCTATAAATTACCTAAATCAAATTCTATTTTATTTTTTGTATTTACTCTTCCTTTGAGTTTGTGTCTAACTTATATGATAGCTAAATTGATATGTAATACTTGATTTAAAGTGGTATAAACAGCTAATTTATATACTAATATAAATAACTTATTGAGGCGACGTCTAAGGAGTACCCTCTATTGGTGAGTCATTTAAATTAAATTGTCAGATTATATCATTGCGTTGATATTGAAGGTATTGGAACCCATTTGAACCAACAAAGACATTTTAATTAAGTACTGATATTAATGAATGGTTTTCCATATTCTTGATATGGTGTTCTTTATGTCAGGGAATGTAATTCATTTCAAAGAGGTTAAAATAAATGTTATTATTACTTCTTAATATAAAAAAAGTATTTATTATTTTTTCAGCATAGCCCTGGATTTAAATGTGAAGCCCTACCTAGTAATATCTTTTCTCTATCTAAGCTATATCAATATAGCCAACTATAAAACTAATGCGCTTGTCAATGAATTCTTGGTGTAATACGTAAATGATTGGTGTCATAATTTTTTAATGATCAGTCTCATCCGTGTAAGAATTAGGAATTCCTCTTCCAACTCGATCCGGAATGGGTGTTATGGCAAAGAACAAGAAGAACACAAAAGGAGGAATTTGTCCAATAGTAACAAATGGTGCCTCCACAGGTTGGCATCCGATCCAACCTAGTAGTAAGCGATCCGCCAAAAGCAACCAAAATATTCCTTGGTGAATAGGGCGAAAACTTGAACTACGCACGTACATACTTTTAAAAAAAGGTAAAGCCAACAGACATATAAAAACAGGTGCTATTACGGCTACACCTCTCGATTTGTCAGGTATACTACGAAAATTTAATTATTATTTTTTGCACTATTTTATAATACTATTATTGCTTTTTTTTAATAATTTGTATACAAAAATCATTTTAAAATGGAGCATGTAGTGAGAGCTCTTGTCAATTATAGTTTGAAGATAAAAGTGTGTGATATGACTGACATTTATGATTCATGGTAAGTTTGATTCCAACAATAGTGTACTAAGATCAGGATTGATTTGCTAACAAAAATTTATATTATGATTCAAGATGTTGTGATCACAAACGATATCTTTCAACAAATCAAGATTGAGAAACCGAGTTCTTGAGTGAACAATGAAATCAGTTATAACAAAGAGAGAAAGAAGAAAGGATATAGAAGAAAGAAGAAGGATTGGGGCAAATTGTTTACTATTCACTTTCTCATAAGGGTTTACAAATGATTACAAATGAATATCACAATTGGCCTCACTCAACAACCTGAGTGATCTAGCCTATTTAAAAACTAACTAGCTAACTTACAATACAAGCTAACTAAACAATTGGATCCTTAACACAAGGCCCAATTCAACATAATAAGTCAATAATATATTTCAACATTACATACTAGAACTAGCTTCGACTATAGTATGCAATCCTTCTACTCCAGCATGTGACCCAACCTCGACTTCATGCTTGTCTCCCGTCGAAACACATGAAAGCTATTCCTCGACGGAGCTAGAGGTCGACCCAAAATCTCACAAATCTCCAACTTGGATCTAACTCTACAACAACACGGAATAAACTAGCTTTCATCATGCAACTTTATCAACTGCATACAGTGGAAAAACTTGCAACTTGGCAACGTCTTGGTGATCATATCAGCAGCATTGTCACCAGTAGAAACCTTCAGCACCTAGACTTCACCATGCTCGATTATCTCTCTGATGAAGTGCAACCTCATATCGATGTGCTTTGTTCGCTCATGATATACTGAGTTCTTCGACAAGTGTATTGCACTTTAACTATCACATTTAACAGTGATACTTCGACCTTAAAGTTTCAGCTCCTTTGCAAAACCTTCAAACCACAATGCTTCTTTCACAGCTTCAGTGAGGGCAATATATTCTGCTTCAGTGGTTGATAAGGCAACAACCTTCTGAAGCGTTTCTTTCCAACTGATTGTTGTGCCAAACATAGTGAACACATATCCAGAAATAGACTTTTTGGAATCCATACATTCTACATAATCAGAGTCGACAAATCCTTCGATTTCGACTATGTTATCACCACCACAGGCTTCACCATAAATCAAGACTCTTTTCAGAGACCCATTTATGTACCTGAGAATCCACTTTACAGCTTGCCAATGCGCCTTTCCAGGATTGGCCATATACCTGGTTACAAGGCTCACACCATACGCTATGTCTGGCTTCATACATACCATATCATACATCAAAGAACCTACTACACTAGCATATGGAATGCTACTCATATAGATTCTTTCAGCTTCAGTACTCGAACTTTGAGTAGTACTAAGCTTAAACTGAGGATTTGTTGGAGTCACAACAGGCTTTGAATTCGACATACCAAACTTATCGAGAAACTTCCGTAGGTATGTCTCTTGAGATAAGCACAACTTCGACTCCTTTCTATCTCTTCGGATGTCAATCCCAAGAATTCTGGTGGCAGCTCCCAGATCCTTCATTTCGAACTCCTTGCTGAGTTCAGCCATCACCTCCATCACATCCTCGACATTGTTGCTGGCTATAAAGATATCATCCATATAAAGCAACAAAACAATAAGTGAGTTTCCAGGTCGAAATCTGAAGTAAACACAGTGGTCGAACTGGCTCCTAATGAAACCAATGTGTGCCATGAACTTGTCGAATTTCCTGTTCCACTATCGAGGAGATTGTTTTAGGCTATACAACGACCTATTCAGCTTGCACACATAATCTTCCTTATCCTTTTTTGCATACCCTTCAGGTTGACGCATCAGGATCGTTTCGCCTAGGTCACCATACAGAAATGTTGTTTTCACATCCATTTGCTCTAGTTCCAAGTCAAACTTTGCCACCATGGCCAACAACATTCAAATGTATCTATGCTTTACAACAGGTGAGAACACATCATTAAAGTCGGCACCTTCTTTCTGAGTGAACCCCCTGGCAACCAATCTTGCCTTAAAGCACTTCGACATCACTCCTTCGATTCCTTCCTTGACCTTGAAAATCCACTTACAACTGAATAACCTTGATCCTGCAGGTTTCTCAATCAGTTCCCAAGTGTTATTATCATGAAGAGATTTCATCTCGTCATCCATGGATTTTTTCCATTCAGTCTGATTTTGACTCCTCATAGGTTCCTTGTAATCTCTAGGTTCTTCCTCAAGTACCTCACTTGCAGAGATTAAGGAAAAAGCTATAAGATTTGCATAACCAAGTCTCTGAGGTGGCTTGATGACTCTTCTCGACCTATCTCTTGCCAGTAGGTAGTCATCGACAGTTTCCTCAGTCTCTTCAGCACCTTTCTATTCTTCTTCGGCTTCATCTGGGTTATGTACTTCAGCATCATTATGCTCCACCTCAACATGAATCTCTACCTATTCCAGCTCCTCTTAAGAGATTTCTGCATTTCGACCAGCATCACTAGTTTTCTTGAACGCCATCTCGATTTCATTGAAAACTACATCACGACTTGTGATACATCTTTTGTGACCTGGTTCTAGGCACCACAACCTATAACCTTTGACTCCCTCAGGATATCCAAGGAACATGCATCTCAGAGCTCTAGGTTCGACCTTGTCTTACCTAATGTGAGCATAGGCTGAACAGCCAAATACTCTCAGTTTGTCGATATCAGGTGGTTGACCCGACCAAACTTCTTCAGGTGTCTTCATCCCCAAATCTGTCGAAACAGCCTCCGCCCAAAACACCTTCTTCAATCCAGCACTAACCAACATGCATCTAACCCTTTCAAGGATTGTTCGATTGAATCTCTCATCTAAGCCATTTTATTGAGGAGTACCTGCTACAGTCTTATGCCTTGCAATCCCAGACTCAACACAGTAAATGTCGAAAGCTTCGTTGCAGAACTCAAGGCCATTGTCGGTAGGACTGTTCAAAAAAATCATTGAACCGAACCGAACTGCCGAACCAAACTAAACTGAAGTTAAAATAACTGAACCTTTACTAATGGTTAGTGAACTGAACTTATATTTTATTAATGGTTCTAGAACCGAACCATTAAGCAATTAACCAATCTCAAATTGATCCGAACTGAACCGTTGTTATTTTAGTTTCTAAATTGGAATTTCTAATAACTTTGTTTTATTTTAAGTGTTTTTCTCTCCATGCTCACAACTTATTTGAGTTCAGTTCTTGCTAAATTTCTAAATCTTTATATTCCATAAAGAATGTTGAAATTGCTGTAAGATTTATGCTGGAATTTCTGTACCCGGTCAAATTTGTTGGGCTTAGACTGATACTATTGATTCAGTTTAGAGCCTTTAGCATCATATTCTATGAAGGATATCTGGTTTGATTCCATAGTTGAGATCATTGAGAAATCAATTTACAAAGTGATATGTTGTGGTATCTCAAAAGTGTTACTGATGATTGTTTTCTATTCTCCTGTAATAAATACTAAGTTGAGAATGTTGTTGCATCTATTTTGGAATTTGAGTGTATGCTTCTTGTTGAATTGGTGTTGAGGGCTGAGGTTTAATTGGTGAAATTTTCCTAGTTCTTTTTGTGGAGCTTTGTTTCTAGTGATTTATTTCATGACCATCCAATTTTCTTCATCAACAACCTTTTGTTGAATGACCGCTGTTTGTCATTCTTATATTGGCACTGATCATGTTATTGTTTTATCCATATTTCAGGAGTTGGACATATATGTTAATCTAAATGCATCATGAGAATCTAGAATTTCTTCATTATGATTGTTAGATTATTAGAAACTAGAATCTTTACATCTTTGTATAATGGAATTTTAGTTCTAATTTTTCTATTGATTTTTTTTATTAAATAAATGGCGGAGAATGTAGAATATAACGGTTCGGTTCTTTAAAAAATGATTTGGTTTGTAAAAAATTATATTCTAATAGTTTGGTATAGTTCGGAGTTCCGAACCGTTATGCCAAACCAAAAATTTTGGTTCAGTTCGGTTCTGAAAAATAGAAACGATTCAGGTTGGTTCGGATGATCTTACATAATGGTTCGGTTCGGTTCAATTCAATTTTTTCATAGAACTATACCATGAAATATCACCACCATAAGACATCTGCTGAGTTTTACCTTTCTTCTTCTCAAACCTACTATCTTTCTTCGACGATTTCCCTTTTACGGACAACCCTTCGCCAACTAATGATGATGGTTTCTGCTCATTTCTTTCGTTCAAATCCTTCGAATACAAGGCTGCTTGAACTTCTTCAAAGGTCAGGGACTCTCTTCCATACAAGAGGGTTTCTTTGAAGTGAGCATGATATTTTTTTAAAGAACACAACAATAACAACGCTTGATCTTCATCATTGATGGTAACATCAATATTTTCAAGATCAAGAATCAGCTTGCTGAACGTATCCAGCTGCTCCATCAACGCTTTATCTTCAGTTATCTTGAATGAATACAAAACTCGCTTCAAGTACAATCGATTCAACAAGGATTTTGTCATATACAATCCTTTGAGTTTCAGCCAAACACCAGCCGCCGTCTTCTCCTTCGAAACCTTCCTGAGAACTTTATCACCGAGACTCAGAACAATTGCGTTGTGGAATTTCTCGATAATCATTGTCTTTACCTTCTCCGTTAGTGCAGCATCCATGGCATCTCCTCCCTTTAACGCTTCTAGAAAACCTTGTTGAACAAGAAGGGCTCTCATCTTCAAACGCCATAACCCGAAATCATTAACTCTGGTGAACTTCTCAACTTCAAACTTTGTTGACGACATCTTCTCCATGCTCACCGCACGAGTTAGTTGTGATCACAAACGAAACATTTCAACAAATAAAGATTGAGAAACTGAGTTCTTGGGTGAACAATGAAATCACTTATAACAAAGAGAGAAAGAAGAAAGGATAAAGAAGAAAGAAGAAGAAGGATTAGGGAAAATTGTTTACTATTCACTTTCTCATAAGGGTTTACAAATGATTACAAATGAATATCAAAATTGGCCTCACTCAATAACCTGAGTGATCTAGCCTATTTATAGACTAACTAGCTAACTTACAATACAAGCTAACTAAAATTCTGGTATCAGATATGTGATGTCAAGTGAGATGTCACAACATCAATATCTGTTATATGAATATGACAATAACAGTAACAGTGCAAACAAAACAATAAACAACACAGAGAATTGTTCACCCAGTTCGGTGTAACTACCTACGTCTAGGGGCTACCAAGCCAAGAAGAATATCCAATCAATAGAATTAGTTCAAAGGTCTAAACCCACAGTTTTCCAACCCTATCACCTAATCCCTACCTATGGAATTTCTATCTAAGACTCACTTAGATAGGAGATACCTCTCACTCCCCCTCAATCCCAACAGTGATTACAATATAACAATTACAGTATTTAGAATACCACACTTCAGGGATACACCTTGATCTTGCTTAAAAGCTTTGATCAAGAACAAACACTCGTGCTTAAAAGCTAAGAGTGGACAACATACAACTCAACTAAGACAGTCCTATTCAAACATCAAAGAGATGAGTGAATGGCTCACAAATAGCACACAAACTCAAACCCTAATTCTTGAACTCTGTACTCAATGATTTCTTCTCTCCCCGTCTTCAAGTAGGGTTAGCACAACTTTATATAGAATCAGAATACTTGGGCTTGGGCAGGCACATAATCTCAGATTTGATCCTTAATAAAAACAGACTAAAATTCAAATCTATTCGCCCCAAAATAGAAACAAAATATACTCCAAATAAAACTATTGCATCAGACAAAATCTCCTCCAAGAATCACGCCTGCAATCTCTCAAACAATCCTCAAGATACATCAAATAAAAATGCAGCCCTAGTAAAACATAACAGACTGAACCTGATGTTCTGTCAAAAGATGTTAAGACATCATGTTTGACATCAGAACACAGACCTACAACACTAAGTAACAAAACCACAAGCAGAATGTTAGCAACACAAGTTAAGACGTCAGACATGACATCTTGAACCAACACAT
Organism: Lathyrus tuberosus; assembly: GCA_022829125.1. NCBI lineage: Eukaryota > Viridiplantae > Streptophyta > Magnoliopsida > Fabales > Fabaceae > Lathyrus > Lathyrus tuberosus. The sequence goes on from JALAZF010000048.1 coordinate 16,291,137, forward strand.
TGTTTTACCAAAATTGCAGCCAATAATAGAACTAACAATCTCCCCCTTTGGCTAATTTTGGCTAAAACAATATCAGCACACATCAGAGATACCAACAGGAGAAACACACCTCACAAATACTTCAAACAACCAAGAAAATCAGCTGCACAACACACAAAACTTCAAACTCCCCCTCAAGCCAAGAAACCAAATACTTCAAACCAACTACTTCAAACCAACATCAGAGAACATCCACTCCACTCCCTACAACATAACAGCAAAGCCCAAACTACTACTTAATCTCCCCCTTTTTAGCCATAATTGGCCAAAGAGTTATGAAAGAAGTCAAGTCAGTACCAAGAACTCACCCTCTCTACTAGCTACTAGTCAGACAACTTAGCACTCCCTTGTTAGTCACAGAATGTCAAGACAAGTCATGGAGCATTCAAACAAGATAATCATATAGGAAACAATATCCAATATGTTTAGATAACATAGAAGACACCCAAGGTGCAAAACAAAAACTAATAACAAAAGGAAAAACCAAAAGAACCAACAAGGAACAACAGCAACACCATCAACAGAACCAAGTCATTCATCAGTCTCCTCACTGGAGGCACCGGCTTCCTCTTCTCTCTCATCATCAACCTGTTCCAAACATTTGATCAAGGCTTCTAATTTCAGCTTCCTAGCAGTATTTATGCTGATCACTATTTCCAGCTCCTTGCAAGTAGCCTTCAACTCACTGATTAACTCACCTTTGGTGGTATTCTTGTTGCCAATAGTTACAGATGTTGAAACAATATCTGGAACATGTTGTCCTACAAAGAGTTTGGAGTGAAGAGACAAAACAGACTCCCTTTTGCAAGCAATATCTGTAGCAGCCAAGATCCCAGGATGTTGATTCACAATAATTCCACAGATTAAGGATGGAAAAGGAATTGGCAACTTCACAGCCATTGTTCCAGCATGTTTGACTGTTTGATCAAAAATATAAGAACCATAATCAAAGTCCTTCTTGGTTCCAACTGCAAAGATAAACTTTCCCAACCCAGCCGAAATTGTAGTCTTATAGTCGGTAGGAACCAAGTTGGCAGCTCCAATCCTATGCAGTATAGCATACTTAACACTCAAAAGAACAGCAACCAATTTTCCCTTCAAAGGCCATGCAGCCACTTGATTTGCAGTAAACTCCTTGCAAATCTGATTGTCAGTGACTTCTAGCTCACTCTCTGCTTGTTCACTCCTTCCCAAGTACCTGTTAATAACAGTAGGAGAAAACTTAATACACCTACCTCTTACATAAACCTTTCTAAAATCCATACTCCTGCTATCAGTGATGTCTTCAGGGATGTTCACAATGAACTCCTTGACAAGCATATCATAACATTTTGAAAAACTAGACACAATCTTCATTAACCCAGCATAACTGATCAGTTCCATAATCTCCTTCATCTCAAGAGCATCTCTACCTAGCTCTCTCTCCAGAGAAATTCTTCTCAGATAAACATACTTCCATTTACCCACATTGTCAATAGAATGGAATGAAATGTTATCTAATGGAGCATCAGGAACTTTGTCAACAATTTTCTTTACAGCAGCCTTTTTCACAGGAGAGATGTGTGGAACATACTCTTCAACATCATAGTCAGATTCAGAATCAGCCTTTGCCTTTCTTTTCTTGGATGATGTAGACACTTTACTCCAAGATTTTGGAGGACCAACCACATACTTCTTCTTACTATTGCTAAGAGAACCTGTCATAGAAACAACCTTTTATTTTCTAGTCTTCATCCTCTTTGCTATCCCAGGATTTACACGGGCAATCAGATCTTTATCAGACAGATTATCAACATTCACAATTTCATCATCATTCACAGATTTCTTTCCCTTCTCAGCAGCAGACATTTCAACATTAGTTTCAGCATCCTTCAACACAGAAGCAGCAAGCTTATGAAGCTTATCATCTTTTTCACTAACAAAAGCACCAATAGGTTCCCTACCATCTGTTGTAACCTCAGAAGACTGAGGAGCAGTGATCTGAGCAAGAGGTTTAGATATTCCAGCAACAACAAAACCTTCATCTAAAACCCTAGAAACAATTTTATCTACACTTTTGTCAACTGAAAATGTTTCTTCCTTGCTTTGATTATCATGAGAAGTAGTTCTGTTGTCTCCAAACAGAATCCCAGTAACAAAGCTTCTAAGTTCACTATCATCATGCTTCCTAACTTTAGCAGCCTTATTTTCAGAAGAGGTTTTAGAAGGATTACCTTTTGCATGCGATTTTCTGATCCTTTTCGTTTCAGTCGTAGTGTGAGGAATCATTGATAAAGGAATGACATCAAGAGCACCTTCAGGAGAAATGTCTTCAAAGCGATCCTTTGATTTGGAAGCAGATTTGGACGGTGACGATGTAGATTGTTGAGACATGTTGTTCTTCGTGCAAAGTTTAGATTTGGGGACAAACGAATTTCTGAAGGAGAAGATGAAACGTGACTGGTACAAGTATGACACAGGATGTATGTTGCGTGTGGGAAGAAAAGTTGGAAATGATTGCTTTTGATTACCCATACATGTCATTAATTTCCATTTTAAAAGGCGTAACATGGTTTTCCTTCCTAACTTTTTCACCTGCATAGACTCTTTAGGAGAAGTGAGATGTTGTAACTTTTCATGTGACATCTTGATCTGCTTCCCTATTTGGCAGTCTTCATAACCTCTTCCTTTCTCTAGATGTTCCACCTTTTGATCCCATACTCTGACTTCATCTTCTTCAGTATAACCACATGCGTAAGAGCCTGAATCTAGAGATACCCATAGATAGCAATTGTCTTTGGACTTAGCGCCCTTCATGACAACTTCACCTTTCTCATTAGTGACAATACATTCAGCTTTAGTAAAGTGAATTTTAAGTCCTTGCTCACATAGTTGACTAATACTGATTAAGTTGGCATTCAGTCCTTTGACTAGTAACACATCATCTAACCTCGGAGCACCTGCATAATTCAGTATTCCCACACCCTTGACTTCTCCTTTGACACCATCACCAAAAGTTACACAGCTGGAATAAGGTTCAACTTCAACCAACACATTCTTCACACTTGTCATGTGTCTAGAGAAACCACTATCAAAATACCATTCCTCTTTGGTAGAGCCTCCTAGAGACATATGAGCTAACAAACAAGTAGTGACAGTCTTTGGAACCCATTGTTTAACAATTGGAGGCCTGTTCTGATTCTGTCTAGGTAGAGGATCAGGTTTAGGGTAACCATAGAGTCTAAAGCAGAAAGGTTTTAAGTGGCTAAACCTTCCACAGTAATGACACCTCCATCTCTGAAATCTACCTCTTGAGTGGTTGGGATGTCTTCTCCCATGATGTTGGGATTTTCTTCTCCCATGATGGTGTGGCACTTGATGATGCATACACTGTCTAGCTCCGTGAGCCTCCCCATGAGGTTGTGGTACAACCTGATTTGGTACAGGAACATAACCTTTTCCATAACATTGTGTCATCTGGTGAGGTACAACCTTCCTAGGTCCAGAAACATGTCCTTTCCCATGATGTTGAGACATCTGATGAGACATGTTCTGTTTAAGTCTAGAAGAACTAGCATCTGCAGAGATCTTCTTCTCACCATCAAATGCTAGACCAGTCTTATCACCTGCCCCTTTTCCAGCCTGAAGGATTTCATCCAGAGTGTCAGTTCCACTATTCAACATTCAGATGGATTTGGACATTTGATCAAGTTAGGATTTTAACAACAGAACTTCATTCTCAAGCTCAACTTTATCAACCTTAAGCTGGATTATAATTTTCTTCTGGTTCTCCCCTTCTTGACAGACCTCTTCACTTTTTAGACACAGCTCTTGATAAGAAGCTGCTAACTCTTCAAAGATCAATTAATCATCACTAGACTCTCCATCAGAAGCACATATTCTAGTCAATAGCCTAACATGCTTGGAAGTCTCTTCATCATTCTCACTATCAGTATCAGACTAGGAAACCGATAACCCCTTTTTTTGTTTCTTGAGATATGTAGGATATTCTTTTCTGATATGACCATAACCTTCACACTCATGAGATTGGATTCCTTTGTCATGATTAGGCTTCTCTTCAGCTGTAGTTCTCTTCATCTGATCAATTGACTTGTTAATGTCAGATGAGATGTTCTTATTATTTGGTCTATATTTCTTGTCCATTCTCTTTAACACCTTATTAAATTGTCTTCCCAACAGTACAATGGCATTGGATAGCTCCTCCTATGTCTCAATATCATATTCTTTCTCTTCATCTTTAGTACTAGACACCAATACAATGCTTTTAACTTTCTTTTCTGATCTGTCATTTACCCCCAATTCAAATGTCTGAAGTGAACCAATCAATTCATCTACCCTCATTTGGCTGATGTCTTGAGCTTCCTTTATAGCAGCCATCTTCATTTCAAATCTCTTGGGAAGAGATCTGAGAATCTTCCTCACCAACTTCTCATCAGACATCCTTTCTACTAGGGCACTAGAAGCATTTGATAGTTCAAGTATATTCATGTGAAAGTCATGAATGGTCTCATCCTCCTTCATTCTTAGACTTTCAAACTTTGTTGTCAACAACTGAAGTCTTGACATCTTGACCTTGGAGGTTCCTTCATGAGTAGTTTTCAAAATATCCCAAGCTTCCTTAGCCACTTCACATGTGTTAACCAGCCAGAAGATGTTTTTGTCAATGCCATTAAATATGGCATTCAAGGCTTTAGAATTTCCAAGTGCAAGCTCATCCTCCTCCTTGGTCCACTCTTCTTCAGGTTTCAGCCTTGACCCACCTTCTTTATCCACAATGACAGGTGGTTTCCATTCCTTCAACACAGCCTTCCAAGCCCTGCTGTCTAAAGACTTCAAGAAAGTAACCATACGAGGTTTCCAATAGTCATAATTTGATCCATCCAGAATAGGGGGTCTATTCAGAAATCCACCACTCTCCTTGTCCATTGCACCAAAAAGTAACAACCCTAGATCTCACCTAGATGCAGAGCAGGATGACCTGCTTTGATACCAATTGAAATTCTGGTATCAGATATGTGATGTCAAGTGAGATGTCACAACATCAATATCTGTTATATGAACAAGACAATAACAGTAACAGTGCAAACAAAACAATAACCAACACAGAGAATTGTTCACCCAGTTCGGTCTAACTACCTACGTCTGGGGGCTACCAAGCCAGGAAGAATATCCAATCAATAGAATTAGTTCAAAGGTCTAAACCCACAGTTTTCCAACCCTATCATCTAATCCATACCTATGGAATTTCTATCTAAGACTCACTTAGATAGGAGATACCTCTCACTCCCCCTCAATCACAGCAGTGATTACAATATAACAATTACAGTATTTAGAAGACCACACTTCAGGGATACACCTTGATCTTGCTTAAAAGCTTTGATCAAGAATAAACCCTCGTGCTTAAAAGCTTAGAGTGGACAGCATACAACTCAACTAAGACAGTCTTATTCAAACATCAAAGAGATGAGTGCATGGCTCACAAATAGCACACAAACTCAAACCCTAATTCTTGAACTCTGCACTCAATGATTTCTTCTCTCCCCGTCTTCAAGTAGGGTTGGCACAACTTTATATAGAATCAGAATACTTGGGCTTGGGCAGGCACATAATCTCAGATTTGATCCTTAATAAAAACAAACTAAAATTCAAATCTATTCGCCCCAAAATAGAAACAAAATATACTCCAAATAAAACTATTGCATCAGACAAAATCTCCTCCAAGAATCACGCCTGCAATCTCTCGAACAATCCTCAAGATACATCAAATAAAAACACAGCCCTAGTAAAACATAACAGACTAAACCTGATGTTCTGTCAAAAGATGTTAAGACATCATGTTTGACATCAGGACATAGGCCTGCAGCACTAAGTAACAAAACCACAAGCAGAATGTTAGCAACACAAGTTAAGACATCAGACATGACATCTTGAACCAACACATTGTTTTACCAAAATTGCAGCCAATAATAGAACTAACACTAACTAAACAATTGGATCCTTAACACAAGGCCCAATTCGACATAATAAGTCAACAATATATTTCGACATTACATACTAGAACTAGCTTCAACTATAGTATGTAATCCTTCGACACCAGCATGTGACCCAGTGTTGCGGTGAGAATCGGATACCAAGTTATTGTATTAACTTGAATCACAAATCATGAAGTTCACCACCGAGCTTTGATTTATCCAAAGGAAAGGGTAAAGATCGAAGAAAACCCTAAGTGCGCTATGTAGCAACAAAGCTAGAGATCTAAGGTTCGGGGGTTGGTTATACCTAGGGAAGGTGCTAACATCCTAAGTATTTATAGTACTCTACAGGAACCTCTTGTTAGTATTTGTGTTATGCTAAAGTTTGCTTGCTAAGGGAAGTATGCTTAAGGTAAAGACCTAGGGTATGTACACTAAGTATGCTCGCCAGTAACTACTGAACTTTCAAACAATGTCAGTAACCACTGGACTTTGGATACCAATAACCATTGGATTTTAGACAATGGCAGTAACCCCTGGATTTTAGGTAATGCCAGTAACCACTGGATTTTAGGTACCAATAACCATTGGATTTTAAACAATGCCAGTAACCACTGGGCTTTAAAGGAATGCCAGTAACCACTGGTGTTGCGGTGAGAATAAGATATCAAGCTATTAATTAACTTGAATCACACATCTTTGAAATTCACCACCAAGCTTTGATTTATCCAAAGGAAAGGGTAAAGATCGAAGAAAACCCTAAGAAGATCTGGGTTCGGGGGTTGGTTATACCTAGGAAAGGTGTTAGCACCCTAAGTATCTGTAGTACTCTACAGGAACCTCTTGTTGTTTTTGTGTTATGTTATGTTTGCTTGCTAAGGGTAAAAGGTAAAGACCTAAGTGCTAAAGGTAAAGACCTAAGGGTATGTACACTAAGTATGCTCGCCAAGACGTCGCATCTTGTGCCTACGTATCTGACTAAAGAATCAGAGCAACCGTAGTTCACCTAACTAAGGGTGAGAAAGGGACCATTGACTATGGCCAAAGTTCCTAGGGGAATGAGTATGATACTCATGTAGAGTTTAAGAAACTCTCTAAGTCTAAGTTGTAGGGGAAGTGAATTCTCACAATGATGAGAATCAAATAGAGTTTAAGAACTCTATCCTAATTCTAAGTTGTAATGTAAATGGCTCTTAGGAGGCCAAGGATGAGGATGGTGAGCACCTATGACTATGAGGTCAAGGGGGAGATGGCTCTAAGGAGGCCAAGAGGGGATCCTATGACTATGAGGTCAAGGAGGGAGATGGCTATTAGGAGGCCAAGATGGTAATGAGCTATCTATGAATTTGAGGTCAATAGAGAGACTTTCCTTTGGAAGGAGGGGGAATACCAAGGGATTGAAAGGAAATGAGATTAAATGAACAATATGAGTTCAAGGATTCAACGATGGTAAACATTAATCAATATATGAAATAAACTTCCAAGTATGAACATGGCAAACATGGATAAGTGAACACATAAATATGGCAAGGATAACACCCTCAAAGTTTGAAATCAAAGACATGTCAAATGGCATTGAATAAAACAAGGTAGGGGGTGTATTGGAAAATGCTGACATGAGTTAAATGTATTGTGAGGCGCATGGGCCTTTTGGTGGGAGGTGTGGTTAACAAAGAGATACAGTCCAACAATCCAAGTGAATAACCTCAGCCAAAATAAAAACAAAAACATGACAGTGCAAAAAAAATATGTGACATGAGATCAATTGGTCACTTAAATTTAAGTGACTACATGACAAAGAACTTGTCCCACCACCCTTATTCTGCCACGTATCTAAATCTCCATACACAGGAAACCAACAACTATAGCGTTCAAACCCAAAACGAGCACAATGGCAGTTGCCATTGTTCCCACAAAGCAGTCGCCATGCACATGAAACCATCAACCTAAAATTAACATGGCAGACGCCATGATCTAGCGCCACTATCTAATGGCAGGCGCCCTCTTCATCATGGTAGGCGCCATATATCTCATGGCAAGTGCCATATTCATCATGGAAAGTGCCACCAACCTCATGGCAAGTGCCCTAAACCTCATGGCAAGCGCCATCTTCATCATGGCAAGTGCCACCAACCTCATGGCAAGTGCCACCAACCTCATGGCAAGCGCCACTATATCCTTTCCTTATCTAGTTTTCAAACAAAAATCACGAACCAAGTTCACGATATATCAAACAAGTTCACACATTATGATTTGCAATATTTATTCAAGAATCAGGCATCAACATGATAATAACATGGAAATCCAAGTAGTTTATATGATCATGATATTTTGGAAATGGAGTAAAAGAGAGTGAGTGTTACCTAGTAGAGAGGGTCCACTGCCTCTTCACAGGTACGAGTTTTGAGAAAAAATGGTTGAGCTTCTTTTCCCTCAAAGTGCCAGCTGCTGCAGAGCTACTCCTTCCCTCTTTTAGTTGCCCAGAAAAATCACAAATTGCTAGTGCTTTGGATGATACGTGTGTTATTGTTTTGATGTTGTGTTAATTGTTGGTAATGAACAAGTGAATGTGCCTCTCCTTTTATAGGTAGAGCAAGCTGGATAATGGCTTGAAGATACAAAGAATAATGGTTTTGTCTTGAAGAGAAAATGGCACAATTACTTTTACTTGCACTGCATCGTGGCTATCATCCTTGAGCCAGGTGAAAACTTGTTTGTTGCTTGTTTTAGGGTTTAGATCAGAAAAAGAAAAGGCAAGGTCCAGTGGGTTGAAGTGCACAAACTATTTACATGAAGGTCATTTGTTTTACAACATAGTATTTCTCCATATGTGATATGTTAAAGTACAAGGTAATTGTACTTTTTGGATTTTCCTTTGCACATGTTTTGGTGTTGGAAGTTGGTACTGAAAAAGCAACAAGACATACTTGGCATATGGTTTAAAAATCTGGTTCCAAAAAAATGAAACAAAGTTTGTAATAAAACCATACTATAAATCACACTTTTTTCACACGATGGTTTGCATCTTAATGAACCACATAAAATACCTTTTCCTCCTTTGCAAGATTTTTATGTTGATAAAATTAAGCATAGCAAGGACCAAAGCATCTTGAAACAACTTTGCTCTCTTTCTTGTGCAAACCCTGGCTTTCACACAAAAGAAACGACTTTGCAAGATGAGGTGGTTAGTTAACAATGCACAGATGATTGAAACCTGGATGCAAGTGTAAGATGTTATGACATCTAAGGGGTAAAATTTGGGGTACAACAACTGGACTTTGAATACCAATAACCATTGGATTTTAGACAATGCCAGTAACTACTTAACTTTAGATAATGCTAGTAACCACTGGACTTTAGGTACAAATAACTATTGGATTTTAAACAATGGCAGTAACCACTGGACTTTAAAGGAATGCTAGTAACCACAGGACTTTGAATAACAATTGAAGATGGCTGGTTTACACCCGATTGAATTGCACACTCAAAGATAACCCAGAGTTGCCACCGAACTTTATTTAGTCCCGAAGGATAGGGAAAATATCGATAAAACCCAAGGGGAAGAGAAACGAGAATGGGGATCGGTTATGCGAAAGGAAGGTACTAGCACCTTACGCATCCGCCGTACTCGACGGGAACCATTTCGCTTGCTTCTAGGCTCGGATGGGTTATCTATCTAAAGGCTTCTAGCTAAAAGAAAGAGGAGAGAGAGAAGGAAGGGGAAAAAGAAAGAAAAGAAAGAAAGTGCTCGCGGAGGATTGGGGCCCTCGTGCCTATGTACCCTCATAGTACAATGAGAAAATCAGAGCGCCATAGTTCTTGGGAACCAGGGGACAGAGAGGAAGGAAGAAAGGGAGAAGGAAAGAACGGTGGAAGTGTGCTCGCCAAGATCATCGCGATCTCGTGCCTACGTATCATACATTCAAAAGAATGTAGAATCAGAGCTTCCGTAGTTCGTAGAACCGAACGGAAAACAAAACAAGAAAGAGAAGGTGGTGTCAAAAACCAAGAGCAAGAGTGAAAGAAAACTCTACTGGGGAAAACCCGAACAGTAAGAGACTAGAGAAAGAATGGTGTCAAAACCAAGAATGAAAGAAACTCCGTTGGGGATAACAAAGAGGATTGGTGTCGAAACCAAGAAAGAAAGAGCAAAATGAATAGAAAAGACTCCACTGGGGAAGAAAATAAAGAACTGCTAGGGACAGAGGGTAAGCAACCCTACTAGGAAACAAACAAAAGGATGGTGTCAAAACCAAGAGAAAAATGCAACTCGGTATATTAACTGGCTGGCAGTGATTAACCGAAGAGAAAGAGTAAGACCCAGGTGGGGAAAAGAGGCTGGTGTCAACAGACGGACTGTGATAAACCAAAAGAGAGAGTGTTAAACCAAGGGAAGGTGTTCGACTATGAGGGGATGTCGGTATGTTAACTGATAAATAGTGGTTAACCGAGGAAAGAAAGGATTACAACCCTGCGGGGATAGAGAAGCATCGGTTTTAATAGAGAAAATTGTGATTAACCAGAAGAACGGGTGTAAGACCGATCGAAGGTCGTAACCCAAAAGGGGTGTTGGTATTGACTAAACAACAACACTTGACCACGAAGAAGGTTATTGAACAAAAAGAAGATTACTAACCCAAGGGTGCAAGTATTCAAACCAAGAAAGGTTGCCAACTACTGGGGATTCGGTTTTAACAGGAGAGCTGCGATTAACCGAGAAGAATGAGTGATTAACCAAGAGAAGGTGATTAACTCAAAAGGGGTTCAGTATTTTAACAGACAGGTTGTGGTTAACTGAAGAAACGGGTGATTAACCGAGAGAAGGTGATTAACCCAAGGAACTCAGTATGTTAACAGACGGGCTGTGGTTACCTGAGAAGGAGTGTAAACATTGGTGTTTTAACTGACAGACAGTGATTAGCCAACACAGGGAGAAGAACCAGAAGAAGGTTGCGAACCCCGCGGGAGAATCGGTCGTAACAGGAGTACTGTGTTTAACCGAAGAAAGAGAAAAGAGACTCTTCTGGGGAATCAAAGAGCAAAGACTGACCACAAGAAAAGCAAAAGGTATTGAAACAAAGGGAGCTTGCTAACCCAATGAACACTGATCTTAACCGAGAAGGTGATTGATCAAAAGAGAGATCAAAAGAGATAGGGGTGATCAAAGATCAACCCGACTGGGGGAAGAAATCACCCTACCGCCTGGAGATAGAGATGACTAAACCAAGCACAGGGTAATTCGTCCCCTACCTGAAGTAGCCAGAATGAGAGTAGGAATTCTCCCTTCGCATCCCTTCTTTAACACACAAGGTGTAATGTAGAAGTTAATCCGGACGACACAACAGCTCCAAGTTGTACAGTGCTCCCGCGTGATGAAATAGGCAGCGTAACAGCTTCAATTTGTACAGTGCTCCGATGCAGGTCGTAGCGCGCAACTCCAACTCCTCCGGGGGGGGGGGGGTATAGAGAAAAAGCTCTAAAGGAAGCCTAAAGAGAGGAAAGGGGAAGATCAACTAATCGAAACATGGTTTCGATCAATTAATCAAAGGGAAATGCCATGCTAAAAATTTTCCAAAGAGAGTGGGAAATCGTTAAAGCAAAGAGGTGTGAATTATTGATTATACAAGATTAAATTTGCTCAATCAAGAACAAACTTAATGCAAAGCAAGAAAAGAAATGCACAAACAATACCAAATGATAACCAATATGCATTGCCAAACATGTTAACAAGTGATCAAATGGAATGCAAGATGTTCATGAACACACATTGCCAAAGTTACAAATAAATCGATAAGTGAAAAATCGAGCATCGGAAATTGACAAGCATGCTTCAAACAGAAGTGAAGTGACACTTAAAACATCCACCAATATCAAGCACATTGATCCATGGAAGTTAAAGGAAGAAAGCATGGCAAACACACTTGAAAATGCACGAAAATGACCATTCTGTACAGTGGTAACTGGTTACTCACCACGCGTTAACCGGTTACTTGCTTCAAAAACTGAGTTTTTGGTGAAAATTGCACTGAGTAACCGGTTACTCACCACACGTTAACCGGTTACTTATTGAAAAATTTGTGTTTCTGGAGAAATTTACACTGAGTAACCGATTACTCACCACATGTTAACCGGTTACCACTGTGACAGTGGCAAAAAAATAACAGAAAACAGCTTTTCAAAAGTAGTTTTCAGCACATAATCACTTATGTCAAACACCACATGCTAGATCAAGAATTTGTGCACAAAAATTAAACTTGAAAACAGCAAATAACCAGTGATAGAATCAATTAACACATCAAGATCATGGATCAAACAATGCAAAACCAATTCACTTGCAAAATTATCGACTACATCGTGAATTATGCGAAAATGCTCGAAACAGTAAAATTAGTGAGATCCACCAACCTACAAGGCGGAGATGTGCCTTGGTAATTGTTGCGAAGTGTTCTTGATGCAAAAAATTAAAGAAAACCAAAGGAATCTTCAATTTGGTGACGAAACGTGTTGAAATCGAGCAAAATACGATAAAGCTCCAAAATGCGAATTCGAATCGTTGAATGTCAAAGCAAATACTTGAGATTATTCCACAATCTGAAATAACTCCAGAAATCCAAGTAGAATTACAAAATTGATGAAGGTCGAGCTCAAGAAATAATCACTTTTGATGTAAAAGTGATTATCCTTCAAAGTAGAAATGAGCTTAGGTGAGGTTTTGGAAGAGAATTGAGATGAAGATGAAGATGTAGCAGAAAAAATCAGAGAGAATTGAGAGTGAATTTTGCAAATGGTTGAAGGTTTTTGTGTCTGAAAAATCTGGGAAAATGATGGAGAGTTTGTTTATATAGACTTTTGATTTGGAGTGTGAGAGGTTTGGAATTAGCTTTGGGAGGTTTGGAGTTAGGGTTGGAGTTAGTTGGGCTTGACTCACTGAGTCAAGGCGGTTAACTCGGTTAGTTAGAACCAACTCGGTAACAATCCCAATGTGAGCTCCAACATCCAAGGATCCACATTACTTTGAAAACAAGGAACATGGTGCACTTATTTTAGGGTGAAGCATTGGAATAAATGCACTTGGAATGTCTTGAAATGTCTAGAGATGTCTAGAATATTCCACACACTGCTAGAACACTGTAGAATCAATGACCAAAGAGAGTGCATGGCTGTTGTCCCAAAAATGCCGCAGGAACTGAAATTTTGCACTGAGTAACCAGTTACTCACCATGCATTAATCGGTTACTTCAGTCAATTTTTGCCCAAATTATTTAGGAAATGATACTAGAGTCTCGGTTTCGATTTTCCACCTCTTGATTTGATGAGTGAGCATGGAAACCTTTATTTTGAGCTCGTTTTGATGACACGATGATCTTGTAAGGATTCAATTCATCGGGCTTTAGGTCAAGGACATGATTTCCTGAAGAATTGCACAATTTGGAATTCATCTGATAAAAAGTCAACTGTGCACAAAAGTCAACTTTGACTTTTTGAGATTTTTCACCAAAATGGATTTTTAACCCTAAAATGATGTTAATGTGTGATTTGAATCATCATTCATCAAGAAAAATCAAGAAAAGTTGGATAACTTGTAAAAGGGGTAACCATAAAAACTTAGAAAATTTTCTAAGTTAAAAATAAAGTGACAAGGGTACCAACAAACTTAATGCAAAGCAAGAAAAGAAATGCACAAACCGTACCAAATGATAACCAATATGCATTTCCAAACATGTTAACAAGTGATCAAATGGAATGCAAGATGTTCATGAACACACATTGCCAAAGTTGCAAATAAATCGATAAGTGAAAAATCGAGCATCGGAAATTGATAAGCATGCTTCAAACAGAAGTGAAGTGACACTTAAAACATCCACCAATATCAAGCACATTGATCCATGGAAGTTAAAGGAAGAAAGCATGGCAAACACACTTGAAAATGCACGAAAATGGCCATTATGTACAGTGGTAACCGGTTACTCACCACACGTTAACCGGTTACTTGCTTGAAAAATTGAGTTTTTGGTGAAAATTGCACTGAGTAACCGGTTACTTATTGAAAAATTTGCGTTTCTGGTGAAATTTACACTGAGTAACCGGTTACTCACCACATGTTAACCGGTTACCACTATGACAGTGGCAAAAAAAAACAGAAAACAGCTTTTCAAAAGTAGTTTTCAGCACATAATCACTTATGTCAAACACCACATGCTAGATCAAGAATTTGTGCACGAAAATTGAACTTGAAAACAACAAATAAGCAGTGATAGAATCAATTAACACATCAAGATCATGGATCAAACAATGCAAAACCAATTCACACGCAAAATTATCGACTACATCGCGAATTATGCGAAAATGCTCGAAACAGTAAAATTAGTGAGATCCACCAACCTACAAGGCGGAGATGTGCCTTGGTAATTGTTGCGAAGTGTTCTTGATGCAAAAAATTAAAGAAAACCAGAGGAATCTTCAATTCGGTGACGAAACATGTCGAAATCGAGCAAAATACGATAAAGCTCCAAAATGCGAATTCGAACTGTTGAATGTCGAAGCAAATACTTGAGATTATTCCACAAGCTAAAATAACTCTAGAAATCCAAGTAGAATTGCAAAATTGAAGAAGGTTGAGCTCAAGAAATAATCACTTTTGATGTAAAAGTGATTATCCTTCAAAGTTGAAATGAGCTTTGGTGAGGTTTTGGAAGAGAATTGAGATGAAGATGAAGATGTAGCAGAAAAAATCAGAGAGAATGTGACAGAATTGAGAGTGAATTATGCAAATGGTTGAAGGTTTTTGTGTCTGAAAAATCTGGGAAAATGATGGAGAGTTTATTTATATAGACTTTTGGTTTGGAGTGTGAGAGGTTTGGAATCAGCTTTGGATTTAGCTTTGGGAGGTTTGGAGTTAGGGTTGGAGTTAGTTGGGCTTGACTCACTGAGTCAAGGCGGTTAACTCAGTTAGTTAGAACATACTCGATAACAATCCTAATGTGAGCTCCAACATCCAAGGATCCACATTACTTGGAAAACAAGGAACACAGTGCACTTATTTTAGGGTGAAGCATTGGAATAAATGCACTTCGAATGTCTTGAAATGTCTAGAGATGTCTAAAATATTCCACACACTGCTAGAACACTGTAGAATCAATGACCAAAGAGAATGCATGGCTGCTGTCCCAAAAATGCAGCAGGAACTGAAATTTTACACTGAGTAACCGGTTACTCACCACGCTTTAACCGGTTACTTCAGTCAATTTTTGCCCAAATTATTTAGGAAATGATACTGGAGTCTCGGTTTTGATTTTCCACCTCTTGATTTGATGAGTGAGCATGGAAACCTTTATTTTGAGCTTGTTTTGATAACGCGATGATCTTGTGAGGATTTAATTAATCGGGCTTGGAAAACCTGAATATCCTGCAACAAGAAACACACAAAGAAAAGTGTGAATGCGTATGCTAACGATGTGAATGCGTATGCTTATGCAAAAGGAAAAAGAAGGAGGTCAGATTTCGGGTTATGACAGCAATAACCATTGGATTTTAGATAATGCCAGTAACTACTAGACTTAAGACAATGCTAGTAATTACTGGACTTTCAAGCAATGCCAGTAACCAGTGGACTTTGGGTACTGTAGCACCCCAAAATTTGCTCTCCTTACTTTAGTACTAACTGGCTTATGTTTCATTTCATTTTTGCATTATCATGTGTGCATATCATTGGTTTTTAGCATGGGGTCAAGGTGCTTGAGGCAGCTCAAGAGGAGAAGATGTTCTTCAAAGAGTCAAGCAAGAGTCCTTGTATTGTGGATCACTCTCTCCTAACTAGTGTAGAAATTAGGGTTTTGAAATTCTTGGGTTTATTGCTCCAATGGGCAAGCTTATTGGGTTTTTATCATCACCAAATGGCATATGTTATCTTTGTTGGAGAGGATACACATCATATTTAGAGGAATTTGGATTTGGAGACTGTGTTATTTCCTCCTAGACTGAGGGTACCAAAATTAGGGTTTGCTATAAAGTCAATTTTTTTTCTGATTTTTTGGGCAAGACTTGATTCCATGGTATTCCTTGGGTCCCTAAGTATCTAGGGATGGGAGATTGTCCATCAGTTTGGTTCATGAGAGATTCAATTGGCCAATGGATTGGGAATCAGGAGAATTGGGGAAAAGTCAACAGTGAGAGGGGAAGTCAACTGTGAAATTTTGAGGTTCTCTTCAAGGTTTTCAAGGTTTCACATCCTCATATGGTCTTTAAAAGTCAACTTTCATACCATTTATCAAGAATCAAGGGTTGGTACAAAAGTTACTAAATATGGAAATGACCTATAATTTGAAAGTTTCCTTTTTGGGCAAGTTCTTACGCTACATTCAACTTGACTTTTCATCATCAAAGAAGCTTCAAATGAATTTTCCTCAAACATGAAAGTTGAAGATCTTTTTCTCCCCTTTCCAACAAGTACTAGATGGTCTCCATATCATTTGTGAAACTCAAGTTATGGTCCAAAGAAGGCAAAGTGGTTTTTAGGGTTTTCTCATGGTTCCATTTTTACTTTGGGACATAGTGACCTATAATTGATTCCTTTGTTTAAAGCCACATTCTAACATCAAATTACATCCCATAAGGATCATTTTTTGCCTTTGAATCAAGTGGATCCATGATTTATTCATCACTTATTTCACATTATGCAAAATTGCAAGATCATTGAAAACTCATAAACCAAGACATCTCAAGGCCCAAATCCAATACAGGTGTGATTAGCAATTGTTAAATAAGTGATCCATCATCAAGGGTTTGGATATACATGCATGGAGGAGGGTGTATTTCACATTATGCAAAATTCCAAAGTCACCCAAAACTCATTAAGTAAGGAATTAACAAGGCCCAAGTGATCATCAGTGGATTAACCCTAAGTATTTAAGCTAACTCATGCACTGGTTAGAGGGGAACACGTGATTTTGAGGAGAACCAAAGTTTGAACCCTAAAACTTCATTGCTTCAAATCTCACAATCCAAAAGAGTTTTTCCAAAACTTCTTTCACCATCTGAACCCTTGGGATCCATAGAGCACGAAGCAACCATCCTTTGAAGCTAACAGCAAGGATACGTGGTGCATAATCTCAGGTTAGTGATACTTTTAATGTTCATAGAACTCTATTTTTAAATATGCATATAGATCTATGGGGTGTACCGATAATCCTGGTATGCTTTATATTGAGTTTGGATGCATAGATTGATTATACTTTGAGTTTGAAATTTTTGAACCGTGACTTTTTTCCTTCGATTTGCCATGTACGTTGATTGTTGGTTGAAAATAGCATGATATTTGGAATCCTCGTGTTTTTCTGATTAAAATGATGTACTCATACTTGATTTCTGGGGATTTTGGGGATGGTGGCCACCGGAGAAGACGACCAGAACCCTAGTTTCGGCGTCTGGTTTGGAGCTCCGGTCAGATTAGGGTTTGAGTGGGGAAGAGATAATCATGACCGTCTGTGTGTTTGATCCAACGTTCCACATGATGCCACCTCGTTTAAAATTTGTTTTTATTTTATGGTTTATGTGTTTGCTAGTCCATGATAATTAGTGTGAACCTTTAATCTAAATCACCCATCACGCTTTGGTTTAATTAATCTGGGACGTTGCTTTAATCTGATGGCCTACGTATTGACAACACCTTAAATTCACATGTGCCTCTCACGTGTGGTTTTTATTTTATTCTGAGTAATTCTGTGTGTGCACGTGTTTCATAATTATGATGCCCTTTTAATATTGACCATTGATTTTGTTGACTTTGTGATTGTGTAGACTGGTTAAGGCGCATTAGATTGATCTCATGGCTGATGGTGAGTCCTAAGGTTGACTGGGTTCCACGTGTGTTTTTTTTGTTTTATTTTTATTTTCGCTGATGGGCCTTGTGGTGTGGGCTTGATATCCACACCCCCTTTGCTTGATCCATGTTTTTTTTCAACGTATTTGGGCTGCTAAACACACCCCCCATGCTTATTTCTTTATTTTTATTTTTATTTAATTATTGCATTTCATTTTTATTTTTTAAAAATAGTTTCTTGCATTAAAAAATTCCCAAAAAATTCATGAATCACATTTAGCATTTTATAAAATTTTCTCAAATTTTATTTTATCATTTTATTTTATTTTTAGCATCTGAAATAATTATTTCTTTATTTTCTTTTGAGTTTATTCCTTACATGCATACTCTAATTTGTTTATTTTATTTTTCATCATCCATAAAACCTTTTGAACTCATTCTTTTTGCATTGTTTCACCAACACATTGAATTGCATTAAAATATTTTTCTCTCATTTTTAAAATCATTTCATATTGCATTTTAGTCCTCCTCTTTTGCATATTGAGTCATGTTTCTTATCTGAATTTTGCATAATTGTTTGGGTGACCTATCTTATGAATTTTGGTATGAGTTTTTAATATGTTGTTTGTTTCTGGTTGAGCTATGTTGATAATTAATTTGGTAATTTTAGAAGATGTTTTGCCAATTATGTGGTTGCTCTTTGTTTGAGGTCCTCTTGTATGCACATCCTTGATCATGTCTGATTACTTGTTTGAAAAGGCACTTGTGCCATTGTTTTGGGATTGTGTCTTTGACTTATTAAACCATGTTTAGATTTTTATAGGTCACTTGATTGCCATTATATGTCATTGGTGTGAGGTTGTTGCATACTTTGTGCATATGTTCAATGTTTGATTCACATGCCTTTTCTTTGACTTATCTTCTCATTTCTTCTCATCTGTGTCTCTTCATGATTTATGTTTGGTTTGTGTATGCCATGCCATATCATTCATTTACATTTCATTTGATGTATGTTTCTGACTTTGGAACTTTGCATTCATATCATATGCTATTCATGCTTCATCTTACATACTTGAACATGTTTCACTTTTATGCTCCCTTCTCTTTCTTCTGATGATTCTTGATGCTTGGATATCTGTTTGCATGCCTCATGTGACATTTGCATAGCGTGTTTAGGCACATGTTTAGGTCATCCACATTCTGACTTGGATGATTCTTCTTTGGTTTGTAACCTTTTCCCTTTGGTTTGTGACTTGCTTGGGGTTGCATTTGTCTTATTGTTACTTATGTCTGTTTTGTACTAACCTTGTATGCAGGGGCTGAGGTAAGTTATTTAAGGGTGTGGATAAGTATCCATGTCCGCTCTCATTCTTTCTTTCTCTCATCTTTTCTTTTCTTTAGGCCTAGGTTGTTGTCAAACCTCCCCTTAGGGCTATCTTTGCATGATAACATTAGGATAGATTTTCCCCGTAGTGTTTTTCTTTTCTTTTGAGTCCCTCTTCTCATCTCATAACATCTCTAAGGTACTTCATAAGGTCAACGTGTCTTGCAAACGAGCCTTAAACATAGGAAATGAAGATTGAAGGGTCCCCCTTCTCTCTTCTAGAGTGTTGAGCATACGTGCCATTGGGGACGACCATGCGACGCATTCGCTCCCGTGTCATAGACTTTGGTTCAAGTTGAGTTACGAACTAACTCAAGTCACTTCTTTCCTAAAAAATACAAACGAACTTTAAACCTTTTTGTCCTGCGGGATTGTCAAACTAAAGGCTATTTTCAAAAAGGGCACGTTATTTTCCGTCTGATTCGCAAACAGGCATCGACCCTAACTGCCGGACGCGAACTTAACGTTGCTCATAAAAAACACAAAAAGAACTTGGTTCGAACTACGTTGACTCTGAATTCCCTATTGCACTAAGGGGGTACGTAGGCCTAGGACGTCGACGTCCTACCAAGTCTGTCTTAGTTTTTCCCTTCCCCCGTTTTAGTGCAGCCCTAGATGTTAGGATAACTCACCCTTAGAATAGACAACAAGCGTGGATCCCATCGAGTACGATGGACGCGTGGGGTGCTAGCACCTTCCCCTCGCGTAACTGACTCCCGAACCCAGGTTATGGTTGCGATGATCATTCCTTTCCCTCTTCCTCAGGTTTATGCGGTGTTCCCTTTCCCTCTCTTGGGATCAATTTACACGGATGGAGACTCTATTTTCCGCGCCACTCTCGCGTTTGTACCTGGATGAAAATCCTGGGAGCGACAGCTGGCGACTCTGCTGTGGACTCTGGTTGACCTATGTTGGTCCATCCCTAAGCGAGTCAATCCTAGCGCTTGCTTGTCTTTGTTCTATTTGGGTGTTTTTGTTTTTTGTTTTGCTTTATTTGTTGTATTTTATTTTTACCGCATTTTCTGCATTGCATATTATTATCACCTGCTGCACTGTTCTTCTGTTTGGTGGGTTGGGAGTTCTGAGAGATAAGCCCAATACCCAGGCTTGAGCGTACACGTAGGATTAACGTGGAAATTAGTGTGACTTGTGTGGCATTTGGCCAGACGTAGTATACATGAAAACTCCACATCCAGACGAGGTTTTCTTTGGTAATGTTCTATCCTGCGCATTGGTGCAGATGGTTGAATGTAACCTGGAAAACTGTCGACTCTGGCGGCCATTCCCGAGGACTCAGTAACGGCGCTCCTCCCAAGACGTGATAATGGTAGACCAGAAATGGCAAACCCATTACACATGTCGATCCGAGGACCCAATGCTGGGAACTTGCTATAGGGTTTCCTTTTGGAAAAGAATCAGTGGAGGCACTCCTCGATTGGCGATAGTACTGTACCCTGAGGGATGAATGTACTATTGCTTCTCGACCTCAGTGCCGAAGCTGAGGACTTGCCATAGGATGTTTTCTTTTGAGGGGAATCAGTTGAGGCCTCCTCGATTGGTGATGATGCCAAACCAGAAATGGTGAACGTATCATCATTTCTCGACCTGAGAGCCCGTGATATTGAGGATCCTCGGCTTTCTAGTACCCACATGTGAGAGGGCAGGGTGTTTACAAGTTTGCAGGTAACCTTGACCTTCAACATACCCGGTTTTCTGATCAGCAGATTTATCAGTGTGGTACTATGGTTATTTTGGTATTCTGGGTATTTGGGCAGATCCTTGAGATTATACAGTTGTTCAGTGCAGCAGTTGTCTAGTCTGTGTGGCATCCTTGATCCCATGTGTGCATTTGCATCATCATTTTGCATCCTAGCATGTTTATTCATTTGCAGGGCTGCATCCTAACTTTGATTCTAGTTTTTGAAGACTATTAAGGATGAGTACTGAGAAGAGAAAGAACGTCATAATGTACAAGTTCCCATCACTTATTCTGGATCCTGTTCACAAGATTGTGTCTATGGCAAAACATGGGTTATTGGCAGACTTTAGAGGAGAGTATGGAAAAATTCTGGATTTTGCTCACCACATCACTGAATACGAGTATAGGGCTTTGTACACTCTGGTGCAATTCTATGACCCTCACCTGCGTTGTTTCCTATTCATTGATTATCTTTTGGCTCCGACATTGGAGGAATTTGCTCTCATTCTGGATGTTGACATTAAAGAAGAGGCTCCTTTCTATCCTTCTAAAGAACTTCCTGATTTGGGAAAGGTTTCCGAGGCTTTGCATTTGGATTTGTCTTTGTTGAAAAACAACGTTGCCAGTAAGGGAGGGTGTAAAGGCTTTCATGTGAATTTTTTGATAGAACAGGCTGCTGTGTATGCTAAAGCTAGATGTTAGTCAGTTTTCAACGCCATCTTGGCTATGTGTGTCTATGGAACGGTGTTGTTTCCCAATTTGAAGGACTTTGTGGACATGCACGCTGTCCGGATATTTACCATGAAGAATTCGGTACCTACTTTGCTTGGAGATCTGTACCACTCAGTGCATTATAAGAACGAGAAGAGGAGGGGAGGACCCCTTTATTGTTGTGCGCTAGTCTTCTACAAATGGTTTGCAGATCGTCTTCCTAAATATGGGGCATTTGTAGATACTCAAGGAACATTGGATTGGTCCAAAAGATTAATGGGCTTGAGGGCAGATAATCTAATTTGGGTTAACCGTGACTTGTTGGGCCAAGATATCATGATTAGTTGTGGAGGTCTCCCAAATGTGCCTCTAATAGGAAGGAAAGGGGGGATTAACTACAGCCCCATTCTTGCTATTAGGCAATTCGGGTATGCCTTGAAAGAGCCACCAAAAGACGAGGAGGACCAAGAATCTCTATATCTGAGTGGGGAAATCAATCCAGAACTGTTAAAAGAAGCTGCAAATACTTGGGAAGATCGTCATAAGAAAGGGAAGACTTATTTTGGGAAGAGCAACAATAGAACATTTCCTGCGTATGAAGATTGGATTCAGAAAAGGGTAGAGGAGGAGCTTCTGCCATTCTCCAAAGAACCACCATCTTACCCCTTGCTGATTGAGCCTCCTACCACAGTTGAGATAGAGAAGTTCAAAAAGTTGTGGGTTGAAAAGGAAAAGCTGCGAGAAGAAAACAGTGAGCTACGAAGAGAGATTTATCAGTTGAAACATGAGCGGGGTGAAGCTGTTCATACCGCCAAGTTGAAGATAGAGCTTCTTGCTAAGGCAGAAAAGGAGCTGGCTGACAAGGTCACATCCAGACAAAGGATGAAGCAAGCTCTAGAGGGTATCACTAAGGTTCTCAAGTCTAAGAAGGAGGAACTGGCCAAGACTTTGTTGAAAACTCACAGGTTCGATGCTCACCGAGACACTGCAATGGCTGAGAATAAGAAGAAGGAAGACGATTATCTAGCTCAGATTGATCAATTGAAGTCGAAGCTCAAGAAAAAAGACGCTGAGATCTTATCAGGGGTATTCCAGAGACAAGCAGTCGAGGGTCGACTCAAGGAAGCCATAGCCTCCATAGAGGAACTGAAGATCTAAGCTGAAGTGAAGAGACCTAGAAATGAGGGTCCTAGCATGGATGGTGTTTCTGAAGAAGACGCTTGGGAGTTACATTGCCGATACTTAGAAGGGATCATGCATAGGAGATACATTCTCATTCAAGAGCTAATTCAGAGACCGAAGCATCCCGACACCAAAAAGATGTTCAAGGAAATTCAAGACTGGAGCAAAAAGTATAATGGATGGGGGGATTGACACTTGTGGACTTTGATGACATGTCGTAGTTTTCTATTTCCTCTTATTGTATTTGGATCACCACCAGGCTTGTTGGTTGGGACCTATGGTTTTTGTGTTCAGACTTGTTACCTTGCACAACGCCAAAAATGATTTTAGGCAGCGCACCTTAGACAGCGCTTTTTTCCAAAAGTGCTGCTATAAGTTAAATAAAAAATAAAACACGGAAAGTATGTACGAAATTGTGTAAAAGCGCTGCTAAAAGGCCACCTTAGACAACGCTATACAAAAGCGCTGCTAAAGGCCTACATTAGACAGCGCTTTTCAAAAGCGCTGCTAAAAATCCCACCTTAGACAGCGCTTCTAAAAAGCGCTGCTAAAGGGCCATGTACGAAGCGCTGCTAAAGGCCCATATTAGAAAGCGCTTTACCTAAAGCGCAGCTAAAGGCCCAACTACAAAGCGAAAGCGCTGCTAAAAGCACTCATTAGATAGCGCTTCACAAAAGCGCTGTCTAAAGTCGTTTAAAATTAAAATTAAAAAACATATTATATTCATTGTTTCTATTCTCAGAACTGTTTCTCTTATCTCGCGAAAAACCCTAAACCCAGAAAAAATCTCCGTCCTCCGTCCTCTCACGCACCTCCGTCCTCTCCGGCGAGGCTTCTTCCCTTCCAAGGTTAGTTCACTATCTCCTATTTTTGCAACACATGTTTCATTTTTGAGCTTATTTTTGACAGAATAATCATTTTTATTTTCAACTTATTTTTTGTCATTTTATTCTTAATCACTTAGCTTCATTAAGTTTGTGTGTTTGAGAGCATGCATAATGAAGTTTTTCAAGTTTGACAATATTATCAATTTGACATTAAAATGGTTTTTGTGTGTTTGTTATATGAGGTTTGACAGTATTATCTTTTGTTTTTGTTCTGTTATCAGCTTTGACATTTCAAGTGAAAAATCATGTTAGAACATTGTTCTTTTTTCTGTTTTCAACTCAGTTCAAGTCTCCCTATTTTCCATTTTTGAGCAACATATGTTTCATTTTTTAGCTTTTTTTTGACAGAATAATAAGTTTTATTCTTTTCCATTTAGGAACATGTCAAACCTATTACAATCTCTTATTTTATCAGAACCAATATGCAATTATCATGAATTTAGGAACATGATTTTTTGATTGCATTATCAGAACCAATTGCATTATTTTTTTTGACAGAACTATTTTCCATTTAGGTACAGTTCTGTTTTATTCTTCCTCTGTGGATTTTATGCACCTCAATTGCATTATTTTATAAATGAAATGTAACTATTACAAACTCTTATTACAGGTTAGATGGCTAGTAACGAGGATCACCCACATGATGATTCTATTCATGATGGAGATGAGACCGGTAATGCAGTGGAAAGGGAAATTAGACGAGGAATTACAATTATGAAGCGACTCATTCGTGATAGAGATCGAGGCATAAAACATGATGTGCATTAGAGTCAAGATAACCAACTAATTGAGCCTAACGGTTCAACGTTGACAAGTTATCTTGGTTCAATTACAAGGAGAGAAGTTCCAATTACTTGTGATGATTGGAGAAACAAATTGTTGAAAGACGCTAAAGACAAAATATGGATTGAGATACAGGTACCATATGTGATGTTATTTGTTTTTAATGTCGATTATGTATTTAAATTACTTATACTAACGCACTCTGTGTATGATTTTCGTAGAGGTCTTTTAACATTGATGATACCAGAAAAGATTATATACTCGGATTGGCCGGAAAAATACATAGAGGGTTTAGATCTTTTTTATCAAACAAGTATCTTAAGGATGCGGATAAAAAATTTATTGATGCAGAGCTTCCACAGAAATATGCAGATTTGATTACACCTCATGAATGGGAAACTTTTAAATCCAAACGAAAAACCCCAGAATTTGAGAGTGTAAGTGACATAAATCGACAACGAGCGTCAAGTCCCGCGTATCCATACAAAAAAGGGCGTATGGGATATGCACGCTTACAATAATCTATAGTAAGTATCTATAAATTGCAATGATATACTTGTTCATCATGAGTTATTTTTGATCATGTTATTTGGCTTAATGTGTAGTTAACAAAGGAGAAAAGTTCTTAAACATCTCTTCCGGACCATGTTTTGTGGAAGGAAGCCCGCGTGGGTAAGGATGGAGTTGTTAAAGAAGATGTTCAACAAATTTTTGAGAAATGTGTAAGTATAACATTATTGCTTGAATTAAATCAAACGTTTATTAACATATAATTAAGTCAAATTTTCGATATTCATATGAATTTCAGGAGCAGCTATCTCAGTCTATATCTCCAGATGAAGACAATGATTGCAGGAGGCTACTTAGTCGAGCATTAGATGTTCGTGAGTATTCTGGTCGTGTGAGGGGTAAGGGATATGGGATCACTCCAACATCCTTGAAAGAACCAAAGAAAAAAAGGGCTAGCAATAAAGAACTGCAGGCAAAGTTGGAAGCATTAGAATCTGAAGTTCGTGAATTGAAAAAGGAAAAAGAAAGAGATAAAAAAGAAAGAGATCAAGGTTCAGCTTTTAAAGATACTAGTGAGAAAGATAGTATCAATTGTAATTTTCAACCGAATATTCCCGAGGTAATTATATATATTATTATGAAATTAAATTAGCTTAATTTATTTAATTGACATATATACACATTAACAATGTCATATTTATTATTGGTTTTAGGGCATTTCTCGTTGTCAACTCTATTTATCGTCACCGACTTATCGGATGGTTGGCAAGGGAAAAGTGCATAACACTTTGGGAGAAATGCTTCACCATAAACCGCTCCCCACTGGATTTTTGAAAGTATCGATTGATATTGTTTTAGAGGGGGATGCCTTATTACCACTACCTGACGATGTTTCGGATGCAACATTGTTGGGAGATGCAATAGGATCGTTTGTTGCATGGCTGTCAAGCCTCATTTGCCTAGATGATAAGGTAAGCTTAAAACCATTATGAACCTTTGGGTATTCAAATTTTTTACGGGCATTTTACGTACATTTTTTTTACATGGTAATGTTAGACTCCAACAAAATCCAAATCAAATGATAAGGGGATTATGCGAGAAACCGAGTCGGTTGCATCGAGAAAAGAGGTACAACACAATTATATGATATTTATGCATGGAAATGTTAATTCGTGATCTTATACTTCACCTAACTAATTATATGATATTTAGATTCAGGCTAAAGAGATTGAACAAGTCACTAGGGGTAAGATGCTTGAAATTAGCAACATTCCCACACAAACAAAGGGTGTTGTTAAGAAGACCGCGGCTAGAAAAAAACCTACTTCTCAGTATAGGTCGTGCCTTCAGACATGTTTACTTATAACAGATATTCCGGATGGTGGTACTCGGCTTATACCTATGGAGGAAGGTATTTTTGGTTTTGAATATTTGGAAACAATTGGTAGAGAGGACATGGATCAAGTTTTTAAACATTTGGAATTGGGCATCGGTGTTGTCGATACATACATTCGGTATACTCCGATAAACTTTGTTTAATTAATTGAACAATTTATTTACTCATTTCAAATGAATAGTCTAATATGTTAATGATGTTTTTATTTAAGGTTTCTGTATGACAAATTGATGCGCACGCGTGGATTGGAACAAAGATTCGTTTTCTTATCTCCCATGACTATCAACTCATGGTTAATCGTACAGAAACCAGATGAAGTCATACAGTATGTACTCGGTTTATTTGTGGCCAGCAAAGATACAGAAAAGTTGTTCTTTTTACCATATAATACTGGCAACGGGTTAGATTTTCATTCTAACTTCATCTATTATAATTTTTTGTTTTTTGAAGTTGTGTAGAAAGTTTCCATCTAACCTTTGTTTTCATTCTAACCTTTGTTTAATCTTACAGTGGACATTGGTTGTTGGTGGCAATTAATCCGATAAGAGAAATTGTATATTATCCGGATTCTTTACACAATGATCAAACAACATACCCAGATATGAAGAAGTTGATTGATACATAAGTGAGATTGTTCTAAAAATTCGTGTGTATATTTATTTATTTATTTATTTATGTGACATGTTCTAAATATTCGTTTATATTTTATTAGCGTTATACAAGTTTTTTGATCACAAAGAGATATTCAAGTTCCAAAGAGCAAAGCCAACAACATTACATGGATTAGAGTGGAGGTATATTTTCACAATTTTGATTATATTAGTGATGATACTTGATAAAACTAGTTAAGGGGTATATCCTGATATATATCCGTATTTTCTTTCCATGTGTAGTGTCCTCGTCAGCGCAATGGAATAGATTGCGGATATTTCATGTTGAGGTTTATGAAAGAAACTCTTCTTTTGGATCGAATAGATATTCCATCCAAGGTATGGATTTCTAACTTAGTAATTATTTTAATATTTACCACATATGTCTCATATAATTAAATAGTTTTAGCTAAATCATACTATGTTATATTATTATGTAGTACTTTGATGAATTCAAATGTGTTCATTACTCAAAAGATTAATTGGATGAACTTAAGGAGGAATGGTGTCAATTCATTATTGAGTTGAGAGTTTTATAAGGTATATTGTCTTTCTTTCATTGATGAGAATTTTGAGTATATATAAGTTTGAGTTTTGATGAATATGTCGTCATTAGTATATTAAGTTGTGTTGCAATGTTGTTGTTGTTTGTTATAGAAGGTTGGAATCATAAATTGTGTTGGTGCTGCCAAATATTGATTGATATCTTGTCCATAGAAGGTTGAAATCATATACTAATTTTCATAGGCACTTGGCAATATTCAATAACTCATGATCATTTGTTGACATTTTTGGCAATGCTTGCAGCTTGAATATCAGATTTGGCAATGCTTGCAGCTTGAATATCAGATTAGAACAATGCCTTCTTTGTTTTCTTCTATATTTTGTCTAATGTTGTTGTTGTTTTGTTTCAGGTTATATGTGCAGATGTAGAAGATAGAGCTAACAAGTTCATTGTTGTTGTTTTTTAGCTTGAATATCAGATTTTTTGTAGCTAACAAGATATATGAATTGTTGTTGTTTTTTAGCTTGAATATCATCAATTTTTTGTATATATAAATTATTGGATTAAAGATGGATATATAAATAGACAAATTTGGTGCATATTTATTGTATTGAAGCTCTAATTTACGAAAATTTGGTGCAAATTCTAAATGCATATTCTGGTGCAAAATGTGGTGAAAACCTGGTGCAAAATATGGTGATAATCTGGTAAATATTTATTGTATATATCAGACAGCGCTTTTTTTTAAGTTTTATATATAAAAAATTTCGTGGACATTAGACAGCGCTTTAAAGAAAAAAGCGCTGTCTGAAGTGGGGATTAGACAGCACTGTAAATAAAAAGCGCTGCTTAAAGTAGAGAATAGACAGCGCTTCTAAAGGAAAACGCCGTCTAAAGCAATGCCTAAAGATAACCAAAAGCGCTGTCTAAATCAAAGCGCTGCCTAAAGGGGTTCTTTAGACAGCGCTTTTACAGACAAAGCGCTGGCTAAAGTGACAAACAGATTGCGCTTTCAAAGTAAAAGCGCTGGCTAAAGCAGACATTTAGCAGCGCTTTCTCATTAACTAAAGCGCTGTCTTTACTTATAGCAGCGGTCGAATAGGCAGCGCTTTTAAGCGCTGTCTAAGCCCAAAAAAAGCGCTGTCTAATCCCTTCTTTGGCATAGTGTTGGATTGTGATTGTTGACATTTGGTTTTCCTCTGGTTTTCTTAATATATGAGCAGAAGTTCAGTTCTATCTTATTGTTAAACTGGAATCAAGGGCTGGATCGCCCTGCGAATATTCAAACATGGTCATTTGCATTTGCATATTCATGATCATTTTGCATAACAGGTGTTTATCTCCGGTATTCTTATCTTGTTCTAATCTCAGGATTGCAGATCAGTACTTTCACCAGTATTCTACTAGACGAAATCAGAAGAGATTCATGGATCAGCTACAAAATGAGATGACTGAGATGCGGACTCGCATGAACCAATTCATGGAATTAATGCAAGGTGTTGCTCAAGACCAAGAGCAGTTGAGGACTCTCGTTCAGCCACTGATTGCAAGGATTGATGAAGATGATGTCCTTCATGTAGGAGGTCATACTGGTGTTACGGGTAATAATGTTCAGAATGGCCCTCCGGGCGGAGGTATTCCTGTTACTGGTGTTATGATCCCTCCGGGCGGAGGAGAAAATATTGTGGTTCCTACTGTGGTGGGGGGAGGTAACGGTGCCGGCGCAGTTCATGGCCGTCAGTATGATGATCTTCAGGAAGATGCGTTCTTTGTGCCAGGGGGGATGCTGGTCCCCAGATTGACAATGATCAGAGGTTCAGGTTAATTGAGGAACAACTGAGGGGTGTTGTAAATCAGGATGCTGTAGGTATAGATCTAGAGGATCTGGGGCTGGTTCCAGGCATTGTTATCCTGCACAAGTTTCAGACTCTTACTTTTGAAAAGTACAATGGCATGACTTTCCCAAGGACTCACGTGAGGGCATACGCAAGTAAAATGGCTGCGCATGCAAAGAATGAGAAGCTGGTGATGCATTGCTTTCAGGATAGCCTATCCGGGGCATCCCTGGAATGGTATATGCAACTAGAGAGGAAAGATGTTCGCAGTTGGAGAGAGCTGGAAGGGGCATTTATCAAACAATATCAATACAACACTGACATGGCTCTGAACAGAACACAACTGCAGAATTTGTCACAGAAGAACAATGAGAGTTTCAAGGAATACACTCAGAGGTGGCGAGAACTGGCAGCGAGGGTTCAACCTCCCATGTTGGAACGAGAAATGATAACTATGTTTATGGCCACCTTGCAGGGTCATTACTATGAAAAGCTGGTACCGTGTATGACTGGAAAGTTTGCTGATTTGATCTTAGTAGGAGAGATGGTGGAAAGCGGAATTAAGGCGGGAAAAATATCAGGCGGTGATGGGTCCTCATCTGGAGGAAGTAAGAAGCCTTATGTCAGTGGTTACAAGAAGAGGGAGGGAGATACAAACTCTGTGTCATCATATCGTGGTAGAGAAGGACCTCGTTAGAACTTCAATCAGCAGGTGGCTTCTGTAACCATCCCAGTAGCACCTCAGCAGCCAGCAGTGTCTCAACAACAAAATCAGGCTCCTCACCGATCGCAACCTCTGACTAGGCGAGATAGGCATTTTGACACTCCACCTCTTCCCTACTCTCAGTTATTTCAGCACTTGTTAAAGCTACAGTTAGTTCAGAAGAGAAAATTGGCTCCACCTACTGGTAATCCACCTCCCGGCTATGACGCCAACGCCCACTGTGAGTTTCATTCTGGGGCACCCGGACATTATATTGAGAACTGTAAAGCTTTTAAGCATCAGGTTCAAGATTTGGTGGATTCCAAAGCCATCAATTTCTCCAATGATGTTCCAAATATGAATCAGAACCCGATGCCGAATCACGGTGGGCCGAGGGTCAATGCTATTATTAAAGACTGTGAAGACTTGAGTTTGATTTCAGATGTGAACGAAGTCCAAACTCCCTTGGGTGTGGTGAAGGAAAGACTGTTGAAGGGAGGGGTATTTCCCGGCTGTGATGAAGGGTGTGTAGGATGTGTGTCGCAGCCAGGCGGTTGTGATTTATTGAAAGCAGGTATTCAGAGAATGATCAGTGAAGGGATATTACAGTTTGACAGGGGTTGTAGGCAGAGTAAAGTTACTGACAGAGAGATTGATGTTGCCACAATAACAATTATGTTCAAGACAATAACTATATCAGCGCCGGCGAGACCAGCGCCGGTCATTATCACTGTTCCTGGACCAGTCCCGTATGAGAGTACCAAGGCCATCCCATGGAACTATCGGGCCGAGGTGTTTGTTGATGGTAAGAAGCAGGAATTGGTAGAGACATCAGCTGTGAATACAGGGGTTGAAAATCTTGTTGAAGCAGGGGCTATCACTAGGAGTGGTAGAGTCTTTATTCCGTCCGAGGATCAAGTTGGCAGTTCAAAATAAGACAAAGGTAAACAGATGATGGATGAGTCTGTACAGAGGTAGGAAGCAAATAATTCTATGACAAAGCCAGTGGGGGATACTTTCTCAGAAGACGTAGAAGAGTTTATGAGGTTGATCAGGAAAAGTGATTACAAGATTGTTGATCAACTTCACCAAACTCCATCGAAGATTTCCATTCTATCCTTACTGTTGTGCTCTGAGGCACACCGAAATGCATTACTGAAGGTTTTGAACATGGCTTATGTACCACAGGAAATATCTGTCAACCAGTTAGAAGGGGTTGTGGCTCATGTGAATGCCGGTAATGGCTTGGGTTTCACCGATTTAGATCTGACTCCGGCTGGGAGGAATCACAACAACGCTCTGCATATTTCAGTGGAATGGTTCCTTAATGTCGCATGTGTTAGTTGATACTGGGTCGTCTTTGAACGTGTTACCGAAGAAGGCTTTGATGAAATTGGATACTCGTGGGTTGATTTGTACACCAAGTGACTTGGTGGTACGTGCTTTTGATGGCTCCAAGAGGTCAGTTTTTGGAGAGTTAGTTTTGCCAATCAAGGTGGGTCCTGAGATTTTCAACACCACCTTTTACATAATGGATATTCAGCCTGCCTATAGTAGTTTGTTGGGTCGCCCTTGGATCCATGGTGTTGGGGCAGTAACATCTACGCTGCACCAGAAGTTGAAGTATATGGAGGATGGCCACGTCGTGACTGTTTGTGGTGAGGAAGAGATCATGGTGAGTCACCTATCGACCTTCAAGTATGTAGAGGTAGATGGTGAAGTACAGGAAACTTTTTGCCAAGCCTTTGAAGCTGTGAAAATTCTCGAGGAACCCCCAAAGGCAGTCAGTCAGCCTGAGGTGGTTGCCCAACCTGAAGTTGTCAGACAACCAGAAGTTCCAATGTCCTCTTTCAAAGAGGCTGATCGCGACTTAGTACGTCTATAGATTCTGACTGCAAGTGCACAGTCCTATCACGTAGTTTTAAAAAGATATCGAACCCACAAGGACTTGATAATCAATCTAGTGCTACCTATAGTTACTATGTTTAGCTAAGGCGGATAATGTCACGGTTTTAATTTCTAAAGAATTAAAGCGGGAAACTATATTGGATTAAGAAATATTAATAAAGCAGTCGGTATGTAGTATAGTGAACCTATGCGAATTTAATCGAAACTAAGCATATGAAAATATCTCACTTAAGTTATTCTGTAGAAATTATCAGTTTAAAAACCCTCAACTCACACTCTCGTGGTCTTGTATTAGATTATACTCCTAAAGCCCTATGCCTGCTCTCGCTAACCCATAAGTGTTTAGAAAATACTCTTTGAAAACTTAATAAAGTCCAATTCATTTTAAAGTGCTCTCGCTGTATTTAAATCAAATGCCTAACTTTAGCTATCCGGTTAAAACCTCACACTCTCGTGGTCTCGATCCTAACCTATTCTACTTTTCTTACTCTCGTAACAAAAAGCTCGGTTTCATAATAAAAAGTCACAGCCAGAAAATTAAGTTATTTAGGATTTTAGCTTAGGATCGGTTTTATTCGTTCAGTTACTCTTATACATACCGACTCTAGAAAATTAGCTAGACATGCTAATCAAAACAGATAAACAAACGATATAATTTAGATGCAGTAGAATACTCATAGTAATTAAATAAAGATAATTTATCATAAAACAAATGACAGTTATATTAATACGGTTCAAAACCTGATACAGTGCACTATTCCTCAAGCTCCCTCTTCCACAGATGATGGCAAGTTTGGAACTCTTGGAATTGGAAATTAACAAGTTCTGAGGCTAAAACAAATAAATCCTAACTACGATAGCAATTTCCTGATGTTGGAAATTGCTATTTGACGGTAAAGAGAAAAACAGCAAATGAAATGAAATGAAAAAGAAATTTAAGAACTGAAATAAAACTGGAAATTTAGGTTGCAAGTTCGGCAGAGCTTCCGCAAGAAAATTCTCTCAAAAACTCCCTCCCCTCCTTCATCTGATTCTTTGGTATTTATAGCCATTTGTGTTTGTCAGTTGGAAAAGGTTCGTGGGCTTCAGCATGATGTTGGTTGAGAGAAATCAGGAGACTGGGCAGCTCCTTTCGGTCGTTGAGGTTGAGAGAAAACAGGAGTCACTGAAGACTCCTCCACCTTTCGTTAGCCACGTCCTCACCTTTTTCGTAAAACTAATATTGGGCTTGTCACGATCGTAAGAGATCTGTTACGGGCATTTTTCACCATAAGTCGCGTGTTACGGTCGTAAGCCATGTGTGACGGTCGTAACGCGCTAGAAGTGTATTACGGTTGTAAGATATCTGTTACGACCGCCACGGCTACAAAAATTGCAGATTTCAGCAGATTGTTGGATTCTTCATTCTTTTCATGTTGAATTCCTTCATATGATCTTTTTGCACACTTTTGAGTAGAAAACCATTGTACCTGCGGAAAAACATAAAAACTCGAAACAATCGGGAGTTAAACGGATTAATGCACTATGAAAATCGACTAAAAATGCGGTGTTTATATGATACGATTTCTCGTTATCAAACTCCCCATACTTAAACCTTTGCTTGTCCTCAAGCAAATAATCAATTAGGAAATCAGACAAGTTTTATCAGACGCACATGCATGACATATCTTGGGTTTTCGATACAATTACGGGGAATCATTTGTTAGTTCGACCGATACTTAGGTAAAACACTAACGATACACTAATGACACAAGCAACAAGCTAAGTCGTGGACTTCCATTTTAAACAAGTTATTCAATATATATGTTATAATTCTGCCTAGAGTCTCTTGTCCTTATTTCACCTGGTTTCGTTCTAGTGCAATCACATTAAGCCCTTTGTCTTTTCACGCACGTAGTGGAGTAGCCGGTTAGTGACTTTGATCCTTTTTAGCACGGGGTCTGGTACAAGCGTGTGGCAACCCTTTACATATTATCCAAAACAGAGGTTGTGGGGGATCGAGCAGTAGCATGCCCTACCGAGTTTAGAACCAGATGCCTCTGAACCAACCAACAATGGATTCCTTCATTATTTGCTCATCTCTTGTATGCGACCGTATAATTTTGGTGCAAATTTTTCTTTCTTAGCAGTGAGATAAGAAGGATATTTCATTGATTAGGCATCAAACACTTATATTCATCGGCTCCCCACGTGGTTTGTGTCTAGACGGTGCTGACTGCTAGTATAAACTACTGGGGGTTACTCTAGAACTGAAACGTAAGATATAGGTATAACAGTTATTGAAACGGATCGCGTAAGTAAGAAGTCAAAGGTGTCATAACTGTATCGATCTTGTTGAATCTTTCTCGGCTTCCTAACTAAGATTCCATTAAGGCAGATATGTCGAGTTATGCGAAGATAGAGCAAAAAATTTTGGTATGGCTAAATAAAGCTGGGGAAATTGAAGATGAAAGATATCATATAGAAACTCATGCTTAAGTGAAAAATGCAGAAGGGAAATACAAGGAAAGGAAAGGTACGTCGCCCACACTATATCAGACATTGTCCTCGATGTTGTGATATAATAGCAGGAAATACAATATAAAAACAAAACGAAAGGGAAAATACAATCTAAAATAAAACTAGACTACTGATGACTGCGTCCTCTGCTCCTGGTGCGTGCACGACTAGTAGGTGTGGCTTTGCTGTCGGAGTCATGGACGCTAAGAGTACTGACTTCCGCTCTCAGGGCGCCTATCTCACTTAATACTTCTGCGAGCTTCTCGTCCATCGCCTGCTGCTTGCTTAAGATCTGAACATTTTGTGCAAAGAGGCTATCATATTGCTCTTGTTGCTTCCTTTCAAGTGCGGCTGCAAGTTGGTTCTGTTGGTGGATGGCACGGAGTATGTCGTCAAGAGTGACATCGGCTGGAGGCTGCCTGGATGAAGTCTCGGGGATGACGTGAGCGGGGGCGGTATGGGCCATCCCTTCCTCTATCTCGTCCATGGGGGCATTAGGCTGTTCTTCATGAATAGGAATGTGGCCCTCGGAAGCTGCTGGATCAAATAGCCAATTGGCAGGGTTTTGTGGATCAATTCGGTCCCTGCAAGGCAAAATAATGTTATGATAAATGACACCTCAGATTACCGGATTGAATTTACCATCTTCTCGCTCATGGATGAGGTGTGCAAACTTGCAGTGGTCCAGGGTAAGCAAAGTCGGTGCCATAGAAGGCACATCAGTGAGATTGGCACCAAGATTCAAACTTAAGGCAATAGAAGTGACAATCCCTCCGAAATAGAAGGGTTGGCGACCTCTTGTGCAAACGGAGTGAATATGAGCTAAGAGAAACGGAGCGGCGTTTATTTGCTGGCCGGTCAATGCACAATGTAGGAAGAAAAGCTCCTTGGAATTGACCTTGTGGTTGCTATCTCTGGAGAAAATAGTGTTGCACAGGATGCGGTGGAAGTACCGGATGGCGGGGTTATGAATGAGAGTGGCGTTGAGGCTCTCGAATAATGCTGCACGATTGTTGGACAATCTGTGCCATAAATTAAAGGCTTCCTCATTGAAATTATCGGGCACACGATGATGAACTCCCTCACCGTAACTAAAACTAAGCAAATGCGCGATATCATTTTGTGTGTACTGATACTCGACGCCAAACATGCGGAATGTGGCCACGTCAGTGAGTTGGCTGGTAGATCCTGATGGAGTGATGTAAACAAATGAACTCAGGAACTCCAACGTGAGGGCTTCATAAATAGGTTGCGGCTGGCTGCACAGACGCCATAAGTTGACGCTTTGCAGAAGATGTTGGACACTCTCAAACAGTCTCAATGTCCTCAGGCAGTCATGGTCGACATACCGAGTCGGTTGGAGACCGCGGCGTTGGAATTTCTGGTACTTGGTTC
This sequence comes from Lathyrus tuberosus, assembly GCA_022829125.1. NCBI lineage: Eukaryota > Viridiplantae > Streptophyta > Magnoliopsida > Fabales > Fabaceae > Lathyrus > Lathyrus tuberosus. The sequence goes on from JALAZF010000048.1 coordinate 16,327,013, forward strand.
TTTGGGTTTCTCCTTGGTTTCCATCTCTGAAAATGAGGTTAGGGATTTGTTGTTGGTTGTCGGCCATAGCATGCAATAGTTTTTGAGATTGAAAGGTTTGGGTTTGAGAAATGTGGAGATTTATGAAGAAATGGGTTGAATATATAGATGAGGAAAAGAACGTGGGAAGTTTGAATGTGAATGGGGCAATGGAGTGAAGTTATGGGAATTAAGTGGTGAGAATTGGCGGTTAAAGAAAATAGGTGTGGAGGTTGGACGGTCGTGGGAGAAGAAAATTGAGGTGGAGGAAATAGAGGAAACGCCTCTGTAATTACAGAGTGCGTGTGGTTCAGAAAGGGCGTAACGATCGTCACGTATGGGTTACGACCGTAACACGGGTAAGAGCGTCTTACGATCGTCAGGGGTCTATTACGACCGTAACAACAACAAAAATTTGAATTTCTTTATCACTTCAACTTAATTCCAACACAGCCTTGCAACGTTATAATATATAAAGAATGAACACTATATCAGTTAAGGTATATACACATCCCAATCATTATAAAGCTAACAATCAAAAATTGAAATTTAGAAATATCAGTATTAGAATTTTAATAGTAGTGCTGAAAAATCAAAAAGGGAGTAAACATGCAGTAAATGGAATTTGCTATAATGTGCACTAAATAAAACGAAACTTGTAAATAAAACTAAATGAAATTGCATCGAATTGAATACTTGTTCTTGAACATAAATTGAAAATTGCAGAAAGTGAAATTTTTGCGGAAATAGATTGAACTGACTAATGTAATTTTAAATTGCAAAAAGGGAAACTTCTTAGAAACAGAAAACAGAAAGAAAAATAAAATATGCTCTCTTAGGCACTTTGATTTGGATTATTAGCTAGTCCTCTAGAAAACAGTTGCTGATGAAAATGATCCAACTGTTCTACCACCATATCCATAAATCCATGAAATTCAGTGCGAATAGTGGTGAATTCTGTTTGAAGATCAGTCACTCGGTTCTCCAAGGCTGTTATGGCAGTGGTGAAGTCAGTTGGTGGAGGAGGAGCTATAGGAGCTACAGTAGCTATAGTAGGAGTATGAGATTCAGCATCAGAAATATAGTCTGCATCAAATTCATAAATCTGTGGTGTATCAGGTGGTGATGGTGGAGCATGAGGTGGTTCGGTCAAGTCATAAAACCAATTGTTTCTGTTATGGACACTTGTGCGCTCATGGTTAGGTAAAGTGAAAAGACGGACGACCTCATTATTAATTAGGTAGTCAAAGGTATCCGGTCCGAGGTTCCCTATGATTTGGCGGTTAAAGCAGAAGTTAAGGTTCATAGGTCGGAAGGTACCAAGAGGGTTAAACCTGATCAGAGGCTGTCTTAGTCCTATGGCATTTGCTATCATGGTGACTAATCCTCCTACTATGATAGGGGCGCGAGCATCCAGTACAAGACTCATAAAATTAGTTATCATAAAGGTAGCAGCATTTACTGGGCGGCCCTGTGAAGCACAATACAGAATGTAAAGCTCATTTCTGGATACAGAAGTGTCATTTTCTTCCTTACCGAACATGGTATGGGCTAGGATTTTGTGAAAGTACCGGATGGCTGGGTTGTGGATATTCTCAGAAAACATGCCAAAGGGTTCAGGATTATAATTACCGGTTATGTTACCCCAAAAGTAGTTCAAGTCAAGGTCAAGGAGCAATTCATCTTGGTATGCGGTAATCACATCAGGTCCACTAGGAAATCCTAGGAGTTCAGCAAGTTCTCTATGGTTATAGGTATAGTCATTATCAAACAGTCTAAAAGTAACCAGCCCTCTATGGAATCCGTAACCATGGTTAGGTATGTGAGTAAGGGAGCTAAGAAATTCAAGTGTCAGCCTACGATAAGAAGTAAACCTTCGTCTGATAGAAGCAGTCTCCCACCCCAGCTGGCTAAACAGAAACATGATGCTGTCTCTGATGCCTAACTCAGCCATGGTAGGTCCATCATAGTAAATAGTCAAAGCCATATCTCTCTGAGCTAACATCTCAAATCTCCTCCTCTGAGCTCTGCCTCTGAAAATAATGTTCATGTAATCTACTTGTTGCATCTTGAAAGTTAGTTACTAACTAAGCTAAGTTATCCTGTAAGTAAGTAGAGAATCATGCAAAGTTAGTGACGAACATGTTAATTATGGCATCAAGAAATGGGGAGAAGGAGAGAAAAACAAAAATGCGATAAGAAGTAAGAACTAAACAAGAACTAAAAGAAAATCAAATAAAATAAACTAAAATAAAATAGAAAGAAAATAAAACATTAAAGTTCGGGTTTTTAAAAATACGTGGGTTGCCTCCCACCAAGCGCTGTTTTTAACGTCTTAAGCCTGACATAGTTCTAGTGCAATATCAGTTTTTAGAGTGAACGGGCAGCTCTAGGAGCTTTAGACTAGCTGAGTAATCTCTATTCTCTACGCAGTGATAATGTTTTAAACGCTGTCCGTTTACTATAAATGGTTGGCTAGATCTACTTTTTATTTCTATGGCACCACTTGGGAAAACTTTACTTATTATGAAGGGTCCTGACCACCTAGATCTAAGTTTTCCTGGAAAGAGTTTAAGGCGTGAATTAAACAGGAGCACTACGTCGCCTTCATTAAATTCTTTACGGGAAATTCGTTTGTCATGCCATTTTTTAGTTCTTTCTTTATATATCCTAGCATTCTCGTATGCGTCTAGTCGAAGTTCTTCTAGTTCGTGAATGTCTAAGATTCGTTTCTCACCTGCGGCATTATGGTCTAAGTTGAGGGTTTTAATGGCCCAGTAGGCTTTGTGTTCTAATTCTACAGGGAGATGGCATGATTTTCCGTAGACTAACTTAAAAGGTGTGGTTCCTATTTGGGTTTTATAAGCTGTCCTATATGCCCACAGAGCTTCGTGTAATTTTGACGACCAGTCTTTTCTAGAGGTTGCAACAGTCTTTTCTAAGATTTGTTTGATTTCTCTGTTCGAGACTTCGACTTGTCCACTTGTTTGTGGATGATACGGTGTTGCTACACGGTGTCGGACTCCATACTTCAGCAGAAGTTTTTCAAATATCTTAGATATAAAATGGGAGCCTCCGTCACTGATGACAAGTCTGGGCACACCGAGTCTAGGGAAGATTATGTTCTTGAAAAGCTTGATTACCACTCGTGTGTCATTAGTTAGAGAAGCTACAGCCTCGATCCATTTTGAAACGTAATCAACAGCAACGAGTATATATTTATTACCAAAAAAAGAAGGGAATGGCCCCATGAAGTCAATCCCACACACATCAAAGACTTCCACTTCTAAAATACCCTTTTGTGGCATTTCATCGCGTCTAGAGATGTTACCCGTGCGTTGGCACCGGTCGCAGTTTAATATCGTGATATGGACTTCTTTCCATAGATTAGGCCAGAATAGGCCAGATTGTAGGATCTTAGCGCAAGTCTTTGAAGTGCTTGCGTGTCCTCCATAAGGAGCAGAATGACAATGTGAGATTATGTTTTCTATTTCATCTTCGGGTACACATCGACGGAAGATTCCATCGGCACCTCTCTTAAAAAGTAGAGGCTCATCCCAATAATATTGTTTAAGGTCATTAAAGAACTTTTTCTTTTGTTGGTAAGTTAGATCTGGTGGAAGTACCCCAGCAGCTTGGTAGTTAACAAAGTCAGCATACCATGGTAGTGTCGTATTCGTTTGAATTTCTTCCACTAATTCCTTTGGTTTGGTATCATTCAAGGTTAATTCAGACATATTGCTTTCCAATTGGGCTATCAGTCGTTCATATGGGAAATCATCATTAATAGGCACTTGCTCAGGCTTAATGCCTTCTATTCTTGATAAATGGTCTGCGACTACATTTTCGGTGCCCTTTTTATCCTTTATCTCTAGATCAAATTCTTGTAAGAGTAGGATCCATCTTAAAAGTCTAGGTTTGGCATCTTTCTTACTTAATAGGTATCTTATCGCGGCATGATCGGTATAGACAATGATTTTCGCTCCTACCAAGTAGGAACAGAATTTATCCAAAGCGAACACGACAGCTAGGAGTTCCTTTTCAGTGGTGGCGTAGTTCATCTGGGCAGGATCTAGGGTTCTGCTTGCGTAGTAAATTGCATAGAGCTTCCTGTCCTTTCTTTGTCCTAAGACTGCGCCTACAACATAGTCACTCGCAACACACATGATTTCAAATGGTAATCTCCAATCAGGTGGTTGCATGATAGGTGCGGTGACGAGAGCCTTCTTTAATTGCTCAAACGCTTTTAGGCATTTTTCATCGAAGACAAATTCAGCGTCTTTCATTAATAAACCTGTCAGAGGTTTGGTAATTTTCAAGAAATCTTTAATGAATCGTCGGTAGAAACCGGCGTGTCCTAAGAAACTTCTTATTTCTCGTACGGATTTTGGAGGTTGGAGATTTTCTATAATCTCTATCTTTGCTTTATCAACTTCAATCCCTCTATCAGATACTACGTGTCCAAGTACAATTCCTTGATTGACCATAAAATGACATTTCTCCCAGTTTAATACGAGATTGACTTTTACACATCTTTCAAGTACCATTTCTAGGTTCGATAGAGATCCTTCAAAATTCTGCCCATAAATAGAAAAATCGTCCATAAACACTTCCATAATGTCGTCTATAAAATCAGCGAAAATTGACATCATGCATCTTTGGAATGTTGCGGGAGCGTTACATAGTCCAAACGGCATTCGTCAGTAGGCAAATGTACCATAGGGACATGTGAAAGTTGTCTTTTCTTGGTCATCAGGATGAATAGGGATTTGAAAGAACCCTGAATAACCGTCTAAATAGCAGAAGTAAGAATGTTTTGCCAATCGTTCCAACATTTGGTCAATGAATGGTAATGGAAAATGATCTTTACGAGTAGCTTTGTTTAATTTTCTATAATCGATACACATTCTACTTCCTGTTACGACTCTTTGCGTTATAGATTCACCTTTTGAGTTCTTAACAACTGTAACACCTCCTTTCTTAGGTACGACATGTACTGGGCTAACCCATTTACTGTCTGATATCGGGTATATAATTCCCGCATCAAAGAGCTTTTTCACTTCATCCTTAACCACAGTACTTAAGATCGGATTAATCCTTCTCTGGTGTTCTCTAGAGGTCTTACAGTCTTCCTCTAGCATAATGCGATGCATATAGATAGAAGGACTTATTCCTTTAAGGTCAGCGATGTTGTAGCCTAACACAGTTGGATATTTTCTTAAGACATCTAACAGTTTCTTAGTTTCGGGTTGTCCTAAGTCTGCATTGACTATTACAGGTCGTTCGAGTTCTGTGTCTAGGAATTCGTACCTTAAACTATCGGGTAGTGTTTTCAGTTCTATAGCTGGTTTCTTTGGGCAAGGAAAATGATCGGGTGTAAGTGCTAAACATTCGCTTAGGCTATTATCTTGGTATGGTTCACGCCAATTATCATCTTCAAAAATCGGAGGTATTGGAATTTTTATGATATCTGAGTATATGGTCGGTTCCATTTCCATTTCTCTTACGCACTCATCTATGACATCTAATAGGTAACATGTGTCCTCTATAGCTGGTGCTTGTAGGAATTGTGTCAGGATAAATTCAACCTTTTCTTCCCCGACTTCAAAGGTTAGCTTACCTCTCTTTACGTCTATAATGGCTCCGGCGGTAGCTAAGAATGGTCTTCCTAATATGATAGGCGTAGTGGAGTCTTCTTTAATGTCCATGATTATGAAATCGGTAGGAATATAGAATTGTCCGATTCGAACTGGAACATTCTCCAGTATACCAACGGGATATTTAATAGAGCGGTCAGCTAATTGAACAGACATCTTAGTTGGTCTTAATTCTCCCATATCAAGCTTCTTGCATATGGATAAAGGCATTACACTGATACTAGCACCTAAGTCGCATAGGGCTTTGTCTATGACGAACTTTCCAATTACACAGGGTATGGAGAAACTACCTGGGTCTTTCAGCTTAGGAGGCATGTTGTTTTGGATTATTGCGCTACACTCAGCAGTAAGTGTAACTGTTTCATTATCCTCAATCTTTTTCTTATTAGATAGAATTTCTTTAAGGAACTTAGCATATGAGGGCATCTGAGTGATGGCTTCTGTAAAAGGTATTGTTATGTTTAATTGTTTCAGAAGTTCAACAAATTTCTTAAATTGTCCTGCAGTTTTAGAATTTGCAAATCTTTGAGGATACAGAATCGGTGGTTTATATGGTGGTGGAGGCACATAAGGCTTCTCCACGGTCTCTTGGTTTTTGTCCTCCTTCTCTTCTGGTTCATTCTCCTTTTCAGTTAGTTTATCTGGTCTCTGGTACATAGCTGGGTTTTCAATCCTAAGATCAATAGGTCCATCTAATTCTTTTCCACTTCTTAATATAACTGCGTTTACATGACCTTTTGGATTTGGTTGTGGCTGTCCTGGAAATGTGCCAGCTGGAGCAGCAGTAGATGCTTGTTGTTGATCCACTTGTGAAATCTGAGTTTCAAGCATTTTATTGTGGGTGGCTAAAGCGTCGACCTTGCTTGCTAATTGCTTAATTTGCTCACTCGTGTGTATGTTTTGATTTCGGAAGTCTTTGTTTGTTTGAGCCTGGGTAGCTATAAAGTTTTCCATCATTAGTTCAAGGTTGGACTTCCTAGGAACATTAGGAGCGGCTGTGGCTGGCTTTTGATATCCCGGTGGTACAGCAGGTGCTTGGTTAGGTGCATACAGGGCATTATTGTTCTTATAGGAAAAGTTCGGATGATTTTTCCAGCCTGGGTTATAGGTGTTTGAGTATGGATTTCCTTGAGCATAATTCACCTGGTCTGTGGTTATTCCAGCTAAAATTTGACATTCTGGGGCAGTGTGTCCTGGAGTTCCGCATATTTCGCAATTTGGGCTTACAGCAGCCATGGTGGCTGGAGGTGTTATGGTCAAGTTATCAATCTTTTGGGCAAGGGCATCCACCTTCACGTGGACGTGATCTAGGCTGCTTACTTCATACATTCCGCCTTTCGTCTGGGGTTTCTCCACAGCAGTTCTCTCACCTCCCCACTGACAATGGTTTTGAGCCATATTTTCAATGAGGGTATAGGCTTCATTATATGGCTTGTCCATAAGTGCACCGCCCGCGGCAACGTCTATTGTCAATCTGGTGTTGTATAGAAGCCCATTGTAGAAGGTATGAATGGTTACCCAGTTTTCTAGACCGTGATGTGGACAAAGTCTCATCATGTCTTTGTATCTCTCCCACGCTTCGTAGAGAGATTCTGAATCTTTTTGTCTAAATTCGTTGATTTGAGCCCTTAGCATAGCGGTTTTACTCGGTGGAAAATATCTTGCTAAGAAAACGTTCTTTAACTCTTCCCACGTAGTAACAGAGTTGGATGGCAAGGATTGCAACCAAGCCCAAGCTCTATCTCTTAGAGAGAAAGGAAAAAGACGCAGTCTTATCGCGTCTGGAGTCACACCATTTGCTTTCACTGTGTCAGCATGCTGCACAAACTTGGTCAAGTGTTCATTAGGGTCGTCCGTCGGATTTCCAGAAAATTGGTGTTGTTGTACGGCTGACAGCAATGAAGGTTTCAACTCGAAATCGTTTCGGTTGATAGCGGGTTCAGCAATTCTAGAATGAGGCTCCTGTTGAGACGGAGTAGCGTAATACTTTAGCGGTCTTTCCTGAGGTCCGTCTGCCATGTCTTATTTGTTGACTGGTTCAGGAGGATAGGCAAGAAGATCGGGAATGTTATGTTTGCGTTGATATTCTACTATTCAGCGTCTTAAATGTAAGAAACGTTCTAATTCGTCGATTGGTGGTTGCAAGATGTCGCCTTGAGAGCGGGTACTTGGCATACAATCGACAAATGAAAAGGGAAATATTGTTGGTGCCTTAGTCTATACGGCGCAACAATGGAATTGCACTATTGACTAAATCGAAGTCCCCGGCAACGGCGCCAAAAACTTGATCGCGACTTAGTACGTCTATAGATTCTGACTGCAAGTGCATAGTCCTATCGCGTAGTTTTAAAAAGATATCAAACCCACAAGGACTTGATAATCAATCTAGTGCTACCTATAGTTACTATGTTTAGCTAAGGCGGATAATGTCACGGTTTTAATTTCTAAAGAATTAAAGCTGGAAACTATATTGGATTAAGAAATATTAATAAAGCAGTCGGTATGTAGTATAGTGAACCTATGCGAATTTAATCGAAACTAAGCATATGAAAATATCTCACTTAAGTTATTCTGTAGAAATTATCAGTTTAAAAACCCTCAACTCACACTCTCGTGGTCTTGTATTAGATTATACTCCTAAAGCCCTATGCCTGCTCTCGCTAACCCATAAGTGTTTAGAAAATACTCTTTGAAAACTTAACAAAGTCCAATTCATTTTAAAGTGTTCTCGCTGTATTTAAATCAAAAGCCTAACTTTAGCTATCCGGTTAAAACCTCACACTCTCGTGGTCTCGATCCTAACCTATTCTACTTTTCTTACTCTCGTAACAAAAAGCTCGGTTTCATAATAAAAAGTCACAGCCAGAAAATTAAGTTATTTAGGATTTTAGCTTAGGATCGATTTTATTCGTTCAGTTACTCTTATACATACCGACTCTAGAAAATTAGCTAGACATGCTAATCAAAACAGATAAACAAACGATATAATTTATATGCAATAGAATACTCATAGTAATTAAATAACGATAATTTATCATAAAACAAATGACAGTTATATTAATACGGTTCAAAACCTGATACAGTGCACTATTCCTCAAGCTCCCTCTTCCACAGATGATGGCAAGTTTGGAACTCTTGGAATTGGAAATTAACAAGTTCTGAGGCTAAAACAAATAAATCCTAACTACGATAGCAATTTCCTGATGTTGGAAATTGCTATTTGACAGTAAAGAGAAAAACAGCAAATGAAATGAAATGAAAAAGAAATTTAAGAACTGAAATAAAACTGGAAATTTAGGTTGCAAGTTCGGCAGAGCTTCCGCAAGAAAATTCTCTCAAAAACTCCCTCCCCTCCTTCATCTGATTCTTTGGTATTTATAGTCATTTGTGTTTGTCAGTTGGAGAAGGTTCGTGGGCTTCAGCATGATGTTGGTTGAGAGAAATCAGGAGACTGGGCAGCTCCTTTCGGTCGTTGAGGTTGAGAGAAAATAGGAGTCACTGAAGACTCCTCCACCTTTCGTTAGCCACGTCCTCACCTTTTTCGTAAAACTAATATTGGGCTTGTCACGATCGTAAGAGATCTGTTACGGGCATTTTTCACCATAAGTCGCGTGTTACGGTCGTAAGCCATGTGTGACGGTCGTAACGCGCTAGAAGTGTATTACGGTCGTAAGATATCTGTTACGACCGTCACGGCTACAAAAATTACAGATTTCAGCAAATTGTTGGATTCTTCATTCTTTTCATGTTGAATTCCTTCATATGATCTTTTTGCACACTTTTGAGTAGAAAACCATTGTACCTGCGGAAAAACATAAAAACTCGAAACAATCGGGAGTTAAACGGATTAATGCACTATGAAAATGGACTAAAAATGCGGGGTTTATATGATACGATTTCTCGTTATCAGAGGCGCGCGCTGTAGTTGAAGCTGGTGGTTCTCAGAAGTGGGGCAGTGTCATTGATGTTCAAACAAAGCAGGATACCCATGGACTAGGGTACAAGCCACCCCGACGAGCTCAAGAGCCTCCCAAGTATGCTGGTCCAATTCGGTTCACAAGTGCTGGGGTTTTCTTTAATCAGTTCAATGCTGTTGAGAATGAAGGAGATAGTGACTGTGACATGGATGAATGGATCCGTCCCTGCACCCCTGGTCAGAGCTTAGGCAACTGGTCTTCCGAGAAAGTCATCCAAGTGACGCGCCCGGAGTAATTTACTTTTGTTTTCTGTTATGTTGAATCCTACGTTCTGCCCAAGACGTAGTGATATTTATTTGTAGGGATTGGATGTTTTATTTGCTACTTTTATCATCAATAAAGGACGTTTTTCATTCAAATATTTTGATCCCTGTCTTTCTTTTTTTTACTTTTTGCATTAACCCACATCAAAATGGCAATGTGTTTTCTTGTTTGTTGCACTCATAATAAACATAAAACATCCATCATGCAGGTTCCTTTGTTCAGATTCCACCCATCATGACTTAGCTATGGCTCGATATGACTTCGACAATCCCATCTATCAGGCCAAAGAAGAGACTGACGAAGACTATGACTTACCAGAAGAATTAGCCAGAGTACTGAAATAGGAGGAAAGGGTTATTCTACCTTATCAGGAGGAAGTTGAGACTATTAATCTGGGAACCGAGGATGTTAAACGAGAAGTAAGGATTGGGACTGCCTTGGAAGACACTGTTAAAGGAAGATTGGTTGAGTTGCTTCGAGAGTATGTGGACATCTTCTCCTGGTCTTACCAAGACATGCCCGGGCTTGACACTGACATTGTTGCACACCGGCTGCTGCTTAAAGAGGGTTGTATTCTAGTCAAGCAGAAACTGAGAAGGACGAAACCAGATATGGCTGTCAAGATTAAAGAAGAGGTTCAGAAACAGTTGGACGCCGGATTTCTTGCTGTGACAAATTATCCTCCGTGGGTTGCCAATATTGTACCTGTACCTAAAAAGGATGGGAAGGTCAGGATGTGTGTTGATTACCGAGATTTGAATAGGGTGAGCACAAAGGATGATTTCCCGCTCCCCCACATCGACGTGTTAGTAGACAATACTGCTCAATATTCGGTGTTTTCCTTCATAGATGGCTTCTCTGGATATAACCAAATCAAAATGGCCCAGAGGATATGGAGAAGACTACGTTCATAACACCGTGGGGAACATTTTGCTACAAGGTAATGCCCTTTGGACTGAAGAATGCTGGGGCAACCTATCAGCGGGTGATGGTGACTCTCTTTCATGATATGATTCACAAGGAGATTGAAGTCTATGTTGATGATATGATTGCGAAGTCACAAACAGAGGAAGAACACTTGGTAAACCTCCAGAAGTTGTTTGAAAGGTTGAGGAAGTTAAGACTGAGATTGAATCCGAACAAGTGCACTTTCGGCGTGAGGTCTGGTAAATTGCTGGGATTCATTGTTAGTGAAAGAGGTATCGAGGTTGATCCTGTAAAAATAAGAGCCATACAAGAGATGCCTGAACCAAGGACAGAGAAAGAGGTTCGTGGTTTCTTGGGGAGGTTGAATTACATTGCTAGGTTCATCTCTCATCTGACAGCCACGTGTGAACCAATTTTCAAGTTGTTAAGAAAGGATCAAGAGGTCAGGTGGAATGAAAACTGTCGAGAGGCATTTGAAAGGATAAAGACATATTTGCAGGAAACTCCAGTCCTTATGCCACCGGTGTCTGGGAGACCGTTGATTATGTACCTTACGGTCCTTGAGAATTCGATGGGTTGTGTGCTCGGTCAACACGACGAGACAGGTAGGAAGGAGCACGCCATTTACTACCTGAGTAAGAAGTTCACTGATTGCGAATCAAGATACTCTATGTTGGAAAAGACATGTTATGCACTCGCTTGAGCAGCCAAGCGCCTGAGGTAGTATATGTTAAACCACACAACCTTGTTGATTTCGAAGATGGATCCGATTAAGTACGTGTTTGAGAAGCAAGCACTTTCTGGAAGGATAGCCCATTGGCAGATGGTTTTGACAGAATACGATATTCAGTATGTTTCTCAGAAGGCCATTAAGGGAAGTGTTATGTCAGAATATCTTACTGAACAGCCGGTCGAGGATTATCAGCCAATGAAGTTTGAGTTTCCGGAAGAGCATGTTATGTTTCTGAAAATGAAAGATTGTGAAGAGCCTCTGCCTGACGAAGGACCTGAGATTGGGTCACAGTGGAAGATGATTTTTGATGGGGCTGTCAACTCATATGGTAATGGAATTGGGGTAATCATTACGACCCCGAAGGGTTCTCATATACCTTTCACTGCCCGGTTAGCATTCGTTTGTACCAACAACGAGGCGGAGTATGAAGCATGCATCAAGGGGTTAGAGGAAGCAATTGATTTGAGAATTAAGAACCTCGATGTCTATGGTGATTCTGCGTTGGTAGTTAATCAGATTACAGGAGAATGGGAAACTCGTCAGGCGAACTAGGTGCCTTATAACAACTATGCCAGAAGGCTGTTGCCTTTCTTTGACAGGGTGGATTTTCATCATGTGCCCCGAGTTGAGAATCAGATGGCTGATGCGTTGGTGACATTGGCATCCATGTATAAGGTGAATCGTTGGAATGAAACTCCGTCAATTAGAATCATGCGTCTGGATAGACCAGCTTTTGTGTTTGCAATTGAGGATGTGTCAGATGGCAAGCCGTGGTATCACGATATTAAGGTCTTTCTGAAGAGACAGGAGTATCCAGAGGGTGCCTCCACCAAAGATAAGAAGACTCTGAGAAGGTTGGCAGGAAACTTCTTTCTGAACAAGGATGATGTGTTATATAAGAGGAACTTCGATATAGTCTTGCTACGTTGTGTTGATGAACACGAGGCAGGCTTATTGATGGAGGAAGTTCACGAGGGTTCTTTCGGTACTCATTCCAGTGGACACACCATGGCTAGAAAGTTGTTGAGGGCAGGATATTATTGGATGACTATGGAGTCTGATTGTTTCAAGTACGCCCGAAAGTGCCATAAATGCCAGGTTTATGCAGATAAGATGCATGTACCGCCTACGCCTCTAAACGTGTTATCATCTCCTTGGCCTTTTGCAATGTGAGGCATAGATATGATTGGGAAGATTGAGCCCACTGCTTCCAATGGGCATCGTTTCATTTTGGTTGCCATTGACTATTTCACAAAGTGGGTGGAGGCAGCCTCGTACGCCAACGTCACCAAGCAAGTGGTAGCCCGGTTTATAAAGAAGGACATCATATGTCGTTATGGGGTCCCAGAGAGAATCATTACTGATAACAGCTCGAATTTGAACAATAAGATGATGAAGGAATTATGTCAGAGTTTCAAAATCGAGCATCACAATTCTTCTCCATATCGTTCAAAGATGAATGGTGTTGTTGAGGTAGCGAATAAGAATATCAAGAAGATTGTGCAGAAGATGGTGGTAACGTATAAAGACTGGCATGAGATGCTACCTTATGCCCTACATGGTTATCGTACTTCGGTGCATACGTCAACTGGGGCAACCCCTTTCTCATTTGTATATGGTATGGAAGCAGTTTTACCCTTAGAGGTCGAGATTCCGTCTTTGAGAATTCTAGCAGATGTGAAGCTTGATGAAGCTGAATGGGTACGTTCCAGGTTGGATCAGTTGAACCTTATTGAAGAAAAGAGATTGGCAGCCATCGCACATGGTCGGTTGTATCAGAGCATGATGAAGCACGCCTTTGACCGGAAAGTGCGTCCTCGGAATTTTCAGACAGGTGAATTGGTTTTGAAAAGGATCCTTCCTCCTCAGACAGATCACAGGGGCAAATGGACTCCAAACTACGAAGGGACATATGTAGTAAGAAAGGTTTTCTCTGGTGGAGCCTTATTACTTTCAACTATGGATGGCGAAGATTTCACGTCCCCTGTGAACGCAGACGTAGTCAAAAAATACTTCGCATAAAAGAGACCCGCTGGACATAAAAAGAAAGTCCAGGCAAAAAAAGGGCATCCCGGCGAACTGTCGCTCCCGGGATTTTCATCCAAGTACAAACGCGAAAGTGGCACCGAAACAGAGTCGCCAGCAATGTGTATTTATCCCAAGAGAGGGAAAGGAAACACCGCGTAAACCTGTGAGAAAGGAAAAGCATGGTCTTACGACCAAGAGAACTGGGTTCGGGAGTCGGTTACGCGCGGGGAAGGTATTAGCACCCCCACGCGTCCATCGTACCCGATGGGATCCACGCTTGCTTGTCTCGATCAAAGGGTGTAAAGAAAGGATACTGGAAAAGGAACTGAAAGAAAGAAAGGAGAAAGAAAAGAAAAGGAACGGGAAACAAAAGTAGGGAAAATAAAAGAAGTGCTCGCATGGGCCCTACCCCACTGCCTACGTATCTCATCGGGAGCATGAGAATCAGAGTGACGTAGTTCCCCTCACTAGGGATGGATTGTGTTTTTTAGAGAACGGCTTACGTTCTAGCTCAGGTGTTGCAGGCTCGCTGGTCCGAGTGCGTTACCATCTTGCAAGAGAACGAGTAGAAGCACGTTCGTGCTTTGAGAATGAATGAGATGAGAAAAGAATTCCCGAAGGAAAGACGTTATTGTTTGTTTTTGTCTTTTAGAAGTTTTTTCCATTTATTTGCATATGACAGTGTATCTGAATCTTAGTCATTGGAATGTGTACATTCTCACATTCCAAGATGGAATGGGTAAGAAAGCACACTAAGAGTGAAGAAGACCCCCACACTTAGTTCCAATTGCCAAGGTTCAAACACACTAGCATACTTGTGTTTATTAAGTGTTTTTGTTGATTATGAAATGAAGAAGTGTTTTTTATTATTTGTACCTTCAACAAGTATTGCATTTAAGTCCCTCATACAAGATCAAATGTTTAACACATTGACCCAAGATGGGCTATATGCTACACATTCTAAGATTATAAGAGAAGACCCCTTATAATCTTTTCTTTATATGAAAGGCCTAAATGCAATAAATGCCTACCTTTATTATATATTTTGAATTTTCTTTGAGATGAGAAGATGAAAGACTCAAGAGAGGGTAAAGGTAAAAATCTATATGGACTAAGACTCAATCCTAATTGATTAGTTAAGGGAGTGATCCTAAAGTTTGTGAGGTTTCAACCTAAAGTCTAAAGAAAGAATGAATTAAACAATTCACTTCTAAAGTAGAAGATGAATTGTAATTCAAAAAGGGAAAGTAATGAGTTATTAAAAGAAAGCACATAAGTGCTTAACAAAACATAACATGGAATCGTAAAAGAGAAAGGATAGAAGTTGAATGTGGATTCCTTATCCACACTCAATTGCAACTTACCAAAGCCCCTACATGGTTAGTAAACATGTATAAGAAGTATAAGAAGTAAAAGAACATGTAATGCATCATAAAACTCAAAAGAATTAAATGAGAAACCAAATCCTATAACCACAACCAGAATGTTCATCACATGGGAACAAATGGTCATTATCAATCAAACTCAAGTGGATAGGCAACAAACATCCTCCATGACATTAGAACATGCTACCATAAGAAAAAGGAGAATGAAAGATGAAAAGAAAAAGAAGAAATATGCATAAATGGAACATGTAATCCATGGATCAGAATTGAAATGAAATGAAACATGATTCACAAACATCTCATAAGTATTCATGAAGCACATCAAGGCATTTAAGAAGTGATAGAAGAAGTAGGATTGAAATGGGAGTTCAAAAAAGGAAAGTGCAAACACAACATGTTAAAGGTACCCAAGGTTCAAATGATAATCAACATGCAAAGATGACATATAATATGTATCAATGACCTATTATGTCACATGAATGGTTCACCAAATATGCAAATGATCATGCAAGTATGTACAAAAGAAAATATGTAAACATGCACAAAAGTTAAGATGATATGACATGCTATTATGCTTCAAAAGTAATGCATCAAACAAAAATCAAATGGCCTTAGGAAAATTATGCCAGCATATTATTGGAATTCCTAAGTCATAAATGCATCATACATCAAAATAGCATGTAAAAATTCAGAGCAAAATGACTTCAAACAAAGCAATTAGGTCAAATTGAAACATCATGCAAAGTGGTGCAAATATAGGCATCAAAACATGTCATAAAGTGACTTAAAAAATCAAACAAAAATCATCTAGCATGCTTCAATGTATTAGTGAATCAATGCAAAAAGAATCATGTCAAAACAGTTTGTAATGAGCAAGAACAAAGTTAAACAAATTCATGTATCATGCTTAGAATGCATCTAAATGGAAATTCAAAGAAAATTATGGATCAGGGGTAAAAAGGTCATAAAATCAGAAAATAAAATCATCAAAAATTTTCTAAATGTTTTAATGATGCTCATGAATTTTTTTGTAATTTTATGATGCTATTTAGTATTTTTAAAAATTAAAAAGTAAACGTGTAGAAAAATGAAAAAATGAAATGAAATGTGAATGAGAATGGGGGTGTGAACATAGCAAATGATCAGTTCAAAATCATTGGGCTTTAAAAAAGAGGAGGTGTGAATATCAATCAGGTTAGGTCCATTAAGCACGCAGAACATACTAACAAGCATGGAATCTCAGTCAACAAAATTGACTCACTCATGGCCATTGGATTAAGTCACAGTCAAACCATAGTCAAAGTAATTGAAATCAATGCATGTGCGTGAGTGACCACAATCCCTATCATGTACCACGCCACAAAACGTTTAAATGAAATCAAAAAAGATGCACATGACATGCACATGCGTTTTAATGCGTTGTCATGCTCTTAGCCACACGATCATGCAAAATGAACGGACACGATTAAAACATACATAAACCCTAGTCATCAAAGTCACCGGCCGGAGAGGGACCTCCGGTCACCTTCTCCGGCCAACAGCCACCACCTGCAACTCTCACTCTTCACCAAAATGTACAAATCATATACTAAATTGAAGCTGAGCTAACGCAGATCATGAATTCAGTGACAAAACATACAAACAGTTCATGACATGAGAGAACCGAACAAAGGAAGATTTGCCCTAACATTTGGTCTATGCCTCTAAAGGCCTATCAACTAGCCAGGCAAGTTCTTGAGCTTATAAGAAGCTGCAAGAACCTGAAAACCAACTCACATCAAGTCTATAATGGATGAAACTCGTACCTGAATATTGGAGATTTGGAAATACTCTTCAGAAAACCAGAGATCTTAGCTTCTTCTTCAACCTTGGAGCTTCACGAACTCAGCAAAATAAATGCTATACAACCAAAGGTCTTGAGAGCAGAGAGATTCAATGTTGAACAATGCTTGCAAAATCTTGAGGACTGTGTAGAAAAACTTCAATCCAATGCCATTGATGATGATGAAGATGAAGTAGATGAAGGAAAGATGGTGAAGCTCGTGTGAAATCAGAGAGAGAGTAGAGAGAATGTGATGGAGAATTTGAAGTGTTTTGAAGTGAAAAATGAGAGAAATGAAGCTGAATGAAAATGTGAAGTGAGATTTTGTTTTATAGCAGGCTTTAACCACGGTTAAACTGAGTGAGGTTAACTGAGTTAAAGTGGTTATGCTGAGTTCACCCTAACTAACTGAGCCAAGTTAGTTAGGGCGAGTTATACATGGCTGTGATATGGTGAGGTTAAGCTTATGACAGTTGTGGTGAGGATGAGAGTGAAGCTGGGATGATGAGGTTATGTTATGCAGCATGTCATGGCATTGCTTATGGTACAAGTTTCTCCTTTGAAAACCTTCCATCACAATGTATGATGGCTGATATGCATAAGTATGGTCATAAGGATGTTTGTTCAGATGAGGAAATAAAGTACATGAAGTGTTTGTGGGATGACTGAACCAAATCGTGTACACAGCCTACTAACATCATTTACTGCATCAGTGATAATTATGGTACTTTGCCAATGAAATTCTCCCTACTTAATGGATGATTTGATGAATTCTTGGGGTCATTGGAGAGAGGACATATAGTAGAACATGTTTGGTATGAAAAATGAATTGAAATGAGGCTTGAAATAAGTTGAAAAATGACTTATAACATCCACATTTGGGACTGATAGAAGGGCGTGGCAACTGGTTGGTTGACAAGGCATCTTGGCACCTGGATTTTCAGCATGATTACCATGACTTGAGGCCACTATTTCTCCATCATAACTTGATCAGACGAAATTTTGCCCAACATGAACATTGGAGAGGGCACTACAAGGAACATTTTTTATGTTGAACAGTTTTTCATTTGGAGCTTTCTTCTTGGAGAAATTGAGCTTGACATTTGGCACACCAGGTGTTTGTAGAAATGACTGCGCGCGTGCCCTGAAAATCTTGGTCATGACCTAGTTTTGAACCTACTTTGCTCAAACTTTGATCAATCATATCTCACTCAATTTTTATCCAATGGAGATGTTCCACACATGGATTTGAAGCTTAAAACAAGATCTTTTGTTGTGGCCGAGTGGAATTTTCATTTGGTGCTTCAATTTTAAATGGCCTTGGTTCAAACTCTGATGCAAAATGGCCAAAACTTACTATTTTTAGTAACCCTACTTCACCCAAAAATGGCAACTTTCCACATCTTGATTTTTTCATGATTCCTTTGGAGTTTCTTGACCAAATTTTGCACATTGGACACATATAACATGAATTTTATGAATTTGGCCTCAAAAAGTCAAGAGTTGACTTTTTCCTCTGATTATTTGACTTTGCCCCAAATTTCCTGATTTCTGATCTTTCTTCCAATTGAACCACTTCTAAAACCAATTGAGATGCAATTTTCCACATACATACACTTAAGGACATATGGAATACCATGACATCAAGTTTTGTTCAAAAAATCAAAGATTCCCTGATTTAATGGGAAACCCTAGTTTTGGTGCCCACCTCCTAGGAGAAAAATGTGCAGTCTTCAATTTCAAATTCCTCAGAGTATGTTGTGTATCCTCTTAAAGGATGATGAGATATACCATTTGAGGATGATTTGGGATCAATGAACTATCTCTTTTGAGGGTTTTCCTTCCGTTTTTTGAACCTCTTGCATAGTGAAAGATGTAGTGCTTCAATCTCCCATTGAATCTCTCATTCTTGAGGTTGTGGATGTTCCATTGAGATGGTATGAGACATGAAAGACCTCTTGGCTTGCCTTGAGGGCACTTGATTGACCTTTTTGTGCTTTGAATGATCCCTTGATTGTCCACCTTCCCCCTGATCACATGCCCTGATGGTAAGAAGGATGCCATGCTTCATTTTTCTATGTTAAATGCAATGTAATGTTAATGAGATGGATATGATATGATAAATGATAATGCCATGCTAAGATGCCAAAAGGGGAGAGCAAATTTTGGGGTATTACAGCTGCCCCTATTCAAGCGCTGTAGACCTGAATGCCTGAAAGCAATTGCTTTCGGACTTTCAAGGTATATAGTGATTGAATACCAAATATAACCAAAAATTTGCTCTGGATGATGAAGAATAAAAGGGATATAAGCCCAACGAGACTGCTGGATTGAATCTTCGATGAAACGTCTGAGAGATCTGTCTTTTGAACGACGCCAGACGACTACTGGCTTGCCACACTGCTGGTGGACTTTAATAATGTCTTTTATGCAACTCCAGACGACTACTGGCCTGCCACACTACTGGTGGACTTTAGAAATGTCTTTTATGCAATTCCAGACGACTACTGGCCTGCCACGCTACTGGTGGACTTTGATAACGTCTTTTATGCAATTCCAGACGACTACTGGCCTGCCACACTACTAGTGGACTTTAATAATGTCTTTTATGCAACTCCAGACGACTACTGGCCTGCCACACTACTGGTGGACTTTAGAAATGTCTTTTTGAACGACGCCAGACGACTACTGGCTTGCCACACTACTGGTGGACTTTAATAATGTCTTTTATGCAACTCCAGACGACTACTGGCCTGCCACACTACTGGTGGACTTTAGAAATGTCTTTTTGAACGACGCCAGACGACTACTGGCTTGCCACACTACTGGTGGACTTTAATAATGTCTTTTATGCAACTCCAGACGACTACTGGCCTGCCACGCTACTGGTGGACTTTAATAATGTCTTTTATGCAATTCCAGACGACTACTGGCCTGCCACGCTACTGGTGGACTTTGCAGCTTCGTGCCACCCGAAGATGGACTTTTGCCAATCCACTGTTGGACTTTTGCCACTCGAAGACGGACTTTTGCCAATCCACTGTTGGACTTTTGCCACCCGAAGACGGACTTTTGCCAATCCACTGTTGGACTTTTGCCACCCGAAGACGGACTTTTGCCAATCCACTGTTGGACTTTTAGCTGCTTTGCCACCCGAAGATGGACTTTTGCCAATCCACTGTTGGACTTTTGGAATTCGCCACCCCTAGATGGACCTTTCGCCAATCCACTGTTGGACTTTTGCCACCCGAAGACGGACTTTTGCCAATCCACTGTTGGACTTTTAGAATATCAATACGGATTGCACTCTGCATCCGTGTCAGACATCTCTGCCGACTTTGCTGAGGAACAATGATCAATGACTTGACTTCAGAGGTTCCTGAGAGGATAGTATCTCTGCTGGAGAATAATTGAACAATCCGTCTGCTTCGAATTGTCAAGTTTGCCAAAAATAAATTGGACTTGAAGAATAATAGATCTGCCAGTAATCACTTCATCTGCTGGGGCATGAATTCTGGTCACAGCGACTCCGCTGGGGATGAGAATTTCTTTGTATGGCGTCTTTCTAGGGGAGAAAAGTCATAAAAACTCTGCTTGGGGATCTATCCAATCCAAGACCCTTTGTAGGGGTTATCAACCTTCTGACTCGGCTGGGGAAGGACTGTGCCATCCTTGTTGAGGAATAGATTCTGCCGATCTTATAAACCTCTGCGGGGAGAACAACAACTCAGCTGGGGAGTATTGCTGACAAGATTCGATGCTGACCTCTGTGGGGGATCATTACCAGAGACACAACCTTGCCGGGGAATCAGGGTTACTCTGCCGGGGACAGACAAAACCTGGTTATACCATTCCACTGCAACTTGTTGGGAAAGAGTCCTTAGAGATCTGTTGGGGAAACCCAAAGCAAATCCACAGTATTCTGCTGAAGAATATGACTGTCAAGCTTAGGATAAGTACCACAATGCCCCATGTTAGGCGAGCTTCCCTTTAGACAATTCCGTTAGGGATGACGAGTTTATAACAAACTCTGCTGGCGGAAACTGCTTTAAAACGTCTCGTGCTGGGGAATGCCTTTTGAGAGGATTTTACAGAAGACCAACTGTCCTCAAACTCTACTGGGGATGATCAACACTTCATGCTGGGGAAACAAACATGCCCCATGCTTGGACAAAACAACAATTCGTCCCCGAAGAGGATGTCATAAGAGGATTTTACAGAAGATCTAGCCTCTTCAAACTCTTGTGACTTCGCTGGGGATAATGACCATCAGTTTCGGTGTCGACGAGACCACTCTTTGGGGGAACCTGTGACCGTTATCGACACAGAAAAGCTTGTAGCTGTTGGAAGTATTGTATGAGAGAATCGACTTAATAAGATGCCACGGTACCCAGTTGAACTTAATTCACTGATATCGACCTGTTATGAACAATCGTCGACCGAACGATGAACGCCGATCTCCTTACCCATAATTGCCCCAGTCTTTTGCGTGGGGTGATTTATTGCTGGTCTTGTGCTTAAAATCATCTGCACCTGCTACCTGCAACAAAAGAATATGCCCACATGCCCCGAATATTGCGTGGCTAGAATCCACCATCCGGGAATATTCAACATTCAAGGTAATTTCAAATGTTTTTTTTCGCATGTTATTGCAAGGCCGCCATGTTTTCAAATGCAATGTTTTATCAAAATTAGGACGTTTTTGCAAACAAAGCAATAAAACAAAAATAGAAAGCTTTTTATTGAGATTCAATTTATTGACTGAGAGCCCAGAATAGGCAATTACATCAGGAAGCAATCCCTGGAAAGAGGTGATCGCTGAAAATTGAGAAAAGAAACTATCCTAATGGCAATGTGAAAACGGAATTCCACTGAGTTTCCATTCTGTTATGACCAGTATGTCTTCAAAACTCCCCGACCTTGCCTTCTGAGGAATGATCAGACCGATTCCTATCCTTCAGAACGTCAGTTGTTCAAACGGTAATGGGGGATAGATAACTCAGACCATAGTCATTCGCTTAAATCCCTCTTTTGTGTGGACCGCCCTTTCAGGTTTTCGATCCACCAGGATACCCTTTTTTGCCTAAGTTGCCCTTTCGGGTTTTCAACTTACCGGGTGTACAAATCTTTTTTCAATTATATCCCTAATTTTTGCCCGAACCTTATTCTGTTTTTGGTTCGCCGGGATGCCCTTTTTTTCCTGGATTTTTTTATTTTTATTATCCAGCGGGTCTATTCATGCGAAGTATTTTTTGACTACGTCCGAGTTGACAGGGGATGAAAAGTCTTCGCCATCCATGGTTGTAAGCAATAAGGCTCCGCCTGAAAAGACCTTTTTAACCACGAATGGACCTTCATAGTTAGGAGTCCATTTGCCCCTGTGATCTGTATTGGGAGGAAGGATCCTTTTGAGTACCACATCTCCGACTTTATAAACCCAAGGACGCACCTTCTGGTCAAATGCCTGTTTCATTCTGCGCTGATATAGTTGCCCATGACATACAGCCGCCAATCTCTTTTCCTCAATAAGGCTCAGCTGATCAAATCTGGCTCGTACCCATTCAGCTTCATCTAGCTTAACATCCATCATAACTCTGAGGGACGGAATCTCTACTTCAACCGGTAGCACTGCCTCCATACCATATACAAGTGAGAATGGGGTTGCCCCAGTGGACGTGCGTACCGACGTTCGATACCCATGCAAAGCAAATGGTAACATCTCATGCCAATCTTTGTACGTGACAACCATCTTCTGCACAATCTTCTTGATATTTTTGTTGGCCGCTTCGACCGCGCCATTCATCTTTGGGCGGTACGGAGAAGAATTGTGATGTTCGATTTTGAAGTCCCGGCATAACGCAGCCATCATCTTATTGTTCAAATTAGAACCATTATCAGTAATGATTCTTTTGGGAACTCCATATCGGCAAATGATATCCCGTTTTAAGAAACGAGCGACCACTTGTTTTGTAACATTGGCATAGGATGCGGCTTCAACCCATTTGGTGAAGTAATCAATTGCCACCAAGATGAAACGATGACCATTGGAAGCTGTAGGCTCAATCTTTCCGATCATATCAATGCCCCACATGGCAAACGGCCAAGGCGACGACATGATACTCAACGGATTTGGAGGCACATGCACCTTGTCTGCATAGATCTGGCATTTATGGCATTTGCGGGCATATTTGCAACAATCTGACTCCATAGTCAACCAATAATATCCCGATCTTAACAACTTTTTAGCCATTGCATGTCCTCCGGCATGGGTACCGAAAGAGCCTTCGTGCACTTCAATCATCAACAAGTCTGCTTCATGTCTATCCACACATCTAAGCAGGACCGTGTCAAAATTTCTTTTATACAGCACGCCATCTTTGTTCAAGAAGAAACTACCGGCTAACCTTCTCAACGTCTTCCTGTCTTTGGACGATGCCCCGGGCGGGTACTCTTGACTTTTCAAGAAACATTTAATGTCATAAAACCATGGCTTGTCATCAGACGCTGCATCGACCGCAAACACAAATGCTGGTCTGTCAAGGCGGGATACCTCAATCTTAGGTACATGGTTCCATCCTTGCACTTTGATCATGGAAGACAAAGTGGCCAAGGCATCAGCGAACCTATTCTCATCTCGAGGAATATGGTACAGTTTCACTGTTGTGAAAAATGTCAGCAATCTCCTTGTATAATCTCTATACGGCACTAGATTTGCTTGGTGCGTGTACCAACTCCCTTTCACTTGATTGATTACCAAAGCTGAATCACCAAATATATCAAGGGTCTTAATCCGTAGATTAATCGCCTCCTCGATCCCCATTATACAAGCTTCGTACTCTGCTTCATTATTGGTGCATCCGAAAGTTATTCGGGAAGTGAAAGGCATATGAACACCTTCCGGCGTGATAAGAACCGCTCCAACTCCGTACCCATTCATATTGACAGCCCCATCAAACATCAGACTCCATTTGGATTCAGGGTCTGGCCCCTCCTCCGGAAGTGGTTCCTCGCAGTCTTTAGCTTTGAGAAACATGATGTCCTCATCAGGGAAGTCAAATTTCATGGGTTGGTAATCATCAATCGGCTGTTGCGCAAGATAGTCGGACAAAATACTTCCTTTGATGGCCTTTTGTGAAGTGTACTGAATGTCATACTCTGTCAAGACCATTTGCCACCGTGCAACTCTGCCTGTCAATGCTGGTTTCTCGAAAATGTACTTGATAGGATCCATTTTTGAAATCAACAAGGTTGTGTGCCTAACCATATATTGCCTCAATCGCTTAGCGGCCCATGCAAGTGCACAACATGTCTTTTCAAGCATGGAGTACCGGGACTCACAATTATTGAACTTTTTGCTCAGGTAGTAAATAGCATGCTCCTTCCTACCTGTCTCGTCATGTTGACCGAGAACACAACCCATGGAACCTTCAAGCACTGTCAGATACATTATCAGCGGTCTCCCTTCAACTGGAGGCATTAGAATCGGAGGTTCCTGCAAGTATTCTTTTATCTTATCGAATGCCAATTGGCAATCGTCATTCCACCTGACCGTTTGATCTTTCCTTAACAATTTAAATATTGGTTCACACGTGGCTGTTAGGTGAGATATGAACCTTGCAATGTAGTTCAATCTACCCAAGAAACCACGAACCTCTTTTTCTGTTCTCGGTTCAGGCATTTCTTGTATTGCTTTCACCTTGGCAGGATCAACCTCGATTCCTCTTTCGCTCACAATGAAACCCAGTAACTTTCCAGAACGCACCCCAAACGTGCACTTGTTTGGATTTAATCTCAGACGGAACTTTCTCAACCTTTCAAACAGCTTTTTCAGGTTAACCAGATGTTCCTCTTCTGTTCTCGACTTGGCAATCATATCATCTACATAACATTCGATCTCCTTATGAATTAAGTCATGAAACAATGTCACCATCGCCCGCTGGTACGTTGCCCTTGCGTTTTTCAACCCAAAAGGCATTACTTTATAACAATATGTACCCCACGGAGTAATGAACGTGGTCTTCTCCATATCTTCAGGTGCCATCTTGATCTGGTTGTACCCGGAGAAACCGTCCATAAATGAGAACACTGAAAACTGAGCTGTATTATCGACCAGCACATCAATATGAGGTAGTGGAAAATCATCTTTCGGGCTAGCTTTATTAAGATCTCGATAATCCACACACATTCTCACTTTTCCATCCTTCTTCGGTACTGGCACGATGTTGGCTACCCACGGAGGATACTTTGTCACAGCAAGAAACCCAGCATCCCACTGCTTCTGGACTTCCTCCTTAATCTTTAAAGCCATGTCGGGGTGAGTCCGACGAAGTTTCTGCTTGACTGGCGGACATTCTTCTCTTAATGGCAGCCTGTGCACGACAATATCCGTATCCAACCCCGGCATGTCTTGATACGACCAGGCGAAGATGTCAACATACTCGCGCAACATTTCCGTCAAAGTTTGCTTCACATCTGCTTGCAAGCTGGCACCAATCCTGATCTCTTTCTTGGCGTCCTTGGTACCAATATTGATGATTTCTACAGTCTCCTGATGAGGCTGGATGACCCTTTCCTCTTGTTTCAACAATCTGACCAGTTCTTCAGAAAGTTCACAATCTTTCTCATCCCCTTCTTCGGCTTGATAAATCGGATTGTCAAAGTCATACATAGTCATATCAAAATCGTTATCAGTGATATCCGGAGGATCAAGTCTGCATGAACGGGTTCATGCCTTATTTTAGAATTTATTTTTAAGCAAAACAAAAGAAAATGAAACATTGCCATTTTATTTTTTTTTGTGCAAAAATAAAAACTAAAAGACAGAGAACAAAATTTGATTGCAAAACGTCCTTTATTAATGATTAAACATTGCAAATGCAACCATGGTGGCCCTACAAATGAATCTATACGCCTTGGGCAGAGCGCAAGATTTTGACATGCATTATGGTTAGAAAAAACAAAGAAAAATTACTCTGTCTGAAGAGTAACCCGGATGACTTCTTCAACGAACCAGTTCGGCACTTGTTGTCCCGGAACATGAGGGCGTACCCAGTTGTCCAGGTCACAATCACTGTCAACACTATCCTCTGTGGCTGCACAAGACTGGTCCGTGTAGATAATTCCCCCACTATTGAAAGTAATGGGTCCCCTGCTCCCTGCATCTGAAGTTGTAGAGGGATGATAACCAATACCAAATTTGTCTTCCTTCATTGGGGTCTCTATCAACCTGCCCCAACCTTGGGCGTTGCCTGCCCTGACGACTTCGACAGCTTGTTTGTAAGATGAAATGGAGGTACCGGCCCCAACTGGTACAGAAGAAGACTCAGGTGCATCGTCAATATTGACTGCTTCAAATGATTGGCACAACATCTCATGAATTTCCCCATCCATTTCAATGTACTTGAACGTGGACAAGTGACTCACAAAGATGTCTTCTTCCCCGCACACCGTCACAACCTGCCCTTCAAACTCATACTTCAGCTTTTGATGTAGAGTAGAAGTAACAGCCCCGGCTCCGTGAATCCAAGGGCGCCCCAATAGGCAGCTATATGCAGGTTGTATGTCCATTACATGGAACGTAGATTTGAACACCTGTGGTCCAATTTGTACGGGCAATTCCACCTCACCAAACACAGATCGTCTAGTTCCATCGAATGCTCTGACCACCAATTCACTAGGCCTTAAGATCAAACCATCAACTTCCAGCTTCATTAATGCCTTCTTGGGCAAGACATTGAGTGATGAACCAGTGTCTACCAGTACATGAGATAACACTGCGCCCTTACACTCCATCGTGATATGCAAAGCCTTATTATGGTTTCTTCCTTCAACAGTCAAATCTCTACTTGTAAAGCCCAAGCCATGGCTAACATTAACATTGGAGATTACGCCCTCGAGCTGATTAACAGTAATTTCTTGTGGCACGTATGCACTCTTCAATACTTTCAACAACGCCTGCCGGTGCGCATCAGAGCACATCAATAGTGACAAGATTGAAATCTTTGAAGGGGTCTGATTCAGTTGGTCCACAATCTTATAATCGCTTTTCTTGATTATCTTCATAAATTCTTCCATTTCCTTATCAAAAGTAATCTTTGTCTCTGCTTCAGGTGTAGGCGCATTTTCAACCACCTGTTTACCTTTAGCCTTTGCTGCTGCTTCTGCCTCTTTATCACTTCTCAAGGTTTGGGGAGCGAACAACCTTCCACTCCTTGTAAAGCCCCCTACACCCCCTACGTTATCAATATTTGGGCTGACTGATGACTCAACTTCCTGCTTTTTACCTTCGTAATATACATCTGCCCCATAGTGCCATGGGATAGCCTTCGTAGACGTGAACGGAATTGGTCCTGGCACCGTGATAGTGACAGGACTGGGCCCTTCTGGCGCAACACTCGCCACGGGAACTGCATTGACCGGCATTCGAATCTCAGCGGGAGTGTAATAGATGGTCACGGTTGATATCTCATCAGTGTCTTTCACGACTCTGTCGAACTGTAGACGTCCTTCATCGATCAGATTCTGTAAACCCATCTTCAACTTATCACAGCCGTTCTCCTGATTCATACACTCAGAGCAATCTTGATTACAGCCCGGGAACACCTGTCCCTTCAATAAATGATCTTTTACAACCAACAAAGAAGTTTTCACTTGATGAACGTCTAACACCAAATTCAATCTCCTCCCATCTTCAATAGCATATACATTGGCTGCACTATGATCAGGCATGAGATGCTGAGTAATATTAGGAGCGGGAGAGAAATTGATGGCTTTAGCATCAATCAAATCTTGTACTTTATGATGGAAAGCCCAGCATTTTTCAATGGAGTGTCCCTGAGCACCTGAGTGGAACTCACAACGAGCATTAGCATCGAAGTTAGGTGGCAGGTTTCCAGCAACCGGAGCTTTCATAGTACGGAGTTCTACCAACTTTAACTCGAGTAGTCGGGGCAACAGCGCGGCATAAGTCATAGGGAGAGGATCCATCTTACGATCCCTCTGTCTAGACCTTTGCTGGAAAAAAGGTTATTGCTGTTGAACTTGTTGTTGGGATTGTTGTTTCTGAACAGACGGTGTGGGGATTGTTACAGCATCTACCTGATAATAAGCTTGAGAACGCCCTCTGCCTCGTCCTCTAAACACAGCATTCGTATCACCTTCTCTTCTTTTCTGGCTACTAGCAAACGGTTTCTTCGTCCCCGAAGAGCCAGCCCCACTCACATCCTGGATCTTCCCAAGCTTTAACAGACTTTCTATTCTTTCTCCCGCAATCACAATATCAGCAAATCCAGTTGATGGACAAGCAGCTAATCTATCAAGATAGGCCCCTTGCAAGGTGCCCATGAACATATCTGCCATTTCTCGGTCTGACAAGGGAGGTTGAACCTGGGCAGCCATTTCCCTCCACCTCTGTGCATATTCTTTGAAACTCTCCTTGGCATTTTGTGACAACCCCTGCAATTGAGTGCGGTTGGGCGCCATGTCAATATTATACTGGTATTGCTTCAGGAACGCTTCTGCCAGATCTTTCCAATTCTTCACAGCAGCTCTATTCAACTTCATATACCAGGTCAAGGACGCCCCAGCCAGGCTGTCCTGAAAATAGTGCATCCATAGCTTCTCGTCATCCGTATGGGCTAAAATCTTCCCAAAGTAAGCTTGAAGATGCGTTTGGGGACACGCATTGCCGTGATACTTATCAAAAGTGGGAGGCTTGAATTTAGGGGGAATTCTGACTCCTGAGACCAGCCCCAAGCTGGTAACATCAATACCCATAGAGTTCTTGCATTCTATGGCCCTGATCTTTTCTGCTAACTCCTCATACCTTCGATCACCTTGATTACCCACATCAGCATCTAGTAGAGTAAATTGGTCTTCCAGAGTATCTTCAAGAGTAACACCAGCATGCCTACCATTTCCATTACCCCGATTGTTACCACCAGGAGGAGGGTTGCCACCGGGAGGAGGGATGCCATGTCCCTGTGAATTGTCATGTTGATCACCTTCGGGCCCATTGTCTGGACGCTCGACCAGAAGCCTCAACCTCTCCTGATTTTGCGCCATGCAAGTCATGAGGGTCATGAACTGGTCCATACGCGCCCTCATTTCGGCCAAATCACTTTGCACTTGATCCATGATTCTTACTTGATTTCTTCGCGTCGAATATCGGTGAATATGATTCTCCGCTATACTGCCTGAAACCAAATAAAGGTTAGAGACCCTGCAACGAGTACCTGAAAAGCAAGTAACAAAATGCAAAGTGATATGCAATGCCATGCAATGCTATGTTTGTCATTTCCGAGGTGTTTTATACCCTGATTCCAATCCAAACCACAGAAATCTGAAGACCAGAAATCGTGATATAAAGAGACGTATCGTGGTCATGTGCTTGTGTGCAGCTATCTGATAAGGAATAATTCTGAATAAAACTGCTCATACTCATTCAACAAAGTATTCGAGTACATTTAAGAAAGGTTCAACCGCAAATGCAATACAAGGAAAAATGGATCCATCAACAAGCCTGATGGTAACCATTAACAACAAAATATAAGGAAAAGAACATCAGTCTGACAATTCCACATCCTTCAGCTTATCACTTGAGTATTTGATCTCCTCAAAAAGTATACGGGTACGCTGGTGATTCGGCTTTTCAATCATTTCTTTGATCAAGACATCCCTTTTCTCAAGAGCTTCAGTTAAAGAACCCATATGCAGCATCAGAGCCTCGTCATCACACACTCCTTTGTGTCTCTTTATGCCAGCTTGCGTCTTGAGTATCTCCCTTTCTATCATGATTTCTTCAAGCTCTTTCTTGGTATTCCTCAGCTCACCTCTAGCTTCTCCTAGCTGTTCTTGACTCTTGCCGAGGCTTTCCCGATACTTTCTCCTCTGCTCATGCGCCTTTTCAAGCTCTTCGTTCTTAATCTGCAACTGTTCCTGTAATTCAGCATTCTCTATCCTAACTTCATCCTAAGCGTGCTGAAACTTTGTTAGCTTTTCTTTGGTCTGTGCTAACGCCTGTTTGGTTTGCTTGTGGGCTTGAGAAGCATCATCAGCACCTTTACTAATCTTCCGGAAATGTTGGGCTCTTCCAGCAAAGTCTTTCTCTTTTGCAGTTAGGATTTGTTCAGCATCTTGGGCTTTCCGCTCCAGCTCTTTGTTGGCATGTAGAGCATTCTGAAGACGGCTACTCAACTCGGAATTCTCTCCTTGAAGTTTTTTCACCAAGGCTTGCAACTTGTCAACTTCTTCCACAGTAGCAGTGCTTCTTGCTTTCTCATTCTCCGGATACAAAAGGGGCGCCTTACCAAAAGGAAAGAGAAAATCTTCAACTCTTTTCTTCACCCACTCTTCATATGCTGGATAAACCCGGTTGTTAGGCTTTCCTAGAGTAACTTTCCCCTTTTTCAGTATGCTACCCCAGCTTTCAGAAGCTTTCTGTGCTGCTTCCCACCCATCTGATGTATGAAAATAGAGGGACTCCTCCACATCTCTCTTAATAGGCGGACCTGTCAGGGCATACCCAAATTGTCGAATGGCTAAAGAAGGATTGTAGTTAATCCCACCCAGTCTTCCTATCAGTGGAACGTTAGGGAACTTACCACAGCTGTGGATAATATTCTTGCCAATCAGCCCATGATCTACCCATACGATGTCCTTGGCCACCAATCCCATTAAACGCTGTTTCCACTCTAGAGAATCTTTGGAATCCACAAAAGCCCCTGATTGTGGTAAACGGCCTGCAAACCACTTATAGAACAAAGGTGCACAGCAACGAATTATCCCTCCTCTTTTCTTTTCGTTTCGGTTGTACACCGAGTAGTGAAGATCTCCCAGTAGCGTTGGCACCGGGTTCTTCATCATGAATATTCGTATAGCGTCCGTATCAATGAAATCCGGCTCGTTGGGAAACAACACTATGCCGTATATACAAAGGGCTAGCAAAGCATTAAAAACAAGCCAATTCTCGCCTTTAGCTGCTTCCTGGGCCTTCTTAATCAGATATTCCAGCTTGTAACCGCGAATCTTTCCTTTGTTGGAGACATTGGCGTCTAACTCTGATTTGCTCAAATAAAGAGCACCAGCCAACTTCCCAAAGTCAAGATCCCCCACCGATCCAAAGAAAGGGGGCTCCTCCTTGATAGCAATCCCCAACATGTTGGAATACTCCTCCAAGGTAGGAACCAACACATAGTCTGGAAATACAAAACATCTCAGAGGCGGATCATAGAACTGCATCAACGTATGGAGACCTCTGGCTTCATAATCACTGACATTACGGACCATAGATAAAATCCACCCATATTTCTCTTCAAAAGCTTCTCGTACTGCAGGACTCGCCATTCCCTTCAGCATAACAATAGGGCCCAAGGTAGGCGTAAGGAACTTATAGCTGATGATATTCTTCCTCTCTTTAGTGTTCATCTTTGCAGGGACCTGATGACTGGAATCAAGGGTAATATATGCACCTGGAAATGAATAAACATGTATGTTAAAATATGATAATGCAATGCAAAGGGCAATGTGATCAGGTAATCAGGTGTCTGTGCTGAACTGTGAACGGTGTCAGTGTAGCTCTGAGACTAACATAGAACCATAGATAAGAACCATCTGAATACAATAGGATGAAACTTCCTTTTTGTGCACTGATGATAGAAAAAACGGGTATGTAGGAGGTCATGGTTACCTGCAAACCTGTAAACAACCCGCCCTTCTCACATGTGGGTACTAGGATGTTCAGTATCCCGGGCTCTCAGGTCGAGAAATGATGATACGTTCACCATTTCTGGTTTGGCATCATCATCAATCGAGGAGGCCTCAACTGATTCTCCAAAACAAAAGGTCCTCAGCTTCTGGCACTGAGGTCGAGAAGCAATAGTACATTCATCCCTCAGGGTACAGTACTATCGCCAATCGAGGAGTGCCTCCGCTGACTCTCTTTCAAAAAGGGATGTCCTATAGCAAGTTCCCAGCATTGGGTCCTCGGATCGAGAATGTGCAATGGGTTTGCCACGGAATGTGGTCTGCCACTGTCACATCTCGGGAGGAGTGCCGCAACTGAGTCCTCGGGAATGGTCACCGGAGTCGACAGTCCCTCAAGAGAATAACCACTGGCCTGCATAACATGCAGTAGCAGAAAGCTCCTGATAGATACTCGTCTGGTTGTGGGTCTCATGAACAACAATACGTGGTCACCACCACGCAAGCGTCATGACTATCCACTCTAATACCTATGTATGTACTCAAGCTTGTGTAGTGAGCTTATCTCTCAGAACACCCCGCCCGCCAAACAGAAAACAACCGCACAGTCCAGCACAATAATGATATGTAATGCAGTAAATGTGATAAATACAGTAAAGTACAGTAAAGCAGCAATACGGTAAATAATAATACAATACAACAGTAAATACCGCAAACAAAATACACCTAATGTAAGAAAAGAAAACAAGCGCTAGGATTGACTCGCTAAGGAAACCAGAGATTCTGGATTAAGTCCCCAGCAGAGTCGCCAGCTGTCGCTCCCGGGATTTTCATCCAAGTACAAACGCGAAAGTGGCACCGAAACAGAGTCGCCAGCAATGTGTATTTATCCCAAGAGAGGGAAAGGAAACACCGCGTAAACCTGTGAGAAAGGAAAAGCATGGTCTTACGACCAAGAGAACTGGGTTCGGGAGTCGGTTACGCGCGGGGAAGGTATTAGCACCCCCACGCGTCCATCGTACCCGATGGGATCCACGCTTGCTTGTCTCGATCAAAGGGTGTAAAGAAAGGATACTGGAAAAGGAACTGAAAGAAAGAAAGGAGAAAGAAAAGAAAAGGAACGGGAAACAAAAGTAGGGAAAATAAAAGAAGTGCTCGCATGGGCCCTACCCCACTGCCTACGTATCTCATCGGGAGCATGAGAATCAGAGTGACGTAGTTCCCCTCACTAGGGATGGATTGTGTTTTTTAGAGAACGGCTTACGTTCTAGCTCAGGTGTTGCAGGCTCGCTGGTCCGAGTGCGTTACCATCTTGCAAGAGAACGAGTAGAAGCACGTTCGTGCTTTGAGAATGAATGAGATGAGAAAAGAATTCCCGAAGGAAAGACGTTATTGTTTGTTTTTGTCTTTTAGAAGTTTTTTCCATTTATTTGCATATGACAGTGTATCTGAATCTTAGTCATTGGAATGTGTACATTCTCACATTCCAAGATGGAATGGGTAAGAAAGCACACTAAGAGTGAAGAAGACCCCCACACTTAGTTCCAATTGCCAAGGTTCAAACACACTAGCATACTTGTGTTTATTAAGTGTTTTTGTTGATTATGAAATGAAGAAGTGTTTTTTATTATTTGTACCTTCAACAAGTATTGCATTTAAGTCCCTCATACAAGATCAAATGTTTAACACATTGACCCAAGATGGGCTATATGCTACACATTCTAAGATTATAAGAGAAGACCCCTTATAATCTTTTCTTTATATGAAAGGCCTAAATGCAATAAATGCCTACCTTTATTATATATTTTGAATTTTCTTTGAGATGAGAAGATGAAAGACTCAAGAGAGGGTAAAGGTAAAAATCTATATGGACTAAGACTCAATCCTAATTGATTAGTTAAGGGAGTGATCCTAAAGTTTGTGAGGTTTCAACCTAAAGTCTAAAGAAAGAATGAATTAAACAATTCACTTCTAAAGTAGAAGATGAATTGTAATTCAAAAAGGGAAAGTAATGAGTTATTAAAAGAAAGCACATAAGTTCTTAACAAAACATAACATGGAATCGTAAAAGAGAAAGGATAGAAGTTGAATGTGGATTCCTTATCCACACTCAATTGCAACTTACCAAAGCCCCTACATGGTTAGTAAACATGTATAAGAAGTATAAGAAGTAAAAGAACATGTAATGCATCATAAAACTCAAAAGAATTAAATGAGAAACCAAATCCTATAACCACAACCAGAATGTTCATCACATGGGAACAAATGGTCATTATCAATCAAACTCAAGTGGATAGGCAACAAACATCCTCCATGACATTAGAACATGCTACCATAAGAAAAGGGAGAATGAAAGATGAAAAGAAAAAGAAGAAATATGCATAAATGGAACATGTAATCCATGGATCAGAATTGAAATGAAATGAAACATGATTCACAAACATCTCATAAGTATTCATGAAGCACATCAAGGCATTTAAGAAGTGATAGAAGAAGTAGGATTGAAATGGGAGTTCAAAAAAGGAAAGTGCAAACACAACATGTTAAAGGTACCCAAGGTTCAAATGATAATCAACATGCAAAGATGACATATAATATGTATCAATGACCTATTATGTCACATGAATGGTTCACCAAATATGCAAATGATCATGCAAGTATGTACAAAAGAAAATATGTAAACATGCACAAAAGTTAAGATGATATGACATGCTATTATGCTTCAAAAGTAATGCATCAAACAAAAATCAAATGGCCTTAGGAAAATTATGCCAGCATATTATTGGAATGCCTAAGTCAGAAATGCATCATACATCAAAATAGCATGTAAAAATTCAGAGCAAAATGACTTCAAACAAAGCAATTAGGTCAAATTGAAACATCATGCAAAGTGGTGCAAATATAGGCATCAAAACATGTCATAAAGTGACTTAAAAAATCAAACAAAAATCATCTAGCATGCTTCAATGTATTAGTGAATCAATGCAAAAAGAATCATGTCAAAACAGTTTGTAATGAGCAAGAACAAAGTTAAACAAATTCATGTATCATGCTTAGAATGCATCTAAATGGAAATTCAAAGAAAATTATGGATCAGGGGTAAAAAGGTCATAAAATCAGAAAATAAAATCATCAAAAATTTTCTAAATGTTTTAATGATGCTCATGAATTTTTTTGGAATTTTATGATGCTATTTAGTATTTTTAAAAATTAAAAAGTAAACGTGTAGAAAAATGAAAAAATGAAATGAAATGTGAATGTGAATGGGGGTGTGAACATAGCAAATGATCAGTTCAAAATCATTGGGCTTTAAAAAAGAGGAGGTGTGAATATCAATCAGGTTAGGTCCATTAAGCACGCAGAACATACTAACAAGCATGGAATCTCAGTCAACACAATTGACTCACTCATGGCCATTGGATCAAGTCACAGTCAAACCATAGTCAAAGTAATTGAAATCAATGCATGTGCGTGAGTGACCACAATCCCTATCATGTACCACGCCACAAAACGTTTAAATGAAATCAAAAAAGATGCACATGACATGCACATGCGTTTTAATGCGTTGTCATGCTCTTAGCCACACGATCATGCAAAATGAACGGACACGATTAAAACATACATAAACCCTAGTCATCAAAGTCACCGGCCGGAGAGGGACCTCCGGTCACCTTCTCCGGCCAACAGCCACCACCTGCAACTCTCACTCTTCACCAAAATGTACAAATCATATACTAAATTGAAGCTGAGCTAACGCAGATCATGAATTCAGTGACAAAACATACAAACAGTTCATGACATGAGAGAACCGAACAAAGGAAGATTTGCCCTAACATTTGGTCTATGCCTCTAAAGGCCTATCAACTAGCCAGGCAAGTTCTTGAGCTTATAAGAAGCTGCAAGAACCTGAAAACCAACTCACATCAAGTCTATAATGGATGAAACTCGTACCTGAATATTGGAGATTTGGAAATACTCTTCAGAAAACCAGAGATCTTAGCTTCTTCTTCAACCTTGGAGCTTCACGAACTCAGCAAAATAAATGCTATACAACCAAAGGTCTTGAGAGCAGAGAGATTCAATGTTGAACAATGCTTGCAAAATCTTGAGGACTGTGTAGAAAAACTTCAATCCAATGCCATTGATGATGATGAAGATGAAGTAGATGAAGGAAAGATGGTGAAGCTCGTGTGAAATCAGAGAGAGAGTAGAGAGAATGTGATGGAGAATTTGAAGTGTTTTGAAGTGAAAAATGAGAGAAATGAAGCTGAATGAAAATGTGAAGTGAGATTTTGTTTTATAGCAGGCTTTAACCACGGTTAAACTGAGTGAGGTTAACTGAGTTAAAGTGGTTATGCTGAGTTCACCCTAACTAACTGAGCCAAGTTAGTTAGGGCGAGTTATACATGGCTGTGATATGGTGAGGTTAAGCTTATGACAGTTGTGGTGAGGATGAGAGTGAAGCTGGGATGATGAGGTTATGTTATGCAGCATGTCATGGCATTGCTTATGGTACAAGTTTCTCCTTTGAAAACCTTCCATCACAATGTATGATGGCTGATATGCATAAGTATGGTCATAAGGATGTTTGTTCAGATGAGGAAATAAAGTACATGAAGTGTTTGTGGGATGACTGAACCAAATCGTGTACACAGCCTACTAACATCATTTACTGCATCAGTGATAATTATGGTACTTTGCCAATGAAATTCTCCCTACTTAATGGATGATTTGATGAATTCTTGGGGTCATTGGAGAGAGGACATATAGTAGAACATGTTTGGTATGAAAAATGAATTGAAATGAGGCTTGAAATAAGTTGAAAAATGACTTATAACATCCACATTTGGGACTGATAGAAGGGCGTGGCAACTGGTTGGTTGACAAGGCATCTTGGCACCTGGATTTTCAGCATGATTACCATGACTTGAGGCCACTATTTCTCCATCATAACTTGATCAGACGAAATTTTGCCCAACATGAACATTGGAGAGGGCACTACAAGGAACATTTTTTATGTTGAACAGTTTTTCATTTGGAGCTTTCTTCTTGGAGAAATTGAGCTTGACATTTGGCACACCAGGTGTTTGTAGAAATGACTGCGCGCGTGCCCTGAAAATCTTGGTCATGACCTAGTTTTGAACCTACTTTGCTCAAACTTTGATCAATCATATGTCACTCAATTTTTATCCAATGGAGATGTTCCACACATGGATTTGAAGCTTAAAACAAGATCTTTTGTTGTGGCTGAGTGGAATTTTCATTTGGTGCTTCAATTTTAAATGGCCTTGGTTCAAACTCTGATGCAAAATGGCCAAAACTTACTATTTTTAGTAACCCTACTTCACCCAAAAATGGCAACTTTCCACATCTTGATTTTTTCATGATTCCTTTGGAGTTTCTTGACCAAATTTTGCACATTGGACACATATAACATGAATTTTATGAATTTGGCCTCAAAAAGTCAAGAGTTGACTTTTTCCTCTGATTATTTGACTTTGCCCCAAATTTCCTGATTTCTGATCTTTCTTCCAATTGAACCACTTCTAAAACCAATTGAGATGCAATTTTCCACATACATACACTTAAGGACATATGGAATACCATGACATCAAGTTTTGTTCAAAAAATCAAAGATTCCCTGATTTAATGGGAAACCCTAGTTTTGGTGCCCACCTCCTAGGAGAAAAATGTGCAGTCTTCAATTTCAAATTCCTCAGAGTATGTTGTGTATCCTCTTAAAGGATGATGAGATATACCATTTGAGGATGATTTGGGATCAATGAACTATCTCTTTTGAGGGTTTTCCTTCCGTTTTTTGAACCTCTTGCATAGTGAAAGATGTAGTGCTTCAATCTCCCATTGAATCTCTCATTCTTGAGGTTGTGGATGTTCCATTGAGATGGTATGAGACATGAAAGACCTCTTGGCTTGCCTTGAGGGCACTTGATTGACCTTTTTGTGCTTTGAATGATCCCTTGATTGTCCACCTTCCCCCTGATCACATGCCCTGATGGTAAGAAGGATGCCATGCATCATTTTTCTATGTTAAATGCAATGTAATGTTAATGAGATGGATATGATATGATAAATGATAATGCCATGCTAAGATGCCAAAAGGGGAGAGCAAATTTTGGGGTATTACACGAACCATAAAAAGGAAAAGGTTCGGGCAAAAATTAGGGATAAAATGTAAAAAGAAACCTGTAAACCCGCAAAGTTGAAAATCGGTAAAGGCAACTTTGGCAAAAATGGGTATCCCGATGGATTAAAAACCCGAAAAGGGTGATCCAGGCAAAAGTTAGGATTTATAAGCGAAAGGCTACGGTCTGCGTTCGATCTATGAACCTTTCAATACCTGGAAATTCTGAAAGAAAGGAATCAGTACAGTTAGTCTCTTCGAAGGTCAAGATATTTGTGGATAAGCAAGACATATGGGTCATAGCTGAGTCGAATCATGGTGGATATCTGTTCCCGCATTGCCGACATATGTATTTTCCTTTTGTTTTTGCGCAATTACCTCTTTCTCGGAATTGCTTCCACTTGTAAATGCCTATTTACAGGCCACTTTTCTCAATAAAATATTCATTTCACTCAATGAGCTTTCCATTGTTTGTTTTACTTTTACTGTTTTGTTTGCAAAAACGTCCGATAATTTTTATAAACATTGCATATAAAACTTCGAGCTTTGCGGAGCATAACGAAAAGCAGTAGAAATTACTTAGGCATTAATGGTGATAGTCGTGTTGTGGCATATTCTATTTGTTGTTATTTGACTTGCAGGCTAACAGCATTGTACTCCCCTAGTAGGGTTGCTCTCCCCAGCATTGAGATTGCACCTTTCCTCAGCAGAGCAGACCTTCCCCAACAGGAGACTTGGGAAGTATTTTCTCCGGATCAAGACGTTATTTCCCCACAGAATCAGGGTGTTCACCTTCCCCATCCAGTCAGGAAGGGTGCTTTCACCAACGATGTCATATTCTAATCCCCAGCAAGGTGGGAGTAAAGGCATTCTCCCCATCAGCAGGCTAACTTCAACAGTATCCCCAAGCAGGATCGTATTATGGGCTGGCATCCCCCAGCAGGTCCTAAGCCCATCTGTTATTGGCAGTCTTCAGTAACAAGCTTCCGGTTCCGTTATTGGCATTCATTCTCAACTCCTCCAGCAGAGGAGGAATCTCAGGTTTTGGATGTGACCTTCAGTAAAGGACAGGTGTAATCCCCGATAGTGTGGATGTTCTGTTGGGATTTCACCCCCAGTAGAAGTTGTTGATTCAAAAGGTCGGTCAGCGTGATCCTTCTCAGCAGAGTTCTTGGATTCAGAGGACAATTTATTTTTGTCATCCCCAGCTGAATTGGTCTTTTCTCTCCAGCATTTATTTTGCTGGAGAGACCCCTTTTGCATATCATAAGCATTTTCATTGCATCCTCAAACGCGTAGCATTTCCACTTCATGTGGAGCATTACGGCAAAATTCAAACATTTGCATTCGAAGCATAAGCCAGGTTTGTACTTTCCTTGCCAGTTCTCTTTCTCAGCAGAGATGGCATAACTCGGGAGATTTTGGAGGGATGCGTTCCTCATATTTGTGCTCCCCGGCAGAGTCTTTTATTTAGACTTCTCCTTTCCCTAGCGGAGTCATCTTATCTGTGGATCGTGAGTCCGTTGGAAGTTTGCCTTTGTTTGGCCTTTCTCTTTTGTGAAATCCAGTTCTCGCCTGGTAGTCAGTTCTCGCTTGACATATTCTGTTTGCCGGTTTCTCTTTCTCAGTAGGGGTGGTATAAACCAGAAGTTTTGTTTCACGTTATCCCCAGCGAGGTCCACTTTATGTTGGTTATCCTTTGCGGGTACGATTGAGGTTGTATTCGCTTTGCGGGTACAATTGAGGTTGTATTTGTTTTGTGGGTACGATTGAGGTCGTATTCGTCCTTTTCTTTGTGGGTAGAGTGATTGAGGTCAGTCTTCCTTCGTGGGTACAATTGAGGTCAGTCTTCCTGTGCGGGTGCAATTGAGGTCGTATTCATGTTTTCTTTGTGGGCAGAGTGATTGAGGTCAGTCTTCCTTTGCGGGTACAATTGAGGTCGTAATCGTTTTGTGGGTGCGATTGAGGTCGTGTTCATGTTTTCTTGGTGGGCAGAGTGATTGAGGTCAGTCTTCCTTTGCGGGCACAATTGAGGTTGTATTCATTTTGTGGGTGTGATTGAGGCCGTATTCATATTTTCTTTGTGGGTAGAGTGATTGAGGTCAGTCTTCCTGTGCGGGTGCGATTGAGGTCGTATTCATGTTTTCTTTGTGGGCAGAGTGATTGAGGTCAGTCTTCCTTTGCGGGTACAATTGAGGTTGTATTCATTTTGTGGGTGCAATTGAGGTCGTATTCATGTTTTCTTTGTGGGCAGAGTGATTGAGGTCAGTCTTCCTTTACGGGTACAATTGAGGTCGTATTCGTTTTGTGGGTGCGATTGAGGTCGTGTTCATGTTTTCTTTGTGGGCAGAGTGATTGAGGTCAGTCTTCCTTCGCGGGTACAATTGAGGTTGTATTCGTTTTGTGGGTGCGATTGAGGTCGTATTCATGTTTCTTTGTGGGCAGAGTGATTGAGGTCAGTCTTCCTTTGTGGGTACGATTGAGGTCGTATTCGTCCTTTTCTTTGTGGGTAGGGTGATTGAGGTCAGTATTCCTTTGCGGGTACGATTGAGGTCGTATTCGTATTATTTTTGTGGGTACGGTTGAGGTCATACTCCTTATTTTTCAGCACGCTCCAGTTCGTTATTTTCACCGTTAGCAAATTTTAGGTCTCTCTTGGTATTCAATCCCCGTGAGTCCTTTGAACGCATGACAGTCGTTGCTATCATACCTTCAGGACCAAGTTGATTGAATAGGGGCAGCTGTAGCACCCCAAAATTTGCTCTCCTTACTTTAGTACTAACTGGCTTATGTTTCATTTCATTTTTGCATTATCATGTGTGCATATCATTGGTTTTTAGCATGGGGTCAAGGTGCTTGAGGCAGCTCAAGAGGAGAAGATGTTCTTCAAAGAGTCAAGCAAGAGTCCTTGTATTGTGGATGACTCTCTCCTAACCAGTGCAGAAATTAGGGTTTTGAGATTCTTGGATTTATTGCTCCAATGGGCAAGCTTCTTGGGTTTTTATCATCACCAAATGGCATATCTTATCTTTGTTGGAGAGGATACACATCATATTCAGAGGAATTTGGATTTGGAGACTGTGTTATTTCCTCCTAGACTGAGGGTACAAAAATCAGGGTTTGCTATAAAGTCAGTTTATTTCTGATTTTTTGGGAAAGACTTGATTCCATGGTATTCCTTGGGTCCCTAAGTATCTAGGGATGGGAGATTGTCCATCAGTTTGGTTCATGAGAGATTCAATTGGCCAATGGATTGGGAATCAGGAGAATTGGGGAAAAGTCAACAGTGAGAGGGGAAGTCAACTGTGAAATTTTGAGGTTCTCTTCAAGGTTTTCAAGGTTTCACATCCTCATATGGTCTTCAAGAGTCAAGTTTCATACCATTTATCAAGAATCAAGGGTTGGTACAAAAGTTACTAAATATGGAAATGACCTATAATTTGAAAGTTTCCTTTTTGGGCAAGTTCTTACACTACATTCAACTTGACTTTTCATCATCAAAGAAGCTTCAAATGAATTTTCCTCAAACATGAAAGTTGAAGATCTTTTTCTCCCCTTTCCAACAAGTACTAGATGGTCTCCATATCATTTGTGAAACTCAAGTTATGATCAAAAGAAGGCAAAGTGGTTTTTAGGGTTTTCTCATGGTTCCATTTTCACTTTGGGACATAGTGACCTATAATTGATTCCTTTGTTTCAAGCCACATTGTAACATCAAATTACATCCCATAAGGATTATTTTTGGCCTTTAAATCAAGTGGATCCATGGTTTATTCATCACTTATTTCACATTATGCAAAATTGCAAGATCATTGAAAACTCGTAAACCAAGACATCTCAAGGCCCAAATCCAATACAGGTGTGATTAGAAATTGTTAAATAAGTGATCCATCATCAAGGGTTTGGATATACATGCATGGAGGAGGGTGTATTTCACATTATGAAAATTTCCAAAGTCACCCAAAACTCATTAAGTGAGGAATTAACAAGGCCCAAGTGATCATCAGTGGATTAACCCTAAGTATTTAAGCTAACTCATGCACTGGTTAGAGGGGAACACGTGATTTTGAGGAGAACCAAAGTTTGAACCCTAAAACTTCATTGCTTCGAATCTCACAATCCAGAAGAGTTTTTCCAAAACTTCTTTCACCATCTGAACCCATGGGATCCATAGAGCACGAAGCAACCATCCTTTGAAGCTAACAGCAAGGATACGTGGTGCATAATCTCAGGTTAGTGATACTTTTAATGATCATAGAACTCTATTTTTAAATATGCATAGTGATCTGTGGTGTGTACTGATAATCCTGGAATGCTTTATATTGAGTTTGGATGCATAGATTGATTATACTTTGAGTTTGAAATTTTTGAACCGTGACTTTTTTCCTTCGATTTGCCATGTACGTTGATTGTTGGTTGAAAATAGCATGATATTTGGAATCCTCGTGTTTTTCTGATTAAAATGATGTACTCATACTTGATTTCTAGGGATTTTGGGGATGGTGGCCACCGGAGAAGACGACCGGAACCCTAGTTCCGGCGTCTGGTTTGGAGCTCCGGTCAGATTAGGGTTTGAGTGGGGAAGAGATAATCATGACCATCTGTGTGTTTGATCCAACGTTCCACATGATGCCACCTCATTTAAAATTTGTTTTTATTTTATGGTTTATGTGTTTGCTAGTCCATGATAATTAATGTGCACCTTTAATCTAAATCACCCATCACACTTTGGTTTAATTAATCTGGGACGTTGCTTTAATCTGATGGCCTACGTATTGACAACACCTTAAATTCACATGTGCCTCTCACGTGTGGTTTTTATTTTATTCTGAGTAATTCTGTGTGTGCACGTGTTTCATAATTATGATGCACTTTTAATCTTGACCATTGATTTTGTTGACTTTGTGATTGTGTAGACTGGTTAAGGCGCGTTAGATTGATCTCATGGCTGATGGTGAGTCCTAGGATTGACTGGTTCCACGTGTGTTTTTTTTTGTTTTATTTTTATTTTCGTTGATGGGCCTTGTGGTGTGGGCTTGATATCCACACCCCCTTTGCTTGATCCATGTTTTTT
Source organism: Lathyrus tuberosus (assembly GCA_022829125.1). Taxonomy (NCBI): domain Eukaryota; kingdom Viridiplantae; phylum Streptophyta; class Magnoliopsida; order Fabales; family Fabaceae; genus Lathyrus; species Lathyrus tuberosus. The sequence continues at coordinate 16,369,740 of JALAZF010000048.1, forward strand.
TTCAACGTATTTGGGCTGCTAAACACACCCCCACATGCATATTTCTTTATTTTTATTTTTATTTAATTATTGCATTTCATTTTTATTTTTTAAAAATAGTTTCTTGTATTAAAAAATTCCCAAAAAATTCATGAATCACATTTAGAATTTTAAAAAATTTTCTTAAATTTTATTTTATCATTTTATTTTATTTTTAGCATCTGAAATAATTATTTCTTTATTTTCTTTTGAGTTTATTCCTTACATGCATACTCTAACTTGTTTATTTTATTTCTCATCATCCATAAAACCTTTTGAACTCATTATTTTTGTATTGTATCGCCAACACATTGAATTGCATTAAAATATTTTTCTATCATTTTGAAAATCATTTCATATTGCATTTTAGTCCTCCTCTTTTGCATATTGAGTCATGTTTCTTGTCTGAACTTTGCATAATTGTTTGGGTGACCTATCTTGTGAAATTTGGCATGAGTTTTAATATGTTGTTTGTTTCTGGTTGAGCTATGTTGATAATTAATTTGGTAATTTTAGAAGATGTTTTGCCAATTATGTGATTGCTCTTTGTTTGAGGTCCTCTTGTATGCACATCCTTGATCATGTCTGATTACTTGTTTGAAAAGGCACTTGTGCCATTAATTTGGGATTGTGTCTTTGACTTCTTAAACCATGTTTAGATTGTTATAGGTCACTTGATTACCATTATATGTCATTGGTGTGAGTTTGTTGCATACTTTGTGCATATGTTCATTGTTTGATTCACATGCCTTTTCTTTGACTTATCTTCTCACTTCTTCTCATCTGTGTCTCTTCATGACTTATGTTTGGTTTGTGTATGCCATGCCATATCATTCATTTACATTTCATTTGATGTATGTTTCTGACTTTGGAACTTTTCATTCATATCATATGCTATTCATGCTTCATCTTACATACTTGAACATGTTTCACTTATATGCTCCCTTCTCTTTCTTCTGATGATTCTTGATGCTTGGATATCTGTTTGCATGCCTCATATGACATTTGCATAGCATGTTTAGGCACATATTTAGGTCATCCACATTCTGACTTGGATGAGTTTTCTTTGGTTTGTAACCTTTTCCCTTTGGTTTGTGACTTGCTTGGGGTTGCATTTGTCTTATTGTTACTTATGTCTGTTTTGTACTAACCTTGTATGCAGGGGCTGAGGTAAGTTATTTAAGGGTGTGGATAAGTATCCATGTCCACTCTCATTCTTTCTTTCTCTCATCTTTTCTTTTCTTTAGGCTTAGGTTGTTGTCAAACCTCCCCTTCGGGCTATCTTTGCATGATAACATTAGGATAGATTTTCCCCGTAGTGTTTTTCTTTTCTTTTGAGTCCCTCTTCTCATCTCATAACATCTCTAAGGTACTTAATAAGGTCAACTTGCCTTGCACACGAGCCTTAAACATAGTAAATGAAGATTGAGGGGTCCCCCTTCTCTCTTCTAGAGTGTTGAGCATACTTCCCATTGGGGGCGACCATGCGACGCATTCTCTCCCGTGTCATAGACTTTGGTTCAAGTTGAGTTACGAACTAACTCAAGTCACTTCTGTCCTAAAAAATACAAACGAACTTCAAACCTTTTTGTTCTGCGGGATTGTCAAACAAAATGCTATTTTCATAAAGGGCACGTTATTTTCCGTCTGAGTCGCAAACAGGCATCGACCCTAACTGCCGGACGTGAACTTAACGTTGCTCATAAAAAACACAAAAAGAACTTGGTCCGAACTACGTTGACTCTGAATTACTTATTGCACAAAGGGGGTACATAGGCCTAGGACGTCGACGTCCTACCGAGTCTGTCTTAGTTTTTCCCTTCCCCCGGTTTAGTGCAGCCCTAGATGCTAGGATAACTCACCCTTAGAATAGACAACAAGCATGGATCCCATCGAGTACAATGAACGCGTGGGGTGCTAGCACCTTCCCCTCGCGTAACCGACTCCCGAACCCAGGTTATGGTTGCGATGACCATTTCTTTCCCTCTTCCTCAAGTTTATACGGTGTTCCCTTTCCCTCTCTTGGGATAAATTTACACGGTTGGCGACTTTGTTTTCCGCGCCACTCTCGCGTTTGTACATTGGATTTTAGACAATGCCAATAACCACTGGACTTTAGATAATGCCAGTAACCACTGGACTTTAGGTACCAATAACTATTAGATTTTAAACAATGCCAGTAACCACTGGACTTTATATACCAATAACCATTGGATTTTAAACAGTGCCAGTAACCACTGGACTTTAGATAATGCCAGTAACCACTGGACTTTAGGTACCAATAACCATTGCATTTAAATCAATGCCAGTAACCACTGGACTTTAAAGGAATGCTAGTAACCATTGGACTTTGAATACCAATAACCATTGGATTTTAGACAATGCTAGTAACCATTGGACTTAGGACAATGCCAGTAACTACTGAACTTTCAAACAATGCTAGTAATCACTGGACTTTGGATACCAATAACCATTGGATTTTAGAAAATGTCATTAAACACTGGACTTTAGATAATGCCAGTAACCACTGGACTTTAGGTACCAATAACCATTAGATTTTAAACAATGCTAGTAACCACTGGACTTTAGATACAAATAACCATTAGATTTTAAACAGTGTCAGTAACCACTGGACTTTCAAACAATGCTAGTAACCACTGGACATTAGATACCAATAACCATTGGATTTTAAGCAGTTCCAGTAACCACTAGACTTTAGATACCAATAACCATTGGATTTTAAAAAGTGCCAGTTACCACTAGACTATAGATACCAATAACCATTGGATTTTAAACAATGCCAGTAACAACTGGACTTCATAAGGATATTGGTAACAACTTGTCATACCCCAAATTTTGACCACTAAGATTTCCCATCATTGTGAAAATCATCATCACAATATGGATGAACCTTTAGTCTCTCCAAAGATGGGTGAGTATTCACTACTATCAAAATTAGGGTTTCAAGCCCTCTCAGAGCTTCTAGACAAAGGATCAATCAAGGAATGACATGATCCTCAACTTGTCTAAACCTCTCAAGTATATACTAAGGATCAAGAGGATTCCCACTTCAAGGATTAAGCACAAGGTTGCTCCCTTCTAGGTGGATCAAGCTTCAAGATCGCCAGTGTCACCAAATTAGGGTTTTGGTCGACCAGGGCCTCCAGATGGGAAATCTTCCTCTGAGCATGAGCCCATGCTTCAAAATATATCCTAAAATACTCCATGGAACCTCATGGACCCAAGCATCCAGACAATTTTGCCTCAGGGGATGCATCCATAAAAAATCAGGAATTAGGGTTTCTTGACTTAATTCACCCCTAAGTTGACTTTTGGGACCAATCATGAACCAAGACCGCAAGAGAGGATTTGAGGATCTCCAATAGGCCATATTGATCCATTTGGAACAATGGATTAATCCAAGAAGCTTGAGCAACAAGTTTCAATTTCATCTGAACCACAGTTAGGGTTTCGTGGGAAAAGTCAACTGTAACTTTGACTTTTGACCAGGACATGCTCCCAAGCCCTAAGACATGATTAAATATCCTCTATACCATCCATATAACATGTCCATCAAGTTTGATTTAGGTCAAGGACATGATTTCCTGAAGAATTGCACGGTTTGGAATTCATCTGGTAAAAAGTCAACTGTGCACAAAAGTCAACTTTGACTTTTTGAGATTTTTCACTAAAATGGATTTTTAACCCTAAAATGATGTTAATGTATGATTTGAATCATCATTCATCAATAAAAATCAAGAAAAGTTGGATAACTTGAAAAAGGGGTAACCATAAAAACTTAGAAATTTTTCTAAGTTAAAAATAAAGTGGCTAGGGTACCAACTTTGGAGGATCATAACTCCTAAACTACAAAGCCATTTTTCCCCATCCAAAGCTTGATTTGTAGATCTCATTGCCCTCTACAAAAGCTTCATACTGACCTATGTCCAAATTCCTCATGGATTTTGAGTTATGGAGTGATCAAAATCAAGAAAAGTCACTTTGTTCCAACACTTATTGAAAATTTCACTAAGTCAGATTTTGCCTTACTTTTTTCCAAATGTAGGGACATTTTTCACATGGATCCAAAAAGTATAAAAACCAAATATGATCAAACAGTTGTTGTATCATATAAGGGCTTTCCAAAATGGCCAAGAACATTACCAAATTCAATTTGAGCCATGAGATATACCATTGGCAAGTTGCCTTGTTGAAATCTGTCAAGGCAAGACAGATTTTGTACTTTTGCTCGATTTGCCAAAATTGTGCAAATCCAAACACTCCTATCCACTTGTACACCTCTGAGGATTGAATCTAAAGGGGACGATCGCTGAGCCAAGCCTCCAAAGTCTTTGGAACAAGAAATAGCATGTTGAACCTAGAATTGCCAAAATAGGGACAAGACTCCAATTTTAGATTGGAGCATTCAATGGAAGCATCAAGGTGGCATGGACTGAGCCATTCTCAACTGAATTCAGTCAAGACTTATCCAAGACCAAGGGAACCACAGCCCTGTGCCCTAACCTCTAGTCAATGGCTAGAGGAGACTTGGATTTCCATTGGACAACATTGGCCAAACCTATGCTGCAGTTGCCATTCACTGTGGATCCCAAAAAAAACTTGCTCTACTATAAATAGAGCTCATTTGTGCTCAGTTTGAGTACACCAAAGCCATCAAACAGATGATTTCCTCAAAACCTCTTTCTCTTGGCAAAAATGCCTTCTTTAGCAAGGCAACTTTGAGTTTTTGAGCTTGAGAGCTTTTTCATCACAATCAATCACACACACACCTCATATATATCATATGTAAGTTGTGCAAACTATCACAAGTGACCTGTAATCACAAAATCACAAAGTCACCTCTCAAAACCTAAAAATAGGCCTTTTGTGCATTTTTCAAGCCATGTCTTGATTCAGTCACTTTCCAAACCAGATAAAACCTCAAACACACTCCAAATATCATCCTTGAACTGTCCCAAATGGTTTCATACATCTGGAACACCATTTGAGAGAGTTGCTATTTTGGTCACTTTTAACCCCTTTTGCAAGAAAGGGACTGTTTGTGTTTTTGCAGGTACCAGCCAATTCCAATCATCCTAAAAGCTTCTAAGGGGTCATTTGAGTGTGTCTAAAGCATCAAATCATTTTTGGAACAAGAGGCTTGACATATTGCACAAAAGCTCCAAAATCTCAAAAAAGAGGTAAGCCTCACAACTTGGAATCTTTGAATCATGCAATGCTTTGAAGTCCACTGATCATATACATCTCATACATGTTGTATATGTTGTGTTTGAGCTAATTCACCATGTAATCCATGCCTGTACCAAGTTGTAGCATAGAAAATGCAATTATAGGTCATTTTCAAAACCACTATCGGGTTTTGAGGAGGGAGTGTGATCTGAAAAAACTACCACCACCATTGGATTCCTTGTGAAATTCTGGTCCAGATGCATATAAATTTTGTCTCAAACCATTAAGAATTGAGAAAGTTATGACCTTCACGTTTCTGAGCCAAAACTTACCAAATCTTGCCTTGGGCCAGGCCTAAAACCAAGTCATGCCTTGTATATTTGTTGTTTTGTTTCAAACAATGGATGTATCACCACCCCAGTGGTAAGGCGCGCGCCTTGTAACCTTGAGGTCTTGTGTTCAAACCCCACCCATGCCATTTTGTGTTTTTCACATTTTGCCATTTTTTCCAATATTTTCATGTTTTATTAATTAATTGGAAAATTAATAACTCTTTCAATTTTAATTATTTTTTATTGGTTCTTTTTGCAAAAAATCACAAAAATGTTGAAATATTTTATTCCACAAAAAAATTAAGTTTATATTATTTATTTAAAATAATTAGTATTTTTGTGAATAAATTCATTTTTATTTGTTTTTAAACATTTTAAAATGAATATTCCTCTTGAAAAATCAAGACCAAATGAGTTTTAATATCTCTTGTGATTTATACCTCATTTTTCAAACCTTAAACAAAAATCACAAGTGGTTTATTCAAACCTATTTGGTATTTTTCATTGATTTTCTTTAAATATTTACTTTTAAAGAATAAAATTAGGGTTTCTTTGATTTTCACTCAAACAAATCATTTTCAAACACCCTTGGGCCTCTAATAGAGTGTAAGACCCAATCCTTTGTAAATACAAACAAAATAGTGGGCCTCACTTATTGTATAAGTCCCGTTATATTTCAAAAAGTTCGACGCGATCGTCATCCGTTGAAAAACAAATGTTGGGCCTCATTTATTGTATAAGTCCCACTGTATTTTCAAAAATCTCGGCGCAATCGCCAATTCAAAATCAAACCAACTGGGCCTACCCTCGAGTAGTAAGACCCATTTCATTTCTTAAAACCCTCTTGGACCTCTAATAGAGTGTAAGACCCAATCCCCTTTTAACCAAAACAAATTTGGGCCTCACATATTGTATAAGTCCCCCTGTGTTAAAAGAAAATCTCGGCGCGATCGCCATTTAAAATGAAAATCTTCTGGGCCTACCCTCGTGTTATAAGCCCCACTCTTTTTCTTTAAAAAAAACTCCTTGGGCCTCTTGAGAGAGTGTAAGACCTTTCCCTTTGTGCAGAAAACCTTTTTTGGGCCCCAGTCACTTGTATAAGTCCCTCTGTACAAAAACAACAGTGCGATCACTGATAAAACTTGGGACTCTCCTTGAGCTGTAAGCCCCAAATCTTTCTTTTTTAAAGCACTTTCTCCTTTGATTTTGAAATATACTGTTGTTTTCAATCTTTCTTTGTTGAACAACTAACCAAACAACATGGAAGCTCTACAATCGAGTAAGTGGTTATTGCTTTCATTTACCGCTTTCATATACATATAACTGTATTGTGGGGCTGTTTTACTGTAAGTCTTCTTTCATAAACTTATATCAACTGTGTAATAATAGTATAGATATTTAGAGTTTCCCCGGCAACTACGTCTAGCATTAAGCCCGTTGATCACTCTTAAATAGTCAAAAATAGATCCCCATAGGATTACCAGACACAGTCTTCCCTCCTCTTGGGGTTAAACAATATGGAGATATGAAAGACAGCATTCTTGGTGAACCCTTTCATAGACTGTCACTCGTAGAAGTTGTCAAAGAAACTCTATTCCCCAGAGATGATCTCTTCTCCGTGAATGGCATCTCTTGAGTTTCTTCCGAATTCTCGAACTTTCCTGACTTGATCTATTCCTCGTGAATGGCCTGTCTTGAACTTCTCAGGGTTTGGGGACCCACAGGCTTCTTAAAAGCACTTGTCAAGAAACTCTATTCCCCAGAGATGATCTTTTCTCCGTGAATGGCATCTCTTGAGTTTCTTCCAAATTCTCAAACTGTCCTGGCTTGATCTATTCCTCGTGAATAGTCTGTCTTGAATTTCTTGGGGTTTGGGGACCCATCGGCTTCTTAAAAGCATCGGCCTCCTCTTGGGCATTGTTTAAGGACCCACAGGCTTCCTAAAAGCATCCCCGCCTCCTCTTGGGCATTGTACAAGGACCCGTCGGCTTCTTAGAAGTATTCACAGCCTCCTCTTAGGATTCGTATAATGATTCTTCCTCCGTGAATGATAGCCTCCTCTTGGCCTTAGTACAAATTATCCCTCAGCTTCTTAAAAGTTTCCAGCCTCCTCTTGGGCTTCGTACAAATTGTCCCGACGACCTCTTAGAGGTATAGGAACAGAAATCAGTCATCTTAATAGAGCTGTCTTTCTAAGAGTCTACTACTGTTTCTCAAAGCATAATACAAAAGATGAAACTTTAGACTTGGACAGTCTAAAACCCTTGAGTCCCAAAGACATTCTCAAGCACCCTTCAAGAATAGGAAGGAACCCCGTGGACTCGGACAGTCTCAATACCCTTCGGATTTCCTATTTCCTCAAAGAAAAGGAAATATCCCCGATCCTCGAATCAAAATCCTTGAGTACAGCATTACTCATATAAGAACTGATTTTCTCTTTAAGCCAACATACTGGACCTGTCACTCAACAGAAATAGCACCCTAGCCTCCTCTTGGGCTTTATCCAATGATTCTCCTCAGCGGAGTCAAAATCCTTTTAGCCTCCATCTCGGGATTTGTACGAGATACAAAAGACTCACTTGTTGAGTCAATCCTTTTAGCCTCCATCTCGGGCTTTGTACGAGATACAAAAGACTCTTTTGTTGAGTCAAATCTTTTAGCCTCTCTCTCGGGCTTCGTACGAGACACATAAAAACTCCCTCTTATTGGGCCAATAGCCTCCTCTTAGGCTTTGTATAAGAAAACCACTGGTTGATCCAATCAACCTTTTAGCATCAAAGTTGTGCCTCGTTCACAGTACACAAACATCCACAACTCCTTCCCCTTCATCTAATCGCTGTAAGCGGCAAGCCTCTGAATTATTTACATCCATGCCACTGTCCCTCTTTTAGCATGAGAAATTCCTAAGGAAAGATGGCATTGCTCTACACTGAGTTAAAGTCTTCTCCTTCAGGTTAAAATCCCCTATAAAGGAAATTATGGCATTGCTGGATTCACATATCCCAGTTAAAGTAATCCTCCTTTATAAACCAGTCTCCCAACAATTGTGACAAACAGACCCTCTTTAGAGATGACAAATTCTCTCTAAAGACAACACCTTTAGCTTCACATCTTGGGCTTTGAACAAGATACAAACCCCCTTCAGCTTCACGTCTTGGGCCTTGAACAAGACACCAAATTACCCATTTCCTCCCATAGAATAGGAGGAACTACGATCACTCTGATTTCCCTGTTTTGGTAAACGGGAATACGTAGGCATAAGATTGAAAGAAAAATCTTAGCGAGCACACTAAACAAAAACCCAAAATCCCATACTTTCATCCCACCAATCGACCGAACACTACTTTTAAAAAAATAAACCCAATAGAGACCCCGAATCTTTATAGCATCTATAAACCAACAGTTTTGACTGTTTAACCTCAGTTTGCAAGCAGGGTTAATTTGAGACATCTATTTCCCTTCCTTCATCAGCTTCAATAGGATAAAAAATGAATCGAGCTGTAGATACCAAAGAGCGATTGTGCTTCGCAACCACATCCAAAAATCGCTCGCTAAAGAAAAATGGTGACTTCACTGGGGAAAGTGTCATTAGGATCTGTCTCACCTTTGTAGCGAGATCTTGTTCTCTTCCCATCTATTAGGTGGAAACTTTAAAAGTGGCACCCACCGTGGGGCCGGTCTTTCTTTCTTTCTGGGATAGGACTCTTTGTTGACTTCACTAGGATCCTAGGTCAAAAACCTTTAAATAGGAAAGAAACCACAAAATGGTGACTCCGCCGGGGAGCCATTTTTTTGTCAGGGACATAGGGTTCATAGCTCTTTAAAGTCTAGGACTTTAGGACGAATATATATACTACTTTTCCTAATTGCTATACCTGTTTATTTTTCTGCTAATGGGAATGCGTGTGATGCCGCGTGTGGAAAGATTGAGTATACACTTAAGATAAGTGATGGCGACGAGGTCGACCATCAACCTCAGTGGAGGCTGACCAATGCAACCCATTCCCTCTCATAGGCAATGGGCTGATTGTGATGTCTGAGAAGCTGAGGAGCCAACCCTTTTGTAGTCCAGAAACTATCGGAAATAGTTGTCACGCGACACTACCCTCATTTGAGGCTGATGATCTATTCTCGGTGAATAGCATTTACTCTAAGATTTCATACAGCTCGTTGGCGATCCGCTTACTGTTTGTTATCCTAGGAGGAGCTGATGATTTTGAGTACAGGTACAAAAATCACCCTAGTATAAACCTTTGGGGATGGGTAGAGCCTTTACTTCATGACAACGACCCTTTGACCCCATGTTTTTTCTATGTTTTTGTGTGCTGCATTCATGCATTCATTTAAAAAACATCAAAACATTCAAAGAATTTCTCTTCTAGTCTCTCGGTTTTTCAAATTAAACTAAGACTGTGATTGCAAATATCAGAGGAAAAGATTGTGCTAATGGATTTCGGTAAAAGGAGAACTCATAAGTACACCTTCAAGGTTCCAAAACTAGAGGATTTAAGAGCTAGGTTTGGCGAGGATGATCACAAACCCTAAGGCTTTCAGAGCCAAGTACGGAGGTTTACTATCTCTGCTAAGAGTCTATGTGATTGAGGGAATCATGGATGCGCTCATTCAGTTTTACGATCTAGTTTATCACTGTTTCACCAACGCTGGAGGAATATTCTCATCTGATCGATCTACACATTACTGATCAAGCTCCATTTTCTGGACTGGAAGAAATTCCAAAGAATCATACCATTGCGAGAGCAATTCATTTGGACGAGTCTGACGTTAGGACTCACATGACCACTAAGGGTGGCATACAAGGTTTTCCAGCCCTGTTCTTGACAAAGAAAGCCATGTACTTCTCCAGTATCGGGAACGTGACTGCTTTTGAAAACATCTTTGTTTTACTCACCTACGGGTTATTTTTGTTGCCCAACATTAATAACTTCGTCGATATCAACTCCATTAAGGTTTTTCTCATTGGAAACCCTGTACCAACTTTGCTCGCAGATGCGTATCATTTTGTACATTTAGGAAATTTGTACAGTGGAGGGGAGATCACATGTTGTGTACCTCAACTTTATAAATGGTTTATCTCCCATTTGCCTAAGTCTGCTACTTTTTGGGATCACAAGAGTGCCTTACGTTGGTCGCAGAAAATCATGTCTCTCACCAACTCTGACATTGATTGGTGCAATAGGATCTATGATGGAATCATGATCATTGACCGTTGTGGAAACTTCCCCTACGTACCCCTTATAGGAACTAAAGGAGGAATCAACTACCATCCGGTATTGGTTCGTCGTCAATTCGGATACCCGATGAGGCATGTCCCACTTAATGCTCATCTGGAAGGTCTTTTCTTCAAGGAAGGAGAAAACGACAGAGCACTAAAGATGGAAATAGTGCACGCTTGGAAACATGTTCATAAGAAAGGACGGGAGTCTCTAGGAAAATTGGACTGTGTCTCGGTGGAGCCTTATCTCCACTGGGTACAAACTAGACATCTCAAGCTAAAAATGTCGTATCCTCGTCACGGAGTTCTTCCATCGAGGGAGTCTGTCATGTACTTCATGACTGAGACTGAAAAGCTTCAGGTTACTCTCAACAAAGTTCAAAAGGAAAGGAGGTCTTGTAAGAACAAGTACCGCACCCTCAACATAGAGTGCATCAAAATACAGCAACTACTGAAAGATAAGGACGCTCTAATTGAAATTTTGGAGCAGCATGCTGTAGAGAATCAAGATGACCAAAGGAATTTGCTCTCTCCTTTCACCTGGAAAAGGAATGACAACCCGACAACAGCCCAAGAGCCCCGGTCAAAGAAAAGGAAAGTACCAGAGTCAGCACCCGATTTCTCTTCAGAGAGGACTCGGGACCCATTAGCTTAGGTTTCTGTTTCTGCACCTTGTAATCTACTGTATTTCCATTTCTGTAATCCTTTGAATTCAATAAAAAGGGGTTTCCCTGCTGTTTGATATTTGCAATATAATTGTCGAAGTTTATTTTGATTAAACCAAAAAAAACAATTAATATAATCATTGCATTCATTATTCTCACGTCACGTATTCTTCTTACCTACAAATCTCACGTTTGTGTCTCGGTTCAAGAGTCAAACTGTCTCATTCGTATAATACTCGGGCCAATCGTCAGAAATAGATGGATGATCTTGAGGAAGAAAACAGAGAGTTGAAAGAAGAGATCGACGCTCAGAGATCACCTCAACGCCCATAGTGGAAAAGTATGATCCTAGGTATCAAATGCCGAAAGATCGTCCTTGGGGCATGCCTGTTAACTATATCCCGAAAGGATATGTTCCGCCGATCACTGAAGATTAGGGAATCATAATAGAAGCCGTTGGGCCTGAAGGTTACAAACTTCGGGAAAGTGAAGATGCCAGGGGTATACTGAAGACTCCTGAAGGTTACAAACTTTGGGAAACGCCAAGATTCACTGCCGTAGTCACGGTACCACCCCCTGTGGTGCACACTGTCCCCGAAGGACAAATTCTGCCGATACCTTCTGGTAAGAAGGAAACTATGTTCGATAGAATGGATGAATTCCAGGAATAGTTCCTGGAAATGTAGAAGGAACTGCAAGCCATCCGCGGTCAGGATTTATTTGGAAAGGACGCCGCAGACCTTTGTCTAGTCCCCAATGTGAAAGTTTCGCACAAATTTCAAGTACCCGGCTTTGAAAAATACAAGGGTAACTCTTGCTCTCAGAGCCATCTGGTGATGTACACTCGGTGAATGTCAGCTCAGACGGAGAATCAGGACCTACTGATTCACTACTTTCAGGATAGATTAACCGGTGCCGCACTCAAACGGTACATGGGTTTAAACCGTACTACGATTAGCACTTTCAGAGATCTTGGTACTGCCTTCGTCCAATAATACAAATACAACTTGGACATGGCACCGGACAGAGATCAGCTCAGATCGATGTCACAAAAGGACAAGGAAACCTTTAAGGAGTACGCTCAAAGATGGCGTGAAATTGCCGCTCAGATTTGTCCACCGCTTGAGGAAAAAGAGATGACAAAGATCTTCTTAAAGACCTTAAGCTCATTTTACTATGACAGAATGGTTGCCAGTGCGCCCAGTGATTTCACCGAGATTGTGGGCATGGGAGTTCGTCTTGAGGAAGCCGTCTGAGAAGGACATTTGATAAAAGACGCTGGATCATCAAGTAGTACAAAACGATACGGTAGTGATCTCCCTAAGAAAAAGAGCAGGATATTGGGAATATCTCTCTCGGAAAGCAAAGGCAACGTTATCAACCAATAGCAGCTGTAACTCCTGCTATCAGCCCTGCGCCTATTCCTACGTATCAACCTCAGGTTGCGCAAAGCCAACCTAATCAACAAAGGACACAACAGCCTCTTCAGCAGGCTCATTCTCCATACAATAACAACTGTACAACACGGCCACCAGGGTTTGATCCTATACCCATGTTGTACGCAGAACTATTTCTGTTACTACTGGCTAAGGGGCACGTCCAGACTAAGTCTCCTCTTACAGTACCGGAAAATCTGCCTTTTTGGTTTAAGGTGGATCAGACATGCCCTTATCATCAAGGAGGTCCAGGGCATAACATAGAGAATTGTCTCAATTTCAAATCCGACGTGCAAAAGCTTGTTAGGAGCGGGCTCTTATCTTTCAAAGATACGAATCCCAATGTTCTCACGACCCCGCTGCCTCAACATGAGAAAGCTGCAGTCAACCTGATTGAGAAAGAATTTAACAACGTCTATCAGATTCATGATGTACTCTTGTTAAAGACCAATCTGGTCAAGATGAATTGTAGACAGAGTGGGTACGTCCATGTGCCACCTCATAATTATCACCAGTGTGATGTCTACTCTAAAAGTAATCAAGGGTGTTCTGTGGTGCAAATAGCCCTACAGGGACAGATGGATCTCGGATGGATCCAAGAGCACCGAGTTCGTGGATTTAACATGGTTTACATGAATTCCAACGTCATTCAGAACCACGACATCCGTGCGATGAATGCCAACCTGGTGGCAATGCACTCAAGGCAAAGCCAGTATCATAATCTTCCACGACACGCTTACAGTTCTTGTCTGACTTGGTCGGTAAATAAACAGGGATGCTCTTTCATACAGGAGGCCCTCCGGCGTCAGATGGATCTTGGATGGATCCAAGACTACCATGATAGGAATCCCTATCAGATCAACATGATTCAAATCTTCGACATTCGCTTGATGAATACCAACTTGGTAGAATTGCTTGCTGAGCAGGTCCGACTCGGATTCCTGGTATCACATAATTATCACAGCTGTAAAGCGGGTTGCGAAAACGATCAGGGATGTGCCCTTGTCCAGGAGGCACTTCAGCACTTGTTAAATCATTGGTGGATGCCAATCTACATGGATGAAGATACTTAGCAAATTAGTATCAATAACAGAAACCCCACTCGGCGTCAAAGTCAGGATGTCCGACTCGTGGAAGCTAACCTAGTGAGGTTACATTGTATTCAAAGTGGGTGTGGCCAGGTGCCACCACACAATTATAAACGTTGTGGAGTCTGTTCGGAAAGTAACCAAGGGTGCTACCTTGTGCAAGCAGCTCTCCAGGGGCAAGTGGATCGTGGAGAGATCCGCCCATATCCAGGTTCCGGACCCATCAATTGGTCGTCAAACTACCTTGCCAATCAAATTGAGGACATTGTTGTAATCTTTGATCATCAAAGAACTAGGGATATTTTTACCATTATCCCTCTGCTTGACGAATCAAGAATTCCCAACTGAGAACGGATCGAGATTACCTACGATGGTCAGAAAAACCAGAAGGTTCCCATAGTTATCTATCTGCCGGGACCACTACCGTATGAATCAGCTAAGGCAATCCCTTACAAATACGGTGCGACGATAATTGAAAACGGAAAGGAAATTCCATTACCCTCCGTCGTGAATATTGCAGACATCAGTCGTGTAACACGGAGTGGTAGAATCTTCAACAGAGGAGTTGGAGAGTCTAACAAAGAAAAGGAACTTCAGACAGAAGCTCCCGATCCATCAGTCGGTCAATCCAGTAATCCCGACCTTTCGAAAAACAATGATGAGATGCTAAAGCTCATCCAAAGGAGTGAATACAACATTGTCGATTAACTGTTACAGACTCCTTCAAAGATCTCAGTGCTATCACTTTTACTCAATTCAGAAGCGCACAGGGAGGCTCTACAGAAAGTCTTGGAGCAAGCCTTTGTGGAACAGGATGTAACAATCAGACAGTTCGATAGTATTGTCTCTAACATGACTTCCTGCAACAATTTAGGATTTAGTGATGAGGAATTACCAGAAGAGGGTCGCCGTCATAACATGGCGCTCAATATCACAGTCAACTACCAGGACGATGCTTTATCCAGCGTGCTAGTAGTCACAGGGCCAGCCCTGAATGTTATGCCGAAGTCCACTTTGACTCAGTTATCATTCAAAGGCCCTCCGATGAGAACCAGCGAGGTTGTCGTCAAAGCGTTCGATGGGTCCAGAAAAATGGTTATCGGTGAAGTTGATCTTCCCATAACTATTGGTCCTCACACTTTCCAAGTCACCTTCCAGGTCATGGACATCTGGGCAACGTACAGTTGTTTATTAGGAAGACCTTGGATACATCAGGCTGGAGCGGTCACCTCGACCCTCCACCAAAAGCTAAAGTTCGTCCAGAACGGCCAACTCATCACAGTCTGTGGGGAACAGGCCTTGCTCGTCAGCAATTTATCGTCATCCACTTATGTGGAACTAGAAGGGATAATTGGAACCCAGTTCCAAGCGCTTTCGTTACACAAGGACGATCAATCCGAAGGAGGAACTTCAATTTCCTCATACAAAGATGCTATTAAATCAGTCGAGAGTACCGATACAAAAGGATGGGGACAACTTGTCATTCCTACTAGCAATACAACAAAGAAAGGTCTTGGTTTTTCTGCAACCTGTACCCGGACAGCTGCTAACGATGAAAGTCTTCATCCCATTCAGGACTTCTTCCACAGTGGAGGTTTCCTTCACCCAGTGTCTCAAATAGTCCATGCTATCAATGAGGAGTGTCCCTCTGACACAGATGAAGAATGTAAGTTCTATCTTAACAAGGACGGTTATATGTCTCAAGAGGAGGTGCCTACGCCATTTTGCTATCCCGCACAGAGTCTGAGATTTATACCACAGTCAGATGTCAAAATGATATACGGAGATTGTGATCCGGAAGGATGTCGTGCTCCGCCAAATTCGTTAGAGGAGGACACTCTGATGAAAGACAACTTTGACCACAATTATTATGGCCCGATGGATGGCTTGCCACTATGGCAGCCTTACCCAGGAGACTTGGGGCCAAAAAGTCAGCCGAGTAATGAAACTCAGCTGAGCATCATTGAACAGAATTCTTGTGTCCCCACCATGTCATGGGATCAACACTCAGGTCATTCAGAGACTACCCAACATGACGATGAATTTGCAACATTTGCAGGACTTGAATTCACCAACTATGCTTTTCCCGAGGTCAACGTCATCGAGAGGGATGACCCCTCCAGTTCGAAAGAAGTGTGGGACACCTTGGGACAACCGAGTGAAAAATTTGACTACATGGTCAAGTACACTTCTCCCGAAAGCTCTCGTATCAGGCTCGAAGATATCCCGCCAACTGGATGGGGAGATACAGCTGAGAGCACGAATGCTATGCAAAATGCAATAGAGGAATTCTCCTACAACAATTCTGCCTGGGAGACAGACTCCAACGATCCTGCTCCACCAGAAATCAGCATCATTTCTAAAGACCAATCAAGGAAGGTGCCAGACTTTGTGATTCACCGAGGAGTTCGCCGCCAATGGGTTGCTGTTGATGTTCCGAAGATTATTCATAAGTCAAAGTAATTGCCATCTTTAACCTTTCACCCTGCCCAGGTGAAACGGATGTTTTGATAGGGCTCACTTTCTGTAAATTTTCCCTCTTCGCTTTGCCCAAAGCGACAGAGTTTTGTTTTATAGGGCTGTAGTTTCAAGGATCGACTTGTTCATTAATAAAATAACGTCGTTCTGTAATTTCTGCATTAATTGCTGTTTTATTTTTCGCTTTTCTCAGAAAATGGTAATCCTAAAAACCAATTCAATAATAAAAACAAGAAGTAATAAAAAAAATACAATGCACACACTTTTGCATTCTCTCTATCTTTTCTAAACACGAATCATCACGTTATGCAGATTGCTTGTTTTAAACCCCGTTGAAACATATGATCCGACGCCTTCTCCCAACTTTGAGTTCCCGGTATTTGGGGCTGAAGAAGAAGTTGACAACGAAATTCCAGAAGAGATTTCCCGATTACTCAGACAAGAGGAAAGGTCCATTGAACCTCACAAAGAGCCGTTGGAAACGGTAAACTTGGGTTCAGAAAAGGAGAGAAAAGAAATCAGGATTGGGTCACTACTCAGTCCAATTGCCAAAGAGAGTTTGATAAAGCTTCTCAAAGAGTTTCCCGATGTATTTGCTTGGTCCTATAAGGATATGCCAGGGTTGGATACCAGCATCGTGGAACATCATTTACCGTTAAGGTCAGAATGTCCGCCAGTAAAGAAAAGGTTGAGACGCACTCATCCGGACATGGCCATCAAAATCAAAGAGGAGGTACAGAGACAGATTGATGCAGGTTTCCTCGCTACATCTGAATATCCTCAATGGTTAGCTAACATCGTACCTGTTCCGAAAAAGGACGGAAAAGTCAAAATGTGTGTCGACTACAGGGATCTGAACAAGGCAAGTCCAAAGGACGACTTTCCTTTACCACACATTGACATGCTGGTTGACAGTACAGCAAAGTTCAAAGTTTTGTCCTTCATGGATGGATTCTCGGGCTATAATCAGATTAAAATGGCGCCGAAAGATATGGAGAAAACTTCGTTCATTACCCCATGGGGTACCTTTTGTTACAAGGTAATACCGTTCGGTTTGAAGAACGTCGGGGCAACCTATCAAAGGGCCATGACTACTCTGTTTCATGACATGATACACAAAGAAATTGAAGTGTATGTCGATGATATGATTGCAAAATCTAAGACAGAGGAGGAGCATGTGACCCACCTATCAATCCTATTCGAGCGGTTGAGAAAGTACAAACTCTGCTTAAATCCCAACAAGTGCACCTTCGGTGTCCGTTTAGGGAAACTCTTAGGGTTCATCGTCAGCCAAAAAGGAATTGAGGTTGATCCTGACAAGGTCAAGGCCATTCAAGAAATGCCTTCTCCGAAAACTGAAAAACAAGTCAGAGGATTCCTGGGACGTTTGAACTACATCTCCAGATTCATATTCCTTATGACCGTGACCTGTGCGCCGATTTTCAAATTACTCAAAAAGAACCAGGACTACATTTGGACAGAAGATTGCCAAACCGCCTTCGACAGTATTAAGAAATACCTGTTGAATCCTCCGATTCTATCACCTTCAGTGGAAGAAAGACCACTGATCATCTACCTCACAGTCTTGGAAGACTTAATGGGGTGTGTACTTGGCCAACAAGACGAAACCAAACGGAAATAGTCTGTCATTTACTATCTAAGCAAGAAGTTCACCGACTATGAAACTCGGTACACGATGCTCGAGAAAACTTGTTGTACTTTGGGTTGGGTAGCCAAACGTCTACGCCAGTACATGATCCGTCACACTACTTGGTTGGTCTCCGAAATGGATCCAATCAAGTACGTCTTCGAAAAACTTGCTCTCACTGGAAGAATCACCCGTTGACAGATGTTGCTATCAGAATATGACATAGAGTACCACGGTCAAAAAGCCATTAAAGGAAGTATTTTAGCCAATCATTTGGCTCATCAACCGATTGACGATCAAGAATCAATTGGGTTTGACTTCCCAGACGAAGATGTCATGTATTTAAAAATGAAAGATTGCGATGAACCGCTACCCAGTGAAGGGCCAGAACCAGGTTCCCAATGGGGACTTATCTTTGACGGAGCAGTTAATCATTACGAAAACAGAATTGGGGCAATAATTATTACCCCTCAGGGTACCCATATTCCTTTCACTGCCAGACTTACGTTCAAATGTACGAACAATGAGGCCGAATACGAAGCTTGTATTATGGGTCTCGAGGAAGCGATTGATTTGAGGATCAAGAACTTGGACGTATATGGCGACTCAGCCCTGGTTATCAATCAGATTAAAGGAGATTGGAACACATACCAATCAGGACTGATTCCTTACAAAGATTACGCGAGAAGGTTGTTACCATTCTTCAACAGAGTTGAGTTTCATCACATCCCTCGTGAGAAGAATCATATGGCTGATGCCTTAGCCATTCTCTCTTCCATGATTAGTGTAGGTCAATGGGCTGACCTACCTAAGATCGACATAATGCGCCTTGAATGGCCCGCTCACATCTTCACGATTGAAGCAGTCATAGACGACCAACCTTGGTATCACGATATCAAATGCTTCCTTAAAAAACAAGAGTACCCACCTGGGGCACTAAGGAAGGACAGAAAAACCCTCAGAAGACTGGCTGGAAACTTCTTCCTGAGCGGTGATACCCTCTATAAGAGAAACTTGGACATGGTTTTGCTTCGATGCGTCGACAGACCAGAAGCAGACATGCTGATGAAAGAAATTCATGAAGGATCCTTTGGCACTCATGCCAACAGACACACAATGGCGAGAAAAATTCTAAGAGCAGGGTACTATTGGTTGACCATGGAATCCGACTGCTACAAGTACATGAGGAAGTGTCACACGTGTCAGATATACTCCGACAAAATTCATGTACCGCCAACGCATCTCAAAGTTCTTTCTTCCCTGTGGCCTTTCTCCATATGGGGAATCGACATAATTGGCTTGATTGAGCCTAAGGCTTCAAACGGACATCGGTTCATCCTGGTCGCCATTGACTATTTCACCAAGTGGGTCGAAGCAGCGTCATACGCTAATGTAACCCGACAAGTGGTGGTCCGATTTATCAAAAACAATATCATCTGCCGTTATGGCTTTCCGAGCCAGATCATTACTGATAATGGATCTAACTTGAACAATAAGATGATGAAAGAGTTGTGTGCAGAGTTCAAGATCGAACACCATGACTCATCTCCCTACCGACCCAAGATGAACGGAGCGGTAGAAGCGGCTAATAAGAACATCAAGAAGATCGTTCAAAAGATGGTTGTAACCTACAAAGGCTGGCACGAAATGCTACCCTTTGCTTTTCACGGTTATCGAACATCTGTCCGCACTTCAACAGGGGAAACCCCTTTCTCTCTAGTATATGGCATGGAAGCAGTGCTCCCCATAGAAGTAGAGATCCCGTCAATCCGAGTACTGATGGAAGCTAAGCTCACCGAAGTTGAGTGGTGTCAAAGTCGACACGACGAATTGAATCTGATCGAAGAAAAACGAATCACGGCACTATGCCATGGGTAGTTGTATCAACAGAGAATGAAGAAGGCGTTCGACAAAAAGGTCCGACCTCGCATCTTCAGGAAAGGAGACCTCGTGCTCAAGAAGATACAATCATTTCTCACTGATTCTCGGGGCAAATGGACTCCGAACTATGATGGCCCCTATGTGGTCACGAAAGCTTTCTCAGATGGCGCCTTGAGACTTGCCACCATGGACGGAGAGGAATTTGCATACCCCACAAATGTTGACGTAGTCAAGAAATACCTCGCCTAAAAAAAACGTCTCGGTGGATTGAAAACCCAAAAGGGCGGTCCAGGCAAAAGTTAGAGACAAAAGTAAAAAAAAAAGGAAAAGAAATCATCCCGGTGGATTGGAAACATCAAAGTACAATCCAGGCAAAAATTAGGGATAATGGCAAGTAACTATGTTCAACAGAGGCAAGTCCCTCAGCAGCAGCAGTTACACCATCCATTGGAGGAAAACTCCAGTCAAGGTCATCTTTGACAGAAGCTCAGGATGTCCCGAATTCAAAGTTGGTAGAAGGATAGTGGTCGTTATGTTTCAACGTAGCCCTTTTCCCTGTAAATTACCATTTTCTAGCTTTGTATATACTCTTTGGAATCACGCGTTTGGCTGATCTCCATCTTATCAATAAAATTTGAGCCCTTGTACTTTTGTTTGCAGTTCTTATTTGTTTTAGCTTTACAGAACGACATTTTAACATGATCAACGGTTCTTGAAATAAAACAAAAATGAATTTACTTGTAAAAAATTTTCTGCTTTTAAAATAAAGATGGCAATTTCTTTTGACTGTTGAACATCGAAAGAACATCGGTCGCTTCTCCAGAAGTAAGCGAACTTCAAAGTGCAAAATCAAAGTACTCTTTCTACGCTAGTGCGCCTGAATGAAGGATCCACAGTGTCAGATGCGACTAATCCATCTGACATCTTCGGTTGAGTTCTTATCTCCTAAGCCCGATCAATGATAGTTCCCCGCGAGGACTACTTCTCCTAAGCAAGGTAGAATTATTATCTTGAAGCAGCGGTACTTATTCGCCCCGCGATGGCCGAGTATCCAGTCATGTTCATCTTTTAGTTGGTATGTCGCGTCAGTTTTGTCAGCATAAACATACATATATCATGCATTATTGATTTGCATTCACATTTCATATTGCATCACTATCACTCCAGCCGATCTTGTCCCGTAGTGATAACAGTCCTCCCAATCGAGTTATCAGTTCTTGTCTCGTCAAGAAGCGCGGCGCCTGAACGATCTCGCTCCTCCAGTTTACTTCTGGAATGAAGTTGGCTCCTCGACCACTTTGATAACTTGAACCTCTGAAACATCAGAGAGCCCTCAGTCAACATCACTCTTCGCCATTGAAGATGATATCCTTGCTTTCCCGGATTAAGGAAAATCCCGAGAGAAAGCCTTATAATCAGAGATTCGGTGATACGGCAGTTTTTCTCCGAAAGAACCACTGATGAAAAGGTTATCGGCACCTCAAAATTGGATCCCATCATATGGCATTTCTCCGGGAAGATCCCAAGAAAAGTATGATGTAAGACCCCAAACGAAGGCAGTCTCTCAAGAGACTTGCATTCCCCAAATAGAGTCAACAAATGGCGTCTCCAACAGAGAAGTTTGTGCACCTCTACATCTCAGATGACTGGGTCCTCCCAGCGAGTTTGACATCAGAGTTTTTCTGTCAAATGGCATCTCCCCAGGAAAATTCGGCGAGAAGTTTGAGGAAAACCGCTACGCATAGCGTCCCTTGTCAATAAAGTTTATTGACAAAAGAAACTAAGACCAGTTCCTTGGTAGGAAACCAGGATCGAGGGGAAGTTTAAATAAGACACTGAGACCAGTTCCTTGGCAGGAAATCAGGATCGAGGGGAACTTTATTTCAACAACTAAGACCAGTTCCATGGCTGAAGACCAGGATCGAGGGGAAGTTTACCTTTTCTAAGCATTAGTACTTAGTAAAAGAAGATGAATGCGTAAGCTACCATTCATAACCACCATCAAAATTTTGGGTATTCTGATATTTAATCCTCTTGCACCTCGAATGCCCGAATACCTTCGCCATTCACACCTTCGTGTCCAAGAAGATTAAATAGGGGAATCTGTCATACCCCAAATTTTAACCACTAAGATTTCCCATCATTGTGAAAATCATCATCACAATATGGATGAACCTTTAGTCTCCCCAAAGATGGGTGAGTATTCACTACTCTCAAAAATAGGGTTTCAAGCCTTCTCAGAGCTTCTAGAAAAAGGATCAATCAAGGAATGACATGATCCTCAAGTTGTCTAAACCTTTCAAGTATATACTAAGGATCAAGAGGACTCCCACTTCAAGGATTAAGCACAAGGTTGCTCCCTTCTAGGTGGATCAAGCTTCAAGATCGCTAGTGTCACCAAATTAGGGTTTTGGTCGACCAGGGCCTCCAGATGGGAAATATTCCTCTGAGCATGAGCCCATGCTTCAAAACATATCCTAAAATACTCCATGGAACCTCATGGACCCAAGCATCCAGTCAATTTTGCCTCAGGGGATGCATCCATCAAAAATCAGGAATTAGGGTTTCTTGACCTAATTCACCCCTAAGTTGACTTTTGGGACCAATCATGAACCAAGACCTCAAGAGAGGATTTGAGGATCTCCAATAGGCCATATTGATCCATTTGGAACAATGTATTAATCCAAGAAGCTTGAGCAACAAGTTTCAATTTCATCTGAACCACAGTTAGGGTTTCGTGGGAAAAGTCAACTGTAACTTTGACTTTTGACCAGGACATGCTCCCAAGCCCTAAGACATGATTCAATATCCTCTATACCATCCATATAACATGTCCATCAAGTTTGATTTAGGTTAAGGACATGATTTCCTGAAGAATTGCACAGTTTGGAATTCATCTGGTAAAAAGTCAACTGTGCACAAAAGTCAACTTTGACTTTTTGAGATTTTTCACTAAAATGGATTTTTAACCCTAAAATGATGTTAATGTATGATTAGAATCATCATTCATCAAGAAAAATCAAGAAAAGTTGGATAACTTGTAAAAGGGGTAACCATAAAAACATAGAAATTTCTCTAAGTTAAAAATAAAGTGGCTAGGGTACCAACTTTGGAGGATCATAACTCCTATACCACAAAGCCATTTTTCCCCATCCAAAGCTTGATTTTTAGATCTCATTGCCCTCTACAAAATCTTCATACTAACCTATGTCCAAATTCCTCATGGATTTTGAGTCATGGAGTGATCAAAATCAAGAAAAGTCACTTAGTTCCAACACTTAGTGAAATTTTCACTAAGTCAGATTTTGCCTTACTTTTTTCTAAATGTAGGGACATTTTTCACTTGGATACAAAAAGTATCAAAACCAAATATGATCAAACAGTTGTTGTATCATATAAGGGCTTTCCAAAATGGCCAAGAACATTACCAAATTCAATTTGAGCCATGAGATATAACATTGGCAAGTTGCCTTGTTGAAATCTGTCAAGGCAAGACAGATTTTGCACTTTTGCTCGATTTGCCAAAATTGTGCAAATCCAAACACTCCTATCCACTTGGACACCTCTGAGGATTGAATCTAAAGGGGACAATCACTGAGCCAAGCCTCCAAAGTCTTTGGAACAAGAAATAGCATGTTGAACCTAGAATTGCCAAAATAGGGACAAGACTCCAATTTTGGATTGGAGCATTCAATGGAAGCATCAAGGTGGCATGGACTGAGCCATTCTAAACTGAATTCAGTCAAGACTTATCCAAGACCAAGGGAACCACAGCCCTGTGCTCTAACCTCTAGTCAATGGCTAGAGGAGACTTGGATTTCCATTGGACAACCTTGGCCAAACCTCTGCTGCAGTTGCCATTCACTGTGGATCCCAAAACAAACTTGATCTACTATAAATAGAGTTCATTTGTGCTCAGTTTGAGTGCACCAAAGCCATCAAACAGATGCTTTCCTCAAAACCTCTTTCTCTTGGCAAAAATGCCTTCTTTAGCAAGGCAACTTTGAGTTTTTGAGCTTGAGAGCTTTTCCATCACAATCAATCATACACACACACACCTCATATATATCATATGTAAGATGTGCAAACTATCACAAGTGACCTGTAATCACAAAATCACAAAGTCACCTCTCAAAACCTCAAAATAGGCCTTTTGTGCATTTTTCAAGCCATGTCTTGATTCAGTCACTTTCCAAACCAGATAAAACCTCAAACATACTCCAAATATCATTCTTGAACTGTCCCAAATGGTTTCATACATCTGGAACACCATTTGAGAGAGTTGCTATTTTGGTCACTTTTAACCCCTTTTGCAAGAAAGGGACTGTTTGTGTTTTTGCAGGTACCAGCCAATTCTAATCATCCTAAAAGCTTCTAAAGGATCATTTGAGTGTGTCTAAAGCATCAAATCATTTCTGGAACAAGAGGCTTGACAGATTTCACAAAAGCTCCAAAATCTCAAAAAAGAGGTAAGCCTCACAACTTGGAATCTTTTAATCATGCAATGTTTTGAAGTCCACTGATCATATACATCTCATACATTTTGTATATGTTGTGTTTGAGCTAATTCACCATGTAATCCATGCATGTACCAAGTTGTAGCATAGAATATGCAATTATAGGTCATTTTCAAAACCACTATCGGGTTTTGAGGAGGGAGTGTGATCTGAAAAAACTACCACCACCATTGGATTCCTTGTGAAATTCTGGTCCAGATGCATATAAATTTTGTCTCAAACCATTAAGAATTGAGAAAGTTATGACTTTCACGTTTCTGAGCCAAAACTTACCAAATCTTGCCTTGGGCCAGGCCTAAAACCAAGTCATGCCTTGTATATTTGTTGTTTTGTTTCAAACAATGGATGTATCACCACCCCAGTGGTAAGGTGCGCGCCTTGTAACCTTGAGGTCTTGGGTTCAAACCCCACCCATGCCATTTTGTGTTTTTCACATTGTGCCATTTTTTCCAATATTTTCATGTTTTATTAATTAATTGGAAAATTAATAACTCTTTCAATTTTAATTATTTTTTATTGGTTCTCTTTGCAAAAAAGCACAAAAATGTTGAAATATTTTATTCCATAAAAAAATTAAGTTTATATTATTTATTTAATATAATTAGTATTTTTGTGAATAAATTCATTTTTATTTGTTTTTAAGCATTTTAAAATGAATATTCATCTTGAAAAATCAAGACCAAATGAGTTTTAATATCTCTTGTGATTTATACCTCATTTTTCAAACCTTAAACAAAAATCACAAGTGGTTTATTCAAACCTATTTGGTATTTTTCATTGATTTTCTTTAAATATTTACTTTTAAAGAATAAAATTAGGGTTTCTTTAATTTTCACTCAAACAAATCATTTTCAAACACCCTTGGGTCTCTAATAGAGTGTAAGACCCAATCCTTTGTAAATACATACAAAATAGTGGGCCTCACTTATTGTATAAGTCCCGTTGTATTTCAAAAAGTTCGACGCGATCGTCATCCGTTGAAAAATAAATGCTGGGCCTCACTTATTGTATAAGTCCCACTGTATTTTCAAAAATCTCGGCACAATCGCCAATTCAAAATCAAACCAACTGGGCCTACCCTCGAGTAGTAAGACCCATTTCATTTCTTAAAACCATCTTGGGCCTCTAATAGAGTGTAAGACCCAATCTCCTTTTAACCAAAACAAATTTGGGCCTCACATATTGTATAAGTCCCCCTGTGTTAAAAGAAAATCTCGGCACGATCGCCATTTAAAACGAAAATCATCTGGGCCTACCCTCGTGTTATAAGCCCCACTCTTTTTCTTTAAAAAAAACTCCTTGGGCCTCTTGAGAGATTGTAAGACCCATCCCTTTGTGCAGAAAACCTTTTTTGGGCCCCAGTCACTTGTAGAAGTCCCTCTGTACAAAAACAACAGTGCGATCACTGATAAAACTTGGGCCTCTCCTTGAGCTGTAAGCCCTAAATCTTTCTTTTTCAAAGCACTTTCTCCTTTGATTTTGAAATATACTGTTGTTTTCAATCTTTCTTTGTTGAACAACTAACCAAACAGCATGGAAGCTCTACAACCGAGTAAGTGGTTATTGCTTTCATTTACCGCTTTCATATACATATAACTGTATTGTGGGGTTGTCTCACTGTAAGTCTTCTTTCATAAACTTATATCAACTGTGTAATAATAGTATAGATATTTAGAGTTTCCCCGACAACTACGTTCAGCATTAAGCCCGTTGATCACTCTTAAATAGTCAAAACTAGATCCCCATAGGATTACCAGACACAGTCTTCCCTTCTCTTGGGGTTAAACAATATGGAGATATGAAAGGCAGCATTCTCGGTGAACCCTTTCATAGACTGTCACTCGTAGAAGTTGTCAAAGAAACTATTTTCCCAGAGATGATCTCTTCTCCGTGAATGGCA
The DNA here is from genome assembly GCA_022829125.1 of Lathyrus tuberosus. NCBI lineage: Eukaryota > Viridiplantae > Streptophyta > Magnoliopsida > Fabales > Fabaceae > Lathyrus > Lathyrus tuberosus. The sequence continues at coordinate 16,396,126 of JALAZF010000048.1, forward strand.
TCTCTTAAGTTTCTTCCAAATTCTCGAACTTTCCTAGCTTGATCTATTCCTCGTGAATGACCTGTCTTGAACTTCTCGGGGTTTGGGGACCCACAGGCTTCTTAAAAGCACTTGTCAAGAAACTCAATTCCCCAGAGAGGATCTTTTCCCTGTGAATGGCATCTCTTGAGTTTCTTCCAAATTCTCGAACTTTCCTGGCTTAACGACCCTATTGGAGAGAAAAGACGAACCCAATCACTTGGGGAATAAACACCAAAGTGAATGAAATAGGTAAACACCTGAATGGTAGCAAAAATGCTCAGATACTATACATATGTATGAATGCATGTATGCCATGTTTGTGCTTATGATGACAAAAAAACAAAGGGAAGCTAAATTGGAGGTGAAATAAACGTCTCGACAAGGACACCCAGCCGACTTCACCAGATTGGAACATCACTAGGGATGAACATGCAAAACAAACAGTTCTACTTCAAGGTTTCAACTTTTTCTGCCGAGAAGAGTATTTCGCCCGGGGTATAACATCATGACTTCACTATGGATTGCCATCATGAGCCTGATTTCCTTGTTGGAAGAAGGGAGATCCGCGGGAAATTACCAAGATCAACTGAAGTAACAACTTACTGGGGAGCTAGTAGAGGATATCACCAGAACAATATAATTCTGCATTTCTATTGCATAATGATCATCTTTAAGTCTCATCTGCCCCAGATTACATGATCTGTGAGAAGAAGCCAACAAGAGGATTTTACAGAAGAATTGGCATACAAGATATCTCAACGTCTTCAAATTCCTGGAGAGATTCAACAAATATCGACGTAATTGCCCCAGATTAACTGTATTTGCACAACAAAGTCCTCAGACTGTGGGAGTAATAACTGAGAAACAAACTTGCCCCTGTTGGTGGGTCTTTAGAGTCATTGCCTTGAAAAGAGTTGGGAAACAACTTGCCATATGATGACCTCAAGACGACTTTCCCTAATATTCTGAACTTTGAAGAGTTCTGCCCCTGATTCACCGACTCCTGTAATGATTGATCAACAAATCCTCCAAATTGGTTGCCCTGGGCTGAGCTTCCTTTACCAAGTCAAATTCCCTAGCTGACTGCATTTGTTGGGATTCCTTTGATATTGGATTGTCTTGCAAACAATATCGTTCATTAAAATTGGCAATCTCAATGCAACATTCATGAAAGCTTGAAATCAAAGTTTATTGACAAAACAAGCAGTGGAGTGATTAAATGATGAAAATAGAGTGGATCTAGTCATTTACATAATGACAGATGAAGTGATAAACACAAACCATTAACAAAGATCAATAGGAGTCAGGTTATCCAACCTTGCTGTAGTATGCTTTCAAAACAACCTTACCTCAATTAGGTATTTTAAAGGTTGTAACGTGGCTTGGTTCACGGCTCATGAAACAAAGAATAAAGGCTCAAAGTTTGTTTGACCCCATCCAATCTTCATAATGAACTTCAATCCTACGTTCAGTTAACTATGGCTATACATTCAGGTTCCTATAGGCTAGGAATTGAACTGATGTCCGCTGGTGATGGTCCAGACACCTATGGCAGTCACAACTCCATTACAATATTTGGTTGTTTTTACCATCGAGGACTTTCAGAGTGAAGGCTTTAAAGAATTTATCTTTTTATTATCCCTAACGTTTGCCTGAACTGTTCCTTTTGATGCTTACAGTCACCGGGATGCCCCAGTTTTTTGCCTAAGTCTCCTTCATAGGTTTTGACTTAGCAGGCTTTTTCTTTTTTATTTTATTTTTAATTTCTCCTTTTGAGAAAGAAGGTGACTACCTAGTTTAATGGCTACGGTGAACCATCATTGGCCTTTAGACTTAGAAAACATCTTCGACACTTGTTTGCTGTGTGCGAAGGAAAACCTGTGAGCACAACCTTTATATGAAAGGTGTCATGTATGCACATATCTCGAAGTTAACTAAGAACTACCCACCCCAAGGTTGAGATTACGGGTTTTTTTTGTAATGAAAGAAAACTCCTACTTCTAAGCTCGAAGGGCTAACAAGGGATTATTTTCCTTATTCCTCCAGTGTTTGGGGATTGAAACAATGCCTTACATCATCGGTATAGTCTAATTGAAAGCATATCAACAGTAGTTATGGGTATAATATTTTCGGCATCCTCCCTAATCTTTGTTTAAACAACAATTTGGTAAAGATAAGTGGATGAAAAAATCTTTTTGTTTATTATTTTTTTAATGAAAATGAAAGGAAATGAGTGGATAAGAATGGATTGACCCAAAAGATGCATAAAAATTTCATTAACCTTGCCAATTCAAAAAAAATAACAGCTTACAAGCAAATACAAATTCAACATGCAAAGAAAATACAACAGAAAATGCTGAAACATCCAAGAGATTAACAGCTTTGAGGAATGGGCTTTCCCTTGTTGATTTTCCACTGAGCTAACCATCTTCAAAGTTGATTGTCGAGATCAGTCTGATAATCATTTTGCCATCTGTTCTCGGCAATTTCTTCCATAACTGGGACTGATGGACCCGCCTGATTGGCTGAAGGATTGTTGATTAGAATGCCTTGAGGCGTGAATGAGAACATCTCGAAGTCAAACAGAGTATGAACCTTGCTCTTGAACACCTTATAGTCTTCAGTTGAATGCCCATGTGCCCCAGCAAGGTAGTCACATCGGGCATTGGCATCGAAGCCTGGTGGGTATGGAGGGATCATTGGATCTATCTCCTTCAACACTATCAATCCACCTTTGATTAAATCTTGAAATATATGACTATACAACATTTGTAACTGAGTGAAATGCCTTTCTGGCTTCCTTGGCCTTTGTAGGGCATGTTGACGAGGCTGACGGCGGTATGACCATTGGTATTGAGGAGGTCCTTGATGTGGAAGAACCATAGGAGATGATGAAGTGATAACTTCTCTGGATGCAATAGGGTAAGAGTGCTCCTCTTTCTTCATCAAGTTCTGCAAAGTCTCCAAGACCCAGTTCATCTGACCTTTGAGAACTCTGATTTCCTCCTTCATGGCTTCCTGACCTTTCAAAAGCTCATTCATCATCGCCATTTATCACGAATGCGTGTTAGGTATCACTCAAGAGATATAGGAAGAGGAAGATGAGACTCAAGACTGAGAAATGGAAGGGAGATGCAAATGTGATGACATGCGCATGCAATGCAAATGCAAGCTAAATGGTTTCAAGGAACTCAAAAGCGAGTTGCAATCATTTTGAAAAAACTGAAAAAGTTTCATTTCATAATCCATGATCTATATTGATTCTTTTTGCAAAGAAATGAGCAACTGAATTCCTTGAAACCAAAGGGTTATTCATGAATGCATGAAGGTATGGATGAATGTATGCACAAACACATATATACAGATATTCACATATATGCTGACAAGCAAACAAGGGCCTAGGTTTGAAGATCACGAGTGTGGAGCCATGGTCTACCCATCCCAAAAGGTTTGTACTAAGGGTTCTTGTATCTGCACAACAGGGTTCTAAAAGGTTCCCAAAGTCATCGACCCATGTTTCGGATATTATCGACACACAAATTACTTGGAAATCAATAATATTCTAAAGAGAGTCTCATCTGAGTGTAGTATCATATATCAACTACTTCGGGACTACTCCCTCATAGTCACCGCACTACGTCCTAAGAGGCCAAGTGGGGGTAAAAGGTAACTAAAGGTCCTCAGTGTCACGGGCTCCTAGGTCGAAAGTAGTAATGCCTTCACGATTACTCGTTCAACAATACTACTCCCAAGAGGGCCTCAAATGAGCGGGGGATCTCAAGTCAACTCCTTCAGGATTAAACTCCCTCGTGTCTCCTTAACTATACCCACTATCCTATCATAAGTGTACACTCAAGTCCAGGTTTGGACTTATCCTCACCACTCAAGGTAACAACTCTGCATACATAAAAACCCAGGCACAACAGATATATATAGATATTTACAAATATACAAGTATACAAGCAAGCAAACATATAAAATAACACAAATGAAAACAAGGTGGGCTTAACCCTCTTAGGGGATAGTTTCCCCAGTAAAGTCATCATTTCTATTGCGGTGAGAATTGGATACCAAGCTATTCTATTAACTTGAATCACAAATCATGAAGTTCACCACCGAGCTTTGATTTATCCAAAGGAAAGGGTAAAGATCGAAGAAAACCCTAAGTGCGCTATGTAACAACAAAGCTAGAGATCTAAGGTTCAAGGGTTGGTTATACCTAGGGAAGACGCTAACATCCTAAGTATCTGTAGTACTCTACAGAAACCTCTTGTTAGTATTTGTGTTATGCTAAAGTTTTCTTGCTAAGAGAAGTGTGCTAAGGTAAAGACCTAGGGTATGTACACTAAGTATGCTTGCCAAGACATCGCATCTCATGCCTACATATCCTGACTATGATGGAATCAGAGCATTCGTAGTTCACCTCACTAGGTGTGAGGAACTCTTGACTGTGGTCAAGGTTCCAAGGAGGAGTAAGTGTTCATAACCATGACACTTACGTGGAGTGCGGCAACTCCAATCCCAAGGCTAGGATAAAGGGAAAGGAAGTGTGGTTTCAATTGCACGGTGGCGAGAGATAAGAGAGTTACTTGTTAGTGAGCTCGCCAAGGATAGGGATCCTTGTGCCTACGTAACATCATTAGGGAATGAGGAATGAGAGCGTCCGTAGTTTGCCTCACTAGGAGTGAGGAACTCTTGACTGTGGTCAAGGTTCCAAATGGGAAAGTAAGTATCCATGGCAAGATACCTACATAGAGTGCGATGACTCTAAATCTAAGGCTAGGTTAAAAAGGTAGAGGAAGTGTCCATGGAAATACATTCACATAGAGTTTGACAACTCTAATCATATGGCTAGGATAAAGGGAAAGTAAGTGTTCATAACCATGACACTCACATAGAGTACGACGGCTCTGATCCTAAGGCTAAGATAAAAGGGAAGGTAAGTTGGTCTCGATTGCACGATGGTGAGAGATAAGGGAGTTAGTTGTTAGTGCGCTCGCCAAGACCTCGCATCTTGTGCCTACGTATCCTGACTAGGAAATGAGGAATCAAAGCATCTGTAGTTTGCCTCACTAAAGATGAAGAACTCTTGACTAAGTTCAAGGTTCCAAGGGGGAGTAATTGTTCATAACCATGACACTCACATGGAGTGCAGCAACTACAATCCTAAGGCTAGGATAAAGGGAATGAAGGATTAAACTAGGCTAAGCTACCCTAAACATGACATGGTAGTAAACATAAGGGATCTTTTCCTTTGGAATTGAGAATAGGCAACCAGTAATAATAGGGGACCAAAATATAAAACTTTAAACATAAATGATAACAATCAAGAGTGAACGAGAAGACACCAAACAATCATCAACAACTCATGGACAACACCATGATGCTAGGAAAGTATTAGCAAAAGAAAAAGTATTCACATAAGCATCATGTCAAAAATTAAGCCAAAACCAAACAAGAATCATATTCAAGACAAATTTTACTTGAGTCATCCACCAAAAAGCAACATGGCTAAATAAAGTTAAGTTAGCGGGTCTGCATCATGTCCACTCAATCAAGAACATATAAGGGAAAAATCCTCAAAAGATTAGCCCAAGTACTCCTTCAAAATCAACAAATAAACTCAGGATGCCAAACTAATCGAACACACAGTGGAATTCATGTCATGGCAAGGTATCAAACGCAAGACAAACAATTTCTAATTAAATTTCTAAAGACCAATCAAAAGGTTTTATCAATATTTAATTTGAATAACTATATCGCAAGCAACATCGAAACCACGAGTTAAACGAAATTAAGAATGTACTCCATCCATTCCTATTTATAAGCAAATTTTAACATTTTAGATTCATTAAGTAATTAATGTATCTAACTTATATATAGTCTAAATACATCATTTTTTCAATGAAATTAAAAAGTCAAAATTTGCTTATAAAAGAGAATGGAGAGAGTACTAAACTAACAAAAATTAAAATTTATCCACAAATTAAAAATTATGATACAATTAAAATAAAGATTAAAAACTAAATTATACTTATGACTTTAATGAAGCTAAATAAATAAATAAATAAGTGTTTATTTTTAAGAATAATATTAAGAAATAAAAATTGTTAAAGTTAATAAAATAAAAAAAATAAAAAAAATAAATGGATGGAATCATCATGGGCCTCACAGCCCATTCATCCATCCTGTAAGACAATCAAAAGCAAATGTTAACAAAACCTAAACAAAAACAGGTGACAAACCAACAACGTATTTACAGAAAGAAAAGAGAAAGAAACAAAAAGCTGTAATGAACGAAAAGAAAGGTTGAAGGCAAACCTATTTTCCATCTCGGCAAGATGAATGAGGAGTGAAGCGATGCGAACACGAGCTCAAGATCCTTCAGTCGCTCAGGTAATTCTGGTTGGATTCATGATTTCGATTTCGTGTTATTCAAATCCGTGCGATTCTTTCTTCTCCACGTTTCACTCTGTTCTAGGTTTTGGGTTTGAGTTTAGAGAAAGTTTTGTTTGATTCTGATACAATTGTTATCGTTGCTTGGAGTTGTTTGTGCTGCTAAACTGCTATATTGACGAGGCCAAAACGAATCGCAGAAACTGGGTGAACACGGGTCATAGCGGTGGTTTAATGGTGGAATGTAGGCTGAGTTTTGAATGTTTTGTATGGTTTTGAAAGGTTGGCGAATGAGAAAAACTCGAAGGTTAGAGAAGACCATTCGTTACGCTTCTCATACAGCTTATGTGGAAACGAGGCTAACGATCAAAGGAAGGTTTGTGAAATGTACAGATGTCGTTGATTCTCTTGGTGGATACGGAAAACAGAATGTGAGTGAGGATTTTGTGTTTGAGGTATATGCTCTTCTCTTTTTTTTTTCTCAGAATTTTTATCCTGGTTTTTCACTGTCTTATTGATCTCCCCCCTTTGTGATTTTCTCTTCTTCTTTTTAAAATCATTATTCAAAACCTAAAACTTGTTTGTTAAGTTTTGAGGTGCATAACAGTTTGTCTTGTACTGATGAGTGATCACTTTCAAAAATCAGATTTGCAAGCCTATTGTATTGGTGAGGTTTCAACATAACAAGTTTTGTTTGGATGTGTAGGTGTTGTTGTTGTTGCTTGTGGCATTGAGTTGTTGTTGTTTTGGCTTTTGCAGAATGTACAAGTTGCACAATTTTTGATGGGTGATAAAAGGGTTTTAGTGCATTTGTGAAAGGGCGCAGGATGTACAAGTTTTGGAGCAAGTATTTGTCTTGGCAACTCACAAAGAGGTCGTACGAGCCTATGTAGCAGGGGGGACTTGCAGGTTGATGATGTACAGGTTGTACTTTTGTGTTGTGTTATGCAGAATTTGGAATATAGTTCTTACTCCCTCCGTCCTATAATGAGTGACCCAGTTGACTTTTCACACAGATTAAGAAAAAAAGAATAAATAAAGAAGAGAGAATGATATTTTTACTTAAGTACCCTTAAGATGTATTGGGAATGATGAAAGTAATATTAATTAGAGGGTAAAATAGGAAAAAGTTGCATTAAAAATTGAAATGGGTCATACATTTTGGGACACCATTTTATTCTAAATGGGTTACTCATTGTGGGACGGAGGGAGTATTATTTTTTTGTATTTTTGTTGTAACTTTTTGTAATATGGACTCTTTTTTTTTTTTGAAGTGATTGGGCTTTCTACATTTCTTGTAAAAAATGGTTATAATGAAAAAGGAACATGTAGAGGGCTTTGTGGTAACCTGAATTTTTTGTGATGATTGATAACAAAATCAACTGCACACACATTTAGCCTGCTAGCCTCGGATGGAACCCAATTGAACGACACTCGCTCATCTTAAACATAAAGGGTGAGAAACCCTAATCTTCATATCTTGAGTGCACACTGATGAAAGAATGACTTGATGAGAACTAAAACCCTTATTCGAATCTTTCCAGTCAAGCCACTGATGAAACCCTAAACAAACGACACCCTTGTGGGAATTTAGAAACGTTGATGTCGTGCCTTGATAAACCTCTGATATTATCCCTATTGTATTAGTGAGGTTTTAGTATAACAAGTTTTGTTTGGATGTGTAGGTGTTGTTGTTGTTGCTTGTGGCATTGAGTTGTTGTTGTTTTGGCTTTTGCAGAATGTACAAGTTGCAGAATGAACGAAAAGAAAGGTTGAAGGCAAACCTATTTTCCATCTCGGCAAGATGAAGGAGGAGTGAAACGATGCGAACACGGGCTCAAGATCCTTCAGTCGCTTAGGTAATTCTGGTTGAATTCATGATTTCGATTTCGTGTTATTCAAATCCGTGTGATTCTTTCTTCTCCACGTTTCACTCTGTTCTAGGTTTTGGGTTTGAGTTTAGAGAAAGTTTTGTTTGATTCTGACACAATTGTTATCGTTGCTTGGAGTTATTTATACTGCTAAACTGCTATATTGACGAGGCCAAACCGAATCGCGGAAACCGGGTGCACACGGGTCTTAGCGGTGGTTTAATGGTGGAATGTAGGTTGAGTTTTCAATGCTTCGTATGGTTTTGTTTGGATGTGTAGGCGTTGTTGCTGTTGCTTGTGGCATTGAGTTGTTGTTGTTTTGGCTTTTGCAGAATGTACAAGTTGCACAGTTTTTGATGGGTGATAAAAGGGTTTTAGTGCATTTGTGAAAGGGCGCATGATGTACGAGTTTTGGAGCAAGTATTTGTCTTGGCACCTCACAAAGAGGTCGTACGAGTTTATGTAGCAGGGGGAACTTGCAGGTTGATGATGTACAGGCTGTACTTTTGTCTTGTGTTATGCAGAATATGGAATATAGTTCTTATTATTTTTTTGTATTTTTGTTGTAACTTTTTGTAATATGGACTCTTTTTTTTTTGAAGTGATTGGGCTTTCTACATTTCTTGTAAAAAATGGTTGTAATGAAAAAGGAACATGTAGAGGGCTTTGTGGTAACCTGAATTTTTTGTGATGATTGATAACAAAATGGACAATTGGTTTGATGGATTTTTTTTATGATTTGAAATTTTGTGAAATATTGTAAAAAAAGTGGACAATTGAATTGAAAAAAAAAAAGAAATGGATTTAATGGGTCCTTGAAATGGATTTAATGGATAATGTATGGATATAGAAAATGGATTTAAAATAGATAATGGATTGAAAAGTGGACATTAAAAAAATGTGGATGAAAGAAAAGTTTGAGAAGTGGATTCAAAGATTAATGACTAAAAAATGTTAAAAAGTTAATTGGGTTTAAAATGAAAATGGATATGAAAGGATTGGGTATGGAAATGAATTATTTTGAAAGAAGTGGATTAAAAGAGGAATTTGGATAAAAAATAGAAAATGGATAACTGAATTGGATATTTGAAATGAGAAAGTGGATAACAAACGTGGATTTAGAAAGAATGGATATGGACTGAATAACTAGCTTGAACACTTGGAATCAATGAAAAAAACCTGAACCACATAATCAATACTCGCTCACAACTTGAAATGTACCAACTGCTTTGACCTCTTTAATGGATATGCAACCTGATTTCAGCAGACTACTTGAATTGACAAGGAAACCCTAGTCTGATGATCTTCAGATGTAAAGCACTGATATATGCCAAACTCAACTCGAGAATGAAACAAATTCCTCTTTCTTGACCAAGATCAACTCACACCTGATTGAACTGAAACAACACTGCACACACATTTAGCCTGCTAGCCTCGGATGGGACTCAACTGAACGACACTCGCTCATCTTAAACATAAAGGGTGAGAAACCCTAATCTTCATATCTTGAGTGCACACTGATGAAAGAATGACTTGATGAGAACTAAAACCCTTATTTGGAATCTTTCCAGTCAAGCCACCGATGAAACCCTAAACAAACGACACCCTTGTGGGAATTCAGAGACGCTGATGTCGTGCCTTGATAAACCTCTGATAGAAACTACTTATGAAGATTGAAAACCCAACACCTCTGCCTCAAAATTGAGTATAATAACCGAAAGAAACAACCTATGAACAATGGAAATCCAACTCAACAGAAAACCTTTGATCCCACATCTTAAGAGCTTAAATGGTGGATAACCTATCCAAAACCCTGAGTTACCAACCCTTGAAGTCTCTTGAAGCAAACCCTAATTCCACAAGCGAAACAAAACAAAATCTAATAACTTAGGTTAGATATGCAATATGATTGACCTAGAAATGATATACAAAAGATCAAAGAATCTAAGGGTAAAATTTGGGGTATGACAGTTGCCCCTATTTAAATATCTTTACCGGATGACATGAGTGATGGTAATCCTCATGAAATCATGGTGAAAGGTATTTAAATGCAGATAACCGAAATTTTTTTCCTTAGATGCAATGACATGTTATGCTATGGACAAAAGAAAACTATGCAATGCTGACATTCAATAAACTCTAGTATGATGAAAATGATGGAATGGTAAATGTAAAATGAAGACAAAGAAAGCATACAGGGATAAAGTCAACAAACATGAGTAACCACTCACTGGGGATGACAACAACACTGGGGAAGCTAAAACAAACTAGGGGAAAATCTAAAGTGATTGAGCGACTGGTCTGAGCATGACCATGTGACACTTTAGAAGGAAGAGATCCTCACTAGAGGTAGAACCGAAAAGACAGTCTCCAATGGGAAATATCCAGAGCAGTGGATCAACGAGTTCAAGCAATGACTGGCTGACACTCTAAAAAGAATAAGGCAACCTCATTGGAAGTAGAACCAAAAGGTCGGCTCCAATAGAGGTATCTAGAATGATTGATCATCAAGTTCAAGCAAGGTCGGATGACATCCTAGAAAAAAAAGATCCTCAATAAAGGTAGAACCAGAAAGACGGTCTCCACTAAGGAAAGAAAATAAAACAAGACATCTATAATGATGGAACAACAGGTTCAGACCATGACTGGTTGGCACTTTAGAAGAAAAGATCCTCACTGGAGGTAGAACCGAAAAGACGGTCTCCATTGGGAAATATCCAGAGTAGTTGATCAATAAGTTCAAACAATGACTGGTTGACACTATAGGACAAAAGTCATGCAGACAAGATCCTTACTAGGGATAAAAACAGAAGGAGATATGATCTCCACTGGGGAGCAAGTCAAGCAAGGGATTGATCTTCTGATAAAAGGATAAAACAAAACAAGAAATAATCTTCTAACAAGAGATCATACACGGAAAATGACCTTCTAACAAGAGATCAAAGAAACTGAGAAATGATCTTCTAACAAGAGACCAACAAACATTGTAGTTTTCTCAAGGGAATAAACATCCAAATTTCTGGAAATTCCTTAAAATGGAGAGTTCAAACGGGATCTTGAGGAAATGTCAGGAAGAAACAAGGTAATTATAAACTCTGTAAGCGCCAAATGAATTGGACTTAGACCACAAGCAAGGGTAACAACCATCTTTTAAAAGGTCAATGCCAGTAACTACTGGACTTCCAACGGGTATGCTGGTGACGACCAAAATTCAAATATCAATAACAAGGTTGGATATGAGTACCAATAACAATTGGACTTTAGGTACCAATAACAATTGGATTTTGCACAATGCCAGTAACCACTGGATATTAGACAATGCCAGTAACCACTGAACTTTAGGTAATGCAAGTAACCACTATACTTTAGGTAAGAATAACCATTGGATTTTAAACAATGCCAGTAACCACTGGACATTAAAGGAATGTCAGTAACCACTGGACTTTGAATATCAATAACCATTGGATTTTAGAAAATGCCAGTAACCACTGGACTTAGGACAATGCCAGTAACTACTGGAATTTCAAACAATGCCAGTAACCACTGGACTTTGGATACCAATAACCATTGGATTTTAGACAACGCTAGTAACCACGGGACTTTAAGTAATGCCAGTAACCACTGGACTTTAGGTACCAATAACCATTGGGTTTTAAACAATGCCAGTAACAATGGACTTTAAAGGAATGCCAGTAACCATTGAACTTTGAATACCAATAACCATTGGATTTTAGACAATGCCAGTAACCACTGGACTTTAGATAAAGCCAGTAACCACTGGACTTTAGGTATGAATAACCATTGGATTTTAAACAATGCCAGTAACCACTGGACTTTAAAGGAATGCCAGTAACAATTGGACTTTGAATAGCAATAACCATTGGATTTTAGACAATGCCAGTAACCACTCGACTTAAGATAATGCCAGTAACTACTGGACTTTCAAATAATGCCAGTAACCAGTGGACTTTGGGTACCAATAACCATTGGATTTTAGAAAATGCCAGTAACCACTGGACTTTAGATAATGGCAGTAACCACTAGACTTTAGGTACCAATAACCATTGGATTTTAAACAATGCCAGTAACCACTAGAATTTATATACCAATAACCATTGGATTTTAAATAGTGCCAGTAACCACTGAACTTTAGATAATGCCAGTAACCACTAGACTTTAGGTACCAATAACCATTTCATTTTAATCAATGCCAGTAACCACTGGATTTTAAAGGAATGCCAGTAACAACTGGACTTTGAATACCAATAACCATTGGATTTTAGACAATGCCAGTAACCATTGGACTTAGGACAATGCCAGTAACTACTGGACTTTCAAACAATGTCAGTAACCATTGGACTTTGGATACCAATAACCATTGGATTTTAGACAATTCCAGTAACCACTGGACTTTAGATAATGCCAGTAACCACTGGACTTTAGGTACCAATAACCATTTGATTTTAAACAATGACAGTAACCACTGGACTTTAGATACGAATAACCATTGGATTTTAAACTGTGCCAGTAACCATTGGACTTTCAAACAATGTCAGTAACCACTGGACATTAGATACCAATAACCATTGGATTTTAAACAGTGCCAGTAACCACTGGACTTTAGATACCAATAACCATTGGATTTTAAAAAGTGCCAGTAACCACTAGACTTTAGATACCAATAACCATTGGATTTTAAACAATGCCAGTAACAACTGGACTTCACAAGGATATTGGTAACAACTAGATGAACATAAATTGATAACAACAAACTTGAAAATGCCAATGATAATTGGACTTGCAAACAACGGTGTTAGTAACAACTAAACTTCACGGGAGCACTGATGACAACCAGAAAAATAATATCAAAAGGAAATCTAGTAACAAATAGACTTCATAGGAGAAGCTGGTGACGACCAGATAAGCAAAATCAATAGGGAGCTAGTAACAACTAGACTTCAAAAGGGAGACTGGTGACAACCAGACAAGCAAAATCAATAGGGAGCTAGTAACAACTAGACTTCAAAGGGGAGACTGGTGACAACCAGACAAGCAATTCCAATAACAATTGGATTTGCAACGAGTGCCAATAACAATTGGATTTTCACCGGAGACTGCTAGTAACGACTATAATTCGAAGAAGTGGTAATGATCGAATTCAACAATACCAATGACGATTGGATTCAAAAGCGAAGATGCTAGTGACAACTAGGCTTCAAGGGAATATGGATAACAATCAAAGCTTTAATAAAATGCCAATGACAATGGGACTTTAGGCAGGAAATTGGTTACAACCAACGATCTCAACATACGTGCCAGTTACAACAGGGTTTTAGGGAGAAATTGGTGACAACCAAAAATCTCAACAAAGATGCCAGTTACAACTAGACTTGGGAAGAAACTGGTGACAACCGAAAATCTCAACAAAGATGCCAGTCACAACTGGACTTTACTGGGGATCTTACAAAAGAGATGCAGGCTGGTTGCTTTATGAGCAAATTTTCTCAAATAAAGAGAAAATCCATCAGAGTCTTCATCAACTTTCTCAAAGAGATGCCATTTGATAGAAGTAAACTGGACAAAGGATTTGCTGAGGAATCATATCTTGCAATAAAATCTTTGTGGAGAGGGTAACTCAAATAAAAAGAAACCATTTGTAAGGTCTTCAACAAAATCCTTCTTACAGAATTCCAGGGAGTACCAATTCTAATTGCAACAGGTTAAATAACACCAAGGACAGATAAGCTTCTCGAGAGAGACTGCCACTTATCGCCATATAAAACAAGCTTCTCCAAAAGATTTCCACTTGTTACTGCAAAATTTGAAGGAAACACTAAGGACGAATAAGCTTCTCGGGAGAGACTGCCACTTATCGTCGCAAAAATATCAATGACAAAACAAGCTTCTCAAGGAGACTATCTGGGTATAAATTTCAAGGAGATGTTGTTACAACAACACCACTGGAGAATGGGTTCTGTCTTCAATTAGGGGCTGTTAAAGATTCTTCCTGCGAGACGCAGTGCAAAATAAATGCACGCTTAAACTAGGTTCAACGACCTAATCAAATTCAAAATCTGCACTTGCCAGAGACCAAAGTTCAATATAGGAGCAAGCTAGAAAGAAACTGTCAAACACGACTCCAACCATCGAGGAATAAACTCAAATGAGGATTTATCTTATATAAACATGGAAAAGATAATTGAAGCAACCATCATCCACGAGGATCAAACTCAGTGGGGAACTTAGAAAGGATGGGCACTTTATGCTTAAGGTTAACGACCCTATTAGAGAGAAAAGAAAAACCCAATCACTTGGGGAATAAATGCCAAAGTGAACGAAACAGGTAAACACCAGAATGGTAGCAAAAATGCTCAGATGCTATACATATGTATGAATGCATGTATGCCATGTTTATGCTTATGATGACAAAACATACAAAAGGAAGCAAAACTGGAGGTGAAATAAACATCTCGACAAGGACACCCAGCTGACTTCACCAGATTGGAACATCACTAGGGATGAACATGCAGAACAAACAGTTCTACTTCAAGGTTTTAACTTTCTCTAGGGAGAAGAGTATTCCACCCGGGGTATAACATCATGACTTCACTATGGATTGCCATCATGAGCCTGATTTCCTTGTTGGAAGAAGGGAGATCCGTGGGAAATTACCAAGATCAACTGAAGTAATAACTTACTGGGGAGCTAGTAGAGGATATCACCAGAACAATGTAATTCTGCATTTCTATTGCATAATGATCATCTTCAAGTCTCATCTGCCCCAGATTACATGATTTGTGAGAAGAAGCCAACAAGAGGATTTTACAGAAGAATTGGCATACAAGATGTCTCAATGTCTTCAAACTCCTGGAGAGATTCAACAAATCTCGACGTAATTTCCCCAGATTAACTGCATTTGCACAACAAAGTCCTCGGACTGTGGGAGTAATAACTGGGAAACAAACTTGCCCCTGTTGGTGGGTCTTTGGAGTCCTTGCCTTGAAAAGAGCTGGGAAATAACTTGCCATAGGATGACCTCAAGACGGCTTGCCCCAATATTTTGAACTTTGAAGAGTTCGGCCCATGATTCACCGACTCCTGTAATTGTTGATTAACAAATCCTCCAAATTGGTTGCCCCAGGCTGAGCTTCCTTTACCAAGTCAAATTCCCTAGTTGGCTGCATTTGTTGGGATTCCTTTGATATTGGATTGTCTTGCAAACAATATTGTTCATTAAAATTGGCAATCTTAATGTAACATTCATGCAAGCTTGAAATCGAAGTTTATTGACAAAACAAGCAGTGGAGTGATTAAATGATAAAAATAGAGTGGATCTAGTCATTTACAGAATGACAGATGAAGTGATAAACACAAACCATTAACAAAGATCAATAGGAGTCAGGTTATCCAACCTTGTTTTAGTATACTTTTAAAACAACCTTACCTCAATTAGGTGTTTTAAAGGTTGTAACGTGGCTTGGTTCAGGCTCATGAAAAAAAGGAAAAAGGCTCAAAGTTTATTTGTCCCCACCCAATCTTCATGATGAATTCAATCATACGTTCAGTTAACTATGGATATACATTCAGGTTCCTATAGGCTAGGAATTGAACTGATGTCAGCTGGTGATGGTTCAGACACCTAGGGCAGTCACTACTCCCTTACAACATTGAGTGATGGCTTTAAAGAATTTCTCTTTTTACTATCCCTAACTTTTGCCTAAGTCTCTTTCATAGGTTTTGACTTAGCAGACTTTTTCTTTTTTATTTTATTTTTAATTTTCCCTTTTTGAGAAAGAAGGTGACTACCTAGTTTAATGGCTACGGTGAACCATCATTGGCCTTTAGACTTGGAAAACATCTTCGACACATGTTTGTTGTGTGCGAAGGAAAACCTGTGAGCACAACCTTTATCTGAAAGGTGTCTTGTATGCACATATCGCGAAGTTAACTGAGAACTACCCACCCCATGGTTGAGATTACAGAGTTTTTTGTAAGGAAAGAAAACTCCTACTTCTAAGCTCGAAGGGGCTAACAAGGAATTATTTTCCTTATTCCTCTAATGTTTGGGGATTGAAATAATGCCTTACATCATCGGCAAAGTCTAATTGAAAGGATACCAACAGTAGTTATGGGTATAATGTTTTCGTAATCCTCCCCAATCTTTGTTTAAACAACAGTTTGGTAAAGATAAGTAGATGAAAAAATCATTTTTTTTATTTATTATTTTTTTAATGAAAATGAAAGGAAATGAGTGGATACAAATGGATTGACCCAAAAGATGCATAAACATTTCATTAACCTTGCCAATTCAAAAAAATAACAGCTTACAAGCAAATACAAATTCAACATGCAAAGAAAATACAACACAAAATGCTGAAACATCCAAAGGATTGACAGGTTCGAGGAATGGGCTTTCTTTTCTTGATTTGCCACTGAGCTAACCATCTTCAAAGTTGATTGTCGAGATCAGTCTGATAATCATTTTCACATATGTTCTCGACAATTTCTTCCATAACCGGGACTGATGGACCCGCCTGATTGGGTGAAGGATTATTGACTTGAATGCCTTGAGGCGTGAATAAGAACATCTTGGAGTCAAGCAGAGTCTGAACCTTGCTCTTGAACACCTTACAGTCTTCAGTTGAATGCCCCTGTGCCCCAGCAAGATAGTCACATCAGGCGTTGGCGTCGAAGCCTGGTGGGTATGGAGGGATCATTGGATCTATCTCCTTCGGCACTATCAATCCACCTGTGATTAAATCTTGTAATATATGACTATACAACATTGGCAACGGAGTGAAATGCCTTTCTGGCTTCCTTGGCCTTTGTAGGGCATGCTGACGCGGCTGGCGGCGGTATGACCATTGGAATTGAGGAGGTCCTTGGTGTGGAAGAACCATAGGAGATGATGAAGTGATAACTTCTCTAGATGTAACAGGGTAAGAGTGCCCCTCTTTCTTCATCAAGTTCTGCAAAGTCTCCAAGACCCAGTTCATCTGACCTTTGAAAACTCTGATTTTCTCCTTCATGGCTTCCTGACCTTTCAAAAGCTCATTCATCATCGCCATTTATCACGAATGCGTGTTAGGTATCACTCAAGAGATATATGAAGAGGAAGATGAGACTCAAGACTGAGAAATGGAAGGGAGATGCAAATGTGACGACATGCGCATGCAATGCAAATGCAAGCCAAATGGTTTGAAGTAACTCAAAAGTGAGTTGCAATCATTTTGAAAAAACTGAAAAAGTTTCATTTCATAATCCATGATCTCTATTGATTCTTTTTGCAAAGAAATGAGCAACTGAATTCCTTGAAACCAAAGGGTTATTTATGAATACATGAAGGTATGGATAAATGTATGCACAAACACACATATACAGATATTCACATATATGCTGACATGCAAACAAGGGCCTAGGTTTGAAGATCATGAGCATGGAGCCATGGTCTACCCATCCCAAAAGGTGTGTACTAAGGGTTCTTGTATCTGCAGAACAGGGTTCTAAAAGGTTCCCAAAGTCATCGACCCATCTTTCGGATATTATCGACACACCAATTACTTAGAAATCAATAATATTCTAAAGAGAGTCTCGTCTGAGTGTAGTATCGCTTATCAACTACTTCGGGACTACTCCCTCATAGTCACCGCACTACATCCTAAGAGGCCAAGTGGGGGTAAAAGGTAACTAAAGGTCCTCAGCATCACAGGCTCCTAGGTCGAAAGTTGTAATGCCTTCCCGATTACTCGTTCAACAATACTACTCCCAAAAGGGCCTCAAATGAGCGGGGGATCTCAAGTCAACTCCTTCAGGATTAAACTCCCTCGATGTCTCCTTGACTATACCCACCATCCTATAATAAGTGTACACTCAAGTCGGGGTTAGGAGTTATCCTCACCACTCAAGGTAACAACCCTGCATACAGAAAAACCCAGGCACAACAGATATATACAGATATTTACAAATATACAAGTATACAAGCAAGAAAACATATAAAAGAACACAAATGCAAGCAAGGTGGGCTTAACCCTCTTAGGGGATAGTTTCCCCAGTGAAGTCTTCATTTCTGTTGAGGTGAGAATCGGATACCAAGTTATTCTATTAACTTGAATCACAAATCATGAAGTTCATCACCGAGCTTTGATTTATCCAAAGGAAATGGTAAAGATCGAAGAAAACCCTAAGTACGCTATGTAACAACAAAGCTAGAGATCTAAGGTTCTGGGGTTGGTTATACCTAGGGAAGGTGCTAACATCCTAAGTATCTGTAGTACTCTACAGGAACCTCTTGTTAGCATTTGTGTTATGTTAAAGTTTGAATGCTAAGGGAAGTGTGTTAAGGTAAAGACCTAGGGTATGTACACTAAGTATGCTCGCCAAGACACCGCATCTCGTGCCTACGTATCCTGACTAGGATGGAATCAGAGCATTCATAGTTCACCTCACTAGGGGTGAGGAACTCTTGATTGTGGTCAAGATTCCAAGGGGGAGTAAGTGTTCATAACCATGACACTTACATGGAGTGTGGCGACTCTAATCCATAGGCTAGGTTAAAGGGAAATGAAATGTGGTCTCGATCACACGGTGGCGAGAGATAAGGGAGTTAGTTGTTAGTGAGCTCGCCAAGGATAGGGATCCTTGTGCCTACGTACCATCATTAGGGAATGAGGAATCAGAGCGTCCGTAGTTCGCCTCACTAGGGGTGAGGAACTCTTGACTGTGGTCAAGGTTCCAAAGGGGAAAGTAAGTATCCATCGCAATATACCTATATAGAGTGCGACGACTCTAAACCTAAGGCTAGGTTAAAAAGGTAGAGGAAGTGTCCATGGAAAGACACTCACACAGAGTACGATAACTCTAATCATATGGCTAGGATAAAGGGAAAGTAAGTGTTCATAACCATGACACTCACATATAATACGGCGACTCTGATCCTAAGGCTAGGATAAAAGGGAAGGTAAGTTGGTATCGATTGCACGGCGGCGAGAGATAAGGGAGTTAGTTGTTATTGCGCTCGCCAAGACATCGCATCTTGTTCCTACGTATCCTGACTAGGAAATGGGGAATCAGAGCATTCGTAGTTCGCCTCACTAAAGATGAAGAACTCTTGACTACGTTCAAGGTTCCAAGGGGGAGTAATTGTTCATAACCATGACACTCACATGGAGTGCAGCGACTCCAATCCTAAGGCTAGGATAAAGGGAAGGAAGGATTAAACTAGGCTAAGCTATCCTAAACACGACATGGCAGTAAACAGAAGGGATCTTTTCCTTTGGAATTGAGAATAAGCAACTAGTAATAACAGGGGACCAAAAGATAAAACTTTAAACATAAATGATAACAATCAAGAGTGAACGAGAAGACACCAAACAATCATCAACAACTCTTGGACAGCACCATGATGTCCGAAAAGTATTATAAAAAAAAGTATTCACATAAGTAGCATGTCAAAAATTAGGTCAAAACCAAACAAGAATCATATTCAAGACAAATTTTACTTGAGTCATCCACCAAAAAGTAACATGGCTAAATAAAGTTAAGTTAGTGGCCCTACATCATGCCCACTCAATCAAGAACATATGAGGGAAAAATCCTCAAAAAATTAGCCCAAGTACTCCTTCAAAATCAACAAATAAACTCAGGATGCCAAACTAATCGAACACACAGTGGAATTCATGTCATGGCAAGGTATCAAACGCAAGACAAAAAATTTCTAATTAAAATTCCAAAGACCAATCAAAAGTGCAGCGAGCGATTTTGGACGTGGTTCTTAAGCACTGTCGCTCTGGGGTACTACAGGTAGACTCATTTTTTATCCTATTGAAGCTGATGAAGGAAGGGAAATAGATGTCTCCAATTAACCCTGCTTGCATACTGAGTTTAAACAGATGACTGTTGGTTTACAGATGCGGTTTAGATTGTGGGCATCTCTCTGCTTATTTTGCTAAGAACACAGTTTGACGGGATTATGCTATTGGTAAGATGTTAAGACTGATGCTTTTCGATTGATGTGTGAAGGTATGGGATTTTGGGTTTTTTGATTAGTGTGCTCGCTAAGATTTTTCCAATCTTATGCCTACGTATTCCCGTTTGACAAAACAGGGAAATCAGAGCGATCGTAGTCCCTCCTATCCTATGGGAGGAAAAAGGTTGTTTTTGGGTGTCTTGTTCAAAGCCCAAGACATGAAGCTGACGGTGGTTTGTAACTTGTTCAAAGCCCAAGATGTGAAGCTGAAGGGTTGGATGAGAGATAATCTGTCAACTCTAAAGAGGAGTTGTTGATGTTCGTATGCTATGAACGAAGCACAACTTTGATGCTAAAAGGTTGATTGACTCAACCGGGATTTTCTTTATACAACGCCTAAGAGGAGGCTAGTGACCCAACAAGAGGGTGCTTTTATGTGTCTCGTACGAAGCCCGAGAGAGAGGCTAAAAGGGTTGACTCAACAAGAGAGTGTTTTTGTATGTGTCTTGTACGAAGCCCAAGATGGAGGCTAAAAGGGATTGACTCAACAAGAGAGTCTTTTATACTCAACAAGAGAGTTTTTTAGTATCTCGTACGAAGCCCGAGATGGAGGCTAAAAGGTGTTTGACTCAACAAGAGAGTCTTTTATACTCAACAAGAGAGTGATTTAGTATCTCGTATGAAGCCCGAGATGGAGGTTAAAAATGGGTTTGACTCAACAAGAGAGTCTTTTATACTCAACAAGAGAGTGATTTTTATCTCGTACGAAGCCCGAGATGGAGGCTATTGGGAGATTGACTCAACAAGAGAGTCTTTTATACTCAACAAGAGAGTGATTTAGTATCTCGTACGAAGCCCGAGATGGAGGCTAAAAGGTGTGACTCAATAAGAGAGTCCTTTATACTCAACAAGAGAGTGTTTTAGTATGTGTCTTGTACGAAGCCCAAGACGGAGGCTAAAAGGGATTGACTCAACAAGAGAGTCTTTTATACTCAACAAGAGATTTTTTTAGTATCTCCTACGAAGCCCGAAATGGAGGCTGAGAGGGGGTGACTCAATAAGAGAGTCTGAAAAGGTTAGCTCCGCTGGGGAGAATCATTTGTACAAAGCCCAAGATGAGGCTATTGTGCTGGTGACTGTTTCAGTTTAGTGACAGGTCTAGTGTGTTGGTTAAAAGAGAAAACCAATTCTTATAAAGAGACTGATTAAAGGTAAGGCTGTACTTTGGTACGGATCGAAAGATCGAGTTTTTTCCTATTCTTTAAGGAAATGGAAAATCCAAAGGGGATCGAGACTGTCCAAGTCTACTTGTGTTTTGAGAAATCGATTCTCAAGTAGCGAATAATCTTTCTATAATGTCCAAGAGAAGGCTGGTATGTTAAGGGATGAAGGTCAACCCATTAACAGGTCTGACACTTGACTCAGAAAGACAGCTCTAGCAAATTGATGACTAGGTTATGTACCTATACCTGTAGAGGTCTATGGGTCCTTGTACTAAGCCCAAGAGGAGTCATGAGAGCTTTTAAGAAGCCGAAGGGTCCTTGTACAACGCCTAAGAGGAGGCGGGGATGCTTTTAAGAAGCCTGTGGGTCCCCAAACCCCGAGAAGTTCAAGACATTCCATTCACCGAGAATAGATCAAGCCAGGAAAGTTCGAGAATTTGGAAGAAACTCAGGAGATGCCATTCACGGAGAAAAGATCATCTCTAGGGAGTTAGAGTTTCTTTGACAATTTATAAGGATGACAGTCTAAGAAAGGGTTCACAGAGAATCGGCCTTTCACGTCTCCATATTGTTTAACCCCACGAGGAGGGAAGACTGTGTCTGGTAATCCTATGGGGATCTAGTTTTGTTTGTATTTAAGAGTGACCAACATGGCTTTACCTAGTGCTAGACGTAGTTGCCGGGGAAGACTCTAAATAACTATACTAGTATTACACAGTTGATATTTGACAAGTATATAAAAGTTTGTGAAAGAAGAATTACAGTGAGCAGCCCCACAATACAGTTATATATATATATATATATATATATATATGAAAGCGGATAAAGAAAGCGGGTAAACACTTACTCGGTTGTAGAGCTTCCATGCTGTTTGGTTAGTTGTTCAACAAAGAAAGCTTTGATAACAATATTATATTCAAAATAAAAGGAGAAAGTGCTTTGAAAAGATTGTTGGGGCTTACAGCTCAAGGAGAGGCCCAAGGTTTTATTAGTGATTGCACTGTTGTTTTGAATTTATACAGGGACTTATACAAGTGACTGAGGCCCAAAAGGTTTTCTGTACAAAGGGATGGGTCTTACACTCTCTCAAGAGGCCCAAAGGTTTATTTTTATACAAGTGGTGGGGCTTACAGCTCAAGGAGAGGCCCAAAAGGTTTGATTTTTCAACTGGCGATCGAGCCGAGGTTTTCTTTTAACGCAGAGGGAGTTATACAATACATTGAGGCCCAAAATTGTTTTGGTTAAAAGGGGATTGGGTCTTACACTCTACTAGAGGCCCAAAGAGTTTTAAGAAAAAAGAATTGGGACTTATAGCTCGAGGAGAGGCCCAATTGGTTTGTTTGAAAATAGTGATTGTACTGAGGTTTTTTTATTGAAAACGCAGTGGGTCTTATACAATGACTGAGGCCCAAAAAGATTTTGGTTTTCAAGGGGATTGGGTCTTACACTCTATTAGAGGCCCAAAGAGTTTGAAAAAGTTTGATGAGGGTTGAATTAATCAAAAACCCTAATTTGTTTCCAAAATGTATTTTAAATGAATAAAAAATTCAATTAAAATGATCAAAATTGTTAAACATGTGGAAAACAAATTGTGATCTTGGATTAATGTTTCAAAAATTAGGTTTTGATCTACAAAATGATTGGAAATCACTAAAATTTGAAAAATCAAGAGGGAGAAAATATTTTAAATGTTAAAAACAATTAAAATATTAATTCTTTACAAAAATATCAATTATATGAAATAAATAATATTTTTGGGATTTTTTGGGAAAATAAAATATTTTAACATTTTTGTGAGTTATTAAAAAAAGAATCAACTCAAAATTATTAAAACTCATAGAGAAATTAATTTTTGAATCAATTAAATAAAATCACAAAATTCAAATATTCAAATTTTCAAAAAAAGGCGCCAAGAACAAGGGCAAGAACACGCGCCACCCTCTGTTTCTGCAGATTTGCATTTTCTATCCAATCTCACTGAATACTTGATTATATCAAGCAATCTACATATCAATTTGCTCGTTTCAACCTCACGATCATGTCTATGGTCTTTAATTTCATTTATTTTAAGCATGGAATAAGAAATCAAAGAGAAACCTCAAGAACCCTAAAATTTGCATGAAGGTTCAGAAATTCCTTACACGATTCAAACAATGCAATTGATTGAGGGAAAACACTCCATGCATGATTATGAATATATGGCCAAATTATTGTGCAGCAAAAAATGCATGGATCATAGAGTTAGAAGAGTTCATGCTTACCTCTTGCATCTGGTGATCGTCTTTTGTGTTAGAGGTGTTGCAGCTGGGTTCCAAGGACTTTTAGGGATTTCTAGGTTTGGCATGCTATTTTTGGTTCCAAAGACTTGAGAGGCTTGGGATCAGAGTTGGTTCCTCCTTGGCCCCCCTTGAGGTGTTCAGATGGATAGAGTTGCTTGCCCTTTGCAAAATTTAAGCAAATCGAGCAAAACTCCCAAATCTGCCTTGCCATGACAGTTTGCAGCAAGGCATATTGGCATTGTGATATCTCATGGCTCAAGTGGAATTTGATGGAGTTCTTGGCCATTTTGGAAAGCCCTCATATGATACAACAACTGTTTGATCATAGTTGGTTTTGATACTTTTTGGATCCAAGTGAAAAATGCCCCTACATTTGGAAAAAAGTGAAGGCAGATTCTGACTTAGTGAAAATTTCACTAAGTGTTGGAAAAAGTGGCATTTCATGTTTTCAGCCATTTTGATCATTCCATAACTCAAAATCCATGATGAATTGGAATGAGGTGTAGTTGAAGCTTTTGTAGAGGGACATGAGGGTTACAAATCCAACTTTGAATGGGGAAAAATGGCCTTGTCGTTTAGGAGTTATGATCCTCCAAAGTTGGTACCCTAGCCACTTTGTTCCATAACTTAGAAAAATTTATAAGTTTTTTATGGTTACCCCTTTTACAAGTTATCCAACTTTTCTTGATTTTTCTTGATGAATGATGATTCCAATCATACATTAACATCATTTTAGGGTCAAAGAACCATAATTGTGAAAAATCTCAAAAAGTCAAAGTTGACTTTTGTGCACAATTGACTTTTTGTCAGATGAACTCCAAACTGTGTGATCCTCTATGAAATCAAGTCCTTGACCTAAATCAAACTTGATGGATTGATTTCATAGGTGCTATAGGGTGTATTGAATCATGTCCTAGGGTTTGGGAGCATGTCCTGGTCAAAAGTCAAAGCTACAGTTGACTTTTCTCGCGAAACCCTAACAGTGGTTCTGATGAAATTGAAACTTGTGAATCAAGCTTCTTGGATCAATCCATTGTTACAAATGGATCAAAATGGTGTATTAGAGACCCTCAAATCATGTCTTGAGGTCTTGGCTCATGATTAGTCCCAAAAGTCAACTTAGGGGTGAATTAGGTCAAGAAACCCTAATTCCTGATTTTTTGTGAATGCATCCCCTGAGGCTAAATTGACTTGATGACTGGGTTTATAAGGTCCCTTAGAGTATTTTAGGTTATGCTTTGAAGCATTGGATCATGCCCAGAGGAAAATTTCCATCTGGAGGCCCTGGTCGACCAAACCCTAATTTGGTGACACTGGCGATCTTGAGGCTTGATCCTTGCTGTGGGAGTCCTCTTGATCCATTGTGGATGTTTGAGAGGTTAGACAAGTTGAAGATCATGTCATTACTTGATTAATCCTTTGTCTAAGAACTCTGAGAGGGCTTGAAACCCTAAGTTTTGATTGTAGTGAGTGCTCACCCATCTTTGGGGAGACTGATGAGGTATGAAGGTTCCTCCATATTATGATGATGATTTACACAATGATGGGGAATCTTAGTGGTCAAAATTTGGGGTATGACAGATGCCCCTATTTAATCTTCTTGGACCCGAAGGTGTGAATGGCGAAGGTATTCGGGCATTCGGGGTGCAAGAGGATTAAATATCGGAATACCCGAAATTTTGATGGTGGTTAAGAATGGCAGTTCACACATCCTTCTTCTTTTGCTAAGCAATGATGCTTAGAAAAGGAAAACTTCCCTTAGATACTGGTTTCCTACCAAGGAACTGGTCTTAGTTTCTGATGTAAACTTCCCCTCGATCCTGGTTTCCTACCAAGGAACTGGTCTCAGTTTCTGATGTAAACTTCCCCTCAATCCTGGTTTCCTACCAAGGAACTGGTCTAAGTTTCTGATGTAAACTTCCCCTCGATCCTGGTTTCCTACCAAGGAACTGGTCTCAGTTTCTTTTGTCAATAAACTTTTTTTGACAAGGGACGCTATTTGTAGCGGTTTCCCTCAAACTTTTCGCCGAATTTTCCTGGGGAGATGCCATTTGAAGGAAAAAGGTTTTGATGTCAAACTTGCTGGGAAACCCATCTGTCTGAGCTGTAGAGGTGTTCAAACTTTTCTGTTGGAGATGCCATTTATTGACTCTACTGGGGAAAATGAGTCTCTTG
Organism: Lathyrus tuberosus; assembly: GCA_022829125.1. Taxonomy (NCBI): domain Eukaryota; kingdom Viridiplantae; phylum Streptophyta; class Magnoliopsida; order Fabales; family Fabaceae; genus Lathyrus; species Lathyrus tuberosus. The sequence continues at coordinate 16,422,056 of JALAZF010000048.1, forward strand.
AAAGACTGTTTCGTGTTTGGGGGTATTACATCATACTTTTCCCGGGATCTTCCCGGAGAAATGCCATATGATGTGATCCAACTTTGAGGTGCTGCTGAACTTTTCGTCAGCGGATTGTTCTGGAGAAAAATTGATGTATTGCTGAATCTTTGATTAAGAGGCTTTCTCTGGGGATTTTCCTTAATCCGGGAAAGCGAAGATATCATATTCAATGGCGCAGAGTGACATTTGTCGAACGTTTTCTTGTTTTTCAGAGGTTCAAGTTATCAAAGTGGTCAAGGGTCAACTCCAATCCAGAAATAAACTGGAGGAGAGAAATTGTTCAAACTCAACATTTCCTGGCAAGGAAAGAACTGACAACTCGATTGAGAGGACTTTTATCACTAGGGGATAAGACCGACTAAAGTAATAGTGATGCAATATGAATGTGAATGTAAATCAACCATGCATGATGTATGTATGTTTATGCTGACAAAACTGACGTGGCATACAGACCAATAGATGAACACGACTGGATACTCGGCCACTGCGAGGGACGAAGAAGTACCGCTGGTTCAAGATAGCAATTCTGCCTTGCTTAGGAGAGATAGTCCCTGCGGGTAACAACTGTTGGTCAGGCTTAGGAGGTAAGAACTCGGCCGAGGGTATCAGATGGGAAAGTCGCATCGGATACAGCTGATCCTTCATTCAGGCGCACTGGTTTAGAAGGAGTACTTTGATTTTGCACTTTGAAGCTCGATTACTTCTGGAGAAGCGATCGATGCTCTTTCGATGTTCAACAATCAAAAGAATTTGCCATCTTTATTAAAAGCAGAAAATTTTTACAAGTAAATTCATTTTTGTTTCATTTCAAGAATCGTCAATCATATTAAGATGTCGTTTTGTAAAGCTAAAACAAATGAGAATTGCAAACAAAAGCACAAGGGCTCAAATTTTATTGATAGGATGGAAATCAGCCAAAGGCGTGATTCCATAGAGTATTTACAAAGTTTGAAAATGGTAATTAAAGAGAAAAGGGCTACATTGAAACATGACGACCACTATCCTTCTACCAACTTTGAATTCTGGACATCCTGAGCTTCTGTCGAAGATGACCTTGACTGGAGTTTTCTGATGGATGGTGTAACTGCCGCTGAGGGACTTGCCCCTGTTGAACATAGTTACTTGCCATTATCCCTAACTTTTTCCTGGATTGTACTTTGAGATTTCCAATCCACCGGGATGATTTTTTCCTTGATTTTGTCTCTAACTTTTGCCTGGACCGCCTTTTTGGGTTTTCAATCTACCGAGACATTTTTTTTTTAGTTTAGGCGAAGTATTTCTTGACTACATCAACATTCGTGGGGTAGGCAAATTCCTCTCCATCCATGGTTGCAAGTCTCAAGGCGCTGCCTGAAAAAGCTTTCTTGACCACATAGGGGCCGTCATAATTCAGAGTCCATTTGCCCCGAGAATCAATGAGAAAAGATTGTATCTGTTTTAGCACGAGGTCTCCTTTCCTGAAGACGCGAGGTCGAACCTTTTTGTCAAACGCCCTCTTCATTCTTTGCTGATACAACTGACCGTGGCATCACTACTACGTAAAACCCATTTAACAGCGGTTGGGAATGACATATAATGACGCGGGCGAGGGCGTTGTTATGTAGATTGTTGTTGTATATATGATACTTACAACGACGGACTTGTGTAGCGTTGTAATAATGAGGAAAGTGCGCTAACTATCACAACGGTTTTACATTACACCGTTGTAATAAATATAATTGTCCTCGGTTCGATTCCCAGCATCACAGTTTTGATATTTATTTTTTGCTGGCCAGCGCGCCAGATATTATAACGGTTCGGAAATATAATCGTCGCTAAAGTTTCAGCAAAATTAACAAATATCATCCTGCTTTTATAATTAATCCCATTTTTTTACCTATATTATTGTTCTCCATATCTCAGCACAGCAGAAAAATACAATTCACATTTTATGATACAGTTTTCATAATAATATTAATCGTGTCATATTCATAATATCACGTATACCAGTTTACAGTTTATCAGAACAAACAACCTACATAAATAAAATATCATATATACCATATTACAGTTTACACACATTATATAACTTCACATAATTGTAACTTGGCGTATTGGTATCTTGTCTCTTGGTGTCTTGTCTCCTGGCCTGGTGTCTGGACTCAAAATACCTATGATTTCAAATAATTATACTTGTTAGTAAAAATACTTCTAAACTATAACATACAATTAATATATTATGAATAAATAATAAATTACGTACTTGTTAATTTTCCCATATGTCTTCTTCATGATCGAGTCGTATAGCATGCACGGCATCTCCATCAACTTCATCATATGAGGTAGGAACTTGTGTTGTGTAAGAAGGTGTGGACGGAATATCAAGACTTTCATCACTAAGAGGAATGTATTTTCCTTGGAGAATGATTGACCATTTCCCCGATTTGTCCGATGGATCGGAAACATATAAAACTTGTTTTGCTTGAGAAGCCATGATGAATGGTCCTGTATTAAAAGGTACCTTGCCAAGGTCGACCCGGGTGAATCCTAAGTCATCAATGTCTACACCATTACTATTTTTGGGAACCCACTTGCATTTAAATAAGGCCACTTTGAAAATAACATAATCAATCTCCCAAATCTCATCAATGACACCATAAAATGCGGTAGTTGCCAATACCGGATTCTTATCTTTTGAACTAGAGAAATACATCGATTCGGCTTCAACTATAACCCCACTATTTTGCATTGTACTACGATCATCTTTTGATTTTGTATAAAAGGTATAATGACCAATGTCGTATGCACTCCAGGTGATGACACAAAATTTTGGCCCGTACGAAAACCATCTAAGTATCTCGGATGCACTAGGATCATTAGATACACTTTTATTAAACCAATCCATGAATCTATTGTTATGCTCTATCAACAATAACTTTTCATTCATTCGGGGATATTTTTTCTTCATAAGTCTTTTGTGAGTATCTATGAAAGGTTGAACCTCATCTATATTATTCAAAATATAGAAATGTGATTGAATAACTACATCTCGAGCCATTGACCTAACATTTAGACCTTGAATACCTCTTCCGTCTGTGTCAGCATGACGAGACTTTGGAATTCCTATAGAATCTGCATCCGACAAATAGTTTGTACAAAACTCAACAGCTTCTTCTGTGATGTACCTTTCAACAAACGAAGCTTCCGGTCGGTGATGATTCTTTGTATATCCTTTAAAGATCTTTATATATCGCTCTATTAGATACATCCACCTTAAATAAACTGGACCACAAATTCTGATTTCTCTTACGAGATGAACAAGTAAGTGAACCATAATGTCAAAAAATGACGGCGGAAAATACATCTCCAATTGACACAAGATTATGGCAGCCTCATCTTCTAATTCATCCAATTTTTTAAAATCAAGAACTTTATTACATATGGCATTGAAGAATAAACACAGTCTCGTTATAGTTACTCTCACATTTTTTGGAAGGATCCCACGGATAGCCACTGGTAGAAGTTGTTGCATCAATACATGACAATCATGAGATTTTAAACCAATTAACTTGAGATCTTTCATTGGTACAAGTTCTTGTCTCGACTCCAAAATCTGGAAACAACGAATCAATTTTCTTCCATTGCAAAGAATCAGCTACATGGCGAATGTTTCCATCACGAATCCTTTCATCTGCATGCCATCTAAGATTCTTTGTGTCATTCGAATTAGCAAAAAGTCTCTTTAATTGTGAAAGTATTGGCAAGTACCATAACACTTTAGCAGGAGGATGCTTCCTACTAACATTGTCATAGTGATCATTGTCATCACCATTGCTAGCCTTCTGCTTGTAACGCGACACACCACATTTCGGACATTGAAACAAGTCTTCATACTCTTTCCGGAATAATATGCAATCATTAGGGCAAGCATGTATCTTGATATACTCCAGACCCAGTGGACACAATATCTTCTTGGCCTCATAGCAACGATCCTGCAATTTGTTATCTTCTGGTAACATTTGCTATAGCAATTCAAGTAATTTCGTGAAACTTTTATCCGACCATCCATTTTTTACCTTCAGATTAAACAACTTTAACACCGCCGACAATCGTGTGAACTTTGTGCATCCCTTATATAAAGGGGTGTCTTTATCACTACATAAATTATCATAAATATGAGCATTCATAAAAGAAGATTCCCCAATATCATGGAACATATCCTCTAGGTGATCTTCCATATATTCATCTTCCTCCACTCTTTGACTTTGTGACGCCCGACTTTCCTTATTATCCACCTCACCATGCCACGCCCATATTATATAATTTTGACATATACCATCACAACAAAGGTGATTGTGTATTTCTTTCTTTGTACCCTTTTTGATATTAGCGCAAACAACACAAGGACAATAAAAGATACCATCATTGTCGGGAAGATGTTTATCAGCGTATTCAAGGAATTCACAAACTCTGTTCTCATAAACCGGATCTAATCTATTGGCTTTCATCCAACTACGATCCATTAAAACTTCTGGAATTTATAGATGTATAATAATGTGAATGACACACCAAAATCTAATCCAAAAACTCAAGCATATGCATATACAATATGAACAAAGAAAAAATCAATGAAGATGTACTCTAATACTAAACGTAAAGCATATGAAACATCTCATTCTGACTTGAGCATATACAATATGAACAAAGAAAGAAGGAATGAAGATGTTGAAGAGAACCTTACTTCAAAGCTGAAGAAGCAAATGAATGATGAAGACGGTCAATATTTGAGCATAAACCAAGAAAGAAGGAATGAAAATGTTGAAGAGAACCTTACTTCGAAGCTGAAGAAGCAAATGAATGAAGACAGTCAATATTTGAGCATAAACCAAGAAAAAAGGAATGAAGATGTTGAAGAGAACCTTACTTAGAAGCTGAAGAAGCAAATGAATGAAGACGGTCAATATTTGAGCATAAACCAAGAAAAAAGGAATGAAGATTATGAAGAGTGTAAAGGTTAGGGCGTCGCTGGCTCACATGTTCGATTAGGGCGTCTTATGAAAGAAATGTATAATAAGTTTTGTTTTAATTTATCAGTAAACCTTTTAATCTCGGTGGAGAAACAAACCGTAGTGGAATCTTAAGTGAAATGTACTCTACAAAATGGAAAAAATGTAGTTGCAGGGAATCGAAGCTTGTTACATTTCATTTATTACTACGGTTGTTCATCTTAACCGTTGTAAAATAATTTACAATTTATTTTATAAATAATGGACTTAATTGACACACGCTAAATGTACTCTAAAAAATGGAAAAAATGTAGTTGCAGGGGATCGAACCTTGATACATTTCATTTATTACTACGGTTGCTCATCTTAACCGTTGTAAAATAATTTACAATTTATTTTATAAATAATGGACTTAATTGACACACGCTAAATGTACTCTAAAAAATGGAAAAAATGTAGTTGCAGGGAATCGAAGCTTGATACATTTCATTTATTACTACGGTTGCTCATCTTAACCGTTGTAAAATAATTTACAATTTATTTTATAAATAATGGACTTAATTGACACACGCTAAATGTACTCTAAAAAATGGAAAAAATGTAGTTGCAGGGAATCGAAGCTTGATACATTTTATTTATTACTACGGTGGTTTCATTCAACCGTCATTAAATGACTCAGCTTTTAAATGGGCGCGAAATTTTTAACCTATTACAACGACATAAAAGGATGCGTTGTAAGCCTGGCGTTGTTGTTTTAGCGTTTTGTAGTAGTGCATAGTGCCGTGATTCGCTTTCCTTCGATCAGGTTCAGTTCATCGTGTCGATTTTGACACCATTCAGCTTCTATTAGCTTAGCTTCCATCAATACCCTGAATGATGGGATCTCTACTTCTATGGGGAGCACTGCTTTTATGCCATACACTAGAGAGAAAGGGTTTGCCCCTGTTGAAGTGCGGACAGATGTGCGATAACCATGAAGAGCAAAGGGTAGCATCCCGTGCCAATCTTTGTAGGTTACAACCATTTTTTAACAATCTTCTTGATGTTCTTGTTAGCCGCTTCTACCGCCCCATTCATCTTGGGTTGGTAGGGAGATGAGTTATGGTGTTCGATCTTGAACTCTGCGCACAACTCTTTCACCGTCTTATTGTTCAAGTTAGATCCATTATCGGTAATGATCTAGCTCGAAACACCATAACGGCAGATGAGATTGTTTTTGATAAATTGGACCACCACTTGTAGGGTTACATTGGCGAATGACGCTGCTTCGACCCACTTGGTGAAATAGTCAATGGCTAATAGGATGAACCGATGTCCGTTTGAAGCCTTGGGTTCGATCATGCCAATCATGTCGATTCCCCATATGGAAAAAGGCCACGGGGAAGAAAGAACTTTGAGATGCGTTGGCGGTACATGAATTTTGCCTGAGTATATCCGACACTTGTGACACTTCCTCATGTACTTGTAGCAGTCAGATTCCATGGTTAAACAGTAGTACCCTGCTCTCAAAATTTTTCTCACCATTGTGGGTCCGTTGGCATGAGTGCCAAAGGATCCTTCATGAATTTCTTTTATCAGCATGTCTGCTTCTGGTCTGTCTGCGCATCGGAGCAAGACCATGTCAAAATTCCGCTTATAGAGTGTATCACCACTCAGAAAGAAGCTTCTTGCTAGCCTTCTGAGGGTCTTTCTGTCTTTCCTTAGTGCCCCAGGTGGGTACTCTTGTTTCTGAAGGAAGCATTTGATATCGTGATACCAAGGTTTGTCGTCTATGACTGCTTCGATCGTGAAGATGTAAGCGGGCCGTTCAAGGCGCATTATGTTGATCTTAGGTAGGTCATTCCATTGACCTACACTAATCATGGAAGAGAGGGTGGCTAACGCATCAGCCATGTGATTCTCATCACGAGGGATGTGATGAAACTCGATTCTGTCGAAGAATGGTAACAACCTCCTTGCATAATCTTTGTAAGGAAGTAGTCCTGATTGGTATGTGTTCCAATCTCCTTTGATTTGATTGATAACCAAAGCTGAGTCGCCATATAAATCCAAGTTCTTGATCCTCAAATCAATCGCTTCTTCGAGACCCATAATACAAGCTTCGTATTCGGCCTCGTTGTTTGTACACTTGAACGTAAGTCTGGCAGTGAAAGGAATGTGGGTACCCTGAGGTGTTGTGATGATTGCCCCAATTCCGTTTTCGTAATGATTGACAGCTCCGTCAAAGATTAGTCCCCATTGGGAACCTGGTTCTGGCCCTTCACTGGGTAGCGGTTCATCGCAATCTTTCATTTTCAAATACATGACATCTTCGTCTGAGAAGTTAAACCCGATTGATTCTTGAACGGCAATCGGTTGATGAGCCAAATGATCAGGTAAAATACTCCCCTTAACGGCTTTTTGAGCATGGTAGTCTATGTCATATTCTGACAACAACATCTGCCAACGGGCAATCCTTCCCGTGAGAGCAGACTTTTCAAATACATACTTGATTGGATCCATTTCGGAGACCAACCAAGTAGTGTGACGAATCATGTACAGACGAAGAAGTTTGGCTGCCCAAGCCAAAGCGCAACAAGTTTTCTCAAGCATCGTGTACCGAGTCTCGCAGTCGGTGAATTTCTTGTTCAAATAGTAGATGGCAGACTCTTTCCGTTTGGTTTCGTCTTGTTGGCCAAGTACATAACCCATTGAGTCCTCTAGGACTGTGAGGTAGATAATCAGTGGTCTTCCTTCCACTAGAGGTGATAGAATCGGCGGGTTCAACAGATATTCCTTGATATTGTCGAAGGCGGTTTGGCAATCTTCTGTCCAAACGCAGCCCTGATTCTTTTTGAGTAATTTGGAAATGTAGTTCAAACGTCCCAGGAATCCTATGACTTGTTTTTCAGTTTTTGGAGAAGGCATTTCTTGAATGGCCTTGACCTTTTCAGGATCAACCTCAATTCCTTTCTGACTGACGATGAACCCTAGCAGTTTCTCTGAACGAACACTAAATGTGCACTTGTTGGGATTCAAGCGGAGTTTGTACTTTCTCAACCGCTCGAATAGTTTTGACAGGTGGGTCACATGCTCCTCTTTTGTCTTAGATTTTGCAATCATATCATCGACATATACCTCGATTTCTTTGTGTATCATGTCATGAAAAAGAGTAGTCATGTCCCTTTGATAGGTTGCCCCGGTATTCTTCAATCCGAATGGCATTACCTTGTAACAAAAGGTGCCCCATGGGGTAATGAACGAAGTTTTCTCCATGTCTTGCGGCGCCATTTTGATTTGATTATAGCCCGAGAATCCATCCATGAAGGAGAAAATTTTGAACTTTGCTGTACGATCAACCAGCACATCAATGTGTGGTAAAGGAAAGTCGTCCTTTGGACTAGACTTGTTTAGATCTCTGTAATCGACACACATTCTGACTTTTCCGTCCTTTTTTGGAACGGGTACGATGTTGGCTAACCATTGAAGATATTCAGACGTAGCGAGGAAACCCGCGTCAATCTGTTTTTGTACCTCCTCTTTGATTTTGATGGCCATGTCCGGGTGAGTCCGCCTCAACCTCTGTTTTACTGGCGGACATTCTGATTTCAACGGTAAGTGATGTTCCACAATGTTGGTATCCAACCCTGGCATGTCCTGGTAGGACCAAGCAAACACATCGGGAAATTCTCTCAGAAGCTTCGTTAAACTCTCTTTGGCAGTTGGACTGAGCAGTGCCCCAATCCTGATTTCTTTTCTCTCTTTTTCTGAACCCACGTTGATCATTTCCAATGGCTCTTTGTGAGGTTCAATGGACCTTTCCTCTTGTTTGAGTAGTCGGCAGATCTCTTCTGGAGTTTCGTTGTCAACTTCTTCTTCAGCCCCAAATACCGGGAATTCAAAGTCGGGAGAAGGCACTGGATCGTATGTTTCAACGGGGTTTAAAACAAGCAATCTGCATGACGTGATGATTTGTGTTTAGAAGAGATAAAGAGAATGCAAGAGTGTGTGTAGTGTATTTTTTTTTTAAAAACTGCTTGTTTTTATTATTGAGTTGTTTTTTTAGGATTACCATTTTCTGAAAAAGCAAAAAGAGAAAACAACAATTAATGCAGAAATTACAGAACGACATTATTTTATTAATGAACAAGTCGATTCTTGAAACTACAGCCCTATAAAACAAAACTCTGTCGCTTTGGGCAAAGCGAAGAGGGAAATTTATATAAAGTGAGCCCTATCAAAACATCTGTTTCACCTGGGCAGGGTGAAAGGTTAAAGATGGCAATTACTTTGACTTATGAACAATCTTCAGAACATCGACAACAACCCATTTGCGGCGAACTCCTCGGTGAATCACAAATTTTGGTACTTTCCTTGATTTGTCATCAGAAATAACTCTGATTTCTGGCGGAGCAGGACATTGGAATCTGTCTCCCAGGCAGAGTTGTCGTAGGAGGATTCCTCTGTTGTATTATGCATAGCATTTGTGTTCTCAGGCAAATCTCCCCATCCAGTTGGCTAGATATCTTCGAACCTGATACGAGAGCTTTCGGGAGTGGTATACTTGACCATGAAGTCAAATTTCCCACTTGGTTGTCCTAAGGTGTCCCACACTTCTTTGGAACTGGAGGAGTCATCTCACTCGATGACGTTGACCTCAGGGAAAGCATAATTGATGAATTCTAGTCCTGCAAGCTTTGCCAATTCATCGTCGCGCTGGATATTTTCTAAATGACCTGAGTAATGATCCCATGACATGGTGGGGACACAAGTATTCTATTCAATGATGCTAAGCTGCTTTTCATTGTTCGGCTGACTTTCTTGCCTTGAATTTCCTGGGTACGGCTGCCAAATAGGCAGGTCATCCATTGGGCCATAATAGTCATGGTCAAAGCTGTCTTTCATTAGAGTGTCCTCCTATAATGAGTTTAGTGGAGCACGGCATCCTTCCGGATCACAATCTCCATATATCATTTTGACATCTGACCTAGGTATAAATCTCGGACTCTGTACGGGATAGCAAAATGGTGTAGGCACCTCTTCTTGAGACATATAACCGTCCTCATCGAGATAGGACTTCCATTCTTCATCCGTTTCGGAGGAATCCCCCTCGTTGATTGTATGGACTATTTGAGGCACTGGATGAAGGAAACCTCCACTGTGGAAAAAGTCCTGAATGGGATGAAGACTTTCATCGTTAGCAGCTGTCTGGGTACAGGTTGAAGAAAAACCAATACCCTTCTCTGTTTTGTTATCGGTAGGAATGACAAACTGTCCCTATCCTTTTGTATTGTTATTTTTTACTACCTCGAGAGCATCTCTGTATGAGGAAACCGAGGTTCCTTTCTCTGATTGATTCTCATTGCTCACCGAAAGTGCTTGGAACTGGGTTCCAACAACCTCCTTAGGTTCTACACAAGTAAATGATGACAAGTTCTCACGAGCAAGGCTTGCTCCCCACAGACTGTGACGAGTTGATCGTTCTTGACGAACTTCAGTTTTTGGTGCAGTGTCGAAGTGACTGCCCTAGCCTGGTGTATCCAAGGTCTTCCTAATAAATAGTTGTACACTGCCCGGACGTCCATGACCTGGAAAGTGATTAGGAAAGTGTGAGGACCGATAGTTATGGGAAGGTCGACTTCGCCAATAACTGCTTTCTGAGATCCGTCAAATGCTTTGTTGACGACCTCACTGCCTCTCATCGGGGATCCTTTGAATGATAGTCGTATTAGAGTGAAGTTCAGCATAACGTTGATGGCTGATCCTGTGTCAACCAGTACGCTGGCTAAAGCATCGTCCTGGCAGTTAACTGTGATATTGAGCGCCATGCTGTGACTTCTGCCCCCCTCTGGCAAATCCTCATCACTGAATCCTAAGTTGTTGCATGAAGTGATGTTAGAGATGATGCTATTGAACTGTCGTATTGACACATCCTATTCCACAAAGGCCTGCTCTAAGACTTTCTGTAGAGCCTCCCTGTGGGCTTCGGAACTGAGTAAAAGTGATAGCGTTGAGATCTTTGAAGGAGTCTGTAACAGTTGATCAACAATGTTGTATTCACTCCTTTGGATGAGCTTCAGCATCTCATCATTGTTTTTTGAAAGGTCGGGATTACTGGATTGCCCGACTGGTGGATTGGGAGCTTATGTCGGAAGTTCCTTTTCCTTGTTAGGTTCTTCAACTCCTCGATTGAAGACTCGACCGCTCCGTGTTACTCGACTGATGTCTGCAATATTTACGACGGAGGGTAATGGAGTTTCCTTTCCATTCTCAATTATTGTTGCACCGTATTTGTAAGGGATCACCTTAGCTGATTCACACGGTAATCCCCGCAGATAGATAACTACAGGAGCCTTCTGATTTTTCTGACTGTCGTAAGTAACTTCAATCAGTTCCTGGCTAAGAACCTTTGATTCGTCCAGTAGAGGGATGATGGTACAAACATCCTTGTTCTGTTGATGATCAGAGATTATGACAACATCTCTGATTTGATCAGCAAAGTAGTCCGGCGGCGTCCAGTTGATTGGCTCGGGACTCGGACACGGGTGAATCTCTTTACGATCCAACTGACCTTGAAGGGTTGCCCGCACAAGGTAGAATCCTTGGTTATTCTCCGAGCAGACTCTACAACGTTCATAGTTGTGTGGTGGCACCTGGCCACGCCCATTTTGAATGCAGTGCAACCTTACCAGGTTTGTTTCCATAGATCGGACATCTTGACTTTGACGCCGAGTAGGGTTTCCGTTAAGCACATTGATTTGTTGCGTGTCTTCATCCAGATAGATTGGAAGCCACCAGTGGTTTAACAAGTGTTGTAAATTTCTCTGAACGAGAGCGCACCCTTGGTTACTCTCACAACATCCTTCACAGTTCTGATAATTATGCGAAGTGAGAAAACCGAGCTGGACCTGCCTGGTGTGTAACTCCACCAAGCTGGTATTCATCAGACGAATATCAAATAATTGAATCATGTTGATCTAATAAGGATTTTTATCATGATAATCCTGGATCCACCCAAGATCCATCTGACGTTGGAGGGCCTCTTGTACAAAAGAGCATCCTTGTTTCTTTACCGAGCAAGTCAGACAAGAATTATAATCGTGACGCGGCAGATTATGATACTGGCTTTGCCTTGAGTGCATCGCCACCAAGTGGACATTCATTACACGGATGTCGTGATTCTGAATGATGTTGGAATTCGCATAGGTCATGTTGACTCCACGAACTCGATGCTCTTGGATCCATCCGAGATCCAATTGTTCCTGTAGAGCTGATTGCACCACAGAACATCCCTGATTGTTCTTAGAGCAGATATCACACTTGTGATAATTATGAGGTGGCACATGGCCATATCCACTCTGTCTGCAATGCATCTTGACCAAGTTGGCCCTTAACAAGAGTACATCATGAATTTGATAGATGTTGTTAGACTCTCCCTCTATCAAATTGACTGCAGCTTTCTCGTGTTGAGGCTATGGGTTCGTGAGAACATTCGGATTCGTATCTTTGAAAGATAAAACACCACTTCTAACAAGATTTTGTACGTCGGATTTGAAACTGAGACAGTTTTCTATGTTATGCCCTGGTCCTCCTTGATGGTAAGGACAAGTTTGATCCGCTTTGAACCAGAAAAGCGGATTTTCTAGTACTGTAAGAGGAGCCCGGGTTTAGACATGCCCCTTGACCAGTAGTAACAGAAATAGCTCTGCGTACAACACAGGTATAGGGTCAAACCCTGGTGGTCGCATTGTACGGTTGCTGTTGTACAGCGGACAAGCCTGCTGAAGAGGCTGTTGTGTCCTTTGTTGATATTGCTGTTGATTAGGTTGGCTCTGTGCAACCTAAGGTTGATACGTAGGAATAGGCGCGGGGTTGATAGCAGAAGTTACAGCTGTTATTGGTTGATAACGTCGCCTTTGCTTTCTGAGAGAGATATTCCCAATATCTTGCTCTTTTTTCTTAGAGAGAGCACTACCGTATCGTTTTGTACTACTTGATGATCCAGCGTCTTTAACTAAACGTCTTTCTCGGACGGCTTCCTCAAGCCGAACTCCCATGCCCACCATCTCGGTGAAGTCACTGGGCGCACTGGCAACCATTCTGTCGTAGTAAAATGAGCTCAAGGTCTTTAAGAAGATCTTTGTCATCTCTTTTTCCACAAGAGGTGGAAAAATCTGGGCGGCGATTTCACGCCATCTCTGAGCGTACTCCTTAAAGGTTTCCTTGTCCTTTTGTGACATCGATCTGAGTTGATCTCTGTCCGGTGCCATGTCCAGATTATATTTATAATGTTGAATGAAGGCAGCGCCAAGATCTCTGAATGTGCCGATCGTGGCGCGGTTTAACCCCATGTACCATTTTAAGGCGACACCGGTTAAACTATCCTGAAAGTAGTGAATCAGCAGCTCCTGATTCTTTGTCTGAGCTGACATTCGCCGAGCGTACATCACCAAGTGACTATGAGGGCAAGAGTTATCCTTGTACTTTTCAAAATCGGGCACTTGGAACTTGTGCGGAACTTTCACATTGGGGACCAAGAAAAGGTTTGCGGCGTCCTTTCCAAATAGTCCTGACCACGAAGGGCTTGCAGTTCTTTCTGCATTTCCAGGAACTGTTCCAGGAACTCATTCATTCTGTCGAACATGCTTTCGTTTCCACCAGAAGGTATCTGGGGAATCTGTCATTCCAGGACAGTGTGTACCACGGGCGATGGAATAGTCATTATGGCCGATACTCTCGGTGCCTCCCGAAGTTTGTAACCTTCAGGAGTTGCTGTCATGCCCCTGGCATCTTCGTTTTCCCGAAGTTTGTAACCTTCATGAGTTGCTGTCATGCCCCTGGCATCTTCGCTTTCCCAAAGTTTGTAACCTTCAGGCCCAGCGGTTCCTGCTGCGGTTCCCCGATCCTCAGTGATCGGTGGACCATATCCTTCCAGGATATAATTGAGTGGCATGCCCCAGGGATGATCTTTCGGCATTTTGTACCTAGGATCATACTTTTCCACTATGGGCGTTGATGTGATCTCCGAGATCACAGTCCTTTGTTGTTGCATCTGAGCTTCTACTAGAGCTTGCATGTCGTTATGAAGCTTTCTCAGATCCTCTTTCAGAGTGTCGATCTCTTCTCTCAACTCTCTATTCTCTTCCTCGAGATCATCCATCTTTTTCTGACGATTGGCCCGAGTATTGTACGAATGAGATAGTTTGACTCTAGAATCGAGACGTAGACGTGAGATTCGTAGGTAAGAAGAATGCGTTTATGAGAATGATGAATGCAATGATTATTAATTATTTTTGTTTATTCAAAGTAAACTTCAACAATTAGATTGCAAATATCAAACAGTGGGGAAACCCCGTTTTATTGAATTCAAAGGATTGCGGAAATGGAAATATAGTAGATTACAAAGTGCTGGAAAGGGAAACCTAAACGAATGGATACTGAGTCCTCTCTGAGGAGAGCTCAAGTGCTGGTTCTGGTGCTTTCCTCTTCTTTGACCGGGGCTCTTGGACCGTTGTCGGGTTGTCATTCCTTTGCCAAGTGAAAGGCGTGAGCAAACTCCTTTAGTCATCCTGATTCTCTACAGCATGTTGCTCTAAAATCTCAATCAAAGCATCTTTTTCTTTTGATAGATGCTGTATTTTCTTACATTCCACATTGAGAATACGGTACTTGTTCCTCCAAGACCTCTTCTCCTGTTGAACTTTGCTGAGGGTAACCTGAAGTTTTTCCGTCTCAGACATGAAATAAAGGGCAGAGTCCCTTAATGGAAGAACTTCCTGACAAGGGTAAGGCATCCTCAGCTTGAGAGCTCTAGTTTGTACCCAATGGAGATAAGGCTCCATCGAGACGCAGTCTGGTTTTCCTAGAGACTCTCGTCCTTTCCTATGAATGTGTTTCCAAGCATGCACTATCTCTGTCTTTAGTGTCCTGTCATTTTCTCCTTCCTTGAAGAAAAGATCTTCCAGATGAGCACTGCGCGGGACATGCCTCATCGGGTATCCAAATTGACGATGACCTAACACCGGATGATAGTTGATTCCTCCCTTAGTTCCTATAAGGGGTATATTTGGGAAATTTCCATAACGGTCAATGATCCTGATCCCGTTGTAGATTCGATTGTACCAATCGATGTCCTAGTTGGTAAGAGACATGACTCTCTGCGACCAACATAAAGTATTCTTTTAATCCCAAAATGCGGCAGACTTGGGCAAATGGGAAGTGAACCATTTGTAAAGCAAGGGTACACAGCACGTGATCATTCCTCCGCTGTATAAATTCCTTAAGTGTACCGAATGATACGCATCTGTGAGTAAGGTCGGTACGGGGTTTCCAATCAGGAATGTGAACTCAAGCTTCTCTATGGTTAAAAATTGTTTTGATGAAGACAAATCTCTTAGTAGCAAAAAGTGACAAAGAATGCAAAGATGATATTCAAGATAAAAGAATTATGCTCAAGACTTTGTATTCAAGAAATTCACATTTCATGAAGGTATAATGACAATTCTAATCAAATACTAAAGTCTTAGATGCTCAATCAAACAAACATCACTGCATACTTCTTTATTTGATCATGACTTGTTTAGAATAATCATTTTTCACTTTTTAACTAATGCAAATCAATTTGCATGGAGGTACAATCGATTTGCACCTGTTGTTTGCTGATTTTTTTTCAAACTTTTTCATAGTGCAATCGATTTGCATTTTGGTCCAATCGATTGCATGCTGTTGTGTTTTGAAATGTTTGTTACGTTAAGCATAGTGCAATCGATTTGTACCTGGACAGATTTGAAAAATCATCATTTTTCATAACACCTCTTCATGCCTCTCTTCATGGAACCTTTTCATTATGCATTGGCATTTGTTCATGAAATTTTTACAGTCTTTACCTTGGTTCATAAGGGTGTTATGTGCATATAAATACAGAAAATTTCAAATCATATTTTTCACCTTTTTCAACAAAACTTTTAAAGTCTCACATATTCACACTTCAAGTTTATTAAGCTTTCACTC
The DNA here is from genome assembly GCA_022829125.1 of Lathyrus tuberosus. Taxonomy (NCBI): domain Eukaryota; kingdom Viridiplantae; phylum Streptophyta; class Magnoliopsida; order Fabales; family Fabaceae; genus Lathyrus; species Lathyrus tuberosus. The sequence continues at coordinate 16,438,072 of JALAZF010000048.1, forward strand.
AAGAATTTTTCTGCACACTTTCATATCATCTAACCAAAAAGTACTTGAGCAATCTTTGTATGATATCTTAATTTCAAAATTGTTGGAATTAAGTTCAGTTGGTTGTTATCCTTGTTATCCGGATTGTGGATACAAGAGGTCCATTGTGAGAGATTAGTTCTCGGTTGGACTTTAAGTTTGTAAAATCCAAGAGGGTGTTCTTGGTAGTTAATAGTTAGTGACTTGTATAGAAAGACTAGGAAGAGTCTTGTCTTGTCCAAAACTATAGTAAATTCTCTTTCAAGTTGAAAGGGGAGTGGAGTACTCTCGACGTGTGAGGGGAACCACTATACGTCTCAGTGTTCTTTACTTTCCGCATTTACCGCATTTCATCACTTAGAAAGCTTTAGGAAAGTAATAACTCAAAATCATCAAAAATCGGGATAATTGTATAAGAACCTAATTCACCCCCCCCCCCCCCCCCCCCTCTTAGGCTCATTTATAACTTACAAGGAAAATCTTGATGGCGTTGATATCTACAAAGTTATCGATGTTGGGAAACAAAAATAACTCGTAGGTGAGCAAAACAAAGATGCTCTCGAAAGCAGCCACGTTCCCTATACTGGCAAAGTATAGAGCCTTCTTTGTCAAGAACTGGGCTGGCAAACCTTGGATGCCACCCTTAGTAGTCATGTGAGTCCTGATTTCTGACTCGTCCAAATAAATTGCTCTTGCAATGGTTTGATCCTTTGGAATTTCATCCAGTCCAGAAAAAGGAGCCTGATCAGTGATATGTAAATCAGTCAAGTGAGAATACTCCTTCAGCGTTGGTGCAAGCTGATAATCTGGGAATGTGAAATAGTAATAGACCGGATCGTAGAACTGGATTAGCATAGACAGGATTCCTTCAATTACATGGACCCTTAACAAGGACAGTAGTCCTCCATACTTGGCTCTGAAAGCCTCGTGGTTGGTGATCATTCTTGCCAAACCTCTCAAATCCTCTAACTTTGGAACCTTGAAGGTGTACTTATGAGTTTTCCTTCTACCGAAATCCATTAGCGCAATCTCCTTTCTCTGATATTTGCAATCAATGTCTTAGTTTAATTTGAAAAAGAGAGACTAGAAGAGAAGATTTTCTTTGTTTTAATGTTTTTTAAATGAATGTATGAATGCAGCACACAAAAACATGGAAAAAATATGGGGTCACAGGGTCGGTGTCATGAAGTCAAGGCTCTACCCCCCCCCCCCCCCCAAGGCTTATACTGGTGATTTTTTGTACCTGTCCGCAAAATCATTGACCCCTCTGGGATAACAACAACAAGCGGATCGCCAGCGAGCTGATGTATCCTGGAGTGATCTCAAATGAGGGTAGTATCGCGTGAAAACTATTTCTAATAGCTTCCGCACTACAAAATGGCTTAAGTCTGCTAAAAACCTCAGCTTCTCAGATAACCCAATCGACCACACTACTTTCAACAACCGAAGTCGTATAGGCAATGTATCTGCAAATGGAGTCTCCACTGAGTTTGATGGTCGATCGGGGGCTCTTAACTGGAATTCACTCCTAGTAAGATTACCCTCATTGCCATCACCTATCTTAGGTGTATACTCAATCTTTCCACATGCGGCATCACACGCATTCCCATTAGCAGAAAAATACACACAGATATCATTTAGGAAAAGCATTTTATATATATATATATATATATATATATATATATATATATTTGTCTTAATCATCTTAGGCCTCTAGTCTTATGATCCTATACAAACAATGACTCCCCAGCAGAGTCTTCATTTCTGTGACATGAATTTAGAGTTTCAACCAGAGAGATAAGAGGGACAAAATGCCCTGCATAGCCTCACGGTGGGCACCATTTTTCTGTAGCGATCGATTTTGGACATGGTTCTTAAACACTGTCGCTCTGGGGTACTACAGGTCGATTCATTTTTTATCCTATTGAAGCTGATGAAGGAAGGGAAATAGATGTCTCCAATTAACCCTGCTTGCATACTGAGTTTAAACAGATGACTGTTGGTTTACAGATGCGGTTTAGATTGTGGGCCCCTCTCTGCTTATTTTGCTAAGAACACAGTGTGACAGGATTATGATATTGGTAAGATGTTAGGATTGATGCTTTTCGATTGATGTGTGAAGGTATGGGATTTTGGGGTTTTTGATTAGTGTGCTCGCTAAGATTTTTCCAATCTTATGCCTACGTATTCCCGTTTGAAAAAACAGGGAAATCAGAGCGATCGTAGTTCCTCCTATTCTATGGGAGGAAAAAGGTTGTTTTTTGGTGTCTTGTTCAAAGCCCAAGACGTGAAGCTGAAGGTGGTTTGTATCTTGTTCAAAGCCCAAGATATGAATCTGAAGGGTTGGATGAGAGATAATTTGTCATCTCTAAAGAGGAGTTGTTGATGTTTGTATGCTATGAACGAGGCATAGCTTTGATGCTAAAAGGTTGATTGACTCAACCAGGATTTTCTTTATACAAAGCCTAAGAGGAGGCTAGTGACCCAACAACAGGGTGCTTTTATATGTCTCGTATGAAGCCCGAGAGAGATGCTAAAAGGGTTGACTCAACAAGAGAGTGTTTTTGTATGTGTCTTGTACGAAGCCCAAGACGGAGGCTAAAAGGGATTGACTCAACAAGAGAGTCTTTTATACTCAACAAGAGAGTTTTTTAGTATCTCGTACGAAGCCCGAGATGGAGGCTAAAAGGTATTTGACTCAACAAGAGAGTGATTTAGTATCTCGTATGAAGCCCGAGATGGAGGCTGAAAATGGGTTTGACTCAACAAGAGAGTCTTTTATACTCAACAAGAGAGTGATTTTTACCTCGTATGAAGCCCGAGATGGAGGCTATTGGGAGAATGACTCAACAAGAGAGTCTTTTATACTCAACAAGAGAGTGATTTAGTATCTCGTACGAAGCCCGAGATGGAGGCTAAAATGAGTGACTCAACAAGAGAGTCCTTTATACTCAACAAGAGAGTCTTTTATACTCAACAAGAGAGTTTTTTAGTATCTCGTACGAAACCCGAAATGGAGGCTGAGAGGGGGTGACTCAACAAGAGAGTCTGAAAAGGTTAGCTCCGCTAGGGAGAATCATTTATCCAAAGCCCAAGAGGAGGCTATTATACTGGTGACTGTTTCAGTTTAGTGACAGGTCCAGTGTGTTGGTTAAAAGAGAAAATCAGTTCTTATAAAGAGACTGATTAAAGGTAAGGTTGTACTTTGGTACGGATCAGAAGATCGGGTTTTTTCCTGTTCTTTAAGGAAATGGAAAATCCAAAGGGGATCGAGACTGTCCAAGTCTACTGGTGTTTTGTGAAAATCGATTCTCAGGTAGCGAATAATCTTTTTATAATGCCCAAGAGAAGGCTGGTACGTTAAGGGATGAAGGTCAACCCATTAACAGGTCTGACACTTGACTCAGAAAGACAGCTCTAGCAAATTGATGACTAGGTTATGTTCCTATACCTGTAGAGGTCTCTGGGTCCTTGTACTAAGCCCAAGAGGAGGCATGAGAGCTTTTAAGAAGCCGAAGGCTCCTTGTACAACGCCCAAGAGGAGGCGAGGATGCTTTTAAGAAGCCTGTGGGTCCCCAAACCCCGAGAAGTTCAAGGCATGCCATTCACCGAGAATAGATCAAGCCAGGAAAGTTCGAGAATTTGGAAGAAACTCAAGAGAAGCCATTCACGGAGAAAAGATCATCTCTGGGGAGTTAGAGTTTCTTTGACAATTTCTAAGGGTGACAGTCTGAGAAAGGGTTCACAGAGAATCTGCCTTTCACATCTCCATATTGTTTAACCCCAAGAGGAGGGAAGACTATGTCTGGTAATCCTATGGGGATCTAGTTTTGTTTGTATTTAAGAGTGACCAACAGGGCTTTACCTAGTGCTAGACGTAGTTGTCGGGAAAGACTCTAAATAACTATACTAGTATTACACAGTTGATATTTGACAAGTATATAAAAGTTTGTGAAAGAAGACTTACAGTGAGCAGCCCCACAATACAGTTATATATATATATATATAGCGGATAAAGAAAGCGGGTAAACACTTACTCGGTCATAGAGCTTCCATGCTGTTTGGTTAGTTGTTCAACAAAGAAAGCTTTGATAACAATATTATATTCAAAATTAAAGGAGAAAGTGCTTTGAAAAGATTGTTGGGGCTTACAGCTCAAGGAGAGACCCAAGGATTTATTAGTGATTACACTGTTGTTTTGAATTTATACAGGGACTTATACAAGTGACTGAGGCCCAAAAGCTTTTCTGTACAAAGGGATGGGTCTTACACTCTCTCAAGAGGCCCAAAGGTTTATTTTTATACAAGTGGTGGGGCTTACAGCTCAAGGAGAGGCCCAAAAGGTTTGATTTTTCAACTGGCGATCGCGCCGAGGTTTTCTTTTAACGCAGAGGGACTTATACAATACATTGAGGCCCAAAATTGTTTTGGTTAAAGAGGGATTGGGTCTTACACTCTACTAGAGGCCCAAAGAGTTTTAAGAAAAAAGAATTGGGACTTATAGCTCGAGGAGAGGCCCAATTGGTTTGTTTGAAAACGGTGATTGTACCGAGGTTTTTTTTTTTGTTGAAAATGCAGTGGGTCTTATACAGTGACTGAGGCCCAAAAAGATTTTGGTTTTCAAGGAGATTGGGTCTTACACTCTATTAGAGGCCCAAAGAGTTTGAAAAAGTTTGATGAGGGTTGAATTAATCAAAAACCTTAATTTGTTTCCAAAATGTATTTTAATTGAATAAAAAATTCAATTAAAATGATCAAAATTGTTAAACATGTGGAAAACAAATTGTGATCTTGGATTAATGTTTCAAAAATTAGGTTTTGATCCACAAAATGATTGGAAATCACTAAAATTTGAAAAATCAAGAGGGAGAAAATATTTTAAATGTCAAAAACAATTAAAATATTAATTCTTTACAAAAATATCAATTATATGAAATAAATAATATTTTTGGGATTTTTTGGGAAAATAAAATATTTTAACATTTTTGTGAATTATTAAAAAAAGAATCAACTCAAAATCATTAAAACTCAGAGAGAAATTAATTTTTGAATCAATTAAATAAAATCACAAAATTCAAATATTTAAATTTTCAAAAAAAGGCGCCAAGAACAAGGGCAAGAACACGCGCCACCCTCTGTTTTTGCAGATTTGCGTTTTCTATCCAATCTCACAGAATACTTGATTATATCATGCAATTGATTGAGGAAACAAGTGTGTCTGGATGCTTGGAGTGGATTGAATTGAGCTGGAACTTGATTTGACACCTCTACTGCAAATCTGTCAAAGGCTTGAGCAGTTGGATAGTGAATTTGTGATTTTGGTGTTCTAGATGTTGTGTGAGTGTTTGGATCACTTCTATGTGATGTTTATGAGGCGTGTGTATGATTGGTTTGGTTGGAATAGCTCTCAAACTCAAAACGCGATAGTGACTTGCTTTAGAAGGCAATTTTGGAATGAAAGAAGAGATTTTGAGGAAAACATCTGTTTGATCGCTTTGGTGTACTCAAACTGATCACAAATGAGCTCTATTTATAGTAGAGCAAGTTTGTTTTGCAAGGAATAGTGAATAGCAACTGCTGCATAGGTTTGGCCAATGTTGAGCAATGAGAATCCAAGTCTCCTCTAGCCATTGACTAGAGGTTAGGACACAGGCTACTGGTTCCCTTGGTCTTGGATAAGTCTTGACTGAATTCAGTTGGAAATGGCTCAGTCCATGCCACCTTGGTACATCCATTAAATGCTCCAATCCAAAATTGGAGTCTTGTCCCTCTTTTAGGGATTTCTAGGTTTGGCATGCTATTTTTGGTTCCAAAGACTTGGGAGGCTTGGGATTAGAGTTGGTTCCTCCTTGGTCCCCCCTTGAGGTGTTCAGATGGATAGAGTTGCTTGCCCTTTGCAAAATTTGAGCAAATCGAGCAAAACTCCCAAATCTGCCTTGCTATGACAGTTTGCAGCAAGGCATATTGGCATTGTCATATCTCATGGCTCAAGTGGAATTTGATGGAGTTCTTGGCCATTTTGGAAAGCCCTCATATGATACAACAACTGTTTGATCATAGTTGGTTTTGATACTTTTTGGATCCAAGTGAAAAATGCCCCTACATTTTGAAAAAAGTGAAGGCAGATTCTGACTTAGTGAAAATTTCACTAAGTGTTGGAAAAAGTGGCATTTCATGTTTTCAGCCATTTTGATCATTCTATAACTCAAAATCCATGATGAATTGGAATGAGGTGTGTCGCTCCCGAAAGATTCGCATCCAACGGTACAAACGCGAGAGTGGCGCAAAAGAACACAGAGTCGCCAGCAAAGTGTATTTATCCCAAGAGAGGGAAAGGAAACACTGCGTAAACCTGAAAGAAAGGGAAAGAGCATGATCACGCGACCAAGAGAACGGGTACGGGAGTCGGTTACGCGAAGGGAAGGTGTTAGCACCCAACACGTCCATCGTACTCGATGGGATCCACGCTTGTTGTCTGCTTCAAAGGGTGTCGTCATCTGGAACTCCACTGCTACTGGACCGAAGAAGGAACGAGAACGGGAAAGAACGGAGAAACGCAGAAGAAAAGAAAAGGAAGTGACTCGATAGGACGGTATCGTTGTCCTAGGCCTACGTACTCCCTCAGTGCAATGGGAAAGTCAGAGTCAACGTAGTTCGGACGGGAACTGAGGGGGGAGGTTGCTCGCCAAGACATCGCCGTCTTGTGCCTACGTATCCTCAGTCGGACGAGAAAGAGGAAATCAGAGCAGTCGTAGTTCGACCTACGGGTCGAAAAGAGACAAAGAAGTAATAAAGAAAGGTTGTGAAAGAAAAGTGCTCGGAAGGGTCTCAATCGCAAGGGTGCGAGAAAAGGGTCTCGATCGCAAGGGTGCGAGAGAAGAGTGCTCGCCAAGGATAGGGATCCTCGTGCCTACGTATCCTCAATCGGACGAGAAAGAGGAAATCAGAGCGTCCGTAGTTCGTGGGTACGACCACGAATCAAGGGGAGGAGATTGGTGAAAAATGGAGAAGGTAGCCCGCCAAGATCTACGCAATCTTGTGCCTACGTATCTTTACTCGGACGAGAATAAAGAATCAGGGCAGTCGTAGTTCGTGGGAACGACCACGAAAGAAAGGGAAAACGGGATCGGTCTCGATCGCATGGGTGCGAGAGAAAAGAGTCGGAAAGTCTAAAGGGGAAACTGAATCCTACAAGTTATCATGCAAAATGGCCCTAAGGTCAAGGATAAAAAGGGAAGTCTACCTAATGTTATCATGCTTGGATTGAGAGCCTAATGTCTATCCTACTCCGAGATTAATCAGAAATTAAGTCGGACTAGGAGCCTTAAGGGAGCATGCGAATACAGAGGTAATCAGCAAGTAAACATTAGACAGCTCAATCACGAAGAGAAAATCAAACAAGAGGCATTCAAGTATTTAATCAGAAATTAAGCATCAAAAATCATGGTCAAAACAATTAATCAAAATAATAACCAAGTTAGAAATTAAAGTGCTAATTAAAAAGAAGATTAAATTTTAAGTAGAAAGGTTAGTCCAAAATTAAACCTAAAATTAATCTTCTAAAGAACTACTTCTAGACCAAGATTAATATCTAAAATCTAATTAGGAATACTTAACCCAAAATTAAAAAGAGTCAACAATATTAATTCTAATTAAATTCTAAAATTAATCTAATTAAAAGAAAATTTAATTCTAACTTAAATCTAAAGAAAAATTAATTCTAAAACTAACTTCTAATTAAAATCTAAAAGACAAGATTAATTCTAATTAAAAGTTAAAATCAAATTTCAAAATTATTTACTAATCTAACTATCAATTAAATGAAACAATTAAAAACAATTAAACAAAAAAAGAACTAAACCAAAATGCCCAAATAAGGTGCAGTCAACAGATGAGGGTGAGATCAGAAAAAAAAAAAAAAAAAAAAAAAAAAAAGGCGAATGGGCTAAGATTCTGGCCCAACGGATTTTTTCTCAGCCAAGAGGGGGGTGCGCAGTAGTGAAAATGGGTGTGGCGTTAGAAATTAACCAAACGGGCCTGGTCCATTTCATTTTAACCTAAAAAAGAAAATTGAACATCAACCCTAAAGAACACTTCAGTTGCGCCTCTTCCACCTCCGTTTCTATCTTCCACGCCGCACTTCACACCTCTTCCCTCAAACGTGTCGTCGCCGGCGATGTCCTCCGTCTCATTCATCTTCTACTTCGCTTCATTGCACTACACCGTTCCCCTTCTTTCACTCTCTTCCTCAGTCGTTCTTCAATGACATTCCCCCTCTGAAAAAATCCGGCGCCGGCAACGAAATCGACCAGGGTCTCCCTCATTCGCACAACCTCTTCTCCTCTCTGCTTCACCTTGCGCTGCTCATCTTCACCCTTAACAAAATGAAACCATCAAAACATTCTACTCCTTCACTGTGCCAACCTCTCTGTCTCCGATTTCTCCACAACAAATCACACTCCATACTCATCATCCTCCTATTTCTTCTGTCTCTCAAAAACCATCAAAGAAGAACCGCTCCGTCCTCTTCAAGTATCGCCGACCGCCAACATCTCCGCTTCACTTACCATCTCCGAGCTTGACAGATCAAAACGAAATCCTAAAGCTCGTATGAAACCCTCACCACACTCAGAATGTACGGAATTCACAAGCTTAACAATTCATCGCCGCAACATAACTCAAATCAAAGCTTAAACAGATAGCAAATAAACTGGCCTAATTGAAAACGATCAACAGTTACATGAAGGAGAGAAATACTTACGAATCGGAGTCGCTCCGATGGCGTCTTTGACGACGAAAAACCAGAATATCCTCAGGTACGAATTCTGAAGCTCCTTTCTTCTTCTTTCTTCGCAAAAATGGATGCTCTAAAATTGTTGTGTTTAAGCTCCTGAATCTCTTCTCACTTCTTCTTGCCGCTTCCGTGATATCGCATTGTTGTTGACATGGTGAATACTGTGCTACGATTTATTGTTGTTGCATTGATTTGAAGTTGCTGTTGATACGAAAGTTTGCGCTCTCGACTTGCGTTGATTACGCTGCGAACCTGTTGATTCTTGATGCTAACAATTATTGCGGTTATGGCTTCTGCAGGGTCTATGAGTTTCTGGGAACTGGAAATAGTGATGAAGGCTGAATCAAAAGTTTATTGAAGTTGAAGATTGGAGTAGACGGATATTGCTGATCTGCTCATGGCTATGGGAGTTGGAGGAAAATTGAAGAAGGTTCAGTGATGAATTTAAGGCTGAAGGTGGTGAAATATGTGATGCGTGAATTGTTTTGCAGATCTGAGAAATTTGAAGATGAGTTATGCGTTCAATAACTGAGGGTGATTTGTGAAGAGGCTGCAGAGTATTGAAGATGGTTCATGAGGTTTTGGCAAGAGAAGAATTGAGGTCCTCTCATTCTGCACTATGAACTTCTGATTTTATAATGTGACTCAAGGGTAAAATCGGTTTCACAATGGAATTCTGTTGGAGGCCATGAGCTGAAAATCCGTTGGAATTAGCAGTGTATTCTACGGTTCACGCAAGTTTCGTGCACAAACTTTTGTATTTTCCTCTTGTTATGAAAAGTTTACTGCTATGTATCATGCTGTTAAGTACTCCTGGTGTGGACCCCTGCGCCACTTTATTTGTAGTTTTATTCACAGAAGTTTCATTATGAATCATCAATTGTAATTTTCCTATGAAACTCATTGCACACGGATGCTTCTCACAGATGCAAAGCTGTTGTTTTTTTTTCTTCTTTACAAATTGGATGTGGAAAAATTAATTGCTCAAAGAATATGGATTGGTGACTTTGAAAATGAGTTAAGAAGTAGTCTTGGTTTTCAGAAAGTTTGTAAGGTAATGAGTTTTTTTTAAAATAGTTTTAAGTGGATTTTGGTTTTGGATTTGAATTGAAATTGGTTTGAATTGGACTTGAAAAGGAATGTGGATAAAAATGGATATTGGATATGTAAAGTGGATAATGAAATGGTTTAGAATAAAAAATGAAAATGGATATTTATGAAATGTGGGTTAAAGATGGATATGGACTCACGTATGGACAAATGGACATTTGGATAGAATTTGGATTCAAAAGTAGCTTATTTATTGAATATGGATAGAAATGGGTTATTGAAATGGATTAAAGTGAAATTTGGTTATGAGATGAGATGGATAAAAAATGGTGTTGGATTAAAAACAATGAGTTTGGATATGGTTTATGGATAGAAAATGGATAACCAACTGAATTCAAAACCAATCGCCAACTTTCCACAAGCTTCTGACAAAAATAATCACAGCTACCACTGAACAATCTGGCCACTCACATGATCCACTGAAGAATCTCAACCAATAACTATCCACCAGCTCAACTGTAAACAAGAACTCCAATTCTCCAATTGTATGCTGATAAATCTCGAAAGATGATTTGAACTGAGAAGAAATTAAAACCTGATTCACACCAATGAACCTCTGACCCAACACCTTTGATGAATCCTCTGAATAAGAATATCTCAGAACTTAACGCACCTCTGGATAAGAAAATACTGATAACAAGAAAACCCCTCGATCCCATGTCTTAGGAACCCAATGCAAATGATTAATGCAAAGCTATGACCTAATGATGCAAAAAATGAGAAGGAAACATAAGCCAGAAAAAGGTAAGGCAAATTTTGGGGTGCTACAGCTGCCCCTATTCAATCGACTTGGACCTGAAGGGATGATAGCAACGGCTTTCAGACGTTCAAGGTATAAGGTGATTGAATACAAAAAGAACCCAGAAATTTGCAATCCATGCCAAGGAGAGACGACTCCACTGGGGGACCAGTAATAAATATTGCACCATCACAACACGTACGAGTGTTGGAAACCAATACAGACGATGTATTGAAATGTCTTGAAATAAACACGGACGAGTGTTAGGTATGCCGGGGATAAAGTGAAACAAACTCTCCCAGGTTATGTCATCTCTGCTGATAAAGAGAACTGACAAAGGAATCTCGAAATATGCCATCCCTGCTGATAAAGGGAGCTGGCGAAGAAATTCTTCAACATAATGCTATCTCTGCTGATAAAGAGAACTAGCAAAATAAATGCCATCCCTGCTGATAAAGGGAACTGGCAAAGAAATTTCTCCAAGATAATAACTTCACTGGGGATGAGAGAAATCCAAACAGACAAATCTGCGGGGAAGACAGCTCAACATCGTCGAGGAATTGACGAAGATAACACATTGTCATAGGGATGACAGGAAGAAGATGAAACCCAAGAAACACCTCGTCAAAGGGTTGACGGGAAGAAATGGAACCCATGTCCGAAGAAACACCTTGTCATAGGGATGACAGAAAGAAGATTCCACCATAGGAACACATTGCCATGGAGATGACAGAAAGAAGTTGAAACCCATATCCGAAGATACGAAACCTGAGCTCGGAACACATCGTCAAAGGGTTGACGGGAAGAAAACTGAAAACATCCGAAGGTACGAAACTTGAGCTCGGAACACATCGTCAAAGGGTTGACGGAAAGAAACTGTCTGCTGAGGAATGGCTTGGCATTCTCTTTTGGGATATGTCACTGTTCTGACTGAAAATGATTCGGGCTTCTGTACAAGGTACCAAATCCGGCTTATGCTTCGCATGCATATGATTGAATTTTGCCGTAATGCTCCATACGAAATGGAATGCTACGCATTTGAGGATGAAATGCAAAATGATTACTATATGCAAAAGGACCCCTCCAGCAAAATAAATGCTGAAGAGAAGAGGCCAACTCCGCTGGGGATGGCGAACTGAACTGTCTCCGAGGTTACGAACCCTGTTGAGGAAGTCACACTGAACAGCCTTCCTGATATAACCACTGCAGACGATGAAACCCGAAGAGAACTCCCACTCCGTTGGGGACTAAGAATAACAACGACTGGAGATGGAACCCAAAGATTTGATACGGAAGAGGTGTCAATAACCATTGGACTTTGAATCTGGTGGGGATGTCAACCACTGTTGATCAAGCCATTGAGATGACTATCACCTGCTCGGGGAATGAAGTCAATAACAGCGAACCTGCTGGAGAATATCATTGAACTTAGCCTGTAGTCGGGGAAACACCCTTAACCTGCTGGGGAGTACCAGCCACCACCAAGTAATCTGCTTGGGGAACGATGATTGATGACATCAACTCTGCTAGGGGATAACATCGAGCTTACTCCTCTGTTGGAGACTTACCTCTTACCTTTACTCTGTTGGGGAGAGAAACTCTACTGGGGACGTCACGTGTCGACCATCAACATGAACCCTGCAGATGGGGACCAAAAGAAAGTGCCCTGATGCAGCATAACCCAAAAAGAACTTGTCTTCAAGATCTGACATATCTTGCCCCATGATCTTGATTAACCGTTCTCCTGAGAAAAACCCTTTTGCTTTTGGGGTGACCTGCCCTAGCCTTGAAGTGATTTTGCCCTTGACTGGATGATCTGTGAAGAAGTTCCTCTGACTAACTGACCTTCGAGAGATTTATCGAATCTCGACCTGATTGCCCCAGATTAGCTGAATCTTGGAATGAATTGCCCCTTTGATATGACTATTTGATGGCTTGCCCCTGCTCAACGGAGTACTCGGGCACTTTGCACTTATATTGATCAATCTTTCCATTGCAGAAACTTCCCTGATCAAGCACTTACTCGCAAGTAAAACAATTCGTTTTGAAAATGACAATTTTAATGCAATGCATATGACAGTTTTGAAATCCAAGTCTGTTCACTGGAAAAAAAGTTGTGACATATAGTGACTGAATCACTAATCAAAGTGTCACTGATACCAACATGAATGGTAAGAAGATCCTTTTAGGAGTCAGGTTCGACGCGATCTTTACCGGAGTATGCTTTCGAAACAACCTTGCTTCAATTAGGACTTTCAAAGGTTGTAGCGTGGCCTGGTTCACGGTTTGAGAAAGAAAGGATATAATGCTCAAAGTTTTGTTTTAACCCACCCATTCTCCTTGATGTTCTCCAGTCCTACGTTCAGCTAATTCAACACAAGCGCTCACCTTTCAACAAGGTTAATGAATGGTAGGAGGATAGAAGGAACCCACACGGTTTTCGGAGTGACAGCCACCCCTTTTGCCTTTGGTGTCTGTAAACACACGACTTGTTCTTTATTTGAGGATTTTTCTTTTTCTATTTTTGCTTTTTATTCTTTTGCTTTTCCCTGATTTTGCCTGGACTAACTCTTTTGATGATTTTTTTCGATTTTGAAGTCCAGCGGGATGCCCTAACTTTTGCCTAAGCCATTTGTCTTCAAGTTTCGACTTAGCGGGCTTTCTTTCTTTTGATTCTTTTTCTCCCTTTTTTTTTTGAACAAATCGTGTGACACTGGCTTGTCTGACTTGTTTGCAAGGGTTGTGACTGCCTCACTCTCCGATTGTTGAGGGATAACCGCTGTGGTTTGATCCTCGAATGGGACACTCCTTATGAAATTTGAACGCTCGGTCAAATTAATTGACATCTACCCTGCCCCAGGTTAAGATTGAGGGTTTTTTCGTTTTCAGGAAGAAACTCCTACTTCTAGGCTCAAAGGGGTTGACAAGGGATTATCTTCCTTATATCTCCGGTGTTTAGGAAGTTGAACCAATGCCTGTACATCATCAGCAGGGTTTTGTTCAAAAGCATACAATCAGAAGTTCTGCGTCTTTGAATTTCATCATCCTCCCCCAGATCCTGCTTAAACAAGGGTTAGATATCAATAAAGAAAATATGAGTGAACACAGATGGATTTAATCAAAACATGCATATTCATTTCATTATCATTATCAACTGAAAACAGACGAGTTTTACAAATGAGTTTGCACTTTAACAGAAAAGAAACTACAAATGCAAAGAAATGACATGATATAAAAGACTGCCAGCTTCGGGGAACTGGGCTTTCCAATCTTGACTTGCTGCTGAACTAGCCATCTTCAAAATTGCTCATCGAAGTCAGTCTGATAAAAACTTGCACAACTGCTCTCGGTGTCTTCTTCCATAACCTGAACTGATGAACCCGGAGAATCGTGGATCTGAATACCCTGAGGAGTGAATGAGAACATGTTGGAGTCAAGAAGTGTCTGAACCTTACTCCTAAGCACCTTACAATCTTCAGTTGAATGCCCATGTGCCCCAGCATGGTAGTCACAACGGGCGTTGACATCAAAACCTGGTGGATACGGAAAAGGCACTGGCTTTACCCCCTTTGGCACTATAAGTCCACCTCTGATTAAATCTGGCAACATCTGACGATATGACATTGGCAACTGAGTGAAATGCCTCTCTGGCTTCCTTGGTCTTTGTCGGGCGTGTTGACGCGGCTGACGGCGATATGACCGTTGATTCTGAGATCCAGAAGATTGTTGACTCTGAACAGTTAATGCATCTGAATATTGATGATGAGATGGTGGATGTTCCCAGATGGAATTACTTTCTTCCTCCCATTCCTCTTGAGAACTGACAACTGATTCACTTTCACTAGCCGGGAAGTTCGAGGTATCTTGAATCTTTCCACTCTTGATACCGAACTCGACGCGTTCTCCAAGTATTACCAGGTCAGAGAATTTTGATACAGTAATCAGCTTTTCGAAGTATGGTCCTTGCAAAGTATCCTTGAACATGTCAACCAATTCTCTTTCCAAAAGTGGTGGTTGAACGCGAGCAGCTAACTCTCTCCATCTCTGAGCATACTCTCTGAATGATTCGTTATCCGCTTTAGATAAACCTTGCAACTGCAGGCGGTTAGGAGCCATGTCAAGATTATAACTGTACTGCTTTACAAAGGCATTGGCTAGATCTGACCATGATCGGATGCTACCACTTTCCAACTGCATATACCAACTCAAAGATGCCCCACTCAAACTGTCCTGGAAGCAGTGAATCATGAGCTTATCATTATAGACATGTGAGGTCATTCTTCGGCTAAACATCACCAAATGTAGCTTCGGACAGCTATCCCCTTTGTATTTCTCAAAATTTGGCATCTCAAACTTTGGAGGTAACACAAGGCCGGGCACCAAACACATGCTCGCAGCATTCAGATCAAGAGTATCACGCTTCATTAAGACATCAAGCTTCTCTTCCAACACTCGGCATCTTTCATCAAACTGAACAACCCGTGGGTCCTTAGGTTTAATCTTTGGAACTACCCCTTGGAAATTTGGCACAGAGAAGGCAAAGCTTTGATAGTCTGTGGCATTAAGAGAAGAAGAATGTCCATCTCGGACGATGGTACGCTCGTGTATAGCTTGATTCCCAGCAGGGATGCGAGCATGCTGAGCTTGAGCAACATTGTTCACTGCTGGTGGAATGACATTCCCAGTAACTGAAGTCCTCTGAACATTGGCCTCTCCCCTATTCATGGTTGCCATAGCTTCCACAAGTTGATCCAACTGACTCTTCATCAATTCAACATCGGCCCTAGTCACAAACTGATTCTGGTCCCCTGAATTCATGATGACCTCCCCAAAAGCTGATTCAAGTCCGATGAGAAATTCTAGAAATCAACTGCGGTTCAGACAAAGGATGGATAAGCTCTCTGATCAGGCCGGAGACAGACATGCAGAAAGATGCAAGATGCAAATGCAATGCAATATGAAAATGCAGCAGACATGGGATCAAAGCTTCCGTATATTCTGAATAACTGTTGTGCTGCTGACGGAATAAGCTCGAGGGTCTGCTCTGAAGAGAATACCAGAATACCAGAATACCGGATGATCAGAATACCAGAATACCAGCATATCGGCATAATCAGAATACCCGGCTGACAAGTTTGCACTGATAAGAGAACCAGAATACCAGGTAGGACGAAAGTCAAGGTTACCTGCAAACCTGTAAACAACCCGCCCCTTTCACATGTGGGTACTAGGATGTTCAGTATCCCGGGCTCTCAGGTCGAGAAATGATGATACGTTTACCATTTCTGGTTTGGCATCATCATCAATCGAGGAGGCCTCAACTAATTCTCCAAAAACGAAAGATCCTCAGCTTCAGAGGTTTGAGAAGCAATAGCACATTCAGCCCGAAGGATACAATGCTACCGCCAATCAAAGAGGTCGTCCGCTGATTCACCTCAAAAGGAAATCCTATAGCAAGTTCCCAGCATTGGGTCCTCGGATCGATAAGCGTAATGGATTTGCCACAGAGCGTGGTCTGCCATTATCACGTCTCGGGAGGAGTGCCGTTACTGAGTTCTCGGGAAACGGTCGCCAGAGTCGATAGCTTTCCAGGTTATATTCCATCGTCTGCCCCAAATGGACAGGACAGAATATTACCAAGAAAACCTCGTCTGGATGTGGAGTTTTCATGTATACTTCGTCTGGCCAAATGCCAAACAAGTCACACTACTTTCCACGCTAATCATAGGTGTATGCTCAAGCCTTGGTATTGGGCTTCTCTCTCATGAATCCAACCCACCCTACAAACAGAAAATCCAGCAGCAGAACAGCACAGTAATATCCAGTATGACAGTAATGAAATGCAATGCAATAAAAGCTGTAAAAACAGTAAAGCAGATAACATAGCAAATACAGTAATATACAACAAAGAAAAGCACCACAGCAAAACACCCTATGAAAGAAAACAAACAAGCGCTAGGATTGACTCGCTAAAGGGGAAGGACCAGCAGTAGGTCAACCAGAGTCCCCAGCAGAGTCGCCAGCTGTCGCTCCCGAAAGATTCGCATCCAACGGTACAAACGCGAGAGTGGCGCAAAAGAACACAGAGTCGCCAGCAAAGTGTATTTATCCCAAGAGAGGGAAAGGAAACACTGCGTAAACCTGAAAGAAAGGGAAAGAGCATGATCACGCGACCAAGAGAACGGGTACGGGAGTCGGTTACGCGAAGGGAAGGTGTTAGCACCCAACACGTCCATCGTACTCGATGGGATCCACGCTTGTTGTCTGCATCAAAGGGTGTCGTCATCTGGAATTCCACTGCTACTGGACCGAAGAAGGAACGAGAACGGGAAAGAACGGAGAAACGCAGAAGAAAAGAAAAGGAAGTGACTCGATAGGACGGTATCGTTGTCCTAGGCCTACGTACTCCCTCAGTGCAATGGGAAAGTCAGAGTCAACGTAGTTCGGACGGGAACTGAGGGGGGAGGTTGCTCGCCAAGACATCGCCGTCTTGTGCCTACGTATCCTCAGTCGGACGAGAAAGAGGAAATCAGAGCAGTCGTAGTTCGACCTACGGGTCGAAAAGAGACAAAGAAGTAATAAAGAAAGGTTGTGAAAGAAAAGTGCTCGGAAGGGTCTCAATCGCAAGGGTGCGAGAAAAGGGTCTCGATCGCAAGGGTGCGAGAGAAGAGTGCTCGCCAAGGATAGGGATCCTCGTGCCTACGTATCCTCAATCGGACGAGAAAGAGGAAATCAGAGCGTCCGTAGTTCGTGGGTACGACCACGAATCAAGGGGAGGAGATTGGTGAAAAATGGAGAAGGTAGCCCGCCAAGATCTACGCAATCTTGTGCCTACGTATCTTTACTCGGACGAGAATAAAGAATCAGGGCAGTCGTAGTTCGTGGGAACGACCACGAAAGAAAGGGAAAACGGGATCGGTCTCGATCGCATGGGTGCGAGAGAAAAGAGTCGAAAAGTCTAAAGGGGAAACTGAATCCTACAAGTTATCATGCAAAATGGCCCTAAGGTCAAGGATAAAAAGGGAAGTCTACCTAATGTTATCATGCTTGGATTGAGAGCCTAATGTCTATCCTACTCCGAGATTAATCAGAAATTAAGTCGGACTAGGAGCCTTAAGGGAGCATGCGAATACAGAGGTAATCAGCAAGTAAACATTAGACAGCTCAATCACGAAGAGAAAATCAAACAAGAGGCATTCAAGTATTTAATCAGAAATTAAGCATCAAAAATCATGGTCAAAACAATTAATCAAAATAATAACCAAGTTAGAAATTAAAGTGCTAATTAAAAAGAAGATTAAATTTTAAGTAGAAAGGTTAGTCCAAAATTAAACCTAAAATTAATCTTCTAAAGAACTACTTCTAGACCAAGATTAATATCTAAAATCTAATTAGGAATACTTAACCCAAAATTAAAAAGAGTCAACAATATTAATTCTAATTAAATTCTAAAATTAATCTAATTAAAAGAAAATTTAATTCTAACTTAAATCTAAAGAAAAATTAATTCTAAAACTAACTTCTAATTAAAATCTAAAAGACAAGATTAATTCTAATTAAAAGTTAAAATCAAATTTCAAAATTATTTACTAATCTAACTATCAATTAAATGAAACAATTAAAAACAATTAAACAAAAAAAGAACTAAACCAAAATGCCCAAATAAGGTGCAGTCAACAGATGAGGGTGAGATCAGAAAAAAAAAAAAAAAAAAAAAAAAAAAGGCGAATGGGCTAAGATTCTGGCCCAACGGATTTTTTCTCAGCCAAGAGGGGGGTGCGCAGTAGTGAAAATGGGTGTGGCGTTAGAAATTAACCAAACGGGCCTGGTCCATTTCATTTTAACCTAAAAAAGAAAATTGAACATCAACCCTAAAGAACACTTCAGTTGCGCCTCTTCCACCTCCGTTTCTATCTTCCACGCCGCACTTCACACCTCTTCCCTCAAACGTGTCATCGCCGGCGATGTCCTCCGTCTCATTCATCTTCTACTTCGCTTCATTGCACTACGCCGTTCCCCTTCTTTCACTCTCTTCCTCAGTCGTTCTTCAATGACATTCCCCCTCTGAAAAAATCCGTCGCCGGCAACGAAATCGACCAGGGTCTCCCTCATTCGCACAACCTCTTCTCCTCTCTGCTTCACCTTGCGCTGCTCATCTTCACCCTTAACAAAATGAAACCATCAAAACATTCTACTCCTTCACTGTGCCAACCTCTCTGTCTCCGATTTCTCCACAACAAATCACACTCCATACTCATCATCCTCCTATTTCTTCTGTCTCTCAAAAACCATCAAAGAAGAACCGCTCCGTCCTCTTCAAGTATCGCCGACCGCCAACATCTCCGCTTCACTTACCATCTCCGAGCTTGACAGATCAAAACGAAATCCTAAAGCTCGTATGAAACCCTCACCACACTCAGAATGTACGGAATTCACAAGCGTAACAATTCATCGCCGCAACATAACTCAAATCAAAGCTTAAACAGATAGCAAATAAACTGGCCTAATTGAAAACGATCAACAGTTACATGAAGGAGAGAAATACTTACGAATCGGAGTCGCTCCGATGGCGTCTTTGACGACGAAAAACCAGAATATCCTCAGGTACGAATTCTGAAGCTCCTTTCTTCTTCTTTCTTCGCAAAAATGGATGCTCTAAAATTGTTGTGTTTAAGCTCCTGAATCTCTTCTCACTTCTTCTTGCCGCTTCCGTGATATCGCATTGTTGTTGACATGGTGAATACTGTGCTACGATTTATTGTTGTTGCATTGATTTGAAGTTGCTGTTGATACGAAAGTTTGCGCTCTCGACTTGCGTTGATTACGCTGCGAACCTGTTGATTCTTGATGCTAACAATTATTGCGGTTATGGCTTCTGCAGGGTCTATGAGTTTCTGGGAACTGGAAATAGTGATGAAGGCTGAATCAAAAGTTTATTGAAGTTGAAGATTGGAGTAGACGGATATTGCTGATCTGCTCATGGCTATGGGAGTTGGAGGAAAATTGAAGAAGGTTCAGTGATGAATTTAAGGCTGAAGGTGGTGAAATATGTGATGCGTGAATTGTTTTGCAGATCTGAGAAATTTGAAGATGAGTTATGCGTTCAATAACTGAGGGTGATTTGTGAAGAGGCTGCAGAGTATTGAAGATGGTTCATGAGGTTTTGGCAAGAGAAGAATTGAGGTCCTCTCATTCTGCACTATGAACTTCTGATTTTATAATGTGACTCAAGGGTAAAATCGGTTTCACAATGGAATTCTGTTGGAGGCCATGAGCTGAAAATCCGTTGGAATTAGCAGTGTATTCTACGGTTCACGCAAGTTTCGTGCACAAACTTTTGTATTTTCCTCTTGTTATGAAAAGTTTACTGCTATGTATCATGCTGTTAAGTACTCCTGGTGTGGACCCCTGCGCCACTTTATTTGTAGTTTTATTCACAGAAGTTTCATTATGAATCATCAATTGTAATTTTCCTATGAAACTCATTGCACACGGATGCTTCTCACAGATGCAAAGCTGTTGTTTTTTTTTCTTCTTTACAAATTGGATGTGGAAAAATTAATTGCTCAAAGAATATGGATTGGTGACTTTGAAAATGAGTTAAGAAGTAGTCTTGGTTTTCAGAAAGTTTGTAAGGTAATGAGTTTTTTTTAAAATAGTTTTAAGTGGATTTTGGTTTTGGATTTGAATTGAAATTGGTTTGAATTGGACTTGAAAAGGAATGTGGATAAAAATGGATATTGGATATGTAAAGTGGATAATGAAATGGTTTAGAATAAAAAATGAAAATGGATATTTATGAAATGTGGGTTAAAGATGGATATGGACTCACGTATGGACAAATGGACATTTGGATAGAATTTGGATTCAAAAGTAGCTTATTTATTGAATATGGATAGAAATGGGTTATTGAAATGGATTAAAGTGAAATTTGGTTATGAGATGAGATGGATAAAAAATGGTGTTGGATTAAAAACAATGAGTTTGGATATGGTTTATGGATAGAAAATGGATAACCAACTGAATTCAAAACCAATCGCCAACTTTCCACAAGCTTCTGACAAAAATAATCACAGCTACCACTGAACAATCTGGCCACTCACATGATCCACTGAAGAATCTCAACCAATAACTATCCACCAGCTCAACTGTAAACAAGAACTCCAATTCTCCAATTGTATGCTGATAAATCTCGAAAGATGATTTGAACTGAGAAGAAATTAAAACCTGATTCACACCAATGAACCTCTGACCCAACACCTTTGATGAATCCTCTGAATAAGAATATCTCAGAACTTAACGCACCTCTGGATAAGAAAATACTGATAACAAGAAAACCCCTCGATCCCATGTCTTAGGAACCCAATGCAAATGATTAATGCAAAGCTATGACCTAATGATGCAAAAAATGAGAAGGAAACATAAGCCAGAAAAAGGTAAGGCAAATTTTGGGGTGCTACAAGGTGTAGTTGAAGCTTTTGTAGAGGGCCATGAGGGCTACAAATCCAGTTTTGAATGGGAAAAAATGGCCTTGTGGTTTAGGAGTTATGATCCTCCAAAGTTGGTACCCTAGCCATTTTGTTCCATAACTTAGAAAAATTTCTAAGTTTTTTATGGTTACCCCTTTTACAAGTTATCCAACTTTTCTTGATTTTTCTTGATGAATGATGATTCCAATCATACATTAACATCATTTTAGGTTCAAAGAACCATAATTGTGAAAAATCTTAAGTTGACTTTTGTGCACAGTTGACTTTTTGTCAGATGAACTCCAAACTGTGCGATCCTCTATGAAATCAAGTCCTTGACCTAAATCAAACTTGATGGATTGATTTCATTGGTGTTATAGGGTGTATTGAATCATGTCCTAGGGTTTGGGAGCATGTCCTGGTCAAAAGTCAAAGCTACAGTTGACTTTTCTCGCGAAAACCTAACAGTGGTTTTGATGAAATTGAAACTTGTGAATCAAGCTTCTTGGATCAATCCATTGTTACAAATGGATCAAAATGGTGTATTAGAGACCCTCAAATCATGTCTTGAGGTCTTGGCTCATGATTAGTCCCAAAAGTCAACTTAGGGGTGAATTAGGTCAAGAAACCCTAATTCCTGATTTTTGGTGAATGCATCCCCTGAGGCTAAATTGACTTGATGATTGGGTTTATTAGGTTCCTTAGAGTATTTTAGGTTATTCTTTGAAGCATTGGCTCATGCCCAGAGGAAAATTTCCATCTGGAGGCCCTGGTCGACCAAACCCTAATTTGGTGACACTAGCGATCTTGAGGCTTGATCCTTGTTGTGAGAGTCCTCTTGATCCATTGTGGATGTTTGAGAGGTTAGAAAAGTTGAAGATCATGTAATTCCTTGATTGATCCTTTGTCTAAGAACTCTGAGAGGGCTTGAAACCCTAAGTTTTGATTATAGTGAGTGCTCACCTATCTTTGGGGAGACTGATGAGTATGAAGGTTCCTCCATATTATGATGATGATTTACATAATGATGGGGAATCTTAGTGGTCAAAATTTGGGGTATGAAAAAAAGGTTTTATTAAAACTTAATTTGAATAGCTATATCACAAGCAACATCGAAACCACGAGTTAAACGAAATTAAGAATTGACTAAACTAACAAAAATTAAAATTTATGCACAAATTAAAAGTTATGACACAATTAAAATTAAGATTAAAAAATAAATTATACTTATGAATTTAATGAAGCTAAATAAATAAATAAATAAATAAGTGTTTGTTTTTAAGAATAATATTAAGAAATAAAAATTGTTAAAGTTAATAAAATAAAAAAACAAATGGATGGAATCATCATGGGCCTCACGGCCCATTCATCCATCCTGTAAGACTATCAAAAGCAAATTATAACAAAACCTAAACAAAAATAGATGACAAACCAACAACGTATTTACGGAAAGAAAAGAGAAAGAAACAAAAAGCTGTAATGAATGAAAAGAAAGGTTGAAGGGCAAACCTATTTTCTGTCTCGGCAAGATGAAGGAGGAGTGAAGCGATGCGAACACGTGCTCAAGATCCTTCAGTCACTCAGTTAATTCTGGTTGGATTCATGATTTCGATTTTTTGTTATTCAAATCCTTGCGATTCTTTCTTCTCCATTTTTCACTCTGTTCTAGGTTTTGGGTTTGAGTTTGGAGAAAGTTTTGTTTGATTTTGACACAACTTTTATCGTTGCTTAGAGTTGGTTGTACTGCTAAAATTCTATATAGACGAGGCCAAAACGAATCGCGGAAACAGGGTGCACACGGGTCATAGCGGTGGTTTAATGGTGGAATGGAGGTTGAGTTTTGAATGCTTCGTATGGTTTTGAAAGTTTGGCGAATGAGGAAAACTCGAAGGTTAGAGAAGACGATTCGCTACGCTTCTCGTACAACTTATGTGGAAACGAGGCTAATGATCAGAGGAAGGTTTGCATAACGTACAGATGCCGTTGATTCTCTTGGTGGATATGGTAAACAGATGGTCAGTGAGGATTTTGTGTTTGAGGTATATGCTCTTCTCTTTTTTTTTTCCTCGGAATTTTTCTCTTGGATTTTCACTATCTCATTGATCTCGCCCCTTTGTGTTGTGTTATGCAGAATTTGGAATATAGTTCTTATTATTTTTTTTATTTTAGTTGTAACTTTTTGTAATATGGACTCTTTTTTTTAGGTGATTGGGCTTTCTACATTTCTTGTAAAAAATGGTTGTAATGAAAAAGGAACATGTAGAGGGATTTGTGGTAACTTGAATTTTGTGTGATGATTGATAACAAAATTGACAATTGGTTTGATGGATTTTTATTATGATTTGAAATTTTGTGAAATTTTATAAAAAAAGAGTGAAAAATGGATAACTGAATTGGATATTTGAAATGAGGAAGTGGATTACAAACGTGGATTTAGAAAGAATGGATATGGACTGAATAACTAGCTTGAACTCTTGGAAGCAACGACAAAAACTTGAACCACATAATCAATACTCGCACACAACTTGAAATGTACCAACTGCTTTGACCTCTTTAATGGCTATGCAACCTGATTTCAACAAACAACTTGAATTGACAATGAAACCCTAGTCTGACGATCTTCATATGTAAAACACTGATCTATTCCAAACTCAACTCGAGAACGAAACAAATTCCTCTTTCTTGACTAAGATCAACTCATACCCGATTGGACTGAAACAACACTACACACACATTTAGCCTGCTAGCCTCGGATGAAACTCAACTGAACGACACTCGCTCATCTTAAACGCAAAGGGTGAGAAACCCAAATCTTAGTATCTTGAGTGCACACTGATGAAACAGTGACTTGATGAGAACTAAAACCCTGATTCGTAATCTTTCCAGTCAATCCACTGATGAAACCCTAAACAAACGACACCCTTGTGGCAATTCAGAGAAGTTGATGTTGTTCCTTTGATAAACCTCTGATACAACTGCTCTTGACGATTGAAAACCTAACACCTCTTCCTCAAACTTGAGTACAATAACCAAAAGAAACAACCTCTGAACAATGGACATCTTACTCAATAGAAAACCTCTGATCCCACGTCTTAAGAGCTTAAATGGTGGATAACCTATCCAAAACCCTGAGTTACCAACCCTTGAAGTCTCTTGAAGAAAACCCTAATTCCACAAGCAAAACAAAACAAAATCTGATAACTTAGGTTAGATATGCAATATGATTGACCGAGAAATGATATCCAAAAGATCAAAGAATCTAAGGGTAAATTTTGGGGTATGACACCCAGCTTCGAATTCATGCTTGTCTTCTGTCGAAACACGTGAAAGTTATTCCTCGACAGAGTTAGAGTTCGACCCAAAATCTCACACAAGATTTATTTCATTCAAATATATAGACACACATATATTTCATTTAAATATTTTAAAAATAAATATTCTAAATTTAATTTATATATAAAGGCAAATAGACACAGACAATTCAATCTATCAAATAATAAACTAAATAATTGCAAATCCCCTTCTTGTTTTTTACTTCCATCATACCATCTATCTCACCAACGGCTCCATCGTGAATGGGAACGAAACTCCTTTGTTTTTACTTACGTCCTCCTTGTCTTCACTTCCACTGCGAACCACGGACATTTCAACCTCCTGACTTCTGGTTGAATGTCGTTACAATTCATATCGACCGATCAATGTGCAAACTACGACAACAACACAGAAGATAACCGGAAACACCCATTCTCCATGGGTGTTAATATCTGGGTTGTCTGGAAAATAGTTAAAATGTATCTTCGGTGGGACAGTCGGAGGAGAAGAAAAAGCCTTCAATCAAGTGTGTCTCTGCATATAAAATAATTGAGAAAAAAGCGAGAAAAAAAATTACAAAACGTTGTACAAGATTAATTTCATTAATAAAATTACTAAATTATGAATTATTTACAAACGGTTAAATATATTGATTTAATCCGTGATTCCTAAAATTGTATACAAATTTATTTTTATTATTTTCATTTATGTATTTTTGATGATTTACTGTTTTTGTATTTTATATAAACAAAATTAAATAATCTAAACAAAGCCAATTAGACCCTTAACTAAATCAAATTCTAATTTATTTATACAAAAACTTAAGGTATAGAAAAAAATTAATTAAAAAAAAAAAGAAAAAGAAGGGCGGTGATGTATGCAAAAACATTTATGCAAAAGCTTCTTTATTTCATCCTATCTAATAATGATCTATTAATTAAAATAGGAGCTTTCAATCTTCAAATTTTAACACCTCTACAAGAATTTCACAGATTCCCTCTATCTTATTGGAACTTGGGAAAGATTGGATGTTTGGGTAAGGTTTAATGTATTGAGAATGAGTGTTTCTGGGTGTCTTCTGCGTTATTGTAGTAGTTTTCATATTGATCGCCCAATATGTATTGCTACGATGTTCAACAAGAAGTCAGGAGGTGAAAATGCATGTGATTCGAAACCGAAGAGAAGACGAAAATGATGGAAGTAAGGATGAGTCGTCGGTGAGATAGTTTAAGAAAGTAAGTATTTTCTATCCTTTTATATTTGTCAATGATGAATATAAAAAATACAAGAATAAATATTTAGCATAGACAAATATTAAAAATAAGAGCGAAACACACACACACACACACATACATACACACACACACACACACACATATATATATTTGGAAATTAAGTATTTCCTATTCTTTACGTTTGGAAGCGAACTTATATGATAGCTAAATTGACATGTAATACTACCTCTGTTCCTTTTTATAAGAGACAATTTATTTTTTAAGTTCATTGAATAATCAATGTATCTAATCTATAAACTGATCAAATACATTGTGCTACAAATAGGGACTAAAATGAATTCCCACAAGTGCAAGAAAGAGCATGTGAGAAAGTTGCATAACCAAAACTAGTCAATAATCAAACAACCAAAATGAACCTATCTTCACAACAAAATACCCCAAAATCAAAAAATTGCAACAACACAAGAACAAAACTACACCTAAAAGCCAAAAGGTAACAAGTTAAAAAACAGAGTAACTAATTAGGAAACATACAACAGAGTAACTACTATATTTATAGCTCAATTTTGTTTAACACAAAAAGCTAAGGCTACTTAGTTAAACACACAATCTAAATTTGGAGTTTATAATATGTTTACCTGAGTATCAATGGAAGATGTAGAGTGAAAATGTCGGCAGAGCTTTCTCTTGAACCTGAAACACAGATTTTGTCGATTTTACGGTTAATTTGTTTCTACTGAGTCAAAGATGTAAATGAAAACTAAAGCTTCAAAGTAGAATTTCACTTGAACTTGAAACACTTGTTATTGTGAGAAGAGAGTCAGTGGGGGCATCGTTGAAGGACGAGCTCGTTGAATTTGAAGAATGATGTTGCCAATTTTACAACTAGCTATTTCGATAAACCAATGATTTTGATTTGGAGAATTATGATACAAATGAGATTAGGGTTTGAAATTTGAAGATTGATGAAGAAGAAAGAGATGAATAAGATTTGGAATTTGTAGGATTAGAGTTTTTATTTGTGTTGTTGATTTCCCCATAAAAGAATGTTGAGTTTGATCTCAAACGAAGTTGTCCAGTCATTCTTAGTTAATTCTTGGTTAAAGTAGATAATTTTCAATTAATAACATGCCTAATCACTTTGTAATTTGTTTAATTGGCTACTCCAATCCAATTTTTAAATTTTAAAAAAGTAATTATTGACTTTTGATTGTTAAGAGAACAATCTTCTAAACCCCCAAGGGCTGACCTAGTGGTAGAGGTTTGGGTCTTGAGAATGTGCTCCTCTCAATCCTTGTGTGATTCAGTCCATACGGAGTTTTGCTCTGTCTTTAAACGGGGCACCCGCTAGAGAACAAATTTAATTTTATGTAAAACTATAATTTTTTATTTTTTATTTTAGAGTTAATTTCCATACTAAAATTTATTATTCATCTCACTTGTAAATAAATGTATTTAAACATAAATTATTTTTATCTTCAATTAAATTTTAATTATAATTAACTTTACAAAATCAAATTCAATAAAATAAAATTTTCCTCATTCATAAAAAAAAACATGGGCTAAAAATGCTTCATTATGTATCTGCTTTATAAATTTACTAAAACATAAAAGTGTGCGATATGACGACATTTATGATTCCTGGTAAGTTTGATTCCAACAATAGTGTACTAACTACTAAGATCAGGATTGATTTGCTAACAAAAACTTATGATATGATTCAAGATTTATTTCTTTTAAATATATACACATATATTTCATTAAAATATTTTAAAAATAAATCTTCTAAATTTAATTTATATATAAAGGCAAATAGACACAGACAATTCAATCTATCAAATAATAAACTAAATAATTGCAAATCCCCTTCTTGTTTTTTACTTCCATCATACCATCTATCTCACCAACGGCTCCATCGTGAATGGGAACGAAACTCCTTTGTTTTTACTTACGTCCTCCTTGTCTTCACTTCCACTGCGAACCACGGACATTTCAACCTCCTGCCTTCTGGTTGAATGTCGTTACAATTCATATCGACCGATCAATATGCGAACTACAACAACAATATAGAAGACAACCGAAAACACCCATTCTCCATGGGGTTAATATCTGGATTGTCTCGAAAATAGTTATAATGTATCTTCGGTGAGGCAGCCAGAGGAGAAGAAAAAGCCATCAATCAAGTGTGTATCTGCATATAAAATAATTGAGAAAAAAGCAAAAAAAATAAAAAATAAAAAAAAATAAATAAATATATATATATATATATATATATATATATATATATATATATATATATATATATATATATATATATATATATATATATATATATATACAAAAAGTTGTACAAGATTAATTTGAATATTAAAATTATAAAATTATGAATTATTTACAAACGGTGTAAATACATTGATTTAATTAATATAATTTGTGATTCCTAAAATTATATACAAATTTATTTTTGTTATTTTCATTTTTGTATTTTTGATGATATGCTGTTTTTGTATTTTATATAAACAAAATTAAATAATCTAAACAAAGTCAATTAGACCCTTAACTAAATCAAATTATAATTTATTCATACAAAAATTTAAGTTTAGAAAAATATTAAT
Organism: Lathyrus tuberosus; assembly: GCA_022829125.1. Classification (NCBI taxonomy): domain Eukaryota; kingdom Viridiplantae; phylum Streptophyta; class Magnoliopsida; order Fabales; family Fabaceae; genus Lathyrus; species Lathyrus tuberosus. The sequence goes on from JALAZF010000048.1 coordinate 16,466,364, forward strand.
TAAAAAAAAAAGAAAAAGTGATCTATTAATTAAAAATTAGAACTTTCAATCTTCAAATTCTTACAAGGTGAATAAAAAAAAAATTCTCAAAATGTTAACACCTCTGCAAGAATTTGACAGATTCCATCTCTCTTATTGCAACTAGGGGAAGGTTGGATGTGTAAGGTTTAATGTATTGCAAATGAGTGTTTCTGGTTGTCTTCTGCGTTATTCTAGTAGGTTTATTATTGATCGGCCGAAATGTATTGCTATGATGGTGAAAATGTATGTGATTCAAAACCGAAGAGAAAACGAGAACGATGGAAGTGAGGACGACGGAGTTTCGTTTCAATTTTCGATGGAATCGTCGGTGAGATAGTTTAAGAAAGTAAGTATTTTCTATTCTTTTATATTTATCAATGATTAATATAAAAATATAAGAATAAATATTTAACATAGACAAATATTAAAAATAAGAGCGAAACACACAAATATAGTCTCGTGTGCGCACATGCGCGCGCGCACACACACACACACACATATATATATATATATATATATATATATATATATATATATATATATATATAGGGAACATATTATATGAGAATGTCATTTTTATGTGAGAACATGAGAATAATCTAAACCATTAGATTTTAAAATAAATGGTGGAGATTATGTGTCAGTTATTTTTTTCTCTCCTGCATCATTTATTTTAATAATGAAGGAGAGAGAAAAACAAAAATCACACATAATCTTCACCATTTATTTTAAAATCTAATGATTCAGATTCATTCTCACGTTCTTACATAAAAATAATATTCTCATAGGATATAAACTATATATATATATATATATATATATATATATATATATATATATATATATATATAGTGGTGGTGTGTAGAATGAGGGATCAATTAAATCTCTCACTTATGTACCACTCAATTTGACCATTTGATTAAAAAAACCTAGGTGATGCAAAATAGGCTATACCACATTAAATTAACTCTTCATATCTCTCTGTTAACATACCTCACACACACCGTATTATATACAATAAATACATACTTTTTATTTTTTTAATACTTTTTTATCTTGCTATGGTATATGTGTAACACAAAAACAATTATATAGTTACGGTGTAATTTGCATACGATGTAGTAAATGTGTGTAAACATAGCAATGCTCCAAAATTAATTTGATTAAAAAAATAACATGTTACTGCTTTAATTTGATTAAATACAGAGGTGCTATGTTTACACTAAAATTTCCTACACCGTATTTACACGATAACCATTTTAAACCATCTTTACCTTGATACGAAAATATGTCTAATCATATATAAATATGGTGTAAATACGGTAACCAAAATAAAAAGCATTCACACTAGAATACATACTTCAGAATTAAAAGCATAAGCAATTCATAATCAACCATCATCCCATGCCCAAGCACACATAAATTTAATTGAATTAAAACCAAAAAAAATCAAATAACTCAGAATTAAAAGCAGTGCAGAGAATTTATCATTCATAGGTACTATGTTTACACTAAAATTTTCTACACCGAATTTACACGGTAACCATTTTAAATTATTTTCACTGTGATACGAAAGTATGTCTAACCGTATATAAATACGGTATGAGTGTAAATTTTGGTGTCATGCTAGCTTTTCTCAAAAAGAGCATTGCTATGTTTACACACATTTACTACACCTTATGCCAATTACACCGTAACTATACAATTGTTTTTGTGTTGCACATATACCAAAGCAAGATAAAAAAAATAATTAAAAAAATAAAAAGTATGTATTTATTGTATATAATATGGTGTGAGTGTATAACTTAGTGTCATAGGATCATTTCTCTTAATTTTTGCACATTTTTTTATATTTTTTTTCGTTTTTTTCTCAATTATTTTATATAGAGATACACATTGATTGATGGATTTTTCTTCTCCTCTGACTGTCCCACCGAAGAAACACTTTAACTACTTTCCAGGCAACCCGGATATTAACACCCATGGTGAAAATTCCTGTGATTCGAAATCGAAGAGAAGACGAGAATGATGGAAGTGAGGACGACAAAGTTTCGTTTAAATTTTCGATGGAGTCGTTGGTGAGATAGTTTAAGAAAGTAAGTATTTTCTATTCTTTTATATTTTTCAATGATTAATATAAAAAAAATACAAGAATAAATATTTAGCATTGACAGGTATTAAAAATAAGAGTGAAACACACAAACATAGTTCCGTGTGCGCACATGCGCGCATATATATATATATATATATATATATATATATATATATATATATATATATATATATATATATATATATATATATATATATATATATATATATACACACACTAGTGCAGGAAAGACTTTTTGCATCCGGCGAAAAACACATTTTACATCGGATCTGCGTCCGATGTAAAGCCAAGCGATGTAGTAAAATAAAGACATTTTACATTGGACAATAGCCCGATGTGAAAAATACACCTACTACATCGGTTGAGTGTTACGTCTCATGTGAAATATGGGTTTAACTTTATTTATTTTTTAAATAAATGCACATTTAACATCGATTGCCTTTCTGGCCCGATGTAAAATATAGGTTGTTACATCGGTGTCCTTTCTGGCCTGATGCAAAATATAATTTTTTACATCGGTTGCAAAGTTCGTCCGATGTAATATGTATGTTATCTTAAAAAATTAGACTATTTTTTAGGGGAATCGAGGTGGAATCCCTGTAATTTTTTTTGGTACCTAATTTTTCATATTTTTCCAACATCACACAAACCACATTTAAGTCGCTAGTTGGTATTAGGGATGTAAATGGATATCCATGGGGACGGATACTATGATATCCGTATCCGCCCTGTTGGATAAATATGATATCCATATCCGTCCCATATCCATGTGGATATCCGTTAAGCGGATAATCCGCGAGTTTTACGGTATCTGTGGATATTTACAGATATCCATGGATAAATTTTTTTTATGAAATTTTTTTTTTAAAAGTATACTTTTATCTTCTTTTAAAGACACAAAAAATTATTATCATATAACATCCATAAAATTCGCTCTTAATTTAACAATAAAATTTCATTACATTAATTTTCTTCTTATTCACCAAAATATAATTAGATCTAAACATAATATCCATACATTTCATTTTAACCAAACAAATCAAAGATATTGTGATTGTGTGTTGTGTGATGAAAGAGAAAACGACAGAGGAGTAGGCAGAGAGACACTGGTTCGATAGAGGAATGACAACACTAGTTGGTTGGACTGTGAAATTGTTGAAGTGGGGTATGAAGTATTGAAGAGTTTAAATATGAAATGACTAATAGAATTTGAATGAAATATGAAAGGTTTTCCTCAAAGAAATTTTTAAAACAGAAAGAAATATAATAAGACTATTTATTAACGGATATGGATATCCGCGGGTACGGATATCATTAAACCCATATCCATATCCATTAACAAACAGATATTTAAATATCCATTTATTTTATCCATGTATATCCATTAAGTTATCCGCCACATATCCGTGACGGATTTTATCCACGGATATCCGCGGGTATGGATATTTTTGCCATCCCTAGTTGGTATCTAATTTTTCATATTTTTCCAACCAACCTGCTAATTTCATTGCACCAAATAGCTAGGATGCACATATTCTTCAAAATAAAAAATTGATTTACAAAAGTACTAATCTAGGATACACACAAGTGTACAAAATTATAAGTATGTTTACACAGTGGACTATTACAACAACAAAACCATTGAAAAACATACAAAAATATCCAACCATTTATAAGTCCTTTCCCACACTTGAATTACCAACATGCAATCCACAAGAAGATGAGTTGTAGCTTAAATAGACAACACCAAAATCACATTTGTTGACAATAAATAATAACACCAATTAACATCAGCAGACAACACCTAAGTCAAGAAATTCAAATTATATATATATATATATATATATATATATATATACACACACACACAATTCTATATAACTCACCAGATAAAGCTTAATTTTTATATAACTCAAAGAAACATGTTGCCCAACGGAGTCGCAAATCATATAAATCACCTTGTGTTAATTTTGTTGGGTCATCAAATACCTACAATACGTAAATAACAATTGTTCTGGACTGGGCCGAGATGGCCCAACGGTCGAGCAGGCCCAACCCATGATGCCCGGGGAGGCCCAATAAGGCAAGATCTCTCTGCGGTCGATTCAATCAATGCAATTGATTGAGGGAACAAGTGTGTCTGGATGCTTGGAGTGGATTGAATTGAGCTGGAACTTGATTTGACACCTCTACTGCAAATCTGTCAAAGGCTTGAGCAGTTGGATAGTGAATTTGTGATTTTGGTGTTCTAGATGTTGTGTGAGTGTTTGGATCACTTCTATGTGATGTTTATGAGGCGTGTGTATGATTGGTTTGGTTGGAATAGCTCTCAAACTCAAAACGCGATAGTGACTTGCTTTAGAAGGCAATTTTGGAATGAAAGAAGAGATTTTGAGGAAAACATTTGTTTGATCGCTTTGGTGTACTCAAACTGATCACAAATGAGCTCTATTTATAGTAGAGCAAGTTTGTTTTGCAAGGAATAGTGAATAGCAACTGCTGCATAGGTTTGGCCAATGTTGAGCAATGAGAATCCAAGTCTCCTCTAGCCATTGACTAGAGGTTAGGACACAGGCTACTGGTTCCCTTGGTCTTGGATAAGTCTTGACTGAATTCAGTTGGAAATGGCTCAGTCCATGCCACCTTGGTACATCCATTAAATGCTCCAATCCAAAATTGGAGTCTTGTCCCTCTTTTAGGGATTTCTAGGTTTGGCATGCTATTTTTGGTTCCAAAGACTTGGGAGGCTTGGGATTAGAGTTGGTTCCTCCTTGGTCCCCCCTTGAGGTGTTCAGATGGATAGAGTTGCTTGCCCTTTGCAAAATTTGAGCAAATCGAGCAAAACTCCCAAATCTGCCTTGCTATGACAGTTTGCAGCAAGGCATATTGGCATTGTCATATCTCATGGCTCAAGTGGAATTTGATGGAGTTCTTGGCCATTTTGGAAAGCCCTCATATGATACAACAACTGTTTGATCATAGTTGGTTTTGATACTTTTTGGATCCAAGTGAAAAATGCCCCTACATTTTGAAAAAAGTGAAGGCAGATTCTGACTTAGTGAAAATTTCACTAAGTGTTGGAAAAAGTGGCATTTCATGTTTTCAGCCATTTTGATCATTCTATAACTCAAAATCCATGATGAATTGGAATGAGGTGTAGTTGAAGCTTTTGTAGAGGGCCATGAGGGCTACAAATCCAGTTTTGAATGGGAAAAAATGGCCTTGTGGTTTAGGAGTTATGATCCTCCAAAGTTGGTACCCTAGCCATTTTGTTCCATAACTTAGAAAAATTTCTAAGTTTTTTATGGTTACCCCTTTTACAAGTTATCCAACTTTTCTTGATTTTTCTTGATGAATGATGATTCCAATCATACATTAACATCATTTTAGGTTCAAAGAACCATAATTGTGAAAAATCTTAAGTTGACTTTTGTGCACAGTTGACTTTTTGTCAGATGAACTCCAAACTGTGCGATCCTCTATGAAATCAAGTCCTTGACCTAAATCAAACTTGATGGATTGATTTCATTGGTGTTATAGGGTGTATTGAATCATGTCCTAGGGTTTGGGAGCATGTCCTGGTCAAAAGTCAAAGCTACAGTTGACTTTTCTCGCGAAAACCTAACAGTGGTTTTGATGAAATTGAAACTTGTGAATCAAGCTTCTTGGATCAATCCATTGTTACAAATGGATCAAAATGGTGTATTAGAGACCCTTAAATCATGTCTTGAGGTCTTGGCTCATGATTAGTCCCAAAAGTCAACTTAGGGGTGAATTAGGTCAAGAAACCCTAATTCCTGATTTTTGGTGAATGCATCCCCTGAGGCTAAATTGACTTGATGATTGGGTTTATTAGGTTCCTTAGAGTATTTTAGTTTATGCTTTGAAGCATTGGCTCATGCCCAGAGGAAAATTTCCATCTGGAGGCCCTGGTCGACCAAACCCTAATTTGGTGACACTAGCGATCTTGAGGCTTGATCCTTGCTGTGAGAGTCCTCTTGATCCATTGTGGATGTTTGAGAGGTTAGAAAAGTTGAAGATCATGTAATTCCTTGATTGATCCTTTGTCTAAGAACTCTGAGAGGGCTTGAAACCCTAAGTTTTGATTATAGTGAGTGTTCACCTATCTTTGGGGAGACTGATGAGTATGAAGGTTCCTCCATATTATGATGATGATTTACATAATGATGGGGAATCTTAGTGGTCAAAATTTGGGGTATGAAAAAAAGGTTTTATTAAAACTTAATTTGAATAGCTATATCACAAGCAACATCGAAACCACGAGTTAAACGAAATTAAGAATTGACTAAACTAACAAAAATTAAAATTTATGCACAAATTAAAAGTTATGCCACAATTAAAATTAAGATTAAAAACTAAATTATACTTATGAATTTAATGAAGCTAAATAAATAAATAAATAAATAAGTGTTTGTTTTTAAGAATAATATTAAGAAATAAAAATTGTTAAAGTTAATAAAATAAAAAAACAAATGGATGGAATCATCATGGGCCTCACGGCCCATTCATCCATCCTGTAAGACTATCAAAAGCAAATTATAACAAAACCTAAACAAAAATAGATGACAAACCAACAACGTATTTACGGAAAGAAAAGAGAAAGAAACAAAAAGCTGTAATGAATGAAAAGAAAGGTTGAAGGGCAAACCTATTTTCCGTCTCGGCAAGATGAAGGAGGAGTGAAGCGATGCGAACACGTGCTCAAGATCCTTCAGTCACTCAGCTAATTCTGGTTGGATTCATGATTTCGATTTTTTGTTATTCAAATCCTTGCGATTCTTTCTTCTCCATTTTTCACTCTGTTCTAGGTTTTGGGTTTGAGTTTGGAGAAAGTTTTGTTTGATTTTGACACAACTTTTATCGTTGCTTAGAGTTGGTTGTACTGCTAAAATTCTATATAGACGAGGCCAAAACGAATCGCGGAAACAGGGTGCACACGGGTCATAGCGGTGGTTTAATGGTGGAATGGAGGTTGAGTTTTGAATGCTTCGTATGGTTTTGAAATTTTGGCGAATGAGGAAAACTCGAAGGTTAGAGAAGACGATTCGCTACGCTTCTCGTACAACTTATGTGGAAACGAGGCTAATGATCAAAGGAAGGTTTGCATAACGTACAGATGCCGTTGATTCTCTTGGTGGATATGGTAAACAGATGGTCAGTGAGGATTTTGTGTTTGAGGTATATGCTCTTCTCTTTTTTTTTTCCTCGGAATTTTTCTCTTGGATTTTCACTATCTCATTGATCTCGCCCCTTTGTGTTGTGTTATGCAGAATTTGGAATATAGTTCTTATTATTTTTTTTATTTTAGTTGTAACTTTTTGTAATATGGACTCTTTTTTTTAGGTGATTGGGCTTTCTACATTTCTTGTAAAAAATGGTTGTAATGAAAAAGGAACATGTAGAGGGATTTGTGGTAACTTGAATTTTGTGTGATGATTGATAACAAAATTGACAATTGGTTTGATGGATTTTTATTATGATTTGAAATTTTGTGAAATTTTATAAAAAAAGAGTGAAAAATGGATAACTGAATTGGATATTTGAAATGAGGAAGTGGATTACAAACGTGGATTTAGAAAGAATGGATATGGACTGAATAACTAGCTTGAACTCTTGGAAGCAACGACAAAAACTTGAACCACATAATCAATACTCGCACACAACTTGAAATGTACCAACTGCTTTGACCTCTTTAATGGCTATGCAACCTGATTTCAACAAACAACTTGAATTGACAATGAAACCCTAGTCTGACGATCTTCATATGTAAAACACTGATCTATTCCAAACTCAACTCGAGAACGAAACAAATTCCTCTTTCTTGACTAAGATCAACTCATACCCGATTGGACTGAAACAACACTGCACACACATTTAGCCTGCTAGCCTCGGATGAAACTCAACTGAACGACACTCGCTCATCTTAAACGCAAAGGGTGAGAAACCCAAATCTTAGTATCTTGAGTGCACACTGATGAAACAGTGACTTGATGAGAACTAAAACCCTGATTCGTAATCTTTCCAGTCAATCCACTGATGAAACCCTAAACAAACGACACCCTTGTGGCAATTCAGAGAAGTTGATGTTGTTCCTTTGATAAACCTCTGATACAACTGCTCTTGACGATTAAAAACCTAACACCTCTTCCTCAAACTTGAGTACAATAACCAAAAGAAATAACCTCTGAACAATGGACATCTTACTCAATATAAAACCTCTGATCCCACGTCTTAAGAGCTTAAATGGTGGATAACCTATCCAAAACCCTGAGTTACCAACCCTTGAAGTCTCTTGAAGAAAACCCTAATTCCACAAGCAAAACAAAACAAAATCTGATAACTTAGGTTAGATATGCAATATGATTGACCGAGAAATGATATCCAAAAGATCAAAGAATCTAAGGGTAAATTTTGGGGTATGACACCCAGCTTCGAATTCATGCTTGTCTTCTGTCGAAACACGTGAAAGTTATTCCTCGACAGAGTTAGAGTTCGACCCAAAATCTCACACAAGATTTATTTCATTCAAATATATAGACACACATATATTTCATTTAAATATTTTAAAAATAAATATTCTAAATTTAATTTATATATAAAGGCAAATAGACACAGACAATTCAATCTATCAAATAATAAACTAAATAATTGCAAATCCCCTTCTTGTTTTTTACTTCCATCATACCATCTATCTCACCAACGGCTCCATCGTGAATGGGAACGAAACTCCTTTGTTTTTACTTACGTCCTCCTTGTCTTCACTTCCACTGCGAACCACGGACATTTCAACCTCCTGACTTCTGGTTGAATGTCGTTACAATTCATATCGACCGATCAATGTGCAAACTACGACAACAACACAGAAGATAACCGGAAACACCCATTCTCCATGGGTGTTAATATCTGGGTTGTCTGGAAAATAGTTAAAATGTATCTTCGGTGGGACAGTCGGAGGAGAAGAAAAAGCCTTCAATCAAGTGTGTCTCTGCATATAAAATAATTGAGAAAAAAGCGAGAAAAAAAATTACAAAACGTTGTACAAGATTAATTTCATTAATAAAATTACTAAATTATGAATTATTTACAAACGGTTAAATATATTGATTTAATCCGTGATTCCTAAAATTGTATACAAATTTATTTTTATTATTTTCATTTATGTATTTTTGATGATTTGCTGTTTTTGTATTTTATATAAACAAAATTAAATAATCTAAACAAAGCCAATTAGACCCTTAACTAAATCAAATTCTAATTTATTTATACAAAAACTTAAGGTATAGAAAAAAATTAATAAAAAAAAAAAAGAAAAAGAAGGGCGGTGATGTATGCAAAAACATTTATGCAAAAGCTTCTTTATTTCATCCTATCTAATAATGATCTATTAATTAAAATAGGAGCTTTCAATCTTCAAATTTTAACACCTCTACAAGAATTTCACAGATTCCCTCTATCTTATTGGAACTTGGGAAAGATTGGATGTTTGGGTAAGGTTTAATGTATTGAGAATGAGTGTTTCTGGGTGTCTTCTGCGTTATTGTAGTAGTTTTCATATTGATCGCCCAATATGTATTGCTACGATGTTCAACAAGAAGTCAGGAGGTGAAAATGCATGTGATTCGAAACCGAAGAGAAGACGAAAATGATGGAAGTGAGGATGAGTCGTCGGTGAGATAGTTTAAGAAAGTAAGTATTTTCTATCCTTTTATATTTGTCAATGATGAATATAAAAAATACAAGAATAAATATTTAGCATAGACAAATATTAAAAATAAGAGCGAAACACACACACACACACACATACATACACACACACACACACATATATATATTTGGAAATTAAGTATTTCCTATTCTTTACGTTTGGAAGAGAACTTATATGATAGCTAAATTGACATGTAATACTACCTCTGTTCCTTTTTATAAGAGACAATTTATTTTTTAAGTTCATTGAATAATCAATGTATCTAATCTATAAACTGATCAAATACATTGTGCTACAAATAGGGACTAAAATGAATTCCCACAAGTGCAAGAAAGAGCATGTGAGAAAGTTACATAACCAAAACTAGTCAATAATCAAACAACCAAAATGAACCTATCTTCACAACAAAATACCCCAAAATCAAAAAATTGCAACAACACAAGAACAAAACTACACCTAAAAGCCAAAAGGTAACAAGTTAAAAAACAGAGTAACTAATTAGGAAACATACAACAGAGTAACTACTATATTTATAGCTCAATTTTGTTTAACACAAAAAGCTAAGGCTACTTAGTTCAACACACAATCTAAATTTGGAGTTTATAATATGTTTACCTGAGTATCAATGGAAGATGTAGAGTGAAAATGTCGGCAGAGCTTTCTCTTGAACCTGAAACACAGATTTTGTCGATTTTACGGTTAATTTGTTTCTACTGAGTCAAAGATGTAAATGAAAACTAAAGCTTCAAAGTAGAATTTCACTTGAACTTGAAACACTTGTTATTGTGAGAAGAGAGTCAGTGGGGGCATCGTTGAAGGACAAGCTCGTTGAATTTGAAGAATGATGTTGCCAATTTTACAACTAGCTATTTCGATAAACCAGTGATTTTGATTTGGAGAATTATGATACAAATGAGATTAGGGTTTGAAATTTGAAGATTGATGAAGAAGAAAGAGATGAATAAGATTTGGAATTTGTAGGATTAGAGTTTTTATTTGTGTTGTTGATTTCCCCATAAAAGAATGTTGAGTTTGATCTCAAACGAAGTTGTCCAGTCATTCTTAGTTAATTCTTGGTTAAAGTAGATAATTTTCAATTAATAACATGCCTAATCACTTTGTAATTTGTTTAATTGGCTACTCCGATCCAATTTTTAAATTTTAAAAAAGTAATTATTGACTTTTGATTGTTAAGAGAACAATCTTCTAAACCCCCAAGGGCTGGCCTAGTGGTAGAGGTTTGGGTCTTGAGAATGTGCTCCTCTCAATCCTTGTGTGATTCAGTCCATACGGAGTTTTGCTCTGTCTTTAAACGGGGCACCCGCTAGAGAACAAATTTAATTTTATGTAAAACTATAATTTTTTATTTTTTATTTTAGAGTTAATTTCCATACTAAAATTTATTATTCATCTCACTTGTAAATAAATGTATTTAAATATAAATTATTTTTATCTTCAATTAAATTTTAATTATAATTAACTTTACAAAATCAAATTCAATAAAATAAAATTTTCCTCATTCATAAAAAAAAACATGGGCTAAAAATGCTTCATTATGTATTTTATAAATTTACTAAAACATAAAAGTGTGCGATATGACGACATTTATGATTCCTGGTAAGTTTGATTCCAACAATAGTGTACTAACTACTAAGATCAGGATTGATTTGCTAACAAAAACTTATGTTATGATTCAAGATTTATTTCTTTTAAATATATACACATATATTTCATTAAAATATTTTAAAAATAAATCTTCTAAATTTGATTTACATATAAAGGCAAATAGACACAAACAATTCAATCTATCAAATAATAAACTAAATAATTGTAAATTCTCTTCTTGTTCTCACTTTCATCATACCATCTATCTCACCAACGGCTCCATCGTGAATGGGAACGAAACTCCTTCGTCTTTACTTACATCCTCCTCATCTTCACTTCCACTCTGAATCACAGACATTTCAACCTCTTGACTTCTGGTTGAATGTCGTAGCAATACATATCGACCGATCAATATGCGAACTACAACAACAATATAGAAGACAACCGAAAACACCCATTCTCCATGGGGTTAATATCTGGATTGTCTCGAAAATAGTTATAATGTATCTTCGGTGAGGCAGCCAGAGGAGAAGAAAAAGCCATCAATCAAGTGTGTATCTGCATATAAAATAATTGAGAAAAAAGCAAAAAAAATAAAAAAAATAAAAAAATAAAATATATATATATATATATATATATATATATATATATATATATATATATATATACAAAAAGTTGTACAAGATTAATTTGAATATTAAAATTATAAAATTATGAATTATTTACAAACGGTGTAAATACATTGATTTAATTAATATAATTTGTGATTCCTAAAATTATATACAAATTTATTTTTGTTATTTTCATTTTTGTATTTTTGATGATCTGCTGTTTTTGTATATTATATAAACAAAATTAAATAATCTAAACAAAGTCAATTAGACCCTTAACTAAATCAAATTATAATTTATTCATACAAAAATTTAAGTTTAGAAAAATATTAATTAAAAAAAAGAAAAAGTGATCTATTAATTAAAAATTAGAACTTTCAATCTTCAAATTCTTACAAGGTGAATAAAAAAAAAATCTCAAAATGTTAACACCTCTGCAAGAATTTGACAGATTCCATCTCTCTTATTGCAACTAGGGGAAGGTTGGATGTGTAAGGTTTAATGTATTGCAAATGAGTGTTTCTGGTTGTCTTCTGCGTTATTCTAGTAGGTTTATTATTGATCGGCCGAAATGTATTGCTATGATGGTGAAAATGTATGTGATTCAAAACCGAAGAGAAAACGAGAACGATGGAAGTGAGGACGACGGAGTTTCGTTTCAATTTTCGATGGAATCGTCGGTGAGATAGTTTAAGAAAGTAAGTATTTTCTATTCTTTTATATTTGTCAATGATTAATATAAAAATATAAGAATAAATATTTAACATAGACAAATATTAAAAATAAGAGCGAAACACACAAATATAGTCTCGTGTGCGCACATGCGCGCGCGCACACACACACACATATATATATATATATATATATATATATATATATATATAGGGAACATATTATATGAGAATGTCATTTTTATGTGAGAACATGAGAATAATCTAAACTATTAGATTTTAAAATAAATGGTGGAGATTATGTGTCAGTTATTTTTTTCTCTCCTGCATCATTTATTTTAATAATGAAGGAGAGAGAAAAACAAAAATCACACATAATCTTCACCATTTATTTTAAAATCTAATGATTCAGATTCATTCTCACGTTCTTACATAAAAATAATATTCTCATAGGATATAAACTATATATATATATATATATATATATATATATATATATATATATATATATAGTGGTGGTGTGTAGAATGAGGGATCAATTAAATCTCTCACTTATGTACCACTCAATTTGACCATTTGATTAAAAAAACCTAGGTGATGCAAAATAGGCTATACCACATTAAATTAACTCTTCATATCTCTCTGTTAACATATCTCACACACACCGTATTATATACAATAAATACATACTTTTTATTTTTTTAATACTTTTTTATCTTGCTATGGTATATGTGTAACACAAAAACAATTATATAGTTACGGTGTAATTTGCATACGATGTAGTAAATGTGTGTAAACATAGCAATGCTCCAAAATTAATTTGATTAAAAAAATAACATGTTACTGCTTTAATTTGATTAAATACAGAGGTGCTATGTTTACACTAAAATTTCCTACACCGTATTTACACGATAACCATTTTAAACCATCTTTACCTTGATACGAAAATATGTCTAATCATATATAAATATGGTGTGAATACGGTAACCAAAATAAAAAGCATTCACACTAGAATACATACTTCAGAATTAAAAGCATAAGCAATTCATAATCAACCATCATCCCATGCCCAAGCACACATAAATTTAATTGAATTAAAACCAAAAAAAATCAAATAACTCAGAATTAAAAGCAGTGCAGAGAATTTATCATTCATAGGTACTATGTTTACACTAAAATTTTCTACACCGAATTTACACAGTAACCATTTTAAATTATTTTCACTGTGATACGAAAGTATGTCTAACCGTATATAAATACGGTATGAGTGTAAATTTTGGTGTCATGCTAGCTTTTCTCAAAAAGAGCATTGCTATGTTTACACACATTTACTACACCTTATGCCAATTACACCGTAACTATACAATTGTTTTTGTGTTGCACATATACCAAAGCAAGATAAAAAAATTATTAAAAAAATAAAAAGTATGTATTTATTGTATATAATATGGTGTGAGTGTATAACTTAGTGTCATAGGATCATTTCTCTTAATTTTTGCACATTTTTTTATATTTTTTTTCGTTTTTTTTCAATTATTTTATATAGAGATACACATTGATTGATGGATTTTTCTTCTCCTCTGACTGTCCCACCGAAGAAACACTTTAACTACTTTCCAGGCAACCCGGATATTAACACCCATGGTGAAAATGCCTGTGATTCGAAACCGAAGAGAAGACGAGAATGATGGAAGTGAGGACGACAAAGTTTCGTTTAAATTTTCGATGGAGTCGTTGGTGAGATAGTTTAAGAAAGTAAGTATTTTCTATTCTTTTATATTTTTCAATGATTAATATAAAAAAAATACAAGAATAAATATTTAGCATTGACAGGTATTAAAAATAAGAGTGAAACACACAAACATAGTTCCGTGTGCGCACATGCGCGCATATATATATATATATATATATATATATATATATATATATATACACACACTAGTGCAGGAAAGACTTTTTGCATCCGGCGAAAAACACATTTTACATCAGATCTGCGTCCGATGTAAAGCCAAGCGATGTAGTAAAATAAAGACATTTTACATTGGACAATAGCCCGATGTGAAAAATACACCTACTACATCGGTTGAGTGTTACGTCTCATGTGAAATATGGGTTTAACTTTATTTATTTTTTAAATAAATGCACATTTAACATCGATTGCCTTTCTGGCCCGATGTAAAATATAGGTTGTTACATCGGTGTCCTTTCTGGCCTGATGCAAAATATAATTTTTTACATCGGTTGCAAAGTTCGTCCGATGTAATATGTATGTTATCTTAAAAAATTAGACTATTTTTTAGGGGAATCGAGGTGGAATCCCTATAATTTTTTTTGGTACCTAATTTTTCATATTTTTCCAACATCACACAAACCACATTTAAGTCGCTAGTTGGTATTAGGGATGTAAATGGATATCCATGGGGACGGATACTATGATATCCGTATCCGCCCTGTTGGATAAATATGATATCCATATCCGTCCCATATCCATGTGGATATCCGTTAAGCGGATAATCCGCGAGTTTTACGGTATCTGTGGATATTTACAGATATCCATGGATAAATTTTTTTTATGAAATTTTTTTTTAAAAGTATACTTTTATCTTCTTTTAAAGACACAAAAAATTATTATCATATAACATCCATAAAATTCGCTCTTAATTTAACAATAAAATTTCATTACATTAATTTTCTTCTTATTCACCAAAATATAATTAGATCTAAACATAATATCCATACATTTCATTTTAACCAAACAAATCAAAGATATTGTGATTGTGTGTTGTGTGATGAAAGAGAAAACGACAGAGGAGTAGGCAGAGAGACACTGGTTCGATAGAGGAATGACAACACTAGTTGGTTGGACTGTGAAATTGTTGAAGTGGGGTATGAAGTATTGAAGAGTTTAAATATGAAATGACTAATAGAATTTGAATGAAATATGAAAGGTTTTCCTCAAAGAAAATTTTAAAACAGAAAGAAATATAATAAGACTATTTATTAACGGATATGGATATCCGCGGGTACGGATATCATTAAACCCATATCCATATCCATTAACAAACAGATATTTAAATATCCATTTATTTTATCCATGTATATCCATTAAGTTATCCGCCACATATCCGTGACGGATTTTATCCACGGATATCCGCGGGTATGGATATTTTTGCCATCCCTAGTTGGTATCTAATTTTTCATATTTTTCCAACCAACCTGCTAATTTCATTGCACCAAATAGCTAGGATGCACATATTCTTCAAAATAAAAAATTGATTTACAAAAGTACTAATCTAGGATACACACAAGTGTACAAAATTATAAGTATGTTTACACAGTGGACTATTACAACAACAAAACCATTGAAAAACATACAAAAATATCCAACCATTTATAAGTCCTTTCCCACACTTGAATTACCAACATGCAATCCACAAGAAGATGAGTTGTAGCTTAAATAGACAACACCAAAATCACATTTGTTGACAATAAATAATAACACCAATTAACATCAGCAGACAACACCTAAGTCAAGAAATTCAAATTATATATATATATATATATATATATATATATATATATATATATATATATATATATATATATATATATATATATACACACACACACACACAATTCTATATAACTCACCAGATAAAGCTTAATTTTTATATAACTCAAAGAAACATGTTGCCCAACGGAGTCGCAAATCATATAAATCACCTTGTGTTAATTTTGTTGGGTCATCAAATACCTACAATACGTAAATAACAATTGTTCTGGACTGGGCCGAGATGGCCCAACGGTCGAGCAGGCCCAACCCATGATGCCCGGGGAGGCCCAATAAGGCAAGATCTCTCTGCGGACACGCGACAGCCACGTGCCAGCCACAGTCTCGCTGGGCACTCATGTAGTGTCGGGCACCTTGGACAATAGGAGTCGAGGACGTCCCACCCGCTGATATGTGACTCCTCGACAAGATAATCTCTCCCCGCGAGTATGCTACGCGTCACTCCTCGATGGACACTATCCCTCCCCCGCGAGGCCATGCCCTTCCTACGGGCTTCACATCTCCTCGACACAGAAGGCTCCTCCCCGCGAGGAGCACCCAACGGTCCACCCCGCGTGGACACATTCCAAGTAACCTCCCACTTCCGAAAGATTCGGTCTGTCCTACTTCTGGAAATCTAGGAGCGATTACTCTAGGGCGAAGACCACGTGCTGGTCTTCACTACTACACGTAAGCCCTAGGAGTTACTCGGAGTGGGCCTAGTTGATCCAGCCCATTGCAGGTAACCGTTGGCCCCGCACTGGGGGCTCTCTATAAATACCCTCTCATTTGAGAGGGTCAGGTTAGACACTTTTCTTCCTACCATTCCCTCTTCTTGTATTTGCTGATATTCTGTACACTCTCTCACTTGAGCGTCAGAGTACCTTGCAGGTACACCCCCCCCCCCCCCACCGTCTCTCACCATCACCGGAGCTGCCGTTCCAGACGCCGTTGGCCACCATCACTGTCTGATCCAGGTACGATCAGTGGCGCCGACTGTGGGGAATAACATAAGCTTCCCCGTTTTTCTGTTCGATAAACCAAAGCTTTCTCCGTTCAACAACTAGCATGGCCAACCCGTCAGCGAATCAAGCCTTAGACAACGTCATTGCCCAGCTCACTACTGGCAACCACGTCGACAACAACGCTTCCTGATCCGTCGTGGAGAACGATGCCAGAGACGGACTCACCGCCTCCCCGTCTTCCGACGAAGTGGAGTACGAGACAGCTCACCAAGACGGACAGGAAACAGTCCTTTAGCCCGTCTTTCAGCCCGTGGACCCGCCGCCATATACGGATCCGAGCACCGCCGCCTTGTTTGCGTTGGTCAATCAGACCAACTAGATGATCTTTAACCAGAACGTCCGGATCGAGGCGCTGGAGAAAAGTCGTGGTCGATCTTCCCCGCGAAGGCACCCACCACCGCAACTTCCAAGACGTTCACCGTCCCTGGGGGAATCGCGAAGCCCTTCCCCGATTCCCAGAGGTCGCAGGCCACGCTTAGAGCGTTCACAGCCGGAACAGCCTCAGAAACGCCACCGCTCCCCGCCACCGAAGGAACCAGTTCGCTCCTCAAAAAGCAAGAGAAGCAAGTCGGAAACCGAGGACCCCAGGGGACGCCCAAGAAATCACTCCCCGAGACGTCACCATGTCCATGGACGACACTCCCCATCCATGTCCCCGGGAGCAAGCGAGGACGGCGACTACCGGACCCCTCTGGCCAGGCACATCATGGACGCCCCTATCCCTAAGGGCCTGGAGAGACCCCCATCCTTAGGAACCTACGATGGGACGTCCGATCCTGATGACCATGTTGAGAGTTTCGAAGCTCTCCTCGATTTCAGGAACGTCTCCGGCGCCATCAAATGTCGACTATTCCCTACGACTCTTCGGAAAGGGGCCATGGCTTGGTATAAAAACTTAGCTTCCGAGTCAATTACGTCATGGAGGGTCCTGAGGGAACGCTTTCGAAAACACTTTACGGCGTCTCATCGACATCCGAAGACAATAGCCTCCCTAGAAGCCATCTTTCAAGGGAAGGATGAACCTCTCCGGAGCTACATCGAGAGGTTCAATAAAGAGGCAGTCGAGATCCATGTGACCGACCACATCAAAATGTTCCTCATCATCAAGGGTTTGAGGATAGGATCCAAGTTCGCAGAATCCGTCGGGCTGCACCGTCCTCGCAGCTTTGAAGGCATCCTCGAGAGGGCTCAGTCACATATTGAGTTCGAGGAAGCTGAGGCTGCGCAAATTGCCCTCGACTCGAGGCGCAGAGAAGGCCCCTGCGGCAACAAGGAAGAAGACTCCCCTCCACCCAGGCGAGGCGGAGAAAGAAAGAAAGAAGCCCGGACCAAAGAGCCCCGCGAATCACGGGGACCGTCTGGTCTTTTCAAAGATTACACGCCGCTGAACGTGTCCCGCTCGCGCATTTTCAGCGACTGTGCCAATTCGGAGTTCGTCAAAGGGGGAATCCGCTTCCCGAAACTGACGGCTTCCAAACCAAATGCTGACAAGTCCAAGTATTGCCAGCTTCATCGCAGTCACGGGCACGTCACTGAAGATTGCGTCCACCTTAAGGACGCGATCGAGACGCTGATTAAAGAGGGGTACCTGAAGAAGTACGCCAAGCAGCAAGAGGCTCCCCGCCCCAGCGGCCAGGAGGCTCAGAACGTCGAGGAGTCAACTCCCTCTCCCAACAACGGATCGCTGCAGGTTGCGTTGAGCATCACGCGGCCTGAAGACTTCGGCTTTCCTGGAGAGCTCGACAGCCCAGAAGCTGTCTGAAACATGTGAAACAACTTCCTGGTTGAAGACTCGATAAGTGCCCGAAGCACCTGGGAGTCTTTCCCCCAAGCCCTGGTCATATCGGGTGGAGCCCCTGACCGTTTGACCGTGGGGTCGATAAAGTGGAAGTTCGACGAACTGAAGGCGACAACTCCTCGAGCGCCTACTCTCGAGCGAGTCAAAGGAAGATCAAATCCGATCACCTTCTACCTCGAGGAACTTCCCGGTGGGGCACCGAACGCCAACATCCCCCTCTTGATCCGGGCACAGATGGCTAACTTTGATGTCCATAGAATTTTGGTCGACCAGGGGAGCTCGGTGGACATCATGTACGTCCACCTCTTTGAGACCCTCCAGCTGACCAAGCAACACTTGTCCCCATACGTGGAATCGGACCTGCAAGGCTTCAACGGCGCGACCACCCGACCGTGGGGCTTCGTTGAGTTGATGGTCACCTTCGAGGTTGAGGAAACTGCCCGACAGGTGAAGACGCGTTTCTTGGTGGTAGACTGCCCGTCCCTCTATAACTGTATAATGGGGAGGACCACGTTGGCGGAACTAACGGCCGTCCCATCAACGGTCCACCTGAAGATGAAATACTACACGAAGCGCGGACGTGTGGTCACTCTCCACGGGGACATCAACGCGGCCAGAAGGTGTTTCGACGCAGCAATCAGGGGTCTGAGCGTCGTTGGCAGCATTAAATCAAGACTCAGGCCGAAACACCTTCAGACATCGTGCAGGCCCCACTACCGCCGGTCAGGTCGATCGACCTAGACAGTCGATTCCCCGCAGAGAATGAGGGAGCTGATGGCGAGGATCTCCCACTTGAAGTCAACGGGAAGCCTCTCCACTCAACGCGCCCAGTCCCAGATGGAGATTTCGAGCTAGTTCCACTCAACGACAACCCAGAACGAAGCGTGAAGATCGGCTCTGGACTCCCCGACCTAGCGAAAAGGCAACTGAAGGCGTGTCTCCGAGAAAATGCAGATTTGTTCGCCTGGAATGCTGCAGAGATGCCCGGACTGGACCCTGAAGTAGCTTGTCATCAACTGACTATAGATCCGGCTGCTAGGGCCGTAGCTCAATGTAGGCGTAGGCAGTCTCCGGAAAAAATAGAGGCTGCTGAAAAAGCTGTAAAAGACCTCCTAGAGGCAAATTTTATTTCCGAGGCCAAGTACACAACTTGGCTCTCAAATGTTGTACTCGTTAAGAAAAGTAATGGAAAATGGAGGATGTGCGTTGACTACACGGATCTTAACCGGGCGTGCCCGAAGGACTCTTATCCTTTACCTAACATCGACCAACTAGTCGATAATTCTGCAGGATTTAAATTACTGTCTTTTATGGACGCTTATTCGGGGTACAACCAAATCCCCATGGACGAGGCCGACAAACAGCATACGGCCTTCATGACCGAGTCGGGCAATTACTACTATAACGTAATGCCCTTCGGCTTGAAAAATGTGGGCGCCACCTACCAACGGATGATGAACAAAGTCTTCCAGGCAGATATCGGCGATGTGCTCGAGGTTTATATGG
This sequence comes from Lathyrus tuberosus, assembly GCA_022829125.1. NCBI lineage: Eukaryota > Viridiplantae > Streptophyta > Magnoliopsida > Fabales > Fabaceae > Lathyrus > Lathyrus tuberosus. Next base: position 16,486,990 of record JALAZF010000048.1, read on the forward strand.
ACGACATGATCGTCAAATCCGCGGAGGAAATCGACCATGTCGGTCATCTCCAGAAAGTATTCGACACGGCGAGGAAATGTCGCATGAGGTTCAACCCCGACAAATGCACCTTCGGTGTTCGCGCAGGGAAATTCCTCGGCTTCTTCCTCACGGAGAGGGGCATCGAGGCGAACCCCGACAAATGTAGGGCGTTCTCCGAAATCCCCACACCAAACTCAAAGAAGTCGATCCAGTCGCTTAACGGAATGCTGACGTCTCTCTCCCGTTTCGTAGCCAAATCCGCGCAGTACGCACTCCCCTTCTTCAAGCTTCTCTGGCAGAAGGCGACATTTGAGTGGAGTGAAGAATGCGAGCAAGCCCTCCTCCATCTAAAGCAAGTCTTGTCTCAACCCCCGGTCTTATCCCGGCCAGATACCGGGGAAACACTTTTCTTGTACCTGGCCGTCAGCGGCAAGGCAGTGAGCGCTGTCCTTATACGGGAGACCCCCGACGGACAGAAACCGATTTATTTCACGAGCAGAGCTCTTCAGGGCCCCGAGCTCAGGTACCAACAGATTGAAAAGGTCGCCTTGGCCCTCGTATCTGCAGCCCGAAGGTTACGTCATCACTTCCTGGCCCACACAATCGTGGTAAGAACAGAGCAGCCCATCCGACAGCTCCTCAGTCGGCCAGATATAGCGGGGAGAATGCTCCGGTGGTCTCTCGAGCTATCCGAGTTTGACCTTCGATACGAAGGAAGAAAAGCCCTGAAAGCTCAAGTACTGGCCGACTTCGTGGCGGAAATGACCGTCCCTGAATCCTCGACCAACGGCTCCCAGAAATGGAAGATTTATGTCGACAGGGCCTCCAGTGCGAAGGGAAGCGGAGCAGGCATTATCCTGGAAAACGAGCAGGGCATCCTGATAGAGGTCTCCCTTGAACTGTCTTTCAAGACATCGAACAACCAAGCAGAATACGAAGCCTTCCTCGCGGGACTTCGACTTGCGGAAGACCTCGGAGCAAAGGAAGTCAAAATCTTCACAGATTCCCAGCTCGTGGCGTCGTAGGTTCGAGGAGAATTCCAGGCTAAAAACGATAGTCTCATCGAGTACCTAACCCTGGTGCAAGAAAAGTTGAAGAAATTTGTCTCCGCGGAAGTGGCTCATATCCCGCGCGAGCACAACACTCGAGCAGACGTGCTCTCCAAACTTGCGAGCACTAAGAAAAAAGGAGGGAACAAATCGGTTATCCAGGAGATACTAACCCAACCGAGCATTAACAAGGCCATACCAAAAACCGAGGTCAATGCCATAGGGGACGTAAACTGTTGGATGACCCCGGTGTACGAATATTTGACGAGGGGCAAACTGCCCGACAATCCTAAAGAAGCAGGGATAGTCAAGAGGCGGGCGTGTGTGTATACCATTGTCGAAGACAAGCTATACCGTCGAGGATTCTCCATTCCCTTGCTCCGGTGCATCGAAGAAAGCAAAGTGTCCAGAATCCTCCAAGAAATCCACGAAGGGATCAACGCCCAACACCTCGGCGGAAGATCCTTAGCCCGAAAGGCACTCCGAGCAGGGTATTATTGGCCCACTATGCAACATGATGCAAAGGAGCACGTTAAGAAATGTGACCGCTGCCAAAGACACGGAGACATGCACCTCGCTCCTCCAAACGAGCTTAAGTCATTGTCGTCCCCGTGGCCATTCGCGTGGTGGGGAATGGATATCCTCGGACCTTTCGTCATGGGGTCATACCAAAACAAATACCTCATAGTCGGGGTGGATTACTTCACAAAGTGGATCGAGGCCGAGGCACTGGCCAAAATCACCACTTTCAACATACTCCGTTTCTACAAAAGAAACATCCTCACCCGATTCGGGGTGCCCCAAGCCATCGTCACGGACAACGGGACACAGTTCACCGACAGGAACTTCCAAGACTTCGTCACCAAATTAGGCACAAAGCAGCACTTCACGTCGGTTGAACACCCTCAAACTAACGGGCAAGTCGAAGCCGCGAACAGAGTGATACTCCGGGGACTCAAGCGACGACTCGGCGAGGCCAAACAACGGTGGGTCGAGGAGTTACACAGCGTCCTCTGGGCGTATCGAACGACCCCACATTCCACGACCGGGGAGACCCCGTTTCGCCTAACGTACGGAACCAAAGCGGTTATCCCCGTCGAGATCAGGGAACCCTCGAGGAGAACAGAAGCTCCCCTCGATGATGAAACGAACGACGAAGCTTTACGCGAGGAACTCGATCTTGTCGATGAGATAAGGACCGGTGCTTCCCTCCGAGAAGCCTCTTTGAAACAAAAAATAACTTTGCATTATAATGACAAAGTTATCAAACGAGACTTCCAAGTAGGCAGTCTTGTCATGCGAAGAAATCAAAAAGATTCGCGCGAAGGAAAGCTGGCTGCAAACTGGGAGGGCCCCTACCGCGTCACTGCTAAGACGGGGACGGGTGCCTATTACCTCGAGAACCTACACGGGGAACAACTTGCTCGACCATGGAATGCTGAGAAGCTAAAGCAATACTACAGTTAGACACTGCCCGGGACAGTACAACGTCGCGACCACGGGGGCGTGCAACGGTACACGCGCGACCCCTCTATATAATACACGACGGCCAAACACCACGAAGTGTGTGCGTGGAACTTTTTGGCCCGGCGAGGAGACCTCAATCGGGCTCCTTTGTCGACGTACCAAATAGGCAGAACACCCAGCTCGCGATGGGAAGTTCACGTCGCGAAGGTAAGACATCGACCGCTCTCTTAGCCTCATCGAAGGTCGGAGTACAACCCCTGACCGCTCGGATAAGCTCTTCGCAGTCGAGCATAATCAAAGTCGAGCACAAGCCCAAGGCTCCAGTCATATCAACTACTTAGACAATAATAAGTAATGCATAAAATATCACACACAAGCAAAATTAACAAAGAGGCACAACGAAGTATGAAAATCGGGCAAAGCCCATTGTACGAATATTACACATATAACCCCACAAAGCGGGCAAAATAACCATTGTGCGAAAGGTACATCAAATAAGCCCACAAGCCGGGCAAAAACAAAACGGAACGCAGGCCAAGCAAACTATATCCCTACTCTGCAGCAGTCTCGGTGGCGTCCGGCCCACCTCCCTCGTTGGCATCCCCTTCTTGCCCGGGCGGCACTATCCGACCGTCGACCACCTCGAAGTCAACGTCCACCCCATCGGTCACCAGGCCGGGGTTCAGGATCTGGAGTTGCGCCACTGCGTTTCAGAACCCTATGCCCGCAGTCTCGAGAGCGTCATCCTCAGCCAGACGAATATCCTGCTCGAGTTTCCTGAGTTGGGCAACCAACGATGCTCGAGTGGTTAGGAGCCTGTCTTCTTCGATTTCGCCTTCAGCTGGCCGCACGGCAGTCTCCAACTCGGCGACCCTCTCCTTGAGACGCTTCTCCTCTACCTCCAATTCGGCGATGCGGGCAACGTGACCTCTCTCCGCCTCCTCGACCTCCTTTAGTTTTTTCTCAGCCCGCCGCTGCTGCTCGCCTTGTTCTTTGTTTAGGTCCCTGCACTCCTTTAACTCATTGCGCAGTTCGAGCATCTCAGAATCCAATTTCTCGAGCTTCTCTTGCAGTCGAGAAAACTCAGCAGCAGGACGAGTCTCGTCGTTCAGGACAATGGCGGTCGAGCAAAGCCGCATGACCGCGGACAAATCCTCGAAAATCGTCTTCCTCCTCGCCTCCGCGGTAGCTCCCAGCACAGCTTGGACTTCAGAGGGAGGGACACGGGGATAGATGACTTCAGAGAAGAAGCGAGGCTTTTGATGGCAAGGTGGAAGTTCAAACCTTGGAGGAGGTGGGGGACTGTCTTCGTGGCCCAGGTCGACGATCTCCACGCTGGAAAGCCGTTGCCGCTTTGGAGTCCCTTGACCACCCGGAGACTGGCTCCCAGCAGGAGGTGTCCGCCTCTCTGAAATCTCGGACACAGTGGCAGCAGGCTGAGACTGACTGGAACCTTCGGGCATGGCGGCCGAGGAACCACCCTCAGGCGTGGCCCCGGAAGGAGCGACATCTTGACCCTTCAAGCGAGACGCCTCCGCCCGAAGCTGCTCTTCCCTAGCCCTCTTCGCCTTCATTTTCTTGAATCTTTCCTCGGCTCCGGCCATTTTTCCTGCAAAAAGAAAGAAGATGTTAGTAAGGCAAGGAATGAAAGGAACTTAGATGCGAGGAACGCTTAGATCGTGGATGTTTTCACCACCTAACAACTCGATGGCCTCTTCGTCGGAGAAGGTCTCGAGCAGAACGCGGGTGTTGATCAGACGACGTTGTTTCTTCACCTGCCCGTCTGCTCCCGTTATGGGCTGGCCGTCCAACGTTTCGTGCTGAGCCTCGTTGAAGCTCTCCACAAACGCGACGATCTTGTCGTAAGCTTCCCGGTCCTCGACGACCAACTGACTATGCTTCACCTTATATCTTTCGACCCCCTTCTTGAAGTGTTCCTCCGTCCAGTATAGGGGGAACCTCGGTTCTAGAACCTCCTCGGAGACACCGTCGACGTCGCGAGTGACTTTTCGGTACAACGAGTATACGGCCTCGACGGTGACCGGCTTCACGAAATAATAGCGGAACTTGAAGTCCCGGATGGAGTCTAAGTATGTATGAAACAGAGCTTTGCTCTGCTTGAAGGACACCCATCCATGTCGTCCACCTGATGACGACCTCTGTAGATGGAATATCCGGAAAAAGAGGGACTCCGTCGGGACGATTGCTAAATGCTTACAGACAAGCTCGAAGGCCCGGATAAAATCCAAGGAGTTCGGGTGAATTTGTGAAGGGGCCAGCTGCAACCAGGAGAAGATTCCCTCTTGTAAGTCCGTGAAGGGCAACCTCCACCCAGCCTGGTTGAACATAAATTCATACAGAGGGATTCGCATTCCCCGATAAGGTTGGCATATCCGGTGATGCTCCTCTGGACGGAAGACCTTCCAAGATTTGTCCGAACCAATGAGTCTGTGCTCGACAGTGCAGAACGCGTCGTCCACGTCCTTGTAGGCGAAGATTGACGACATCTCCAGGGCTTCTCTACAGACCCACTCTTCGAGCGGGCGCTCCCGGGCGAAAGCCATGTGAGCCATGGGGGAGTCGGGTTGGTCGTCGTCTTCTTCGAAGGATCCTACGGCCACCTTCGTAGATAAATCGTCCATTTACCTGAAAAGCAGAAAGAAACGATGAATTCGATGGGTCGTATCAAATTCACCCCTCCACCGCTGTTCAAGCAAACGGGCGAGGAAGGGGCAAGGCTCTCTCGGTTCCCCGACATAACCGGCCGAGGATCGACACGTTCGCCGGGGAACTCATCGCCTCCCAGGAAGATTCTGCCCCGTGTCCCCGTGACGCTAAGGAAATAGAGTAACTATTGGGGACCCCGAGACATTCAACGAGCCCCCGACATGTTCATCCCTAGTCCCTGAAACATTCAACGAAAGTGGGTGAAGTTCTTAGCACCCCCTCTCTCAACAACTAAAGATTCCCGCCGTATTCGCCAGGAATCCTCACATTTCTCATGAGAACATCATCAGTTCATCAAGGAAATGCCTTATACTAGATGAAATTAAAGAGAAATGTAAGAAAAAAAAGGTCATTTCCGAAGCGAGTACCTTGTGAGTAGCGGTTTAGGGTTCCGGCACGGAGTTTCTGGCGGTTTTACGGCGGAGAGCGACGGTTGTAGGCTTCAGGCACGGGGTGTCCGGCGGCTGACGGCGGCGACCGGCGACGGGAGAGAGTAGAGAGAGAAGGGGAAGGATTCTTGAGAGAGAAAGGCAAAAGTGAAAAATGAGCGAGGGGAGCAGCTTTTTATAGGCGATTCTCGCGGGACTCGAGGGGCCTAGGGCACTCAAGTGCACTACCCTAGCCAGCCGCCCTAGCCTCCCTAGGTAATAATGGCAGGCGACACGTGGCACGCATGCAGCTGCGCGTCTTCCCACACGTGTCGTTCCAAGTTCCCCCAACATTTTGGATCTGAAACTCCTCATCTCCCCGGCGTACCGACCAAACGCGAATGAACGATGCCCGGCGTTTGTGCGATCGTACGTACGTAGACCACGCCAGTAGGCCTTAAGTCATTACTCTGACGACTCCGAGCAACGACTTGGGGGGCTCCTGTTCTGGACTGGGCCGAGATGGCCCAACGGTCGAGCAGGCCTAACCCATGATGCCCGGGGAGGCCCAATAAGGCAAGCTCTCTCTGCGGACACGCGACAGCCACGTGCCAGCCACAGTCTCGCTGGGCACTCATGTAGTGTCGGGCACCTTGGACAATAGGAGTCGAGGACGTCCCACCCGCTGATATGTGACTCCTCGACAAGATAATCTCTCCCCGCGAGTATGCTACACGTCACTCCTCGACGGACACTATCCCTCCCCCGCGAGGCCATGCCCTTCCTACGGGCTTCACATCTCCTCGACACAGAAGGCTCCTCCCCGCGAGGAGCACCCAACGGTCCACCCCGCGTGGACACGTTCCAAGTAACCTCCCACTTCTGAAAGATTCGGTCTATCCTACTTCCGGAAATCTAGGAGCGGTTACTCTAGGGCGAAGACCACGTGCTGGTCTTCACTACTACACGTAAGCCCTAGCAGTTACTCGGAGTGGGCCTAGTTGATCCAGCCCATTGCAGGTAACCGTTGGCCCCGCGCTGGGGGCTCTCTATAAATACCCTCTCATTTGAGAGGGTCAGGTTAGACACTTTTCTTCCTACCATTCCCTCTTCTTGTATTTGCTGATATTCTGTACACTCTCTCACTTGAGCGTCGGAGTACCTTGCAGGTACACCCCCCCACCGTCTCTCACCATCACCGGAGCTGCCGTTCCAGACGCCGTTGGCCACCATCACTGTCTGATCCAGGTACGATCAACAATATAAAGTTATTCTTTGAAAATTTACATTAAGTTACAAAACGCAAAGTAAATAACAAAGTAAAGTTATTTTTATTACCTGCATCCAAGACTCGGTTATATTGGCAGAGACAATATCCAACATATTTTTCATCACATAGTACCCACAATCAATAGAGTTATGTTGTCGCCTTGTCTACAAATGAATGACATCATTAGTGAATACTTATGATAAAATTAAATATAGAATTATAATTTACACCACGCTTACATTGGGTTGAAGTCATGTAGCCTTTTTTTCTATTACCATTTGCCATTTGATAAACCCCAAAAGCACTAAGTCGGAAAAAAAATCCATATAAAGCTACATAAAATATGAAATTACTTTTGTAACAATTTATGTATATAAGATATATAATATATTATAACAAAAGTCACATAAAAGATAAACTTACTTTGTAACAATTTTCCTCATGGTTTGATTAAGTTCTTGATGAAGTGAACAAAAGACGACCACAATATTGTCTCTTGGACAAATGATTATTAATTTCCAATGATCTCTGCTCGTGTGTGTGGAAACACAAAAGTCACATAAAATATCTATGTTATCAAAATTAAAAAATAGAAAACACAATTTCATACAAACTTACCCATGAATAAATGGTAGTAAGTGACACACTTGTAGCGTGCGATTTTTGTCGGTGACGCGACCACCTTATCGCAAAATTGGGGATTTCCTCACCTTAATGGGAGGAACATTGGGTGCTACTTTCTGATTTCTTATTTATCCTGTGAAGCTGGAAAGGAAAGGGAAGATATCTAAAATTAACCTTGCACACGAATGTTTAACTGAACAATCGCTAAGAGAGATTGGGGAGTTCGGGGTCAGGTTATACAATGGGGAGTTGTCAATTACCCATCCTATACATGGTTATCCATGGGATGATTAGCATTAGGTTCTGCTTTCTACTTGATGGTGTTTGTTTGTAAATGGGAAAGTTTCTTCTTTTTGGGGTATTGAGAGAGAGAGAGAGAGAGAGAGAGTATTTTTGTTGTTTTTCGGGTTTTTCGATGTTTTTGGTAAGGTACTGGACCTAAGGTTTTTGATAAGTGTGCTTGCTAAGATTTCGCAATCTTATGCCTACGTATTCCTGTTTAAAGAAAAACATGGAAATCAGAGCAATCGTAGTTCCTCCTATTTCTATGGGAGGAAAATATGTTTGGTGTCTTGTTCAAAGCCCAAGATTGAAGCTAAAGGGTGAGTATTTGTGTCTTGTTCAAAGCCCAAGATTGAAGCTAAATGGTTTGACTGAGAGAGAATATGTCATCTCTAAAGGGAGATATCTCATCTGTTGATCACAGTTGTTTGGGTGATTGGTTTATAAAGAAGCATTGCTTTAACTAGAATATATGGATTCCAGCAATGCCATAATTGCCTTTATAGGGGATTTGTCCTGAAAGAGAAAACTTTAACTCAGGGTTGAACAATGCCATTTTCCTTAGGAATTCATGCTAAGAGAAGGACATTGCCTTGGATGTAAATAATCCAGAGGCTTGCCACTTACAGCAATTAGATGAAGTTTACCAGGATAAGAGATGGACTACAGCTTGGATGTTTGTATCAACAAGTGTACCACTTACAGCAGTTATCTAGGACTAGGGTTTGTTTTTGAATGACTGTTTTGGTGTGTGATGTACAGAAAAATGTCTTCCTACAGAGATATTTTGATTTCCTCTGAGGGGGTGTTTGATTTTTGTGTGCCTTGGTTAAAGCCCAAGGTTAAAACTAAGAGATTGATTGTCTCTACTGGGGGAGATCATTATACAAAGCCTAAGAGGAGGCTGAAGAAGACTGACTCAACAAGAGAGTGTTTATTTGTGTCTTGTACAAAGCCCAAGATTGAGGCTACAAGTGAATTGACTCTTTTGGGGAAATGTTTTATCTGTATTGTACAAAGCCCAAGATTAAGGCTAAAAGGGTTTAACTCAGCTGGAGAGTATCTGTCCCGTACAAAGCCCAAGATTGAGGCTAAAGATTATGACTCTGCTTATGGAGTTTTTATATCTGTCTTGTACAAAGCCCAAGATTGAGGCTAAAGATTAACTGACTCTACTGGAGAGATATTTTTGGGGTGTCTTGTACAAAGCCGAAGATTAAGGCTGCAAGACTGCTGAGGGATGATCATTATACAAAGCCTAAGAGGAGGCTGGTTGGGGAATTTCTTATATGAAGCCTAAGAGGAGGCTAACTTCTGCTGAGGATTATTGAGATCCAAAGACATGTCCAAATTTGGGGAATTCAACTCTTGCTGGGGATTACAGAAGAGTTGAGATATCAGATGCCTTTAGGTTCTGATTCTGTTAGAGGTTTTTGTTAATGTTAAATTAACAGTAGTTGTCCCTGACTGGGAAAATTTAGAGTAAGGGTTTAGAGATTGAGTTGTGAAACCTGTGGAGGTTTTAACTCTGCTTGGAGATTGATCAGGTGATCAGGATTTTTCCTATGCTTAGGAATTTTGAAGGTTTCTTTGAAATCCAAAGGGAGATGAGAATGTCCAAGTCCACTGGTATGGAGAGGTTGACTCATAACTGGTGAATGATCTTTATGTGATGCCCAAGAGGAGGATGGTGTTTTAAGGGATGAGATTCAACCCTAAATTAGTTTGATGCTTTGACTCAGGAAGACTGCTCTAACAAAGGATGACTAGGTTCTGTCATATACCTTTAAAAGGTCTCTGGGTCCTTGTACTAAGCCCAAGAGGAGGTATGAGAACTTATAAGAAGCCTGAGGGTCCTTGTACAAAGCCCAAGAGGAGGCTGGGGATGCTTTTAGGAAGCCTGTGGGTCCAAACATAAGAAAAGTTCAAGAAAAGTTTCACCGGAAATAATCTTTTCTTTAGTGAACAGTTCTAGGGTTTGAAGAAATTCAAGAGAAGTTTCACCGGGAATTATTCCTCTATGGGAAAGGTGAATTTCTTTGACAATTTTCTAATAGTGACAGTCTGAGAAAAGTTTCACCGGGAATAATGGCTTTCTCTTTGTTCCATATTGTATAAGCCCAAGAGGAGGCAAGACTGTATCTGGAAATTCTTATGGGGAACTAGTTTTGACTGTGTTAAAAGAGTGATCACTGGCTTTATCTAATCTTAGACCTAATTGTCGGGGAAACTCTAAGCAGATATACAGGTATATATATACAGTTGAGATATATATGAGCAAGTATTTAAAAGAGAGTGGAAAAGGACTTACAGGTGAGCAAGCTTCCAGCATTACAAACAAATGTGTGTATATATATATACACACAGACACACATATATATAAGCATGTAAAAGAAAGCTGATAAAAACTCACGGGTGAGCAAGCTTCCATTGTAACAGCTGTATGGTTAGTTATTCAAAAAATTGAAGAAAGTTTTGATAACAACTATGAATTTGAAATTAAATTAAAGGATAAAGTTGTTTTGAAAAGAAGCTTGGGGCTTACACAATAAGAGATACCCAGATGAATTCTTTTGAAAAGGCGACGATCGCGCCGTAGTTTGAAAAACAACTGAGGGATTTATACAATAACTGAGGCCCAAATTTATTGTATTTATAATTTAATTAATTTAATTTGTGATTCCTAAAATTATATACAAATTTATTTTTGTTATTTTCATTTTTGTATTTTTGATGATCTACTATTTTTGTATTTTATGTAAACAAAATTAAATAATCTAAACAAAGTCAATTAGACCCCTAACTAAATCAAGTTATAATTTATTCATACAAAAATTTAAGTATAGAAAAATATTAATTAAAAAAAAAGAAAAAGAGGAGCGGTGATTTATGCAAAAACATATTTATGCAAAAGCTTCTTGATTTTATGCTATCTATTAATGATCTATTAATTAAAAAGTAGAACTTTCAATCTTCAAATTTTTACAAGGTAAATAAAAAGAAAAGTTCTCAAAATTTTAACACCTCAGCAAGAATTTCACAGATTCCATCTCTCTTATTACAACTTGGGAAAGGTTGGATGTGTAAGGTTTAATGTATTGCGAATGGGTGTTTCTGGTTGTCTTCTGCATTATTCTAGTAGGTTTATTATTGATCGGCCGAAATGTATTGCTATGATGGTGAAAATGTATGTGATTCAAAACCGAAGAGAAAACGAGAACGATGGAAGCGAGGACGACAGAGTTTCGTTTCAATTTTCGATGGAGTCGTCGGTAAGATACTTTAAGAAAGTAAGTATTTTCTATTCTTTTATATTTGTCAATGATTAATATAAAAAATACAAGAATAAATATTTAACATAGACAAATATTAAAAATAAGAGCGTAACACACAAATATAGCCTCGTGTGCGCACATGCGCACGCAAATATATATATATATATATATATATATATATATATATATATATATATATATATATATATATATATATATATATATATATATATATATATATATTTGCGGGTGTGTAGAATGAGGGATCAGTTAAATCCCTCACTTATGTACCACTCAATTTGACCATTTGATTAAAACACCCTACGTGATGCAAAATAGTCTATACCTACAAATTTCAAATTACAACAAAGTAAGCTCGAAGTTTCATGGCGTTCAATGGACCCACAAGCGCACTTCTGAAGTTTCACATTCAGGCTCCGACATATCAGAATCCTCATGAGCATGGGAGTGAAGTTAACTGGCTTGCGATAACCATGGCGGCTGTCTTTTCCCTGTCCATCATTGTGGCAATGATATGTTCTGGAATGTGGTTGCGGCGCAGGGCAAAGGAGAAGGCAGACAAGCCAGATTTTGATCCAACGGGTTCTCCGCCAAGCCGGAGGATCATGTGGGTGCCGAGTAGATTGGTATCGACAAATTCTTCCGTTTGAAATTATCTATTTTTGTTGGGGGTATAAGTGAAAGGATTATTTGTTGGCGTATAAGATTGTTGTAGATTATTCATGTAACATATGTGTCATACCCAATGAAGGTATACTAAGTAGTTTACAAATTTGACATACGATAATGCTTAATCAATAAAATCAGAATTACCATATCACTTTGTCGTGGATTTCTTTATTACCGTCAAATGTTAGGAATTCCATTAGGCCCAATAGAATTAAAAGGGCTTCAGTTTTATTTAAAGATTTTATTACATATTAGAGGTGTCTTTAGTAGTTTATTATTGATGTTAGTGGTGTGAGAGGCCCATGGCCCAACTATATTCTCTAACCCTAACTATTTATATGCATTGTATGAGCTGCTGAATGTTATGAAGAAAAGTTGTTTTATTATTTTTCTCTTTTGCAATATAGATCTATATTTAACCTATCTTAAATCTATCATTGGTGCTTTCATCTTGCTGAATCCATGGCTCCCCCTAAACCACCTAATCCAACCCCTAAAGAAATCGTGGAAGAGGCTGTACAAACAGCCCAAATTCACCTAGATAATGTGATTGCTCAACATCAGCAGCTGCTAGATGAGAAAATGGAGAGAGTTGTTGCAGATTTGGAAAAACAGATTGGCCATATACATACCAGATTAGAGAGTGACAAACATTTGGAAGATTCCAGATTTGAACAAGTAATGGCTGCCATTAAGCTGTCCTCACTAAAGATTCAACAGCCCCCTCACATTTCAATGGCAGCAAGCTCATCAGGTATAACTCAAAACCCCCCATTGTCTCTTCGTCACCTACACCCCCACCCCATACTCGTACACCCACAAATACACCTATTCGAACCCACACGATTTTCTCTCAAACCCCCCCCCCCCTCACAACAATCACAACCCAGCACAGCACCTCCCACTTGCCGCCCCCACCATTTCTTCACTCCACACAATCTCCACAAACTGCTTTTTATTCGAACCAACAGTACAACCCTCCTCTCTATTCCCATATCCCAAACCCTCACTACCCTCAAATGTCACCATTACCCCCATTTAGAACCCCTAAACTTGAACTTACATTATTTGATGGCTCAAATCCCTTAGATTGGTTATTTCAAGCTGACCAATTTTTTCCATTATACAATATCCCACCTGAAAGTAGATTACCTTTAATTTCATTTTATATGAAGGGAGAGGCCTTAGGATGGTTCAAGTGGATGCATCAAAGTCAATTTTTAAGTGATTGGTTTTCCTTTACTAAGGCATTAGAATTACGCTTTGGCCCCTCTACCTATGATAACCACCAAGCGGAATTTTTCAAGTTGAAACAAATGGGAACAGTCACGGAATACCAGACGGCTTTTGAAACACTTGGCAACAAAGTTTTCGGTTTACCACCAGATACAATATTAAATTGTTTTATTTCTGGCCTAGCACTTGAAATTAGGAATGAAATGGCTATCCACCATCCTACAACAATATCACAAGCTATTGGGCTTGCCAAGCTGATTGAAGCAAAACTCAAGGACTCCAAACCCAAATTCAAACCTTTCCCAAATTATTATTCTAAGCCAAACACCCCCAGTCCTAGCACCCAACCCCCCAAAATTGCTCCTGCTAACCAGCCACAAGTTTCTTTTAGTCCTAATACTCAATCCAGCCCAGCCCCCTCCAAATTCCCAATTAAACGCCTCTCACAAGCCCAACTTCAGGAGAGGCGTGCTCAAGGCCTATGTTTTAATTGCGATGAAAAATTTATTCCCGGCTACAAATGTACAACTAGCAGATTTCTACTTCTCTTGGCTGAAGATGAAATCCTAGATGAATCTCTTATTGAACATACTGAACACCAATCTGAAGCGGAGTATGATCTTGGAGATACATATTTCCAATTATCTACACAAGCTTTGACAGGACTGTTTTCACCACAAACATTAAAATTCAAAGGGACTATTGGTGGACTTACATTTATGGTTCTGGTTGATACAGGCAGCACTCACAACATCATGCAGCCAAGAATTGCCCACCACCTTAACCTTAAAACTACACCTATTTCCCAATTTTCGGTTATGGTTGGAAATGGTTCCCATTTACAATGTGAAGGAATTTGTGAAAAATGTCCAACTTAACCTTCAAAACAAACCCTTCACACTCCCATTTTACCTATTACCTATTGAGGGTGCGGACATAGTTCTTGGAATGGCGTGGTTGCGCACCTTAGGGCCCATTAAGGCTGATTTCTCCATCCCATCTATTTCATTTAACCATCAAAAAAGTGATATTACTTTGAAAGGTGATACTTCTGCCCATCCTATTCACACTACCTTTCATCAACTTCGCCATCTCATTCATACCAACTCCATTGCTTCATGTCATCTAATGTTCATGCAAACATGTCCCAGCGCCCAAAACATTGAGGACCCAATCCCTTCACCATTACTCACACTAAAACCTGACCTTGACCCCAAACTTGCAGCCCTCCTCCATAATTACAATTCAATTTTTCAAACCCCCACCAGCCTACCTCCTAATAGACCCCATGATCACCATATTCCCCTTCTACCCAACACCCCTCCCATTAATGTGAAGCCTTATAGATACCCTCACTCCCAAAAGGATGCCATGACCATTATCATTCAAGAAATGCTAAAAGAAGGAACCATTATTCCTAGCCATAGCCCCTTTTCTTCCCCTGTTCTCTTAGTTAAAAAGAAAGACGGCACGTGGCATTTTTGTGTTGACTACAGGGCACTCAACGCAGTTACCATTAAAGATAGATATCCTATCCCAACCATTGATGAGTTACTTTATGAGTTAGGCTCAGCAAACATTTTTTCAAAGATAGATTTGAGATCCGGTTATCACCAGATCCGTGTTGCAAAGGAAGATACACATAAAACAGCTTTTCGCACTTTCGATGGACACTATGAGTTTCTTGTGATGCCTTTCGGCCTTACAAACGCTCCCTCCTCATTTCAATCTGCTATGAATGATCTTTTGAGACCATATCTAAGGCAATTTGTTTTAGTTTTTTTTTATGACATTTTAATTTATAGTTCAAATTTGCAGGATCATTTAGCTCACTTGCGGGTTATTTTTGACTTATTGAAGTCCAATTCTTTTTTTGTCAAGTTGTCAAAGTGTGTGTTTACAGTGGATACCATTGACTATTTGGGTCATGTGATTTCTGTTGGTGGTGTTGCACTAGATCCGAAAAAAATGAGGGCAATTTTGGATTGGCCCCCGCCTCGTTCTCTCACGACTCTCCGCGGTTTTTTAGGCCTTACTGGATTTTACTGTCATTTCGTGCGTAACTACGCCCCACTCGCCGCTCCTCTCACCGACCTGTTGCGTTCTACTAAATTTACATGGAGTACAGAGGCAGCTTTGGCCTTTACAGAATTAAAGTGACATATGACCGACATGCCGGTCTTGGCTCTACCAGATTTTACAAAAACTTTTATCATCGAAACAGATGCCTCTGGTGTTGCTATTGGTGCTGTCTTATCCCAGGATGGCCACCCGATTGCGTTCTTCAGCAAGAAGATGTGTCCACGAATGCAAGCAGCATCAGTTTATGTGCGTGAGATGTTTGCGGTCACGGAATCTGTCAAGAAATGGCGTCAGTATCTCATTGGTCAGAAATTCCATATTTAAACAGATCAAAAAAGCCTCAGAAATCTCCTTTTGCAAAAGATTCAGACGCCAGAACAACAGAGATGGGCTTATAAGCTACAAGGGTTTAATTTTTATATCACTTACAGGCCTAGGAAATCAAATGTTGTTGCCGATCCTTTAAGCCGCAAATACTGCTCTGAGGAACCTCAACTGCTTGCTCTGTCCTCTCCAGTCCCATGTCTTTTAGCCACGCTCCGCCAGTTCTATGAAAAAGACAATGCAGGTCAACAGTTAGTCCAACATTTATGTCAACATGCAACAGATAGCAGTGGGTATAAGTTTGCGAATGGATTACTTTACTACAAAGACAGAATCTTTATACCTGAAGTCTCACAACTCCGCCACAACATCCTGCAAGAGTATCATGCCACACCATCTGCTGGTCACTCTGGTGTCAGGGCTACCTTAGCTCGTATCCGGTTATCTTTCAGCTAGCCTGGTCTTTCACAAGCAGTTAAGACTATGGTTAAACACTGTGTCATCTGCCAGACAAACAAATACCAAACTCAGAAGAATAAGGGATTGTTACAACCTCTACCAATTCGTAATAAAGTCTGGGATGAACTCACCATGGATTTTATTACGCATCTGCTGAACTCCTTCGGTCACACTGTAATTTGGGTCATTTGTGACCGCTTGACAAAGTTTGTACACTTCTTGGCTCTACCATCAAAGTTCATCGCTAAGGACCTCGCTTCACGATTTGCTGTTGAAATTTTTCGCCTCCATGGTGTTCCCAAGACTATCATCTCTGACCGTGATCCTCTGTTTTTGAGTACCTTCTGGAAAGAATTCTTTAAACTCCAGGGAACTACATTGAAATACAGTACCTCTTATCATCCAGAAACTGACGGTCAAACTGAAGTTGTAAACATATCTATAGAAACGTACCTTCGTTGTTTAGCCAGAGAACACCCCAAGCAGTGGTTCAAATATCTTCACCTTGCTGAGTTCTGGTTCAACACCTCTTTCCACTCCGCTATTCAAATGACCCCGTTCAAAGCCCTTTATGGTCGTGACCCTCCATCCCTTCCAGATTATTTCACCGAAGCAGCAACCATAGAGTCGTTAGACATATCTATGCAAAACAGACAAAGTATACTAGCTCAGTTAAAGGAAAATTTAAAAAAAAGCAGAGTCCAAATGGAGAAACAAGCAAATAAGTCACGTTTAGACCATACCTTTAGCGAAGGGGATCTTGTCCTTCTGAAGTTGCAGTCGTACCGTCAAACAACAATGGATCGTCGTTCTTCGCCGAAATTATCCAAACGCTTCTTTGGACCGTTCAAAATCATCAAGCGCGTCGGATCTGTCGCTTATCTGCTCGATTTACCTTCCTCCTCGCGTATTCATCCAGTTATCCATGTTTCACTCCTCAGACCTTACTATCCGGACACTCCAACAACCACAACCGTTCGTCTCCCTCCACCTGACTCTGTGTATTTTGAAAAATAGCATCTTTTAGATTCAGAAGAGGACTTTGTATGTGGTGACCAATATGCCTCTTTGGACTCAGACACGACCAAGGAAAGAAAAGAACCTTGCATGCAACAAGGTAATGGGTTAGTTGTGAAGGAAGCACAAAGCTTCAGAAAAGAAGAAGGGCAGAGGAGACTCACAGAAGCAAAGGAAAATGTTTTGAGAGCAAATGCTACTTTAATTCCTAACACTTATCTTAAAAACAAATCTTCTAAGTGCATCTTGGACACTGCGCTTTCACGTGCACCTCAACTCCCCATGTGGCCAACTGATACTACACTTTCCCAAGGCACGCGTGAAAAGACTTCAAACGGCTCCCCACAGTCCCCACTTGGCAAACCGTGCACTCCTCCTTCTAACACCTGTCCCACTTCACCTACTCTCCCTTATCTCACCTCACACACTCCCCAACCAATATCCACAAAATCTAATTTTCAGATTCCTAAACCACTAACCAATGCCAGCTTGCTCCCATCTATTCCAATAGTATTGTTAGGAATTCCATTAGGCCCAATAGAATTAAAAGGGCTTCAGTTTTATTTAAAGATTTTATTACATATTAGAGGTGTCTTTAGTAGTTTATTATTGCTGTTAGTGGTGTGAGAGGCCCATGGCCCAACTATATTCTCTAACCCTAACTATTTATATGCATTGTATGAGCTGCTGAATGTTATGAAGAAAAGTTGTTTTATTATTTTTCTCTTTTGCAATATAGATCTATATTTAACCTATCTTAAATCTATCATCAAACCTCACCGTCTCCTCTCACACCAAACCCCTCTTCATGATGCATATCCGAATGAGTGATCACAAGTGATGAACGATGATCAATGCCTATACTCAGTCCACATGAATAGATTGCCTTTAGTCTCAATGTAAGTTGCTACAGATCAAGACTTTGAGAGAGAGAGAGGTTTCAAATCCTAATTTGTTTTAGCTGCTACACAAGAGATCTATATATAAAACCACTTGTATGGGCAATAAGCTGAAAAAGTCCAACTTAAGTGCACCATATAATAATAATATTATATTATTATAATACCTATTATAACAATAAACACATTATTATAATACCTATCACCCAACTTTTGAAGGTGGGTAGATAAAAATTCACTCACATTAAATTAACTCTTCATATCTCTCTCTTAACATATCTCACACACACCGTATTATATACAATAAATACATACTTTTTATTTTTTTAATAATTTTTAATCTTGCTTTGATATATGTGCAATACAAAAATAATTGTATAGTTACGGTGTAATTTGCATACGGTGTAGTAAATGTGTGTAAACATAGCAATGCTCCAAAATTAATTTGATTAAAAAAAATTACATGTTAATGCATTAATTTGATTAAATACAGAGGTGCTATGTTTACACTAAAATTTCCTACACCGTCTTTACACGATAACCATTTTAAATCATTTTTACTGTGATACGAAAATATGTCTAATCGTATAACCAAAATAAAAAGCATTCACACTAGAATACATACATCAGAATTAAAAGCAAGAAGGAATTCATAATTAACCATCATCCCATGCCCACGCACACATAAATTTAATTGAATTAAAACCAAAAAAATCAAATAACTCGGAATTAAAAGCAGTGCAGAGAATTTATCATTCATAGGTTATAAGTTTACACTAAAATTTTCTACACCGAATTTACACGGTAACCATTTTAAATCATTTTCACTGTGATACGAAAGTATGTCTAACCGTATATAAATACGGTGTGAGTGTAAATTTTGGTGTCATGCTAGCTTTTCTCAAAAAGAGCATTGCTATGTTTACACACATTTACTACACCGTAACTAAACAATTGTTTTTGTGTTCCACATATACCAAAGCAAGATAAACCATTATTAAAAAAATAAAAAGTATGTATTTATTGTATATAATACGGTGTGGGTGTATAACTTAGTGTCATAGGATCATTTCTCTTAATTTTGTACAATTTTTAATATTTTTTTTGTTTTTTTCTCAATTATTTTATATACAGATACACATTGATTGATGGATTTTTCTTCTCCTCTGACTGTCCCACCGAAGACACACTTTAACTACTTTCCAGGCAACTCAGATATTAACACCCATGATGAAAATGTCTGTGATTCGAAACCGAAGAGAAGACGAGAATGATGGAAGTGAGGACGACGAAGTTTCGTTTAAATTTTCGATGGAGTCGTCGGTGAGATAGTTTAAGAAAGTAAGTATTTTCTATTCTTTTATATTTTTCAATGATTAATATAAAAAAAATACAAGAATAAATATTTAGCATAGACAGATATTAAAAATAAGAGCGAAACACACAAACATAGCTCCGTGTGGGAACATGCGCGCACGTATATATATATATATATATTATATATATATATATATATATATATATATTCAATGATTAATATAAAAAAAATACAAGAATAAATATTTAGCATAGACAGATATTAAAAATAAGAGCGAAACACACAAACATAGCTCCGTGTGGGCACATGCGCGCGCGTATATATATATATATATATATATATATATATATATATATATATATATATATATATATATATATATATATATATATATATACACACACTAGTGCAGGGAAGACTTTTTACATCGGGCGCAAAACACATTTTTAATCGGATCCGGGTCCGATGTAAAGCCAAGCGATGTAGTAAAATAAAGACATTTTACATTGGACAATAGCCCGATGTGAAAAATACACCTACTACATCGGTTGAGTGTTACGTCTGATGTGAAATATGGGTTTAACTTTATTTATTTTTTAAATAAATGCACATTTAACATCGGTTGTCTTTCTGGCCCGATGTAAAATGTAAATTGTTACATCGGTTGCCTTTCTGGCCCGATGTAAAATATAGTTTTTTACATCGGTTGCAAAGTTCGTCCGATGTAATATGTATGCTATCTTAAAAAATTAGATTATTTTTTAGCGGAATCGATGTGGAATCCCTATAATTTTTTTTTGTGTAATTTATTGAGACATGTGAAACATAATATTTGAGTTTTTAATTAATGAGAAAGGGTAGGAATATTTTATTTAAAAAAATGTTTATAATAAATACACAAATTTCACAAATGTGCACTTTAGGGAAGAATATTTTCTTCATTAAATTTTGTGGAGTCAAGTTTTAAAAAGGAGAATTCAAATTGAAAACCAAAATTACCAAATATTTAATAAATCATAATTAGATTAGGTAGGTAAATTAAAAAAAAACTAATTTTATGAAAATGAATACAAATTTTGTCTCAATAATTAATTGTGTAACCCTTCATATATTTATATTAAAATTTAAAAATATATATATAAATAATAACAATAATATAAACAAGGACTTTACTCAGAGAAGAAAAATAAGACTTTTTCTATAGATAGAAAAAGACAATAAAAAATAAATTGCATTTCTTTCAATGAGCAGACTTACTTTTGCATTTTGTCATCTTTGCGACTTATTCTAGTAACTATATTTTATATAGAATTTAAGAAGTTTAAACGATTACTTCTTTTTAGTAAAAATTTAATTGTTTTTTTTTTTAATTTGAGATTAGCGTTTATGTTTTGCATGTTGCTTTTACTTACTCTAACACCTTACAATTCATTTATACACCCATTAGTCTCATTCTAGTTCATTCCGCATCAATAAAATTCTTCGTTATCTTCCTCAATAACCTTGTAATTTTTCAGCCTACAAAACCTTCACTAATCCCACCAAAAAACCTCAGGTTCAGAAAGTTAAGTTTCAATTCCAACTTTGTTGACTTTTTGCATTATCCAAACCAAATCATCCTTCTTCTGACCATTTTCAAATCCTTCCAAGCCTTCAAACACCCTCTATAAACATGTCCTAAACTGTCCATAACATCATTTCTCAACTAGAATACCATTTGAACCATAATCAAATTCACACTTTTTCATTCTTGCAAGCAGTGGCAGAGCCATAATTTTTTTGAAATCTGGGCAAAAATTTAAAGACCGCAAAAATTTGTATGAAATATGACGGTTTTAAAATTGCGTTTAATAAAACCGCCACTATTTACATTAAAATATGACAGTTTTATAAACTGATGTAGTGCTAATAAAAAAATGGCAGTTTTGACCGTCTTTATTTTGACACGTCAGTTCCTTTACAGTGAATTTTGTTTTTATTGTTTTTTTAAATCGAATATTTTCTTTTATAATTGTAGAAATTGATCTATAGAATTGTATAGAGTCCTAATATATTTTTTATATATTTGAGGATAAAATTTATTCTTTTCTACTTCTTTTTTACAACACTGTACATGTTTTTTTTTAATGGGTTAATACCTATTTTGCCCCCTG
Organism: Lathyrus tuberosus; assembly: GCA_022829125.1. Lineage (NCBI taxonomy): Eukaryota > Viridiplantae > Streptophyta > Magnoliopsida > Fabales > Fabaceae > Lathyrus > Lathyrus tuberosus. The sequence continues at coordinate 16,508,251 of JALAZF010000048.1, forward strand.
CCATATAGGCGCTTTTTGAAAAAACCCCCTGCGAAAAAAAAAGTTGCAAAAACTTCCCTAACATTTGAAGATTCTCTCAATTTTGGCCTTCATCACATCCAGTCACCAAAAAATCTATGTGGCAGCGTTTTTTTAACTGATGTGTCACGTCATGTTGGCTTTTTATTTTTATTTTGAATTATTTTAATGCCATGTGGCACTTTATTTTATGTTTATTTATTATTTAGATTAGAAAATATGTTAAATGTTCAAAAACTTGCTAGTTGTAGGATTTGAACCCACCCCCTTTCACTCATTGCTTCAATAACTTACCACTAGGCTAGAAAGTGTTTGTTGAAATATTGTCTCCTTTAATTGATTTTAATACATGTTTTTCGTTTTTTACTTTTAAATGATGTTAATATATTATAACTAAATAATATATTTAGTTTTAATTTTTTTTATTGTTATATATACTGTACCAATTTTAGTTTATTAAAATGCTACAATTATTAATTTTTCAAAACTAAACTAGACTAATCCTTTATAAAAACTAAACTATTAATGTTTAAACTATTAAAATAAATTAAATTAAACTAACGTTAATATAATTAAGAAATAAATTAGTTTATTAATTTCTAAAATAATAAATACTATAATTAATAAAACGTAAATCAAATTAGTTTATTATTATTAAAACGTAAATTAAATTAGCTACAGTAATTATAAATTTATAAATTAATAAATACTGTAATTAATAAAATGTAAATTAAATTAGTTTATTATTATTAAAACGTAAATTAAATAAGCTACAGTAATTATAAATTTACAATAGTGTAACTAATAAATTTATAAATTAAATTAGCTACAATAATTATAAATTTATTAATTAGTTTATTAGTTATAAATTTAGAAATTAGTAAACTAATTAATAAATTTAGAAATTAATAAACTAATTAATAAATTTTTAAATTAGCTACAGCAATTATAAATTTATTAATTTATAAATTTATTAATTAGTTTATTAATTAATTTATTAAATTAGTTTATTAATTACAGTATTTATTAATTTATAAATTTATTAATTAGTTTATTATTATTAAAACGTAAATTAAATTAGCTACAGTACTTACAGTATTTATTAATTTAAAAATTAATAAAATAATTTATTTCTTAATTATTTTATATTAACGTTAGTTTAATTTAATTTATTTTAATAGTTTAAACATTAATAGTTTAGTTTTTATAAAGGATTAGTCTAGTTTAGTTTTGAAAAATTAATAATTGTAGCATTTTAATAAACTAAAATTGGTACAGTATATGTAACATTAAAAAAAATTAAAACTAAATATATTATTTAGTTATAATATATTAACATCATTTAAAAGTAAAAAACGAAAAACATGTATTAAAATCAATTAAAGGAGACAATATTTCAACAAACACTTTCTAGCCTAGTGGTAAGTTATTGATGCAATGAGTGAAAGGGGGGTGGGTTCAAATCCTACAACTAGCAAGTTTTTGAACATTTAACATATTTTCTAATCTAAATAATAAATAAACATAAAATAAAGTGCCACATGGCATTAAAATAATTCAAAATAAAAATAAAAAGCCAACATGGCGTGACACATCAGTTAAAAAAACGCTGCCACATAGATTTTTTGGTGACTGGATGTGATGAAGGTCAAAATTGAGAGAATCTTCAAATGTTAGGGAAGTTTTTGCAACTTTTTTTTTCGCAGGGGGTTTTTTCAAAAAGCGCCTATATGGAAGGGGGAAAATAGGTATTAACCCTTTTTTAATTTTAGTAATTGCTACTTTTATGTTAATTTTTATTTCTTCTAAGTATTCATTTTTAATTTTTGGTTAACTTGGTCATAAATTGCAACTTTAATCTTTATTTCAATGTTTGCACTTTTTGTAATGTAGTTGAATCTAAATATTATAATATCAAAAAAAAATTGATGTAATGTATACCTAATTGCATAAAAATATAATTTTTTGCATAATTTATAATATTTTGGTTTAACCCTGTATTTTTATGCATAAAAATATAAATTTTTTTATTTAAACCATAATTTACAACATTATACATGTATTTTTTTCATAATTTATAATTTATAATTTAATTTTTGGTTTAAATTTGTATTTTCTGCATTTTCATTAATTGTAGCGGTTTAAACCGCCATAATAGCACTTTTATAATTTAATTTTGGTTTAAATTTGTATTTTTCTGCATTTTCATTAATTGTGGGTTTAAACAGCCGTAATAGCACTTTTATAATTTAATATTTGGTTTATATTTGTATTTTTCTGCATTTTCATTAATTGTGGCAGTTTAAACCGCCGTAATATCACTTTCATAATTTAATTTTTGTTGAAATTTTTATATTTTTGCATTTTCGTTAATTAAAGCGGTTTAGACCGCCGTAATAGCACTTTTAACCGCCGCAATTTTCAAAATTGTGGTGTAAAGAAGGAAATTTTTTTGGCCAGAGCCTGGGCACATGCCCAGGCTGGCCGGACCTTAAAACCGCCTATGCTTGCAAGAGGAATCATGCAGAAGGATTGAAGATGTTCTAAAGCAAAGTAGGCATTCCAAAAGCATCAAGGAGATTCATAGAAGCTTGCTGAATCAAGAAACAACTTCTGCAACCAGATTTAAGAGGCATTGAACCAGGCCCGGCCCTGTGCAGGAGCAACGGGCTCTACAGCACAGGGCCCCATATTTTGGAGGGCCCCAAAATATTGAAAAGTCTAATTTTTTTATATTAATAAATATAAAAATATTATTAAAAAAGCAAATCAATTTAAAAAACTATAAAAAAATTTAATACATTAAAAAATAAGATTGATAAAAGTCAAAATAATTATAATTAAATCTTATTTTTATTAATATATAATTATATTTTTATGTGTCATTTTTAATTATTCTAATTATTTTTTATTTATTTTTAATTTTGAATTATTTTTAAATTAAAACTGGGCCTCCAGTTTAATTGTGTCGGCCCTGCATTAAACCTTGCTCCAATAAATAAGGTTTCTAAACTTTGAAACTTATCATACTTGCTTATATAGTTGTCTCATTTATTGAGACATTATATAATTAAATAATCTTTAATTATTCTAAAAAAAAACATATAGTTTATAAAATATATTAATTGTAATGGCAAAGTCTGCTTATATAAATAAACATGATTCAGAACTGAATAATTAAAGGAATGAAGTAGAATAGAATATAAAAATTATGATGAATTGTGAGGATTTATATATAGAATTTTGAGGTTTGGTTAATGAGGTAATGGGTTAAGGAGGTAATGGGTAAATAGGTGTGTGGGTAAGGTTTGGCAAATGAAGTTTTTTTTTTTAAGCAAGTGACATATTAAATCGAGTACAAAGGGTACTCCACCTGAATACAAAAGAACGAGGGCCGAGACCAGAGCTCGCCGAACAAAACCGGAGAGATTACAAACCAAATGCACTTAAGATAGGAAAAACAAGGGATTCTTGTCAAAATCATAAAAGCTGCAGTTGGAGTGAGTAATTTCTCCCATGAAGGACCACTTCCACAGGGTAAACTACCTTCCATACGATATCCATAATATTCCACGTTGCGTTATTAAAAATTATCTCATTCCTGACCAACCAAATACTCCAACACACCGCTAACCAAATGCTACCTTCTCTACCTCTCGCGACTTTTCTCGATTTACCAAAAGAGAACCAATGAGAAAAGCTGCCCTTAAGATCTGTTCCCACCATATCCGGAAAACCGACCCATTCCGAGATGTCCTTCCAAACCACACTAGCAGTGTGACAAGAAATCAAAACATGCCCTAACGATTCGGGAACCATCGAATAAAAAGGACAAGACGTATCGTTAAAGTCACGAATGATACTTCAATGGAACAAGGAAACCTTAGACGGCAACTTGTTCAAGAAACACGGCCAACCGAAAGCTTTGATTTTAAACGGAACTGTCGTCTTCCACACCAATTCCAAAGTCGCATCATTCCGGTTATTAGGACCGTCGGGAATAAACTGAGAGAAAGCTGTAAAGTAAAAAGATCTAACAGAAAAGTTACCGTTATCTTCTAACAACCAAATCACCGAGTCCTTCACATCCTGCTTCGGACTAAACAGAGTTAAAAAATTGCGCATCGAGGTGGCACACTCCACGGATCCGTCAGAAACTAAAGCAAACGACCCAACAACACTACCTGCATAATTCTGAGCAGGGTTCGCAAAAGGAAGCAGAAAATTGTGATGTGCACCAGTAGTTGTCTTATCCCCTCCTTCAATACCTGAACCTGCATCTTCAGTAATAAAAATAGGATTATTTATATTACCGCCTTCCGCGACAGACCTCGAGACGACTCTCTCCACTCGCCCCAGAACCTGATCAGAAATCCCATGAGAATGACTGTGCTGATAATTAGAAACCTCCGTTGTTTCGAGCAAAGTCCTTGCGCCGGTGAAAATAGAAGCAGCGCCATCGTTAGAAATACCTGCACCAGCAGACGACGAAAAAACGTCGCAAGCCGTACTCTGAACCTGAATACCTAAGTCTCCCCACCTCCACCGGCCCGCCACCCAGCCACCCATAGCCGCAACCGAAACATCCTGAAGCCTTGACGCCGTGAAGTCGATCGAAAATAGCTTTGATAATGCTCCTCTGTCAGTCCAGTTAGCCTTCTAAAAAGAACATCCCAAGCCATTTCCCAGAACCACCCTGCAATTATCAGACAAAAAATCGACCGAGTTCTTTCTAATATAAGAAAGAAGGTCAGAAAACCAAGCAGAAAAAGCAGTGGCAGAGTTATAAGCAAAGTCGTCGTTCCACATCATAATCCGGATGTCTCCGTATTTAGCCTTTAACACCCGAAACCATAAATCCTCCGATCCTCCAATAATTCCCCACCTCCATTTCTGGAGAAGAGCCTCATTGAAAACATCCAATCTTTTGAAGTTTAAACCCCTCTTGATGAGAGGTAATCCAATGAACCCGTCTTTTCGACTCCGAACTACCCCAAAGGAATCTACCTTGGATTCTCATTAGCTCCTTCCATATTTTCGCCGGAGCTTTGTAGAATGAAAGTTGGAAGACAGCCAGGTTGTTAAGAACAGATTTAATGAGCGTGATTCTTCCTCCAAAAGATAAAAACCGACCTTGCCAATTCGAAAGCCTCTTACTAAATTTATCTAGCAGCGGTTTCCATTGGCACCAATAAGAATGCCAAGGAAAGAGAATTGATGAGACTCTCTTTTACAAGAAAGAAAAGAAGCTGCGGCCTCAAGAAAACTGTCGTTAATGTTAATTCCGATAAGTTTGCTCTTGTGAAAGTTGATACCAAGGCCCGAAACTAATTCAAACGCCCTAAGCACCATTTTGATAGCCCACATATGTTTCCATCCTCCGTCCCCCACAAGTAACATATCATCCGCGTATTGCAAAACATCTATAAAGCATTTTCGATTGATGTCAAAACCTGCATATTCTCCCAAGTTAACCGAGTTCTGAATCAGCCCCGTCAAGCCTTCCGCAACCAATACAAAAAGGAACAGAGACAAAGGGTCTCCTTGCCTTAATCCTCTCTCCACCACAAACTCCTTGGTGGGACTCCCGTTAACTAAAACCGACATCTTGCTAGAAAAAATAAGTACTCAATCCATCCCCTCCATTTTTCTCCAAACCCCATTCTTCTCAACATATATCTAAGGAAACCCCAAGAAACTTTATCATAAGCCTTTTCAAAGTCTACTTTGAAAAGGGTACATTGCCTCTTATTCTTGATCGCATAGTCCACCAATTCGTTGGCCATGAGGACACCGTTAAGAAGCTGGTGATTCGAAACGAAGGCAGATTAGCAAGGCGAAATAATGGAGTTCAAAACTAAATTCAATCTAGAAGCTAAAAGTTTGGACAAGGCCTTATAAATACATCCAACAAGGCATATCGGTCTATAATCGCCGAGGCCTAAAGGATTATCCCGCTTAGGAATCAAAGTCAGAAACGATGAAACTATAGATTTGGATACAACAACCCCATTATGAAAATCCGCGAAGAAACGGACAAAATCATCTTTTAAAAAGAACCAATATTTCTTAATAAACGTGAAAGAATAACCATCTGGACCGGGGCTCTTGGAACCGCCACAACTCCAAATCGCATCCTTTATCTCCTCCTCCGTGAAAGGAGTTTCTAATAAAGCTTTCTCCGATAAAGAAATAGATTTGAAAGACACTCCATCAAGAATAGGCCTGTCCGGCTCCGCCTCAATGAATTTCCTCGTGAAATGATCAAAAACTTCCTGTTTAACTCCCTGAACCGAATTCACCACTCCACCGACCACATTAATGGAACCAAGAAAGTTACGCCTCCTTCTATCTTTAATGACGCAATGGAAAAACTTAGTGTTCCCGTCACCGTCATTCAACCAATTCAACCTCACCTTTTGGATAAGCATGTTTTCCTTAATTCTCAAGTTCATCCAAAACCGACTAGATGCCTCCTTCCGATTAGCAATGGAAATCTCCACTTGAGATTCGCCGCAAGACGCTAAAACTTCATCCTCTTCATTAATCCCCTTCATGCCCTTTTCTACTTCCAACTCGTGTCTACCAAAAACCTCGAAGTTCCATCTACGAAGACTCACCTTAAGTAACCGAAGCTTCTCTTTTAAAACGAAATCACTCCTACCTTGAACCTGTAAGCCTTTCCACTCATTTTCGACAAAAGGAATGAAAGACTTATCGTTGAACCACTCATTATTCACCCTAAAAGGTTTAGGACCCCAATCGAAAGAATCCACCACCAACCACATCGGACAGTAGTCCGATACATCCCTCAACCCGATCAATTGGCCCATGACACCCCAACTAACAATAGCACCTTCGGAAATAAGGAAGCGATCGATTCTGCTCATAGAATAACCATTGCCGCTATACCACGAAAATTTATTTCCCTTACACGGGACATCAACCAAGTCACAATCTGCTATGAATTCTAAAAACTCCCTCATCTCGACCATCCTACTATCTACTATCCTCCCTCTCCTTTCTCCCCGCTTAGCAATAGCGTTAAAGTCGCCACCAATACACCAATCACCATCAACAAATCTCGATTTCAACTGGACTATCTCTCTCCACATTTTCCTCTTCAACGATAAGTCACAAGAGGAGTATACATTCACGATATAATAAAGGCGTTGTCTCCAAAACACCTTCACTCCGATAAATCCTTCCCCTCTGAAGCTGCAAAGCACCTCAACTTTGGTATTTCACAAAATGATGAGACCACCTGACGACCCTATAGAACTCGAAAACGTCCACCCAATATCAACGTTGGACCAGAAACTTCTAGCAATGTCGTACGTTACACACTGAAGTTTAGACTCTTGAATAAGAAAAAGATTCGAATTACCTTTAGCAATAATCTGACTGATCCGTTTCCTTTTCAGTAGACTCCCCCCTCCTCTAATATTAAGTGTACCAATAATCATTTATTCTGATCTGAATACGCCTTCCCGCCTTCCAATACTTCCCTGTTCTTTCTCTCTAATTCATCTAATTTAGCTGCAAAATCCTTCTTAGATTCCGTTGCTGCCACACCGAGGTTGGTCATCGCCTCCCACAGTTTATCTCCTACCATAGAGCTCATATTCTCCCATAATCTAGAATTGTTTCTGAAAATGGTCGATTCCTCAGAATTATCGCCGTGTAACTGCATATCCAATTTATTTCTGTTTCGCAATGATTCTGCAAAATTATCAGAAATAAGGGGCAAACCTTCAGTAAAAGTTGGTTCTGAAAGCGTTGAATTCCTCCCGTTATTATTCTTCTTGGGCCTTTCATTACATTTTCTCCTACTAGGCCCACAAAGCCCTTCCAACTTTTTGTATTTAATTCTCTTGCAAGACACTTTTTTTATCACCTGGGCCCTACCTTCACAAGCTCCTTCGTCTGTCGTTGGCCTATCTATCTGCATCCTAGACACGCTTTGGGAAGAGTTACAAAAAATAGCTTTTTCTCTGCCAACCATAGAACTCGACAGAGTATCATTAGCCAACTTAATAGCTTCGTCAAAGGAACAATTCCCCGGATTCGTGTTGTTCTTGTGAAACACTTTATCATCCCTGCTACTATTCCTGCAGAACTTTCTTGAAACGTCTCCCTTGCCAGACGTCTTGTCACCATCCAACTCCCCTAACTTGTCATTGATGGGACTGCATAAAGTTTCCGATACCGAGCCTAAAAAATTTCATAATAAATTACATATAACGTGACCCGTGCAAATGCACGGGTCCTTTACTAGTTTTAATTAAAATTGTTGATTTTTCAAATCTATAATTTGTGTCAAAATGTTAAATGTGAGAGGTTGGGTAAATGGACGAGTGTGAGTAAATGGTAGATTTTTATTAATTAATATATTTTTTAATTATTTATTACTTTTAATAATTAATAATCTTTGGCCAATGAAGTTAATTGTGAGTTTTGGTAAATGGGTGAGGTGGTAGGGAAGGTGAAATGAGTGAAATTTTATTAATTAATATGTTTATTAATTATATAGTAATTTTATTAATTAGGTTGCATCTAAGGTTCATGGTGAATCATAAAAAGTAACCATAGGATTAAAAAGTTCTACAATATGTTATAATGTACTACTCACACATAATAATTCTCTCTTTCTTTATTTCTTTTTTTCAGTTTTTTTTTTTTCACACTCTCAACCACCACTATCTCCTTATTCAAAAATATTTACTCCTTTTCTTTTTTGTTTTATTTTTCATAATCACCCCGTCTTCTTCCATAACTATACCACTATCACTGATTTTTATAGGAAACTTCAAAAAAAAAATTATTAAAGATTTGGAATGAAAAATTTTGATAAGATTTGTGAGTATTTAAATGATGTTAGGTACTTCCATTGTACCACTTCTATTTTATTATCCATCTTAAAAGGGTTTCATGAATTATAAATCGATGTATTATGTTCAGCAATATATCTGGGTTAAAAAGTTCTTGCAAATACCCAATTTCAATCCTATAAAAAATTCAAATCCTACAAAAATTGAATTTTTTACCCAAATACCCATAATTTTGGAAAAAATTCCCAAAATAACCTACGTTTCAAAAAAATTCTCAAACTGTCCCAGTTAGGGTTTGGGTTTGTACAGGGTCGCCATTGGAATTGGCGACATCTCTTAAAGGCTAACAAGTTGTCGCCAATTGAACTAGAGACAGCATACCAAGTCGCCAGTGCAATTGGCGACATAGAGTAATGGTAAAAGGGAGTCGCCAATTGAAGTGGAGACTCCCTAGAAACTGAATTTTTTCACTATAAATAGGGGTGTTAAGCTCAGTTTGTTCCACATGTCTTCTCACAACTTTGTTTTACTCAGAAGATGTATCGTCGTAGTTGGAGAAAAGTTATTTTTTCACGAGACAAGCCACCGATCGACATGATGTTTTGGAACATACAAGGTATCAATCAACTTAAGAGAGAGCTGAATCGGTGGTTGGAGGGAGACATTGGGGAAGGGGAGAAAATCTGAAGTATCGAGAGACATGATCGGCTACGTGGATGGGTTCGTGTGAAGACTGACAAAGATGCGAGGGAAGTCATGTTTGGACCGAATGAAATTAAGTTGATTCTTGTAATCTGTTAGGAATGTGTTAAGTTGTTTGTTGTTAACACTGTTGTTTGTTGTTACAGTTGTTTGTGTTAGTGTTGTTTGTTGTTAAAATTGTTGTAACAAAGAGAAATTCATTAATGAAAATATTTGGTTACAACAAACGAAAAGATAAACTAAATTATGATGCAGATGTTCCTCCAACATTGGGACAATGTTTTTTGTTGTGGTCGGGCTGACGACAGATACTGCATAGTCGTATCATTTTATCAGCGATATCCATTTCGGTTCTTATACGCTTGCTGTTTGGGCGCCCTTTTTACTTTCTTCTCATTTCATCGTTGTGCCAAACTATTTCACCTTGGTATGGAGGCCAATAATCCTCCATTGGTAGCACTGCGAAGTCTTCACTGTATACATTCATAACATTAACCACCTTGTAAACATCAGATAGATAGTCATAAGCATTTTGATGAGCATGTGCGCATGCTGCAATGGCGTGTGAGCAAGGTACACGGAGGGCCTGGAACCTGCCACAATGACATCAACCTCTGTTTAGCCTGACAGCATACGATAAATTGAATCTCCCCTCATTAAAATCCATTATTTCTTGCACACTGAATGATTGCCTATTGTAGGCTGTTAATTTCGACGCCTGGATTGTGTTCAGAAAATAAGTTTAAAGATATGCCAAGATATCTTTTCGACAGGAATATGTTTTTTGAAAGAGGTCAGTCGAAGGCCAATATTGATTGGAGGAGCAGATTTGGAGATTTTTCTAAGTATTAGAAATGTTTCGACGGATTGGTGATGAGGCTACTTTTGACGGACGTTTTAAAATTCGAATATAGGAGGGAGTTCCGTTTTGAAAAAGGACGCGTGGAATATATCTACTTGACGAATGCATGCAGATTGCCATTTTTCACCATTAGGAGAAATAGCTGTTGGTGACAGTTATTTCGATTGTATATAAATAGGGAACCTTAGCGTTTAGAATTCCAGGTGTGTTCAAAATTTGTACTAGTTACTCAAGAATACTCAAAGTAACCGTGTGAGAGAAAAGAGTAGTTACTGAGAAAATGTACGTTTGAAAAACACCAGTTTTTATTCCTTGCATTTTAATGAAATCTTAAGTTATTCCTTTACAATTCCTTTTCATTTCCGTACTTTTATTCTTGCAATTTATTTACATTTCGCCATTTCTTTCAAGAACCAAAGCCTTTATTTTTAGTCGAAAAACACTAGTTGATGAAAACAATGATGAATTCAATAAACAAAAGGTTTTTTAACACCAATTGTCAAGATTGTTAAAGCACATTGTCCTAGGATTTGTTTGATCGGTCCTATGAGCAAACTAATTTTTTCATAAATTAGGAGATCAGCAGTTGTTTTCAAATTTTCCAAGCAAAGAAATTGGCATGCCCAGTGGGACATTGTGCTATTAACATTTGAAAACCTTTATTTTACACTTTACTCGTACGAAATTTTCTTCGTTTTTGTTGCATGAGACTAAGAAGTGGTAAGATAGCCATAAATAACGAAGAAAGACCCAGAAGGAGACGAGTACGCAGAATGGCGAATCCAAATCCGCCTAACAATCAGAATCCTACGAATAATGAAGTACTGCCCCCTAATCCTTCGACTGGGGGCAATACGGCCTCAATGTCAGTATCAGAGGCTATGCCATCAATAGCGGGTTCCTGCGCATTCAATTCCCCAGAGTGCGCCTAGTTTTTCAACTATGGGACCCCAAATGGCTCAAATGACTCCTCCCCCTCCAGGGAGTATGTACAGACCCTTTATATCTGGTTTTTTGATGCCTCTAAATCGAGAACAACCATATGAAATGCCAAATTCAGTAATGGCAAGTTTACAAAATGCGCCATCAGCATTTACGAATCCAACAATGAACATAACTTCGCCTTTGCAAGGGTCCGGTTCTGGTGTGAACCATATGGGTAGAATTAGCCAGCCTTTAGGAACGGGATATCAAACTTATATGTCGAACATTACCAATAATTCTACACAAGTGATTAGGCAACAAATGGATGAGAGTAACCATGATATGGTCCAGATGTTAGCCCAACAGATGTGGGTTATATTTAACCCTTTGATCCAAAACACGACACAAACGAATCAACAATTGGCAGCACAGATGACGCGCATTGCTGATTTCTTTGGTGTCCCCCAACCTCCCCCAAGGGAACAGGTAGTTCAGAACCCAAGGGTAGCCGTCGAAGAAGAACCTACCATAAACCAAAGGCAACCAAACATCCCTCGGGCGAAAGTTTTGAACCAAGGTGGGGCAGTCGAACCACCCGGGGTCGAAATCCCTGTTCAACAAGAACCAAGAGTGTTGCTAGTAAACCGAAACCAAAATGCTGACAATATTATACAACAAATGCATTGTAATGATATGCTGGCAGAGAACAGTTTGGCTGCCATGGTCGAAAGAATTATGGCACGAAATGGTATAAATGTGGGATTACAAAGGCCCAGTTATACCTCCCCTTTGTCGGAATATATTTTGCAGCAAGAATTACCCCATAGATGGAAAGTTCCCAAGTTCACAAAATTTTCAGGGGATACCAGTGAATCGACGGTCGAACATGTGGCGCGATACTTAATTGAAGCAGGCGAAATAGCGCACAATGAGAATTTGAGAATAAAATATTTCCCTAGTCCCCTAACGAAGAATGCTTTTACTTGGTTCACCACATTGCCCGCGAATTCGATACATACCTGGACCCAGTTGGAGAGATTATTCCATGAACAATTCTACATGGGACAGACGAAGATAAGTCTGAAAGAGTTGGCTAGTGTCAAGAGAAAGTTCTCAGAGCCAATTGATGATTATTTGAATAGGTTTAGATTACTCAAGGCAAGGTGTTTCACACAAGTGCCTGAGCATGAGTTAGTCGAAATGGCCGTTGGTGGCCTTGAATATTCAATCAAAAAGAAATTAGATACCCAGTACCTAAGAGACATGGTCCAATTGGCTGATAGGGTTAGACAGGTCGAACGATTAGAGGCCGAAAAAGTTAGGGCTAATAAAAATAAGAAAGAAAAGGTAGCATATATCGGAGTTTGTGAGGATGATGACGAAGAGGGGTCATCAAATTTTGACGAACAAGAGGTTGATTTGGCAGAACTAAAATAGGGGCCACCATATGCGTGTAAAGTCTTAACCCCGTCGAATGGGAAAAAAAACCAGTCGAATCAGAAAAGAATGATAAATTCCCCAAAAGAACTTATACGTTCGACGTCACAAAGTGTGACGAAATATTTGATTTATTAGTCAAAGATGGCCAAATGATAGTGCCTCCTGGTACTATAGTGCCTCCTATAAAACAACAGAAAAAGAGAGGTTTTTGCAAGTACCATAATTTTTTGGGTCATAAAACGTCTCAATGTTTCCTTTTCAGGGACCTCGTGCAGAATGCAATCAGAGATGGAAGACTCAAATTCGGCGATAAGTCGAAATCCCAGGCGAAGGTGGATTCAAACTCTTTGCAAGTGGTGGAGGTACACTATGCTGAGCCATCCATAGTGAACATGGTCGAGGTTACTGAAGGCTTCGACGACAATGTGAATATGATTGAGGCTACTGATGGCTTCGACAACGACGTGAATATGGTGGAGATTGTTGAGGATCCCGCCAATAAAGGTGACATGGTCGAAGTTACAACTAACTTTGTGAACCAGGCTGTGATGGTTAGGGTTACTGAAGACCTTGACGCAAAGATCATTGAGAACTATATTGCTGAGGCCACTGAGGGAGTCAACAACGAAACTACTGACAGTTTCGTCCAAACCAACAATGAAACTACTGACGGTTTCGTCCAAACCAACAACGAAACTACTGATGGTTTCGTCCAAATCAACAACGAAACTACTGACGGTTTCGTCCAAATCAACAATGAGACCACTGATGGTTTCGCCCAACTAACAAAGGAACTACTGAGGGTTCTTACAAACAGGCTGCTGTTGGTATTCTCCGAAGGACCATGGAGGATCCAAAGGGTAAATTTGTCGGATTCGTCAGCCCACAGGTTACCAAGAGTCCACTCCCAAAGGTGCTAACGAAAAATATCTCTAAGGACTTCAATCGAATGAAGAAGGAACATGAGGTCAATGAAGGCCTCAGTTTGAAGTTGAATAAATTAAGCATGGACACATAGACACCTGTCAATGTAAACATGGTCGAAGTGGCTCAGAACATGTCAATGCAAGTCGACGAAGAACGTCAGCATGAGGAGTACCATAAACTGGCGTATCCCAAGGAGGAAGAGAATCTGGCAGATTTTATACATAGATGCCAGAGGAAAAGATCTGAGGTAATGTTTTGCCCTCGTTGCAGTGCCGTCTTCGACAAAAAGGCTGCACAAAACTTAGAGGGAATGGAGAGAGCAAAAAGAAGGGGAAATTGGAGACCTTCTGGAGAAAGTTTTGACCCCAGAAGAGGGGACCAAAGCAGGGAGAAATTAGGGGGAAGATACCCAAACACATTCAAACCTACAAATAAAGCTCCAGATGATAGGTGGGTGAATCCAATCCGACAAGCCGAAAGACAAGGGAAATGGAAGGATTTCGAAGTGCAGCGAGGATCTTCCATATCATACAGGAAGGAATTCCAAAAATCGAAAAAGGTGACTTACCCTTCTGAGAATTATAGGGGCAAGAATCCTATAACGAAGTCATAATGGAGGAGGTACTAACGTCGAAAGAAGGCTGAGAAGGAGGCTGCAGGAAAAGACAGGCTAGAAACCAGCAGCAATGTTCAGACTTCGACTCAGACGAAAAAAGTGAAGGTTAAGAAGCCACCTATTGCTCCAGTACAAGCAGCGTCAAAGGAGGAAGTAACCAAGGATGATGAAATGACAGACGATTTTAACTTAGAGTCAGAGACATCGTTCGACGTAACATGTAACGTCGTTTCAGTGCTCCCTAGGGAGTATGATCAGATAATGGAAGTCGAAGAGGAAGAGGAAGCATTGGAGGTCGAAACGGCCAGACACAGGCCCGTTTGCTACTATATCATTAATAATGGATGTGTTGAAGAACATAACTCATTTTTCGAAAGGCCAGATGACTCAATGAGGAACCACTTGAAACCCCTATTTATAAAAGGAAAAGTGGACAACATAGGGGTGAATAAAATTTTGGTCGATGGAGGAGCGGCTGTCAACTTGATGCCGCATTATATGCTTAAGAAAATTGGAAAAGATGATTCTGACACCAAACCTCATAACATGGTGTTGTCGAATTATGAGGGGAAAGTATGAACCACTATAGGTGTGATACAGGTAGATCTAACTGTCGGAACCATCACAAGGCCAACAATGTTTATGGTGATTGCGCAAAAGAAAACTATAACCATCTCTTAGGTAGGGAATGGATACACGACATTGGTGTTGTCCCTTCATCAATGTATCAACGAATAACAATTTGGCGCGCAGACGGGATTGTCGAAAATATAGAGGCTGACCAAAGATATTTTCTGGTTGAAGTAAACCAGGTGGATAGATGAAGTTTCGACAGGAATCTAGCTCACACAGCTCCTTGTAACCCATCCACCTTCGACATGACGCCAACGGACAACGCTTTCTGCTCATTATACCTTCATCCCACCCACGGGTTTCAGTGGGATAGAGAGGTAGTTGGCGAAGAAGACTACATTTTTGGAACTTCACACATCCGGCCAACTGGCTGGGGCAGCGAATTCAGTAACAATGAGTGAGTCACTAGTTCTCGAAAAGATCGCTGTTTATATAGCCGAGAATAAACTCAAAGCGGCCTTAGAGGCCGAAGTAAAGTATATGGATGTCGAAGCTAACCAGATCGAAGCAGATCAACAAGGTCTTGAAAAGGATTCTAATATGGATCCACCAGATAAGGATCTAGGAGATTTGCAAAACCAGAGGCTCGACGCAATTTACGACGATGAGCCATTGGGCTTTGAGAAGGATCCATTAACAGCAAACATCAAGATGATGACATAGGATCCACTCGAAGAAATTGACTTGGGATCAGGGGCAGAGAAAAGACCAACCTATATCAGTGCGAAAGTGAGCCCTCAACTCAAGATCGAAATAGTCCAGTGGCTGAAGAAATTCAAGGATTGTTTCGCATGGGACTACGACGAAATGCCTGGGCTGGATAGGAGTCTGGTCGAATTAAGATTGCCAATAAAACCTGGGAGGAAACCTGTTAAGCAAACTCCAAGGACATTCTCCCTAGAAATCCTCTCGAAGATTAAAGAAGAAGTCGAAAGACTCATCAGGTGCAAGTTCATCCGTCCAACCAGGTATGTCGAATGGATTGCTAACATAGTTCCTGTAATAAAGAAAAATGGCAAATTGAGGGTATGTATTGATTTTCGAGACTTAAATTCTTCTACCCCAAAGGACGAATATCCTATGCCAATGGCGGAAATGCTCGTCGATTCTGCCGCAGGCCATGAGTACCTCAGTAAGCTTGATGGGTGCTCTGGTTATAACCAAATTTTTATTGCTGAGGAAGATGTTCCAAAAATGGAGTTTCGATGCCCTGGAGCCTTAGGCACCTACGAATGGGTGGTAATGCCTTTTGGCTTAAAGAATACTGGGGCAACGTACCAGCGAGCAATGAATTCGATTTTTCACGATTTCATTGAGGATTTTATGCAGATTTACATTGACGATATTATTATTAAGTCTGTTTCAGGAAAAAGTCATATAGACCACCTTTGACAGTCCTTTGAACAGATGAGGAAGTTTGGTCTGAATATGAATCCTCTCAAATGTGCTTTTTGTGTGCAGGCGGAAGACTTCCTAGGCTTTGTGGTCCACAAGAAAGGGATCGAAATTAACCAAAACAAGGCCAAGCCAATAATGGAGGCGAAAGCGCCATCTACAAAGAAGGAATTGCAGTATCTACTTGGCAAGATCAACTTTCTCAGAAGGTTCATCTCCAACCTCAGTGGGAAGACGCAAGCCTTTTCCCCTCTACTTCGACTGAAGAAGGAAGACTTCGGATGGGGGCAAGAGCAGCAGGATGCCTTCGACAAGATCAAGGAATACCTGGCGCATCCTTCAATTTTAATGTCACCTTGTAGAAGTAGGAGTATGAGGTTGTACATATCCACGTCGGACAAGACATTAGGGGGCGTGTTGGCTCAAGAGGATGAGAATGGTGTCGAATGAGCCATTTACTACCTCAGTAAGGTCTTGAACGATGCGGAAACTAGATATAGTGTAATTGAAAAGTTATGTTTATGTTTATACTTTTCATGTATGAAATTGAAGCACTATATAAAACCAGATGATGTTTACGTTTCTTCTCGTTATCTAAACCAATCTTGCACAGTCGAATTGAAAGTGGGCATTAGCATTAACTGAGTATTCTTTGACATATCTACCTTTAAAGGCTGTCAAAGGACAAGTGGTGGCGGATTTCATAGTCGGCCACGCCATAAATGAAAAGTCTTTAGACTACATAGAAATAGAACCATGGAAGTTGTACTTCGACGGTTCTAGTCATAAAAATGGAACCGGAATAGGAGTGCTAATTATTTCTCCTAACAAAATTCCAACAAAATTTAAGTACAAAGTCGAAAGCCTATGCTCAAACAATGAGGCAGAATATGAGGCTTTGATAGCAGGACTTGAAATTTTGTTGGAATTAGGGGCAACTCGGGTCGAAATAATGGGCGACTCTGAGTTAGCCATAAAGCAGATAACAAAGGAGTACAAGTGTGTTAAAGAGAATTTAATCATGTACTTTGTAATAGCTAATCGACTCTTAAAAATATTTGATACGGTTACGATTCGACATATCCCTCGAATAGAAAATCAGGAAGTAAATGATTTAGCGCAGATAGCTTCTGGATACAAAGTGTCGAAGGAAAAGTTGCAGAAAGCCATTGAAGTTAGAGGAAGAGTCGTGTCAGCTAGATTATCCCCATCAGATTTGGAGACGATAAAGCTTGGATACGCTGACGAAGAAAATTTTGAAATTTTTAACATAGATGATTCAATGACTGGAGATTGGAGAAAGCCTATAATAGAGTACCTGCAAAATCCAACAGGACCAGTCGAACGAAAAATTAGGTATCGAGCATTGAGTTATGTGATTTTGGGGAATGAACTATTTAAGAAAACTCCGGAAGGAATATTACTTAAGTGTTTAGGCGAATCTGAGGCATACATAGCTTTGTCGAATGTACACAGCGGGGCATGTGGTGCGCATCAAGCAGGCCATAAGATGAAGTGGTTATTATTCCGACAGGGAATGTATTGGCCAACTATATTAAAAGATTGCGTCGCGAAAGAATGCCAAGAGTGTCAGGTACACGCAGGAATACCACATGTTCCTGCAAGTGAGTTGCATTCTATAATAAAGCCTTGGCCCTTTAGAGGTTGGGCTTTGGATTTGATTGGAGAAATTCGACCGGCCTCTTCAAGAAGCCAGAAGTTTATTTTGGTTGGGATCGATTATTTTACAAAATGGATCGAAGCCACACCCTTAGTAAATGTGGATCAAGAAGCAGTAATCGAATTCATTTGAAAGCACATCATTTACAGGTTTGGCATCCCAGAGACAATAACAATGGATCAAGGATCTGTTTTCACTGGTAAAAATATGCAAGCATTCGTGAAGGAAATGGGTTTCAAACTTCTCACGTCAACGCCTTACTATCGAAGCAGCAAACAAAGTTATAATTGGTTTAATAAAGAAGCACGTGGGAAGAAAACCAAAGAATTGGCACAAAACTTTGAACCAAATTCTATGGGCTTGTCGAACCTCTCCTAAGGAAGCTACAAATGCTACACCTTTTCGACTAACGTATGGCCATGATGCGGTCTTACCGGTCAAAGTATACTTGCAGTCAACAAGAGTTCAAAGACATCATGAAATTCCATCAGATGCATATTGGAATATGATGATAGATGAACTAGTTGATTTAGATGAAGAGAGATTAAACACGTTAGATTTATTGAAAAGGCAAAAGGAAAGGGTGGAGAAATTCTACAATAAAAAAGTAAAAGGTAAAGCCTTTTCGATTGGAGACCTTGTGTGGAAAGTAATTCTTCCCATGGATCGTAAAGATAGACTTAGGGGGAAATGGTCCCCTAAGTGGGAAGGACCTTTTCAAATCACCAACGTGTTTTCCAATGGCGCGTATGAAGTCGAAGAATTAGATAAAGATAAGAGAGTACTGAAAATAAATGGGAAGTATTTGAAAAAATATAAACCCATAGTGCAGGAGGTCAAAATAGAAATCGAATAATCTTATAAAAGAAATAACTAAATTGGTAAAAATTTGCCAAACAAATGGCTTAAGTGTCATTACAAAAAAAATAGCCCTCAAAGGACCAAGCAACATTACAAAATCAAATAGGGAAAGATTGCTTCAACTTGTCAAACTTGGATCGTTGAGTTTGGAGTCGATGCTCGCAGAGAGCCTTGCTGTTCGAAATCTCTTCAATCTCCTTGCCTAAGTTCTGAGCCTGTTCAACATGATGCACTCCAACTTCAATCTTTTTGGCTATTTCATCTTGAATGACTTGTTGGAGTTCTTCTTTGCGTTTCTGAGCCTGAGAAATCTTGTTTTGAAGAGCAGCAATTTGTTTCTCCCATTTGAGGATGTTTTTGTTGTACCCGACAATCTCTTTTCGATTTTGTTCAGAGGCCTTTTCCAGTTCAGTTACCTTGTTGGTAGAACTTGTAGCAGCATCCCATTCAGCAAGTTGCGTTTCTGACTTGTTCTCAAGCTTTTTCTAATAGTCTCTGAGACGGTTAAAATCTGCCGCTACAAGGTCAATAAGAGTAGTTAAGTCCATGACAACATCAGTCACTTCAGGGGGAGCCTCCAGGACGTTGATTTGTTTCAGGAGTTTTTTTAGGTCAAAGTGGGTAGATGAATCCTTCTCTAGAAGTTGAAACAAATCAATATTGAGGATTTTCTGCTGAATTTGGGCCATCACTTCGTCCATGGATTTTGCGCCAGAGATTGTCCCTGAAGTAGTCAAACTACTGGTGGTGGTGTCAGCAAAGTTATAACGGGTGTTGAGCATGGCCTTCAGATATTCTAATGGTTTTTGCACCTTCAGATTCTCAAGTTCTTCATGAGAAAGGCTGGTCGAAGTTTTGTTGGCTGAACCAGCTCTGGGATGATCAGCAGGATTTTGCTTGTCGCTTTCTTTCTCTTCGTCAGCAGCAGTCTTTGGAGTTATTTCCTTTTTTCCTTCACTCTTTTCTCCCTCTTCGTCATCCATTTCGACCTCCCCATCTTTATCTTTGTCAGCATCCTTCAAGTTGATGGGGGAATTATTTTCAGGATCACTTGCTGTTATGAGCGCTGCAGTAGGCATCGCAGTATCTCCACCACCGTGAACTAAGTTATCATCCTCAGGACCAGTTTCTTCTGCAATTACGTCTTGAAGTTTTTTAGAAACGACGGTGGGCTAATTCACTTCGGTGGCTGATTCTTTAGTCGAATCTTTGGGGGAGGGTTTTGAGGCGCTTGTGGGCTTGTACGTGGGATTGCTGCTGGTTTTTGGAAGGCCTTGAACCATAGGATGCTCATGGGTGTCGACAAGGACCTGGAAGATGAAGAAGTCAGCAAGTTTATCATGAGAAAAATGCATTTTACTGTCAAATCTAAAGAGAAAACCTACCTGGGGAATTTCATTCTTAAGACTAGAACTCTCACTTTCTGCTGGAGCTGTGGTCACTTACACGACAAGAGTTTTGTGAGGAGTTATCTCCAATATCCTGGAAGCAGAGGTTTTTTGTTGTTGAGGCTTCGTTGGTTTCTTCTTTTTTCTTGAAGGTTTGACTTGTTCAGGAGATTCGTCACCAGATTCAATGACAGGAGCTTCAGGTTCTTTTTCCTTTCTTTTCTTTGGCGTTGAAGGAGGTCTCCGACTTCCCTAAAAAATAGTAAAAGATTTCATTGATATTTCGGCAATATAATAGTAAAGAAATATTAAAAAAAAGAGACAAAATCATACCTTCACTAATGGCTTATGGATAATATTTTTTGGGGCTTCTGCATCCTCCGCAGATGACGTTTCGACGGCAGCTGGCTTCTTGGCAGGAATTTTTATGGCTAAGAAAAAAGGAAAAATGTTAAATACAAGTCGAAAGATACATATAGGTGCAAATGAAAAGAAGTGGTGTCGAATATCTTCCCATTCCACACCTTCATATATAGGAGTTTCCACGCGAACGTGTTCTATGCCAATATGAAGGTGGCCTTTGAAATTGTCCAAGGTATACTTAGTCGGAACCACTCGCTTAGCACATTTTTGATATTCCTGGCGAAGAAGTTTCATGGAATCCCCACAAGTGAACCAATCTGGAAATGGAGGACTAAAAGCCACACAAAATTCAGTAGATGGTAGAGGAGGAAATTTTGGTGGATAAAGGTTAAAAGCTATCTCATAACGTTGTTCTGGTCGAACATATGAAGGTAGTTTTAACTCATCCAATTTTCTGGTAAATTTTTCTTTCAAAGTAACAGTTGCTTCGCTTATGGTTCGACTAAGTTCGTTGGGCCTGTAGGCAGTTTCAAAGTATTTCTAGAATGCTTGGATTTCTTTGACATGTCTTGAAGTACCTTTCTTCATTTTATCCTGCACAAGGGTGAAAGCTCTGGTCAGTTGGATGGTGAACGAAGGCACGTCGAAAAATTGAGAATCATAGTAAGCCCCCACCATTCGTCAAACTCTTGAGTACAGAGAAAGTTGGGTTTAAAGGGAACTGGTTGAATTTCGACCAGGTTTGAATACTTCGCTAGCAACCCAGAACACTCATCTTCGGTGTGGGTCATGTTGTAGTGAATTAAAGAACCTTTCCTTGAGAAGACGGGTTTTGGTTTTATTTGTATTAACCCAAACTGTCGAGAGACCAGATTGGGTTGGTAGTTAACAAGGGATACTTTCAGCTTTGAGGGAGCAAGTCTGGACACTAAAAGTCTAGGGGTGAGGAAAGATTCCCAGACATTAAGGAATTCATCTTCTAGAGCTTTCGACTCTAATGGAAGTTTCCTAGTGAGCCACTCCGGTCCAACTTTTCTATCAGCGAAAGGAGCCATATTGTGAGTGAAGTTATGACGTTTAGCAAACATCATAATATAACTAGTGAAAGTTTGTTGAAGGCTTAGACCTTCATCATTGGGTGTTAACTGCGCCAGCCTAGTTCCTTCGACTCTCCTGTCCTTCAAAGCAGTTTCGTCCACAGTTTGTTTGTTGGGTAAGGAAGCTTCAAAGGTGGCATTGAGCCATAGTCGTAAAAGCCAAAATGGTCCTGACAACAGTAGACTCCCTTTGTCCTTGATGTTCTTTAGAAAAGTAACCCCTTCGTCAACAGATTCCTATAGATTCTCCAAGATCATCTCACTAAGGCACATTTGATATCCAGCATGAAGCTGATTTGCTATGGTAATATAACGTTTCGCCACTTGAAGGGATCTAGAGCAGAAAACACATCTCGACAGCCAGAGGGCTAGGAATGCTACACGCTCTTGATCAGAAACTTCTTGAGTTTCTTTGTCATGATAATTGGCAATATAGGTTGTGAAGGTGGCCTTATTTGTGTCGAATCCTATAGAGTCATCAGACAGTAGGGTAGGATCATAATCTACTCCTAGTGGGCTAAGGCCAGTTATGGCAGCTGCGTCGAAAAGAGTGGGGGTGATCATTCCACAAGGAAGGTGGAAATTGTTATAAGTATTATCCCAAAAGTAAAGGGAAGCTAGGAGCATGGATGGGCAATATACTGGTCCTACCTTCGACAACTGGATGAGGTTGAAAATGCCCATAGTTTTCCAAACATCAGCTTTGACCTTCTCTATTTTCTTCAGCCAAGCTAGATAATCAGAGGGGTCTTTCGACAAAGGACAAGACCTAAAGATTCTAAATTTGTTCATGTACTCTAAATTTATGACTTCCTCAGAAGGAGATCCTTGGCCGTCTACCTTGTATTTTTCGTTTATAATTTTCTCCTTATCAGTTCTAGGCCTAACCCCGTTAGCTATGGGTTTATAACGGTGGTATGCTGGAAAAAAATCTCTCACTTTTACGGGATCTAAGGATAAATCAGGTAAAGGTCCTAGTATTGCGTGAGATTTACCAGAAATTAAAATAGGAATTAGTACCTGAGACTGGTAAATACGTCGTTTCTCCTCTTCATTTGGAGGCTCTGGTACATAATGTTAGTTCCCCCACCACCTTTGGCCCAAGGATCTTGTGGACAGGTGGTAAGTTTTTGGATTTTTTGGAATCTTTACTTGTGATTTGGGGAGCAGCGGAAGATGCCATGGTTGATCGCAGAAGAAAATGCAGAGAAATGAAGAAGATGAAGTTGAAGAAAATTCGTGTTTAAAGAAAAGGAGAGTGAAAAATGAGAAATAAATTTTTCCAACTTATTCATAGGAGGAAAAGGGACTGAAGCGGTTGGAATTCAAAAATATTTCCATTTAATAGAAAGATAGTGGAAACAATTGTGGGACACGTGGCAGTTACGAGTGGATGCTTCAGACGGTGGCAGTTAATTTTTTGACCCATGATCCACTAGGGACTAGGGTAGTGATGATGGAGAATCTTAAAAACATGGGCTGAAGAGATGTTTGAGGAAAAGGTGCAATGATGACTTTGACGTCACAAACGTCTAATCATGTGAACTGTCGTCTGTCAAATTATTGACGGCGTCGAATTATATTGGCAAAAAAATGCTTTTCTCCCTTTGTCGAAAATGTATTTTTTGGGGGGCAATTTGTAGGCTGTTAATTTTCACGTCTGGATTGTGTTCAGAAAATAAGTTTAAAGATCTGCCAGGATATCTTTTCGACAGGAATATGTTTTTTGAAAGAGGTCAGTCGAAGGCCAATATTGATTGGAGGAGCAGATTTGGAGATTTTTCTAAGTATTAGAAATGTTTCGACGGATTGGTGATGAGGCTACTTTCGGCGGACGTTTTGAAATTCGAATTTAGGAGGGAGTTCCGTTTTGAAAAAGGACGCGTGGAATATATCTACTTGACGAATGCATGCAGATTGCCATTTGTCACCATTAGGAGAAATAGCTGTTGGTGACAGTTATTTCGATTGTATATAAATAGGGAGTCTTAGCGTTTAGAATTCTGGGTGTGTTCAAAATTTGTACTAGTTACTCAAGAATACTCAAAGTAACCGTGTGAGAGAAAAGAGTAGTTACTGAGAAAATGTACGTTTGAAAAACACCAGTTTTTATTCCTTGCATTTTAATGAAATCTTAAGTTATTCCTTTACAATTCCTTTTCATTTCCATACTTTTATTCTTGCAATTTACTTACATTTCGCCATTTCTTTCAAGAACCAAAGCCTTTATTTTTAGTCGAAAAACACTAGTTGATGAAAACAATGATGAATTCAATAAACAAAAGGTTTTTTAACACCAATTGTCAAGATTATTAAAGCACATTGTCCTAGGATTTGTTTGATCGGTCCTGTGAGCAAACTAATTTTTTCATAAATTAGGAGATCAGCGGTTGTTTGCAAATTTTCCAAGCAAACACCTATGTCAGTCAAAGATTGTAACTGCATGTGTGCTGGCTTTGATAACATCATCCTTCATCAATTTCATAACGCTCTCACTGTATACTTGACCAGACGCTAACACTGCACTCCATCTTTCGCCTCTTGTTGCGAAAAGTGATGCCAACCTATAATAGGTTGATCTCACCAAAGCAGTGATTGGAAGGTTTCTTATTCCTTTGAATACCCTATTCATGGACTCCACAAGGTTCATTGTCATGTGACCCCATCGACAGCCACCATCAAAATATCTTGTCCAACTTTCTAGTGGAATGTTATCCAACCAGCTTCCGGAATCTGCATTTGACATCCTTATTTCATTAAGGTAGTATTGAAATGTTGGTTGACTTAGAGCATAACCAGCATTCTTAACCTGTTTGCTAAGGTACTTGTCTTTGATTGCACGCATGAAGTTTTGTTGAATATGTCTAATGCAATATACATGAGTAGAAGGAGGATTATGCCACCCGTTATCATGGTTATTGTAAGCACTCTCTATAGCAGCATGTCTGTCTAAAATCAAACAGAGGTTGGGTTGTGGAGCGACATGTGTTCTCAGATTCTTAAGGAAGAAACCCCAAGCAGAAGCGGTTTCACCCTCAACCAAAGCAAATGCTATAGGAAAGACATTACTGTTGTCGTCTTGTGCAACAGCCATAAGCAAGGTGCCCTTGTATTTTTCGTATAGCCATGTTCCATCAATTTGAATAATAGGTTTGCAGAATGCAAAACCTCTTATGCATGGATGAAACGAACAAAAGAGGCGGTGGAATATGACATTTCCGTTAACAATGGTACCATCTGGCCTGCATGTCGGCACTGTTTGCATGATTGCAATAGTTCCCGGTGCGTATGTCTTTAGGGCAACCAAAAATCGGGGTAATTCCTTGTACGAATCCTCCCAGTTGCCAAAGACCCTTTCAACAGCCTTTGTCCTTGCAATCCACGCCTTCTTATAAGAGGGAGTATAATTATACCTCGTCACAATGTGAGATATGATTATACTCACTTTGACGGACGGATCTTTACTAACCATGGGCAAAATGTCTTGACATATCAAATCTGCGCTTAACTTTCGGTGATCTTGGACAATATTTGTCGCGGTGCAATTATGAAGTGGTTGTATGAAAGTTATCTTCCAACAATCGCTTCTCTTTGTGTAAGTAGCTGAAAGTCGAAACTTGCAAAGAAGATTACGACAAATAATTACATACCTTCTCGAATCTGTTTTATGACACTATAATCAACAGAGTTATCCATGTGAAATTTTTTTATGGCTCGTACACAATCTTCTTTGGTGTGAAACATGTCTCCTTCTTTTAATTCGTTCCCTGACCGCATATAAGGGTTGTGAAATATATTTGCGGATGGTGCATCATTTTGCAATTCCATGTCTGTCATATGTTGAGGCGGACGATGGACATGATCTGAATGTACGGACTGTTCTTCGTCACCCTCATCGTTGTCGTTCAATATCTGATCGAGCAGTTCCTCGCTTCCTTCTTCTTCATCATCAAAGATGTCGACCTCTGCTTCAGCTTCGTCTAAGTATTCTGATTCGATTTCATCTGAGTCTACACATGGTGACTGATTTATTATCTGAGACTGTTGAGATGAAATATTTTGTTGGAGAAATGTATACAACTCAATGTAGTTGAAACCTGAATGTTTGTGACTGGCGACCATATTTTCCACATCTTCGTCATCTCGCAATTTTAGTGGATAAAACTTAACTTGGTTGGTTTAAAAAAAAAATAGGGTTTCTATATATTATTTGTGAGATAGGTCCAAGGCCTAACTCGGACTCCAAACTTTGGTGAAATGGAAAAAATTTGTGTTTCTGGTGACAACGAATAGGACAAAAGCCGTGTTTTGAAAACCAAAACCAGATACATAGGAGACATATGTTTCTCCGTTGTAATGTGCCTTAACAACGTAACTCATTGCAGATGATATTTTGACTGGAGTTGTTTTGGGACAGACTAAGAATTTTCCTTGTTAGATAGAATGCATGCAAGCATGCAAAGACATTTAAATAAGAAACATAAATTTGTTAAGAATTCGCCACCTTGATTGGCGACAGCATGCAAAGCAATTAATGAAGTCGTCGTTGGAATTGGCGACATGTTACAGTCTTTTATGACTGTGTCGCCATCATGTTGTGCATGCATGAGGCATGCTTCAGTCTAGGGGACAAGCTATGTATTAGGGTTAGTCGCCCATGGGACTGGAGACTTGGTTCAGGCATTGTGCATGCCCGCCAATAGGACTGGCGACTTGGTTCAGGCAGAATATTTGCAAAGAATCCATCTGAAGCCTATATATAGGTAGCATAAGGTTTGCAGAGAAAATCATCTGAGAGAAATCTGTAGCACTAATACACAATATCTAAAGTAAATCATATGTCTCACATTTGATCATTTGAGATGGCTTTGTTGACAATGGGTGAAACACATAGAGGAACTGTCGTAAATATCGCTGATTATGTAAGCGTTACTTTTATGTATCTAATTTTTATTTTGTGTTCTTTGTTATTTTAAATTTATTTTGTTAATTTTTTTTTGTCTATTATTTTTTGGTCTCTCTAATTATTTTATTTCTAAATCTATAATTACGCAGGAAGTTTCTAGATATCGGTCTCGTTCCCATGAATATGTTGCACCCGATGAACTAATACAACCGTATATTGATTTCGCCGGTTTTGGACATGTAAGCAAAATCATGTCTTATTCGGTAGATGCAAAGTTTATACTAGCTTTGCAAGAAAGGTGGTGCCCGGAGACACACACCTTTTTTCCAACCGGTGAATGTACCGTGACCCTAGAAGATGTGTACATGTTACTCGGTTTACGTATCGATGGTAAGGCAGTCAATGGAAGTACAAACCTTGACCCATCAATTTGTGAGGAGCTTTTGGGTGCCACTTGCTAGATGCTGCATCGAGAGGCCAAAGTCTCTTCCTCTCGCAACTAAAAGCTTGGTACGCTGGTTTTCTCTTCCCATCTATACCAACAAATAATTACATGGCTTGGTATAGATCGGTTGCAACTGGGTTTGTCTCTGAAGACAGGTATTTATACGACCCACGCCAGACCACCTACACACAAGAAGCCTCAACGTCTAACCTACCTCCATGGCCATGTTACTCACAACCCCCTACCCAGCAAAATTACCAACCCATTATCCATCCAAACATGCCATACACCCAACCACAATACCAAGAGCGTCCGCCATATCATCTTCAACAAAATGATTATTATCAAGAGACTCAATATGCCTATGCCCCCAACATGTCACAAAGATACAGCCAAAACGAGGGTACATCATACCATAGCCAAATTGGGCAAACATCTTTTCATAGCCCAAACGCCCAAACATGATACCCTAGCCAACACAATCAACCTTCTCAACATCCTTATGGCTTTCAAACACCATTCCAACCTTTCATCAATGAATTCTTCACACCAATGTCTCCCTTCAATCGGCCTGCCCGCACACCAATCACCCCCTCAAACTATACTGACATAGGTCGCACGCTCAGTTTCAGTCCCCAAGACATCACGGGAATGCAAGACATCCTAAGGGAACTATCTCGGACTGTTCCCAAGACTTCGACTCCTCAAACACCGGGAGTGAATCAACAACAAGGGGAACAAGGGGGCCGAGTACAACGAGTGCAACGAGTACAACGAGTGAGGGTCCCTAGGGGATGTGGAACTGGTGGCCGGTTGGATGCACCCGATCACGAACATTAATTAATGTAATATTTTATTAAATTAATGAAAAGTTTATATCATTGTGCAAACAAAATCAATGTAATATTCCAATATTAAAAAAAAAAACACACCCTGTCTCCACATCATTTGGCGACAGGGTTATTGCCTTACTCTATGTCGCCAATTGCACTGGCGACTTGGTATGCTATCTCCAGTTCAATTGGCGACAGTTTGTTAGCTTTTAAGAGATGTCGCCAATTCCACTGGCGACCCTGTACAAACCCAAACCCTAACTGGGGCAGTTTGGGAATTTTTTTTGAAACGTGGGTTATTTTGGGAATTTTTTCCAAAATTAGGGGTATTTTGGTAAAAAATTCAAAAAAATTATCTAATTTTTAAATAGTAATCCTACTTTAAATATTTAATTTATTAAAAAGAGAGATTGTTAAATTAAACAACTACATTTTGTAGTAAGACAATAATAAGTGACAAGTGACAGTTAGAGGAAATTATCCAACTTGGTTTGTTGAGATTTATGAGAGAGGGGCTGATACAACAACCGTGTTATGCAAGCAGTTGAGATAGTGAAATTTACTAGAGGAGAGAGAAATGTGGTGGGATGGTATGAGAGATTCAATCTAATATAGTAGGACTAATAACATCATATAAGACTAATTTAGTGAAGTTGTGTGGTACACCGGTGAAGGATTCAATTGAACCCTCACCCTAGACACCACTTATTAATTAAATAATATTATTTGTTTCTTATTTCATAAATTTATTATTTATTATAAATTTGGCCAGAAATTTTTATTAGAGAAGTTATAGGATTATAATTTAGTATAGATAAATACAAAAATAGTAAATTATCAAAAATACAACAATGAAAATAACAAAAATAAATTTGTATATAATTTTAGGGATCACTGATTAAATCAATGTATTTACATCGTTTGTAAATAATTCATAATTTTTTTAATCAAATTAATTTTGTACAATTTTTTATATTTTTTTCTTTTTTTCTCAATTATTTTATATACAGATACATATTCATTGATGGATTCTCCTCCGGCTGTTCCACCGAAGACATTTTAACTACTTCCCAGGCAACTCGGATATTAAAACCCATGGAGAATGGGTGTTTCTGGTTGTCTTATGTGTGATTGTCGTAGTTTGCATATTGATCGGTCGATATGTATGTCTACGACATTCAACCCGAAGAAGGCAGGAGGTTGAAATGTCCGTGATTCGCAATGAAAGTGAAGTCGAAGAGGATGTAAGTGAAGATGAGGGAGTTTCTTTCCCATTTTTGATGGATCTCTTAGTGAGATAGTTTGTAGGATGGAAGTGAAGAACAAGAACAGGATTGGTAATTATTTAGTGTACTATTTAGTTTACTCATAACATTGTCAAAATATTCAATGATGTAATTTAATCATATTTTTTATTTTCATAAATCCGGTAAGATAATAAATAAAGTATATCAATTCCATTTACTAAAAATAACAACCTCGTTTATTGAATACAGTAAGAGGTGTCAATTTAGGGGGCTGGAGCCTAAATTTCAAGGCCTCCAAAAATTAAAGGGCCTAAATTTTAAAAATAAATGAACTCCAAAATATATAGCCCCTTAAATTAAGGGTCCCTAAAATACAAGTAGGGCCTCAAAGCTCCCAACATTTTTAAAATTTGACTTTTTTTTTTTAAAATAGATTTTTTCAATCAATTTTTTTAAAATCGTTTTTTTATATTTTTGGAAAAAATCATTTTTTTTATTTTCAAAAAAAATGAAATTTTTTTTATTTTCTAAAAAAATTGGTTTTTTTCATTTTCGAAAAAAATCGGTTTTTTTATATTCGGAAAAAATCAGGTTTTTTCATTTTCAGAAAAAATCGGTTTTTTAATATTTAAAAAAAATCTTTTTTTTTCATTTTCGGAAAAAATCGGTTTTTTTCTATTCGGAAAAAATCAATTTTTTTAATTTTCGGAAAAAGTCGGTTTTTTTATATTCGAAAAAATCAGTTTTTTTCATTTTCGGAAAAAATCTGTTTTTTTTTTTATTTTCGAAAAAAATCGGCTTTTTCATTTTCGGAAAAAATCGATTTTTTTATATTCGGAAAAAATCGGTTTTTTCCATTTTCGGAAAAATGGATTTTTTTATTTTCGGAAAAAATCGAGTTTTTTTATTTTCGAAAAAAAACAGTTTTTTTATTATTTTTTAGGAAAAAATCGAGTTTCTTTTTTCGGAAAAAATTGGGTTTTTTTATTTTCGAAAGAAAACAGTTCTTTTTTATTTTTTCGGAAAAAGTTGGGTTTTTTTTCCGGAAAAAATTATTTTTTTTATTTTCAGAAAAAATCTGATATTTTTATTTTGGGAAAAAATCAGTTTTTTATTATTTTCGAAAAAAATCGGTTTTTTTATTTTCGGAAAAATCGCATTTTTTTCAATTTTAGGAAAAAATCAGTTTTTTACTTTTTTAGGAAAAAACTCGGGTTTTTTAATTTTTCGAAAAAATCGGGTTTTTTATTTTCGGATAGATATTTTTATTTACGAAAAAATCGGTTTTTTTCATTTTCGGAAAAAATCGGTTTTTTTTATTTTCGAAAAAAATCGGTTTTTTTTTTCATTAACGTAAAAAAATCTTTTTTTTTTTGTATTTCCGGAAAAAATCTGTTTTTTTTTTTTTTTTGAAAAAATCTGTTTTTATTTACCTTCGAAAAAAAGCTTTTTTTTTTATTTTCTGAAAAAATCGTTTTCCTTAATTTTAAAAAAAACCGGTTTTTTATTTTTTAGGAAAAAAATCGGGTTTTTTTTTTTTTCGAAAATAATCGGTTTTTTTTCGGAAAAAATTAGTTTTTTTTTGTTTTCGAAAAAGATCAGTTTTTTTATTTTCGAAAAAAATCAGTTTTTATTAGTTTCTGAAAAAATCGGTTTTTTTTTTTTTTTTTTTGGAAAAAATCGGTTTTAGAAAAGAATTTATTTTAAAAAAAAATCGGTTTTAGAAAAAAATCGATTTTATAATATAAAATATTTTATTTCAAATAAATTAGATTTTGGGCCTCTCACTTAAGCCGCATTAAAGACAAAAATATGAAGGAGCTTAAAAATAAGGGCCAAGAAAATATTTATTTAGTAAGGAGCCTAAAAAAATGGGGCCAACAAGAGACCTATTTATTGGGGCTTCGTCATTTAGGGCTTTTTTGACAACTCTAAATACAGTGATTTTGATGTTTTTGTTTGATAGTCAAAAAGAGATCCAATTAATCCTTGAAAGTATGCTAAAACTTGGTATGAATTGATTGACGTAGATATGAAATTTGTTTATTGGATAAATTTGCATATTCATTTTTATTTTGGTTTATTTGGTTGTATGCTTTACATTGGAGTTGTTTCTCAACTTGCAAAGAGCACCCAAAATTCATAAACCATTTCTTATTACACCACCTATGTTTCTTAGGCACCACACGAATTTATGTTTTTGCTCCCAGTTTTCGGATATGCACATCCGGACGCACCATTTTTTTTAAAAACGTTGATTTATTCCGGATGTGCATACTGCAGATCCGAAAAATAGCAGAACTTTATTTTTTTTTACAAAATCAATTTTGTTGGTTGGTCGCAGATATTAATATATCGTCGCATTAATGAATATTGAATAAGAGGATTATTTCATTATTACTACTATAATGAAATTCTCAATATATCGTCGAACGAGCGCGTCTCACGGTGATTGGCAGGATGAAAGACTTCAATTGTTGATAGGACAAAGCAGGAGGGAAGACTTCAATTGTTGATCATAATTTTGCCTGATTTTAAGGGTAAATCATATGGTAAGTTTTTTGTCTAGTCTAAATCAAATCATAAGGTTTTGTTGTATTATGTAAATCATATGTGTAACTTTGTGTTTCTCTATAGCTGCAGTAAGTTTTGTGTTTCTCCATAACTTATGTGTAACTTTTATTTTATGAAATCATATTTAGATATCACTCTATGTTTGCTTGTTGTATATTGTAAGGTGGTGGCATCAATGGACTGACTTTTGGTCACAAGATACAGAGGAATTGTTTCTGCTCAGGTTCATTGCGAGGAGATAATTCAAGATCTCTTTAAAATAACAGTGGATCCTCAGAAGGGAAATCGGCCCGCTGGAATGATAAGATAATTTTGTTAGATTTGTAGATTCCTCAAGATGAGACATAGCTGATTTTGTTTTAATTTTCAGGGAGTGGCGTGTGGCTTTCTATAAATCAACTGGGTTTAAGCCTAAAAGGATTATATTTTACAGGTTCGAGTTGGTTTTTTCCTTCTGCTTATTATGCACACTTGCTAGCTTTCCGCGCTCGATACTACATAAGTGAAGTCGAAAATTTTGATTCTGGTTCTGCAAGTGGTAATAGGAGTACCACCAACTTTGTGTCGACTCTGCTGCCATTTATCTTGGATAACGTTAAAGAAGTAATGTTTTACTGTTGATCTTGATTTGTCCTACAAGCTTCGAGGATAGATTTAGGAGTTCGGATATTCACAATGCCCTTTTTTTGATATATAACTTATGGTTACAGGTCATGTTTGCCACCATAGGTGGATGAGCGTTATTTTGTTTAAATGTGGGTTAGAACTACTAGACAGCTTTTGGATACAGAACATGTGGCCACCATGCATTTTGATAAATATTTTGAAGTTATCATCATAGGATGTCTGCCATATTTGTTGCTCTAACCTTCTATTAAAGTAAATGTTATTATTACTTCTTAATATAAATATAATTATTATTTTTTCAAATTAATAAGTTCCAGGCATTTTTCCAGATGTGCACATCCGGACAAGTTCATGCTCAATACGTACCAGATTTACACATCCAGAAGCCGCGTAACTTGTTTTTCCAAAAAGTAGATAGATAATTTGAGCAATGTAGTGGATGAAGTTGAATATTTACCTGAAATTTAATCTTCTCTTGCTCCCTTTGATTTTCTGCACCAAAAAGTTGGAGTTTTTGAGTGAGAAATGGTATTGATGAAGTAGGATTTTTTAGGTTGGTGAGGGTGAGTGTGGAAGAAGAAAGGTTGAGGGTGTTGGAACTACGTTCAAGAAAGATGAATGTTTGAGAGAAGAAGGAGAAAGAGAGAGAAGAAAATAAGAAGAGATTAGGGTTTGAAACTTTGTAAAATTTTATTATGAAGCTGTTGTGCAAAAATACAAAGTAAAAGACCTTTTATATAGGCTATCAAAGCCCAGACCCACAAACTAGCATTTCGACTGAACTCTTTATCATCTATATTCGGCTTTGTCGAATACAGCTGACTTATAACACTACAACTATACAGCATTTCGACTTCGCCAAAACCTATAAGTCCTTCAACTTCGACAAAACCTAAATTACATCTAACACACCACCTAATTCATGTTTTCGAGACTTCTCATCCCAATGCTCTTCTTTAACTCGTCGAATCTGATTTTCTTCAAAGGTTTGGTAAGTATGTCAGCTAGTTGAACTTCAGTCTTGCAATATTCAAGATCCAGCTTCCCTCTGTTCACTTGATCCCTGAGAAAATGATACCTTCTTTCTATGTGCTTACTTCGACCATGACACATAGGATGATTGGTAAGATCAATAGCTGACTTGTTGTCTACAAACAATTTCATCTTCCCAGGTTCCTTGATCTTGAGTTCTTCGAGCAACATATCTATCCATGCTGCCTGACATGCTGCATACGATGCAGCTACATACTCAGCTTTACATAATGACAAAGCCACAATGCTTTGTTTTCTCGAACTCCAAGAGATTGGAGCTCCTTCGATCATGAAAATATAGCCTGCAGTACTTTTCTTCTCATCTTGGTCTCCACCGAAATATGAATCAGTATAACCATATACCTCCACATCTTTCGACTTAGACCTATTTTGACATGGCATCAGGACACCATGATCAATTGTACCCTTAATGTATCTCAGTACTCTCTTTACTGCAATAAGATGACATTCTTGGGGTTTCTCCATAAATCGACTTAACAATCCGACACTTTGACAAATGTCCGGTCTTGTATTGCGAAGATACCTCAAGGATCCAATAATTTCTTTGTACAGTGTCAAACTTACAAACTCATCATCAGTTACCTTCTTTAACTTTGCTCCTGTTTCCAATGGAGTTGTCGCAGCTTTACAGTCAATCATCTTGAACCTCTTCAAAATATCTTGAGCATACTTCTTCTGGTGCAGGAACACACCTTTAGCTATGTCTTTGAATTTCATTCCTAAGAAATATGAGAAATTCCCTAGGTCGGACATTTCGAACTCTTGCATTAGCTTCGACTTAACTTTTCTTATCTCAGCTTCATTTGCACCTGTAATTAGCAAATCATCAACGTACAGGCATAAAATGATTCGACTATCATTGTCAACATCATTTATGTAAACTCCATGCTCAGACACACACTTTGTGAAACCTGCTTCGATTAGGAAACTATCTATTCTTTTGTTCCAAGCCCTTGGGGCTTGCTTCAATCCATAGAGAGCCTTCCTCAATCTATACACCTTCGACTCATGCCCTTTGATCTCAAATCCTGGTGGCTGACTGACATAAACTTCTTCCTCCAAAGGTCCATTCAAAAATGCTGATTTTACATCCAACTGATGTATCTTCCATTCTCTATATGCTGCAGTCGAAACAACAATCCTGATTATTTCCATCCTAGCCACTGGCGCATAGACTTCGTTGAAATCAACACCAGGTTTCTGCAGAAATCCTCTTGCCACTAGTCTTGCCTTATGCTTGGCAATTTCACCATTTGGCCTTCGTTTCAGCTTGTAAACCCATTTCACATCAATAGGCTTCTTGCTGGCTTTTTCGACAAGTTCCCAAGTATTGTTCCTTTCAATTTCCCTGAGTTCCTCCTTCATGGCTTCACACCAATTCAAATCATTCATGGCTTCATCCAAGTTAATTGGTTCTGCTTCAGCCATCATCATTGTTTCTTCTATTAAGTCACCATCTGCATCGATTGCATTATCTAGAAATCTCTCATATCCAGCTAACCTTGTCGACTCAGCTCTTGTTCTAGTTGATCTTCTGACATTCTGCTCAGGAGGTTCTTCATTTTGACTTGTTGTGGCCTCAGTTTGTTGGTCTTCTTCAAACACCGTCGGAACTGTCTCTTCCATCTGTCGACCAGTATCCTGTCGAACTGACCCATGACTCCACTCCCATTTTTTATTTTCATCTACCAGAACATCTCGACTGATTACAAATTTATCATCTTCTGTTGAATATAGTCCATATGCACCAGTCGAATGATAACCTATGAGCACCATGGTTTGACTTCGATCATCTAGTTTTGTTCTCAGTTGCTCAGGAACATGCCTGAAACATATTGATCCAAAAACTCTAAAATGACTTACATTTGGCTTCTCACCTGTCCAAGCTTCATAAGGAGTCTTCTCGACTAACTTCTTCGTTGGATATCTATGCAAAATGTATACTGCTGTCGAAGCTGCTTCAGCCCAAAATCTCTTTGGCACCTCTTTAGCCTTCAACATACTTCTCGTCATATTCAGTATACTTCTATTCTTTCTCTCAGTTATCCCATTATGTTGAGGTGTATAGGGTGCAATAACCTCATGCTTTATACCTTCCTCTTCACAAAATCTAGCAAACTCTCGAGAGATATATTCACCACCACCATCAGTTCTCAGTTTCTTTAGCTTGCAGCCACTTTGCTTTTCGACAAACAACTTAAACTTCTTGAACTTTGTGAATACTTCACTCTTACTTTCGATCTTATAAATCCACATATATCTGGTGAATTCATCAATGAAAGTTAAGAAGTAACGCTTTCCACCATTCGACCTAACTTCAAAAGGTCCACATACGTCAGAATGAACAAGTTCCAACTTTCCTTTCGACTTAATTGGCAGATCATGTTTGAATGCTTTTCTAGTCTGCTTTGCTTTGCAGCATTCTTCACACACATGATTTGGTTCCTTCACCTGAGGTAAACAATACACCATCTTCTTCTGATTCAGCATACCCAAACTCCTAAATTTTAGATGCCCATATCTATGATGCCATAGCCAATTCTTTTCCTCTTCTGTAGTTGACGCAAGACAGTCATGATTAATCATGTTAATCTGAACTTTAAAAGTCTTGTTATCAGCCAATGGTACTTTTTGTATCAACCTACCATCAGCATGATACACCTTCATTTGATTATTCTCCAGCTTCATATTATGTCCTTTGGCAAGTAATTGACCTATACTTATCAAGTTACTTGTCATAGAAGGCACATACAACACATTAGTAATGCTGGCTTTTCTACCATCTCTCTTCATTACAAATATGTTTCCTCTTCCACCTGATGTGACACGTCTACCATCTGTAAACTTTATCACCTTCTTAACTGATTCATCAAGCTTCGTGAACCAGTTCTTATTACCAGTCATGCGGTTGTTGCAACCTGAATCAAGATACCACAAATTTGTTTCATCATCATTCGACTGAGTGTCTGCCATTAGTAGCACACCTTCAGAATCACTATCTTCTGCCTGTGCATACTGCGCTTTGTCACTTTCTTTTGCTCGTGCTTCCTTCTTCTTTCGACAGTCTCGAGCATAATGACCAAAACTTTGACAATTGTAACACTGCACGTCTTTCATGTTAACTTTCTTCCCAGAATACTTGTTGCCCATGACTTTCTTTGAATCATCATGATTCTTTGAACTCTTGCTTGACTTCTCATCACTAGCAAGATTCCTTCCCTGCTTCGCCTTCCCAGATTTCTTGGTGAGTTTCGCTTGTAGTGCTTGGTCCGATACCTTTTCTCTTTCTGAACTTCTTTGCTTCAATCTCATCTCATGAGCTTCCAAAGAAGCCTGTAGCTCATCAACCTTCATCTCAGCAAGATTCTTGGACTCTTCAATGGACACTACAATGTAATCAAAATTTGCAGTCAGAGATCTTAGAACCTTCTCAATCTTCTGCAAATCTGTGATTGTTTCTCCACAAGACTTCATCTGGTTCGACAGCATCACCAACCTTGAAAAAAACTCCAAAACTGATTCATCTTCCTTCATCTGAATCATTTCGTATTGCTTTCTCAAGGTTTACAGCTTCACCCTCTTCAGTTTCTCATCACCTCCATACAAGTTCTTTAACTTGTCCCACGCTCCTTTTGCTGATTCCTCTTCAATAATTTTCTCAAACACATTCGGATCCACACATTGGTGAATCAAGAACAACGCTTTACCATCTTTCTTCCGTTGATCCTTGTACGCAGCTTTCTGTTCATCAGTAGCATTTGCCCCCAATTCAGTTACGCCATCATTCACGATTTCAACCACATCTTGAAATCTGAAGATAACCCTCATCTGCGCAACCCACCGTTGGTAGTTTTCCCCTTTGAAAACCGGTAGATTCGCTGGGAATTGTGTGGACGTTGTTATTCCGTTTGCCATTATATTCTCTCTGAATCGCAACCAGTGCTCTGTTATACCAATTTGTTGGAACTACGTTTAAGAAAGATGAATGTTTAAGAGAAGAAGAAGGAGAAAGAGAGAGAAGAAAATAAGAAGAGATTAGGGTTTGAAACTTTGTAAAATTTTATTATGAAGCTGTTGTGCAAAAATACAAAGTAAAAGACCCTTTATATAGGCTATCAAAGCCCAGGCCCACAAACTAACATTTCGACTGAACTCTTTATCATCTATATTCGACTCTGTCGAATACAACTGACTTACAACACTACAACTATACAGCATTTCGACTTCGCCAAAACCTATAAGTCCTTCGACTTCGACAAAACCTGAATTACATCTAACAGAGGGGGAGTGATCATGTAGGCTCAAATATATCAACAATTTTTCCGGATCTGCATATACGGAGACCTTCCGTATATGCACATCCGGGACAAATATTTTTTTTACGCCATGGTGCATCCAGATTTGCACATCCGAAATCAGGAGACATAAATGAAATTTTGCGCGTGTCTAAAAAACTTAAGTGGTGTAATAAGAAATCCTCGATTCATAAATTTTGGACACTTCAATTTATATAGAACAGTTTATTATTTGGATATTGACAGATGAAATATTTCTTTTTTATTTTTAATATAATTGAATTGATATACATTTTGAATTGATCAAATATTTGACATAAAAAATTTGATAATTCAAAATATATTTTACATATTTTGTATTGCAAATCAATGGTTCTTCTTTCATGCTTTCAACGAACAAACAAAATTTTTTGGTTTTTACATCATCTTCATCAGTTCATTCATCATCCGTAGAATAAAATTTCACTTACAAATTTTTGTTTATTTCGCATGCTTTCAATAAACAAATTAGGTGTTTTGGTTCTCCTCTTTTCTTTTTCACTTTATATTTCATCTCATTTATTAAAAATGTTCCTTTTTTTCAAGTTCTATTTTTAAAAATTATTTAATAACATTTCGCAAACTAAAACCTAATTGTCTTTAAAAGTTATTTTTGTGTTTAATATTTTGCATGCCTTCAAGCCATGGATTATTATTTTGTATGTATACATTTTTTATATAAAACTGTGTTTACTTTACACACATACAACATAAAAATGTGTTCTTTTTTCATATATGTTTATTAATGTCAACCTTAAACAAAAGAGATTCTTTTTACACTTTACAGTTATATTTTTTCCATCAAACATTAACCAAATGCAACGTCCAACTTTAATGTCGAAAATAAAAATCTATATTAAAGATAGTTTTGTTCAAATTAATATTAACCCTTTCTTCATGTTATACATAATTACAAAGTTTAGGACAATGATTTTACACTTAACTTGGACAATAATTTCAAAAACAAGACAATTATCAAATCTATCAAGATAGAACAAATTTTCCCCCACTAAACTTAATTTTTAAATTGTCCTACAATAATATATATCTCATTTATAATGACGGACCCTTTTTGTTCAATGCCAACTTTTGATCATATGTAGTATTTTTTGTATTTAATAGTTGTCTCTTCATGTAAATATGCACATTATGACATTTCATATATCTTTTGTGTAATGTTTATAATGATTTGTTTCAATCCCTATCACCTTATAACATAACATAAAACATAAAAAAATACATTATAACTTAAATAATGATATCTAACTATGACGAAAAGTTATAATCCTTTCGGCATCTTACAATCAGATGTGAAATTGTATTTTTTTTTACTCATATTGATACCTTCCATTTCCATATTTCAAACCTTTTGAAAAAGCTAATTAAAATTATGTTTCTAAGGGGACAAATATTGGACATGATGTTAGGACAACAGGTCCAACTTGTTAAAGTAGTATGACAACAATATAACAATAATAACAACAACAATAATATCACAATACATAAAGCAATAAAATAACACATGAGATTGGTAACCCAATTCGGTGCAAACAACACCTACGTTTGGAGGGAACTCTACCCAAGAAAGGAAATTCATTACTTTGAATTAGTACAATTAGTCTTATAGGAACATCAACCCCATGATGTTCAATGCCTCTTCCTAATCCTAGTGACTTTTTATTTAAGACTCTCCATAAATATGAGATCCCCTATCACTTTCTCTCAATCACTAACCCCTAGTGATCAACTTCAATAACAACTCTATTGATTGTTGAATTTACAAGTTAACTAAGACAAACCAACATCTATTCCAAGTTACTGAAACATAGTGTGGTTTACACAAACTAGATCCAACACTAATCCTTATGATGACAATATTGTGGAATACAAGAAACAACATACTAAAAAACCCTAGGCACAAAAAACTTAATCTTGTGCACAAAACCCCTATCAAACATAAGAATTGAGTCTCCTTATATAGCAACGTCCTTTGGGTTTTTTCTCCTTAGATATCTCAATTAAATTCGTCCAGAATAATAGCTGAAATAATTGGATTAGATTTACTCCATAAATCTCTCCAACAAAATATATGATTTGTTATATTTAAAATTTAAATCTCCTTTTAAATCAGATTTGATCTTCAAGAATTGTCAAATAAATCAAACAAACATTGCAAAATAATCTGTAATAAATCTGATTAAATCTCAATCAGAAACTTCGCACATGACAACATCCATTATTTTCTGCTGACTAGGGCCAGATGTTGAACTGCACACATGTTGGAACATCGTGTTCCGCATGTTGCACCTGGACATCCAAATTATTTCTTCTTCATGAATTGTAGATCTTCTTTGTAGAGTTAATCTTGGATTAGATAATTTTGTACTAAAAACTACAATATCATATGTTTGTTGTCAGTGACCAGATGTTGCAGCACACATGTTGGAACATCGTGTTCCACATGTGTCCTTTCTGTACCAGAAGTAGCTTGAATAAACTCCTTGTTGTTTTGCATAATGTAGTCAATCTAAATGGAACAACAAACTCCCCATTTGGAAAATTTTGGCAAAACAACTCTTCAAGTAGAAACACAGCTGAGTGTCTTGTTTGCAAGCAAATCGTGTTGATTCCTCGGTGTTTTTCTCATCAATCGTTATTTTGAACCTAATTTTCTTGCTATCTTTATCCTTTTCGATCAACACGATTCATTCCTCCTGTTGATTCGTTCCTTTTCTTCATTTTTTTCCTCGCGTTTTTTTCTACCCAGAGACTTTCTTTTCTTCATCGTTCTTCCATTCGCCATGAATGAAGATAAAAATGTTCCTTCTTCCCCATAAAATTCACCAAAACAAAAAAATCCACCAATCATCGCTCCACCAATCGCACCTGTCAACAATACATGCTTGATCTGTTCTATATGCATCTCAGTGATAATCCCGGTTGAGAGATCATTTCACCATCTCTAAACAACAAGAATTTACATTCTTGGTCATGTTCATTGAAATTAGCCATAGTGTCAAAAAAAATTAGGGTTCATCGATGAAACCCTAATTTGCCCTGATACTACTCACCCTAATTATATTCTCTATAGCTGTTGTAACAATATGGTTATGGTATAGATCACCAATTCTATTGAGAAAGAAATCTCTATAAGTGTTCTTTGGATGGATTCAACAAAGGATATTTGGGATGAACTTCATGAGCATTATCATCAAGGACATATATTCTGAATCTCAGATCTCCAAGAAGAAGTTTATGCCCAAAAACAGGGAGATCAAAGCATCACATTGAAGAAACTATGGAAATAATTTGATAACTTCATGCCCCTTCCCAACTGTAATTGTGATCCTGTTTGTCATTGTCAAGTGATTCCAACAATCAAAACATATAGAGATAATGATTATGTTATCAGCTTCTTGAAGGGTCTCAATGACCGATATGCTTCAGTTAGGGCACAAATTATGCTCATGACCCCTCTTCCCACTGTTAACGAAGTTTTTTGCACTTCTAAATCAAATAAGAGAGGTAAATTTTTACACCCATCCCTGAAGACAAGATCATTGTTCAAGTTCATAAGCCTTACATGAAAGGTCGTCCTACCGATTCTGGAAACAAACCTACATATCCTTCCAAATCCAAAGGCCTCAAGATTTACACCTATTGTAACAAACCATTGT
Source organism: Lathyrus tuberosus (assembly GCA_022829125.1). Classification (NCBI taxonomy): domain Eukaryota; kingdom Viridiplantae; phylum Streptophyta; class Magnoliopsida; order Fabales; family Fabaceae; genus Lathyrus; species Lathyrus tuberosus. The sequence continues at coordinate 16,549,685 of JALAZF010000048.1, forward strand.
AAGAACAAGATTTGGTTTTACATCTGGCCTTTGAGTTTTGATGATAACTGAACATGTTATCTAAGAGAACAATTTTGTATGATATGGTTTCTGTCTTGTGTGTTGCTGTTGTCAATATGATTCTGACTCTGATAAGAAGATGTGTGATGTCATCAGACTCTGTTATCAGCACTCTAGAAGAAAACATATATGTGTACAAGATAAAATCAAGATTCAGAAATACTTCTAATGCAACGGTTCTAAGGAACGTTAGTAACGAGGTTTCTGATTGATACTTTATAAGTAAGCCTAGAAGGCTTTACAAGAAATACAATTTCTAGTGTTACAGCTCTAAAGATTTTGAAGACATGGTTCTGGTGAATAAAGCTATGAAGATTCTGAAGACATCATTTATAAAGATCAAATTCTGAAGAGTTTCTGAAGACAAGGTTATGATTGAACGAAGTGCTGAAGACTCTAAAGACAAGAGTGTGCTTAATGAAATCTGAAGACTCTGAAGATGGGGTTCTGATATAACAAGTTCTGAAGACTCTGAAGATAATGCTTCTAAGAAACCAAGTGATGAAGGTTCTTATGACTAGGTTCTGCTGAACGAAGATCTGAGATTCTAAAGATTGTGGTTCTGAAGATTACACAAAGAATGACTCTTCTACAACAGATTCATCAAGTTAATATCTGAAGCCTCTGAAGATGCTAGAAGACTGAAGATTAGAATGATTTTGAGCTGAATATAATAGTACTAAAACTCTGTGACCTCTACCTCGAAAAGGTGGCGCAAGAGCAACTTTTTGTACAGTGATGTTGACCATTCCTTCATGTGAACGTTGGGATATTGCTGTTGGAATATGTTTCCAAGAGTACCCCTCAACAAATCTATCCTCTCAAGCTCTATAAATTGAAGATCAAGAAGCTTGAAGATTAGCGATTTTGCGAATTTCCAAAGTGCTAACGAAAATGCTACAAGTTGAAGCCTAAATGAAGAATGCTCAATGAAGAAGAAGCTGAAGCGAACTGCTGAAGTGCGTACAACGATGCAACATGCTAAAGCCATGTGAAACTAGTCAAGTGAAACATCAATAAGTGAAGCATATTAATTTAGTTGATCTTGATGGTTAAACTTGAAGAAGCATTATATGCTCAAGAAGGAGTTCATCAAAAGAAGCTAAAAGCTCATGAAAAGAAGCCATAGTGCTCATCAAGAAAGCTTATAAGCAATACATAACTAATGTTTTATAATCTCTCAGAGATTCATTCTTTAGATAGTTTTCTGTATTAGAAAGCAAGGAGTTGTTGCTCATATCTTGCTTAGAAATACTTAGGTGTTCATGTACTTCATCTGTGTAATCAGCTTGTAAGAAGCATATTAGTGCACAAGAAAATCCTTGAAAAAGGTGTTGTTCCTTGAGCAGTTGTTAGAAGAGTATTAGTGTGGGTTGTTTTTAATCGTATCCACAGGGATTGTTTGATATTTGATGCTTGCCTTTCAATAGTTGCGATATTCTAAGTTAACGGTTTCCCAAAGTTTCTCAATTGGTTTTAACATTCACTTGTAGCAAAGATTAATTGGTGACAAAGATTTTGTAGAAGGTTTTATAAAAGCATGTTAAGGTTAGGTTTCGCTAATCCTTTCCATGTATAAATGATTAATCAAGCATATGAACTCGGTTTCCGACCAATATAACCGCGTATCCTCCCGACTAAGTTTATGTCTAAAGCGAAGTCGTGAGTACCGTTGTTTAAACCATTAGATGATGTCTCATGCTAACAATCTAAACAACGATCATTAAGATCAATACAATGCGAATAGCAAATCCCAAATCTATGTCTAGAGTTTGGTTTTTAAGAGATGAAATTGTTAGGTCAAGATTTGTGGAATCTATGTCTAGAGTAAAACAAATCAAACATAAAGCATTAAGAGAAAACAACTTCATCTATATTGATCAAAGACTTTGTTCATATACAATACATCAAAAGCAATACATAAAAACAGAATCAACTACCTCTAACCTCAACATTGAGGGTTTAGCTACCACTTCTCATGGTAGATTGGATAACAAGTAAAGAGAGGAGATGAGTAAACATCCACGCCGAATAATCGAGAATGGATGCAAAATCAGCTTCTCCAAGTGAAAATACAAGCTCCAATGGTAAAGAGACTGAAAACTATGATTTTGGATCCAAATGAAAAAAAGATCCCTAACACATAAAGTGAAATTCTATTTATACAATTCTGAAATCAGTAGTATTCGCACTGCGAGCAGATCATTCGCACTGCGAATGAGGAAAAATGGCACTTTAAGTGCCTCTGAGACTTAAACCGCCCCAAGCAGAAATCGTGGGTTCGCACTGCGAACCCTTCATTCGCACTGCGAATCATTCGCTAGCTACATTCGCACTGCGAATAAACTAGCGAGCCAGAATTCTCAAACCCAGAACTTACTGCCTCTCTTCGCCAGCACCTTCGCACTGCGAACCAACCAGCGAATCTTCGCTGGACCCTCGCCAGGAGTTCGCAGTGCGAACACATGGTAATCTCAAAGTTGGAACTCTCTGCCTCTGCTCGCTGGCGCCTTCGCTGGTCCTTCGCAGTGCGAACCTTCACTGGGCCTTCGCCAGATTATTCGCACTGCGAACACCCTGTTGCAGCTTAAAAACTCAGTGGAAACTTGCATTGGTTCCATGTGTTCTGAATTTTGCTCCTTTCATGCCTATACCTGCACATTAACACACAAATTACAAGCTCCACACAAATATTCATTTGTAAGCATAACAACACAATTTACCGCTTAAATTCACAATTTACCGTTAGAAAGAAATGAAAAATGCCAAGTATTTCATACAAATATATAACATGTTTGACATCTAACAGCGGTCAAGTGAAGACCAGAATGCTTGAGAAGACTAAGTGTGTTTCTAACAGCTTAGTGGATGTTGTTCCTTGAGCAGTTGAGTGAAGATTAGAATGCTTGAGATGGCCAAGTCGTTTCTAACGGCTTGGAGGTTGATTCCTTGAGAGGCTTGTGAAAGTCAGGATTCTCAAGAAGGCAATGGAAGGTATCCGTTGTGGTTGTAATAGTTGATGATTATTGGATTAAGTCCTTGTGTTAAGGCAAAATCACCTTGATGGGTGGACTAGAGTAACTTTGTTAACAGTGAACCAGGATAAAAATAATTACGTCATTTATTTTTATTGTCATTGTTAGATTTATCTTTCTAATTCCGTAAAAGGGGATAAAATGTGAAACTTAATTCAAACCCCCATTTCTTGTGTTTCTTAACCTTCAACCATGGTATACCATTGAGGTATGCTTCAAAAACATAGGCTTCCACCATATCTTAAAAAGCCTAATATGGATCAAATTGCTACTAATGATCAAGAACTTGACAATTCTACCTCTGGACAAATCGAAGACTCACAAGACAATATTGGTTTTACCACTGAGCAACAACATGCCTTACTAGCCCTTCTTCAATAAACTACTGTAACATCAGGACCAAATATATAGCACCTTCACTACAATGTCACTCATACATCAGGTACTCATTCCCTAAACAATCTTAATTCTATTGACAGTTCTGAATGGATGTTAGATACGGGGGCTACTGATCATGTATGCCACTCTAAATCTCTCTTCACTAGTATCAACCCCATTAAACCCATTATTGTAAGGCTTCCTAAAGGTGCCTCTAACACAACTAATTTTGCTGGCACCATTCACTTCAATAATAACTTATACCTGCATGATGTTTATACATTCCATCCTTTTATACCAATTTGATATATATTTCTAAGTTGTATATCTCTTTAAATTGTGTTTTTATCTTTACTCCCTCTCACTGTCTCATACAGGGGATCCATAACCTGATGAAGATTGGTGTAGCTAGATTACACCAATGGCTCTACACTCTCATATCCCCCTCCATTTTCCCCTATTATTGTTCCATATCCTACTATCAATAATTGTACCCTTTGGCACAATAGGTTAGGCCACTCCTCTTATGACACTCTTCTTCATATCAATAAAGATTTCCCTTTGACAAATTCACATAAACCCATTGATCCTTGTGATACTTGGTTTAATGCTAAGCAAAAATGTTTACCCTTCCATGTTTGCAAAATTAAAACTTCTACTTGTTTTAAAACTATTCACATGGATATTTGAGGGCCTATTTCATGCCCCTCTATTGTTGGCATAGATATTTTATGACTATGATTGATGATTTTAGTCGTTATTGCTGAATTTTCTGATGAAAACTAAATCTGAAACTTCTTCCCTTATAAAAGCTTTAGTTAAACTTTTACAACCCCAATTTCATGTTACTATTAACACCATAAAGTCTGATAATGGGCCAGAGTTTCTTTTAAAAGATTTTTACTTAACTTAAGGCATCCATCATCAAACCTCGCGTGTTTATACCCTAACCAAATGGCTTAATTGAAAGGATACATCAACATCTTCTAGGTGTTACTCATGCACTTCATTTTCAATCTAACCTCCCCAATTTTTTTTAGTCATATGCTTTATCTTATGTAGTTCATATTATTAACAGATTACCTTCTAAAATACTTGCTTATAAATGTCTTTTTACATTTCTTTTTAATGTTATTCTTGAATATTCTAATATTAAAATCTTTGGCTGTTTAGTGTAGGCTTGTAGTCATAATATCCATAGAACTAAGTTAGATTCCAGGCAGTGGCAGAGTCAGAAAAATTATAAAGCCTAGGCAAAAATTTAAATACCGCAAATTCACATTGTATATAATATATAAATAGTCATCAATCAAAATAAAAGAGACTCGTCATTTTGTCAACAAAAGTATAGTTTAAAATAAAAGAGATGAAGCATAACCTTACAATAGTGTGTTAAATAAAATCACGGGGCAAATGTCCTTTCCAAGACTTCTTTGTGGTGAATGTTCGAATAATATCAATATCATCAAGTGACTTGAATATATCTCGCTCGGTGTAACATACCATCAAGTCATTGAACCACACATCGTTGATCTTATTGTGTGATTTAGACTTGATAATCTTCATTGCTGAAAAAGCTCTTTCAACGGATGATGTCGACACCAGAAATATCAAATCCAAGTCAATAAGTTTGTAAACCAATGGAAATACCAAATGTTTCTCAGTTTGAACCATCTTCATAGCTAAACTTTAAACATTTTCACACGTGGAAAATGAAGCTTTTTTTTCACTTGAAGAACATAAGTGTCAAGTTGATCCTTTATTGTTCCACGGTCATCATCAGAAAAGTCTGCATGATAAATATCAGCAAGACGAGTAAGCTTATCAACATCAAACTTGGAGAAAGAATTCTTGGGGTTAAGACATGAGAAGCAATCAAGGATAATGTTACTTCCTTCACTAAAGCGGTGATCCATCTCCACACATATTTTGTCAATAGCAACATAAAAAATCTCTGCACAGTAATGATGAAGATTAGTGATAGTCCTCCCTTCTACCCTTGAACGACCCCGAACTGGTATTTCGTCATCCATATTTGGCACTAGAATACCTTTAGCAACACAAAATTTTTGGACATCGGCTAATAAATTATCCCAACCACTCTCTCTCTTTGTGGCTAACCGAGCTTTGACAGCATCAACTAGTTCAATGGAAATCACAATATTAAGATATTTTCTTTGCAAGACATTTGAAAGCTCGTTTATGATACCAAAAAAATTTAACATTAACTTCAAAATAAAAGCAAATTTAAAGCTCTCCATTTTTTCCGATCAAACCTGCTGCTTGAGATGGTCCACGTCCATCTTCATTAACCATACTAAGCACCTTCAACACGGAGGGCCACATTTGATCCAAACGAAGCAATGTAGTATGATGTGAACAACGTCTAGTATCCCTGGGTCTAGTGAGACTATGTGATTGGTGCAAGCCTCTTCCTCTAGATATCTCACCACTCTCAAGTTTATTTAAAATATCTTGGTATTGTGCCTCCGTCAAAGCATCCCTTCTCTTACAAGATGCACTTGTTGTGGTCAAAATCAAGGAGATGTACTCTAAGAAATCATGAATAGATGAGCAACTACTAGCAATAGACACAACAACCAGTTGCAAACGGTGAGCATAACAATGGACATAGAAGTAATAAGGGTTTTCATCTAGAATCTTTCTTTGCAAACCATTAAATTCACCTCTCATATTTGAAGCTCCATCATATCCTTTCCCTCGTATCCTTGAAATAGATAACATGTACTTATCAATAATACCATAAAGAACATCCTTTAATGACTCAGATGTAGTATCTTTGACATGATGTAGAGCAATAAATCATTCCACGACATTCCCTTTGTCGTTCAAAAACCTAAAACAAATTCAACAAGTTTACTTGGCAGCATAGAGAATGATTGGTAATAAAAATTGGAGATTGGAAAGTACAACTACCAACCTCAATATCATGGCCATTTTCTCTTTGACAGATATATCATGTGAATCATTAATAAGCATGGAGAATTGTCTATCACCAGGCTCTTCCATAATCACCTTGGCAACTTCATGTGCGTAACACGTTGCAAGCTCCTTTTGAATGTCATCGGAAGTCATTGTGCAAATTTTCCCAGCACGGTCAAAAGCATCTCTCACTTTTTCATTCTTAGCTTTTACCCAATTTACCATCTCTCTAAAATTGCCCTTATTTAGAGAAATAGAGGATTCATCGTGGCCACGAAAATCCATGCCTTGTGCAATGAGATATCTTCAACAATCTACAGAACAAGTCAAACGAATCTTATACAATTCTTCTGATTCCTTGGTTGCTTTAACAAACTTACCTGCCACACTTTGTTTTTTATTATTATAATCATCGTAGTGCTTGACACATGAGTTATGCAAACTATTATGACTACCAACGTGATCTTTCAAGACTTGAGATTCATGCTTCCAATCTTTATATCCGCTTTTAGTGAAGACTTCAAAACCAAAGTGCTCGGCCCTCCCAGGTTTCTTAAATTGAGAGCAATAAAAATAATAAGCCGATAAGTTGCATCCTTGATCTCACTGTATTCTAACCATGTATAATTCTTATACCATGATTTACTAAATGCTCTTTTAACACTTCCAAATGGCGTACGAGGAAATTTTGGCAAATCTGGTTGCATTGGACCCTTCAATATATATGCCCTCCTCGCTTGATCTAAAATATCCGGAGCATACTCATTAATTTGTTTTGTACGACTTGGATCACACACATCTAATTTGGGTTAAACTCATTAACCACATTAGGCGGTGGTTCTGGTTCTGATTCTGATTCAACCGAAAACCTCTTCATCTTTAAAATTCAAAATGAAGCAATGAAATTAAATTATCTTAAGTCAAAATAAACTTTCAAGATTTTCCAACAGAAGTGGACAAATACAATTTTCATTAAAAAAAAACAATGACTTGACTTTAAAAGTATTATATAAAAGTCTCAAACTATCAAATTAAAAAGCATAGTATTCTTAAAAAAACATCAACCTTTATAATTTTACTCAAACGAAGTGCATAAATTTAAAACCAAGAACAAGAGGTTCTTAAATTTGTTCCATTTATGTATGCTACATAGTGCACATACTAACAAAGTAATGGATGTGGAACACAAGATTTCATATAACAACCAAATGATGATTTATTCAAACTTTAGTTCAACAGCCGGAAGACGAAGACGAAAAACCGGTGACGACAACGGATATAGGAGAGCGATACAAGTGAAAGTGATGATAATAACATACCGTGAAAAACAAGGAAGTGGAGATCGATGGGAGGCGCGACACGCATGTTGTGACGACTGGCAGAGGCGCAACAGGCGGAGGAGACAGACTGACGGAGAGGTGGGTGGCGGAATTTCCCCTTTCTTCCCCCTTTCTGTAGTGTTTTCCCATTCCCCTTTTATGTTCCCTTTCTTTTTTTTTTAATCTTTTTTTTTTGCGTTTTTTTAACCTTAATACCCAAAAAATAATTTGACCAAAACCTGAGCGCCCTTGCCGAGTCAAAGAACCACCACTAATTCTAGGTCCCGAAAATGAATTTACTTAGGTATTAAACATAGTGTTAAAATGTTTTATTCTCTAGGGTTAAATATGTTTTTAGTCCCTATAAAGTTTGAAATTTCATTTTTAGTCCCTCCTGGGTTTTGGCAACGGTTTTAGCTGGTTTTGGCAACGGTTTTTTTGTAAAAACCGTTGCCAAAAGGTAAGGAAGGACTAAAAATGAAATTTCAAACTTTATAAGGACTAAAAACATATTTAACCCTATTCTCTATGACATTAAAACTAAGAATATTTTTATTGCTAGAGACACCATCTTTTATGAACAACATTTTCCCTGTAGAAATGAAAAACTTTTTAAAATCAAAGAGAACAAAGTCTTTAGCTAATTGTATTAACTTCATAATCCTTTAGGATGTTTAACGTACTCTTAATCAATTTTACTTATAAAAAAACAGAATAAATGCACTGTTCTCTTTCATTAATTAAACTGCTATTTTTTTCTTTTGTTGTTTAAATGTAATTCTTTTTTGACTTTTACACCTAATTAATAAATTAATAATATTTATTATGTTTTAAATAATAATAACTATTTTATTTATAATATTTTAATTATTTATTGATTACTATATAATTTATAGTAAATAATCAAAAATAATTTTAACAAAATATATAATAAATAGGGTTAAATATACAAACCGCCCTGCAATGTTAGTGAGTTCTCATTTTGACCCCTGGTAAAAATTTTTTTTTAAAAACCCCCTCGTAATATTTAGATTCCCTCGAATTCCCCTCTGTGCAAAAAAGATTCCAATTTTTAGTGACTTGGCTGTCCAACTGGATTTTTATTTTATTTTTAAATGCCACGTATACTTTCTTTATTTTTTAATTTATTTTATTTTAATTTTTAAATATTAAATTTTTTTATGTTATTTTTTTACGTTATTCTAAATAATATTTTTTATGAATTATTTTTTAAATATTATAATATTTTCAAATTTCTTCTTAAAAATTATTTGCATTGGGCTATTACACATAAAGCCCAAATCACTTCCATTTCAACCCACCACTCAAGTTTTAAATTGCAATGTGGGTAAAAACTATATAAAGACTTTATTTTCTTTCTAAGTAGTCGATGTGGGACAACTCCAACACACCACAAAACACCACCACCACACATGTCTCTTTCTGTCTGATTTTCATTTCTTAGTTGTTTCCTGCTTTTTTCTTCCTCTTAGTACACACTCCTTTTGTTTTTCTTCCTTTTCTTGTTTAGCTTGTAGGCTTGTTTTTAATACATTTTTTTTTTCTCTTTCAATCAATGGGTGGTCTTTGATGCAAACCTGCATTGCATTTGGTGTGGTAGTTAAGCTTGATAAATGCTTCTTACATGTTTTCTCATGTCTTAGTGCGTTTGGGTTTGCAGTGAGAATGGCAAAATCTTGGTGAGCCACCACGATGTAGGCAGAAGCTACACTTCAACAAAATCCAAACTCACACTGCTCATCCAAATGCACAGTTATTTTTCACCTGAGGAATTGGAATTATGACCCAAATATACATTATTTAGAAATTGGAGTTGAAATTTCAGTTGCTTCTTAAGTTTATATTCTAACTTAACATAATTTATATTCTTGAATAATTTCTTGCAGCCTTTCCCTTAATTCCTTTGACAGATAAATACCATGCTTGGGTTAACGTGGAATTCTTACTGGAGAAATGCCTTGTAGATAAATACAGAAGAAATGAGCTTGTATTTAATGGATCTTGGTGAAGGCATTGAATTGTAGTAGCAACAGAATAGTAATTTTACTAACCTTTCCATTCCATAATGTTATTAATTAGTAATAAATTCAAGACAAAAATTGAAAGTAATCAAACAGAAGTTTAGCAGTGGATATGTGCACAAAAGCCTTTAGTTTTTGACAATTCTTTGCAAAGTTCAGGTTGGTTGTGTTGATCTGATATATGATGGTGAGGATGTTATTGGTTGTGTTGATGATGGTGATAAAGAGGATGGTGATTAGTTATGGTGATTAGAGCGGTGGTGGCTGCAATGAGGTCAAGCATAATACTTCATGCATGTGACTCTACACAGTTTAATTGTTCATGGCTTGGCTTGGTTGTGAAGAAGTCCCACATCGGTTGGGAAACAAATATTTGAAGGATTTATATAACTCAAACCCAATAGTATAAGTATAAAACATGTTAAGTTAATATTGGGCTTGATAATGTTTGAGAAGGCCCAATTAAAATATTTTGATTACTTTAAAAAAATAATTCATAAAAAATATTACTTAATTAAATTAATTTAAGAAAAGAAAACGTAAAAAAAATAACATAAAAAAATTTAATATTTAAAAAATTAAATAAAAAAATAAAAAAAAGTCTACGTGGCATTTAAAAATAAAATAAAAATCCAGTTGGACAACCAAGTCAATAAAAATTGGAATCTTTTCTGCACAGGGGCTATAACGAGGGAATCTGGGTATTACGAGGGGGTTTTTAAAAAAAAAACTTTACCAGGGGCTAAAATGAGAATTCGCTAATATTGCAGGGGGGTGTTGTATATTTAACCCTAATAAATACTATTCTGAACTAAAAAAGATAACAGTTAAAACAAAAAATTCTTTTAAAAAACGAGATATTCTAAAGAACAAGAAGAATATATAACTAAGTATCTATTTTTCTCCGTCAATGACAAACAAATAAAAAGATAAATCGATTATGAGGGGAAAAAGGAGAGGAAGGGGACGGGGGAGACCTCCAAGAACCCTGGAACCGCCGTCAACAAAATCCCCGCCGGAACAACCGCAGCAGGAACCGAAAGTACCATCGGAACACTCGGAGTTATCGGACCATGAAGATGAAAGCAGTGATGATAGTAGTCATACATAGGAGCCTCGGAATGTAGTGAATAAGCCAAGAAACGATGAAACCCTAGCTCAAGATCCTTCAATGGAGGCACCAAGGAAATTATGGGTTGATGTTATAAGCAACAATCAGAAGCCAAACAATAGTATGCACCTTGATTTCATTGCTCCAAAAATTGTTAATGGTGAAATTGTTGTAGAAATTAAAGAATCTGATATAGAATCTGAAGTGAAATATTGGGAGTGTGCTCTCATTATGTATGTGTTAGGAGGGGATTTGAGTATGAACATGGTGGAATAATTTATGATGAAGAATTGGAATACCGTTCAACTGCCAGATCTATTGTATCATGATGATGGACATTTTCTCATGAGATTTAAGTCATTCAAAGAGAAGGAGGAAATTCTTATGAACGGGCCTTACACGATCAAGAATATTCCGATGATTCTGAGAGACTGGAAGCCAGATTTCAACATGAAGAAAGACATGCTAAGAACCATTCCACTTTGGGTGAAACTTCCTCAATTGCCATTGGAACTATGGGGTGCTAGAAGTCTCAACAAGATAGGAAGTGCTATTGGTACACCTGTGGTCACTGATGAATGTACAACACAAAAACATAGAGTCTCTTATGCTAGAATCCTAATTGACGTTGATGCAACTAAACCAGTCCCTAAGGAGATCACTATACAGAATTATGAAGGGAAACTAGTCAAACAAGTGATTGAATATGAATGACTTCCCAAGTTCTGTGTAAGATGTCAAAAGTTTGGGCACAACTGTGCAGCCAAGAAAAATGTCCAACAATGGAAGCCCAAGGAGGTTACTAAGGCCACTCAACTGCAGGTGGGGGGAGATATGAGTAAGGAAGAGCATCAGACCAGCAGTGACATGGGTACAAAGCAGGTAATAGAAAGCATTGCCAGTCCTCCTAGAACAGAGATAAGGGATACAACAGATGGAGACACAAGCTGGGTAACCCCAAAAGGAAGAAATTCTGATAAAGGCAAGAAGAAGAATAGTAAAAAAAGAAGGAAATAACATAAACTATAGCAATGGTTTCAATGCTCTAGGGGATTTGATAGGTCCACTAGGGTTCCAAACCTTTGAAACATGATTGTATCGTGGAATGTAAGGGGGCTAAATAAGGGTGGTAAGTTGAAAGAGATAAGCTCCCATCTCATAGACTTGCAACCTGAAATTTGTATTTTGCTTGAAACTAGAGTGAACCAAGCTAGCGCTTGCAATATCAGAAATAAACTGAAGCTTCATGATAATTGTAACGACCCAGTTTTCATGTGCGTTTTATTTAATCGAGTCGTTTGATTATTTTATTATTATTTTATTTTATTTTCGACTTTTATTTGAAAATATGTTATTTTTCAATGTTGTGATATTTTATCGGGTTTGGGATCGTTTGCGAGATATTTGAGTGTAGGGGTATTTTGGTCATTTTAGGATATTTTTCATTAAGTAAGAAAATAGAAAATAGAAAGAGAGAAAAATAGAAAGAAAGAAAGGAGAAAGAAAGAAAAAGAGGAGAAAAGAGAAGAAGAAGAGAAATAGTGAGAAAACTTGGGAAAATCAAAGAAATCAACTCCTAGAATCGGTTTAATCGGGTAAGGGTGCGAAACTCAATTATTGTATGATTGTGTATGATTATGTATGTGTATTTGTGATGTTTGTTGGATTGAAATGAAGAAATTTAGTAAAACCCATTTTTGGTAAAATTGATTAGAAATTGATTAAATGTGGTTAAAATCATGTTTTTAGTATCCATAATGGTTGGTACATGATAGATACTTGTTATTGGACATTGTATTGGCAATTTTCTGGTGTGTAGGTGAAATTTAGGGTGTTTTGGATTGGAACCCGTAAGCAAAATTATGCAGAAGAAATTTTTCTGGTTTTTCCAGGTCATACGCGTATGGGGCATGTTCATACGCGTATGGACCTTGGTAATACGCGTATGGAGGGCGAGTCATGGGCCAATACGCGTATGAGATGGTATTTCACTCGGCCATCTGCCCATTTGCGTATGATACGCGTAGCATCTCAGGGCAATACGCGTACGAGGTTGGGCATTACGCGTACGGACTTTTACACGTGAATTTTGGGAAAAATGAGTCTCTGCTCATACGCGTATGGCTCAGGGCAATACGTGTATGGACAGGATAATTGCAAAATGGAACTTTTCAAAATATCGTTTTTCGTTTTCTTTCGTAACTTATGTTCCGTTTATCCAATTTTTACATTCTTAGTATTGTTGCGTAGCTATTGAGCTGTACTTTCTTGTTATGATGATTTAGAAATTGTTAGCCGATTTAATTATGTCGGAAAATCGGGAATAGTGTCGGTTGTCGACTTTTGTCGTTATGACTGTGCGTAATTGATATGTATTAAGCAAAGTGTTGTTGTATGATGTAAATGTATGTGTTGAGATTATTTGTGGTCGTATGACAATTAAATGCATTGTTTTGGGCATAAGTGCAAAGTGTGATTTTGTTGATTGGAATGAATGCATGTATGTGTGTGCATGCTAAATGTCATGAGTCCTTGTATGCCACGCATCATGATATGCATTGTTGAGACGTCCTGAGTGGCGGTTTGGATTCCAGAGGGAATTCGCTATAACTTCGTGTGCCCATGTGGGGTGTGAGCGATGATTATAGACGATTGTGTGCCCATGTGGGGTGTGAGCGATCGGGTCTTGTGCCCGTGTGGGGTGTGAGCGATCCAAAAACACCGTGTGCTCATGTGGGGTATGAGCGGTGGGGAACATCGTAGGCCCGACGGGGAGTTACAGTGATGTAACGAGTGATGATTCTAGCAGAGTTCCTGAGTGAACTAGTGATGAGAAACAATGGAAGTCGGTACCGCATGTGCATATGCATAGAGTCGTTGCGTCAGTCTCTTGCATTTGCATAAATCATTTATGGTTGTTTATGTGTGGATTTGTGGATAAATTGATATATGGATATGTGTTGGTGATGGAAATATGTATTGTGTCTTGTAATGCCTTGTGTTTGAATTATGGTGGGAGTTATGGTGAGAACCGTATATATGTGTATTTTTGTGTTATATATAATTATATGCAACTGTATTATGATTGTTTTTCTCACCCTTCTGCTGTTTTATAATGCTCTATGAGGCGTTGCAGATTGAGTTGCTGGAGGTATTTTTGTGAAGCTTTGCATCTTCATTCTTTTGTCGGTCGACTCTGATATGTGACACCGGGTAGTTAGGGAGGCCGTTAGTGATTATTGTGTATTCTGTATATATATCTTTTGGCTTGTGCATGTACAACTCGATGTATGACAAACTTTTCATGTGATATATATGTATGTTATTCAGTCTTTAGATTTTCCGCTTTTATTCTAAATTCTGAAATGTGGGTGTAAGGAACTGAGTTCCTCTGTTGATAGCTACCCCACTGTTACATATCTTTATGAGCAGGTGTTGTATGTTTTGTTTCAATTTGATGCGACCCCTCGGTCTATACCATGATAATTTAAATATACTCTGACAAAATTTTGAATTTTCTTTTACTGCTTTTTATTAATTGGGGGTTTAGATTGGGGGTGTTACATTAAGTGGTATCAGAGCCAGTTTGTGTCAGTCCGTGTCAGTTGTGTCAGTCCTTGTTGGTCGTTGTGGTTTAATGAGTTGTTTGTTTAGCCATAGTTTCTGTTATTGGAAATGAACAGAATATGGCTGGTAGGAACTTGGCTGCTGCTATGCAAGCTATGGCTCGTGCTGTGCAGGGTGCACCTCATGCTGCGGGTAATGATGAGTTCAGGAAGAACAAACCGCCTGTCTTCAAAGGAAGATATGATCCGGATGGTGCACAGATTTGGTTGAAAGAGATTGAAAGGATCTTCCGAGTAATGGATTGTGATGAAGATCAAAAGGTGAGACTAGGTACTCACATGTTATTGGAAGAAGCTGATGATTGGTGGGTTAGTACTCGACGTGTGTTGGAAGCTGCAGAGGAGGAGATTGCTTGGGCTGTGTTTAGCATGGAGTTTCTGAGAAGGTATTTTCCTGAAGATGTGAGGGGAAAGAAGGAGATTGAGTTCTTGGAGCTAAAGAAAGGAAATATGTCTGTTGTCGATTATACTGCTAAGTTTATGGAACTTGTGCAGTTTTATCCTCATTATGCTGAAGCGCTTGCGGAATTCTCTAAGTGTGTGAAGTATGAGAATGGCTTGCGTCCTGAGATAAAGCAGGCGATTGGATATCAGAGGATTCAGAGGTTTTCTGATTTGGTAGATTGTTGTAGGATTTATGAAGAGGACAGTAAGGCTCGTGCTACACATTATAAGAGTGTGAGCGAGAGGAAAGGGAAGCAACAGTTCCGTGGTGGTCCGTATGTGACACCAGCCGACAAAGATAAACAAAGAGGGAATTTTGAGAAAAGGTCAAGTGGAGGAGGAATGTATGGTCCTTTGAGGTGTTATAAATTTGGTGAGTTAGGGCATCGTCAGTTTGAGTGCAGGAAAGATTTGAGGAAGTGTACTAATTGTGGAGGTGTGGGACATGTTGCAGCTGATTGTGCCAGGAAGAATGTGGTGAAATGTTACAACTGTGGTGTACCTGGGCATATTAGTACGAAGTGTCCGAAACCGAAGCAGGCTCCAGCTGGTGGAAAAGTGTTTGCATTATCGGGAACTCAGACTTCAAGTGCAGATCGTCTGATTCGAGGTACTTGTTTTATTAATAGTACTCCTTTGATTGCTATTATTGATACTGGAGCGACTCATTCGTTTATTTCGTCTGAGTGCGCGAAGCGTTTGAATCTTGTGTTGTCTGTGATGGGTGGTGAGATGGTTATTGATACTCCAGCAATGGGGTCAGTAACTACTTCCTTGGTTTGTCTAAGATGTCCTTTGACCATTTATGGTAAAGACTTTGAGATGGATTTAGTGTGTTTGCCGTTGGAGGGATTAGATGTGGTTTTGGGTATGAATTGGTTGCAATTCAATCGAGTTGACATTGATTGTTATCATAAGCTAGTAAGGTTTCCTTCTCTTGAGGAAGACGAAGACTCGAGTTTCTTATCTACCAAAGAGTTGAAGAAACTTTTGGCGGAGGAAGCTCAGTTGTTTGGATTGTTTGCATCTTTAACTGTGGATAATCAAGTTTCACTTGAGGTGTTTCCTGTTGTGTGTGAATTTCCGGAAGTGTTTCCTGAGGATATTTCAGACTTGCCGCCAGAGAGAGAGGTGGAGTTTTCTATAGATCTAGTTCCTGGTACTAGACCTGTTTCTATGGCACCTTATCGTATGTCAGCATCGGAGTTGGTTGAGTTAAAGAGACAGTTGAATGAGTTGTTGGAGAAGAGGTTCGTGAGACCAAGTGTGTCGCCTTGGGGTGCTCCAGTTTTATTGGTGAAAAAGAAGGATGGCAGTATGCGATTATGTATTGATTATCGCCAATTGAATAAGGTGACGATCAAAAATAAGTATCTTCTTCCAAGGATTGATGATCTGATGGATCAGTTAGTTGGTGCGTGTGTGTTCAGTAAGATTGACTTGAGGTCAGGGTATCATCAGATAAGGGTGAAGGAGGAAGACATTTAGAAAACGGCTTTTAGGACACGATACGGTCATTATGAATATTCTGTGATGCCGTTTGGGGTTTCTAATGCGCCAGGTGTGTTTATGGAATACATGAATCGTATTTTTCACGAACATCTGGATCGATTTGTCGTTGTGTTTATTGATGACATTTTGATTTATTCTAAGTCTCGGGAGGAGCATGCAGAACATTTGCGTATTGTTTTGCAGGTTTTGAAGGAAAGGAAGCTTTTTGCTAAATTGTCCAAGTGTGAATTCTGGTTGTCGGAGGTGAGTTTTCTTGGACACGTAATTTCAGGTGATGGTATTGCTGTGGATCCATCTAAAGTAGAAGCAGTTCTACAATGGGAGGCTCCGAGATCTGTTACTGAAATTCGAAGCTTTTTGGGTTTGGCTGGTTATTATCGGAGGTTTATTGAAGGTTTTTCTAAGCTAGCACTTCCTTTGACCCAGTTGACTTGTAAAGGGCAATCGTTCATTTGGGATATTCGGTGTGAGGAGAGTTTTACTGAGCTGAAGAGAAGATTGACGACAGCTCCGATTTTGATTTTGCCGAATCCTAATGAACCATTTGTGGTTTATTGTGATGCTTCTTTAATTGGTCTAGGTGGTGTTCTGATGCAGGAAGGTAAGGTTGTGGCTTATGCTTCAAGGCAGTTAAGAGTTCATGAGAAGAATTATCCTACTTATGATCTTGAGTTAGCGGCGGTAGTTTTTGTGTTGAAGATCTGGAGGCATTATCTCTACGGTGCAAGGTTTGAATTCTTTAGTGACCATAAAAGTTTGAAATATTTGTTTGATCAGAAAGAGCTAAATATGAGGCAACGTAGATGGTTGGAATTCTTGAAGGACTACAACTTTGGCTTGAATTACCATCCTGGTAAAGCTAATGTGGTAGTTGATGCCTTGAGCCGGAAATTGTTACATATGTCCGCTTTAATGGTTAAGGAGTGGGAACTTTTGGAATCGTTTAGAGATTTGAGTTTGGTTTGTGAAGTGACGTCGGATAGCATTAGGCTTGGTATGCTAACGATTACTAATGATTTTCTGATGACTGTTTGTGAGAAACAGAAGTTAGATGTGAAACTTGTGGATTTGATGTTGGTTGGAGGAAAAGATGCTAATAGTGATTTTCAAGAGGATATTAATGGTGTTTTGAGGTTCCGAGGTAGGATTTGTATTCCGGACGATGAGGAGTTGAAAAAGATGATTTTGGAGGAAGGGCACCGGAGTAATTTGAGTATACATCCGGGAGCGAATAAGATGTACCAAGATTTGAAGAAGATTTTCTGGTGGTCTGGATTGAAAAGAGATGTGGCTCAGTTTGTTTATGCATGTTTGACTTGTCAGAAATCGAAGGTGGAACATCTGAGGCCTAGTGGTTTGTTGCAACCGTTGGATATTCCGGAGTGGAAGTGGGATAGCATTTCCATGGATTTTGTAACAGGGTTACCGAATACTCAGCGAGGGCATAATGCTATTTGGGTGGTTGTTGATAGACTGACTAAATCGGCTCATTTTATTCCGATTGATATCAGTTTTACTTTGGAACGGTTAGCTGAGATTTACATCAGTGTGATTGTGAAATTACATGGGGTTCCATTGAGTATTGTTTCTGATCGAGATCCTAGATTTACCTCGAGATTTTGGGAAAGTTTACAGAAGGCTTTGGGTTCTAAATTGAGATTGAGTTCGGCTTATCATCCACAAACGGATGGTCAGACGGAGAGAATGATTCAGTCGTTGGAAGATCTGTTGAGGGCTTGTGTTTTGGAACAAGGTGGTACGTGGGATAGTTACCTTGCATTAATTGAGTTTACGTATAATAACAGTTTCCATTCTAGTATTGGAATGGCACCGTTTGAAGCACTGTATGGACGAAGGTGTCAGACACCGTTGTGTTGGCATGAATCTGGTGAGAGAACGGTAGTTGGACCGGAGTTGGTACAACAGACGACGGAGAAAGTGAAGTTTATTCGTGAGAAAATGAAAGCTTCTCAGAGTAGACAAAAGAGTTATCATGATCGGAGATGGAAAGATCTTGAGTTTCAGGAGGGCGATCATGTATTTCTGAGGGTTACACCGGTAACGGGTGTGGGTCGTGCATTAAAATTGAAGAAACTTACTTCTCGGTTTATTGGTCCTTACCAGATATCCGCGAGAATGGGTGTTGTGGCTTATAGGGTGGCGTTGCCGCCGAATCTGTCGAATTTGCACGATGTGTTTCATGTTTCACAGCTTCGGAAGTATGTTCCAGATCCGTCGCATGTGATTCCGATGGATGAGGTCGAGGTAAGGGAGAACCTTACAGTTGAGGCATTACCAGTTAGGGTTTTGGATCGCGAGGTGAAGAGGTTGAGAGGTAAGGACATTGCACTTGTGAAAGTGGCGTGGGGCGGCGCTGCTGAGGGCAATTTGACTTGGGAGTTGGAGAGTCGGACGCGGGAGTCGTATTCAGAGTTGTTCATCTCAGGTAATATTTTCGAGGACGAAAATTTCTAAGTGGGGGAGAGTTGTAACGACCCAGTTTTCGTGTGCGTTTTATTTAATCAAGTCGTTTGGTTATTTTATTATTATTTTATTTTATTTTTGACTTTTATTTGAAAATATGTTATTTTTCAATGTTGTGATATTTTATCGGGTTTGGGATCGTTTGCGAGATATTTGAGTGTGGGGGTATTTTGGTCATTTTAGGATATTTTTCATTAAGTAAGAAAATAGAAAATAGAAAGAGAGAAAAATAGAAAGAAAGAAAGGAGAAAGAAAGAAAAAGAGGAGAAAAGAGAAGAAGAAGAGAAATAGTGAGAAAACTTGGGAAAATCAAAGAAATCAACTCCTAGAATCGGTTTAATCGGGTAAGGGTGCGAAACTCAATTATTGTATGATTGTGTATGATTATGTATGTGTATTTGTGATGTTTGTTGGATTGAAATGAAGAAATTTAGTAAAACCCATTTTTGGTAAAATTGATTAGAAATTGATTAAATGTGGTTAAAATCATGTTTTTAGTATCCATAATGGTTGGTACATGATAGATACTTGTTATTGGACATTGTATTGGCAATTTTCTAGTGTGTAGGTGAAATTTAGGGTGTTTTGGATTGGAACCCGTAAGCAAAATTATGCAGAAGAAATTTTTCTGGGTTTTCCAGGTCATACGCGTGTGGGGCATGTTCATACGCGTATGGACCTTGGTAATACGCGTATGGAGGGTGAGTCATGGGCCAATACGCGTATGAGATGGTATTTCACTCGGCCATCTGCCCATTTACGTATGATACGCGTAGCATCTCAGGGCAATACGCGTACGAGGTTGGGCATTACGCGTACGGACTTTTACACGTGAATTTTGGGAAAAATGAGTCTCTGCTCATACGCGTATGGCTCAGGGCAATACGCGTATGGATAGGACAATTGCAAAATGGAACTTTTCAAAATATCGTTTTTCGTTTTCTTTCGTAACTTGTGTTCCGTTTATCCGATTTTTACATTCTTAGTATCGTTGCGTAGCTATTGAGCTGTACTTTCTTGTTATGATGATTTAGAAATTGTTAGGCGATTTAATTATGTCGAAAAATCGAGAATAGTGTCGGTTTTCGACTTTTGTTATTATGACTGTGCGTAATTGATATGTATTAAGAAAAGTGATGTTGTATGATGTAAATGTATGTGTTGAGATGATTTGTGGCCGTATGACAATTAAATGCATTGTTTTGGGCATAAGTGCAAAGTGTGATTTTGTTGATTGTAATGAATGCATGTATGCGTGTGCATGCTAAATGTCATGAGTCCTTGTATGCCAAGCATCATGATATGCATTGTTGAGACATCCTGAGTGGCGGTTTGGATTCCAGAGGGAATTTGCTATAACTTCGTGTGCCCATGTGGGGTGTGAGCGATGATTATAGACGATCGTGTGCCCATGTGGAGTGTGAGCGATCGGGTCGTGGGCCCGTGTGGGGTGTGAGCGATCCATAAACACCGTGTTCCCGTGTGGGGTGTGAGCGGTGGGGAATATCGTAGGCCCTACGAGGAGTTACAGTGATGTAATGAGCGATGATTCCAGCAGAGTTCCTGAGTGAACTAGTGATGAGAAACAATGGAAGTCGGTACCGCATGTGCATATGCATAGAGTCGTTGCGTCGGTCTCTTGCATTTGCATAAATCATTTATGGTTGTTTATGTGTGGATTTGTGGATAAATTGATATATGGATATGTGTTGGTGATGGAAATATGTATTGTGTCTTGTAATGCCTTGTGTTTGAATTATGGTGGGAGTTGTGGTGAGAACCGTATATATGTGTATTTTTGTGTTATATATAATTATATGCAACTGTATTATGATTGTTTTTCTCACCCTTCTGCTATTTTATAATGCTCTATGAGGCGTTGCAGATTGAGTTGCTGGAGGTATTTTTGTGAAGCTCTGCGTCTTCATTCTTTTGTCGGTCAGCTCTGATATGTGACACCGGGTAGTTAGGGAGGCCGTTAGTGATTATTGTGTATTCTGTATATATATCTTTTGGCTTGTGCATGTACAACTCGATGTATGACAAACTTTTCATGTGATATATATGTATGTTATCCAGTCTTTAGATTTTCCGCTTTTATTCTAAATTCTGAAATGTGGGTGTAAGGAACTGAGTTCCTCTGTTGATAGCTATCCCATTGTTGCATATCTTTATGAGCAGGTGTTGTATGTTTGGTTTCAATTTGATGCGACCCCTCGGTCTATGCCATGATAATTTAAATATACTCTGACGAAATTTTGAATTTTCTTTTACTGCTTTTTATTAATTGGGGGTTTAGATTGGGGGTGTTACAATAATTTTGTGGATAACTACAGCCAACATGATAATGGGAGGATCTGGATTAGCTGGAACAATCTAGTTGTCAATATCTGTGAGGAGAGATGTACCAGCAAATTTATACACTGTAAGGTTTTGGACCATGCTAATAACTTCAAATTCAATCTGACTGATGTCTATGCAATGAACACCCTGGAGCAAAGGAGACAATTGTGGAAGGATATTGAAAACCTACCAGGTCAAAGTGGAGATCCTTGGGGCATTATGGGAGATTTCAATAATGTGCTCCAAAGCAAAGATAGAATTGGTGGTAAAATGGTGACAGAAAATGAATTCAAAGATTTACAGGAAATGATGGATACATGCTAGCTAACACAAATGGATAATTAAGGTGATTATTATACCTGGCACAACAAATGTAACACCCCCTTTCTATACCCCCAAATAATCACATAAATCATTTAGGCACATATTAAAAAATTCGCCAGAGTACGATTAAAACATAGTATAAAAGAGGCATGTCACATAATACACGCATTTAATACATACAACACCTGCTCAAAATATTGATATGCAACAGTGGGGTAACTTGCCACAGAGGAACTTTGTCCTTACACCCACATCTCAATATTTAGAATAAAAGCGGAAAATCCAAACATTGAAATACATCCAAGTATATATACGTAGATATATACATCACCAAGTATCATCCATCATTATAAGTCATGTTTACATAAACATTAATCAACAAGATACATGTACAAATGTATCACAAAAGAATAATATACATCCTAGCTACCCGGTGCTACATATCAGAGTCAACCGACCAAAAGAATGAAGACACGCTTCACAAAAAGACCTCCAGCATACCTACTCTGCAATGCCTCATAGAGCATCATAAAACAGCAGAAGGGTGAGAAATATTATCATAATAACAATGCATATAATTATGTACTACAACATAAACATATAACACATATTCTCACCACAACTCATCATATATCACAATATAGATATATCATCAAGCATATTCATTATGCATACATTCACCATTATCATCATTCCACATGAACACACACATACTTGTTCATTCAACAATGCATCATTATAAGATACAGTTTATATCATTTCCCATAAACATACATATATCAATGTTTATTCATCAATGCACAAATACAAAGATAATCAATGCAACTCATAGAGACCGACTCTCGACTCTATGCAGATGCATGCGGTACCGACTCATCACCCGAGCTCAATTGAAGAACTCAATGGAAATATCCTCCCTGCCGGGCCTACGATATTTCCCCATCGCTCATACCATCATGGCATCCGATGTTTCTGGATTGTTCACGCAGACACAATCCGATTGCTCAAACCCCACAAGGGCACATAATCATTCTGAAGATTCCCACGGAATCAAGTGTAACTCATCGCAACGATTACACCCATTGACTACGCAATGTTCAGAGGATCCTCAAATGATCATTTGTGTAATCAATCACTCACACCCAACAGGGACGCGATATTACACCCGATTCTCCATGAATCGCGACACATGAATGCATGTCATAATGTTTCTCATACAAAATGACCACATACACTCATGCAATGCACACATATTTCACAATATAGTCATGCATTCATCACATATAATCCACATACATTCACATCAATTGTATAACAACATACACAATTATCCAAACAATTCAATTTACGGTTCACCATAAAAGTTGATTAAAAGTCGGCTAAAAATAATATTTTTCATCACCCTCAAATAGAACATATTTTTAGCTTCAGTTTGATATAAAGAACAGCTCAATCGGATAAACGACGAAAAAGTTACGGACTTTTAAAGAAAACATTTTTCGGAAAACTAGCAGAGTGCAATCGATTGCACTCCTGATGCAATCGATTGCACAGTCCCAGACTTGTAATTTTTCGCCCTTTACATATGTGCAATCGATTTGCATCCTGCTGCAATCGATTGCACCTGTTAAAAACCAGAAAAAATAGCTGCTGCCCAAACACAAAACCCTCCGAAAACCCGACCGATTCAATTCTATGATACGAAACAAATACACAGTAATCCTTACCAAATATATATCAACGTTTTAGGACCATAAAACGATAATTCTACGACGTTCGATTTTCACCAAAATCTCACATTCTCAAAACCCAAAAATGTCAAAACTCACAATATCAACCGATTTCAACCAAACGAGTTTCTATAATCTCGGCCTAACCTCATACGACTAATCTACGCAATTTATTTCGAAATTCATCCGTGAAAACATCGATTTCTATCGATTTTCTACAATTCGACCTAAACGGAGAAAACAACGGAAACATAACAAAAACTAACCAAAACATAACCAAACTTCATGAAACTTTAAACAGCAACTCACATACATATAGCCAACCAACACATGTATTTATACGACTTTTCGACCGTAAAAACATCGGTTTCTATCGATTTCGTCAAATACGGCATAAACGGAAACATATGGAAAACCAACCAAAGCATCCACACAAAACACATACATAATCATACACAAAGTTAGGATAACAATATTTCACACCCTTACCCGGATTCCAAATGATCTAGCTCTTGTTCTTGATGATTTCCACTCTTTTTCCTCTTTTCTTCTCTTTTTCCCTCTTCCTCTTTCTTTCTCTTCTTTTTCTTTCTATCTTTCTCTATTTCTCTCTATTTCTCTTTTCTATCTATTTTCTTTCTTTTCTATTTCTTTTCTCTCATTTTCCACTAAATCAATTAATTCATTTTTCTCACATAATTCTAATTCCACAAAATTTCTAACTTATGATTAATTGAGAAAAGTCTAAAATACCCTCCATTCTAATTTCCCCGAAAACTCTCGAAAACGGTAAAATAACATTTAACACACCAATTTAACAAATAAAATAATTTATCACCCAATTAAAATAAAAGACTCAAGAATAATGGAATAATCAAAATCGGGGCGTTACAACTCTCCCCCACTTTAGAAATTTTCGTCCTCGAAAATAATACCTGATTCAAACAACTCCGGATACGACTCTCGCATCCCATTCTCTAGTTCCCAAGTCATATTGCCTTCCGCAGCGCCTCCCCACGCTACTTTCACAAGCACAATATCCTTGCCTCTTAGTTTCTTAACTTCGCGGTCCAAAATCCTAACCGGTAAAGCTTCCACCGTAAGGTTATCTCTCACTTCAACCTCGTCCATAGGAATAACATGTGACGGATCCGGAACATATTTCCGAAGTTGCGAAACATGGAATACGTCATGCAAATTCGAAAGGTTCGGAGGCAACGCCACACGGTAAGCCACAACACCAACTCGTGAAGTAATCTGATACGGACCAATAAAACGAGAAGTCAACTTCTTCGACTTCAAAGCACGACCCACACCCGTAACTGGTGTAACTCTCAAAAACACATGGTCGCCTTCTTGAAACTCAAGATCTTTCCTTCTCTTGTCATGATAGCTCTTTTGTCTACTTTGAGAAGCTTTCATCTTCTCCCGAATAAACTTCACTTTCTCCGTCGTTTGTTGTACCATTTCCGGTCCAACTATCGTCCTCTCACCGGTTTCATGCCAACACAAAGGTGTTCGACATCTCCGACCATACAAAGCCTCAAATGGTGCCATACCAATACTCGAATGAAAACTGTTATTATACGTGAACTCAATCAACGCCAAATAACTATCCCAAGCACCACCTTGCTCTAGCACACAAGCACGCAACAAATCTTCCAACGATTGAATCGTCCTCTCGGTTTGACCGTCCGTTTGCGGATGGTAAGCCGAACTCAATCTTAACTTAGAACCCAAAGCCTCTTGTAAACTCACCCAAAATCTCGATGTAAATCTCAGATCTCGATCTGATACAATACTCTTAGGAACTCCATGTAACTTCACAATCACACGAACATAAATCTCGGCTAACTTCTCCAAAGGATAACTAATATCAATTGGAACAAAGTGAGAAGATTTAGTAAGCCTATCAACAATCACCCAAATAGCATTATGACCTCTTTGCGTATTCGGCAATCCCGTAACAAAATCCATCGATATACTATCCCATTTCCACTCTGAAATATCCAACGGGTGCAACAAACCACTAGGCTTCTGATGTTCCACCTTCGACTTTTGACAAGTCAAACACGCATACACAAACTGAGCAACATCTCTTTTCAAACCAGACCACCAAAAGATCTTCTTCAAATCCTGATACATCTTATTCGCACCCGGATGAATACTTAAATTACTTCGGTGTCCTTCCTCTAAAATCATCTTTTTTAACTCCGCATCGTCGGGAATACAAATACGACCACGAAATCTCAAAACTCCAAAGTTATCAACCTTGAAATCCTCATTCTCGTTCATCATCAAATCAACGAACTTCAAATCCAACTTTTGCTTTTCACAAACCATTGCAAGAAAAACATTTGTAACATGTAACATACCAAGTCTCACACTTCTCGGCGTCATTTCACAAACCAAACTCAAGTCTCTAAAATTCTCCAAAAGTTCCCATTCTCTTATCATCAATGCGGACATATGTAACGACTTCCGACTCAAGGCATCGGCCACCACGTTTGCCTTACCCGGATGGTAATTCAAACCAAAATCATAATCCTTCAAAAGCTCTAACCACCTTCTTTGTCTCATGTTCAATTCTTTCTGATCAAATAAATATCTTAAGCTTTTGTGATCACTAAAAACTTCAAATCTTGCACCATAAAGGTAATGCCTCCAAATTTTCAAAACAAACACCACGGCCGCTAACTCCAAGTCATGTGTAGGATAATTCTTTTCATGCACTCTCAATTGTCTAGAAGCATAAGCCACAACTTTTCCATCTTGCGTCAAAAACCACCTAAACCAACCAATGAAGCATCACAATACACAACAAATGGTTCCGTCGGATTTGGCAAAATCAAGATCGGAGCCGTTGTCAACCTTCTTTTTAGCTCATTGAAACTCTCTTCACAATGAATATCCCAAATGAAAGCCTTTCCTTTACAAGTCAATTGCGTTAAAGGAAGTGCCAACTTCGAAAATCCCTCAATAAACCTCCGATAATAACCCGCCAAGCCTAAAAAGCTTCGAATCTCCGTAACCGACCTAGGAGCCTCCCATTGCATCACCGCATCTATCTTGGATGGATCAACACTAATACCACTCCCGGAAATAACATGTCCAAGAAAACTTACTTCCGACAACCAAAATTCACATTTCGACAACTTAGCATACAATTGTTTCTCTTTCAAAATTTGCAACACAATTCTCAAATGCTCTTCATGCTCCTCTTGAGACTTAGAGTAAATCAAAATATCATCGATGAACACAACCACAAAACGATCCAACTGTTCATGAAAAATACGATTCATGTATTCCATAAACACACCCGGCGCGTTAGAAACCCCGAATGGCATCACGGAGTATTCGTAACGACCATACCGTGTCCTAAATGCCGTCTTTTGAATATCCTCTCCTTTCACACGAATCTGGTGGTATCCTGATCTCAAATCAATCTTGCTAAAATCATTCGCACCAACCAATTGGTCCATCAAATCATCGATCCTTGGAAGCGGATACTTGTTCTTAATTGTCACTTTGTTCAACTGTCGATAATCAATGCATAACCGCTTACTCCTGTCCTTCTTCTTTACCAACAATACCGGAGCACCCCAAGGAGAAACACTTGGCCTTACAAATTTCTTATCCAACAAGTCATTCAATTGCTTTTTCAATTCTACCAATTCCGATGCCGACATACGATACGGTGCCATCGAAATCGGTCTAGTACCCGGAACTAGATCAATAAAAAATTCAACTTCTCTTTCCGGCGGTACATCCGTAATATCTTCCGGAAACACTTCTGGAAATTCACACACCACTGGGAACACATCAAGCTCAACTTGACTCTCCACCGACAATGATGCAAACAAACCAAACAATTGAGCTTCGTCCGCTAAAAGTTTCTTCAACTCTTTAGTGGATAGGAAACTCTCAAATTCATCATCTTCCAAAGAAGGAAACCTTACTAACTTGTGATAGCAATCTATATGAACTCGATTAAATTGCAACCAATTCATACCCAAGACCACATCCAATCCCTCCAACGGCAAACATACTAAATCCATAATGAAGTCTTTACCATACATGGTCAAAGGACAACTTACACACACCAAAGACGTAGTTACCGACCCTGAAGCAGGAGTCTCAATAACCATCTCAATACCCATCAAAGACAAAGCAAGATTCAAACGCTTCGCGCACTCAGACGAAATAAACGAATGAGTCGCTCCCGTATCAATAACAGCAACTAAAGGTGTACTATTAATAAAGCATGTACCTTTAATCAAACGGTCTGCATTCGTAGTTTGAGTCCCTGCCAATGCAAACACCTTTCCGCCCACTTGAGCTTGTTTCGGCTTAGTACACTTAGTACTAATGTGACCAACTTCTTCACAATTATAGCACTTCACCATATTCCTTCTACAATCTGTAGCAACATGCCCAAGACCTCCACAGTTAGCACATTTCGCTTCCGTCTTCCTACAATCAAATGATTTATGACCCATACCTCCACACTTGAAACACTTTACGGGACCAGAACTTCCTCCTCCAGACCTCCTATCAAAGTTTCCCCTATGCTTGCCCTTATCAACGGGTGTCACATAAGGTCCACCTCGAGCTTGTTGCTTTCCCTTCCTCTCATTCAAACTTTTGTAGTGTGTAGAACGAGCCTTACTATCTTCCTCGAAGATTCTACAACATTCCATCAAATCTGAAAACCTTCTTATCCTTTGATATCCCACAGCTTGCTTAATCTCCGGACGTAAACCATTCTCATATTTAATACACTTTGAGAACTCAGCAGTAATCGCGGCATAATGAGGATGGAATTGAACCAACTCCACAAATTTAGCAGTATAGTCCACCACGGATATACTACCTTGTTTCAGTTCAAGAAATTTCATCTCCTTCTTTCCCTTCACACTCTCAGGGTAATACTTTCTCAAGAACTCAGTACGAAATAAATCCCAAGTTACCTCTTCATCATCCACCTCAAGAACTTCATGTATACCGACCCACCAATCGTCGGCTTCTTCCTTCAGCATGTGAGATCCAAGTCTCACCTTATTCTCCTCCACACAGCCCATGACTCTGAAGATTCTTTCAATCTCTTTCAACCAATTTTGAGCTCCATCGGGATCAAATTTTCCTTTGAAAACCGGTGGTTGATTCTTCCTGAACTCGTCATTAGCATTCACGTTCGGCGCACCTTACACCGCCCTAGCCATTGATTCCAAAGCCACAACCATCGCATTGTCGTTTCTACCCGACATATTCTGATTATTCCCAAAAATAACAACAAGGTTAAACAACAGTTCAACCAACACAACAACAAGACAGACACAACTGACTCAACTCTGGCTCTGATACCACTTAATGTAACACCCCCTTTCTATACCCCCAAATAATCACATAAATCATTTAGGCACATATTAAAAAATTCGCCAGAGTACGATTAAAACATAGTATAAAAGAGGCATGTCACATCATACACGCATTTAATACATACAACACCTGCTCAAAATATTGATATGCAACAGTGGGGTAACTTGCCACAGAGGAACTTTGTCCTTACACCCACATCTCAATATTTAGAATAAAAGCGGAAAATCCAAACATTGAAATACATCCAAGTATATATACGTAGATATATACATCACCAAGTATCATCCATCATTATAAGTCATGTTTACATAAACATTCATCAACAAGATACATGTACAAATGTATCACAAAAGAATAATATACATCCTAGCTACCCGGTGCTACATATCAGAGCCAACCGACCAAAAGAATGAAGACACGCTTCACAAAAAGACCTCCAACATACCTACTCTGCAATGCCTCATAGAGCATCATAAAACAGCAGAAGGATGAGAAATATTATCATAATAACAATGCATATAATTATGTACTACAACATAAACATATAACACATATTCTCACCACAACTCATCATATATCACAATATAGATATATCATCAAGCATATTCATTATGCATACATTCACCATTATCATCATTCCACATGAACACACACATACTTGTTCATTCAACAATGCATCATTATAAGATACAGTTTATATCATTTCCCATAAACATACATATATCAATGTTTATTCATTAATGCACAAATACAAAGATGATCAATGCAACTCATAGAGACCGACTCTCGACTCTATGCAGATGCATGCGGTACCGACTCATCACCCGAGCTCAATTGAAGAACTCAATGGAAATATCCTCCCTGCCGGGCCTACGATATTTCCCCATCGCTTATACCATCATGGCATCCGATGTTTCTGGATTGTTCACGCAGACACAGTCCGATTGCTCAAACCCCACAAGGGCACATAATCATTCTGAAGATTCCCACGGAATCAAGTGTAACTCATCGCAACGATTACACCCATTGACTACGCAATGTTCAGAGGATCCTCAAATGATCATTTGTGTAATCAATCACTCACACCCAACAGGGACGCGATATTACACCCGATTCTCCACGAATCGCGACACATGAATGCATGTCATGATGTTTCTCATACAAAATGACCACATACACTCATGCAATGCACACATATTTCACAATATAGTCATGCATTCATCACATATAATCCACATACATTCACATCAATTGTATAACAACATACACAATTATCCAAACAATTCAATTTACGGTTCACCATAAAAGTTGATTAAAAGTCGGCTAAAAATAATATTTTTCATCACCCTCAAATAGAACATATTTTTAGCTTCAGTTTGATATAAAGAACAGCTCAATCGGATAAACGACGAAAAAGTTACGGACTTTTAAAGAAAACATTTTTCGGAAAACTAGCAGAGTGCAATCGATTGCACTCCTGATGCAATCGATTGCACAGTCCCAGACTTGCAATTTTTCGCCCTTTACATATGTGCAATCGATTTGCATCCTGCTGCAATCGATTGCACCTGTTAAAAACCAGAAAAAATAGCTGCTGCCCAAACACAAAACCCTCCGAAAACCCGACCGATTCAATTCTATGATACGAAACAAATACACAGTAATCCTTACCAAATATATATCAACGTTTTAGGACCATAAAACGATAATTCTACGACGTTCGATTTTCACCAAAATCTCACATTCTCAAAACCCAAAAATGTCAAAACTCACAATATCAACCGATTTCAACCAAACGAGTTTCTATAATCTCGGCCTAACCTCATACGACTAATCTACGCAATTTATTTCGAAATTCATCCGTGAAAACATCAATTTCTATCGATTTCCTACAATTCGACCTAAACGGAGAAAACAACGGAAACATAACTAAAACTAACCAAAACATAACCAAACTTCATGAAACTTTAAACAGCAGCTCACATACATATAGCCAACCAACACATGTATTTATACGACTTTTCGACCGTAAAAACATCGGTTTCTATCGATTTCGTCAAATACGGCATAAACGGAAACATATGGAAAACCAACCAAAGCATCCACACAAAACACATACATAATCATACACAAAGTTAGGATAACAATATTTCACACCCTTACCCGGATTCCAAATGATCTAGCTCTTGTTCTTGATGATTTCCACTCTTTTTCCTCTTTTCTTCTCTTTTTCCCTCTTCCTCTTTCTTTCTCTTCTTTTTCTTTCTATCTTTCTCTATTTCTCTCTATTTCTCTTTTCTATCTATTTTCTTTCTTTTCTATTTCTTTTCTCTCATTTTCCACTAAATCAATTAATTCATTTTTCTCACATAATTCTAATTCCACAAAATTTCTAACTTATGATTAATTGAGAAAAGTCTAAAATACCCTTCATTCTAATTTCCCCGAAAACTCTCGAAAACGGTAAAATAACATTTAACACACCAATTTAACAAATAAAATAATTTATCACCCAATTAAAATAAAAGACTCAAGAATAATGGAATAATCAAAATCGGGGCGTTACAACAAACATGTCAGAGATCCAATCTACTCTAGAATTGATAGAGTTATAGGAAATGTAGCTTGGTTCCAATCTATTAACTTGCAACTGAAGCATCTCCCCCCTAGTGCTTCTAACCATGTCATTTTATAGCTTTGTAACCAGGCCCAAAATTAACCCAGCAGGAAGAATTTCAAGTTTATTAATTGTGTTATTGAGATAGATGGTTTCCATGAAGCTGTTGCTAGAAACTGGGCTGAAACTATCACAGGGTCACCTCCTTACATTTTATGGGAAAAACTTAAGAGGTTAAGACCAATTATCAAAAGCCTTAGCAAACCTCTAACTGATGTGCAAAGAATTATTCTGGCTGTTAGAAAGGATCTTGAGAACTACCAGCAGGAGTTAGTTGATGATCACATGAACCCTACTATTATTCAGAGGGTTAAGGATAAGACAGAGGAAATCATGAGGTGGAACGCCCTTGAGGAGAAAGTGCTTAAGCAGAAATCCAAAATTGATTGGATTAGCCTTGGTGATGGAAATAATCATTACTTCCATGCCTCCCTTAAAGCCAAAAACAACCATAAAAGACTGCTGACCCTGAACAAGAATGATGGCACAAAATTGAACACCAACAGGGATATAGAAACTGAGGTTATCAATTACTATGAAGAGCTGATGGGAAAGGAAGATAGGGTGCTCCAGCAAATTGATTTAAGTGTCATGAGAGATGGTCCCCACCTCAATTATGAACAAAGACATCAACTTGTTAAACCCATCACTGAAAAAGAAATTTATGAGGCCCTGCATTATATTGGTGACTCCAAAGTTCCAGGGGTTGATGGATACAGTGCTAAATTCTTCAAAAGTTGTTGGAACATTGTAAAGATGGATCTCCTTAACGCTATCTGTTATTGGTTTCAGCATAATAAAATGTTCTTGGCTTTTAATAACACCCTTGTCACACTTATTCCTAAAAAGGATAATGCTATATACATAAAAACTATAGACCTATTGCTTGCTGCACTATGGTTTACAAGATTTATTCAAAGATATTGACAGCCAGACTAGCTAAAGTGATTGGTAGCATTGGTAGCCTCCATCAAGTTGCCTTCATTCCTGGGCAGCAAATTCACTATCATATCCTGCTTGCTATAGAGCTCATCAAAGACTACTCTAGGAATAATGGCACTCCTAGGTGCATGTTACAATTTGATCTTCAAAAAGCATATGACATGCTCAACTGGAGAGCCCTTGAGACTATCCTCTTGGAAGTTGGCATCCCTGACCAGTTTGTGAAGTGGATCATGATGGGAGTAACAATTGTGTCCTACAGGTACAATATTAATGGAGAGAATTCCAAGCTTTTGAAGGCTAGTAGAGGTATCAGACAAGGAGATCCCATATCTCCCTTCCTGTTTGTTATTGTCATGGATTACCCATCCAGGTTGCTAGCTAAAATGCAAACTAATCCCAATTTCAACCATCACTCAAAGTGTGAGAAGTTGGAGCTCACCCACCTGATTTTTGCTGATGATATCTTACTTTTTTGTAGAGGAGACAAAGGTTCTGTTGAGCTTATGAATAATACTATGCAGAAGTTCTCTTTGTCAACTGGTTTGGTAGTTAATCTAGCAAAGTGTCAGGTGTACTTTGGAGCTGTTGATGAGAATGAGAAACATCAAATTCTTAGTTTGACTAGCTACAATGAGGGTTGTTTACCTTTTAGGTATCTTGGTGTGTCCCTTACAAGTAAGAGACTCTCAATGAATCACTATTTCCCCCTTATTGACATAATTTTACTCAGAATCCATCATTGGAGTGCTAAGCTGCTTAGTCAAGCAGGGAGAGTTCAATTAGTTAATGCTGTGATTTTCTCCATTTCTAACTATTGGCTTCAATGTTTCCCTATTCCTAAGTATGTGATTAGGAAGATTCATAGCATTTGCAGAAACTTTATTTGGACTGGTGGATCAAATACTAGTAGAAAAAGCCCTGTGGCTTGGAGCACGGTTTGTCGTCCCAAGCACAAGGGTGGTTTAAATATTCTCAACCTGGACATTTGGAACTCCATAACTATGCTAAAGCTGTTGTGGAATCTTTGCAGGAAGAGTGATTGTCTCTGGGTTAAGTGGATGCACATGTACTTCACAAAAACTCAGGACTTGATGGCTATGGAGGTGACAAACAATGCTTCTTGGATCCTCAAAAGCATCTTGAAAACTAGACAGAAGATTCATCTGGTGCAGGGCTGTTGGGATCAAAGTCTCATTGATGGTAAGTTTAAGGTTGGAACTGTTTACAAGAATATGTTAAGCCATGAAATTTCTGTTGATTGGTACCCTGTTATGGCTGGCAATAAGGCTAGACCAAGGGCCTGTCTCTGCCTCTGGCTAGCCTGTCATAAGAAGCTCTCCACAAAGGAGAGGCTTGCGAATTGGGGAATGGTGAGTGATAGGAAATGTTGTTTCTATAGTGCCAATGAAGACATAAATCACCTTCTGTTTGAGTGTGGGATGATGAAAGAGACCTGGTTGAATATTCTGAAGTGGTTGCAAGTCTGTCTCATGCCTAAACAGTGGGATAAGGAATTGTCTTGGGTGATTACTTACTGCAAGGGAAAGGGAAGTAAAGTTGGCTTGATGAAGATGACATTGGCTGAGACCGTTTATCATTGCTGGTATTATAGAAAATCTAAATGTTTTAACAGTGATAGGAATATTGAAATGGATGACATTGTAAATAGTATTATAGAGAAAATAGTTCAAAGGGGGTGGTGCTATAGAAAGTATAGAAATTATATAGTTTTACTTATGATGTAATTTCTTTTGATAGGTTGGATCTTTGATCACCATTGTATTATCGGCTTTTTGAATTAATTCATTTTATTGGCTAAAAAAAATGACAAACAAATAAAAATCATTTAGTTTCAATATTATAACTATTTTAATTACAGAAAAATATTAATGTCATCGAGTAAGAAATAACCATTTATGATTACAATCAAGAGATTTTTCAAGTTTTAACTATTACTACCAAAAGACAAAAGTTTAATTAGAATTGAATCATAGATAAAATCTAGAAGCGTTCACAATGTTTGGGTATACATTCATAAAAGAAAAATATAAAAAGTGAAAATTATTATTATTTTTATATTAAGAAGTAATACTAATAACATTTATTTTAACCTTCTACCTCAAGTTCATCATGACCTCGAGTCTATCAAAATACATTTACAGCTGTAAATTTTGTGCATAACTAATGAATAAACTTTGAACATTTATAAGATTATATTTATTAAACATTATTGAACAGTACTCATAACATTGTCAAAATATTCAATGATGTAAATCCGGTACGATAATAAATAAATCAATTCCATCTATAATATAGGAACTTACATTGTTCTGGAAATCATCACCTCAATAATGATGTCACGTCACTATTTTAAGGGCATTTTTTTTGTTTAATAGCAACTAAATCCAATTGAATTTGTGTCTAATTGAAACACAACCACACAACCACACTTTATGCGCTACATTTGCCACTTTGTACCAAAAAGTTACTCCTTCCGTCTCATAAAAAGTGTCTTATTTAAACAATGCACGGTTCTTAAGAAAATGATTAGATGTATTAGTTTTAATGAAAAAATTAATATCATTTACTATAATACCCTTATTAAATGTTGTTAATAGAATAGTTGAATAAAGTGAAAGCTAGTAAATAAGGGTATAGTAGTAAAAAAATAATAATAAATGTTGTATTGGTAATGTAAATGGACAATTATTTTGAGACAAAGAAAAAATACAAATGAAACACTTTTTATGAGACGGAGGGTGTAAGTGACAATAGCAAAAGCAATCAGTATTTAGCTTTTGTGTAACAATATTTACAAAGAATTTTGGGATCAGAGCCCAAACTGCTTTTGATAAGATCACGCTTATACACACTTTGTCATTTTCAATGTTGCAAAGCAGCAATACCTGCACGTTTGATTTCATCTCTTATCTTCATCTCTCCATATTTCTTTAGCAGCAGAAAATTGATTTTAAGTCAATCAAACTCAAAAGCAAATACGTTGTACTTACAGGGCACATGGACGAATCAATCGTATGAGAGTAACGAATTAGATGTTGTGGAACACGACGTGAGTATCTTTTCTTTCTTTTATATAGATCTTCTTAGGCTGAAACTAAAATTGATTGAGATGAAACTGGGAAGAGTCGAATGTAACAACATTTGTGGTGATGATTAACCTTAATTATATTTAATTGCGGTGATTAAAAAATAGGTTAAGATGTCTGTCATATGTGGAAATGCTGGTCGTGAAGAATTATTGTCATATGTTGTAGAACAAGTCACCTTTCTTATACCTTCTTTCTGATTGTGAGAATTTATTATCAATATTTTGTTTTTCAGATGCCAAAGACACCCATATATGAAATTGGAAAAATAGAGCAAAGAGGTGAGAGAGCGATGAAATTAGAGAGATCCGTATTCTCTTCATTGACAGTGTTTTTCCTTTTCGTATTATTTTAGTTTTTTCCGTTTAATGGCAATAATGGTCTGTTGGCCATCTTTTGTTTTTTCCCATTTTTTTTTTTAATATTATTAATATCATAATTTATTATAATATATTTTGAATAGTCTCATGCTGAATGGTCACTTATTTAAGAGATTCATTGTTTTGTTTAGTTTTTCATTGCAAAAATACACATGTTGATATAATATATATATATATATATATATATATATATGGAACCCGGATCCTCTCTTACCAAATTCATAAGAGTATCATAAATAATTATTCATTCTATTCTAGAATATTATAATTTAATATTTATTATTTTAAAATAAAAAAGTTAGTTTTTACTAAAATTAATCTATAGACTATACCACAAGTCATAGATAAATATAATTCTTCTCCTGCTGCATTGTGCTAAAAAAGTTAGTTTTTACTAAAATTAATCTATAGACTATTAAAATTCATAGAATGTACCACAATTATTAAATGGATTAAATTTTCCTGCTGCATTGTGCTAATCAAATGGACAACTTCTATCAACTTTTCTAAAATTAGTTTCTCAAAAAACCAACTACACTCTAACCTCAAATTCCAATCAATTATATTATGATACCAATACAGAATCAAATTCTTCTCCTCATATTGAGTAAATCACAATTTCTCAACCATTTGATCCCATTATCACTCACCAAAACAAATCATAGCCTTTAAAATAGTCTTTGTAATCTTTGAAGGTTTAAAGTAGTGTTTATTTAAAATAATTTAATTCAATTTATTATTTTATTTATAAGCTTTTAAAGAGATTAATGAATTCATTTATAATCATTATAACTGAAAATTAAATTAGAAATTTAATTTTCTTTCAATTCAAGAAATATTATATAGTTATAGTTGTTTTTTAAAATTAACTTAAGAGTATTAAATATGTGAAAATTTATAATATTTGTTTTATTCTTTCTTAACTCATGACAAATAATAATCATAAGTATATGTTAAAAAAAATATCATAGTGATACTATAAGACAGATAGTAGAAAAAATATTGTTCATTTAATTATTTATCCAAATTAAAATAAAATATTTGTTTTACAAAAATTTAAAACAAATAATAAATAATAAATAAACCAGACAAAATTATATGTTTATTTCATTCTATACTATTGTTTTTTATTTTAAAACATATTATTAGTAATACTCAAGTTCTATTATTATTTTTTAGAATCCATATATTTATGGACGATATTTATTTTTTATCAATAATTTTTTTATTTATTATTTATTCATTTTTATTTAGATTAATTTTTTTATTTAATTAACTTATTAATGTTTTTATATTAATTTTTTTAGATAATAAATTAGTATTAAAAATTATAGTTCTTCCATTCGTATGCATTACTCCTAAAAATATATGGTATTAATATCAAAAATTAATTTTAAAATAATTGAAACATATTAGCAAGATATAATATCCTGCTTTTAATTAATAATTAATTATTATTAAGAAAGGTTATGAGAAATCTATTTTTTTAGGAAATTTTGTTTTTATATATATATATATATATATATATATATATATATATATATATATATAGTTCATATCCTATGAGAATGCTATTTTTATATGAAAACATGATAATGAATCTGAATAATTAGATTTTAAAATAAATGGTAGAGATTATGTGTGGTTTTTGTTTTTCTCTCTCCTCCATTATTAAAATAAATGATGGAGGAGAGAGAAAAAAAAACTGACACATAATCTCCACCATTTATTTTAAAATCTAATGGTTCATATAGGGGTGTTCGCGGTGCGGTTTGGGCGGTTTTGACGCTAAAAATCATCCGAACCGCAAGAGAAAAAAGCATGCGGTTTGGTTTGGTTCGGTTGGCTTTTAAAAAAAATTCGAACCAATCCAATGCGGTTTGGATTTGTTCGGTTGGTTCGGTTTTTTACAAGATTTTTATTGAGTGATATTTACATATATAGAAAACAACATAACTTTGTGTTTAGTCATTCACACATTGCCAAATAACAACAAAACTCATCATATTTAGACAGAAAGTTTTCATTCAATATACAAAAATCAATTTAAACAAAAGTGAAAAAAAATAGTAGCATAAAACAATATCAAAAATATTATAAAAAACAGAAAATAGAGGAGAAGGGAGATTAGAGAAGATGAAAAAGAAAGAACATAAGAGATGTGAGATTAGAGAAGAAAGGTGCGATAAAAATATAATTAGAAGAGAAAATAGTAACATAAAAATGAGAAGATGAAAAAGAAAAAACATGTGAGATGAGAGATTAGTGTAGAAGAGGTGAGACGTACATGATAAAGAAGATGAGAAGAATGCGCAATACTATTAGGAGAGATTTGAGAAGATTAAAACTGAAAAGTTAAGTGTGAGTAAGAGAAAATATTTCGTAATTGTAAGGTTAAGGCATAATGGGTTTGAGTTTTGGGTTAGATGTGGGATAAGGGAAGTTTGCGTCGTAACATAATGCGGTTTGGTTTGGTTTAGTTCGGTTTGCAAAATATAAACTGCAACCCAAACCAAATCATGCGGTTTTGTTAAAAGATGACCCGAACAAATCTAAACCAAATGCGGTTCTTTGCGGTTTCGGTTTGGTTTGGTTTGGTTTGCGATTTTCTATTGGGTTGGTTCGGTTTTGAACACCCCTAGGTTCATATTCATTCTCATGTTCTCACATAAAAATGACATTCTCATAGTCGCACATAGAAAGTTCACCTATAGTTAAACTATCATAAGGAATTTCTCCTTTGTAATTTTGTTGTATGTTGATTTTGACTTTTTCAGAAAAAAGTCTGGGTAATCCACTAATAAATCTTTCTTCCCAAAAAGAAAAGAAATTTGACAAGAATAAAAATAAAGATATAAAATGTTATAAGTGTGGAAGATTCGGTCACTATGCTAGCAATTGTAAAGTCAAAGATAAAATAAAACAATTAAGTAATTTAAATATATCTGACGAATTAAAAAATACTTTAGTTAAGGCACTAAATAAAATTATGTTAAATTCGGATTACGAAGAAACCACCTCATCTGAAGAATCTTCTTATGAAGATTTAAATCAAATTAACAGCTCAGAAGATTCTGAGTCTGAACATGAAGAATGCTTAGGAATTGATTTCTGTGATTGTAGAAACTGTAATAGAAAAATTGTTAATGTTATATCCAATAGCCAAGCGAACACATTAATAACCATTTTAGATAAAATGGAACCTTCCGAAACTAGGGATGTCTTTATGAGGCAAATAAAAGATATAATTGATGATAACGACCTTACTAAACATCACGTTAACAAAATTGACTTTAAAGATGTTATGAGTATATTCAAAAAACCCCTAGACAAACCCTTATCCATAAATGATCTTTATGAAGAAGTTAGATTATTAAAAAGGGAGATACAAACTTTAAAAACCCGGGAGGATGAATTAAAAGTTAAATATTTAGAATTACAAGGAACTATGATAATACAAAATCAAAATTTTGAAGATAAGCTAAGAATAAAAACTACCCAACAACAATTAAGAGATAATGCCGCCAAAATAGAAGATAAAGAATTTATTAACGCACTAAAATCTTTAGCCACTAACCCAGAAGGTGAGGCAAAAGAGGAAAACAAAGAAGAACCCTATATTTTTAATATGGAAAGAATAATCTCTCACAAATGGTACACCATGATAGACTTAATTATTCAGGATAAATAATTCAAATTAGTCGCCCTAATAGACTCAGGAGCCGACCTTAATTGTGTACAAGAAGGA
Organism: Lathyrus tuberosus; assembly: GCA_022829125.1. NCBI lineage: Eukaryota > Viridiplantae > Streptophyta > Magnoliopsida > Fabales > Fabaceae > Lathyrus > Lathyrus tuberosus. The sequence goes on from JALAZF010000048.1 coordinate 16,589,272, forward strand.
TTAATACCAACCCAATATTACAAAAAAATAAAAGAGAGAATTAGAGGAGCTAATGGAAGTAGACTTCAAGTAACATACAAGCTACCAAATGTAAAAATCTGCAAAGGAAAAGTTTGTTACAAAACCTCCTTTCTTTTAGTCAAGAACCTTCAGGAAATCATTATCCTAGGAACCCCATTTTTATCTTTACTTTATCCTTTTAGTGTTAATGATCAAGCCATTACTACTGAAGCCCTGGGACATTCAGTTAGTTTTAAATTTTTAGACAAACCTAAAATAAGAGATCTTAATTCAGTTCAAAGTAAAAATATTACCATAATTAATCTCATAACAAATAAGAAAAAACAGATTAATTTTATCAATAAAGAAATACACTACAAAAGAATAATTGAACAATTACAAACCCCTATTATTAAAGAAAAAATTAATACCCTCCAAACTAAATTTATTAAAAATATATGTTCAGAACAACCCAATGCGTTTTGGACTAGGAAAACTCATGAGATATCATTACCATACAATCCTGAATTCAAAGAAATTAATATACCTACTAAAGCACGCCCTATTCAAATGAATAAAGAAAATTTAGAATATTGTAAAAAAGAAATTCAAGGATTTCTAGATAAAGGATTAATTAGGCCAAGCAAATCTCCATGGAGTTGTTCAGCCTTCTACGTAGTTAATGCTTCTGAATTAGAAATAGGAAGTCCTTGTTTAGTAATTAACTACAAACCTTTAAATACGGCATTACAATGGATTAGATACCCCATACCTAATAAAAAGGATCTAATTAATAGGTTACATAATAAAAGTATTTTTTCTAAGTTTGATTTAAAATCAGGATATTATCAAATACAAGTTAAAGAAGAAGATAAGTATAAAACTGCTTTCACAGTACCCTTTGGTCATTATGAGTGGAACGTTATGCCCTTAGGATTAAAAAATGCACCATCAGAATTTCAAAACATAATGAACGATATATTCTATCAATACTCAAGCTTTACAATAGTCTATCTAGACGACATCCTAGTCTACTCAGACTCTATTAATCAACACTTCCATCACTTAGAGCAGTTTTACAAAATAATTAAAGAAAACGGTCTAGTGTTATCTGAGAGTAAATTAAAATTATTTCAGCCCAAAGTTAGATTCTTAGGATTTGACATTAGTCAAGGTGAATACACCCCAATTACTAGATCCTTAGAGTTTGTCAGCAAATTTCCTAATGAAATCAAAGATAAAACTCAATTACAAAGGTTTTTAGGTTGCCTAAATTATGTGTCAGATTTTATTCCTAATCTTAGAACTATATGTATACCCTTGTTTAAAAGATTAAGGAAAAATCCCCCACCATGGGATGAGTCCATGACCCAAAGCGTTATCCAGTTAAAACAAGTTGTTAAGAAACTACCATGTCTAGGAATCCCAGACCCAGAAGCCAATCTTATTGTCGAAACAGATGCTTCTGACATTGGTTTTGGAGGCATTTTAAAACAAATATTACCGGGTACTAATAAGGAGCAAGTAGTCAGATTTTATTCTGGAACTTGGTCTTCAGCCCAATTAAATTATAGTACTATCAAAAAAGAGATTTTATCTATTGTACTTTGTATTACCAAATTTCAAGATGATTTATTTTCAAAAACATTTTTACTTAAAACTGATTGCAAATCAGCTAAAAGTGTTTTACAAAAGGATGTTAAAAATTTAGTGTCAAAACACATATTTGCCAGATGGCAGTCATTACTTGCATGTTTTGATTTTGAAATCATTCATATTGAAGGTATTAAAAATGCATTACCAGATTTTTTAACTAGAGAATTTTTACAGGGAAAAACATGAGTAGCAAATCTACTTCCAAAGACTCTTACGGACCTCCATTACAAAAGCCTAATAACCAAAAACAATTGATATTAGGATCCCCCTCCTACATATCAAAAATTACTACTCCCGTTTCTTCTCTAAAAGAAACAGGAGCCAACCCTGCGTTGGTCTCACCTTCGCAGTTTGTGCAGGATATTACGTCATCTTCCAAGATGACACCCCTTAAGAGTAAGTTGGCTTATTACAATCCTACCAAGAAATTAACAGTCCCAATTATTACTCTTGAAGATTATTACTGCCCAAAAGAAGAATCTTTACTTCAGACTGTTAGTAAGATTTTCCCTCTGGGAACTCATTTTATAAATAACGATGTTACTAAAACCAGATCATTTTATGAATTTATTCTGGTTGACACTGACTCTATTACCTTGACCCATGTCCAAGACGAGGCTACTGGAAATATTAAGTTTTCTAAATTCAAAATTAATAAGGTACTTTCTCCTTCAGACTGGGGCTCTCATCCCTATCATACATAAAGTTTTACCAGAGTTTTCCAACCACAACACTACTCTTATCTAGATTACATGGACGCCTGGACTTACTTTCTTACTGTTAGGCCTTATGACCATACCTGGTTCATTTGGTTTAATAAAAACATATCATTAAAGTTTCCCAACTGGTTTATTAAGTGGTTTGAAATTTACGGTTTAGATATCAGCATCTTCCCAGATCTGGCATCCAAAGCCTATCAAGAATTCTGTGATATTACCACTTGCCCAAAACATAAAAGTTTATTATCTTTCACTGCTACCTTTGGAATTACTTGGATTATGTCTTGGTCTTTTTCCACCGACCAAGTTTGGACAGAATCTACTGCAGCACAATTAGTCAGAAAAGTTTCTATTAAATGGTGGGATGCATTTAATCCAGCACTCATATCTCCAGCAACTAGGAATGCTTGGTACGCAAAGAACCCTCATCTTTGCAAGCATGAAACTATCGCCTCAAACACTAGTTTCCTTACCGACAAAAGTAAATTGCTTGCCTCTCTAGCAGCAATTTCCGATCCTAAGACATTTCAAGACAAATTACAAGAAGTTATGGGAGCCATGTCTGAGTGCGCCAGCTCCTCCAACTCTGTGGATCTTACCCAGATAATGAAGATGACTGCTATGGAATCTTTGACTAAGGTCCCAGTCAGAATTATTGTTCTCAAAACCGACAAATTACTTTTGAAGCATGATCTTATCTGTTAGCAGGTGTTATTACCTCCATTATCAGGCCAGGTGGGCCCAGTTACTTTCGGTCACTTTATTACTTGTATTATTAGGCCATGTGGGCCCTTCTACTTTATTTTTCTAAAGATTAGATTCCTTTGCCTTTACTTTAGGCCATTATCAGTTGTTAGCCATCTGCTTTTGCTTTATTGTTTGTTTGGCCATTTAGTCTTGTCGGCCACGTTTGTAAATTATGTTGTAATTTTATTTCTTTGAAGTACGAATGCTATAAAAGCATTCATTTGTGGTTTGTTTTGGCATGCTCAATTTCTCTCACACTTGAGAAACCTGAACACTGCTATATCTGTAAGTCTTTGTAGTTATCTGTTGCTATAATAAAATCATGACTATGTTTGTCACTATTTATGTTAATTATTCCGTTGTTTTACATTTTAGAAACTCTGAAATTGTACCAACCTTTAATTTACATATTCAAGCTTATGTTAATATTAACTCTAATATTGCTTCAACTATTTATATTACTTTTACTCATGCTGGTCTTACCCGATCCTTTAACCCTTTACTGGTATCAGAGCCATCAGTTCTTAAGCATAACTTAGAGAGGAACATATCTCTGTACCATCTGTAATCAGACATAGTCGGGCAATAAAGATTCATTAATTAATCTGAAGCTCTTTTTTGGAGTTTTAAAGGTTCTCCTACAAAGAATTTTGTAATGGCATAGAGCAACGCCGTAATACTGGCTGGTTCATTAGTTTCAGACTTAACTTCTATGTCTATAAGATTTTTATCTTCAGGACTAAGAAGGTTATTCCACCAACCTTTCAGCTGGCCGGTAAAACCCATTATTAACATTTCTCTAGACTTTTTGTCTGAGTTTTTTCTTAACATAAAGGCAGTTGCTTCCATGGTCATATTTTGAATCGTGTCTAATATTTGTTGTTCAGAAGCTCCATCTATGTTCCATTCTACAATGGCTTCTCCTGAATAGCTATTCTCAACAAAACTGGATCTTTCCTCAAACTGGACGTCAGCAAAGGAATGTCTAGGGTAGTAATTTCTAGTAGGGTTTCTAGGAGGTCTTCCTAGTTTATTGACCATACTTTCGAATTTCTCTTATTTTGATAAAGTGTTAACCTGAGGATCAGGTTTTAAATCTAAAATTTTTAATCTTTCCACTAATTCTTCTATTTTATCATGCGTTGAATTTCCCAGTTTTATTTTCTGTAATTATGAGGAGGAAGGGATGTCATAATGATATATAGGTCTAGTAGGGTCCAGTTTTTCAAAGGGTTCTGTAAGTTTGAAACCAGAAGTTTCTATCCTTTCTAACTGTTGTGACATCGTATGTAATATCTGATTCGAGTAATTAAGTTGACTATGTATATTGTTTAGATCTTTTCTATCTGGGGTAGGAGTAATAATTGCTTTAAAGGGTGCAGCATCTATTTCTAAATTCTTTTCTGGGTTGATTTTAATGGATTCTAAAGGAGGATGGACTGATTCAACTATTTCTCTTTTTAGTGTCTTCCAACGGACACTAATTCTTTTATTAACTTCTACCATTAATTCTGTAGCAAAAGGATTTTTAATTTCTTCTTCTAAGCAGAGTAATTCAAACCAAGTGAAAAAATAAATATTAATTTCGTGGGTTTCTAAAAATTGGTAAAATTGTTTTAAATAATCTTGTGTTTGATTTTTAGAGAAAGTTTCAAAATACCACTTTCTTTTCTCTTTATTGAAATCTGCTTCAAAGTCTTCTCTTATCCAGGCTTTATCTATGGTAAAGGGTTCTTCCCTAATAATAGTGCTTACTATCTGTGACTCAATTGGGGAAGGGGACCTTGAAGTCCTTTCTTCGTAAAAGCATTGAGGGACAATAGGATTAAAGTTAACTCCAGCTAGGTTAACCCTAATAGTAGAATCTACTGAATGTCTAGCACTAGAAGCTTGACTAATACTAGGAGAGTTATGATACCTATAGGATTGACTTCTATTCATTCTAATGGCTATCATTCCATCAGTACTTTGTATAACATTTCTAATTGATCTAGACTCTATTTTCTCAGGATTTATTACATCTTTTAATATCCATTCTTCTGGAATTTTATCCATAATTTCAGATGCAGTTAGTATTTTGGGAGTGATTACATTTGAACGTCTTAAGTTAGCTTCTAAAAGGCAAACTTGGTTTTTAGGAGTACTTCTTATGGATTTAAAATCATAATTAACAGTTGAAACCTTATAGGTTACTCTACTAATCATACTCAGGTTCGAAGCACCTTGAACGAAGGTATCTCCTAACCCAGCAATCATAACAACTAATGAGCTTTTGGTGAATTCATCAGCTAGACTCATCGAGTAATTAGGATGGCAGTTAAAGTATACTGGTCCATCATTTAGATAGGATTTTATAACCGCAATTGTTGAATTATGAAAATCTTTAATTCGGGTGTCCCTTAAAACTAGTAATATAGGGGTGTTGAGTCCTAATTTGTGTAAAGGTTTTATAGTAATTTGTATTAATCCTAGATGTATATATTTAAAATTTTCACGGTAATGCGATTCTAATAAGTTTCTGTCTAATAATTCTATAGTTTCTTGTTTATTGTTAATAGACCTAGCATTTTCAATTGTATGTATGATTTTTTTAGCGTTGTAATCAAACGTTCCTACTTTATATATTTCTTTTAATTTAACTTCGGGCATAGACCAATTTAGTAATCTATTTTCCATTTCTTGAATTTCTAATTCTTTATTTTGAAATATATCTTGATCTAGCAGGTTACTAGGTTCAGACGTACTGGCTATATCATTCTGGTGACGCTGGTGCCTCCTACTACTTCCTAGTGAACTCAAAGCCCCAACGATGCTTGACATGATTACTTCATAAATTTTTAAACAAACTAAGATATTTTCTCTTTCACTATCTCTCTCCCCCCTTATAGTTTGTTTTAAGAGTGATTACCTCAACAAGCTGACCAACCGATTTACTACCCTTCTCTCTGTGGGTTTTACTACGTGGACCACCTGCTATTCAGAAGCTTTCAACCTAGACTCAAAGGTCAGGGTAAGGTTTAAGATAATCTTGGAGAAAATAAAACTCTTTATGTTAAAAATAACTTAATAATCACGTATCAGCACCTATACAGGCTCTGATACCAGTAAAGAGTTAAAGGATCGGGTAAGACCAGCATGAGTAAAAGTAATATAAATAGTTGAAGCAATATTAGAGTTAATATATATATATATATATACGGTGAATAAGTGAACTACTGAAACTTGAAAATAAAGACATTGATAATATAATAAAATATATTAGACAAATATTTTTATACACAGGAAAATTTAAATATTTTATATTAGACTTTATTTTTATATATCAAAAAAAATATTTTAATAAATGGTAACTTCTGAAATAATACATAAAAAAAAGATACTTTTATAAAGTAAACACTCATTAATTATTATTATTATTATTATTATTATTATTATTATTATTATTATTTATTTATTTATTTACAATTAAAACAATATTTATAAATACTTTTTTTTAAGAAAACGATCTTTATAAATACAATTGATTTTAAAAATAATAAACTATTTATGTAAAACAATTTTGTTTTTCTTATTTAAATTTTAAAAACAAAAACGTCCGTATCACACCAGTATCCGGACAAACACACATATACTTATATGATAAAATTTAAAAATAATAAACTTTCTTAGTTAAATAATTTAAATAATGTATGAATCTGAACACGGGCAAAATTTATTTATTCCTGTTATTAATAATTATTTATATAATTAAAATAATATTTTCGATTTTTATATTATTAATTGATATTTATAAAACCAAATGATTGCATATATTTGAAATTATTTTTAGTATTGATTCTTTCTTTTTTTTAATATATGTTATATGTTTTATATCTACTAATTCTTCTAATTTTTTTTTTTAAATTTTAAATGTAAACAAATGCGCGTCACCGAATATGTAGAAAGATGGTTGATGAAATTCTAAATCTGAAGCCAATAATAGGTCAAAAGTATATCTTCAAGCTCTGATGATTTTATGTTTTTGTTCTGGACTGGACCAATGGCTAGGCACAGCCCAATCCACTTCTACTCCCAGAACGGCCCAATTGCCTGAGTCCAATCCACAAAGGGGCAAAAGTTACCTTTCTGCCCCTCCAACCGGGCAAGGATTGCATTGCTCCTCCCCGAAACCGCTGCCCGTTTCGCACGGTCTCATCAGTCCCCGAACAGCTAAGGGCATGTGCCCGAAACTACGCTTGTGCCCGACGCAACGACTAGTTTTGGGCACCCTGCCCGACACAACGGCTAGTTTTGGGCAGTTACCTATTCTTCGGGAAAACGGTTATTTCGCCCCGAAAATAAGACCGTTGGCCACGCGCTGGGGGCACTATATAAACCCTCTCACTTGAGAGGGTCAGGTATCCAATAATCACCCTAAGAACTCATACTTTGTACTTGCCCTTTTTCTCTGACCCTTTCTTACTTGAGCGTCGGAGTGCCTTGCAGGTACACCCCCTCCTCCTTTTCATACGCCCTGCATCTCAGACGTACTTGGTGGCCCACTTCAACAGGATCTGATCAAGCCTTCACGATCAGTAGCGTCGTCTGTGGGAACTCTTGTTCTCCCCATCTTTCTTTCCTCGGAAACCAAAGATCAAAATAGATTTCCAAGATCATCATCATGGCTTCTCAAGATCGCGTCAAAGGTGCTCTCTAGTCTACTGTCCTCCCCGTCAACAAGACTGACGTTGATAGTCCTTCATCTCTCCTCAGAGACCCCTGTTTTCTAAGAGACGGGGCCACCGCCTCTCCTTCCTCTACTCTTACTGATCACGACAACAATCAGCCCTCACTGGCAATCCAGCCCGTTCCTGCTCCACCCAACGCCGACACGGCCGTGGTGGCCCTTCTTGACGCGATCAACAAAACCAACCTCCTGATCTTGCAGCAGAACAAAAGGATCAGAGCACTGGAGGAATCTGCCCGTCCAAGATCCCCCCCTCCGAGGAAAAGTCATCGACGATCCAAGAGCCCACAACCCCGACAAGAAATCGACCGAAGGCTGCGCCAAGAACCAGAATCTCACACTGTCCAGAAACGCGGCCAAGTTTCCCTGTGAAACCAGCACTCTCCCTGCCATAAAAGAACTCGGAGAGACAACCAGTCACCCCCGGTCAGGTCGAAGGGCCGGGCCCGTACACCTTCTCCTCGAAGGGGCCACCGTCACGAGCGAGTCATCCAGTCCCCGTCACTCACCAGTTCTAGCAGCGACGATGAGCCTCACGGCCCATTATCCCAAGAAATCTTGGCAACACGCCTCTCCAAGGGCTTGGAGAAACCCCCAGCATTGGGCACGTACTATGGAACAACTGACCCCGACGAGCACATCGAGAACATCGATGCACTGTTGGATTACCGTGGCGTCCAGGGCGCCATCAAGTGTCTGTTATTTCCGACCACGCTCCGAAAGGGAGCAATGACGTGGTACAAGCAGTTGCCTGAAGAGTCTATTACTTCATGGAAACAACTGGGCAGAATGTTCACCCGGCATTTCCCAGTGTCGCGCCGTCACCCCAAAACTGAAGCCTCCCTTGGGGCTATAATCCAAGTAAAGGACGAACCTCTCCGGACATACATCGAGAGGTTTAACAAAGAAGCGGTACAGGTCCGTACAACGGACGATATGAAAAAATTTATGCTCGAGCAGGGACTCCGCCCGGGTTCAGAATTTTCTAAAGCTGTCGGCCTTGCACCTCCGAGGAACCTAGATGTCTTCCTCCTCAAGGCGCAGTCATACATCCAGTACGAGGAAAATGTAGCGGACAACTCGGCCCGAGCCTCCCGCCACCAGGAGAACGCCTGGGCCTCCAGAGGTGAAGAGCCCTCGACATCTCGTCGAGGAGAAAGGAAGCGCGAAGACCATCCTCGAGACTCCCACGATAGCAAGGGGCCCTCCGGAAGATTTCATGATTACACCCCCTGACCATCTCTAGGGAGAAGATACTGTCCGAATGCGTGAATTCGGAACTCAAACAAGCAGGGGTCCGCTTCCCCAAACAAATAACGGCCAAACCGAACACCGACAAATCAAAGTACCGTCGTTTCCATAAGAGTCACGACCACACCACCGAAGATTGCATCCATTTGAAGGATGCTATCGAAATACTGATCAGGTATGGCCACCTAAAATAGTTCACGAAAAATAAAGACGCTCCCCGGCAAGACGCCTAGGAGTCCAAGAAGGTAGAGGAAGAAGTGCCTTCCTCAGAAGAGGCCAACATCCAGGTCGCCATGTCCGTATCACGGCCAGAGGACTTCTACGTACCAGACGAGCTCAGCGCTCCTGCTTACTTCGCGGCCCACAGCCCGTGGGAAACGTTCCCCTCCGCCATGGTCATCTCGAGCGGAGGCTTAAATAAAGTCACGGTGGGCTCCGTGAAAAGGAAATTCGAGCACCTCATCAGCACAAGCTCCAGCAAGGTGACTACACTTGATCAGGCCTAGAAGGGCTCTGTCCCCATCTCCTTCTACCGGGAAGAGATCCTTGGAGGATCTCCAAACTCGAGCATCCCTTTACTCGTCAGAGCTCGAATGGAAAACTTCGACATTCGCAGGATTCTCGTCGACCATGGCAGCTCGGTCGACATTATGTACTCCCAGTTATTTTCAACACTTCAGCTGGACGAGTCACACCTCACCCCCTATATGGGTTCTGACTTTCAAGGATTCAATGGGTCAGTGACCAAACCCTGGGGATACGTCGAACTAATCGTAACCTTTGGATCAGTAGAAACGGCCAGGTCCGTCAAAGTGCAGTTTCTAGTAATCGATTGACCGTCTCTGTACCAATGCATTTTCGAAAGACCAACATTGGCCGAATTGGTAGTTGTGCCTTCAACCGTCCACCTCAAGATGAAGTACTACACTTCAAAGGGGATGGTCGCCACCCTCCATGGCGACATCAAAGCCGTACGACGATGTTTCGAAATAGCCACAAAGGGACTCAACGCCATCGCGTCTAAGCCAAAGGTATCTACGAAGCCAGCCTTGCCAAGCGGCTCCGAGGAGGCCAAGCCACTACCTCAGGTCGACTCCATCGACCTCGACAGCCGCTTCCCCGAAGAGGACCAGCGTGAGGACCAAGCAACTCATCTACCCCGTCCAGCAGCAGCAGCTACCATCTGACGCGTCCAATCCCGGATGGCAACTTCGAGCTCGTTTTGTTCGGCGACGACCCCCAGCGGGGAGTAATGATTGGAGCGGATCTCCCCGACATTGCAAGGAAGCAACTCAAAGCCAGCCTCTGTGAGAACGCTGATTTGTTCGCTTGAAGCGCCGCCGAGATGCCGGCTTGGACCCGTCCGTCGCCTACCATCAACTCACGATTGACCCGGTTGTCAAAGCAGTAGCACAGCGTAGGAGAAAGCAGTCTCCGGAGAAAACGGAGGCTGCAGAAAAAGCTGTAAAAGACCTCCTCGAGGAAAAATTCATCTCGGAAGCCAAGTACACCACTTAATCTAATGTAAAATGGCGAATGTACATTGACTACATCGACCTTAATAAGGCATGCCCGAAGGATGCCTACTGTAACGCCCCGATTTTGATTATTCCATTATTTTTTTTGAGTCTTTTGTTTTAATTGGGTGATAAATTATTTTATTTGTTAAATTGGTGTGTTAAATGTTATTTTACCGTTTTTGAGAGTTTTCGGGGAAATTAGAATGGAGGGTATTTTAGACTTTTCTCAATTAATCATAAGTTAGAAATTTTGTGGAGTTAGAATTTTGTGAGAAAAATGAATTAATTGATTTAGTGGAAAATGATAGAAAAGAAATAGAAAAGAAAGAAAATAGATAGAAAAGAGAAAGAAAAGAGAAATAGAGAGGGAAAAGGAGAGAAAGAAAGAAGAGGAAGAGAAAAGAAGAGGAAAAGAGGAAAACCAAGAAAATCAACCTCTAGGAATCGATTTAATCGGGTAAGGGTGTGAAACATTGTTATCTTATCAATGTATAGTATTATGTATGATTGTGTATGTGTGTATTGGATTGGTTGTGGTGTTTTCATAGTTTTCCATTTTAGGTCGATAATGAGAAATCGATGTTTTCGCGGTTGGAAATCGACGAAAATGTGGTAGAATGCTTGTTGCCATGATTAGATTGAGTTCTGATGGATGTATGTTGTTTTAAAAATGTTTTGGGTTGAAAAATAGGGTTTTTGGGTTTTCAACAGCGCTGAGGGATTCTGAGTTTTCGCAGGTTCGCCTAGCGAACCAATCAGCGAAGGGTAGCGAATGCTCGCGAGGGATGTTCGCCTAGCGAAGGAGCTAGCGAATGCTCGCGAAGGAGGTTCGCCCAGCGAACAGTGCTGTTCGTGTAATTTTATTTTCTGCATAACTTTTGATCTGTGGTTCGGTTTGAGGCGTGGTTTGATGCGTTAGAAAGCTTATGGAATGTTCTTTCTTAATATGACGAATTGGAAATTATTAGCCGATTAAATAAGTCAGATAAGTCAGAAACAGTGCTATTTAGCGACTTTTACCGTTTTGACGGTGTGTTTGAATGTGAATCATACAATAGTGCATTGACGTGAATGTATGTAGATTGTATGTGATTGTATGAGGTGAATGCATGTATATATTGTGAATATGTATGCATTTCAAGAATGTCTGGAGTCATTATCATGTGTAGCATAATGATGTGCATTCTTGTGCTGAGGGATTCTAATGAGAATCCACTATAACATCGTGAGCCTCTCTCGGTGGAGGTGTGAGCGACGGTTATAGACGATTGTGAGCCTCTCTTGGTGGAGGTGTGAGCAATCGGGTTGTGAGCCTCTCTTGGTGGAGGTGTGAGCAATCGGGCTGTGAGCCTCTCTTGGTGGAGGTGTGAGCAATCGGGTCGTGAGCCTCTCTCGGTGGAGGTGTGAGCGATCCATAAACACTGTGAGCCTCTCTTGGTGGAGGTGTGAGCGGTGGGTGAACATCGTAGGCCCGACGGGGAGTTACTTTGGTAACAAGCGATGGTTCCAGCAGAAGTTCTTGAGTGAACTTGAGATGATTGAGTCGGTACCGCATTGCATTTGCATAGAGTCGTGAGTCGGTCTCTATGATTTGCATTTATCATCTTTAAATGATGCATTGGTGAATAAACAGTTGTGTACGTTTATGTGGAATGATAAGAATTGTGAAAGTATGCCTGATGTGTATGCTTGGTTTTATATATATATGGATACATTGCGATGTATATGAGTAACTTGTGATGAATTGTGGTGAGAAGGTGAATTATGTGTAATTTTATGCTATTATATATAATTATATGCATTGTTATTATGATAATATTTCTCACCCTTCTGCTGTTTTATGATGCTCTATGAGGCATTGCAGAGTAGGTATGCTGGTGGTCTTTTTGTGAAGCGTGTCTTCATTCTTTTGGTCGGTTGGCTCTGATATGTAGCACCGGGTAGCTAGGAGGACTATGATTCTTTTGTGATACATTATATATGTATCTTGTTGATAAATGTTTATGTAAACATGAATTATGTTGGTGGATAATACTTGGTGATGTATATATGTGTATATATAAATATATATGAATTGGTTGTTATTCAATGTTTAGATCTTCCGCTTTTATTCTAAATATTGACATGTGGGTGTAAGGACTAAGTTCCTCTGTTGCAAGTTACCCCACTGTTGCATATCAATTGTTGAGCAGGTGTTGTATGTTTAAATTTCGTAATTTATGTGACATGCCTCTTTTATACCATGTTTGTAATTATACTCTGACGAAATCTTTATTATGTGCCTAAATGATTATTTGGGGGTATAGAAAGGGGGTGTTACATAAAGTGGTATCAGAGCCAGAGTTGAGTCAGTTGTGTCTGTCTTGTTGTTGTGTTGGTTGAACTGTTGTTTAACCTTGTTGTAATTTTTGGGAATGATCAGAATATGGCTGGTAGAAATGATAATGCGATGGCTGCTGCTTTGGAAGCAATGGCTAGGGCGGTGCAAGGTGCGCCGAACGTGAATGCTAATGACGAGTTCAGGAAGAATCAACCACCGGTTTTCAAAGGAAGATTTGATCCCGATGGTGCTCAACTTTGGTTAAAAGAGATTGAACGGATCTTCAGGGTCATGGACTGTGCGGAAGAGAATAAGGTGAGGCTTGGGTCTCACATGTTGAAGGAAGAAGCCGACGATTGGTGGGTCGGTATGCGTGAAGTTCTTGAGGTGGATGATGAAGAAGTAACTTGGGATTTATTCCGTACTGAATTCTTGAGGAAGTATTACCCTGAGAGTGTGAAGGGAAAGAAGGAGATGGAGTTTCTTGAATTGAAACAAGGTAGTATGTCGGTGGTGGACTATACTGCTAAGTTTGTGGAGTTGGTTCAATTCCATCCTCATTATGCTGCGATTACTGCTGAGTTCTCAAAGTGTATTAAATATGAGAATGGTTTACGTCCTGAGATTAAACAAGCTGTGGGATATCAAAGGATAAGAAGATTTTTGGATTTGACGGAATGTTGTAGAATCTTCGAGGAAGATAGCAAGGCTCGTTCTACACATTATAAAAGTTTGAATGAGAGGAAGGGAAAGCAACAAGCTAGAGGTGGACCTTATGTGACACCCGCTGATAAGGGCAAGCATAGGGGAAACTTCGAGAGGAGATCTGGAGGAGGAGGTTCTGGTCCCATTAAGTGCTACAAGTGTGGTTAAATGGGTCATAAATCATTTGAGTGTGGGAAGACAGTGGCGAAATGTTCTTACTGTGGAGGCCTTGGGCATGCTACTACAGATTGTAGAAGGAATGTGGTGAAGTGCTATAACTGTGGGGAAATTGGTCACATTAGCCCAAAGTGTCCGAATCCGAAGAAAGCTCCATCCGGTGGGAAGGTATTTTCTCTGGCAGGAACTCAGACTTCGAGTGCAGATCGTCTGATTCGAGGTACTTGCTTTATTAATAGTACACCTTTAGTTGCCATTATTGATACTGGAGCGACTCATTCGTTTATTTCGTCTGAGTGCGCAAAGCGTTTAAATCTTGTGTTGTCTCTGATGGATGGTAAGATGGTTATTGATACTCCAGCAATGGGGTCAGTAACTACGTCTTTGGTTTGTTTGATGTGTCCTTTGACCATTTATGGTAAAGACTTCGAGATGGATCTAGTGTGTTTGCCGTTGGAAGGGTTGGACGTGATCTTGGGTATGAACTGGTTGCAATATAATCGAGTTCACATAGATTGCTATCACAAGTTAGTAAGGTTTCCTTCTTTGGAAGATGATGAATTTGAGAGTTTCCTATCCACTAAAGAGTTGAAGAAACTTTTAGCGGACGAAGCTCAATTGTTTGGGTTTTTTGCATCATTGTCGGTGGAGAGTAAAGTTGAGCTTGATGTGTTTCCAGTGGTGTGTGAATTTCCAGAAGTGTTTCCGGAGGATATTACGGATGTACCGCCGGAAAGAGAAGTTGAATTTTCTATTGATCTAGTTCCAGGTACTAGACTGATTTCGATGGCACCGTATCGTATGTCGGCATCGGAATTGGTAGAATTAAAAAAGCAATTGAATGACTTGTTGGACAAGAAATTTGTAAGACCAAGTGTTTCTCTTTGGGGTGCTCCGGTATTGTTGGTTAAAAAGAAGGATGGGAGTATGCGGTTATGCATTGATTATAGACAGTTGAACAAAGTGACAATTAAGAACAAGTATCCGCTTCCAAGGATCGATGATTTGATGGACCAATTGGTTGGTGCGAATTTTTTTAGCAAGATTGATTTGAGATCAGGATACCACCAGATTCGTGTGAAAGGAGAAGATATTCAAAAGACGGCATTTAGGACACGGTATGGTCATTACGAATACTCCGTGATGCCATTCGGGGTTTCTAACGCGCCGGGTGTGTTTATGGAATACATGAATCGCATTTTTCATGAACAGTTGGATCATTTTGTGGTTGTGTTTATCGATGATATTTTGATTTACTCTAAGTCTCAAGAGGAGCATGAAGAGCATTTGAGGATTGTGTTGCAAATTTTGAAAGAGAAACAATTGTATGCTAAGTTGTCGAAATGTGAGTTCTGGTTATCGGAAGTAAGTTTTCTTGGGCATGTTATTTCCGGTAGTGGTATTAGTGTTGATCCATCCAAGATTGATGCGGTGATGCTATGGGAGGTTCCTAGATCGGTGATGGAGATTCGAAGCTTTTTAGGCTTGACGGGTTATTATCGGAGGTTTATTGAGGGATTTTCGAAGTTGGCACTTCCTTTAACGCAATTGACTTGTAAAGGAAAGGCTTTCATTTGGGATATTCATTATGAAGAGAGTTTCAATGAGCTAAAAAGAAGGCTGACAACGGCTCCGATCTTGATTTTGCCTAATCCTAATGAACCATTTGTAGTGTATTGTGATGCTTCATTGGTGGGTTTAGGTGGTGTTTTGATGCAAGATGGAAAAGTTGTGGCATATGCTTCTAGACAATTGAGAGTGCATGAAAAGAATTATCCTACGCATGACTTGGAGTTAGCGGCCGTGGTGTTTGTTTTGAAAATATGGAGGCATTACCTTTATGGTGCAAGATTTGAAGTTTTTAGTGATCACAAAAGCTTAAGATATTTATTTGATCAAAAAGAATTGAACATGAGACAAAGAAGGTGGTTAGAGCTTTTGAAGGATTATGATTTTGGTTTGAATTACCATCCGGGTAAGGCAAACGTGGTGGCCGATGCTTTGAGTCGGAAATCGTTACATATGTCCGCATTGATGATGAGAGAATGGGAACTTTTGGAGGATTTTAGAGACTTGAGTTTGGTTTGCGAAATGACGCCGCGAAGTGTGCGACTTGGTATGCTACATGTTACGAATGATTTTCTTGCAACGGTTAGTGAAAAGCAAAAGTTGGATTTGAAGTTCGTTGATTTGATGATGAATGAGGACGAGGATTTTAAGGTTGATAATTTTGGAGTTTTGAGATTTCGGGGTCGTATTTGTATTCCCGACGATGTGGAGTTGAAAAAGATGATTTTGGAGGAAGGACACCGAAGTAATTTAAGTATTCATCCGGGTGCGAATAAGATGTATCAAGATTTGAAGAAGATCTTTTGGTGGTCCGGTTTAAAGAGAGATGTTGCTCAATTTGTGTATGCGTGCTTAACTTGTCAAAAGTCTAAGGTGGAACATCAAAAGCCTAGTGGATTGATGCAACCGTTGGATATTTCGGAATGGAAATGGGATAGTATATCGATGGATTTCGTTACGGGATTGCCGAATACGCAAAGAGGTCATAATGCTATTTGGGTAATTGTTGATAGGCTTACTAAATCTGCTCACTTTATTCCAATTGATATTAGTTATCCTTTGGAGAAGTTAGCCGAGATTTATGTTCTTGTGGTTGTGAAGTTACATGGAGTTCCTAAGAGTATTGTATCGGATCGAGATCCGAGATTTACATCGAGATTTTGGGTGAGTTTACAAGAGGCTTTGGGTTCTAAGCTAAGATTGAGTTCGGCTTATCATCCGCAAACGGACGGTCAAACCGAAAGGACGATTCAATCGTTGGAGGATTTATTGCGTGCTTGTGTACTCGAGCAAGGTGGTGCTTGGGATGGTTATTTGGCGTTGATTGAATTCACTTACAATAACAGATTTCATTCGAGTATAAGTATGGCACCATTTGAGGCTTTGTATGGTCGGAGATGCCGAACACCTTTGTGTTGGCATGAAACCGGCGAGAGGACGATAGTTGGACCGGAAATGGTACAACAAACGACGGAGAAGGTGAAGTTTATTCGGGAGAAGATGAAAGCTTCTCAAAGTAGACAGAAGAGCTATCATGACAAGAGAAGGAAAGATCTTGAATTTCAAGAAGGCGACCATGTGTTTTTGAGAGTTACACCGGTTACGGGTGTGGGACGTGCTTTGAAGTCGAAGAAGTTGACTTCTCGTTTTATTGGTCCGTATCAGATTACTTCACGAGTTGGTGTTGTGGCTTACCGTGTGGCGTTGCCTCCGAACCTTTCGAATTTGCATGACGTATTTCATGTTTCGCAACTTCGGAAATATGTTCCGGATCCGTCACATGTTATTCCTATGGACGAGGTAGAAGTGAGAGATAACCTTACGTTGGAAGCTTTAACGGTTAGGATTTTGGACCGTGAAGTTAAGAAACTAAGAGGCAAGGATATTGCGCTTGTGAAAGTAGCATGGGGAGGCGCTGCGGAAGGCAATATGACTTGGGAACTAGAGAGTGGGATGCGAGAGTCGTATCCGGAGTTGTTTGAATTAGGTATTATTTTCGAGGACGAAAATTTCTAAAGTTGGGGAGAGTTGTAACGCCCCGATTTTGATTATTCCATTATTTTTTTTGAGTCTTTTGTTTTAATTGGGTGATAAATTATTTTATTTGTTAAATTGGTGTGTTAAATGTTATTTTACCGTTTTTGAGAGTTTTCGGGGAAATTAGAATGGAGGGTATTTTAGACTTTTCTCAATTAATCATAAGTTAGAAATTTTGTGGAGTTAGAATTTTGTGAGAAAAATGAATTAATTGATTTAGTGGAAAATGAGAGAAAAGAAATAGAAAAGAAAGAAAATAGATAGAAAAGAGAAAGAAAAGAGAAATAGAGAGGGAAAAGGAGAGAAAGAAAGAAGAGGAAGAGAAAAGAAGAGGAAAAGAGGAAAACCAAGAAAATCAACCTCTAGGAATCGATTTAATCGGGTAAGGGTGTGAAACATTGTTATCTTATCAATGTATAGTATTATGTATGATTGTGTATGTGTGTATTGGATTGGTTGTGGTGTTTTCATAGTTTTCCATTTTAGGTCGATAATGAGAAATCGATGTTTTCGCGGTTGGAAATCGACGAAAATGTGGTAGAATGCTTGTTGCCATGATTAGATTGAGTTCTGATGGATGTATGTTGTTTTAAAAATGTTTTGGGTTGAAAAATAGGGTTTTTGGGTTTTCAACAGCGCTGAGGGATTCTGAGTTTTCGCAGGTTCGCCTAGCGAACCGATCAGCGAAGGGTAGCGAATGCTCGCGAGGGATGTTCGCCTAGCGAAGGAGCTAGCGAATGCTCGCGAAGGAGGTTCGCCCAGCGAACAGTGCCGTTCGTGTAATTTTGTTTTCTGCATAACTTTTGATCCGTGGTTCGGTTTGAGGCGTGGTTTGATGCGTTAGAAAGCTTATGAAATGTTCTTTCTTAATATGACGGATTGGAAATTATTAGCCGATTAAATAAGTCAGATAAGTCAGAAACAGTGCTATTTAGCGACTTTTACCGTTTTGACGGTGTGTTTGAATGTGAATCGTACAATAGTGCATTGACGTGACTGTATGTAGATTGTATGTGATTGTATGAGGTGAATGCATGTATATATTGTGAATATGTATGCATTTCAAGAATGTCTGGAGTCATTATCATGTGTAGCATAATGATGTGCATTCTTGTGCTGAGGGATTCTAATGAGAATCCACTATAACATCGTGAGCCTCTCTCGGTGGAGGTGTGAGCAACGGTTATAGACGATTGTGAGCCTCTCTTGGTGGAGGTGTGAGCAATCGGGTTGTGAGCCTCTCTTGGTGGAGGTGTGAGCAATCGGGTTGTGAGCCTCTCTTGGTGGAGGTGTGAGCAATCGGGTCGTGAGCCTCTCTCGGTGGAGGTGTGAACGATCCATAAACACTGTGAGCCTCTCTTGGTGGAGGTGTGAGCGGTGGGGTGAACATCGTAGGCCCGACGGGGAGTTACTTTGGTAACGAGCGATGGTTCCAGCAGAAGTTCTTGAGTGAACTTGAGATGATTGAGTCGGTACCCCGCATTGCATTTGCATAGAGTCGTGAGTCGGTCTCTATGATTTGCATTTATCATCTTTAAATGATGCATTGGTGAATAAACAGTTGTGTACGTTTATGTGGAATGATAAGAATTGTGAAAGTATGCCTGATGTGTATGCTTGGTTATATATATATATGGATACATTGCGATGTATATGAGTAACTTGTGATGAATTGTGGTGAGAAGGTGAATTATGTGTAATTTTATGCTATTATATATAATTATATGCATTGTTATTATGATAATATTTCTCACCCTTCTGCTGTTTTATGATGCTCTATGAGGCATTGCAGAGTAGGTATGCTGGTGGTCTTTTTGTGAAGCGTGTCTTCATTCTTTTGGTCGGTTGGCTCTGATATGTAGCACCGGGGTAGCTAGGAGGACTATGATTCTTTTGTGATACATTATATATGTATCTTGTTGATAAATGTTTATGTAAACATGAATTATGTTGGTGGATAATACTTGGTGATGTATATATGTGTATATATAAATATATATGAATTGGTTGTTATTCAATGTTTAGATCTTCCGCTTTTATTCTAAAGAATGACATGTGGGTGTAAGGACTAAGTTCCTCTGTTGCAAGTTACCCCACTGTTGCATATCAATTGTTGAGCAGGTGTTGTATGTTTAAATTTCGTAATTTATGTGACATGCCTCTTTTATACCATGTTTGTAATTATACTCTGACGAAATCTTTATTATGTGCCTAAATGATTATTTGGGGGTATAGAAAGGGGGTGTTACACCTACCCCCTCCCCAATATTGATAAACTTATTGATAACTCTGCAGGTTTTAAACTTTTATCATTCATGGACGCCTACTCGGGCTATAATCAAATACCAATGGCAATGAGCGATAAAAAATACACGGCCTTCATGACCGAGTCGGGCAACTATTACTACAATGTAATGCCCTTCGGCCTGAAGAACGCCGACACAACCTATCAAAGGATGATGAACAAGGTCTTTCAGGGAGAGATAGGAGACATGCTCGAAGTCTATATGTACGACATGATCGTAAAATCCCGCGAGGAAACCGATCACACTGCCCATTTTAGGAAGGTCTTCGAACAGGCCAAGAAGTACCAGATGCGTTTCAATCCGGAGAAGTGCACGTTCGGTGTCCGGGTAGGCAAATTCCCCGGCTTCTACTTAACAGAATGAGGAATTAAAGCCAACCCCGATAAGTGTCGGGCATTCTCCGAGTTTCCAATGCCCAAGTCGAAGAAATCCATCCAGTCCCTCAACGGGATGCTCACATCGCTGTCCCGTTTCGTGGACAAATCTTCCCAGCACGCCCTACATTTCTTCAAACTCCTCTGCAAGGAGGCAACTTTTGAATGGACCAAGGAATGTGACCAGGCTCTCCTCCATTTGAAATGAGCACTCTCAGAGCCTCCAATCCTCTCTCGCCCGGACAACGGCGAAACTTTGTACTTGTATCTCGCCGTAGAAACCGAGGCAGTAAGCGCCACTCTTATCCGCTAGACACCTGACGGGCAGAAGCCCATATATTTCACGAGCAAAGTACTGTAGGGACCAGAGTTGAGGTACCAGAAGATAGAAAAAGTGGCACTGGCCCTCATCAATGGAGCTAGAAGACTGAGACACTACTTTCTAGCCCACACAATTGTGGTTCAAACAGATAAACCCGTAAAGCAGTTGCTGGGATGACCAGACATGGCCGGTAGAATGCTTAAATGGTCGTTAGAGCTGTCCGAATTTGACATCCAGTATGAGAGCATAAAAGCCCTCAAGGCCCAGGCTCTGGCTGACTTCGTCACCGAAATGACGTTCGCAGGCGCCATCACTTGCGGAGCACGCAAATGGACCATTTTCGTGGACGGGGTCTCCAGTTCGGCGGGAAGCGGGGCATACATCATATTGGAGAGCGACGAGGGAATCATCATTGAAGTATCACTCACTCTGCCCTTCCTCACCTCTAATAACTAGGCTGAGTACGAAGCTTTCCTCGTCGGGTTACGCCTGGCTGAAGACCTTGGTGCAGAAGAAGTCTTCATTTGCACAGATTCACAACTCGTGGCCCTCCAAGTTCGAGGAGAATATCAAGCCAAAAACAACAACCTGTCCGAATACATAGCCCTGGTGAAGAAGAAGATGACGAAGTTCGCAACGGTAGAGGTAAAGCATGTTCCCCGCGAACACAACATTAGGGCGGACGTTTTATCCAAACTGGCAAGCATGAAGAAGAAAGGCGGAAACAAGTCCATCATACAGGAGGTACTTCCTCGACCGAGCATCAAGAAGGCTTCCCTGACCCTCGACGTATAAGTGATCGGTGACAGCAACTGCTGGATGGCCTCGATTTACAACTACTTCGCCAAAGACGAACTTTCGTCCGACCCCAAAGAGGCCAGCATAGTTAGGCGAAGAGCCTGCTCCTACGTCCTGGTCGAAGACAAACTCTACAGGTGAGGATTATCCATCCCGCTACTCAAGTGTGTCGAGGAAGAAATGGTCGCCCATGTCTTGCGTGAAATTCACGAAGGAATCAACGCCCAACATCTCGGGGGAAAGTCCCTTGCCCTAAAGGCCCTCCGAGCAGGGTACTACTGGCCAACCATGCAGCATGATGCCAAAGAGCACGTGAAGAAATGCGATAAATGCCAACGGCACGGGGACATGCACCTAGCTCCACCTAACGAGCTCAAGGCAATGACCTCCCCGTGGCCATTTGCCTGGTGGGGCCTGGACATTCTAGGGCCATTCATGGTAGGTCAAACCAGAACAAATACTTAATAGTAGGCGTTGACTACTTCGCAAAATGGGTAGAAGAGGAGGCTCTAGCCATGATAACAACCCTCAACATACTATGTTTCTACAAACGAAACATCCTCGCACATTTTGGCATCCCCCAGACGATAGTCACGGACAATGGGACACAGTTCACGGACAAGAAGTTCCAGGACTTCGTCGCCCAGCTGGGCACGAAGCAACACTTCACATCCGTCGAACATCCTCAAACAAACGGGCAAGCTGAAGCGACGAATCGAGTCATCCTTCGAGCCCTCAAACGAAGGCTGGACGAAACGAAGAAAGCTTGGGTCAAGGAACTGCACAACGTCTTATGGGCATACCGCACAACTTCACACTCTTCAACCGGGGAAACACCCTTTCGTCTGGCCTATGGGACCAAAGTCATGATCCCCATTGAAGTCCACGTACCCTCCAGGCAGACAGAATCGCCCCTAGACGAGAAAATGAACGATAAGGCACTAAGGGAGGAACTCGAGCTTGTCGGGGAAATCTGAACAGGGGCAACCCTCCACGAAGCCTCATTAAAACAAAAAATTGCCATCAGGGACAACGCCAAGGTCATACGACGAGAGTTCGACGTGGGCAGCCTCGTCCTAAGAAGAAACCACAAGGACTCTCGCGAAGGAAAACTAGCCGCTAACTGGGAAGGACCCTATCGTGTCCGGGAAAAAACGGAGAATGGGGCCTATTACCTAAAACACCTCAACGGGGAAGACCTTGCTCGATCATGGAACGCCGAAAACCTAAAATAATACTACAGCTAAGGCCTTAACTATCGGTTCGATCTGTCACGACGACGAGCATCGCCTACCGACCACAATTTACGCCTAGGTACAAGCGTCGCATACCAGTAAAGCAGAACCCCGCTCAAGAACGAACCACGTCTCTGCTCGTCAGCGGTTCCTCAATCGAGCATCGTCGTCGTCAAAGTACCACGACAGGCAGAACACCCATCTCGCGATGGGAGGTTCACGCTGCGAACTCAGGCCTCAAACGCGACCTGAGCTCCGCTCTCTCGCCCGAACATTCCCCGGCCGTTCGACCAGTACCCCTCACCGCAGAACACATCTACAACGAGCAATTCCCTGAAACTTAAAGCAAGTCAGAATAATCCCTATTACGGGCATACATGCATAACGAGCATAAGCACAACACTTAGAAAATTTTAAAGTAGATAATGCCATGCAAATCACAAAACCGGCCACAAGGACCGGAGACATAATTAAAGTAATAAGTGGCCGCAAGGGCCACAATTGTGCTTGTTACAAAAACAGGGGGCCATGCCCCCATTCAAAATAAGTTACAAAAAATACACGGCACGTAGGCCAGACTTTCATACCCCAAATTTTGACCACTAAGATTTCCCATCATTGTGAAAATCATCATCACAATATGGGTGTATCATTATTCCTCATTAGTCTCCCCAAAGATGGGTGAGCATCTACTACAATCAAATTTAGGGTTTCAAGCCCTCTCAGAGCTCTTAGACAAAGGATCAATCAAGGAATGACATGACCTTAAACTTCTCTAGCCTCTCAAACATCCCCAAAGGATCAAGAGAACTCCCACCTCAAGGATTAAGCATAAGGCTGCAACATTCTGAGTGGATCAAGCCTCAAGATCGCCAGTGTCACCAAATTAGGGTTTGGTCGACCAGGGCCTCCAAATGGAAATTTTCCCCTGGGCATGAGTCAATGCTTCAAAGCATAACTTGAAATACTCCATGGGACCTCATGAACCCAATCATCCAGTAAATTTTTCCTCAGGGGATGCATTCATAAAAAATCAGGAATTAGGGTTTCTTGACCTAATTCACCCCTAAGTTGACTTTTGGGACAAAACATGAGCCAAGACCTCAAGACATGATTTGATGATCTCTAACCCACTACATTGATCCATTTGCAATAATGGATTGGTCCAAGAAGCTTGATCAACAAGTTTCGATCTCATCTGAACCACAGTTAGAGTTTCGCGAGAAAAAGTCAACGGTGCCTTTGACTTTTGACCAGGATATGCTCCCAAACCTTGGGACATGATTCAATACACCCTATGACACCTATGAAATCAATCCATCAAGTTTGATTTAGGTCAAGGACTTAATTTCATAGATGATCGCACAGTTTCGAATTCATCTGACAAAAAGTCAACTGTGCACAAAAGTCAACTTTAACTTTTTGAGATTTTTCACAATTATGGTTCTTTGACCCTAAAACAATGTTAATGTGTGATTGGAATCATCATTCATCAAGAAAAATCAAGAAAATTTGGATAACTTGTAAAAGGGGTAACCATAAAAAAACTTAGAAATTTTCTAAGTTATGAAACAAAGTGGCTAGGGTACCAACTTTGGAGGATCACAACTCCTAAACCACAAGGCCACTTTTCCCCATTCAAAGCTGGATTCGTAGCTCTCATGGCCCTCTATAAAAGCTTCAAACACAACTCATTCCAATTCCTCATGGATTTTAAGTTATGGAATGATCAAAATCACAAAAAGTGAAAATGTCACTTTTTCCAACACTTAGTGAAATTTTCACTAAGTCAGAATCTGCCTTCACTTTTTTCCAAATGTAGGGGCATTTTTCACTTGGATCCAAAAAGTATCAAAACCAACTATGATCAAACAGTTATTTTATCATATGAGGGCTTTCCAAAATGGTCAAGAACTCCATCAAATTCCACTTGAGCCATGAGATATGACAATGGCAATATGCCTTGCTGAAAACTGTCAAAGCAAGGCAGATTTGTGCATTTTGCTCGATTTGCCAAATTTCTACAAATGACAAACACACTTATCCATCTGAACACCTCAGGGGGAGACCAAGGAGGAACCAACTCTAATCTCAAACCTCCTAAGTCCTTGGAGCTAAAAATAGCATGTCAAACCTAGAAATCCCTAAAGAGGGGACAAGACTCCAATTTTGTTTTGGAGCATTCAATGGATGCACCAAGGTGGCATGGACTGAGCCATTTCCAACTGAATTCAGTCAAGACATATCCAAGACCATGGGAACCAGCAGCCTGTGCCCTAACCTCTAGTCAATGGCTAGATGAGACTTGGATTCTCATTGAACAACATTGGCCAAACCTCTGCTGCAGTTGCCATTCACTATTGCTTACAAAACAAACTTGCTCTATTATAAATAGAGCTCATTTGTGATCAGTTTGAGTACACTAAATCCATCAAACAGATGCTTTCCTCAAAGTCACCTTCTCACTTCCAATTTTTCCTTCTAAGGCAAGTCACTATCGGGTTTTGAGTTTGAGAGCAATTCCAACCAAACCAATCATACACACACCTCATAAACATCATATAGAAGTGATCCAAACACTCATATAACATCTGGAACACCAAAATCACAAAATCACTAGCCAATTGCTCAAGTTCTTGACAGATTTGCAGTTGAGGTACCATCTCAAGTTCCAGATCATTTCCATTCATTCCAAGCATCCAGACACACTCCATAGCACCTAGGGAAGCTGTCCATATCCTTGGAACCAAGCTGTAACACCTCTAACACAAAACACGATCACCAGCTGCAAGAGGTAAGCATGAGCTCTTCTAACTCTATGATCCATGCATTTTTTGCTGCACAATAATTTGGCCATATGTTCATAATCATGCATAGAGTGTTTTCCCCCAATCAATTGCTTTGTTTGAATCGTGTATGGAATTTCTGAGCCTTCATGCAAATTTTAGGATTCTTGAGGTTTCTCTTTGATTTCTTATTCCATGTTTAAAATAAATGAAATTAAAGACCATAGACATGATCGTGAGGTGAAAACGAGTAGATTGATATGTAGATTGCATGATATCATCAAGTATTCAGTGAGATTGGATAGAAAATGCAAACCTGCAGAAAAAGAAGGTGGCGCGTGTTCTTACCATGTTCTTGGCGCCATTTTTGAACATTTGAATTTTTGAATTTTTTTATTTTATTTAATTGATGCAAAAATTAATTTCTCTATGAGTTTTAATGATTTTGAGATGATTCTTTTTTTAATAATTCACAAAAATGTTAAAATATTTTATTTTACCAAAAAATCCTAAAAATATTATTTATTTCATATATTTGATATTTTTGCAAAGAATTAATGTTTTAAAATATTTTTTCCCCCATGATTTTCCAAACTTAATTGATTTCCAATCATTTTGTGGATATAAACATGATTTTTGAAACACTGATCCAAGATCACAATTTCTTTTCACACATGTTTAACAATTTTGATCATTTTAATTGAACTTTTATTCAATTAAAATATATTTTGAAAACAAATTAGGGTTTTGATTAATTCAACTCTCATCAAACTTTTTCAAACACTTTGGGACTCTAATAGAGTGTAAGACCCAACCCCTCTTTGAGACCAAAATAATTTGGGCCTCAATGCATTGTATAAGTCCCACAATGTTTTCTAAAACCGCGGCGCGATCGTCGTTTTCAAAACATTTCACCTGGGCCTCTCCTTGAGCTGTAAGCCCCATCATTGATACAAAAACACTTTGGGCCTCTATTAGAATGTAAGACTCATCCCCTTTGTAAATACACACCTTTTTGGGCCTCAGTCATTGTATAAGTCCCACTGTATTTTCAAAAACAAACGGCGCGATCGTCGCCTTTTCAAAATCATATGGGCCTCTCCTTGAGCTGTAAGCCTCATCACTTGTACAAAAACACCTTTGGGCCTCTAATAGAGTCTAAGACCCAATCCCCTTTTAACCAAAACCTTTTTGGGCCTCAGATATTGTATAAGTCCCTCCGCGTTAAAAGAAAATCTCGGCGCGATCGCCAGTTCAAAAATCAAATTACCTGGGCCTGCCCTCGTGTTATAAGCCCCATTTCTTTTCTTTAAAACATTTGGGCCTCTTGAGAGAGTGTAAGACCCATCCCTTTGTAAAGAAAACCTTTTTTGGGCCTCAGTCACTTGTATAAGTCCCTGTACAAATTCAAAACAACAGTGCAATCACTGATAAAACCTTGGGCCTCTCCTTGAGCTGTAAGCCCCAACAATATTTTCAAAGCACTTTCTCCTTTGATTTTGAATATAATATTGTTATCAAAGCTTTCTTTGTTGAACAACTAACAAAACAACATGGAAGCTCTACAACCGAGTAAGTGTTTACCCGCTTTCTTTATCCGCTTTCATATATATATATATATATATATATATATATATCTGTATTGTGGGACTGCTCACTGTAAGTCTTCTTTCACAAACTTTTATATACTTGTCAAATATTAACCGTGTAATACTAGTATAGTTATTTAGAGTTTTCCTCGGTAACTACGTCTAGCACTAGGTAAAGCCCTGTTGGCCACTCTTAAATACAAACAAAACTAGATCCCCATAGGATTACCAGACACAGTCTTCCCTCCTCTTGGGGTTAAACAATATGGAGATGTGAAAGGCAGCATTCTCTGTGAACCCTTTCTCAGACTGTCACCCTTAGACATTGTCAAAGAAACTCTACTCCCCAGAGATGATCTTTTCTCGGTGAATGGCATCTCTCGAGTTTCTTCCAAATCCTCGAACTTTCCTGAAATGATCTCTTCTTGGTGAATTGCATTTCTTGAACTTCTCTTGGTTTGGGGACCCACTGGCTTCTTAAAAGCATCCCTGCCTCCTCTTGGGCGTTGTACAAGGACCCTTCGGCTTCTTAAAAGCTCTCATGCCTTCTCTTGGGCTTAGTACAAGAACCCAGAGACCTCTACAGGTATAGGAACAGAACCTAGTCATCAATTTGCTAGAGCTGTCTTTCTGAGTCAAGTATCAGACCAGTTAATGGGTTGACCTTCATCCCTTAACATACCAGCCTTCTCTTGGGAATCATACAAAGATCATTCATCATCTGAGAATCGATTTCTCAAAACACCAGTAGACTTAGATACTCTCGATACCCTTTGGATTTCCCATTTCCTTAAAGAACAGGAAATAACCCTGATCTTCTTATCAGTATCAAAGTACAACCTTACCTTTAATCAGCCCCTTTATAAGAACTGATTTTCTCTTTTATCCAACATACTGGACCTGTCACTAAACTGAAATAGTCACCAACAAAGGTAGCATCTTCTTGGGCTTTGTACAATGATTCTCCCCACACTCTTGTTGAGTATAAAAGACTCTCTTGTTGAGTCAAACCCCTTTTTAGCCTCCATCTCGGGCTTCGTACGAGATAGAAAACACTCTCTTGTTGAGGATAAAAGACTCTCTTGTTGAGTCAAACACTTTCAGGCTCCATCTCAGGCTTCGTACGAGATACAAATCACTCTCTTGTTGAGTATAAAAGACCCTCTTGTTGGGTCACAAACCTTTTAGGATTTATCTCGGGCTTCATAGGAGATAAAAAACACTCTCTTGTTGAGTATAAAAGACCCTCTTGTTGGGTCACAAACACTTTTAGCCTCCATCTCGGGCTTCGTACAAGATACAAATCACTCTCTTATTGAGTATAAAAGACCCTCTTATTGGGTCACAAACACTTTTAGCCTCCATCTCGGGCTTCGTACGAGATACAAATCACTCTCTTGTTGAGTATAAAAGACTCTCTTGTTCAGTCAAACACTTTCAGCCTCCATCTCGGGCTTCGTACGAGACACTAAAACACTCTCTTGTTGAGTATAAAAGACCCTCTTGTTGGGTCACAAACCTTTTAGCCTCCGTCTTGGGCTTCGTACAAGACACATAAAACCACCCTCTTGTTGGGTCACTAGCCTCCTTAGGCTTTGTATAAGGAAAACCCCTGTTGAGTCAATCAATCTTTTAGCATCAAAGTTGTGCCTTGTTCATAGAATACTGTAATACCCCAAATTTTGACCACTTAGATTTCCCATCATTGTGAAAATCATCATCACAATATGGATGAACCATCATGCTTCATCAATCTCCCTAAAGATGGGTGAGCATCCAATACAATCAAAATTAGGGTTTCAAGCCCTCTCTGAGCTTTAGACAAAGGATCAATCAAGAAATGACATGATCTTCAACTTGTCTAATCTCTCAAACATCCACAATGGATCAAAAAGGACTCCCACTTCAAGGATTAAGCACAAGGCTGCTCCCTTCTAGGTGGATCAAGTCTCAAGATCGACAGTGTCACCAAATTAGGGTTTTGGTCGACCAGGGCCTCCAGATGGAAATTTTCATCTGGGCACAAGGCAATGATCCAAAACATGACCTAATATGCTTCATGGAACCTCATGAACCCATGCATCAAGTAAATTTTGCCTCAGGGGATGCATTCATCAAAAATCAGGAATTAGGGTTTCTTGACCTAATTCACCCCTAAGTTGACTTTTGGGACAAACCATGAGCCAAGACCTCAAGAGATGATTTGAGGGTCTCTAATACACCATATTGATCCATTTGGAATAATGGATTGATCCAAGAAGCTTGAGCAACAAGTTTCATTTTCATTTGCACCACAATTAGGGTTTTAAGGGAAAAGTCAACTGTAACTTTGACTTTTGACCAAGACATGCTCCCAAACCCTAATACTTGATTGAATATACCCTATGACACCCATGGAACATGTCCATCAAGTTTGATTTAGGTCAAGGACATGATTTCCTGAAGAATTGCACAGTTTGGAATTCATCTGATAAAAAGTCAACTGTGCACAAAAGTCAACTTTGACTTTTTGAGATTTTTCACCAAAATGGATTTTTAACCCTAAAATGATGTTAATGTATGATTTGAATCATCATTCATCAAGAAAAATCAAGAAAAGTGAGATAACTTGTAAAAGGGGTAACCATAAAACTTAGAAATTTTTCTAAGTTAAAAATAAAGTGGCAAAGGTACCAACTTTGGAGGACCATAACTCCTAAACCACAAGGCCATTTTTTCTCATCCAAAGATGGATTTGTATCCCTCATTATCACCTACAAAAACTTCAACTACAAGTCATTCCAATTCATTAAGTATTTTGAGTTATGGAGTGATCAAAGTGGCTGAAAAGTGAAAAAGTCACTTTTTCCAACACTTAGTGAAATTTTCACTAAGTCAGATTTGCCTTCACTTTTTGCCAAATGTAGGGGGATTTTTCACTTGGAATCAAAAGAGATCAAAACCAAACTTGTTCAAACAGTTGTTGTATCATGTAAGAGCTTTCCAAAATGGCCAAGAACATTGCCAAATTCAACTTACATCATGAGATACAACATTGGCAAGTTGCCTTGCTGAAATCTGTCAAGGCAAGGCAGAATTTGCATTTTGGCTCGATTTGCCAAAATCAGCCAATTGCAATTGCTCCAATCCACTTGGACACCTCAGAGGATTGAATCCAAAGGGGACAATCACTGAGCCAAGCCTCCAAGGTCCAAGGAACAAGGAATAGCATGTTGAACCTAGAGTTGTCAAAATAGGGACAAGACTTCAAATTTGGAATAAGGCATTCAATGGAACCACCAAGGTGGCATGGACTGAGCCATTCTCATCTAAAACCAGTCAAGACTTATCCAAGACCAAGGGGACCAAAGCTCTGTGCCCTAACCTCTAGTCAATGGCTAGATGAGACTTTCATTTCCATTGGCCAACATTGAGGAAACCTACTTACCAGCTGCCATGTACTATTCCTTGCAAAACAAACTTGCTCTACTATAAATAGAGCTCAATTGTGGTCAGTTTAAGGACACCAAAGCCATCTAACAGATGCTTTCCTCAAAATCTCTTTCTCTTGGCAAAAATGCCTTTCTTAGCAAGGTAGCTATCGGGTTTTGAGTTTGAGAGCAATTCTGCACAAACCAATCACTCACACACCTCACATACATCACATATGAGCTGATCAAACACTCACATAACTTCTGAAACATCAATTTCATGAAATCACCAGCTGGTTGCTCAAATTTTCAAACAAGGTGCAGTTGAGATGCCATAAACTGATCCAGTCCATTTCAATTCAATCCAAGTGTTCAAACACACTCCATAGGGTGTAGGGAAGCTGTTCAGATCATCACAACTTGTCTGTAACACCTCCAACTCAAAATCACATCTGATCTTGCTGTCACGACTTGGAGGTAAGCACATACTTGGTCATCTCTCAATCTATGCATATTTCCTCGCACAATAATTTGGCCATATGTTCATAATCATGCATGGAATGTTTTCCCTCAATTAATTGCATTGTTTGAATCGTGTATCAAAAATCCTAGCCTTCATGCATAAATTAGGGCTCTTGAGGTTTCTTCGTGATTTCTTGTTGTATGTTTAATTTAATTGAAATTAAAGTACATAGACATGATCGTGAGGTTGAGGCGAGCATAATGATATGTGGATTGCATGTTATAATTACGTATTCAATGAGATTGGATGGAAAATGCAAATCTGGGCAAACTGAAAAACGCGCGTGTTCTTGGTGTTGTTCTTGGCGCCATTTTCATATATTTGAATATTTGAATTTTGTGATTTTGTTTAATTGATTCAAAAATTAATTTCTCTCTGAGTTTTAATGATTTTGAGTTGATTCTTTTTTTAATAATTCACAAAAATGTTAAAATACTTTATTTTCCCAAAAAATCCCAAAAATATTATTTATTTCATATAATTGATATTTTTGTAAAGAATTAATATTTTGATTGTTTTTGGCATTTTAAATATTTTTTCTACATTGATTTTGCAACTTTTGATGCTTTCTAATTATTTTGTAGGTCAATACTTAATTTTTGAAGCATTAATCCAAGATCACAATTTGTTTTCCATGTGTTAAACAATTTTTGATCATTTAATTGAATTTTTATTCAATTAAATACATTTTGAAAACAAATTAGGGTTTTGGATTAATTCAACCCTCATAAATCATTTTCAAAAACACTTTGGGCCTCTATTAGAGTGTAAGACCCAATCCTTTTTTTGACCAAATCATTTTTGGGCCTCACTTATTGTATAAGTCCCGATACCGTCAAAAAACAAACGGCGCGATCGTCGCCTTTTTAAAAATCATCTGGGCCTCTCCTTGAGCTATAAGACCCATTCAAAACCTTTGGGCCTCTATTAGAGTGTAAGACCCAATCCCCCTTTTAACCAAAACATCTTGGGCCTCACTTATTGTATAAGTCCCTCTGCGTTAAAAGAAAACCTCGGCGCGATCGCCATTTTTAAACGAAAAATCATTTGGGCCTACCCTCGTGTTATAAGCCCCACTCTTTTCTTTAAACCACTTTGGGCCTCTTGAGAGAGTGTAAGACCCATCCCTTTGTACAGAAAACCTTTTTCGGGCCTCAGTCACTTGTATAAGTCCCTCTGTACAAATTCAAACAGTGCGCTCACTGATAAAACCCTGGGCCTCTCCTTGAGCTGTAAGCCCCAAATCTTTCTCTTTCAAAGCACTTTCTCCTTTGATTTTGAATATACTGTTGTTTTCAATCTTTCTTTGTTGAACAACTAACCAAACAACATGGAAGCACTATAACCGAGTAAGTGGTTATCGCTTTCATTTATTGCTTTCATATTATAAACTGTATTGTGGGGCTGCTCACTGTAAGTCTCCTTTCATAAACTCATATTTACTGTGTAATAATAGTATAGATATTTCGAGTTTCCCCGGCAACTACGTCTAGAACTAAGTGACGCCGTTTCATTTATTCGTAGAAATAGACGCCTAGATCCCCAATAGGAGCACCAGATACAGTCTTCTCTTCGGCTGTCCTCCTTAGGAATCGTCAAGAAATTCTATCCCCCAGAGATGAATTATTCTCGGTGAAACTTCTCTTGAATTTCTTCAAACCGCCGAACGGTTCGGACTCTCTCTAAAAGTTAAAGTCACTGGATAGTAAACCTCGCACATTTACCAGTGGTTTTAAACTCTAAAAGAGTTTTCCTGAACTTTTCTTTGGTTTGGGACCCACGGGCTTCTTAAAAGCATCGGCCTCCTCTTGGGCATCATACAAGGACCCACAGGTTTCCTAAAAGCAACCCCGCCTCCTCTTGGGCTTAGTACAAGGACCCGCCGGCTTCTTAGAAGTATTCACAGCCTCCTCTTAGGCTTCGTATAATGATCTCTTCCTCCGGGAATGATAGCCTCCTCTTGGGCTTCGTACAAGGACCCGTCGGCTTCTTAAAAGATTCCAGCCTCCTCTTGGGCTTCGTACAAATTGTCCCGACGACCTCCTAGAGGTATAGGAACAGAACTTAGTCATCCTCATAGAACAGTCCTTTCATAGAGTCTACTACTGTTTCTCGAAGCATAGTACAAAAGATAAAACTCTAGACACGGACAGTCTAACTTCCTTGAGTCTCAAAGACATTCTCAAGCACCCTTCGTTAAATAGGAAGGAAACCCGCAGACTCGGATAGTCTCGATACCCTTTGGATTTCCCGTTTCCTCAAAGAAAAGGAAATATCCCTGATCCTCAAATTAAATCCCTGTGTAGAGTGTTACTCATATAAGAACTGATTTTCTCTTTTAAATCAGTATATTGGATCTGTCACTCAACTGAAACAGTTACAATAGCCTCCATCTCGGGCTTCGTACGAGATACCAAAATTCTCCCCAGTGGAGTCAAAACAACCTTTTAGCCTCTCTCTCAGGCTTTGTATGAGACACAAAAGATTCCCTCGTTGAGTCAATCACCCCTTTTTTTGCCTCCATCTCGGGCCTCGTACGAGATATAAATCCCTTAAGCAAGAGTCAAACTCTTTGCTAGCCTCCTCTTAGGCTTTGTATAACGATATGCCCCACTGGGTCAAAAACCTTTAGCCTCTCTCTCGAGATTTGTACGAGACACAAAATAGCCTCCTCTTAGGCTTTGTATAATGATTTTCCTAGCGGAAATTAGCCTCCTCTTAGGCTTTGTATAAGAAAACCACTGGTTGATCCAATCAACCTTTTAGCATCAAAGTTGTGCCTCGTTCACAGTAAACAAACATCAACAACTCCTTTCCCTTCATCTAATCGCTGTAAGCGGCAAGCCTCTGGATCATCTATATCCATGCCACTGTCCCTCTTTTAGCATGAGAAATTCCTAAGGAAAGATGGCATTGCTCTACACTGAGTTAAAGTCTTCTCCTTCAGGTTAAAACCCTTTGTTCGGAAATTATGGCATTGCTCGGATCCGCGTATCCCAGTTAAAGTAATTCTCCTTCCCCCTCTTTAGAGATGACAAATTCTCTCTAAAGTCGAGGTCTTTCAGCTTCACGTCTTGGGCTTTGAACAAGACACAAGTAGACCTTTCAGCTTCACATCTTGGACTTTGAACAAGATACAAACCACCTTTCGCTTCACGTCTTGGGCTTTGAACAAGACACCAAAACACCCATTTCCTCCCATAGAATAGGAGGAACTACGAACGCTCTGATTTCCCTGTTTCGGTAAACGGGAATACGTAGGCATAAGATCGAAAGAAAAGATCTTAGCGAGCGCAATCAACAAAAAACCCAAATCCCATATCTCCATCAATCAAAAGCAGTAATTCAAAAGCATCAGTCCTAACATCCTAATCCTTATTCCCCGCCAGAAACCCTTTGCCTAGAAAAAAGAAAGAAAGAACCGTATTGGCGAAATACGAATAACCAGTACAAAGGCCCCCCACATTGATAGCATCCGTAACCTAACAGACCACTGTTTAAACTCAGTATGCATAGCAGGGTTAATTGGAGACATCTATTTCCCTTCCTTATTCAGCTCACAATAGGATAAAAAATGAATCGACCTGTAGTTTTAAGCTCAACCGCAGAGAGTGACCAGCGCTTAAGAACCGCGTCCAAAATCGCTCGCTACAGAAAAGTGGCGCCCACCGTGGGGCCAGTTTTTCTTTCTGTCTGTTTTCCTTGTAAAATGGCGACTCTGCTGGGGAGTCTCCTTTTCTGCCTTAGGGCATCATCCCCGTTTTCTACGGAAAATGGGAACTCTACCGAAGAGAAAGATTGACCTATGCTGGTCCATCTCTTAGGCAGGGAACCACAGATTGGGGCTTCCGCCGGGGAACCCATTTCTGTCAGGAACTTAAGAATCGTAGCTTTATAAGTCTAGGATGATTAGGACAAATATATATACTGCTTTTCCTAATTGTTATACGTGTTTATTTTTCTGGTACTGGGAATGCGTGTGATGCCGCATGTGGTGAGATTGAGTATACACTTAAGAATACCAACCTTTTTCGTAGTGCGGAAGCTATCGGAAATAGCTGTTACGCGATACTACCCTCATTTGAGGCTGGTGATCTATTCTCGGTGAATAGCACTTACTCTAAGATTGCACACAACTCGCTGGCGATCCGCTTGTTGTTTTGCTTTCCTGGGAGGAGCTGATGATAATGAGTACAGGTACAAAAATCACCCTAGTATAAACCTTTGGGGATGGGTAGAGCCTTGACTTCATGACAACGACCCTTTGACCCCATGTTTTTTCTATGTTTTTGTGTGCTGCATTCATGCATTCATTTAATAAAACATTAAAACATTCAAAAAACTTTCTCTTCTAGTCTCTCTGTTTTTCAAATTAAACTAAGACTGTGATTGCAAATATCAGAGAAAAAGATTGCATTAATGGATTTCGGTAGAAGGAGAACTCACCAGTATACCTTCAAGGTTCCAAACACTAGGGGATTTGAGAAAGTTAGCGAGGATGATCGTTAACCCAGAGGCTTTCAGAGCCAAGCATGGTGGTTTGCTACCACTATTAAGAGTCCATGTGATTAAGGGGATCATGGACGCGCTCATTCAGTTCTACGATCCGGTTTATCATTGTTTCACATTCCCGGATTACCAGCTAGCACCAACGCTGGAGGAGTATTCTCATCTAACTGATTTACATATCACAGATCGAGCTCCATTTTCTGGACTGGAAGAAATTCTAAAGAATCAGACTATTGCAAGAGCAATTCATTTGGACGAGTCTGAGGTCAGGACTCACATGACCACTAAGGGTGGCATCCAAGGTTTGTCAGCCCAGTTCTTGACAAAGAAAGCTCTGTACTTCGCTAGTATAGGGAACGGGACTGCTTTTGAAAGCATCTTTGTCTTGCTCACCTACGGGTTATTTTTGTTTCCTAACATCAATAACTTCGTCGATATCAATGCTATTAAGGTTTTTCTCATTGGAAACCCTGTGCCGACTTTGCTCGCAGATGCGTATCATTCTGTACACTTAGGAAATTTGTACAGTGGAGGGGAGATCACATGCTGTGTACCTTTGCTTTACAAGTGGTTTATCTCTCACTTGCCCAAGTCTGCTACTTTTTGGGATTGCAAGAGTGTCTTACGTTGGTCGCAGAAGATCATGTCCCTCACCAACTCTGATATAGATTGGTGTAATAGGATTTATGAGGGAATCAGAATCATTGACCGTTGTGGAAACTTCCCCAGCGTACCCCTCATAGGAACTAAAGGAGGAATTAACTATCATCCGATATTAGTTCTTCGTCAATTTGGATACCCGATGAGACACATCCCACTGGGTGTTCATCTGGAAGGTCTTTTCTTCAAGGAAGGAGAAAATGACAGAGCACTAAAGATGGAAATAGTGCAAGCTTGGAAACATGTTCATAAGAAAGGACGAGAGTCTCTGGGAAAACCGGACTGTGTCTCGGTGGAGCCTTATCTCCATTGGGTACAAACTAGAGCTCTCAAGCTAAAGATGCCTTATCCTCGTTACGGAATTCTTCCGCCGAGGGAAATTGTCATGTACTTCATGACGGAAACTGAAAGGCTTCAGGTTACTCTCAACAAAGTTCAAAAGGAGAGAAGGTCTTGGAAGAACAAGTACCGCACCCTCGACGTATAGTGTATCCAAATACAGCAACTACTGAAAGAGAAAGATGCTCTGATTGAAATTTTGGAGCAGCACGCTGTAGAGAATCAAGATGACCAAAGGAATTTGCTCACTCCTTTCACTTGGCAAAGGAATGACAACCCGACAACGGCCCAAGAGCCCCGGTCGAAGAAAAGGAAGATACCAGAATCAGCACCCGGTTTCTCCTCAGAGAGGACTCGGGACCCATTAGTTTAGGTTTCTGTTTCTGCACTTTGTAATCTACTGTATTTCCATTTCTATAATCCTTTGGAATTCAATAAAAAGGGGTTTCCCCACTGTTTGATATTTGCAATCTAATTGTCGAAGTTTATTTTGATTAAACCAAAAACAACAATTAATATAATCATTGCATTCATCATTCTCACATCCCATATTCTTCTTCCCTACGAATCTCACGTTTGTGTCTCGATTCTAGAGTCAAACTGTCTCATTCGTATAATACTCGGGCCAATCTTCATAAAAAGATGGATGATCTTGAGGAAGAAAACAGAGAGTTGAAAGAAGAGATCGACACTCTGAGAGAGGATATGAGAAAGCTTCGTAACGACATGCAAGCCATGGCAGAAGCTCAGCTACAAAGAACTGTGATCTCAGAGATCACCTCAACGCCCATCATAGAAAAGTATGATCCTATGTATCAGATACCGAAAGATCGTCCTTGGGGCATGCCTGTTAACTATATCCCAGAAGGATATGTTCCGCCGATCGCTGAAGATCAGGGAATCGCAACAGAAGCCGCTGGGCCTGAAGGTTACAAACTTCGGGAAAGCGAAGATGCCAGGGGCATACTCAAGACTCCTGAAGGTTACAAACTTCGGGAGGCGCCAAGACTTACTGCCGTAGTCACGGTACCACCCCCTGTGGTGCACACTGTCCCGGAAGGACAGATTCCACCAACACCTTCTGGTAAGAAGGAAACTATGTTTGACAGAATGGAGGAATTCCAGGAACAGTTCTTGGAAATGCAGAAAGAGCTGCAAGCCAATCGCGGTCAGGATCTATTTGGGAAGGACGCCGCAGACCTCTGCTTGGTCCCAAATGTGAAAGTCCCGCACAAGTTCCAAGTGCCCGACTTTGAAAAATACAAGGGTAACTCTTGCCCTCAGAGCCATCTGGTGATGTACGCTCGGCGGATGTCAGCTCAGACGGAGAATCAGGGCCTGCTGATTCACTACTTCCAGGATAGTTTAACCGGTGCCGCACTCAAATGGTACATGGGTTTAAACCGTACTACGATCAGTACATTCAGAGATCTTGGTACTGCCTTCGTCCAACAATACAAATACAATTTGGACATGGCACCCGACAGAGATCAACTCAGATCAATGTCGCAAAAGGACAAGGAAACCTTTAAGGAGTATGCTCAAAGGTGGCGTGAAATTGCCGCTCAAATTTGTCCACCTCTTGAGGAAAAAGAGATGACAAAGATCTTCTTAAAGACCTTAAGCTCATTTTACTATGACCGAATGGTTGCCAGTGCGCCCAGTGATTTCACCGAAATGGTCGGCATGGGTGTACGTCTTGAGGAAGCCGTCCGAGAAGGACATTTGGTAAAAGACACTGGATCAACGAGCGGTACTAAAAAATACGGTAGTGCTCTCCCTAAGAAAAAAGAGCAAGATATTGGGAATATCTCTCTCGGAAAGCAAAGGCGTCGTTATCAGCCGGTAGCAGTTGTGACTCCTGCTATCAGCCCCGCGCCTGTTCCTATGTATCAACCTCAGGTTGCGCAGAGCTAACCTGACCAACAAAGGACACAACATCCTCTTCAGCAGGCTCGTCCTCCATATAACAACAATCGTACAACACGACCACCAGGATTTGATCCTATACCTGTAACGTACGCAGAGCTGTTTCCGTTACTACTGGCTAAGGGGCACATCCAGACTAAGTCTCCCCTTTCAGTTCCGGAAAATCCGCCTTTTTGGTTTAAAGCGGATCAAACATGCCCTTATCATCAAGGAGGTTCAGGGCATAACATTGAGACTTGTCTCAATTTCAAATCCGACGTGCAAAAGCTTGTTAGGAGCGGGCTCTTATCTTTCAAGGATACGAATCCTAATGTTCTTACGAACCCGCTGCCTCAACATGAGAAGGCTGCAGTCAATCTGATTGAGAAAGAGACTAACAATGTCTATCAAATTCATGATGTACTCTTATTGGGGACCAATCTGGTCAAG
The DNA here is from genome assembly GCA_022829125.1 of Lathyrus tuberosus. NCBI lineage: Eukaryota > Viridiplantae > Streptophyta > Magnoliopsida > Fabales > Fabaceae > Lathyrus > Lathyrus tuberosus. The sequence goes on from JALAZF010000048.1 coordinate 16,627,908, forward strand.
ATGCATTGTAGACAGAGTGGATATGGCCATGTGCCACCTCATAACTATCACCAGTGTGATATCTGCTCTAAAGATAACCAAGGATGTTCGGTAGTGCAATCAGCTCTACAGGAACAGATGGATCTCGGATGGATCCAAGAGCACCGAGTTCGTGGAGTTAACATGGTCTCTACGAATTCCAACGTCATTCAAAACCACGACATCCGTGTGATGAATGTCAACTTGGTGGCGATGCACTCAAGGCAAAGCCAGTATCATAATTTGCCGCGGCACGATTACAGTTCCTGTCTGATTTGCTCGGTAAACAAACAGGGATGCTCTTTCATACAAGAGGCCCTCCAGCGTCAGATGGATCTTGGATGGATCCAAGACTACCATGATAGGAACTCCTGTCAAATCAACATGGTTCAGATCTTTGACATCCGCGTGATGAATACTAATCTGGTAGAGTTACATGCTGAGCAGGTCCGACTTGGATTCTTAATATCACATGACTATCAAAGCTGTAAAGCAGGTTACGAAAACGATCGAGGTTGTACCCTTGTCCAGGAGGCACTTCAGCACTTGTTAAATCACTGGTGGATGCCAATCTATATGGACGAAGATACTCAGCAGATTAGTATCAATAACAGGAATCCTACTCGTCGTCAAAGTCAGGATGTCCGATCAATGGAAGGTAACCTAGTGAGGTTACATTGTATTCAAAGTGGGCGTGGCCAGGTGCCACCACACAACTATGACAGTTGTAGCGTCTGTTCGGAAAGTAACCAAGGGTTTTACCTTGTGAGAGCAGCTCTTCAGGGTCAGGTCGATCATGGAGAAATTCGTCCATATCCAGGTTCAGAACCCATCATTTGGTCGCCGAAATACCTTGTCGGGCAAGCTAAGGATGTTGTCACGATCTCTGGTCATCACAGGACCAGGGATGTTTTTGCCATCATTCCTCTACTTGACGAATCTAGAGTTCCCAGCTGGGAACGGATCGAGGTTACTTATAACGGTCAGAAAAATCAGAAGGTTCCCATAGTCATCTATCTACCGGGACCATTACCGTATGAATCAGCTAAGGCGATCCCTTACAAATACTATGCAAAATGCAACAGGGGAATCCTCCTACGACAATTCTGCTTGGGAGACAGATTCCAATGATCTTGCTCCACCAGAAATCAGTGTCATTTCTGAAGACAAATCAAGGAAGGTGCCAGACTTTGTGATTCACCGAGGAGTTCGCCGCCAATGGGTTGCCGTTGAGGTTCCGAAGGTCGTTCGCCAGTCAAAGTAATTGCTATCTTTAACCTTTCACCCTGCCCAGGTGAAACAGATGTTTTGATAGGGCTCGCTTTCTGTAAATTTCCCTCGTCGCTTTTCCCAAAGCGAGTGAGTTTTGTTTTATAGGGCTGTAGTTTTAAGATTCGACTTGTTCATTAATAAAATAACATCGTTCTGTAATTTCCGCATTAATTGCTGTTTTCTCTTTTTGCTTTTTCAGAAAATGGTAATCCTAAAAAACATTCAAAAATAAAAACAAGCAGTAAAATAAATACACTGCACACACTTACATTTTCTCTATCTCTTCTAAACATGAATCATCATGTCATGCAGATTGCTTGTTTTATACCCCGTTGAAACATACGATCTGATGCCTTCTCCCAACTTTGAGTTCCCGGTATTCGAGGCTGAAGAAGAAGTTGACAACGAAATTCCGGAAGAGATCTCCTGACTACTCAGACAAGAGGAAAGGTCCATTGAACCTCACAAAGAGCCGTTGGAAACGGTAAACTTGGGTTCAGAGCAAGAGAGAAAAGAAATCAGGATCGGAGCACTGCTCAGTCCAACTGTCAAAGAAAGTTTGATAAAGTTTCTCAGAGAATTCCCCGATGTATTCGCTTGGTCCTATCAGGATATGCCAGGGTTGGATACCAGCATCGTGGAACATCACTTACCACTAAGATCGGAATGTCCGCCAGTAAAGCAAAGGTTGAGACGGACTCACCCGGACATGGCCATCAAAATCAAAGAGGAGGTACAGAAACAGATTGACGCGGGTTTCCTCGCTACATCTGAATATCCTCAATGGTTAGCCAACATCGTACCCATTCCCAAAAAGGACAGAAGGGTCAGAATGTGTGTTGATTACAGAGATTTGAACAAGGCAAGTCCAAAGGACGACTTTCCTTTACCACACATTGACATGCTGGTTGACAGCACAGCAAAGTTCAAAGTATTCTCCTTCATGGATGGATTCTCGGGCTATAATCAGATCAAAATGGCGCCGAAAGACATGGAGAAAACTTCGTTCATTACCCCATGGGGTACCTTTTGTTACAAAGTAATGTCGTTCGGTTTGAAGAATGTCGGGGCAACCTATCAAAGGGCCATGACTACTCTGTTTCATGACATGATACATAAGGAGATCGAGGTATATGTCGATGATTTGATTGCAAAATCAAAAACAGAGGATGAGCACGTTGAACATCTGTCAAAATTGTTCGAACGTCTAAGAAAATTCAAGCTCCGCTTGAATCCCAACAAGTGCACCTTCGGTGTCCGTTCAGGGAAACTACTAGGGTTCATCGTCAGCCAGAAAGGAATTGAAGTTGATCCTGACAAGGTCAGGGCCATTCAAGAAATGCCTTCTCCGAAAACTGAAAAACAAGTCAGAGGATTCTTGGGACGTTTGAACTACATCTCCAGATTCATATTCCTTATGACCGCGACATGCGCGCCGATTTTCAAATTACTCAAAAAGAACCAGGATTGCGTTTGGTCAGAAGATTGCCAAACCGCCTTCGACAGTATCAAGGAATATCTGTTGAATCCTCCGATTCTATCACCTCCAATGGAAGGGAGACCACTGATCCTTTACCTCACTATCCTAGAGGACTCAATGAGATGTCTACTTGGCCAACAAGACGAAACTAAAAGGAAAGAGTCTGCCATTTACTATCTAAGCAAGAAATTCACCGACTGCGAGACTTGGTACACAATGCTTGAGAAAACTTGTTGCGCTTTGGCTTGGGCAGCCAAACGTCTTCGCCAGTACATGATTCGTCATACTACTTGGTTGGTCTCCGAAATGGATCCAATCAAGTACGTTTTCGAAAAACCTGCTCTCACGAGAAGGATTGCCCGTTGGCAGATGTTACTATCAGAATATGACATAGAGTACCATGCTCAGAAAGCCGTTAAAGGAAGTATTTTAGCCGATCATTTGGCTCATCAACCGATTGACGATCAAGAATCAATCGGGTTTGACTTCCCAGACGAAGATGTCATGAATCTAAAGATGAAAGACTGCGATGAACCGCTACCCAGTGAAGGGCCAGAACCAGGTTCCCAGTGGGGACTTATCTTTGACGGAGCAGTCAATCATTATGCAAACGGAATTGGGGCAATCATTGTTACCCCTCAGGGTTCCCACATTCCTTTCACTGCTAGACTTACGTTCAAATGTACGGACAACGAGGCCGAATACGAAGCATGTATCATGGGTCTCGAAGAAGCGATTGATTTAAGGATCAAAAACTTGGACGTATACGGCGATTCAGCCTTGGTTATTAATCAGATAAAAGGAGATTGGAACACATACCAATCAGGATTGATTCCTTACAAAGACTATGCAAGGAGGTTGTTACCCTTTTTCAACAGAGTCGACTTTCATCACATCCTTCGTGATGAGAATCACATGGCTGATGCATTAGCCACTCTCTCTTCCATGATTAGTGTAGGTCGATGGAATGACATACCTAAGATCGACATCATGCGCCTTGAACGGCCCGCTTACGTCTTCATGATTGAAGCAGTCATAGATGACAGACCTTGGTATCACGATATCAAATGTTTCCTTCAGAAACAAGAGTACCCATCTGGGGCACTCAGAAAAGACAGGAAAACCCTCAGAAGATTGGCTGGAAACTTCTTCCTGAGCGGTGACACTCTTTATAAGAGGAATCTTGACATGGTCTTGCTCCGATGCGTCGACAGACCAGAAGCAGACATGCTCATGAAAGAAATTCATGAAGGATCCTTTGGCACTCATGCCAACGGACACACAATGGCGAGAAAAATTCTCAGGGTCGGGTATTATTGGTTGACAATGGAATCCGACTGCTACAAGTACATGAGGAGGTGTCACAAGTGTCAGATATACTCCGACAAAATTCATGTACCGCCATTACATCTCAAAGTTCTTTCTTCCCCGTGGCCTTTTTCCATATAGGGAATCAACATGATTGGTATGATTGGGCCTAAGGCTTCAAACGAACATCGGTTCATCCTGGTAGCCATTGATTATTTCACCAAGTGGGTCGAAGCAGCGTCATTCGCCAATGTAACCCGACAAGTGGTGGTCCGATTTATCAAAAACAATATCATCTGCCGTTATGGTGTTCCAAGCAAGATCATTACTGATAATGGATCTAACTTAAACAATATGATGATGAAAGAGTTGTGTGCAGAGTTCAAGATTAAACACCATAACTCATCTCCCTACCGACCTAAGATGAACGGAGCGGTAGAAGCGGCTAACAAGAACATCAAGAAGATCGTTCAAAAGATGGTTGTAACCTACAAAGATTGGCACGAGATGCTACCCTTTGCTCTTCTTGGTTATCGCACATCTGTCCGTACTTCAACAGGGGCTACCCCTTTCTCTCTAGTATATGGCATGGAGGCAGTGCTTCCCATAGCTGAATGGTGTCAAAGTCGACACGACGAACTGAACCTGATCGAAGAAAAGCGAATCACAGCACTATGCCACAGTCAGTTATATCAACAGAGAATGAAAAGGGCGTTCGACAAAAAGGTCCGACCTCGTATTTTCAGAAGAGGAGACCTCGTGCTCAAGAAGATACAATCATTTCTCACTGACCATCGGGGCAAGTGGAATCCGAATTATGATGGTCCCTATGTGGTCACGAAAGCTTTCTCAGGCGGCGCCTTGAGACTTGCAACCATGGACGGAGAGGAATTTGCCTACCCCACGAATGTTGATGTAGTCAAGAAATACTTCGCCTAAACAAAAAAAAAAACGTCTCGGTGGATTGAAAACCCGAAAGGGCGGTCCAGGCAAAAGTTAGAGACATGGAAAAAAAAGAATCATCCCGATGGATTGGAAATCTCATAGTACAATCCAGGCAAAAATTAGGGATAATGGCAAGTAACTATGTTCAACAGAGGCAAGTCCCTCAGCAGCAGTTACAGCATCATCTATCGGAGGAAATCTCCAGTCAAAGGTCATCTTCGACGGAAGCTCAGGATGCCCCGAATTCAAATTTGGTAGAAGGATAGTGGTCGTTATGTTTCAACGTAGCCCTTTTCCCTATAAATTACCGTTTTCTAAACTTTGTATATACTCTTTGGAATCACGCGTTTGGCTGATCTCCATCTTATCAATAAAATTTGAGCCCTTGTGCTTTTGTTTGTAATTCTTGCTTGTTTTAGCTTTACAGAACGACGTTGTTTAAACTTAATCAGCGATTTTTGAAATAAAACAAAAATGAATTTACTTGTTAAAACTTTTTCTGCTTTTAAATTAAAGATGGCATTTCTTTTGACTGTTGAACATCAGAAGAACATCGATTGCTTCTTCCAAAGTAAGCGAATTTCAAAGTGCATAATCAAAGTACTCCTTCTAAGCCAGTATGCCTGAATGAAGGGATCAATAATGTCAGAGACCATGTTTCGTCTGACATCCTCGGCCGAGTTCTCATCTCCTAAGCCCGATCAACATAGCTCCCAGCGTGGACTATCTCTCCTAAGCAAGGTGGAATTTCTATTTTGAATCAACGGTACTTCTTCGCTCCGCGATGGCTGAGTATCCAATTGTGTTCATCCATTAGTTTGTATGTCGCGTCTGTTTTGTCAGCATATACATACATACTTCATGCATTTTATTTGCATTTACATTGCATATTGCATCACTATCACTTGAGTCGGTCTTGTCCCCTAGTGATAAATAGTTTTCTCAATCAAGTTTGTCAGTTCTTTCCTCATCAGGAAGTGTTGCGTCTGCACAATCTCTCCACCAGTGTATCTTTAGATCAGAGTCGGCACTTGGCCACTTTGATAACTTGAACCTCTGAAAGATCATAGAACCTTCAACAAATGTCACTCTTCGCCATTGAAGATGATATCCTCGCTTTCCCGGATTAAGGAAAATCCACAGAGAAAGCCTCGTGATCAGAGATTCGGCAGCACGCCAGTTTTTCTCCGAAAAGTCGTTGATGAAAAGGTCATCGACACCTCAAAATTGGACCCCATCATATGGCGTTTCTCCGGGAAGATCCCGAGAAAAGTATGATGAAAGATCCCAAACGAAAACAGTCTCTCAAGAGACTCACTTTCCCCAGTAGAATCGACAAATGGCGTCTCCAAAACAAGAGAAGTTTGTGTACCTCTACCATTCAGACGACTGGGTTCCCCAGCAAGTCTGACATAAAAATTTTTTCCACTCAAATGGCATCTCCCTAGGAAAATTCGGCGAGAAGTTTGAGGAAAGCCGCTATGAATAGCATCCCTTGTCAAGAAAGTTTATTGACAAAAGAAACTAAGACCAGTTCTTGGTAGGAAACCAAGATCGAGGGGAAGTTTAAATCAGAGACTGAGACCAGTTCTTGGTAGGAAACCAAGAACGTGGGGAAGTTCAAAAGAAACTAAGACCAGTTCCTTGGTAGGAAACCAGGATCGAGGGGAAGTTTATTTCAAAAGAGACTGAGACCAGTTCCTTGGTAGAAAACCAGGATCGAGGGGAAGTTTACCTTTTCTAAGCAGCATCGCTTAGTTAAAGAAGATGAATGTGTAAGCTACCATTCATAACCACCATCAAAATTTTAGATATTTCGATATTTAATCCTCTTGCACCCCGAATGCTCGAATCCCTTCGTCATTCATACCTTCGGGTCCAAGAAGATTAAATAGAGGCATCTGTAATACCCCAAATTTTGACCACTTAGATTTCCCATCATTGTGAAAATCATCATCACAATATGGATGAACCATCATGCTTCATCAGTCTCCCCAAAGATGGGTGAGCATCCAATACAATCAAAATTAGGGTTTCAAGCCCTCTCTAAGCTTTAGACAAAGGATCAATCAAGAAATGACATGATCTTCAACTTGTCTAATCTCTCAAACATCCACAGTGGATCAAAAAGGACTCCCACTTCAAGGATTAAGCACAGTGTCACCAAATTAGGGTTTTGGTCGACCAGGGCCTCCAGATGGAAATTTTCATCTGGGCACAAGGCAATGATCCAAAACATGACCTAATATGCTTCATGGAACCTCATGAACCCATGCATCAAGTCAATTTTGCCTCAGGGGATGCATTCATCAAAAATCAGGAATTAGGGTTTCTTGACCTAATTCACCCCTAAGTTGACTTTTGGGACAAACCATGAGCCAAGACCTCAAGAGATGATTTGAGGGTCTCTAATACACCATATTGATCCATTTGGAACAATGTATTGATCCAAGAAGCTTGAGCAACAAGTTTCATTTTCATCTGCACCACAATTAGGGTTTTAAGGGAAAAGTCAACTGTAACTTTGACTTTTGACCAAGACATGCTCCCAAACCCTAATACATGATTGAATATACCCTATGACACCCATGGAACATGTCCATCAAGTTTGATTTAGGTCAAGGACATGATTTCCTGAAGAATTGCACAGTTTGGAATTCATCTGATAAAAAGTCAACTGTGCACAAAAGTCAACTTTGACTTTTTGAGATTTTTCACCAAAATGTATTTTTAACCCTAAAATGATGTTAATGTATGATTTGAATCATCATTCATCAAGAAAAATCAAGAAAAGTGAGATAACTTGTAAAAGGGGTAACCATAAAACTTAGAAATTTTTCTAAGTTAAAAATAAAGTGGCAAAGGTACCAACTTTTGAGGACCATAACTCCTAAACCACAAGGCCATTTTTTCTCATCCAAAGATGGATTTGTAGCCCTCATTATCACCTACAAAAACTTCAACTACAAGTCATTCCAATTCATTAAGGATTTTGAGTTATGCAGTGATCAAAGTGGCTGAAAAGTGAAAAAGTCACTTTTTCCAACACTTAGTGAAATTTTCACTAAGTCAGATTTGCCTTCACTTTTTGCCAAATGTAGGGGGATTTTTCACTTGGAATCAAAAGAGATCAAAACCAAACTTGTTCAAACAGTTGTTGTATCATGTAAGAGCTTTCCAAAATGGCCAAGAACATTGCCAAATTCAACCTACATCATGAGATACAACATTGGCAAGTTGCCTTGCTGAAATCTGTCAAGGCAAGGCAGAATTTGCATTTTGGCTCGATTTGCCAAAATCATCCAATTGCAATTGCTCCAATCCACTTGGACACCTCAGAGGATTGAATCCAAAGGGGACAATCACTGAGCCAAGCCTCCAAGGTCCAAGGAACAAGGAATAACATGTTGTACCTAGAGTTGTCAAAATAGGGACAAGACTTCAAATTTGGAATGAGGCATTCAATGGAACCACCAAGGTGGCATGGACTGAGCCATTCTCATCTGAAATCAGTCAAGACTTATCCAAGACCAAGGGGACCAAAGCTCTGTGCCCTAACCTCTAGTCAATGGCTAGAGGAGACTTTCATTTCCATTGGCCAACATTGAGGAAACCTACTTACCAGCTGCCATGTACTATTCCTTGTAAAACAAACTTGCTCTACTATAAATAGAGCTCAATTGTGGTCAGTTTAAGGACACCAAAGCCATCTAACAGATGCTTTCCTCAAAATCTCTTTCTCTTGGCAAAAATGCCTTTCTTAGCAAGGTAGCTATCGGGTTTTGAGTTTGAGAGCAATTCTGCACAAACCAATCACTCACACACCTCACATACATCACATATGAGCTGATCAAACACTCACATAACTTCTGAAACATCAATTTCATGAAATCACCAGCTGGTTGCTCAAATTTTCAAACAAGGTGCAGTTGAGATGCCATAAACTGATCCAGTCCATTTCAATTCAATCCAAGTGTTCAAACACACTCCATAGGGTGTAGGGAAGCTGTTCAGATCATCACAACTTGTCTGTAACACCTCCAACTCAAAATCACATCTGCTCTTGCTGTCACGACTTGGAGGTAAGCACATACTTGGTCATCTCTCAATCTATGCATATTTCCTCGCACAATAATTTGGCCATATGTTCATAATCATGCATGGAATGTTTTCCCTCAATTAATTGCATTGTTTGAATCGTGTATCAAAAATCCTAGCCTTCATGCAGAAATTAGGGTTCTTGAGGTTTCTTCGTGATTTCTTGTTGTATGTTTAATTTAAATGAAATTAAAGTACATAGACATGATCGTGAGGTTGAGGCGAGCATAATGATATGTGAATTGCATGTTATAATTACGTATTCAATGAGATTGGATGGAAAATGCAAATCTGGGCAAACTGAAAAACGCGCGTGTTCTTGGTGTTGTTCTTGGCGCCATTTTCATATATTTGAATATTTGAATTTTGTGATTTTGTTTAATTGATTCAAAAATTAATTTCTCTCTGAGTTTTAATGATTTTGAGTTGATTCTTTTTTTAATAATTCACAAAAATGTTAAAATACTTTATTTTCCCAAAAAATCCCAAAAATATTATTTATTTCATATAATTGATATTTTTGTAAAGAATTAATATTTTGATTGTTTTTGGCATTTTAAATATTTTTTCTACATTGATTTTGCAACTTTTGATGCTTTCTAATTATTTTGTAGGTCAATACTTAATTTTTGAAGCATTAATCCAATATCACAATTTGTTTTCCATGTGTTAAACAATTTTTGATCATTTAATTGAATTTTTATTCAATTAAATACATTTTGTAAACAAATTAGGGTTTTGGATTAATTCAACCCTCATAAATCATTTTCAAAAACACTTTGGGCCTCTATTAGAGTGTAAGACCCAATCCTTTTTTTGACCAAATCATTTTTGGGCCTCACTTATTGTATAAGTCCCGATACCGTCAAAAAACAAACGGCGCGATCATCGCCTTTTTAAAAATCATCTGGGCCTCTCCTTGAGCTATAAGACCCATTCAAAACCTTTGGGCCTCTATTAGAGTGTAAGACCCAATCCCCCTTTTAACCAAAACATCTTGGGCCTCAATTATTGTATAAGTCCCTCTGCGTTAAAAGAAAACCTCGGCGCGATCGCCATTTTTAAACGAAAAATCATTTGGGCCTACCCTCGTGTTATAAGCCCCACTCTTTTCTTTAAACCACTTTGGGCCTCTTGAGAGAGTATAAGACCCATCCCTTTGTACAAAAAACCTTTTTCGGGCCTCAGTCACTTGTATAAGTCTCTCTGTACAAATTCAAACAGTTCGCTCACTGATAAAACCCTGGGCCTCTCCTTGAGCTGTAAGCCCCAAATCTTTCACTTTCAAAGCACTTTCTCCTTTGATTTTGAATATACTGTTGTTTTCAATCTTTCTTTGTTGAACAACGAACCAAACAGCATGGAAGCACTACAACCGAGTAAGTGGTTATCGCTTTCATTTACTACTTTCATATTATAAACTGTATTGTGGGGCTGCTCACTGTAAGTCTCCTTTAATAAACTCATATCTACTGTGTAATAATAGTATAGATATTTCGAGTTTCCCCGGCAACTACGTCTAGAACTAAGTGACGCCGTTTCATTTATTCGTAGAAATAGACGCCTAGATCCCCAATAGGAGCACCAGATACAGTCTTCTCTTCGGCTGTCCTCCTTAGGAATCGTCAAGAAATTCTATCCCCCAGAGATGAATTATTCTCGGTGAAACTTCTCTTGAATTTCTTCAAACCGCCGAACGGTTCGGACTCTCTCTAAAAGTTAAAGTCACTGGATAGTAAACCTCGCACGTTTACCAGTGGTTTTAAACTCTAAAAGAGTTTTCCTGAACTTTTCTTTGGTTTGGGACCCACGGGCTTCTTAAAAGCATCGGCCTCCTCTTGGGCATCATACAAGGACCCACAGGCTTCCTAAAAGCAACCCCGCCTCCTCTTGGGCTTAGTACAAGGACCCGCCGGCTTCTTAGAAGTATTCACAGCCTCCTCTTAGGCTTCGTATAATGATCTCTTCCTCCGGGAATGATAGCCTCCTCTTGGGCTTCGTACAAGGACCCGTCGGCTTCTTAAAAGATTCCAGCCTCCTCTTGGGCTTCGTACAAATTGTCCCGACGACCTCCTAGAGGTATAGGAACAGAACTTAGTCATCCTCATAGAACAGTCCTTTCATAGAGTCTACTAGTGTTTCTCGAAGCATAGTACAAAAGATAAAACTCTAGACACGGACAATCTAACTTCCTTGAGTCTCAAAGACATTCTCAAGCACCCTTCATTAATAGGAAGGAAACCCGCAGACTCGGATAGTCTCGATACCCTTTGGATTTCCCGTTTCCTCAAAGAAAAGGAAATATCCCTGATCCTCAAGTTAAATCCCTGTGTACAGTGTTACTCATATAAGAACTGATTTTCTCTTTTAAATCAATATATTGGATCTGTCACTCAACTGAAACAGTTACAATAGCCTCCATCTCGGGCTTCGTACGAGATACCAAAATTCTCCCCAGTGGAGTCAAAACAACCTTTTAACCTCTCTCTCAGGCTTTGTATGAGACACAAAAGATTCCCTCGTTGAGTCAATCACCCCTTTTTTTGCCTCCATCTCGGGCCTCGTACGAGATATAAATCCCTTAAGCAAGAGTCGAACTCTTTGCTAGCCTCCTCTTAGGCTTTGTATAACGATATGCCCCACTAGGTCAAAAACCTTTAGCCTCTCTCTCGGGCTTTGTACGAGACACAAAATAGCCTCCTCTTAGGCTTTGTATAATGATTTTCCTAGCGGAAATTAGCCTCCTCTTAGACTTTGTATAAGAAAACCACTGGTTGATCCAATCAACCTTTTAGCATCAAAGCTGTGCCTCGTTCACAGTAAACAAACATCAACAACTCCTTTCCCTTCATCTAATCGCTGTAAGCGGCAAGCCTCTAGATCATCTATATCCATGCCACTGTCCCTCTTTTAGCATGAGAAATTCCTAAGGAAAGATGGCATTGCTCTACACTGAGTTAAAGTCTTCTCCTTCAGGTTAAAACCCTTTGTTCGGAAATTATGGCATTGCTCGGATCCGCGTATCCCAGTTAAAGTAATTCTCCTTCCCCCTCTTTAGAGATGACAAATTCTCTCTAAAGTCGAGGTCTTTCAGCTTCACGTCTTGGGCTTTGAACAAGACACAAATAGACCTTTCAGCTTCACATCTTGGGCTTTGAACAAGATACAAACCACCTTTTGCTTCATGTCTTGGGCTTTGAACAAGACACCAAAACACCCATTTCCTCCCATAGAATAGGAGGAACTGCGAACGCTCTGATTTCCCTGTTTCGGTAAACGGGAATACGTAGGCATAAGATCGAAAGAAAAGATCTTAGCGAGCGCAATCAACAAAAAACCCAAATCCCATATCTCCATCAATCAAAAGCAGTAATTCAAAAGCATCAGTCCTAACATCCTAATCCTTATTCCCCGCCAGAAACCCTTTGCCTAGAAAAAAGAAAGAAAGAACCGTATTGGCGAAATACGAATAACCAGTACAAAGGCCCCCCACATTGATAGCATCCGTAACCTAACAGACCGTTGTTTAAACTCAGTATGCAAAGCAGGGTTAATTGGAGACATCTATTTCCCTTCCTTATTCAGCTCACAATAGGATAAAAAATGAATCGACCTATAGTTTTAAGCTCAACCGCAGAGAGCGACCAGCGCTTAAGAACCGCGTCCAAAATCGCTCGCTACAAATACAAACACCAACAACTCCTCTTTAGAGATGACAAATTCTCTCTCAAGCCAAAACCCTTTAGCTTCACACCTTGGGATTTGAACAAGATACATATACTCCCTTTAGCTTCACGTCTTGGGATTTGAACAAGACACCAAAACACATTTTTCCTCCCATAGAATAGGAGGAACTACGATCGCTCTGATTTCCCTGTTTCATCAAACGGGAATACGTAGGCATACGATTGAAAAATCTTAGCGAGCATACTAATCAAAAACCCAAAAATCTAGTATTTCCACCTAATCAACCCAAAAGCAGTAAATCTAAACACATCCTACCAAAAACCTCACACAAATAGTCCAAACACTCTATTCTTAACAAAATAACCGAAAAGAGACCCACATCTTAATAGCATCTGTAAACCAACAGTCATCTATTTAAACTCAGTATGTAAGCAGGGTTAATTGGAGACATATATTTCCCTTCCTTAATAAGCTCAATAGGATAAAAAATGAATTGAACTGTAGTACCCAAGCGATAGTGATTCAAAACCACAAAAATCGCGCTACAGAAAAAATGGCGACCACAGTGGGAGCGAAAAAGATCTTGTTCTCCTCCCATCTTTTCGGAAGAAACCTTAAGTTTAGAGATTGTCCACAGGAAAAATGGCGCCCACCGTGGGGCCAGTCTTCTATTTCTTACACTCTTCGGTAGAAAACCTTGAGTTCTCAAAATATCACAGAAATAGTGCATGCTTGGAAACACATTCATAGGAAAGGAAGAGAGTCTCTAGGAAAACCAGACTGTGTCTTGGTGGATCCATATCTCCACTGGGTACAAACTAGAGCTCTCAAGCTAAGGATACCTTACCCTCGTTAGGAAGTTCTTCCATTAAGGGACTCTGTCCTTTATTTCATGTCAGACACGGAGAAACTTCAAGTTACTCTCAACAAAGTTCAGCAGGAGAGGAGATCTTGGAGGAACAAGTACCGTATTCTCAATGTAGAGTGCAAGAAAATACAGCAGCTATTGAAAGAAAAAGATGCTCTGATTGAGATTTTAGAGCAACATGCTGTAGAAAATCAGGATGACCAAAGAAGTTTGCTCGCTCCTTTCACTTGGAAAAGGAATGACAACACGACAACGGCCCTAGAGCCCCGGTCAAAGAAAAGGAAAGTACCAGAACTAGCACTTGAGCTCTCCTCAGAAAGGACTCAGGATCCATTAGTTTAGATTTCCTTTTTCAGCACTTTGTAATCTATTGTATTTCCGTTTCCGCGATCCTTTGAATTCAATAAAACGGGGTTTCCCCACTGTTTGATATTTGCAATCTAATTGTCGAAGTTTACTTTGAATAAACAAAAACATACAATTAATATAATCATTGCATATCATTCATCATTCTAGCGTAAACGCATTCTTCTTACCTACGAATCTCACGTTTGTGTCTCGATTCTAGAGTCAAACTGTCTCATTCGTACAATACTCAGACCAATCGTCAGGAAAAGATGGTTGATCTCGAGGAAGAGAACAGAGAGTTGAGAGAAGAGATCGACACTCTGAAAGAGGATCTGGGAAAGCTTCATAGCGACATGCAAGCTCTAGCAGAAGCTCAGATGCAACAACAAAGGACTGTGATCTTAGAGATCACATCAACGCCCATAGTGGAAAAGTATGATCCTAGGTACAAAATGCCTAAAGATCGTCCCTGGGGGATGCCACTTAACTATATCCCGGAAGGATATGTTCCGCCGATCGCTGAGGATCAGGGAACTGCAGCAGGAACCACTGGGCCTGAAGGTTACAAACTTCGGGAAAGCGAAGATGCCAGGGGCATAACAGCAACTCCTGAAGGTTACAAACTTTAGGAGACACCGAGAGTCTCGGCCATAATGAATATACCACCGCCCGTGGTACACACTGTCATAGAATGACAGATTCCATCGATGCCTTCTGGTGGAAACGACAGCATGTTCGACAGAATGAATGAGTTCCAGGAACAATTCCTGGAAATGCAGAAAGAACTGCAAGCCATTCGCGGTCAGGATTTATTTGGAAAGGACGCTGCGGACCTTTGTTTGGTCCCCAATGTGAAAGTTCCACGCAAGTTCCAGGTACCCGACTTTGAAAAGTACAAGGGTAACTCTTGCCCTCAAAGCCACTTGGTGATGTACGCTCGGCGAATGTCAGCTCAGACAAAGAACCAGGAGCTACTAATTCACTACTTTCAGGATAGTTTAACCGGTGCCGCATTAAAATGGTACATGGGTTTAAACCGCGCCACGATTGGCACATTCAGAGATCTTGGCGCTGCCTTCGTTCAACAATATAAATACAATTTGGACATGGCACCGGACACAGATAAGCTCAGATCGATGTCACAAAAGGACAAGGAAACCTTTAAAGAATACGCTCAGAGATGGCGTGAAATTGCCGCTCAGATTTCTCCACCTCTGGAGGAAAAGGAGATGACAAAGATCTTCTTGAAAACCTTAAGCTCATTTTACTACGACAGAATGGTTGCTATTGCGCCCAGTGACTTCACCGAGGTGGTGAGCATGTGAGTTCGTCTTGAGGAAGCGGTCCGAGAAGGACGTTTAGTTAAAGACGCTGGACCATCAAGTAGTACAAAATGATACGGTAGTGCTCTCCCCAAGAAAAAAGAGCAGGATATTGGGAATGTCTCTCTCGGAAAGCAAAGGCGACGTTACCAACCAGTAGCAGCTGTAACTCCTTCTATTAACCCAATGCCTGGTCCTAAGTATCAACCTCAGGTTGTGCAAAGCCAACCTAATCAACAGCAATATCAGCAAAGGACACAACCGCCTCTTCAACAGGCTCGTCCTCCATACAACAATAACTGTACAACACGACAATCAGGGTTTGATCCTATACCCATGTTGTACGCAGAGCTATTTCCATTACTACTGGTCAAGGGGCACATCCAAACTAAGTCTCCTCTTATAGTACCGGAAAATCCGCCTTTTTGGTTTAAAACGGACCAGACTAGTCCTTACCATCAAGGAGGACCAGGGCATAACATAGAAAATTGTCTCAGTTTCAAATCCGACATGCAAAAGCTTGTTAGGAGCGGGGTCTTGTCTTTCAAAGATACGAATCCGAATGTTCTCACGAACCCGTTGCCTCAACACGAGAAAGCTACAGTCAATTTAATAGAGGGAGAGTCTAACAACATCTATCAAATTCATGATGTACTCTTATTAAGGGCCAATTTGGTCAAGATGCATTGTAGACATAGTGGATATGACCATGTGCCACCTCATAATTATCACCAGTGTGATATCTGCTCTAAAAACATTCAAGGATGTTTTGTGGTGCAATCAGCTCTACAGGAACAATTGGATCTCGGGTGGATCTAAGAGCATCGAGTTCGTGGAGTCAACATGACCTATACGAATTCCAACATCATTCAGAACCACGACATCCGTGCAATAAATGTCAACTTGGTGGCGATGCACTCCTGGCAAAGCCAGTATCATAATCTTCCGCGGCATGATTACAATTCCTGTCTGACGTGCTCGGTAAACAAATAGGGATGCTCTTTCATACAAGAGGCCCTCCAGCGTCAGATGGATCTTGGGTGGATCTAGGACTACCATGATAGAAATCCTTATCAGATCAACATGATCCAAATATTCGATATTCGTTTGATGAATACCAGCTTGGTGGAGTTACACGCCAGGCAAGTCCAACTCAGTTTTCTCACCTCTCACGATTATCTAAGCTGTAAAGGATGTTGTGAGAGTAACCAAGGGTGCGCTCTCGTTCAAAGAAATTTACAACACTTGTTAAACCACTGGTGGCTTCCAATCTATATGGATGAAGACACGCAACAAATCAGTGTGCTTAATGGAAACCCTACTCGGCGTCAAAGTCAGGATGTCCGATCTATGGGAACTGACCTGGTAAGATTACACTATATCCAAAGCAGACATGGCCAGGTGCCACCACATAACTACGAATGTTGTAGAGTCTGCTCGGAGAATAACCAAGGATGCTATCTTGTGCGGGAAGCTCTTCAAGGTCAGTTAGATCGTAAAGAGATTCACCCATGTCCGAGTTCCGAGCCAATCAACTGGACACCAGACTACTTCGCTGATCAAATCAGAGATGTTGTCATAATCTCTAATCATCAACAGAACAAGGATGTTTGTACCATCATCCCTCTACTAGACGAATCAAAGGTTCCTAGCCAGGAGCTGATTGAAGTTGCTTACGACAGTCAGAGAAATCAGAAGGCTCCTGTAGTTATATATCTACAAGAACCATTACCGTATGAATCAGCTAAGGCGATCCCTTACAAATACGGTGCGACAATAATCGAGAATGGAAAGGAAGTTCCATTACCCTCCGTCGTGAATATTTTAGACATCAGTCGAGTAACACGGAGCGGTCGAATCTTCAACCGAGGAGTTGGAGAACCTAACAAAGAAAAGGAACTGCAAACAGAAGTTCCTAATCCACCAGTCGGTCAATCCAGTAATCCCGACTCTTCGAAAAACAACGATGAGATACTGAAGCTCATCCAAAGGAGTGAATACAACATTGTTGATCAACTGTTACAAACTCCTTCAAAAATCTCTGTGCTATCACTTTTACTCAGTTCCGAAGCCCACAGAGAGGCTCCACAGAAAGTCTTAGAGCAGGCCTTTGTGGAACAGGATGTGTCAATACGACAGGTCGATAGCATCATCTCTAACATCACTTCCTGCAACAACTTAGGATTCAGTGATGAGGATTTGCCAGAGGAGGGCAAACTCCACAACATGGCGCTCAATATCACAGTCAACTGCCAGAACGATGCTTTAGCCAGCGTACTGGTAGACACAGGATCGACCATCAACGTTATGCCGAAGTCCACTTTAATGCGACTATCATTCAAAGGATCCCCGATGAGGGGCAGTGAGGTTATCGTCAAAGCCTTTGACGGATCTCAGAAAGCAGTTATCGACGAAGTCGACCTTCCTATAACTATCGGTCCTCACACTTTCCTAATCACTTTCCAGGTCATGGACATCCGGGCAACATACAGTTGCTTATTAGGAAAACCTTGGATACACCAGGCTGGGGCAGTCACTTCACCACTGCACCAGAAACTGAAGTTCGTCCAGAATAATCAACTCGTCACAGTTTGTGGAGAACAAGCCTTGATCGTGAGTAACCTGTCATTATCTACTTGTATAGAACCCGAGTAGGTTGTTGGGACTCAGTTCCAAGCACTTTCGGTGAGCAATAAGAATCAATCAGAGAAAGGAACCTCTATTTTCTCATACAAAGATGCTCTCGAGGCAGTTGAAAGTAACAATACGAAGGGATGGGGACATCTTGTCATTCCTACTGATAATAAAACAACGAAGGGTTTTGGTTTTTCTGCAACCTGTACCCAGACAACTGCTAACCATGAAAGTTTTCATCCCATTCAGAACTTCTTCCATAGTGGAGGTTTCCTTCACCCAGTGTCTCAAGAAGTACACACTATCAACGAGGAAGATTCCTCCGACACAGATGAGGAATGGAATTCCTATCTTAACGAGGACGGTTATATGTCTCAGGAAGAGGTGCATACGCCATTTTTCTATCCCTTACAGAGTCCAAGATTTATACCGAGGTCAGATGTCGAAATGATATACAGAGGTTGTGATCCGGAAGGATGTCGTGCTCCACCGAACTCTTTAGAGGAGGACACTTTAATGAAAGACAACTTTGACCACGACTATTATGGTCCAATGGATGGCCTTCCTATCTGGCAGCCGTACCCAGGAGACTCAAGGCAAGAAAATCAGCTGAACGATGAAAATCAGCTGAGCATCATTGAACAGAATACCTGCGTCCCCACTATGTCATGGGATCATCACTCAGGTCATTCAGAAAATGTCCAACGCGACGATGAATTCGCAAAGTTTGCAGGACTAGAATTCATTAACTACGCTTTTCCAGAGGTCAACGTCATCGAAAGGGATGACTCCTCTAGTTCCACAGAAGTGTGGGACACCCTAGGACAACCGAGTGGAAAATACGACTATATGGTTAAGTACACTGCTCCTGAAATCTCTCGTATCAGGCTCGAAGACATCCAGCCAACTGGATGTGGAGATTTTCCTGAGAGCACAAATACTATGCAAAATACAACTGAGGAATCCTCCTATGACAACTCTGCCTGGGAGACAGATTCCAATGATCCTGCTCCGCCAGAAATCAGCGTCATTTCTGAAGACAAATCAAGGAAGGTACCAGACTTTGTGATTCACCGAGGAGTTCGCCGCCAATGGGTTACTGTCGATGTTTCGAAGATTGTTCATAAGTCAAAGTAATTGTCATCTTTACTTTAACCTTTCACCCTGCCCAGGTGAAACAGATGTTTTGATAAGGCTCACTTTCTATAAATGTCCCTTTTCGCTCCGCCCAAAGCGACAGAGTTTTGTTTTATAGGGTTGTAGTTTCAAGAATCGACTTGTTCATGAATAAAATAACGGCGTTCTGTAATTTCTGCATTAATTGTTGTTTTCTCTTTTTGCTTTTCTTAGAAAATGGTAATCCTAAAAACAACTCAAACTAAAAAACAAGCAGTTTTCCAAAAGAAAAACACTACACACACTCTTGCATTCCTCTCTATCTCTTCTAAAAAAACAATCATCGCGTCATGCAGATTACTTATTTTAAACCCCAGTGAAACATACGATCCAATGCATTCTCCCAACTTTGAATTCTCGATATTTGGGGCTGAAGAAGATGTTGACGAAGAAATTCCAGAAGAGATCTCCCGACTACTCAGACAAGAGGAAAGGTCCATTGAACCTCACAAAGAGCCGTTGGAAATAGTTAACTTAGGTTCGGAAAAAGAGAGAAAAGAAATCAGGATTGGGGCACTGCTCAGTCCAACTGCCAAAGAGAGTTTGACAAAGCTTCTCAAAGAGTTTCCCGATGTATTCGCTTGGTCCTACCAGGACATGCCAGGGTTGTATACCAGCATCGTGGAACATCATCTACGGTTAAGATCGGAATGTTCATCGGTGAAACAAAGGTTGAGACAGACTTACCCGGATATGGCTATCAAAATCAAAGAGGAAGTACATAAACAGATCGACACGGGTTTCCTCGTCGCGTCAGAGTATCCTCAATGGTTAGCCAACATCGTACCCGTTCCGAAAAAGGATGGGAAGGTCAGAATGTGTGTCGACTACAGAGATCTAAACAAGGCTAGTCCAAATGACGACTTTCCTTTGCCACACATTGACATGCTGGTAGACAGTACAGCGGAATTCAAAGTTTTCTCCTCCATGGATGGATTCCCGGGCTATAATCAGATTAAAATGGCGCCGAAAGACATGGAGAAAACTTTGTTCATCACCCCATGGGGTACCTTTTGTTACAAGGTAATGTCGTTCGGTTTGAAAAACGTCGGGGCAACCTATCAAAGGGCCATGACTACTCTCTTTCATAACATGATACATAAGGAAATCGAGGTATATGTCGATGACATGATTGCCAAATCAAAAATGGAAGAGGAGCATGTGACCCACCTGTCAAAACTATTCGAGCGGTTGAGAAAGTACAAACTTCGCTTGAATCCCAATAAGTGCACCTTCGGTGTCCGTTCAGGGAAACTCTTAGGGTTCATCGTCAGCCCGGAAGGAATTGAGGTTGATCCTGACAAGGTCAATGCCATTCAAGAAATGCCTTCTCCGAAAACTAAAAAATAAGTCAGGGGATTCTTGGGACATTTAAATTACATTTCCCGATTCATATTCCTCATGACCGCCACATGTGCGCCGATTTTCAAATTACTCAAAAAGAACCAGGATTGTGTTTGGACAGAGGACTGCCAAACTGCTTTCGACAGTATCAAGGAATACCTGTTGAACCCACCAATTCTGTCACCTCCAGTGGAAGGAAGGTCACTGATCATCTACCTCACAGTCCTAGAGGACTCAATGGGTTGTGTACTTGGCCAACAAGACGAAGCTAAAAGAAAAGAGTATGCCATTTACTATTTAAGCAAGAAATTCACCGACTGCGAGACTCGGTACACTATGCTTGATAAAAATTGTTGTGCTCTGGCTTGGGCAGCCAAACGTCTTCGCCAGTATATGATTCGTCACACTACTTGGTTGGTCTCAGAAATGGATCCAATCAAGTATGTATTTGAAAAACCTGCTCTCAGGGGAAGAATCGCCCGTTGGCAGATGTTGTTATCAGAATACGACATAGAGTACCACACTCAGAAAGTCGTTAAGGGAAGTATTTTAGCCGATCATTTGGCTCATCAACCGATTGACGATCAGGAATCAATCGAGTTTGACTTCCCAGATGAAGATGTCATGTATTTAAAAATGAAAGACTGCGATGAACCGCTACCCAGTGAAGGGCCAGAACCGGGTTCCCAATGGGGACTAATCTTTGACGGAGTTGTCAGTCATTATAGAAACGGAATTGGGGAAATCATCATAACACCTCAGGGTACCCACATTCCTTTCACTACCAGACTTACGTTCAAGTGCACAAACAACGAGGCCGAATACGAAGCTTGTATTATGGGTCTCGAGGAAGCAATCGATTTAAAGATAAAAAACTTGGACGTATATGGCGACTCAACCTTAATTATCAATCAGATCAAAGGAGATTGGAACATATACCAATCAGGACTGATTCCTTACAAAGACTACGCAAGAAGGTTGTTACCCTTCTTCAACAGAATCGAGTTTCATCACATCCCTCGTGAAGAGAATCATATGGCTGATTCTTCCATGATTAGTGTAGGTTAATGGAATGACCTACCTAGGATCGACATAATGCGCCTTAAAAGGTCTGCTTACATCTTCACGATTGAAGCAGTCATAGACGACAAACCTTGGTATCACGATATCAAATGCTTCCTTCAGAAACAAGAGTACCCACCTGGGGCACTAAGGAAGGACAGGAAAACCCTCAGAAGACTAGCAGGCAGCTTCTTTCTGAGTGGTGATACACTCTATAATGACATGGTCTTGCTCCGATGTGTAGACAGACCAGAAGCAGACATGATGATAAAAGAAATTCACGAAGGATCTTTTGGAACTCATGCCAACGGACACACAATGGCGAGAAAAATTTTGAGAGCAGGGTACTACTGGTTGACCATGGAATCCAACTGCTACAAGTACATGAGGAGGTGTCATAAGTGTCAGATATACTCTGACAATATTCATGTACCACCAACACATCTCAAAATCCTCTCTTCCCCATGGCCTTTTTCCACATGGGGAATCGACATGATTAGCATGATTGAACCCAAGGCTTCGAACGGACATCGGTTCATCCTGGTAGCCATTGATTACTTCACCAAGTGGGTCGAAGCAGCTCCATACACCAATGTAACCCGACAAGTGGTGGTCCGATTTATCAAAAACAATCTCATCTGTCGTTATGGTGTTCCAAGCTAGATCATTATTGATAATGGATCTAACTTGAACAACAAGATGATGAAAGAGTTGTGCACAGAGTTCAAGATCGAACACCATAACTCATCTCCCTACCGACCCAAGATGAACGGAGCGGTAGAAGCGGCTAACAAGAACATTAAAAAATTGTTCAAAATATGGTTGTAACCTATAAAGACTGGCACGAGATGCTACCCTTTGCTCTTCACGGTTATCGTACATCTGTCCGCACTTCAACAGGGGCAACCCCTTTCTCTCTAGTATATGGCATGGAGGCAGTGCTCCCCATTGAAGTAGAGATCCCATCAATCCGGGTATTGATGGAAGCTAAGCTTACAGAAGCTGAATGGTGTCAAAGTCGACACGATGAACTGAATTTGATCGAAGAAAAATGAATAACGGCACTATACCACGATCAGTTGTATCAGTAAAGAATGAAGAAGGCGTTCGACAAAAAGGTCTGACCTCACGTCTTCAAGAAAGGAGACCTTGTGCTAAAAAATATACAATCTTTTCTCACTGACTCTCGGGGTAAATGGACCCAAATTATGACGACCCCTATGTGGTCAAGAAAACTTTCTCAGGCGGCACCTTGAGACTTCCAACCATGGTTGGAGAGGAATTTGCCTACCCCACAAATGTTGACGTAGTCAAGAAATACTTCGCCTAAACTAAAAATAAATAAAACGTCTTGGTGGATTGAAAACCCGGAAGGGCGGTCCACGCAAAAATAAGAGACATAATCAAAAAATCATCCCGATGGATTGGAAATCTCAAAGTATAATCCAGGCAAAAATTAGGGATAATGGTAAGTAACTACGTCCAATGGGGCAAATCCTCGGGAGCAGTTACACCATCCGAGAAAAACTCCAGTCAAGGTCATCTTCGACAGAAGCTCAGGATGTCCCGAATTCAAAGTTGGTAGAAGGATAGTGGTCGTTATGTTTCAATGTAGCCCTCTTCCCATAAATTACCATTTTCTAAACTTTGTAAATACTCCATGGAATCACGCGTTTGGCTGATTTCCATCCTATCAATAAAATTTGAGCCCTTGTGCTTTTGTTTGCAATTCTTATTTGTTTTAGCTTTATAGAATGACATTTTAATATGATCAACGATTCTTAAAACAAAACAAAAATGAATTTACTTGTTAAAAATTTTCTGCTTTTAAAATGAAGATGGCAATTTCTTTTGACTGTTGAACATCGAAAGAACATCGGTCGCTTCTCCAGAAGTAATCGAGCTTCAAAGTGCAGAATCAAAGTACTCCTTCTAAACCAGTGCACCTGAACGAAGGATCAATTGTGTCAGAGACCATGTTTCATCTGACACCCCCCAGCATAGTTCTTACCTCCTAAGCCCGATCAATGATGTTCCCCGCGTGGACTATCTTTCCTAAGCAAGGCAGAATTGCTATTATGAACCAGTGATACTTTTCATCTCCCACTATGGCCGAGTATCTTGTCGTGTGTATGCCGCGTTAGTTTTGTTAGCATAGACATACATACATCATGCATTATTGATTTACATTTGTACTCGTATTGCATCACTATCACTTTAGTCGGTCTTATCCCCTAGTGATAAAAGTCCTCTCAATTGAGTTGTCAGTTCTTTCCTCGTCAGGAAATGTTGCGTCTGAACAATCTTTATCCTCCAGTTTATTTCTGGATTAGAATTGACCCTTGAGCACTTTGATAACTTGAACCTCTGAAGAACAAGAGAACCTTCGACAAACGTCACTCTTCGCCATTGAAGATGATGTCTTCGCTTTCCCAGATTAAGGAAAATCCCCTAGAGAAAGCCTCTTAATCAGAGATTCGACAATACAGCTGTTTTTCTCCAAAAAATCCGCTGACGAAAAGGTCATCAGCACCTCAAAATTGGATCACATAATATTGCATTTCTCCGAGAAGATCCCGAGAAAAGTATGATGTAACATCCCCAAACAGAAAACAGCCTCTCAAGAGACTCGTTTTCCCCAATAGAGTCAATGAATGGCATCTCCAATAGAGAAGTTTGTACACCTCTATAAATCAGACGACTGGGTTCCCCAGCAAGTCTGACATCAAATCTTTTTCCGTCAAATGGCATCTCCCCAGGAAAATTCGGCGAGAAGTTTGAGGAAAACCGCTATGAACGGCGTCCCTTGTCAAGAAGTTTATTGACAAAAGAAACTGAGACCAGTTCCTTGGTAGGAAACCAGGATCGAGGGGAAGTTCATATAAGAAACTGAGACCAGTTCCTTGGTAGGAAACCAGGATCGAGGGGAAGTTTACAAAATAAACTGAGACCAGTTCCTTGGTAGGAAACCAGGATCGAGGGGAAGTTTACAAAAGAAACTGAGACCAGTTCCTTGGTAGGAAACCAGGATCGAGGGGAAGTTTATTTCAGCAACTGAGACCAGTTCCTTGGTAGAAAACCAGGATCGAGGGGAAGTTTATTTCAGCAACTGAGACCAGTTCCTTGGTAGGAAACCAGGTTCGAGGGGAAGTTTATTTTAGAAACTTAGACCAGTTCCTTGGTAGGAAACCAGGACCGATGGGAAGTTTACCTTTTCTAAGCATCATTGCTGAGCAAGAGAAGATGAATGCGTAAGCTACCATTCATAACCGCCATCAAAATTTCGGGTATTCCGATATTTAATCCTCTTGCACCCCGAATGCCCGGATACCTTCGCCATTCACACCGTCGGGTCCAAGAAGATTAAATAGGGGAATCTATCATACCCCAAATTTTGACCAGTAAGATTTCCCATCATTGTGCAAATCATCATCACAATATGGGTGTATCATTATGCCTCATTAGTCTCCCCAAAGACGGGTGAGCATTCACTACAATCAAATTTAGGGTTTCAAGCCCTCTCAGAGCTCTTAGACAAAGGATCAATCAAGGAATGACATGATCTTCAACTTGTCTAGCCTCTCAAACATCCCCAAAGGATCAAGAGGACTCCCACCTCAATGATTAAGCACAAGGCTGCAAAATTCTGAGTGGATCAAGCCTCGAGATCGCCAGTGTCACCAAATTAGGGTTTGGTCGACCAGGGCCTCCAGATGGAAATTTTCCTCTGGGCATGAGCCAATGCTTCAAAGCATAACTTGAAATACTTCATGGGACCTCATGAAACCAATCATCCAGTCAATTATGGAATGATCAAAATCACAAAAAGTGAAAATGTCACTTTTTTCCAACACTTAGTGAAATTTTCACTAAGTCAGAATCTGCCTTCACTTTTTTCCAAATGTAGGGACATTTTTCACTTGGATCCAAAAAGTATAAAAACCAACTATGATCAAACAGTTGTTGTATCATATGAGGGCTTTCCAAAATGGTCAAGAACTCCATCAAATTCCACTTGAGCCATGAGATATGACAATGGCAATATGCCTTGCTGAAAACTGCCAAAGCAAGGCAGATTTGTGCATTTTTCTCGATTTTCCAAATTTGTGCAAATGACAAACACACTTATCCATCTGAAAACCTCAGGGGGAGACCAAGGAGGAACCAACTCTGATCCCAAACCTCCTAAGTCCTTGGAGCTAAAAATAGCATGCCAAACCTAGAAATCCCTAAAGAGGGGACAAGACTCCAATTTTGTTTTGGAGCATTCAATGGATGCACCAAGTTGGTATGGACTGAGCCATTTCCAACTGAATTCAATCAAGACATATCCAAGGCCAAGGGAACCAGAAGCCTGTGCCCTAACCTCTAGTCAATGGCTAGAGGAGACTTGGATTCTCATTGAACAACATTGGCCAAACCTCTGCTGCAGTTGCCATTCACTATTGATTGCAAAACAAACTTGCTCTACTATAAATAGAGCTCATTTGTGATCAGTTTGAGTACACCAAATCCATCAAACAAATGCTTTCCTCAAAATCACCTTCTCACTTCCAATTTTGCCCTCTAAGGCAAGTCACTATCGGATTTTGAGTTTGAGAGCAATTCCAACCAAACCAATCACACACACACACCTCATAAACATCATATAGAAGTGATCTAAACACTCACATAACATCTGGAACACCAAAATCACAAAATCACTAGCCAATTGCTCAAGTTCTTGACATATTTGCAGTTGAGGTACCGTCTCAAGTTCCAGATCATTTCCATTCATTCCAAGCATCCAGACATACTCCATAGCACCTAGGGAAGTTGTCCATATCATTGGAACCAAGCTATAACACCTCTAACACAAAACACGATCACCAGCTGCAAGAGGTAAGCATGAGCTCTTCTAACTCTATGATCTATGCATTTTTTGCTGCACAATAATTTGGCCATATGCTCATAATCATGCATAGAGTGTTTTCCCTCAATCAATTGCTTTGTTTGAATCGTGTATGGAATTTCTGAGCCTTCATGCAAATTTTAGGGTTCTTGAGGTTTCTCTTTGATTTCTTATTCCATGTTTAAAATAAATGAAATTAAAGACCATATACATGATCATGAGGTGAAAACGAGTAGATTGATATGTAGATTGCATGATATCATCAAGTATTCAGTGAGATTGGATAGAAAATGAAAATCTGTAGAAACAGAGGGTGACGCGTGTTCTTGCCATGTTCTTGGCGCCATTTTTGAACGTTTGAATATTTGAATTTTGTGATTTTATTTAATTGATTCAAAAATTAATTTCTCTCCGAGTTTTAATGATTTTGAGTTGATTCTTTTTTTAATAATTCACAAAAATGTTAAATATTTTATTTTACCAAAAAAATCCCAAAAATATTATTTATGTCATATATTTGATATTTTTGCAAAGAATTATTGTTTTATTTGTTTTTAACATTTAAAATATTTTTTCCCCCATGATTTTCCAAACTTAATTGATTTCCAATCATTTTGTGGATATAAACATGATTTTTGAAACATTGATCCAAGATCACAATTTGTTTTCACACATGTTTAACAATTTTGATCATTTTAATTGAATTTTTATTCAATTAAAATATATTTTTAAAACAAATTAGGGTTTTGATTAATTCAACCCTCATCAAACTTTTTCAAACACTTTGGGCCTCTAATAGAGTGTAAGACCCAACCCTTTTTTGAGACCAAAATAATTTGGGCCTCAATGCATTGTATAAGTCCCATAATGTTTTCTAAAACCGCGGCGCGATCGTCGTTTTCAAAACATTTCATCTGGGCCTCTCCTTGAGCTGTAAGCCCCATCACTGATACAAACACACTTTGGGCCTCTATTAGAGTGTACGATCCATCCCCTTTGTAAATACACACCTTTTTGGGCCTCAGTCATTGTATGAGTCCCACTGTATTTTCAAAAATAAACTGCGCGATCGTCGCCTTTTCAAAATCATCTGGGCCTCTCCTTGAGCTGTAAGCCCCATCACTTGTACAAAAACACCTTTGGGCCTCTAATAGAGTGTAAGACACAATCCCCTTTTAACCAAAACCTTTTTGGGCCTCAGATATTGTATAAGTCCCTCTGCGTTAAAAGAAAATCTCGGCGCGATCGCCAGTTCAAAAATCAAATTACCTGGGGCTACCATCGTGTTATAAGCCCCATTTCTTTTCTTTAAAACCTTTGGGCCTCTTGAGAGAGTTTAAGATCCATCCCTTTGTACAGAAAACCTTTTTTGGGTCTCAGTCACTTGTATAAGTCCCTGTACAAATTCAAAACAATAGTGTAATCACTGATAAAACCTTGGACCTCTCCTTGAGCTGTAAGCCCAAACAATCTTTTCAAAGCACTTTCTCCTTTAATTTTGAATATAATATTGTTATCAAAGCTTTCTTTGTTGAACAACTAACAAAACAGCATGGAAGCTCTACAACCGAGTAAGTGTTTACCCGCTTTCTTTACCCTTAGACATTGTCAAAGAAACTCTACTCCCCAGAGATGATCTTTTCTCGGTGAATGGCATCTCTCGAGTTTCTTCCAAATCCTCGAACTTTCCTGAAATGATCTCTTCTCGGTGAATTGCATTTCTTGAACTTCTCTTGGTTTGGGGACCCACAGGCTTCTTAAAAGCATCCCCGCCTCCTCTTAGGCGTTGTACAAGGACCCTTCGGATTCTTAAAAGCTCTTATGCCTTATCTTGGGCTTAGTACAAGGACCCAGAGACCTCTACTGGTATAGGAACAGAACCTAGTCATCAATTTGCTAGAGTTGTCTTTCTGAGTCAAGTATCAGACCAGTTAATGGGTTGACCTTCATCCCTTAACATACCAGCCTTCTCTTGGGCATCATACAAAGATCATTCATCATCTGAGAATCAATTTATCAAAACACCAGTAGACTTGGATAGTCTCGATACCCTTTGGACTTCCCATTTCCTTAAAGAACAGGAAATAACCCTGATCTTCTGATCAGTACCAAAGTACAGCCTTACCTTTAATCAGTCCCTTTATAAGAACTGATTTTCTCTTTTATCCAACATACTGGACCTGTCACTAAACTGAAATAGTCACCAACAAAGGTAGCCTCCTCTTGGGCTTTGTACAATGATTCTCTCCACACTCTCTTGTTGAGTATAAAAGACTCTCTTGTTGAGTCAAACCCCTTTTTAGCCTCCATCTCGGGCTTCGTACGAGATAGAAAACACTCTCTTGTTAAGTATAAAAGACTCTCTTATTAAGTCAAACACTTTCAGCCTCCATCTCAGGCTTCGTACGAGATACAAATCACTCTCTTGTTGAGTACAAAAGACCCTCTTGTTTGGTCACAAACCTTTTAGCCTCTATCTCGGGCTTCATACGAGATAAAAAACACTCTCTTGTTGAGTATAAAAGACCCTCTTTTTGGGTCACAAACACTTTTAGCCTCCATCTCGTGCTTCGTACGAGATACAAATCACTCTCTTGTTGAGTATAAAAGTCCCTCTTGTTGGGTCACAAACACTTTTAGCCTCCATCTCGGGCTTCGTACGAGATACAAATCACTATCTTGTTGAGTTTAAAAGACTCTCTTGTTGAGTTAAACACTTTCAGCCTCCATCTCGGGCTTCGAACGAGACACTAAAACACTCTCTTATTGAGTATAAAAGACTCTCTTGTTGGGTCACAAACCTTTTAGCCTCCGTCTTGGGCTTCGTACAAGACACATAAAACCACCATCTTGTTGGGTCACTAGCCTCCTCTTAGGCTTTGTATAAGGAAAACCCCGGTTGAGTCAATCAATCTTTTAGCATCAAAGTTGTGCCTTGTTCATAGCATACAAACACCAATAACTCCTCTTTAGAGATGACAAATTCTCTCTCAAGCCAAAACCCTTTAGCTACACATCTTGGGCTTTGAACAAGATACATATACTCCCTTTAGCTTCACGTCTTGGGCTTTGAACAAGACACCAAAACACATTTTTCCTCCCATAGAATAGGAGGAACTACGATCGCTCTAATTTACCTGTTTCATCAAACGGGAATACGTAGGCATAAGATTGAAAAATCTTAGCGAGCATACTAATCAAAAACCCAAAAATCCAGTATTTCCACCAAATCAACCCAAAAGTACTAAATCTAAACACATCCAACCAAAAACCTCACACAAATAGCCCAAACACTCTGTTCTTAACAAAATAACCGAAAAGAGACCCACATCTTAATAGCATCTATAAACCAACAGTCATTTGTTTAAACTCAGTATGCAAGCAGGGTTAATTGGAGACATCTATCTCCCTTCCTTAATCAGCGCAATAGGATAAAAAATGAATCGAACTGTAGTACCCAAGCGATAGTGATTCAAAACCACAAAAATTGTGCTACACGGACAAATTACAACAACAACAACAAAAACCTTCACTCATCCATCCGATCAGTCTGCTCGGTGTTAGGCCGAGGGTCCTGGCTTTCCCCGGTCTGATTTTCGGCAGGCTCTTCACCAATGAGGAGGGAGTCTGGGCTGACTATCTGGCCGTCTTCGACATATGCCAGATAGTGGGTGCCCTCGGAGGAGAGGTCAAGCCCGGGGTTGCCCACCCGTAGTTGGGACACAACATTCCTGAAGGATTTGTCCGCAATGACGATGTTGTCGTCCTCACCCCTCAACATGCGAGCAACCAACTCAACCCTCGTCTTTATCTCCTTCACGTCCTCAGGTTCGTCTTCGCCCAGAGCGCTGGCCGACCTCAGCTGCTCGACCAGCTCCTCAGCTGCCTTCTTCTCCGCAGCCAGCGTAGAATTCTCCCCCTTTAGCCTGGTGACCTCCTCATCCGCCTTCTTGCGGGCACCGTCAGCACTCTAAGCCTCCTCCTTGGCTTTCCTCGCCGTCTCTTCAAGAGATGCTATGGTAGCCTGAGCAGCTCTAAGTTCAGACTCAGTTGTAGAGCCCCCTTCAGCGTAGATGGCCGCCATCTCCAAAACTCTGACCAGTGCAGAGGCATCTTGGGCTACCAGCGCCCTCTTGCTCGGGCGATCCATGCCCTGCAGCTGGAGAGACTCTGCCCATGGCACGACCAAGGATGTCCCTTCAAAGAACTTTCTGTCAAGGATGCACGGAGGAAGCTCAAACTTCCCTTTTTCTGGTGCCCGCCTAAGGTCTACCGCTTTACTAGCACTGGCCCAATTGAACCTTGAGGCCAGAGGCAATGGGGATCCTTGGGCAGGGACAGGTGAAGCACTCTCCGATGCAGCTTGAGAATGAGGAGGAGCACGCTGAGGAAACCGAGTCTTGGGGATAACCGTTTCGGGCTTGTTCCTCGCAGTCTCATTCTTTACCATCCTTTTGTGAGCAGAAGGCATCTCACCTGCACAAACAAAATAAAAACATTAGACGACGAGGAAAAAATATGTTGGACAAGTCAAATAACTAAAACTACCAAGCAATTTATAGGCATCTGCGGAGGTCTTGCACTCCAAAAGCGCCTTGGTATTGATAAAGCGTTACTCCACGCGCTGGCTGCCGTCTTCCTCGTAAATCGGGGACCCCCTTCTTCGTACAACACTCAGCAAGCTGGAAAGAGCTAACATACTTCACCAGCGTATCGTAGGCAACGGCATCCTGCCCGTCTAGATTGTACGGCTGGAGAACATACTTATTTGGCTCCTTGGTAAAGTGGCCGGGTCCCCAGTGAAAGGGAAACTTGAATTCCCTCTCCCCGATAAACCTCCAGCCTCGTCGCGCAGGGCATTATCCTCCTCGTCAACTTCAATCGCCCAGACATATGTGTTATCCTGGGCCCTCTCCGACACAGGTTCTATAATGTAGAATCTTTTCTTGAACGTCTGAATCGACTCTGAGAAGGGCTTAAACAGCTTGCGGGGCTGTTTCAATGAGACCCAGCCATACCTCCTCTCCATCAACTGCCGCTGAAGATGAAAGACAGTGAAAAACAAAGGGAGAGTATCCCCTATCCTCAAATACTCGCACGTCAACTCGAAGGCCTGAATGAACGCCAGTGAGTTGGGGTGCAGCTGCGTCGGAGCCAGGTCCAGATGCACGAAGACTGACTGTTGAAAATCGGTGAACGGAAGCCTCAATCCCAGCTCTTTGAATACGTACTCGTACATGGCGAAGCGCTCCCCGAAGTTGGTACATACCCTATCATCCTCGGAGGGGAAGTGCACCTTTCACTCCCCCTCTGGCCCGACGACCGTGAAGACATCTCCCAGATATGTCGCAAAAGTGGACACGTGCTCGGCAGGCTCAGCCCCCGACCACTCCTCCGTTGAGTCTTCAACAACCTCCTCCTTCTCGACTTCGCTGAGGACAGACGAGGCCTCCTAACTGCTGCTCTCCGATGACCTCTCCTCGGACGAGTCTAATATGATCTCCCCGTTTGGCCTTGTCGCCATATCGATCACCTGAAAACAGAGAAAAAAGTGAATTCGACAAAAAATCAAATCCACCCTTCCACTGCTAGTCAAGTGAAAGGGCGCGCAAAGGGCTGAGGACGACGTCCCCGGCCTAAGCCCTAACATCAAACAAAAATTCAAGAGTCTCCCTCGAGGAGATGCTCGGGACGAACCACTCCCGTACGAGGAACTTCCTCGAGTCACTTCCCAGTTTCCGTTTGAAGCTTCACCGGAAACTGCAAGGCTTCACTGGAAACTGGAAACGCTCAACCGGAAACTTCATTGTAACTCCGGAATCTGAGCAACTGCGACGGATACACATGCATCATCATCGCGGCGACGTTGGAAACCGCCTTACTCACAAAATATCCAAAAGATCCAGCGGCCTCGTCGGCGGCAGAAGATGGCCTAACCACCGTCCACCACCAGCAGCCACCGGGAAAAGAAGCATTTCATCCCCTAAGCCTAAACCTAACCACATGCAATCTATAAACAACCATAAAATCAGGGGACTTACTTGGTTAAAAAGATGAAAAACGGTTGCTCGGAACTGGTTATGGTGGCCGGAACAGCGAACGACGGTGGCAGACAGTTGCTCAGAGGAAGACGAAGAGAAAAGAAAAGCGAAAAGTTCCAAATGAACTGAGTCTCCCCCTTTTATACTGAGGGGCACGTGCAATGGCACGCCCTCTTAGGTCATAATGGCTATCAACTAGCCATACTTGCCTAGTAACTGCGGCACAGGGCTCGAGGCACACGTGGCGCCCTAACGTTTCAATTTCTTCTAACTGTTGGTCTCCCTGTACGACGGGCAATCCAGACATGGACACGGATCTCATGAACACCAGGGGTCACGGGCACCACGAGACAACTTTCTCCGTCACCAAGCGACGACTTCACGCTAGCTCCCCGGAGCCACGAGCTGTCCTTAAGTCATCACTCCCATGCTCGGGAGCAACGACTTAGGGGGCTCCTGTTCTGGACTGTACCAATGGCAAGGCACGGCCTAATCCATTTCTACTCCCAGAACGACCCAATTGCCTGAGTCCAATCCACAAAGGGGTAAAAGTTACCTTTCTGCCCCTCCAACCGGGCAAGGACTGCATTGCTCCTCCCCGGAACCGCTGCCCGTTCCGCACGGTCTCATCAGTCCCCGAACAGCTAAGGGCATGTGCCCGAAACTACGCTTGTGCCCGAGGCAACGACTAGTTTTAGGCACCCTGCCCGACACAACGACTAGTTTTGGGAAGTTACATATTCTTCGGGAAAACGGTTATTTCGCCCCGAAAATAGGACCGTTGGCCACGCGCTGGGGGCACTATATAAACCCTCTCACTTGAGAGGGTAAGGTATCCAATAATCACCCTAAGAACTCATACTTTGTACTTGCCCATTTTCTCAGACCCTTTCTTACTTGAGCGTCGGAGTGCCTTGCAGATACACCCCCTCCTCCTCTTCATACGCTCAACATCTCAGACGTACTTGGTGACCCCCTTCAACAGGATCTGATCAAGCCTTCACGATCAGTTTTATTTTCATTTTTAAAGTTGTAAAAATATTGTGGACAAAAATTTGTATGTTCATAGAATATTTGATGAAGTTGTATGCTTTTCATCATCTTTTGTAATTTATTTTATATGACATGTAACTTATATGTTCATCATCTTTTTTACTGTACAGATTTATATGGTGATTTTAATAAATTGTATGTTTGGAAAGAAAAAAATAGATGTTTCAATAAATCGTATGTTTGGAAAGAAAAAAATTGATTCGGAAAAAAGAGATTCGGAGAAAAGAAGATCTGAAAATTTTCTTTCTATCTTTATTTTCAGTCTCATATATCGTTTACTTTTTTTTGTGTGCAGAAAATATTATTTTTTTAACTCCAAGAACAACCAAATACACAAATTTAAGTTTGACTTTCTCAATTTATTTTCTTCACTTTTTAGTCATGTTTTTTTTTAGTTTCTATTTTTAATTGTGTTTTGCTCTTTTTAGTCATGTTTTAAATTTAAATGATTTAATTTGAGATTTTAATGTGTTTAAACTCAATTTTAATTTTGTTTAATGATTTTGTAATTTTTTAACAAATCTGGAGAAAAGCAGGTATACAAATTTCCTCTTTATTGGGGTTTTCAATTCAAACAGTAATATCCTCTTGACATTCCAACCTTTTGAAACTCAGATAATTTTTTTTTTTTTTTTTTTTTACAGTTTAGTCATTTTCCGTTTTTATCAGTTTTATTTTTATATCATTGTTGAATTCTTATTTTTGAGTATTTAAATTTTTTTTATTCCTATTTTCTATTGGTTTGAATTTTATTTTTATTTTTTTCATTTCGTTTTTGTTTTAATTTTTTATTTCAATTTTCTACCAGTTTGAATTATTTTTCTATATTTTTTGTTGGTGTTCCAAACATTGTTTAATATTGTTTTAATTAATGTTTTTATTTTATATTCTAATGGTTTGAAGATGATGACAAAAACTATTCTAATGGTTTGAAAATGGTGATAAAAAATATTTTTATTTATTGTTATAAACATTGATTAATATTTTATACATATTCTATAAATGTGATCCAAAAAATTATAAAATTAATATTACGATGATCTTTTATGTATGATCTTGTATTGATGTTCTGTTAATGTCAATCCTATGTTCAAGACATATAATGAAATCTCAATTTCGAAATGTACTTTAATTTTAATTTGAATTTCTTAACTCCTTTTTAATACTTTAATTGTTTAATTTTGAAAAAACTTGATTGTTATTTTTTGTTAATGTTATTTAAATTGAAATTAAATAATGTAAAATTTCATTTAAGATTGTCCTCTCTCTAACAAATCACATGATAACTCTTTATCAAAAAATTTATGAGTAGTTAAAAATTTGATGTAAAAATAACTTCTTTATTTAAGTTTTAAAGGTAAAAACACACACTAAACCATGTGACTTTTTTTAGGTGTCAGAGGCTTTAAAAGTGTTTTATTTTTTATATATGACTTTCAAATTTATTTGTCTTTATTTACTTAAAATAATTATTTTTTTTATAAAATAATTATCTCATTTGTAAAAAAATTATAATAATAATCTATTTAATACATAATTAAATAATTTTAAATATATACAAAAAAAAATAGTTTTAATATTTAGTGATACTATTCATATTTTTAGTTATACAAAATGCTCATTATCTATCTAATCTCACATGATACTTGATGTCCAAATTATTTATTTATTTAGAATAAGGTCTATTAGCATGTTATAATAACTATTTTTGATAAATAAGTCAATCTTTCATAAGCCATTTATTATATGAAATTTTTGAATTGTAAATGTATCAGTTACTCAAATATGTAAATTAGTACATTTACTCGATGAGATTCATTACCCTTCAAATTTTTTTTAGCATTTATTATAAAGAGATGTGACTTATTTTTAATGTGATTGATGTGTGTCATTAATGGTCAAACTTTTTCGTCAAATTTTAAAATTTTTAAATAAAAATATTTTAATAAAGAATAACCCACATTTCAATTATAAATAATTAATAATTTTTTTTTTTTAGATTTTTAACCTTAATAATCAAATGAATAATAACTTTTTGTTATTGTTCTATTTTATTTAGATTTATTGTATATACATTATGGCTCAATAAAACATAGGGTCATGCTAACCAGTGCCCCAGGGACACTGATTAAGAATTATAAATAAGGAAAATATTAGATGTTTAATTCATTAAATACACATAAGATTCTTAAAAAAAGTTAATTATTTATGTTTTCAATGCTTTGAATATACATATTTTTAGAAAAAATATGTATTTATAGTTTATTAAAAGATGTTCAACTTACCTTTTAAATCTCTTAACCAGTGCCCCAGAGGCACTCGTTAGCATTTCCCTAAAACATAATTCCATACTTTGGCATGTATATTTGAATGCAAGATGTTATCATAGAATTTGTGCAATTCGTGTTTAGTTTAAAAGATGTTAATAGTACTAAATTTGATCCAAATATCAAAACTATATGCGTCATATTTATGCCTGAGGTACTTTAGAGCGGTATCGCAGCATATTGTTCTTCAGATTGGTTGGTGTGTGTTCTTTTGGCGGTTGTTCCGTTTCAATCCCGTGGTAGAATTCTTTCGTTTCGATCCCGTGGCGAAGTTCTTTCGTCGTATGTCTCTGCTTGGCTTCTGCATTTCTCAGCTTCAAGTCTTGCTTATAAAGAGAGGTGTTTGAGTTGTTGAAGTCGTGATCTTTGCTGGAGTAGAGTTTGTGATTTTATTGGATTGATGCTTGGTTAGCTCTGTTGTTACAGAGCTAATTGTTCGTTTTTGCTGTGTGACAACAACCTGTGGTGTTTGTATTTAATTCATACTTACTTTTCGCAGTCAACATCCAACCGCAAAATGGACCAGCAATGTACTGTGACTCGACTGGGGCTAGCTCCTATCGCTTTTGCCCTTGCTGTATGAACTCCATTGCCGCCAGCTATCATGATTTATATATTAACTTTTATCTAATTTTTCATTATGAAGTTAAAGCTTTTTGTGCATATGTTAAAGACATGTTTCTTACCTTAAGTTTCTAGGGTCACAACAAAGATACTTAAATTTGTTAAACTTATGATTATCATTTGCCTAATCCCCTTTATTTTGTAAAATTACAACATTCAGGTTATATCGGAATATCGAAACCGCAGAATAGAGTTCCTACTTGAAGCAATTAATCATCCTACCTACTTAGAAGATGTATATGGACTAACAGAGTTAATGAAATCAACCACCAAATTCTCATTGGAGATAGATAGTGAAGATAATGAAGAATATTGTTTTGAAATATGAAACTTCAAAATTAATCTATTGTACATAAACTAATTTAGACAATTATAAATATTTTGTGGGTCCACAAATAATTTTATATATTTTATTTAAATCTCTTATATTAAATAATTATGCTAATTTAATTTTTAAGATATTGTTCTGGACTGGACCAATGGTTAGACACGGTCCAATCCATTTCTACTCCCAGAACGGCCCAATTGCCTGAGTCCAATCCACAAAGGGGAAAAAGTTACCTTTCTGCCCCTCCAACCGGGCAAGGACTGCATTGCTCCTCCCTGGAACCGCTACCCATTCCGCACGGTCTCATCAGTCCCCGAACAGCTACGGGCATGTACCCAAAACTACGCTTGTGCCCGACGCAACGACTAGTTTTGGGCACCCTGCCGGACACAACAGCTAGTTTTGGGCAGTTGCCTATTCTTCAGGAAAACGGTTATTTCGCCCCAAAAATAGTAACGTTGGCCACGCGCTGGGGGCACTATATAAACCCTCTCACTTGAGAGGGTCGGATATCCAATAATCACCCTAAGAACTCATACTTTGTACTTGCCCCTTTTCTCTGACCCTTTCTTACTTGAGCGTCGAAGTGCCTTGCAGGTACACCCCCTCCTCCTCTTCATACGCCCAGCATATCAGACGTACTTGGTGGCCCACTTCAACAGGATATGATCAAGCCTTCACGATCAGTAGCGCCGTCTGTGGGAACTCTTGTTCTCCCCATCTTTCTTTCCCCGGAAACCAAAGATCAAAACAGATTTCCAAGATCATCATCATGGCTTCTCAAGATCACGTCAAAGGTGCTCTCCAGTCTGTTGTCCTCCCCATCAACAAGACTGACGTTGATGGTCCTCCATCTCTCTTCGGAGACCCTCGTTTCCTGAGAAACAAGGCCATCGCCTCTCCTTCCCCTACTCCTGCTGATCGCGACAACGATCAGCCCTCACTGGCAAACCAGCCCGTTCCTGCTCCACCTAACGCCGACACGGCCGTGGTGGCCCTTCTTGAGGCGATCAACAAAACCAACCTCCTGATCCTGCAGCAGAACGAAAGGATCGAAGCACTAGAGGAATCTTTCCGTCCAAGATCCCCCCCCCCCTCCGAGGAAAAGTCATCGACGATCCAAGAGTCCGCAACCCCAGCGAGAAATCGACCAAAGGCTGCGCCAAGAACCAGAATCTCACGCTGTCCGGAAACGCGACCAAGTTTCCCCGCGAAACCAGCACTCTCCCGGCCATAAAAGAACCCAGAGAGACAAACAGTCACCCCCGGTCAGGTCGAAGAGTCGGGCCTGTACACCTTCTCCTCGAAGGGGCCACCTTCACGAGCGAGTCATCCGGTCCCCATCACTCACCAGTTCTAGCAGCGATGATGAGCCTCACGACCCATTATCCCAAGAAATCTTGGCAACACGCCTCCCCAAGGGCCTGGAGAAACCCCCAACATTGGGCACGTACGACCGAACAACTGACCCCGACGAGCACATCGAGAACATCGATGCACTGTTGGATTACCGTGGCGTCCGGGGCGCCATCAAGTGTCGGCTATTTCTGACCACGCTCCGAAAGGGAGCAATGACGTGGTATAAGCAGTTGCCTGAAGAGTCTATTACTTTGTGGAAACAACTGGGCAGAATGTTCTCCCGACATTTCACAGCATCATGCCGTCACCCCAAGATTGAAGCCACCCTTGGGGCCATAATCCAAGGAAAGGACGAACCTCTCCGGACATACATCGAGAGGTTTAACAAAGAAGCGGTACAGGTCCCTACAACGGACGATATGAACAAATTTATGCTCGAGCAGGGACTCCGCCCGGGTTCAAAATTTTCTAAAGTTGTTGCCTCGCACCTCCGAGGAACCTGGATGCCTTCCTCCTCAAGGCGCAGTCGTACATCCAGTACGAGGAAAATGTAGCGTCCAACTCCGCCCGAGCCTCCCGCCACCAGGAGAACGCCCGGGCCTCCAGAGGCGATGAGCCCTCGACATCTCGTCGAGGAGAAAGGAAGCGCAAAGACTGTCCTTGAGACTCTCGATAGTAAGGGACCCTCTAGACGATTTCATGATTACACCCCCTGACCGTCTCCAGGGAGAAGATACTGTCCGAATGCACGAATTCGGAATTCAAACAAGCAGGGTCCGCTTCCCCAAACAAATACTGGCCAAACCCAACGTCGACAAATCAAAGTACTATCGTTTCCATAAGAGTCACAACCATACCACTGAAGATTGCATCCATTTGAAGGATGCTATCGAAATACTGATCAGGGATGGCCACCTGAAACAGTTCAGGAAAAAGAAAGACGCTCCCCAGCAATACGCCCAGGAGTCCAAGAAGGTAGAGGAAGTAGTGCCTTCCTCGGAAGAGGCAAACATCCAGGTCGCCATGTCTGTATCGTGGCCAAAGGACTTCTACGTCCCAGACGAGCTCAGCGCTCCTGCTTACTTCGCGGCCCACAGCCCATGAGAAACGTTCCCCTTCGCCATGGTTATCTCAGGCGGAGGGTTCAATAAAGTCGCGGTGGGCTCTGTGAAAAGGAAATTCGAGCACCTGATCAGCACAAGCTCCAGCAAGGTGACTACACTCGATCAGGCCAAGAAGGGTTGTGTCCCCATCTCCTTTTATCGGGAAGAGCTCCTCGGAGGATCTCCAAACTTGAGCATCCCCTTGCTCATCAAAGCTCGAATGGCAAAATTTGGCGTTCACAGGATTCTCATCAACCAAGGCAGTTCGGTCGACATTATGTACTCCTAGCTATTTTCAACACTTCAGCTGGACGAGTCACACCTCACCCCTATGTGGGTTATAACTTGCAAGGATTCAATGGGTCAGTGACCAAACCCTGGGGATACGTTGAACTGATCGTAACCTTTGGATCAGCAAAAACGGCCAGGTCCGTCAAAGTGCAGTTTTTGGTAATCGATTGCCCGTCTCTGTACCAATGCATCTTCGGAAGACTAATATTGGCCGAATTGGTAGTTGTGCCTTCAACCGTCCACCTCAAGATGAAGTACTACACTTCAAAGGGGATGGTCGCCACCCTCCACTGCGACATCGAAGCCACACGATGATGTTTCGAAGCAGCCACAAAGGGACTCAAAGCCATCGCGTCCAAGCCAAAGGTATCTACCAAGCCAGCCTTGCCAAGTAGCTCCGAGGAGGCCAAGCCACTACCTCAGGTCGACTCCATCGACCTCGACAGCCGCTTCCCCGAAGAGAACCAGTGTGAGGACCAAGCAGCCTCGAGCAGCCCATCTACCCCGTCCAGCAGCAGCAGCTACCATCTGACACGTCCAATCCCGGATGGCAACTTCGAGCTCATTTTGTTCGGCGACGACCCCCAGCGGGGAGTAAAGATTGAAGCGGATCTCCCCGACATCGCAAGGAAGCAACTCAAAGCCTGCCTCCGTGAGAATGCTAATTTGTTCGCCTGGAGCGCCACCGAGATGCCCGACTTGGACCCGTCCGTCGCCTGCCATCAACTCATATTTGACCCGGCCGTCAAAGCAGTAGAACAACGTAGGAGAAAGTAGTCTCCAGAGAAAACGGAGGCTGCAGAAAAAGTTGTAAAAGACCTCCTCGAGGAAAAATTTATCTCGGAAGCCAAGTACACCACTTGATTGTCCAACGTTGTGCTCGTGAAAAAATCTAATGGAAAATGGCGAACGTGCATTGACTACACCGACCTTAATAAGGCATGCCCGAAGGATGCTTACCCCCTCCCCAATATTGATAAACTTGTTGATATCTCTGTCGGTTTTAAACTTTTATCATTCATGGACGCCTACTCGGGCTATAATCAAATACCAATGGCAATGAGCGATAAAAAATACACGGCCTTCATGACCGAGTCACGCAACCTATCAAAGGATGATGAACAAGGTCTTTCAGGGAGAGATAGGCGACATGCTCGAAGTCTATATGGACGACATGATCGTAAAATCCCGCGACGAAACCGGTCACACTACCCATTTGGGGAAGGTCTTCGAACAGGCCAGGAAGTACTAGATGCGTTTCAATCCGGAGAAGTGCACGTTCGGTGCCCGGGCAGGCAAATTCCTCAGCTTCTACTTAACAGAACGAGGAATCAAAGCCAACCCCGATCAGTGTCGGGCATTCTCAGAGTTTCCAATGCCCAAGTCGAAGAAATCCATCCAGTCCCTCAACGAGATGCTCGCATCGCTGTCCCGTTTCGTGGCCAAATCTGGCACGTCCTACCTTTATTCAAACTCCTCCGCAAGGAGGCAGCATTTGAATGGACCGAGGAATATGACCAGACTCTCCTCCATTTGAAACGAGCACTCTCAGAGCCGCCAGTCCTCTCTCGCACGGACAGCGGCGAAACTTTGTACCTGTATCTCGTCGTAGTAACTGAGGCAGTAAGCACCGCTCTTATCCGCGAGACACCTAACGGGCAGAAGCCCATATATTTCATGAGCAAAGCACTGATGGGACCAGAGCTGAGGTACCAGCAGATAGAAAAAGTGGCACTGGCCCTCATTAACGCAACTAGAAGACTGAGACACTACTTTCTAGCCCACAAAATCGTGGTTCGAACAGATCAACCCGTAAAGTAGCTGCTAGGATGACCATACATGGCCGGTAGAATGCTCAAATGGTCGTTAGAGCTGTCCGAATTTGACATCTAGTATGAGAGCAAAAAAGCCCTCAAGGCCCAGGATTTGGCTAACTTCGTCGCTGGAATGACATTCGCAGACGCCCTCACTTGCGGAGCACGCAAATGGACCATTTTCGTGGATGGGGCCTCCAGTTCGGAGGGAAGCGGGGCAGACATCATACTGGAGAGCGACGAGGGGATCATCGTTGAAGTATCACTCACCCTGCCCTTCCCAACCTCTAACAACTAGCATGAGTATGAAGCTTTCCTCGTCGGGTTACGCCTGGCCAAAGACCTTGGTGCAGAAGAAGTCGTCATTTACACAGATTCACAACTCGTGGCCCTCCAAGTTCGAGGAGAATATCAGGCCAAAAACGACAACCTATCTGAATACTTAGCCATGGTCAAGAAGAAGATGACGAAGTTCGTAACGGTAGAGATAAAGCATGTTCCCCGCAAACACAACGTCAGGGCGGACGTTTAGTCCAAACTGGCAAGCACGAAGAAGAAAGGCGGAAACAAGTCCGTCATACAGGAGGTACTTCCTCGACCGAGCATCGAGAAGGCTTCCCCGACCCTCGACGTACAAGTGATCAACGACAGCAACTACTGGATGACCCCGGTTTACAACTACCTCGCCAAAGACGAACTTCCGTCCGACCCAAAAGAGGCCAGGGTAGTTAGGCGAA
This sequence comes from Lathyrus tuberosus, assembly GCA_022829125.1. NCBI lineage: Eukaryota > Viridiplantae > Streptophyta > Magnoliopsida > Fabales > Fabaceae > Lathyrus > Lathyrus tuberosus. The sequence goes on from JALAZF010000048.1 coordinate 16,670,038, forward strand.
GAGCCTGCTCCTACATCCTGGTCGAAGACAAACTCTACAGGGAAGGATTCTCCATCCCGCTACTCAAGTATGTTGAGGAAGAAATGGTCGCCCATGTCTTGTACGAAATTCACGAAGGAATCAACGCCCAACATCTCGGGGAAAGGTCCCTTGCCCGAAAGGCCCTCCGAGCAGGGTACTACTGGCCAACCATGCAGTATGATGCCAAAGAGCACGTGAAGATATACGATAAATGCCAATGGCACTGGGACATGCACCTAGCTTCACCTAACGAGCTCAAGGCAATGTCCTCCCCGAGGCCATTTTCCCGGTGAGGCCTGGACATCCTAGGGTCATCCGTGGTAGGGTCAAACCAGAACAAATACTTAATAGTAGGCGTGGACTACTTCATAAAATGGATAGAAGCTGAGGCTCTAGCCAAGATAACAGCCCTCAACATACTACGTTTCTACAAACGAAACATCCTCGCATGTTTTGGCATCCCCCAGGCGATAATTACGGACAATGGGACACAGTTCACAGACAGGAAGTTCCAGGACTTCGTCGCCCTGCTGGGCACGAAGCAACACTTCGCATCTGTCGAACATCCTCAAACAAACGGGCAAGCTGAAGTGGCGAACCGAGTCATCCTTTGAGGCCTCAAACGAAGGCTGGAAGAAACGAAGAAAGCTTCGGTCGAGGAACTGCACAACGTCTTATGGGCATACCGCACAACTCCACACTCTTCAACCGGGGAAACACCCTTTCGTTTGGCCTATGGGACCGAAGCCGTGATCCCCATTGAAGTCCACGTACCCTCCAGGCGGACAGAATCGTCCCTAGACGAGGAAATGAATGATGAGGCACTAAGGGAGGAACTCGATCTTGTCGAGGAAATCCGAACAGGGGCAACCCTCCGCGAAGCCTCGTTAAAACAAAAAATTTCCATCAGGCACAACGCCAAGGTCATACGACGAGAGTTCGACGTGGGTAGCCTCGTCCTAAGAAGAAACCACAAGGACTCTCGCGAAGGCAAACTAGCCGCTAATTGGGAAGGACCCTATTGTGTCCGGGCAAAAATGGAGAATGGGGCCTATTACCTAGAAAACCTCAACGGGGAAGAACTTGCTCGACCATGGAACGCCGAAAAGCTAAAACAATACTACAGCTAAGGCTTTAACTATCGGTTCGATCCATCACGACGACGAGCATCGCCTACCGACCACGATGCACGCCTAGGTACAAGCGTCACATACCAGTAAAGCAGAACCCTGCTCATGAACGAGCCAGGTCTCTGCTCGACAGCGGTCCCTCAATTGAGCACCGCCGTCGTCAAAGTACCACGATAGTCAGAACACCCAGCTCGCGATGGGAGGTTCACGCTGTGAACTCAGGCCTCAAACGCGACCTGAGCTCCGCTCTTTCGCCTGGACATTCCCCGACCGTTCGACCAGTACCCCTCACCGCCGAACATATTTACAACGAGCAATTCCCTGAAATTTAAAGCAAATCAGAATAATCTTTATTATGGGCATACATCCATAACGAGCATAAGTATAACACTTATCAAAATTTAAAGTAGATAAAGCCATGCAAATCACAAAACCGGCCACAAGGACCAGAGACATAATTAAAGTAATAAGTGGCCGCAAGGGCCACTATTGTGCTTGTTACAAAAACAGGGGGCCATGCCCCCATTCAAAATACGTTACAAAAAATACACGGCACGCATACCAGACAAATTACAACAACAACAAAAACCTTCACTCATTCATCCGATCAGTCTGCTCGGCGTTAGGCTGAGGCTCCTGGCTTTCCCTGGTCTGATTTTTGGCAGGCTCTCAACCAATGAGGAGGGAGTCTGGGCTGACTAACCGGCTGTCTTCGACATGCGCCAGATAGTGGGTGCCCTCGGAGGAGATGTCAAGCTCGGGGTTGACCACCAGTAGTTGGGACACAGCATTCCTGAAGGATTCGTCCGTAATAACGATGTTGTCATCCTCAGCCCTCAACATGCGAGCAACCAGCTCAGCCCTCGTCTTTATCTCCTTCACGTCCTCAGTTTCGTCTTCGCCCAGAGCGCTGGCTGACCTCGGCTGCTCGACCAGCTCCTCAGCTGCCTTCTTCTCCACGACCAACATAGAATTCTCCCCCTTTAGCCTGGTCACCTCCTCATCCGCCTTCTTGCAGGCATCGTCAGCACTCTTAGTCTCCTCCTTGACTTTCCTCACCGTCTCTTCAAGAGATGCTATGGTAGCCTGGGCAGCTCTAAGGTCAGACTCAGTTGTAGAGTCCCCTTCAGCGTAGATGGCCGCCATCTCCAAAACTCTGACCAGTGCAGAGGCATCTTGGGCTACCAGCGCCCTCTTACTCGGGTGATCCATGCCCTGCAGCTGGAGAGACTCTGCCCGCTGTACAATCAAGGACGTCCCTTCAAAGAACTTTCTGTCAAGGATGCACGGAGGAAGCTCAAACTTCCCTTTTTCTGGTGCCCGACTGAGGTCTACCGCTTCACTAGCCCTGGTCCGCTTGAACCTTGAGGCCAGAGGAAATGGGGATCCTTGGGCAGGGAAAGGTGAAGCACTCCCCGGTGCAGCTTGAGAAGGAGGAGGAGCACGCTGAGGAAACCGAGTCTTGGGGACAACCGTTCCGGGCTTGTTCCTCGCAGTCGCATTCTTTACCATCCTTTCGTGAGCAGAAGGCATCTCACCTACACAAACAAAATAAAAACGTTAGGCGACGAGGAAAAAACATGTTGAACAAGTCAAATAACTAAAACTACCGAACAATTTATAGGCATCTGCTGGGGTCTTTCACTCCAAAAGCGCCTTGGTATTAATAAAGCGATACTTCACGTGCTGGCTGCCGTCTTTCTCGTAAATCGAGGACCCCTTCTTCGTACAGCACTCAGCAAGCTGGAAAGAGCTAACATACTTCACCAGCTTATCGTAGGCAATGGCATCCTGTCCGTCTAGATTGTGCGGCTGGAAAACATACTCATTGGGCTCCTTGGTAAAGTGGCCAGGTCCCCAGTGAAAGGGAAGCTTGAATTCCCTCTCCCCGATAAACCTCCCGGCCTCGTTGCGTAGGGAATTATCCTCCTCGTCAACTTCAATCGCCCAGTCATACGTGCTATCTTGGCCCCTCTCCGACACAAGCTCTATAATGTAGAACCTTTCCTTGAACGTCCGAATCGACTCTGAGAAGGGCTTGAACAGCTTGCGGGGCTGTTTCAACGAGACCCAGCCATACCTATCCCCGTCAACTGCTGCTGAAGATGAAAGACAGTGAAAAACAAAGGGAGAGTAGCCCATATCCTCAAATACTCGCACGTCAACTCGAAGGCCCGGATGAACGCCAGCGAGTTGGGGTGCAGCTGCGTCGGAGCCAGGTCCAGATGCACGAAGACTGACTACTGAAAATCGGTGAACGACAACCTCAATCCCAGCTCTTTGAATACGTACTCGTACATGGCGAAGCGCTCCCCAAAGTTGGTACAGAACCTATCATCCTCGAAGGGGAAGTGCACCTTCCACTCCCCCTCTGGCCCGACGACCGTGAAGACACCCCCCAGATATGTCACAAAAGTGGACACGTGCTCGGCAGGCTCACCCACCGACCACTCCTCTGTTGAGTCTTCAACAACCTCCTCTTCCTCGACTTCGCTGGGGACAGTCGAGGCCTCCGAACTGCTGCTCTCCGAGGAGCTCTCCTCGGACGAGTCTAATATGATCTCCCCGTCTGGTCCTTTCGCCATATTGATCACCTGAAAATCAGAGAAAAAAGTGAATTCGACGAAGAATCAAATCCACCCTTCCACCGCTAGTCAAGTGAAAGGGCGCGCAAAGTGCTGAGGACGACGTCCTTGGCTTAAGCCCTAACATCAAACAAAAACTCAAGAGTCTCCCTCGAGGAGATGCTCGGGACGAACCATTCCCGTACGAGGAACTTCCTCGAGCCACTTCCCAGTTTTCATTTGAAGCTTCACCGAAAACTGCAAGGCTTCACCAGAAACTGCAAACGCTCAACCGGAAACTTCATTGTAACGCCGGAATCTGAGCAGCTGCGATGGTTACACATGCATCATCATCGCGGCAACGCCGAAAACTGCCTTACTCACAAAATATCCAAAAAATCTAGCAGCCTCTTCGGCGGCAGAAGATGGCCTAACCACCGTCCACCACCAACAGCCACCGGGAAAAGAAGCATTTCATCCCCTAAGCCTAAACCTAACCACATGCAATCTATAAACAACCATAAAAGAGGCAAAGGAGCACGAAATCAGTGGACTTACTTAGTTAAAAAGATGAAAAACGGTTGCTCGGAACTGGTTACGGCGGCCGGAATTGATGCTCTGAGGAAGACGAAGAGAAAAGAGAAGCGAAAAGTTCCAAATGAACTGAGTCTCCCCCTTTTATACTGAGGGGCACGTGCAATGGCATGCCCTCGTAGGTCATAATGGCTATTAACAAGCCATCATTGCCTAGTAACTGCGGCACAAGGCTCGAGGTACACGTGGCGCCCTAACGTTTCAATTCCTTCTAACCGTTGGTCTCCCCGTATGACGGGCAATCCAGACACGGACACGGATCTCACGAACACCAGGGGTAAAAGGCACCACGAGACAACTTTCTCCGTCACCAAGCGACGACTTCACGCTAGCTCCCTGGAGCCACGAGCTGTCCTTAAGTCATCACTCCCATGCTCGGGAGCAACGACTTAGGGGGCTCCTATTCTGGACTGGACCAATGGCTAGGCACGACCCAATCCACTTCTACCCCCATAACGGCCCAATTGCCTGAGTCCAATCCACAAAGGGGCAAAAGTTACCTTTCTATCCCTCTAACCGGGCAAGGACTGCATTGCTCCTCCCCGGAACCGCTGCCCGTTCCGCACGGTCTCATTAGTCCCCAAATAGCTAAGGGCATGTGCCCTAAACTACGCTTGTGCCCGACGCAACGACTAGTTTTGGGCACCCTGCCCGACACAACGGCTAGTTTTGGGCAGTTACCTATTCTTTGGGAAAACGGTTATTTCTCTCCAAAAATAGGACCGTTGGCCACGCGCTGAGGGTACTATATAAACCCTCTCACTTGAGAGGGTCAGGTATCCAATAATCACCCTAAGAACTCATACTTTGTACTTGCCCCTTTTCTCTGACCCTTTCTTACTTGAGCGTCGGAGTGCCTTGCAAGTACACCCCCTCCTCCTCTTCATACGCCCAGCATCTCAGACGTACTTGATGGCCCACTTCAACAGGATCTGATCAAGCCTTCACGATCAAATATAATTATATATATATATATATATATATATATATATATATATATATATATTTTTTTTTTTTTTTTTTTATGTTTAACGTTTTATGAAAAACATATTAAACTCTGATTTGCTCCTTATAAAAACAAAATAAATTTTTATTCTAATTATCCAAACAATATTAAATGTTCTTATTTTTGTACTCTTTAAAAAAATATCATTATTTCTTTTAATAATAACTGATACATTTGTATTCGAAAAATACATAAATAAATATATTATGGGATAAATTTGTGTCATTGATAAATATTAAAAAAATACTTAACAAATTTGTTTTTTAAAAATAAATATAAAACAAAGTTATTACGAGTAAATACAAAAATGGAATGTCTATTTTTAATATGCAACTGTGACATCCACCAAATAATATTTTTAGTTTAAAGAAATCATAAATTTTTAATTAAAATAAATTATAAAACATAAAAAAAAAAGTGTATGTCATTTAACAAAATAATATTTACTTACGGGTAAAAATATATTGTTGATTCAAATATTTTTATATATATTCAAATATATAAGTAATGGCAAAATAAACTTAATATTTATATACGGGATCAAATACGTTGTTGATTAATTTATTCATATATACGGGAAAAATATAATTGTTATAAACGGAAACAATTTTAATTGTTCCAAATAGTAAATAATATAAATGTATCGATTAGTTTTTTAAATATGTGAAAAGATTAATGAAAAATATATTATTCTTATAAACGATAACAACTTTATTAAAATGCGAAAATAAAACAATTATAACGGGAACACGAAGTTATTGATCAAAATATTAAATAATAACGTGAAAAAGTTTATTATTGGTTCTAATATTTTTTGTAAATAATGTCAAAACAAAAATAATATTTATATAAAAAATAATACATTGTCGATTCAAATATTTTTATATATAGAATGCATAATAGGCACTAATGTATTATACATTTTAAAAATAATAACTTTTTTAGTTAAACAATTTAATTTTTTAATATCATTTTTATTATATTTTTAAAAAAAATACGTGTACATATCATTTTTATTTTGGTTTATTTGGTTTTATGCTTTACATTGGAGTTGTTTCTCAACTTGCAAAGAGCACCCAAAATTCATAAATCTTGGACACTTCAATTTATATATAACAGTTTATTATTTGGATATTGACAGATGAAATATTTCTTTTTTATACATTTTGAATTTTTGTTTTTAAAAATTATTTAAGGGTTAAATAGTGTTTACCCCCTGCCATATAGGCGTGTTTTGGTTTTCCCCCCTGAAGTTTTTTTTTGTGATTTCCCCCTTGTAAAATCAAGATTCTGTTTGCAAAACCCCCTATCCCTTGTTTGGCTGACTGGACATGGAGAATCTGCACATGTGGCAGTTAGGATTTGCTGACTGAGCTTATTTTTATTTTTTTAATTTTTTTAATTTAATTTTTTTTAATTTACGTTTATTTAATTTTTTAGATATTATTTAATTTATAATTTATTTAATTATTTAATTTTATCTTTAATTAATTTTCGTATTAATTTTATTTTTTTAAATTACCAAAATATTAAATTTGGGCCTAAGCCCATTTTTATTTCAATACAAACACACATATTCCAAGTCTCTTTTCAATTCATTAATGTATATTATTGATTGGTATATATACACTTGCTTTGTGCACATACCATCCGATGTGGGACTTGTTCTCACCTTAGCAACAACATTTACCTTCAGTACATCATCCACCTACAAAACATTTCCTTCAAACAGCATGCCACCACCTTCAAAGCCAAATTAAATCACACCATAATTTAAATTTAACTGCTTAAAACAATACTGTGTAATATAATAGTCTACCAAAACCAAAACTCAACTAACCTGTGGCTTTTCAAGAGGATGAAACACGACCACTTCATCTATCCTGTTGAGCAGTTCTGGACGAAAATATGCCCTCAATTCTTCCATTGCCATCGATTTCAATCCATTAAACGACGTTGATTTGTCATCTGAAAACAAGAAACCTATGGAATTTTGTCGACCCTTAGAAATGGCACTAGATCCCACATTTGAAGTCATCACCACCAATGCATTTTTAAATGAAACTCTTCGACTCTGTTAGAGCCAGTTTTTCCAAACAATAAACAGAAAATTTTAGGACAACATAATGCCGTGATTAATGGAACATAACTTATGCATATATAGCCAGCTAGCTCATTTGCATTTACAGGACATGTAAGATGCATTAGCTAACCACCATCTCTACTTTATATAATTCCACATTTGGATTTGTACTGATTACTTACCTCTAAATTATTTCTAGTAACAACAAATGTCCTGTTTGTCGTGTACATTGTCCTAGTCGAAGGTCACTAAGAGATGATCCAACCTATGATGCTATGATTCAAGTTATCTGTCCAGAAATTGACAAGTTTGAGAAAGAGGTAAGATATACATATTCATTGCATGCATCATAAATATACGTAAAACATAATTTACTTGAATGAAAAAATAATCAACAAGGTTATGTTCTTTCCTATGAATGTGACAGTTAATGAGCTTGTATATTGACTCTTATCCCACCGTGACATTAAAAACTACCAAACAATGCATTGTGAGAATGCCTCTCGCGATAGCTCTTTTCGAATACCTCAAATGACTTGACATAATCAAGAAATCCAAAATGATAACGTGAGCTTTTTTTTGACATCAGTGACTTTGTTCAATAATTGGAAGGCGGACATAAACAAGTTCACAAAAGAGTTCAAGGATCTCTTGAGCAGCCATCATGTTCTCGCGTCGCATATTTTTCAATTGAATTTCTCTTCTGTAAGAGAAAGAAGAAGAGGACTGTTAGCTCATGATGAAAGAGGGATTAGTTTGCTTTGAAAACCAGCAGCATGTGTTCTAGCAAGTGTGAATGTAATATGGTTGTGATGGTGGGTAAGGGAAATGGTTTCTATGAGGATGGTGTCTTTTATTGAGATAATACTGTGCACCATGCTTGCATCACAGTTTGTGTTTGGTATCTCTGGTTTTTGTCCCACATCGGATAGTTTTGCAATGAATTTAGTGTATATATTACTAACATGTCCACTAGATTGTAAATGAAATATTATATGTGCCAAAAAGAGTGCCAATGGAAATTGGCTTGTGTCTATTGGGCTTGGCCCAATTTAAATAATTTTTAAAATAAAAATTTGAAAAAAAATATTATTTGGTAAATTTAAAATAATAATTAAAAAAAAATATTAATACAAATAATTTAAGAAAATGTAAAAAAAAAAATTAAAAAAAGAAAATTAAATAAATAAAAAAATTATAAATTAAATAAAATCTAAAAAAAATTAAATAAACGTAAACTAAAAAAAATTAAATTAAAAAAATTAAAAAAATTAAAAATAAGCCCAGTCAGCAGACTCTAAGTGCCACGTGTGCAGATTCTCCATGCCCAGTCAGCCAAACAAGGGATAGGGGGTTCTGTAAACAGAATCTTGATTTTACAAGGGGGGAATCACAAAAAAAAAAAAACTTCAGGGGGGGAAAACCAAAACACGCCTATATGGCAGGGGGTAAACACTATTTAACCCATTATTTAATAACATTTCGCAAACTAAAACCTGATTGTTTTAGAAGTTATTTGTGTTTAATATTTTGCATGCCTTCAAGCCATGCATTAATATTTTGCATGTATATACATTTGTTTTATAAAAGTGTTACTTTACACACATCCAATATATATTTTTTCTTTTTCTAAAAGCAATGGAATATATTACCAAACTGCAGAAGGGGTGCAAAAACCCATACAACAAAGCAAAAAAGACAGCAAAAACAAACAACTACCCCTTTACACAAATAAGAGGAGCAGTGTACCAGTCATAAAAAGGGACTTTTGTAATAGAGCTAACTTCAAATATCCACTTCCAACTGAAATACTTGATAGCATTCAACATATCTAACACTGGCAATCTTTAGGAATCAAAAGCACACCGGTTCCTACTGTACCATAAGTACCACACTACAGCACACCAAATGACAAAGTTAACCTGTCTGCGAGACACAACAGAAACAGCTGCTTCGAAATCTAGTAAGGAATCAACACAGTCATTACTCCTCATACAAGAAACTCCTAGCCAACTTTCAATTCTTCTCCAAACCTCATCAGCTACACCACACTTTAAGAAAACATGACTGATGTCTTCCTCCTCCATACCGCATTGAGCACATTTCAAATCACCAACACCTACTGCAATCCTTCTCCTAGCTAATTGAGACTTGGTGGCTACCATCTCCCTTACAAGACGCCAAAAGAAGATTTTGACTTTAGATGACATGGTGACCTTCCACAACTTCCTCAAAGCTAAAAGAGCTTTCTCTCCACATCTAAAATCCTCCCCATCCAAGCTTAAACTCTCATAACATGAACCTACTGAGAACACATCATATGATGAGGCACCACTTAGATTAATCAGATTCCACTTAAAAGCATCGTCCGTATCTCTCACAGGGTTTATAGTCTGCAGCAAAACCAACAAGTCTTCCTTCTCCCTTTCCATCACAGACCTAGTAGGGATATCACTAAACACCACATTCCAATACCAGACCTCCGCACCCCAAAACCCAGACCCTGCAACTGAAGCTTTAGGGTTAGCAGCAAAATTAAAAAGATTTGGGAAAAACTCCTTCAAGGGAACATCAGTAGCCCATCTATTATGCCAAAAGGAAATGACCAAACCACATCCCAAAATGCACTTAATGCTTTCAACAAACAAGTCTTTGTTATTTACACTGTCATAACTAATGACCCTCATATCTCTCCACCATATAGAATCAGAGGGCTTTTTAGCAACTTCTCCTTCAAAATTGCTGACAGACAAAGCTAGCCTCTCACCATACTTACTCTCCATAAGACCCTTCCACACACTATCATCTGATTTCAGCAATCTCCATTTCCACTTCATAAGTAATGCTTTGCTGAAGCAAGCCAAATCCTTTATACCTAGCCCACCTTTATCCAATGGCACACACATCGCTTTCCAATCCATCCAATGAATCTTCTTCTCACTCTCACTCCCACCCCAGAAAAATCTGCTTTGAATTCCCAGAAGAACCTTCAAAACTCCAGAAGGGACTTTATAGAAAGAGAAAGCATACAGAGGAAGGGCATTTATAAGTCCTTATATATATATATATATATATATATATATATATATATATATATATATATATATATCAAATGCCTTTTTTAAATATGACTTCTAACCTTCATCCTTTTTTATCTTCAAATTTTCAACTTCCACTAGTTCCTTCTCAGAGCAACAACACAAGTATGTATTCATTTCCAATTCAACAAAGTCTTTAACAAATTAAATATGTTGAATATCTATCTATATATATATATATATATATATATATATATATATATATATATATATATATATATATATATATATATATATATATATTTGTTTCCAATTAAATAAAAATATTTTCCTTGAAAAAAATGATTTATTTTTTTTAAATTTACCTAAAATTTCATACTGTGAGGTTTAAAACTGAATTTAAAATGAAATAAAAGAAAGCGAAAAAAACACTATCACATCAACGATAGAAGCCACATCAGCAATTATACGTCATCACCGTTAGTCCAGTCAGCTTAAACTCGCTAACTTACAGAGACCAAAAGACTATTTAAGGCATATATATATATATATATATATATATATATTGTTATGTGAAAATATGGACTAGTAATAGAAGGGAGAAACCTACCTCCCAAAATAAAATTTATGTTTGAAAAATATTTTTATAAGAGTTTCAAAGACAATATCTTCTGCATGGCGGAAGCAAAGTTTGTTAAAAACAATTTTTTGGCATTTCAGTTGTGGTAACCGGTTACGGGTTTTTGCGTAACCGGTTACGGAGTTGAAAATTGGTTGAGGAAGTGTTAGCATGGGCTCGTAATCGGTTACGGCATTTTGCGTAACCGATTACGAAGTCGAAATTTTGTTTTTTCTGTTTTATGTTAGTTTCAGCTTATTTAGTTAAGTTGTTTTGTAACTTCCAATTGTTTGTGTGTACTTGTTGTATATAAGACATTGTAAGCTCCCATATTGTGGTTAATGCCAATTATTCTTCTCACCCTCAATTACTCTCTCTATTTTTCTCTCTCAATTTCTTAACTTCATCTTCTCCAAATTAACTCAATTCTCCATTAATTCACCATTAGAGATTTTGTATGTTCTAACATTTGGCATAAAGAGCTCTGGTTCTGATCCATTTCTGCTGCAACAATGAGTACCGTTTCCAATGATATAACTCCCACCAACCTTCTGATTCTTGATTCGAAGAATTATGACAAGTGGTCAAAGCAAATGAAAGTTCTGTTTGGGTATCAAGAAGTTCTTGAGATAATCAACAATAGAGTTACACCACTTGGGGCTGAAGCTAAAATACTCAAAAGGTTGCATTCAAGGAAGAAAAGAAGAAAGATTACAAGACACTCTTCTTGATTAATTCTTGCGTCGATGATGACAACTTTGAGAAAGTAGGCGATTGCGAATCGGCGAAGCAAGCTTGGGAGATCTTGGAGAAAGCTTATGCAGGGGCTGTTAAAGCTAAGGTGGTGAGGTTACAAACTCATAAGAGGCAATTCGAGCTAACGCAAATGGAAGAGAAGGAGACGATCAATGATTATGTGACGCGTATCACGCGTTTGGTGAATCAAATCAAGTCTCACAGAGAAATTATTTTGGAGCAGAATGTTGTGTCAAAGATTCTGCATTCTTTAACATCAAGATTTGACAACATTGTATTGGCTATCAAAGAGTCGAAGGATCTTGCGATGTTGAGGAAAGATGAGCTTCAAAGCTCTCTTGAGGCTCATGAGCAAAGGATGGATAAGAGAGGAAGTGATAAAGCTAAAGCAGAGGTTGCTTTGCAAGCACGACTTAACGAGAAGAGTAGAAGATCGAAAGGAAAGTGGACTTCGAAGGGGAAGCAAAATTCACAAAATTTTGGTGGAAATGATCCACAAAATTCGAAGATTTCGATGGTGCAAAAGGGTGAGAGCAGCTCCAAAGATAGTGGTCAAGGCAGTAACTTTAAGAAGTTTGACAAGAGTAAGTCGAAGTGTTACAATTATCATAGACTTGGTCATTTCGTAAGAGATTGTTGCATGAGACCAAGGGAGAATCAAAGAGATGAAGATAAGGTTGCGAGGCAAGAGGTAGATGATGAAAATACGCTCTTATTTATGACCACATAGGAGAGTTATGGCATTAAAGAGGTGCTGGGGAGCAGCAATAACAACTGTAAGTTACGGGACAGCAGCTGCAGCAGTTCAAAAAATGCTGCAGAAATGTGTTCGGAGCAAAACGTAATGATTACGGTTCGAGATGGAGTCCAAGGCAGAAATGAATGGTACTTGGATTCCTGTTGTTCAACACATATGACAGGTAGAAAGGATTGGTTTGTGCAAATCAATCAAACTGCGAAAAGTATAGTAAAGTTCGCGGATGAAACCACTCTTACGACCGAAGGTGTTAGTGATGTTTTGATCAAAAATAAGAATGGTGGACATTCTATGATCAAGGATGTTTTGTATATTTCGTGAATTAAGTGTAATCTCTTGAGTATTGGCCAATTGCTTGAGAGAGGTTACAAAATTCGTTTGGAAGACAAGATTTTGCGCGTTGTGGATGCAAACGGTGCTTTGATCCTTAAGGCTCATATGGCTGCTAATAGGACTTTCAAGGTGGAGTTGAAAGTGATAGAGCATAGGTGTTTAACTACAGCGGCAAGTCGAGAAGAGTGGTTATGGCACTACCATCTTGGATGTCTCAATTTTCGTGATCTTGATGCGTTACAAAGGGATGGTATGGTAATCGGGTTGCCAAGAATCAACATTAGCTGAGATATGTGAAGAGTGTATGGAAGGGAAGATGCACAAGAGTAATTTCAGCAAGGATGCAGGTCATATGACCAAACATCACCTTGAGGTGGTGTATTCTGATGTGTGTGGTCCAATGCAAGTCGAGTCGTATGGTGGCAATAGGTATTTTGTCACATTTATCGACGATTTTAGTAGGAAACTATGGATATACCTAATCAAGAGAAAGGATGAGGTATTTGATGTGTTCAAACGATTCAAATCCATGGTTGAGCGGCAATGTGGTCGCAAGCTCAAAATTCTCAAAATGGATGGTGGAGCTGAGTATACCTTGAATGAGTTTGGGAAGTATTGTGATGAAGATGGGATAATGCGTGAGATTGTGCCACCCTATATGCCATAACAGAATGGTATTGTCAAGAGGAAAAATAGTTCAATTATGAACATGGTTCGAAGCATGATAAAGGGTAAAGAGTTGCCAAAGAAACCATGGGGTAAAGCCGTTTCTAGAGCCGTCTATTTGTTGAATAGGTGCACTAAAGGTATGGTCTGGATTAAACTAAGCTTAAGTCATTTGAAAGTTTTCAGTTCGATATCATTTCGACACGTTCCGGGCCAGCTCCGAAAGAAGTTGGACGAAAAGGGTGATATGATGTTACTCGTTGGTTATCAACCTACTGGAGGATATAAGTTATTTGATGTAGCAAATAAGAGGATCATGATTAGCCGATATGTTGTGGTCGACGAGCTGCAAAAGCTTGACAGCAATAGAAAAATTACTGATGCAGGCTCCGTAATCGATTACTGTTGGAGCGGTAAAGCAGCAAGCAAAAATTAATTAAGTACCCAGTTTTGTCTTCTCCACATGGATCGGTGCGAGAAATAATTCCGTTCAACAGTCTCTACATTTCTAAGCTTGTGGTGCAAAAGTTTTGGTTTAAAAGATTTAAGGCACCAAAATTAAAGGCATAAAATATAAAGACTGAAAATATAAAGTAAAGACTGAATTATAAACGGAGCCTTGTTGGGATTGGATCTCATCAATTGATAACACATGCATTCTTCTAATCATTTTATACATAAATCACTTGTTCGTCTAATATCATCACGTATCACTCATGACATACATATCTTCTCTGTCCCCGCGTGTTGTGAGTGATTTTGTACCGATCAATAATTGCTCTCGCACATTACCAATCAATACAAAGTATTTAAAACCTACATGAAAGTTAAGCCTACATCCATTTCTGGCATCTAGACCCAACAAATATTACTATAACATCCATATCAAACTAATGAGTACTTCATATACAAAGCAATGATCAAAATACGTACATATGATTAATCCTTTTTACATGCATTCAACTAATTGGCCAAATGTATGTGAATATCGTTCTTCATCACTATTATCACGCATCCTCACAATATCCCATCGCTCCTACTCATGCTATTCATGCTACTAATCAACACAATACAATAAAAGATACAATGAATATCAACTCACAAAACCATGTCAAAAGTTGACTCATTGATAGATGAAAATCCAAGATCAAAGATTTTAAAAGAGTTTTGTCAAGACCCATAAATAAAAAATCATAGACAACCAACAATAGAGAATCAAAACTAGTTCACAAACATATATTAGATGAAATACATAAGGTATCAAAAGATTACATCCAAACCCCAACAAGAGATCAAAGGTCTTACCTTCTCCCTCTTAGGGTTTAAGTTTCTCTCACTAAAATATTCTTGAAATGAAGAGAGATAAAGTTCTATGCTGAAAAGTACAAGTTATGTCTAAAAATGATGAAAAATACTTATATAATACATTCAGAATCTGTCATGTTCGCTCTGTGAACTTTTTATTCGCCCAGCGAACACCAAAATAGGCACCTGGTGTGCCTGAGGAACAGTTAAACTGCCTCTGCGATTCTGCATAAGTTTGCAATGCGAACTTTTATCCACAAAGCGAACATTCGCTGGAAAGTTCGCAATGCGAACTTTTGTGCCTTTTCTTACTGCCTCAAGTCTGGGAGTATTCGCTAGGAAGTTCGCAAAGTGAACATTCGCTGGCAAGTTCGCAAAGCGAACTTTTTGAAGTTTTTTCATTTCCTTCATTTCCTTTGGCAACTTGCATCTTTTTTCTTGTGTCTTACTTCTTTGATGACTTAATGCCTTTTTCTGCACAATAACACACAAATTACAAGTACCAAAAGTATTTGCAATATAATTGAAGAATCACATAAGAACATGAATTAAATCTATGAAAACATGAGAATTGAGTTGAAAAGTGCCAAGAAAGATTGTTCAATTTAAGTCAAAATTTGCACTTAACAAACTCTCCCCAACTAGATTTTTGCTTGTCCTCAAGCAAAGTATGCCCTTCATTAAAACAAGAGGATTTGCTCAAGCATAAGATTCAACCAAGAAAAGATTAACAGTTCAACTTCAAACAAGAGAAATTTTCTCAAATAAGAGGATTTAGTCCATCATGAAAATGCGCACAAGTAACGTTCACCACTCAATAGAATCGAATAATGACAAAGAATTAAGTTCTTAAACAAATAACATAGAATGTTTCAAGTAACAACTAAATTTTCATACTTGAATTACTCTAACACTCCTCTTCAGAATAAGAATGAAGAAATTAACGCGTTTGCAACCGCAGGGCAATTTCACTCACCTGACAAACAATGCTAATAGCAACTCAATTCATACAACGTCTAACAATAAAAAATGAAAACATGGAAGCAAAAAAGATCACTAAGGGCTTTAAAGGTTGTAGCTTGGTAGGGTTAACAATAAAGGGACATTTCTAAAGGCCATTGAATCGAAATTTATGATGCACAAGAACATTCACTATACAAGGTATTCACACATCTCAACTTCATTCACCACTTTCATTTCTCTATCACAAACCGTCTCAAGCTTCCTTATGCACAATTATTTCATTCTCTATTTTTCTTATTCAAACATGCATTCTTTTTCTTTTGTTTTTCACATTCATATATATTCACACTTTTTCTTTTCATGCTTGTTTGAAATTTTTCAAAAGTTTATACCAACCTACCATTCTTCTTTTTCATTCTCCCCAACTTGAATTCAACCAAACCTCAAGTGAATGTTCTTTGCTTTTTATGGCAAGGAAATCAAATTAAAACAATGTTCAAAGGTTCAAGAAGAAATTTTTAAAACCTCACAAAATTCAATGATGAACTATACTTTCAAATTATGTACATAAACCAAGTTCATCACTAAAATGAGATCTAAATTGTTTAGGCTCAAAGGGGTTAACGAATTCTCACTACTCACGGGTAAGATACTTTTGGATACGGTTGTGCTCAAATATAAACAAATGCCTTTATCATTTCTAATGCTTCCACAAAATCACAATAATCAAAATATAAAGCATGAATCAAACGAATTAAACAAAGTTATCAGTCATCCTAGCATATAGTAAACAATGGAGGTTTCTCACCATTTGTGGCTTTCGGACCTAAGTGAAACAAGCATTCAAACAAGTTACAAAATGAAACAAGAATACACACTTGCACAAAGAACAAAATTCTTAAATCAATCTAACATTCTATAAAGCGGTACAATTTACCTTGCATACATTCAATGCTCACCATCCTATCATCACCATCCAGACTCGGTAGAAGCTTCATTGAATACTTTTATACAAATAGCAACCAATCTAGAATGAGTTCTCATCATTCCTAGTCACACTAGAGAAAACATAAAAGAAAACAAATATATACAATATAAACAAATTTACAAAGCTCAAAAATATAGAAACTATCGCAATGCGATTCAATATCCAAAAACCAATCCCCAGCAACGACGTCATTTTGTTGAAGCAGTAAAGCAGCAAGCAAAAATTAATTAAGTACCCAGTTTTGTCGTCTCCATAGGGATCGGTGCGAGAAAGAATGTGGTTCAACGGTCTCTACATTTCTAAGCTTGTGGTGCAAAAGTTTTGGTTTAAAAGATTTAAGGCACCAAAACTAAAGGCATAAAATATAAAGACTGAAAATATAAAGTAAAAACTGAATTATAAATGAAGCCTTGTTGGGATTGGATCTCGTCAATTGATAACACATGCATTCTTCTAATCATTTTATACATAAATCACTTGTTCGTCTAATATTATCACGTATCACTCACGACATACATATCCTCTCAGTCCCCGCATGTTGTGAGTGATTTTGTACTGATAAATAATTGCTCTCGCACATTAACAATCAATACAAAGTATTTAAAACCTACATGAATGTTAAGCCTATATCCATTTCTGGCATCTAGACCCAACAAATATTATTATAATATCCATATCAAACTAATGAGTACTTCATATACAAAGCAATGATCAGAATACGTACATATGATTAATCCTTTTTACATGCATTCAACTAATTAGCAAATTATATGTGAATATCGTTCTTTATCACTATTATCACGCATCCTCACAATACCACATCGACCATACTCCTGCTATTCATGCTACTAATCAACACAATACAATAAAAGATACAATGAATATCAACTCACAAAACCATGTCAAAAGTTTACTCATTGATAGATGAAAATACAAAATCAAAGATTTGAAAAGAGTTTTGTCAAGACCCATAAATAAACAATCAAAGACAACCAACAATAGAGAATCACAACTAGTTCACAAACATATATTAGATGATATACATAAGGTATCAAAAGATTACATCCAAACCCCAACAAGAGATCAAAGATCTTACCTTCTCCCTCTTAGGGTTTGAGTTTCTCTCACTAAAATATTCTTGAAATGAAGAGAGATAAAGTTCTATGCAGAAAAGTACAAATTATGTCTAAAAAATGATGAAAAGTACTTATATAATACATTCAGAATCTGTTATGTTTGCACTGTGAGCTTTTTATTTGCCCAGCGACCACCAAAATAAGCACCTGCTGTGCCTCAAGAACAGTTAAACCGCCTTTGCGATTCTTCATAAGTTCGCAATGCGAACTTTTATTCGCAAAGCGAACATTCGCTGGAAAGTTCGCAATGCAAACTTTGGTTCCTTTTCTTACTACCTCAAGTCTGGAAGTATTCGCTGGGAAGTTCGTAAAGCGAACATTCGCTGGCAAGTTTGAAAATCGAACTTTCTGAAGTTTTTTCATTTCCTTCATTTCCTTTGGCAACTTGCATCTCTTTTCACTAGTACAAAAAACACTTCTTAAGTCAGGTAAAAATGACTTCTTAGGTCAGTTCCGTACCCGACTTAAGAGCAGGCGTTGTAACAAGTCTTGGCCTTTTAAGTCAGATTTTTGACCCGTCTTCACAAAGACACAACTTACGTCAGGTAATATTATAACCGACCTAACAAATACTTCCAAAGTTTATAAACAAATTTTTTGCCACGATCTATACTATCTTTTTGAAAATAAATTATTCTATTTTATCACCAAACCAAATACTTTTCTACATACTCCTTACTGCAGTCTGCATTATTATGTAGATCATATAAAAAACTACCTTTATTAACATACATTAATAAACACTAATTCATCCATAATATTTCTAGAGGCAAACCAAACCAAACCTAAATGTGCATGTAAATGATGAAAATAAAATTGAAAGAAAATGACCTTTTGTTTTTGCACACAAATTATGTTAAGTTATAATAACCTTACAACTAGTCCTACTAATATCCCATCAAATATCCATCGAAGGGTCAATCAGGTAAGCTCCGGGAGGGAAGAAAAAATATAGCATCATAGAGAGCTTCAGGCAAGTACCCTTATCTGCAACAAGTGGGGAAAGTATTAAAATGTACATCAATATTTTATCATAGTACAAATCATTCTCTAGAATATAGTATCAAATCCCCTTTTGTAGTATCACGTTTTTTGTTAGTCTTATTTATATATCATCAGCTATGAAGTTAGATATTAATCGAAAGTCAAAAACACAAAAACAAAATATATATATATATATATATATATATATATATATATATATATATATATATATATATATACTTATACCTTGGAAAAAGTGGTAGTAAGTGTAAGAAAGATGTTATTGTGAACACTGTTTTGAATATGCCTTAGAAATCTTAGTAACATAGAACATGAAAATCAATTGAAATTACAATGGTTATCAACTGATGCAAACAACCAGAAAGGTAAAACTTCATTTGATGTGGTCACACTTGTATGTACCTTTAGACCTACTTTATCATACTTGATAACAAAAATAAAATAATCACAATTCATGATGGAATACAAAAATAGAATAATCACAATTCATTAGTACCTTTTGATGAAAAAAGTGTTTTCATGTGGAACATATTTTGAAGGATCGTCGGTGCTAAAATCAGTAGAAGCAGCTATAATAACAACATGTTTAAGATTCTCTTCAAAAATAGGTGAAGTAAATTAACTCCAAAGAAACATGTGTAACTATTTGTTATTAGTTCCATTATCATTTCCACCACTTTGAATGAAGTTATAGAAGCTGCAGTTTTAGGAAACGGTTTATTCCAAAACATTTATCTGGTGTGAAGATTCTCCACCAACGAACTGAACCATATGCTAATATCATATCAACATATAACGGTACAATCGCAAAGAAAACATTGTACATATCCTTACCATTAATCATGGTTATAGATCGATCAAGGTAGATTAGAAACACAAGCAAAGTTTGTGAAAGGTTCAAATAGAAACTGCACATTTGGGTCGGAGTGTTCTGTGTCGCTAAGGCTCTTCTCATAGCGAGATAGCGCCGCTATTGACTACTCAGGTCTAGATTATTGCTTCATAGCTAGAGAGTAAAGTAACATGTACAAGCTAACAACCAAATTAACCAGATTTTAGTAATATGTATATACCTGGCAAAGCATTAGGGTTGAATTCTTGGAAGCATTGTCACTGACCCAAACATAGACGCCAACAACCTTAATGCCACCTATTAACATTCTAGAAACCTAGAGAAAAACACAATTGAAATCAAAATCAGGAAAAATGTGAACATCAAAAAATTATAATCTTTATGATTAAATATAGAGAAGATAATCGAACCTGACGGGCATGTTCAGAAATTCAATCCTTATCAATGAACAAAGAAGAAGAATCAGGGGACTTAAGATTTAGATTTGGAAGCGGTTTTCTTGTCGGGTTTGGTGATGAAAGAAATAGGTTTGACGGAATCAATGGGTGGAGTTTGAATCAAATCGAATAGGAAAACACGATCCAAAGTGGAGCAGAATTTTCCTATCAGTATACCTACCTGCAAGTAAAGTAGGTTAGTTAGTTATTTAGTTGGGAGAGAGAGAGATATATGAAGGGAGAGAGAGAAAGTGTCGTGGCTGGAGATGCAGATTTGGTGAGATGATTCTCAATGGGTTGGAATCGGGTTTCTTCTCCGACGGCGCCCTTCATTATATCGTTGTTTCTTAAGAAAACTATCTGATTTCTAACACGGTGAACCTAACTCTAACTATGCCCTTCGCCATATCGCTGTTTCATCATACCATAAAAATATACCCAAACCACAAACCCTAGATATAAAAGAAAAGAAATAGAAAACCACAAAAAGAGAAAAGATGAAATCATAGCCGAAGAAAAGAAATTGAAAACCACGAAAATGTTACTCGTAGAGAACATTGAACGAACAACGGTGAACCAACATTGATAATCGAATGATATAGGGATTCAACGTAGTAGAAACATACTTGCCTCGTAGGTTATCGATCGATCAATAGTTTTTCGCAGGTTAGAAAATTGTAGGCCGAACTATGAGTTGTGAACAGTGGAATGGAAAGTCATACTGAGAACGATAGAAAGGTGTCTTCAAGAAACAGGGCAAGCTTTAAGATTTAATTCATAATTTTTTTAATAAAGAATTGTTTTTAAAAAATAAAATGAGGGAAAATTGAAAATAATACAGGGTAAAATTTGTAGCTTCAAAAACTATTTTCTAATAAAAAAATATTAAAAGAATACCGAGTTCGATTCCTCGTGGTATATATTGGAATTTAATTTGTTCGAAGTAAATAAAACTTCTTAGGTCAAGTGGGTGAAATTCGACTTAATAAATAGACTTCTTGAGTCAGTTCGTGAATATAAATGGCTTAAAGAAATTTAATTCGAATTATTATTTTTTATTTAATATTTTTTAGGTCAATTTTAAATGCACCCGACCTAATTAAATTACAAATATTTACAAAACTGCCACTGCATAGCTTCTTAAGTCAAGTGGCAGGTGAACTGACTTAACAACCTCTGCTAAAAAGGTATTTTTGTCAAGTGGCAGGTGAACTGACTTAACAACCTCTGCAAAAATGCACCCGAACATTCGCTGGCAAGTTTGAAAATCGAACTTTCTGAAGTTTTTTCATTTCCTTCATATCCTTTGGCAACTTGCATCTCTTTTCTTGTGTCTTAATTCTTTGATGACTTAATGCCTTTTTCTGTACAATAACACACAAATTACAAGTACAAAAGGTATTTGCAATATAATTGAAGAATCACACAAGAACATGAATTAAATCTATGAAAACATGAGAATTGAGTTGAAAAGTGCCAAGAAAGATGGTTCAATTTACGTCAAAATTTGCACTTAACAGTTACGCTAAAAGTGGTAATCGGTTACCACGTGTATTTTTGGATTCTGAAGCTGCTGGAACTGGTTTTGCAGAAGGCGTAACCGGTTACGAGAATCCTGTAGCCGGTTACGGGCTGGAAAATCAGAATTTTTAGAATCCTGGAGGTGCAGAACAACAACAGGTCGAAGCCGAAAATGGAGGAAATGTTAGATGACCAACAAGGCAAAGAGTTTTGCCTCAGAGACTCCAAGAATGTGAAGTATTTCGGGATAAAGAAATCAATAATGATGGTGATTTCATTCACTTTGCGCTTATGACCGAATCTGAACCGGTGAACACGGAAGAGACTCTAAACTATCCAAAGTGGATTTGTACAATGAAGAAGGAGCTGGAGTCTATTGAAAAAAATGGTACTTGGGAGTTGGTCGATTTACCACTTGGAAAGAAGCCAATTGGTGTGCGATGGATCTATAAAGTGAAGGTAAATCCCAAAGGTGAGGTGATCAAGCATAAGGCTCGATTGGTAGCAAAGGGATTTTTGCATCGTGAAGGTATAGACTTTGAGGAAGTGTTTGAACCTGTGGCTAGGCTTGAAACCATCCGATTAGTTGTTGGCATTGCAAATAACAACGATTGAGCGATATATTAAATGGACGTCAAATCTGCGTTTTTGAATGGTCCACTTGATGAAGAGGTTTATGTTGAGCAACCCCCTGGATTTGAAGTAAAGAATCAAGAGATGAAGTTCTACAAGTTTCATAAAGCATTATATGGTTTGAAAAAATCTCCAAGAGCTTAGAACAAACACATTGATGGCTTTCTTATTGATATTAGTTTCAAGCGGTGTGTGTCCGAACATGGAGTTTATGTGAGATCGGATGCAAATGATGGTGTGATCATTCTTTTCTTATATGTGGATGATCTATTGATTACCGACAGCTGTGAAAAGAGTATCTCTATGTTCAAGAGTGAACTTATGGATGAGTTTGAGATGACGGACCTTGGCATTATGACGTATTTCCTTGGCATAGAGTTTCATAAGTAAAATATGGGTCTGCTCATGCATCAAAGGAGATATGCTCTTGAGATCTAGAAGAGGTGTGAAATGGAGCATTGCAATGCTGCCATTACACCATATGAAGCAAGGTTGAAGTTGTCCAAGAGTGAGGATGAGCAAGATGTGGATCCAACGCAATATAGGAGATTGATTGGATTATTGCGGTATTTGTACAATACGCGACCAGACTTGGCATTTAGTGTCGGTATTGCTAGTAGATTCATGGAAAGACCGAAAGTGTCTCACTTGGCAGGAGCCAAGAGAATCCTTAGATACATTAAAGGAACTCTTGGTTGTGGAATTCTCTTTCCCGCATCGGATTCGGTCCGAAAATGTGATTTACTTAGTTTCACCAATTCCAATTGGTGTGGTGATAAGGATGATAGAAAGTCAATGGCTGGATACATCTTTATGTTTGGTAGGACTCCAGTTTCTTGGTGTTCAAAGAAGGAACCTGTGGTAGCACTCTCGTCTTGTGAGGCCGAGCACATTGTGACTTTGTTGTGTGCGTGTCAAGCTATGTGGCATATATATCTATTGAAGGAGTTGGGTAGAAATGAGGGTGAGGCTACTACACTTCTGGTTGATAATGTTTCTGCAATCAACCTTGTGAAGAATCCGATTGCACACGGAAGAAGCAAGCACATAGAGATGCGGATTCATTATTTGAGGGAACTAGTGACTAAAGGCAAGTTACGATTGGGATATTGTCGAAGCGAAGACCATGTTGCAGATTTGTTGACCAGGGGGTAACAAATGAAGTGTTCAAAAGGTTGAAGAAAAGTTTGAGCATGCTGGACTTGGAACAACTTAAATGAGGTGGTGTGTTGAAAACAGATTTTTGGCATTTCAGTTGTGGTAACCGGTTACAGGTTTTTGCGTAACCGTTTATAGAGTTAAAAATTGGCTGAGGAAGTGCTGGCACTGGCTTGAAGGCGAAATTTTATTTTTTCTGTTTTCTATTAGTTTCAGCTTATTTAGTTAAGCTGTTTTGTAACTTCCAATTGTTTGTGTGTACTTGCTGTATATAAGATATTGTAAGCTCCCATATTGTGGTAAATGTCAATTATTCTTCTTACCCTCAATTACTCTCTCTCTCTCTCTCTCTCTCTCTATTTTTCTCTCTCAATATCTTAACTTCATCTTCTCCAAATTCACTCAATTCTCCATTAATTCACCATTAGAGATTTTGTATGTTCTAACAAAGTTTACGTAAAAAGAGATTATGTTAATTAATTGGAAATTATGCAAATATTCTTAAACAGTTCACAATAATCAAGCCGAACAATTAAATTAGACAAAAAACTACGAACCAATTGTATTTCACAATATGTGATATTGAATAAATTTTAATACAAGTACGAATCCACTATCAATATTTTTAGACTTAATCCACAACCAGACAAGGTTAAGTTTTCCATTCTAAATAAACTTTCAACTTTATACAACAAATCGCTACCAATAGATAAATCTATCAACATGCAATCCCAGGAAGCAATAACAACAATCTATTCACGAATCTATATAGATGAGATTTGGATCCATCCAACAATGGAAGCATAATTAGGTAGAATATGAAAGAAATTATTTGGAAGTGTTCAAGAAAGATTTAAAACCCTTTTGAAAATGTAAGAATAAATGATTTTTGAGTTTTCAAATCATTAATGAAAGAATGTGTTTTCTAGCTCTATGAAAGGATGAGAGATGAAAATTATATATAGGTGCTGGAGATGAAACACAAAAAGAAGTCAAAAATTCATGTTTGATTCGAGTGAAGAATATTTGGTGATTTGAGTAAAGTTAGCAAAGCAACGAGAAACAATATCAACACTTAAAAGAGAGATCAAATTCTGTGTGATTCAACTTAAGGCTTATTACATGATTCGACTCACAAGGTCATGATTCGTGTTAGGGCATGATCATGGTTTGACTCAAATTGGATAGTGATCGGAAAAGAATTTGTGATTAGTCTCACTTTAAAAAGAAACCCTCTCACTTTCTCACATAAGAAACAACTTCTCCTTACTTGTACCAGCCATATGCATGCACATAAAAAATTGTGCCCATGCATTTGAGATTAACTTACTTTCACTTTCAAATTTAGAACACTCCTCTAACACATTTACATCGCAATTAAAAACTGATCTACTTGTTGCTAACTTCGTCCATCTATTAACAACATAATGACTTGGTATTTTATTCAAACCTTTTCCCTTCAATATAAAAAGAATATGTCGATAGGGCATGCCTTCAGATTCAAACATTTTACATGCATAATGTGCAATATGATTTGAAATTTGATACGCAACCTCTCTATATTTTCTCAATTTATTTCCATTTACCACAATGTTATCTATTATAGAAAACAATGAATTCTCACCTTCCTCTTTCTCTCATTCTATTCCATAATCTACACATGCACTCCACAACTCTGAAATATGTAAAAGTTTTCATGAGTATATACCTCTCTACCATGCTTCTCTAAATCTAAATGCAACTTTAATTTCGAAAAAGAATGAAGTGTGTCATTATCTGCAAGAAGTTCCTTATGCCTTTGTGCCTCTATTGCAGAATCAAACCGCATCCAAAATTCCACTAAGCTAAGGTTCTTGTTCAAGTAATTTCCAAAGAATGAATTTTCACTCTCTGACCTCGAGGTTGTTCTCAAAATTCCAGCCATAAATATATCTTTAAAATAGGCTGGTATCCACATACTTCTAATATCATACATTTGATAAAACCAACCATTCTCCTCTAATTTGAAATCACTAATACTACTCTTCTATCTTGATTCAAAGGAGACTATGAATTCCAAACACACGACTTAAGACAATTATCAAAATCAATGTTGACATTTAAGGAAACGCCTACCTTTTTTTGAAACTTTTTTTAAAATATGCCACATGCAAAACCTATGTGAAGAACCATTAAATACCTTCTCTATTGCAATCTTCATAGCTGGATCTTGATCTGTTATGATCACAGTAGGTTTATGTCCTCCCATTGCTTTCAAAAATGACTAAAGTAACCACACAAATGAATCGGCTTTTTCATCCGCTAAGAATGCAGCTCCAAAGGTTACACTTTGGTGATGATGATTTACACTTGTAAATGGTGTAAAAATCATACAATACTTGTTTGTATTGTATGTTGTGTCAAATGAAATCACATCTCCGAATAAAGAGTATTTTTTTTGACAAATACCATCAACCCAAAATACATATTTCAGCCTACCTTCCTCATCAACCGCATAGTCATAGAAAAATGAATGGTTTATCTCGTGTTTTCTCCTAAAATTATCAATAAACATTTGTGCATCTGAGTCTTTGATCAATTCTTTCAAATCTCTTGAATAGTTTTGAAAATCTCTTTGTGTGCATCCTATATTTTCATAACCCCCAACTTGCTATTTCAAAATAATTGATAAACTTTGGAAGTCCCCACATTACCTTTGTTACAAGAAAACAATATTTTCTTGTGAGCATTGTTAACACTTCTTGCTGATCTTAGTAGTTGTTTCTTTCTAGGTGTGACTAATGCATGTGTATGACCTTCATAAAATTTTACAACTTCAAATCTACCATCTAATGTCCTCCTAAAAGCAATTTTTGCATTGCATCCTTCCCTTCTTAATTTTCTTGTTCTAACTTTACGCAAACTATTTTCACTAATAACCAATCCATTTAAGGTTACCGGCTTTTCTACTTTAAAACCTTCTTTTGGGCATAAAACAAACTTCCATTTCACCCCATTTTTATTCTTTGTTTGAGATGAATTACGCACGCTAAATCCAACAGAATGTGCATACATTTTATAAAAGTTTTCTCCTTCTTCTAAAGAATCAAATATCTTACTGATTATAGGTTTGAATTCATCTTCACACATAGGAATCCATTATTCTGACATGTTTTCTACAACATTTAAACTTTTTGATGTCGACGCTAAATCAACTCTATTGTCACTCATTTCCATATAAATATTCCTAAAATAAATAAAAAACACATGTAAATAAAATCAATAAACAAATAAATAAATAAAAATAACAACAACAAAATTAAATTAATTTGAATACATTTATGTATACATATCAAATAAAAATCATTTGTATTTTAAAACAATGGGTATTGAATTTTTTTTACTATATATATTTAATTCATAGAAAAACATTTATATTTTAAAAGCAATATATACTACATATTTTTTGAATAATAAGTGTTAATCCAATCCATTTTTATGAACATATATATGACGTTATAAGTAGGGATGGCAAAAATATCCGTACCCGCGGATATCCGTGGATAAAATCCGTCACGGATATGGGACGGATAACTTAATAGATATCCACGGATAAAATAAATTGATATTTAAATATCCGTTTGTTAATGGATATGGATATGAGTTTAATGATATCCGTACCCGCGGATATCCATATCCGTTAACAAATTGTAAAAATCATTTAAATATCATTAGTTTATTATACCTTATCTTTTCATCTTCTAAAATAAATAGCCTTATTATATTTATTTATTTTTTTAAATTTTCTTTGAAGAAAACCTTTCACATTTCACTCAAATTCTATTAGCCATTTCATATTTAAACTCTTCAATACTTCATACCCCACTTCAACAATTTCACAGTCCAACAAACTAGTGTTGTCATTCCTCTATCGAACCAGTGTCTCCCTCCCTACTCCTCTGTGTTCGTTCTTCCATCATAACTCACAATCATAATATCTTTTATTTGTTTCGTTAAAATGAAATGTATGGATATTATGTTTGGATCTAATTATATTTTGGTGAATAAGAAGAAAATTAATGTGATGAAATTTTATTGTTAAATTAAGAGCGAATTGTATGGATGTTATATGATAATAATTTTTTGTGTCTTTAAAAGAAGTTAAAAGTATATTTAAAAAAAATAATTTTCATAAAAAAAATATTATCCATGGATATCTGTAAATATCCACGGATACCGCAAAACCCGCGGATTATCCGCTTAACGGATATCCACATGGATATGGGACGGATATAGATATCATATTTATCCAACGGAACGGATACGGATGTCATAGTATCCGTCCCCATAGATATCCATTTACATCCCTAGTTATAAGCAAAAGAATATAACTAACATGGAAATATTAAAACAAGCCGTATAATATAACTATTAACATGGAAATATTAACGCAAAAAGTAGATGGAGAGAAATAGCAAAAGGACGTACCACAATTGTTGAGTTTTTGAATAAAATGAAAGTAGTGTAGCAAGTAGTAGGCAAAGAGGTTTAGCAGTAGAATTGCATATAGCAGGCGAAAAGGTGCAAGACTATAGTAGGGAAGGGAAAAAGTTGAGGTTTATCACTAAAACTAGAGTAAAACCCGCGCGTTACGCGGTTGACCTATAATATATTAATGTCATTATATATTAAATGATATATAATTTCTCAGACTTATATTTATTATATAATATAATAGCAAAAGTTAAAATTTTAACTTTCACCTAAACTAAAATTAGGTATAATTGTCAATTTAATTGTCATGAATATATTTCTTTTTACAAATATAAATTATTATTACATATATTTATATGACCATATTATTTAAATCCAATAAAAAATAATTGAATAAGTACTAATATAAGATTAAATTTATGAAAAAAATAATATTTTTTCTTACAATAAAATTCTTAGACATACTATTATATTTAAATTTATTTAGATTAAGGATACTAATTTCTTCCATATTAATTGGAGGTTGTGTTTTCAAACTCGGCCATAGGCACGCCCTAGCATTTAATTATCTTGAGGAAAAGCTTTTCCATTCATTATGGTCCTACACGGCTTGAGGAATTAGTCTCTGCAATTGTATAGAGGATATTCGATTTTTAAAATCTAATGGTTTAAATTCATTCTCATGTTCTCACATAAAAATGACATTCTCATATGATATGTTCCCTATATATATATATATATATATATATATATATATATATATATAATTTTTTATATAAAATTGTGTGTAAATAAGAATTATAAAAAATATAACATAACTAAATATGAAATTATAGATTATTTTAAAATTATATTTAATATAAAAATTAAATATATAAGATCAGTTATTTCCTGACTTCGATATTAAATAATAACATTTGAAGAGTTGATCGGAAAAAGTGGAGAAAATTCAAACAAAAAGTTTATAAGACAAATTTACAAACAATATTTCTTTTGGTAGAATTAACCTCAATATAATCTATTATTAATTATTTTAATATTTAAATTTTTATTAATATAATTAATAAATTGATGAGTATATGTTATATTTTTTAAAAAGTGAATGATCATAGTTAAAATATATGTTAATGTAATATAAAAAAAAAAAGATTTTTATTATCAACACTTAACAAAATTTATACTATTTTACAAATAAAGAAAATAATATCATAAATAATTATCACCATTTTAGCCCAACCCATAAAAAATTTGTAATTCAAATCGTAACAGACAATTTCTTAAAGGTTAAACATACAATATTTTTAATTTTTCTAATTTTTTTTCTTTCCAATACGCTTCTTGAATATTATACGATTTGAACCATCATTTCATCCGTACTCATTCAAAAAAATATGTTTAATCAATACATATATAAAATATTTATTATAAAATATATAAAAATATCATTAAAAAAGTAAAAAAATGACACGTATCAAAAATTAACTAACTTAAATAAATTAAATAATAAATAAAATTAGAAAAGAAGATGAACAAATGTTTGATATCAATAAAAATAGGGTTCAAATATTCTGCCAAACTATATATTAGAATGTCTTGGAATATACCTCTCAAGAGTTGATTGCAGGAAGCCAAACTAAATTTTATAGTTCCACAAACCAAAATAAGATAGTTGTTTCACATCTTAAATGATACTTTTGATCTTGCCTTTATTTTCAATATTATATGATTTCAACCACCATTTCATATGCACTACTTCAAAATAAATATGTTTAATCAATACATAAAATATTGATTATAAAATATTGTTGCTATAAGGAGTGAAAAGTGATTCTAATTTATAAAGAGTGAAAAGTGATTCTAATTATTCTAATGAGTGTAAAATGAATGAATCGTAGTTATAAATAGAGAAATTCTAAAAATTCATTTTAAGTGCACAAAGGTTAAAAATTGAAGAATGTTTGAATGAATTATTAGTTTACAAACCATTATTTTATTGTGTATATCAATTATAATTTTAATGACCATTAAAATAATAATTAAATAAATAAAATTAAAATTTATGAGAATTTAAGTTACAAAAATAAAGAGTTTTGTGAAACGGACAATTCAATATATAATTTATGAAGATAGTAAACTGTTAATTAAGAGTTATGTGAAACGGACAATTCAATATATAATTTATGAAGATAGTAAAGTGTTAATTAAGAAATAATAAAGATATCGTTTTTTCATATTATATTTTTTATCTTATTCTTTTTGCATGAGAGTAGGGCTGGAAATGAGTCGAGTCGAGTCGAACTCGCCTTAACTCAGTTCGACTCGTTAAGAATTAGCCGAGTTCGAGTTCGAGTTCATCACGAACTTTTTTTCAGCTCAAACTCTACTCGTTAAGAATTGGCCGAGTTTGAGTTCGAGTTCGAGTTCATCACGAACTTTTTTTTCAGGTCAAACTCGACTTGTTAGAAGTTCACGAATATCTCGGTTCAACTCGTTAGGTTTATCTTGTTAGGTTCAACTCGCTTATTTCACAGACTTAAAAGTATTTTTTTAAAGTCTATTATATATATATATATATATATATATATATATATATATATATATATTTGACATTTTAAATTAATATTTTTTAAATAAAAAATATAGAAATAAGATTGGAATTTATACGATGTTAATTTTATTTGTATAATTAATCGTAGAAATATTTTACTCACTTGAGAATATAAATTATCAATTAAAACTGTTAGATTAAAAGAAAATATGAGACTAAGATTTAGAACAAATCTTTAAACCTACTCTTAAAGACAATATTATCAATCTCATATATAATCGAATTGACTCATGAACCTAACGAGTCGAACTATGTATAGTTCAAGTTCAGATCATTTAGTTAATGAACTTAGTTTTTAGCTCATATTCAGCTCATTTGGTTCATGAACCTAGTTCAACGATTTAATTTTCGAATCGAATTTCGAACTATTTTCGAGTTGGTTTGGTTCATTGCCAGCCCTGCATGAGAGGTACTTTTTACATGATATATATATATATATATATATATATATATATATATATATATATATATATATATATATATATTAGAAATAATGAATTTATTAATCACCAAAACTAATTACAGCAAATACAACTATAAGTCTACTATCAGGTTAGTCACATACTCCCCAAACTTGTGTTTCATCCAAGTTCTATGTATAACAACATCAATAATACTTTGACTTATATTCTTTCTGTAACGCCCACATATAAGTAATGCATCAAATCACATATTATACATGAGTTTCACTTTTGGTACTGAAACATAATAAGTTCCTAGTTAATACATCATACACATAAATGCCTCTAATACAAAAACCCTAAAAGTCTAAGGCATTACATATACAAGATGTTCCAAAAAGATAAAAACTAAGAACTAGATCAAAACAATGATCTCAAAACATAACGCCATAGCGGAAGCCATGCCATCACAAAACTACGATCCGTAAGGAAAATCAAATAACCTTGTCCTTACCCTTCGCCGAACCTGTAGAACCTGTGATGTAAACAACAACAGTGGGGTGGGATACATCAAATCTCAGTGAGTTCCCTATCTTAAAGTCATCTTGGCTTTACAAGGTTCTAATACTCCTAACTCATGTCCAAGGGGAAAGGGGAAAGACCATGAGTGCACACACGAGTAACCATCACGGTGAGCCTGTAAACTCACACTAGTACCGAAGTACCTCCTGATCCTGTAAGCTCAAGGATTCACAAATCAATAACCAAATACCAAGGTATCCCCTTTTCCCGTCCGCTTCTACGTCTAGAAGACGATTCGAGTCATGGATCCTTGTAGCTACTTGACATACGATTGGATTCGGGATCACCGGTCCGTACACCGTGATCCGTCACTTCTCACGGCCCGTACACCGTCACAAGTCTCTTTACCCGTAGGCTCCAATCGTACTTAACACGGGACTCAAACCTGCCAAGTAGTTGTGCATAACGTTTCAGAGGAGGTGCTCGAGTCTCATGAAACTACACCGCAAGAAACAGTGGTTATGATTTAAAATACACACGCCTCGGCCTTTCATGCACGAGCGTTGCCACACATGGAATAACTCACACTTCGGACGCATTTTTGGTAATAATCCTCACTTTTTCTAGTCCATATTTTAACATGCATATTCAATTACAATCATGTTAACCAATAGTAGGATAGGCATGCATCTCACAATTGCATAATAAAATAATTTATAACAATTACAACATAATTAAAACACTTTTGAACTTTCTCGATTATTTAGTCGGTCGGTAAAATTAACATTTTCCACTTCCATTGGAAAGAATATTTCCTTAGCTTCACAACGATATAAAGAACTCTTAAATCGGATAAACGAGTCAAAAGTTACGGATTTTTGAAGAAAAGGAAAATATTCGATCCCAGGAAAATTCGCCTGGCGAATCCCTTACGCCAGTACTTCGCCAGTGTTTCGCCTGGCCAATATTCCTTCGCCAGAACTTCGCCTGGCGAATCTGGTGGCGAAACCCCAATTTTAAAAAAATTAATAGTTCTAGTAGCTAACACCATTCTGTCTTAACAAATTCGCCTGGCGAATCCCTTCCGCCAGTACTTCGCCTGGCGAGATGGTGGCGAGAGTCAATCCGCCTGGCGAATCTGAAATTCGCCTGGCGAATCGCACCAGAACCAGAATTCTTCCCTTACGGGTTCCATGGTTCCAAGGTCCCAAAAATCACCATTCCAACCCAAAACGATTCCAACTAGCACAACCAAGCACAATTAATGTTCATAAGCATAGAATGATCATACTATACAATTTATACCAATTTTTAACCGTTAGATTACCGATTTCCAAAGATTCTAACCTAACTCAAATATCTCCAAAACTCTAAAACTAAAGTTCTAACTAGAACCCACCTGGATTAGAAGTTGAAGATGAAGGAGATGAGATGAATTGATGAAGGATTGAGGATGATTTGCTCTTGAAATCTTGAATTTCTTCTCTTTTTCCTCTTCTCCACTTTTCTCTCCTTCCTTTTCTTTCTTTCTTCTTTCTTACTTCTCTTACTATCTTTTTCTTTTATTTGGAAAGTGGGAGGAAAAGAAAACACATAGTAACTATCACTAATAAATAATACTACTAAAAGTCCAAAAAGTCTCTTAATTCCAAATTAGTAAAATACCTCAGAGTCAGATAATATTAATTGGATTTATTCTCAGTTCCGCAGTTACTCTAATTATTTTATCGAATAATTTCTTAGAGTACACTGGACTCAGTTGATCACAATAAAATATTATCCGGAGAAAAATACGGGGTATTACATCCTCCCCCCCTTAAATAGAAATTTGTCCTCGAATTTAGAATATTACCTGAACAGATGTGGATAAGAATCTCGCATTTCCGATTCTAGTTCCCAAGTAGCATCACCCGGATGCGTCATATCCCATTGCACCTTAACGAGTGAAATATCTTTGTTCCTTAACACTTTGGTTTCCCTTCCCACAATACAACTCGGTTGTGGTTCAAAGGTCAAATCCGCTTCTATTCCCACGGATTCTGGTAGAATTGGATGAAGAGGATCAGGAATAAACTTACGGAGCTGAGATACGTGAAAAACATCATGCATTTCAGATAGAGAGGGTGGTAAGGCTAATCTGTAAGCAACTTCACCAATCCTTTCTAAAATCTGATACGGTCCCACGTATCTCGGAATTAATTTGCGTGACTTAAACGGTCCTTTCAATCTCAATCTCAGAGTAACTTTCAGAAATACATGGTCACCCTCCTCAAATTCCAAAGGTCTCCTGCGATTGTCCGCATAACTCTTTTGACGATCTTGTGCTTGTTTAACTTTCTCGCGGATCATTCGAATCTTTTCCGTAGTCTCTTGAATAATCTCGGGTCCCAAAATTCTATCTTCGCCAACTTCTGCCCAACACAAAGGTGTTCTACACTTCCTCCCATACAATGCTTCATAAAGAGCCATACCGATGCTCGCATGGTAACTATTGTTATAGGAAAACTCAATTAACGGCAAAAGTTCCTTCCAATTCCCTCTACTCTCTAGCACACAAGCTCTTAACATATCCTCCATCGTCTGTATTGTTCGCTCAGTCTGACCATCCGTCTGAGGATGATTCGACGTGCTTAAACGCAAATTTGTACCCATCGCTTGTTGGAACACTTTCCAAAATCTCGAAGTAAACTTCGGATCTCTATCGGACACAATACTAGAAGGAATACCATGCAATCTCACAATCTCAGCAATAAACAACCTTGCAAGATGACTTGCCTTATAAGTAGTCTTCACGGCTAAGAAATGTGCAGATTTCGTTAGTCGATCTACGATTACCCAAATAGAATCATACCCACCCTGGGTACGGGGTAAACCCACTGCAAAGTCCATAGAAATACTGTCCCACTTCCAAACTGGAATATCCAAAGGTTGCAACAGACCACCCGGTCTTTGGTGTTCAATCTTCACCTGTTGGCACACCGCACATTCTGACACATATTCCGCTATATCCTTTTTCATCCCAAACCACCAATAATTTCCCTTTAAGTCTTGATACATCTTCGAAGAACCAGGATGTATCGTAAAAGTACCTTTATGAGCTTCATCTAAAATCTTCCTTTTCAATGCCTCATCCTTCGGAACACAAATCCGTTGATTAAATAGAACAATCCCATCAGTTGCTCGTGTAAAACCCGGTTGAAGTAACAATCCTTGTAACTCCTCCTCTAACATTTGTTTTTTGTTGAATCTCAACTCTTAAAGTAGAATCGACATTCAAATTTCCCATAATTACACCCTTCGGAGTCCACACAAACTGGAGATTCAGATCTCTAAACTTTTCCAACAACGAATACTCCAAAATCATCAATTTTGCATTATAAACCATTTTCCGACTTAAAGCATCCGCTACTTTATTCGCCTTTCCTGGATGATACTTCAGTTCTAAGTCATAATCCTTTAAGTACTCCATCCACCTTCTTTGTCGCATATTCAACTCCTTCTGGTCAAATAGGTATTTCAAACTTTTGTGGTCACTGAACATTTCTCGGTCTCTCCCAATTAATCACTGCTTCTACCTTTGATGGATCCACTGCCACACCACCCAGAGATATAACATGCCCAAGAAAATTAACTTCAGACATCCAAAACTCACACTTGCTCAACTTAGCAAAAAGTTGTTTCTCTTGCAATACCGATAAGACAATTCTCAGATGTTCTCCGTGCTCTTGTGGAGTACGAGAATAAATAAGAATGTCATCAATAAATATTACCACAAATTGGTCCAAGTACGCCTGAAATATTCGATTCATGTAATCCATAAAAACAGCTGGAGCATTAGTCACACCGAAAGGCATCACTAAGAATTCATAATGACCGTAACGTGTTCTAAATGCAGTTTTTGGTACGTCTGAGCTCTTCACCCGAATCTGATGATAACCCGACCGTAAATCGATCTTTGAGAACACGCAGGCTCCCTTTAATTGATCTAACAGGTTGTCTATCCTGGGTAAGGGGTACTTGTTCTTAATGGTGACTTTATTCAACTTACGATAATCAATGCACAACCGCATTCCCCCATCTTTCTTCTTTACCAACAACACTGGAGCTCCCCAAGGTGAAACACTAGGTCTAACAAAATGCTTAGACATCAATTCCTCTAATTGGTCCTTTAATTCTCTTAATTCAAGCGGTGACATCCGATAAGGAGAAACGGATACCAGAGCCGTTCCCGGTACCAGGTCAATAGAGAACTCAACTTCTCTCTCCGGAGGAAGAGAAGAAACATCCTCAGGAAACACTTCAGGAAACTCACACACTATTGGAATACTCAGAACTTGCTGTTCACTACTTCCTTCCTTAGTAAGAACCAATAGAACAGATTTCTCTTTCTCAAACAAGAAATTTACCATTCCCACCGTACCTTCTAACATCGTTGATAATACATCTTTCGGAGTAGCCTCAGCAGATGGAAGAATAATTAGCTTCTCCTCACAACCGATAAAAACCGAATTAGCTGAAAGCCAGTCCATTCCCAGAACAACATCCACTTTCTTAAGCGGCAGACAAATAAGATCAATTTGGAAGACTCTTTCGTTCACCGACAACACACAATTTTCACACATTAGCGGTGTTTCAACCATTTCATCCATGGCAGTAGTAACCACCATAGGAGGAAACAAAGGAATAGTTTGCAACCCAAGTCGCTTCACACAACGCGTGGACACAAAAGAATGCGTTGCCCCACAATCAAATAAAACAAAACAAGGTTGACCATTAACAAAACACGTACCCGCAATCAAGGAGTTATCACCCTTTGCTTTCCTTGCATCCAGGGTATATACTCGACCAGTAGTCTTCCCTTGTGCCGGATTCCTACTCTGAGGACAATCTCTCGCTACGTGACCCATCTTGTTACACTGATAACACCGTATTCCATCCGAATAGCACCTACCAAAATGACTCCTCCCACAAGTGCGACATACTGGAGGTACACTAGTTCTAGAGCCCTGTACTTGCTTCCCTTTGGAAGACTGTTGCCTTTGCCTAAACTGTTGGTTCGGCCTTCCACGGTCACTCTGAGTTGCCCTGTTCAAATCCACCTCCATTTGTACCTTTTTCAAACTATTTTCCACCACGTAACACTGTCGTAACATTTTAGCATAAGTAGCAAATTCCCGTTGAGACACGCTGTGTGAAATTTCAGTCCTAAACCCAAACAAAAACTGATCAATCTTCCACCTCTCATCAGGAGCAAACATAGCCTGTCTAGAATAGTCAGCCATGATCTCAAATTTTTCCGCATAGGAAGCCACTGATAAATTGCCCTGTCTCAACTGCTGAAACTCAAACTCCTTTTGAGACCTTAAAGAACTTGGAAAATATTTCTCCATAAAAGTGACCTTAAACTGTTCCCACACTTTTGGTACCTCTTGGGTTGTCATTAAGGCTGAAGCACTCTCCCACCACCTCATGGCAGGACCCTTCAACCAATGAGAAGCAAAGACCACTTTATTTTCCTCACTGCAATGCACTATCAAGAAGATCCGTTCCATTCCTGCTATCCATTCATGCGCCTTCACCGGATCTAACCCTCCCTGAAACTCCAGAGGATTCATACGAATGAATTCCCTATAGGTTCCCCCTGTAACTTCAGGAACAACCACTGGAGGATGTAGACCATCAGCCATTTGCTGTACCATTCCCTGCAAAAACTGATTCTGCTGCTGCTGCATCTGTTGCATGAATTGATACAGAGGAGCATTCCCTTCATCACCCTGCGGAACCGTCCCAGCTAGAGTAGTTCTCGGAGTCTTTGGTCTTCCACGGTTGTTTCTACGTCTGTCGGCCATGTTCCTAAATGTCATACAAATAGGATTAAGTTGATCAGGCTTAATACCATAAATATAACACATAAGACCAAAGGCGACACCACGTATCTGAAACAGAAAGAATTACTTATTCTATTTCACGGCTAGGTCGAGGATACGACCTGCTTTGATACCAAGTGTAACGCCCACATATAAGTAATGCATCAAATCACATATTATACACGAGTTTCACTTTTGGTACTGAAACATAATAAGTTCCTAGTTAACACATCATACACATAAATGCCTCTAATACAAAAACCCTAAAAGTCTAAGGCATTACATATACAAGATGTTCCAAAAAGATAAAAACTAAGAACTAGATCAAAACAATGATCTCAAAACATAACGCCATAGCGGAAGCCATGCCATCACAAAACTACGATCCGTAAGGAAAGTCAAATAACCTTGTCCTTACCCTTCGCCGAACCTGCAGAACCTGTGATGTAAACAACAACAGTGGGGTGAGATACATCAAATCTCAGTGAGTTCCCTATCTTAAAGTCCTCTCGGCTTTACAAGGTTCTAATACTCCTAACTCATGTCCAAGGGGAAAGGGGAAAGACCATGAGTGCACACACGAGTAACCATCACGGTGAGCCTGTAAACTCACACTAGTACCGAAGTACCTCCTGAGCCTGTAAGCTCAAGGATTCACAAATCAATAACCAAATACCAAGGTATCCCCTTTTCCCGTCCGCTTCTACGTCTAGAAGACGATTCGAGTCATGGATCCTTGTAGCTACTTGACATACGATTGGATTCGGGATCACCGGTCCGTACACCGTGATCCGTCACTTCTCACGGCCCGTACACCGTCACAAGTCTCTTTACCCGTAGGCTCCAATCGTACTTAACACGGGACTCAAACCTGCCAAGTAGTTGTGCATAACGTTTCAGAGGAGGTGCTCGAGTCTCATGAAACTACACCGTAAGAAACAGTGGTTATGATTTAAAATACACACGCCTCAGCCTTTCATGCACGAGCGTTGCCACACATGGAATAACTCACACTTCGGACGCATTTTTGGTAATAATCCTCACTCTTCCTAGTCCATATTTTAACATGCATATTCAATTACAATCATGTTAACCAATAGTAGGATAGGCATGCATCTCACAATTGCATAATAAAATAATTTATAACAATTACAACATAATTAAAACACTTTTGAACTTTCTCGATTATTTAGTCGGTCGGTAAAATTAACATTTTCCACTTCCATTGGAAAGAATATTTCCTTAGCTTCACAACGATATAAAGAACTCTTAAATCGGATAAACGAGTCAAAAGTTACGGATTTTTGAAGAAAAGGAAAATATTCGATCCCAGGAAAATTCGCCTGGCGAATCCCTTACGCCAGTACTTCGCCAGTGTTTCTCCTGGCCAATATTCCTTCGCCAGAACTTCGCCTGGCAAATCTGGTGGCGAAACCCCAATTTTAGAAAAATTAATAGTTCCAGTAGCTAACACCATTCTGTCTCAACAAATTCGCCTGGCGAATTTGGAATTCGCCTGGTGAATCCCTTCCGCCAGTACTTCGCCTGGCGAGATGGTGGCGAGAGTCAATCTGCCTGGCGAATATGAAATTCGCCTGGCGAATCGCACCAGAACCAGAATTCTTCCCTTACGGGTTCCATGGTTCCAAGGTCCCAAAAATCACCATTCCAACCCAAAACGATTCCAACTAGCACAACCAAGCACAATTAATGTTCATAAGCATAGAATGATCATACTATACAATTTATACCGATTTTTAATCGTTAGATTACCGATTTCCAAAGATTCTAACCTAACTCAAATATCTCCAAAACTCTAAAACTAAAGTTCTAACTAGAACCCACCTGGATTAGAAGTTGAAGATGAAGGAGATGAGATGAATTGATGAAGGATTGAGGATGATTTGCTCTTGAAATCTTGAATTTCTTCTCTTTTTCCTCTTCTCCACTTTTCTCTCCTTCATTTTCTTTCTTTCTTCTTTCTTACTTCTCTTACTATCTTTTTCTTTTATTTGGAAAGTGGGAGGAAAAGAAAACACATAGTAACTATCACTAATAAATAATACTACTAAAAGTCCAAAAAGTCTCTTAATTCCAAATTAGTAAAATACCTCAGAGTCAGATAATATTAATTGGATTTATTCTCAGTTCCGCAGTTACTCTAATTATTTTATCGAATAATTTCTTAGAGTACACTGGACTCAGTTGATCACAATAAAATATTATCCGGAGAAAAATACGGGGTATTACACTTTCTACTATATTGCTATCATTCATTTTTCTATTCCTATGACACCAACACTCATAAACTGCTTCTGTAAAAGCTGCCTTCAAAACATAAGCCTTTTTACTTCTTGATTTAGTTTCCTGATGTATCCACTCTAACTCTTGTTTCCACGCCTCAGGAGTATGATTGATATGCATCCAACCACACACTTGATTCCAAATTTGATTCATCTCAGCACATTGGAATAACAGGTGATCCAAGCTCTCATTGTCACTGCAGAAAAAGCATTTCTGGTTATCTATGAATCCAAGATTATTCAGTCTTTCCTTCGTTACCAATCTATCTTGGCATGCAAGCCATAACATGAATTTAGCCCTTGGTCTGGCTCCATTGTCAAATAGAATCTTTTTCCAATTAACCTACTGCTAATCATCAATAAGGGCATTATAGAAAACTTTATTTTTAAAAGTTCTACTCTACACAGCCTGATTCCACTCTCTCATACCAATCACCCTATCTCTTTTCCTCAAAATAATTTTGAGAATCCAAGAACATGTCGAATTGATTGGCACTCTCATAATATCATTCTTCTTCACATAATAAGTGTGAACCCACTTAATCCACAAGCTATCCCTCTTACTATTAAGATCCCATAAAAGCTTTATCATCTGCATTTTGTTCCACTCTGCCAGCCTAGGGATGTTAAGCCCTCCTTGATTCTTAGGTCTGGACGTATTTTTCCAAGACACAAGAGCTTTCCTACTAATTTCACCTTTCCCTGTCCAAAGAAAAGATCTACAATAAGCCTCAATCTTCCTAATTACATGCTTAGGAATAGGTATACAAGCCAGCCAATAGTTGGTTGTAGCACAAAGGACACTTCTAA
This sequence comes from Lathyrus tuberosus, assembly GCA_022829125.1. NCBI lineage: Eukaryota > Viridiplantae > Streptophyta > Magnoliopsida > Fabales > Fabaceae > Lathyrus > Lathyrus tuberosus. Next base: position 16,710,588 of record JALAZF010000048.1, read on the forward strand.
TTAGTTGCACCCTTCCTGCATAGCTAAGGAATTTTGCACTCCAATACTGAATCCTACAAACAACTTTCTCAACCAGACCCATACATTGATTAATATTCAACCTTTTGCAATATAAAGGAATACCTAGATATTTGAAAGGTAACTGTCCTTCAGTATAGCTAGTTGCATTTATAATTTCCTCTTTTGTCTTAGCATCCACACCTCCTATGTACACCTTGCATTTGCAAGGATTCACATATAAACCAGTAGATCTCGAGAACTCTTCATAAACCTCCATGAGCATTTGAACTGACTTTGTATCTCCTCTAGAAAACAGCAGCAGGTCACCTGCAAAACTCATATCAATAAGGCTAAGCTTTTCACACTTGGAGTGCAAATTAAAGTCAGGATTTGTTTCCAACTTCATCAGTTTTCTGTGTAAGTACTCCATAACCACCACAAACAGCAGGGGATATATTGGATCCCTCTGCCTCAGGCCTCTCTTAGCTTTCATAGCCTTAGTGTAAACCCCATTTATGTTGAACTTATAAGTGACTGTGGTAACTGCAGTCATTATCCAATGAACAAATTGTCTTGGGAAGCCAATTTCCTTCAGTATAACCTCTAATGCCATCCAGTCCACAGTGTCATACGCCTTTTGTATGTCCATCTACAACATGCATCTGGGCACTCCATTCTTTCTTGAGTAACCTTTGATCAGTTCATAAGCTAGCAGCACATGGTCATGTATCTTCTGCTTTGGAACAAAAGCAGCCTGATTCCTGCTTATAATACTCCCAAGCACACTATTCATTCTATCAGCCATTATTTTGGATATGATTTTCTATATAGTATTGCAATAAGCTATAGGTCTGTACTCCTTCATGTTCTTGGCTCCTTGACATTTAGGTATGAGTGTAACAATAGTTTCATTTATAGGCTTATACATTCTTCCTTTTTCAAAGAATTCTTGTATAGCTGCCACAACATTATCTTTGATAGTACTCCAGGTTGCTTTGAAAAACTTAGAACCATAGCCATCAGCCTCTGGAGCTTTCAACTCACCAATACTCTTCAAAGCTATCTCTATTTCCTTATCAGCCACAGGTTTTATCAATTCTTTTCTCTGCTCAGTACTTAACTTGTTGCCCTTTCTCATAGCCATGCTGTCTATACTTTCAACCCTATCTGCTGCCTTGCCCATAAGGTTAGTATAAAAATTCATCACCTCTGTCTCCATGTCTTCATGTGTGTGCAGGATATTGCCATCATCTCTAATCAATTGCCTCATTTGAGTTTGTTTTTGTTTATGCTTCAGAGTAGCGAAGAAGTAGGCTGTGTTATAATCACCCTGTTTGATCCACTCCACTTTTGATCTTTGCCTTAAGTTCTCCTCTTCTATATCATTCAGGTAAAGAAGTTTCTCAGTACAATCTCTAACCTTCCTGATTAGCTCTTTGTTCATTCTATCTTGATTCAAGTGCTGATAGGCTTCTTCCAAGTTACTTCTAGCTTTCACAATCTGCTCTTTGATATTTCTCATGGATTTACTGAGTTTTTTAATTGTCCCCTGCATTCTTTGTAGCTTCTTACTAACCACACACATTGGATCTCCCTGCACGTTCCTATTCCAATCCCTCTTCACTTCCTCCTGAAACCACTGTATATTGGTGATACGATTAAGAAATTTGAAGTGACCCATTCTTCTGGGTTTTTCCTCTCCACCTCTAAGCCAAAGCATAGCATGGTCAGAGATCCCTGGGTCAAAAATGTGTATTGCTTTGTCCATGTTTTCCTGCAACCATTCAATATTCCCCATACCCCTATCAATCTTAGAGTATATGGGATCATCCCTATGCTTATTGAACCAAGTGTATCTATCTCCAATGTTATCAATTTCAAAGAGATCATTCCTAGTCATCATATCAGCTAGGTCAATGAATTCAGGCTCCTGTACAGGTCGACCCCCAATCCTATCCATGGTATTCAACACATTGTTGAAGTCCTCCATGATACACCAGGGCCCTATTTGAGTCTGGTTGATTTGCTCTATATCAACCCACAATTTCTTCCTCTGATTTAAAGTATTAGAAGCATATATTGCAGTGATCCAACTCCTGAATTTACCCTCCTTGTTATACATGCTGCAGTGGATCAGTTGATCACTACAATGATGAAACTTTACATCCAACTTACTATCATTCCAAAGGATCCAAATTTTCCCATTGGCATGATGAGTATAGTTGTCTATATAGTTCCAATGGTTACCTAAAATCTTCCTGCTCTTCTCAGCTTTGTTGTTTTTCACACGAGTTTCTATGATGATAGCTATTTCAGGTTGGCACCTATGGAAACGAAAACTAATCTCCTTAGTCTTAGCTATCTTATTCAGTCCCCTCACATTCCAGGCAATAATCATTTTCCAGGGTTGTTTATCATTGAAGGATCATCCCAAATCCTTAATGACTCAAACCCATTTCTACAATTCATATTATCAGCTTTAGGAGTAGAACAGATACTTTTACCTCTATCTCTTGTCCTGGTATTCACCTCAGTCCAGCTATCATTAGGTTGTATCTCCATCTCCTTCTCCTTCTGTACTACTTCAGTCAAAGGTTTAGGCTCTTCCACAATTTGCATTGCCTCTTCAATCTTAGGCCTATCAGCTTTAGGTTTCCATAGCTTCCTAGGTTCCAGCACCCTCCTCTTGTTGTTGCAATTATGTCCCATTTTTTGGCATTTATAAATTTTATATTTTAATATCAAAATTTAACTATGAAAATTATAATATAAAATTATTATAAATTTATAATAGTCTTGAATATCATAATTTTTAATCTTAAATTTTCTATTATTTTTATTGAGAAAAAATCAAAATTACTCCACTATAAATTAACAAATAAAAGTGAGAGAGATTAAAATTAGGCATTAATTGTATTTGTTTATATAAAAATTGAGGTATATCACACTCAATAGTGTTAGAAAATGAAAATTGTTTTAATGAATTTTTAGTGCAAAAATTTAAAAATTTAAGAGTCTTTTAATGAATTTATAGTCTTAAGTTTTCCATTATTTTTATTGTGAAAAACTCAAAATTAATCCACTATAAATTTATGAAAAAGAAATAAATATATTCTAAAATTATATATTAAATTTTGATTTTTATAAGTGTTATTTTTATTTTGTTGATTACCTTATTACTATTTATTTAGTTATTATTTATCATGATACATACAAAAACTCATTTGATAGACTCATTTTCAAAAACAGTTTTAAAGTTAAAAATAATATTTTTAATTTGAATTTTAAAATTATTGTACAAAATTAATTTAATGAAAAATATTTTTATTATATTTCTTAATTGTATATAAAATTAAATATATGATTTAGTCATTAAATAAAATAGAGACAAAATTTTCTTATAATTTTTATAAACTAAGTGCTAAATGATAAAATTTTCTTATAATTTTTATAAACTAAGTGCTAAATGATTATTATCATAATTATTATTATTATTATTATTATTATTATTATTATTATTATTATTTTTATAAACTAAGTGTTAAATGATAAAATTTTCTTATAATTTTTATAAACTAAGTGCTAAATGATTATTATCATTATTATTATTATTATTATTATTATTATTATTGTTATTATTAATAATATTATTAGACGTAAGCAATTAGGGCTAAAAATAATATGGAATAATCTAAGAAAATGTCACATAGACCATTAGAGATAGGGAAATTGCCACTTAGACAATTAGAGTTAGGGTTGTGACCAAAATTGTCATCATGACAACCTTAGATTTAGATTAAGTAGATATCGCAAAACTTTAGTTGGGAAGAGAAAAAGTTTTATAAAAAGAAAACATAATTAAATACAGAGAAACAAACTCACGTGATTAACTTAAAACATTATTTAATCTTAATCATAAATTTTGATCCAATGGTCTATAATTACTCCTCTCACTCTCATATAAGGGACCTCTTTCTCACTATATATATATATATGAGAGGGGATCATTTGACACTGGTGTCAAAATATTAACTTTGACATCAAATCCTACCCCTTTATTATTATTATCCATTCAATGGCTAAGATGTATTCACTTAAAACTAACACATGAGTGTTTTGAGAGAATTTATCTTAGCCATTGAATGGATAATAATAAAGGGGTAGGATTTGGTGTCAAAGTTAATATTTTAAAACCGGTGTCAAATGATCCCCTCCATATATATATATATATATATATAGCTTAAATAATGTTTTCGTCCCTGTAAGTTAGCGTGTTTTTGGTTTTCGTCCATGTAACTTTTTTTTTTTTTTAGTCCCTATATTTCACATTCGTGTTCGTTTTAGTCCTTAAAATCAAAATCTGCAGGAAACCTTCAGATTTTCCTGCGGATTTTGGTTTTAAGGACTAAAACGAATGTGAAATATAGGGACTAAAACAAAAAAAAAATTACAGGGACGAAAACCAAAAACTCGCTAACTTACAGGGACGAAACTACTATTTATGTAAAGCCCAAATATACATACATACATCAAATATATATCATACATGAATAATACGTTTGGTACTGAAATATATATGTACAAGTTCCTAGTTAACACATTGTATACATTAAGTGCCCTAAATACAACGTTCTAAAGTCTACGGCACAACATATACAAGATGTCCAAAAATACACTAAGAACTAGATCAATACAATGATCTCAAAATAAACGCCATACCGGAGGAAGAGAAGTGATATCCTCGGGGAAGACTTCAGGAAAGTCACAAACTACCGGAATACTCCCAACTTGATGGTTACTACCCTCCTCCTTAGTAAGAATCAAAAGAACAAAATTTTCCCCTTCAAACAAGAAATTAATCATTCCAACCGTACCTTCTAAAATAGTAGTTAACACATCCTTCGGAGTAGCTTCAGTAGATGGAATAGTGATTAACTTCTCCTCACAACCGATAAAAACCGAATTAGCTGAAAGTCAATCCATTCCCAGAACAACGTCCACTTTCTTAAGCGGCAGACAAATAAGATCAATCTGGAAGACTCTTTCATTCACCGACACTACACAATTTTCACACATCAATGGTGTTTCAACAATTTCATCCTGGCAGTAGTAACCACCATGGGTGGAGACAAAGGAACAACTTGCAACCCAAGTCGCTTCACGTATCGCGTGGACACAAACGAATGCGTTGCCCTACAATCAAATAAAACAAAACAAGGATTTCCATTCACAAAACACGTACCCGCAATCAAGAAATTATCACCCTTTGTCTTCCTTGCATCCAAGGTATACACTCGTCCGGTATTCTTTTCTTGCATCTGATTCCTCTTCTAAGGATAATCCCTGGATAGATGACCCACCTTGTTACACTGATAACATCTTATTCCTTCCCAATTGGACCTCCCAAAATGATTCATACCACAAGTACGGCATACCGAAGGCACACTAGACTTAGAACTCTGAACTTGCTTCCCTTTATAAGGTTGTTGTCTCGGTCTAAATTGCTGATTCGATAGTCCACAATCACCTTGATTCACTCTATTTATCTCTCCTTCTGCTTGCACCTTTTTCAAACTATGCTCCGCCACATAACACTGTCGTAACAATTCCGCATAGCTAGAAAATTCTCTCTGAGACACACTATGTGAAATTTCAGCCCTTAAACCAAACAGAAACTGATCAATCTTCCACCTTTCATCAGGAGCATACATGGCTTGTCGAAATATAAGCAGCCATAACCTCAAACTTTTCCGCATAAGAAGCCACTGTCAAGTTACCTTGCCTCAGCTGTTGAAATTCGAATTCTTTTTGAGACCTTAAGGAACTTGGAAAATACTTCTCCATAAAAGTTATCTTAAACTGCTCCCACACTTTCGGTACCTCTTGAATTGTCATTAGTGCTGAAGCGCTTTCCCACCATCTCATAGCAGGACCCTTTAACAAGTAAGAAGCAAAGACAACCTTATTCTCTTCACTACACTAAACAATCAAGAAAATCCGTTCCATACCGGATATCCACTCATGAGCCTTTACTGGATCTAACCCTCCCAAAAACTCCAGAGGATTCATACGAATAAAATCCCCAAAGGTTCCCCTTGCAGCTTCAGGAACAACCACTAGAGGATGCACACCACCAGTCATTTGCTGTACCATCCGTTGTACAAACTGATTCTGCTGCTGCTGCGTCTGTTGCATGAATTGATACAAAGGGGCATTCCCTTCGTCCACTGGCGGATTTGTCCCTGCTGGAGTATTTCTCGGTCTACCACGGTTATTTCTGCGTCGATTGGCCATGTTCCTAAATGTCATATAGATAGGATTAAGTTGATCAGGCTCAATACCATAAATATAACACGTAAGACCAATGGCGACACAACACATATGAAACGGAAGGAAACACTTATACTATTTCATGGCTAGGTCGAGGATACGACCTGCTCTGATACCAACTGTAAAGCCCACATATACATACATACATCAAATATATATCATACACGAATAATACGTTTGGTACTGAAATATATATGTACAAGTTCCTAGTTAACACATTGTATACATTAAGTGCCCTAAATACAACGTTCTAAAGTCTACGGCACAACATATACAAGATGTCCAAAAATACACTAAGAACTAGATCAATACAATGATCTCAAAATAAACACCATAGCGGAAGCCATGCCATCTCAAAAGCTACGATCCGTAAGGAAAAGTCAAACCACCTTATCCTTACCCTTCGCCGAACCTGCAGAACCTGTGATGTAAACAACAACAGTGGGGTGAGATACATCAAATCTCAGTGAGTTCGCTATCTTATAGTCCTCTCGGCTTTATAAGGTTCTAATAAGCCTAACTCAAGTCAAAGGGAAGGGAAGTGACTTTGAGTACACACGCGATGTAAATACATTCACACTCGTGAGCCTGTTACTCACAATAGTACCAAAGTAAGTTCTGAGCCTGTTACTCCAGAATCTCACAAATCAATAACCGTAGCAAGGTATCCCCTATTCATGTCCGCTTCTACGTCTAGAAGACGACTCGAGTCATGGATCCTTGTATTTACTTGGCATACGAATTGGATTCGGGATCATCGGCCCGTACACTGTGATCCGTCACTTTACACGGCCCGTACACCATCACAAGTCTCTTTACCCGTAGGCTCTAATCATACTATACGCGGGAATCAAACCTGCCAAGTAATTGTTCATACGTTTCAAAGGAGGTGCTCGAGTCTCATGAAACTACACCGCAAGATCAATCGGTTATGATTACTAGACACACGCTTTGGCCTCTTTTGCACGACCATTGTCACCATGTTATTTACACACTTTCGATATCATCTACGGTAATGTTCCTCACTCTACCTATTCATATTTTAACATGCATACATATTCCAACATGTTTAACAATAACAACATAGGCATGTAATCATCAATCACATAATGGAACACCAAAATTCAACAATCCATAATTTATACCAATTTACGGTTCCCTCCGATTCATTTAATCGGGTAATAAATAGATATTTCTTACTCCCATCAGCTAGAATATGTTCTTAGCTTCACAACGATACAAAGAATACGCAAAATGGATAACCGAGTCAAAAGTTGTGCAAGAAACAAAATGGATGTTCTGCTATATTCGCATTGCGAAGAAGCCAGCGAATGCTCGCTACTTCATTCGCAGTGCGAAGCGTCCAGCGAAGGCCTAGCCAACACTCGTTCGCTGCCCCATTCGCAGTGCGAACGCTGGCGAACCAAGGCAGTGGCAAAAACAACATAAGGTTCGCAGTGCGAGCTGCCAGCGAGTGCATGATTTCCTCCTTCGCTGGGGGATTCGCAGTGCGAATCTGGGAATTTCAGAAAGTTCATCAGTGTAACAGCTGATCTCCCATGGTTCCAAAACCCCATCAAAACATATCCAACCATCCCACAATCAAACAGAAATGGTTCTACACTCATATAACCCATACTACTCAGTTAATAACACATTTCAACCGTTAATTTTTCAAGATTTGGCAATTAATCCCATTTCCTTACAATTCTAACCTAAGTCTTAGAATCCAAGAAAATCTAAAACAAAATCATCTATCTAGAACCCACCTTGAATAGATGAAGATGGTGAAGATTCAAAGATGATTGGATGAAGATTTGATGATGTTCTTGATCTTGAGCTTTCCTCTTTTTCTCTTCCTTTCCTTCTCTTTTCTTTCTCTCCACTTCTTTCTATCTTTTTCTCCCTTTGCTTCTAAAGAGGAAAATGAGAGGAAAAGGAATTGATATAGTAAAACATCATCAAATATCAACACTACCAATTGTCCAAAAAGTCTCCAAAGTCCAAATATTTAAATATCCCAGAGTCAGATAATATTAATTGGATTTATTCTAAGTTCCACAGTTACTCCAATTATCTCTGCAGATAATTTTTCAGAGCACACTGGAACTCAGTTGATCACAACTAATATTATCCAGATTAAAAGAATTTACGGGGTATTACATCCTCCCCCCTTAAATAGAAATTCGCCCACGAATTTAAAACAATTACCTGAAAAGATGAGGATAGACCTCCCGCATCTCCGATTCTAATTCCCAAATTGCATAACCCGGATGCGTCTCATCCCACTGGACCTTAACAAGAGGAATCTCTTTATTCCTTAACACTTTAGTTTCTCTTTCGGTGATACGACTTGGTTGAGGCTCAAATGTCAAATCTGCTTCTATCTCAATTGTATCTGGTAAAATTGGCTGAAGAGGATCTGGGACAAATTTCCTAAGCTGAGATACATAAAAACATCGTGCATCTCGGACAGAGAAGGCGGTAAGGCTAATCTGTAAGCTACTTCACCAACTCTCTCCAAGATCTGATACGGTCCTACGTATCTCGGACTTAACTTTCGCAATCGAAACGGTCCTTTCAACCGCAACCTCGGAGTAACTTTCAAAAACACGTGATCGTCTTCTTCAAATTCTAAAGGTCTTCTACGGTTATCCGCATAACTCTTCTGACGATCTTGGGCTTGTTTGATCTTGTCACAGATCATCTTAATTTTCTCCGTAGTTTCGTGAATAATCTCAGGTCCCAACATCCTATCTTCACCAACCTCTGCCCAACACAACGGTGTCCTACACTTCCTTCCATATAATGCCTCATACGGTGCCATACCAATACTTGCATGATAACTGTTATTATAAGAGAACTCAATCAATGGCAAAAGTTCTATCCAATTTCCGCCACTTCCCAACACACAAGCTCTCAACATATCCTCCATGGTCTGTATTGTCCGTTCCGTCTGACCATCCATTTACGGATGATTCGAAGTACTCAAACACAACTTCGTCCCCATCGCTTATTGAAAAGCTCTCCAAAATCTCGAAGTGAACTTTGGATCTCTATCCGAAACGATAGTAGTAGGAATACCATGCAACCTCACTATCTCCGAAATGAACAACCTTGCGAGATGACTCGCCTTATAAGTAGACTTTACGGCCAAGAAATAAGCAGACTTCGTCAACCGATCCACAATCACCCAAATTGAATCATAACCGCCCTGCGCCCGGGGTAAACCCACCGCGAAGTCCATCGAAATACTATCCCATTTCCACACCGGAATTTCTAAAGGTTGCAACAAGCCACCCGGTCTTTGGTGCTCGATCTTCACTTGTTGACACACCACACATTCCGACACATACACCGTAATATCCCTCTTCATCCCGGACCACCAATAGTCCCTCTTGAGGTCTTGGTACATCTTTGAAGATCCCAGATGTATAGTAAAAGCACCCTTATGCGCTTCATCCAAAATCCTCCTTTTTAACTCCGTGTTGTCCGGAATACAAATCCTCTGGTTAAATACAATAACTTCATCGGTATCTCGCACAAAACCCAGTTGCAATAACACTTCTTGCAACTTCTCATCTAACCTTTGTTCTTGTTGGATTTCTTCCTTGATATCCAAATTCCCCATAATTACACAATCAGGAGTCCAATTAAATTGAAGATTTAGATCTCGAAATTTCTCCAATAAAGTATACTCCAGCATCATCAAGTCGGCACTATGAAGCACTTTCCTGCTTAAAGCGTCCGCCACTTTATTCGCTTTACACGGATGGTATCTTAGTTCCAAGTCATAATCTTTCAAATATTCCATCCACCTCCGTTGATGCATGTTCAACTCCTTTTGATCAAAGAGGTACTGTAAGCTCTTGTGGTCACTAAACATCTCAAAACGTACACCATACAAATAGTGACGCCACACTTTCAAGGTAAATAAAACCGCCGCCAATTCTAAGTCATGCGTCGGATGATTCTCTTCATGGACTTTCAACTGTCGTGAAGCATAAGCCACTACATGTCCATCTTGCATTAGCACCCCTCCTACTCCCATCTTCGATGCATCACAATATACCTCATACGACTTGCTAGGATCAGGGATAACCAAAACAGGAGCGGTCGTCAACCTTTCCTTCAAACTCATAAAACTTTGCTCACAAGCCGAATCCCATTCATAAGAACAATCTTTCCGAGTAAGTCTCGTCATCGGTAAAGCCAGTTGGGAGAAGCCTTTAATAAACCTCCTATAATAACCTGCTAGTCCCAAAAAGCTTCTCACTTCAGACACATTCTTCGGTCTCTCCCAATTTATCACTGTTTCAACTTTGGATGGATCAACCGCTACACCCCCTTGAGATATGACATGTCCAAGGAAATTCACCTCCGACATCCAAAATTCACACTTACTTAGCTTGGCAAAAAGTTGTCTCTCTTGCAAAATGGATAAAACGATTCTAAGGCGTTCTCCGTGCTCTTGAGGGTCACGACAATAGATAAGAATGTCATCAATGAAAATCACTACAAATTGGTCCAAGTAAGGTTGAAATATCCGATTCATGTAATCCATGAAAACTGCCGGAGCATTCTTCACCCCAAAAGGCATCACCAAAAATTCATAATGACCATAACGGGTTCTAAATGCAGTCTTTGGTACGTCTGAACTCTTCACCCGAATCTGATGATAACTCGACCGTAAATCAATCTTTGAGAACACACAGGCTCCTTTCAATTGATCTAACAGATCGTCGATCCTTGGCAATGGGTATTTGTTCTTGATGGTGACCTTATTCAGTTGACGGTAATCAATACACAACCGCATTCCACCATCCTTCTTCTTTACCAACAACACTGGAGCTCCCCGGGGCGAAACACTTGGTCGAACAAAATGATTAGCCAACAACCCTTCCAGTTGATCCTTTAATTCCCTTAATTCAAGTGGTGCCATCCGATACGGAGAAACGGATATTGGAGCCGTTCCCGGTATCAGGTCAATAGAGAATTCCACTTCCCGTTCCAGAGGAAGAGAAGTGATATCCTCGGGGAAGACTTCAGGAAAGTCACAAACTACCGGAATACTCCCAACTTGACGGTTACTACCCTCCTCCTTAGTAAGAATCAAAAGAACAGATTTTCCCCTTCAAACAAGAAATTAATCATTTCAACCGTAGCTTCTAAAATAGTAGTTAACACATCCTTCGGAGTAGCTTCAGTAGATGGAATAATGATTAACTTCTCCTCACAACCGATAAAAACCGAATTAGCTGAAAGCCAATCCATTCCCAGAACAACGTCCACTTTCTTAAGCGGCAGACAAATAAGATCAATATGGAAGACTCTTTCATTCACCGACACTACACAATTTTCACACATCAACGGTGTTTCAACAATTTCATCCATGGCAGTAGTAACCACCATGGGTGGAGACAAAGGAACAACTTGCAACCCAAGTCGCTTCACGCATCGCGTGGACACAAACGAATGCGTTGCCCCACAATCAAATAAAACAAAATAAGGATTTCCATTCACAAAACATGTACCCGCAATCAAGGAATTATCACCCTTTGTCTTCCTTGCATCCAAGGTATACACTCGTTCGATATTCTTTTCTTGCATCTGATTCCTCTTCTGAGGACAATCCCTCGATAGATGACCCACCTTGTTACACTGATAACATCTTATTCCTTCCCAATTACACCTCCTGAAATAATTCCTACCACAAGTATGGCATACCGAAGGCACACTAGACTTAGAACTCTGAACTTGCTTCCCTTTGAAAGGTTGTTGTCTCGGTCTAAATTATTGATTCGATCGTCCACGATCACTTTGATTCACTCTACTTATCTCTCCTTCTGCTTGCACCTTTTTCAAACTATGCTCCGCCACATAACACTGTCGTAACAATTCCGCATAGCTAGTAAATTCTCTTTGAGACACACTATGTGAAATTTCAGCCCTTAAACCAAGCAGAAACTGATCAATCTTCCATCTTTCATCAGGAGCATACATAGCTTGTCTAGAATAAGCAGCCATAACCTCAAACTTTTCCGCATAATAAGCCACTGTCAAGTTACCTTGCCTCAGCTGTTGAAATTCGAATTCTTTTTGAGACCTTAAGGAACTTGGAAAATACTTCTCCATAAAAGTTATCTTAAACTGCTCCCACACTTTCGGTACCTCTTGAATTGTCATTAGTGTTGAAGCACTTTCCCACCATCTCATAGCATGACCCTTTAACAAGTGAGAAGCAAAGACAACCTTATTCTCTTCACTACACTGAACAATCAAGAAAATCCGTTCCATACCGGATATCCACTCATGAGCCTTTACTGGATCTAACCCTCCCAAAAACTCCAGAGGATTCATACGAATAAAATCCCTAAAGGTTCCCCCTGCAGCTTCAGGAACAACCACTGAAGAATGTACACCACCAGTCATTTGCTGTACCATCTGTTGTACAAACTGATTCTGCTGCTGCTGCATCTGTTGCATGAATTGATACAAAGGGGCATTCCCTTCGTCCACTGGTGGATTTGTCCCTGCTGGAGTATTTCTCGGTCTACCACGGTTGTTTCAGCGTCGATCGGCCATGTTCCTAAATGTCATACAAATAGGATTAAGTTTATCAGGCTCAATACCATAAATATAACACGTAAGACCAATGGCGACACAACACATATGAAACGGAAGGAAACACTTATATTATTTCATGGCTAGGTCGAGGATACGACCTGCTCTGATACCAACTGTAAAGCCCACATATACATACATACATCAAATATATATCATACACGAATAATACGTTTGGTACTGAAATATATATGTACAAGTTCCTAGTTAACACATTGTATACATTAAGTGCCCTAAATACAACGTTCTAAAGTCTACGGCACAACATATACAAGATGTCCAAAAATACACTAAGAACTAGATCAATACAATGATCTCAAAATAAACACCATAGCGGAAGCCATGCCATCTCAAAAGCTACGATCCATAAGGAAAAGTCAAACCACCTTATCCTTACCCTTCTCCGAACCTGCAGAACCTGTGATGTAAACAACAACAGTGGGGTGAGATACATCAAATCTCAGTGAGTTCACTATCTTATAGTCCTCTCGGCTTTACAAGTTCTAATAAGCCTAACTCAAGTCAAAGGGAAGGGAAGTGACTTTGAGTACACACACGATGTAAATACATTCACACTCGTGAGCCTGTTACTCACAATAGTACCAAAGTAAGTTCTGAGCCTGTTACTCCAGAATCTCACAAATCAATAACCGTACCAAGGTATCCCTTATTCCCGTCCGCTTCTACATCTAGAAGACGACCCGAGTCATGAATCCTTGTATTTACTTGGCATACGAATTGGATTCGGGACCATCAGCCCGTACACCGTGATCCGTCACTTCACACGGCCCGCACACCGTCACAAGTCTCTTTACCCGTAGGCTCAAATCGTACTATACTCGGGAATCAAACCTGCCAAGTAATTGTGCATACGCTTTAGAGGAGGTGCTCGAGTCTCATGAAACTACACCGCAAGATCAATCGGTTATGATTACTAGACACACGCTTCGGCCTTTTTTGCACGAGCGTTGTCACCATGTCATTTACACACTTTCGATATCATCTACGGTAATGTTCCTCACTCTATCTATTCATATTTTAACATGCATACATATTCCAACATGTTTAACAATAACAACATAGGCATGTAATCATCAATCACATAATGGAACACCAAAATTCAACATACCACAATTTATACCAATTTACGGTTCCCTCCGATTCATTTAATCGGGCAATAAACAGATATTTCTCACTCCCATCAGCTAGAATATGTTCTTAGCTTCACAACGATACCAAGAATACGCAAAACGGATAACCGAGTCAAAAGTTGTGCAAGAAACAAAATGGATGTTCTGCTATATTCGCATTGCGAAGAAGCCAGCGAATGCTCGCTACTTCATTTGCAGTGCGAAGCGTCCAGCGAAGGCCTAGCCAACACTCGTTCGCTGCCCCATTCGCAGTGCGAACGCTGGCGAACCAAGGCAGTGGCAAAAACAACATAAGGTTCGCAGTGCGAACCACTGGCGAATGCTCGCTTTCGCATTCGCAGTGCGAGCTGCCAGCGAGTGCACGATTTCCCCCTTCGCTGGGGGATTTGCAGTGCGAATCTGGGAATTTCAGAAAGTTCATCAGCGTAACAGATGATCTCCCATGGTTCCAAAACCCCATCAAAACATATCCAACCATCCCACAATCAAACATAAATGGTTCTACACTCATATAACCCATAATACTCAGTTAATAACACAATTCAACTGTTAATTTTTCAAGATTTGGCAATTAATCCCATTTCCTTACAATTCTAACCTAAGTCTTAGAATCCAAGAAAATCTAAAACAAAAGCATCTATCTAGAACCCACCTTGAATAGATGAAGATGGTGAAGATTCGAAGATGATTGGATGAAGATTTGATGATGTTCTTGATCTTGAGCTTTCCTCTTTTTCTCTTCCTTTCCTTCTCTTTTCTTTCTCTCCACTTCTTTCTATCTTTTTCTCCCTATGCTTCTAAAGAGGAAAATGAGAGGAAAAGGAATTGATATAGTAAAACATCATCAAATATCAACACTACCAATTGTCCAAAAAGTCTCCAAAGTCCAAATATTTAAATATCCCAGAGTCAGATAATATTAATTGGATTTATTCTAAGTTCCACAGTTACTCCAATTATCTCTGCAGATAATTTCTTAGAGCACACTGGAACTCAGTTGATCACAACTAATATTATCCAGAGTAAAAGAATTTAGGGGGTATTAAAATTTAAGCCTATATATATATATATATATATATATATATATATATATATATATATATATATATATATATATATATATATATATATATATATTAGTTACCAATTAAATAAATACATAATTACTTTGAAAAAATGATTTTTTTCTCAATTTAACTTAAAATTCATACTGCGAGGTTTAAAACTAAATTCAAAATGGTATACTATATTGTTTACAGATAAAACTGATTTATAATTTTTTTTAGAAATTCTTGTTTTCGAAAAATTGAAATTAAAATAAATTTCATTTCCCTCTTCTTAACCCAACATCCAACTGTTAAATATATATATCAATTTTATCTGGGAAGAAAAGATATAATGGGGGAGAAACTCTATTGAATTTGGATAAGGGATGGTAATGAATAGCCACAACTATCTATCATATAAGAAAATTTGATACCACCAATAATACCATTTTACCCTCTGGGATGCGTGTCACTCTTTTAACACACCTTTTGTTATCATGCGTACTATGTTTGGACTCTTTCTGCTATGCATCCTCTACACAATTCCTTATTATTCACTTTTTCCATTGTCTCATTTCTTTATTCTCTCTTTCTCTCTCAGAATTTTTTTTAACCCTATCATCTCTTTCTTTTTCTCACGTTATTTCTCTCTTTATTTTCTTAATTTTCTGCATTTCTTTTACTTCCTCTTTACTCGCTCATTGATTACTCTCTTTCACTAAATTTTGTATTCTTTTGTTTTTTTTCTTCAGATGGTGGATAGATCCAGAGATAAGAAGAAGGAGACGAGTATAACGTAAATCTGGAGACAAGAAGAAGACAATGTCATTTATGTAAGTGATAATGAATAGATCGTGATTTTTTTGTAATTTTTTATTATTTTTTATTCTTTTGCAATTTTTTCTCTCAGATTTGGATATGTTGTTGTTACTAAGTGGTGATGAATAAATCGAGCTCCTTTTTCTACTTTTTCTAAATCTAAATAAAGATTTTTGTTCAATTTGCATTTTCCTCTCAAATATGGGTTTTTTGTTGGTGTTACTGAGTGGCAAATCTGGATTTTTGTTCCATTTGTAGATTTTCTCTCAGAATTGGATTTTTGTTGTTGTTAATAAGTAGTGATGAAGAGTGATCTGAGTTTTTGTTGTTTTATACATCAAAAAATATAAAACAAATATGAGTACAAAATAAAATTAATAATGAAAGGTATATACAATAAAATGAAAATAAAAATGGAAAAAATAATTGTGAAAAATTATATAAAATGGAAAATACAATAAAATAAATAATGAAGTAAATAAAAATGTAATTAGTTATTAAAAAAATATATTGTTATGTTAAACAATTAATGACTCTGTTAAAAAAAGGTGATAATGAAAAATAGAAAAAAAATGGAATTTATATTGTAAAAAAATAAAGACTACCTGAAAGGTGGAATATTAACTGAATTGTGGTTAATATAATAAATATACAATTGAATGGACTTATAAATGATATTAAGAATAATAACTAATATAATTAATATAAATTAAACGTAAAAAAATAAAATGTTAATATAAAAATAAAGTTTTTTAGTTCCACTTAAAATAAAAGAAGGAATACAGGTAATGGATGATGAACAGTGGGAGAGGGAAATATGCAGGGCAACCAAAACTTGAATATTACGCCATGTTGTATATTTACAAATGTAGCAGCATACAAATGTACCAGCAAAATATTTGTTCATTTTTTAATCACACAAGCCCTTGCACGATTTTTGGTTTTGCAGTGAGAATTATCATATTATAAGAGGCCAAATCCACAACATCAAATGAATTTTCTGTCAATGAAATTTTTTGTCATTAACAAAAGTGATTTTAGCAACTATTTAGTGAACACAACTGAATTAAAATTTTAACAATATTGGAAATGTTTTTACCAATATAATTATATATATATATATATATATATATTTTAAACTTTTGCAATGATTTGAACGTACCATTTTTTATGTTTTTTTCTCATTAATAAGGATTTAATCAAATCTTTTGGAGATATTCAAATCTGTAATCCAGCCAAATCATTAATAAGAATTTAATCAAATCTTTTTTCTCATTAATAAAGATCCTTATGACATTATGACAGGAGTAATAAAATATTTCCATATTAACAAAACCTTTTGGAGATATTCAAATCTGTAATCCAGCCAAACCATCTACCTTATGACATTATGATTATGACAACCTACTGTACTAAAATTGTGGAAAGACGTACTCATGATGTTTTTCTTTTTGTAAACACATTTTATCTCTCCAATTCCTCGTTCTTTTTGTAGAGTTAAAATTTTTATGAGTAGATATTGTAAAGTTAGAATTTACACGAGTAGCTAATCATTTTTTCCAATATTAAAAAAATATGTTAGAAATTTTTATGATACTAATTTATATTGTTAGAAAATAGATTGATAAATAATCATTCACATTAAATACTGAGAAATATAATTTAATTTTTTTTAATATTTCATTAATTAAATAGTATCAATAAATTATGAGAAATATTTATCAAAAATCAATCTTTATCTTAATGTTTTTCAATTGGTAATATTTATATACGGTAAAAAAACATTGTTGATTTAAATATTTTTATATATGAGAACAACTTTACTATTGATTCAAATATTTTTATAAATTTTATGAAAATAAAAAATATTTATATACAGGAAAAATACATTGTTGATTCAAATTTTTTTTATACACAGGAACATATTTTCTTTTCTTTCAAATATTTTTATATATTTTATTAAAATAAAAAATATTTATATACAGAAACAAATACATTGTTGATTAAAAAAATTTATATATGGAAACAAATTTATTATTGATTAAAATATTTATATAAATATTATTAAAGCAAAAATAATATTTTGATTTAAATATTTTTATATATGGACATACTTTACTATTGATTCAAATATTTTTATAAATAATATCAAAACAAAAATAAAATTTATATACAGAAAAAATACATTGTTGATTCATATATTTTTATATACGGGAACAACTTTACTATTGATTCACATATTTTTATAAATAATATCAAAACAAAAATAATATTTATATACTGGAAAAAATATATTGTAGATTCATATATTTTTATATACGGGATCAACTTTACTATTGATTCAAATATTTTTATAAATAATATCAAAACAAAAATATGATTTATATACGAGATAAAATACATTGTTGATTCATATATTTTTATGTACGGGAACAACTTTACTATTGATTCAAATAATTTTATAAATAATATTAAAACAAAAATAATATTCATATACAGGAACAAATATATTGTTGATTCATATATTTTTATATACAGGAACAACTTATACAATTATCTTGCAGTCTATTTTTTTTTTCTTTTTTCCCATAATATTTTGATATTTTCAAATTTATTTGAATTCTCACAACAAACTGGTGACATATCCGCAGTCCACACCAGAACCCGTGCGAACGCACGGGTTTCCCACTAGTTAGGGTTAGATGGAGAGTTGATTGACTTGTCACATGAGTCACTTCAATTCAAAGGCTAATAATTGATCCTTTAACTCTCGCATAGGACACACACACAATATATATATATATATGTGTGTGTGTGTGTGTGTGTTATGTGAAAATATGGACTAATAACAGTGTAATAGGGATGAACCGATCTCTTAAAATAAAAGTTTTGTTTGAAAAATGTTTTAATCAGAGTTTCAAAAACAATATGTATTGTGTGGTGGAAGCAAAGTTTGCGTAAAAAAGATTATGCTAATCAATTGGAAATTATGCAAGTATTCTTAAACAGTTCACAATAATCAAGCTGAACAATTAAATTACACCAAAAATTACAAACCAAATGTATTTCACAATCACTCAATTTCACCAGATGTGATATTGAATAACTTTCAATACAAGTAAGATTCCACCATCAACGTTTCAGACTTAATCCACAATCAAACAAGGTTAAGTTTCCAATTCTAAATAAACCTTAAACTTATACAAAAAATCGCTACCAATAGATAAATCTATCAACATGAAATCCTAGGAAGAAATAACAACAATCTATTCACGAATCTATATAAATAAGATTCAGATCCATCGAATGGAAACATAATGAGGTAGAAGATGAAAGAAATCGTTTGCAAGTGTTCAAGAAAGATTTAAAACCCTTTTGAAAACGTAAGAACATATGGTTTTTGAGTTTTCAAATCATCAATGAAAGAATATGTTTTGTAACATTATGAAAGGTTGTGAGATGAAAATTATATATAGGTGTTGGAGATGAAACACAAAAAAAAAGTGAAAAATTCATGTTTGATTCGAGTGAAGAGTATTTGGTGATTTGAGTCAAGTTAGCAAAGTAATGAGAAACAATATCAAAACTTAAAAGAGAGACCCATTTCTATGTGATTCGACTCAAGGCTTATTACATGATTCGACTCACAAAGTCATGATTCTAGTCAAGGCATGATCATGATTTGACTCAAATTAGATAGTAATCAAAAAGGGTTTGTGATTAGACTCAAGCATAAATTGTGATTCGACTCACAACTACATGATAGGAATCAGAAGCTAGTTGTTATTCGACTCACAAGCTTTGACAAAATTCTTGTTCATCTCTGCCTTGTTTGACTCGACTCATGATTATGTGTGATTTGAATCACAAAACCAAAATCTCAAAAATCCATGTTTTCAACTATGTTTTGAGATTCTATCTTTTACATGACTTTAATCAATCTCAATTATGGGTTTTATTCAATAAAACTCAACTATTTGACCTTAAGCATAATTTTCAAACTCAAATACAAACACTTTGAATTATGCATGCTAAAATACAGATCCAAAACTCGATCCTTAAAGATATTCAATTGAAGAGGAGACTCAAATATAAACTAAATTCAAAGTAAGGATTAAAATACAAGCAACAAAAACCATATGGGATTCTCCCCCTTAATGTATCAGAGACTAAAGCTAGTGGGATTACACCTGAGTGAATCGCACACTCAAAGATACAATAGAGTCACCACCGAACTTTATTTAGTCCCAAAGGACAGGGAAAATATCGATAAAACCCAAAGGGAAGAGAAACGGGTAAGGGGGTTGGTCATGCGAGAGGAAAGTACTAGCACCCCACGCATTTGCCGTAATTGACGAGAACTGTTTTGCTTACTTCTAGGCTTGGATGGGTTATCTATCTAAAGGCTACTAGCTAAAGAGGAAAGGAAAAAGAAAAAGAAAGTGCTCGCGGAGGATTGGGGGCCTCGTGCCTACGTATCCTCATAGTGAAATGAGGAAATCAAAGCTCCGTAGTTCATGGAACCAGGAAAGAGAAAGAAAATGGAAGGTGGCTCACCAAGATTTCACAATCTTGTGCCTACGTATCCTCATAGTGCAATGAGGAATTCAAAGCCTACGTAGTTCAGAGAACAAAGACGGAGCAAGAAAAGGAAATGATGTCAAAACCAAGAGCGAAAGGAGGTAGAAAGACTCTAATGGGGAACGCAGAAGAAAGGTGGAAATACCCAGAGAGAAAGGCAAGGGAATTGAATTGAGGTAAAGTAAGAGACACTGAAGATTCGGTATATTAACTAACAAGCAATGGTTAACCGAAGAAGTAGAAGATTATGATTATGTGGGGAAAGAAAGGGATTGGTATCAACAGACAGACTGTGATGAACCAGAAAGATAGTATTGAACCAAGAGAAGGTATTTGACTCTCTGGGGACTCTGTATGCTAACTGATGAACAATGGTTAACCAAAAAGGGGACAAACATTGGTCTTTTAACTAATGGATGGTGTTTAATCAAAAGGATGAGTGTGGAACCAAGCGAAGGTTGTGACCCAAAGGACAGGTGTGGAACCAAGCGAAGGTTGTGACCCAAAGGATGGATGTGGAACCAAGCGAAGGTTGTGACCCAAAGGACGGGTGTGGAACCAAGTGAAGGTTGTGACCTAAAGGAGTTCGGTACACTGACTGAACGAGCGGTACTTGACCAAGAAAAGGGTATTTGAACCAAAGAAGTTCATTAACCCAAATGTGCGAGTATTTAAACCAAAAGAAGGTTACTAACTCACATGGGTATTGGTTTTAACAGCAAGACTAAGATTAACCAAAAGGAATGAGTGATTAACCAAGAGACGATGATTAACTCAAAAGAAGCTTAGTATGTTAACAGACGGATTGTGGTTAACTGAGAAAAATGACCAATTGTTGTTTTAACTGACAGGCAATGATTAACCAATGAAAAGGGAGAAAGAACCAAGAGAAGGTTGCGAACTCCGCTAGGGATTCAGTATTTAATAGGCAGACTGTGATTAACCGAAGAAAGGGGTTGTAACTTCGCTGGGGAAGAAGAGAATTGGTTTTAACAAAAGGGCTGTGATTAACCAAACAATGGGTGATTAACCCAAGAAAGATTGGTTAGGGTGCGAGTGATCAAAGATCAATTCGGATGGGAATTGGGAGACACTAGAGTCTGGAGATAGAGACGATTATTCCAAGCACAGGGTCATTCGTCCCCTACTCAAAATAATCAGAATGAGTGTAGGAATTCTCCACTCTCGTCCCATATCTATCACTCAGAGGATAGTCCAGAAATTGAAATTGACAGAGTAACAGTGCAATCTTGTACAATGCTCCAATGCGTTGTGCAGACCTCCGACTCCGTAGAGGACCAAGAAAGAGAAGCTCTAGAAGATCCTAAGGAGAAGAGAGAGGGAGGGTTAACTAATCGAAACAAGGTTTTGATCAATTAATCAAGGGGAATGAACAAGCCAACAATATTTCAAACGAGTAGAAAGATCGTCAAAGCAAGCTTATGACGTAATGATTATGAAAAATTAAATTTGTTCAATAAAGAACAGGCTTAATAAAACCAAGAATGAATTTGAAAAGCATTAACAAACATTAATTAGCATGCATCACTAATCATGTTATCATGTAAACAAACGTTTTCCAAGAGAAACATGATTACACAACTTCACGAATGCAAACAATTCCATAATCGATAAATCGTGCATCAAAGTTTGCATACGTGCTTCAACTAAAGGTTAAACAACTCACAAAACATCCACAAATATCAAGCATATCAAGCCATGGAAGTTAAATGAGAAAAGAAAACCAAACAAGCATGAAAAAGCTCAAAAATCACATTTTGGTACAGTGTTAATCGATTAACCATTTGCTAGGCAAAACTGGTTAATTGATTAACCCTTTAAAAACAACAAAAAATGCTGAAAATAGAGGTGTTAATCGATTAACACATTTGGCCTAGCAAATGGTTAATCGATTAACACTGTGACAGCAGAAGAGAATCAATTTTTCAAAAGTACTTCCAGCAATTAATCACCTCTCCAATCATCCACATGTTATGGCATGCAATTGTTCATGAAAATTACATCAAGTAGAAGCAATTAATCATCAATTTAATCCATCAAATATCAAGATTAACAATCAAACAATTGAATAATTAATTCACTTAAAAAAGCCGTTAGATCTACATTGCGAACATGCGAAAGTGATCGAAAACAGTAAATCAAGCAAGAATTACCAACCTACAAGGTGGGGGATTGCCTTGGTAATTGTTGTAAGTAAAATGTGGCGAGAGTAAGCAAAGAAAATCAGAGAATTCCAAGCTTGAGATCGAATCGTAGCGAAACCGATAAAAACGCGATAAATGCTCCGAATATGAATATGCACCAAAACGCTTGAGATGATTACTTGAATTGAAGTAGAAAATACTGTAAATCCAGAAATCCAAGTAGAAATGTAGTGGAATGGAGGTTTAACTCAACATAATAATAATTTCGATGTGAAGATTGCTACACTCTAATGGTGGAAATTGAGCTTTTGTGTATGGTTTGGGGAAGAAGATGAAGATGAATGTGAGAGAGTTGCAGAAAATTCAGAGAGAATTGAGAGAAATGAGAGAGTGATCAAGTGAAAATAGTGAAAATGGTTGGAGGTCCTTGAAACAAAGTGAAGGTTTCTTTATCTATGGAGGTTTGGAGTGGGATAGGTTTGGAACTTGGTTAGAAGCCAGCTAACGGTGGTTTGGCATTTGGTTTAGAGTTAGTTACATCTAACTCACTGAGTTGGAAGTTGACTCAGTTAGTTATTTGTTAACTCAGTGGGAACATCTCAATGCAAGTCCAAAATCCAATGATTCACATGCTTGGAAATGAAGGTACATTGTGGTTTTGATTGAAAATGATGTAGTGTAGCAAATGCAAGTGGTTTCTTGAAGTGTCTAGAATATTCCACATAATGCTAAAACCAAATAGACCCTAAAGAAGTAGAAGAAAAGTTGTTGTCATGCAGAGTGCAGAAAATTTACCAAAATGCATGTGTTAATCGATTCACATTTTGCCTAGCAAATGGTTAATCGATTAACACAAACAAAACTTGACAAAATTTGCTTGAAACAAGGTGTTATGGCCATGGTTCCGATCTTCGACTCTTTGGTTTGATAAATAGGCATTGAAACCCTTGTATTTTGCTTATGTTAACGATGTGATGACTTTGTGAGGATGTGATTAACCAGACTTTGAAACCTTCTCAAATTCTGAATATTCCTGCAACAAAACCACAGATAAAAAATGATAATGCGTATGCCGGAAATGCGAATGCACATGCTTATGCAAAAGGCAAAGAGAAGAGGTCAAATTTTGGGTTACGACAGAGCCATGCAACTTCAGTCTCCCCCTTTTTGATGCTAAGTAAACTTTCACTTAGAATTGGGTCGACTTTAAGCAAAAGAAAAATGTGATCAATGATTTCTTTTCAACTGCTTGTGCCCCCCTAAAACATTGCATAATACACAACAACATAAAACACATAAATCAATTTTAGACTCACAATACAACCCCCCACCCCCAATTGACAAGATAAAAAAAGAGATAGATGGTAATGAGTCTAAATGCAAATAAAACCAGCAACACAAACAATATTCCAGATAAACAAATGAGCTAAATATAGCTAAGAAGAATATATAACAACAAAGATCAGATACATAATACAAAGATAGACATGCTAAATGGAACAAATAGGAAAATAGACATGCATCTATATAGCAAAACACAATACATGATCAAAACTTATGTGAATGGAAGATTTAAATAATGCAAGAACAACCACAATAGTGCTCAAAAGCACATAATTAACAACACACATTTAAAAAGATATTAAATTCAACATGTGAACAATCAAAACAACAACTTATGAATGAATCAATGAAACAAGAAATGTAAGAAGTAAGCAAATGAACATATAAGAATAAGATACATAAAATGATATAAACATACCAAAGAATGTTAGAGTTAAAAGAAACATACTAATAGCTTTGGTTAGAATGAATTGCTACTAGCAAATGCTAGTGAACAACATAAAAATATAGCAAATAAAATGAAATAGGAAACCAAATCTATTTAAAGCACGATGAATCTAGGATTCCCAATTCCCCATGTATCTTGTGAAAAGGTTCAGAGGATAACAGTATTATACAGATATCAGCAAGCTGATTTTTTCGCATCCACATATTCAAAAATAACATCGCCCTTTTCAACATGATCCCTAAGGAAATGGTGTATGATCTCTATATGTTTGTTGCATGATGAAGTACATGATTCCTAGTTAGGATTATAGCACTAGTGTTATTGTATTTGATTGAAACACAACTGAGTTTTAAAATCTAATCCAATAATTATTGCTTTAGCCATAATAATTATACATAATAATTACCAGCAACTACATATTCATCCTCAACAATATAAAGAACAACACTACGCTACTTCTTACTGTGCTAGGAAACTAAAAAGTTTACAAACAAATGACAAGTCTCACTAGTGTTTTTCCTATCCTAGTTGCAACCAAAAAAACTAGAGTCATATAAACCTACTAACCTACATTCGCTTCCTTTGGGAAACCAAAGGTTGTGATGCAAGGTTTCATTGAGATACCTAAAAAATTCTTTTTACGATCTTAAAGTGGGATCCTAATATACCTCATCGTAAAATAGAGAAAGGATCCTAATATACCTCAATATTTGGTAATGTCAATTTCTACTCCACTTTCATCTTTGTCTGTAAGCCCATTTGACGCCATGAGGGTCGAAATGCTCTTAGAATTTTACATATCTAACTTCTTAAGAAGCTTCAAGCAATACTTCTTTTGGCTTATTAAAGTTCCATATTCGGATTTCTTGATTTGAAATCCAAGAAAATATGCAAGATCTCCCATTAGAGACATCTTAAATTCACCTTGCATCAAACTAGCAAAATTATTGCAAAGGGATTCATCAGTAGACCCAAATATAATAGTATTGAGAATGTCCGAGTCTACGGGTTTTCTTCTTATTTAACGAAGGGGTCACTTGAGAATGTCTTTGAGACTCAAGGATATTAGACTGTCCGTGTCTAGAGTTTCATCTTTTGTACTATGCTTTGAGAAATAGTAGTAGACTCTTTGAAAGGACTGTTCTATGAAGATGACTAAGTTCTGTTCCTATACCTCTAGGAGGTCGTCAGGAAAATTTGTACGAAGCCCAAGAGGAGGCTAGAGACTTTTAAGAAGCCGAGAGGTCCTTGTACTAAGCCCAAGAGGAGGCGGGGTTGCTTTTAGGAAGCCTGTGGGTCCTTGTACGATGCCCAAGAGGAGGCCGATGCTTTTAAGAAGCCCGTGGGTCCCCAAACCCCGAGAAATTCAAGACAGGCTATTCACAAGGAATAGATCAAGCTAGGAAAGTTCGAGAATTTGGAAGAAACTCAAAGATGCCATTCACGGAGAATACATTCATCTCTGGGAGTAGAGTTTCTTGACAATTCTTAATGAGGACAGCCAAAGAGAAGACTGTATCTGGTGATCCTATTGGGGATTTAGCTGTCTATTTCTACGAATAAACGAAACGGCTTTGCCTAGTTCTAGACGTAGTTGTCGGGGAAACTCTAAATATCTATACTATTATTACACAGTTGATATGAGTTTATGAAGGAAGACTTACAGTGAAACAGCCCCACAATACAGTTATATGTATATGAAAGCGGTAAATGAAAGCGTATAAACACTTACTCGGTTGTAGAGCTTCCATGCTGTTTGGTTAGTTGTTCAACAAAGAAAGATTGAAAACAACAGTATATTTCAAAATCAAAGAGAAAGTGCTTTGAAAAAGAAAGATTTGGGGCTTACAGCTCAAGGAGAGGCCCAGGGTTTTATCAGTGAGCGCACTGTTTGAATTTGTACAGAGGGACTTATACAAGTGACTGAGGCCCAAAAAGGTTTTCTGTACAAAGGGATGGGTCTTACACTCTCTCAAGAGGCCCAAAAGGTTTAAAGAAAAAGAGTGGGGCTTATAACACGAGGGTAGGCCCAATTGATTTTTCCGTTTTAAAATGGCGATCGCGCCGAGGTTTTCTTTTAACGCAGAGGGACTTATACAATAAGTGAGGCCCAAAATTGTTTTGGTTAAAAGGGGGTTGGGTCTTACACTCTATTAGAGGCCCAAAAGTTTTGAATGGGTCTTATAGCTCAAGGAGAGGCCCAAAAGTTATTTTTCAAAAGGTGACGATCGCGCCGTTTGTTTTTGAGGGTATTGGGACTTATAC
Organism: Lathyrus tuberosus; assembly: GCA_022829125.1. Lineage (NCBI taxonomy): Eukaryota > Viridiplantae > Streptophyta > Magnoliopsida > Fabales > Fabaceae > Lathyrus > Lathyrus tuberosus. Next base: position 16,737,361 of record JALAZF010000048.1, read on the forward strand.
AATACACTGAGGCCCAAAAATGATTTGGTAAAAAAAAAGGATTGGGTCTTACACGCTATTAGAGGCCCAAAGTGTTTTAAAAATGATTTATGAGGGTTGAATTAATCCAAAAACCCTAATTTGTTTTCAAAATGTGTTTTAATTGAATAAAAATTCAATTAAAATGATCAAAATTGTTTAACATATGGAAAACAAATTGTGATCTTGGATTAATGCTTCAAAAATTAAGTATTGACCTACAAAATAATTAGAAGGCATTAAAAGTTGCAAAATCAAGGTGGAAAAAATATTCAAAATGTCAAAAACAATTAAAATATTAATTCTTTGCAAAAATATCAATTATGTGAAATAAATAATATTTTTGGGATTTTTTTGGGAAATTAAAATATTTTAACATTTTTGTTAATTATTAAAAAAAAGAATCAACTCAAAATCATTAAAACTCAGAGAGAAATTAATTTTTGAATCAATTAAATAAAAATCACAAAATTCAAATATTCAAATGTTGGAAAATGGCGCCAAGAACAAAGGCAAGAACACGCGCGTGTTCTGAGTTTCCCAAATTTGCATTTTCTATCCAATCTCACGTAATACTTGATCATATCATGCAATCCACATACCAATCAACTCGTTTCAACCTGACGATCATGTTTATGACAATTAATTTCATTTAAATTAAGCATAAAACAAGAAATCACGAAAAATCCTCAAGAACCCTAAATTCTGCATGAAGGCTGGGATTTTTTATACACGATTTAAACAAAGCTGAAAATTCTGGTGTCAGATACGAGATGTCGAATACAATGTTACGACACTAATATCTGTTTTGGTTTTGAGAACGAACAAAATAAATAACGCAAACAATTATAAAAGACACAAGTAATTGTTAACCCAGTTCGGTGCAAAACACACCTACGTCTGGGGGCTACCAAGCCAGGGAGGAACTCCACTATTAGTAGTATCAATTCAGGATCAAACCACACAGTTTACAACCTTCACTTAATCCCTACCCAATGCAATTACAAACTCCCCCTCAATCACAGCAGTGATAATAACAGACACAAATAAACGAGACAGAAGAACACTCTTCAAGGACACAATCTTGATTTTGCTTAAAAGCTTCAATCAAGCACAATGATACTCTTTGCTTAAAAGCTTAAGAGTAAAAACTTACAACTCAATAAACCTATTCCAAAACAATCATCAAAACAATAATTGCTTTGGTTCACAAGAAAACTATGACCACACTTCAAACTCTTAAAAACCGTGACCCAAACAAATGATAGCAGCTGTTTATTTATAGATCCCACAGCAGCAGCAGCTCCCCAGAAGCTTTTAACCTAATTAGGTTAATTACCAACAATCAAGGAGAGAAAATAGAAACAAATGAATACTTTCTGGAAATAGCAAATCACACGATTAGAAGAATCTTCCAAAATAAAAGCGCCTAAAAAATCTCAACAGAAACACACTGCAAAACCCAAAGCGCGCGTACACAATCCAAGGCCCAACGAGCTGATCAGAAACAAACATGTCACGACATCAATTTTGACATCCTGATGAAAGCTGCTTACAGGCAGTACTTCATACCTGCAGAGAGGCTACCCAAGCATGTCGTGACATCAGCCTTGACAGGTATGTTTTACCAAAAATTGCTGCCAATTAAAAACACTTACAAACTCCCCCTTTGGCGAAATTTTTTTGGCTAAAACATAATAATCGAACAACAATCAGAAATAGCAGCAGCAGAAAAAGAAACAGCAGATCCAAGGAAGTAAGCAGCATAGCATCAGAAATAGCAACTTCCAAAGTTAAGAGAAACAGAAATATCCAGTGCTCCCCCTTTTTAGCCATAAAGAGAGCCAAACCAAAAAAAAACACATAGTCTTTACAACCAAAAAGCCAAATAACCAAAAAGAAACTAACACAAGGTGCAGAAGCACATCAAACCAAAAGAACTTCCACAAGAACCAATATGGAAACATATGGCAAAAAAAAAAAAACTTAATCTTCATCAGAACCAGAAACATCTTCAGCTTCTTCACCAGACCCAGATTCATCTTCAGCCTCTCCACCAGCATCAGCCTCATTGTCACTCCCACCAGAGTCTTCACCCTCATTGTCAGCTTCAGTCTTTGCATTATCACCATCCTCACGTTCCTCCTTCTCAAGTATTCTGATAAGAGTTTCAAGCTTCAACTTTCTGCTTTCTAGCTCTTTGCAAGTCTCCTTGAGCTCAGAAATGATGGTAGACTTATTCACAGGTCTACTGCTAGAGGATGTCTCAGCAGATGTTACAACAATATCAGGGACATGGGTCCCCTGAAACAGCTTGTAATGAAAAGACAAGACACTTTCTCTTTTGCAGGCAGTGTCTGACTCAGTTAAAATTCCAGGATATTGTTTAAGGATAATGCCACAAATGACAGAGGGAAAAGCTATGGGAAGCTTCACAGCCATCGTACCTGCATGCTTCAATGTCTGTTCAAAGATGTACGTCCCATAATCAAATTTTTCCTTGGTTCCAACAGCAAAAATGAATCTGCCCAGACCAGTAGCAATGGTAGATGTGTGGTTAGTGGGAACCCAATTAGCAGCTCCAATTCTGTGCAGCATCGCATACTTGACACTTAGTAAGCTAGCAGATAATTTTCCCTTTAGAGGCCATTTCTTGACTTGATTCGCTGTAATGGTCGTGCAGACTTGATTATCAGACACCTCCAACTCAGGTTGAGGCTCACCAGTCCTTCCTAGGTAAAAATTTATCACATCAGGGGAGAAATTGACACATCTTCCTCTAACAAACACTTTTCTGAACTCCTTAGATTTACCATCAGCACAATTTTCAGAAAGATTAACAATAAACTCTTTAACCAGTGTCTCGTAGCACTTTGAGAAGCGAGTCACAGTCTTTAACAGGCCAGCAAAGTAGATTAAATCCATTACTTCCTTACACTCCATAGCATTTTCACCCAGCTCTCTTTCTAACGCCAACCTCCGCTGATACACATATTTCCATTTGTTAACACTCTCAGCAGAATGAAAAGAGATATTATCTAGAGGAGCATCAGGTATTCTGGTAGCCAGTTTGCTAGCAGAGGATTTCTTTTTGAGACGGATGTCAGGAACATCACTTTCAACATCATCTTCAGAATCAGAAGAGACTCTAATCTTTCTCTTCTTGACAACCACTTTGCTCCAACCCTTGGGGGGACCAGAACCAACCTTCTTGATGTTGCGCTTGGAAGGACTTGGACTAGCTACATTCTTGTGCTTGGGTGAACTTTGCTTAGCACCCTTGTTTCCTTTCCTAGTAACAAGTCTATTAGCTATGCTGGCAAGGAGAGCGTTGTCATCAATCTCATCAAGATCCACAACATCATCAGCCATGACATCTTTGGTTTTAGAGGGTTTACTCCCAGCATCCTTCACACTTTCAAAGGTATCTTCAGCAACAGAGGTCTTAACATCACATGCAACATCTTGAATATCTTCTAGATTTATATCACCATCTTTTTGATGCTTCTGACTAGTTTGAGGGGCTGAAAGTTGCCTCAAAGGGATAGAAATCCCAGCCACATCATGATCTTCATTAATGATACGAGTAACGATGCTATCAACAGTCTTATGAACATACTCAGATCCTTCCCTTGCCATAGCAGAAAGATCAACAGAAGACGATGTAGGAATGTTACCTGAAGGACTTTCTTTAGGTCTTCTTGCATGTTGAGTTCTATGCCTTTGAACATGAGGCACATCAGCAAGCACCATATTTAACGGGACAGCATCAACCACATCCTTGGGAGAATGATCCATATCTTGTGCCCTAGAATCAGAAGACGAAACAGTCTTAGGAGACACCGGCTTAGAGGGGGACGAAGCTTGTTGGTGAGACATGTTATTCACAGGCAAAGTGATAGACGAAAATCTGAAATGAGGGTTGGCAGTGACAGAATGTTTGGAAAGAAGAAGATAAACAGTATGGCATGTATGAGTGGGAATGGAGAGCGTTTGATAATGATGCAAAAGAGGGGGGAAAGGATTTATATATTTTGATGGTACAAATTCTTGGAAAACTAAGATGTGCCGGACAATGTTTCCACATGTGATTAATTGCTATAAGCCTTCATAAAGACAAATTCCTAACTTACCCCTTAGGTTCTCAAATTGACTTGCATCCAAAGCCTTTGTAAAAATGTCAGCCAGCTGCATCTCAGTGGAAACATGCTCCAAGGTAATTACTTTGTCTTCCACAAGATCCCTAATGAAATGATGCCTAATGTCTATATGCTTGGTACGGCTGTGCTGGATAGGATTCTTGGAGATATTGATAGCACTTAGGTTGTCACAATATAGTGTCATGACATCTTGTGTGACATTATACTCTGTTAGCATTTGTTTCATCCATACTAGCTGTGAACAACTACTTCCAGCTGCAATGTATTCAGCCTCTGCCGTGGATAAGGAGACACAATTTTGCTTTTTGCTTAACCATGAAATGAGATTGTTTCCTAAGAAGAAGCATCCTCCTGATGTGCTCTTTCTATCATCAGCACTTCCAGCCCAATCAGCATCACAATATCCAGATAAAATAGGATTACACCCATGAGAGTACAGCATACCAAAGTCACAAGTTCCATTCACATATTTGAGAATCCTCTTGACTTGATTTATGTGACTAACTTTGGGATCTGCTTGATATCTGGCACACACTCCAACTGCAAAAGCAATATCAGGCCTGCTAGCTGTGAGATACAGTAAGCTACCTATCATACTTCTATATAGACTTTGATCAACATTAATCCCCTTTTCATCTTTAGATAATTTCAAATGAGTAGGTGCAGGTGTTCTTTTATGGCTTGCATTCTCCATTCCAAATTTTTTGACTATGTTTCTTGCGTACTTACTTTGACTGAGGAAGATTGAATCTTCCATCTGTTTTACTTGTAACCCAAGAAAATAAGTCAGTTCTCCAACAAGACTCATTTCAAATTCAGACTGCATTTGTTGAACAAAGTGTTTCACCATCCTATCTGACATTCCACCAAACACTATATCATCCACATAAATCTGAGCAATCATGATTTTTCCTCCTTCATCTTTAACAAAAAGAGTCTTATCTAACCCTCCTTTTCTGTATCCATTATTAATGAGGAACTCTGTCAATCTCTCATACCAAGCTCTAGGAGCTTGTTTCAGTCCATAAAGAGCCCTTTTTAATTTGTACACATGGTCTGGGAAGGTTGGGTCAATGAAGCCTTTAGGCTGCTCTACATAAACTTCCTCATGCAAATAGCCATTCAAAAAGGCACTTTTCACATCCATCTGGAACAGCTTGAATTTTAGAATGCAAGCCACTCCTAATAGCAATCTGATGGATTCAAGTCTAGCAACAGGGGCAAATGTCTCATCAAAATCAACCCCTTCAACTTGAGTGTATCCTTGAGCTACAAGCCTTGCTTTATTCCTGGTTACAACTCCCTGCTCATCTGACTTGTTCTTGTACACCCACTTTGTACCAATAACATTTGTCCCTTCAGGTCTTGGAACAAGCTCCCACACCTCATTCCTTTTAAACTGACTTAATTCCTCTTGCATTGCATTAATCCAAAACTCATCAGTCAGAGCTTCTTTGATATTTTTAGGTTCAATTCTTGACACAAAGCAAGAGCTTGAGATGAGTTCTCTTGATCTTGTAGTCACTCCACTGTTGAGATCTCCTATGATAAGTTCTTTAGGATGATCTTTCTGCACTCTGGTGGAGGGTCCCTTGTTGATAGGTTCACCCTCAGATTCTGTGGTAGTAGGATTGGAGTCAACTTCTTTATTTGATGTACCAGCAGGAATATCCAAGAATGTTCTGACATCATCTGTGACATTTGTTTCCTCATGTAAATCATCAACCACCACATTTATTGATTCCATCATCGTTCTTGTTCTAGAGTTGAAAACCCTATAGGCTCTGCTGTTTGTAGAGTAACCTAAAAAGATTCCTTCATCACTTTTGGGGTCCATCTTCCTTCTTTGTTCACGATCTGTTAGTATGTAACACTTACTACCAAACACATGAAAATATTTGACAGTTGGTTTTCTTCCTTTCCAGATTTCATACAAGGTAGTGGAGGTTCCCTTTCTCAAGGTCACTCTATTATGAACATAGCAAGCGGTATTCATAGCTTCAGCCCAGAAGTGGATAGGGAGTTTCTTGGCATGAATCATAGCTCTGGCTGATTCTTGAAGTGTCCTGTTTTTTCTTTCCACAACCCCATTTTGTTGAGGAGTAATGGGAGATGAAAATTCATGACTGATTCCTTCAGATGAACAGAACTCTGCAAATCTTTGATTTTCAAACTCTTTTCCATGATCACTTCTAATTCTAACAACACAGCCTTCCTTCTCTCTTTGAACCTTTTGACAGAGGTCTTTGAAGACATCAAAAACATCTGATTTCTCTCTGATGAAATTTATCCAGGTATATCTAGAATAATCATCAACAACCACATAGGCATATTTCTTCCCACCAAGACTTTCCACTTGCATAGGTCCCATTAAATCCATGTGTAACAATTCCAAAACTTTAGATGTGGTAAGATGTTTAATCTTTGGATGTGACATCTTGGTTTGTTTGCCAACCTGACATTCACCACACACTCTTTCTTCATTAATCTGTAGTTTTGGAATCCCTCTTACAGCTTCCATAGAGATAATCCTTTTCATACCCCTTAAATGAAGATGACCAAGTTTTTGATGCCATAGCTTTACTTCATTTTCTTTGGTTTCAGAACAAAATGATGAGTAACTAGGTTCATGAGATATCCACAAATAACAGTTATCCTTAGACCTGACACCCCTCATAATCACTTCTTTTTCTTCATTTGTGACCATACATTCAGATTTTGTAAAGTTGACATGATAACCTTGATCACAGAGTTGACTGATGCTGATGAGATTGGCAGTCAATCCTTTTACCAGTAGAACACCATCCAGATTTGGAACTCCTGAACACTCCAGTTTTCCAACACCTTTGATTTCACCTTTGGCTCCATCACCAAAAGTCACATACCTGGTAGCATGAGGTTTGACATCAACTAACAGATTTTTGATTCCAGTCATATGCTTTGAACACCCACTGTCAAAGTACCAATCTTCTTTGGCTGATACTCTGAGGGACGTATGAGCTATTAAGGCAACAACTTTGGGACTCCATTGCTGCTTCTTAATGAGCTGATTCTGTTTAGGTCTGAAATATGGAGTTTGATCAGGGTATCCATACAGTCTAAAGCAGAATGGCTTTATGTGCCCATATCTACCACAATAATGACATCTCCATCTTTGGAATTTCTTTCTTGTGTGATTCATTTTACCCTTATCATGATGTTGAAACATAGGTTTTGACATCTGATTCATCATACTAGATTCAGGTTCTGGTTGACTGTTTCCTGAAGACGATTTCTTTGTTCCTGCAAATCCTATACCAGACATATCTCCTGCACTCTGTCCAGTCTGAAGAATCTCATCTAGTGTGTCAGTTCCACTGTTCAACATTCTGATAGACTTGGTCATCTGATCAAGTTTTGAATTCAGCAAGGTGACTTTATTGTTTAACTGAGATATTGTTCCAAGATGTTCTTTATTCTCAGCTTCCAGCTTGATTATAAGTTTCTTCTGCTTTTCCCCTTGTTGACAAACTTCTGCACTTCTGATACATAGCTTTTTGTAGGATGCTGCAAGCTCTTCAAAAGTTAACTCATCTTCACTTGAGTCTCCATCTGAAGTACAAACACCAGTTAGTGCAGTGACAAGTTTGGCAGATTCATCATCAAAGTCACTCTCAGAATCTTCATCAGACCATGTAACAGTTAACCCTTTCTTTTGCTTCTTGAGATAAGTAGGACACTCAGCCCTAATATGCCCATACCCTTCGCATCCATGACACTGAATCCCTTTGCCTTGGTTAGACTTTTCTTCAGGTTTTGTTTTCCTATTGGAATCATAGGACCTGCTAATGTCAGAAGAATTGTTCCTGACATTTGACCTTGACTTCTGATCCATTCTTTTCATAATTTTGTTGAATTGTCTTCCAAGCATAGCCAAGGCATCTGATAAGTTCTCTTCATTACTAATATCATTTTCTTCTGCCTCTTCTTCAGTATTAGACACAAGAGCTATACCTTTGTTCTTCTTTTCAGAGTTGTCATTTATTCCCATCTCAAAGGTTTGAAGAGAGCCAATGAGTTCTTCAACTTTCATATTGCTGATATCCTGAGCCTCTTCTATAGCAGTGACTTTCATGGCAAACCTCTTGGGCAAGGATCTGAGAATTTTCCTCACCAGTTTTTCATCAGACATTTTTTCTCCTAATGCTCCTGACGTGTTGGCAATCTCAAGAATATTCATGTGAAAGTCATGAATACTCTCATCCTCTTTCATCCTCAGATTCTCAAACTTGGTAGTAAGCAGCTGGAGCCTTGACATCTTCACCTTGGATGTACCTTCATGGGTGGTTCTGAGAGTATCCCAAACATCTTTGGCTAATTCACAGTGATGCACCAGTCTGAATATATTTCTATCAATCCCATTAAACAAGGCGTTTAAAGCTTTAGAGTTGCCAAGAGCCAACTCATCCTCCTCTTTGCTCCATTCTTCCTCAGGTTTAGGAATTGTCTTTCCATCCTTTCCAACAGTGACAGGATGTTCCCATCCTTTGTTTGCTGCTCTCCATGCCTTGCTATCCAAGGATTTCAAGAAGGCTATCATACGAGGTTTCCAGTAGTCATAATTAGAACCATCCAGAACAAGTGGTCTGTTCACAAACCCTCCTCCTTCCATAATACCAGAATATAATGTCCCTAGATCTCACCCAGAGTAACAGGCAGGGTGCCTGCTCTGATGCCAATTGAAAATTCTGGTGTCAGATACGAGATGTCGAATACAATGTTACGACACTAATATCTGTTTTGGTTTTGAGAACGAACAAAATAAATAACGCAAACAATTATAAAAGACACAAGTAATTGTTAACCCAGTTCGGTGCAAAACACACCTACGTCTGGGGGCTACCAAGCCAGGGAGGAACTCCACTATTAGTAGTATCAATTCAGGATCAAACCACACAGTTTACAACCTTCAAAAGCAATTACTTGAGGGGAAACATTCCATGCATGATTATGAACATTTGGCAAAAGTATTGTGCGAGGAAATATGCATAGATTGAGAGATGACCAAGTTTAGGCTTACCTCTAGGTCGTGACAGCAAGAGCAAATTGATTTCTGAGTAAGAGGTGTTACAGATGAATTGTGATGATCTGAACAGCTTCCCTACACCCTATGGAGTGTGTTTGAATGCTTGGACTTGATAGAAATTGGCTGGATCACTTCATGGCATCTCAACTGCAACTTGGTTAAAACCTTGAGCAATTGACTGGTGATTCTGAGAAATCAGTGTTCCAGATGTTGTTTAAGTGTTTGATCAGCTCACATATGATGTATATGAGGTGTGTGTGTGATTGGTTTGAGTGGAATTGCTCTCTAATGAAAAACCCGATAGTGACTTGCTAAGAAAGGCATTTTTGAGAGTGAGAAGTGGTTTTTGAGAAAGACAAGTGTTGTAGGCCTTTGGTGTACTTAAATTGATCACAATTGAGCTCTATTTATAGTAGAGCAAGTTTGTTTTGCAAGGAATAGTGAATGGTAACTGCTAAGTAGGTTTGGCCAATGTTGGCAAATGAAAATCCAAGTCTCTTCTAGCCATTGACTAGAGGTTAGGGGACAGGCTGCTGGTCCCCTTGGTCTTAGATAAGTCTTGACTGAATTCAGTTGCTAAGAGCTCAGTCCATGCCACCTTGATGCTTCCATTGAATGCTCCAATCGAAAATTGGAGTCTTGTCCCTATTTTGGCAATTCTAGGTTCAACCTGTTATTTCTTGTTCCAAAGACTTTGGAGGCTTGGCTCAGTGATTGTCCCCTTTAGATTCAATCCTCAGATGTGTCCAAAGTGATGACAAGGCTTGGAATTGGCTGATTTTGGAAAATCGACCAAAAGTGCAAAAATCTGCCTTGCCTTGGCAGATTTCAGCAAGGCAACTTGCCAATGTCATATCTCATGGCTCAAATTGAATTTGGTAATGTTCTTGGTCATTTTGGAAAGCCATTACATGATACAATAACTATTTGAACATGTTTGGTTTTGATCTCTTTTGAATCCAAGTGAAAAATCCCCCTACATTTGGAAAAAAGTAAAGGCAGATTCTGACTTAGTGAAATTTTCACTAAGTGTTGGAACAAAGTGACTTTTCTTGATTTTGATCACTCCATAACTCAAAATCCATGAGGAATTTGGACATGGGTCAGTATGAAGCTTTTGTAGAGGGAAATGTGATCTACAAATTAAGCTTTGAATGGGGAATAATGGCCTTGTGGTTTAGGAGTTATGGTCCTCCAAAGTTGGCACATTAGTGTCACTTTTTCCATAACTTAGAAATTTTTCTAAGTTTTTATGGTTACCCCTTTTACAAGTTATCCCACTTTCTTTGATTTTTCTTGATGAATGATGATTCAAATCATACATTAACATCATTTTAGGGTTAAAAATCCATTTTGGTGAAAAATCTCAAAAAGTCAAAGTTGACTTTTGTGCACAGTTAACTTTTTATCAGATGAATTCCAAACTGTGCAATTCTTCAGGAAATCATGTCCTTGACCTAAATCAAACTTGATGGACATGTTCCATGGGTGTTATAGAGTATATTGAATCATGTCTTAGGGTTTGGGAGCATGTCCTGGTCAAAAGTCAAAGTTACAGTTGACTTTCCTCGCGAAACCCTAATTGTGGTGCAGATGAAATTGAGACTTGTTGCTCAAGCTTCTTGGATTAATCCATTGTTTCAAATGGATAAATATAGTATATTAAAGCCCCCCAAATCATGTCTTTAGGTCTTGGTTCATGATTTATCCCAAAAGTCAACTTATGGGTGAATTAGGTCAAGAAACCCTAATTCCTGATTTTTGATGTATGCATCCCTTGAGGTCAAATTGACTTGATGTTTGGGTCCATGAGGTTCCATGGAGTATATTAGGTTATGTTTTGGATCATTGACTTGTGCCCAGATGAAAAATTTCCATCTGGAGGCCCTGGTCGACCAAAACCCTAATTTGGTGACACTGTCGATCTTGAGACTTGATCCACCTAGAAGGGAGCAGCCTTGTGCTTAATCCTTGAAGTGGGAGTCCTTTTGATCCATTATGGATATTTTAGAGGCTAGAAAAGTTGAAGATCAAGTCATTCCATGATTGATCCTTTGTCTAAGGCTCTGAGAGGGCTTAAAACCCTAATTTTGATTGTAGTGAATGCTCAACAACCCTTGAGGCATTTGATGAGGCATGATGGTTCATCCATATTGTGATGATGCTTTGCACAATGATGGGAAATCTTAGTGGTCAAAATTTAGGGTATGACAATATGTAACAAATAATACTTTTCCATTCATTTTGTAGATATTTGAGCATTGAAATTGGAGCATTGTTAGATAGAGCATTGAATAAGCTTTCCAACGCTTCGAACCGGGGTGAAAAAATGGAGTTACAGTTCAAAAGTTATGAATAAAACAATGTAGAATTTTTTGCTGTCTGGTGTACTGCGCCTTAGCAGCGTCGGGCGGTGCAGAGGCACTAGAAAATTGAATAAATTCCAGTAGCATTCAGTATTTTTGAGCCAGCGCCGGGCGGTGCAATTCTGGAGCTGGGCGGTGCGTCGTGACAGCTTTTTGTATATAACTTATTTTTAGTTCATTTGTTAGGTTATGATGTTTGGGAGTGATTTTTTGTCTCCCAACTTCATCAACCTCATTCTTTGATGAGAAAACTTGATAACAACACATGGATTTTGCATCTTGAAGAATCGGATTTGGATCTTCATCAATCGGGTTGACAACCAGGAGGTTTTGGTTTATCTCTCTTTCTCTCTTTTTGTAATTTCTTTTGTGTTGGGTGTTTGTATAGTTACTCTGAACTCATGTATCTTTGTTGATCATAATAATGTATAAATTTGCTTTACAAATCATTATCGATGTCTTCCTTGATCTTTTTGCATTTATGTTTGGATTTGTGTTTTGTTAGAGATAAACATCACAAATCTTGATTAGGGATGGATATCTATTGTCTAGATGCTAGAGATAGATTTAGATGATAATCTTTTTGGTGTCGGAACTTAATGTCTTCCGTGTTTCGAGGCTTCGTGCGCGAGAGTGACGAAGAGAGTGATACGGTTGCTTTCTAACTCAGTGTGCCAGAGATGGACACTGTCGTGAGCGATACTGGATGATTTTGACGAGTATTGTAGTAGAGTGAAAATGATCGATAAATTTATGTTTGTGATGTGTGGATTATATGTATGCTTGATAAGTTTCTTTTCTCCAAAGAATGAATTCTTTTTATGTTCATATTTACTTTTCTGTTTCTATGTTTAAACCTATTTTAAACCCAAACTCATTAACATTGATATTGTCGAACGATAGTTCAATATCACCGATCTCTGTGGACACGATAAATTCTCCGAAAAATACTTCCAAATCTTTTTGTTGCTTGCCGCTTTACCGCTTCAACAAAATGGCGACGTTGCCGGGGATTGGTTTTTATTGAACTTGCATTGCGATAGTTTCTTTGTTTTTGAGTTTTGTAGATATCGTACATATTGTATATTTTCACTTGTTTATATTGATACTTGTATATTTTAATGTTTGTTTAAGTGTTTGGTTAGGACACTTGCTTTTGGTTTGCGCGGTGAGGCATCACCATGGCATGAATGAAGGAAGTTACTAGCTAAGCATTGTAAAGGCGTCGAGCTTATGATGTAAAACAAGTACGTTGTATTATTTTCTTTTGTTGTTGTTTAGTTTAGGTAGTGTGGTGCAATTGTCTAAACAAATTTAAATCGGACCAACTCTTAAATTTCAAATCTTCACTTTTAAATTTACTTAGATAATTTTTGCCGATCTTTTAGTTTGTTTATATTAATGGTCTTTGTGTTTGTCAATGAGCTTGTTTTGAGTAGCTTGAGGAAGTTTGGTGATGTTCCAAGTTTGATCGTTTCAACTTGCGGATGTATGGTAATGATATTATTAAGTTTTACACACGTCCAAGGTATGTGTTTATCGCTTTCTATACTTTGACATATTCATGATACTTAGGCATTTTACAAACTTTCATGGCATTCATACTTTTGTATACTTGTTCTTGTTGTGAATCACTTTAGTTCCCAACCTTTTTGTGAGGAAGCTTTCCATTATTCATATATGCACGGAGTACCAACATTCTTGTTTTAACTAGATTTTATTATGCTTAATCTTTTATTTGTGTTAATTATGTGAAAGCATGAAAAGGATCAAGGCGTTTTTATTTCATTTTGAACACAACTACCTAGCCAAATAGTCAATTGACCTTTTGAGTGTGTAATCATTTGTAACCCCTTTGAGCCTTTGGTCATTATCCATGTTGTTTGAGTTTGATGCTTGTCTATGAGGGTCAAATTTACTTTTTGTATGGATTTTGATTGATTATTTTTTCTTGAAACCTCAACTTTGTGTTGTTGTATGAATTTTTACCTTGCCTTAGAAAGTAGGGAGTATTCACATGATGATGTGGTTGAATTCAAGTTGGGGAGAGAATGATTGTTTACTCATTGGTTGGTTTCTATGAGGTTGAAAAAGAAAAGAAAAAAATATGAAAAGAAAAAGAAAAAAAAGGAAAGAAAAAGAAGATCCTTGTGAAAGGAAACAAAAAGAGTTCAAATAATTGTGCTAAATAAGTATTGTGTTTTGTGTAACACTTGGAATTTTGGATGAAGTTTGATTGAAATTTTGGTGTTTGAAACTTTGTGAGTTGATCACTCCCTTAGGTTTAAGCAAGTTTTGTTTTAATTACCTTTAGAAATTGCCTCTTTTTTGTTTACCTGACCACGTTACAACCTTGAAGGCCCTTTTGATTCTTGCTTTTATGTTTTTAATATTATTTTTGATGATTGCATAATTTAGTCTTTTGTTTGCAAGATTGTTGTGAGTGAAAAGTCCCTCATTTAGTGTTTTACATCTACCGATGATTGTTTTTGCTAGGTGTGATTCACGTTGGAACTTAAGTTGTTTTATAATGTTTGGCATGATTTTTGTATTTTGCTTTTGTTTCGTGACTATGTTATCGTCGTAGTTTAGTGGTAAGTATTTACTTTGTGTGTACCGTTTTTGTTTTGAACCATACATTTGTTTTCCGTTTTCAAAACTTGTTGATTCGTGATTCTTGGTGTTGGTTCTTGGATTGGCTAGAATTTTGGTAAAACAAAGTTGTGCAATGTTGATGTCATATGGGTGATGTCTTAATATTGAGTCTTAACATTGGTTTATGTTAAGGATTTAAGTTGTTGAAGAGTTGATGTCTGATGTCACATGCGATGTTATGACATCAGGTCTGCAGAAGATTAATAACATCAGGTTTAGTGATGTTGTTAGGGTTTGCGTTTTAGCTGGAATTTGGGAGAGCTGTTAGTCTCATTGGTTGCGAATATCTTGGGATAGATATTCTCTGTTGCATAGAGATTTGATGCAGATTTGTAGGAGGTTTAAAGGCTGAAGATTTAAGAAGATTTTGAGAGAGAAAATCTGTTTTGAAGATTCAGTTTTAAATAACAAATCAGGTCAGATATTGTAGCAGGTCCAAGCCCAATTCAACTAGCTATATAAAGCGCATCAGTACTGAAGGAAAAGTGACGAAGAAAGAGAGCTAAAGACTGAGAGTCGTTTTGTGTCTTCGTGTATGTGTTGTAAACCATTCTAGTGTGAATTAGTGTTGTTGTTTTGAGTTGTTCTTGATCAAAGCTGTGAAGCAGAATCAAGTTGAGTTTTTCAAAGTGTGTGATCTTTGAATTATATCACTGAAGTGATTTAGGGATTGAGTAGTGTTCTCATACTTAAGTGGTCTCTTAAGTAGAAGGTTCATTAAGTAGTGATTAAGTTTAGGAGATGTCAACTGGGTTGTTGAGTCTGTAAATTAATACTACTAATAGTGAAATTCATCCCTGGCTTGGTAGCCCCCAGACGTAGGAAGTTAGACCGAACTGGGTGAACAATTCTTTGTGTTATTGCTTGTTATTGCATTGTCCATTGCAGAGTGTGTTGTTGTGACATCGCACGTAACATCACACATCTGGTACCAGAATTTCAATTGGAATCAGAGCAGGCATCCTGTCTGTCTCTGGGTGAGATCTAGGGAAGTTACTTTCAGGTGTAAAGATGGACAAAGAAGTTGGAGGATTTGTCAACATACCCCCTATTTTGGATGACTCTAATTATGATTATTGGAAGCCAAGGATGATTACCTTTTTGAAATCCTTGGACAACAGGGCTTGGAAGGCTATCATAAAAGAATGGAAAGCGCCTGTTGTGTTTGAAAAATATGATGCTGGAAAAGATAAAGAGGGCACCTCAAAGCTGAAACCTGAAGAAGATTGGACCAAGGAAGAAGATGAACTTGCCCTTGGTAACTCTAAAGCCCTAAATGCTATCTTCAATGGAGTTGATAAGAACATCTTCAGGTTGATCAACTCATGTGAAGTTGCTAAGGAAGCATGGGATATTTTGAAGGCTATACATGAAGGAACATCTAGAGTTAAGATGTCAAGACTTCAGATTCTAACATCAAAGTTTGAAAGTCTGAAGATGAAGGAAGACGAGACTATCCATGACTTCCACATGAGTATTCTTGAGCTATCAAATGCATCCAGTGCTCTTGGAGAAAAGATGTCAGAAGAAAAGCTTGTAAGGAAACTCCTTAGGTCCCTTCCTAAGAGGTACAAGATGAAGGTGACTGCAATTGAAAAAGCTCAAGACATCAGCAAAATGAGAGTTGATGAGCTTATTGGATCTCTTCAAACATTTAAGTTAGGGTTAAGTGAAGAGGAACCTGAGAAGAAGTACAAGAGTTTAACTTTGGTTTCCAGTTCTGAAGAAGCCAAGAAAAGGAAAGAAGATGATTCTCAGGAGGAGCTGTCTCAGGCCATTGCTTTGCTGGGTAAACAGTTCAACAAAGTTATGAAGAGGATAAATAGGAGTTATAATCCCAATGTCAAGAACATTACCTCTGACATCAACAGATCAGGAGAACAAGGGAAGAAGTCTAAAGATGAAGAAAAATTCAGTAATGACAAAGGGATACAATGCTTTGAGTGTGAAGGGTTTGGACATGTCAAGAAGGAATGTCCTACTTTTCTAAAGAAGCAGAAAGGGTTATCAGCTTCTTGGTCTGACAGCGAGAGTGAATCTGAAGAAAATTCAGCTAAACTTGTTAGAGCTATGGTTGGGGTTTATGAGTCAGATGAGGAGTCTTGTGATGATGGGGTTTCTTACGATGAAATTGTTGTCACTTACAAAGATCTTTTCGTGAGAAGTGAGCAAGTATGTCTTGAAGGAGAAGAGTTGAAGAAAACCATAGTATAGTTAAAAGCAGAAAAGACTGAACTTGAAGCTGAAGTTAGTATGTTTAACTATAAACTGGACTATATGACCAAAACTATCAGAATGTTGAACAATGGCGCTGATGCGTTAGACAACATTCTTAGTATTGGGAAGATGGCTGCAGACAAACATGGTTTGGGATTCACCAGTGATGCAGGTTCTATTGATGTTATCACCTCCAAACCGGTGATGTTAAAACATCATGACAGAACTCCATCTAAGAAGAAATACAGACACTGGAGGTGTCACCATTGTGGATGTTTTTGACACATTAAGGCTTATTGTTATAAGCTCCATGGGTATCCTCAGAAGGCTCATCAGGTTGTTACCAAACAGAACTGTTATAAAGGAAGGTAGGGGTCCAAGCCTAAGAAGCAATGGGTCCCTAAAGATAAGGTTACCAGCTTGATAGCTCACACTTCTTTAAGGGTTTCTACCAAAGAAGATTGGTACTTTGACAGTGGGTGTTCAAGGCACATGACTGGGGTAAATAATCTGTTGGTAGATGTAAAGCTTTATTCTTCAGGCTATGTTACATTTGGTGATGGGGTAAAAGGAGAGATCAAGGGGATTGGTAAACTAAACTGTGCTGGTGCTCCCAGATTGGAGGATGTTCTACTTGTTAAAGGACTGGCAGCAAATTTAATTAGCATTAGTCAACTTTGTGATCAAGGATTCAAAGTAGACTTTACAAAGTCTGAATGCATTGTCAAAGATGATAAAGGAGAAGTCATTATGAAGGGAGCCAGGTCTAAGGATAATTGTTATCTTTGGGTGCCTTAAAACTCATATTCTTCCACGTGTGTTTTTGCTAAAGAAGATGATGTCAAAATTTGGCATCAGAAGTTGGGACATCTTCACTTGAAGGGAATGAAGAGAATCATCTCCTGAGAAGCAGTCAGAGGAATTCCCAAACTTAATATTGAGGAAGGAAAAGTGTGTGGTGACTGTCAAAAAGGGAAGTACACAAAGATGTCTCATCCGAAGCTTCAACATGACACCACCTCCAAGGTATTGGAACTACTTCATATGGACTTGATGGGACCTATGCAGGTGGAAAGTCTGGGTGGAAAGAAATATGCATATGTAGTTGTGGATGACTATTCAAGATACACCTGGGTGAGCTTCATCAAAGACAAATCAGAGGTGTTTGATGTTTTTAAAGATCTTTGTCAAAGACTCCAAAGAGAAAAGGAGAGTAAGGTTATCAGAATAAGAAGTGACCATGGAAGGGAGTTTGAAAATAGCAAGTTTGAAGAATTTTGCTCTGCTGAAGGTATAAGTCATGAGTTTTCATCTCCTATTACTCCTCAGCAAAATGGAGTAGTTGAGAGGAAGAACAGAACTATCCAAGAGTCTGCTAGAGCTATGATCCACGCCAAGAAACTTCCCTATCATTTCTGGGATGAAGCCATGAATACTGCCTGCTACATTCACAACAGGGTTACCCTGAGAAGAGGCACTTCATCCACTCTATATGAACTATGGAAGGGAAGAAAACCTAATGTTAAATACTTTCATGTTTTTGGAAGTAGATGTTATATTCTGGCTGATAGAGAGCAGAGAAGAAAATTGGATTCCAAAAGTGAATAAGGAATATTTTTGGGATACTCTACTAACAGCAGAGCATATAGAGTTTTCAACTCTAGAACCAAGGTGATGATGGAGTCAATCAATGTGGTGATTGATGACAATGACAAGCAGGAAGATGATGATGTCCTAGGTGATGTTGGGACATCAGTTGATGAAGTTGCACCAAAAGCTGAAGACAGAAGCCAAACTCCTAGTGTTGCTGCTGCTGAGCCTGAAGCTGAGCAACCTCATAAAGATCCCTCCATCAGAGTGCAAAAGGACCACCCAAAGGAGCTCATTATAGGTGATCCAAACTCTGGAGTGAGGACTAAGTCAAGAGATGTTGTAGCAAGTTCATGTTTTGTCTCCAAAATTGAGCCCAAGAATGTCAAGGAAGCATTGACAGATGAGTTTTGGATAAATGCAATGCATGAAGAGCTGGAGGAATTCAAGAGGAATGAAGTATGGGAGCTAGTACCTAGGCCTGATGGAGTCAATGTGATTGGCACCAAGTGGATCTACAAGAATAAATCTGATGAACAAGGAGTGGTCACCAGAAACAAGGCCAGATTAGTTGCTCATGGATACACTCAGGTTGAAGGAATTGATTATGATGAAACCTTTGCTCCTGTGGCTAGACTGGAATCTATCAGATTGCTCTTAGGTGTGGCTTGTAATTTCAAATTCAAGCTTTTTCAGATGGATGTTAAAAGTGCCTTCTTGAATAGTTACTTAAATGAAGAGTTGTATGTTGATCAACCAAAAGGATTTATTGATCCAACATTTCCTGACCATGTGTAGAAACTAAGGAAAGCTCTATATGGTTTGAAGCAAGCACCAAGAGCTTGGTATGAAAGACTTACTGAATTCCTGGTTGTGAATGGCTACAGAAAAGGAGGGATTGACAAGACTTTGTTTGTTAAAGAGGAAGGAGGAAAACTGATGATAGCTCAAATTTATGTTGATGACATAGTATTTGGTGGGATGTCAGATGCAATAGTGAAACATTTTGTGGAACAGATGCAGTCTGAATTTGAAATGAGTCTTGTTGGTGAGCTGAACTATTTTCTTGGTCTACATGTTAGACAATTGGAGGACTCCATATTCATTTCTCAGAGCAAGTATGCAAAGAACACAGTGAAGAAGTTTGGCCTAGAGAATGCTAATCACAAGAGGACTCCTGCTCCTACTCATCTAAAATTATCGAAGGATGAACATGGTGTCAGTGTGGATCAAAGTTTATATAGAAGCATGATTGGGAGTCTATTGTATCTCACAGCTAGCAGACCTGACATTGCTTTTGCTGTTGGAGTTTGTGCCAGATATCAATCTGAACCTAAGGCTAGTCACTTGAATCAAGTGAAGAGGATCTTGAAATATGTAAATGGCACTAGTGACTATGGGATGCTGTATAGTCATGGTTCTGGGACTGAGTTAAGGGGATATTGTGATGCTAACTGGGCTGGGAGTGCTGATGATAGGAAAAGCACTTCAGGAGGTTGTTTCTTCCTAGGGAATAATCTGATATCCTGGTTCAGTAAAAAGCAGAATTGTGTGTCTCTTTCTACTGCTGAAGCTGAGTACATAGCAGCAGGGAGTAGTTGTTCTCAACTCGTGTGGATGAAGCAGATGTTAACTGAATACAATGTCAAGCAAGATGTCATGACATTGTACTGTGATAATTTGAGTGCTATCAATATCTCTAAGAATCCTATTTAACTTAGCAGAACTAAGCATATTGATATAAGGCATCACTTTATAAGAGAATTGGTTGAGGACAAAGTTGTTGCATTGGAGCATGTAGCTACAGAAAAACAGTTAGCTAATATCTTCACTAAAGCATTAGATGCAAACCTATTTGAAAGTTTGAGAAGTAAATTGGGAATTTGCATTCATGAAGATTAAATGTGCTAAAGAATGTATTAAGCAGTTGTAGTCTTTATTAGAAAATTGATTTTATTCAACTGCTGAAGACATACAGGTTTGAAGTACATCATTAGTTACAGATTATCCCAACCCCCTGCATCTAGAAAACCTTTCCAGTCTTCATCCCAATCATCATCAGTAGCTTGTTGTTACACAGGAAACTTTTTGCTTGGTTTCATGGTTGTTTCTGAGGTTCTGCCTGTCCTTTTGGCTCCTGAAGTAGTTGCAGCTGCAGTCATTATTTTTCTTCTCTGCTGAGGTGGATCTGAAGTCGTGCTCGTCTGCTTGAAGTTCTTTGTTGCACCTTTGCTGTTTGACTGGCTCATTCTTGGTTGCTGAGTGGTGCTACTAGTAGAAAGGCGTGTGTTTATAACGAAAAACAAGGAGCATCGGTTGTATCGACTGGACAGTCAATGTGTTGGAATGTGTGTTTTTGGGAAGCATGATGTTTGACCATGACTTTATGTCAGGACATTGTGTTTAGTAATTGTCCAATTGTGGCTAAAAAGGGGGAGAGTTAGCCTAGGTGTGTAGAGTGTACCCCTATATCTGGTGTAGTGCAGATGTTGAGGGGGAGTTTGCATGTTGAACAGCTGGTTATGCTGGTTCTGGTTTTGAGGGGGAGCTTGCCTTATGCTACTAGTTAGTGCTGAAGTTTGTAGCAGAGTATTGGAGTGTGTGCAGCATGCTGAAAGCATTGTGAAGCTGTGATGAAGAAATGCTTCGAAGTTTGTTTTAAAATTTTTCCGCTGCTGAAGTCTCTAATGTTGCAGAGATTGATTTAGCCAAAATTAGCCAAAGGGGGAGATTGTTGGTTCTTGGATTGGCTAGAATTTTGGTAAAACAAAGTTGTGCAATGTTGATGTCATATGGGTGATGTCTTAACATTGAGTCTTAACATTGGTTTATGTTAAGGATTTAAGTTGTTGAAGAGTTGATGTCTGATGTCACATGCGATGTTATGACATCAGGTCTGCAGAAGATTAATAACATCAGGTTTAGTAATGTTGTTAGGGTTTGCGTTTTAGCTGGAATTTGGGAGAGTTGTTAGTCTTATTGGTTACGAATATCTTGGGATAAATATTCTCTGTTGCATAGAGATTTGATGCAAATTTGTAGGAGGTTTAAAGGCTGAAGATTTAAGAAGATTTTGAGAGAGAAAATCTGTTTTGAAGATTCAGTTTTAAATAACAAATCAGGTTAGATATTGTAGCAGGTCCAAGCCCATTTCAACTAGCTATATAAAACGCATCAGTACTAAAGGAAAAGTGACGAAGAAAGAGAGCTAAAGACTGAGAGTCGTTTTGTGTCTTTGTGTATGTGTTGTAAACCATTCTAGTGTGAATTGGTGTTGTTGTTTTGAGTTGTTCTTGATCAAAGCTGTGAAGCAGAATCAAGTTGAGTTTTTCAAAGTGTGTGATCTTTGAATTATATCACTGAAGTGATTTAGGGATTGAGTAGTGTTCTCATACTTAAGTGGTCTCTTAAGTAGAAGGTTCATTAAGTAGTGATTAAGTTTAGGAGATGTCAACTGGGTTGTTGAGTCTGTAAATTAATATTACTAATAGTGAAATTCATCCCTGGCTTGGTAGCCCCCAGACGTCGGTAGTTAGACCGAACTGGGTGAACAATTCTTTGTGTTATTGCTTGTTATTGCATTGTCCATTGCAGAGTGTGTTGTTGTGACATCGCACGTAACATCACACATCTGGTACCAGAATTTCACTTGGATTTTTGTCTTTTGTTTCTTTAAGTTGTTTGGCGTTGTTTGAGGACAAACAATTAGGTAAGTTGGTGAGAGTTTGATAAGTTCAAATTGTAGCTATTTTTGTATATAAGTTTTGTTGCACTTATCAGTTATTTTTGTTAATAAAACCCCACTTTGTTGTAAAAGTGTGTATTTAATGTATACTTGTGTTTTTGTTTATATATGTAACAAATAATACTTTTCCATACATTTTGTAGATATTTAATCATTGATATTGGAGCATTATTAGATAGAGCATTGAATAAGCTTTCCAACACTTCGAACCGGGCGAAAAACGGAGTTACAATTCAAAAGTTATGAATAAAATAGTGCAGAATTGTTTGATGTCTAGTGTGCTTTGCCTTAGCAGCGTCGGGCGGTGCAGAGGCACTAGAAAATGGAATAAATTCCAGTAGCGTTCAGTATTTTTGAGCCAGCGCGGGGCGGTGGCGTCGTGACAGCTTTTTGTATATAACTTATTTTTAGTTCATTTGTTAGGTTTTGATGTTTGGGAGTGATTTTTTGTCTCCCAACTTCATCAACCTCATTCTTCGATGAGAGAACTTGATAACAACACATGGATTTTGCATCTTGAAGAATCATATTTGGATCTTCATCAATCGGGTTGACAACCGGGAGGTTTTGGTTTATCTCTCTTTCTCTCTTTTTGTAATTTCTTTTGTGTTGGGTGTTTGTATAGTTATTCTGAACTCATGTATCTTTGTTGATCATAATAATGTATAAATTTGCTTTACAAATCATTATTGATGTCTTCCTTGATCTTTTTGCATTTATGTTTGGATTTGTGTTGTATTAGAGATAAACATCACAAATCTTGATTAGGGATGGATATCTATTGTCTAGATGCTAGAGATAGATTTAGATGATAATCTTTTTGATGTCGGAACTTAATGCCTTCCGTGTTCGAGACTTCATGCGCGAGAGTGACGAAGAGAGTGATACGATTGCTTTCTCAACTTAGTGTGCCAGAGATAGACACTGTTGTGAGCGATACTGGATGATTTTGACGAGTATTGTAGTAGAGTGAAAATGATCGATAAATTTATGTTTGTGACGTGTGGATTATATGTATGCTTGATAAGTTTCTTTTCTCCAAAGAATGAATTCTTTTTATGTTCATATTTACTTTTCTATTTCTATGTTTAAACCCGTTTTAAACCCAAACTCATTAACATTGATATTGTCGAACGGCAGTTCAATATCACTGATCTCTATGGACATGATAAATTCCCAGAAGAATACTTCCAAATCTTTTTGTTGCTTGCTGCTTTACTGTTTCAACATCATCGTAACCATAGCATGGGTTCGGGAGTCGGTTACGCGAGAGGAAGGTATTAGCACCCCCTCGCATCCATCGTACTCGATGGGATCCACGCTTGTTGTTATCGATCAAAGGGTGTAGGTTATCTGAAGCTCAACTGCTAAATGGAAACGGAACAGATGGAAAGGTGAAAACCAAAATAGGACTTACAAGGATCATCGCAATCCTATGCCTACGTATCTTCATGGATGAATGAAGAATTATAGTCGACGTAGTTCGACGGACTACGGATTTGTGGGGGAAGGTTGCTCGCCAAGACATCGTCATCTTGTGCCTACGTATCCTCAATCTAACTGGAAAGAGGAAGTCAGAGAAGTCGTAGTTCAACCTAACAGAGTCGGTTTCATTTGGTGTTTTTTAATGGAAGACGCCAACGTTCACGTTCCAGCAGTTTAGGTGTTGTCGCTCGTTGTATGGAGTCTTACGCGTTTACCTATTTGTGGTAGAACATAAATGACGTGTCCTTTACGTTGAGAGAGGGGGGATACGAGAAGAGAATCCCGAAGGAAGACGGTTGTTTGTTTTTGTTTTTTATGAGAAAGTGTTTTGATTTATTGTTTGAGACTCGTATTGCACTAAAGTCTATGACATAGGAGTGAATGCGTCGCATGGTCGCCTCATCAGGACGTATGCTAAACACTCTAGAAAGGTGAAGGGAGACCCTCCATTCTTCATTTCCCATGTACTTAAGGCTCATGGAGTACAATACTCGTTGCCTTTATTAAGTGTTTTTTATTTTGTCGTGAGATGAGGAGAGAAAGACTCAAAGTTGAAAGAAAAACACAAAGGGAGACTAGGTCCTAATGTTATCATGCAATGGTGGCTCTATGGTTAAGGTTAAGAGGGGACTAACCTACTTGTTATCATGCCAAGGATTTCTCACCTAATGTCTATCCTACTTTGGTCTTAATCAAAAATTAAAACCAAACTAGGAGCCCTAAGGGATCATGTTATTGCACAAGTAAACAATAGGTGGAATCAATCCAAAATTCACAAAAGAAAGAGAGATGAGATGAAAAGGAGGTTGCATAAGAATGTAAACATGCAATTAAAGAGACTTACCTCACACACAAGCTCAACCAAATATTTGTTGGAAGTTTTATGCAAACAAGCTCAACTAATGATCAATTGAAAGTTTATGCAAACTATGTCCTAAAACTAATGCAAATGCCCTACATTGGCTCTAGATGCAATGGCTAACCACAAACAAAGTGAAATAGGTCTTAAGAGGGTAAGATCCTATATAGTTAAGTAGCTAACCCAAGTTTAATCCTATCTAAGTTAGCATCCTAAGGAAGATCAAACAATTCCAGGTTGTGTCCAAAGTTAACTCACAAACACAAGTCATTCACAAACTATGCACAATTGGTGTCTAAAGGTCACATGAATTAAATTAATGCACACATATGAGATGAGGTCAGTAGTTTACACCATGAGAAATGAAGTTTAAGATGTGAAGAAGTGATCATGACATTCATACCAAACCACATTCAAAAGTTTAGGAAGTCTTACACAAAGATGTTTCACTTAGGATGAATCAAGCACTTAAGGTTGTATGATGCACAAAAGTATGAGATGAACATGTAAATGACATGGATCAGAACTTAAAACATGCATCCAAGGTATGGTAATAACCTCAAGTTGTCATGGAAGTAGCATGTTAAAGCATCACTAAGAGTCACACAAGTCTACACACAAGTAATTCACTTAAGATGTAACAACATGTTTGATCAAACAAGGCACAAACAATCATGAAAGTATGCATGTGGAATGATACAAGTCAGAAGTGAATGCACAGTTAGATGTTTAATAATGATCTCAAGTAATCATTAAAAGTTCCATGTGGATTCACTTGTAGAACTTATAACTTGTAACTTATAACTTATAACTTGTAACTTATAACTTGTATCTCAAGTCATCATTAAAAGTCATCATTAAAAGTTTCATTAAAAGTTCCAATGCACAAAACAAGCTTCAAACATTTACTAAGAACTTATAACTTATAAGTCAAGTAAAGATGGAACACATAAGACATGTACACATGTATGAGCATCCAAGTCAGTAGGTAAATACCTCTAATATAACATGTTCAAGTGTTGAAATAATGGTCACAAGGCATATACACAGGACATAAAAGAATGACCAAAGTTGGTGCACATTTAAAGTCGTGTTCAAAGAAGTTTCAACCCATTTTCAAACATCCAATGATGACCTATGAATTGAAATTACAAGGCTTTACCTCATGTCTTAGCAATGTAAACCAATGAACTAAAGATCCCTAATGTATTGCATAAATGCATCCCTAAAATCCAAGCAATTATGAAGATATTAGACTTGCATCACAAAGTACATCATTAAGGACACAATTCTTTCCAAAATTCAAGAAAAATAGTGAAACAACCTAAAAGTGACATTAAAAATATCCAAAAATTAATTAAAATCATCAAGAGTGTCCATGAATTTAATTGGAATTTTCTGATGGTTCATACTATTTTTACAACTCACTTTTGAAACGCACACACAAAAAGAAATTAAAAAACCTAGAAATGGGAGAAGGGGTGCTACACTAGCAATTCCTTAGTTTAATATCTCCACATGGGCCCAAGATGGGGGCGTGAGTAGCAATTTCCTCTAGGCCCATATCACAAAAACACATTTTTGGTTCAGAGTTCAAATTAGAGACGAGAGAGGGGAAAATGACTCAAGTGCCAAGGAGCAAATTTGATTAATGCGCTGGCAGATCTGGGGCTATTGGATCAGGTTTAACGGATGGTGGTGATTAAATCCCAGTCTAAGTCAGACTTTGACTTTAGAAGGGAATGTGCGCTGGAAAACGGAAGACCCTAGGATCAAAATGAATCAACGTCCCAGATTAGAACATGGGAGTGGCATGAGGTTGCTAGGGTTTGTTATTAGCGGCCGGAGAAGGACCTCTGGTCATCTTCTCCAGCGAGGCACCACCGTGCCAGACACCAAAATAACCCAAAAATGTGAAAAACAACCATAGACGCGCTCGTTTCAATGCGTAGAGTTCAAATCCGCCATTGGAATTTTCATACAAACTTCACATTAAGAGATACGAGGGTAATAAGTTAAATATGAGATTCTCAAGATCTCACACGCGCTCGTTTGCTCTGATTTGATCTAATACAGTGCCTCAGGTGGGAGGGATCAATATGCGCCTACATTACATGAACCTAAACCACCTACACTCTCTAATTATGATGCAAATAAAGTCAAGATGATTACCTGGTCAGAAGTGGAATTCTAGCTCCCAGAAATACCGAAGAACTTTGTGCAATCTTCAAATCAACACTTGAGATACGATGTAGGAAAAATAAATGCCCTAAATCTCTTGAAATTTGAGAAAAATGAGAAATCGTGGAGTTGAGATGCAGCTTCAGTTATGGAGTTAGGATGGTTCCAGGTGGATTATTTTGCAAGCAGAGACGAGAATAGATGATAGTGATGATGATCGTGTAGAGGAAAAGGCCAAAACTCTCAAGAAGAAGTGGTTTTGAAGCTCTGAAGTTTTTCCTTCAATGGTGGATTTGCGTGGGTTTCAGAGCTCTCTCTGTCTTCTAACTGTATTTTTCTCCAACTGAAATTAGTTAGGTGGTTTTTTCTTTTTATATGCAGTTAGGGTGAATTTGTGGCTTGTTAGAGTCTGTTGTTGATGAGGTTGAGAAATGGTGATGAGCACACGGGTTGGAGAAGTTTTGATGTGTGTATGAGTGTTGTTTATGCATGATGAATGGTAATGAATGATGATGTAGGATGGTAATGGTTGGTACAAGTCAGAATGGCAATTGCTAGCATGGTAGGTTTTTTTCTTTTTCTTTCATATGAAGTAAAGTTGGTAAGGAGTGCATGGAATGTAAGGGCTTGTATGGCCATAATAAGTAATGTTGGTGACATAATTCGCATGACATACTGTAGCAACAAAAGGGTAGGTCTAGCCTTGAATTTGGAATAGACTACTGTCGTAACCCGAAATTTGACCTCCCCTTTTTGCCTTTTGCATAAGCATGTGCATTCGCATCGCTAGCATACGCATTCACACTTTTTCTCTATGCTTTTGGTTGCAGGAATATTTAGGTTTCCAAGCCCGATTAATCGAATCCTCGCAAGGTCATCATATCATCAAAACAAGCACAAAACAAGGGTTTCTATGCCTATTTATCAAAGCAAGAGGTTGAAAATCGGAATCGTGGCCACAACACCATTTTCAGGCAAATTTGGGGTATTTTGGTCTGGTTAATCGATTAACCATTTGCAGTACAAAAGTGTTAATCGATTAACCAGTGTAATTTTGCTGTTTTCCAAGTGTTAATCGATTAACACTTTGCAGTGCAAATGTGTTAATCGATTAACACGTGCAAATTTTGTATAATTTGCTGCTTTTTCAAGACAACAACTTTCCCTCCACATTTTGAGATTCTACATTGGTCTAGTAGCATGTGGAACATTCTGGAATCTTCAAGAATTCACCTACATTTGTTCCAATGCATCATTTTCAAATAAGTGCACCATGTTCCTTGATTTCCAAGCATATCAACCTTGGGATGTTGGAGCTCACATTGGGATTGTTACCGAGTTGATCCTAACTAACTGAGTTAACCACCTTGACTCGGTGAGTCAAGTGTAACTAACTCCTAGTCTAGTTCCAAACCACCCAAAGCTAAGTCCAAACCAAATTCCAAACCTCTCACACTCTAAACCAAAAGTCAATATCAACAAGCTCTCACTCATTTTTCAAGGATCTCAATCACAACTCAACCATTTTCACATAATTCCCTCACATTTCACTCTCAATTCTCTCACATTCTCTTTGATTTTTCTACAATTTCTTCATCTTCATCTACATTCTCTACCCAAACCTCACCATAGCTCATTTTCTCCATTGAAGAATAATCACTTCTACTTTGGAAGTGATTATTTCTTGAGCTTAACCTTCATCCTCTTGCAATTATACTTGGATTTCTGGAGTTCTATTAGCTTTTGGATTCATCTCAAGTGTTTTCTTCAAGATTCAACGGTATGAATTCGTATTTCGGAGTTTCATCGCAATTTGCTCGGTTTTGATACGGGTCGGCTATAATTGAAGATTCCTCTGGTTTTCTTTGATTATCTTCACCAAGATCACTTTGCAACAATCACCAAGCCAAACCATCAGCTTGTTGGTTGGTAGATCTCACTCATTTTACTGTTTCGAACGTTTTCGTATCTTTCGCGATGAAGTTTCTATGCTTTTTTGTGTGTGAATTGATTATACCGTTGCTTGATCCATGATCTTGATGATTTAATTGATTCTATTATTGATCATTTGCTGGTTCTAAACTTTATTTTTCGTGCATAATTGTTTGCCCTAGCATTGGAGTGATTGCACAATCAATAAGTTGGCCAAAAGCACTTTTGAAAACTGATTTTTCTGCCCATGTCCAGTGTTAATCGATTAACACTTTGCAGTGCAAAAGTGTTAATCGATTAACCAGTGTAAATTTGTTGATTTTCAAGTGTTAATCGATTAACACTTTGCAGTGCAAAAGTGTTAATCGATTAACGCTGAACCAAAATGCCGTTTTCATGCTTTTTTAAGTGTGTTTGCCATGCTTTCTCATTCTAACTTCCATGGATTGATATGCTTGATTTTTATGAATGTTTTAAATGTCATTTAACTTCTGCTTGAAGCATGCTCATGAACTTTTGATGCACGTTTTCGATTATTCAATTTGTTCATATTTTTGGCATTGTATGAACATGATCATTCTTGCATTTTTGCTTTGATCACACAACATGATTTTTGTGTTGCATTCTAAGTGTCATTTGGTACTGCTTTGCACTCCCTCTCATTGTTTGCATTAAGTTTATTCTTCAAGAATGAGCTTAATCTTGTATAATCGATAATACACCTTTTGCTTTAATGATTTTTCAATTCATTTTGGAAGATTGTTGGTATATTTCCCCCCTTTGTGATTAATTAATTGAATCGTCATTTCGATTATTAATCTTCCCTTTGGCGCTTCTCTTTAGGCTTCCTTTAGAGCTTTCTCTCTTTCCCCCTGGCGGAGTCGGAGTTTCGCGCGACACTAGAGCACTGTACAACTTGGAGCTATCACGCTGTCCGTTTCAATGTCTGCACTACACCCTGTGTGTTAGGGAAGGAATGAGAAGGGAGAATTCCTACGCTCATTCTGACTACTTCACGTAGGGGACGAATGACCCTGTGCCTGGCTTAGTCACCTCTATCTCCAGGCGGTAGCGTATCTTCTTCCCCAGTTGAGTCGATCCTCGATAACTCTTGTCTCTTTCCATCTCTCTTTTGATCAATCACCTTTGCTTTGGTTAAAGATCATTGTTCTTGTGCTAGTAAACGCTCTTTGTTTCAGTGCCCTACTTCTTTTCTTGTGGTCAATCATTGCTTTTTGATTCCCCTGAATAATTTCAATCCTTTTTCTTCGTTTAATCACAGCCTTTCTGTTAAAACCGACTCCCCAGGAGTTCGCAACCTTTTCTTAGTTCTTCTCCCTTTATTTGGTTAAACACTGCCTATCAGTTAAAACACCAAATTGCACTCTTTCTCAGTGAACCACAATCTATCTGTTAACATACTGAGTTTCCTCTTGGATTAATCACCTTCTCTTGGTTAATCAACCACTTTTTCAGTTAATCACAGTCTATCTGTTAACATACTGAGTTTCCTTTTGGGTTAATCACCTTCTCTTGGTTAATCACCCTTTTCTTCAGTTAACCACAGCCCGTTTGTTAAAACACTGAACCTTTTCGAGTTAATCACCTTCTCTTGGTTAATCACTCTTTCTTTTTCGGTTAATCACAGTATTTCTGTTCATACCGAATCCTCCGCAGTTAGCAACCTTCTCTTGGTTCGAATACTTGCACCCTTGGGTTAGTAACCTTCTTTTGGTTCAAATACCCTTTTCTTCAGTCAGGTATTGTTCTTCAGTCAGGGTACCAAACTCCTTTTGGGTCACGACCTTCGCTTGGTCCCACACCCGTCCTTTGGGTAGCGACCTTCGCTTGGTCCCACACCCGTCCTTTGGGTCACGACCTTCGATTGGTCCCACACCCATCCTTTGGGTCACGACCTTCGCTTGGTCCCACACCCGTCCTTTGGGTCACGACCTTCGCTCAGTCCTACACCCGTTCTTTGGTTGATCACGGTTCATCTGTTAGAACTTTATCCCCTCAGGGTCAAACACCTTCTCTTAGTTCAGTACTCTCTCCTTTTGGTTCTTCATAGCCACCCTGCTCACACCAACTATTTTCCCCACAGAGTCTTAATCTCTCTTCCTTCGGTTAACCACTGCCATTCAGTTAACACACCGAGTCCTCTTTTCTTTTGGTTTTAACACCATTTCTTTGTTTGTTTTCCCAGTAGGGTCACTACCCTCTGATCCCCAGCGCATTTCTTTGTTCTCTTACTCCCCTGTGGAGTCATCTTTATTCCTTTTGCTCTTTTATCTTCTTGGTTTCGGCACCACTCTTGCACTTTATCCCCGGCTCAGTCGCTATCTTTCCATTTGCACTTCTTTCTTGGTTTCGACACCAATTCTGTTTGCATCCCCAGTGGAGTTTCCTTCTTTCTTTTGTTCTTGGTTTTAACACCATTTTCCTTTCCTTTTCTTTTTTCCGTCTTAGTTCCCCGAACTACTGAAGCTCTGATTCTGCATTCGTTCGAATGTATGATACATAGGCACGAGATCGCGATGATCTTGGCGAGCACACTTCCATACTTCCCCCTTTCCACCCTCTTCCATTCTCCTTTCTTTTCCCTGGTTCCTCTGAACTACGGCGCTCTGATTTCCTCATTGCACTATGAGGGTACGTAGGCACGAGGGCCCTAATCCTCCGCGAGCACTTTCTTTCTCAGTTTCTTTCCTTTTTCTCTACTCTTCTCTCTCCTTTTCTTTTAGCTAGAAGCCTTTAGATAGATAACCCATCCAAGCCTAGAAGCAAGCGAAATGGTTCCCGTCGAGTACGACGGATGCGTAAGGTGCTAATACCTTCCTTTCGCATAACCGACACTCGTTCCCATTTCTCTTCCCCTTGGTTTTTATCGATATGTTCCCTGTCCTTTGGGACTAAATAAAGTTTGGTGGTGACTCTGTGTTATCTTTGAGTGTGCGGTTCACTCAGGTATAAACCAGCCATCTTCAACTACTATGAACAATACACTTGC
This sequence comes from Lathyrus tuberosus, assembly GCA_022829125.1. Lineage (NCBI taxonomy): Eukaryota > Viridiplantae > Streptophyta > Magnoliopsida > Fabales > Fabaceae > Lathyrus > Lathyrus tuberosus. The sequence continues at coordinate 16,768,644 of JALAZF010000048.1, forward strand.
ATGGACATGTTGCATGGTAGTGACTTTGTGGTATTGTAACTTGGTGATTATGAAGTCAAATGGCAAAGTTTTGATATCAAATTGTAGAGGGAACTTGGTACTTCAAGTTTGATGTGAGAATCAGGTGACTTAGATGCTTAGGACATGGTGAAAAATGATGTGGAAGATGGGAATCCATGGGATTCCATGAGAGAGTTCTTGCCATGAGTTTTTGAAATTCCAAACAGGGTGATTTTTAGGATTTTTAGAAAGTTAGAACTCATTGAAATATGATCCAAATGGTATGGTTCTTGCACTCATTTTGAAGGAAATGTTCCATACTACATTTTTCATGTTGAAAGCAAGTGAAAAAGATGTCTCAAACATGGTGAAAATATGCCTTGAATCATGCTATACACGAGTTGCCAAAAGTCATGAATTTTTCTAAGTTATTTTCCATGTTGAACAACTTGAATGTCCTAACTTTGAATGATCACAACTTCTTCAATAATGATCTGATGGAGATGAATCACATATGGTTGGAAATATTGAAGAACACTCTACAACGTTCATTTGAGAGAATTTTTCAAAAGATGCTTGTAGCATGGAGAAAATGGGGCTTGAAAATGGTTGAAAAAGGGTGAAAACTTTCCCAAAATGGAAAGTCTTCCAAACCCTAAATTCCAAAAAATGGAAACTTTTCACAATTCCTGATTTTTCTTGATCCCTTGGACCTTCCTTGATCAAATTCTACCCATGGACCATATTTTACATGAGAATCATGATTTTGACCTCAAAAAGTCAGGAGTTGACTTTTCTTGACCAGTTGACTTTTTCCCCATTCTCTTGATTTTCAATCAATCCTCCAATTGAAACCCTTATGAATGCAATTGATGGCTCATATTCCAATCTTAGACACTTGTGAATACATAGAATACCATAGAATCAAGTCTTGCCCAAAAAATCATATATAAACTGACTTTAGGCAAAACCCTAATTTGGTCCCCAAAAGTCAGGAGAAATTGACTGATCCTCAAAACCCAAATTCCTATGACCATGATGTAGATTGCCTCAAACCAAGATGATTCATGTGATGGGGTGATGTTAAAGACCCAAGATCCTTTCTTATGAGGGTATCCCAAGCTCAGATGATCAAAACCCTAATTAAGGATCCACAACTAGGAGGGTGTGATCCCCTTTCAATTCACTTACCAATTTCAAACTCTTGATGACATGGTGAACCATATGAGGTTCCTTGAGGTATGATAAGCCTTTGTGGCTTAATTATTTGAACCCTTCTTATTCTCTTTACTTTTCCCAGTCCATGATAGTGACCCTTGATACCATGCCTTATGAAAGCCAATGATGTATGCAATGTTTATAACCTAAATGCATATGCATATGAAGTGTGAAAGCATAAGCCAAATATTAGGTATAAATAGGAGGGAAAATTTTGAGGTGTTACACTCGTATCCCACCACATCATCCACTTCTACACCCCGGAGGCATCAGGATGCTGCTGAGGGTTCATCAATGGACCCATCCTCCGGCAGGCCTCGCCGGGAGACTCCTGTTTCACCTCTACCTCCTGGAGATGATGTTGATTTGGTGCCACATCCAAAAGGTGATGATTCACCACCAGAGGATGATGATGACGATGTTGATGAGCAGGAGGGTTTCCCTGGGGTTCCGACCGATATGTCCTTGCTTTTGGGGTACACTGAGCATACTGCCAGACTTGTCTGGGATGGAGAGGTAACTTTACTCATATTATTTATTTTTTTTTCGTTGGAAAATTTATTATCTGTAACATTGTTTTCATTGTTTTCTTATTAACATTGTTTTCATTGGAAATTTTCAGATGCATGAGCCGCATAAGTTTTATAACCATTGGGGGAAGATTATTGACATGGTTTCAGATCTGCCAGAGGAGGAGTGGTTCCAGAATGTCCTTGCTGCCTCTGGTCTGAAGGACCTTTCTAGGATTGGTTACGCCCAGATCCATAACAGTATACTGATGGCTTTTGCAGAGAGATGGCACCCTGAGACATCCTCCTTCCATCTACCTTATGGCGAGATCACCATTACACTGGACGACATCTCTTGTCTTTACATATACCGATCAGGGGTACCCTTCTTCATCACGGTAGAATAACGAAGGAGGAAGCGAGAGAAATGTTGATTGAGGAGTTTGGGGAAGAGCCAGGTAAGGCGCTTAGGGAGGTGGAGAAAACCATAGGCACATATGTTTGGTTCTCCTTTCTATTAGAGAGATTTACTGAGGAGCTTGTAGAGGCGCGACAGGCACATGGTGATCCAGCTGAGGTTGAGATACACATGCAGCGTGTGCTGAGGTATTACTTTCTATTTTTAATCAGCACTCAGCTGTTTGTGGACACCATCTCCACATACACCGATGTCGCTTACCTCAAGTAATTTTTGGATCTTACACGGATCCATGATTACAACTGGAAGGCGGCAATGCTCGCGTACACGTATTTGAGGTTGAGAGAGAGAGAGAGAGAGAGAGAGAGAGAGAGAGAGAGAGATGTTTGTGGAAGGCCAAAACTGTACCAGGCAGCTGTACACTATATGTAGTAATAGTCTTATATCCTTCTACTATTTTCACTTCTTTTCATTCTATATTCGTGATAATGGTTGACCCCGATGTTATTTATTTTCATTTCAGGCTTGGATATTCCAACACTTTTCGAGGATCGCCGGCTGGGGGAGTTTGCAGGATTACACCGAGGATATGTCGCGTGCCTGTGCCTTTGTCCCACTCAGAGGGAACAAGGTGGTCGACCCTTACAGAGTCTATCTCGATCGCATTGTTGCTGAGGACATCCTTTACGACGTCTATGCCGGTCACCGTGCGACACGCCCATTTCATGACATCTCACTGTTCTCAGGATGGTTGGCATGTAGTTCGACCATCACTGTTCCATATCTGCCGGAGCATATCATGCGGCAGTTCGGCTACACTTAGACGATTCCCATACATCCTTTAGTCTCTGCTCCTTTCGGCCTGACCCATAGGGAGATAGATGAGATCTAGCTGACTATTAGAACCACTTGGTACCAACCGAGGCTCGGGCGACTAGAGCGCCGAGAGACTAGAGCGCCGAGAGACTAGAGTATTGTGGATGGCTACATCATGTGGTTCTATACCATCTCACACCCCTGCATGGTCCCCACTGCAGAGGGATCACCGCCCAGACCATCTCATCAAGAGATATAGAGGAGCAGAAATCTCAATTGGGCCATACTCAGGATGTCCTGCCTCGCTCTCGTGAGATATCGGAGATAGGGCGGGAGGGCATTGCGGCCGGTTTCTTCCCTGAGGGGTCTGACCACAGGCGTGTATTGGATAGAATGATTGAGGTGGCAGAGGGGGAACTTAGGTACCACAGACATCGAGGCAGGACTGGTGGGATCAATGGTCGAGGACGCAGACCGGACGGTCTAGGAGGCGGTAGGGGCAGAGGAGGCGGCAAGAGCATAGGCAGAGGAGAGGCTGGAGATGTTGTTCGGCACACACAGTAGTGATTGTGGTGTTTATTTTAATGTATTATATTTTGATTACATTGATGTTCTCTTTTTTTATCATGTTTATGACAGTAGTGTTATTATATATATATATATATATATATATATATATATATATATATATATATATATATATATATATATATATATATATATATATATATATATATATCATTTTATTTATATACGGATGTATGTTATTGTGTATTCATATGCAACGGCTAATTTTCATATGCGACCAACAAAATGGGATTTAAAAAAAAAACTTGTTTTGTTAATATTTTGGAGATGCAGCACCGGAATATCTTCTGGAGATGCATCTCCGGAAGCATCCAGCGCAAAGAAAAAAAGGTGTGTCCCAATATGTATCTCCGAAAACAGAAGGTATAAAAAGAAATGCGTTAGGTGCCTAAAAGTATCAAGGAGTGTACTAAGAAATTCTCATAAAAATCTAGATTTTGAGCCCAATCACTAATTAAGAAAAAAAAAACTAATCCATATCCACTTCTTCTCTAACCTGGATATAAATAGGTTTTAGCAACTGTTATTTTCTGTGAAGCTATTCCTCTCCTCATGGCTCCTTCTGAAATCGTGCTGCTGCTAAAGCAAGTCAAATGTGCAAATTAAAATCGAAATTTAAAACTTAAGGTATGCACTGAGTCATTTATATTTTTTTATTTATTTTTGTTTTGCTTTGGAATGTATTAAACTGAATAGAATAATTTTGTGAATGAAGAATGATGCATTAGGGTTTCTAAAGGCCGCAAAAGTTGCATTTGAATATAAGATGCAAAATTATGATAAATTTTTAAAAGTCCTAAGAGATTTTAAAGCTAAAAGAATTCGTATAAGTGGTATTAAAGCAAAATTGAAGAGGTTGTTTAAAGGGCATCAAGATTTAATTTCTGGATTCAATAACTTGATGCCCAAGAAACATCGAATCACACTTTCATGCGAGTATGATGCATCAGCCTTTCTCAAGGCACTAGAACGTGCGTGATAAGAAAGATCCAAGACCAACTAGAAATAAGAAATTATCTGTTTTATTAAAAGATTGCTATTTTTAATTAGGGGGTTTATTTAGTTTTTTTCTGTTAGCCCTTAGTGTTGGGCCGAATTTGTGACAGGGCCCATAGTTGTTGTTTAGCTAGAAACCATAGCTATTTATTGTCAACAGTTTGTTATCTTGATGGCATGAATATTCTGAAAGTTATTGTTTTTATTGTGTTATCTTTCTTTACCATTTTGATCTTTTGAATTTACCTTAGTGTAACCTAACATTTGGTGCTTTCATTCTTGTTCTCATGGCCCCTCCTAAACCTAACAATCCTACTTCTAAAGACATTGTTGAAGAGGATGTTCAAACAGCTCATTTTCACCTTGACAATGCTATGCCAGAAGTGTAGTAACAAATGGATGAACATTTTGAGAAGGTTAATGCAGATCTAGAACACCAATTAGGTCAAATCCACACCAGAATAGATACGGACAAACAGATCTGGGATTCTAGACATGAGTCAATGATGTCAGTGCTTCAAAAGCTCCTGAACCAGAAATAAAACAATCAGTCTGCAACTATTCACTCAGCAGCAAGTTCTTTAGGTATTACCCAAATCCCTTCATCTTTACCTACATCTGTTGTTCAAATTCCCCCACCCATAAACACTCCTTTAAGACAGTCAGCCACAATGTCACATTCACCTACACTACCGACTTTTACTAATACCATACGTCCATCAGCTGCTCCACCACCACCTCATTTTTTCCCATACATACCCACTCAAACAGTTTTTACTCAAACCCCACCCTATAACATTCCCATTTTTCAGCAACACACCTACCCACAATATTCAACCCTTCCCCCGCTACCCCCTTTCCGCACCCCTAAACTTGAGCTTGCAATGTTTGATGGTTCAAACCCACTCGATTGGTTATTTCAAGCTGACCAATTTTTCAAATTCTACAATATGCTTTATGAAAATAGATTGTCTTTAATTTCTTTTTATATGAAAGATGAAGCTCTTGGATGGTTTAAATGGATGCATCAAATTTCACTTTTAACTGATTGGGTTTCTTTCACAAAGGCATTGGAATTACGTTTTGGCCCTTCCTCTTATGAGAATCATCAAGCAGCTTTATTTAAATTGAAACAAGAAGGGTCAGTGGTGGAATACCAAGCTAAATTTGAAACACTTGGGAATCAGGTTGTGGGTTTGCCACCAGATGCAATACTAAATTGTTTCATCTCTGGGCTGTCAGCAGAAATTCAAAACGAGCTCGCTGTTCATAAACCGAGTTCTATTTCCCAAGCAATTGGGTTGGCTAAACTCATTGAATCAAAAATTAAAGATGCTAAACCAAAATTTCATAAACCTTTCCCTAACCCAGCTATAAAAACCAGTAACTCCTCCTTGCAAGTTACCAAAATCGCCCCTACCCCTAATCCGCAAGGATCCTTTTTCCCAAAACCCCCAACACAACCTTCATCTGCTAAACTCCCCATTCGACGCCTTTCACAAACTCAACTTCAAGAAAGAAGAGCTCGAGGCCTTTGTTTTAATTGTGATGAAAAATTCATTCCATGTCACAAATGTTCAACAAATCGATTTCTTATTCTTTTAGCTGAGGAAGAACAGTTGGAAGACCCTAAGTCTATCCAAAACAGCCCTGATTTAGACAAAGAGGATTCAAGCAATGAAGACACGTACTTACAACTATCCACACATGCCCTAACAGGGCAATTCTCTCCCCAAACCCTTAAGTTTAAAGGGCAGATTAGAGGTCTATCGGTTACGGTACTCGTTGATATCGGTAGCACGCACAATATTCTTCAACCACTAATTGCTCATCATCTAAACCTCTAGACAACAGCTATACCTCAATTTTCTGTAATGGTTGGAAATGGATCACATTTAAAGTGTGAAGGTATTTGCCATAAGGTTCAAATTGTATTATAAGATCAACCATTTCAATTACCATTTTACTTGTTGCCAATTGAAGGGGCTGATGTGGTTTTGGGCATGGCCTGGCTTCGCAACCTAGGCCCAATTCAGGCAGATTTTTCAATTCTCTTAATCACTTTTACCCACCAAAACAAAGTTATAACCCTAACAGGAGGCCCCACTTCTCACCCAACCCACACCATTTTCCATCAACTTCGCCAGCTCATACATTCTGACTCTGTTTCCTCATTTCACCTACTGACCTTTCAACCAATCACTCCCTCACCCCCACCTACAAATCCGAACACCTCCTTGGAACCCTTACGTCAAGATTTACACCCCAAAATTCATAATCTGCTACACCAATTTCTAACTATTTTCCAAACAACTTCTGGTCTTCCACCCCAACGTCCTCATGACCACCATATTCCCCTTGAACCCCACACAAGCCCTGTCAATGTTAAACCATACCGCTACCCTCACTCACAAAAGGAAGCCATGACCTCCATTATCCAAGACATGTTGCAACAAGGAATCATAATTCCTAGCCACAGTCCTTTTTCCTCACATGTCTTACTCGTAAAAAAAAAAGATGGAACTTGGCGTTTTTGCGTTGACTACCGTGCACTGAACGCTGTAACTATCAAAGATCGCTTTCCAATCCCTACCATTGATGAACTACTAGATAAATTGGGAAATGCTAAGTTTTTCACCAAGTTAGACTTACGCTCAGGTTATCATCAGATCCGATTGGCATCGGAAGACACACATAAAACAGCTTTTCGGACATTCGATGGGCACTACGAGTTTCTTGTTATGCCTTTTGGGCTCACTAATGATCCTTCTACTTTTCAGTCCGCAATGAACGATCTTTTACGCCTTCACTTAAGAAAATTTGTTTTAGTTTTTTTTTATGACATTTTGATTTACAGTTCTACTTTCAGGGATCATCTTTTCCATTTGCAGGTTGTCTTTGAGTTATTACAGTCTAATTCTTTTTATGTGAAGCTATCCAAGTGTGTGTTTGCAGTGAATCAAGTTAATTACCTTGGGCATGTCATTTCTGTGGGTGGTGTTGCACCCGATCCAGAGAAGGTCAAGGTCATCTTGGACTGGCCTCAACCACGCTCTCTCATGGCTCTTCGTGGTTTTTTGGGGCTTACCGGTTTTTACCGTCGATTTGTGCGCAACTATGCTACTCTCGTCGCTCCCCTCACCGACTTGTTACGTTCCACTAAGTTACAATGGAGTACAGAGGCGGCCGAAGCCTTTACAAAGTTACAACAGATAATGACCAACATGCCGGTCCTGGCTCTACCAGATTTAAAAAAAAAAATCATCGTGGAGACTGATGCTTTCGGTGTTGCAGTTGGTGCAGTTCTGTCCCAAAACGCCCATCCCATTGCTTTCTTAAGTAAGAAGTTATGCCCTCGAATGCAGTCATTGTTCGTTTATGTGCGAGAGATGTTTGCCATCACATAATCTGTAAAAAAATGGAGGCAATATTTGTTAGGGCAGAAATTTGACATTCATACGGATCAAAAGAGCTTCCGAAATCTACTTCTCCAAAAAATTCAAACCCCAGAACAGCAAAAGTGGGCAGCTAAACTTCAAGGATTTAATTTTGAAATATTCTACAAACCTGGCAAATCGAATCTTGTTGTTGATGCTTTAAGCCGACAATTCCAACATGATGATACTCTGTTGCTAGTTGTGTCGTCCCCTATTCCAGATCTCTTGCTCAAACTCAAGGAGTTTTATTTAAAGGACACATCAGGGAAAACATTAGTTTCTCAGATTCTTAACAACAATAGCAATCACATCTATAAGATTTCCAAAGGACTGTTATACCACAGGGGCAGGTTGTTCATACCTGATTTACAAGGACTCCACCATAAAATCTTGTTGGAATTTCATAGCACCCCCACAGTAGAACATTCGGGCACGAGAGCAACATTAGCCAGGGTTTCGGCATCCTTTTCTTGTCCAGGCTTAGCTTCTGCAGTCAAACACCTTGTGAAGCACTGCGCCATCTGTCAACACAACAAATACCAAACGTAAAAACAAAAAGGGTTACTACAACCTTTACCAATTCCAAATAAACTATGGGAAGATTTAACGATGGATTTCATAACTCACTTACCAAATTCCTTCGGTCATACCGTCATCTGGGTTGTATGTGATCAACTCACTAAGTACGCTCACTTTATTGCCTTGCCAACCAAGTTCTCCGCCCAAGACCTCGCCTCTAGATTCGCTGTGGAAATTTCACGACTGCATGGGATCCCCAAATCCATCATATCGGATCGCGATCCTTTATTTCTCAACAAGTTCTAGAAACAATATTTCAAGGTTCAAGGCATAACTCTCAAATATAGTACCTCGTACCATCCAGAAACAGATTGTCAGACAGAAGTGGTTAACAGATCCATTGGTACTTACCTGCGCTGTTTTGCTAGCGACCAACCACGCGAATGGTACAAGTTCCTTCACCTAGCCGAGTTTTGGTACAATACTTCTTTTCACAGCGCCATCCAGATGACCCCCTTCAAAGCCGTGTATGGTCGAGACCCCCCCTCAATGCCGGAATACCTAGCCGATACGGGTTCTGAAGAGACTTTAGACAATACCCTGCAACAACATCAAAGTATCATAACTCAGTTGAAGGAAAATTTTAAAAAGAGTCGGGTTGCAATGGAGAAACAGGCAAATAGAAAAAGAATAGATTTCACCTTTCAGGAAGGCGAGCAAGTCTTGTTGAAGCTCCAACCCTATAGACAGCACAAAATTGCTAAACGCAGTTCCCAGAAGCTAGCCAAGCGATTTTACGGACCCTTCACCATCATCAAACGTGTTGGCGAAGTGTCATACTTGCTGGATCTACCTTCATCATCACGAATCCACCCAGTGGTGCATGGATCCCTCCTCCGACCCTTCTTTGTCGAAACAAAACACCAACTATTTCGCTCCCTTCCGCCTCATTACTCAACCATTTTTTCTGACCATTCTCAAGGTAAGGACTCGACTCACAGGTTACAAGATGGTTTAAAGGATTTCAAGGTCTTAACAAAGTATGGTGATGATATTTTTTCTGAAGATATGGAGTTGGTAACACAGAACGACAAAGGACAAGACTCAAGAAGGAGAAACAAAGAGAATCAGGAGAAGGAAGCGTGCGAGTGGGACGAAGTACACCCCACTTCTGTTTTGAAAGAAGTTCCAAATGCTTTGCCAAACATGCAGACCCCAACATTTATTCATCCCACCCAACGGTCAACAATTCTTTCTCCTTCCCCACGTGACAGTTGTTCCAAGACCATTACTATCTCTGACCACTCACATGGCCAAGGGTCCCACCAGCATTGGAAGTATGGAAAACAAAACACGTTAGTAAACTTTTCCTATTCACACACGGCTCGAGATCTGAATTCATCACCTAACCCCACTGACCCTTGTTTCCCACGCCACACACTTTCCAAAGTCACTAAATCACCAGAATCCTTATCTGCTTCCACTCCATCTGCACCCTTCATCCGGATAACATGCCCTCCACAGGCTGCCACGTCTACAAACCGTATCCCCAATTTGTCAGCTAGACCCCAACAACACTCTCCACCTCACACGCATGCTTCTTTCACTGCCCCAATTACTCCAAACTGGGATTCACCTATGTTGGGCCAACAGTCCGTTAACACTACTCAGCCCAATCACTCTTCATCTATGAACCTTGAGGACAAGGTTCTTGTTGGGCCCATGAGTAATGATAAAAAAGATCCAAGACCAACTAGAAATAAGAAATTATATGTTTTATTAAAAGATTGCTATTTTTAATTAGGGGGTTTATTTAGTTTTTTTTTCTGTTAGCCCTTAGTGTTGGGCCGAATTTGTGACAGGGCCCATAGTTGTTGTTTAGCTAGAAACCTTAGCTATTTATTGTCAGCAGTTTGTTATCTTGATGGCATGAATATTCTTAAAAGTTATTGTTTTTATTGTGTTATCTTTCTTTGCCATTTTGATCTTTTGAATTTACCTTAGTGTAACCTAACAGTGCGTTTCGACATAAAAGAGAAAATAATTACGAAGATTTTATAAAAGCTACAATGGATTACAAGGATCAAAGGATTGATAGAAGGTCTTTCGTGAAAAGAGTGAAGGTGCTGCTTGCTGGTTAGTAAATATTTATTTTTCATGAATGATATTGTCATATAAACAATAGAATATTTTATAACATTATTTGTCATTGTTGTGATACAAAGGGAGAAGGAAAAAGGTCTGTCAACTTCCTTGGGATGTGCTTGATGTAATTTCCCAAAAACTAGATTTAGACGACCTCTTTCGATTTGCCTGTGTGTGCAAGAATTGGAGGGATTTTCATAAATCAAATTTCATGGCATCCCAAGAACCATTACTTGTTGAAATTCCTCATAATGAGGGACCGTATTCCTTGAGTAGCCTTACCAATCAAAAAGTTTATCCCTTGGAGAAGATGATGAAGGAGATGATGACTCGCTCCCCTGTGTATATTATCTATTCTAGCGGATATTTCATTATGGTGCAGAAAAATAATTCATTTCTGCTCTTCAATCCTTTTACAAGAATAAAGAAGGTAATCTATACATCAGCCTTTGAAGTTAATTCCTCCCCTTTTCATAAGTACCGAGCCATGCTTGCTTTTGAGAAATGCTCCGAGGAATTCGTGTTGGTGGTTTTATGCAATGAGTCTAGAAGTTTGCATGTGTATCAATCTCAAAAGAATGGTTGGTTTACTTATTCTAACATAGGAAATATCGTTGTTGACTTTGCGGTTTTGCATAATATAATATATGTTGTGACTAATAAGGCCAACATAGGGTACTGAACTTGACTTGTGGAAATATTAAATTTCGAAAACTCAAGAATATGTTGTGATTTTAGTATCATCAATGTATTTTAGTAGTAATGTGATTTACTATAGGCCGATGCAATTATGCGTTAAACTCGGAAACGAGTTAGGGAAGTGCGGAGTGCACGCTCGTCGAGCCAACGTATAATTGAATACGAATAATTGAAACGGGGTTCCAAGGGGCGAAGCACCTGGCGGGGTCCAAGGGGCAGAGCCCCTGGCGGGGTCCTAGGGGCGGAGCCCCTGGCGGGGTCCAAGGGGCGAGAGCCCCTGGCTGGGGTGCGGGGCAGCGCCCCGAGCGAAATTTTTTTTGAATAGTTGGACCCTTTCCCAACCGATATAACCGGTTTTTCCGAACAGTTGCTTCCTTTCAGTTTCGGTTATTGATCTCCTATATAAGAAGTCATTTGGCCTCGGTTTCGCGGACAGAAAACATTGAAATTCTCTCTACATTCTGAATCTATTCTCTTTGCCAGGAAAAGATTGTTCTTCAAGAATTATTCCCACAAAGATTTCGTGAATCCAGGCAACAATAATAGGGTCGAAATACTTTGTTCGGAAAGTGTACGAACACGATTCGTTGAAGTTATCTAGGATTATCATACCCTAAATTCCAACAGAATACTCCGAGGATTAAACTTCTTAAACTCAAGAATAACCCAACATTCATTAACTTGGTTAATTGTGATGAGCAACTTTTACTGGTTGATTTAACACCAGGGTTATATAACAAGTTAATTTATAAGATAGACTTGTCATCCATGAGTTATGTGAAACTGAAAACTTTGGGTGATATTGCATTATTCTATATCTAGTGGGGAAGCTGCAAGGCATTAAGCTGCCCGAATAGGTGGGGGTATAAGAGCAACTGTGTGTATGAAGTCAGTTATGTATTTCCTGATATTATTGAGTATAATTGGGATGAAAGACGCAACAAATACATTCCACCTCCAAGACCTAAAAAAAATATGTACGGTGTGTATGATTGGTGTTTTAGACATCTAAAATATCAAGTAGATTATTCTCTGGTTCACTAACTTTCATCTTGTAATGGTTTTGAGTTTTGCAATGACTTAATACTATTTGAATTTTTATTTAAAGATCATTCATTGGTATACATTGACAACTACTTCAAATTATGATATCATTAGTCCAGATTTCTACTTCAAACTTACTCTTATGTTCTTCCTATATCACTTACTTTATTTTTGAATACTTCTTACATTCATTGTTGTTGATTCGATCATTCGATTCGATTCACTAATTACTTATCATTCTTCAATGGTATTACTATATTTCCTTGTGTAATGCACGCATTTATTTTATTCCTGGAAAACAAGACAACAACAAATGTCCAAGTTAAGATTCATGCATGAGGGTACAAATAAATAACCAAATTTAAATGTTTTCAGTGAAGAGTGGTCACGACAAAAATAATGATTGGTACAGGGCTAGATATGTTCACTATAAAAGATACTAGCTTCTTTTGAAATTAATTTTTTTTCTTCAAAAATAAAAAAGCATCTTGAAAAAATTTTCAATATATTTTTCTTCAAAAAACAAAATCCTAGGAACCAATTGTCTTGGCTTAAAACAGACAAGACAGACTCTAAATCAATGACGGATTTGACATATTTTTTAAGAATATTGTCCTCAAAATGCATGATAAAATAAAATAATTTTTAATTTTACATACACATAATTTTTTTTTTAAATATTAGTCCTTTTTATAAACTAAAAAGTGTCCAAACAAATTTGATATAGAATTTAAAATAAAAAAAAAAAAAAAAAAACTCAATGTTTTCGATACCACGTTTCCTCAATAATCAGGGCCGGTCATTTGGTGAAGCCAAAAAGCTAGGACTTTAGGCCCCAAAATATCTTTAGGCATATATATATATATATATATATATATATATATATATATATATATATATATATATATATATATATATATATATATATATATATATATATATTAAAGTAATTAGTATAAATTAATAAAATATAAATTGATGATTAAGGCCTAGAAAAAAGGAAAATGGAGTATTCTGTTTTTCTTTTTGTCGTTTTTGAATAATTGAATCTTAACTTTTTTTTCTTCGAATGTTCTTATAATAAATTAGTACCAGTATCCTATTATTAAATCCATCAATTTCTTTAAAATTTCTCTTATCATTTTCAATTGAACATTTTCTCAAAAGCAAAAAATTTCGCAATTGTAATTGCAGCAACTCTGCATATTTATATTTGTTATTTATCAAATTTATGAACTCTGAACTTGTGTTTGTGATATATAGCTCAAAAAATAAATTTTAAATAAATACTATAATAATTTAATTTAATTTTTTATTAAAATATAAAAGGTCTCAATTCAAAATTCGCTTGCACTGTTTTCATGTCAAGTATTATTCTAATGAAATGACTAATTCTGAGGTAATTTTAATGATGACATTTCCTACCATTAGCCCAAGTGTACTAGGTTCTGGTAGTAGGAAAATCATGTTCATCTCTTTTTGAGTTCTCTTGACTACAGAGAGTAGGGGTGTTTAAAACTGAACTGGTAATAGAAAACTGCAGAACCGAACCAAACCGAAAACCACAAAAAACTGCATTTAATTCGGATGTGTTTGGGTCATTTTTTACAAAACCGCATGATTCGGTTCGGTATGCGGTTTCTATTTTTCAAACTGAATCAAATTGCATTATGTTACAACTCAAACTTCACATAACCCACATCCAACCCAAACCCAAACCTATTATGACTTAGTCTTACGAGTACGGACGATTTTCTCTTCTTCACTAATCTCTACTCTATTATATTCTTTCTTTTTTATCTTCTCATTTTTATGTTAATGTTCTCTATTCCAATTTCATTTTTATCATATCTCTTCTTCTCTAATCTCTCCTATCTCTTGTTCTTTCTTTTTCATCTTTCACTAATCTCTCATCTCCTCTATTTTTTTGTTTAATATTTTCTTTTATGATATTGTTTAGAGATGCTCAAATAAACCGATTATTTAAATAATCCATATCCATATTCAAATCCGGTTATTAAAAACCGGTTAATTATTAATATGGTTTTAACCAAATCCATATTTTGGATATATTTTTAATATGGTTTTAACTAAATGCATAATTTGGACATCCATATCCAAAATAAAAACCAAATTAGTCAATTTTTTTATATAAAAAAAAAAAACTTCGAAAAATTTTTTCAAATTTTTTTTTTTATGAAAAAAATTATTTTTTGAAAATCAAATTATTTTATTTTTGAAAAGAAATATATTTTTAATTTTTATTCGGTAACTAATTTTTTTTCAAAAATTTTAAAAAATTATTTTTTTAAAAATAAAAAAAAAATATTTTTTCCAAAAATTAAAGAAAAAATATTTTTTATTTTTGAACATAAATATTTTTTCTTAAAAAAATATTATTATTTTTGAAAAAATCAATTTTAAAATTAAAATTAAATCAAAACTAATTATAAAATTGGTTATGGATATAACCGATTAATAACCGGTTTATAACCATTTTTAAAAAATGAAAACCGGTTATAACAATTGGTTTTAATAACCGGTTATAACATATGGATTATTTATGGTTATGGATTGATTATGGAAATTAATCGTCCATGAACATCCCTACTATTGTTATATGTTTATTATTTCACTTTTACCTAATTTGATTTTATATATTAAATGGAAAGTTTCTTTTCAAATATGAAATTTTTTATTGTTATTTGATAATGTATGAATGACTAAACACAATGTTTAGTTGTCCTCTATATGCTTATGTATGCCTCAATAATTTTTTTGTAAAATCTCGAACCAACTAAACCAAACCAAATTAGTTTGGTTTGCTTTTATTTCTAAACGGCAACCGAACCAAAGCAAACTACGTTTTTTTCTATTGTTGTTCGGATGATTTTTAGCATAAAAACCGTCTAAATCGCATCGCGGACACCTCTAACACAGAGTTTCCGATCTTTGGTTTACACATTGATCTCGTGACAAATTCATTTATTATATCCCATCTACATAGTTTTTCCTAATTTTGTAATATTCGTTGCGTAAATACTAAAGAGAAATAATCTACACAACTTTTGAGCAGTGTTTTCAGGTATACATACACATATTAGTAAATGTTATATTTGTGTATTTTTCTTCAACTTTTGTTGATATAGATTTTCTTTACACCTCGAGGGCACTCCATATATATATATATATATATAAAAGATCAAATTACACTCAGTGTTTTAAAAATTGGACTGGCCGATCGAATCGGTTGAATTGGAAATCGAAAGAATTATTGATCTGGTTCGTTTACTTGATCAGGTAAATTGTTGAACCAATGAGAATCGACAAGTACCATCCAAAATCCGTAAAATCGAAGAACCGACGGTTTTTGAAAAATCAACAGGTTAATTGCTTGATTTTCTTTTTCTCAGAAAAAACAATGTTGTTTTGATGATTTTTCTAAAAAGAAAAATAAAATATTTTTTAAGCAAGAAGAGGGCTTTAGCTCAATATATAAAAGAAAAATAATAGGTACAAAAATGAGGGGTACATTAAGTCAAAATCTCAAACTTATCTAATTTTAAAATTAGAGATCCCTAGCCTGTATCAATTGATATCAAACGCTAAATCTGTGTGTATGCTAAACCACCACGCAAAATTAGTAAGTAATACGTCTAAGTTAGCTAACTTATATGCACACTGATTCCCTTTCCTGTAAATATGAGTTGTCAAAAAAACGAAATCTCTAACTTGATCATACATTTTCCCATCTGTTCCTTAACCTCCAAGGCGCTACAGATGGATTACAGTAGGCTTTATCGAGAAAAATTGAATTCATCTCCAACCACAAATTAGACCAGTTACAGCTAACAACATACTCCATTACTAGAATGGCTCCCATTATCTCGACATAAAGCACTTATTAAGAGGCTAATTGCAGACAAAACTATTTAAATGCTCACCAAGATGATTTCTAAACATTCCATCGCAAGATGCTCTAAAAGGTGTGCCTCCTAAGACTCCATCAATTTTCACTTTGATCCAACATGGATGGGGATGACTCCATAAAATCTCTTTCAAAATAAAATATAATTAGATTTTGTTCAAAACTTATTTAGAGTATCTTTCCCTTCTCGGATCTAATATATTAAATTATTTTATCATTCAAATTTATGTTAAACTTTATTCAAAAATTATTTAAACGTGTATTTTGTAATATTTTGTTGTGTGTAATGACTATGTTTAGAAAACAAATAGTTGATCTTTTATAGAGAGTGTAAATATTCATGCATATCAATGTTGTGTCACCTAAGACAATGAATGTAGTTTTTAAGAGGATTATATTTTCCTTCTAAAAATGGGTAGCATCACAATTTGTTGCTCGTTTACCTGTTATTTCTGTATAACAGACCCAATTCTACCTAACACAGCCCCAATTAATGTCAAACTTTACTGTTACCTTCACTCTCAAAAGGAAGCCATGACCACGATAATTCAAGATATGCTTCAAGAAGGCATAATCAAACCAAGTAACAGCCCTTACTCCTCACCCGTACTCTTAGTGCGAAAAAAAGATGGCTCTTGGAGATTCTGTGTTGATTATAGAGCCCTAAATATTGTTACTGTTTGCGACCGTTTTCCTATACCAACAATTGATGAACTTTTTGATGAGTTGGGTTCTGCAACTATTTTCTCTAAGATTGACCTACGATCTGGTTATCACCAAATCCGGGTAACAATGGAAGATACACACAAAACTGCGTTCAGAACTTTTGATGGACACTACGAGTTTTTGGTTATGCCTTTTGGCCTTACTAATGCTCCTAGTTCTTTTCAATCTGTGATGAATGATTTGTTATGTCCATACCTACGTCAGTTTGTTCTTGTCTTTTTTGATGATATTTTGATTTACAGCTCTTGCATTTCTGAACATACAAGCAATTTGAAATTGATTTTAGAGTTACTTTTATCTAATCAATTTTATGCCAAATTATCCAAGTGTGTTTTTGTTGTTCCTTCTGTTGATTATTTAGGTCATATTATTTAAAGTGATGGTGTAACCCCAGATCCTTCTAAGATTCAAGCTATCACAGATTGGCCTAGGCCACGTTCTCTCACGACACTCAGGGGTTTTTTAGACCTCACCGGGTTTTTCCATCGATTTGTTCGACATTATGCCACTCTCGCCGCTCCTCTCACCGATTTATTGCGTTCTACTAAATTCATATGAAGTACATCAGCAGAGATAGCCTTTACAACATTAAAAGGAAAAATGACAGAAACTCCTGTGTTTCGCCTCCCTAATTTCTCCCGAGTTTTTGTGCTCGAGAACGATGTTTCGGCGGTTACGGTTGGTGCAGTCTTATCTCAACAAGGGCACCCTCTAGCATTTTTCAGCAATAAATTGTGTAACAGACTTCAAGTCTCATCTGTGTATGTTAGGGAGATGTACGCCATTACTTAATCTGTTAAAAAGTGGCGTCAGTACTTGATTGGGAGGCATTTTCACATCTATACTGATCAAAAGAGTTTGAAAAATCTTTTAACTCAAACCATTCAAACTCCAGAACAACAAAAATGGGCTGCTAAATTACAAGGGTTTCACTTTGATATTTTTTACAAACTTGGGAAGTCGAACCAAGTTGTGGATGCCTTGAGTCGCATCCAAGATGAGGATCCGGTTGTGTTCTTCTCAATCTCATCATCGATTCCTCTTCTTCTCTCCCAGCTCCAGAAGTTCTACAAAACAGAAGAACACGGTCAAAACCTCATGAACAAAATTATATCAGATCCAGACTCTCAGCCACTTTTTCAAATCAAAGACAACCTTCTGTACTACAACAATAAACTTTACATATCGCCTGTTGATGAGTTGCGCAAGCAGATCATTCAAGAGTTCCACTCCACCCCTGTTGCAGGTCACTCCGGTTTTCGACCGACTCTGGCTCGCCTTTCGTCCTCCTTTCTTTGGCCAGGAATCTACAGTGATACAAAAAAATTTGTTCATCAGTGTTGTGTCTGTAAAGAAAATAAGTACTTAACAAAGAAGAAACAAGGTCTTCTTCATCCCCTACCTATCCCTAGCCAAGTGTGGGAAGACCTTACCATGGATTTTATCACTCATTTGCCAATGTCATTTGGCCACACCGTGATCTGGGTGATTTGCGACAGATTATCCAAGTTCCGCCACTTCATCGCTCTGCCTACCAAGTTTTTCGCCAAAGATTTAGCAGTGTGTTTCTTAGTGGAAGTTTGTCGACTTCATGGTACACAAAAATCAATCATTTCTGACTGCGACCCTCTCTTTCTCAGCACCTTCTGGAAAGAGTTGTTCTGCGCACAAGGAACCACTCTTAAGTACAGCTCAGCGTATCATCCTAAAACAAACAGTCAGACAGAGGTGGTTAATAGATGCTTAGAAACTTATCTCCGATGTTTTAAGAACGAACAACCAAAGCAATGGTTTCGATACTTACACTTGGCAGAATTATGGCACAATACAGCACTTCATAGCTCAATAGGCATGACCCCCTTTGAATCTCTCTATGGCCGACCACCGCCAATCTTTCCTCTGTACACCACAGGGACGTCTCCAAGCTCCAAGGTAAATGAATCTCTGAAAAAAAGAAATGAGATACTTCAAACTCTGAAACAAAACCTGACTAGAAGTAGAAAGATCATGGAAACCTAGGCTAACAAAAAACGACAAGAGTGTACCTTTTATGTAGGCGATTTGGTCTTACTCCGCCTTCAACCATACCGTCAGGTTTCGGTTCAACGCCGTTCGTCGCAGAAACTCTCTAAACGTTTTTTGGACCCTTCAAAATTTTGGAACAAGTCGGTAACGCCGCTTACAAACTGGATCTGCCATCTTCTTCAAGGATCCATTTCGTTTTCCATGTGTCTCAACTACGAGCCTTCAACGCTTCTGATCCTTCCCCACCACATGCACCGTTGCCAGAAGAACTCGATGTTTCTGATGAAATCGAGTTGAATCCAAGCGTTCATGATGAGGATGTTTCTGATGAAACCGAGTTGAATACAAGCGTTTATGATGAGAATGACACACATGAACACCACGAATCTCAGGAGGTACCCTTGCATGTAGGTTTTCCACAAGGGAATTTGACTTTGAACACCTTGCAAGGACAAGCAAGTTATCGGCCAGCTGAACCATTGGAGAAATATTGTTTTAAAGAAGTCAACAAGGAGATGGAAAGAATACAAGTAGTTAACCAGGAAGAAGGAAAACAAGCGATGGAAGTGAAAGGAAAAAAAATTAGCACAACAGAGAAACAATGTTGAGATAGAGATGGAGACAATGAAAAGTCTAAGTGAAAAAACAAGCCTTATCACTTGCTCAAATGAGGGTAACGTGTTACCAAAACCTGACTCAAGGAATCCTAACGGGTCCTTTTCTTTCCCTCCTCCACCGTCTGATCTCCTTGAGCCCATCAAAGCATCATCTCCATCGTCGGATCCCTTCTTTGATGTACTTCATACAGCTGGCCATCAAGTACACATTGCCCCATTTTCCCTTTCCCCACCTGCCCTCACATTTTTTGACTGGCACAAGGCCCCACGCCCCACTTTCCAACCTAAAGTAACTTCCCATGATTCCTTGTCAGCCACTTCCAATGTTCCACCGACCCATCCTATTTCCTTACATGGACCGTCAAACCTAAAGTGGGCTTCCAGCTTTAATCCTTCCAAACCCAAAGTCCATCGTATCCTTGAGGTCAAGAATGTTTTTGGGCCGGATAGTAATGATAGTAGGCCCACACGAAATAGAAACAAGCCCAAGTAGATGGGTGATTATGAATTAGATTATTAGTTTTTTTATTGTCTTTATTTTGTTTTGGGCCTGGCCCTTTAATCCAACCCAAGTGGGTTGCTTGTATTTAAGCCATTTTTGTGGATGTTGTTGGTTATGCAGAAAATTATTAAGTTTTTATTTCTTATTGCTTTGTGTATCTTTTGTTGAAACCCTAGATCTAGAAAATAGTTTTGGAAACCTTCTTATCACCGTCATTGATCTTTTAGTATCTAGACAGGTGTCTCAATCATTGTCACATAAGAACTTGATTTGGATAGGTGAATTTGATGGTAGCAGAATGTCAGAAGAATGGGCATATTTGTGATATTTAAAGACATGTATTGCAACTTAATGATTAAGGTCTATAGGAGTGTGCATGTATTGGTTGAGTTCTTGTACTACATACCTATTATCTGGTTTTATGTTTCTAAGATAGATTAATTTGCCAATGAGCTTTCTACAGGTCAGCAAGTGGATTGTGACACGCCTCAAGTGCACGATTATATCGAAGTAATAAAATAAGAGGATTGTTCTGAAGATACCGGTTTTTGAGTATTGAGTTTTGTTAATTCTTTGTTTAGCTAAGATGATTGATGATTTGGTTTTGCAATGTTGATTTTGTTTTTAAAATAAAAGTCTTAAAAGCAGGACTTAGACTCAACGATCCATGTCTCTAACAGATTCATGTATATTCCAAATCATTACAAGAAAACAAATCCAAGTTGTAGAAACATAGAAAACAATGGACAACACTCACTTTCGTCAGCCTTTTATCCTATTCTAATTAAATACTCTACTCATTTTCACCAACATTGCATATTTGTTCATAATCAATTTTAAGTGCAATTATGAAATAAGACTTTCTCAGCCAAGTTCACGACAATTTCGTCGCCTCAACTCAATTGTCTAGTATATTTTGTTTGGATATTAAGACACACCCTTTTAGATGTGAATGATGTCTATTTATTCTCTACTTTTGTAAAGGCTTAGGCTTAAAAATTAAAAATACTGGAACAAGCTTTTTATAAATTTTCTGATAATGAAACAATTCGAAAACTACAAGAGGTCTGTCTTGTGATAGACTTTATGATTCAAAATCCTTAGGGATGCTCAACGTTGATTTATTCCAATAACCAATCTATATCCAATATAAAACCATTTATCTTAACCGGTTATTATAACAAATCCATATAAATGGTTTTGTTTTTATAAAACCGGTTATATCAATAACCAAATTTTATAACCGGTTATATATTTCATAACCGGTTTTCAACTTAAAACCGGATTTGGATATAAAAATTCAATTTTTAAAATGGTTATAAACCGGTTATATCCATAACCAATTTTATAATTAGTTTTGATTTAATTTTATTTTAAAATCAATTTTTTCAAGAGTTTTTTTTTTTCAAAAAAATAATATAATTTTAAGAAAAAATATTTATGTTCAAAATTTTTTTTTTTTTATTTTTGGAAAAATATATTTTTTTTTAAAAAATGATTTTTTAAAATTTTTTGAAAAAAAATTATTTACTGAAAAAAATTAAAAATATATTTTTTTTCGAAAAATATATTTTTTTTAAATAATATATTTTTTTTAAAAATATTTTTTTTCAAAAAAATTATTATTTTTTTTAAAAATAATAATTTTTTTTTCAAAAAAAGATATATTTAAAAGAAAAAAATTTATTTTTGGAAAAAATTTTCGAAGTTTTTTTTTTTTATAAATTTTTTTGACTAATTTGGTTTTTATTTTGGATATGGATATCCAAATTATGGATTTGGTTAAAACCATATTAAAAATATATCCAAAATATGGATTTGGTTAAAACCATACTAATAATTAACCGGTTTTTAATAACCGGATTTAGATATAGATATGGATTATTTAAATAATCGATTTATTTGAGCATTCCTAAAAATCCTTAGAAAACTATGTAGACCTAATCGAAACGAAAGAACACATAATAATGATTAAAAGGATACACATAATGAAGTAAAACTACGAATTTGAAACCTGTATTGCAGTGAATTTTAAGAGTTACTAATAACTCACTATTTGTGAGAGAATCAAGCCTTATTACATGACATTATTTTCGTGTTAGAAATCTTTATTAGCTTAACTTTAAGTTTATTTTTATGCTTTAGTTCATTTTGTGTACTACCTGGCGTGTTGTTCCTTACATGCCGGAACTGTACTATCTGAAGCGGATTTGAAGAAAACGAGAAGGTATATGCTGTGTTTTTTGGGGTCAAATCAGGGAATATCCCCAAGGACCATGATCCAATGACAATACAAAATCCTAAAAGCTAGATCCTATAAAAAGACCTAGATCCTATAAAAAGACCCTGATGGAAGAAATAAAAAGAGGTTTAGAAGTTGAAAGACATGAGAAATTACTCTAAAAACATCTTATTGAAAAAGAAGAAGTCAGAACCAATAGTGAAGAGTTCATTCCATTCTCCCTCCATTAAAGAAGTGCTTAGCATCATGGCGTGACAGAACTCGTCTCTTGTTGATTGAAAGATTGCAAGGAGTTGAGTGTCATACTTAGGTTTATATTTACTTTTCATTTGTGTTTAGAAATGTTGAATTTAAGAACTTTTGTGGTTCTATTTCTTTTGCTCATTATGAGTTAAACCTTATTATGTTGAGCAATGTGAAGTTTAATGAAAACTAGTATTTTGAATTAACATGGTATGGTTTTGTTGGTCCTTTTGGGATTGGATGCATTATGAAAATCAACATGAAGTTTGTTCAAGCTATACTAGTGCAGAAGGGACACTTGTGAAACACGATGTTCCAACATGTGTGATGCAACATCTAGTGTCTGACAAAAGACATATGATATTGTAGTTTTGGTTCAGAAATATTCTATCGAAGATTCTGTCTACAATAGAAGAACTGCAAGTCATGGAGAAGAGTTAAGTTGGATGTACTGGTGAAATATATGGAATACGATGAGATTCAATCAAATTTGATGTAGTTTATTTAGCAATGATTGGTGGATTTATTTGATATTTGTAGAAGGTCAAATCAAATTTAAATGAAAATTTAAATTTGAATTTGAATATAATAATTCATATCATTTAGAAACTTTTATGGAGCAATCAAATCCAACAAGATTCTCTATTATTCTGGACAAATTCAAGTCAGAGATCCACGACGAAAAAACCAAGAATACATTGCTATATAAGGAGACTCATTTCTCATGTTTTATTGATCCTTTCTATGCATGATTAAGTTCTTTGTGTCTAGGGTTTGTGAGTATTTTCTTTCTGGTATTGCTAATGCCCTCATAAGGATTAGATTTTAATCTTTGTGTACACCTCTCTATGTTTCAGTAACTTGACATAGTTGTTGGTTTGTCTTAGTTGAGTTGTAAATTCAATAATCAATAGAATTGTTATTGAGTTTGATCAATAGGGGTTAGTGATTGAAAACAATGAGTAGGTTCTCATATTTAGGGGGAGTCCTAAAAAGAAAGTCACTAAGATTAGGAAGAGACATTGAACATCATGAGGGTGATGTTCATAGGAAACTGAGTGTACTAATTCGCAGTAGTGAATTTCCTTTCTTGGATAGAGTGTCCACTGTAGCACCCCAAAATTTGCCCTACCTTTTTCTAACCTCAACTGGCTTATATTTCTTCTTCATTTGTATCTCATTAGATCATAACTTCATATTCATATATTTGCATGCACTCCTAGGGCGTGGGATCAGGGTATCATGTGCAGGCTCAGGATTCTCTCTTGTTGTGAGACTCTCCTCTTCATTCAAGGTTGAATTCTCCTCAAGTTTATCTTCTTCGAGTTTCTCAAGAGTATCAGTGGCGGTCAGGGTTTCACAGTGGGGACATTTTAGGTATTCACGGAAGAGATCAAGTCGTGGGCTCATACTGGGGTTAGGATATTGTGGTTCTCTCCATTGCTTATTGTTTGTTGCTTGAAATACGGATTTATGTGAATTTGAAAATGGCACTCGAGTTTCATCAAGAAAGTGAATTTGATTTGGATTTGAAATTTAGCTTGAGGACATTTAAAAGGATCAACATTCTTAAGGAGCACGTTAGGATTGTTCATGTGGATTACAAGCCCATTCCCTCTAACCATAAACCACTTTTCTACTAATGTCCATTTATTCAAACCATTATCCACAAATCCATGTTCATTTACAGATATCCAAATTACTAAACCAATTCCACTCAATACCCACATACAATCCATTTTACCATTTTTCAAATATTCAAAGCCAAGTTTTAGTCCATTTCCATTCACAATAAAATTTTTGTCCTATTTCTATATCCAAAATCCATTAAACCATTTGTCCATTACTGTTTATTCATTAATGCATTTTTACCAAATTCCTAATCTAATTGTCCATTTTCACATCATTCTAATGGCCATATCCATTTCAACTTGGTCCCTTTACCCAACTTCCAATATCATTGATGCTATTCATAATGTTAGTTCTCAATTGCAAAGGAATTTCATTAGCACGTTATGTTTGGCATGTGCTTAATTTTCCTCTGCATGGCTAGTATCTTACGAAGGAAAGGGACACCATATCAGAGCCATTGAACTTGTAATTGGTCATTAAGTTTTAGGGAGGCACTGAACGTTGCTGCTACAGCTATGTACTACGCAATTTAAGGGAAGAAAAATCTGATACCCACCAATCAAGGGGTCCAAACTAAAAGGATGATTTAGCAATTCCTTTTAAGTGTTGGTGATTACCAATACTGTAGTGAATAGATTTCTGTTGGCTATTATTACCTGAGGAGAAATCAAAATTCAGGAAATACATGGCAGAAGAAAAAGTTTCATAACAGGAAGAAAAACTCCAACCGAAAATTGAGAATTGAATTACATATCAAGGATTTACATAACAGTTACTGATCACTAAACCATCCTCCAACAGAAAGCTAACTGTAATAACAGATTTCTCCTAACTCCTAATAGAACCCTAACCAATTCACCACCAAAAAGAGTTCATAAATTCACTCTAACTGAATCCTAACCTCTAACCAACTCTAACATAATTGTAACAGAATTTCAATGTGAAATACCATTTTACCCTCCCTTGATTTCTGATATAAAGTCATTACCATCTTCATTCTTCAGTTTCTGGATTGATTCTGCATAATCCATCTTGATTCCTCAAGGAGCTTCATTTCCATATTCATCTTCAAAACTCTCTTTCTCTCAGATTCTTCTTCCACACTTCAATGTCATCCTCTCTTGATCGATCTTCAAAGCAGAGCGCCGTTTTCACCAATGCTTCAAACAACTCTTCTTGATATCTGCAATGGAGATTCACGCAAGAACTTGATAAATTCGAAGAACGAAAGCAACCTGCAGAATTCACAGTTCGTGATTCAAATAGTTGCAGAAAAATTCGTCAACCGGTAATTAGCAACAATCGTAAGAAGAAGATGGAGTAGAAGAAGCACGGAACCAGCAGAACAAGCATCAATAATAATGAATAGAAGCACAGCAAGAAAATTCGTACCTGAGTAGTTCGCACCTGAGTAGTTCGAGTTCTCCATCATCATTACCGGAGCAGGAAGTTGAAGACCTATGGTTTTCTTATCAATTTACTCCGATCTGAAGACGTACCGGACTGTTCTCCGGTAGGTACGTTAATCCTGATCTAAACCTTAACGTTGCCGTTTTCTGAATCGACTTGTTTTCGCGGTGAGTTTGCGATTTGGTGATCTGTTCTTCTGGTTTGTTTATTTCTCGGTGAATCGTGGTGGTTGTTTGAGCGATTGTTGAGCGAGGAGAGCGCGAGTGAGTTGCCGAGAGGTTTTGAATCAATGAGGAGGTTTTTTCACGGTTTGGTGTTGCTCTTCACGGTGGAGAATGTTGCGTTGAAGTGTGAAGGAGAAGGCGAACGGAGGGAGGACGATGGAGTGAGGTCCTCGTGAATTTCGTTTTTCTGGCGAAATAGTGTCGCAACCATTGTTGTTGGCGAGGTTGAGTGAAGATGGAGGTCGCTGGCATTTCGTTGCGAAGAAGAAGGCGACGGAGGAGGTTAAACGAAATTGAAGGAGGAGATGAGCGAAAGAGATTCGGTGCGGTGGAGGAGATTGGAGGTAGCAGAGTTTGTTATGGTGGCCGGAGTGAAGAGATTGACGGAACAGGGAGAACGGCAGCGGTTTTGAAAGAGATGTAGACGATGAAGCTGAGGAAGTTAGGGTTTAATAAAACCTGTTTTGCCTAATGCAGACCGGGTTTCGGCCCAATTTTATTTTGTTGTTCGCACACTCTTTTCCTCATTCGCACCCCCTAGTTTCCTTTGCTACTCCCTGGCTGCCAAATAAAGTTTTTGGGCCTGCATACCAAACGCAAAAGCCCCTCGCCTTGCTTTCAGCACCACCCTAAATCTGGACTGCACCTCCCTTCTTCTTTTAGTTTAATTTTTGTTTTTGCTTTCAAATTAAATTCTTTTTTTAATTATAGGTTAAATGAATAATAATCCTGGATTTAGTTAGAATTAGATTAACTTTAGAAATTAGATTTTTGATTAGAGAATTAGAATTTAATTTTGGTTTTGTTTTAATTCTTTATCATAATTTTGGTTAACTCACTTTGATGTTTAGCTTTAACGTTAGAATTTAGAACTTTAATTAGATTTTAATTAGAAATTATAAATTTCATTTAGGTTGTTAATATTAGTTTTTCTTTAGAACTAATTTTCCTTAGAATTAGTTTATAGTCTTAACTTTGGAATTTGATTAGTTAGAAATTAATTGGAATCAATTTTTGGATTAATATTAGTTTTGGTTCTAGATTTAATTTTAGGATTAATTTCCTTTAGAATCAACTTGAACTAATTTTAAGATTAACTTTAGATTTAATCTCAATTTAACTTTTTTCCTTAGAATTTAACTTTTTTTTCAGTTAGCATTTTAATTCTAACTTTGATTAATTGCCTTATTTCTTTCACTTTTGCTTTCATATACATTTGCTTTGCTAACATTTTCAGGGGCTATTGGTAAGTCATGTGTGTGGGTGTGCACCCACATACAATCTTTTCCTTTATCTCTTTTAAGCTTTCAAACTTGTGATTATGATAAGCATTTATATGCTTTCCTTGAATAATTTCTTCTTCATCCCTCTTTAAGATCAACTTAACTTCCACCTTGGAAGTAAGTTGCTTCTTTTGCTCTTCTTTTCCTTTCTTTTAGGATTAGGCTTCAAACCACACTTAACCTTTAGGGCCACTTTGTATGATAACATTAGGGTGAGTTTTAGTCCCCTTTAGTTTTCACCTTTTGCTCCCTTTGAGTCTCTCCTTCTCTCATCTCAAAACAAAAGCAAAAACACTTAATAAAGGTTAATGCATATTGCATGTGAGCCTTGTATGTGGGAAATAGAAGGAGGGGAGCTTCTCTCCACCTTTCTAGAGTGTTTAGCATACGGCCTGTTAGGACGATCTTGCGATGCATTCGATCTTATACGATAGACTTGAATGTAATATGTATTATTAACACAAAGATAATCAAAACACTTCTTTCTAAAAAACTTCAAACAAACAATAACGTCTTTCCTCAGGGATTTCTCTTCTCATCTCATTCACTCCTTTCTAAAAGGATTCGTCACGTCCGTTCTACCGCAAACAGGTAACGCCTAAGTCTCCATACAGCGAGCTGCAACACCTAACTGCTGGGACGCGCACTCTGACGTATTCCACTAAAAAACAAACAATTTTCCCTAGGTGAGGGGAACTACGTCGCTCTGATTCTCATGTTCCCGATGAGATACGTAGGCAGTGGGGTAGGGCCCATTCGAGCACTTCTTTTATTTTCCCTACATTTGCTTCTTGTTCTCTCTCCTCTTTTTTCCCCCTTTCCAGTTCCTTTTCCTTTCCAGTAGCAGCGAAGCTCCCTCTATTGAGATAAATACACATTGCTGGAGAAAATCCCGGAAGCTCCGACTCTGTTTAGGTGCCACTTTCGCGTTTGTACCAGGATGAAAATCCCGGGAGCGACAGCTGGCGACTCTGCTGGGGAGCGAACCCAGAATCTCTGGTTTCCTTAGCGAGTCAATCCTAGCGCTTGTCTGTTTTTCTTTCATTGGGTGTTTACTTTTTTGCTGTATTTACTGTTGTCCTGTATTGCTATTTACTGTATTACTGCTTTGCTGTATATTACTGTGTTTACCGCATTTTAGCATTTTCATTTCATATGCTATATTATGCTATACTGGACTGTGTTGTGCTGTTTTTCTGTTTGGCGGGATGGGTGATCTGAGAGATAAGCCCACTACCCAGGCTTGAGTACACACATAGGTATTAGAGTGGATAGTCATGACACTTGCGTGGTGGTGACCACGTATTGTTGTTCATGAGACCCACAACCAGACGAGGTTCTATCAGGAACTTTCTGCTATTGCATGTTATGCAGTCCAGTAGTTATTCTCCTGAGGAACTGTCGACTCTGGTGACCATTCCCGAGGACTCAGTTGCGGCACTCCTCCCGAGATGTGACAGTGGCAGACCACGTTCTGTGGCAAACCCATTGCACATTCTCGATCCGAGGACCCAATGCTGGGAACTTGCTATAGGATGTCCTTTTTGAAAGAGAATCAGTGGAGACACTCCTCGATTGGAGATAGTACTGTACCCCGAGGGATGAATGTAATATTGCTTCTCGACCTCAGTGCCAGAAGCTGAAGACCTGTCGTTTTGGAGAATCAGTTGAGGCCTCCTCGATTGGTGATGATGCCAAACCAGAAATGGTGAACGTATCATCATTTCTCGACCTGAGAGTCCGGGATACTGAGGATCCTAGTACCCACATGTGAGAGGGGCGGGTTGTTTACAGGTTTGCAGGTAACCTTGACCTTCAACATACCTGGTATTCTAGATTTCCTATCAGTGTAGACTTATCAGCCTGGTATTCTGGTATTCTGATCATCCGATATTCTATTATTCTGGTATTCTCTTCAGAATAGACTCATGAACTTATTCAGTCATCAGCACAACACAATGATTATTCAGATTCTGTGGAAGCTTTGATCCCATGTCTTATTGCATTCATGACATTGCATTTTCATAATCATTTGCATAGCAGGTGTTCGAGGCTTGATTATTCTCATTCTGGTATGGTTTTCTTCGGAATTTCAGATTTAACTGCTCAAGCCATTCGGAAGTTGACCATGGATCTGGTGCAAGCAGAGTTGAGGAAAATGCGAAGCCAAATGGGTCAGTTTATATGGGACATGCAAGCTCTGATTCAAGACCAGAAAGTGCTGAAGGAGGAGGTCCACCAACTGAAGACTCAGATGAGTCTGGTCATGGAAGTTGTGAGAGGTGTATTAAGCAAAGATAATACTCCCATGCCTGAGGCCGTGGCTGAAATTGTCATTCCACCATTTCCCGTAGAATCTATCCCAAGGAGTGATTTACCTCACGGATTTTTTGCACAACATGGGGTTCCGGAATTTCCTCATCACCAGTTACCTCTCGTTTCCCAAGACAACCCCAAGGCTAAGAAGTACCCACCAAAGTCGAAGAAGGCTGATAGAATCTATGATCTGGTTCCTATGTCTTATGCTCAGCTGTTGAGGTATTTACTTCAGCTCCAATTGGTTGGACTTCGGACGATAAATCCTCCTCGTGGAAAGCTCCCATTCGATTATGATGCAAATGCCCATTGTGATTTTCACTCTGGTGCGCCGGGGCATAATGTGGAAAAATGTAAAGCCTTTCATCATGTGGTCCAGGATCTGATTGATTTGAAAGCAATTGAATTCACGTCGGGCGGCGTAAGCGTACAAGGTGGCCTTACTCCTGTTGCTGCGAAAGAAGTGAATATCCCGGTTTCCCCTCTTAAAGTTGCACCAAGTCAGGGGCATTTCTCGCAACCTGTGGTTTTGGAATCTTCTCGTCCCCAACTGCTGTCTGTTTATAAGCCAAGTCTAAGGAAGAAAGCGCCCGAACGAGAGGAAGGTATAAGTAGGCATCGCCAACAGAGCTATCATCTGAAGAGTCAACAAAAGTCTAGAAGGCAGGAGAGAAAGTTTGATCCCATTACTATTCCTCACAGTTACTTGCTTGATCGTTTACTTCAAGACTCTTTGATTCAGCTAGAGAAAGCTGCTCCTGTTCCATTTCCCCTGCCTCCAAGTTATGACAAGAGTGTTAGATGCGAGTACCACTCAGGGACACAGGGGCATATCCTTGAAGAGTGTAAGGTGTTCAGACATAAGGTGCAAGATCCCATTGACGCTGGGCTTATCATTTTCACTGAAGATGGCCTGTACATTAACTGAAACTTCCCAAGTGAGCACTTGAGGCCACAAAGACATCTCCTGAAGCAATCAGTCCAGTCGGAGTCAAGCCTCCTCAGCAATGGCGAATATCAATTTTCTTTACTGCATTTTCATTTGTAGTTTTCATTACTGGTTAATGTTTGCATGTAATAACTTTATTTGTTCTTGAATGATGATTTTAATGCAATAAGTATGTTTTTCTCGAAGAAGTTCATTCGTATTCACTCATTTAATGTTTGTATGCACTGCAATATTAACTGTCTTGTTTAAACTCTTGGAGGGAGGATGATGAGGTAAAAATGCAAAATCTTTGGTTGTATGCTTTTGGATAAAACCCTGTTGAGGATGTACAGGCATTGTTTCAACTTCTCAAACACCGGAGATATAAGGAAGATAATCCCTTGTAAACCCTTTTGAGCCTCGAAGTAGGTGTTTCTTTTCATCAAGAAAAAACCCTCAATCTTAACCTGGGGTAGGGTAGGTGTCAGTTAATTTGACTGAGCGTTCAAATTTCAAAAGGAATGTGCATCTAAGGATCAATTACACCTACGGTTATCCCTCATCAACCGAAGAGTGAGACGGTCGGAACCCTTTACAAGTCAAGACAAGCCAATGTCACACGATTCGTTAAAAAAAAAGAATCAAAAGGAAAAAGGAGAAAGCCCGCTAAGTCAAGACTTGAAAACAAGTGACTTAGGAAAAAGATAGGGCATCCCGCTGGACTCCAAAATCAAAAAAAAATTCAAAAGGAATAAGTCCAAGCAAAATCAGGGGAAAGCAAAAGAACGAAAATTGAAAAAATGAGAGGAACAAAAAGAAAAATCCTCGAGGAAAGAACAAGTCGTGTGACCACAGACACCAAAGGAAAAAAGGGGTGAATGTCACTCTGTAAACCGTGTGGGCTCCTTAACATCCTCATACCGTTCATAACCTTTTGAAAGGTGAGCGCTTGTGTCGAGTTAGCTGAACATAGGACTGGAGAACATCAAGGAGAATGGGTGGGTACAAACAAAATTTTGAGCCATAAATCCTTTTTTTTCTTAAACCGCGAACCAGACCACGTTACAACCCTCACAAGTCCTAATTGAAACAGGGTTTATTCTGAAGGCGTATTTCAATAAGATAGCGTTCCTGACTCCCGTGAGTTGTGCTAAAAGACCTTGGTTGGTATTGCATGTGCATGCTATTTTCCATTTAAAATTTTTGTGTTGCACCTTCACCAGTGACTCGTTCACAGGTGTTGGCGATATCTTTTCGAAAAAAAAAACTTCGCGATTAATATATGTGTTGCATTACAATTCTCATTCATGGAATAAATATTTTCTGCTTGCTTACATGTATTTGACACCCGTAAAGCTTACAAAGTGAGCATCAGTCAAGAATTTTGATCCCGCCAAAGTGAGATGCTTGAAAACTTTGGGGATGAGTGTGAGAGTGTGACAGGGGATATATTATCAAATGATTATGCTGGGTGTGTGCTTTCACGACAATTCGTGCTAAGAAGTTATTAATCTGGGGCAGTTACATTGTGAAGTACCTCTGCAGTTTGGTTAATCTGGGGCAATTATGTTGAGAATCTGGGGCAATCAAGTCGAGATTTAACAAATCTCTTGAAAGTCAGCCAGTTAGAGGAACTCCTTCACATATCAGTCAGTCAGGGGCAATAAATCACTTCAAAGCTGGGGCAGGCCACCCCAAAAGCACAAAAAGTTAATTCTCTCCGGAGGACGGTTAATCAAATGCCATGGGGCAATCTATGTCAGATATTCATGAGACATCCTGAAGACATGTTCATTTACAGGTTATGCCGCATCAGAGCACCTCTTTTGGTCATATCATACTTGCAGGGTTCATGTTGATAGTTAACACGTGACGTCCCCAGTAGAGTTTCTCGCCTCGGCAGAGATGGCTGAAGTTTTATCATTCAGCAGAGCATATAAAGATTGTGAATCATTTTCCTCAGCAAAAGTTCAGGAGTTCGCTCTCCCCTAGCCAGGTTGGTGAAGTTTGTTGCTTTTCAACAAGGGTTCATATTCTGGTACAAAGTGTTGGGTTTATGCTTCACCAGTTTGCGGTAAAGTTGTTCCCATCTCCCCAACAGAGTAAGGGTAAGAGGCAAGCATCAAACAAAGGAGTAAGTCTGATCTGGTCCCCTAGCAGAGCTGATATCATCAACCATTGTCCCCAAGCATATTTTTGGGTGGTGGTTAGCTTTCCCCAACAAGTCAAAGGTCGATTGTCATTGGCACTTTTCTTCAGCAAGATTCCTGGATTGTTTCTCCAGCAGACGTTTGTTATTCGTACTTTCCTACAGAATGGAGGTTTAGTTGGGATCTCGAGCAGTTATGACACTGAAGGCAATTCAGTATGTTATCCCCAGCGGAGTTAGCCTTGTCTCTTCAGCATTTATTTTGCTGGAGTGGTCCTGTTGCATATCATGGCATAATCATCATTGCATACCATTAGCATAGCATTGCATGAAGCCTTGTAAAACCAACGAAGATCATAGCCCAACCTTGCTCGGTATCCTTCCACAACCCACTTTGCTGGCATCTTTCAAAAACCTGAAATCCTATCCCAATTGGCGTTTTCTTCAAACCAAAAGTCCAATCCCTATTGGCACTTCATCCAAAATCCAATCCCCATTGGTACCCAGAAAGATTTCGCCTTTGAAAAAAACAATCACCATCAGGTTTCACCTATATTTACCAGCAAAGTTCAATTGTACTTAGTACATCCTTCTTTTCCCAGGTAGCCCGAGCATGCGTCGGCATTTTGCATATAGTGATCATTGCATCCTCAAATCGCGTAGCATTTCAATTTTGGATGGAGCATTACGCCATAGAAAGAAAATTCAAACATATGCATGCGAAGCATAAGCCAGATTTGGTACCTTGCGCGAAAGCCCGAATCAATTTCCAGTCAAGACGCTGACATATCCCCAGCAGACATTACAATCAACCCAGCCGATTACCTTTCTTTTGGGTCGTAGATCATACGTCGATCTTACCCTCGACCAGTCTTTGTCCATCAACCCCTTGATGACGACATTTCGGTCAGGTCTTTCCATCAAACCCCTTTGATGATGTGTTTCTGCGTATGGTTTTCTTTCCGTCAAACCCCTTTGACGATGTGCACCCTAAGTCAGGTTTCCTTTCTGTCATTCCCATGACAATGTGCTTCCTTCGGTCAAGTCATCTTTCTGTCATCCCTATGACAACGTGTTTCCTTTAGTTGAGTCTTCCTGCCGTCAAATTTCTTTGACGATGTGTCCTTTCGTTCGGGTGTCGAGTCTTCTTTCTGTCATCCCTATGGCAATGTGTTTCCTTTGGTCGAGTCCTCTTCCCGTCAACCCTTTGACGAGGTGTTTCTTGGGGTTCATCTTCTTTCTGTCATCCCTATGACAACGTGTTTCCTTTGGTCGAGTCCTCTTCCCATCAACCCTTTGACGAGGTGTTTCTTGGGGTTCATCTTCTTCCTATCATCCCTATGGCAATGTGTTCCTTCAGTTGAGTCTTCTTGTCGTCATCCCTATGACAATGTGTCCTTTCAGTCGGGTTTCATTCTTCTTTCCGTCAAATCCCTTTGACGATGTGGTTCTCTGGGTATGTTGTCTTTCCGTCAAAATCCTTTGGCGAGGTGTGATTGGGCTCCAGTTTACATTTTCTCTCCTCGCGGTTAGAAAATTTTGCGGTTCTTTTTGTATTCAATCACCTTCTACCTGAATGTCTGAAAGCATGTTGCTATCATCCTTTCAGGTCCAAGTTGATTGAATAGGGGCAGCTGTAGCACCCCAAAATTTGCCCTACCTTTTTCTAACCTCAACTGGCTTATGTTTCTTCTTCATTTGTATCTCATTAGGTCATAACTTCAAATTCATATATTTGCATGGACTCCTAGGGCGTGGGATCAGGGTATCATGTGCAGGCTCAGGATTCTCTCTTGTTATGAGACTCTCCTCTTCATTCAAGGTTGAATTCTCCTCAAGATTATCTTCTTCGAGTTTCTCAAGAGTATCAGTGGCGGTCAGGGTTTCACAGTGGGGACATTTTAGGTATTCACGGAAGAGATCAAGTCGTGGGCTCATACTGGGGTTAGGATATTGTGGTTCTCTCCATTGCTTATTGTTTGTTGCCTGAAATACGGATTTATGTGAATTTTAAAATGGCACTGGAGTTTCATCAAGAAAGTGAATTTGATTTGGATTTGAA
This sequence comes from Lathyrus tuberosus, assembly GCA_022829125.1. Lineage (NCBI taxonomy): Eukaryota > Viridiplantae > Streptophyta > Magnoliopsida > Fabales > Fabaceae > Lathyrus > Lathyrus tuberosus. Next base: position 16,803,320 of record JALAZF010000048.1, read on the forward strand.
ATTTAGCTTGAGGACATTTAAAAGGATCAACATTCTTAAGGAGCACGTTAGGATTGTTCATGTGGATTACAAGCCCATTCCCTCTAACCATAAACCACTTTTCTACTAATGTCCATTTATTCAAACCATTATCCACAAATCCATGTTCATTTACAGATATCCAAATTACTAAACCAATTCCACTCAATATCCACATACAATCCATTTTACCATTTTTCAAATATTCAAAGCCAAGTTTTAGTTCATTTCCATTCACAATAAAATTCGTGTCCTATTTCTATATCCAAAATCCATTAAACCATTTGTCCATTACTGTTTATTCATTAATGCATTTTTACCAAATTCCTACTCCAATTGTCCATTTTCACATCATTCTAATGGCCATATCCATTTCAACTTGGTCCCTTTACCCAACTTCCAATATCATTGATGATATTCATAATGTTAGTTCTCAATTGCAAAGGAATTTCATTAGCACGTTATGTTTGGCATGTGCTCAATTTTCCTCTGCATGGCTAGTATCTTACGAAGGAAAGGGACACTATATCAGAGCCATTGAACTTGTAATTGGTCATTAAGTTTTAGGGAGGCACTGAACGTTGCTGCTACAGCTATGTACTACGCAATTTAAGGGAAGAAAAATCTGATGCCCACCAATCAAGGGGTCCAAACTAAAAGAATGATTTAGCAATTCCTTTTAAGTGTTGGTGATTACCAATACTGTAGTGAATAGATTTCTGTTGGCTATTATTACCTGAGGAGAAATCAAAATTCAGGAAATACATGGTAGAAGAAAAAGTTTCATAACAGGAGGAAAAACTCCAACAGAAAATTGAGAATTGAATTACATATCAAGGATTTACATAACAGTTACTGATCACTAAACCATCCTCCAACAGAAAGCTAACTGTAATAACAGATTTCTCCTAACTCCTAATAGAACCCTAACCAATTCACCACCAAAAAGAGTTCATAAATTCACTCTAACTGAATCCTAACCTCTAACCAACTCTAACAGAATTGTAACAGAATTTCAACGTGAAATACCATTTTACCCTCCCTTGATTTCTGATATAAAGTCATTACCATCTTCATTCTTCAGTTTCTGGATTGATTCTGCATAATCCATCTTGATTCCTCAAGGAGCTTCATTTCCATATTCATCTTCAAAACTCTCTTTCTCTCAGATTCTTCTTCCACACTTCAATGTCATCCTCTCTTGATCGATCTTCAAAGCAGAGTGTCGTTTTCACCAATGCTTCAAACAACTCTTCTTGATATCTGCAATGGAGATTCACGCAAGAACTTGATAAATTCGAAGAACGAAAGCAACCTGCAGAATTCACGGTTCGCGATTCAAATAGTTGCAGAAAAATTCGTCAACTGGCAAGAAGAAGATGGAGTAGAAGAAGCACGGAACCAGCAGAACAAACATCAATAATAATGAACAGAAGCACAACAAGAAAATTCGTACCTGAGTAGTTCGAGTTCTCCATCATCATTACCGGAGCAGGAAGTTGAAGATCTCTGGTTTTCTTATCAATTTACTCCGATCTGAAGACGCACCGGACGATTCTCCGGTAGGTACGTTAATCCTGATCTAAACCTTAACGTTGCCATTTTCTGAATCGACTTGTTTTTGCGATGAGTTTGCGATTTGGTGATCTGTTCTTCTGGTTTGTTTATTTCTCGGCGAATCGTGGTGGTTGTTTGAACGATTGTTGAGCGAGGAGAGCGCGAGTGAGTTATGTAGCGAGCAATTTTGGACGCGGTTCTTAAGCGCTGGTCGCTCTCTGCGGTTTGAGCTTTGACTACAGGTCGATTCATTTTTTATCCTATTGTGAGCTGAATAAGGAAGGGAAATAGATGTCTCCAATTAACCCTGCTTGCATACTGAGTTTAAACAGCGGTCTGTTAGGTTACGGATGCTATCAATGTGGGGGGCCTTTGTACTGGTTATTTGTATTTTCGCCAATACTGTTTTCTTTCTTTTTTACCTGGGCAGAAGGTTTCTGGCGGGGAACAAGGATTAGGATGTTAGGACTGATGCTTTTGAAATACTGCTTTTGATTGATGGAGATATGGGATTTGGGTTTTTTGTTGATTGGGCTCGCTAAGATCTTTTTTTTCGATCTTATGCTTACGTATTCCCGTTTACCGAAACAGGGAAATCAGAGCTTTCGTAGTTCCTCCTATTCTATGGGAGGAAATTGGTTTTGGTGTCTTGTTCAAAGCCCAAGACGTGAAGCGAAAAGTGGTTTGTATCTTGTTCAAAGCCCAAGATGTGAAGCTGAAAGGTCTATTTGTGTCTTGTTCAAAGCCCAAGACGTGAAGCTGAAAGACCTCGGCTTTAGAGAGAATTTGTCATCTCTAAAGAGGGGAGAAGGAGAATTACTTTAACTGGGATACGCGGATCCGAGCAATGCCATAATTTCCAAAGAAAGGGTTTTAACCTGAAGGAGAAGACTTTAACTCAGTGTAGAGCAATGCCATCTTTCCTTAGGAATTTCTCATGCTAAAAGAGGGACAGTGGCGTGGATATAGATGATCCAGAGGCTTGCCGCTTACGGCGATTAGATGAAGGGGAAGGAGTTGTTGATGTTTGTATACTGTGAACGAGGCACAACTTTGATGCTAAAAGGTTAATTGGATCAACCAGTGGTTTTCTTATACAAAGCCTAAGAGGAGGCTATTTTCCGCTAGGAAAATCATTATACAAAGCCTAAGAGGAGGCAATTTTGTGTCCCGTACAAAGCCCGAGAGAGAGGCTAAAAGATTTTGACCCGACGATGGAGTCTTTTGGTATCTCGTATAAAGCCCGAGATGGAGGCTATTTGACTCAACAAGGGAGTTTTTTGTATCTCGTATGAAGCCCGAGATGGAGGCGATTGTTTGTTTGGCTCAATAAGAACCTTTTTGTATCTCGTACAAAGCCCGAGATGGAGGCGAAAGGGGGATTGACTCAACGAGGGAGTCTCTTATGTGTCTCGTACAAAGCCCGAGAGAGAGGCTAAACGTTGTTTGACTCCGCTGGGGAGAATCATTTGTACAAAGCCCAAGAGAAGGCTAAGGTTATTGTGTCAGTTAAGTGACAGGTCCAGTATACTGATTTTGAAAGAGAAAATCAGTTCTTATATGAGCATCACTGTACTCATGAGTTAGATCTGAGGATCGGGGTTGTTTCCTTTTCTTTGGGAAAACCGGAAATCCAAAGGGTATTGAGACTGTCCGAGTCTGCGGGTTTCTTTCCTATTTAACGAAGGGGTCACTTGAGAATGTCTTTTGAGACTCAAGGAAGTTAGATTGTCCGTGTCTAGAGTTTTATCTTTCGTACTATGCTTTGAGAAACAGTAGTAGACTCTATGAAAGGACTGTTCTATGAGGATGACTAGGTTCTGTTCCTATACCTCTAGGAGGTCGTCGGGACAATTTGTACGAAGCCCAAGAGGAGGCTGGAAACTTTTAAGAAGCCGACGGGTCCTTGTACGAAGCCCAAGAGGAGGTTATCATTCCCGGAGGAAGAGATCATTATACGAAGCCTAAGAGGAGGCTGTGAATACTTCTAAGAAGCCGTAGTGTCCTTGAATAATGCCCAAGAGGAGGCCGATGCTTTTAAGAAGCCCGTGGGTCTATCATCTCCTTTCCATTAGGAGAGATAACTCTTTTAAAGATAAAAACCACTGGTAAACGTGCGAGGTTTACTATCCAGCTACTTTTAGCTTTTAAAGAGGGTTCCATAGTTAAGGTCCAAGATTATGACCGTAGTGGGTACCCAAACCCCGAGACATTCAAGGCAAGCTATCCACAAGGAATAGATCAAGTCAGGAAAGTTCGAGAATTTGGAAGAAACTCAAAGATGCCATTCACGGAGAATACATTCATCTTGGGGAGTAGAGCTTCTTGACGATTCCTAAGGAGGACAGCCGAAGAGAAGACTATATCTGGTGCTCCTATTGGGGATCTAGGCGTCTATTTCTACGAATAAATGAAACGGCGTCACCTAGTTCTAGACGTAGTAGCCGGGGAAACTCGAAATATCTATACTATTATTACATAGTAGATATGAGTTTATGAAAGGAGACTTACAGTGAGCAGCCCCACAATACAGTTTATAATATGAAAGCAGTAAACGAAAGCGATAACCACTTACTCGGTTGGAGTGCTTCCATGCTGTTTGGTTAGTTGTTCAACAAAGGAAGATTGAAAACAACAGTATATTCAAAATCAAAGGAGAAAGTGTTTTGAAAAAGAAAGATTTGGGGCTTACAGCTCAAGGAGAGGCCCAGGGTTTTATTAGTGAGCGCACTGTTTAACTTTGTACAGCGGGACTTATACAAGTGACTGGGGCCCAAAAAGGTTTTCTGTACAAAGGGATGAGTCTTACACTCTCTCAAGAGGCCCAAAAAGGTTTAAAGAAAAAAAAGAGTGGGGCTTATAACACGAGGGTAGGCCCAAATGATTTTTCGTTTAAAAATGGTGATCGCGCCGAGGTTTTCTTTTAACGCAGAGGGACTTATACAATAAGTGAGGCCCAAAATGTTTTGGTTAAAAGGGGGATTGGGTCTTACACTCTAATAGAGGCCCAAAGTGTTTTGAATGGGTCTTATAGCTCAAGGAGAGGCCCAGATGATTTTTATTTTTAAACGGGCGACGATCGTGCCGTTTACTTGTACAGAGAGACTTATACAATGAGTGAGGCCCAAAAAGTTTTTGTACAAGGGGGGATGGGTCTTACACTCTCTCAAGAGGCCCAAAGAGTTTTGAAAATGATTTATGAGAGTTGAATTAATCCAAAACCCTAATTTGTTTTCAAAATGTATTTAATTGAATAAAAATTCAATTAAAATGATCAAAAATTGTTTAACACATGGAAAACAAATTGTGATCTTGGATTAATGCTTCAAAAATTAAGTATTGACCTTCAAAATAATTAGAAAGCATTAAAAGTTGCAAAATCAATGTAGAAAAAATATTTAAAATGCCAAAAACAATCAAAATATTAATTCTTTACAAAAATATCAATTATATGAAATAAATAATATTTTTGGGATTTTTTGTGAAAATAAAATATTTTAACATTTTTGTGAATTATTAAAAAAAGAATCAACTCAAAATCATTAAAACTCAGAGAGAAATTAATTTTTGAATCAATTAAACAAAATCACAAAATTCAAATATTTGAATATATGAAAAATGGCGCCAAGAACAGCTGAAGAACACGCGCGTGTTCTTGGTTTCTCAGATTTGCATTTTCTATCCAATCTCCATGAATACGTAATCATATCATGTAATCCACATATCATTATGCTCGTCTCAACCTCACGATCATGTCTATGTACTTTAATTTCATTTAAATTAAACATACAACAAGAAATCACGAAGAGACCTCAAGAACCCTAATTTCTGCATGAAGGCTAGGATTTTTGATACACAATTCAAACAATGCAATTAATTGAGGGAAAACATTCCATGCATGATTATGAACATATGGCCAAATTATTGTGTGAGGAAATATGCATAGATTGAGAGATGACCAAGTATGTGCTTACCTCTAGGCCGTGACAGCAAGCTCAAAGTGATTTTTGATTTGGAGGTGTTACAGATGAGTTGTGATGATCTGGACAGCTTCCGTACACCCTATGGATTGTGTTTGGATGGTTGGACTTGATTGAAATTGGCTGGATCATTTTGTGGTACCTCAGCTGCACTTTGGTTAAAACCTTGAGCAACCAGCTGGTGATTTTGTGAAATTGATGTTTCAGAAGTAATCTAAGTGTTTGATCAGCTCATATGTGATGTATGTGAGGTGTGTGAGTGATTGGTTTGATTGGAATTGCTCTCAAACTCAAAACCCGATAGTGACTTGCCTTAGAAGGCAAAATTAGAGTGAAAGAAGAGATTTTGAGGAAAGCATCTGTTAGATGGCTTTGGTGTACTCAAACTGACCACAATTGAGCTCTATTTATAGTAGAGCAAGTTTGTTTTGCAAGGAATAGTGCATGGCAGCTGGTAAGTAGGTTTGGCCAATGTTGGCAAATGAAAATCCAAGTCTCCTCTAGCCATTGACTATAGGTTAGGGCACAGAGCTTTGGTTCCCTTGGTCTTGGATAAGTCTTGACTGATTTCAGATGAGAATGGCTCAGTCCATGCCAACTTGATGGTTCCATTGAATGCCTCATTCCAAATTTGAAGTCTTGTCCCTATTTTGGCCATTCTAGGTTCAACATGCTATTTCTTGTTCCATGGACTTTGGAGGCTTGGCTCAGTGATTGTCCCCTTTAGATTCAATCCTCTGAGGTGTCCAAGTGGATAGGAGCAATTGAATTTGGCTGATTTTGGCAAATCGACCAAAGTTGCAAATTCTGCCTTGCCTTGACAGATTTCAGCAAGGCAACTTGGCAATGCTGTATCTCATGGTGTAGGTTGAATTTGGCAATGTTCTTGGCCATTTTGGAAAGCTCTTACATGATACAACAACTGTTTGAACAAGTTTGGTTTTGATCTCTTTTGATTCCAAGTGAAAAATCCCCCTGCATTTGGCAAAAAGTGAGGCAGAATCTGACTTAGTGAAAATTTCACTAAGTGTTGGAAAAAGTGACATTTTCACTTTTCAGCCACTTTGATCACTCCATAACTCAAAATCCTTAGTGAATTGGAATGACTTGTAGTTGAAGTTTTTGTAGGTGATAATGAGGGCTACAAATCCATCTTTGGATGAGAAAAAATGGCCTTGTGGTTTAGGAGTTATGGTCCTCCAAAGTTGGTACCTTTGCCACTTTATTTTTAACTTAGAAAAATTTCTAAGTTTTATGGTTACCCCTTTTACAAGTTATCTCACTTTTCTTGATTTTTCTTGATGAATGATGATTCAAATCATACATTAACATCATTTTAGGGTTAAAAATCCATTTTGGTGAAAAATCTCAAAAAGTCAAAGTTGACTTTTGTGCACAGTTGACTTTTTATCAGATGAATTCCAAACTGTGCAATTCTTCAGGAAATCATGTCCTTGACCTAAATCAAACTTGATGGACATGTTCCATGGGTGTCATAGGGTATATTCAATCATGTATTAGGGTTTGGGAGCATGTCCAGGTCAAAAGTCAAAGTTACAGTTGACTTTTCCCTTAAAACCCTAATTGTGGTGCAGATGAAATTGAGACTTGTTGCTCAAACTTCTTGGATTAATCCATTTGTCCCAAATGGATCAATATGGTATATTAGAGACCCTCAAATCATCTCTTGAGGTCTTGGCTCATGGTTTGTCCCAAAAGTCAGCTTAGGGGTGAATTAGGTCAAGAAACCCTAATTCCTGATTTTTGATGAATGCATCCCCTGAGGCAAAATTGACTTGATGCATGGGCTCATGAGGTTCCATGAAGTATATGAGGTTATGTTTTGGATCATTGCCTTGTGCCCAGATGAAAATTTCCATCTGGAGGCCCTGGTCGACCAAAACCCTAATTTGGTGACACTGTCGATCTTGAGACTTGATCCACCTAGAAGGGAGCAGCCTTGTGCTTAATCCTTGAAGTGGGAGTCCTTTTTGATCCATTGTGGATATTTAAGAGATTATACAAGTTGAAGATCATATCATTTCTTGATTGATCCTTTGTCTAAGCACTCAGAGAGGGCTTGAAACCCTAATTTTGATTGTAGTGGATGCTCACCCATCTTTGGGGAGACTAATGAAGCATAAAGGTACATCCATATTGTGATGATGATTTTCACAAGGATGGGAAATCTAAGTGGTCAAAATTTGGGGTATTACAAGTTGCCGAGAGGTTTTGAATCAATGAGGAGGTTTGTTCACGGTTTGGTGTCGCTCTTCACGGTGGAGAATGTTGCGTTGAAGTGTGAAGGAGAAGGCGAACGGAGGGAGGACGATGGAGTGAGGTCGTCGTGAATTTCGTTTTTCTGGTGAAATAATGTCGCAACCATTGTTGTTGGCGAGGTTGAGTGAAGATGGAGGTCGCCGGCATTTCGTTGCGAAGAAGAAGGAGACAGAGGAGGTTAAACGAAATTGAAGGAGGAGATGAGCGAAAGAGATTTGGTGCGGTGGAGGAGATTGGAGGTAGCAGAGTTTGTTATGGTGGCCGGAGTGAAGAGATTGACGGAACAGGGAGAACGACAACGGTTTTGAAAGAGATGTAGATGATGAAGCTGAGGTAGTTAGGGTTTAATAAAACCTGTTTTGCCTAATGCGGACCGGGTTTCGGCCCAATTTTATTTTGTTGTTCGCACACTCTTTTCCTCATTCGCACCCCCTAGTTTCCTTTGCTACTCCCTGGCTGCCAAATAAAGTTTTTGGGCCTGCATACCAAACGCAAAAGCCCCTCGCCTTGCTTTCAGCACCACCCTAAATCTGGACTGCACCTCCCTTCTTCTTTTAGTTTAATTTTTGTTTTTGCTTTCAAATTAAATTCTTTTTTTAATTAGAGGTTAAATGAATAATAATCCTGGATTTAGTTAGAATTAGATTAACTTTAGAAATTAGATTTTTGATTAGAGAATTAGAATTTAATTTTAGTTTTGTTTTAATTCTTAATCATAATTTTGGTTAACTCACTTTGATGTTTAGCTTTAACTTTAGAATTTAGAACTTTAATTAGATTTTAATTAGAAATTAAAAAATTTCATTTAGGTTGTTAATATTAGTTTTTCTTTAGAACTAATTTTCCTTAGAATTAGTTTATAGTCTTAACTTTGGAATTTGATTAGTTAGAAATTAATTGGAATTAATTTTAGGATTAATATTAGTTTTGGTTCTAGATTTAATTTTAGGATTAATTTCCTTTAGAATCAACTTGAACTAATTTTAGGATTAACTTTAGATTTAATCTCAATTTAACTTTTTTCCTTAGAATTTAACTTTTTTTTTAGTTAGCATTTTAATTCTAACTTTGATTAATTGCCTTATTTCTTTCGCTTTTGCTTTCATATACATTTGCTTTGCTAACATTTTCAGGGGCTATTGGTAAGTCATGTGTGTGGGTGTGCATCCACATACAATCTTTTCCTTTATCTCTTTTAAGCTTTCAAACTTGTGATTATGATAAGCATTTATATGCTTTCCTTGAATAATTTCTTCTTCATCCCTCTTTAAGATCAACTTAACTTCCACCTTGGAAGTAAGTTGCTTCTTTTGCTCTTCTTTTCCTTTCTTTTAGGATTAGGCTTCAAACCACACTTAACCTTTAGGGCCACTTTGTATGATAACATTAGGGTGAGTCTTAGTCCCCTTTAGTTTTCACCTTTTGCTCCCTTTGAGTCTCTCATTCTCTCATCTCAAAACAAAAGCAAAAACACTTAATAAAGGTTAATGCATATTGCATGTGAGCCTTGTATGTGGGAAATGGAAGAAGGGGAGCTTCTCTCCACCTTTCTAGAGTGTTTAGCATACGGCCTGTTAGGACGACCATGCGATGCATTCGATCTTATACGATAGACTTGAATGCAATATGTGTTATTAACACAAAGATAATCAAAACACTTCTTTCTAAAAAACTTCAAACAAACAATAACGTCTTTCCTCCGGGATTTCTCTTCTCATCTCATTCACTCCTTTCTAAAAGGATTCGTCACGTCCGTTCTACCGCAAATAGGTAACGCCTAAGTCTCCATACAGCGAGCTGCAACACCTAACTGCTGGGACGCGCACTCTGACGTATTCCACTAAAAAACACAAACAATTTTCCCTAGGTGAGGGGAACTATGTCGCTCTGATTCTCATGTTCCCGATGAGATACGTAGGCAGTGGGGTAGGACCCATTCGAGCACTTCTTTTATTTTCCCTACATTTGCTTCTTGTTCTCTCTCCTCTTTTTTTCCCCTTTCCAGTTCCTTTTCCTTTCCAGTAGTAGCGAAGCTCCAGTTTCCTACACCCTTTGATCGAGACAAGCAAGCGTGGATCCCATCGGGTACGATGGACGCGTGGGGGTGCTAATACCTTCCTCACGCGTAACTGACTCCCGAACCCAGTTCTCTTGGCCGCAAGACCATGCTCTATCCTTCCCCTCAGGTTTATGCAGTGTTTCCTTTCCCTCTCTTGGGATAAATACACATTTCTGGCGACTCTGTTTAGGTGCCACTTTCGCGTTTGCACCAGGATGAAAATCCCGGGAGCGACATCCACTAGACGCATGTGTTACTTGCACCAAACTGGATTACTAATCTCTTGTGTTTTTATTGCTTTTTGGATTACTATTTTTATTGTTGACTTTTAAGATATAAGAAGTTGGGCCAGTTATCCCAACACCGTGTCCAAACTTTGTCCCCTCAGGAATATAATTTAACTTGGCATTAGAGCAGGAACCCTATTCTATTTGGATGAGCTCCATGGAGGATATTTTCTATTCAAATGGACAACATTAAAGATGGAGGTTCATCCAACAGGCTACCGATTTTAGATGGAACAAATTGTGACTATTGGAAAGTAAAGATGGGTATTTTTCTCAAATACATTGACAACAAAACTTAGAAGGTTGTGGTTAAAGGTTAGAAACATCCTATGATCACTTTAGAAGATGGTTCAACTAGTTTAAAGTCTGAAGTTGATTGGTTCAAAGACGAAGATCATGAAGCTCTTGCAAACTATAAAGCCTTAAATGTTATATTCAATGGTGTGGACAAGAACATGTGCAGACTAATCAACACTTATACTATAGCTAAAAAGGCTTAAAAAGCTTGGGAGATTATCAAGACTGCTCATGAAGGCACATCCAAGGTTAGGATGTCAAGGTTGCAGCTCCTCACAACAAAGTTTAAAAATCTGAGAATGTCGGAAGATGAATACATATATGAGTTAAACATTAGATTGCATGACATAGCCAACAATTCTTTTTCATTGGAAGAAAAATGTCAGAAGAAAACATGGTTAGAAATATTCTCAGATCCTTACCTCAAAAGTTTGACATGAAGGTAATAGCCCTCGAAGAAGCTTAAGATTTAAGCATCTTGAAAGTTGATGAACTCATTGGCTCTATTCAAACCCTTGAAATTTCTATAAGTGGAATATCAGAAAAGAAGAAAACATGTGTAGCTTTTGTATCTTATACTCAAGAGTATGAAGATCAAGATGATAATGATACTGAATAAATTTTCAGATGCTATAACTTTTGTTGGAAGAAAGTTCAACAAAGCTTTGAAGAAGATGAACAGAAAATGGATGACAAATGTGCAAGACATCAGATTTGAGTGCCCTGCTTTTCTCAAGAAGCAGAAAAAGAGATTATCTATTACATGGCATGATTCTTATTCAGAAAGTAAGGCTGCAACAATGTAATGGTTTTCACTGGAAAATAAGAATATGAATGTGTGTCTCATGATGAAGACATAACTAATGAAGATCTATCTTCTACATAGAGACTCTTGTACACCAAGTGGGAGGAAGACTACTTAATAATGGAGAATCAGAAGAAAACCATGGGAGTGTTTCAGAAGGAAAATGAGAAGGTTGTATCAACCATCAAAAGTCTGGAAGAAGAAATAGCTTTTCAAGATTCCAAAATTAAAAAATGACAAAATCTGTGAGTATGTTGAAAAATTGTTCAAATATGCTAGATGATATATTGGAAGTTAGAAAGATGTCCAGAAATCCGAAGGAAATAGGTTTTGAATCTAACTTGATCAAGAAAATAAAAATCCCCTCTAAAAAGGTTGTTCTTCCTGAGAAGAAGACTGAGTTGCAAATGATGGACCACATGTCTCAGCATCATGCTGGATATGTGCACCCTCAACATAGAGGTTATAAGAACTCTGCAAGGAGATGTCACCACTATGGTAGATATGGTCATATAAGAACATTTTTCTATAGACTATATGGTTATCCTCAGTTTTATAGTCAGCAAAAGCCTTAAAGGAAGAAAGGGAAGATATCTTAAGAAAAGAAGGAATGGAAACCCAAAGCAACTGTTAATAGTTTCATAGCTCATACATCTATTAGATTTTCCTCAAGGGAAGACTTGTATTTTGATCGTGGGTGTTTTATACATATAACTGTAGAAAATACATATCTTGAGGAGTTGAATTCCTACTCTAATAGTTATATCACTTTTGGTGATGGGGCAGACAGAAGAATAAAGGGAATAATCATAATGGTTAGCCCTGGTCTTCCTTGTCTTAATGATGTGTTGATAGTAGAAGGTTTAACGACTAACTTGATTGACATAAGTCAACAGTGTGATCAAGGGTTGAATGTAAACTTCAGAAAATCGGAATGTATTGTCACCGCCAAACATTAAGAAGTTCTCATGAAGGGGTTAAGGTTCAAAGACAGGTGTTATATGTCGATTTCTTAGCCCTCATCTTGCATGTTATCCAAAGTTGATGAGAAAAAGTTGTGGCACCAAATACTTGGTCATATCAATCTCAAAGGCATGAATAAAGTCATATCTGCTGAAGCCATCAGAGGTTTTCTAATTCTGAAGATTGAAGAAGGAAAAATTATGGTGATTTCCAAATAGGTAAGTAGACCAAGATGTCCCACATGAAGCTCCAGCATCTAGCCACCTCAATGATTCTTGAGATACTAAATATGGATCTCATGGGACCTACGCAAGTGGGAAGTCTTGGTGGAAAGAGATATGTGTTTGTTTGTCTAGATGATTTTTCAATATTTACATGGGTTAAATTCATTAGAGAAAAATATGATACTTTTAATGTGTTCGAAGATCTATGTCTTTGTATCGAGAAGGAGAATGGAGTGAATTTTCAAGATAAGAAATGACAATGGTAAGGCATTTGAGAATGCCAAGTTCTCTGATTTTTCTTCTATTGAAGGGATCATTCATGAATTCTCAGCACCTATCACACTTCAACCAAATGGAGTGGTTGAACGCAAGAATAAAATCTTGTAAGAAGCTACTAGAGTCATGTTACATGCCAAGAATTTTCCTTATCACTTTTAGGCTGAAGCCATTAACACTTCTTGTTTCATTCACAACAGAGTGACTATTAGACCAGGAACCAAAGCTACATTGTATGAACTTTGGAAAGGCAAAAAACCAAATTTAAAATATTTCCATGTATTTGGTAGTAAGTTATATATATCTTGGCAGATCGTGAACAAAGGAGAAAGATATATCCAAAGAGTGAACAATGGATATACCTTTGATACCCTATTTATAGTAGGGCCTACAGGGTTTACAACACCCATACCAAGACTATGATGAAATCCATTAATGTTTTTCTTGTTGATAATCATGAAGAGAAAGATGTTGTTGAGGATGAATATGATATTTCTCCTCAATAGACAAATGTTCCAACAGATGTCCTATACAAGGGGTCTGGCAATGATACTGAAAGGGAAAATTTTGAAGAAACCACTATCAACAAAGAACCATCCATAATAATACAAAAGGATCATCCTATTGATAATGCCATGGGGAATCTAAATGGATGAGTCATCACCAGATCTAGAAATATGATTTCTAAATCTTGCTTCATCTCTGAGATTGAACCTAAGATTGTCAAAGAAGCATTAACTAATGAATTATGGATAAATGATATGCCATGCAAGAGGAACTATGTTAATTTAGAAGAAATGAACTGTGGGAGTTAGTCCTAGACCTGAAGATATGAATGTCGTTGGTACCAAGTAGATTTTCAAGATCAAATCTAATGAAAGTGGTAATGTAACAAGAAACAAGGCAAGGTTAGTGGCTCAAGGGAACACTAAAACAAAAGGAGTGAACTTTGATGAGACTTTTGCTCATGTTGCTAGACATGAGTCCATTAGATTACTGCAAGGAATTTTATGCATGATGAAATTTAGATTTTATCAAATGGATGGCAAAAGTGCTTTTCAGAATTATTAGCTCAATGAAGAAGTCTATGTTGATCACCTAAAAGGGTTCATTAATCCTAGTTTTCCAGACCATGTGTACAGGTTAAAGAAAGTTACTTATGAGTCTTTGAAAAAAAACAAAATCTTTAGAGGCTCTTTAGTCATAGTCGTTATTAGAGGCTTTAGAACGAACGTTCTTCAGAACCGTTGTCTAATCGCTTTCTAGATCTTGACTATCTCTTGTAACGTGGTTGTTTCTTTTTATGGTCATAGTGTGTTGATTCAGTATCTGATAACGTCACTCGTCAAAGCTTCAGAGCCAATACCTATATAACAAGAGCTACACACTTGACAGAAACCATTAGTATATAAAATTGTTTTTAATGAAATAGTGTATTGTTATCATCAAAACTAAAGGCCAGATGCAGAACCAAATCTCGGTCTAAGAGCTTATACAGGAGCATGATTGGAATTCAGCTCTAATTCACAGCATGTAGACCTGACTTTACCTTTTTTGTAGGTATATGTGCTAGATTTCAACTAAAACCCAAAATCAATTATTTGTTTCAAGTGAATAGAATCTTGAGGTATGTCAATGGGACATGTGACTATGGTATTCTCTACTCACATGACATTAACCCTATGCTTGTAGGATATTCTGATGTTAATTGGGCTGGAAGTGTTGATGATAGAAAGAACACATATGGTGGGTGCTTCTTTCTTGGAAACAACTTAATATCTTGGTTTAATAAGAAGCAAAGTTGTGTCTCTTTATCTACTACAGAATTTGAGTAAACTGCTATAGGGAGCAGATGCACTCAATTACTCTGGATAAAATAAATGTTGAAGGAATAGAATATGGGACAAGATGTCATGACATTGTTATGTGACAACTTAACTACTATCACTATTTTAAAGAATCCTGTTCAACATAGTAGAACCAAGCATACTGAGATTCATCATCACTTCATTATGTTGCTTGTTGAAGATAAAGTTGTAGATCTTGAACATGTGGCAACTGAAAAGCAGTTGGATGACATTTTCACTAAGGTGTTAGATGCAGTCCATTTTGAAAATTTAAGGGTTACACTTGGTGTCTACATTTGTGAGAATCAATTGCAGTCAAAGCTACGGAGACGTGCAGGGGAGTTTCTCTCTATTTTGGTGTGTGTTGCACATGAAATAAATCATATTTTTCTTGTTTCCCAACCTCCTTTATTTGGACCTTCATTACAAGAAAGAACCACGTTCACTAATTTTATCTTGCTCTCAGAAAACTGTTTTCTCTATCATGAAGTTTATCGAAATATTTCATGAGGCTAAGAAAAAAAACTAGGGAACCGGTTCTAATTCAGCTGCAAATGGTTTGGATACACATGATGTATCATCAGGTGGAACATCTGTGACTAGGAAGAAATCTTTGACCAAGATAAATTCCTTGAAGAAGAGACATGTTCGAGCACATGAATCTGACTCAAAGGTTGATGAAGACTGGGTTACCTTCATGAATTCAAGAGGATAGAGGGATGATTAAATTTGAAGAATGTTGTTTCATGTTTTGTTGCTTAATTTGCTTGGCTCTTACATTTAGGCATTTTTTTGTTTCCTTTGGTTGGGTTTGTAATGGCCTTATTGCCAATAAACTTTTGTGATGATCATGCTAAAATAACTGTCTTAATAAGTGTTGGCATTAATTTATTGCCGATCTATTGTGTGTAAGTGTTAACATACTAACCTTTGAGCTGACTGACTAATTTCTAAGGAAGACCTTTTCCAAATTGTGGCAAAAAGGGAGAGTAATAGTGTGACTACTAACTTGACTACTGAATTTGCGATGTGTGAGGATCTTCTAATGATCTGATATATCCTATTATGATTAGTACTAACTGATATGTGTGGTACTAACTGATCCAGTTTCTATGTGCACATTGTAATACCCCAAAATTTTCCCTCTCATTCTTCATATAATTTAGCATGAGCTTTCATGTCATTGCATTGCATTCAAGCATAGAAAAATAAAACATTAAACATTTAGCATTGCATCTTGCATAAGGGCATGTGATCAGTTGTTTCTCAAAGGTGTTGGTCATCCAAAGCAAGAGAACAAGAGCTAAGGGATTCTCAACAAGCCTCAAGGTCCTCTTACATCATATATCATCCCACTTGATCCCACAAGTCATTGGAAGATGGGAATTCATCAAGAAGATTGGACAGTGCATCACCTCCTATAAAAAACAGTCAAAATTAGGGTTTTGGGTTTAAGAATGCTCTTGATGAAATTTTGATTCAAACTTGATCTCAATGTTTTCTACATGATATTAAGTGTCTAAGGATGGAAGATTGGCCATTGGTTCATTTCAGAAGAGGTTCAATTGATCAGTTGCTTGAGAGTCAAGAAATTGGGGAAAAAGTCAATTGTGCGGTGAAAAAAGTTAACTCCTGACTTTTTAAGGTCAAATTCATGAAATTCAAGTTATATGTGTTCATTGGACAAGATTTGATCAAGAAATGGTGGAAGAATAATGAAAAATCAAGAAATCACAAAACTGCCAAAAATAGAAACTTTAGAGTTTCCAAAAATGGCAAGTTTGGACCATTTTGCACCACACTTTGAGGCTCTCTTTCTTCAAGATAAAAGCTCCAAACTTCAGGCCCAAGTTGAGCCAATTAAAGTTCATGTTCTAAGCTTCAAATCCATATAAATAACTCTTCCATTGGATCAAAATTGAGGGAGTTATGATCAATCAAAGTTTGACAAAACTAGGTCAAAAACCAAGTCATGGCAAGGCAAGACTAGGCCCATGCGCCATAATTTTGTCAAACACTTGGCGTGCCAAATGTCCAGCCACTTTTCTCATTGAAGGAAGCTTTAAATTAAAAAATGTTGAACATCAAAGTTGTTCATCTCAATGTTCTCTTCAACTTTAATGTTGGACATTTTTCCATTTAAGCAAGTTATGATGGAGTTATGAGGGTCCAAAGTTGGTTGCTTCACACTGAAAATTCCCTAAGTCACCATGCCTTACCTGCAGGCCAAGTTGCTCGCCACACACCAGTTTTAATTCCCAATGTTTCAAGTACTTTTTGAGCAAGATAGAAGTTTCATTTCCAATCACGTATCACACATTCTTAATCCATTGACCTCAAGAACTCATCAATCATTCACTGAGTAGGGAGAATTTCATCTGCAAACTACCCTACTCATCACTGATGTATTGACTAATGTTAGCAGATTGTGTGCACGATTTGGTTCAGTTACACAACAAACATAACTCTATGCTCATGTACTTGCATTACCTCATTTGACCATACATTCCTTCTTACACACCATGTACATACCAGCCATCATGCATACAAGAGGAAAGAGGGAAAACTTGTGGTGCAAGTCTCTGCAGCAACAATATAACCTCATCACCACTGATTCGCTCCCACCTCACCATAAGCTGACATGAATCAACCTCACCATATCACAACCATAACCAACTCGCCCTAACTAACTTGACTCAGTTAGTTAGAGGCAACTCAGTTAACCTCACATCAACTCACTAAACTCACTCACTTAACCACCCTAGTTAACACACTTAACTCAACATATAAATTGAAATTTCTTCACAATTTGATACAACAACTTCATTTTCTACTCTCTCTCCAAAATTCTTCTCACTTTTTCTCTCTATTCTCTCTCTGATTTCACACGAACTCATCACTCTTCATCTACATTTCACCATCATCATCATCATCATTAATGCATTCTTGAAGCAAGAACACACTGAATCAACATCATTCTCCAAGTGAAGTTTCATCAAGATTTTGATTCTCTCTCTGCTCTTCAAGATCTCAAGAACAAGTAGCATTTATTTTGCTCAGCAAGTTCAAGAGCTCAAGATATATCTGGTTTTCTCAATACTTCAAAGTCCTTCACAGTTTCAGGTTTTTTTCCTCAACTTTTTTCATTGAGTTTAGCTTGTTTTCATGGCGTTTATAGCTTAGTAGAAGCTGCGTGAGTCCTGGCTAGTTGATAGGCTCATTAGGAGCATAGTTGGAAAATTAGGGCAAAAGTGTTTGGATTCTGTTCTTGCTATGTGTGCATGATATGTTGATTCTATGCTTGGATTCATGATGTACGTAACTTGAGCTTTCAATTAGTACCATTTTTGCTTGTTTCTAGGAAATGTGAGTGTTGCAGGTGACAGAGAGTGGCCGGAGAAGATGACCGGAGGTCCTTCTCCGGCCGGTGAGGTTTAATGTTAGGGTTTATGCAGGTTTAAATCCCAGGCGTTTGATCTTTCTCATCTAACGATCCATAATGTGACAATGCATAAATGACACACCCTCCCCCTCACGTGCATCATTTTGAACCTGATTGGCTTTTGTATGTGTGTGTGCATGCTATCTTGTATGGACCTCATCTCTGAACGGCTTGATGTGTGATGATCTTACATTGACTTGATCCAAAGGCTCATATGTTGCCAACACATTAAAATTTCATGTGCTTATCACGTGTTCTTCATTTTGGACTCAGAGGCTTGCATGTGCGTGTGTGTAGGGTAACTAGCATGTGTTGGAATTCCTCATCCATTAGATTGGTTTACTTTGCTTGATCAATTGCGTTGACTGAATTCTGTGGTTATGATTGCATCTCTATGTTGACTGAACATGTACACTAGCACACACAATCACACGTTTAATTGGACTGGGTCTTAATTACTACCTGCACACCCCTGTTAAGCCCAATGCATATTTTCAACGTGCCATTTACTTCTTTTGCACCCCCTCCCCATTTCTTTCTCATTTTTATTTTCTTTTTTCCATATCTTTTTGGTTTTCTGATTTTAAAAATAGTAAATCACTTCTAAAAATCCCAGATAAACTCATGTATGTTCTTTCCACATTTAAATAATTTTATTTTATTTTTAATTCTGAATTTGTGGATTTTTACATTTAATTGCATTATTTTCTTTTATTTTCTTTTTGAGCAAACTTCTTCATGATACTCAAATTTGTACATTTTCTTTCTTCCATCTCACACATTATTTTTCACCCATTCTTTTTGCATTTGTTAGATAACACATTAAATCCTCTAAATAAATTTTCTTTTGATTTTTAAAGTCATTTTATCATGTGTTTAAGAGTTCTTCTTTGAGAACTTTTGTGGTGTGTTTCAATGTGATCTTGTGCAATCTTTTGGCAATGCTTTCTCTTGAATTTTCCTATGATCTTTAGTACATGTTTGTGCTTCTTACTTGGCTTGTTTAGGGTTTGTTTTTTCCAATTTTATTATGTGTTTTGATAGTTGTTTAATGCCTTGCATTTGAAGTAACATGTATGCCCTTTCTTTTTATTCTTGTTAACATGTTTTGATGAGCCACTTGTGCCATTCTTTGATGATTGTCTTGTGTGATGTTATAGATCATTAGTATCATATTAGAGGTCACTTTTGTTGCATTATAAGTCACTTTGTTTTGCATTTACATTTTGATATGAGTTTGTGCATTTTAACTTGAACTTTGACATGTTCTTATCTCCCACTTTCTCTTATGATCTACATGTTTCATATGTGCATTTTGTATGCCATTTCACATCTTCCATTTGCATCTCATTGATAATATGCTACTGCCCATATATTCTTTAACCATGTTACATGTGATACATCTTTGACATGTCATTTTTGTGTACTTAATTGAAACATGTTCCTTCTCCTTACTTCTTCTTCATCTCACTTCTTCTATTTGTATCATTGCATCCATGATTGGTATGAAAATTCGTATACATGTTAAGCCATTTGTAAATTGAATATGATTCTGACTTTGTGCTTTTGTGAAGCATTAATGCATGATCACTTTGCATTTTCACTCATTCCTTATCTATTCTTTTTATGAGTGCACTTCTTTGATGTTTAAGATTTTGATGGTGCATATTTGGTTTGTGTTAGATCTCTTAACATTAGGGAACACTATTATAGTATAGGTTCTGACTTTGATTGGTTTTAATCTCTTAGGATCTTTACTCATTGATTCTTAAGGTGTTTAATCATTATTTGTTATCCTTTCCTTATTCCACTACTTGTAAATAGTTTGTTGAACTAACCTTTTCATGTAGGTGCAAATGGTACGTAAGTGCGTGGATATGCTTCCACATACACTTCTTTCTCTCATCTTCTTTTATTTCTTTTAATCTTTCTACTTGTGATCATGTTAAGCATTTATATGCTTTCCTTGAATAATTTCTTCTTCATCCCCTCTTTAAGATCAACTTAACTTCCATCTTGGAAGTAAGTTGCTTCTTTTGCTTCTCTTCTCCTTTCTTTTAGGATTAGATTTCTTAAGCCACATTAACCTTAGGATCTCCATGTATGATAACTCTAGGGTTGAGTCTTAGTCTCCCTCATTTATTTTTTACCTTTACTCCTCCTTTGAGTCTCTCTTCTTCTCACCTTTAAAACAAAAAGTAAAAAACACTTAATAAAGGCATAACAAATATTGTACTTGAGCCTTTCATGTAAGAATGAGATAGTGAGGGGTCTTCTCTCACTTTCTTAGAATGTTCAGCGTACGTCCCGTTTCGGGTCGATATGCGAGGCATTCGATCCTACATGAAGGACTTAAATACAATGTGCGTTACAAAACATAAAGTAATCAAAACATTTCTTTCTTAAAAGACAAAAACAAACAAATAATTATTTTCTCATCTCTTCACTCCTTTCTTAAGGACTCGTCATGTCTGTTTCACCGCAAACAGGTAACGCCTAAGTCTCCCTACAGCGAGCTGCAACACCTAACTGCTGGGACGCGCACTATGACGTTTCCACTAAAAAACACAAACAAAGCGACCCTCGTTGAGGGGAACTACGTCGCTATGATTCTCGTGTTCCCGATGAGATACGTAGGCAGTGGGGTAGGGCACATTCTAGCACTTCTTTTATTTTCCCTACATTTGCTTCTTGTTCTCTCTCTCCTTTATTTTTTCCCTTTCTCGGTTCCTTTTCCTTTCCAGTAGCAGCGAAGCTCCAGTTTCCTACACCCTTTAATCGAGCAGCAAGCGTGGATCCCATCGGGTACGATGGACGTGAAGGGGTGCTAATACCTTCCCTTCACGTAACCGACTCCCGAACCCAGTTCTCTTGGTCGCAAGACCATGCTCTTTCCTTCCCCTCAGGTTTATGCAGTGTTTCCTTTCCCTCTCTTGGGATAAATACACATTGCTGGCGACTCTGTTTCATGCCACTTTCGTGTTTGTACTTGGATGAAAATCCCGGGAGTGACAGCTGGCGACTCTGCTGGGGATACCCCTTAATCTCTGGTTTCCTTAGCGAGTCAATCCTAGCGCTTGTTTGTTTTTCTTTCATTGGGTGTTTACTGTGGTGGTGTGTTTTATTGTTTTACTATTTTACTGTATTTCCATTTACTGTATTATTGCTTTACTGTACATTACTGTATTTACCGCATTTATTGCATTTTCATTTCATTATTATACTGGACTGTGCTGTGCTGTTTTTCTGTTTGGCGAGATGGATATTCTGAGAGATAAGCCCATTACACAGGTTTGAGCACATACATAGGACTAGAGTGGACGGTAGTGTGGCCTACGTAACATTTTGTTATGTATGGTTTACATGAAATCCACAACCAGACGAGGTTTTCTTGGGAGATGTTCTGATTTTGCGCGTCCTGTGCATTTCGGAGTGTTAACCTAGAAAGCTGTCGACTCTGGTGACCGATCATTGAGGACCTTAGTGGAAACATCCCTCTTTAGTGGTGATAGTGGCAGACCACATTCTGTGGCAAACCCATTCGCACCCGAGGGCCCACTTTGGAACTTGCATATGATGGCCTTTATTTTTGGGGAATCAGTGGACGATCTCTTTGTTTGGCGATAGCATTGTATCCTACGGGCTGAATGTGCTATTGCTTCTCAAAATAGAGAATCTGAAACTGAGGAACCGCTGTTCTAGTACCCACATGTGAGTATGGGCGGGTGTTTACAGGTTTGCAGGTGACCATGCCTCCCACATACCCTGATACTCTAATATTTTCACAGACAGATGATGTAACTTGTTACAGTCAGTGGGTTTCTATCTACAGTGTTATTCTCAGACTTGTACAGACACCGTGCACACAGCCCAGCACAGACACAGAGCACGCTGATACCATGCCCTTTTGCATTGCATTATCATGTCATAACATTCATGTTTGTCATTTACAGGTGCTTATTACACTTCTGATTCCAATCAATGGGCTCGACAGAGACAGTTCTCGAGAGAATGCGCAATGTTGCCTACAAGTTCCCAGAACCTGCTTTGGATTTGCTGCACAAGGTAATAGCCATGGCTGACCCGGGTGTTCTTGTCAACTTCCAGAAGAAATATGGGAAACTGGTTGAGATGGTCCGTAGAATCACGCAGTATGAACATGATGCTCTTCATACGTTGCTACAGTTTTATGAGCCTTCGTTGAGATGTTTTCTTTTCCCTGATTACATTTTGATGCCTACTTTGGAGGAGTTCTCATTTATTTTGGGAATTCCGGTCGAATCAGCAGTGCCTTTCTTTTCTGGAAGTCATCCTAGCATAGAGGAGATCACAGCTGCGGTACAGGTGAACGATTCAGTGTTGAAAGGAAATGTGGCTATCAAAAATGGGGTCAAAGGTTTTCACTTAGCCTTTCTTACTGACCAAGCTCAAGAGGCTGCTGAAGCAAAGAATTGGGCAGTTTATAACTCCATCCTGGCTTTGTGCATCTACGGCATTGTTCTTTTCCCTAATCAACAAGATTTTGTGGATATGCAGGCTATAAGAGTTTTTATTCTCAAAAATCCCGTTCCTACTTTGTTAGGAGATTTTTATTACTCGGGGCATTTCAAGAATGAAAAGAGAAGGGGAGGACCTGTCAATTGTTGCACTCCACTTTTATCTCGTTGGTTTTTGAAACATTTACCTCAGGCAGGTGCTTTTGTAGAAACAAAGGATTCCTTAAAATGGTCCAAGCGGATAATGGGATTAACTGCTGATAACATTGTCTGGTTCGATCATAAGTTGATGGGGACAGAGATTATCACCAGTTGTGGGAACTTTCCCAATGTGCCTCTAATCAGCAGGAAATGGGGAATCAACTATAACCCGATCCTGGCCGTTAGACAATTTGGATACGCTTCCAGGTCTCCTCCCACAGATCGGGATGTTGAGAAATCTTTGTTCTTCACAGGGACTGAAAAAATGGAAATGTTGTGGGAAGTTGTGAATACTTGGGGTCACCAACATAAAGCAGGAAAAACAACTTTTGGAAAAATGGATTGCAGATCTTATCCTGAGTACGGAAGATGGTTTGAAATGAAGGTGAATGAGTTACTCTTGCCTTTTTCAAGGGAACCCCCTCTCTATCCTGTAATGCCAGAGAGGCCCACCGCGGTAGCCATCGAGGAGTTTGACAAGCTGCAGAAGTTGGTAAAGGAGCTTCGGGTGGATAATTTAGATCTGAGTAGTCTTCTTCAAAATGCTTTGCATGCCAACAGAGAATTGGAGCATAAATCCCAGGACACCGAAAGAATCTTAGCAGCAAGAGAAAAGGATTTCGCCGAAAGAGCTCAATATTTCCAGAAGATTAGTAAAGGTGCCGATGCTGCCACTCAAGCTCATAAGAAGACCAAACAGACATTAGCTCAAACCAAGGACACGCTAGCCAAGCTTCAGCAAGCCTGAGATGAGGTTAGAATAAAAAACGCCAAGTTGCAAGATCAACTGAAGATCAAGGATGAGGAGCTCGAAAAGGCACATGAACAAAGGAGAAAGTATCAGGAGAACCTTGGTGAAAGTCAAGAGCAATTGGTAAGCGCCAGAGAGGAGATGAAGACTTCCAAGAGCGAGCTTGAAGAGGCCAGGGTAGATGTGGAGAAGCTCAAGATACAAGCCGGCGTGAAAAGGCAGAAGGGGGTTTGGGATGATGAAGCTCTCCTGATGTGTATGGGGTCATTGACTGAGGTTTTCATGAGAAGAGATGTTCTGATCAAGGAGTTAATTGAAAGGCCAAATCACCAGCGTACTCGCATACTCTTTGAGGATATCAAGTATTCAAGTGACAAGTTAAAGGATTTAGAGTTGTCAGATTGACAGTTTGTTTTTCTTTCTCTTGACATAATTTTGTTGATGGATATCATCAGGCTTGTTGATGAATCCACCTTTGTGATGTATGATGTTTGAATTCATTGTTGAACACCGTATGTATGTTTCTTCTTGATTGGAATGAACAATTTTATTCAGAAAGGTTCCTCTGGCTGGTATTTGTACACGAGCACATAATCACGGCACGTCTCTTTGTATCACGGTTTCTGATCTTCAGATTTTGTGGTTAAGATTGGAATCAGAGTGTAGAGCACCTCGGAAATGATAAACATGGCATTTGCATTGCATGGCATATCATTTTTGCATTTTGTTGCTTGCTTTTCAGGTACTCGTGGCAGGGTCTCTAACCTTTATTTGGTTTCAGGCATTATAGCTGATACCCACGTTCACCGATACGCAACTCGTAGGAATCAAGCAAGGATCATGGATCAAATGCAAAATGATTTGGCTGAGATGAGGGCACGCATGAACCAGTCCATGACTCTCATGACTGGTATGGCACAGACTCAAGAGAGATTGAGACTTCTGGTCGAGCGTCTAGAGGCCACGCTGGGAGGTAATAAGAATGACAATTCACAGACACATGGCACTCCTCCTCCTGGTGGCAACCCTCCTCCTGTTGGTAATCTGGGTAAAGGAAATGGCAGAAATGTTGGTGGTGTTCAGGAAGACCAATTCACCCTGCTGGATGCTGATATGGGTGACAGAAGGTATGATGAGCTGGCTGAGAAGATCTGGGCTATAGAGTGTAAGAATTATATGGGCATTGATGTTACTAGTTTGGGTTTGGTACCAGGAGTCAGAATTCCTCCAAAGTTCAAGCCGCCCACTTTTGACAAATATCATGGCAATACGTGTCCCCAGACACATATTCAGGCTTATTTTGGGAGGATCTCAGCCCATACTAATGATGAGAAGTTATGGATGCATTAATTTCAAGACAGTTTGGCCGGAGCTTCATTGACTTGGTATATGAAATTGAACAGAGCTGCTGTGAGAAGCTGAAAGGATCTGGCAGAAGCATTTCTGAAGCAATACCAGTATAATATCGACATGGCTCCCAACCGCACTCAACTGCAAGGGTTGTCACAGAATGCTAAGGAAAGTTTCAAGGAATACGCTCAAAGGTGGAGAGAAATGGCTGCTCAGGTTCAACCCCCTTTGCTGGATAGAGAAATGGCAGACATGTTCATGGGCACCCTGCAAGGGGAATTTCTTGAAAGATTGGCTGCTTGTCCATCGACCGGATTTTCTAATATTGTGATTGCTGGAGAAAGGATCGAGAGTCTGTTGAAACTCGGGAAGATTCAAGATGTAAGTGGGGCTGCCTCTTCTGGAATGAAGAAACCCTTTGCTAATGGTCAGAAAAGGAGAGAAGGTGATACGAACGCTGTGTATAGAGGACGGGGAAGAGGACGTTCTCAGGCTTATCATCAAGTAGGTGCAGTGACTATCCCAACACCGTCTGTTCAGCAACAACAGCCACAACAGCAGGCTCAGCAGCAACAGCAGCAACCTCCTTTCCAGCAAAGGTCTAGGCAGAAGGACTGTAAGATTGACCCTCTCCCTAGGACTTATTCAGCATTGTTACCTCAGTTACTACAATTGAAGTTGGTTAAACTTCGTACCATGAGACCTCCTGCTGCCGACAACTTTCCACCTAATATTGATGTTAACGCTCGCTGTGATTTCCAATCAGGTGCTCAGGGGCATACCACTGAGAAGTGCTGGGCGTTTCAGAATAAGGTGCAAGACTTGATCGATGCTAAGGCAATCAATTTCTCGCTGCCTCCTAATGTTATCCAGAACCCCATGCCTAATCATGGTGTGGCAGATGTGCACGCTGTTGAGGACGGAAAGAGATTGAACTTGGTGGCAGACATCAATCATGTGAAGACTTCATTGCTAGTGGTGAAAGATCGTTTGTTGAAGGGACAAATGTTCCCGGGTTGTGATCAAGATTGTTCTGAATGTATGGGCCAAGAGAATGGCTGTGATAAGTTGAGAGTTGGTTTGCAGAATCTGATCAATGAGGGTCGTCTACAGTTTGACCAGGTTGTGAAAAATATTGATGAGGTGTCAACTGTGACCATTTATTATACTCCTGCTGAAATTCAGGTGCCTACAAGTATAGCTCCTGTAGCAAGTATTGTGCCAGAAAGATCCAGTCCTGTTACCATCACGGTGTCAGGACCAGTTCCGTTTACCTCTACGAAGGCAATCCCATGGAACTATGGGGCAGATGTGTATTATGAGGGAAGGAAGCAGGAAGTCGAAACTTCAGCCAATTCAAATATTGATAATGTGGGTGGTGTAGGTGGCTTTACTAGAAGTGGGAGGTTGTTTGCTCCCCAAACTTTGCGAAGTGATAAAGAAGTTTAGGCTGCGGCAAAAGTTAAAGGAAAACAGGTAGCTGAGAGTGTGTCTGTGCCTGAAACAGAGCCCAAGATTACCTTTGATAATGAGGTAGAAGAGTTTATGCGGATAATAAAGAAAAGTGATTAGAAAATTGTCGACCAATTGAACCAAACTCCCTCGAAAATCTCCATTTTGTCATTGTTGATGTGTTCTGATGCACACCGAGAGGCTTTGCTGAAAGTGTTGAAAAGAGCCTACGTTCCACAGGAAATTACCGTCAATCAGCTTGAGGGTGTGATTTCTAATGTCAAAGTCAGCCATGGATTGGGTTTCACGAGTAGAGATTTGACGTCTGAAGGTAGAAACCACAACAAAGCTTTGCACATTACTATGGAGTGCAGGGGTGCAATGTTTTCTCACGTGTTGGTAGACACCGGTTCCTCGCTCAATGTCTTGCCCAAGAAGGCACTGATGAAGTTGGAAGTTGATGGTTTGATCTTAAGGCCAAGTGATTTGGTAGTCAGAGTGTTCGATGGGACGAAAAGATCTGTGTTTGGTGAAGTGAAATTACCTGTGCAAATTGGACCGCAAGTGTTCAAGTCTACATTCCATGTGATGGATATACAGCCCGCTTATAGCTGTTTATTAGGTCGCCCTTGGATTCATGCGGCCAGGGCTGTTACATCCACCTTACACCAGAAGCTGAAATACGAGTTCGAGGGACAAGTAGTGACTGTGTGTGGTGAAGAGGACATTTTTGTCAGTCATTTGTCCACGTTCAAGTATGTTGAGATGGAAGGGGAAATCCACGAAATGCTTTGCCAGTCGTTTGAAGCAGTGAATATTGATAAAGTGCCTGAATCTTCCCTTACACCAGATAGAGCCGACACATCCATTTCGTCTTATAAGCAAGCTATCGAGGTTGTCAGAGCATGTAATGCCCAAGGCTGGGGCAAGCTGATAGAGACACCAATGAAGGAGGACAAGTTTGGTATTGGCTATCAACCCTCTATGACTTCAGTTGCAAAGAACAGTGGACCCATCACCTTCAGCAGTGGGGGAATCATCTACCCAGACCAGTCTTGCACAGCTACAGAAGATGGCATTGACAGTGACTGTGACTTGGACAACTGGGTACGTCCACGTGCTCTGGGACAACAATTGCAGAACTGGTCCGTTGAAGAAGTTGTTCAAGTTACTCTTCAAACAAAGTAATTTTCTTTGTTTTTCTAACCATAATGCATGTTAAAATCTTGTGCTCTGCCCAAGGCGTACAAATTCATTTGTAGGGCCACCTGTTTGCATTTGCAATTTTAATCATCAATAAAGGACGTTTTGCACTCAAATTTTGTTCCTTGTCTTTCATTTTTTATTTTTGCACAAAAATAATAAAATGGCAATGTTTCGTTTCTTTTTGTTCTAAAATAAATTCTAAAATAAAGCATGAACCCATTCGTGCAGACTTGATCCTCCGGATTTCATTGATAACGGTTCTGCTATGGCCATGTATGGCTTTGACAAACCGATTTATCAAGCCGAAGAAGGGGATGAGAAGGGTTGTGAACTCCTTGAGGAACTGGTCAGATTGTTAAAACAAGAGGAAACGACCATCCAGCCGCATCAAGAGACTATAGAAATCATCAATATTGGTACTAAGGATGCTAAGAAAGAGATCAAGATTGGCGCCAGTCTGTAAGCAGATGTAAAGAAAGCTTTGACTGAGATGTTGTGTGAATATGTTGATATCTTCGCCTGGTCGTATCAAGACATGCCAGGGTTGGATACTGATATTGTTGTACACAGGCTGCCATTGAGAGAAGAATGCCCGCCAGTCAAGCAGAAACTTCGTCGGACTCACCCCGATATGGCCATAAAGATCAAAGAAGAAGTTCAGAAGCAGTGGGACGCAGGGTTTCTTGCTGTGACTAATTATCCTCCCTGGGTAGCCAACATCGTGCCGGTACCAAAGAAATACGGAAAGGTGAGAATGTGTGTGGATTATCGAGATCTTAACAAAGCTAGTCCGAAAGATGATTTTCCACTACCCCACATCGATGTGCTGGTTGACAATACAGCTCAGTTTTCAGTGTTCTCGTTTATGGACGGTTTCTCCGGGTACAACCAGATTAAGATGGCACCTGAGGATATGAAGAATACTACGTTCATTACCCCATGGGGTACATACTGTTATAAGGTGATGCCTTTTGGGTTGAAAAACACAGGGGCAACGTATCAGCGGGCAATGGTAACATTATTCCACGACTTGATTCACAAAGAGGTTGAATGTTATGTGGATGACATGATTGCCAAGTCACGAACAGAGGAAGAACATCTGATTAACTTGAAGAAGTTGTTTGAAAGGTTGAGGAAGTTCCGTTTGAGGTTAAATCCGAACAAGTGCACTTTCGGGGTGCGTTCTGGAAAGCTACTGGGTTTCATCGTGAGTGAAAAAGGGATTGAGGTTGATCCTGCCAAAGTGAAAGCAATACAAGACATGCCTGAACCGAGAACAGAAAAAGAGGTTCGGGGTTTTCTGGGTAGATTGAACTACATTGCAAGGTTCATATATCACCTAACAGCCACATGCGAACCAATATTCAAACTACTAAGAAAAGATCAAACGGTCAGGTGGAATGACGATTGCCAATTGGCGTTCGATAAAATAAAAGAATACTTGCAGGAACCTCCAATTCTCATGCCTCCTGTTTCAGGGAGACCTTTGATAATGTATTTGACAGTGCTTGAAGGTTCTATGGGTTGTGTTCTCGGTTAACACGACGAGACAGGTAGGAAAGAGCATGCTATCTACTACCTGAGCAAAAAGTTCAATGACTGCGAGTCCCGATACTCAATGCTTGAGAAGACATGTTATGCACTTGCATGGGCTGCTAAGCGATTGAGGCAGTATATGCTCAGGCACACAAATCTGTTGATTTCAAAAATGGATCCTATCAAATACATCTTCGAGAAACCAGCACTAACAGGCAGAGTTGCACGGTGGCAAATGGTTTTGACAGAATATGATATCCAGTATACTTCTTAAAACGCCATCAAAGGAAGTATCTTGTCAGACTATCTTGCGTAACAACCGATTGATGATTACCAACCCATGAAATTTGATTTCCCTGATGAGGACATCATGTTTCTCAAAGCTAAAGATTGCGAGGAACCACTCCCAGAGGAGGGGCCAGACCCTGAATCCAAATGGAGTTTGATGTTTGATGGGGCTGTCAACATGAATGGGTGCGGAGTTGGAGCAGTTCTTATTACGCCGGAAGGTGTTCATATGCCTTTCACTGCCCGAGTAACTTTTGGGTGCACCAACAATGAAGGAGAGTATGAAGCTTGTATAATGGGGATTGAGGAGGCAATTAATCTGTGAATTAAGATCCTCGATATCTTCGGTGATTCAGCTTTGGTAATCAATCAAGTGAAAGGGAGTTGGTACATGCACCAAGCACGTCTGGTTCCGTATAGCGATTATACGAGGAGATTGTTGACCTTTTTCACAACAGTGAAGCTGTACCATGTTCCTCGAGATGAGAATAAGTTTGCTGACGGCTTGGCCACATTGTCTTCCATGATCAAAGTGCAAAGATGGAACCATGTACCTAAGATTGAAGTGTCTCGTCTTGACAGACCTGCATTTGTGTTTGCTGTTGATGCAACGTCTGATGACAAGCCATGGTTTCATGACATCAAGTGTTTCTTGAAAAGTCAAGAATACCCGCCAGGGGCATCTACTAAAGATAAGAAGACCTTGAGGAGATTGTTTGGTAGCTTCTTCTTGAATCAGGATGACATGTTGTACAAACGGAATTTTGACATGGTTCTGCTCAGATGCGTGGATAGACACAAAGCAGACCTTTTAATGCAGGAAGTACATAAAGGCTCTTTCGGTACCCATGCCGGAGAACACGCCATGGCAAAGAAACTATTGAGGTCGGGGTATTATTGGTTGACGATGGAGGCAGATTGTTGCAAGTATGCCCGCAAGTGTCACAAATGCCAGATTTATGCAGACAAAGTGCATGTTCCTCCAAATCCGTTGAGTGTCATGTCATCTCCTTGGCCCTTTACCATGTGGGGCATCGACATGATCGGAAAAATTGAGCCTACTGCTTCAAACGGCCATCGTTTCATCTTGGTCGCCATTGATTATTTCACTAAATGGGTTAAAGCAGCATCTTATGCCAACGTCACTAAGCAGGTGGTAGCTCGTTTCCTGAAACGGGATATCATTTATCGCTATGGAGTGCCCGAGAGAATCATCACTGATAATGGTTCTAATCTGAATAACAAAATGATGGCTGAGCTGTGCCGGGACTTCAAAATTGAGCATCACAATTCTTCTCTGTATCGCCCTAAGATGAATGGCGTTGTGGAAGCGGCCAACAAGAATATTAAGAAGATTTTGCAGAAGATGGTTGTCACATATAAATATTGGCATGAGATGCTACCATTCGCCTTGCATGGGTACCGAACGTCCACTGGGGCAACACCATTCTCACTTGTATACGGTATGGAGGCAGTACTATCGGTTGAAGTTGAGATTCCATCCCTCAGAGTCATGATGGATGTCAAATTAGACGAAGCTGAATGGGTTCGTGCCAGATTTAATCAGTTGTGCCTTATTGAAGAGAAACGAATGGTAGTTGTGTGTCATGGGCAGTTATACCAGCGGAGGATGAAGCAGGCATTTGACCAAAAGGTGCGTCCTTGGGTTTACAAAGTGGGAGATGTGGTACTCAAAAGGATCCTTTCTCCTAGTACATATCACAGGGGAAAATGGACTCCCAACTATGAAGGTCCATTTGTGGTTAAGAAGGTCTTCTTGGGTTGAGCCTTATTACTTACAACCATGGATGGCGAAGACTTTCCATCCCCTGTCAACTCAGACGTAGTCAAAAAATACTTCGCATAAATGGACCCGCTGGACAAAAAAAGAGAAAAGTCCAGGAAAAAAAGGGCATCCCGGCGAACCACAAAAACAGAATAAAAAGGTTCGGGCAAAAATTAGTGATAAAATAAAAAAATTGTACACCCGGTGAGTTGAAAATCCGCAAGGACAACTCAGGCAAAAAAGGGTATCCCAATGGATTGAAAACACGAAAGGGCGGTCTATGCAAAAGAGGGATTAAAGCGAATGATTACGGTCTGAGTTATTTGTACTACATCACCGTTTCAGCAACTGGCTTTCCAAAGGGTATGAATCAGTCTAATCACTCCTCAGAAGGCAAGGTCGGGAAGTCTTGAAGACATACTGGCCATAGCAGAATTGAAACTCAGTGGAATGCCGTTTTCACATTGCCATTAGGATAGTTTCTATTCTCAATTTACAGCAATCTCCTCTTTCCAGGGTTTGCTTCCCAATTGTACTTGCCTATTCTGGGCATTTTCAATCAATAAGTTGAATTTCAGTCAAAAGCTTCTTATTTTGTTTTTACTGCTTTGTTTGCAAAACGTCCTAATTTTTTATAAAACATTGCATTTGAAAACACTGTGGCCTTACAAATAACATGTGCCGAAAAACATTTAAAATCATTTTGAATGTTGAGTAATCCTGGATGGCGGATTCAAACTACGCAATATCCTGGGGCATGTGTGCATATTCTTTTGTTGCAGGTAACAGGTACAAGTCCTCCAAGAGCAGGGATCATGTCTTCTAGATGAGTAATCATTTATCCTCATGCAGAATACTGGGGCAAGCAGGTTCAGGAAAAGGTTCTATGTCATCCTTTTATCACAACGATTACTGATTGAGTCCATCATTCGACCGTCGGTCGCTCACGACGATCCAATATCGACAAGTCTATTCCAACGGAGATCGTTGTATCTTATTAAGTCGATTCTCCCATTTAGTACTTCCAACAGCTACAAGCTTTTCTGTGTCGATAACGGTTGTGAATTCCCCAGTAGAGTTGCCTCGCAGACCTCGCAGTTAATGTTCAAGACTCAGTGAGTGTCCAGGAGTTTGGAGATGTTAAATCTTCTATAAAATCCTCTTGGGACGATTTCTTCATATCAGTCTTGCATCATGAAGCAAAAGCAAGTTGTTGACCTTTCCAAATATGAGGCATCTGGAAGTTCCCCGGCAAGGGAAGTCCTAGCTCATTATCCCCAGTAGGGTAATCTCTCAATTATGATATGCGTAGCTCAAGTCTCGGCATTTGCCAAAGAGTTTGAAGATGCGTGGTCTTCTGTAAAATCCTCTTAAGAGACATTCCCCAACGTGAGACGCCTTGAAGCCGTTCTCCCCAGCAGAGTTTGTTGTAAGATCATTATCCCCAGTGGAGTCGTCAGATGGAAAGTTCGTCTAACATGGGGCATTATGGCTTTTATTCTAAGCGTGACAGCTTTACTCCTCAACAGATCACAGTGGAATGTTCTGTGTGTTCTCCCAGCAGATCCTCAGGGTTTCTTCCCCAGTAAGTCACAATAGAATGTCTTCTAACCAGGATTGTGTATCCTTGACAGAGTAGTTCCGGTCTTCAACAAGATCGCATTTTTGGTAATTGTACTTCCCACAGAGTTCAGCATTGAATCTTGTCAATAATACTCCCCAACTGAGTTGTTCTTCCCCGCAGAAGTTTAGCAGGTCAATAGAATCTCTTCCTCAGCAGAGTGTTAGCATATTCTCCTTGGGTTTGATAGATCCCCAAGCAGAGTTTTAACGACTGGTCTTCTTCAGCAGAGTGTTAGTACATTCTTTCCCCAGCCAAGTCAGAAAATTCTCATTCCCAGCGGAGTTGCTATAACCAGAATTCGTTCCCAGTCAGATGAAGTAGCTCCTGCCAGAGTCATTTTCCATATCTCAAAGTCCAATTTATTTTTTGCAAGCGTGACAGGTCGAGGCAGACGGGTCATTCATTCATTCTCCAGCAGAGATACCATCCTTTCAGGAGTCTCTAAAGTTAAATCATTGATCTTTGTTCCTCAGCAGAGTCCGCAGGGATGTCTGACGTGCATGCAGAGCGTAATCCGGTATTGGAATCATCAAAGTCCAACCATAGATTGGCAAAAGTCCATCCAAGGGTGGCGAGAAGATAAAGTCCAACCGTAGATTGGCAAAAGTCCATCTAAGGGTGGCATAGCAAGGCAAAGTCCAACTGTAGATTGGAAAAAGTCCATCCAAGGGTGGCAAATCAGCTGCAAGTCCAACCGTAGATTGGCAAAAGTCCATCCAAGGGTGGCAAGAAGACAAATTCCAACCGTAGATTGGAAAAAGTCCATCCAAGGGTGGCGAGAAGACAAATTCCAACCGTAGATTGGCAAAAGTCCACCCGCAATGTGGCAAGTCCGTAGTCGTCTGACCCCATTCAAAAAGACAGCTGCAAAGTCCAACCGTAGATTGGCGAAAGTCCACCCGTAGTGTGGCAAGCCAGTAGTCGTCTGGCGTTGTTCCAAAAGACATTGCTAAAGTCCACCCATAGTGTGGCAGGCCAGTAGTCGTCTGGCATTGTTCTAAAAGACATTGCTAAAGTCCATCCGTAGTGTGGCAGGCCAGTAGTCGTCTGGCGTTGTTCAAAAAGATAGTTTAAAGTCCACCCGTAGTGTGACAGGCCAGTAGTCGTCTGGCGTTGTACAAAAGACATTGTTAAAGTCCACCCGTAGTGTGGCAGGCCATTAGTTGTCTGGCGTTGTTCCAAAAGACGTTTTCCAAGTCCATCTGCAGTATGGCAAACCAGTAGTCGTCTGGCGTCGTTCAAAAGACATCTCTCCAGTGTTATGGTTATCATCATAGTTTTATCCGAGCAGAGTTCATTTGGTTGGGTTTATATCCCTTTTCTTCTTCTCCACAGAGTGCAAATTTTCTGGGTATTTTCGGTATTCAATCCCTCCATACCTTGAAAGTCTGACAGCAATCGCTATCATCCATTCAGGTCTACAGTGATTGAATAGGGGCATCTGTAATACCCCAAAATTTTCCCTCTCATTCTTCATATCATTTAGCATGAGCTTTCATGTCATTGCATTGCATTCAAGCATAGAAAAATAAAACATTAAACATTTAGCATTGCATCTTGCATAAGGGCATGTGATCAGTTGTTTCTCAAAGGTGTTGGTCATCCAAAGTAAGAGAACAAGAGCTAAGGGTTTCTCAACAAGCTTCAAGGGCCTCTTATATCATATATCATCCTACTTGATCCCACAAGTCATTGGAAGATGGGAATTCATCAAGAAGATTGGACAGTGTATCACCTCATATCAAAAACAGTCAAAATTAGGGTTTTGGGTTTAAGCATGCTCTTGATGAAATTTTGATTCAAACTTGATCTCAATGTTTTCTACATGATATTAAGTGTCTAAGGATGGAAGATTGGCCACTGGTTTTATTTCAGAAGAGGTTCAATTGATCAGTTGCTTGAGAGTCAAGAAATTGGGGAAAAAGTCAACTGTGCAGTGAAAAAAGTCAACTCCTGATTTTTTAAGGTCAAATTCATGAAATTCAAGTTATATGTGTTCATTGGACAAGATTTGATCAAGAAATGGTGGAAGAATAATGAAAAATCAAGAAATCACAAAACTGCCAAAAATAGAAACTTTAGAGTTTCCAAAAATGGCAAGTTTGGACCAGTTTGCACCACACTTTGAGGCTCTCTTTCTTCAAGATAAAAGCTCCAAACTTTAGGCCCAAGTTGAACCAATTAAAGTTCATGTTCTAAGCTTCAAATCCATATAAAGAACTCTTCCATTGGATCAAAATTGAGGGAGTTATGATCAATCAAAGTTTGACAAAACTAGGTCAAAAACCAAGTCATGGCAAGGCAAGGCTAGGCCCATGCGCCATAATTTGGTCAAACACTTGGTGTGCCAAATGTCCAGCCACTTTTCTCATTGAAGGATGCTTCAAATGAAAAAATGTTGAACATCAAAGTTGTTCATCTCAATGTTCTCTTCAAATTTGATGTTGGACATTTTTCCATTTGAGCAAGTTATGATGGAGTTATGAGGGTCCAAAGTTGGTTGCTTCACACTGAAAATTCCCTAAGTCACCATGCCTTGCCTGCAGGCCAAGTTGCTCGCCACACACCAATTTTTATTCCCAATGTTTCACGTCCTTTTTAAGCAAGATAGAAGTTTCATTCCCAATCATGTGTCACACCAAACTTGTAGTATCACACATCCTTAATCCATTGACCTCAAGAACTCATCAAATCATTCACTGAGTAGGGAGAATTTCATCTGCAAACTACCCTACTCATCACTGATGCATTGACTAATGTTAGCAGATTGTGTGCACGATTTGGTTCAGTCACACAACAAACATAGCTCTATGCTCATGTACTTGCATTGCCTCATTTGACCATACATTCCTTCTTACACACCATGTACATACCAGCCATCATGCATACAAGAGGAAAGAGGGAAAACTTGTGGTGCAAGTCTCTGCAGCAACAACATAACCTCATCACCACTGATTCACTTCCACCTCACCATAAGCTGACATGAATCAACCTCACCATATCACAACCATAACCAACTCGCCCTAACTAACTTGACTCAGTTAGTTAGAGGCAACTCGGTTAACCTCACATCAACTCACTAAACTCACTCACTTAACCACCCTAGTTAACACACTTAATTCAACATATAAATTGAAATTTCTTCATAATTTGATACAACAACTTCATTTTCCACTCTCTCTCCAAAATTCTTCTCACTTTTTCTCTCTATTCTCTCTCTGATTTCACACGAACTCATCACTCTTCATCTACATTTCACCATCATCATCACCAGTAATGCATTCTTGAAGCAAGAACACACTGAATCAACATCATTCTCCAAATGAAGTTTCATCAAGATTTTGAATCTCTCTGTGTTCTTCAAGATCTCAAGAACAAGTAGCATTTATTTTGCTCAGCAAGTTCAAGAGCTCAAGATATCTTTGGTTTTCTCAATACTTCAAAGTCCTTCACAGTTTTAGATTTTTTTCCTCAACTTTTTTCACTGAGTTTAGCTTGTTTTCATGGCGTTTATAGCTTAGTAGAAGCTGCGTGAGTCCTGGCTAGTTGATAGGCTCATTAGGAGCATAGTTGGAAAATTAGGGCAAAAGTGTTTGGATTCTGTTCTTGCTATGTGTGCATGATATGTTGATTCTATGCTTGGATTCATGATGTACGTAACTTGAGCTTTAGATTGTACCATTTTTGCTTGTTTATGGGAAATGTGAGTGTTGCAGGTGACGGAGAGTGGCCGGAGAAGATGACCGGAGGTCCTTCTCCGGTCGGTGAGGTTTAATGTTAGGGTTTATGCAGGTTTAAATCCCAGCCGTTTTATCTTTCTCATCTAACGATCCATAATGTGACAACGCATAAATGACACACCCTCCCCCTCACGTGCATCATTTTGAACCTGATTGGCTTTTGTATGTGTGTGTGCATGCTATCTTGTATGGACCTCATCTCTGAACGGCTTGATGTGTGATGATCTTACATTGACTTGATCCAAAGGCTCATATGTTGCCAACACATTAAAATTTCATGTGCTTATCACATGTTCTTCATTTTGGACTCAGAGGCTTGCATGTGTGTGTGTGTAGGGTAACTAGCATGTGTTGGCATTCCTCATCCATTAGATTGGTTTACTTTGCTTGATCAATTGCGTTGACTGAATTCTGTGGTTATGATTGCATCTCTATGTTGACTGAACATGTACACTAGCACACACAATCACACGTTTAATTGGACTGGGTCTTAATTACTACTTGCACACCTCTGTTAAGCCCAATGCATATTTTCAACGTGCCATTTACTTCTTTTGCACCCCTCCCCATTTCTTTCTCATTTTTATTTTCTTTTTTCCATATCTTTTTGGTTTTTTGATTTTAAAAATAGTAAATCACTTCTAAAAATCCCAGATAAACTCATGTATGTTCTTTACACATTTAAATAATTTTCTTTTATTTTTAATTCTGATTTTGTGGATTTTTGCATTTAATTGCATTATTTTCTTTTATTTTCTTTTTGAGCAAACTTCTTCATGATACTCAAATTTGTACATTTTCTTTCTTCCATCTCACACATTATTTTTCACCCATTATTTTTGTATTTGTTAGATAACACATTAAATCCTCTAAATCAATTTTCATTTGATTTTTAAAGTCATTTTATCATGTGTTTAGGAGTTCTTCTTTGAGCACTTTTGTGGTGTGTTTCAATGTGATCTTGTGCAATCTTTTGGCAATGCTTTCTCTTGAATTTTGCTATGATCTTTAGTATATGTTTGTGCTTCTGACTTGGCTTGTTTAGTGTTTGTTTTTTCCAATTTTATTATGTGTTTTGATAGTTGTTTAATGCCTTGCATTTGAAGTAACATGTATGCCCTTTCTTTTTATTCTTGTTAACATGTTTTGATGAGACACTTGTGCCATTCTTTGATGATTGTCTTGTGTGATGTTATAGATCATTAGTATCATATTAGAGGTCACTTTTGTTGCATTATAAGTCACTTTGTTTTGCATTTGCATTTTGATATGAGTTTGTGCATTTTAACTTGAACTTTGACATGTTCTTATCTCCCACTTTCTCTTATGATCTACATGTTTCATATGTGCATTTTGTATGCCATTTCACATCTTCCATTTGCATCTCATTGATAATATGCTACTGCCCACATATTCTTTAACCATGTTACATGTGATACATCTTTGACATGCCATTTTTATGTACTTAATTGAAACATGTTCCTTCTCCTTACTTCTTCTTCATCTCACTTCTTCTATTTGTATCATTGCATCCATGATTGGTATGACAATTCGTATACATGTTAAGCCATTTGTAAATTAAATATGATTCTGACTTTGTGCTTTTGTGAAGCATTAATGCATGATCACTTTGCATTTTCACTAATTCCTTATCTATTCTTTTTATGAGTGCACTTCTTTGATGTTTAAGATTTTGATGGTGCATATTTGATTTGTGTTAGATCTCTTAACATTAGGGAACACTCTTATAGTATGGGTTCTAACTTTGATTGGTTTTAATCTCTTAGGATCTTTACTCATTGATTATTAAGGTGTTTAATCATTATTTGTTATCCTTTCCTTATTCCACTACTTGTAAATAGTTTGTTGAACAAACCTTTTCATGTAGGTGCAAATGGTAAGTAAGTGCATGAATATGCTTCCACATACACTTATTTCTCTCATCTTCTTTTATTTCTTTTAATCTTTCTACTTGTGATCATGTTAAGCATTTATATGCTTTTCTTGAATAATTTCTTCTTCATCCCCTCTTTAAGATCAACTTAACTTCCATCTTGGAAGTAAGTTGCTTCTTTTGCTTCTCTTCTCCTTTCTTGTAGGATTAGATTTCTTAAGCCACATTAACCTTAGGATCTCCATGTATGATAACTCTAGGGTTGAGTCTTAGTCTCCCTCATTTAGTTCTTACCTTTACTCCTCCTTTTGAGTCTCTCTTCTTCTTACCTTTAAAACAAAAAGTAAAAAACACTTAATAAAGGCATAACAAATATTGTACTTGAGCCTTTCATGTAAGAATGAGATAGTGAGGGGTCTTCTCTCACTTTATTAGAATGTTAAGCGTACGTCCCGTTTCAGGTCGATATGCGAGGCATTCGATCCTACATGAAGGACTTAAATACAATGTGCGTTACAAAACATAAAGTAATCAAAACATTTCTTTCTTAAAAGACAAAAACAAACAAATAATTCTTTTCTCATCTCTTCACTCCTTTCTTAAGGACTCGTCATGTCCGTTCCACCGCAAACAGGTAACGTCTAAGTCTCCCTACAGCGAGCTGCAACACCTAACTGCTGGGACGCGCACTATGACGTTTCCACTAAAAAACACAAACAAAGTGACCCTCGTTGAGGGGAACTACGTCGCTCTGATTCTCATGTTCCCGATGAGATACGTAGGCAGTGGGGTAGGGCCCATTCGAGCACTTCTTTTATTTTCCCTACATTTGCTTCTTGTTCTCTCTCTCCTTTCTTTTTTCCCTTTTCCGGTTCCTTTTCCTTTCCAGTAGCAGCGAAGCTCCAGTTTCCTACACCCTTTGATCGAGCAGCAAGCGTGGATCCCATCGGGTACGATGGACGTGAAGGGGTGCTAATACCTTCCCTTCACGTAACCGACTCCCGAACCCAGTTCTCTTGGTCGCAAGACCATGCTCTTTCTTTCCCCTCAGGTTTATGCAGTGTTTCCTTTCCCTCTCTTGGGATAAATACACATTGTTGGCGACTCTGTTTCGTGCCACTTTCACGTTTGTACTTGGATGAAAATCCCGGGAGCGACACACATATGTTAAAGCATAAGGCTTTTCATTTGGCCCTCAACCTTGTGTTTTGATATCTCTATGTGTTAGTAGTAGCTTCTGACCTTTGTCTACTGACTACTAACTGTGTGTACATGCATGACTAACTCATCTTGAATGATTGCATGTTGATTATTTATGGAGCATTGTGTATAACAAAATCATGATATTGTATGGGTGTAACTGCCTCATTATTTATTATTTGTGCTCTATTATGTGTTGATTATGTTGCTACTGATATATGCTCTGATGTTTGGTGTTTCTGCTACTGCTGTTGATGTTTGGTCTAAGTATATCTTTGATACGTAGTTGTATTTCTGCTTGAAGAGTTGTTTTGCCAAAATTTTCCAATGGGTGAGATTGTTGGTCCTTTTGGAATTGTATGCATTATACAAACAAAATGAATTTGTCCATGTTGTTCTGGTGTAGAATAGACACATGTGGAACACAACGCTCGAACATGTGTGATGTAATATCTGGTTTTTGACAACAAACAAATGATATTGTAGTTTTGGTATAGAAGTATTCTATCAAATATTTTCTCTACAATAGAAGATCTACAAATTATGGAGAAGAGTTAAGTTGGATGTACTGGAGCAACATGTGGAAGATGTTCCAGCATGTGTCAAGTGCAACATCTGGCCCTGGTCAGTATGCCATTATGGATATTGCTTGGTGCGAAATATTTGGTTAAGATTCAATAAAATTTGATGCAGTTTATTTATCAAAGATTGGTTGATTTTTTTTAACAGCTGTTGAAGATCAAATCAAATTTAAATGGAGATTTAAATTTGAATTTGAATATAAAAATCATATCTTTTGGATATTTTTATGGAGCAATCAAATCCAACAATATTCTCTATTATTCTGGACGAATTCAAGTCAGAGATCCTTGAAGAAAAAGCCCATAATACATTGTTATATAAGGATACTCAATTCTCATGTTTTAGTAAGGGTTTATACACAAGTTTAGTTCTTTGTGTCTAGGGTTTATGAGTCTTTTGTTTTTTGAATTACATGTTAATGCCCTTATAAGGATTATTGTTGAATCTTTGTGTACACCACTCTATATTTTTGTAACTTGGCATAGTTGTTGGTGTTTCCTAGTGTATTCATAAATTCAAAAATCAATATAATTGTTATTGAGGTTAATCACTAGGGGTTAGTGATTTAAGAAAGTGAATGGGTTCCTATATTTAGGGGAAGTCCTAAATAGAAGGTAACTAGGATTAGGAAGAGGCATTTAACATCATGGGGTTGTTGTTCATAGAAGACTAATTGTACTAATTCGAAGTAGTGAATTTCCTTTCTAGAGTAGAGTGCCCTTCAGACGTAGGTGTTGTTTGCACCGAATTGAGTTACCAATCTCTTATGTTTTTATTGCTTTTGCATTACTGTTTTTATAGCTGTCTTTTCTGGTTTAAGAAGTTGGACTAGTTGTCCCAACATTGTGTTTGACATCTCTCCCCTCAAGAGCAGAATTTCAGGTTTAAAGTGATGCATTTTACTATGTGAAATAATGTTATACATATGTTTTTTTTTTGCTTGGTGACCTTAAAAATAGGTAAAAGTTTGTTAAGGGTTGAGAGATCTATTAACTAAAGGACTCCATAAGCAAATATGGTTGAAAATAGTAGGATAGACATGTTTACTAGATTAGTCAATTTAGAGATGAAATACTTATAGGGGAAATTACAAGATACATATAGACATGCTTTAATGTTATTGTGAAACCTTGAGAGTTTTTCCCTTACCTTAATGAATATTCTTTGAGTTAGTAGACATATACCATTAGATCACTTTCTCACTCATGTTTCACAATAGAACTCATCATACACACACAAAATATGAACTTCATTAGATGGATCATTTCCCAACATATATCTCACTATTGATTTTACTTATTCAGTATCACTTTATAGTTATTATATTTTAAGTTGAATATGTTACAAACCATTATTGTTGTTATCCTTTGATCATGGCTATTCACATGATTTTAATGTGACAATCAATTTAAGTTATTACATTCTCTGTGGAAATGATGCTCTTAGTTTTTCATTACTTGCTACTATTTGACTATGTATAATTACACATATCAATAATTTTAACAACAAATTTTTGGCGTCGTTGTCGGGTATTTAATTAATAACACTTTTATTTTCTAACCTTATGCTAATACAGTGCCTAATTCAATGCTATGCTAAACTATGTTAGAAATTATGTTGATTTTTATGCTACTTGAAATTGGATTTTTTGGTTTGTTTAGGATATGGATAACTATGGAGTTGTTTTGGATCATGAATGGTTGAATGTAATTGAATGTGATTGAATGATGAATATGTGTAAACTTGACAATTTGTGAAAATAGTGGATAAGTTAATGGTGAATGAATATGATAGAAAGTATAGGTTTGATGGGTTTTTTTCAATGGTGGATGAATGTAGAAGATTCATGTTTTTTTGTGAATAAATGATTATGGAAGCATGAGGAAGAAGAAGAATAATGGTAAAAGTGATGGAAAATGGTGGAGGGTTTATGCTCAATTGAATGGAGTTTCAAGTGATGAAAATTCATCAACTTGGTTTATGAGCTTTTGGTGATGGTGAGGAATTTTTGCATAAAAAATTTACTATGAATTCATCGTTAAAGAATGAAGAAAAAAGTAGGTTTTTATAGTTTTTGTGGTTGAATGAGGACACTTGGATTGTGATCCAAGTAAAAGTTTTATCAATAGTTGAAAATAAATTTAAGGCTTAGTTGCGGATCACTAATTTTAACCCTTGGATTAATTGTTATGAATGGGTAGGATTAAATGGAAATTTGATTGAAAATGGAAGTTGGAATTTGTGTTTGTTTGGTAGTTTTGTGTTAGTTTGGTAGTTATGGTAGTTAAGGGTTGATTGGATAATTGAATGATTATGGATGTATAGGTAGTTAGAGGCAAATGGTGCTTGGTTTTTGCAAAAGTACCAAGTTGGTATGTAAGGAAAAAGGTCATTATTAATTATGCATGATTCTTGGAATTTTGAATGCTTTTGTCTTTGATTTTTTTTACCACTTTTGCCTTGAATTTTTGGTGAATTATCCCATGAATTTAAATGTTTTTGAGAAGTTATTTTGTTTTGAAAATAAGAATTTTTGAATGGTGAAAACTTATAGATCAAATTCTGAATTTTCGGGCATGAATCAATGTTGAAAAGTGTTGAAAATAAGTCTTGAAATTACTACACAGTGCATATTTTTTCTCGAGTTTTTTCATGACTTTTCTATGACTTTTTGATGACTTAACTTCATGACATGAATGTTTAACTTGGTGTACCTTCTTCCTTGTAGCAAAATGAGCATTGTAGTGGAAGGATGAACTTGAAGCAACATTGGAAAGTGAAGAACAAGCCATGGAAGTGAAGCTTGATGGAAGATATAATTTGTTGGAAATTAGAACTTAACATAATCATGAGATAATTCATTTATTATGAATAATGATTAATCCCTTGATCAAATGATTGTAGAATAGGTCCAGAAAATTTTAGGAGTCAAAATCGAGTAAATGGTCAACGGTTGACCAAAACTCAACAATTGACCAAAAAGTCAAATGTACGCAAAAGATATACTTTTTTATCCTCTTTCCTTGTAATCCTTTCTTTTGATTTGTATCTCAAGAAATATGCATTGTACCATGAATTTCCAATAAAAGAATGAAATCGTCTTCTTATTCCAACTTTGCCATTTTCTTTGAATTCAAGCAAACTTCTGAATTAAGTAACAATTATTCCAATCCCTCTACTAACCATGAATCTTGAATATAGAGATGATCCGCACCACAAGTAATATGGTAAATAAACCCGAATAATCACCAAATAATATTCGCCTCGAAAATCTGCTTAAACTAATTAAATCCATTATTACCGAACATTTTCCCCACTGACGAATGACGTGAAATGCGATGAATGAAGCATTAAAACAAATGAAATAATTGGATAACTCGATAACCATGCATGCATATGATTTAACCATGAGCTATAAAATAAAAATAGAAAATGGAAAAAGAGTGGAGCAAAATTGGGGTATGATAGTTGCCCCTATTTAACTATCTTGAATCAGATGATATGATTGAAGGTAATTAAATATAGAAGACCCAGATTTTTCCCCTTGGAAGAAATAAAATGCAATGAGACCAGATGTATTTTTTTAGAACTTATTTGTTGGGGAGATGGAATGGAAGGTAGATTTTGTGAGGATTATTTGTTGCAGATTTACTAAAGTACTTTGTTGGGAAATAGAGCAGTCATAAAAGAGATGTTTGTGGTCATATTTTGCATGTTGTTATTAAGCATGTAGTGCTTATGCTTGACTTAAATGATTCATCAAATTATGCATGTTATGCAATGATGCAGATTGCTAGGTGAAAGGAATGACTAGTATTGACAAAGGTGGACTCAGGTTCTGGTTTTTGGTATGGTGGTGAAGTTTGATTCTCCGACATTCGAAATCGGAATTGAGGAACTCTCAAGTTGATTAAGAGAGTTTCAAGATGCCACTATTGCTGGAGGTTTCAATTTGATCCTTTCTGAGAGGGATGTCTAACAAAAGGAAGATAAACATCGACTCGTTGGTTGGAAGCGACATAATTGTTGGAAGCAAATCATCAACACACAGGTTGGATAAAGATCATCAACGCAGAGGTTGGAAAAAGATCATCAACTCGAAGTTTGGAAAAAGATCATCAACACAGAGGTTATGGGGTTAGAAAAAATCATCAACACAGAGGTTAGAAAAAGATCATCAACAT
Source organism: Lathyrus tuberosus (assembly GCA_022829125.1). Lineage (NCBI taxonomy): Eukaryota > Viridiplantae > Streptophyta > Magnoliopsida > Fabales > Fabaceae > Lathyrus > Lathyrus tuberosus. Next base: position 16,847,645 of record JALAZF010000048.1, read on the forward strand.
GAAGGTTGGAAAAAGATCTTCAATTATGGAGGTTGGAAAAAGATCGTCAACCATGGAGGTTGGAAAAAGATCAACAACACGAAGGTTGGAAAAAAGACCAACAAACAGACTTTAATGGCAATTAGGTACATACAATTAATTAGTTTTTTTACATATTAAAAAAAACACACTTTAATGGAAATTAGGTACATATAATTAATTAGGTTTAGTAATTCTAAACTAAAATTAATTTTTAGGTTAGAATTAAGATTCCTAATTAAGAGTATATTAGAATTAATATTATATGTTAGCATTAATTTCATTCCTTTTTCAATTGACTTCTTTCTTCATAATGTCATGTTCTTGACACATATAGCTTAACTTAAATCTTAGCATGATCCTCTTGTTAGTTTGATTAGTTGATCAAATATGTTTTGATCAATTAATTACAATTGTGATTTAGGACTCTTTTATATGTGTCGCACCTCGAAAAAATGTCGAAAATATGACCCTCACGCAAAAGGCGCAGAAGAAATGGTTCGACAGAGTCGCCACTGAACTTTATTTATCCCAAAAGAGAGAAAGGAAAATATCGAGAAAACCTTTAAAGAGATAAGAACATGGTCATCGCAACCACATTATGGGTTCGGGGGTCGGTTATGTGAGAGGAAGGTATTAGCACCCTCTCACGTTCGTTGTACTCAACGGAAACCTCTTAGTTCGAATTGTAATGAATGTTAGCTAGGCTTATTTGTTTTCCTCTTAACGATTAAAGCGAAAAGGTACAAGAAAAGGGATTTGATTGCTAGGTTAAATGAGTGGTTTTAGATTAGGATGCTCGCCAAGGATTGGGGCCCTTGTGCCTATGTATGCTCATTCGGACGAGAATGAGGAATCAGAGCGCTCGTAGTTTGAATACGGGAAAGGGTCTGGATATGGAAAAGAGAAGGTTGACGCGAAAAGGTGGAAAAATGTGGGATACGAAAAGGCGGAAAAGATGGAGAAAATAAAAGGTAGCTCGCCAAGATCATCGCAATCTTGTGCCTATGTATCTTCATTCGGACGAGAATGAAGAATCAGAGCGTTCGTAGTTCGACTACGGGAAAGGGTCTGGATATGGAAAAGAGAAGGTTGACGCGAAAATGTGGAAAAAGGTAGGATACGAAAAGGCGGAAAAAGTGGAGAAAATAAAAGGTAGCTCGCCAAGATCATCGCAATCTTGTGCCTACGTATCTTCATTCGGATGAGAATGAAGAATCAGAGCGCTCGTAGTTCGTGGAACTATGACTTGTTGGTTTGATTTAGAGGTAACAATTGTTTACACACGAGTAAGAGAACTCGCACCCAAACAATTGAGGAAAAAGATGGAAGACTTCATCCCTCTCCATTTCACCTTGAAAAGAGATTGTGTTTGAATATGGATTAAGTGTTTTAATGACAAGTGCTTGTAAAAATGGTTTGAACCTTATCGAGTTAGATGTCTTTTAGAGGTGTCAATTGCTCACACACGAGTAAGAGAACTCGCACCCAAACAACTGAAGAAAAGGATCGAAGACTCCATCCCCATCTCTTTCACCTTGAAAAGAGTTTCGATAGTTGTTATGTGTTTTAAAATTTGGTTGAGAAAATCCACTTGATGTTGGATCAAGGGTTTGTTTGTATTTGCGCTTGGTTGTGAAAAGAGATTGATTGCGAGGAAAAAGACACTCGACTTCAAATTTTATTTTGAAAATGCCACTTGACGTTGAATCAATGGTTTACAAAAAGAGGTGTGAATCGATCCTAGTCCCTAGGGGTGATCCTAGTAACAAAACCACGACGAAAGGTGCGCGTGTGCATTAGGTTGATGGCGATGCTAAAGAGCAATCGACTTACAAGGGTGTTGTGAAAATGGCTCGACGACGAATCGAGAATTAGTTTGAAAATGGTTTAGTCTATGCTAGTCCCTAGGGGTGCTCCTAGTAAATAAACCACAATCAGAGAAAAGCGAGTAAAGTGCGTACATTGAAAAGGGAGAGGGATACATGTAAAGTACACGGGATTGTGAGAAATAAAAAGTATCATTGTAAGGTAGCCCAAGAGGAAGTCGTGTGTGTGTGAGGTGTCCTAAACTAAGCCACGAAAAAGAGTTCAGACAAAATCTCCTTTGCTAGGGTTTCTGTATAAGGTCTATACTTCATTGCTCGAGATAATAACCACAATCCACCAATTGAGAGTCTTTTAGGGTTTCGATAGTTTTATTGTGTGTTTTGTGTTTTGAATGAGATATGAACAAGATAAGATGGCAAGATGAATATGTTGAACAGATGATAATATGAGCAATAATAATATGAACAAATATATATTGACGGAAAAGCAAAGCAAGATAATATTGAGCGGAAATTAAAGTTAGTGGTTAATGGTTAATGGTTAATCGTTAATTGTCATTAATCAGATGAATTGCTTTTGAATCGGGTCCACTATAGAACTAAACCATCGTAGCATGATCTATGACGAAGATCATGCTATAGAAGGCCGCTCAATGACAATATTTGTGCTAAAACACGATTGAGAAATGATATGTGGATCGTTCTCAATGAATCATGCCACACGAAGAGAAAAGTGGATGGTCTCTTCTTAATCACAAACTTGCGTCGATTAATCGAAGGTAACCTATCACGATCCCAAAGTATAGAAAATGATCTCAATGATCATTCACTACAGATTTGAAATAATGAAGGTTAAGCAACCTCGATCAACTAATATTTATGATAGTTAGACTTCATCGACCGAAAATAAAATCGAAATGAGAAAAAAAAACTAATAAAAGGGAATAAAAAAAAGGAATGAGATAAAATCAAAGGAAATAAATCAAATGAAATAAACTTAAAATCCTAAAAAGAAAATGAAAAGAAAATATTAAAAAAATAAATTGAAATAATTGAATAAAATGAGGAAGGGGTGTGCTGAATAAACAATATCATGAGCTATAGAGCCCAATAACCATCCACGGTTCATTCATTTTTAAACTAAACACATTAGCTCTAAAAAAACTCAAGGATGATGATTATAAGTGTCAAAACGGGCCGGCCCTGGCGGGCCTCGGGCTTTTCCGGGCAGGGCTCAAAAAGCCCATTTTAAATACGGGCTCCTTTTTTACTACCCAGGCCCAGCCCTGTCTGGGCTGCGGGCTACCCAGCCCTAAACGGGCCCGACCCTAAACGGGTCCATTTTAAAAAAAAAAATTTAAAAATTCATTTTTTAAGTAATATATAATGTAATAGAAATTAATACTCATTTTAATATATAATGTTATAGAAATTAATACTCATTTTAATGATCTTAATGTAATATATTCATTTTAGAATACTGTAATGTAATATAATGTAATAGAAATTAATGTTCTGGTAGTCACTGAAGTGTGTGTGGACCGAACCAAAGAAGCACTAACACATTGTATCCAAATGTTTCTTGGGCCAAATTTATTTTTTAGGTCCAATTATATATATTTATTAATTTATATTATGGGCCAAATAGTTAAATTAATTATTTTAAAAAAAGTTGTCGGGCTACCCATGGCCCATACGGGCCGGCCCATTTTTTTAGGGCTTTTTCGGGCCGGGCTAAAAAAGGCCCGAAATAATATGGGCTCCAAAAATAAGGCCCAAGCCTTAACTTTTTTCGGGCTCGGCGGGCCGGCCCATGGGCTTCGGCCCATTTTGACGGCTCTAATGATGATAATAAAAAAGGTGGCGGTCAGCAAAACTAAGGGGTGCACCACGAAAATACTATGGGCCAGGCTCGGTTCATTTTTTTAAAAAGAAAAACAACAATATGTTATGTCAAAAGCCAAGAGTGAAAACAAAGCCACATTTGCCTCAAAAAGGAAAAACGAACAAATCAACCATGGAAGACCAACAGCAACAAACTTGCATCGCATTTCAAAAAGAAAAAATCAAGAAAACACGGTCAAGTTTTGATGGAAAGAAAAGTAGAAAATCAACCACGATAAGATGAACAATATCACACACATCAGTTCGAAATCGTTTCCAAAAAGAAAACAACAACAATATGATGGCTTGCGCCTCGCCCCAACCTTCTTACGATTCGTCCCTGCACATCAATCTCTCATTTTCTTGCTTGATTTTTCTCTCCTTCGCGGACAATTCGTTCAGGTTTGTATTTTTCTGTTTGGGTTTCGTTTTGTCCGATTTGGATCGTTGAACTTCATTTCCTCTTCATCTCTTTCTCTGATATGGTTTGAAAGTTGGTTTTGAAATGTTGTTGATGGGTTTCGATTTGGGATTGTGGTTGTTAAGTGGGTTATGGGTTTTATGAATTCGAAGGTTGGATAAAGAATTTGGCAGAGTTTCTGTGGTTCAAAGAACTTGAGAAAGAATGTGTTAGGAAGCAAAAATGCAAACCCTAACAAGGTATGAAACAACTATGAGTTTAAGAGAAAAACTAAGAAAAATAGAGATAAAGATAAATTGGATTTTTCATTGATTGCCTCTCAAATAACACATTACATTTTAATATATAGAACTCTAAATGCATAATAGTCATACATGTGGCATAATCTCAAAACCTTAAGAACATTTTACAAATATTAAAATACTAAATAATATATTAAAACTACTAAATAAAAAATCTAATATCACTCTGTATCACTACTTACCCCTTCAAAATCAACCTTGTCCTCAAGGTTGTAACAATAATGGCATAATAGAAACTTTTCCAGAATCCCACTGTATAAAGCAGTTAAAATAATGGTTGACATTAGTACCTCTCAAATCAACTTGACCACTGTGGCTACAAGCAGATAGAACACTAACAAATGATGAACAACCAGGTCCTCCATTGAGCCACAATACTAAAGGATTAGTTGATGAGTTATATGGAGACTCCACAAAATAATAGAAAAGTTCTCTTCCAGCCTCATGATTAACTGTTACATAACCTGAGTATTGGTCAAAATTCACTCCATAAGGCTGACCAAGCAAAGTGACAATCTTGTCAAATAAATTTAAAGCCTCCACACTCATGTCATGCATAGAATATCCACAGATCATAGCATTCCATGAAACTTCATCCCGTTTGTTCATCTTATCAAATGTAAGTCGGACATCATTAATTCTTCCACATTTAGCATACATATCTATCAAAGAATTTACAACTACAGTGTCCTTGTAATACATGGTTTTGATAGTTAAGGAATGAATCTGAAGTCCCGGCTCTAATGCTGCTAAACTAGCACAGGCACGAAGAATACTTGAGTATGTCAGTTCAGTTGGCTGCATGTCATACTCAAGCATATACGAAAATAAATTTATTACTTTCTCTCCATCCCCTAGCTGAACATAACCAACAATTATAGTGTTCCAAGTCACATCATTCCGATCTGGCAATTCCTCAAACAATTTCATGGAGTTCTCAATTTCACCACACTTAGCATAAACATCCATGCTGGCAATTGACACAAACACGTTTGAGTTCAGACCAAATTTCAGCACACAAGAATGGATTTGTATTCCTAAATTAAGCAAAGCTAAAGAGGCACAAGCTTGCAGCACACTAGCAAATGTAAAATTATTAGGGAGGACAAATGTTTGCCTCATTCGAAGAAACAAATCCAAAGCCTCCTTACTTCTGTCACTCTGAGCATACCGCGCTATCATCAGACTCCAAGGAATAAGATCATTTTTCGGCATTTCCTCAAAAAGCCGTTGTGCATCAACAATCTCCCCAGACTTCGCATACAACTCAAGCAACGCAATGCCAACAAAAAGATCATGATCATAACTACCTTTCAAAGGACATCCATGAACAATTTTCCCAACATTAAACGCCTCTAGACCAAGACAGGACTTAAGCGCACCCGAAATGGTGAAATTGTTCGGCCTGTACCCCATAATCCTCATCTGATTGAAAAGTTGCAATGACTCCTCATAGAAACAATTCTCAGCATAACAAGCTACCATCCCAGTCCAAGACACCATATCCTTACAACAAATATCATCGAAAACATGACTAGCAACATCGACATTTCCACAAACAGAATAAGCATCAATAAGAGCAGTCCCAACAAATGCATTAACATGATGGCCAAGTTTATAAACGCAAGCATGAAGTGTCCAACACAAGTGAGCCAAATCCATGCTCACCAACAACTTGAGAAGAGTAGTAAAAACAAACGGGTTCACCTCATGTCCTTCTCTAAATAACCTATTGATGAAGACACTGATTGGCAAAAAGATAGTATTCATGATACCCAAAACAACAGGTGCAAATTCACATTTCCCTTCCACAGTGACAGTAGCAACACGTCTAGGCTGAGTTATTCCAATAACTTTTCCATCGCGACAAGATTCAACATCAAATAAAAACTGTGGAATCTCTGGATCATAGGTCATGGAGATGATGCGCAACACCTCTGCAACGAAGAATCTGGCAGCGTCTCGTTCTGGAATTTCATCAAACAGTAACAACGAGACTGGTACCGGGATTGAATCAGGTGGCTCTGGCAGTGGAGACGACCTTGATTGAATCGATTGCATAAGGAGAAACCCATTTTTTAAAAATCCCATACCAATACAAAATTTGAAAACCTTGTTCTTCGCAGCTAAATCCTTCATGTGTTCAATCTTTTGACCTTCTGTTAAGCTACCATTGTAACGCCCCAATTTTGTCCGTTTTATTTAATCGAGTCGATTTAATTATTTTGAGTATTATATTATTTCTATTTATGATTTTGGTGCGATAATATGTTGTTTTGCATAGTTATTATATTTTATCGCGTTTTGGGAACGTTTGCGGGATAATTGAGAGTAAGGGTATTTTAGTCTTTTCCTAATTATTTACTAAGTTAGAAAAGAAAGAAAATAGAAATATAAGGGGAAGAGAGAAAATAGAGAGAAAGAAATAGAAAGAAGGAAAAAGAAGAGAAGGGAAGAAGAGAGAAAAGAAGAAAAAGCTTGGAAATCAAAGAAAACAACTTCTAAGAATCGATTTAATCGGGTAAGGGTGCGAAACTCGATTATACTATGCTTGTATATGATTATGTATGTATGTGTTTGGATGATTCTCTTGTTTTCCATGTTTTTCACTTCTAGGTCGAAAACGATAAAATGAGTAGAATCGATGGTTTAGCGGTTGGAAATCAGTGTAAATGTGGTAGATTGCTTGTTGACATGATTAGAATAGGTTCTGATTGATATATGTTGATTTGGAAATGTTTTGGTTGGAAAATATCATTTTTGGTGTTTCAAACAGCGCTGAAGAATTCAGAGTTTTCGCAGGTTCGCCTAGCGAACCTGGGGCGAAGGTGGCAGCGAGTGATGTTTTCGCGGGTTCGCCTAGCGAACCAGTTAGCGAAGGTTCGCTGAGTTGTTCGCCTAGCGAACTTTGGGTGTTTTTGATGTTGGTGGTTGCTGCCTTGGTTCGCCAAGGGGTTCGCCTAGCGAACTTTGTGTCTGTTTTTAGCTAGTAGTTGGTTCGCTGGAACATTCGCCTAGCGAAGGTGCTAGCGAATGCTCGCGAGAGGGTTCGCCCAGCGAACAGTGCTGTTTGTGTAATTTTGTTTTCTGCGTAACTTTTGATCTGTGGTTCGGTTTGAGGCGTGGTTTGATGCATTCGAAAGCTTATGGAATGTTCTTTCTCATTGTGATGATTTAGAATTTGTTAGCCGAATAAATTAAGTTGGAAAGTCGGGAATAGTGTTATTTAGCGACTTTTACCGTATTAATTGTGTGTAATTGGTGTGTATCATGAAATGTGCTTTGAATATGGATATCGTAGGGCTTGTATGATGTTATATGATGTGAATACATGTGATGGCATGTTGTGTTGATTTTTACCGTCGTGAATGCGTGTGGTTGATGTTTTACCGTGTGTTGTGTTATTGTTGTATAACGTTGAGCTTTTATGTGGTTTATATGATGTTGATGCATGATTGTTGTGGTTTGTGGTTTGTGGCGAAATGCATTGTTTGATTGAATTCAATGTATGTTGAGTGGTGACCTTTATGGTTTGAAATGCATTGTTTGAATTATTTTGCAATGCATGAATGTGATGATGTTGAAGCATGTGACAAGTTGTTGTAATTGTTGTGGTTGTTGAATTGTGGCCTAAGGGCAAGAATATGCAATGTGTAGTATTTGATTATATATGCTTGATTAAGGTTGCATATATGTGTGAAAATGCATGGTTGTCATGAGTCCTTGTGTGTCAAGCATCATGATATGCATTGTTGTTACGTCCTGTGTGACGGCGGTTCCGGTGGGGAATCAGCTATAACATCGTGTGCCTCGAAAATATGAAGGTATGAATAGCCTGAGGACTGAAAGCGATGGTTATAGACGACCGTGAGCCTCTCTCGGTGGAGGTGTGAGCGATCGGGTCGTGAGCCTCTCTCGGTGGAGGTGTGAGCGATCCATAAACACCGTGAGCCTCTCTTGGTGGAGGTGTGAGCGGTGGGTGAACATCGTATGCCCGACGGGGAGTTACAGTGATGTAACGAGCGATGGTTCCAGCAGAGTTCCTGAGTGAACTAGTAATGAGACATGAAATCTTGGAGTCGGTACCGCATATGCATTTGCATAGAGAGTCGTTGTGTCGGTCTCTTTGCATCTGCATGAATTATAATTGCATTGGTTATATGTGGAAAATCATGATTTGGTTGATTATGTGCGAGACGTTGTGATATGCATTCGTGATAAATGTATTGGGCATGAATAATATGCAATTGGGGATGGAGACATTGTGTGATTGAGCTTGTGATAGCATTTGTGAATTGATGTGCATTCATGTTAAATGCCTTGAATTATGAATGATATGTTTTGTGTATAAACATATGCATGATGTGTGAATATGTGATTATGTGAATAAAATCTGTATACGCCTTATGTGTTGGCATGTGACAACTGTGGTGGGAATACTGGATATGTGTATTTTTATGTTGATATATATATAATTATATGCATTTATATTATGGTTGTTTTTCTCACCCTTCTGCTGTTTTATAATGCTCTATGAGGCATTGCAGATTAGAGTTGCTGGAGGTCTTTTGTGAAGCTTATGTCTTCATTCTTTTGTCGGTCGGCTCTGATATGTGACACCGGGTAGTTAGGGAGGCCGTTAGTGATTATTGTGTATTATGTATATATATCTTTGGCTTGTGCATGTATAACTTGACGTATGACCAACTTTTCATGTGATATATATATGATAATCAGATTTTAGATTTTCCGCTTTTATTCTAATTTCTGAAAAGTGGGTGTAAGGAACTGAGTTCCCTCTGAATGAATGCTACCCCACTGTTGCATATCTTTATGAGCAGGTGTTGTATGTTTTGTTTCAATATAATGTGATTCTCCCTGTCTATGCCATGATAATTTAAATATACTCTGATGAAATTTTGAATTTTGAATTATCTATTTGTTTACTTTGGGGTATAGATTGGGGGTGTTACAACCATCAAATTTATTGAACTTCATTTCCTTCAACCGAATTGATTTCGACACTGTTGCATCAACCAGTGAATCAAGGTTATCGAAACCAATAGATTCAGCCATTTTCGTTTGTTCATCTGGTGTTGCTGAGTTATGGCGTCTCGAAAATGTGCCACTCGATTTCAACGCTTCAACTGAGATGGATCGAGATTGTGATGGGTAACCAACACCGAGAAATCCACCAACATAATCCTGGTTTTTATCCAAAAACATATCAGCCGGATATGTCACCTCCGCAACGGCACCGTTTTGAAGATTCTCCAATTCACGATCCTTGACCTTCAATTCTTCCGCCTCTACTACAGCACCGTTTTGAACACTTCTGAATCCGTTGTCGGTACCAACCTCCGCAACAGTATGAGTAACATGAACGTTATTCACATCAGATCCCAAACCGTTATGAAGAATCACTCATTCCTGTTCAACGACATCAACTTTCTTCGTTTCATCAACAGAACCATTAGAAACTACTTCCGTAATAGCCTTACCTCTAGATTCCCTTTCCATGCGTTGTTGTTTTGGGTTGGAAGATGAAGCTAGGTTTCTGGTATCAAGCTCAGGGAGGAGACGCGGAGGTTCAGTTTTGGGGATTTTGTGTTCGTCGGCTTGATTGAAGAGAGAATAGAGCGTGCTACGACCGCGAACGTCGCAGGATTTTCGCTGAGGCTCACATGTACCGGAGAACCCTTCGTTTTTGGAGGCGGAGAAGGATTTAGTGCGGCGGAGTTCAGGGAAGGGTGATGAATTGGGGACACAACGACGTTCGTTTTGCCAGTGGTGGAAATTGGATTTGATGGTGTGAGAATGAAGATAGATTGTTGAAGGAGATAGATAATAATCCAACGCTGACATTGAAAAAGGAGAGATAGTGGAAAATTGGGATTTTTGTTGTTTTGGAGTGGGTTTGGGAAAGAAATGAGATTTAGCAGATTTACATTTTTTTTAAAAGAGAGATGAGACACTTGTAATTGCTTCTCAAAATTTCTTCTAGTAGTAGCATGAATTTGATATTTATGAGTAATCATGGAAGAGGTGTTTGGTTGATGATAATTATTATAATAGTATGAATAATAGGATTGTGAATAAGATGAATATGGGTTAGCATTAGGTGTATGTGGTGAATACCCATGATTTGGATACAAACTTGGTGATGATGAACCAACATGAGTGTAACAAGGTGTAAAAAGTTCCCATGGAAAAGATGGAAATGAAGATGTGGTAGGGGATGTAAAAGAGGGGTTTGTGGGATAGGTAGGAGGGATACTCCATGGATGATATGGAGGTGTATGATAAGGATAATCCATAGGAGGATGTGAGTACATGATGAAAGCACCAATTGTTAGGAAGCAAAAATGCTAACCCTAACAAGGTATGAAACAACTATGAGTCTAAGAGAAAAACTAAGAAAAATATAGATAAAGATAAATTGGATTTTTCATTGATTGCCTCTCAAATAACACATTACACTTTAATATATAGAACTCTAAATGCATAATAGCCATACATGTGGCATAATCTCAAAATCTTAAGAACATTCTAGAAATATTAAAATACTAAATAATATATTAAAATTACTAAATAAAATATCTAATATCACTCTCTATCAGAATGAAAAGGATGCATCCTTATATAGAAGAACATGAGGGTATTATGGGATAATTTATGAGGAAATTTTTGGTGACGATGTCGTTTTGTGAATTGTGCGTGAATTTTCGCTTTTGCCATTTCCTCTTGTCGTACGAAGTATGACGTGGTTTTCCTTTTTTGTCGTTTGTGCTGCAGGTTATTGCGTAGTGGAATGTGTTGTGGGAAGGTTCTGTTGCGTAGCGGTTGTTCTTCACGTTGTGGGATAACATTTATTTACATCAAGTTTTTTTTCAAAATACTTGTGTATTGTTATATGGTTGTGATGCTTGAAGGCTGAGACAAAATAGTGTGTGGTTGCTGCGCAAACTTGGGGTACGTGATGGCTTGTATTGGTTTGGCAAGGCTTAGAATTTGTCTAAGAATTTAGCTTGGCTGCGTAGGAACTACATATGTGGCATGGAACTTGGCTCGCATCTGACGGTGTGTAGTATTGGCTTTGATAATGTGGTGATACTCGTTTGACTATAGTTTGATGGCTTGATTGGAAATGTTGGCTTGGCCATTTTGGACTTGTAGTGCGTATATTGCATAGAACGTGTTGCGTATGCTTTGTGTACAAACTTGTTGCAGGCTGTTATTGTTTGTTGTGCTTGGTGGGTGAATGCTATATTGAGTATGGTTTGTATGGTGCCTGTGAATCATTTTTCCTAATAGCAACCTTTCCTTGTAATGATTTTGAATAGCATGGGCCTAACTTTTGGAACTTGAATGTGGGCTTTGTAAATAAAGGCAATTTTTCTATTTATTTATTTTTTTGTGATTTTTAGTGTAAGTGAATATGATGGGCTCGAAGGTTAATGGGCTTCATATAATTGTAACGGACTTTTTGTTTGTAACCTTTTTGGAATGATTTTTGTTTGTGCAAATGAAGTAGTATGATGGATTTTGGAAACTGGAATAATCAACGGGGTTGTAGATATTATATAATGGATTTGGATGTTAAAATGGATTTTTAGAAAGGAACAAATTGGTTTTTTAGCAGAAAAATGGATATGGACAATGGGATAAATGGAGAATTGAAAATATGGATATGAATGGATTTGGTTATACATTGCCTTTCCACGGACTTTTAAACAACACATCTGCAACTTGACTTTTCAAATGAATCCATGAACTTCATAATTAAAACCATCTTGAACTTGTCTAAATCAATCCATATCTTGTACAGTTAAACTAATGCCACTTCGATCTCGATGAACCAAAAAACTTCACTATGACACACAAACCCTAATTGAAAACGAACCAGTCATTGATGTACCTCAGCCATGAAGTACCTGACTTAGCACAACCTGATAACCTGAGTCATACACAAATGACTTGAATTGGCCCAAAAACCCTAAATGGAGTATCAGACAGACACCACCTAAATCAATGCACCCTGACCTTGATCTTAAAACAAACCTTTGCCTGACTAACCATTGAACCTCGATCCATACTACACATACACTTGACCCGATAGCCCTGCCTGAAACACCTTGAGCAAGAACACATTTTTTGATTTTTGAATGACGGTTAATGGATAGAAGTATAGATGAATGTAATATACACATAGGACAAATTTGGGGTATGACAATATGACTTTCAAGGATAAGTATGCATGCTCCCCTTAGGATACCTATTCATTCAAGTCATCAAAAGTCCCTTGATCCCTTGATTGAATTAGATTTTGAGACTTTCACTATACTTGATCCATTAAGGCAATCCTGACCCCTCACATTCAAGACATTGAAGATAGAAGAACATTGTGGCTTGATCATGCTGGGTTTGATCCATTCAAGCATATATTGCCTTATCCTTTTTTCAAAAAACAAAAAATTCTTTTTAATTATGACACAAATTGTGTGCCACGAGCCTTAAGCAATGGAGAAGAATGAGAGGTATCATTCATATCCTTGTTCTGAATATCTTTGAATACGGGACGTAGGCCCTAATTATCCAAAGTATTCGCCTCCGTTCATTGACTTTAGTGCAATTCAAATCAAACAACTTTCAAACTTTCATCCTCATACCAACACCTCACCAATCCCCATCAATAAAATCTTTCTCCTTGGACCAAACACAATACTCTTTGGACACCCATACAACTTTTGAGGTTAATCACCTCCACAAGGATAAACACCCATATCTGAACCACACACCTCTCTCTGGGTTAATCACCTTCTCATGGTTAAAACCTTCTTCGTGCGTATTCTCCATGTAAGCTTCATGCTTAGGCAACCTCATTTCAAATTTTCCCTGTAAGCTTCGTGCTTAGGAAACCATTTCATGCATGCCCTATAAGCTTCGTGCTTAGGCAAATCCTTTTTCATGCATATTTGCCAAATAAGCTTTGTGCTTAGGCATATCTTTTTTCATGCATATTTTCCATGTAAGCTTTGTGCTTAGGCAAACTCATTTCATGCATGCCCTATAAGCTTCGTGCTTAGGCAAATTAATTTCATATCTGTCCTATAACCTTCATGCTTAGGCAAATCCTTTTTTCATGTGCGCCCTGTAAGCTCCGTGCTTAGGTAAACCCCCTTTCTTGTATGTCTTGATCCCCGGATCTAGGAAAAACCTTATAACTCTGAATTTGGCTAATCATCATTTATTGGTTAAACGCCATACTCTCTAGTTCAAACAATACTCTATGGGTTCAAACAACACAATCTTGGTCCAAACAAAACTTCCACAACATCTTCACCATTTCACAAATCTTTTCTAATTCATTCACACTCTTTTTCATTTCAGTTCAACCACAAACTCTTTTCAAATCAAACAATTTTATTTTCATAAAAGAACTGTTATAATTCGTTCCTTAGCAGTCAGACTAAAAGCTTAGAGCATCCAAACTAGGTTCAAACCATCTAACGTTAAAACACTTCTAAGATACAATTATAACATTGTTCCCTAAAAACAACCAACAAATACTTATTTTCTTGTTTTCTAGGATATGATTATAACACTGTGGTTTTTTAATATGTATCTTGGAGAAATGCCCCTAGTAGAACCATATGTTATATAGCTCATCATTGCAACCTCCTTGATGCTAGGTGTTGATTTGCAGATTAAATTTTTTTACTCAAAAATGGTAATTTTAATGCGACACTCATGCAAGTTTTGAGATCAAAATCATTATTTAAATTGTGAAAGACGATGTGGGAATTGGATATCAATACAAATATTTTTACCAAATCTCTAAAAGTCAGGTTTATGCAACCTTGCTATAGTATGCCTTCAGTTAGATCTTTTGAAGGTTGTAACGTGCATTGGTTCATGGTGTGAAAAATAAAGGATATAAGGCTCAAAATTTGATTTTATCCCATCCCATTCTACTTGATGTTCTCCAGTCCAACGTTCAGTTAACTCAGTAAGTGCATTAAGTTTCCAAAAAAATATTTTTGATGATTTTTGGAATCAATGATGTTTTTCTTTCATTCGCTTGAGTGGTAGTCACCCTTTTCATTAATAGTCACAACGTTTTGCTCTTGCTTTTTTTTACTAAAGATTTTTTATTCTTTTACTATCCCTAACTTCTGCCTGGACTAATTTTTCGAGTTTGTAGTCCACCGGAATGCCCAAAAACAAGTACAAAATTCTAATGTTCATATCACATTTTCATTGTAGTTAAAAATCATACAGCTCAATTCATTTTTTCACCAAAGTACAACCAAACTTCACAATAGCAAAAATAAATGAAAAATAATTCAAGTTTTCCAATTACCACTTAATTAATGCAGTAAAAAAACACAATGGAATGTTGAGCAACAAAGTCACATCAATAAAAAAAATCAAAACAAAGAAAATTGCAAATACAAAAACTCAAAACACATAGTCTTTCACATATCATCTCTCCCCAATCAACCTCAAATCCCACAAATTAGAGGATTGTTTACAACACTATACATCTCACAACAGTTCCATTTCATTTTATCTTATCCATTCTGATTCACACACTTGAGTAGAGGACAGAAGAGTAGCAGGGTACATTGAGGTCTTCCACCGGCAATATTCGGGTTGGTAACATTTGTTGCTCCATTTACTTTTTCTTGTTAAACCATTGTTTTCTTGTTGTGTTTGAACCTTCTTTCATTTCCATTTTGTTATTTGTTGGGTTGTTGTTGTTATTTAAAGTTTGTTTTGAGGTTTGGGGAGTGTAGGGTTTCTACTGAGATTTTCTATTAAGAGGTTTATGTTGTTTTTTTTTTTAAATTTGGAGGGTGGATTCATATTCAGCATGTTACATAACCTAAGGAGGGGGTGGGGACTAGTTAGGGCTCCAGTGGTGCTTCGGCGGCTGCATTCATATGTGCCTCTGTGGTGTTCTTGAGTACCACTATGGTGTTCTTGAACACCATTTTGCCAGATCCCCCAATTAGTGATTATTGTTTGTTTGGTTTGTGGAAGAGAGAGAGAGAGAGAGAGAGATAAAGAGAGAGTTTGGGGGATGAGAGAGAAAAATCTAATTAAAATGAACATTCTTCTCTCATCACGTGCTTTTATACCCCCTCCACAGGCTTACCTGATTTGTCTACATGGCTCTCTGTGAAGCTCCTAATTATGTTGACTTTGCCAATCATAGTCCTGAGTATTAGACAATAGCTTGCAAGTCAAAATGCTCGTCTTCCAACCCTAAAAAACAATCAAACACATCCAAAAACTTTTTTTGTGTTGGCTTAAAACTTTAACCTCTTTTTTAAACGAAATATGTTTAGTCTCGAGAGATGCAAAACAACGCGTCGTCCATTTTTATGTGTGAGTGAGCTAAGTGACTTTTTCCCACGAATGTTGATTTGTTAATCCATTTTAATGTGATAACAACACCCTCTCCTCCACTATTTTTGGTAAGCAATGTTTTCTATTCGATGTGACAAAATAGTTTTTGCTAAAGTTGACCCACAAACAAACATTATCTACCCAGAACTATGTAGCCTTAAGTTCTCTATCGCACCCAGAGATACGTAGGAGCAAGACCCGTAATCTTTTCAGGCACGTTAATAATAAACCTTTTTGCGACCCTTTTTCATTTTCTCTTTAAACTTTTAATAACTTGAGAAAGATAACACTTATGCGCAAAACTAAATAAATGGTTCCCATTCAGTACAATGGATGTGAGGCGTGCTAATAACTTTCCCTTCCATAATCAACTCCCAAACTCGATTAATTGCGACAACCATATCTTATCATTTAAGGGTTTTATCGATATTTTACCTTTCCCTTTTTGGGAATAAATAAAGTTTGGTGGCGACTCTGTTTACCATCCGCGAGACTGCGATGTGCTCGTGGTCGTATTTTTTTGCGCCTCTATAGTATGCATTGTATCCCTATGCGGGTATGGGGTACTAAGAAGCCTTAGTAAATTAGAGTTGTTAGAGTCTACACATGGTGGTGAGAGGCATTGTTTGGTAATGTTTATGGTGTTTACGGTGGTATGAGAGGGAGAACTCATGTGAGGCGAGAGGCTCCGTGTATAAGCATTATGTTGGGCAAATTTTGACCTGTCTCATACCCTCCAAGGGTCAGATACTTATAGAGGTTCTTGGGCCTTGGATTTAGGAAACCCTAGAAGGTGGTAAATTCTCCCTTTTGATTGGAGGGAGAATGTTAACTACCTATTTTCTAGGGAGTCATGGTATTAATCAGTTTGTATGAATATTTGTGGATGGATAACGGTATTGTACACATGTATTCTAAGGGTGAGCCCTCTTACGCTACATAAAGACAGCATCCAGGTGACGCCTCGCGAGGCAGGGATCCTTGTTTCACCCTTATTTAGGACTTTCACAAATATATCACTACAACAATTTATATTGGCCTCTATGGCACAGAATGACACTAAATTGACTTAAGCACAAAGCTAAACGCGTGAAAAACTAAGAAATTCAGAAGAAAAAAAATGGAAGAACTCTAAGAGTTGTCCTTGGTCTAGGGGAATTATAGTCTTAACCCATTAGTACAGGTGTGGTGTAGTTCTTGTTGGTATAAAAATAAGAAACCCTCTTTAGGAGAAAATTACTACCATAACACCTATTACAGGATGGCCGTAATTTCCTCTGCATTTCTCCAGTTAAGTGTTTTATAGGTCATTAGTTACAAGTTTCATGTGCTTAAGGTGCCTGAAACATAGATAGATAAATTTGGTAGCAAACTGCATAAAACAAGAATAAAAATTTAAGAAAACAATTAAAATCACTTAGTTAAAAATGTTTATAAAAATTGTTGATCAACTCCCCCATACTTGAATCATTGTTTGCCCTCAAGCAATTTGGCTTGTATTGAAAGAATTTAAACAAAGCCATGATTTTCAGAGAAGTGTTCATGAAATTAAACCATAAGTACTCATACAGGAATCTACTATCCAATTGGACAAAGGTCAATTCGTCTGGTACTCATCTGATCCTAAGAGTCTTGTGATAACTCAATCTAGAATCTCCCTCTAAAATATTGATTCCGTCATAGATTTGACTATAAATTTCTGTATCCGATTTTCTTCTTATTTCAAACATATATAATGATTAATACATGATTTTCTTCTCTTCTAAAGTTGGATTACTTTAATTTCAACTTCCACCTAATTCAATATTGTGACCACCCCCACTTCACATAATATTAGTAACAACAACACCAACTTCAGTTACATTGTTCAATTTCATGTTAAAGAGGAATATCCAATGATAAAGAGAAACATACAACATCATCTTCCACAACATTGTTAAAGAGGAACATACAATGATGCAAATAATATGAAGCAAGTGAAACACACAATAAAAGAAACAAATGAAAGATTCAATTTCATTTTATAAAGTTGATTTCATTACTCAAACTTTATATGCAGGGGTATGAATGTACTAAAGTAGTAAGCCAAAATAATATCATATATTCAAGGAGAAAAAGCATCCAAGTGAAACATACAAGATAACACTTACACAATGAAATATTGACTTACGACAACAAATGCTGCAAACAGAGCAACAACACAAATAATTGCATGTGAACAGAATAGAGAAACAACGAACAACTTTACGAAACACATAGCAAGATACAAATAGAGTTGAGCAACATCAGACAACTTTACAAAACACATAGCAAGAGAAGAAAAGAGAAAAAAGAACATAATGCAAATCTAAAGGATGGGAGATGATCGCGAACACATAAAGAGATAAATGCAACCACATTGTCGATGAAGGGAGGAAGAAATGTTGATGAAAGAGGAGATTCTTTCGAGACATCGTCAACTCTTACTGAAGAAATAAACTAGGAGATGGATGTTTCTAATAATTATTAATAAATTGTCTAAAGTTATATCAATTAATTTAGAGAGTTAAAGATGGTTTTTTTTACAGAAAATATAATTATATTGAAAAGAAAGCAAGGGTTACAAAAAAGAAAAGGAAGGAAAGCCCAATCCACAAAAATTAACAAAACCTGAAAGAGGGATTTCCCAATCTATCGAGAGCCAAATCAGGGAGAACAGACAAAGGAGCTTCATTCATCCAAACAAAGTCATGGATGGATAATCCAAATAAAGCTAATTTGTGTAGACAATGATTCCATTCTCTAAAAACATGGGAAAAAAATAAAATTCATGCTCTTGGATTTGAGAATGCAATTATGCCATCTATTTTTGATCTGCCAAGGAACAATGTTGATGTTGTTAATCGCCAAAAAAATAAGTTTTGAGTCCGTTTCGATCCATAAGTTTCTCCAGTTGTTGTCAAAAGCAATTTTAATAACTTTCATAACTCCATGGAATTCAGCCTGTAAAGCCATCAGAATTCCTAAGTTCTCTGCAAAACAACCAACCAGCTCAAAGTTGTGGTTTTTGAAAATTCCGCCCGAAGCAGCATGACCTGGAGCGCCAAGAGCAGTGCCATCTGTGTTGCATTGACCTAGGAGATGGGAGGAGGATTCTAGATAAATTCGATTATCCTGTGAGCTTTCGAAGGATGAAGATTAACTTTAAAAGTTTTCAGAATCTGGAATTCTCTGATGTTATTCGAGGAAGTTTATTTTGTGGTGTTCCCCGAAATGCAGGTATTTGAAATTTTAAGTTCAAAGCGCATTCCCAACTAATATTTCTGTTGTTTAACTTTTACTGATTTGTGCAATTTCATATGACATTGAATGTGTTAATAACCGCAGCTAGGACAGTTACCTGACATTGTTTCGACCAATCCCGACGACATATTTCCCAGATGCCAAGGAAGGAAAGCGTGAGGCTGCATTGAAAGGTGTTGTATAACCAGTTCCAAAGACGTTGCACAAAACTACAAAGGAAGAAGAGGTGCTCCGATGTTTCAGAGAAGCAGCCATATAGTTCTCATTTTGACGAGCTCAAGTAAATTCCTCTATTTCATAAAACCTCATCTGTAGGAATTTTGTGCTGAATCAGTTTCCAAACTACTAATGATTTAGAGGGTGGAATGCTATTGTTCCATATAAGTTTAGCCCAATCGATATTTTGACCAGTAGGAGCTTGAAATTGATAAGCATCATTTAGGCTAAGGTGCTCTGCTATAGAATGAATCCATCTTAGGTTATCCTCTCTCGATTCTTGAGAAATACAAACATTATTGAGAATATTAGGAAGGTCTCAGAATCTTCTCACTAAATCCTGAGGGATGTGCCAACAATTATTTTGGATGAAGTCATGTACTTTGGAGCTTAGAAAGTTATGATGAGATATCTGCAATTGATCCACTAGAGGCTTACCACACCAAAAGTCGGTCCAAAAGCAGATAGATCTACCATTTCCAATGTTCCAAAGAGTGTTGTTACTTACCCTTCTGAAAATGAATTTTGATATCAGACCAAATTAATGAAAAAAAAGTGATACTTAATAGGTTGGTTGTTCCTGAAAACCGTACTTCTAAGGAGGTTTGCCCATTGCCGCTTAATATTCATCTTCATGATATTTCAATTAATTTTTTGATTGATTCTTATATATATTAATAAACCTAATATTATCAATATTTAAAATTCCACCTCTTCACATGTACTCTTAATACGTGAAATAAAAGAAAAATATATAATAATATAATTAATTAATAAAATAGAAAATTTAGAGACATAAACTAATGCTGTCTTAATTTTATGTGCAATTCCCCATGCTTATAACTACATATACAAAAAATTCATGGAATGCTAATACGTGGACACACATAAAAATATAAAGAAAATAAAAATAGAAAAATAAAAATAAACAATAAAAGCAAAAAAAAATAAAATAAATAAATAATATTTTTATTATTTTACAATATATTTTGTGAAATTTTTACCAAAATAACTCTGTTTTAAAAAAAAAATCCAAAATACTCTACATTTGAAATTATTTCTTAAAGTACCCCATTTTGGGGTGGGCTTGAGAGGTGTCGCCGATTGAATTGAAGACACTTCATAGTGTTTCTAATCCAATTGGCGACTGGGTGTTAAACTTACAAGGATGTCTTCATATCAATTGACGACATCCTTGTAACTTTAACACCTAATCGCTAATTGGATTGGAGATACCATGAGGTGTCTCTAATCCAATTGGCGACACCTCTCCAACCCACTCTAAAGTGGGATACTTTAAGAAATAATTTAAAATATGAAGTATTTTGAGATTTTTTTTTTTAAAACTGGGTTATTTTAATAAAAGTTTCGTATTTTGTTAATGAATTTCTACATAATAAAGAAATAGGCATGTGAATACAATGATGTGTTTGAGTGATCCAAAGTAGGGGATGTGAATCTTAAATACAAAATTTGTCTAATTGTGTATCCCATTACATAAATTTATCCATATGAGGCTGATACAACAGCTTGTATGTCTCTATAATTTCGAGATACCACATAGCTTCTCGGTCAAAAATGATGAAAGATCAACAATGAACTTCAACAATCTTTTGAACCTTGATCACGGAAGACTCTCCGACCCGACCGCGCATAAAAAGTACCCTCCAACTATCATCACATACATCCCAACTTTCAATTGACGTTGACGGAACATGCCGGAGAATGAGAGTTCGTTGTCGCCAGTTCTATCGTCAAAAAAAAAAATGAGATGTTTTAAAAATGTATAAAATAGTTGAGTTATTATAAGATTGATGTACTGGAGAGTTTTTAATTAAATAGAAAAAAAGTGGAGGGAGAAATTGAAAATGTAATTATATGGGAAGAGAAGTTGGAGATAAAAACCACCATACTTTTTTTTTTTAATTTAGTGAGTAATTAAATTAAAAGATGTAATTAAGTATATCATGATATAATACAACAACATGTCCAACAATTTTCAATTATTGTAGAACATATGTAAAAAATCTAGAACCTTTATGTTTAAACTATTTATAAGAGTCACTGTAATATTTAAGGGTAAAATTGAATTAATTGTTATGCATTAACAATTAAGAATGAGATTGAAAAAAGTTGTATGATATTTTGCTTACTTATTTAAAAATACAAATAGAAGAAAGTGGTCTTATAAATTCTCAAATAATTGTAGACAGAATTAATAACTCCAGTCTTTCCTTCAACACATATTTAATGCGAAAGTCCTACATTCTAAGGTGAATAACAAATTAGAAAGAGGTGACTTTTAGTGAAAATATACCTGACATGCAAAATAAATAAATAGGATAAAGGATATGAGGCTCAAAATTTGAATTTAATTCACTCTATTCTATTCGATGTTCTCCAGTCTTACGTTTAGTTAACTTAGCAGGTGCATTCAGTTTCCAAAAATTTTTTTTAGATGATTTTTGGAATCAACGAGGTTTTCCATCCATTCGCTAGAGTGGTAATCATACTTTTTATTGGTAGTCACAGCGTTTTGCTCTTGCTTTTTTTTACTAAAAATTTTATATTCTTTTATTATTCCTAATTTCTGCTTGGACTGATTTTTCGAGTTTTCAGTCCACCGGAATACCCAAAAACAAGTACAAAATTCCAACGTCTATACCACATTTCTATTGCAGTGAAAAATCATATAACTCAATTCAATTTTTCACCACAGTACAACCAAATTTCACAGCAACAAAAATAAATAAAAAATAATTCAAGTTTTCCAATTACCACTTAATCAATGTAGTAAAAAAAAACACAAGTGAATGTTGAACAACAAAGTCACATCAATAAAAAAATCAAAACAAACAAAATTGCAAATACTAAAACTCAAAGCACACGGTCTTTCACATATCATCTCTCCCCACTCAACCTCAAATTCGACAAATTGTTGGATTTCTTACACCACTATATACATCTCACTACAATTCTATTTCATTTGATCTTATCCATTCTGATTCACACACTTGAGCAGAGGATGGAAGAGTAGCAAGGTACCTTGAGGTATTCCACCAGTAATATCCGGGTTGGTAACATTTGTTGCTCCATTTACTTTTTCTTGTTAAACCATTGTTTGCTTGTTGTGTTTGAACCTTCTTTTGTTTCCATTTTTTTATTTTTTGCGTTGTTGTTGTTTAAAGTTTGTTTTGAGGTTTGAGGAGTGTAGGGTTTCTACTGAGATTTTCTATTAAGAGGTTTAGGTTGTTTTCTTTTTTTTTTTAATTTGAAGGGTGGATTCATATTCAGCATGTTACATAACCTAAAGAGGGGGTGGGGACTAATTAGGGCTCCGGTGGCGCTTCGGCGGCTGCATTCATATGCGCCTTTGTGGTGTTCTTGAGTACCACTATGGTGTTCTTGAACAACATTGTGCCAGATCCCCCAATTGGTGATTATTGTTTGTTTGGTTTGTGGAAGAGAGAGAGAGAGAGAGAGAGAGAGAGAGAAGTTTGGGTGATGAGAGAGAAAAATCTAAATAAAATGATATCTCTTCTCTCATCACGTGCTTTTATACCCCCTCCATAAGCTTACCTGATTTGGCCACGTGGCTCTCTGTGAACCTCATGATTATGCTGACTTTGCCAATCCTAGTCCCGAGTATTAAACGCTAGCTGTAATAGCTTGCAAGTCAAAATGCTCGTCATCCAACCCTAAAAAACAATCAAACACATCCAAAACCTTTTTCATGTTGGCTTAAAACTTCAACCTCCTTTTTAAAACAAAGATGTTTCATCTCGAGAGATGCAAAACAACGCTTCACCCATTTATATGTGTGAGTGAGCTAAGTGACGTTTTCCCGCGAATGTTGATTTTTTAATCCATTTTGATGTGATAACAACGCCCTCTCCTCCACTGTTTAGGGTAAGCAATGTTTTCCATTCGATGTGACAAAATAGTTTTTGCTAAAATTGACCCACAAACAAACATTATCTACCCAGAACTATGTAGCCTTAAGATCTCTTTCACACTTGGAGATACGTAGGAGCAAGACCCATAATCTTGTCAGGCACCTTAATACAAATCCTTTTAGCGGCCCCTTTTCTTTTTCTCTTTAAATTTTTAATAACTTGAGAAAGCAAACATTCGAAAGCTAACACTTATGCACAAAACTAACTAAATGGTTCCAATTAAGTACAATGGATGTGAGGGGTGCTAATAACTTCCCCTTGCATAATTAACTCCCGAACCCGATTTAGTTGCGACAACCATATCTTTGTCATATTTTAAGAGTTTTATCGATATTTTCCCTTTACCTTTTTGGGAATAAATAAAGTTCAGTGGCGACTTAGTTTACCATCCGCGAGATTGCGATGTGAAGATGGCTGTTTTATACCTGAGTGAATCGCACACTCAAAGATAACACAGAATCGCCACCGAACTTTATTTAGTCCCAAAGGACAGGGAAAATATCGATAAAATCCAAGGGGAAGAGAAACGGGAACGGGGGTCAGTTATGCGAAAGGAATGTACTAGCACCTTACGCATCTGTCGTACTCGACAGGAACCATTTCGCTTGCTTCTAGGTTTGGATGGGTTATCTATCTAAAGGCTTCTATCTAAAAGAAATAGGAGAGAGGAGAAAAGAAAGAAAGAAAATGAGTGCTCGCGGAGGATTGGGCCCTCGTGCCTACGTACCCTCATAGTGCAATGAGGAAATTAGAGCGTCGTAGTTCATGGAACCAGGGACAGAGAAAGGGGAAGTGGAAGGGTGAAAGGGTGTGGAAGTGTGCTCGCCAAGATCATCGCGATCTCGTGCCTACGTATCATACATTCAAATGAATGCAGAATCAGAGCTTCCGTAGTTTGGGGAACTAAGACGGAAAAAGAGAAAAAAAGAGACGAATGTGATGTCAAAACCAGGAACAAAAGGAAGAAATAAACTCCACTGGGGATTTCAAAGAAATGGTGTCAAAACCCGGGAAGCAAATGAGCAAAAGCAGTAATAGCAACCCTACTGGGGATCAAAGTAACTGTGCCAGGGACCAAAGGGATGGTGACCCTATGTGGAATAAACGAAAAGAGTGGTATTTGAAACAAACAGAATAAAAAAAACCGGTGTATCAACTGACTGGCAGTGGTTAACCGAAAGAAAAGAGTTAAACTCTGGTGAGGACAAAGGTTTTAACAGACAGACTGTGATCAACCTGAAGAGAGAGTGCTGAACCAAGAGAAGGTGTTTGACTCTGAAGGATTTCGGTACATTAACTGATGAACAGTGATTAACCGAGGAAAACAAAGATTGCAACTCTGAGGGGATAGAAAAATCTTGGTTTTAACAGGTAAGCTGTGATCAACCAAAAAAACGGGTGTAAAACCAACAAAGGTTGTGACCCAAAGGGGATGTCGGTACTGACTGAATAAACAGTACTTGACCAATAAAAGGGTATTGAACCAAAAGGAGGTTGCTAACCGCTGGGAAATCGGTGTTAACATAAGTCTGTGATTAACCAGAAAGAAGATGAGTGATTAACCAGTAGAAGATGATTAACTCGCAAAAAGGGTTTGGTATTTTAACAGACGGGTTGTGGTTAACTGAAAGGATGTGGGTGATTAACCAAGAGAAGGTGATTAAACCGAAAAATAAACTCAGTATATTAACAGATAAACTGTAGTTAACTGAGAGAAAGGTGCAAAATTGGTGTTTTAACTGACAGGCAGTGATTAACCAAACAAAGGGAGAGGGACCAAGAGAAGGTTGCAAACTCCTGGGGTTTTCGGTGTTTAACTGAAGAAAGAAATGAGACTCTTATGGGGAATCGAAAGACAATGATTGACCACAAGAAACAAATAGGGTATTGAAACAAAGAGCTTGTTAACCCAAAGACAAATATCTTTAACCAAGGCAAAGGTGGTTGATCAGAAGAGTGATTGAAAAGAGAGCAAGAGTGACCAAGGATCGGCTCAATTGGGGAATGAGATGCGTTATTGGCTGAGGATAGAGGTGACTAAGCCAGGCACAGGGTCATTCGTCCCCTACCTGAAGTAGTCAGAATGAGACTAGGAATTCTCCCTTCTCATTCCTCCTCTAACACACAGGGTGTAGTGCGGAAGTTGAGATGGACAGCGTAACAGCTCCGAATTGTACAGTGCTCCCGTGCATTGCGCATCGTGTGGGTCTCCAACTCAGTCGGGGAGAAAGAGAGAAAGCTCTAAAGGAAGCCTAAAGAGAAGCGCCAAAGGGGAGATTAATAATCGAAACATAGTTTCGATTAACTAATCAAAGGGAGGAATATGCTAATAATTTTCCACAATGAGAATGAAAAATTATTAAAGCAAAAGGGTGCATTATTGATTATACAAAATTAAGCTTATCCATGAAGAACAAACTTAATGAAAAAGAGTCCAAAACAGTACCAAATGTCACTTAATATGCACCACAAAATCATGTCAACAAGTGATCAAAAGGATGTCCAACGATGAACATGCTCATGCAATTTCAAGAATAATCATGAGATTGAAAGAATCAAGCGTCGGAAAGATCACATGCATACTTCAAGCTGAAGTGAAACAACAATTAAAATATCCATAAAAACCAATCATATCAATCCATGAAAGTTGGAGCAAGAGAGCATGACAAACAAGCATGAAAAAATAGCAGAAATGGCGCTCAGTTACAGTGGTAACCGGTTATCTCAGTGAGTAACCGGTTACTTGCTTGAAAAAATGCAAGTTTTAGTGAAATTTGTACTAAGTAACTGGTTACCTCAGATTGAGTAACCGGTTACTTAGTGTAAACTGGTAGCGCAGGAGTAAAGTTTGTGAAGAGTAACCGGTTACCTTAGATTGAGTAACCGGTTACCACTGTGACAGAGGCAAAAATAACTTTTGAAAAAAAAACACTTAAAGCCACTAAATCACTTATCCCAATGACCACATGCTAGGGCATGAATTTGTGCACGAAAATCAAGTTCAAAAACAACAAATGGACATCAATGGAATCAATTATCACATCAAGATCATGGATCAAGCAAATGCAAAATCAAATCAACGCGCAAAAGCTTCGAAACTACATCGCAACGGTTACGAAAATGCTCGAAACAGTAAAATGAAAAGAGGAACCAACCTATAGGGCCGAGATGTGCCTTGGATGTTGTTGCAAAGTGATCTTGATGAAGAAAATAAGAGAAAACCAGAGAAATCCTTAATTGTATCCGAAACACGTCGAAACCGAGCAAATTGCGATAAAATTCCGAAATACGAATTCGAACTGTAGAACCTTGAAGCAAACACTTGAGATGAATCCAAAAGAAAATAGAACTCCAGAAACTCAAGTATAATTGCAAGATGATGAAGGTTAAGCTCAAGAAATAATTACTTTCAATGTGAAAGTGATTAATCTTCAATGATGAAGAGCTATGGTGAGGTTTGGGAAGAAGATTGAGATGAAGATGAAGAAGTTGCAGAAAAAATCAGAGAGAATGTGAGAGAATTGAGAGTGAAATGTGTGAAATGGTTTATTATGATTGGCGTCCTTGAAAAATGAGTGAAGGTTAGTTTATATAGAGTTTTGGTTTGGAGCGTGAGA
Organism: Lathyrus tuberosus; assembly: GCA_022829125.1. Lineage (NCBI taxonomy): Eukaryota > Viridiplantae > Streptophyta > Magnoliopsida > Fabales > Fabaceae > Lathyrus > Lathyrus tuberosus. The sequence continues at coordinate 16,874,585 of JALAZF010000048.1, forward strand.
GGTTTGGAATTAGGCTAGGAGTTACCTTTGGAATTAGGAATGGAGTTAGTTAAACTTGACTCACTGAGTCAAGCGGTTAAGTCGGTTAGTTAGGATCAACTCGGTAGCAATCCCAATGTGAGCTCCAACATCCAAAGGTTCACAATTTATGGAAATGAGGTGTATGGTGATCTTGAATGGAATTGGTGCATTGTAGCAAAGTGTAAGTGAACTCTTAAAAAGTCTAGAATATTCCACATGCTGCTAGAACTATGTAGAACCAAAGACCAAAGAGTGTGCAAGGTGTTGTCCCAAATAATGCAGCAGGAACTAAAAATTTGCACAGGGTAACCAGTTACCCTATATTGAGTAACTGGTTACTCAATACAAAATTGCCCAGATTTGCCCTGAAACAAGTACTGAAGTCACGATTTCGATTTCCAACCTCTTGCCTTGATGACTAGACATATAAACCATTATTTTGTGCTTGTTTTGAAGATGTGATAACCTTGTGAGGATGCGATTAATCAGGCTTAAAAGAAACCTGGAAATCCTGCAACAAGATCAAAGAGAAAAACTTGCGAGTGCACATGCAAGCGATGCGAATGCACATGCTTATGCAAAAGACAAAAAAGGGAGGTCAAATTTCTGGTTACGACAGCTGCCCCTATTTAATCCTTTTGGACCTAAATGTACGAATTGCGCTAGCTTTTCGAAGATTCGAGGTAAAAGGGGATTAAATAAAAGAGTAGCTCAAAAATTTGGCCGACAGCGACAAAAGAAGAGTTTGAAAGTGCTTGAGGTTTGGCAGAAAATTTGCAGGGGAGACGAATCAGGCCAAAAGAAAGGGAGCATGTTTGATGCATATGCTATGTATGCGTTCTACATGATGCTTGATATCATGCAATGCAAAGGTGCGGACCAAGGTAATGCGTGACGGGTTAGGCGGAGATTGTAGCAAAACGAACTCGACACCCTCGGTTGGGGAGAGGACCCACAGAGATGAAGACATACCCTGTTGGGGAAAAGGCCCACAAAGAGTGATGGCTCCGCTGGGGAAGAAACCGAGAAATCTCAAATTTCTAGCCTATCATTACTGACACTACTGAGGATGCAGGAATCAAGTCGATCTTCTCATCATGACTGACTCTGACTAAGGGACGAACCTAGAAATCTCTGATTTCTAAATTGCCACTGACTTTGCTACAGGAAATGAAAACAGAAGACTACCACTGACTCTGCTGCAGGGAAAGACCAAGGTCCAGAGGATATTTCTGCTTGAGGAGACAAGGAACCAAATCGTACTACTGCTGGTGCGTGATAGTTTCAACATGCTGGGAATGATGCACGACCCGTGCTAGGGAAAAGAACAATCGAGTCTCCAATTGAGATACATCATTCGACCACTCTACCGGAGACCTTACATCTCTGCCGGAGAAATAGGAGTTAAACGACCATTCTGGAAAGACATAATGGCGCTTGCTGGGGAAATAATGGCTCTGCTGAGGAAACATCACGATATGAACTGAGCATTGGGCTTGCCAATCGATATTACCGATTATCCTGCAGGGGTTACCGGTAAAATATGCAATGCATAATGCTTTCTCGATTGATTTAGCTTTTTATTATTCTCAACGTTATATAGTATTATGTGATCACAAATAATCGCTTATTTTGCAAACAAAATACGGGAAAGAAACACAGTTGAGAAATTAAATGATGCATTTTTATTGAATGTGGAAATCTGTACATAAGATGTGAACAAAGATGCAAAAATCCTTGATGAGGAAATTTGCAGTAAAATTGAAAAACAAATGTAAATGGCAAAGGGAAATCATGTTTCGCATTGATTACAACATTGGCTACCATCCACTGTAAGTCTAGGTTCCAACGCCTTGCACTAGTTGATAATGATTTGACTGCTCTGTTACCTTTTGATGTCCAGCTATGACGAATAAAGGCTCAAGTGTTCACAGTCAATGCCTTTATCCCTAATTTTTGCCTGGACATTTTTCTTATATTTTTTTTCGTCCACCGGGATACCCATTTTTTCCTAAGTCACCCTTTCGGGTTTTCAACTTAGCGGGCTCTTATTTTTGTTTTTTTTTTCCGTTGTCCCTAACTTTTGCATGGACATTTCTTTTTTTTATCCATCGGGACACCCATTTTTGCCTAGATTGTCCTTGCGGATGTCAATCTAGCGGGTTCTTAATCCATTTTATTTCAGGCATAATATTTTTTGACTGTATCAGAGTTCACAGACGATGACAACTCCTCCCCATCCATTGTGGTGAGGATCAGGGCTCCGCGCTGAGAAAGTCTTTTTAACAACAAAAGGTCCTTCGTAATTGGGAGTCCACTTGCCGCGCGGATCCGAGCGAATAGGGGAATACCTCTTGAGCACGAGTTCGCCTTTATGGAATGATCGAGGGAGATTTTTTTTGTGAAAAGCTCATTTGAGGCGTCTCTGATTCAACTGACCATGACAAACAACTGTAAGGCGCTTCTCTTCGATGAGATTCAGCTGGTCATATCTAGATTGGACTCATTAAGCTTCATCTAGTCCTGCTTCCATGATGACCCTGAGTGAGGGAATCTCGACTTTAATGGGAAGAATAGCCTTCATACCATACACAAGCGAATACAGAGTTGCCCCAGTAGAAGTACAGACTGAAGTTCTGTAGCTATGTAGTGCAAATGGAAGCATTTCATACCAATCCTTGTAAGTCTTGACCATTTTTTGGACAATTCTCTTGATGTTTTTATTTGCTGCTTCGACGGCACCGTTCATCTTGGGCCGATATGGTGAAGAGTTATGGTGCTCGATCTTGAATTCTTGACACAACTCCTTCATCATCTTGTTGTTGAGGTTGCTTGCATTGGTAGTGATAATGTTGCTAGGGATACCATAGCAACATGTTATCTATTTCTTGATAAATCTGGCAACCACTTGGCGTGTAACATTTGCATAAGAAGCAGCTTCAACCCACTTGGTAAAGTAGTCAATAGCAACTAGAATGAATCGATGACCGTTGGAAGCCTTCGGTTCGATCATTCTAATCATATTTATACCCCACATAGAGAATGGCCAAGGTGAAGTTAAAACATTCAATGGAGTTGGAGGCATATGGATCTTGTCTCCGTAGATTTGGCACTTGTGACATCTTTTGGAAAAGTTGTAACAATCTACCTCCATTGTTGTCCAATAATACCCAGCTCGAAGGATATTTTTGGCCATGCCAGGACCTTTAGCATCTACACCCTCGCAGCCCTCATGAATGAACCTTATGATAGTGTTCGCTTCGTGTCTATCCACGCATCTGAGCAACACTGAATCATAATTCCTCTTGTATAGTACACCACCACTTAAGAAAAATTTGGCGCAAAGCCGCCTAAGAGCTTTCTTGTCAGTGATAGTAATACCCTCGGGATATTCCTGTTTTTCCAGATATCTCTTTATATCGTAGAACCAAGGCTTGTCATCAGACTCATCCTCGATTGCTAAACAGTGTGATGGTTCGTTCAAATGATCAATGGGGATAAAAGGAGCTTCATTCTTCCACTTGACTTTGAACATGGATGTTAAAGTGGCAAGAGCATCAGCTAGTTGATTTTCCTCTCTGGGAATATGATGAAAAGAGATTTCATCAAAGTAAGGAACCAACTTGGAATCCCGAGTTATAAAGTTCCCTCTGACTTGGCCAATAACCAAAGCAGAATCTCTGTAGACCTCGAGAATCTTGATTCTCATGTCAATTGCTGCTTCAATACCGTAGATACATGCTTCATATTCAGCCATATTATTGGTACATGCAAAGCATAATCTGGCAGTGAAGGGAAGGTGAAAACCTGTTGGAGAGATGAGGATAGCACCAATTCCACGACCTTTAGAATTGGAGGCACCGTCGAACTCGGGCATCCATCGCACCCCTGGTTCAGGTCCTATATCAGGGTCTGGAGTCTCATAATCTCTGATAAACAGAACCTCCTCATCGGGAAAGTCAAACTTCATTTATTGATAACCCTCTACAGGTTGATGAGCAAGGTAGTCAGACAAGATGCTCCCTTTTATTGCTTTCTGGGTAACATGTTGGATATCATACTCAGTTAACAGCATCTGCCACCGAGCAATCCTTCCAGAGACAGTAGGCTTTTCGAATATGTACTTTATCAGATCCATTTTGGATATCAATAAAGTAGTATGGCAAATCATGTATTGTCTTAGGCGTCGAGCAGCCCAGACCAGAGCACAACAAGTTTTCTCCAATAGTGGGTATCTGGTCTCACAATCAGTGAACTTCTTGCTCAGATAGTAAATTGCATGTTCTTTCCCGCCAGTGTCGTCATGTTGACCATATACACATCCCATTGATTCATCGAGAACAATGAGATACATGATTAAAGGCCTACTAGGAACCGGCGGTACTAAGATCGGTGGTTCTTGCAAATATTGTTTTATTTTGTCAAAGGCTTCTTGACAATCATTGTTCCATTCGACCGATTGATTTTTTCTTAGTAACTTGAACATCGGTTCACAGGTAGCTGTCAAGTGGGAAATGAATCTTGAAATGTAATTAAGTCTGCCCAGAAAGCCACAGACTTCCTTTTTTGTTTTGGGAGGCGGCATGTTTTGAATTACCCGAACCTTGTCAGGATCAACTTCGATGCCTTTCTGACTCACAATAAAGCCCAACAGTTTACCAGATCGAACTCCGAAGGTGCACTTCGCAGGATTCAATCGTAGTCTAAATTTTCGGAGTCTGTCAAACAGTTTCTTCAGATGGACCAGGTGATCATCTTCTGTTTTGGACTTGGCAATCATATCATCCACGTAAACCTCAATCTCTTTATGAATCATTTCGTGAAAGAGGGTTGTCATGGCACGTTGGTATGTTGCCCCTGCATTCTTCAAACCGAATGGCATGACTTTGTAGCAATATGTACCCCATGGCGTGATGAAAGTAGTCTTCTCCATATCAGTTAGGGACATTTTGATCTAATTATAACCTGAGAAACCGTCCATAAACGAAAAGCCAGAGAACTGCGTTGTGTTGTCTACCAATACATTAATGTGAGGAAAAGGAAAATCATCTTTCGGGCTTGCCTTGTTGAGATCTCGATAATCCACACAAATCCTGACTTTCCCGTCTTTCTTTGGAACTGGGAAGATGTTAGCAATCCATTCAGGATATTCGAAAGTGGCGAGGAATCCAGCGTCAAGCTGCTTCTTTACCTCTTCTCTGATTTTAAGTGCCATATCGGGTCTAGTCTTCCTTAATTTCTGCTTGATAGGAGGACATCCGGGCTTGAGTGGTAAGTGATGCTCAACGATGTTGGTATCCAACCCAGGCATACCTTGATAGGACCAGGCGAAAATATCAACATACTCTTTCAATAACTTGACCAACTCGGAGTGTACATGCTCTACGAGGGATGCTTCAACCTTGACTTCTCTTCTGACCTCATCAGTACCAAGATTGACAACTTCCACGGGCTCTTTATGCGGCTGAATCTCTTTGTGCTCATGCTCAAGGAGCCTTGCTAGTTCAGCCGGTAATTCACAATCTTCCTCACCATCTTCTTCGACTTGGTTAATTGGAATTCCAGAATTACAATGGATGTTTGCCATGTTGTTATCAATGCATTTATTAGTTCTGCATGTTTATGAATATGTTTAGAATGAGCTATTTTGAAAAGTGAAAATAAAAGAAACTTTTACCATTTGTTTGTGCAAAAAGTAAAATAAAGAAAGAAAATAGAGCATGATTTTGAATGCAAAAAACTTTTATTTATCGATCACATAATATTGCAAAAGCGCGAGGCCCTTTACAAGCTATGTACTCGTCTCGGGTGAGGACGAGGGAATGAGAAAGCAAAATGCATTACATGTTTGTTGGGAAAACCACGGGAATCACGGTAGATGTCCAATTGTTGAGCTTGAAACCTGGCGGGCACTTGCACACAAAGCTTAAGATCTGGTTGCTAGGACCAGCATCATCAATAGCAGCCACGATGTCACCCTGCTGGAAACCCGCGCTACTGAACTTAATCAGGTTGCACTTCTTCTGACCATGCGAGTTGGATCATTGACTAGGACGATAACCCAATCCAAAACGATTATGCTTTTCAACCATATCAATCACATGCCCCCAGCCTGGCAAGGTACCTTTCTCGATGGTATCTTTTGCGCTCTTGGCGGATGCTAAGGTCATTTGCGGTGATCTACTTTGACTAGTTGAAGCAGAGCTGACATCTTCGAACTCAAGACACTGCAACGGCACCTCAGTTATGCCTTCCTCGGTATCAATATATCGAAAAGATGATAACTCGCTTATAATCAGATCTTCTTCACTACAGACGATGACCAGCTGATTTTCAAACATGAACTTCAATTTCTGATGTAAAGTGGAGGTAACTTCCCATGCGGCGTGAATCCACGGGCGACCCAATAAGCAACTTACGCGGGATTGATATCCATCACTTGGAAAGTAATGGTTAACAAATGTGGCCCAACCTTAATGGGTAAATCCACTTCTCCAATAACTTGCCTCCGAGAACCGTCGAAGGCTCTAACAACTAAGGCGCTTGGCCTCATATCGCTCCCTTCTACCAGTAATTGACTCAATGTACCCTTAGGCATCACATTGAGTGAAGAACCGGTGTCCACTAGAATACGAGATAACATGATGTCTGTGCAGGTTACTGATATGTGCAGTGCTTTGTTGTGGGCAGCTCCCTCAGGAGGAAATTTTGATTCATTAAAGCCCAAATATCTGCTTGCTATTATATTAGCCACTACATCATCAAACCCGACAACGGATATATCATGCATCACATGGGCAGTGTTCAAGACCTTCAACAAAGCTGATCTGTGCGTAGGCGAGTTCATGAGTAAGGACAAAATAGAGATCCTCGAGGGAGTTTGCCCCAGCTGATCCATAATGTTAAAGTCACTCTTCTTGATCAACTTTAGGAACTCTTGATCATCAAGGGTCTCTTTGCTCTTTGAAACATCCTCAGATGGAATAGTTGGCACTGGTACAGTAGTAGATGCCCCTTGTTGAACAACAGGGGTTACAGATGCAAGCTTCTCCTTGGGAGGAACAACAGTTGGAATTTGTAAGGGCTTTGTAATGACTTTCGGAGCGAACACTCGTCCACTACGAGTCATACCTCCAGCGGTGGTAACATTCACAATCTCGGAATTAGTAAACCTTATCTCTTGGCCTCCAGAAAACACATTAGACCCATATCTCAAAGGTACCTCCTTAGAATTCTGATACAGAAACGACTTTGGCGGGCAAACAACAATAGGTTGTATCTTCTTCTTAGGGGATTCCATAGGAACCTTCCTATACTTGATGGTGAATGGGTCGATGACAGCGACTTCCTCAACAAGCTTAGATCTGGCAAATTGAACCTCACCTCGATTCATCAAAATTTGGACACAACCTTTCAGCCTTCGACACTGGTTAGGATTATCGTCGCAAATCTGACACTTACCATGCATCCCTTTCAACAACCCATGTTCATTCAATCTCTTAAAAACCACAGTCCTCGGGGTCTTTACCTCATCGACATCCATGATTAATTCAGCCCTTGGATTATCCTCAATCATGTTAACAGCAGGTCCACCGTGGTTGGGCAATAGATTGTGCTAAATGTTAGGACCTTCCTCAGCAAAAGTCAAGATCTTTCGATCGATGAGCTCTTGAACCTTGGTTTTGAAAACAAAATAGTCCTCAGTCGCATGTCCTATGTATCTAGCATGATAAACACATGATGCATTGGGATTATGTTTCGGGCCGAATGGAGGAATTGCAGGTGCGATCTCCTTGGGAACAAGTAAGGAAATAATTTAGTGTATGGCACTGGAATTATGTAGAAATTCAGATGCTTCCGATTCCCTTGATTGTTGTTGTTCTGACGGTTCTGATTCTGCTGATTTTTATTGTTTTGTTGAGACTGTTGTTGAAGTTGCGGTTGTTGTTGATTCTGAGCGTTCTGAACTAGTTGTTACGAATGATACTGGTATGGAGGTTATTGATATTGTGCAGCAACAATGTACAGATACAGATAGTATGGAATAGGAGCCATGGGAGCTTGATATTGAGGAGAAACTTGAGTTGTCACAGCGTTGGCTTCACCCTCTTTCTTCTTTGACTGACTGTTCTGAGATTTTCTGTTGGCCGGCTATTGGGAGGCAACTCCATGAATCTTTCCAATCTTCAAACCATTCTCAATCAGTTCACCAATGGTTACAACATCAGGGAAGTTCGATGAAGAACTACCCACCATTTTCTCGTAGTAGGATCCTTGCAACGGACCCATAAAGATGTCAACCAATTTATTGTCAGAGAGAGCATGTCGCACACGAGATGCCATCTCACGCCATCTTTGTGCATACTCTTTAAATGTTTCAGCTGAGTACAGAGACTGGTTCTGCAACTATAATCTGGTAGGCGCCAAATCAAGATTATATTTGTATTGTTTCAAGAACGCTTCAGATAAATCCCTCCAAGTACGGATTTTGCTACGTTCTAAGCCCATGTACCAATCCAATGAAGCACCAGACAAGCTATCTTGAAAACAATGAACTAGCAATTCATCATTATCAATATAGGATGCCATTTTCCTGCAGTACATAGTGATGTGACTATGTGGGCAACTCAAACCTTTATACTTTGGAAGCTCAGGTATCTTGAATTTCTGCGGCAGTACCACATTCGAAACCAAACATAAATCCTTGGACTCCATGCCAAAAGCAGAAAACCCCTCAATAGCTCGAATACGGTCTTCTAACAACTTATAGTCAGCAGGTCTACTCTGATTAGTAAGCCTGACAAGGATTTGAGGGTTTGGCAGCTGAGATGCGGCCGGAGCATTCACTTGCGGAGTAGCAAACTGAGAAGGATATACCAATCCCTGATTAACCATCTGACCAACATTCTTACCCAACTGAACACCAAACGGATAATTTTGAGGAGGTACCACAACAGTGGATGAAGATGCCCCAGGATAGAACATTTCAGGATGAATATTTTGAACGGTAGTTTGAGTAGCGTGAGATGAAATCGGAACATAAATAGAGGGACCCCTATACACATGCTCTTCTTCATCAGGCATTTCAATGTCAGCCAACCCAGGAGTCTGATGAGTCTGAATCTGAAGATTCTCATGATCATCACTCACCACCGGAGTAGGCATACCCCACGAATATGCAGCAGCATTCCCATTAGGCATGGGCACAAAAAAAAGGTTGATATGGCACAAAGGCACCATTGTTTGCAATTTGAGGAGTGTAATTAGGAGGCATGCCCCAAGGAAAAGCATCAGGAATCTTGTTCAAACCAGACTGAGAATTCGATGGATAAACAACAGACTGAATCACAGGCTCAACTGGCACTTCAACTGTAACAGGAGAAGGAACAACAGTAGGAGTAACTGTAACAACAGGAGGAACAGTCACAACAGGAGTGACAACAGTTGCATCAGTGACAGTTGCAACTACAGTGGTAGCAGCAGTAGCGTCCTTCTGAGCACGAAGGAGCTCCATAATAACGTCCATGTTAGTCTGAAACTAATTCATCCGACCTTGGAATTGAGCCAGAGTTTCCTTATAAGCAGCGTTCTCAGCTTCGAAGTCAACCACGATTCTAAATTTACTTGAGCGAGTGAACTACCAATGTCGAGTCGTCGTCTTACTACAAACGAATGACGGACAAGGATAAGCAATAGTTTTGGATGAAGGGACGTGCATATGTGTGCAAATGAATGTATGCTATGCATGCAAAAATAAAGTTTTAAATTCCAGGAATTCTTAAACTTATCTTTGTTGACAGAAATCATAAAGCATACGAGTAAAGGTGTAAAAAGATAAGCTGGCAAGAAACTTCATTCATTCATTTAAAAATAAAGGAAAGAAGCACAAGTCAAGTTCAAATCAAATATCTGCCTTTTTGGCTACAATAAAATCAGCATGGATCATATCAAAGACCACCCTGTAAACAGACAAGAAATGGAAAATGGCCCAAGGAGCCTTGTGTGGCAACATATCAGCATATGCATCTCTCAACAACCCAGGTAAGTCCTCAAGTGTGTGTTCAACAAATCTGGCTAGACGACCGTGCCTCTCACTCCAATACTTTGCATCCTTCATGAGGTTGCGCAGCAAAGAATGGTTAGGTCCCTGAAGCATATCCTTAAGAAAGGCCTCTTTCTGATCCAAGAGGTTTTACATATGAAGGCTTTGTTGCTCCCAATGAGTACTCTCTGTGTTGAGCTGACTGATCTGTTCTCGGCTCTGATGTGCTTAATCTTGCAACTTCTGAATCTCACCGAAGACTTTGTCGAGCTTAGCTTGACATTGAGAAAAGTCCTTTGCCAACTGATTAGCATGGTCTCGCTCACTTTGCCACTTTGTATTGTACTCAGATAACTTTGCTCGAAACTCTTCAAGTTGCTTCTTGTAGCTCAACTCATCCTTATAGGCTTGATAATGGGCATCGACAAGTTGTCTCTTCTTTGAAGCAAGTCCATCATAGGTACTCTTCAAAGCATCACCCATTTTCCTTCGCTTGTTCTGTTCAACCTCCACTTCTTTAAGTATGCACTCACACTTCTGGTGGAGCTTAATCTGTAGACTATCCTTCTCGGATGTGACTCTATCAAGGTTGAGACGAAGATCAGCATTCTCCTTCTTCAACTTCTCAATAGTCAGCTTGAGTTGGTCGACTTCAGATGGAGAAACAATGCCAAGTTCAGGAGGCTTGGCATTCATAGAAAGTTCGGAAGAAAATGGAAACAAGATCTTCTTGACGCGCTATTTGACCCAAAGTGTGTAAGCTTTCTTGGCTACATAATTCTTCTTACCCAAATCGGCTCTTCCTTCAAGATGAATATGAGTCCAAGCGGCACTAAACCTCTTCAGCAATCCCATGTCATTAACCCCTTCATGAAAGATGAACTCTTCCACTACCTCAGGATCTGGCTCGGCGATCATAGGATATCCGAACTGACGAAAGACAAGTCTTAGATTGTAGTTAATTCCACCTTTTGTACCCAAGAGAGGCACATTGGAGAATTTCCCACAATGAAGAATGATCATGGTATCGTCGAAGACTCGAGAATACTAAGAGATGTCATCAACAGTAAGAGACAAGATCCGTTGAGACCACTTGAGATTACCCTTATTCTCTACAAAAGGACCCTTTTGCGGAAGATGCGACATGAACCATCGGTACAACAGAGGAGCACAACAGACAATGTTTCCCTTCTTCTTTTCATTCCTCGAATGAATAGAATGATAGGTATCAGCAAGGAGTGTCGGAATAGGGTTCTTGGACAAGAAGATACTGATGGCAACCTGATCTATGAAATCCTCTATATTCGGAAACAAGACAATCTCATATATCAGCAAAGCAAGAATGGCATTGAAAGCCTTCCAATTTCCATTCTTAGCAAAAGAAGTGGCTTTGTCAACTAAGAACTTCGAAGTAAACCCTCGAATACCCTTCCCTTTGGTCTTGAGATTATCCTCCACATCCTTCTTACTAATGCAAAGAGCATCAGCAATAAGGGGAAACTCCGGACAACCACTAGTATAGATGAAAGGAACCTGCCTCCTGATCTCAACCCCCAGAATATAAGCATACTCCTCGAGTGTAGGTGCTAACTGATAATCCTGAAATGTGAAGCACCTAAGTGGCGGGTCATAGAACTGGACCAGAGTATGAATTGAGGTAATGTTGACTTCAGTGTTGAGGATGGACAACAGATTACCATAAGTATCCTTGAAAACCCCTCTGTTATCTCCAACCACAAGGGATGCTAGACCTCTCAAAGTACCCAGCTTAGGCTCCACAAACTTGTAGCTAAAAATACCTCGACAACCACTACTCATCTCTATGATAATGCCAACAAAGAGTAAATCTTCAAATAACCTGGAAATGCACATGCAAAAATTAATTTACATGATGAAATGATATGCAACACAAGTAACAAGAAGTCAGCACTGTCTGAATAATCAAATCTGAACAATCTGGATATCTGCATATAATTATGTGTCGGTGCAAAATAATATGATGTGTCCGTGCAAAATCTGATGTGTGAGAGAACAAAGGTATGAAGTGGCTTGGTTTCCTACAAAAACCCATCCCCCTCACAGGTGTGATCTAGACACAACAAGGTGGTCCCTAGAAAGGTCGCCCAAACCATAGGACTCAGAATGAAAACCCCCCGCCGTAGTAAATTCTCACAGGACAGAAGTATTCTCAAGCGAATCACGATCTGGGATATGGCTCTCGTGGTAACCCAATGCGATAGACGCATGCCTCACGACTATCCACGTTCTAGCCTATGTGTATGCTAAGCCCGATGTTAGGCCTTTTCTCTCCAATAATATCTACCCATCCCAACAACAGTAGAAAATATAGCAGATATCCAGAATATACAACACATGGATATTTAAAGCAGTAAATAAATGCAGTAAATAAACATAAATCTAAACAAGTAAAATAAAGCGAGTAAAGCGCGAAAGATAAACACCCAAGAAGCAAGAAAACAAACAAAACTAGGCAAGACCCCAACCTGCAAGAGCAAGGACTCCCCAGCAGAGTCTCCAACTGAAGATGGAAGGTTTATACCTGAGTGAATCACACACTCAAAGATAACACAGAGTCGCCACCGAACTTTATTTAGTCCCAAAGGACAGGGAAAATATCGATAAAACCCAAGGGGAAGAGAAACGGGAACAGGGGTCGGTTATGCGAAAGGAAGGTATTAGCACCTTACGCATCTGTCGTACTCGACGGGAACCATTTCGCTTGCTTCTAGGCTTAGATGGGTTATCTATCTAAAGTCTTCTATCTAAAAGAAAGAGGAGAGAGGAGAAAAAAAGAAAGAAAATGAGTGCTTGCGGAGGATTGGGGCCCTCGTGCCTACCTACCCTTATAGTGCAATGAGGAAATCAGAGCGACATAGTTCATGGAACCAGGGACAGAGAAAGGGGAAGTGGGAGGGTGGACGGGAGTGGAAGTGTGCTCACCAAGATCATCGCGATCTCGTGCCTACGTATCATAAATTCGAATGAATGCAGAATCAGAGCATCCGTAGTTTGGGGAACTAAGATGGAAAAAGAGAAAAAAGAGACGAAAGTGGTGTCAAAACCAGGAACAAAAGGAAGAAATAAAGTCCACTTGGGATTTCAAAGAAATGGTGTCAAAACCCGGGAAGAAAAAGAGCAAAAGTACTAATAGCGACCCTACTGGGGATCAAAGTAACTGTGCCAGGGACCAAAGGGATGGTGACCCTGTGGGGAATAAACGAAAAGAGTGGTATTTGAAACAAACAGAATAAAAAAACTGGTGTATCAATTGACTGACAGTGGTTAACAAAAAGAAAAAAGTTAAACTCTGGTGGGGACAAAGGTTTTAACAGACAGGCTGTGATCAACTTGAAGAGAGAGTGCTGAACCAAGAAAAAGTGTTTGACTCTGAAGGATTTCGATACATTAACTGATGAATAGTGATTAACCGAGGAAAACAAAGATTCTAACTCTGAGGGGATAGAGAAGCCTTGGTTTTAACATGTAAACTGTGATCAACCAAAAGAACGGGTGTAAAACCAACAAAGGTTGTGACCCAAAGGGGATATCGGTACTGACTGAACAAACAGTACTTGACCAACGAAAGGGTATTGAACCAAAAGGAGGTTGCTAATCGCTGGGAAATCGGTGTTAGCAGAAGTCAGTGATTAACTGGAAAGAAGATGAGTGATTAACCAGGAGAAGATGATTAACTCGCAAAAAGGGTTCAGTATTTTAACAGACGGGTTGTGGTTAACTGAAAGGATGTGGGTGATTAACCAAGAGAAGGTGATTAACCTGAAAAAGAAACTCAGTATATTAACAGATAGATTGTGGTTAATTGAGAGAAAGGTGCAAAATTGGTGTTTTAACTGACAGGCAGTGATTAACCAAACAAAGGGAGAGGGACCAAGAGAAGGTTGCGAACTCCTGGGGGATTCGGTGTTTAACCGAAGAAAGAAATGGGACTCTTATGGGGAATCGAAAGACGATGATTGACCATAAGAAACAGATAGGGTATTGAAACAAAGAGCTTGTTAACCCAAATACAAAGATCTTTAACCAAGGCAAAGGTGGTTGATCAGAAGTGTGATTAAAAAGAGAGCAAAAGTAACCAAGGATTAGCTCAACTGGGGAACGAGATGTTCTATTGCCTGAGGATAGAGGTGACTAAGCCAGGCACAGGGTCATTCGTCCCCTACCTGAAGTAGTCAGAATGAGAGTATGAATTCTCCCCTCTCATTCCTCCTCTAACACACAGGATGTTGTGCAGAAGTTGAGATGGACATCGTAACAGCTCCGAGTTGTACATTGCTCCCGTGCATTGCGCATCGTGCGGGTCTCCAACTCAGTAGGGGAGAAAGAGGGAAAGCTCTAAAGGAAACCTAAAGAGAAGCACCAAAGAGGAGATTAATAATTGAAACATAGTTTCGATTAACTAATCAAAGGGGGGAATATGCTAATAATTTTCCACAATGAGAATGAAAAATTATTAAAGCAAAAGGGTGCATTATTGATTATACAAAATTAAGCTTATCCATGAAGAACAAACTTAATGAAAGAGAGTGCAAAACAATACCAAATGTCACTTAAAATGCAACACAAAATCATGTCAACAAGTGAGCAAAAGGATGTGCAACGATGAACATGCTCATGCAATTTCAAGAATAATCATGAGATTGAAAGAAACAAGCGTCGGAAAGATCACATGCATACTTCAAACTGAAGTGAAACAACAATTAAAACATCCATAAAAACCAATCTTATCAATCCATGGAAGTTGGAGCAAGAAAGCATGACAAACAAGCATGAAAAAATAGCAAAAATGACGCTCTGTTACAGTGGTAACCAGTTACCTCAAAGTGAGTAACCGGTTTCTTGCTTGAAAAATGCAAGTTTTAGTGAAATTTGTAAAGAGTAACTGGTTACCTCAGATTTAGTAACCGGTTACTTAGTGTAAACTGGAAGCGCAAGAGTAAAGTTTGTGAAGAGTAACCGGTTACCTTAGATTGAGTAACCGGTTACCACTGTGACAGAGGCAAAAATAACTTTTGAAAAAAAAGCACTTAAAGCCACTAAATCACTTATCCCAATTACCACATGCTAAGGCATGAATTTGTGCATGAAAATCAAGTTCAAAAATAGCAAATGAACAACAATGGAATCAATTATCACATCAAGATCATGGATCAAGCAAATGCAAAATCAAATCAACGCGCAAAAGCTTCGAAACTACATCGCAACGGTTACGAAAATGCTCGAAACAATAAAATGAAAAGAGGAACCAACCTACAAGGCCGAGATGTGCCTTGGATGTTGTTGCAAAGTGATCTTGATGAAGAAAATCAGAGCAAACCAGAGAAATCCTCAATCGTATCCGAAACGCGTCGAAACCGAGCAAATTGCGATAAAATTCCAAAATGCGAATTCGAATTGTAGAACCTTGAAGCAAACACTTGAGATGAATCCAAAAGCAAATAGAACTCTAGAAACTCAAGTATAATTGCAAGATGATGAAGGTTAAGCTCAAGAAATAATCACTTTCAATGTGAATGTGATTAATCTTCAATGATGAAGAGCTATGGTGAGGTTTGGAAAGAAGATTGAGATGAAGATGAAGAAGTTGCAGAAAGAATTAGAGAGAATGTGAGAGAATTGAGAGTGAAATGTGTGAAATGGTTGATTATGATTGGGATCCTTCAAAAATGAGTAAAGGTTAGTTTATATAGAGTTTTGTTTAGGAGCGTGAGAGGTTTGGAATTAGGCTAGGAGTTAGCTTTGGATGGTTTGGAATTAGGATTGGAGTTAGTTACGCTTGACTCACTGAGTCAAGCAGTTAACTCGGTTAGTTAGGATTAACTTGGTAGCAATCCCAATGTGAGCTCCAACATCCAAAGGTTCACAATTTATGGAAATGAGGTGTATGGTGATCTTGAATGGAATTGGTGCATTGTAGTAAAGTGTAAGTGAACTCTTAAAAGGTCTAGAATATTCCACATGCTACTAGAACTATGTAGAACTAAAGACCAAAGAGTGTGCAAGGTGTTGTCCCAAAAAATGCAGCAGGAACTGAAAATTTGCACAGGGTAACCGGTTACTCACTACAAAATTGCCCAGATTTTCCCTGAAACAAGTACTGAAGTCACGGTTTTGATTTCCAACCTCTTGCCTTGATGACTTGACATAGAAACCATTATTTTGTGCTTATTTTGAAGATGTGATAACCTTGTGAGGATGCGATTAATTGGGCTTAAAAGAAACTTGGAAATCCTACAACAAGATCAAAGAGAAAAACACGCGAGTGCACATGCAAGCGATGCGAATGCACATGCTTATGCAAAAGACAAAAGAGGGAGGTCAAATTTCGGGTTACGACACGATGCACTCGTAGTCGTATCTTTTCGTGTCGCGACAATATGCATTGTATCCCTATGCGTGTATGGGATACTAAGAGGCCTTAGTAAACTAGAGTGGTTAGGGTCTACTCACGGTGGTGAGAGGCCCTGTTTGGTGATGTTTATGGTGTTTACAGTGGTATGAGAGGGACAACTCACGTGAGGCGAGAGGCTCCGTGTATAAGCATTATGTTGGGTAAATTGTGATCTGCCTCATACCCTCCAAGGGTCAGATACTTATAGAGGCTCTTGGGCCTAGGGTTTAGGAAACCCTGAAAGGTAGTAACTGCTCTCTTTTGATTGAGGGTGAATGTTGACTACCTATTTTCAAGGGAGTCATGGTATTAATCAGTTTGTATGAATAGTGGTGGATGGATAATGGCATTGTACACGTGCATTCTAAGGGTGAGCCCTCTTACGTTACTTAAAGACAGCATCTAGGCGACGCCTCACGAGGGGGGACCCTTGTGTCACCCTTATTTAGGACTTTCACAAATATATCACTACAACAATTTATATTGGCATCTATGGCATAAAAGGACACTAGATTGACTGAAGCACAAAACTAAACAAATAAAAAACTAAGAGATTTGGAAAAAAAATGGAAGAACTCTAAGAGTTGTCCTTGGTCTAAGGGAATTATAGTCGTAACCCATTAGTACGGGTGTGGTGTAGTTCTTATTAGTCCAAAAATAAGAAACCTTATTTAGGAGAAAATTACTACCTTAACACCTGGCCGTAATTTCCTCTGCATTTCTCCAATTAAAGTGCTTTATAGGTCATTAGTTACAAGTTTCATGTGCTTAAGGTTCCTGAAATATAGATAGATAAATTTTGTAGCAAAATGCATAAAACAAGAATAAAAATTAAAGAAAATGATTAAAATCACTTAGTTTAAAATGTTTAAAAACATTGTTGGTCAACTCCCCCATACTTGAATCATTGCTTTTATTGAAAGAATTTAAATAAAGCCATGATTTTTAGAGAAGTGTTCATGAAATTAAACCACATGTACTCATACAGGAATCTACTATCTAAATGGACAAAGGTTAATTCGTCTGGTACTCATTTGATCTTAAGAGTCTTGTGATAACTCAATCTAGAATCTCCCATAAAAATAATGATTCCTTCATAGATTTGACTATAAATGTATGTATCCAATTTTCTTCTTATTTCAAACACATTAAATGATTAATACATGATTTTCTTCTCTTCCAAAGTTGGATTACTTTAATTTCAACTTCCACCTAATTCAATATTGTGACCACCACTACTTTACATAATATTAGTAACAACAACACCAACTTTAGCTACATTGTTCAATTTCATGTTAAAGAGGAACATCCAATGATAAAGAGAAACATACAACATCATCTTTCACAACATTGTTAAAGAGGAACATACAATGATGCAAATAATATGAAGCAAGTGAAACACACGACAAGAGAAACAAATGAAAGATTCAATTTCATTTTATAATGTTGATTTCATTACTCAAACTTTATATGCAATGGTATGAATGTATTAAAGTATTTAGCCAAAATAATCTCATATATTCAAGGAGAAAAAGCATCCAAGTGAAACATACAAGATAACATTACACAATGAAGTATTGATTAACGACAACAAATGTTGCAAACAGAGCAACAACACAAATAATTGCATATGAACATAATAGAGAAACAACAAACAACTTTACGAAACACATAACAAGATACAAATAGAGTAGAACAACAATAGACAACTTTATGAAACACATAACAAGAGAACAAAAGAGAAAAAGAGATCAGAATGCAAATCTAAAGAATGAGAGATGATCGCGAACACATAAAGAGATAAATGCGACCACATTGTCGATGAAGGGCGGAAGAAATATGATGAAGGAAGAAATTCTTTCGAAACATCGCCGACTCTTTATTGCTGAAGGAATAAACTAGGAGAAGGATGTTTCTAATAATTATTAATAAATTGACTAAAGATATATAATTAATTTAGAGAGTTAGAGATGGTTGTTGGTAGAAGAAAAATGAGTTAAATATTAATTTATTTTCTCTTTTTAATTACTTCAATATTTGAATGCAACATTTACTGTTTAATATTCATCTTCATGATATTTCAATTAATTTTTTTATTAATTCTTATAAATATTAATAAACCTAATACTATCAATATTTATAATTCCATCTCTTACCACTTGTAATTGCAATGTCAAGTAACACTTTATGGAACTTGGTTCTACTCTTAACACGTGAAATAAAAGGAAAATATATAATAATATAATTAATTAATAAAATAGAAAATTTAGAAACATAAACTAAGAATGTCTTAATTTAATGTGCAATTCTCCATCCATGACATGCTTATAACTACACATACAGAAAATTCATGGCATGCTAATACGTGGACACACATAAAAAAATAGGGTTAATATCATTTTACCCCCTACCATATAGGCTAATTCTGGTTTACTCCCTATAATTTTTTTTTGTAAAAGCAACATTGTCATATGAAGATTCTGTTGATTTAGACCCTGCAAAATTTTGTTTTGTAAAACCAATCTTATCATACGAAGATTCTGTTGTTTTAGACCCTACAATTTTTCTTTTGTAAAACCAACCTTATTATTTTATATACAGTGTGAGTTTTACATAGTTTTACAAAAAAAACAATTTTGTAGGGTCTAAAACAACAGAATCTTGGTATAGTAAGGTTGGTTTTACAAAACAAAATTTTGCAGGGTCTAAAACAACAGAATCTTGATATGACGAGGTTGATTAAAAAAAAAAAATTACATAGGGTAAACCAGAATTAACCTATATGGCAGGAGATAAAATAGTATTAACCATAAAAAATATAAAAAATAAAAATAAACAATAAAAGCGAAAAAAAAGGTATAATACTACAATAAGTAAATAATTCTTTTATTATTTTACAATGTACTTTGTTAATGAATTTCCAGTTTTTCACATAATAAAGAAATTGACATGTGAAATACAATTATGTGCTTGAGTGATCTAAAGTAGGGGATGTCAATTTTAAATATAAAATTTGTCTAACTGTGTACCCCATTACATAAATTTATCCATTAGAGGCTGATACTGATAGAACAACTTGTGTGTTTCTATAACTTCGAGATACCACATAGAATCTTGATCAACAATCTTGGAACATCAACAATCTTTTGACATCAACAATCTTGGAACCTCAGCAATCTTTTGAATTTTGATCTCGGAAGGCTCTCCGACTGCACATAAAAAATACCCTCCAACTACCATCACACACATCCCAACTTTCAATTGACGTTGACGGAACACGCTGGAGAATGAGAGTGCGTTGTCGTTAGTTCTATAGTCGAGAAGAAAATGAGATGTTTTAAAAGTGTATAAAATAGTTGTTATTATAAAATTGATTTATCGGAGAGTTTTTAATTAAATAGAAAAAAAAGTGGAAGCAAAAATTGGAAATGTAATTATGTGGGAAGAGAAGTTGGAGATAGAAACCTCCATACCCTTTTTCTTTTAATTTAGTGAGTAATTAAATTAAACGACGTAATTAAGTATGATGATATAATACAACATGTCCAACAATTTTCAATTATTGTAGAACATATATAAAAAATCTAAAACCTCTATGTCTAAACTATTTATAAGAGTCAGTGTAATATTTAAGGGTAAAATTGAATTAATTGTTATGCATTAACAATTAAGAATGAAGTTGAAAATTTTTTTATGATATTTTGCTTACTTATCTAAAAGTACAAATAGAAGAAAGTGGTCTTATAATATTAGAAGCTTAACCACCTTTTCACAGTTATTCATTTACACTACTACGAAAACCCCATTTAACGACGCCAGCTTTACCACGGTTTCGTATCCCACCGTTGTAATAGGATTACAAATTTATAACGCCATATTTAACGACGGTTGTATTACATAACCGTTGTAATACAAGCTGTGTAACAAGCTTCGATTCCCAGCTCTATATTTTTTTCCATATGTTTACATTTTAACACACTTGTATTAGAAGACCGTTGTACTACATGTATCATGCTTCGATTCACAACAATGTATTCTTTAGTATTTTTAAGTGCAATAGAGTATATATATATAACTTTAAAAATAAAACTGTAAGAGCTGAACATATATAGACATAATTTTATTTTAATATTCCATTGAGAGTACATTGATAAACATATTACATATCAAGATCATTGTCAGAGCCCATAGCATAAAATGCATCTTCATAATCTAGACATCTCTCCTCACTCCCCTCGTCGGAATTATAATATACAGGCCTCATTTTCTTCTTTATCTTCTTCTTCTTCGGCTTCTTCTTCTTCTTCTTCTTCTTCTTCTTCTTCTTATCCTTCCTTACCCTTAAGGCATCCCTGAAGTTGGCAGTTGCTGGTTGGACGACCTCCTGGATTGGCGCCTGACGTTCCTTATTGAGGTTTCTAGGATTCTCATTTGTTGAACTCATTGTTACGAAGAATATATTATTTAGATATGTAAAATTGTCTATTTATAGATGAGGTTGAAGATGAAAAGACTGATAGTTTAATGCTTGTAATGATGATAACTTGTAAACCGTCCATATTCTGGAACTATATTTTCTTGTAAACCGTTCATATGTTGGGAAGTGCAACGGTTAATAATATCACGACGGTTATAAGTAATGACTGTAGCGATATCACTTATAATCCAGGCGTAATTTTAGGAAAATGTTGTTGCCTGGTGTCGAACCTTGTACCACGTATAAGGGGTACTACGGTTATTATAACTAACCGTTGTGATATTATTAAATTAATATATAATCTATCATAACGGTTATTTTAGAAAACCGTTGTGAAAAATTTACCTATATAAGGGAATTAACTTTCCCTTTTTGACAGTCGCGCCGTTTCCTTCACAGCGAAACCCTAGCACCCAAACTTCATCTTTTTTTAGAATCTGCGAGAAGAAATACAAGAAGTATGAAGTATGAAGCTTTTGATTTAAGCTTCTTCCTCCTTGTAGTTCTTCCTGCAGAATCTAAAACTAGATGAACATGGTGATGATGCTGGCGGTAGCAAGCGTAATGTACATATTGTTTATGGAAAATAAGGTAGTCTTTTACTTCAATCTTTTTGTTAAATAGTTCCCATTATCTCGTTTGCTTCATGTTGTTTTTGTTTATTGTTCTCATTTTGTGCAGATTCGACTTCAATGCTTCACAAGCAAGGTGAACTTCATTGTAATGGTACAGTCCCACTTCTTAGGGTTTTGTTTCAACTTTTGGTTGTTTTATTTTGAATATTAACTAATTTTCTTCATTGCTTCCCACTTCTTAGGGTTTGTTTCACATGGTGATGATGATGGTGGTACATATATATATGAATTCATTCTGATAAGGTACATATATATGAATTCATTCTTATATTGTATATGAAATTTAGTTTATTATATACTATGTACATTGTTTGTTTTACTATCCTTTTATTGAAAATGCAATCAGTTAAATTGATATAGAACATTAGTTTATTATATATATACTATGTATATTGTATATAGTTAAATTTAGGCTTAATACCCTTTTTAGTCCCTTACCTATACCCTTGGGTCCATTTTGGTCCTCTTTCTTTTAAAAGTTCCAATTTGGTCCTTTACGTTGTCAAACCGAATCAAACAAGTCCTTTCCGTCAAATATTGATAAACGGCGTTAGAAATTAGTGACGTGGCAGCTGAGGTGGTGACAGACATGACGTGGCAGCTGAGGTGGCAGAATAATTTTTTATTATTACATTTAATAATTAATTTTCACTCACTTGGATGGATATAAAATAATTGGGCTTAAGCCCATGCTCTTTAAAGCACTAACCCAATTATTAAGTTTTATTATTATAGTGTTAAAGTGCTTTATAAACACTTGAAATTATTACTATAAATTCAATGTGGGACTTCAATGCAAACACCATTCACTTCTCCAACTTTACAAACACTTTCTTAGCATGATTAGCCCTCACTTTCTTACTCATTTCACTCTCATCATCCATCATAATGCTCACAGCTTTACAAACACTGTCCTTCGTATACAAACCATCTTCACCTTTCTCAACTTCCACATCAACTTTCAAGTTATTTCCCATCATCCTAGCATTTAATATCTGATCACCAACGTTTGGCAACAAAACCAATTGACATTTATTCACCAATGCCTCGGACAAAGAACCTGAACCACAATGTGTAATGAAACATCCAACAGAAGGATGTTCCAAAATCAGTTGCTGTTGTACCCAACCACCATAAACAACACCTCTTCCTTTTGTTTTTTCTGCAAACCCTTCTGGCAATGCTTCTTCAACTGTTGCAAAACCAAAAGGCGGTTTCAATGCCGCGAAAAATGGCATACCAGTTAACTCAAGACCGAGCATTAATTCTTGAAAAGAACATTGTTATCGAAAAATTCTTTCCTTGCAGAAATTTCCTAATCTCTATTCCTAATCTCTTTCCTCTTAGTCCATCTTTCTTTAGAAATTGAGCATAGCCACCTCTTGGGATATACTTTGATGCTTCAATTGTTTCCTTATCAAAAGTATCAGTGTCTGCTATGGTTTCAAGAACATAGGCAGCATCTGATACAGTCCTACAAATTGGCCTATACAAAACCACATAGTTGATGTCACAAATTTAGTGCAATAACACACAATAAATAGGACAAAATAAAAATGCAGATTGTCGGTATATCGGCTTACCCAACCGTATCTTGCCTTGGACTAATTGGAACTACACCTGCTCTACTAGTGAAACCAACTGTGGGTTTGATGCCTACCACTGAGTTAAAATTGGAAGGACATAAAATAGAGCCATCGGTTTCGGTACCAACCGATACAGTCACCAAATTTGCAGCTACAGATATTGCTGATCCACTACTTGAACCACAGGGTTCACCCAATGTATATGGATTCTGCACAACACAAAGCACATGTGTAAAATCCTCTTTATTTTCTAGAATCATTCATATTTGAATTGAAAAACAAGACCAATCTCCAATTAACAAAGTAGTAAATTATATACCTTTTCAATCAATTGGAAATTCCTTACCAGAAACTGAAAATATGCTTTCCAACCAGCTTCCACAAACTGGTGAATTGAAAAAAATTATGATGAGTTTGTCACACATGATGACGCACATGATCTTAGGGGAGAAATATCTTCCCCATCTCGATCTCTCACTCAGTTCCGCTCTTTCTTTTCTTCAATCAATCGCTCCTCTTCGTTCCACAGTCTCACTGACGGCCCTCTCTCTGCTTTCCGCAGTGATTTGGGTTAATGATGATGGTGCTGAGAAAAAGGGCGAATGGTAGTGATGGTTGCTATAGTTGAAGGTTGCGAAGTTGTTTGATGGTGGTTTCCGTTTTGTTCAGATTTTTGTGTCTGAGTTCCTTTTAACTTCAACCAAACAAAGCTTTTTTTTTGTTTTTTATGAAGGTGAATTAATAAGGAGAAGAAACCGAGTGAGTCTATCTCCCCCTCCTGCTATCTCTCTTCTTAAAGTCCCACATCGTGTGGGTGATACTTAGATTGATTGTATATATATACAACATAAACAATGCTTTATAAAAGTTTGTGGGGTGAAGAAATGGGCCAACCATTTGATTTAATAAATTTGTTTTTAAAATTTGTATAAATTTAATTCTATATGAATTTCAAAATAAAAAACTAATGAAAAAAATTAATTAATAATTTACTAATAAAATGAAAAGGATAATGAAAAAAATATGAATAATAAAAAATTAATAAATCGTATGCCACGTCATCAAAAATCGCCACCTCAGATGCCACGTCACTTATTTCTAACGCCGTTATCAATATTTGACGGAAAAGACTAATTTGATTCTGTTAGATAACGTAAGGGACCAAATTGGAACTTTTAAAAGAAAGAGGACCAAATTGGACCCACCCCTATAGCTAGAGGACCAAAAAGGGTATTAAGCCTTAAATTTAATACTAACTAATTTTCATCATTGCTTCCCACTTCTTAGAATTTGTTTCACATTGTGATGATGATGGTGGTACCTATATATGAATTCATTCTGATAAGGTACATATATATGAATTCATTCTGATATTGTATATGAAATTTAGTTTATTATATACTACGTATATCATTTGTTTCATTATCCTTTTATTGAAAATGCAATCAGTTAAATTGCTATAGAACATTATAATCTGAAAATTAGGATGTATTTGAAAACCAACATTTATCATGTCAATGTTTTCCGAATTGCATCCATTTCATTCCGCACATTTTATGTTCCTTAACATAAAATTTATGGTTCGATGGTCGGTTTCCTTCAATCCATCGATATCTTTTATTATAATTTACCTCATCATCGTCACTAATCGCTGTGGTTGTTAAGATCATGATCATTGTTATGATGATAAAATCGTGGCGATTTTTGGCGATGATGAGGTAAACTATAACAAAAGATATCGATGGATTGAAGGAAACCGACCATCGAACCATAAATTTTATGTTAAGGAACATAAAATGTGCGGAATGAAATGGATGCAATTCGGAAAACAGTGGTGTGTTTAAGTTGGTTTTCAAGAACAGTTTAATTTTCAGATTATATAGTTCTTTACCAATTTTAATGGTTGTATTTCTTTAATAAGGTGGATGGTAAAACAAGCAATATACATTTGTATTTAATAAACTAAGGATACATTCCATAACGGTTGAGACAAATAATCGTTGTGATAGTTAACATATCTGACAACGGTTCATACTGATAACCGTTGTGATAGTTAATATATATTACAACGGTTGAAATACCTAACCGTTGCAATATATCGCGCGCTTCCAGAATACAACAATGGTTTCCAGACCGTTGTAGAAACGGCGAACTTACAACAACAATCTACATAACAACGCCTTCGCCCGCGTCATTATATGTCATTCCCAACCGTTGCTAAATGGGTTTTTCGTAGTAGTGTTAGGTTTATAGTTTGTTTTCCCTTAGTCTTGGGCTAAAGCCCAATTGCTACATATACATGGTCCTCATTCTATTGTAAGATAATTCATTGATTATATTTTTTTCATTGGGTTCAATGGACATTTTCAATGCATTTCTCATTGTGTAATATGGTATCAAGAGACCAAATTCTTCCCTTTCAATTTTTTTTTCAAATTTTCGTTTCTCTTCTTCTTCTTCCTCCTTGTGACTTCATCGTTCTAAACCCTAAGCATTTCATCCTCACCTTTTCATGGCTTCCACCGCCGGTTCTGATGGCGAACTTTCCACCATCAAAGACACCTCCAAGAAAGACACCAATGACTAGAATGATCAAATATTAAATCAAATAAGCCTTTTTTACCTACATCCCGGTGAAAATCCTGGTGCAATCTTTGTGGCACCACTGCTTGACGACAATAACTATCACAACTGAAGTAAATCAATGCGTCGCACCCTCACATTAAAGAACAAAATAGGCTTCATCAATGGCATTCTCAACAAACTGAGCTCCTCCAATCAAAACATCGACCTCTGGGATCGCACAAACACCTGGTAGTCTCATGGATCAATCGCACTCTTTCACCTCACATTGCGCATAGCACGATCTGCTTCGATTCAGCATTTTATCTCTGGGAAGATCTTCGAGAGTGTTTCACCAAAGGCAACCATTTTTGTTCCTCAGATCTCCTTCGTGATCTCCATTCCATTAAACAAGTTGATTGTTCGCTTCGCAGTATTTCACTGATCTAAAGATTCTCTGGGATGAGCATGGAGATTTACGCCCAACGCCTTCTTGTTCTTGCCTTGTTCCCTGCACCTGCGATCTGGCCAAAGCGGTTTGCCATTACAAGCATATGGAATATGTTTCATGATTTCTGAAAGGTTTGAACAATAACTACCACAACATTCGCACTCAAATTTTACTTCTTGCTCCTCTTCCTAGCATAAGTCACGTATATTCACTCATTGTTCAACAAGAAATTGCTTCGCCAACCCCTCCCGCTGCTACACCCACCATTCTGGCTGCTAACAACAGTCAAAACCATGCCCGTGGTAAGGGAAAATATAATTCCAAGAATTCCATGTTCTACACAAATTGCAGCAAAACAAATCCGCACAGTGGAAACTTGATATTTCAAACACGGTTTTCCATCTGGCTATCATGGCATGAACACCAAATCTGTTGCAAAATCCAAGACCACACATAATCCTTACAAAGAAGGTGTCATTTTAAAGGAGGATTATCAACACATGCTCCTTCTTCTCCAACAATCCAAGAAGGATTCTCAGACTTCCAAGGCCGGTAAATCTTCCAATGGTGACAACCATATCGTATCAGGTATTATCCCCTAAGGTATTGCATTTAATTTATCAAATATTTGGATCCTTGATTCGGGGGCATCTGATCATGTATGCCCCTTCATCAAGCGTTTCTCTAATATTCAACTTATTGCACCTATCTATATCACTCTCCATAATGGAAATCGTATTGCTGCAAATTTGTCTAACTATTATTCTTGACCAATGTTTTAGACTTGACAATTTCTTTTATATTCCAGAATTTACATTTAGCCTCATCTCTATCTATAAACTTTGCCAAACCTCTCATTACACCATTACTTTCTCACACAATTCTGGTTCCATTCAGAATGTGTCTACCAACAAGATGATTGGGCAAGTGGTGCACAATAATAATCTTTACATTCTTCACACAGCCCATGTCCACAAATTTCTTGGGAACTTCACACAATAGTTTGACACACAATAATGCTTGTAATATTGATAGTTTGACACATGCTAATAGCTCTACAATTCTAGACCTATGGCATCATAGATTAGGACATCCCTCTAATGAGGATTTACATCATAAGTCTCAAACTTTCTCTACAATCAAATACAATAAAAATTCTCATTGTCATGCATGCCACATGGCCAAACAATGTAGACTCCCCTTTCCTATTAGTAAAACTACCCCTCTACTTGTTTTGAACTTGTACATATGGACATATGGGGGCCTATATTTGTGCCTTCTATGGATGGTTTCCAATATTTCCTTCCCATTGTGGATGATTTTACACGTTACACTTGGACTTTTCTTATGCATAATAAATCTGAAACACATATTCATATTCAAAACTTTATTGCTTATTGTCATAATAAATTCTCATGTAAGATTAAAACCATTCATAGTGACAATGGAACTGAATTCATTATGCCCTCCTATTATGCTTCCCTAGGCATTGTTCATAAAAAATCTTGCATTGAAACACCTCAACAAAACGCTACTGTTGAAAGAAAACATACGCACTTGCTTAATGTAACTAGATCTTTATTATTTCATGCCAAGTTACCTAAATGTTTTTAGTCATTTTCTTTTTGTCATGCAACATACTTGATCAATAGGTTATACAGTCCCACAATCCATAACTATACTTCTTATGAGCTGCTGTTTAAAGAACATCATTCTTTCACACATCTAAAATTTTTTGGATGTCTCACCTATGCTACAACCATAACAAGACATAGAGATAAACATGACCCTAGAGTAGCCAAATGCCTTTTTCTAGGATTCCCTAATGGCACTAAAGGCTACCTCATTTTTTTACCTTAACACTAGGGCCACCAAAATTTCCAGAGATTGTGTATTCTATGAGAATATCTTTCCTTACACATCTCATCAACCACTTCACAACAGTTCTGCATCTCCTCATGACAATACCTTATCCACCACCCCTTCATTTTTTATTTCACTCCCTCTATAGGTCATTCTAACACCCCTAATCCCATTCAACCTACAACATACATTCCCACCACCCCTTCTAATGATCAGCCTGATATTGAGCTTGTGCCACTTACTGACAACATACCTAACAATGAACATGTCCAACCCACTGATCACATGACTAATAGTGAACCTGTCCAAGAAATTGACAACACTACTAACATTGAACTTGCTATCACTGATAGTGAACTTGCCACCTCATAAGACAATACTCAACTTTCCCCTATTAGAAGGTCTACTAGACTTAAAACCTCCCCTGCATACCTTAAAGACTTTGTTTGCACGACATATAATACTACACATCTTTATGACATTTCAAAATATATTGCATATCACAATACTTCTCCTGCCTTTTATTCTTTCATTTTTTCCATCACTACTACATGTGACCAATCACATTTAAACAAGCTAGCATTCATCCTTATTGGCTTAAGGCTATGGATGCTGAAATTAAGGCCTTAACAGACAATCAAACTTGGACATTCACACCTCTGCCACCAGGTAAGAAAGCCATTGGCTGCAAATGGGTCTATAAGACCAAATTCAAGTCTTATGGCACCATTGAAAGACACAAAGTCAGGTTAGTTGCTAAGGGCTTCACACAAGTTGCAGGTATTGGCTTTTTTTGACACTTTTTCTCCTGTAGGCAAACTGACAACTGTAAGATTACTCCTTGCCTTAACTTCTTCATTAAACTTATATCTTCATCAACTTGATGTTCATAATGCATTCCTTCATGGAGATTTGGATGAAGAAGTGTACATGTCATTACCTTAAGGCATTACACCTTCTTATCCAAATCAGGTTTGCAAACTTTTAAAATCAATTTATGGACTGAAACAATCCAGCAGAAAGTGGTTTTGAAAAGTTATCCAATACTTTCTTAACTAATGATTTCAAATAGTGCTTTGCTTATCATTCACTTTTCATCCATCAATCTCCTAACACATTTATTGCACTGCTTATATATGTGGATGATTAGATCATTGCAGGTAACAATTTGGACATTATCCATAAAGTCAAGCAAATAGTGCAGCATCATTTCAACATCAAAGATCTTGGCACTTTGAAATATTTTTTGGGTTTGGAAGTAGCAAGAAGCAGCTATGGCATCAACCTCTGCCAACGAAAATACACCCTTGACTTACTCTCCAATACTGGCTTACTTGGATTCAAACCGGCTACAACTCCTATGTCTAGAGACACCAGATTAAAAATTAATGAAGGCACTCCTTTACAAGACCCTATTATCTACAGAAGGCTTATTGGTCAACTCATCTATTTGCTCAATACAAGGCCAGATATTTCATACTTTGTACAATAACTAAGCCAACATATGTGTCAACCCAAAACTCTTCACTACAAAGCTGTCATTCGAGTGTTGCGCTATCTCAAGAATTCTCTAGGCCAAGGCATCTTCATTCCCACCAGTTCAGCTATGCAACTCAAAGCTTTCTCCGATTCAGACTGGGCAACACGTCCAGACGCTCGCAAGTCAATCACAGGCTACTGCATCTAACTTGGAGACTCCCTAATTTCTTGGAAATCAAAGAAGCAGCCAATGGTGTCTCGCTCTACTGAGGGAGAATATAGAGCCATGTGATGCATCTGCGAAAATCAACCGACATAAAAGAATATAAGAGTCGCCACCGAACGTTATTTATCCTGACGCAGGGAAAGGAAACGATCGAAGAAAACCTCAACAAAGGGAAAGGGATGGTCGTCGCAACCATAGTCTGAGTTCGGGAGTCGGTAACGCGAGAGGAAGGTATTAGCACCCCCTCGCGTCCATCATACTCGATGGGATCCACGCTTGTTGTTATCGATTAAAGGGTGTAGGGTATCTGAAACTCAACTGCTAACTGGAAACTGGAAACAAAAGGTGAGATGGAGAAACGGGGGGAAAAGAGAAAAAAAAGGACACAAAGGTCTTGCAAGGATCGTCGCAATCCTATGCCTACGTATCTTCATTAACCAATGAAGAATCAGAGTCGACGTAGTTCGGACGGACTACAGTTTGTGGGGGAAGTTTGCTTGCCAAGACATCGCGTCTTATGCCTACGTATCCTCAATCTAACCAGAAGGAGGAAGTCAGAGCAGTCGTAGTTCGACCTACGAGTCAGTTTTGGGAGACAAAGGGTTGATGAATAAGGTTGTGTTCGGAGAGATCTCGCACGATCTCCTGCCTACGTATCTCCATTAACCAATGAAGAATCAGAGCGATGTAGTTCCCCTCACTAGGGATGACTTCGCTTGTTTGTGTTTTTTAGTGGAATACGCCAACGTCCGTGTTCCAGCAGTTAGGTGTCGTAGCTCGTTGTACTGAGTCTTAGGCATTTACCTGTTTGCGGTAGAACGGAAGTGACGCATCCTTTACGAATGGAGTAGGGAAGATGAGAAGAGATGACTCAAGGTGTAAGAGAAAACAGAAGTTAGTTGTTAGTGTGCTAGGGGATTCATATCGATTGCACGGGTGCGAGAGAAAATGGAAGGTTAGTTGTTAGTGTGCTAGAGGATTCATCTCGATCGCACGGGTGCGAGAGAAAAGGGAAGGTTAGTTGTTAGTGTGCTCGCCGAGATATCGCATCTCATACCTACGTATCCTCAATCTGAAAAGAAAGAGTATTCAGAGCATCCGTAGTTCACACTACTACGGAACATAGGGAACGGGATCTCGGTCGCATGGGTGCGAGAGAAAGGGGAGACGCACGGAAAGTCTAAGGGAAACTGAATCCTATATGTTATCATGCTTGGATTGAGAGCCTAATGTCTATCCTACTCCGAGCTTAATCAGAAATTAAGTCGGACTAGGAGCCTTAAGGGAGCATGTGAATACACAGAGTAATCAACAAGTAAATACCAGATAGCTCAATCACGAAGGAAAATCAAACAAAAGACAGTCAAGTATTTAATCAGGAATTAATCAGAATAAGCATCAAAAGCGAGATTAACAATTAATAAGGAATATGCACAAAAATTAAAATGCTAATTGAAATCAAGATTAAAAATTAGCAAAAAGGTTAATCTAAGATTAAAACTAACACTAAGATTAATCCTAAAATTAATTCCAATTATTCCTAATTGAAATCTAATTCTACAATCAAGAACTAATTCTAAGATTAATTCTAAAAATCACCAACTAAACATTTAGCAAAACAATTAAAAACTAAAATTAAAATCTAAAACTAAAGGGGGCAAACAGTATTATATTGGTGTGAAAAGAAATTCAGGCGTTGGGCTTTGGCTGCCAGGCCCACAGAACTTCCAACTGCAGCCAGGGGGTGCGAGCAGAAACTGTGGTGGTGTGATCAGGAAAACCAGTGAATGGGCTCATCTCTGTAGGCCCAAAGGTTTATTGTAAATCCAGGGGGGTGCGTTAGAAGAATGGAGTGTGTGTTGAGCATTCAAGTGTTGGGCTTCTGTAGTTAATGGCCCAATGATTCTTCAGCTTGCAGACGGGGGGTACGAAGTGAATACAAGGGCATTAAAAGAAAATAAAAGTTGGGCTTAAGGAAAACCCGGTCCAGTTATGAACAAGAAGGATCTAAAAAAAACCCTAAGTCTTCAGCTTACAACCAAACTCTAGAGGCATCCTTGAAACACCTATCTCTCTCTAAAAAAACTCAACCGCCCAATCCCTCCGGCGAAACTCTGCTTCAACTCTCTTCTTCGCCAGCTTCTCCTTCTTCTCCGTTGAACTCTATGTTCAAGGCTTCTTCGACCTCGACTCTCTCCGTTCGCCTTCTTATCCAGAACCGCTTCGGCGCAACTCCCCACATCGCCTTCTTCATCACTCTTCTCCTCTCCATTCGGCCTCAACTTATCTTTCTCCTCGCCGGAGCATCATCCTCAATCATCGGCAGTTTCCGCCTCCCTCGCCTCGTATTACTTCTCCTTGTTCACAAACTCAACGGCGGTGAAAAATATCGAAGACGACGCTCACCACCAATCTCCTTCAACCTCTCAACGTCCTCCCTCCACCATAAAGCAATTGCTCCGCCGCGCTATGGTATCGTGCCAGCGGCGGCGGAGACTTAAAATTCTCACCAATCGAATCACATCAAGAATCAAAGAACAAGAAAAATGGAGAGATTCAGAGTGGCTTACCTACCGGAGAACCGTCTGGTGCGTCTTCAGATCAGAGAATACGAAGAGAAAACCAGAGGTAACTTTAATTCCACTTTGCTTCTGATTCTTCTTCGTCTGTTCATTGTGCTACGTGCGAATCGTGCGCGAAGTTATGCTCTGCGGAATTCTTCTCCAATCTGAGCTTCTTGCGATTAAATTGACGTCGTAGTGAAGAATTACCGATGAAAATCTTGTTGCAGGTTTGATGAGGATTTGAAATTAATGCAGAAATTCGGTTATGGCTTCTACAGATTGAAACAGTTTTTTTCGGAACTGAAGAATGATGATGATGGTTGAATTGAAGGTTGTTGTGTGCCAAATTCAAAGAAGGAGAGAGCCAGGAGCTTCTAAGGATTTTGAGAGCTAATGAAGAGATTCAGTTTTAGGAGATGGAGGAAGTTGCAGAGTGAATGGAGGTGAAGAGAAATGGAGGAAGTTGCAGAGTGAATGGAGAAAATGAAAAAACCCCCCCTTGAAGAATGAAGATGGTGCAGTTTTATATCAGAAATCAGGGTGAGGGTAGATTAGGATTTTCATTGAAATTCGGTTATGAAATCCGTTACAGTTAATTTGGTTTTGTAAATGAAATTCTATTGAGAAACTCTTGTGAAATTTTATTGTGTGATTGTTATCACGAGTTTTTGTATCATGCGACTGTACTTTTTCTATTTCATTTGAGTTCCTGCGCCATGTACTTTTCCTTTCCCATTACGCCACTTTTCTGTAATTTTCTGCTACAAATGCTATGTATTTTCTTTTGCTAAAAAACTGAAGTACTTTTCTGCAGCAATCAATTCTGCACTTTTTTGCAGCAATCAAATTTTCTGTTATTAATTTTTCTCAGTTTGTAACAAGGGCTTAGATGTGGCTTGCATGAACTTGAGTGGATCTCACGACTTGGAGTGATACATTAAGTTACAGCGTGGCTTGTGTGAGCACATGGACTCATCTGCATTCTTTTAGGCAATTGATTGTATGGGCTCTTGAATATTGGATTTAATTTGGAATATGTAAAGAAAATTGGTTCTTATTTGAAATGGATTGAAATGGAGAAAACTGGTTTTAGAATGAATACGGATAAATGGCTAGTGACTTGAAAAAGGATGGTTAATTGGATTATCAATAAGGGATAATGGTTTATGATGACTTTTTATTTCGAATTTCAAATAGCCCGTACGACTCATCATGCCATGTTTAATTTTGATCAAACTCTCAATTCATACCAAACTCCTATCCTCAATGGATCCTCAAAAAGTTAATCAGTAAGTTCAATTGATCATAACACAATTCTCTTCAGATCAAACCACAAATTCTTTGTCCTGATGACCACTGATATCCTCGACATGGACCCTAATCTCACGATCTTCAATTGATGACTGTCCATGAGACTCACCCATGAATAAGAATCCTGATCCTCCTTGAAATATGCTGCTAAATCTTGAAGAAGCAAACTTGATACTTGTCGAACTTTGATAAGAAGATACCCATAATGTTAGGAATTCCAACCTGAATAAAGATGAGAGTCTCACAACAAGAGAGAATCTTGAGCCTGCATATGATACCTTGATCCCACGCCTTAGGAGCTCATGCAAATGTATGAATATGAGTATGACCTAATGGATATGCAGAATGAATGCGAGAAAGCCAGAAAAAGTTAGAAAAAGGTAGGGCAAATTTTGGGGTGCTACAGCTGCCCCTATTCAATCAACTTGGACCTGAAAGGATGATAGCGACTGCTTTCAGACATTCAAGGTAGAAGGTGATTGAATACAAAATGAACCGCAAAATTTACAAACCGCAAGGAGAGAAAATATTATTGGAACCCAGTCACACCTCGTCAAAGGAATTTGACAGAAATACAACATACCCAGAGAACCACATCGTCAAAGGGGTTTGACGGGAAGAAAAGATGGAAACCTGACCGAAAGGAAACACGTCGTCAAAGGGGTTTGACGAAAATAAAGTTGAAAAGGGAAACACGTCGTCAAAGGGGTTTGACAGAAAGAGGACCTGACTTAGGGAGCACATCGTCAAAGGGGTTTGACGGAAAGAGAACCTGACCGGAGGGAACACGTCGTCAAAAGGATTTGACGGAAAGAGAACTTGACCGGAGGGAACACGTCGTCAAAGGGGTTTGACGGAAAGAGAACTTGACTGAAGGAACACATCGTCAAAGGGGTTTGACGGAAAGAAGACTCGACCAAAGGAAGCACGTCGTCAAAGGGGTTTGACGGAAAGAAGACCTGACCGAATGAAACGCATTGTCATAGGGATGACAGAAAGAAGACCCGACCGAGGGAACACATTGTCATAGGGATGACAGAAAGAAGACTCGACCAAAGGAACACATTGTCATAGGGATGACAGAAAGAAGACCTGACTGAGGGAAACACATTGTCAAAGGGGTTTGACGGCAAGAAGGCTCGACCAAAGGAAGCACATCATCAAAGGGGTTTGACGGCAAGAAGACTCGACCAAAGGAAGCACATCATCAAAGGGGTTTGACGGAAAGAAGATGGAACCCAAAGGATACCTGAACCAAAGAGAACACATCGTCAAAGGGGTTTGACGAAAAGAAAACCTAACTTAAGGAGCACACCATCAAAGGGGTTGACGGAAAGAAAACCTGACCAAAGGGAACACATCGTCAAAGAATTGACAGAAAGAAGACTCGACCAAGGGAACACATCATCAAAGGGGTTTGATGGAAAGGAAACATGACCGAAGGAAACACATCGTCAAAGAATTGACGGAAAGAAGACTCGACCGAAGAAAGCACATCGCCATAGGGGTTTGACGGAAAGAAGACCTGACTTAGGGAAACACATTGTCAAAGAATTGACGGAAAGAAAACCATACGAAGAAACACATCATCAAAAGGGTTTGATGGAAAGGAAACCTGACTGAAATGTCATCATCAAGGGGTTGATAGACAATGACTGGTCGAGGATAAGATCGACGTATGATCTATGACCCAAAATAAAGGTAAGCAGGGGGGTTGATTGTAATGTCTGCTGGGGATATGTCACCGTCTTGATTGAAAATTGATTTGGGCTTTCGCGCAAGGTACTAAATATGGCTTATGCTCCGCATGCGTATGTTTGAATTTTCTTTCTATGGTGTAATGCTCCATACGAAATGGAAATGCTACGCGATTTGAGGATGTAATGATCACTATATACAAGATGCCGACGTATGCTCGGGCTACCGAGGAAGGAAAAATGAGCCAAGTATGATTGAACTTTGCTGGCTATGACAGGTGAAACCTGATGGTGATTGTTTTTTCAAAGGCGAAATCTTTCTGGGTACCAATGAGGATTGGATTTTGAATGAAGTGTCAATAGGGATTGGACTTTTCTTTAAAGGGGACGCCAATAGGGATAGGGCTTCAGGTTTTTGAAAGATGCCAGCAAAGTGTGTTGTGGAAGGATGCCGAGCAAGGTTGGGCTTTAGATTTTCTGTTCATTTTTACATGGTTTCATGCAATACTATGCTAATTGATCCGAAGTATTCGAACTGGTCCACGTAAGCTGGTCGTCAGAAGGTGAGGTGCTCGGATGG
The DNA here is from genome assembly GCA_022829125.1 of Lathyrus tuberosus. Classification (NCBI taxonomy): domain Eukaryota; kingdom Viridiplantae; phylum Streptophyta; class Magnoliopsida; order Fabales; family Fabaceae; genus Lathyrus; species Lathyrus tuberosus. The sequence goes on from JALAZF010000048.1 coordinate 16,910,509, forward strand.
ATGCTGGTCGTCAGGCGTGCAACGTGCTCGGCTTGAGAATGAGGAGAGGAGGGGGTGTACCTGCAAGGTACTCCGACGCTCAAGTAAGAAAGGGTCAGAGAAAAAGGGGCAAGTACAAAGTGTATTCTTAGGGCGAAAAATGTGATACCTGACCCTCTCAAGTGAGAGGGTTTATATAGAGCCCCCAGCGCGTGACCAACGGTCCTATTTTCGGGGCAAACTAGCCGTTTTTCCCAAAGAATAGGCAACTGCCCAAACTAGCCGTTATGTCGGGCAGGGTGCCATGAACTAGCCGTTATGTCGGGCATAGACGCAGTTGCGGGCACCTGCCCATCATTGTTCGGGCAGCGAGGAAGCCGTGCGTAACGGGCATCAGAGCCGGGGAGGGACGCTGCGTTCCTTGCCCGGTTTGAGGGGCAGAAATGTCACTTTTACCCCTCTGTGGATTGGGCTTAGGCAATTTGGGCCGCTCTGGAGTAGAAGCGGATTGGGCCAATTCTAGCCATTGGTCCAGTCCAGAACAGGAGCCCCCCAAGTCGTTGCTCCCGAGCAAGGGAGTGATGACTTAAGGACTGCTCGTCGCCCGGGGGAGTTACGCAGAGTCGTCGTAAGGAGACGGGGAAGATTGTCTCGATGTGCCCGTGGCCCTCTGTGTTCGTGATGTTTATGGTCGTGACCCTGTTGCCCGGTATTCGGGAAGATAAAGCGTCAGACAGAATGGGAAACTTTGGGCTGCCACGTGTGCATCGAGCCTTGCGTAGCAGTTAATAGGTAATTATGGCTAGTGGGCAGTCATTATTACCTACGGGCGCGTGTGTGCACGTGCCCCTCAGTATAAAAAGGGGAAGGTTGTCCCATTTTGCACTTTTTCCTTTCTGATTCTTCTTCGTCTTCATCAGCGTTCCCTCCCGTCGCCGTCTTCAGAGCAACCGACCACCGTGCCAAGTTTTGAGCAGCCTTTCTCTTCTACTCAAAACAAGTAAGTTCTCTGATTTCCAGCTTGTTTTACTTCCTCTCATTGTCAATGGTAGATTGCATGCGGCTAGGGTTAGTTTTAGGCGACAAAGTAGGTAGATTTCTGGCGAGTGTTGGTGGTGGGCGGTGGTTCTGCCCATCCGCTGTACCAAGCATCTCGTCGGAGTAGGTAGCGTGTTCGGTGAACGTGGTGGTCCATGCCATGGTTGTGAGTCGTGACCACCGCGTCTTACCATCTTCTGGTGGACTGGTGACCGTTCCGGTGGAACGTTTCCAGATTCCTGTGGAGCTTTGCAGTTTCCGGTGGGGCTTCAAATGGAATTTGGGCACGAGCGCGGGGAGGTTCCTCGTAGGAAGATGGTATGTCTCGGTCATCTCCTCGCGGGGAGGTTTTTTCTTTCTTCGTTTGATGTTAGGGCTTAGGCCGGGGACGTTGTCCTTAGCCTTCTGCGCGCCCTTTCACTTAACTTAGCGGTGGAAGGGTGGATTTGATTTCCTGTCGAATTCACTGTCTTTCTCTGCTTTTTCAGGTGATCGTAGGGGCGATGGAGCCAGAGAGGGAAGTTATCCCCGTTACATCCGAGGAGGAGACTGTCTCCGAGGAGAGCAGTAGTGCAACGGCCTCGAGCTCTGCGTCCTCGAGCTCGTCGGCTTCGAACTCCTCGAGCGAAGTCGAGGGGGAAGCGAGCGATGCTGAGGAGGGAGAGGATTTGGAGGTCATGGAGGAGGACGTAATGGAAGAGGACGTTGATGTGTTCTGCCCGGAAGAGTGGGAGGTGGTCGAACCTTCCGACCATATTTCCACGTTTGCCAGGTTTGCGGCGGACGCTTTTACCGAGGTGGGGCCAGCGGGTGAATGGAGAGTGTTTCTGCCTAATTCGGACGAGCGGATCTACTCGAACTTCGGGGACTGCTTCGCGATGTACGAATATGCCTTCAAGGAATTGGGGTTGAGGTTGCCCTTCACTGACTTCCAGCGGTCGGTGTTTGAGCACCTGAAGTTGGCTCCTTCTCAGCTCCACCCCAATTCGTTGGCCTTCATACGGGCTTTTGAGTTGGTGTGCGAGCACCTTGCTCTGGGGACCACTCTTCCTTTATTCTTTGCTGTTTTCCACCTACAGCGGCAGCTGGCGGGGAAGAGGTATGGATGGGTCTCTTTGAAGCAGCCCAGAAAGTTGTTTAAGCCGTTCTCGGAGTCCATCCGAACGTTCAAGGGACGATACTACATCGTCGAGCCTTTGTCTGAAGCTGCTTAGGACAACGTGTATGTCTGGGAGGTAGAGTTTGATGAGAATGAAGATGAGCTGCTTAACGAGGAAGGGAAATATATCGAGGAGAGAGTGTACAAGTTCCCGATCCGCTGGTCACCCGACCACTTCTCAAAGAAGCCCAGCGCCTACGTCTTTGAGCCGAGCACGTTACGCGGGCAGGATGCTGTGTCCTATGAGACGCCTGTGAAGTGGGTCAACTCCTTTGATCTTGCGAGCTGCTGGACGAGTAAGGGTGCCCCTATCTACGAGGATGACGGGAGCCAGAGAGTTGAGCACAGGTTTATCAACGTGAAGGCTCTGCTGGAGTGCAAGACTCCCGCGGATGCCGAGAAGTTGCTCGGTAGTCTTAGTTACTTAGACTTTATTTGTTATTTCTTTTTCTTCCCCATTGCTAATGTGTTCGTTTCATTTGTGCAGGTGAGATGCCTCAGGCTCGTGATCGTGTGGTGAGGAACGCCATGGCGAGGGGCAAGGCTGGAGCGGCTCCTCCCAAGACCCGTCCTGTTGGTGGTGCTCATGCTCTTCCTCTTGCTCAAACTGCTCCGGGGACCTTTGTTACTCCCTCTCCTGGCCCACGGGATTCTCCGTTGCCTCTGACCGGGCGGACGAAGCGGCCGAGGACGTTAGATGCCGTGGACCTGACTCGGGCGCCTGAGAAGGGAAAATTTGAGCTCCCCCCGTGCATCCTTGACAAAATATTTTTTGAGGGCAACACTTTGATCGTTCCGCGGGCAGAATCGCTCAACCTGGGAAGCATGGATCGAGCGAGCAAGAGGGCGCTGGTGGCCCAGGATGCTTCGTCCATGGTGAGGATGCTGGAAATGGTGGCTGTTTATGCGGAAGGGGACTCTGTGCTTGAGGCTGAACTCACTACTGCCCGGGCCTCCGAGGCGTCCCTAAAGGAAGAAGTCAAGGGTGCTCGTGAGGCTAGGAGAAAGGTCGGGGAGGAGGCGGCCAAGCTGAAAGAGGAGGTAACCAGGCTGAAGGCGGAGAAGAAGGCTGCGGAGGATTTGAACAAGGAGCTAATGGCGGTCAGTGCCCCGGGTGCTGATGAACCGGACGAGATAAAAGTGTTGAAAACTAGGACTGAGCTGGTCGCCAGCATACTGCAGGCCGAGGAGGATGGCATTGCTGTGGCATCAGAGTCTTTTGAAAGTGCCGTGGCCCAGTTGCGGATGGTGAACCCCGGGCTCGACATTTCGACCGATGGTATCCACTACCTTGCACGAGTGGAGGATGATCGCATCGTCTTTCCCGCAGGCCTGGTTCTCGACACCCCCGAAGCTCAGACCGAAGATCATCCCGCGGAGGAGCAGGAGCCCGAGCCCGAGGCGACTGAGCATGTAGAAGGATGAGGATTCAGGTTGTTTTGATGTTGTTGTGTTTTGTCCGGCCTGCGTGCCATTGATTAATTTGTAATTTATTTGGTTTGGGGGGGGCATGGCCCCCTTTTTTATGTAATACGCACAGTCTTTTGGCCCTTGTGGCCTTTTTATTTAATGCTCGATTCATTTATACAATTTTTGTTGTACTTTACATTATTGCTGTACTTTACCTTAGTTGTGCATGTATGACTGCCCGCCGGAGGGTGTGTATGTTAATGGAGCTTTCTTTTGAAAGATAGCTCGCTGTGTGTGAATTCGCCAGTGCGGGGAACTGGTCGAATAGTCGGGGAAGGCCCTGACGAGGTTGCGGATCTCAGGTCGCAATTGAGGCCTGAGGTCGCGGCGTGAACGTCCCATCGCGAGCTGGGGTTCTGTCAATCATGGTACTTGGGCGAAGGCGGTGCTCGGTCGAGGGCCACCGACGAGCAGAGTTCCGGCTCGTTTATTTGAGCGGGATTCTACTTCGTGTGCATGCGTCGTTTGTACCTGGACGAGCATGATGACCGCTAGGTGGTCTCTTGATGCGAGGAAGCTTATGGTTACTCTAGCTGTAGTATTGCTTAAGTTTCTAAGCGTTCCATGGTCGAGGGAGTGCCTCCCCATTAAGGTTTTCAAGGAAGTATGCACCATTTCCCGTTTTGGCACGGACTCTGTATGGCCCTTCCCAGTTGGCTGCTAGTTTGCCTTCGCGAGAGTCCTTGTGGTTTCTTCGCAGGACAAGGCTGCCCACATCGAACTCTCGTCGTAAGACTTTGGCGTTGTGCCTGATTGCTATTTTTTGCTTAAGGGACGCTTCGCGGAGGGCTTCTCCTGTCCGGATTTCCTCGATGAGGTCGAGCTCTTCTCTCATTGCTTCGTTATTCATTTCCTCGTCTAGAGGTGATTCGGTCCTTCTGGACGGTACGTGGATTTCGATGGGTAAAACAACCTCCATGCCATATGCTAAGCGGAAAGGCGTTTCCCCGGTGGTGGACTGGGGAGTAGTGCGATATGCCCATAAGACGCTGTGGAGCTCCTCGACCCAGGATTTCTTTGTTTCATCTAGTCTTCGTTTGAGGCCACGAAGGATGACGCAGTTGGCCGCTTCCGCCTGCCCGTTGGTCTGGGGGTGCTCTACCGAAGCGAAGTGTTGCTTTGTTCTGAGATGGGCGACAAAGTCTTGGAACTTCTTGTCCGTGAATTATGTTCCATTGTCCGTGACGATTGCTTGGGGAATCCCAAAACGGGAAAGGATATTCCGCTTGTAGAAGCGTAGAATGTTAAGTGATGTTATCTTCGCTAAGGCTTCTGCTTCTATCCATTTTGTGAAATAATCTACGCCCACTATCAGGTATTTTTTTTGGCTGGACCCCGTCACGAAGGGTCCTAGGATGTCTAGGCCCCACCAGGCGAATGGCCACGGGGATGTCAAGCTTTTCAGCTCGTTAGGTGGAGCTAGGTGCATATCCCCGTGTCGTTGGCATTTGTCGCATTTCTTCACATGCTCCTTGGCGTCTCGCTGCATAGTTGGCCAGTAATATCCTGCCCGGAGTGCCTTGCGGGCAAGGGACCTTCCTCTCAGGTGATGGGCGTTAATGCCTTCGTGGATTTCTCGTAATACGTGGGGGACAATCTCCTTCTCTATGCACTTTAGTAGTGGGATGGAGAAGCCCCTTCGATAAAGTTTATTTTCGAGGATGACGTAAGAGCAAGCTCTTCGCCTGATGGTGCTGGCTTCCTTGGGGTCATTTGGAAGTTCGTCCCTGGTGAGGTAGTTGTACACGGGCATCATCCAGCAATCGCTGTCTCCGATCGCGTGCACGTGTAGGGTCGAGGACCCCTTATCGATGCTGGACCGGGGAAGTATCTCTTGGATGACTGACCTATTTCCGCCTTTCCTCTTGGTGCTCGCTAGTTTGGACAGGACGTCTGCTCGCACGTTGTGTTTGCGGGGAACATGTCTTACTGCTACCATCCTGAACTTCGACATCTTTTCCTTGACTAGGGAGAGGTATTCAGATAGACTGTCGTTTTTGGCCTGATACTCCCCGGAGATCTGGTGGGCTACAAGCTGAGAGTCCGTGCAGATGATGATTTCTTCTGCCCCTAGGTCTTCGGCTAGGCGCAACCCAACGAGGAAGGCCTCATACTCAGCCTGGTTATTCGACGTGGGAAAGGACAAAGTGAGAGACGCCTCTACTATGGTCCCTTCATCATTTTCCAGAATTACTCCTGCCCCGCTGCCGCTCGAGCTGGATGCTCCGTCCACGTAGATGGTCCATCTGTTTGCTGTGTGGGGCGAGGAGTCTAAGAAGGTTACTTACGCCACGAAATTGGCCAGGGCCTGTGCTTTGAGAGCTTTCCTGCTTTCATACCGGACGTCAAATTCGGACAGCTTCAGCGACCACTTGAGCATTCGACCGACCATGTCTGGCCGGCCCAGCAACTGCTTGATGGGCTGATCCGTCCTCACTATGATCGTGTGGGCCAGGAAATAGTGTCTCAATCGTCTGGCAGCATTGACGAGGGCCAATGCTACCTTCTCTATCTGTTGATATCGCAACTCCACGTCTTGCAACGCTTTGCTCGTGAAGTATACTGGTTTTTGCCCGCCAGGATTTTTGCGAATGAGAACGGCGCTCACGGCCTCGGCAGTGACGGCGAGGTATAGGAACAAAACTTCCCCGGTATCTGGTCGTGATAACACAGGCGGTTTCGACAGGGCTTGCTTTAAGTGAAGGAGGGATGCCTCGCATTCTTCGGTCCATTTAAACGCGGCTCTTTTCTCAAGAGCTTGAAGAAAGGAAGGGCGTGTTGGGCGGATTTTGCGACAAAGCGGGATAACGAGGTGAGTACCCCGTTGAGGGACTGGATGTTCTTCTTAGATCTGGGCGTTGGGAACTCAGAGAATGCCTGGCATTTGTCAGGTTTAGCTTCTATTCCTCGTTCCGTCAAGTAGAAACCAAGGAATTTACCTGCCCGTACGCTGAACGTGCACTCCTCTGGGTTAAAACGCATTTGATATTTTCTTGCTTGCTTGAAAATTTTTCGAAGATGGGCGACATGGTCTAGTTCCTCATGGGACTTGACGATCATGTCGTCCATATATACCTCGAGCATGTCGCCTATTTGTCCTTGGAAGACTTTGTTCATCATTCGTTGGTACGTAGTGCCGGCGTTCTTCAGACCGAAAGGCATTACGTTGTAGTAATAGTTGCCTGACTCGGTCATGAAGGCCGTGTAAGTTTTATTGCTTGCGGCCATCGGGATTTGATTGTAGCCCGAGTAGGCGTCGAGGAACGATAAAAGCTTAAAACCTGCTGAGTTATCTATGAGCTTATCTATATTGGGGGGGGGGGGGGGGGGGGGGATAGGCGTCCTTCGGACAGGCATTATTGACATCGGTATAATCAACGCACATTCTCCATTTGCCATTATTTTTTCTTACAAGTACAACATTTGAGAGCCATGTAGTGTATTTGGCCTCAGAAATAAACCTAGCTTATAGAAGGTCTTTGACAGCTTTCTCCGCGGCTTCCATCTTCTCCGGGGACTGTTTCCTTCTGCGCTGGGCAAAGGCTTTGACGGCCGGATCAATTGTAAGCTGGTGGCAAGCGACGGAGGGGTCCAATCCTGGAATTTCAGCAGCGCTCCATGTGAACAAGTCTGCGTTCTCCCGGAGGCACGCTTTTAGTTGTCTCTTGGCCAGGTCGGGGAGATCTGCTCCGATCTTCACTCCCCGTTGGGGGTCTTCTCTGAACGGAACGATCTCAAAGTTGCCATCTGGGATGGGGCGTAGGAGATGGCCCCTGGTGCTGGACTGGCTACCCAGAGTCGTTGGGTCTTTGGCGCGATCTTCCTCGTTGAAACGGCTGTCCAAGTCGATGGATTCGACCTGGGGGATTGGTTTTGGCTGCTCGGAGCAGCTGGGCATAGGAGGACGACCGGAGGCCCTCGGCTTTGCCGAGATGGTGCTCAGTCCTTTTGCTGCTGCTTCAAAGCATCGACGGGCAGCTTCGATGTCGCCGTGGAGGGTGGCGACCATCCCTTCAGAAGTGTAATACTTCATCTTGAGATATACGGTGGAAGGTACTGCAATCAGCTCTGCCAGGGTTGGCCTTCCAAAAATGCACTGATATAGTGACGGGCATTCAATTACCAGAAATTGTTCTTTGATTGCTCGGGTTGTCTTTCCTGAACCAAAGGTCACGATGAGCTCTACGTAACCTCGGGGCCTTGTTACTGCTCCGTTGAATCCCTGCAGGTCGGATCCAACGTATGGAGTAAGGTGAGAGTCGTCCAGCTGCAGTGTCTCAAACAAGTGGTTGTACATTATGTCAACTGAACTGCCCTGGTCCACGAGTATCCTGCGAACGTCGAAGTTCACCATCCTCGCCCGGATGAGAAGCGGGATGCTTGAGTTTGGTGACCCGCCGAGGAGCTCCTCCTTGTAGAAGGAAATGGGAGAGGATCCTTTGTGAGTGGTATCCAGCGTGGTGACTTCGTTGGAGCTTTTGCTGATTAATTGATCGAATTTCCTCTTGACTGAACCGACCGTGATTTTGTTGAATCCTCCACCGGAGATGACCATGGCCGACAGGAAGGCTTTCCACGGGCTGTGAGCGCCGAGGAACGTGGAGGCGGGCAGACTATCAGGGATACAGAAATATTCTGGCTGAGTTATGGACATAGCAACCTGTACGTTGGTGTCATCGAAGGGCGGGGTCTCTTCTGCAGCCTTCTTTCTCTCCTGGGTTTCTTGCCGGGGAGCATCTTTCTTCTTCGCGAACTGCTTCAGGTGGTCGTCGCGAATGAGGATCTCTATGGCATCTCGGAGATGGATGCATTCTTCCGTCGTATGGCCGTGGCTCTTGTGGAAGCGGCAATACTTGGATTTATCTACACCCGGCCTGGCCGGCAGCTGTTTGGGGAAACGGACTCCCGCCTGCTTGAACTCTGAGTTGGCACATTCGGACAAGATTTTCTCCCTCGAGGTAGTGAGGGGGCTATACTCATGGAACCGTCCAGAAGGTCCCTTCTGTTCGCGTGCATCGCGAGGCCTATCATCGCGTCTTTCATCTCCTCGATGACCCGTCGAGGGCTCTTCAGCTCTGGATGACCGGGCACCTTCTTGGTGACGGGAGGCCCGGACAGAGTGGGCAGCGACCTTCTCCTCGTACTGTATATGCGACTGGGCTTTGTGGAGGAGGGCGTTGAGGTTCCTCGGTGGATCTAGGCCGATGGCTTTCGCGAAGTCTGAGCCAGGACGTAATCACTGCTCGAGCAGGAATTTCTTCATCTCGTCGGTCGTTGGCACTTGGACGGCTTTCTTGTTGAACCGCTCAATGTAGTCCCGAAGAGGTTCATCTCTTCCCTGTACGACAGCTCCGAGGGACGCCTCAGTCTTTGGATGGCGTCGTGATGCGGTAAAGTGTCGGGAGAAGATCCTCCCGAGTTGCCTCCAGGATGTGATGGATTCCTCTGGCAGCTGTTTGTACCAGGTCATTGCTCCCTTTCGGAGCGTGGTTGGGAACAGGCAGCATTTGATGGCTCCTCGTACGCCCCTATAGTCCAGAAGAGCATCTATGTTTTCTATGTGCTCGTCTGGGTCCGTGGTTCCATCATAAGTCCCTAGAGACGGAGGCTTCTCTAGTCCTTTTGGGAGACGGGTGGCCAGGATCCTGCAGGACTGCGGGCCGCGAGGCTCGTCGTCGCTGTCCGAACTTGAAGTCGATGGTGACCGTTGTCTGCGCTCGCGCCGGCGGTCTCTGCGAGGTGAGGGTGATCGTGGCCGGTCGCGAGGTCTGACCGGTGGAGAATGCCCATCCAGCCTCGTTCTCTTGTGTCTTGGTGGCGACTGATCCCGTGGGGAGATCTCCTCGCGTTTGCGAACGTGTTGTGGTTCAGCCTCACGCCTCGTCATACGGTCTTCCCGGCGCCTAGGTGGCGGGCTTCTTGATTTCTGGCGTTTCCTCTTGGGAGGAGAGGATCTTGGAAGAGCCGCTTCCTCGATAGCTCCTATCCTTTCTCCTTGCTACAAGATAAGGAGGTTTGTGCGGTTGACAACTTCCAGGAGGGCTGCAACGGCCAGGTCGGCGCTGGGGGGGTCAGGAATTGGTCGTTCCCCCAACGGTGACTGTTTTCCTCCTTGCTCGGTGGGAGGAGGAGTTGGAGACGCAGTGGCCCCGTCTCGAAGGAAACGGGGATCAGAAAGTAGCAACGAACTGCCGTCGGCGTCCATCTTGTTGACGAGAGAAAGAACCGTAGCGTCAGCACCTTTCGAGGAATTCTGAGCGGCCATGTGTGGGCGGATCAAAGAGAGTATGTTTTGATCTTTTAGTTTCCGAGGAGGAAAGAAAGAAGGGGAGAACAAGGAGTTCCCATAGACGGCGCCACTGTTCCGAAGTATTCGAACTGGTCCACGTAAGCTGGTCGTCAGAAGGTGAGGTGCTCGGATGGATGCTGGTCGTCAGGCGTGCAACGTGCTCGGCTTGAGAATGAGGAGAGGAGGGGGTGTACCTACAAGGTACTCCGACGCTCAAGTAAGAAAGGGTCAGAGAAAAAGGGGCAAGTACAAAGTGTATTCTTAGGGCGAAAAATGTGATACCTGACCCTCTCAAGTGAGAGGGTTTATATAGAGCCCCCAGCGCGTGGCCAACGGTCCTATTTTCGGGGCGAACTAGCCGTTTTTCCCAAAGAATAGGCAATTGCCCAAACTAGCCGTTATGTCGGGCAGGGTGCCATGAACTAGCCATTATGTCGGGCATAGGCGCAGTTGCGGGCACCTGCCCATCGCTGTTCGGGCAGCGAGGAAGCCGTGCGTAACGGGCATCAGAGCTGGGGAGGGACGCTGCGTTCCTTGCCCGGTTTGAGGGGCAGAAATGTCACTTTTACCCCTCTGTGGATTGGGCTTAGGCAATTTGGGCCGCTCTGGAGTAGAAGCGGATTGGGCCAATTCTAGCCATTGGTCCAGTCCAGAACACTAATGATATGCGTGGTAATGATTATGCTATGATGTTTATGATATGCAACAGGACCACTCTAGCAAAATAAATGCAGAAGAGACGAGGCTAACTCCGCTGGGGATAACAAACTGAATCGCCTTCAGCGTCATAACTGCTCAAGATCCTAACTAAACCTCCATTTTGCAGGAAAGTACGATCAATAAACGTCTGCTGGAGAAACATCCCAGGAATCTACTGAAGAAAAGTGCCAATGACAATCGACCTTTGAATTGCTGGGGAAAGCTACCCATCACTAACAAATCTGCTTGGGGAACGATGGTTGATGATATCAACTATGCTAGGGGACAACATCAGACTTACTCCTTTGTTGGAGACTTACATTCTACCTTTCTTCTGTTGGGAAGACGGAAACAACTTTACCACAAACTAGGGAAGCACAAACCCAACACTTTTATCCTGTACGGGAATATGAACTCTTGCTAGGTAGAATGACTCACAATCTTCATAATACTCTGCTGAGTAATGAAACTTCAGCCATCTCTGTCGGGGAGAGAAACTCTACCGGGGACGTCCCGTTTTAACTATCAACGTGAACCCTGAAGATGTGATATGACAAAAGAGGTGCCTCGATGCAGCATAACCCACAAAGAACTTGTCTTCAGGATGTCTCGTGAAGATCCGACATATATTGCCCCATGGATTTTGATTAACCGTCCTCCGGAGAGAATAATCTTTTGTGCTTTTGGGGTGGCCTGCCCCAGCCTTGAAATGATTTGTGCCCCTGTCTGGCTAATCTGTGAAGGAGTAACTTTAACTGACCTTTGAGAGATTTGTTGAATCTCGAATTGATTGCCCCAGATTAACTGAATCTTGGAATGGATCTCCCATTTGATATGACTTGCCCCGGCTCAACGGAGTACTCGGGTACTTTGCACCTTAGATTAATCAATCTTTCCATTGTAGAAACTTTCCTGATGTCAAGTACTGACTCGCAAGTAAAATAATTCATTTTGAAAAGATAATTTTGATGCAATGCATATGACAGTTTTGAAATCCAAGTCTGTTCACTGAAAAATGTTATGACATATAGTGAACGAATCACTTATTAGAATGTCACATCGATACCAACATGAATGGTAAGAAAGTCCTTCTGGGAGTCAGAACTGACGCGATTTTAACCGAAGATTGCTTTCGAAACAACCCGACTTCAATTAGGTCTTTCGAAGGTTGTAACGTGGCCTGGTTCACGGTTTAAGAAAGAAAGGATATAAGGCTCAAATTTTTATTTTAACCCACCCATTCTCCTTGATGTTCTCCAGTCCTACGTTCAGTTAACTATACACATACGCTCACCTTTCAAAAAGGTTAATGAATGGTATGAGGATGGAAGGAACCCGCACGATTTTCGGAGTGACAGTCACCCATTTGTCCTTGGTATCTGTATTCACACGATTTGTTCTTTATTCGAGGATTTTTCTTTTATAATCCTTTTTACTTTTTGTTCTTTTGTCTTTTGATTTCCCTGATTTTTGCCTGGACTGATTCTTTTGAAGTTTTCGATTTTGAAGTCCAGCGGGGTGCCCTAACTTTTGCCTATGTCACTCGTTTTCAAGTCTTGACTTAGCGGGCTTTTCCTTTTTTCTTTTTTTTTTTGAACTAATCGTGTGACACAGGTTTGTCTTGACTTGTAAAGGGTTGCGACCGTCTCACTCTTCGGTTGGTGAGGGATAACCGTAGATGTAATTGATCCTCGAACGGGACACTCCTTTTGAAATTTGAACGCACGGTCAAATTAGCTGACACCTACCCTGCCCCAGGTTAAGATTGAGGGTTTTTCATTTTCAGAAATAAACTCCTACTACTAGGCTCAACGGGGTTTGCAAGGGATTATCTTCCTTATGTCTCCGGTGTTTAGGTATTTGAAACAATGTCTGTACATCATCAACAGGGTTTTTGTTCAAAAGCATACAATCAGAAGTTTTGCGCCTTTCAATTTCGTCATCCTCCCTAAGATCCTGCTTAAACAAGCTTATGATATCGATAAAAAGTATGAGTGAACACGACTGGATTTAATCAAAACATGCATAGTTACTTCATTATCATTATCAATCGAAAACAACAAGTTTTACAAATGAGTTTGTACATTTTAACAGAAAAAGCTACAAATTCAAAGAGATGACATGATCTAAATGGTCGCCAGCTTCAAGGAATTGGGCTTTCCAAGCTTAATTTGCTAATGAGCTAACCAACTTCAGTATTGCTTGTCGAAGTCAGTCTGATAATCATTTGCACAACTGTTCTCTGTGACTTCTTCCATAACCTGGACCGATGAACCCACCTGACTGGACGAAGGAGGATTGTTGATTCGTATACCCTGAGGCATGAACAAGAGCATATTGGAGTTAAGAAGTGTCTGAACTTTGCTCCTGAGCACCTTACAGTCTTCAGTTTAATGCCCCTGTGCCCCAGCATGGTAATCACAACGGGCGTTGACATCAAAACTTGGTGGATATGGAAAAGGCACCGACTTCACTTCCTTTGGCACTATAAGTCCACCTATGATTAAATCTGGAAGTATCTGACTGTGCAACATTGGCAACTAAGTAAAATGCCTTTCTGGCTTCCTTGGCCTTTGTCGGGCGTGCTGACGCGGTTGACGGCGGTGTGACCGTTGACTCTGAGGATGTTCCTAACTCGGAGAAAGATACTGTCCTTGATACGGCGACTCAGAAGATTGCTGACTCTGAACATTTGATATGCCTGAACGCTGAGAATGAGGGGGTGAAGATTCCTGAATGGAACTATTTTCTTCCTCGCATTCCTCTTGAGAACTGACAACTGATTCATTTTCATTAGCTTGGAAGTTCGAGACGCTTTGGAGCTTTCCACACTTGAGCAGGCTCTTAATACGTTCTCCCACCATTACCAGGTCAGAAAATTTTGCTGCCCCATTGACAATCATCTTTTCCAAGTACGGCCCTTGCAAGGTATCCATGAACAAATCAACTAATTCTCTATCCGAAAGTGGTGGTTGAACATGAGCGGCTAACTCTCTCCATCTCTGAGCATACCCTCTGAATGACTCATTATCTGCTTGAGATAAGTCTTGCAAATGCATTCGGCTGGGAGCCATGTCAAGATTATAGTTGTATTGCTTCACAAAAAAGTTTGCTAGATCTGACCATGATTGGATGCTACCACTCTGTAACTGCATATACCAATATAATGATGCCCCACTCAGACTGTCCTAGAAACAATGAATCATCAGTTTGTCATCGTGCACATACGAAGTCATTCTTCGGCAAAACATCACCAAATGTTGTTTCAGACGGCTATCTCCTTTGTATTGCTCAAACTTCGGTGTCTTAAACTTCATAGGCATTACCAGGCCAGGTACCAAACACATGCTCGAAGCATTCAAATCAAGAGTATCACGCCTTTCCAGGGCTTTCATATTTTCTTCCAACACACGGTATTTTTCATCATCAACAAATCGTGGGTTCTTAGGCCTCATCCTCGGAACTACCCCTTGGACATCTGGCATAGAAAATGTAAAACTGTGATAATCAGTGGCATCAAGAGAAGATGAATATCCATCTTGGACGAGAATATGCTCTTGTATAACAGGATCCTCAAAAGGAATTTGCATCGGCTGAGCTTGGTCAACATTATTCACTGGAGGTGGAACGACATTCTTATTTCTTTGAACATTGGCATCTCCCCTTGTCATGGCGGCCATAGCTTCCCTTAGTTGATCCAACTGAGTTTTCATCAATTCAACATCGGCCCTAGTCACAAGCTGATTCTGCTCTCCTGAATTCATGATTCTTCCAGAAGCTGATTCAAGTCCAATACGAAAATTGGGAAACCAACTGCAGGTCCAGGCAAATGATGGATGAGCTCACTGTTCCGGCCTGGCGAAAGACATGCAAAATGTAACACCCCAATCCCTATCGCGAATAAATAATACATAAATAAATCAGAGTAAATAAAAATTTATTATTTTCCGACAGAAACAAGGATGCCACATTTAAAGAAAGAAAACATAATCCCTGCTCATAAATTTGATACATAACACAAAATGGAATAAACATAAAAGGGAACTTTTTCCAACAAAAGGAAAGTTCAATTATGGAATAAAGCGGAAAGATCCATAACTGACTTGTTTCATAAAATAAATTGTTTTATAACATTAAAATATTCGTACAAAGGTAATGCAAAATAGATACAACCAATGTATACATATAAATAACAAAAGCATTCCTGACTCCCGTGTTACGTATCAGAGCAGACAGACCGACAAAAGTATGGAGAACTAATCTTCACAAAAGCCTCCAAGACACTAATCTGCAATTGCCTCATAGAGCAACAAACCACAGCAGAAGGGTGAGAAATAACAACTAAATCAAGATTGCATAATAATATGCAAAAACATATAAATCCACAAACATAGTCATTCTCACCACAAGCATCACATACCAATACATATAGCACGCCACAGATGCATAACAGATTTCTAATAATCCTACCACATAGCATATATCAACTATACCAACATAAACACATATTCACACATAAGGCATACCAAAGTTATAACATATGGAAACATACCACCACATCACATAGCATATGTCTATACATAAAACATATCATTCATAACTAATGCATTTATCACATATGCACATCAATTCACAACCCTCACACATAATGCATCCATTCACAATTCTCACACATAATCAATCCATTCATGATTTATGCAAATGCACAGAGACCGACAAAACGACTCTATGCAATGCATATGCGGTACCATCCATCCATCATTCTCATCATCAGTTCACTCAGGAACTATGGGAATCATCGCTTGTTACTTAGTATAACTCCCCATCGGGCAAACGATGTTCCCCGTCGGTCACACCTCTTTGTATAAGGCACACGACGTTTATGGATCGCTCACACCTCTTTGTATAAGGCACACGACCCAATCACTCACACCTCTTTGTATAAGGCACACAATCATCTATAATCATCGCTCACACCTCTTTGTATAAGGAACACGATGTTATAGCGGATTCCCTCTGGAATCGTTTCGTCGCTCACACCCCACAAGGGCACGCGACATCACAAGATGCATATCATGATGCTTGACATACAAGAACTCATGACAATCAAATGCATCTTCACAATTCAACCATATGAATTAACTCATCATCATTATTCATGCATTGAAAATTAATTCAAACAATGCATTTACTTGCCATAAGGCCACCACGCAACACACATTGAATTCCACATAAACAATGCATTTCATCATAATCCACAAACCACAAAAATTAGCATTTTAGCATATACACTCATAACAATTCACAACACTAGGATTCACGCCACAAAGGCTACCCACAACAACATCATAACAACGTGCTTTGATATTCAATTAAATAATGTATTTTACCACACAACAACATCATTATCACATGCATCAACATCATATAAATAGCACAAAAGCCCCACATTTATATGAAGATAACAAATCGCATCGCACACAAACAAACACAACAAAACCTACAACCCACTAATTATCCTCTACAAATATTCTTGGTTAACACATGGTATCACATCACTATTTAATAGCATCTTAAGTGATCTATCTAATGCCTCAAATCCCACATCAATCGGACTCTCGATTCGGGAGTTATGGTGGAAACATAAACCACACTTTTCACACCTACATTACTTTTCCATATTTTCTTATCAATCCAAGGCATAAACATATGTTTCTATTCCACTATCATAAAGAGCATTGAAATAGCTTTCCAACGCATTCGACCGTGCCTCAATCTGAGTTACGGATCAAAAGTTATGAAGGAAACAAAATGGAAAAATCTGTCACGTTCGCAATGCGAAGCTCCCAGCAAACCGTGGCAGAAGAAAAAGTCATAAAGTTCGCAATGCGAACTGCTAGCGAACCTTCGCTGTTTCCTTCGCTTTGGTTCGCAATGCGAACCTGCAAAACCCAGAAATTCCAGCAGCGATAACATAGGTCATTTGGGGTCAAAATCCCTCATTTCTTCCACCCAAACACTTCCAAATCATACTATAACAACCAAAACATGATCCAAACCTAACGACAAGTATTCTACGCAGCTTATATCGAATTTCATCCGTGAAAACATCGATTTCTATCAATCACTCCTAATTCCAATCGATACGAAAAGTTGCGAAACAACTAAAACAATTACAACAAACAACACATATACATACACAAGCAAGATATAATTGAAACTTCTCACCCTTACCCGATTATTCGCGCTCGAAACGGAGTTCCTGCGATTTTCCTCTTTCTCCTATTTTCTTTCCTCTTCCTTTCTATCTTCTCTTTTCTTTCTCTCTATTTTCTTGTCTCTCTATTTCCTCTCAAATCTCAATTTATATAAAATATCTAAACCCCTAAAAAGACTATTTTACCCCTCAGCTCAAATATCTCGCAAACGCTCTCAAAACGCGATAAAACATAAACAGCGATGAAAAATAATATATTGTCAAATAAAAGTCAAGAATAAAATATTATAAAAACAAAAATAATTAAATCGACTCGATTAAATAAATAAGACAAAACGGAGCGTTACAATTCTCCCCCACTTAGACATTTTCGTCCTCGAAAATATAACTGATACGAATAACTCCGGATACGACTCTCGCATCCGACTAACAAACTAACATGCCAACAAAAGACACCCCACGAATAACACAAACTGACAAACCACCTTGCTAACAGCAACTACTACAACGACACGACACGACGACAACTACAACGACAAGATGCAAAGCTCATACAATGCACTTGACGACCAACTCACGACTCAAAGAATACCCAAGTTACGAACACACACAGGTTCACTCTTGAACCAAAACACAACAAGATCGTTACCCTCACCCTAGGTAACACTCCCCTAATTCCCCACACAGGAATTAGCTACTCGCACTCGAACCATCACGATGGAAATGAGGCAACAACACAAACAAGAACATAAAGTTCCACGATCCAACATCGTCCAACAACCTCTACATAACCACAATACCAACCTCCTTGTCACACAACAATATTACAACAATGCTACGATTCCCCAATCGAACATACAACCAAAACCTCCATCTACATAGTAGCCCATGAATAATATTTAAACCTTTCACCTAACACTTCCATTCTGAAACGTCCAATGGTCTCATCATTCCTACATGTTTCCAATGTTCAACCTATGAACTCTTACAAGTCACACACGCATATACGAAATGTACCACATCACACTTCTGATGCGCACTCTGATTACCCGCAACCATCAAGTCTACCAATTGCACGTCTAAAGTCTAACTCTTTCTCATATTCGCCAAAAATCACTATTCACTTTTAATATACCCAACCTCACACTCTACTGTGTTATCTCACACACCAGACACATGTCTCTGAATTGCACAAATAATTTTAATTCTCTGGCCAACAAAACAGACATGTATAACAAATTTCGACTTAACTCATCACGCACGACATAAACTTCACCAATAGGATAATTCCAGCTAAAGTCATAACTCATCACAAATTCCAACCATCCTCGCTGTCTCATACTATATTCCTTCCGACCAAACAGGTACTCAATATTCTCGTGATTACTAAACACTTCGAACCTAGAACCATAAAGATAATACCTCCAAATTTTCCAACACAATACAACCGCACCCAATTCCAAATCCTAAATAGTATAGATCCTTTTATGAATCCTCAATCGCCGTAAAGCATAAGCTACGACTTTACTCTCGTGCATTAACACACTGACTAAACTCATCAAAGACGCATCCCAATACCTCACAAACAGTTTATCGGGATCACGCAATATCAAAATTGGAGCTGTAGACAACTTCTACTTTAGCTCTCTGAAACTTTCCTTACAATTAACATCCCAACAAATGAATTACCTGTTGCATGTCAATCGAAGTAACGAAAACACTAACTTGGAAAAGCCTTCCATAACATCCGGTAATAACCAACTAAAGTCCAAAAATTTCTAATCTCCTTAACCGACTTCAGAGCCTCTCATTGTAGAACTGCATCTACTTCCGATGGATCCATAACCATGCTCTCATCTGAAATAACATATCTAAGAAAACTAACCTTCTCCACCCAAAATTCTCACTTGAATAACTTGGCATAAAACTTCGTCTCTTTTCAACCCTTGCAATTCGATTCTCAAACACTCTACTTATTCTTCCTCTGAGTTTATAACAGGTCCGAATATCCTCAATCAAAACCACTACGAACTTATCCAATTAAATACAGAAGATACGATTCATCTACTCCACTAACATTCCAGACACATTACTAACACCGAACAACATCACTGTACGTTGTAATGCCTAACCAAATTCCAAAAGATATAATTTCTTAAAGCTTTAGCAAAAAATTTCACTGGGTAACTGGTTACTCACATACAAGCTTAACCGAGTAAATAACAGCCTAATCCGATGATAACAAACATAACCAGACACATGAAATAGATCAAAGCCTCAACTCACAAAATTCACCATCCTTATCAAACGTTCCAAACAATTGTAATTTCAATCAAACTCAACCAAACCATTCCAATCATCTATTCCCAAAAGTGGACATTTATTCTCAATCGTTGCCTTATTCAACTGTCAGTAATCCATACACATCATGCTTGTTATTCCGTTCAATCATCCTTCCTTTTTGTTACTAACAATACTGGAGCTCTCTAAGACGACACACTTGGTCTCACAAATCCCTTTTCCAGTAAATCTTTCAACCGCTCTTTCAATATGAGTTTCACTTCCTGAAAGTTCTTCTACGTACTTAGCAGATCCAAACCTCAAATCTTCCCCTTCGTCAAATTTGAGTTCACACTCCACTCTCTGAGAACAACCATTAACGATACCCAATCGTTCTCTCTTAATGGCTTCCCAACTGGACCAACATACCAAAACCTCTAATCCATCTCATCTTCCGGTATTAGAATCTTCATCGAATCAACAAAACAATCCATAAGCACTTTCTTAATTCCAAACAATTCATTGCACACACTATCAAGCCAGAAAGACACGTCTATTCCATCCAACATAATTTTGTCTACTATCAACAAGAGATTAAGGGTGATCAGTTCCACAATTTGTCAATAGACATCCGACAATCATGATGGGGCATAAACCGTCTTTACCAAACTATAATAGCATTTCTTGCATCTTGTGCACACCACTACCTAAGGCACAAATCCTTAGTCGACATAAACCTTACCTCCGCATTCCCTCTAGAACCGGGAACCACACTGTCCAAACAACACTTACAATCTTGCAACCACCGCTCCACAACCAAAGTAACTTGGAGAAGCGCAAGCTTCTCCCCCACTTATCTCATTCTAAATCCTGAAGACAAAGGATTAGAAAACCAGAAAGCACTGACAGTGTTTCACACACATATCACGCACTAAGGGACAAACAACATCGACAGTATTCAACTGTCACACCAACTGAATCAACAACTTGGCCGGAAGGACCGACCTGCTCTGATACCACTAATGTAACACCCCAATCCCCATCGCGAATAAATAATACATAAATAAATCAGAGTAAATAAAAATTTATTATTTTCCGACAGAAACAAGGATGCAACATTTAAAGAAAGAAAACATAATCCCTACTCATAAATTTGATACATAACACAAAATTGAATAAACATAAAAGGAAAACTTTTTCCAACAAAAGGAAAGTTCAATTATGGAATAAAGCGGAAAGATCCATAACTGACTTGTTTCATAAAATAAATTGTTTTATAACATTAAAATATTCGTACAAAGGTAATACAAAATAGATACAACCAATGTATACATATAAATAACAAAAGCGTTCCCCGACTCCCGTGTTACGTATCAGAGCAGACAGACCGACAAAAGGATGGAGAACTAATCTTCACAAAAGCCTCCAAGACACTAATCTGCAATTGCCTCATAGAACAACAAACCACAGCAGAAGGGTGAGAAATAACAACTAAATCAAGATTGCATAATAATATGCAAAAACATATAAATCCACATACATAGTCATTCTCACCACAAGCATCGCATACCAATACATATAACACGCCACAGATGCATAACATATTTCTAATAATCCTACCACATAGCATATATAACCTATACCAACATAAACACATATTCACACATAAGGCATACCAAAGTTATAACATATGGAAACACACCACCACATCACATAACATATGTCTATACATAAAACATATCATTCATAACCAATGCATTTATCACATATGCACATCAATTCACAATTCTCACACATAATGCATCGATTCACAATTCTCACACATAATCAATCCATTCATGATTTATGCAAATGCACAGAGACCGACACAACGACTCTATGCAATGCATATGCGGTACCATTCATCCATCATTCTCATCATCAGTTCACTCAAGAACTATTGGAATCATCGCTTGTTACTTAGTGTAACTCCCCGTCTGACAAACGATGTTCCCCGTTGCTCACACCTCTTTGTATAAGGCACACGACGTTTATGGATCGCTCACACCTCTTTGTATAAGGCACACGATCGTCTATAATCATCGCTCACTCCTCTTTGTATAAGGCACACGATGTTATAGCGGATTCCCTCTGGAATCGTTTTGTCACTCACACCCCACAAGGGCACACAACATCACAAGATGCATATCATGATGCTTGACATACAAGAACTCATGGCAATCAAATGCATCTTCACAATTCAACCATATGAATTAACTCATCATCATTATTCATGCATTGGAAATCAATTCAAACAATGCATTTACTTGCCATAAGGCCACCACGCAACACACATTGAATTCCACATAAACAATGCATTTCATCTTAATCCACAAACCACAACAATTAGCATTTTAGCATATACACTCATAACAATTCACAATACTAGGATTCACGCCACAAAGGCTACCCACAACAACATCATAACAACATGCATTGATATTCAATCAAATAATGTATTTTACCACACAACAACATTATAACAACATCATTATCACATGCATCAACATCATATAAATAGCACAAGCCCCACATTTATATGAAGATAACAAATCGCATCGGACACAAACAAACACAACAAAACCTACAACCCACTAATTATCCTCAACCAAATATTCTTGGTTAACACATGGTATCACATCACCATTTAATAGCATCTTAAGTGATCTATCTAATGCCTCAAGTCCCACATCAATCGGACTCTCGATTAGGGAGTTATGGTGGAAACATAAACCACACTTTTCACACCTACATTAATTTTCCATATTTTCTTATCAATCCAAGGCATAAACATATGTTTCTATTCCACTATCATAAAGATCATTGAAATAGCTTTCCAAAGCATCCGATCGTGCCTCAATCCGAGTTACGGATCAAAAGTTATGAAGGAAACAAAATGGAAAAATCTGTCACGTTCGCAATGCGAAGTTCCCAGCGAACCGTGGCAGAAGAAAAAGTCATAAAGTTCGCAATGCGAACTGCTAGCGAACCTTCGTTGTTTCCTTCGCTTTGGTTCACAATGCGAACCTGCGAAACCCAGAAATTTCAGCAGCGATAACATAGGTCATTTGGGGTCAAAATCCCTCATTTCTTCCACCCAAACACTTCCAAATCATACTATAACAACCAAAACATGATCCAAACCTAACGACAAGTATTCTACGCAGTTTATATCGAATTTCATCCGTGAAAACATCGATTTCTATCAATCGCTCCTAATTCCAATCGATACGAAAAGTTGCGAAACAACTAAAACAATTACAACAAACAACACATATACATACACAAGCAAGATATAATTGAAACTTCTCACCCTTACCCGATTATTCGCGCTCGAAACGGAGTTCCCGCAATTTTCCTCTTTCTCCTCTTTTCTTTCCTCTTCCTTTCTATCTTCTCTTTTCTTTCTCTCTATTTTCTTTTCTCTCTATTTCCTCTCAAATCTCTATTTATATAAAATATCTAAACCCCTAAAAAGACTATTTTACCCCTCAGCTCAAATATCTCGCAAACGCGATAAAATATAAACAACGATGAAAAATAATATATTGTCAAATAAAATTCAAGAATAAAATATTATAAAAACGAAAATAATTAAATCGACTCGATTAAATAAATAAGACAAAATGGGACGTTACACAAAATGATGCAAGATGCAAATGCAATGCAATAATATGAATGCAATAAGACATGGGATCAAAGCTTCCATATAGTCTGAATAATGACTGTGCTGTGCCGATGAATGAATAAGTTCACAGGTATGCTCTGAAGAGAAATACCGGAATACCAGAATATCCAAATAATCAGAATACCAGAAGGCCAACATATCATCATAATCAGAATACCAGAATAATCAGAACACTGAAATAATTAGGATGCCGGAATAATCGGGATACCATAATACCAGGCTGATAAGTCCACACTGATAAGGAAACCAGAATACCGGGTAGGTTGAAGGTCAAGGTTACCTACAAACCTGTAAACACCCGCCCATTCTCACATGTGGGTACTAAAAAGGCGAGGATCCTCAATATCGCAGACTCTCAGGTCGAGAAATGATGATAAGTTCACCATTTCTGGTTTGGCATCATCATCAATCGAGGAGGCCTCAACTGATTCCCCTAAAAAAGGATATCCTATAGCAAGTTCCCAGCATTGGGTCCTCGGATCAAGAATGTGTAATGGGTTTGCCATTTCTGGTCTGCCATTATCACATCTCGGGAGGAGTGTCGTTACTGAGTCCTCAGGAATGGTCACCAGAGTCGACAGCTCATACAGGGATATCTAATGGCCTGCATAACATCCAGTATCAAATACCACCTATATGGGCCTCGTCTTGTTGTGGATCTCGCGAAGACTTAACGTGATAACACCACGCAAGCGATCGACTATCCACTCTAAATCATATGTGTATGCTCAAGCCTGGGAAGTGGGCTTATCTCTTAGAACACCCTGCCCACCAAACAGAAAAATCCAGCACAGTCCAACACAATATAATATATGGCAACAGTAAATGAAAAGCATATAAATGCAATAAAACAATAAACATGCAACAATGCCATAAATAAAGCGAGTAAAGTAAACAGATGAACACCCTAAAATCGAAAACAAATAAGCGCTAGGATTGACTCACTTAGGGATGGACCGGCAAGAGGTCAACCTATCCCCAGCAGAGTCGCCAGCTGACGCATCTGCGAAAATCAACCGGCGAAAAAGAACAGAAGAGTCACCACCGAACGTTATTTATCCCGACGCAGGGAAAGGAAACGATCGAAGAAAACCTCAACAAAGGGAAAGGGATGGTCGTCGCAACCATAGCCTGGGTTCGGGAGTCGGTTATGCGAGAGGAAGGTATTAACACCCCCTCGCGTCCATCGTACTCGATGGGATCCACGCTTGTTGTTATCGATTAAAGGGTGTAGGGTATCTGAAACTCAACTGCTAACTGGAAACTGGAAACAAAAAGTGAGATGGAGAAACGGGGGAAAAATAGAAAAAAAAGGACACAAAGGACTCGCAAGGATCGTCGCAATCCTATGCCTACGTATCTTCATTAACCAATGAAGAATCAGAGTCGACGTAGTTCGGATGGACTACGGTTTGTGGGGGAAGTTTGCTCGCCAAGACATCGCGTCTTGTGCCTACGTATCCTCAATCTAACCAGAAGAGGAAGTCAGAGCAGTCGTAGTTCGACCTACGAGTCAGTTTTGGGAGACAAAATGGTTGATGAATAAGGTTGTGCTCGGAGAGATCTCGCACGATCTCTTGCCTACGTATCTCCATTCACCAATGAAGAATCAGAGCGACGTAGTTCTCCTCACTAGGGATGACTTCACTTGTTTGTGTTTTTTAGTGGAATATGCCAACGTTCGCGTTCCAGCAGTTAGGTGCCGCAGCTCGTTGTACGGAGTCTTAGGCATTTACCTATTTGCGGTAGAATGGAAGTGACGCATCCTTTACGAATGGAGTGGGGAAGATGAGAAGAGATGACTCAAGGTGTAAGAGAAAACGGAAGTTAGTTATTAGTGTGCTAGGGGATTCATCTCGATCGCACGGATGCGAGAGAAAATGGAAGGTTAATTATTAGTGTGCTAGGGGATTCATCTCGATCGCACGGGTGCGAGAGAAAAGGGAAGGTTAGTTGTTAGTGTGCTCGCCGAGATATCGCATCTCGTGCTTACGTATCCACAATCTGAAAAGAAAGAGGAATCAGAGCATCCGTAGTTCACACTACTACGGAACACAGGGAACGGGATCTCGATCGCATGGGTGCGAGAGAAAGGGGAGACGCACAGAAAGTCTAAGGGAAACTGAATCCTATATGTTATCATGCTTGGATTGAGAACCTAATGTCTATCCTACTCTGAGCTTAATCAGAAATTAAGTCGGACTAGGAGCCTTAAGGGAGCATGTGAATACAGAGTAATCAACAAGTAAACACCAGATAGCTCAATCACGAAGGAAAATCAAACAAAAGACAGTCAAGTATTTAATCAGGAATTAATCAGAATAAGCATCAAAAGCGAGATTAACAATTAATAAGGAATATCCACAAAAATTAAAATGCTAATTAAAATCAAGATTAAAAATTAGCAAAAAGGTTAATCTAAGATTAAAACTAACACTAAGATTAATCCTAAAATTAATTCCAATTATTCCTAATTGAAATATAATTCTACAATCAAGAATTAATTTTAGGATTAATTCTAAAAATCACCAACTAAACATTTAGCAAAACAATTAAAAACTAAAATTAAAATCTAAAACTAAAGGGGGCGAACAGTATTATATTGGTGTGAAAAGAAATTCAGGCGTTGGGCTTTGGCTGCCAGGCCCACAGAACTTCCAACTGCAGCCAGGGGGTGCGAGCAGAAACTGTGGTGGTGTGATAAGGAAAACCAGCGAATGGCCTCATCTCTGTAGGCCCAAAGGTTTATTGTGAATCCAGGGGGTGCGTTAGAATATTAGAGTGTGTGTTGAGCATTCAGGTGCTGGGTTTCTGTAGTTAATGGCCCAATGATTCTTCAGCTTGCAGACGGGGGTGCGAAGTGAATACATGGGCATTAAAAGAAAAGAAAAGTTGGGCTTAAGGAAAACCCGGTCCAGTTATGAACAAGAAGGATCTAAAAAAAACCCTAAGTCTTCAGCTTACAACCAAACTCTAGAGGCATCCTTGAAATGCTTATCTCTCTCTCAAAAAACTCAACCGCCCAATCCCTCCGGCGAAACTCTGCTTCAACTCTCTTCTTCATCATCTTCTCCTTCTTCTCCGATGAACTCTATGTTCAAGGCTTCTTCGAGCTCGACTCTCTCTGTTTGCCTTCTCATCTAGAACCGCGCCGGCGCAACTCCCCACACCGCCTTCTTCATCACTCTTCTCCTCTCCATTCGGCCTCAACGTATCTTTCTCCTCGCCGGAGCATCATCCTTAATCATCTGCATTTTCTGCCTCCAGCGCCTCGTATTACTTCTCCTTGTTCACAAACTCAACGTTTTAAATCACCGGCCACTACATCGCGTCGCACAACAAGCCTCATCGACGGCGAACAATATCAAAGACGACGCTCACCACCAATCTCCTTCAACCTCTCAACGTCCTCCCTCCACCACAAAGCAATTGCTCCGCCGCGTCGTGGCATCGTGCCAGCGGCGGCGGAGACTTAAAATTCTCACCAATCGAATCACATCAAGAATCAAAGAATAAGAAAAATGGAGAGATTCGGAGTGGCTTACCTACCGGAGAACCGTCCGGTGCGTCTTCAGATCGGAGAATACGAAGAGAAAACCAGAGGTAACTTTAATTCCACTTTGCTTCTGATTCTTCTTCGTCTGTTCGTTGTGCTGCGTGTGAATCTTGCGCGAAGTTATGTTATGTGGAATTCTTCTCCAATCTGAGCTTCTTGCGATTGAATCGACGTCGTAGTGAAGAATTACCGATGAAAATCTTGTTGCAGGTTTGATGAGGATTTGAAATTGATGCAGAAATTTGGTTATGGCTTCTACAGATTGAAAAAGTTTTTTTCGGAACTGAAGAATGATGATGATGGTTGAATTGAAGGTTGTTGCGTGCCAAATTCAAAGAAGGAGAGAGCCAGGAGCTTCTAAGGATTTTGAGAGCTAATGAAGAGATTCAGTTTTAGGAGATGGAGGAAGTTGCAGAGTGAATGGAGGTGAAGAGAAATGGAGGAAGTTGCAGAGTGAATGGAGAAAATGAACCCCCCCCTTGAAGAATGAAGATGGTGCAGTTTTATATCAGAAATCAGGGTGAGGGTAGATTAGGATTTTCATTGAAATTCGGTTATGAAATCCGTTACAGTTAATTTGGTTTTGTAAATGAAATTCTATTGAGAAACTCTTGTGAAATTTTATTGTGTGATTGTTATCACGAGTTTTTGTATCATGCGGCTGTACTTTTTCTATTTCATTTGAGTTCCTGCGCCATGTACTTTTCCTTTCCTATTACGCCACTTTTTTGTAATTTTCTGCTACAAATGCTATGTATTTTCTTTTGCTAAAAAACTGGAGTACTTTTCTGCAGCAATCAATTCTGCACTTTTTTGCAGCAATCAAATTTTCTGTTATTAATTTTTCTCAGTTTGTAATAAGGGCTTAGATGTGGCTTGCGTGAACTTGAGTGGATATCACGGCTTGGAGTGATAAATTAAGTTACAACGTGGCTTGTGTGAGCACATGGACTCATCTGCATTCTTTTAGGCAATTGATTGTATGGGCTCTTGAATATTGGATTTAATTTGGAATATGTAAAGAAAATTGGTTCTTATTTGAAATGGAGAAAACTGGTTTTAAAATGAATACGGATAAATGGCTAGTGACTTGAAAAAGGATGGTTAATTGGATTATCAATAAGGGATAATGGTTTATGATGACTTTGTATTTTGAATACCAAATAGCCCGTACGACTCATCATGCCATGTTTAATTCAGATCAAACTCTCAATTCATATCAAACTCCTATCCTCAATGGATCCTCAAAAAGTCAATCAGTAAGCTCAATTGATCATAACACAATGCTCTTCAGATCAAACCACAAATTCTTTGTCCTGATGACCACTGATATCCTCGACATGGACCCTAATCTCACGATCTTCAAATGACGACTGTCCACGAGACTCACCCATGAATAAGAATCCTGATCCTCCTTGAAATACGCTGCTAAATCTTGAAGAAAGCAACCTTGATACTTGTCGAACTTTGATAAGAAGATACCCATGATGTTAGGAATTCCAACCTGAATAAAGATGAGAGTCTCACAACAAGAGAGAATCTTGAGCCTGCATATGATACCTTGATCCCACGCCTTAGGAGCTCATGCAAATGTATGAATATGAGTATGACCTAATGGATATGCAGAATGAATGCGAAGCGAAAGCCAGAAAAAGTTAGAAAAATGTAGGGCAAATTTTGGGGTGCTACACCATGGGCCCAACTGTATGTGAGGTCCAATGGCTAACAAACATCCTCAAGGAATTGCGCATCTCATTCATAGAACCAATCCTCCTCTACTGTGACAACGCTTCTGCTCGACATATCGCTAGTAATTCCTCCTTCCACGAACGCACCAAACACATAGATTTGGACTGCCATCTTGTGCGGGAAAAGCTTCAACTTGACTTGTTTGATCTCCTTCTAGTTCCTTCTTCACAACAGCTTGCAGACATCTTTACCAAACCTCTAGACCTCACGCCTTTCCTCTCAAATCTCTCTAAGCTTGGTGTTCAATCTATTTACCCCCAAGCTTATGGGGGTATTAGAAGCTTAACCACCTTTCCACTTAGATAGTTATTCTGTTAGGTTTATAGTTTGTTTTCCCTTAGTCTTAAACTAACATGTATGTGGCCCAATTGCTATATATACATGAGCCTCACTCTATTGTAAGACAATTCATTGATTCTATTTTTCTATTTGGGTCCAATGTACATTTTCAATGCATTTCTCATTGTGTAATTGTGTAATATATAAATTCTCAAATAATTATAGACAGAATTAATAACTCCAGTCTTTCCTTCAACACATATTTAATACATTGCATCTAAAAAAATCGGACAACAAAACCAAACATAAAAAAGGTAAAATATAAGAGAACAATGTGAGAAATTGGTAGACTATACTACAACCATAATAGAGAACCCTTACATGTTCATCAATTCTCCATCTCAAAAATCAGTTATATTAATATTATCCAAACACCCTCCTCTTTCTTTTGCAATTGAACTGAGAACCTGTAGATATGGAATTGAGAACCCATAGAGAATGTAACATTAGAAAAGAAAAGAATATTATTTGAAAATCATGGGACAAAAATAGGAGACATTCAAAGTGAATCACCTTTCTCTCACTTGCAATAGTTTTCTAAGAGAAAGTCCTACACTTCTTTAAGGGTTAAATATACAAACCCCCCTGTAATGTTAGCGAGTTCTCATTTTAGCCCCTGTAATTTTTTTTTTTGAAAACACCCTCGTAATACTCAGATTCCCTCACTTAGGCCCCTGATTGCTATATTGCAGCAAAGATTCTTTCATATTGCCTGCGTGGCTGTCCACGTGACATTTTATTTATTTATTTTTTTTTCATTTTTTTTATTTTTGTTGTGAAAAACGATGCCTTGAAACAAAATATTAAACGGTTTCTTTATGGGCAAGAAACACACAAGGGTTAGGGTTAACGGAAAAAACAAGGGAAACCCTATTAGGGTTCACAGGAAGAGAAAAGAGTAAGATGAATAGAGAATTTTGGTTAAATCTGTTTTACTATCCACTTTCTCAATAGGTTCAAAGATTACAAGTGAATATCAATAATTAACCTCTCTCAACCTAATAAGGTTTTTCCACACAAATTTGGTTATAAACTGCTATTCTTTCCTTTTCCTTTAAACAAGGTTACAAGTATACAAGAATAACAAATAACCCTCTCAATCCTTGAATTAGGATTTTATCTTCCTATTTTTCCTTATACAAGATGAGAGACTAGCATGTTATTTATAATAAACCTAACATACTAAACTAATGGGCTTTTTAACAATTACCCATTACAAGCTAACTTAGGGTACAAGCTAACTTAAACAATTGGATCCTTAACACAAGACCCAATTCAACATGCTAACAACCCTAGCAATATTGACTAATACATGTTAGAACAAACTTCGACTACAACACGTATTACTCCGACAACAGCATGCGAACAGACTTCGACCTCATGCTTACAACTAGAGTTCGATCCAAATCTCACAAATCTCCACCTTGGATCTAACTCTAACATCAAGAAAAACGGACTAGTTTTCTTCATGCAGCTTTATCAGCTGCATACAGTGGAAAAGCTTGCAACGAGGCAACGTCTTTTCAGTTTCCCTTAACGCAGCGTTCATGGTTGCCGCTCCCTTCAACGCTTCCAAATAACCCTGCTGGACCAGTAGGGCTTTCATCTTCAAGCGGCACAGACCAAAATCGTTCACACCGGTGAACTTTTCAATCTCATACTTTGTTGAAGGCATCTGACGATCGCGTGTTCGATCCACACTCACTGCACCAATTTGTTATGAAAAAGGATACCTTGATAACAAAATATTAACGGTTTCTTTATGGTCAAGAAACACACAAGGGTTAGGGTTAACGGAAAAACAAGAGGAAAAACAACTGAAACCCTATTAGGGTTCAAAAAGGAAGAGAAAAGAGTAAGAAAAATAGAGAATTCGGTTAAATCTGTTTTACTATTCACTTTCTCAATAGGGTCAAAGATTACAAGTGAATATCAACAATTAACCTCTCTCAACCTAATAAGGTTTTTCCACACAAATTTGGTTATAAACTGCTATTCTTTCCTTTTCCTTTAAACAAGGTTACAAGTATACAAGAATAACAAATAACCCTCTTAATCCTTGAATTAGGATTTTATCTTCCTATTTTTCCTTATACAAGATGAGAGACTAGCATGCTATTTATAATAAACCTAACATACTAAACTAATGGGCTTTTTAACAATTACCCATTACAAGCTAACTTAAGGTACAATCTAACTTAAACAATTGGATCCTTAACACAAGGCCCAATTCAACATGCTAACAACCCTAGCAATATTGACTAATACATGTTAGAACAAACTTCGACTACAACACGTATTACTCCGACAACAGCATGCGAACAGACTTCGACCTCATGCTTACAACTAGAGTTCGATCCAAATCTCACAATTTTTTTTATATTTTTTTTCGTTGTGATAAAGTTTGGGTTTGGATTGATAAAGATGGAATTGTTAAACAAATTTCAACTATTTGATAAAAACTTTCTACACTTGATCATAGATGGAATAATAAGAATAAGGAGCTACTTTCTTTCCAATTATTATATACTACTTATAAATGTTATTTAAACATATATGTGTGTATATGTTCTGCTTTGTAAATTAGTGGATAAATTATTTGTTTTTCATACATGAAACTGGTACTGCTCCAATAATGTATCATCCATCTCTTTTGTTTCAAGAAAAATTATCAAGAAATGTCATACTCATTTTTTCTTATATAAATAATTTAAAAAATAATAATAAATATTCTTTTAATCCTATAAAATTATGCGATTCAAAGTTTAATTCTATAAAAAAATCTCTTTTACTCCCTATTTATTACATTTTGAATGAACTATTTTGAGGATTAAAAATATTCATTTTTTAAATAAAATTTATTATTACAACTTGCAATATTAAGAATGACTAAAATTTCAATTAAAATCTAATAGAACTAAATAGATTTAATCTAAAATATAAAAAAATTAAAAAAAAACAAAAAACACAAAAAATAAAAAAACAAACAAACAAATAAAAAATAAAAAAAACTAAAAAAAAAACAAAAAAAAAATTATAAAAACTAAAAAAACGGAAAAAACAAATAAAAATAAAATAAAATAAATAAAAAAAATGTTACGTGGACGGCCATATATGAAAGAATCTTTGCTGCAATATAGCAATCAGAGACCTAAATGAGAAAATCTAACTAAAATGAGAGGATTTAAAAAAAAAAAAAACTTTACCAGAAATTAAAATAAAAACTCGCTAACATTACATTACAAGTAACCATTCCTTTAACCAAGGCGAATAGCAAATTAGAAAGAGGTGACTTTTTAGTGAAAATATACCTGACATGCAAAATAAGTAAATAAGATAAAATGAGTTTGAAGATGCTAACCAAAAAACTAACTCCAAAGCTATTTATATATCAAAATCATCCATATATACTACGTTAAGAGTATAATGTCCTAATTGTGGGGCAGTTTTTATGGTAGTTTTAATACTATATGTGCGAGTTTTTATCATCAATCCTTGGACAGAGAAATGGGTAGTTTTAAAAAAACGTGGGTTATAATTGTTTAATAAATAATTAAAAAAATAATAAAAAATTAATAAAAAGAAAAGGTTAATGTAATAAGATAAATAATATAAAGATAAGAATGTGAAGAATATAAACGTGGGTTAAGGAAACTCGTTATCAATTCTTAGATAGATAAATGGGTAATTTCTACAAAAACGTATGTTATGATTCTTTAATAAATAATAAAAACAATAAATAAATAAAATTTTGAAAAAAGAAAAGGTTAATTTAATAAAATAAATAATAATAAAATTAATAGAATTAAATATAAAATTACAAAATCATCCTCAATTTTAACAGCAAAATTGTTAAGTCACTTAACAATCTCAACTACTTACCCATTATTAAAATATGTCACAATACTCCCTTTTTTACCCTTTTTGATTTTTCACATTTACACTAAAAAAAGTCCATAATTGTAATTAACATATTAGGCAAAAAAAATTCTCTCCTTAGCGTCCTTTTCCGCCACCTGTGATGATTATATTGGTTCCAATTTTCCCTTCTCTCCCTTTAAATCAAATTAATAGATCTCAAATTAATAGGATCTGAATACTAAAGAAAAATATGAGGTAGCTGAAAAGAAAAAGGAAAAAGGTAATGCATTGTTCAATGCTGGTAAACATGAAAGAGCATAAAAGAGATATGAAAAGGTACACACACTTTCGAAAATAGAAAGACCCCAAGCTATTATGTAAATTACATATATGTTGTGGTAAAAAGTGAGTTTGTTATACTTATACACATGATTTCTTTTTCATTTTCTATGTGACATGCCATAAAATATATTGAGTATGATTCTACCTTTAGTGATAAGGAGAAACAACGGGTTAAATCGTTGAAAATTACATGCAATCTTAACAACACAGTTTGTAAAATGAAATTCTAAGACTACAAACATATAGAGAAGTTGTGCACAAAGGTTAGTTCATGAAATTATGTTGCACGGGAAGTAGAATTTCTCAAAGTTGAAAGAATGGTTAGAATCTATTCCATGGCTAGCTTACGCATATGTTTTGACAGGTTTGGTTGTAACTATGTTCCACGGGAAGTAGAGAGGAAATGTACTACATATTTTGGTTTGTTTTTATAACTGTTAGATTCCTTTTACGGCTTAGGAAATTGAACATTGGAAAACAGTTTAGTTTAGTTTTTCCTATTTGAAGAAGCTTGATCGTTGAACTATATTTTAAATACTTTTTTCACAGAATGTAATAACATAGTCAAAAGGAGTTTTTTTTTCACAAAGCAACTTTAAAGTTGCATATCTCAAGTGATCCTTACTTATATAGGAATAGTTTTGAGACAACAATCAGTGACTAAATCTATGCATGTTTGACACGGAAGCAGTGGTTGGAGAGATTAACACCAGCCCACCTTTTCAGCCTGTTAAAGATGTTGTGTCTCTATTTAGTGAAGCTGCTTTCTCAAGGAAACATTTTTCTTTGATAAGCCAAAAGCTTATTCTTCTGAGGTGATTTTTCAGCTGCGTATTAGTATGTTTTCTCAGCTACAAATCTATTTGGCTACAAATCCTGCAAACTATCCATACTGCTGATGATCATTCTAATCGTTATAGCTTTAACCTCAGCATCAAACTATACACTACTGTTTGGTTATCTAATTGTGTTAGCAAGTAATTCAATAGCTTATAATCATTGTTTTTTCTTATTCAAGAATGTTTTTGTAAATGGTTTTCCCCTACTGTATATATGAATATTTGTGTAATCATAACAGTATTGTGTTCTAATTCAAACACCTAGGAACTAAGAAATGAATAGTTTGATAAATTGATAGGTAATGAAATGGGAGAAAGAAAATAATGGGATATAATCTATGACTATGACTACTACAATGATCTCGGCGATCCTGACAAAGGTTCAGGGCAGTTTAGACTTGTCTTTGGAGGTTCAAGGTAACATCCATATACACGAAGAGTTAGAACCGATTAAAAAAAAACAGTACATCAGGTACTTCATTTATTTCTCTCTCAATTTCAGTTTAAGATTGCAATCTCAATTGTTATGAATCATTAGAATCAACTTTTCAAATCTTATGATTCTTGATATTGTCAAAAGTTGCAGTTGTGTGGCCGTAATTGTAGTTGCGATGTGATTGCAAAGACCTTTACAAAACAATTAGTAAGTTCAAATTTCCATAGAATATAGAAACCTACATATGATATTGTCAATAATAAACCCCAATTTGAATGTTTGAAGTGTGGTCGTGTCATGGAGTAAACTCCAATTTAAAGAATAGAAAAATAAAATATAGTCACATATGATGAAATTTTCAATTCACGTGCATAATCATGTGAACTATGCAATTGAAAAAGAAATTTTTGATAGCCATTTAGAGAAGAATGTGCAAAGTACAATTGTCACCGTCTAAATAGTTTTCCCCATATTTAAAATTATACATTGCTGAAACCATGTCATTCTAAAGTGGTTGCTAATATAATTTCCTTTTCCTACTTCAGATCCATGAAGGTTAATGACAATACTATTTAAGATTGAGATCATGAAACAAATAATGCAGACTTTTGAAAATTGCAATTTAGAATGTTTTGCTGGTAGGGATTATACAAAGATTGTAGAACAACCTAGAATGTTTTCCTGCTACTGTTTCTAAAGCCAAAAGTCAAGTAGGTTCCGAAGCTCCATAATGCTTGCGTACATGATCAATCATTGCAGAATATCAATCAACATATTATATTAAGGAGAAACAAAATCAAGCAAACTCACCATTGTGGTAAATGAAGCAATTTGTTAGTTCAAGCCATCTAAAGTTCATAATTTGACACAAGTTTTCTCGCAGTCGAACTTCAAACCATGCAAAAACATTTGAATTAGTTGACTACTATTTTAGTTAGTGAGAACGCCTTGAGAAATAAGATCTGAAATTAAATAAACTATAGGATAGGAAATTCAAAAGACCTCTTGTGTTAGGGCCACTCTTCCATGAGTTTCCTTTTCTCTTCAAGCCCAAGAGTAGGAGAAAATTCTAATGGATGATAATGTTCATATAACTGCTGCCTTTTGGCATTATATTCTGGATTATCCTGCTGCAAAAGACCATGATTGCCTACAAATAATACACTTTATGTTATAATAAAAAAGAAAAGGAAATTTAAGTGTACTCAAACCTCCATATTAATAGCCTCGGATCAATTTGATTAATCACTGTCGTCATAGTTGCTGTGAATGGATGTTTTATCACTGCAAAGAACATCCATTCCAGCCATTTCTTCAATAGCAGTCATTCTCTTTGTAATTGCACCTTGCTGTGAAAGCTTATGAGAACCAATAGCCATAGTAACAGACAAATCAGTTGGCGTCGCAATCGGGATTCCTCTGATCAAAAACACCAAAAGATTATCAATTCCGTCTCTATACTTGCGATGTTGAATCGGATACATCACAATGAGTTCAATGACTATTCCAACAGCAATTGAACAAATGCAGAAATTTCTGATAGCGGTAAGCACTTGCTGAAAATGTCCGACTTGATTAGTACTATCAACCAAATGAGCCGCTTTGCCGAAAAATGTGTGTACACCAATTGCATACACAATCGTGTCGATCTCACCCTTCTTAACAGTTGATCCTAAAAACACTTCTTGAGTTGCACCCTTTGTGACAGGAAGAGATTCTCCTGTTAAAGCAGATTGATCAACACTTAAAGGAAAATACAGTGTTCCTTGGTCTAGAGATAAATATTGATTGATTTATAAAGCAGCACTTTTCAATACATACAGTGTTCAAATACCCGAAACAAAATAAAGGACAAGAGATTACGCAACAATGCCATTGGTCTAGGGATAAATATTTTAGTATTTTTAACTTATAACAATCTCACCTTCATCAAAATCTCCAGATCCTAGTGAAGCTTCATCGCCATTGAGATCTACATATTAATTTCCCCCTTGACCTCAAAATCCATTTACTTCATCCGACACCTTACCACATCTTCATTGTCACAGTAAGATTTCTCTTCATCAGAGTCATCAACAATTTTAGATGTTTTACACATATTCTGTTAAAAGCGTATTTGAAAGAATTATCAAATATATCAAACCAACTGGAATATAAATGTAACCAAATGCACTATGAAAAGAAAATATTTCAATTTGTATTACCATAAAGAATACTCCATTTGTAAAGCCACAACGGGATGACCTGTGTGTGCTCTCATTATCTTTAGTGTCAGCATTAACCTCTGACAGCCCAATATCTTTCCTTCATTAACCAGTTGCTTGAGCTCCTCTATCTTTTACAAAGAGGTCAATGTTAAAGCACTTAATCACCTAGAATTGATAGAGAGCCGCTGACATTGTAATTTATGTATCTCGTATGGTATAGTTAGTTCTGTATGTACTGCTGATAATCCCATCTCTAATTCGTATGCTGTGTGAAAGCAACAAGAAAGACTTGAGACAACAGAGACTACTCACAATGGAATTCTAAATTTCTAACTTGACTGTGAAAACATAAACAGCAGGACATGACAAATTGTCAGGTTCTATTGAAACATAGACTGCTGAGGTAAAAAACTAATGCACTTCAACTACTGAATTTAAAGATTTCTAAATAGGAAAAGTAATTCAACATCATCACTGTGTGCTTGAAAACAAAGCCCAAATTCTAATAGTAAAAGCCATCTATTTTAACAAGAATTGGCAAATGCAAGTTATTTTGTGCGTGTATAATGGATCTATGGCATTTCAAATAGGAGCAATACATGAAGGTAAATCAATATAAACATCAGAGGAAGCATAGGGAGTGAAGATGAAATTCGGAGAACAAATTGATTGTAGCTTTAGAAACAGAAAAGACTTAAAATTGGAAGTTGCATCTCAATCTATGAAGATGCAAAGTTGAAACAGAAAAACTATGCCATAGGCAAAGAATTGTTGAAATGTTCACTCTCTCACTACCAACTTAACAAAATTATTTGAGGGTTTAGGGTTTACTTAACATGAGCAAGTGAACACCATTTTGCACATCTAAGCAGTGATTTATTCATGAAACTGTTGTTGAACAAATGAGTGATTAATCAAAATTATTACAAATAATTATGTATTTACAAAACCTTAATTGGGAAATATGAATGAGTTACCAATGGAATTTGACGCCGTAAAAGGAAAATCAGTAACAAGACCATGCCATCAACATTGAGTACCGGAGACAAACCATCTTAGAAACTCGGACGAGAAAAAATAGCCTGATTCACTGCAACATAGGATAAAATTAAGAACACAAACCTCAACTTTAAAATCTACAAGATGTCATATATGTTTATAACAAAGAATCTCTTACTTGACACATTGTGGTCAATCTGAGCAGTAGTGTAAGCCACCATGAAGTGTCCTTGCACATCCTTTCCATTAATGTTGTAGGTTTTCTCATTTGGATCAAACATTGCTATAGTAGTTGCATCGTCAAGTTTGACTCCTGTCACATAAAAGGCACCAACATCTTTTGTAAACTGAACAATTAGCAACCTTCACCCACAGGCAAGAACAAGGGAGTCTAATAGCTAACAATCGACGCACTACTATCACAAGAGAATGCATGCATCAGCTAATGACAGAACAACACCAGAATGTTCAGAATATTTTGCCAATAACAAGTGTCTCTCTTATAATTGCGAATAACACTTCTCCAAAATAAAACCTCACCACCATCAATGATCAATAATCCAACACTTATTTAACCATAATGCTAAAAATATTTTGCAGTATAAAACAGATGGGAGTATTTTTTTTACCTCTTCTGAACAACAGGAGTATGCCCTTTTGTACTAATAATGACAAGCTGAAACCACAACTTAGACCATATTCATAGGACTAAACTAGCTATCATTCTAATGAAAATGGATTGGGGAGACTCACAGCTATGATAGTAATAATAGTATAGTTCCAATGAGATTCACAATCCATCTCTCAGCCTCCTCATAGTTCAGATTTAGCTTCTCATCTGGCCTTTCTTGTCTAAAATTAGTAGATGTGCATCATGAACATACCAACAACGTTGCACCGAGACCCTTATACATTCCAAAAAGAATCCCTCTTCTCTGTAGATGGTGTACTGAAAGCATAGGAGATTCCCCTGTAGTATACAATGAAAACAAAGCACAACATTCTCAACTC
Source organism: Lathyrus tuberosus (assembly GCA_022829125.1). Taxonomy (NCBI): domain Eukaryota; kingdom Viridiplantae; phylum Streptophyta; class Magnoliopsida; order Fabales; family Fabaceae; genus Lathyrus; species Lathyrus tuberosus. The sequence goes on from JALAZF010000048.1 coordinate 16,948,706, forward strand.
TCGGCAAAAATAAACTCAACTTAAAATATAGCCAAGACATTAGTTATTACAACAACTGAAGCCTTGTTTTGAATACCTGACTCGAAAATAGGTATTGATCTCTCTCTCCATTTTTTTTAACCTCCCAGAGAGCCGTGGCGAACGCCATGCAGGCTCGCCTTGTCTTGGCCAGGCCAAGGCCCATCCCCACTTACTCTTTGAGAATTCTACCTGCCCCCAATTAAATCTGGCACCCGCCAACACATGCAAAAAAATCCATTTTACCCATGTCAAAAATCCCGGTTTTGTGAAATGTCCGGCGACATACCGGGATTTTTTACCAGTACCGGATTTTTCAATCATTTTCAATGTATTCGCCTGAATTTTCAGGTAGTACCGGTAATTTAGAAAATACCGGTAGCTTCCGCCGGACATTTTTAATTTACCGGTATAAATGTACTGGATTTTCAAATTTTACAGAAAAAGTGAAATTACCGGGGAAATGAAATTTTCGGTATCAGTCCTGAGCTTGAAAAAAATTTGAAAAACCTGCTATTTCCATTTTTTTCCCCATAGTGCTTGATCAACAAGAACATCATCAAGACTACATATTAAATTAAGATGATATCCTACGAAAAAAATACATAACATCAACAAGATTGCATTTAAAACTACTGTGTCTTCCTAATTTCTTCCTCCTAGTGCCTAATCCGTCCTGCATATGCTGTTTCCCAGGCTCTTGCCTCTTCAGTACAGTTCTCTCTCCACCGGGTCGTGACGGGAGGCAAAGGACTATCAACTTTTAATTTTACCTGAACCCAATGATTGTTGTTGACAAATCCAACAACAATCATTTTATGCCTACTTGCTAACATAGATGGAGCTATGGTAAGAGGGAAGCAGGTTTGGTTAAGTGTCATTGACAGAGAGACAAAACCCAAACTGTACCGGGTCGCAATAGGATAACCCATATCTGGAATCGACATACATTTCTCTCTACCCTGTGCACCCAAGTGTGTTACTTTTAAGAAACTTCGAACCACATCAACGGTGTCATAAAACAACTTGGAAAACAATTTTGGTTGTTGATAAATTTGAGCATCCAACTGATTCCGAATCAACGCCCAAGACTCTTCACCTCATCCAAGTAATGCTGCAATAGCCCGAAAACCACAATTTCCATCTTCACCCACATCAATTATGTCATCAATGTATGGATGCATGAACCGAGAAAACTGGGACAAGTATTTATGCTTAGAAGATACAGTGGACAGTTGACTAGAAGGTTGACTTCCTGTTGGTTTTGTACATGATGTCTTTGTAGTCTGACTCCCCTGCGAGGCCTCACCATACTCCCACTGCGAGGGATCACGACGCACATCACTCTCTTCACCCTTTTTGCTCTTCTTAACTCCTCTCTTCGGCTTGTACTTCACCGGCGGTGGACGCATAGAAGATGTGGCTGGATAAGTCAGTTGTCTAATTTTCTTCTTCAACACCCTCTGACCTACCATATCCAAAGAATTGAAATATGTCTTCAAATTTTCACATTCTGCGTCTAAATCCATCTTTGAACCACTATCCTCTGGCCCGTCAGTATGCTCTTGAATGTGTAATTTCTTCCAGAAAACATGAATTTCTTCTAAAGGAATAGACAGACCTTGTATTTGAAAACCAGCAAGTTGACACGCACAGGGTAAACCATGTGTAGATCTAATGAAGCAACCACACATATCTTTGTTTATACCAACAAATTTGACCCGTTCTAGCTCCATCCCTATGTGTTGTATACATTGCCTTGACACAAAATCGTGCAAGTTGGTGTATAATGGAGTGTTAAACCGATGCTTAATGTTCACGATACTCTTTTCAAACGACACTCTAATTAAGCCTAATCGCAACTTCAGCATGGTGTTAACAGCATCTCAACTGCGGCATAAATCTCCCCGACTATGTGACAACATATTTTTTAGTCTCCAATGCGCAGAATCCACCCTAAACCGCAATAATTAAAGCACAATTAGACATCAATTATGTTAATTAATTAAATCAAATAAGATGTCGGTACACCTGTTCGTTGTTGTGTTTCCCATATGAGTAACTCTGTTTGTCCATGCAGAAACAAACCTTTCTTTATACGATGTCAACCATGTTTCTTTCACATAGTTAACAAACAAAGGTATATCAACACAAACAGTCTCAAAAAGCTTCAAGTGTATGAGATACTCACTCTCTCTATTAGCATACATGATTTTGTTCCACAGCTCCATGACATGTTCATGTCTTTCTGATTTAACATATTCCTTACATTTCATGCTAACATTTTTGGAAATGTGAAACACACATAACATATGTGTTGAATTAGGAAACACATCTTCAAGTGCATTCATCAAGGAAAGTTCTTTGTCCGTCACAACAACATTTGGTAGCAATTTCTCAGAAAAAAACAACTCTTTCAGCTTCTCCATTGCCCATTTGAAATTCTCCTCCCTTTCGTGTTCCAAGTAGGCAAACCCAACCGAAAACATCAACTTTGTTGACGTAACGCCAACAATCTCAAGCAACGGTAACCGGTACCTATTGGTCTTGTATGTACAATCAAAAATCAACACCAAGTGAAACATATTCAACAACTTCAGTGAATATCAGCAACAACATTTGAGTCTTCCATATTTCTTGTCCAACACATGTACTTTTCTTTATGAATAAGACTCAACAACATTTACATTTCCGTCAATGAACCTCTCTTGCTTTCATGGTACACAGATCTAGCTTTATATACTTGCCCAACACTCGTGAGGTTTTCTGGATCTTGGTCTTTGAAGGCCGAAATTATGTGTCTCGGAGGCATGTTATACTTCGTCATGTCATTCACAAATTGTCTCTGATGAGGTTTTAGACGGCCTAATATGTCATGCCCTGATAAATATTGAGATACTCTATGATTGTGAAACCCACACATAACGCTCACCCTCCAACCAATACCACTTGGCGAAGACCTCAGCTGAAAGGGACATTTCACTTTCATACTAGCAAGATCATCCTTCTCCGATGAATGACTACTTTCAGACTATTTTCTTTTATAATTTCCTCCTCTCTCACAACCTAATATCAATTTATCCTTCCTTCCTCGCTGGCCAGTTGCACTATCAGAACGAATTGTCACAACTATGATACCATGTTGCTTCCCAATATTCTGCGCCCAAGCTAATACGTCGGATCGGCTCTCAAAAAGCTGTCGTTCAAAAACATAACAACTTATAGTGACATAAAACATGAAATCAAACGAAATAATATTAAATTTTACGCGTCTACGTATAATACATACTCTGTCTATGGTGAAGAACTGAGTGTAATCGCTACACGAGTCGGTAGAAGATCCTGACGGTTCCGGAGCACAAATGGCAAGCATTTTTTGAAGAAACTGACCTGTTACCGAAAATTTCGTCTAAAACGGGAATTCCCGGTATACTGGACATTTGAATTTCCCGATATTTTGATAGTTACCGGTATTTTGGAATCCCCGGTATGCGTCTGCAAAAGTACACCGGTAATATTTGAATTATCGGTAATTATTACCGGTAATTTAAGAATTCCCGGTACGAAGTACCGGTAATTTAATATTATCACTACCAGATTTTTTGTTTCCGGAATTTTCAGAAGAGATACTACCGGGGATTTTGAATTGTACTCCCGGAAATTTGGTTTTCATGTTTCTCAAAAAGTGATTTTTTTTGGGTTAAAAAGTTCCTTTTTTATGTAAATATTATCAGGGGTATGGTAATAGTGAAAAAATAGGGGGTGACAGGTTTAATTGGGCGGGGGGGTGACAGGTAGAATTCTCTTACTCTTTGCATCCCCAGTGTTACCAATACCAACGCGTTGTTGGTACTTTTTTGTTCAGAAGAAGCCTTGGGCTTCAACCAAAGGCCCAGGCGCTTGTTCAAAGGCCATACCCTCTTTTTCAACCATGCACCCCTCCTTTTTGCTTTTCTTTAGCTATTCTCTTTCTATTATTATTTGCATTAAATTTCTTCTAATTCCCATGAATTGCTTTTTTCTATTAGAAAATTGACAAAAATATTATATGTATATTAATTCATATGTAGAATTTCCTCTTAATTCTTTTCATGAAGAATGATAAAAAAAACACTTTAATGCCTTTTAGAATTGTAATTAGAATTCTTGATTATGGTTTATATCCTATTCTTGACTCTTTTATGCATAATTTGCATTCATCATTCTTGATACATTCGACTAATATTTTGGCATTATTTTGAGGTATTTGGTTGATATAATTTTGTGCACATTTGGCATATGGACAAGTGATGTAATAATTGTAGCTTATCGTTTTATTTTCGCTTTAAAGTTCTAGCTTAGGTCTTATCCTCCATGGTGGGTTCATATATCTCCTCATTCCCGTGGACATTGTAATAGCGTAAGACTTTATTTCAGTATCGCTTTATGTTTGTATGTTTTGTATGTTAAAAAGAAGATAAAACATAAACGATAGAAAACGATTTCAAAAGCAAGATAATAATAAAGCTTGATCCAATGTCATGCTATTTTCAAAACAATTAATTGAATTGTCATCTATCACTACACCTTAGGGTTTCACTACCTTTCACACGCGTAAGTCGATTGCTTAGGCATCACCATCAACCTCCATCCATTCTCACCTTCCATTCAATCATCTCTCTTTTCTTCTCACACCTCTCACATTTCAAACATTAAACACTTGGTCCAATGCCAAGTCATTTTTCAAACTATTTTCATAACAAATTAGAAGGAAAAGGATGAGGTGTATGTACTTGTGCGCCTCATTTCCCGGGTACTTGGGTTGTTGGTTTTGATTGGCTTGTGGTCCGATGCTTGCCTTCCACTTAAAACACTTAACAATAAAACGAGATTAATCTAGTCCTCTTAGGGAGAAAAATAGTGGTTGGAATACCGTTGTCCCTTCATCTCCTGAGTATTTGATTGTAGGTCGTACTTAGCCTATGGTTGAGACATCGTCGACTCTTACTGAAGAAATAAACTAGGAGAAGGATGTTTCTAATAATTATTAATAAATTGTCTAAAGTTATATTAATTAATTTAGATAGTTAGAGATGAGTTTTTTTACAGAAAAAATAATTATATTGAAAAGAAAGCAAGGGTTACAAAAAAGAAAAGGAGGGAAAGCCCAATCCACAAAAATTAACAAAACCTAAAAGAGGGTTTTCCCAATCTATCGAGAGCCAAATTAGGGAGAACAGACAAAGGAGATTCATTCATCTAAACAAAGTCATGGATGGATAATCCAAATGAAGCTAATTTGTCTGCACAATGATTCCCTTCTCTAAAAATATGGGAAAGAATAAAATTCATGTTCTTGGATTTGAGAATGCAATTCTGCCATCTATTTTTGATCTGTCAAGGAACAATGTTGATGTTGTTAATCGCCAAAGAAACAAGCTTCAAGTGTGTTTCGATCCATAAGTTTCTCCAGTTGTTGTCAAAAGAAATTTCAATAGCTTTCATAAACCCATGGAATTCAGCCTGTAAAGCCATCAGAATTCCTAAGTTCTCTACAAAACAACCAACCAGCTCAGAGTTGTGGTTTTTGAAAATGTCGCCCGAAGCAGTAGGACCTGGAGCGCCAAGAGCAGTGTCATTTGTGTTGCATTTGATCCAGGAGATGGGAGGAGGATTCCAGATGATTTCGATTATCCTGGGAGCTTTCGAAGGATGAAGATTAACTCTAAAAGTTTTTAGAATCTGGAATTCTCTGATGTTATTCGAGGAAGTTTCTTTTGTGGTGTTGCCCAAAATGCATGTATTTGAAATTTTAAGTTCAAAGCGCATTCCCAACTAATATTTCTGTTGTTAAACTTTTACTGATTTATACAATGCCATATGACATTGAATGTGTTAATAACCGCAGCTAGGATAGTTACCTGACATTGTTTTGACCAATCCCGACGACAGATTTCCCAGATGCCAAGGAAGGAAAGCGTGAGGCTGCATTGAAAGGTGTTGGATAACCAGTTCCAAAGACGTTGCACAAAACTACAATGGAAGAAGAGGTGCTCCGATGTTTCAGAGAAGCAGCCACATAGTTCGCATTTTGACGGGCTTAAGTAAATTCCTCTATTCCATAAAACCTCATCTGTAGGAATTTTGTGCTAAATTAGTTTCCAAACTAATAATGATTTAGAGGGTGGAATGCTATTGTTCTATATAAGTTTAGCCCAATCAATATTTTGACCAGTAGGAGCCTGAAATCGATAAGCATCCTTTAGGCTAAGGTCCCCTGTTATAGAATGAATCCATCTTAGGTTATCCTCTCTCGATTCTTGAGGAATACAAACATTATTGAGAATATTAGGAAGATCTGGGAATCTGCTCACTAAATCCAGAGGGATGTGCCAACAATTGTTTTGGATGAAGTCATGAACTTTGGAGCTTAGAAAGTTATGATAAGATATGTGCCATTGATCTACCAGAGGCTTACCACACCAAAAGTCAGTCCAAAAGCATATAGATCTACCATTTCCAATGTTCTAAAGAGTGTTGTCCCTTACCACCTAAAAATGACTTTTGATATCAGACCAAATTGATAAAAAAAAATGTGAGACTTAATAGGTTGGTTGTTCATGAGGAACCTACTTCTAATGAGGTTTGCCCATTACTGCTTAATATTCATTTTCATGATATTTCAATTAATTTTTTGATTGATTCTTATAAATATTAATAAACCTAATATTATCAATATTTATAATTCCATCTCTCATCACATATAATTGCAATGTCAAGTAACACTTATGGGCGCTTGGTTCTACTCTTTGATTGGTCATCAGGAGGGGGAAGCATTCACATTGGGCCAAACACTCGCCTAAAGGTCAAAGACTCACCCAAACAAGTGAGAGAGAAACCACATATTCCTCCAAAACCTTAAGGTGATAGGTGTATGGGTCATCTCACTTATAAAGTGCTCAACCTCCACTCTTCTAAGCAATGTGGGACTTAGAACTCACACTTGTTTCACAACACCACTCACACTTGTTTCCCAATAATATTCCCCTTAAGCGTGAATCCATCCACTATACTCTCCCTCAAGCGGAAGCTCTTTCATCCACATGCTTGTACCGCTGTTGAGAGACACCCTTATCTCGTCATGGACACTCCAACGGGACACGCCGCCTAGCTATATGTCAGGAAGACTTTCGACACAAGGAGTCGGTCCCTTACTCGAATTGGGCTCTGATACCACTGATTGGTTATCATGAGGAGGAAGCATACACATTGGGCCAAACCATCGCCTAAAGGTCAAAGACTTACCCAAGCAAGTGAGAGAGATACCACATATTCACCCAAAACCTTAAGGTGATAGGTGTATGGGTCATCTCACTTATAAAATGCTCAACCTCCACTTTTCTAAGCAATGTGGGACTTAGAACTCACACTTGTTTCACAATACCACTCACACTTGTTTCCCAACACTCTTAACACGTGATATAAAAGGAAAAAAAAAAAAATATATATATATATATATAAATATAATTAATTAATATAATAGTAAATATAGAGACATAAACTAAGAATGTTTTAATTTAATGTGCAATTCTCCATCCATGACATGCTTATAACTACACATACAAAAAAATCATGGCATGCTAATACGTGGACACACATAAAAATATAAAGAAAATAAAAATAGAATAATAGAAATAAACAATAAAAGCAAAAAAAAGTATAATACTACAATAAATAAATAATTCTTTATTATTTTACAATGTACTTTATTAATGAATTTCCACATAATAAAGAAATGGACATGTGAATACAATTATGTGTTTGAGTGATCCAAAATAGGGAATGTCAATCTTAAATATAAAATTTATCCTCATTATATAAATGTATTCATAAGAGGCTGATAGAACAATATAGATATCACATAGCTTCTCGGTCAAGAATGATGAAAGATTAACAATCTTGTGAACCTTGATTGTGGAAGGCTCTCCGGCCGCACATAAAAAGTATCCTCTAACTATCATCACATACATCCCAACTTTTAATTGACGTTGACGAAACACGCTGGAGAATGAGAGTTCGTTGTCGCCAATTCTATCGTCAAGAAGAAAATGAGATGTTTTTAAAGTGTATAAAATAGTCGAGTTATTATAAGATTGATTTACTTGAGAGCTTTTAATTAAATAGAAGAAAAAAAAGTGGAGGGGGAAATTGGAAATGTAATTATGTGGGAAGAGAAGTTGGAGATAGAAACCTCCATACTTTTTTTTTAATTTAGTGAGTAATTAAATTAAAAGACGTAATTAAGTATCATGATATAATACAACAACATGTCCAACAATTTTCAATTATTGTAGAAATATATAAAAAAAAATACACCCTTTCGTCACTATTATAAGCAACAAAAAATTTTTTAGATTCATTGAATATTTGATGTATCTGATATACAATAATGTTCAGATATATTATTTATTTAATGAATCTAAAAAGGTTTTTGTTACTTATAATAGTGATCGAAGGGTGTATAGAACTTTTATGTTTAAACTATTTATAAGAGTCAGTGTAATATTTAAGGGTAAACTGGAATTAATTGTTATGCATTAACAATTAAGAATGAGGTTGTAAAAAGTTTTATGATATTTTGCTTACTTACCTAAAAGTACAAATAGAAGAAAGTTGTTGTTCTGGACTGGACCAACGGCCAGACACAGCCCAATCCACTTCTACTCCAAAGCGGTCCAAATTACCTAAGTCCAATCCACATAGAGGCAAAAGTTACACTTCTGCCCTTCCAACCGGACAGGGACTGCATCGCACCTCCCCGGAAACGATGCCCGTTACGCACGGCTCATCCACTCCCCGAACAGCTGTGGGCAGGTGCCCGGGACTATGCCTATGCCCGACATAACGACTAATTTTGGGCACCCTTCCCGACATAACGGCTAGTTTGGGTAGTTACCTATTCTTCGGGAAAACGATTATTTCGCCCCGAAAATAGGACCGTTGGCCACGCGTTGGGGGCTCTATATAAACCCTCTCGCTTGATAGGGTCAGGTATCCAATATTCACCCTACGAACTAATACTTTGTACTTGCCCCTTTCTCTCTGACCCTTTCTTACTTGAGCGTCGAAGTGCCTTGCAGGTGCACCCCTCTCCTCCTCTCTATACGACCAGCATCCCAAGCGTACTTGGTGGCCCACTTCTACAGGATCTGATCCATCCTTCACGATCAGTGGCGCCGTCTGTGGGAATCATTGTTCTCCCCGTCTTTCTTTCCCCGGAAACCGAAGATCAAAACAATTTTCAAAGATCATCATCATCATGGCCTCTCAAGATCACGCCAAAGGTGCTCTATAAACCGCTGTACTCCCCGTCAACAAGACTGACGTTGACGGCCAATCATCTCTTCTCCGAGATGCCCGTTTTCTGAGGGACGGAGCCACAACTTCTCCTTCCCCCACCCCTGCTGACCGCAACAACGATCAGCCTACGCTGGACGTCCAGCCCATTCCTGTTCCGCCCAACGCCGATCCGGCTGTGGCAGCCCTCCTGGAGGCGATCAACAAAACCAACACCTTGATCCTGCAGCAGAACGAGAGGATCAGGGCGTTAGAAGAGTCTAACCGTCCAAGATCCCTTCCTCCGCGGAGGAACCAACGACGATCAAGGAGCCTGCAGCCCCGAAGAGATATCGACCGAAGACTGCGCCAAGAGCCTGACCCTCGCGCAGCCCAGAAGCGTGACCAGGTTTCCCCGCGTGACCAGCACTCTCCCGTCCACAAGAGGACTCGAAGAAACGAGCAGTCTCCCCCAATTAAGTCTAAAGGCCGGGTCCGTTCACCTTCTCCCCGAAGAAACCGTTCGCCTTCTCCCTGAAGGAACCACTCACCTTCTCCTCAAAGGAACCGTTCTCCTTCTCCCCAAAGGAACCGCCGCCGTGAGCATACCTTTCGGTCCCCGTCATTCACCAGTTCTAGAAGCGACGATGAGCCTCACGGCCCATTGTCCCAGGAGATCTTGGCTACCCGTCTCCCAAAGGGCCTGGAGAAGCCCCCGTCACTGGGCACGCACGACGGGACCACTGACCCCGACGAGTACATCGAGAACATCGATGCGCTGTTGGACTACTGCGGCGTACGAGGCGCCATCAAATGCCGGCTGTTTCCGACCATGCTCCGAAAGGGGGCAATGACATGGTACAAGCAGCTGCCCGAAGAGTCCATCACCTCATGGAGACAACTGGGCAGGATGTTCTCACGGCATTTCACAGCGTCTCGCCTTCATCCCAAGACAGAGGCCTCCCTTAGGGCCATAATCCAAGGAAAGGACGAACCTCTCCGCGCATATATCGAGAGGTTCAACAAAGAAGCAGTACAGGTCCCTACAACGGACGAAATGAAGAAGTTTCTGCTCGAGCAAGGGCTCCGCCCGGGCTCCAAGTTCTCTAAAGCCGTCGGTCTCGCACCACCGAGGAACCTAGATGCCCTCTTCCTCAAAGTCCAATCACATATTCAGTACTGAAATTCTGGTATCAAACGTGTGATGTTAAGGTGCGATGTCACAACAACACACTCTGCATAATGGACAAAATAAACAGCAGAAGAACACACCAAATTGTTCACCCAGTTCGGTCTAACTACCTACGTCTGGGGGCTACCAAGCCAGGGATGAATTTCACTACTTGTAGAATTAAATTACAGACTCAACAACCCAGTTGACAATCTCCTAATCTTAATTCCTACTAGTGACTTTCTACCTAAGAAACCACTTAGATATGAGAACACTACTCAATCCCTAAAACACTCAAGGAACAAACTCTTTGAGCAACCTTGATCTTACTTCACAGCTTTGATCAAGTAATAACTCTCTATTGCTTCATAGCTTTTAAGAGAGGACAGAAAAAGACTCACCAATTCAACCTAGAATGGTGTATACAAAACTTGTACAAAATACTTAAGACACTCAGCCTATGCTCTTGATCTTCTCTCTGTATTTCTGTACCTTTTCCTTTGTTCTTGTGCGCTTTATATAGCTCCTTGAATTGGACTTGGACCTGCTACAATATCTGACCTGATTTGTTATTTAAAACTGAATATTCAAAACAGATTTTCTCCTAAAATCTTTTCAAATCTTCAACCTTTTAAATCTCCTACAAATCTGCACCAGATCTCCTATGCAGCAGAGAATATCTATCCCAAGATATTCGCACCCAATGAGACAGCTTGCTCTTCACAATTCCAGCTAACACGCAAACCTTAACAACATCACAACCTGATGTTATTAATTCTGCATATCTAATGTCACAACATCGCTTGTGACATCAGACATCCAAACTTCAGTAACTAAAACACTTAACACAACCCAGTGTTATGACTCAATCTTGTAACATCACCCATATGACATCAAACATTGAACAACCTTTGTTTTACCAAAATTCCAGCCAATCCAAGAAACTAACAATCTCCCCCTTTGGCTAATTTTGGCTAAAACAACCTCTGCATCTTCAGAGACAATAGCAGCGGAATAAACTTCAATAATTTTTGAAACTTTAAGCAGCAGCATCTTCAATACATAAAGGCTTTACTTTACACAAGACTCTGCTGCAGTACCATCTTCAACAGCTACAATCTTCAAACAGCTGCACATATTTCAACACTCCCCCTCAATGAAACAACCAACACAGCAGCTGTTCAGCAGTTCAGCAAAAACTCCCCCTCAATATCTGCACTTTTGTACTGTACTATAACATCAGTAAACAGCTACATCCTCATCAGCTTTTCAGAGAATATTTGACAACTTTAACTCCTTGGCCTTTAACTTCTTGGCTACTTCTCCCCCTTTTTAGCCATAATTTGACAACATTCAACCATGAGCCCTACTCACTGCAGTTAGTACTACCCTAGCTCTCATTGTTAGCCTCACAGTTAGCATAACAAATCATAGAACAAAAAAAATATAACGGGTGCATATACAGCACAATATTCATGATACAAACCATGCACAGCAGTGCAGAAACAAAAACAACAGAATCAAAACTAAAACTACTAACTAAGAAAAACATTAAAAGCTTTAATCATCTGAGCTGAGATTATCATCATCTTCTTCATCAGCATCGTCATTATCAGATTCAGCATTGGCACTTGCACCAGGACCATCATCAACATCCTTACTTGTGTTGGCTGTTTCACCTTCCTTTTCTGCCAATCTCAGAGTCATGATAAGTCTTTCAAATTTTTGTTTCCTTTCAGTACTAACTCTTATGACTTCATCTAACTCCTTGCAAGCCTCCTCCAGTTCTGAAATCAACCCATTCTTGGCGGGTGACTATTGTGATGTTGAAGCAGATGTCTTGACAATGTCAGGAACATGTTTCCCTTCAAACAACTTGTAATGGATTAACAGCGCAGACTCCCTTTTGCAAACATCATCCGAATGCTGTAGAATACCAGGATGCTGAGACAAGATAATCCCACAGATAAGAGAGGGAAAGGCAATAGGCATCTTCACATCATTTGTAGCAGCATGCTTAATAGTCTAATCGTAGATGTAGGAGCCATAATCAAATCTTTTCTTTGTCCCATTAGCATAAATTATCTTCCCCAATCCAACAGAAATAGTGGTCTTGTGATTAGTAGGAACCCAGTTGGCAGCACCTATTCTGTGCAGAATAGCATATTTGACACTTAACAAACTGGCTAACAACTTTCCTTTTACGGGCCAAACTTTCACTTGACCTGCTGTGATTTCTTTGCACACAGTATTGTCAGTCTCTTCCATCTCTACATACTCTTTCCCTTTTCTTCCTAAGTACGTATTAATAATCTCAGGAGAAAAATTAACACACAAACCTCTAACATATACCTTTCCAAAATTCACACTTCTGTTGTCATTAATAGCCACAGGAATGTTTACTACAAATTCCTTGACTGACCCATCATAGCACTTGGACAATCCATAAACAGTCTTCATTAGCCCAACAACTTTAATCAATTCTACAACTTCCTTGATTTCCAAAGCATCTCCACCAAGTTCTCTTTCAAGTGCTAGTCTTCTTTTACAGACAAATTTCCACATGGGTGCACTGCTAGCATAGTGGAATGAAATGTTGTCAACTGGAACATCAGGAATTTTGTCAGCAATTCTCTTCAATATTAACCTTCTAACTGGAGTGATGTCTTGAACATCGTCCTCAGCATCAAACTCAGATTTTGAATCTTCCCTCAGCTTCCTCTTTTTGGAATTTACAGCTACTTTGCTCCAAGTCTTAGTAGAACCCACCATGATTGATTTCTTCTTTTTGTTCTCATGTTTCTCCTTAGGTGGAGAATCTGTAGACTTCCCTATTCTAGACCTTATTCTCTTGGCAATACCAGGAACAACTTTTCCGATAACTTCATTGTCTGAAAGGTCAATCACATCCACCTTATCAACATTCTTATTTTCTCTAGGGCTAGGATCATCATCCCTAGCAGGTGATGTTCTGACATTAGGTTCAACATCAACTTCCTCTTCTACATGAGCATCTTCAACTCCAGTTTCAACTTCTGCATCTTCAATAACTGAAACAGCCAATCTGTGAAGCTTGGTTTCAGTATGCTGCATGTCATCCTTTTCAGCAGGCATTTGTCTAAGAGGTATAGATATTCATTTCACCGACAAAAACCTTATCCAAAATTTTTGTGGCAATCTGATTGAGACTTTCATCAACATCAACTCTTTCATCAATGGCTTGAGAAGGAGGAGTGGTAGTCTTAGGAACAGAGCGGTCTCCGAACAAAATGCTAGTCACAAATGCTCTACTATTGCTATCATCAATTTTCTTAGCAGTCGATTGATTCGAAGAAGAGTTACCTGTTGAAGCCCTCCTTGGTTGAAATTTCTCAGGTCTGCTCTCAGAAGCAGGCACTACCATAGATAGAGGGGTTATATTCAAGGCTTCATCCACATCGCCTTTGTTCATAAAAACCCTAGATTTTTTATGAGTGGAACTTTTGGATTCATACTTTTTAGATGAAGAAGACACTTGTTTCGACATTGTTCCTGTATGGCAACTGATGATTAGAGAGGGGTTGGGATTTCTTTTCTTAGAGGAGAAGATGTCCAGATGAAGATAGTTGTGGCGTGTGAAATCAATAATAAGGAGTGATAGTCTAAGGTATGGCGCCTGAATTTGAGTATCCCTTAAAGGCCAATCACTGATTTTCTCCCTCCAATTTAACTTTCCTTTTAAAAATTTAAAAGGATTCACATTAAGAGTACTTAACCCTAGTAGACTTTCACACTTGATGTCACAGTCTAATGTTAAAACATCAGTCTTAACATTGATAGTTGAGCTAACTTCTATAGGTATCCATAGATAACAATTATCTCTGGATCTAACTCCTTTCATGACCACCTCATCTTTTTAGTTTGTCACCAGACACTCATCCTTGGAATAGCTGACTTTGTAACCTTCATCACATAGCTGACTTATGCTAATCAGATTATCCTTCAAACCTTGGACAAGGATCACACTATCAAGAGTAAGACCATCAAGATTCTTCACTCTTCCAACTCCTTCTACTACTCCTTTTTCTCCATTGCCAAACACAACCTTATTTGCATGGCAAGGATTGAACTCCACCAACTGCTCCTTGGATCCAGTCATGTACATTGAACATCCACTGTCAAAGTACCATGCATCCATGGCAAAATGTCCATCTGAGGTATGAGCCCATAGACATGTGACCTGAGCTTTATAAACCCATTGTTTCACCACCTTGGGCCTGACCTCCTTCTGTCTGGGTTGAGGAGCAGAATTTGGATAACCATGAAGCTTGAAGCACGAGGACTGCATATGTCCAGTCCTGCCACAATAGAAGCATCTGACTCTGTCATCTCTGAAGTGGTTAAATCTTCTGCCACTTTGATGATAATGTTGGGGCTGCCACCCATAATGTTGTCTCCTTCTTTCATAGTTGGCCTGTCTTCTATGGTGCTGTTATCTTTTGCCATAGGTAGACTGTCTCCTGAACTGAGGATGCTATCTTTTAGGCTGTCTCCTATGGTGATGAGGCTTCCTTCTTCCATAGTAATGAGGCACAGCATTGTTGTATTCATATCCATACCAGTTACCCTGATGTTGAGACATCTGATGAGACCTGTTTCGATTAGACCTAACAGCCTCCATGCTCTTGTGATATTGAGGAGGCATATACTGACTAGCTCCTTGGGGCTGCATCTTCCTCTGATGAGGGCCATTCTTCTTCTCAACATTCTGAGGCTGAACAACCTTCTTTGGTGTAGGATCCTGTCTCTTAGTTTGATATTGAGACAATGGTTGAGACACCTCCTTCTTTGTTCCTGAAGTGCTAGCCACATATCCTATACCTGATTTATCTCCAGCAGCTTTCTCTGACTGAAGAATCTTATCAAGAGTAGTTGTACCACTGTTCATCATCATAATAGATTTTGTCATCTGATCAAGTTGAGATTTAACTAGTACAACTTCATTTTCCAGATCAGCTTTTTCATTCTCAAGCTGAGCAATCTGTAGCTTGTGACACTTGTTTTCTTGACAAATCTCAGCACTTTTTAAACACAGCTCTTGATAAGTAGATGTTAACTCCTCATAAGTTATTTCTCCGTCACTATCATCATCAGACACAACAGTTTCTGTTAAGGCTCTAACATGCCTTGCTGCCTCACCTT
Source organism: Lathyrus tuberosus (assembly GCA_022829125.1). Lineage (NCBI taxonomy): Eukaryota > Viridiplantae > Streptophyta > Magnoliopsida > Fabales > Fabaceae > Lathyrus > Lathyrus tuberosus. The sequence goes on from JALAZF010000048.1 coordinate 16,964,391, forward strand.
CACTTTCACTATCAGATTCAGACCAGGAAACTGACATGCCCTTCTTCTGCTTCTTCAAGAATGTGGGACATTATTTCTTGACATGTCCATACCCTTCACATTCAAAGCACTGAACACCTTTATCCTGGGCAGTCTTCTCTTCATCTTTCTCTTTTGACTTGCTGATGTCAGAAGAGATGTTCTTGACATTAGGCTTGTAGTTATTGTTCCACCTTTTGAACACTTTGTTGAACTGCCTTCCTAATATAGCAATGGCTTGAGACAGATCTTCCTGGGATTCAGAGCTATTCCCTTTCTCTTCTTGATCATTTGACACCAAGGCTATACTCTTTGGCTTCTTTTCTGGTTCTTCCTCATTCAACCCAAGCTCAAAAGTTTGAAGAGATCCAATGAGCTCATCAACTCTCATCTTGCTGATGTCTTGAGCTTCTTCAATAGCAGTCACCTTCATCTTGTACCTCTTAGGAAGGGACCTAAGAATCTTCCTTACAATCTTTTCTTCTGACATTTTCTCTCCAAGAGCACTAGATGCATTGGCCAGCTCAAGAACACTCATGTGGAAGTCATGAATAGTCTCATCTTCCTTCATCTTCAGGCTTTCAAACTTAGATGTTAAAAGCTGAAGTCTTGACATCTTGACTCTAGATGTACCTTCATGAGTAGCCTTCAAAATATCCCACGCTTCCTTAGCAACTTCACAAGTATTGATCAACCTGAATATATTCTTATCCACTCCATTGAAGATCGCATTTAGAGCTTTAGAGTTACCAAGGGCAAGTTCATCTTCTTCCTTGGTCCATTCTTCTTCAGGCTTCGGCTTAGCGGTGCCCTCCTTGTCTTTCCCAGCATCATCTTTTTCAAACACAACAGGTGTTTTCCATTCTTTAATAATAGCCTTCCAAGCCCTGCTGTCCAAGGATTTCAAAAACGTGATCATCCTTGGCTTCCAATAATCATAGTTTGAGCCGTCCAAGATAGGTGGTCTGTTGACAAATCCTCCAACTTCTTTGTCCATCTTTACACCAGAAAGTAACTTCCTAGATCTCACCCAGAGACAGACAGGATACCTGCTCTGATACCAATTGAAATTCTGGTATCAGACGTGTGATGTTAAGGTTCGATGCCACAACAACACACTCTGCACAATGGACAAAATAAACAGCAGAAGAACACACCAAATTGTTCACCCAGTTCGGTCTAACTACGTACGTCTGGGGGCTACCAAGCCAGGGATGAATTTCACTACTTGTAGAATTAAATTACATACTCAACAACCCAGTTGACAATCTCCTAATCTTAATTCCTACTAGTGACTTTCTACCTAAGAAACCACTTAGATATGAGAACACTACTCAATCCCTAAAACACTCAAGGAACAAACTCTTTGAGCAACCTTGATCTTACTTCACAGCTTTGATCAAGTAATAACTCTCTATTGCTTCACAGCTTTTAAGAGAGGACAGAAAACGACTCACCAATTCAACCTAGAATGGTGTATACAAAACTCGTACAAAATACTTAAGACACTCAGCCTATGCTCTTGATCTTCTCTCTGTATTTCTGTACCTTTTCCTTTGTTCTTGTGCGCTTTATATAGCTCCTTGAATTGGACTTGGACATGCTACAATATCTGACCTGATTTGTTATTTAAAACTGAATATTCAAAACATATTTTCTCCTAAAATCTTTTCAAATCTTCAACCTTTTAAATCTCCTACAAATCTGCACCAGATCTCCTATGCAGCAGAGAATATCTATCCCAAGATATTCGCACCCAATGAGACAGCTTGCTCTCCACAATTCCAGCTAACACGCAAACCCTAACAACATCACAACCTGATGTTATTAATTCTGCAGATCTAATGTCACAACATCGCTTGTGACATCAAACATCCAAACTTTAGCAACTAAAACACTTAGCACAACCCAGTGTTAAGACTCAATGTTGTAACATCACCCATATGACATCAAACATTGAACAACCTTTGTTTTACCAAAATTCCAGCCAATCCAAGAAACTAACAAGTACGAAGAGAAGGTTGCGTCCAGCAACGTCCAAGCATCACGCCATCAGGAGAACGCTTGGACCTCCAGAGGTGAGGAAGCCTCAACATCTCGTCGAGGCGAACGGAGGCGCGAGGACCGTCCTCGTGACTCCCGCGACAACAAGGGGCCCTCCAGGCGATTCCACGACTATACCCCCTGACCGTCTCCAGGGAGAAGATACTGTCCGAGTATACGAATTCCGAATTCAAGCAGGCAGGGGTCCGCTTCCCCAAACAACTGCCGGTCAGACCCAACGCGGACAAATCAAAATACTGCCATTTCCACAAGAGTCACGACCATACTACTGAAGACTGCATCCATCTGAAGGATGCCATAGAGATACTGATCAGGGACGGCCACCTAAAACAGTTCGCAAAGAAGAAGGACACTCCTCGGTAGGACGCCCAAGAGTCCAAGAAGATAGAGGAGGAGGTACCCTCCTCGAAAGAAGCCAACATCCAGGTCGCTATGTCCATATCGCGTCCAGAGGGCTTCTACGTCCTGGACAGGCTCAGTGCCCCTGCTTATTTCGCGGCCCACAGCCCGTGGGAGACGTTTCCCTCCGCCAAGGTTATCTCCGGCGGGGGCTTCAACAAAGTCATGGTGGGCTCCGTGAAATGAAAATTTGAGCATCTGATCAACACGAGCTCTAATAAGGTGACCACGCTCGATCAGGCCCAGAAGGGCTCTATCCCCATCTCCTTCTACCGCGAAGAGCTCCTCGGGGGATCTCCAAACTCGAGCATACCTTTGCTCATCAGAGCCCGAATGGCGAACTTCGACGTTCGCAGAATCCTCGTCGACCAGGGCAGCTCGGTCGACATCATGTACTCCCAGCTGTTTTCAACACTTCAGCTGGACGAATCACACCTTACCCCCCACGTAGGGTCTGATTTACAGGGGTTCAACGGATTAGTGACCAAGCCTTGGGGATACGTTGAACTGATCATAACCTTTGGATCAGCTGAGATGGCCAGATCCGTCAAAGTTCAATTTCTGGTAATCGACTGCTCGTCGCTTTACCAGTGCATATTCGGAAGACCAACCCTGGCCGAGTTGGTAGCAGTGCCTTCAACGGTCCACCTCAAGATGAAGTATTACACTTCAAAAAGGATGGTCGCCACCCTCCACGGCGATACGAGGCTGCGCAACGATGTTTCGAAGCAGCGACAAAGGGGCTCAACGCCATTGCGTCCAAGCCAAAAGCATCGGGCACACCAGCATTGCCAAGCAGCTCCGAGGAAACCAAGCCTCTGCCCCAGGTCGACTCCATCGACCTCGACAGCCGCTTCCCCGAAGAGGACCAACAGGAGGAACGAGCAGCTTCAACCAACCCGTCCACATCGTCCAGCAGCAGCTCCTATCCGATGCGCTCGATCCCAGATGACAACTTCGAGATCGTTCTGTTCGGCGACGACCCTCAGCGGGGAGTGAAGATTGGAGCAGACTTGCCCGACATCGCGAGGAAACAGCTCAAAGCATGCCTCCGTGGGAATGCCGACCTCTTCGCCTGGAGCGCCACCGAGATGCCCGACCTGGATCCATCCGTCGCATGCCACCAGCTGACAATTGACCCGGCCATCAAGGCCGTAGCACAACGTAGGAGAAAGCAGTCTCCGGAGAAAACGGAGGCTACAGAAAATGTTGTAAAGGACCTCCTCGAGGCCAAATTTATTTCGGAGGCCAAGTACACCACTTGGATGTCCAACGTTGTACTCATTAAAAAATCTAATGGAAAATGGCGAATGTGCATTGATTACACCGATCTCAATAAGGCATGCCCAAAAGATGCCTATCCCCTCCCCAATATTGATAAACTTGTTGATAATTATGCCGGTTTTAAACTTTTATCGTTCATGGACACCTACTCGGGCTATAATCAAATTCCAATGGCAATGGCCGACAAAGAATACACGACCTTCATGACCAAATCGAGCAACTATTACTACAACGTAATGCCCTCCGGCCTAAAGAACACTGGAGCAACCTACTAAAGAATGATGAACAAGGTCTTCCGAGGAGAAATAGGCGACATGCTCGAAGTCTACATGGACGACATGATCGTAAAATCCCACGAGGAAACCGATCTTACTACCCATTTGAGAAAAGTCTTCGAACAGGCCAGAAAATACTAAATACGTTTTAACCCGGAGAAGTGCACGTTCGATGTCCGAGCAGGCAAGTTCCTCGGGTTCTACTTAATGGAACGAGAAATCGAGGCCAATCCCGATAAGTGTCGAGCATTCTTCGAGTTTCCTACGCCCAAGTCCAAGAAGTCTATCCAGTCCCTTAATGGGATGCTCGCGTCACTATCTCGTTTCGTGGCCAAGTCTGCCCAACACACCCTACCATTCTTCAAACTCCTCCGCAAGGAGGCAGCATTCGAATGGACCGAGGAATGTGACAAGGCCCTTCTTCATCTGAAACGGGCACTCTCAGAGCCACCAGTCCTCTCTCGCCCGGACAATGGCGAAACGTTGTACCTGTACCTCGCCGTAGCAACCGAAACAGTGAGTGCCGCTCTCATTCGCGAGACACCTGACGGGCAGAAGCCCATATATTTCACGAGCAAAGTGCTGCAAGGACCAGAGTTAAGATACCAACAGATAGAGAAAGTGGCTTTGGCCCTCATCAACGTAGCCAGAAGATTAAGACACTACTTCCTGGCTCACACGATCATGGTTCGAACAGATCAACCCATAAAACAGCTACTGGGACGATCAAACATGGCCAGTCGAATGCTCAAATGGTCGCTTGAACTATCCGAATTTGACGTCCGGTATGAAGGCAGGAAAGCTCTCAAAGCCCATGCTCTGGCCGACTTTGTCGCAGAAATGAAATTCGCAGACTCCCCCGCGAGCGAAGCACGTAAATGGACCATTTTTGTGGACGGTGCCTCAAGCTCGGCATGGAGCGGCGCGGGAATCATACTGGAAAGCAACGAAGGAACCATCGTCGAAGTATCACTCACCCTATCCTTCCCAACCTCGAACAACCAGGCTGAATACGAGGCCTTCCTGGGCGCAAAAAAAGTCGTCATTTGCACAGATTCACAACTCGTGGCCCTTCAGGTCCGAGGAGAATATCAAGCCAAAAACGACAACCTGACCGAATACTTAGCCCTGGTCAAGAAGGAAATGGCGAAGTTCGCAACAGTAGAAGTGAAACATGTTCCCCGCGAGCATAACGTGCGAGCAGACGTTCTATCCAAACTAGCCAGCACCAAGAAGAAAGGCGAAAACAAATCCGTCATACAGGAAGTACTTCCTCGACCCAGTATCGAGAAGGCCTCCCCGACCCTCGATGTGCAGGTGATCTGCGACAACAACTGCTGGATGACCCCCGTTTACAACTATTTCGCCAAAGACGAACTTCCGTCCGACCCAAAAGAGGCCAGCATAGTTAGGCAAAGAGCCTGCTCTATTGTCTTGGTCGAAGATAAACTCTACAGGAGGGGATTCTCCATTCCGCTGCTCAGGTGTGTCGAGGATGAAATGGTCGCACACATCCTGCGCGAAATCCACGAGGGAATCAATGCCCAACATCTCGGCGAAAGGTCCCTTGCCCGAAAGGCCCTCCGAGCAGGATATTAATGGCCGACCATGCATCACGACGCTAAAGAACACATGAAGAAATGCGATAAATGCCAACGGCACGGGGACATGCACCTGGCTCCACCTATCGAGCTCAAAGCAATTTCCTCGCCGTGGCCATTTGCCTGGTGGGGCCTGGACATCCTAGGACCCTTCGTAGTAGAATCGAATCAGAACAAATACCTAATAGTGGGCGTAGACTACTTCACAAAATGGATAGAAGCGGAGGCTCTAGCCAAAATAACCGCCCTCAATATACTGCGTTTCTACAAATGAAACATCCTTGCACGTTTCAGCATTCCCCAAGCAATAGTGACGGACAAAGGGACGTAATTCACGGACAGGAAGTTTCAGGACTTCGTCGCCCAACTGGGCACGAAGCAGCACTTTGCATCCGTCGAGTACCCCTAAACAAATGGGCAGGCTAAAGCAGCTAATCGAGTCATCCTTCGAGGCCTCAAACGAAGGCTGGACGAAATGAAGAAGGCTTGGGTTGAGGAACTGCTCAGCGTATCGTGGGCATACCGTACAACCCCACACTCTACAACCGGGGAAACACCCTTCCGTCTAGCATACGGGACCGAGGCTATAATTCTCGTCGAAGTTCACGTACCCTCCAGGCGGACAGAGTCGCCCCTAGATGAGGAGATGAACGACGAATCATTAAGAGAAGAACTAGACCTCATCGAGGAAATCCGAACCGGGGCAGCCCTCCGCGAAGCCTCACTAAAACAAAAAATTACCATCAGGCACAACGCCAAGGTGATACGACGAGAGTTCGACGTGAGAAGCCTTGTTCTAAGAAGAAACCACAAAGACTCTCGCGAAGGCAAACTAGCAGCCAACTGGGAAGGACCCTATCGCGTCCGAGCAAAAACGGAAAATGGGGCCTACTACCTAGAACATCTCAACAGGGAAGAACTTGCTCAACCATGGAACGCCGAAAAGGTAAAACAATACTATAGCTAAGGCCCTAACTCTCGGTTCGACCCATCACGACGAGGAATGTCAGCTACCGACCACTATGCACGTCTAGGTACAAGCGTCGCATACTAGCAAAGCAGAACCCCGCTCAGTAACGAGCCGAGTAACTGCTCGACGGCGGTCCTCGATCGAGCATCACCGTCGTCAAAGTACCATGACTGGCAGAACCCCAGCTCGCGATGGGACGTTCACGCCGCGAACTCAGGCCTCAAACGCGACCTGAGCTCCGCATCCCCGCCAGGACATTCCCCGACCGTTCGATCAGTACCCCTTACAGCCGAACACATATACAACGAGCAATCCCCCTAAAATTTCGTATAAGTCAAATACTCTCTATCACAGACAACACTTGGCAAAAACATAAAAGCAAGTAAAACCATGCAAATAACAGAATCTGACATATAATATAAACATAAATAAGTGGCCACTAGGACCACGACTGTGCTGGATTACATAAAATGGGGGCCATGCCCCCCAAATAGATTACAACAATTACTCGGCACGCAGGCCGGACAAGTTACAACAACAAAAAAACAAACCCTCACACGTCCATCTGATCGGCAGGTTCGGGCTGAGGCACCTGGCTCTCCGCAGGTTGATCCTCGGCATTTCCTTCAAGAAGGGCGTCGGGCATAACGATCCGACCATCCTCAACATGCGCCAGATAATGGGTACCCTCGACAGAGAAGTCAAGCTAGGGGTTCACCACCCGCAGTTGAGCCACGACATTTCTGAAAGATTCGTCCGCGACGGCAATACTGTCATCCTCGGCCATCAACATACGGGCGAACAGCTCAGATCTCGTCTTTAATTCCTTCACATCTTCCGTCTCATCTTCACCCGGGGCGTTGACCGCCCTCAACTGCTGGACCAGCTCCTCGACAGCTTTCTTCTCCGCCGCCAGCGTGGAATTCTCCTTCTTCAACCTGGCCACCTCCTTCTCAGCCTTCTTCCGAGCTTCGTCTGCACCCTTGACTTCTTCTTTGAGGGACGCCATAGCAGCCCGGGCAGCATTAAGTTCGGACTCAGTTGCAGAGTCCTCTTCAGCATAAACGGTTGCTATCTCCAGCATCCTAACCAAAGCTGAAGCGTCTTGAGCCACCAACGCCCTCTTGCTCGGGCGGTCCATACTTTCCAAACGAAGAGACTCAGCCCGAGGCACGACCAAGGAGTTTCCCTCAAAGAATCTCCTATCAAGGATGCAAGGAGAAAGCTCGAACTTCCCTTTCTCCGGTACCCGAGTGAGATCCACAGCGTCAGTAACCCTTGGCCGCTTGGATCTTCCGGTCAAAGGAAGGGGAGATCCCCGGGGAGCCGGAGTAGGAGAAGAGGTCCCCGCAGCAGACTGAACCGGAATGGAAGCACGCGCACCAGCGAATCGAGACTTAAGGGGAACCGCTCCGGCCTTGTTCCTCTCAAGAGCATTCTTCACAACCCTCTCATGGGCCTGAGGCATCTCACCTGCACAAACAAAAGTCGAACATGTTACACACGAGGAAAGAAATAATGCGAGCAAACCTAAAATAACTAAGACTACCAAGCAGCTTCTCGACTTCCGCAGGGGTCTTGCACTCTAGGAGTGCCTTGGTGTTAATAAACCGGTATTCGACTCTCTGACTACCGTCCTCCTCGAAGATCGGGTTACCCATGTTCGTCCAGCATTCCGCGAGCAGGAAGGAGTTGACGTACTTCACCAACGCCTCATACGCCACGACATCCTGCCTGTGTAGCTCGTGCGGTTGGAGAACGTAGTCACTGGGCTTCTTGGTGAAATGGTCAGGTGCCCAATGAATAGGGAACTTATAAATCCTTTGCCCAATAAATTTCCCCGCCTCGTCGTGCAGGTCGTTCCCATCCTCATCAACCTCGATCTCCCAGACATATGTACTATCCTGGGCAGCTTCGGACATGGGCTCGACAACATAGTACCGCTCCTTAAACGTCTGTATCGACTCCGAAAATGGTTTAAACAATTTGCGAGGCTGCTTCAAAGAGACTCAACCATACTGCCTCCCCAACAGCTGCCTTTGAAAATGGAAGATGGTGAAGAATAAAGGAAGAGTAGCCCCTATGGCGAGGTGATCGCACACCAGCTCGAACGTCCGGATGAAGGCCAACGAGTTCGGGTGCAGTTGCGTGGGGACCAACTTCAAGTGCACGAACACCGACTGCTGAAAATCGGTGAACGACAACCTTAGACCCAACTCCTTGAATGCGTACTCATACATTGCAAAGCGGTCCCCGTAGTTCGTGCAGACCCTGTCGTCCTCAGAGGGAAAATGCACCTTCCACTCCCTCTCTGCCCCGACCTTCGTGAAGACATCCCCTAAATACGTTGCAAAGGTAGACACGTGCTCAGCAGGTCGGCCACCTCCCATTCCTCCGCGGAACCCTCAACGGCATCCTCGTCCATAACGTCCAACTCTTCCTCCTCCCCGACCTCACTGGGGGTACTCGAGACCGTCGAACTACTACTATTCGAGGAACTTCTTTCTTCCTCGGATGAATCCAAGATAATCTCTCCATCAGGCCCCGTCGCCATGTCGATCACCTGAAAAGCAGAGAAGAATGTGAATTCGATAATAAATCAAATCCACCCTTCCACCGCTAGTCAAGTGAAAGGGCGCGCAAAGGGCTGAGGACAACGTCCCCGACCTAAGCCCTAACATCAAAAGAAAAATTGAAACCTCCCCGCGAGGAGACGCTCGAAACAAATCCTCCCCAAGCGAGGAGCTTCCCCGCACTCATACCCAGTTTCCGTTTGAAGCTTCACCGGAATCTGGGAGTATTCGACCGAAAAATTCATCACCCACTCAAAAGATTAATAGTCACGACGGTTACACAAGCATCAGCGTCGCAACGACGCCGTGAACCGCCCTCCTCACTAAAACATACTAACACATCCGGCGACATGTCAGAAGTGGAAGAATGGCACGACCACCGTCCACCACCAACAATCACCGAAACTAATCTATTTCATCCTCTAACCTAGCCTTAACCTCATGCAATCTACCATTGACCACCCAAAAAGAGTTAAAACAAGCTCAAAATCGGAAACTTACTTGATTTAAGAAGACTGAAGTGGTTGCTCGAAGCTTGAAGCGGTGGTCGGAGTAGCAGACGGCGGTGACGGGCAGGAATGCTGAAGGAAACGAAGAGAAATCAGAGTGAAAAAGTCCAAAATGAGACGGATTTTCCCCTTTTATACAGAGGGGCACATGCAGTGGACGTGCTCGTAGGTCATGATGGCTATCAACTAGCCATCATTGCCTAGTAACTGCTACACGGAGCTCTAGGCACACATGGCGCCCCAACGTTTCCGATTCTGACTAACCGTTAGTCTTCCCGGACGACGGGCAACACGGTCACAATCATGAATGCCATGGACACCAGGGGTCACAGACGCCACCAGTCACGGGCGCCCCGAGGCGGCCCTCCTCATCATCAAACGGCGACCTCACGCTAGCTCCCCGGAGCAACGAGCTGTCCTTAAGTCATCACTCTCATGCTCGGGAGCAACGACTTGAGGGGCTCCTGTTCTGGACTGGACCAATGGCCAGACACGGTCCAATCCACTTCTACTCCAAAGCGGCCCAAATTGCCTAAGTTCAATCCACATAGGGGCAAAAGTTACCTTTCTGCCCTTCCAACCGGGCAGGGACTGCATCGCACTTCCCCGGAAACGATGTCTGTTACGCACGGCTCATCCACTCCCCGAACAGTTGTGGGCAGGTGCCCGGGATTATGCATATGCCCGACATAACGGCTAGTTTTGAGCACCCTGCCCGACATAACGGCTAGTTTGGGTAGTTATCTATTTTTCGGGGAAAACGGTTATTTCGTCCCGAAAATAGGACCGTTGGCCACACGCTGGGGGCTCTATATAAACCCTCTCGCTTGAGAGGGTCAGATATCTAATATTCACCATAAGAACTAATACTTTGTAATTGCCGCTTTCTCTCTGACCCTTTCTTATTTGAGCGTCGGAGTGCCTTGCAGATACACCCCCTCCTCCTCTCTATACGACCAGCATCCCAGACGTATTTGGTGGTCCACTTGTACAGGATCTGATCCAGCATTCACGATCAGTGGTCTTATAATTATAATTGTAGTCAGAATTAATAACTCCAGTCTTTCCTTCGACACATATTTAATGCTTTGCATCTAAAAAAACGGGACCACAAAACCTAAACCTAACATAAAAAAGGTAAAATATAAGAGAACAATGTGAGAAATTGGTAGACTATACTACAACCACAATTGAGAAACCTTACATGTTCATCAATTCTCCATCTCAAAAATCCGTTATATTAATTAATATTGACCAAACACCTTCCTCTTTCTTTTGCAGTTGACCAAATTACGTTGAGTATAACGTCCTAATTGTGGGGCAGTTTTTATGGTAGTTTTAACTTTTAATACTACATGTACAGTTTTTATCATCAATCATTGGACAGAGAAATGGGTAGTTTTTAAAAAAACGTGGGTTATAATTGTTTAATAAATACTTAAAACAATAATTAAAAATTAATAAAAAGAAAATGTTAATTTAATAAGATAAATAATATAAATATAGGAATGTGAAGAATATAAATGTGGGTTATGGAAACTCATTATCAATTCTTGGCTAGATAAATGGGTAATTTCTACAAAAACGTGCGTTATGATTGTTTAATAAATAATAAAAACAATAAATAAATAAAATTTAAAAAATGAAAAGGTTAATTTAATAAAATAAATAATAAAAAATTAATAAAAATTACTCCCTCCATTCATTTTTAAATGTCATTTTTAGAATAATTTTTTATTTCTTTTTAATTGTCACTTGCAAATTTCAAGGTAGTATTGACTTCACTTTTATCAAAATTATCCCTAGGTAATCATTACAGAGAGAAAAAAAAAGTAAGATGAATGTAATAAATAATTAGAGGTATTATAGGTAAAAGGAGAATTATTGTTTGAAAAATAACTATATTGACTAGCTTTCTTGATAAATGTAAAAAGTCAAAAAATGACACTTAAAAAAAAACGGAACGAGTAATATAAAATTAAAAAATCATCCTTAATTTTGGCGGCAAAATTGTTAAGTCATCTAACAACTTCAACTACATATCCATTATTAAAACAGGTCACCATTCTCCCTTTTTTACCCTTCTTGATTTTTCACATTTACACTAGAAAAAGTCCATAATTATAATTAACATATTAGGCAAAAAAAATCTCTCCTTAGTGTCCTTTTCCGCCCCCTGTGATGATTATATTGGTTCCAATTTTTCATTCTCTCCCTTTAAATCAAATTAATAGAATATGAATACTAAACAAAAGTATGAGGCAACTGAAAAGAAAAAGGAAGAAGGTAATGCATTGTTCAATGCTGGTAAACATGAAAGACCATCAAAGAGATATAAAAAGGTACACACACTTGCGAAAATATAAAGACCCCAAGCTACTATGTAAATTACATATATGTTGTGGTAAAAAGTGAGTTAATTATAAGCAAGATTTCTTTTTCTTTTTCTATGTGACATGCCATAAAGTATATTGAGTATGATTCTACCTTTAGTGATAAGGAGAAGCAACAGGTTAAATCATTGAAAATTACATGTAATCTTAGCAACACAGTTTGTAAGATGAAACTCAAGGGCTACAAACATATAGAGAAGTTGTGCACAATGGTTAGTTCATGAAATTATGTTGCATGGGTAATAGAATTTCTCAAAGTTAAAAGAATGGTTAGAATCTATTCCATGGCTAGCTTACTCATATGTTTTGACAAGTTCGGTTGTAACTATGTTCCACGGGAAGTAGAAATGAAATGTACTACATATTTTGGTTTGTTTTTATAACAGTTAGATTCCTTTTACGGCTTAGGAAATTGATCATTGGAAAAAAGTTTTGTTTTGTTTTATAACGGTTAGTGTTCTGGACTGGACCAATGGTTAGGCATGGCCCAGTCCACCTCTGCTCCCAAAACGGCCCAATTGCCTAAGTCCAATCCACAAAGGGGAAAAAGTTACCTTTCTGCCCCTCCAACCGGGCAAGGACTGCACAGGACCTCCCCGGAAATGCTGTCCGTTCCGCACGACTTCTCCACTCCCCGAACAGCTAAGGGCATGTGCCCGTAACTATGCCTATGCCCGACATAACAGCTAGTTTGGGGCACCTTGCCCGACACAACGGTTAGTTTTGGGCAGTTACCTATTCTTCAGGAAAACGGTTATTTCGCCCCGAAAATAGGACCGTTAGCCACGCGCTGGGGGCACTATATAAACCCTCTCACTTGAGAGGGTCAGGTATCAAATAATCACCCCTGAAACTAATACTTTGTACTTGCCCCATTTCTCTGACCTTTCTTACTTGAGCATCGGAGTGCCTTGCAGGTACACCCCCTTCCTCCTCTTCATACGCCCAGCATCTCAGACGTACTTGGTGGCCCACTTCTACAGGATCTGATACAGCCTTCACGATCAGTGGCGCCGTGGGAACTCTTGTTCTCCCCATCTTTCTTTCCCCGGAAACCAAATATTAGAGCAACTCTCCAAGATCATCATTATGGCCTTTCAAGATCACGTCAAAGGTGCTCTCCAATCCGATGTCCCCCCCGTCAACAAGACTGACGTTGACAGACCATCCTCTCTCCTCGGAGATCCCCGTTTTCTGAGAGACGGGGCCACAGGTTCTCCTTCCCCCGCTCCTGCTGATCGCGAGGATAACCAGCCTTCGCTGGCCGTCCAGCCCGTCCCTGTTCCACCCAACGCCGACTCCGCCGTGGTGGCCCTCCTGGAGGCGATCAACAAAACCAACCTCCTGATCCTTCAGCAAAACGAAAGGATCAGGACATTGGAAGAATCTGCTCGCCCAAGATCATCCTCTCCTCCAAGGAAGAACCATCAACGATCCAAGAGCTCGCAACCTCGACGAGAAGTCGACCGAAGGCTACGCCAAGAACCAGATTCTCGCGCTGTCCGGAAACGCGACCAGGTTTCTCCGCGGAACCAGCACTCTCCTGGTCACAAGAGGACCCGAAGAGACAAGCAGTCACCTCCGGTTCGGGCAAAGGGTCGGACCCGTTCATCTTCCCCCCGAAGAAACCATCGCCACGAGCGAGTCCCACGGTCCATGTCACCAACCAGTTCCAGCAGCGATGACGAGCCTCACGGCCCATTATCCCAAGGAATTTTGACAACACGCCTACCCAGGGGCCTGGAGAAGCCCCCAGCACTGGGCATGTACGACGGTACGACTGACCCCGACGAGCACATCAAAAACATCGATGTGCTGTTGGACTACCGTGGAGTCTGCGGCGCCATCAAGTGCCGGTTATTTCCAACCACGCTCCAAAAAGGAGCAATGACATGGTACAAACAGCTGCCCGAAGAGTCTATCACTTCGTGGAAGCAACTAGGCAGAATGTTCTCCTGGCATTTCACAGTATCACGTCGCCACCCCAAGACTGAGGCCTTACTTGGGGCCATAATCCAAGGAAATGACGAACCTCTTCGGGCATACATCGAGAGGTTCAATAAAGAAGCAGTGTAGGTCCCTACAACGGACGAGATGAAAAAGTTTCAGCTCGAGCAAGGGCTCCGCCCAGGCTCAGAATTTTCTAAAGTCGTCGGTCTCGCACCTCCGAGGAATTTGGATGCCCTCTTCCTCAAAGCGCAGTTGCACATCCAGTACGAGGAGAAAGAGGCAGCCAAATCCGTTCGAGCTTCCCGCCACCAAGAGAACGCACAGGCTTCCAGAGGCGAAGAAGCCTCGACGTCCCGTCGAGGAGATAGGAAGCGCGAAGACCGTACTCGAGACTCCCGCGATAGCAAGGGACCCTCCGGACGGTTCCACGACTACAACCCCCTGACCGTCTCCAGGGAGAAGATACTGTCCGAATGCGCGAATTCGGAATTCAAGCAAGCAGGGGTCCGCTTCCCCAAACAAATACCGGCCAAACCCAACGCCGAAAAATCAAAGTACTGTCGTTTCCATAAGAGTCGCGGCCACACTACTGAAGACTGCATCCATTTGAAGGATGCTATCGAGATATTGATCAGGGATGGTCACCTGAAACAGTTCACGAAGAAGAAAGACGCTCCCCGGCAGTACGCCCAGGAGACCAAAAAGGTAGAGGAAGAGGTGCCTTCCTCGGAAGAAACAAACATCCAGGTCGCCATGTCCGTATCGAGGCCCGAGGACTTCTCTGTCCCAGACGAGCTCAGCGCTCTTGCCTACTTCACGGCCCACAGGCAGTGGGAGATGTTCCCCTCCGCCATGGTCATCTCGGGCGGAGGATTCAATAAAGTCACAGTGGGCTCCGTGAAAAGAAAATTCGAGCACCTTATCAGCACGAGCTCCAACAAGGTGACCACGCTCGACCAAGCCCAGAAGGGCTCTGTCCCTATTTCCTTCTATCGGGAAGAACTCCTTGGAGGATCTCCGAACTCGAGCATACCTTTACTCGTCAGAGCCCGAATGGCGAACTTCGACGTTTGAAGGATCCTCGTCGATCAAGGCAGCTCGGTCGACATTATGTACTCCCAACTGTTCTCAACGCTTCAGCTGGACGAATCACACCTCACCCTCTATGTGGGGTCTGATTTGCAAGGATTCAACGGATCAGTGACTAAACCATGGGGATACGTCGAACTGATCGTCACCTTTGGATCAGCAGAGACGGCCATGTCGGTCAAAGTGCAGTTTCTGGTAATCGATTGCTCGTCGCTATACTAGTGTATCTTCGGAAGACCAACATTGGCTGAGTTGGTAGCTGTACCTTCAACCGTTCACCTCAAGATGAAGTATTACACTTTAAAGGGGATGGTTGCCACCCTCCACGGTGACATCGAAGCCGCACGACGATGCTTTGAAGCAGCTACAAAGGGACTCAACACCATCGCGTCTAAGCCAGCCTTGCCCAGCAGTTCCGAGGAAGCCAAGCCTCTGCCTTAGGTCGACTCCATTGACCTCGACAGCCGCTTCCCCGAAGAAGACCAGCAGGAGGACCAAGCGGCTTCAACCAGCTCATCTGCCCCGACCAACAGCAGCTCCTATCCGCTGCGTCCAATCCCGAACGGCAATTTCGAGCTCGTCTTGTTCGGCGATGATCCCCAACGGGGAGTGAAGATTGGAGCGGATCTCCCTGACATCGCTAGGAAGCAACTCCTAGCCTGCCTCCGTGAGAACGCCGATCTGTTCGCCTGGAGCGCCGCCGAGATGCCCGGTTTGGACCCGTCCGTAACCTGCCATCAACTCATGATTGACCCGACCGTCAAAGCAGTAGCACAACGTAGGAGAAAGCAGTCTCTGGAGAAAACGGAGGCTGCAGAAAAAGATGTAAAGGACTCCTGGAGGCCAAATTTATTTCGGAAGCCAAGTACACCACTTGGCTGTCCAACATTGTACTTGTAAAGAAATCTAACGGCAAATGGCGAATGTGCATTGATTACACCGATCTTAATAAGCATGCCCGAAGGATGCCTACCCCCTCCCCAATATCGATAAAATTGTTGATAATTCTTCCGGTTTTAAACTTTTATCATTCATGGACGCCTATTCGGGCTATAATCAAATTCCAATGGCAATGAGCGATAAAAAGTACACGACCTTCATGACCGAATCGGACAACTATTACTACAACGTAATGCCCTTCGGCATGAAGAACGTCAGCGCGACCTATCAAAGAATGATGAACAAGGTCTTCCGGGGAGAGATAGGCGACATGCTAGAAGTCTATATAGACGAAATGATCGTTAAATCCCACGAGGAAACCGATCATACTGCCTATCTGAGGAAGGTCTTCGAGCAGGCCAGGAAGTACAAGATGCGTTTCAACCTGGAGAAATGCACGTTCGGTGTCCGGGAAAGAAAGTTCCTCGGCTTCTACTTAACAGAACGAGGAATATAGGCTAATCCCGATAAGTGTCGGGCATTCTCCGAGTTTCCAACGCCCAAGTCGAAGAAATCCATCCAGTCTCTCAACGGGATGCTCGCGTCATTGTCCCGTTTCGTGGCCAAGTCTACCCAACACGCCCTACCATTCTTCAAACTCCTCCGCAAGGAGGCAGCATTCGAATAGACTGAGGAATGTGACCAGGCTCTCCTCCATCTGAAACGAGCACTCTCAAAACCGCCCGTTCTCTCTTGCCCGGACAACGACGAAACTTTGTACCTATATCTCTCCATCGCAACCGAGGCAGTAAGCGCCGCTCTTATCCGCGAGACCCCTGACGGGCAGAAGCCCATATACTTCACGAGCAAAGCGCTGCAGGCACCATAGTTGAGATACCAACAGATTGAAAAAGTGGCGCTGACCCTCATCAACGCAGCTAGAAGACTGAGACATTACTTTCTAGCCCACACGATTGTAGTTCGAACAGATCAACCCGTAAAGCAGCTACTAGGAAGGCCAAACATGGCCGGTAGGATGCTCAAATGGTCGCTCGAGCTGTCCGAATTCGACATCCAGTTGAGAGCAGGAAAGCCCTCAAGGCCCAAGCTTTGGCCGACTTTGTCGCAGAGATGACATTCGCAGACTCTCCCACTTGTGGAGCACGTAAATGGACCATTTTCGTAGACGGGGCCTCTAGTTCGGCAGGAAGCAGGGCAGGCATCATACTGGAAAGCGACGAGGGAATCATCGTTGAAGTATCACTCACCCTGTCCTTCCTCATCTCTAACAACCAGGCGGAGTACGAAGCCTTCCTCGCCGGGTTACGCTTGGCCGAAGACCTTGGCGCAGAAGAAGTCGTTATTTGCACAGATTCACAACTTGTGGCCCTTCAAGTCCGAGGAGAATACCAAGTCAAAAATGACAACCTGACTGAATACTTAGTCCTGGTCAAGAAAGAGATGACGAAGTTTGTAGCGGTAGAGGTAAAACATGTTCCCCGCAAACACAATGTTCGGGCAGACGTTCTGTCCAAACTAGCCAGCACGAAGAAGAAAGGCGGAAACAAATCTGTGATACAGGAGGTACTTCCTCGACCCAGTATCGAGAAGGCTTCCCCGACCCGCTACGTACAGATGATCGGCGACAACAATTGCTGGATGACCCCTGTTTACAACTATCTTGCTAAAGACGAACTTCTGTCTGACCCAAAAGAGGCCAGCATAGTTAGGCGAAGAGCTTGCTCCTATGTCCTGGTCGAAGATAAACTCTATTGGCGAGGATTCTCCGTCCCGCTGCTCAAATGTGTCTAGGAAGAAATGGTCGCGCACATCTTGCGCGAAATCCACAAAGGAATCAATGCTCAACATCTCAGAGGAAGGTCCCTTGCCCGAAAGGCACTCCGAGCAGGGTACTACTGGTCAACCATGCAGCACGATGCAAAAAAGCACGTGAAGAAATGCGATAAATGCCAACGACATGGGGACATGCACCTAGCTCCACCTAACAAGCTCAAAGCTATGTCCTTCCCGTGGCCATTTGCCTGGTGGGGCCTGGACATCCTAGGACCCTTCGTGGTGGGATCAAATCAGAACAAATACTTAATAGTAGGCGTAGACTACTTCACAAAGTGGATAGAAGTGGAGGCCCTAGCCAAGATAACTTTCCTTAACATATTGCGTTTCTACAAACGGAACATCATCGCACATTTTGGCATTCCTCAAGCGATAGTCACGGAAAATGGGACACAGTTCACGGACAGGAAGTTCCAAGACTTCGTCGCCCAGCTAGGCACGAAGCAACACTTCGCATCCGTCGAACATCCCCAGACAAACGGGCAAGCTGAAGCGGCGAACCGAGTCATCCTTCGGGGCCTCAAACGAAGGCTGGTAGAAATGAAGAAAGCTTGGGTCGAGGAGCTGCACAGTGTCTTGTGGGCATACCGCACAACTCCACACTCTTCAACCGGGGAGACACCCTTTCGCCTGGCTTACGGGACCGAAGCTGTGATCCCCATCGAAGTTCACGTACCCTCCAGGCGAACAGAGGCGTCCCTAGATGAGGAAATGAACGACGAATCATTAAGAGAGTGTTGTACCCCAAATTTTTACCCTTAGATGTCATCTTCATTTGTGCATCTTAGGTCAATCATCTCTGCATTGTTTGAACTAACCCATATCTTGCAGTTTGTTTCTTTGTGTTCAAATTAGGTTTGCATATCACCATGAAGCTCCACAAGTTGTTTTGAAGAAAGTCAAGTCAACAAAAGATCTGCAATGCAAGAACTTTGGAATTAGGGTTTTGCTCTGAAGAAATCACTGAGAAATTGGCTCTATCAAGTCAAGATTTGTGTGGTTCACTTACCACTTAAGGTCATCTACATCCAAGAGACATCATTCAACAGGAATCCAAGATCTATTGGTCCTCAACAAGAGAAGTTTGAGCCTCAGCCTCTCTATACCTCCAAATTAGGGTTTCTGTGACACCTGTCAGTCAATGACTTTGATTTTCATCAAGATGAACTCCCAAACCCTAATTCTTGATTCTATTGGTTTATCAACATCCTCAAGAGTCTCCTAAGACCTTTAGATGAGAAGGAAGAAGCAAGTTTACAAGATCTAACCTCAGCGCATTCACAGTCAAAATTAGGGTTTAACTGAAACCCTAATCCTTGGAAATTTTGGTTCAAATGAGGTGTCAATGGTTCTAATCATCATAGAATGTCTCATGGGGTATACAAGGCATCAAGATCAAGTTTCATGAGGTTTATTGCAAGAGGAGTAGGGTTTTGATCATGAAAGATTTCATATGTGAGATTTTCCCTCTAATAGCGCAATTTGAAATGACCATAACTCCTAAACCACACACTCAAATTGAGTGACTCAAAGCTCATTGGAAAACTCTTTTCAAGATATTCAATTTGTTCCGTATGAATTTTCATCCAAAAATGCTTGGTTTTTGAGTTATGAAGCTTGCAAGATAATCTGACCCAACACTTAGAGAAATTTCAACACTTTTCTTCACAATTTTCTCTAACTTTGACCTCAATTTTCACCCATTTCCACTTGGATTCAAGACTTGGGTCCCAAATGAAAGTTTTAGAGCATGATGAGAGCTTTCCAAGCATATGTGGAACTCCTCATTTGAATGGTCCAATCTCAAGTTATGATGTGTTAAAGTTAGGTGTTTCAATTAAGGAAATTTCTATTACTTAGAATTTTTTCTAAGTTTCTTGGACAGCCCTTTTGTACACGACTTCATGGCTAATTTTCACACTTTTCCAAACCATATTTCAAGAATTTCTCCACATAAAACTTGTCCCATCAAAGTCCTACTTTGCAAAGAATAAAAAATTTCACAATTTGAAGCAATGGTTATTAAATTATGGTTATTAAACCATATTTCACAATTTCACACTTAAAAAGTTCAGACCTTAGCCATCTTTGCTACATTATTTATGTCACGATTCTTCTCATTTGTTTAAGGCATGGGATCCATTTATCTCCAACATGGGATCCACAATACAAAGTGATGTCTTTCCAAAGGATCAAAAGGCATGCCACTTGGGCCCATTAGCGGACGATTTGCCACATGCTAAAAAAAGTACACCGCTTGGTACTATTGAACGAGTTTGCTTCATTTTAAAACCATAACTTGATAAATCCTGAGCTTGTTGGCCAAGGTACAAGTCCTGTAGGACTATACCATCATTTCCCAATGTCAACTTTTTCCATGAATCGTGCAAAGAAGCTATCAAGGTACAAGTGCTTTCTACTTTGCAAGTGGCACACAAAAGCCAATAGCAAGGACCATTGTGTAAAGCTTTTTACACTTTAATCCCACGGTTCACTCGTATTCATTCCTGACTCAAGCAAGCAGACTGCCTTTGGCACTTGGCTCAAGATGACAAGTTGAGGAGCATACGCATAGAATCCCTTCCACCGATTTTCCTCCTCTGAACAAAGCTTTTATTTTGCGTATTATCAATGTTATGGACCAGAATATGCCACTATAAAAGGAGGTGTTTTCTCATTCTTTGGACAACAACAATTCACGGGAGAAAATCACAAACTCAAAATACCTTTGGTTTTTGGCAAGCAAGGAGAGAAAGAAAGCTACTCTCAGCAGCTTGTGGATCGAAGAAGAGTTTCGACTCATATCCAAGAAGGTAACCTCCATTTCTCTTTTGCTCCATGTTTCACTATTAGAACCATGCTGCCATCATGTTGTTTGTTTCTCATTTTAGTATGATATTCGCATGAGTTGATCTTGTTACGTCCATGAAATATTCTTGCACTAATAACATCATTTCTTTGCTTAAACCATGCTGCCAAGTTTTACTACTTTGAAGCAATATGAGAAGTGTGTTTTGGAATTTATATTAACGTGATGAGTGCATAATATCACCCTTATTCTGTGTGCTCTGTTTATATGCACGAGTTGACATTATGTATACTTGTTTCGTATGGCCATGTTAAGGATAATGTCACTTTGCTGATCACTTGCGTTGTCTATATCATGTTGTGATTATGGCTTGAAGTTTCATTGACATCTATATCTTTATATTCAAAGCTGCATATGAGCACGTCCAGATTCATTTAAAATGTTGTCGTTACTATTGTCTTGAGTCTCAGTAGAAGGTTGCAGTGGCACCATGATGCTGATAATGTGATTAAAGGTGTCACCTTCGCACTGAGTGTTGAATATTCATAATGGATAGAAAAGCATTCACATCATGTTGTCCTCCGCCCCTGATCATTGGTGTGTGTCATAATCGTTTGTCATGCTGCACCTGATTTGTTTTGAATGACCCTGCGAATGATAATGTGTTCGAGTTCGCATGATATACCATTGCACTTTTGTATCTATGTAATATTCACGTCTTCATGCGAAAATAGGAAGGGCTTCCTTAGATTTCTTTTGTGTGTTAGTTTAGGTTAAACTATATGAATGTTTGGTTTGGGTTCAGGCAGGTAGGGGCCTTGTAGTACCACTCTTTATCTCCACCCTTAGTCACATGCTTATGTCTAAGTTCCGAATGACCCTTATGACCTCATTATGTTCATGACTGTATGATTGTATGTTCAGAGTTTGTTTGGTTCTAAGTGTTATTGTCATGTGTGTTTCTATTTTACTTTGAAGTAACGCCATGAGCTATTATTTGGGCTTATACTGGTATCTTGATGTTTGATAGTAAGGGTGTGAGGTTTGTAGGAAGTGTTGTTGCACTGCCAGTTTTGATAGGGTGGGATATATGTTGTTCATGTTTTCATGCTAAAAATTTAGGAACCTCATGGCATTCTCAGATTATCCTTTATGTGATTAATAAGTGTTTGTTTGCATTTCTAAACACTCATTTTGCATGTCATTGTTGACTTTGAACACGTCCCTGTTTTGAGTCGTATAAGTTTGCTTGTTGGTCTATGTTATGAGTAGTATGAGATAGGATCTTAGTTCATATCATTTGGTTAAGTTTTGGTGAATTAACGATGAAATAAGATGATGAAGGACCACCTGTTGATGCTGTTTGTTTTTCACGATAGTATCATGTAGTTTGCTGCATGTTTGCATAAAGAAAATATGGCTGTGGCAAAGCGTGATAGATAGGATTTTTGTCCTTTAGTGTTTAAGTGATGCATGACCAGTTGATTTATTTTGTTAGGAATTTCACGTTACTTTCTTTTTGCTGATTAACATGTCTTTTCATTTTTTCGCTTACCTGGGTTTAAGTATTTCCAGGGGTGGCATATACAATGGATGTATAGCCACCCCAGTGGTAGATCATTTGCGCTGCAACCAAGGGGTCTGGGGTTCGAATCCCCCTCACCCCAGATACCCTTTTGGTTATTTTCCTTTTATTTTCTCTTATTGGTTTCTGATTTGGGCCAGGCAAATTCGCCTTCAGCACCCCCCTTCAATCAGGCCCACACGCTGCCAACTACCCTTCTAGTTCATGTGCATTTTCTAATACACCCCCATTTATTTTAGTTTAAAAACAACCTTTTATTTTCCTTTTTCTTTTCAATTCTAACTAAATTATTTTTCTTTCACTTAAAAATTCCCCAAAAAATTCATAATTGTTCTTCAAGGTTTAATTTAATCTACCATAACTTTATTTTCACTTTTATTTTAATTTTACACTAATTTCTAAAATCACAAAAACATGTTTTTTTAATTCTTTTGAAAATTCACAAAGTTCTTGAGATTTTTGTGAGACTCTTAGATTTGTTCTAGATTCTTGAGAGGCATATTTTTGAGAGGGTTCATTAGACTTGAATAAGTTCATTCTATTAGGGTCTTGTTTGGAAATGATATGTATGTGTTCTTATGTGCTTAATTGTTGTGAGTTATTTCACTATCTATTGCCATACATGTCTGTCTATCATGTTTTATCATTGTCTAATATGTATGATTCTACCTTGTATGATTTCATAAACTTTATTTCATATCATTATCTTGTCCATGTTTTCTTGCATCACCATGCTTGAATTATAATCTTGTTATCTCTTATTATTTTAGAACTATTATCTTTCCCCCCATTCCAAAGGAAGGTGATTAATGTTGACTCTTAAAGTCACAGCCCCCACCTTAAACTAGTAGCCTCATAAAAGCTAAACCTTATTTCTTGACCTCACCAGGGCCATGGAATCATAACTAGCCTTAGGAAAGAGTTTTACACTCTGTGTGATATTCATCCTAATGAATACTCACTTTCCCTCTTTAACTTTAAAACATAACATAGGACCATTATAACTAGACTTAGAGAGTTCTTATACTCTACAATGAGTTCACACTCATTTCCCCTCTGAATATTGACCACCGTCAATCATTCAGTAGAAGTAGAACTACGCATACTCTGATTCTATACCCGAGGATACGTAGGCGCAAAGTGCGATGCTTTGTCGAGTATATTTAGATACTAACTCCTAGGGTTTCAACCTTTAGCATAGAACCCTTAGCAAACATAACATAATACAACATAACCATTAGCAAGATGCTCCCGTAGAGTACTACGGACGTTTAGGGTGTTAATACCTTCCCTAGGTGTAACCAACCCCTGAACCTTAGATCTCCCCCCTTTAGGTTTTTCTAACAATCTTGAACCTTTCCTTTGGATAAATCAAAGTCGGTTGTAAAAGAAAATGATGCAAGTTAATTAATAACTTGTTATCCGATTTTCACCGCAACAGAAATGGCGACTTGACTGGGGAATAAATATTTTAGAGGGTTAAGTCTATCTTGTATTCATGTTATTTATGTTTGCTTGTTTTACTTATATCTGCTTATATACCTGTCATATTGGCCTATATATTTGCATATCTGTCCTATGGGTTGACATGGTATCTATGAGTGAGATAAGTCCTAACCCGGACTTGAGAGAACACATATGTTTAGGAACCGTGGACATAGTCAAGGGAACTTCGAGGGAGAAATCCCAAAGGAGGGAACTTGAAGTCCACACTCAGTTGAGGCCATCTTGAATGTAGTAGAATGTTACGCGAGCAATCGTGAATACGTTACTACTTTCAATTTGGTGCCAGAGATATTGAGGACCTTTAGTCACCCCTTTACCCCTACTTGGCCTATTTAGGACGTAGTGCGAGGACTGTGAGGGAGCAATCCCAAATGGTTGCTACGCGATACTACACTCAGATGAGACTCTCTTGAGAATTTTATCGATCACCAAGCAATTGGAAAGTCGATAAAATCCGAAAGATGGGTTGTCGACTCTGGGAGGCTTTTAGAACCTTGTCTTGCAGGTGAAAACCATAGTACATGCCTTTGGGATGGGTAGACCTTTAAGTCCATGCTCGTGACTCTTAACTTAGGTTTCTCTATGTGCTTTGTGCGTATCTGTTTATGTGTGTTTGTTGCATTCATCCTTGCATCATATGCATTGTGTATATTCAAGGAATTCAACTTTGTTTTGCAAACTTTATAGGATGGATTTTGAAAAAGGAAAACGAAGAAGTACACCTTCATTAGTCCAAAATTAGAAGATTTAAAGAATTTGGGTAAGCCAATCAATGAATCAACAACGTTCTGAGACAAGTATGGGAAGATTTTCTCTCTGATGAAGTCAAAGATGGTGGATGGGATGCTCCCTACTCTCATGCAGTTTTATGATCCCATGTACCATTATTTCACTTTTCCGGATTATCAGTTGATGCCTACGCTCGAGGAGTATGCTATTCTAGTTGGTATTCCCATCACTCCAAACCCTCCTTACTCTGGTTTGGAAAAGACGCCTAAGGAGAAGGAAATTGCAGAAGCGGCTCATCTCAAGCTGTCAGAAGTCAAGGCTAACTTGGTTGTCAAGGGAGGACTTTTTGGGTTGCCTGCCAAGTTTCTAATGGAGAAAGCCAATTATTATGCTAGCATGAAGAATATGGTGGATTATGAAGCTGTTATGGCCCTTCTCATGTATGGGTTATTTATGTTTCCCAACATTGAGAACTTTGTTGATATGAATGCAATCAAGATCTTCATCATTGGAAATCCAGTTCCAACCCTACTTGCAGACGCCTACCATTCAGTGCATTTGAGGACTGCTCATAAGGGAGGGATGGTAACATGCTGTGCCACACTGTTGTATAAGTGGTTTATTTCACACTTACCCCGTTCTAAGACCTTTTGGGATCTCCAAGATGGGTTTCTTTGGTCAGAAAAGATCATGTCTCTCACCAACACTAATCTGGAGCGGTACTACCCAATGCTCAAAGGCAAAGATATGATTGTTAGCTGTAGAGGATTTGCTAATGTACCTCTTCTTGGCACAAAAGGAGGCATAAGCTACAATCCAACTTTGGCTTGTCGTCAACATGGTTATTCTATGGAAGCTAAGCCTAACAACATTTACTTGGAAGGTTTGTTCTTTGAAGAAGATAAGAACCCTGTGCTTAGGGAAAAGATGGCTCACGCTTGGCGTCATGTTCACACAAGAGGTATCTCTGCTTTGGGAAAACCTGAGTGTTTGGCTTCAGAATCCTACACTCAGTGGGTGCAAAAGAGAGCTGTTGAGTTGAAGATGCCGTATGATCGTCATGATCCTATTCCACTAGCTCCCAGAGATCCTGTTCTTTTCTTCACAAGCAATGAGGACAAATTGAAAATCTGGCTGGCTCAAGCAGAACGAGAAAGGAATGCATGGATGAATAAGTACCAGATTCTTGACTTTGAGATGAACGAACTTCAGAAAAGTCTCAGGAGGAAGGAAGAAGAGTCCGTCATAAAGAGGAAGGCGCAAGGAGATTTATTTTCTCCTAGCACATCATCTCCGTCAGAACCATGGAAGTCACAGTGGGTCAAGCTCGCTGTTGAGAATGAGAGGTTGCAGAAGGAAAACCAGAAGCTTGCCATGAGATTGATGGGAGAAGACTGATTGGATGGCTTAGGATTTAGTTTTCTTTATTTCATACTTTGTATTTTGGCTTTTGAAGGTGTAATCGTCTCTTTTTGTAATCCAAAACTTTATTATCAATAAAAAAAAAAGATGAGTTTTTTTCTTCTAAGAAAAGTGTTCCTTAAAATTTGCAAAAGTACAATGTTGAGTTCCTTGAATTACACCCATCACGCTGCATTGCATTCTGCTAAGATATCAAGACACTAAACTTTGTTTTGCAGACTTTGTAGAGAATGGAGGCTACCAAGAAGATAAACTGGCCCTTTAATTTCCTGATCCCTAACGTCGAGCAGCTGATAGAGATCGGAGGAAGAATTGAAGACCTGCTAGGTTTCATCGACAAGTACGGAGACCTTCTGTCCCTAATGAAACTACAAGTGAAGGAAGGACTGCTAGAAACCTTGGTGCAACTGTATCATCCCGCATACCGTTGTTTCATATTTCCTAATTTCCAGCTGGTTCCAACTATAGAGGAGTATTCAGCTATGATGAGTTTACCAGTTCAGCATCATCCTCCATTTTCTGGTGTGGAAGGGGAGTTCCTTAACCAAGAGATTGCTGCAGGGTTAAGGATTCGAAATAGGCATATACGAGAGAACATGACTACTAGAGAAGGGTATCGTGGTTTACCAGCTCAGTTTTTGATTGAAAGGGCTCTTCACTTTCAAGGAAGGGGAGACTCTGTAATGTTTGAATCAATTTTTGCTCTGCTAGTGTACGGGTTATTCCTGTTTCCCAATGTCGAGGACTTCGTTGACGTCCAGGCTATCCGAATCTTTATGAGTCAGAACCCTGTCCCTACTCTATTAGATGATATGTACTTCTCAGTTACTACACAATTCATGAAAAGAGAAGGTGTGATTGTCTGTTGTGTTCCACTGCTCTATAAGTGGTTCATTTCGTATTTGCCTACAACTCCAACATTTTGGGAGGTAAGAGACAGCGCCCTTTGGGCTAAGAAACTGATGGAGCTAGAACGTTCTGCTATCAGGTGGTATGATTCGGACCCAAGAGGGACCCTTATGATTGTAAGTTGTGGGGACTATCCCAACGTGCCGCTCATGGGACGGAATGGTTGCATCAACTACAATCCAGTGCTCGCTCGTTGCCAACTGGGTCATCCCATTGAGGAACAACCAGATCCCAAGGAGCTGGAGTTGATCTATTATGGGTATGGAGAGGGATTTGAAGACAAACTCAAAATGGGGCACGCCTGGTTCCACATTAATCAGCAGAGGTGGACCACTGTCGGTCCCGTCACAGAAGCTCATTTGAAATGGGCGCAAGGGATTTCGCTCAGCATAAAGAAGCCTTTTCCATACTACGAGACACCCACGAGTGCCAAGCAGAGAAGGGTGGAGTTGTTGGGAGAGCTGACTGTTGAGAAGGCCAAAACCAAGCAGCGCATCAAGGAGATCATGAAAGGGATCAGGGAAGGTGAAAGGCCCTCCTATTCAGAGTTGTAGCTTTTAAGTTTCCCGTTTTATGATCAGTTGTTGTAATCCTGTTTTAAGTTGTATTTATTTTAATGTAATTCGAACAATGGTTGTAATATTTCCTTTTTGTAAGCACTTGTATTATCTTTCAATGGGAAGGAGTTTATGTTGTTGGTAATCCCATTGTTTACACTGTTTGCAAATAATTTTTAGTTCTTGATGGTTTAGCCTGCATTTGCATCTCATTTGCATCTCCGCGTGTGCATGTGCATTCTTCCGTGTCTCATTGTCGTTTTATCTTCTCCAGAACCGTCACCCTGAATTCTCTACATCGTTACAACACCCGGGCATAGGCTCGAAGAAGAAGAATGTCTGAGGATTGCAAGAATTTGGATCAGGTTAACAACGAACTCAACGAATTAAGAGGAGGAATGGGGCAGATCACGGAAGCTTTGAATGTTATATGAGCAAAGATGGATGCACAGGTCACCGTAGTCTCAGAGGTCGTTGCTACAACTGTAGAGCCGCCGGTTATACCTGTTGTGAACCCTACTCTAGGAATTCCATTTGATTTTATACAAGCCACGGCTCCTCAATCTACGCAACAAGCAGTGCCGTTGTTTAGTGAGAATCAGCAAACTATTCCAACTTATGCTCCGCCTGTGGTGCAGACCCAGTTCCAACCTATTTTTCAAAATCAACATCATTTTGATTATGACAATATATCTGTGGAGGAGGATGATCGTAATGAGAAGTTGAGAGCGAGTGTGGAGGTTATGCAGAGGAAGTTGAAGGCTATGGAGGGAAGTAATGTCTTCAGTACTGACCTCAAGGACATGTGTTTGGTTACAGATCTGGTAATTCCACCGAAGTTCAGGCTGCCAGGTTTTGAATTGTATTCCGGTGCTACATGCCCCAAAGCGCATTTGGTCATGTACCTCCGGAGAATGGCTGCATACATGGACAATGACAAGCTAATGATACATTGTTTCCAAGATAGCCTGAAGGGTGCCGCTGCAAAATGGTACCTAGGTTTGGATCAGTCTCAGATCAAGTGTTTTCAAGACGTAATGGACGCCTTTGTGAGGCATTATAAGTATAATTTGGATTTAGCTCCGGATCGTAGACAACTGTTGACTATGACTCAAAAGAACATCGAGTCAAGGCTGGACGAAATGAAGAAAGCTTGGGTCGAGGAGCTGCACAGTGTCTTGTGGGCATACCGCGCAACTCCACGCTCTTCAACCGGGGAGACACCCTTTCGCCTGGCTTACGGGACTAAAGTTGTGATCCCCATCGAAGTTCACGTACCCTCCAGGTGGACAGAGGCGCCCCTAGACGAGGAAATGAACGACGAATCATTAAGAGAGGAACTCGACCTCGTCGAGGAAATCCGATCTGGAGCAGCACTCCGTGAAGCCTCATTAAAACAAAAAATTACCATCAGGCACAACGCCAAGGTGATACGACGAGAGTTCGACGTGGGCAGCCTTGTCCTAAGAAGAAACCACAAAGACTCTCGCGAAGGCAAACTAGCAGCTAACTGGGAAGGGCCCTACGGTGTCCGAGCAAAAATGGAGAATTGGGCCTATTACCTAGAACATCTCAACGGGTAAGAACTTGCTCGACCATGGAACACCGAAAAACTGAAACAATACTACAGCTAAGGCCTTAACTGTCGGTTGGTCCCATCACAACGACGAGCATCGCACACCGACCACGATGCATGCCTAGGTACAAGCGTCGCATGACAAAAAAGCAAGACCCCGCTCAGGAACGAGGCAGGTATCTGCTCGACAGCGGTCCTCAATCGAGCACCGCCGTCATCAAAGTACCATGATTGGCAGAACACCCAGCTCACGATGGGACGTTCACGCCGCGAACTCAGGCCTCAAACGCGACCTGAGCTCTGCATCCTTGCCCGAATATTCCCTGGCAGTTCGACCAGTACCCCTCAATGACGAACACATCTACAACGAGCAATCCCCCCAAAACTTAGAGCAAATTAAAGTAATCCCTATTACGGGCATACATGCACAAACGAGCATAAACAAAACACTTAGCGAAATTTAAAGCAAATACAGCCATGCAAATCACAAAACCGACCACAAGGACTGGGCACATAATTTAAGTATTAAGT
This sequence comes from Lathyrus tuberosus, assembly GCA_022829125.1. Taxonomy (NCBI): domain Eukaryota; kingdom Viridiplantae; phylum Streptophyta; class Magnoliopsida; order Fabales; family Fabaceae; genus Lathyrus; species Lathyrus tuberosus. The sequence goes on from JALAZF010000048.1 coordinate 16,993,873, forward strand.
GGTCGCAAGGACCACAATTGTACTTGGTTATATAAACTGGGGGTCATGCCCCCCCAAAAATAGATTACAACAATTACATAGCATGCAGGCCGGACAAAATTACAACAAGAAAATCCTTCACTCATCTATCCGGTCAGTCTGCTCGGAGTTGGGATGAGGCTCCTGGTTATCTGCAGTCTGATCCTCGGTGTGCTCCTCGAGGAGGGCGTCGGGCATGATGATCCGACCATCTTTAACACGCGCCAGATAGCGGATACCCTCGGTGGAGAAGTCAAGTTCGGGGTTCACCACCCGCAATTGAGACACTGCATTCCTAAAGGATTCGTCTGCAATGACAATGTTGTCATCCTCGGCCGCAAACATACGGGCGACCAGCTCAGACCTTGTCTTAATCTCCTTCACGTCCTCGGGTTCATCTTCGCCCAGAGCACTTGCTGACCTCAGGTGCTCGACCAGTTCCTCTACCTCTTTTTTCTCCGCGGCCAGCGTGGAGTTCTCCTTCTTCAACCTGGACACCTCCTCGTCCGCCTTCTTTTAGGCATCGTTAGCACTCTTAACCTCTTCCTTGAGAGATGCCATGGTAGCCCGAGTAGCCTTGAGTTCAGACTCAGTTGCAGAGTCCCCTTCAGCATAGATGACCGCCATATCCAAAACTCTGACCAGTACAGAGGCATCTTGGGCCACCAACGCCCTCTTGCTCGGGCGATCCATGCTTTCCACCCAAGAGATTCTGCCCGCGGTACGACCAAGGATGTTCCCTCAAAGAATCTCCTATCAAGTATGCAAGTAGGAAGCTCGAACTTCCCTTTCTCTGGGGCTTGGCTGAGATCCACGGCGTCATTGGCCCTCAGCCGCTTGGTTCGTGAGGTCAAAGGCAGGGGAGATCCCCGGGGAACAGGAGTGGGAGAAGAGGTCCCCGCAGCGGACTGAGCAGGAGTGGGAGCACGCGCATTGGCAAATCGAGACTTGGGAGGGGCTGTTCCGGGCTTGTTCCTCGCAAGAGCATTCTTTACCATCCTCTCATGAGCCTGAGGCATCTCACCTGCACAAACAGAATACGAGCATGTTAGATACGAAGAAAGAAAATAATTCGGGCAAATTAAAATAACTAAGACTACCGAGCAGCTTTTGAACTTTCGCAGGAGTCTTGCACTCCAGAAGCGCCTTGGTATTAATAAAGCGGTATTCAACCCTCTGACTACCATCCTCCTCGAAGATCGGGTCACCCTTCTTCGTCCAGCATTCAGCGAGAAGGAAGGAGTTAACGTACTTCACCAGCGTCTCATACGCAACGGCATCCTGTCCTTCTAAGTCGTGCGACTGGAGAACATACTCGTTGGGCTCTTTGGTGAAATGGTCAGGTCCCTAGTGGATAGGGAACTTGTATATTCTCTCCCCGATAAACTTCCTCGTCTCATCGCACAGGTCGTTGCCCTCCTCGTCGACCTTGATGTCCCAGACATAAGTGTTATCCTGGGCAACTTCTGATACGGGCTCTATGACATAGTACCTCTCCTTGAACATTCGTATCGATTCTGAAAAAGGTTTAAACAGTTTGCGAGACTGCTTTAAAGAAACCCAACCATACTTCCTCCCCGACAGCTGCCGTTGAAGATGAAAGATAGTGAAAAATAAAGGAAGAGTAGCCCCTATTCTCAGATACTCGCACGTCAGCTCGAATGCCCGGATGAAGGCCAGCGAGTTCAGGTGTAGCTGCGTAGGGGCCAACTTTAAGTGCACAAACACTGACTGCTGGAAATCAGTGAACGGCAACCTCAGCCCTAGATCTTTGAAGGCATATTCCTACATGGAGAACCGATCCCCATAATTTGTGTAGACCCTATCATCCTCGAAGGGAAAGTGCACCTTCCACTCCCCCTCTGGTCCGACTTTCGTAAAAACATCCCCCAGGTACGTCGGGAAGGTGGACTTATGCTCGGATGGCTCAGCCACCATCCACTCCTCCATGGAACCTTCAACAGTTTCCTCTGCCATTTCCTCCTCCTCCCCGGCTTCGCTGGGGACACTCAAGGATTCCGAGCTGCTGCTCTCCGAGGATTCCGAACTCGCTTCTTCCTCGGACGAATCTATGATAATCTCCCCGTCTGGCCCTGTTACCATGTCGATCACCTGAAAAGCAGAGAAAAAAGTGAATTCGACGAAGAGTCAAATCCACCCTTCCACCGCTAGTCAAGTGAAAGGGCGCGCAAATAGCTGAGGACGACGTCCCCGACCTAAGCCCTAACATCAAAGAAAAAATCAAGAGCCTCCCCACGAGGAGACACTCAGGACAAACCATTCTCGGACGAGGAACTTCCCCGAGCCTATTCCCAGTTTCCGTTTGAAGCTCCGTTGGAAACTGCCGAGCTTCACCGAAAATAGAAAATACCCAACCGAAAAATTCATCGTCACCCCAGAATATGAACAAACACGGCGGTCGCACATGCATCATCATCGCAATGACTCCGGAAACTGCCCGATTCACAAGAATGTCCTAAAGCCTAGCGGTCCCGTCGGCGGCTGAGAGTGGCACGACCACCGTCCACCACCAACAATCACCGAAAATTAATCTATTTCATCTTCTGAACCTAAACCTAACCGCATGCAATCTATGAACTACCATCAAAAGGGATAAAAGAGTGCAAAATCAGCGAACTTACTTGGTTAGGAAGATGAAAAGCGGTTGCCCGGAGGTTGATGCGGTGGCCGGAATAGTAAACGGCGGTGACGGGCAAGAGCTCTGAAGAGAGGCACGTGCAGTGGCACGCCCTCGTAGGTCATGATGGCTATTAACTAGCCATCATTGCCTAGTAACTGCTACACGGGGCTCTAGGCACACGTGGCGCCCTAACGTTTCCAATTCTGACTAACCGTTAGTCTCCCCGTATGATGGGCAACACGGCCACGGTCATGAATGTCACAGACACCATGGGTTACGGGCACCACGAGTCGACCTTCCTCGTCACCAAGCGACGACTTCACAATAGCTCCCCGGAGCCACGAGCTGTCCTTAAGTCATCACTCTCATGCTCGGGAGCAACGACTTAGGGGGCTCCTGTTCTGGACTCGACCAATGGCTAGACATGGCCCAGTCCACCTCTGCTCCCAGAACGGCCCAATTGCCTAAGTCCAATCCACAAAGGGGCAAAAGTTACCTTTCTGCCCCTTCAACCGGGCAAGGACTGCACATGACCTCACCGGAAATGCTGCCCGTTCCGCACGACTTCTCCACTCCCCGAATAGCTAAGGGCATGTGCCCGTAACTATGCCTATGCTCGACATAACGGCTAGTTTTGGGCACCCTTCCCGACACAACGGCTAGTTTTGGGCAGTTACCTATTCTTCAGGAAAACGGTTATTTCGCCCCGAAAATAGGACCGTTAGCCACGCGCTGGGGGCACTATATAAACCCTCTCACTTGAGCTGAAACTAATACTTTGTACTTGCCCCTTTTCTCTGACCCTTCCTTACTTGATCTTCAGAGTGCCTTGCAGGTACATCCCCTCCTCCTCTTCATATGCCCAGCATCTTAGACGTACTTGGTGGCCCACTTCTACAGGATCTGATCCAGCCTTCACGATCAGTTAGATACTTTTTAAAATTCTTTGTCAAGATTTCATGTCATCTGTCATATTTTATCTCTAAGCCTAGAGAGCATGCTAAGATTTACTTTGTGCTTTGATTTTGAAGAGAAAATAGTTATGGAGAAAAAACTATGCTAAGATTTTGATCACAGTTTGCTTTTTCTCATTTTGATGTTATATATGTTTAATATAATATAGAATGATGACTTTGTTTTAATCTATGTTGCATCCAATACTGAATAAGTTAGACTTTTTTCGTTTCTTTAATTTTTTTGACAGTGCAATATTCCATCTTAATGATTTCTATGTTCTGTAACATAAAGGTTATTTGAAACATTCACCTCATGTAATGAAAATAACAGGTTGTTGTATTGCCTTATAATGTAGTAGATGAAAGTAGTACGAAAGTAGGACATGTAATTGGTACTACCATTGGTGGTAAAAATGGTCGACCAAAGCAAGTTCATTTATGTTATTTCATTAGTTGGGTGGATTAGTGGACCGCGTGTTCATATTGACATTGTAATACCCCGTATTTTTGTTTTGCTCTGGATAATATTAGTTATGATCAACTGGATTCCGGTGTACTCTGAGAAATTATCTGCAAAGATAATTTGAGCATCCGATGAGCTTAGAGCAAATTAAATTAATATTATCTGACTCTGAAGTTTTATCAATTGGTGATAAAGGAATGTTTTAGACATTTAAGTTAGTGTTACTAACTTAATGATATTTCTATATATCATTTTCATTTCCTTTCCTCTTTATTAGTAACCAAAAATAGAAAGAAGGAAGAAAGAGTAGAGAGAAGGGAGAGCAAAGAGGAAAAGAGGAGAAAACTTGGAATTAAAGAACAAGCTTGGATCTTCATCATCTCTTCTTCAAATCATCTCTCAATCTTCATCATCATCTTGCTTAGAGGTGGGTTCTAGTTAGAACTTAAGTTTTAGAAATTTTATTAATGTTAGAGTTTAGGTTAGAAATATTGGATTGTGAATAATGATATGAAGTCAATGTTTTGACGGTGCAAATCCGATAAAAATGTGTAGCATGACTGATATATGTGTGTATGTGATGTGTGATAATTTATTTTATGATCCATTGAAGTTATATGAGTTTCTATTGGAATTTATGTTGAAAATTACAGGTTTTAGGTTTCTGACTCAGTGGTAACTGGTTACTCATGATGAGGTAATGGGTTACATGCAGGAAAAATTGGTATTCTACGTGAAAAATGAACTAAGTAATCGGTTACTAATTTTGAGGTAACCGGTTACCTGATTGAGATTTTGATTCTGTGATACGCAGTGACATTGAGTAACCGGTTACTCATTTTGAGGTAACCGGTTACCACTGTTGGTTGATGAAAAATATTTTAGAAAATTCATAACTTTTGAACCGTGTTTCCGATTGAAGCGTTCTTGGTATCGATGGAAAGCTGTGGAAATATTCTACACAATGAAATTGAAAAATATAGGTTTTGTTACCTGATTAAATATTCGGAGGAAAACCCAAGAATGTATTAATTTTTATGCATTGAATTACTATGTGCAAGTTTGCTATATTATTGTATTGTGTTACATTCAACCTCTTATTGTGAAAATAAATTGAGTGATAACATGTTTAAAATATGGAATAGGAAGAGTGAGGAACTTTACCATGAATCTATATTAGAACCTAGTAAGGTGACTAGGGATTGAAAGATAATCTAGATGGCGATGCTCGTGCATGTGATGTAGAAAGGTGCATCCTTGCCGAGTAATGGTCTAGAAGAGAGTGAAACACTAGTATGGAACATGTGCGAACCTTGTGTTGGTGAAAAGGCGAATGTGGCCTTTTGATTGTTGAATACAATCACGTTTGTGTGTGAGATCACGTAATCGTAACCTTTTCCCTTGAGTTGTTGTTTCATGAGCTTGGAGCTCCTCTGGAATGTACGGATGATTACTTGGTTGGTTTGATTCCCGCGTGTAGTACGAATGAAGCCTATATGGTAAAGAGACTTGTGATGGTTAACGGGCCATGAGAAGTGACGGTTCACGGTTAACAGGCTGATGATCACGAATCTATTTCGTATGCCAAGTAAGTTATGAGGATCCATGACTCGGGTCGCCTTCTAGACGTAGAAACGGACGGGAAAAGGGAATGCCTTGGTAAGGTTATCGATGAGTGATATTTTGAGTTGGTGAACTCATGAACATGTTTCCATATAGTGTGAGATTGTAAACTCAAAGTCACTTCCCTTTCTTTTGACTTGAGTTAGGAGGATAGAACCTTGTAAAGCCGAGAGAATCTATAAGATAGGGAACTCACTGGGATTTAATATCTCACCCCATGTTTTTTATTATATTACAGGTACTTCAGGTTCCGCGAAGGGTAAGGATAAGGTCGTTTGATTATCCTTACTTATCTTGGCTTTTTGGGATGGCATGGCTTCCGTTGTGGAATTTTATTTTGAGATCATCGTTTTGATCTAGTTCTTAGAACCTTGGAACATCTTGTATACATTATGCCATAGTTTTTAGTTCTTTTGTATTTTGGGCATGTAATTTATACAATGTGTTAACTAGGAACTTATGGTATTTCAATACCAAAACTTGGATTCTTGTATAATATATATGCTTTGATGTATGTTGTTATATATGGGTGTTACAGCTGGTATCAGAGCAGGTCGTATCCTCGACCTAGCCATGAAATAGTATAAGTATTTATTTCCGTTTCATATGCGTTGTGGCACCATTGGTCTTAAGTGTTATATTTATGGAATTGAGCCTGATCAACTTAATCCTATCTGTATGACGCTTAGGAACATGGCTGACGGACGTAGAAGCAACCGTGGTAGACCCAGAACTACTCCTGCTGGGACAAATCCGCCAGGCGGAGGGGAATATGTCCCATGGCCCCAGTTCTTACAACAGATGCAACAGCAGCAGAACCAGTTCATGCAGCAGATGGTACAACAAATAAATAGGGGTCTTTATCCTCCAGTAGTTATTCCAGATGCTGTAGGTGGAAGTTTTCGGGATTTCATCCGCATGAATCCTCTAGAATTTCATGGCGGATTAGATTATGTCAAAGCTCATGAATGGGTGGTTGACATGGAGAGAATCTTCCTGATAGTTCAGTGTAGTGAAGAGAATAAAGTGGTTTTCGCTTCTTACTCATTGAAAGGTCCTACTATAAGGTGGTGGGAGAGTGCTTCAGCTTTGATGACTATCCAAGAGGTACCTAAGGTCTAGGAGCAATTTAAGATTACTTTTATGGAGAATTACTTCCCTAGTTCTTTGAGGACCCAAAAAGAGTTTGATTTCCAACAGTTGAGCCAAGGCACTTTGACTGTGGCTTCTTATGCTAAAAAGTTTGAGATCATGGCTGCTTACTCTATGCAGGCCGTGTATGCTCCGGATGAAAAATGGAAGATTGACCAATTCCTTTTTGGATTGAAAGCTGAGATTTCTCACAGTGTATCTCAAAGAGAGTTCACTACTTATGCTGAGTTTCTATGGCAATGTTATGTGGGTAAGAACAGCTTGAAGAAAGTTCAAGCAGAGGGGGATTTAAGTAGGTCGAATCATAATGATTGTGGGAGATCAAACCAACAGTTTAGGCCTAGACAACAAACTTTCAAAGGAAAACAAGTTCAGAATTCTAGAGCAAGTGCACCTCCTGAGTGCCGTACTCGTGGTAAGAATCATCATGGTAGATGTGGCTTCGAAGGAATGAAGTGTTATCAGTGTCAGAAAGTGGGTCATATGGTGAGGGATTGTCCTCAGAGTAGGAATCAGACGCAAGCAAAGAGTACCAACCGAGTTTATACGTTGGATGCAAAGAAGACAAAGGGTGATAACTCTTTGATTGTTGGTACGTGTTTCATTAATGGGAATCCTTGTTTTGTATTATTTGATTGTGGAGAACACACTCTTTTGTGTCAATGCAATGTGTGAAGCGACTTGGGTTACAAGCTATTCCGTTGTCTCCACCCATGGTGGTTACTACTGCCATGGACGAGATAGTTGAAACACCTTTAATGTGTGAAAACTGTGTATTATCTGTGGATGGAAGGGGTTTTCATATTGATCTTATTTGCTTGCCGCTTAAGAAAGTAGATGTTATTTTGGGAATGGATTGGCTTTCTGCTAATTCGGTATTTATTGGTTGTGAGGAAAAGCTAATCATCATTCCATCTGTTGAAGCTACTCCGAAGGATGTGTTAACTACTATTCTAGAAGGTACGATTGGAATGATAAATTTCTTGTTTGAGAAGGAAAAATATGTTCTTTTGGTTCTCACTAAGGAGGATAGTAGCGACCTTCAAGTTCTGAGTTTTCCTGTAGTCTGTGAGTTTTCCAAGTTTTCCCCGAGGATGTCACTTCTCTTCCTCCAGAAAGGGAAGTGGAATTCTCTATTGACCTGATACCGAGAACGACTCCTATATCCGTTTCTCTGTATCGGATGTCACCACTCGAATTAAGAGAATTGAAGGAGCAATTGGAGGAGTTAATGGCTAAGCATTTTGTTCGACCCAGTGTTTCGCTCTGGGGAGCTCTAGTGTTGTTAGTAAAGAATAAGGATGGTGGAATACGGTTATGTATTGATTACCGGCAGTTGAATAAAGTCACCATCAAGAACAAGTACCCATTACCCAGGATAGACGACATGTTAGATCAATTGAAAGGAGCCTGTTTGTTCTCGAAGATTGATTTACGGTCGGGTTATCATCAGATCCGGGTGAAGAGTTCAGATGTATCAAAGACCACGTTTAGAACCCGTTATGGCCATTATGAATTCTTAGTAATGCTTTCGGTGTGACGAATGCTCCGGCAGTTTTTATGGATTATATGAATCGGATATTTCAAGCTTACTTGGACCAATTTGTAGTGATCTTCATTGATGACATTCTTATTTACTCTCGTACTTCTCAGGAGCACGAAGAGTATTTAAGAACCGTTTTATCTATCTTTCAAGAGAGACAACTATTTGCCAAGCTAAGCAAGTGTGAGTTTTGGATGTCAGAGGTTAGTTTTCTTGGTCATGTCATATCTCAAGGAGGTGTGGCAGTAGATCCATTAAAAGTCGAAGCGGTGATTAATTGGGAGAGACCGAAGAATGTTCCCAAAGTTAGAATTTTCTGGGGACTGGCAGGTTATTATAGAAGGTTTATCAAAGGCTTTTCTCAATTGGCTTTACCAATGACTAAACTTACTCGAAAGGATTTTCTTTATGAGTGGGATTCAGCTTGTGAACGAAGTTTTATGAGTTTGAAGGAAAGATTGACGACTGCTCCTGTCTTGATCATTCCTGATCCTAGCAAGTCGTATAAAGTATTTTGTGATGCATCAAAGATGGGATTAGAAGGTGTTTTAATTCAAGATAGTCACGTGGTGGCTTATGCTTCTCGACAACTAAAGGTTCACGAGAAGAATTATCCAACGCATGATTTGGAATTGGCGGCGGTTGTTTTTACACTGAAAGTGTGGTGTCATTATTTGTATGGAGTACGTTTTGAAATGTTCAGTGACCACAAGAGTTTAAAGTATCTATTTGACCAGAAAGAGTTGGACATGCGTCAAAGGAGATGGATGGAATATTTAAAGGATTATGACTTGGAACTAAAGCACCATTTGGGTAAAGCGAATAAAGTAGCGGATGCATTGAGTCAGAAAGTGTTGCATAATGCCGAGTTGATGATGTTAGAGTATCCCTTATTGGAAAAGTTTCGGGATCTTAATCTTCATTTTATTTGGACTCCTAATGATGTGATTATGGGAAACTTGAATGTTAATTCTACTCTTAGAGAGGAAATTCAACAAGAGCAAATGTTGGATGAGAAATTGCAAGAAGTGTTAGTTCAACCGGGTTTCGTGCGGACTGCCGACGGAATCATTTTGTTTAACCAAAGGATTTGTGTTCTGGATATTGCAGTGTTAAAAAGAAGAATTTTGGAGGAAGCGCATAAAGGTGCTTTTACTATACATCCTGGTTCTTCAAAAATGTATCAAGACCTAAAGAGGGACTATTGGTGGTCTGGTATGAAAAGAGATATTGCGGTGTATGTATCGAAGTGTGCGGTATGCCAACAAGTGAAGATTGAACACCAAAGACCAGGTGGCTTATTGCAACCGTTAGGAATTCCGGTATGGAAGTTGGATATTATTCCTATGGACTTTGCAGTCGGATTACCCCGTGCACAAGGTGGTTATGATTCTATTTGAGTGATTGTGGATCGGTTGACGAAATCTGCGCATTTCTTAGCCTTGAAGAATACTTACAAAGCAAGTCATCTTGCAAAGTTGTTCATTTCGGAAATTGTGAGGTTACATGGTATTCCCTCTAGTATTGTATCCGATAGAGACCCAAAGTTTACTTCAAGGTTTTGGAGAGCTTTTCAACAAGCTATGGGAACAAAGTTGTGTTTGAGTACGTCGAATCATCCTCAAACGGATGGTCAGACGGAACGGACGATACAAACAATGAAAGATATGTTAAGGGCTTGTGTGCTTGAAAGTGGAGGAAATTGGATAGAACTGTTACCGTTGATTGAGTTTTCATACAACAATAGTTATCATGCGAGTATTGGTATGGCTCCTTATGAGGCATTGTATGGAAGGAACTGTAGGACGCCTTTGTGTTGGGTAGAGGTTGGCGAAAATAGAATTTTGGGACTCGAGATTATTCAAGAGACCACGTAGAAGATTAGAATGATCCGTGACAAAGTTAAGCAAGCGCAAGATCGTCAAAAGCGTTATGCGGATAACCGTAGGAGACCTTTAGAATTCGATGAAGGTGATCACGTGTTTTTAAAGGTTACTCCGAGATTGAGGTTGAAAGGACTGTTTAAGTCGCAAAGTTAAGTCCGAGATACGTGGGACCGTATCAAATTTTAGAAAGGATAGGTGAAGTAGCTTACAGATTAGCCTTACCACCTTCTCTGTCAGAGATGTACGATGTTTTTCATGTGTCTCAACTCCGTAAGTTTGTTCCAGATCCTCTTCAGCTAATTCTACCAGATACAATTGAGATAGAGGCAGATTTGACGTTTGAACCTTAACCAAACCGTATCACAGGAAGAGAAACTAAGGTACTAAGGAATAAATAGACCCCTCTTATGAAAGTTCAGTGGGATGCGACGCATCCGGGTGAGGCAACTTAGGAACTGGAATCAGAGATACGAGATGCTTACCCTCATCTTTTTAGGTAATCTTTATATTCGTGGACGAATTTCTATTTAAGGAGGGGAGGATATAATACCCCGTATTTTTGTTTTGCTCCGGATAATATTAGTTATGATCAACTAGGTTTTGGTGTACTCTGAGAAATTATCTGCAAAGATAATTTGAGCATCTGATGAGCTCAGAGTAAATCAAATTAATATTATCTGACTCTGAAGTTTTACTAATTGGTGATAAAGGGATGTTTTGGACATTTAAGTTAGTGTTACTAACTTAATGATATTTATATATATCATTTTCATTTCCTTTCCTCTTCATTAGTAACCAAAAATAGAAAGAAGGAAGAAAGAGTAGAGAGAAGGGAGAGCAAAGACGAAAAGAGGAGAAGACTTGGAAATTGAAGAACAAGCTTGGATCTTCATCATCTCTTCTTCAAATCATCTCTCAATCTTCATCATCATCTTGCTTAGAGGTGAGTTCTAGTTAGAACTTAAGTTTTAGAAATTTTGTTAATGTTAGAGTTTAGGTTAGAAATATTGGATTGTGAATAATGGTATGAAATCAATGTTTTGACGGTGCAAATCCGATAAAAATGTGTAACATGACTGATATATGTGTGTATGTGATGTGTGATAATTGAATTTATGATCCATTTAAGTTATATGAGTTTCTATTGGAACTTATGTTGAAAATTATAAGTTTTAGGTTTCTGACTCAGTGGTAACCGGTTACTCATTTTGAGGTAACCGGTTACATGCAGGAAAAATTGGTATTCTGCATGAAAAATGAACTAAGTAACCGGTTACTCATTTTGAGTAACCGGTTACCAGATTGAGATTTTGATTCTGTGATACGCAGTGACATTGAGTAACCGGTTACTCATTTTGAGGTAACCGGTTACCACCGTTGGTTGATGAAAAATATTTTAGAAAATTTATAACTTTTGAACCGTGTTTCCGATCGAAGCGTTCTTGGTATCGATGGAAAGCTGTGGAAATATTCTACACAATGAAAGTGAAAAATATCGATTTTGTTACCCGATTAAATAATCGGAGGAAAACCCAAGAATGTATTAATTTTTATGCATTGAATTACTATGTGCAAGTTTGGTATATTATTGTATTGTGTTACATTTAACCTCTTATTGTGAAAAGAAATTGAGTGATAACATGTTTAAAATATGGAATAGGAAGAGTGAGGAACTTAACCATGAATCTATATTAGAACCTAGTAAGGTGACTAGGATTGATAGATAATCTAGATGGCGATGCTCGTGCATGCGATGTAGAAAGGTGCATCCTTGCCGAGTAATGGTCTAGAAGAGAGTGAAACACTAGTATGGAATATGTGCGAACCTTATGTTGGTGAAAATGCGAAAGGGACTTAAGGCGAATGTGGCCTTGTGATTGTCGAATACAATCACGTTTGTGTGTGAGATCACGTAATCGTAACCATTTCCCTTGAGTTATCGTTTCATGAGCTTGGAGCTCCTCTGGAATGTACGCATGATTACTTGGTAGGTTTGATTCCCACGTGTAGTACGAATGAAGCCTATATGGTAAAGAGACTTGTGATGGTTAACATGCCATGAGACGTGATGACGGTTCACGGTTAACAGGCCGATGATCCCGAATTCATTTCGTATGCCAAGTAAATTACGAGGATCTATGACTCGGGTCGCCTTCTAGACGTAGAAGCGGACGGGAAAAGGGGATGCCTTCGTAAGGTTATCGATTAGTGATATTTTGAGTTGGTGAACTCATGAACATGTTTCCATATAGTGTGAGATTGTAAACTCAAAGTCACTTCCCTTCCTTTTGACTTGAGTTAGGAGGATAGAACCTTGTAAAGCCGAGAGAATCTATAAGATAGGGAACTCACTGGGATTTAATATCTCACTTCATGTTGTTGATTATATTACAGGTACTTCAGGTTCTGCGAAGGGTAAGGATAAGGTCGTTTGATTATCCTTACTTATCTTGGCTTTTTGGGATGGCATGGCTTCCGTTGTGGAATTTTATTTTGAGATAATCGGTTTGATCTAGTTCTTAGAACCTTGGAACATCTTGTATACATTATGCCATAGTTTTTAGTTCTTTTGTATTTTGGGCATGTAATTTATACAATGTGTTAACTAGGAACTTATGGTATTTCAATACCAAAACTTGGATTCATGTATAATATATATGCTTTGATGTATGTTGTTATATAAGGGTGTTACAGACATGGTCATTTATGTGTTGTTTGATGTTTGCGACAATTTTATGATTGTAGACAATTATTTACATGGCTGAGTGTGCTGATAGACAAGGATCATTTGTTATAGGTTTTCAATTCAGTCCCTTCCATGTACTTTTATTTGCCCCTTTTAATTAGATACAGTTCAGAGTAAAATGTTTCTTATTGTATTCTTTTTCATTTACCGTGCATATAAATTGCTTGGAGACAGTTGAAACTTGAAACTATGGCTATAAAGAAGGTTCTTCAACATTGCTACTAACTTATATACATTTTTGTTACATATTCATGCATTTAGTGCACTTATTTCGACATTTTTCAAGTCAATGATCTTAAAATTTTTCCTGGATTTGTTAAGGAAGAGCTTAGACATGCTCACTACAAGAAAAGTTGTATATACCCACGGATCATTACCCACGGTCATGTAGTCGTCGGTAAATCTCTAGTTGAATCTAATGGCTACTATGAAAACGTGCCACACATACATATGTCCTTGGAATGCAGCGAGCAAATGCAGTGAAGCAGTACCAAATTGCAAGGATTTTCAAATGCATGGGTTGTTATAAATAAATGTTGAGGTTCTAGATGGACATTTATTTATTGAGCTGTATGATTAAATATAGAGTTGAAATTAAATGATATAAATATCTTTATTAGTATTTTCTATAATAATTAAATGAGAAATATTTTTGTTAATGCAGTACTACAAGCGATACTTGGACTTTCTAACGGTGCCTATAACTTTCATTGGCTTTTGAATTCCTCAGGTAATTTTAATCCTTATATATTTTTCCAACTGCATAAAGTAAATGCATCAAGTGTGAAGTTTCCATCAAAATATACAAATAGATAGATATTGATCGAACAAGAAAAGTGTGACTGATATTGTTGGATAAAGTAAGGTAGAAAAGAAAAGAAAAAAAAAACAGATAATAAAACAAGAAACAAAGAATTCAATGTTTCTGAAGTGTTGCAAATGGTGTTTTATTTATTTATTTATAGATAGATTAGGTGTCTCTTAACTTCAACTAAACTCTCTTTATTCCTTTTTGTCTCAACATTTTTTTCTGTATTAATTGATAAATAATTCAAAGATAAATATTGCATTATTATTGTTGAATACAAGGAAGTGGGTTACTGTAAGTGGTTTCTTGTTAATCATGTTTTTTCTATTTTGTTATGCAATCTGAAAATGAGAAGTGAAAAAAAAATCTTGAAGTTTAGAAAAGTGGCAATGGTTAGTATGCAAGCATGAGTAAGAAAAAAGAGTCGTTGCATCAGGTGGGCGGCTAGCGGCTAGGTTCTGTCTTGTTTAGCATGTAATATACATTGATTATTGTTCTGTTAGTTCGTATCATGAAAATATTGTAATGTATATAATTTTTATATTTTTTTTGAGCAGGAAACATTTCGAGAAGCTAAAACATGCCTCTCAAGTAGGAGAGACATCAGACAGTGGCCCTAAGGAAGTTGATTCTGCAACTCGGCTAAACTTTTAGGCTGAAGCTGCCGGTGGCAAGACTAGAGAACGTCTCTATGGTGTCGGGGATTTATCTAAGCATTACAAGCCAGGTGTTTCCTCGTTAACCCAACAGTCACGTGTATCTCCATGTAGCGGTCAAGTTTCTGCTGAGATTGATGCACAAATGGCAACAATTGAAGAGAGAGCAAATGCTGCAGAGGAAGATGCACGAGCTGCACGAGAGGAATGTCGCAAGGCAAATAAACGCATACAAGATTTGGAGAGACAATTGAGGGAATTAGCTGAAAGTGTTGCTTTTATCAAGGGTGACAAACGTCGTCGTCATCATTCAGACTATGATGATGACTCCGACAATGATGATGACTCCGACAGTGATGATGACTCTATTGGCAGCATATAAGATCATATTATGCTTTACTTTTACTCATGAGAATACTTTGACAATCACATTATATTTTGATTGAACATGTTTTATGTTTTGTTTGAGCTTGTTTACATCAAACTTGTTGAATTGAATGTTTTTTGAGATCTGATTGATATTAAGGTTTGACTTTTGGTTTGAGATTTGTTTGTTGAATGGTTATATATAATTATGGTCATGATAAAAACAATTTTTTTTAATTTATAATATGAAAAAATATTCATAAATCAGGAGTGTTAGTAATGCATATTAAAAACTAGCACTCAGTAAAGTTTGATTTTTAATATTGATATGATAGTCTTTACAATTTTTTTTTATTTATAAGTTGTTATGAAAAATATTTATAAGTTGTTATGAAAAAATATTCACACTGTTTTCAAACAGGGAAAATATTAACAAAATAGGTCTATTGATCAAATATTGGTATATTTGTTTAAAAAAAATTATAATACTACAGACGGCTTAACCGTCAGTAAAGTTATACCAAAAATCGAGTATGTTATCGAAGGCTTAGCCCTCGGTAAATTTACTGACAGCTTAGTCGTGGATAATATAAGACAAAAAACTTGATGTTTAATCACCTATTACCCGTAAACTATTCATGGTTTAGACGTGGATAACATCGTGGGTTTATATAGCCGTCGGTAGACGTTACCGAGGAGCGAATTACCGAGGGCCCCGTAGTCGTTGGTAAGCCCTCGGTAATTAACTTTTACCCACCGCTTTTTCTTGTTACCGAGGGTTTTTAGCCCTGGGTACTGACAAATTTTCTTGTAGTGGCTACCAACCAGGAACTTCTATTGCTTTAGGATAACTATCCTGAATTTATTTCTAAACAGGTTCTTAAAATTATTACAAAGGATTCACGCGCTACTGGAGCTGTGAACGATGAGTATCTTAAAGATTTAAGTTCTTTATTTAGCCGCTTCCCGCGACTGAGAGCAACTGAACCAACAACATTTAGCATTCCACATCTGCCAAAGAAGAGAGATGGCAACAAACTACAGCATAATATTTAAGTAATAACATGGTCAGAAGGAGTTTTTTTTTCACATGGCAACTTTAAAGTTGCATATCTCAAGTGATCCTTACTTATATCGGAATAGTTTTGAGACAACAATCAGTGACTAAATCTATGCATATTTGACACAGAAGCAATGGTTGGAGAGATTAACACCAGCCCATCTTTTCAGCCTGTTAAAGATGTTGTGTCTCTATTTAGTGAAGCTGCTTTCTTAGGGAAAAAATTTTCTTTGATAAGCCAAAAGCTTATTCTTCTGAGTTAATTTTTCAGTTGCATGTTAGTATGTTTTCTCAGCTACAAATATATTTTGGCTACAAATCTGCAAAATATCCATACAGCTGATGATCATTCTAATCGTTATAGCTTTAACCTCAACATCAAACTATACATTACTGTTACGAGGTTTTGGGTCAAATTTTCAATCAATATTCAGTTTCATAGTTGTAGGGGAAATACATTAAGAAATATGTTAACAATTCTATCAGCTTCCAATATGCATGTCCATGTCTGTTGGAATTAAGTTGCATTCATTTTTGTCAATTGTGTGTTGATGACTAAATAGCCACGACATAAGAGAAATGAATATGTCTATGCAAATTTCATAATTGCCCTTGTCTTTACAAATTATTTTTCCAATGTCCCACTTCATTTCCATATATATGCACATGGAAGTATCTTCTAGCAATTTTGCAGTTTTAAAAACTACGTTTCTTTGACAAAATTTCCAATTGGGATATACATTTGTTTCACAAATTGTGTTTCTTTTTAAAGGACAATGCATGTTCCTTTTAAGTTATTATCATGCAGTGCTAGAACTCAAATGGTTTCTAAAATATAAGTATGATAGAAGGGTATGTGTGGCAAACCGAGGCAGTGCAATGGAAAGTCGTTCTCATTGTTAGGATTGGTAAAATTTAAGATGGAATGAAATGTGATATCAACTGCATTCGATCTGCTACTTTTTTTTTTAATTTCTTATATGGTGCACAAGCTAAAAACTTCATTAACCCTTGAATATATTTTTATATATGCCATAAATTCATCTTAAAAGAAAGAAAGCTCGTGCAAAACTGGGGCCAACTGTCTTAGGAATCAAATAAACATATAATTTAAAAGAAAACTACATGTTCAACATTTTTTTAAATATAAGTTCATAATCTATAATTTAAAAGACATGAATATTATTGAATGATATATAATGATAAAAATAAATGAAAAGATGCTAGAATTAATTTGAATTAAAATGTAAAATTAGTTAATATAAAGTATAGTTGAAGAAATCATGCACCCCAAACATTATGCGGATTTAAGCTAAAAATCCGCAGAAAATAGGTTTTCTGCGTTTTTTCCTGTCGTTACTGGTTTCTAGCTAAAACCTTTGTTGGTAATGTTTTCGGTAGGAAGATCTGCAGGTAAATCCACATATAAATCCCCGGCTAATAATTGAATTAACTCACCAATTGAATATACATATACACACTAAAAAACTTGCATACAACAATGTAAATGCTCCTGAAGTGTCCTATTTGAAATATAATCAAAGACCAACATCCTTGAAATGGCTTGCTCTCCCTACAATATCTAGTTTTCCTGTATTCTCATGGTCTAACTTTGACAATTCTGCCACCTGAATGACAATGATAACATCATAAAAAAAATATATAGTAAAAGACTTAGACGGTAGGTAGAGTCGCAACCAGAAAGAAAGAAATGACCATAGTTCTTGCTACTATTTCTAGATCCAAAAGCCAAGTAGGTTCCGAAGCTCCGTGATGCTTGCGTGCATGATCGACTATTTTGTGGTATTGGTTGCTCGCCACTTACTGACTCTTGGCAGGTGAAGCACCACCACATTGTTTGGAAGGCCTCAACTTTGGATCATTGCTCTGGAGGAAGTTCCCTTGAAAGCTTAACCTATATGAGAATTAAATAATTAAAGAATTTACTACACAAAATGAAGCTTGTTCATTTTTCAAAAAATAAAAGTATAATAATTGCTCTCATTTTATCTTGTAGTGATTTTCATGTTACCGAAATGTGTGTTTAAGTTGATATTATTATGAATTAAAAACCTGAAGCTTCTAAATTTTACAAACCATCATTGCAGAATATCAATCAACATATTATATTAAGGAGAAACAAAATCAAGCAAACTCACCATTGTGGTAAATGAAGCAATTTGTTAGTTCAAGCCATCTAAAGTTCATATTTTGACATAAGTTTTTAAAGAATTTGAAGATTTATAATATTGGATCATCTATGTATAATACAACTAAAGTTGAGAACCAAAATTGTTTCGGACCTATCATAGGTATAATGAAGAGGAAGTTGAATAATCCAATTAAAATTGAGAACCAAAATTGTTTCGGACCTATCATAGGTATAATGAAGAAGTTGAATAATCGATCCAAAAACATGCACATTGAGGTGTTGAAGAAATCATGCACCCCAAACATTGGGATTCATATTTGATCTATGCCACCCGTGATCACCCACTTTTAGATATCATTTGACTACCATCTGCATCCCACTTCGGGGAACATGTGACGTCTCTAACTGTTTCATATATAATGCACCCCACATGAGACTTAAGATATATTTTTAATCATAATTCACTCACTCGACTCTTTTTACTCATTCATTGACTTGGAGGTTAGGGTACTAACCTTGCAGGTTCCCCTTACCCTCCATTTCATCGTATCGAAGAAGCTCGCCACCGCACCGATTAACTTCACACTCCCAGGTCCATCATGTATGGTTCCTCTTTGAACAAAACAATAATGCTAACTATAGGGATCGACTCTTGATTCCCACGAATTTCCCCATTTAGATCCTTCTGACTCAAGTCACGATTGTTGTAGTAGTTACACTGAAACGAAGAAGATGTCTTCTAATATAGTTGCCAAAAAAACCACAGGTTCTTCAAGTTCGAGATCATCTCATATCTTAGTCTCTGATCATATTAGCAATATACCTCCTAGAAAGAAAAACATCCACCGCGAAGCTCTCTCAAATCAACGAAACATGTTAAGAATCAAGAAGATGAAAAACCTATTTTAGGGTTTCGAGACAATGAGAAAGTGGATGGAACTCCCAATGCAAAATTCCACAGGTCATAATCGCTACCATAACAAACAACTCAATTTGAGGGATCCTGATTGACGACAGGAGCTCATGCGACTTGATGTCCATCAAAATCTTCATAAGACTAGGATTACACGAGCAATATTTGAAGCCATGTGAAGGCAGGATTCTTTTAGCGTTTATTGATTCATTAATGCGTCCACGTGGAACCATAGAATTACCATTTTCATTCGTAGAGCGAAAGAAAAGAGAGTTGTAAGCATGTGTTTCCTGGTAATCCCTTGTGAAAACGTCTACCACAACATCCTAGTCAAGATTACAAACAATGCAACTTTTGGTATGAACTGACTCAAGTTGTGTAGTCACAAGAAGTGTACACAATTGATTAAATGTGGATTACTAAATTGAATTTTTTTTCATATTTCTCAATCACAATACTATCTTGACTAGTTAACTAATTCCAACAAAACCCAAGCTTTACGTAATCAATCGCTATTAACACCAAAACGATATAATACAACAGAATTGAAAAACCTAGCATGCAATCGCTACGAGTGTAAATGTAATAGTAGATTTAGAGAGATGGAACTAAGATTTATAGTGCTTCGGCTTTCATCCTTGCTTGGCTTACGTGCACTCTTCAATGGTTTCCCATTGGAACCTGCATAGTTCCTTGGTATTTGAAATATATTTCCAGAGTTCATACAATCACCAATTCACAATTTATAGCTTAGAAAATAAATCTCATAATGTATTTTTACTTTGATTCATTGAGTCTCCTTCATGATTGCATTTCTCATGCTTAGAATGCATAAAACTTTAGTTATATTTGATCTTGATTTAAATGCTCCATGATCAATAGCATATGATAGTTAAATGAAATCCATTTGTGTTTTTGAACAAATTTGATTCAAGGTAAGATCTCAAAAAACTTTTGAAAACATGAAAATTTGAGATTTACAATATTGATTCGAATTAGACAGTTTTACATTGAATTTGTGATTCTGATCAAATTGGACAGTAGCTAAACTTAGCAATTTGATCCAGATCAGATTTTTCACTTGATCCTAATCACTTTTCTGAGAACATATTTTGTTTGATTTGATTTGAATTACAATTTGTTCTTAATCCGAATCAATTTCATTTTTCACAATTCTTGTGTGATTCTGTTTGATTTGATTCAAATCAAACTTTCAACATGATCTGAATCGAATCATTTTGCCTAAACTCCTGTCAGTTATGAGCAATTTGATTCAAATCATTTTTTGTTCTTGATTCGAATAAGAAGACTTGTGATTCAAATAATGTATTCCTTGATTCTAATTAACTGGCATATTATTCAAACTCTAGGTATTTCCTTCATTTCACTTCACTTTTGCTCATTTGATTTGAATCATATTTTTCTAGATTCAAATCTAACTACCTTTTTTCAACCATTTTGTGTGCTTCATCTCAAGCACATATAAATCATATTCTGTCGTCATACAAACATTATATCATTTTGTTAAGATTTTTCAGTGTGATTTTGTGTGAAAATCAATTTCCTCTATTTTGAGTGTTCAAAGTCTTGCTACAAATTTCTCACATCTTCAACTTTAATTAAGTTCAAATCTTGATAACGAGAGTATTGAGATTGATTGAAGGAGTCACGTACTTGAAACTAACCATTATTGGAGATCTTGTTGAGTTTTCAGGTTGTTAGCAAGAAAGAGGGATTGTCAATGGTGGTGAAAAATTCCATTGAAAAGAAGTAGGCTCTTCTCTCCAGCATTGCCTTAGTAGTAAATATGTGGAAGGCTACGGATAAGGCGAAGTTCTTCCCTGATCTTCGAAAAATATCACCACTCAAGGAATCGGTAGGATCAAGGGGTTGATAGCTACACAAGAAGGCTTGGAGCAGAATTAGTGTTATTGGAAGGTTCAAGAAACGTATTAGAGTAATGATTATGTAGAAGATTTTGGCAAAATTTCTAGATACAACTTAAGATCCAAATTAGGAGATTTATTTTCTCAACTAAAAATTTTGGATTGGTGATAGTATAAACTCTTGGAAATATTTTCCAAATAACAAGGAACTGTGCAGGTTCCAATGGTAAAATGACACGGATACCTAAATGTAACTCAACTAACCCTAAAGGTCCCACTATTTTGGGACCTAAATTACCTTATTGATTTGTCACGGGAACGTCTAACCTCCACAAAAAGATTGTGGTTTCTAGATAGCAGATTTTCAAGACACATGACGGAAGATGCTTCCATTTTCATCAAGTTCGGTGAGAAGGAAAGTGGTCATGTCACCTATGGAGACAATACAAAAGGTAAAATTCTTAGTGAAGGTATTGTGGGAAATCCCTCCACAATTACCTTTGAAAATGTGTTGTTAGTGAAAGAGCTTAAACAAAACTTGCTAAGTATTAGCCAACTATGTGACAAAGGGTATTCGGTTTTTTTCGATACTCTTAGTTGTATAATTGAGCATAAGACTAGTAAAGACCTTGTGTTTAAGGGTTCTAGGATTGAAAACTTTTATATGCTTGATCTAGATGATGTCTCAATGCATGGGACTAAGTTTTTAGTAACTAAGAATGAGGATTCTTGGTTATGGCATATACTCTTAAGCCATGTGCATTTTGACTTGCTAAATAAGATAACATCTAAAAATCTAGTATTTTTTCTTCCAAAGATAAAGTTTTCTAAAGACAAATTGTGTGATGCTTACCAAATGGGAAAGAAAACAAGAGTTTAGTTTAAACTGAAGAAAGTTATTTCGACATCAAAACCTCTTGAGTTTCTCCATTTAGACTTGTTTGGACCTTCGGGGACAAGAAGTCTAGGTGGCAACTATTACAGATTTATGATTTTTGACGACTACTTTAGATTTACATGGACGCTTTACTTAGCCCATAAAGATGATACTTTTAAAGTTTTTGTTGACTTTTCTAAGGTTTTACAAAATGTTTTTGGTTTTAGAATCACCACTCTCTGTAGTGATAATAGTGGGGAATTCGTGAACCATCATTTTCAAAACTTTTGCACCGAAAGTGGTATTGCTCACAATTTCTCATGTCCTAGAACTCCACAACAAAACAGTGTTGTAGAATGCAAAAACCATGTGTTGGAAGAGCTTTCCCAAACTATGATAAATGAGATGAGCCTACCTAAGTATTTTTGGGTAGATGGGATTAACACCACATGCCATGTCTTAAATAGGGTAATCGTAAGATCTATCCTAGGGAAAACACCCTATGAGATACTTAAGGGTAGAAAACCTAATATTTCATATGTTTGAGTTTTTGGTTACAACTGATTTATTTTGAATAATAGAAAAGATAACCTTGGCAAATTTAAGGCAAAATCGGATGAAGGTGTTGTCTTAGGGTACTCATCTACGAGTAAAGCCTATAGGGTTTACAATCATAGAACTTCTTGTGTAGAGGAATAATTCATGTTGCTTTTGATGAGTCATCACCCTAAAAGTTGGGGAAGGATATTTCTTCTGATGTTTCAGGTATTATAATAGAAAGATTAATCGACAACGAAAGTTCAAAAGAGGATCTCGATCCGAAAATAAAGGATAAGGAAATTACGGAAGCTAAAGAGGATAACTTACATGAGGATGACAAACAAGAGACCTCAAACCAGTTGCCTTGAGATTGGAAAATCACAAAGAATCATCTGTTAGATTAAATCCTTGGAGACATCAAAAAGGGAGTAAGTATTAGGTCACAGGTTAACAATTCCCGTAAGTACTACGCGCTCATTTCTCAGATTGAAACTAAATCATATCTGATGCCTTACTTGGTGAGGGATGATTACTTGCTATACAAGAGGAACTAATCCAATTCAAAAGAAATGAAATTTAGGACCTTGTTCCGCGTCCGGTTGATAAACCTGTCATAGGCACAAGATGGGTATTTAGGAACAAAATGGATAATAATAGATTAATTAAGAGAAATAAAGCTAGGTTAGTGGAAAAAGGATATAATCAAACTGAAGGGATAGACTACGAGGAGACTCGTGCTCCTATAGTCTGCCTATAAACCATTAGACTCCTTTTGGAATTCGCCTGCTGTCTGGACTTTAAGTTTTACTATATGGAAGTTAAGTCTGCTTTTCTAAAAGGTCATATAATTAAGAGGTGTATGTATCATAAATTTGAGGATCACGATAATCTTAATCATGTTTTTAAGTTGAAAAGAACCCTATGTGGTCTCAAACAAGCTCCCAAAGCTTGGTATGAGAGATTGAGTGGATTTTTTATCAAACAAGGATTCAATCGTAGGAAATTCGACCCCAATTTGTTTATAAGACATAAGGAAAATCATATTCTTGTAGTACAAGTGTATGTAGATGATATTATATTTGGGTTTACTAATGAATCTCTTTGTCGAGAATTTGCTAGTTTGATGCATATGGAGTTTGAGATATCACTTATGGGAGAGTTAACATACTTCTTAGGATTTCAAATCAAGCAAGGTGAAGAAGGGAATGTCATAAGTCAGACAAAGTATTGTCTATATCTTCTCAAAAAGTTTGAGATGAAAGATTCAAAAACTATCTCAACTCCAATGTCTTCAAATGTGCTCATAGACAAAGATGAAAGAGGAGTGGATTTCTACATAACCAGGTATCGAGGTATAATCAGATCCATACTCTATTTAACCGTAAGTAGGATTGATATCCTGTTTAGTGTATGCATGTGTGATAGATATCAAGAATCACCTAAATATTCCCACTTTAAGATTGCTAAATGTATTTTGAGGTATCTTAACGGAACCTCCAATCACGGGCTTTGGTATCCAAAGGGAAATGCTTATAACTTTGTTGGATATTCTGATTCAGATTTCACATGGTGCAAGTAGGATAGGAAGATACTAGTGGTACTTTCCACTTGTTTGGAAGTTTCTTAGTTTATTTGCATAGTAAAAAACAACATAATGTTTCTCTTTCTACCGCCGAGGCTGAATATGTAGTCGTCAGTAGTTGTTGTGCACAAGTCTTATGGCTTAAGAAACAATTATTGAACAACGATTTAAAACTTGGTTGCGTTTCAATTAAGTGTGATAGTACTAGTGCTATAAGTCTTACTAAGAATCTAGTACTACACTCACAGACTAAACACACTGAGATCTGACGCCATTTCCTGAGAGATCATGTGGAGAAAGGAGACATTATTTTTGAGTACGTTGACACAAAAAGTCAAGTTGCTGAGATTTTTACAAAATCTGTAGAGACTTGGGAGTCTTATACTCATCTTGCCTTAAGTAGAATGAGGTATTGGTTTTTAGTTTCGTTTGCTATATATTTTGATTACACTAACACTTTCTTATAGAAAATCATACCTTGTATCATTCTATGTATTTTATGCTAAAGTTATACATTGGTTTGTTTATTTCCTGTATATCTCACTAATTCATCTTTAGCTTATGTTTTTGATTGTTCTTACATGCATTTAAGTTTTTTAAATGCATATTGCTAATTATGTGCATTAGAACTTTTGACTACTTGCTCATGCATTATTTATGATTGTTAATGCATACCTTGATTTACAAGTTTGATCACTTAATTGTTAGCTATTAAACATTTGTGATGCATGTCTATTTGCTTTATCTTACTTATGAAATGTTTATCTTCGTTGAATATGTGATCATGATTACTTCTTAGCTATTTAGCTCATATGTTCTTTGGAATTATATGTTTGTGGTTGTTTATCTTTGGTTTTAGACGCATTCCAAACTATCTCTTTTTGATGTTGTCAAATGGGGAGAAGTTGTAATGAGTCTATAATGTTTTTATGTTGTGAGTTGTTTATGTGCAATGTTTCAGGGGGAGTTATATGCGTTACTCAAAGGTCGACTCAATTCCAAGTGAAAGTGTTCCAAACATAAAAAAGGGGGAGATTGTAGTTGCATGTCTCTACTATTTGGTTATTTTGTTGCTTGTCATACTGCTTTCACTTGGATTTGAGTCAACCTTTGAGTAACGGGTATAAGTCTTCTTGAAACATTGCACACAAACAACTCACATAATAAAAAAGCATAAAACCATTCTAGACTCATTAAAATTCCCCCCTCTTTGACAACATCAAAAATAGATTGTTAGAAATACGTCTAAAACCAAGGATAAACAACCACAAACATATAATTCCAAAGAATATATGAGCTAAACATCTAAGAGGTATATACAACAATCATGATCACATATTCAACGAAGATAAACATGTCATAAGCAAGATAATGCAAATAGACATGCAACACAGTTTACTCTCTTTGTACTTTTTTTCCTTCACAATAAATTCATTATTCTTCATGTCTTTAATATTTTTTATTGATTGATGACAAAGGGGGAGAAACGATATGATTTTGATTCAATTTTATCTTAAGACAAATCCCAAACATTTTAAAAATTTGTTGGATAAATTTTTAGACTATTGTGCTAATTGAAAATCAATTTTTTCTAAGTCATAAACTCAAGAGGGGCTTACAAACCTAACTCTATGAGCTTAAATTAAGAAAACTTTGAAGGTCTAAAATTCAGGGGGAGCTTACAAACCTAACTCTAGTTTTTAGTTAATTATTTCTTAAGTCAAAATTGTTCATCAAAATTGTAGTATTTGTCATCATAAAAAAGGGGGAGATTGTTGGAATAAGTTTGGTTCTACATCTACAATCCTTGAGTTTTGACGATAACAAATTCTAAAGACCCATTTTGTACTCTAATAGTTTTTTTAAGTGTGTAGAATCATAAAAACAAGAAAGCAGATTTTGGACTCTGAACTAAGCAGACTGTGAATAATCCAGATGCTAGATAAAGCAGAATCTAAACAACCTAGATGCTGGATAAATCAGACTCTGAACAAGGAAGATGTTGGATAAAGAGACTCTAGACTTTGGATAAAGAGACTCTGGACCCTAGATAAAGAGACTATAGACTCTGGACATCATTAGATTCTGAACCAAGGTTAAAATACGAAGAAATACTTAACTAAAAGTCAAGCATCTAGATAACCAAGTTAATGCTTCTGAAGCATACAATCCAGACTTACTCTGATAAATTCAAGCCTCATTTTCACTAGACTCTGAAGACTAATCTTCAAGGCTCTGAACTTTGATTAAGCTTTAAATCATCTCAAATATGAAGCCAGTGTTTTAGAGAACAAGGATTGAAAGAATATTCTTGAAAATCTTATGTACAAGTAGAAAAATAAACTGTTTCCTTTAAAGGAAAAATATACTGGAATTATTAAGGAATGTACTACCAACGAATCTCCACGTTTCACGGCTCAACCTTGTTCAACTATTACAACTAAGAAATTGAAGAAGTTTTGAATTCTATCATCCAACATTAATATTCCTCATCTATTTAAAGAGGACAAAGGAATTGCGAAAGATATAGAAGTGACATACAACTACGAAAAGAAAAGAACAACACTCACTACACTCAGAGATTTTCATTTGTATATCTTATTAAGTGTTAACTCTGAAATTCATTTTGTGTTTCTACTTGTTAAGAAGAATTCTTGTAAACATATAATCTTTGTATTGTAACTTTGTGTAAAATACTTGAGGGACTAAGTTTAGTATGTAGCCTCAAGAAGTCATTGACATTTGGTCTTTGAGTTTTTCCTTGAGGGACTAAGTTTAGTCTGTATCCTCGAGAAGCCATTGACTGTTGGACTTTGAGTTTGTAATATGATCGATTAGTGGATTAAGACCTTGTGAGAAGGCGAAATCATTTTGTCGAGTGGGATGGAATAACTTAGTTAACAGTGAACCAATATAAAATTTTTGTGTGTTTTATTCATTGTTGTTCATGTCATTGGTTTGTAGATGGTATGGTAAAAGTTGTCATATCTAAAACCCAATTCAACCTCCCCTTTCGTGTGTTTCTTGAACCTTCAAATGTGATGTCCTTTGGCTTGAATAATATGGGGGAAACGTACCAAAGGATTATGAACAAATTATTCAAGGAATAAATAGATGAAACATTTGAGGTCTATATGGATGATATAATCCTTAAATCTAGCAAAAAGGAACTACATGACAAACATCTCACTAGCATATTCCGAAGATTTTGACTATACAATATGAGGCAGAAACCAAAAAAGTATACCTTTGGGACCATAGCCGTAAAAATTGAATAGAAGCACCAACATCAAAGAAAGAGGTGATTAAATTGAATGGGATGCTGACGGCCTTAAACAGGTTCAATTCAAATTCAGCTTAACACACATTGCCATACTACAAGTTGCTGAAGAAAGAACGCACTTTAAGTGGACTTCGGAGTGAAAATAAACATCCGCGTCCTTAAAAATGAAGCTATCAACACACCAGTTCTATCCTGACTGATTGTATAAGAAGTTTTATTCCTTTATCTTGCCATTTCTGCTGAGGTCGTTAGTGTCTTCGTCATACGAGAGGAAAATTCTACTGAGAATCTGGTGTATTTCTTCTATAAATCCTAAGATGGACGCAAAACACGTTATCATAAGATAGAGAAAGAAATACTGGAATTAGTGACTGCCACTAAAGGCATTAATTTCTAGCACATGCAATTGTTGTCATACCAACCTGCCAATGAGGAAAGTTCTCCACCGACCAAATTTAGCTTGATGGTTGATAAACAATTTTTGCACTATTTTTTATTAGTTTTTTCTTCAATTTTGTCAATTTATTCCTTGTTTAGATGCCATTTTATACATGGTAGCGTGTTTTTCCCTATTTTTAGGCTCAAAAAAGTGTTTTGGGCAAAAGAGGAATCAAGAGGAGCAAAGTGCGTCAAAAATGTGAAAAACTAATTTTTCTCCATACAAAATCCAGAGAGCTACTACAGGTGGGCGTAACAGTTGCTACGGGCCACAATAGCCCTTGAAGATTTCGCAGTACAAAAGTTAGAGGATTGCTACAAGTGTCCGTAGCAGGAGGGCGATTACGAAAAGTCTCATTTTTTGTAGTTCTTTTCTCTTGCCTTTTGGAGTCTCAATTGTTTCTTAATGTAATGAATGTTCCTAGTAATAAAGGGATACTAATTTGATTCTTGTAATGTGATCTTCACCTATACATTCTTAGAGATATGAGAACAAAAATGGATCTAGCCCTAGAACTAGTTTTTCAAATATTTACCTCCTTTGCAAATCTTATTTTATGTTAGGGTGATGTACTCAAGACTCCATTGGAACTATTTTTATTCATATTTTTCTTTTGCATTTATTTCAAGTTCTCAATTTTATAGGTTTTCTAATTATTATTAATTTTCATCATATGTGCAATATATGTTTTGTTTGCTTATTCTATTTCCATGTCTGAGTAGTAGATTAGGGGTTAGGGCAATAAGGATTGTCTTTTAATAACCCTCATGTAAATTCACGGATAATTTGTTACGAGGACATAAGAAATATTCGTTTCGTTGTCTCCGCTCTTTAAATATTTAATTTTTTTGTGAAAGTATGAATGAATCAGATATCGCCTATACGCTGAAAGGGTGTAATGTGTTATCCGAATTAGAAACACCGAACTATCGGATTGACACGACGAAAGTGTCTCAAAATTTTGACAGAGAAAGTATTTTTGTAAATTTCTTCTTTTAAAACTGGCTCTGAACAAATACACTACATTAACAAAAGTAGGTAGTGTATTTGATCAGAGTAAGATAACACGTCGATGAAAGTGGGTGTTGTCTATCTTTTTATTTTTCTACGAAACTAACTTTATTCTCGTAACAAACTAGGGTCTACAAGAGGATTAGAAGCATGAATCAGAGTAATAAACTCTTGTTGTTTTGATTATTTTATTTACAAATGTAAAAATCATTTACAAACTCTATTTCAATCATTTCAGCTACACAAAGATAAGACAAAATCGGTAGTCAATCACTTGGTCTCTATGGTACGATAATTTTTGTACTACTCGATATTGTCGTACGCTTGTCACGTGTCAAGTTTTTGAAGATGTTGTCATGGATCAAATTGAAGGCTTAGCACTAGCACACGTTGTGGTCCCCAAAGTGAAAAATAAATCGCTACCACTATACTACAAGTATGAACCCCCTCATAAAAGAAATAAAGAAAGGGGTAAAATATATTGGAAACTATTGGACATGTTCAAATGGAGATCTAAATATGTTGGACATAATGTTGAGGATTCAAGTTTGAAGGAAGCACCCTCTTGAAGAGGATTAAACAGGTCAAGCTAATGACCTTAAAGAAGTCTTACGTGGCAGGAAACCCATGGTTTCTCGTACTAATGTGTTTGTTTTTGAATGTTTTATGTTTGTTTCAAGGTGAAAAAAAGACTCATGATAATTGGTTTTTGTATCGTCTTTACTAGTCTTTTTTTCTTAACATTTTACTGCTTTTTGTCAGATTTGTTTCCATTATCGTATTTTATGCTTTGGATGTCTGTTTTTACTGTTTTTTAGCGTTTAATAAGTGTTTGATGTGGAAAAGGATCAAAAATGAGCAAAGCGTGGAAAACATCAAAAGTCAGAAAATCCTCATACAAAATCCAGAGGGCTGCAGGTACTACAGACCGTAGCAACAAGGGCCTTGGATTTCCCCACTTTTACACTTTTCATACAAAAAGCAGATGCCTGCTATAGGCCGTAGCAGGTTGGTGATTCATCTTTCGATTCTTTCATTTTTCATACCGATTTCACATGTTTTTTTTGCTTTTATCATGTTTAGATTGACATACTTTGATGTAATGACCATCAAACAAAGGAGATATTGATACAATTTTAGGTTTTTCTGTGAAACTCACAGTTGGCTGTGAGTTTAGGAGTCCTAGTTTTTTTTCCTGAAGTTTCTACGTATTTTATTTGTATATGTACTCAAGTCTCTATTGGAGCTAGGGGTGGCAAAGTGGGCGGCCCGCCCCGTTTAGGCCCACTCCATTTAGACCCGTCCAAAAGCGGGGCGGGGTGGGCTAACTTAGGCGTCCGAGCTCAAAAGCCAAGGCCGCCCCGTTTACTAACGAGTTGGCGAGTTGGCGGGCTGACCCGCTAATTCTTTTTTTTAATTTTACAATTTGATTTACTACATAATTTTTTATTTATTTATTACCAAAGAGGCCGAAAAAGATTTTTTTTAACAACGCATAATAGAACTTCAACATGTCTTAAGTCCAAACAGTTCAAAAAATAAATAAATAAAGACCAATTACAACAACAAAATAAAGAAATAAAGTCAAGCACAATAAAAAACACATCAAAATAAATAAATAAGTAAACAATAGATATCATCCTAATTAAATTTAAAAACTAACTACTAAAAGAACCCAATTAAGAATTTACAAAAGACAAACAATGATAACAATTACACTGCATAAAAACATCACAGTGCATAAAATATCAACACCTGACTTTCTCACTGATTACATCATATAGACTCTTATATTAATTGATTCCTTAATAGTTAAATCTTAAATCGGTCACACGTATACACTGATCAAATCCTTCATTTTCTTAAAATCAACATCTATTTCTAAAGAAAATATGTGAGCTAATGTTTGACAACTTAATAATTCTGCATGCAATACAATTTTTCTTTTATTTCAAGTTTTTCCAATCAACACATGTATTAGAAAGTTATAGAAAGAACGTTACAATTATAATTCAATTTGTTTGTATAACAATTTATAATACAATTCAATCAACATAATCCTAAGAGAAGTGTGTTGTTTTTATAGTTAAAGTTGTTTTAATTCTAAGTAAAAAAACAAAAAAGTTTTAACAAAAAGCCCGCGGGCAAAACCTGCCCCGCCCCGCTTTTTCAAGCGGGTTTGGCGGGGCGGGCCAACTTAAAGTACCGAGCCAAAAACCTCAGCCCAGTCCGCCAAAAATGGCGGGTCAAACGGGCCGACCCGGCGGGCCCGACCCGTTTTGCCACCCCTAATTGAAGCATTGGATTAAAGCTTATCAATTCATGTTTTCTTATTTGTTTTCATTACAATTTCTTGTTTAATTCAATTGTTTATTATGAATTCATCCATGAACATCAATTTGATTGTGTTTGGCTTCACCATGAGTGAGTACTCCATTAGGGACTAGGGGTTATGTGAATCATCTCATGGTTGTTTATATGATCTGCCACAAGTCGATTATGAGAGTTATTTGTCCAAATTTATTTTAAAACATGAGTTCATGCATTCCAACCTTTGTACGAAAGTAAAGTGTTCTCAGGTACTGACTGTAGTCTGAAAGAATATGTGTCTGTACTAAAGCACCTGTTTTTAAACAAACAAGTCCAATACAACAGGCGCTTGGATGAATTTGGGAAATTTTTATAGTTAAGCAAAATAAACGAATCCTTGACGAATAATCTGGTCGTGCGATAGTAGATGAATTATTCGTCATCGATAGGGCAATGCACTGCCGAAAGCAGGTGTTGCCCATATTTATCTATTTTCAATAAATTGTTTTGAAACTATCTTAATAGAAGTGGTTCGGATTGTATGAACATGTCATAGTGAGAACCATAACCTTAAGTCATGTTTGCTTCCATTGTGATTTAAGTGTTTTTCAATTAAGTTATTCTCCTATAAGTGCTTTTTATTTAATCTGGTTTTACAAAATATCAATTTATTGATTCCTATAGATATACATCGATAGAATAAAGTTTGGTACTTGAACCATTAGTCTCTGAGCTTCGATAACTTTACTATTTTGCACTACCGTGCACTTGCGGCGTATCAAGTTTTTGGCACCATTGTCGGGGACCAATTGTGTTTGATATTGAATTACTATTTAATCACCTTATAGACTAGACCTTTATTTTTCTGTTTATTTTGATGTATTTAATTTGTTGTAGTTCTCGCTGCTCTTGTATGTGAAGAACTCGTTCTGCTGGGAATTTAGTTAAACCTATAAACGAAATTGAGCGTTTCTTATGTGAGAGACGTTGAAATCTTAGACAGCAAGCCATGAATGATCTAGTAGTTGACACTAAGCCTCTTAAAGATTATGTAATTCCTACCAAAGAGGAACCTTACTGTAGTATTGTGCACCCACCGATTGTGACAAATAATTTTAAATTGAAACCTTCTTTGATTGATATGGTGCAACAAAATTAATTTTCTACGTTAACGTCAGAAAACCCGAACCTTTATCTTTCGATATTTATTGATAATTGTGGTACTATTAATGCTAATGGCGTTGACCAAAACTCTATCCACCTCAATTTATTACCTTTCTATTTGAGAGATCGTGCACGAGCTTGGATCCAATCCTTGCTCGCCAATTCGATTACTTCATGGACTTAGTTGAAAGCGGCTTTTCTTGCGCGGTACTTTCTGCCGAGCAAAACGGTCCAAGTTAGGAATGAGATTAATAATTTTAGACAAGAATAGGGGAAATCTTTGTTTAACGCATGGTAGCGTTATAAGGATTTGTTAAGATTGCTCCCTTTTTATGGGATTGAGAAGTGGATGATTATCCATACTTTTTATAACGGTCTCCTTTATTCCACAAGGATGATTTTAGATGTCGATTTTGGCAAAGCCATCATGAATAATCCTTAAGATGTAGCCTATAACTTGATAGAAGATATGGTCAAAAATCACCACTCATGGGGAAGCGTACGACAAGTTGCCGCTAAGTTTACCCCTAAGCCCGATGGTCTTTATTAGGTTAATGCGTTTGATCATATGAACGTAAAGGTGGATTCCTTTTACAAAAAATAGTTAGTTTAAGCATCCCACTTTCCACACCTGTTACTCCTGCCCCTGTTACTTCTGTTGCACCCGCCACTCTCTATTGTGAGATATGCGAAGTTAATGGCCACATTGATACATATTGCCAAATGATCCTCTCAGGGGGATCCAATCAGGAAAATGTCAATTTTATGAATAACAACCAGCAAAATAATCCGTATTCTAACACCTATAACCCATAGTGGCGAGACCACCCTAATTTCTCTTATAGGAATAACAACCCCCAGCAAGCTATGAGACCACCAGGTTTCCAAAAAGCTATGCTAACTGAGCCTAAAATATCCAACTTAGAACTTTTGATAAAAAAATTCTTGAGGATGCAAACCCGTCAAAATAATGAATTTAGAAATCAAAAGCTCCTCACAAATGAGGCACTTAGGCAACTAACTACTAAGATTGACATTGTTGCCACCCATACCAAACTATTGGAGACTCAAATCTCCCAAGTGGCTCAACAACAAGCTTTTACCTCTGTCCCTTCCGAGTCATTTTCGGGGCAACCCGTGAAAAATCGCAAGGTACATTTGAATGTTGTAAAACTTGTAGTGGTAAGAAAGTGGGTAGTTCTAGTGTGCGAGAAGAAGAGGTGGAAGAGAGTGTGCTAACACCACCTAAAAAGGAGGTTGTTGAAGAGGTTTAGAAGGAAGCAACCTATGTTGCTCTTCCTCCCTACAAACCTATTGTTCTTTTCCTACAAAGGCTTGTAAAATCCAAAATGGAGACCTAGTTTAAAAAGTTTGTAGAACTTCTTAAAAATATCCACCTCAATGTGTCTTTCATTAAGGACCTAACTCAAATCCCTTTTATGCTAAGTTCTTAAAATAATTTCTTTCCAATAAAAGTAAGCTAGAGGACCATGAAACTATGGTTATGACTCTTGATAATAGTGTTGTGATTCAAAATATTGTGATGCCTAAGCTCATAGATCCGAGAAATTTCTCTATCCCTTGTCAAATAGGCCCCATGGACTTTGAGAGAGCACTTTATGATTTAGGGGTTAAAATTATCTTGATGCCTTTCTGTGTGTGTAAGAAGTTAGACATGGGTGAGTTGAAATTGATTAACTTGTCTCTTCAACTTGCAGATATATCAGTTAAGTACCCCATAGACGTGTTAGAGGATGTTCGGGTGAGAGTTAGAGAGTATTATGTGTCGGTTGACTTTGTCATAATAGACATAAACGAGGATTGCTAAATCCTGATAATCTTAGGTAGGCCCTTCTTATCTATGGCGAGGGGTATCATCAATGTCAAGAGAGGGAAGTTGACTTTTGAGGTAGGAGAAGAGAAGATTGAGTTTATCCTAGAAAAACTTTTGAAAAATATTTCATTGAGGGATTCTTGTTGTTTAATAGACTTGATCATGGGTTGTGTTCAAGAGAGCACATCAAAGCCTCCTTTGATCAATATGTTGGAAGAGTGTTTACTTGGCAGCGCTAAAGTTGAGAAAGATAACACCAAAGATATGGTTTATGGAGAAGTTATGGATGAGAGTCCCATTCCTACTAACCAAGGTTTTGAAGAGCCTATTGTGAAAGGTGATAAACCTAAAAACCATAGACCCTATATAGGGTAGAAGAAGAGTAAGTCTAAGGAGAAGAAAGAAGTGAAAGAGAAAGTCTGTGAAAAACCAAACCAAAAATATGAGCCTCCGCATAGGAGGAAGAAAAAGGAAGAGGGATGCATGGCATGGATGACTAGGGTTAGTTGGATCCCGAAAATAGCTAGGGGATATGCTAGGGACTCTAGCTTGAAGGAAGCACCCTCCTGAGTTTGGGGGTGTCGGTGGTCGAGCTAAACGAACTTAAACAAAGTGCTACGTGGGAGGCAACTCACGCTTTTTCGTACTAATTTTTTTCTTGTTGTTTTATTTTTTTCTTTCAATTAATAAAATTCTCACAAAAACAAAGCAAAATTCATGATGAATGTTGGAAAAAGTCGAGAAACAACATTTAAAGAGTCGTGCCTAGAAGGATCCCACAAAAACACAAAGAAAAAAAAACTGACCATATAAAAACCAAGGGCTTGCTATGGGCGGCCTTAGAAAGTGCTATGGGTCATAGCAGCCCATATCCCCAAAACCCTAAAAATCCAACGCCCGCGTGAGAACAAGCGCCTTGCTACGGGCGGCCATAGCAAGGCCAGTGGACCAAAAGTCAAATTTTTTCAAATGTTCTTGGGCCCCACACACCTGTCTCTCACCAAATTATCACCAATTACTCATCTTTAAAGCCCTAAAATTAGAATTTTAATCCCCATTATCACAAATCATTCTCTCTCCAAACTTATAATCTCCTTCATTCTCGAACTTTCTTCCATAATTTTCCAAAAACCTCCATTGTCAACCAACAAAAAGATCTCACCTTTAATCAGTTCTCAACGCCAAATCCTAAACCACCTTCACAAAACCTTCATCAACCATCACCCGATCATACTTCTGGGCATGAAAATTCCAAAATTTTCACTTTGAATTTTTCGACTTCAACCAACAATTGCACCCAAGAGGAGCGATAAGGGCAAGTAAGTCGCATAGTCATCAAGACCTAGAAATAAAGGAACCACTAGATCTTCCAACCCTCACAAAATTGTCTTCGAGGAAGACAATCAAGCTAAGCGGCAGTCCACTCTCATAAAGCAGAAAATCACATCATCAAGGTACATATGTGAAAACACTCTCTCTACCCTTGGTCTTAAAGCTGAAGTAGATATAATGTTACACTCTATAGGGTTTCTTGATTTTATGCAAAGCAAAGCGCCAACCTATGAGTGCATCACCATTAAATT
Organism: Lathyrus tuberosus; assembly: GCA_022829125.1. Lineage (NCBI taxonomy): Eukaryota > Viridiplantae > Streptophyta > Magnoliopsida > Fabales > Fabaceae > Lathyrus > Lathyrus tuberosus. The sequence goes on from JALAZF010000048.1 coordinate 17,029,365, forward strand.
TTTAAGCACACTGGCCTTTAAATTGTAAAAGAATTGGATTGATGACACGAGGTACAACAATGTTACCCTGAAGTTCCTTCTTTTTAACCAAAACCACGAATCGGGTGTGGAAGTGTTGGGACACATCCCTCCAATTTCCTTCTATGGGCCAGGAGATGTTCTAAAATATTTTGATGTTAAGAGCTTTTCGCATGCTATCTACGAAAGTGTTGAACCCCAAACTTCGTCTCAAAGTGGACAAATAAGAGCATAAAATTGTGTAACTTCATAAAAAAAAAAAAAAAATTAAAAATGGTGTCTAAGTAAAAATTCCCGACCGGTCTTTTGCCTGGGACAACAAAAATAATTCCAATTAATTCGATTGTCCGAATGAAAGGGAAGGAAAATTTTAAAAAAATGACTTAAGCACAAAGCATAGTTGGAGAGGTGTCTGAAATGGAGACTTAGATCCATGGTCTTACTGCGGTTAGTGTTCCTGTGAATACCTTTGGTGTCAAGTAATTACCGAGAGAACTAGGCTTAGTTGATCGAAAAGAAAACTCAAGTATGAGTATCATTAACTTCGTTCTCGTACGCTTTTTCATGTAGTGAACCTCTTGATCCGAAAATTTGCATAAGCAAGATTTGTTGCTCGAGGATAAGAAACCGTCTAAGTTTGGGGGAGTTTGATAAGTGGTTTTTGTACCGTATTTGCTAGCCATTTTTACTTAGCATTTTACCGTTTTTTGTCCAATTTATTTTCGTTTATCTTATTTTATACTCTGGTTGTGTTTTTTTTACTGTTTTCAGGGTTTAATAAGTGTTTGAGGTGAAAAAGAATCGACAATGAGCAAAGCGTGGGAAAACGTCAAAACTCAGAAAATCCTCATACAAAATCCAAAGGGCTGCTACAGGCCGTAGCAGCAAGGGCCTAGGTTTTCCTCACTTTTTCACTCTCCATACAAAAATCAGAGGCCTGCCACGAGCCGTAGTAGGTGGGCGAGTCATCTTATGATTATTTCCTTTTTTAGATTGATTTCACATGTCTTTGGCTTTTGGCATGTTTAGATTGATATATTATGATGTAATGACCATTTAACAAAGTAGATATTGATCCAAGTTTAGGTTTTTCTATAAAACTCACAATCGGTTGTGAGTTTAGGAGTCATAGTTTTATTTTCCTAAAGTTTCTACGTACTCTACTAGTCTCTGTACTAGAGTCTCCAATGGAGAATTGGATTAAAGCTTATCATTTCAGCTTTTCTTATTTGTTTTTATTACAATTTCTTATTTAATTCAATTGTTTATTATGAATTCATCTATGAACATTGATTTGATTAGGTTTTCCCTCACCATGAGTGAGTAGTCCATTACAGACTAAGGGTTGTGGGGATCATCTCATTACGATTTATATGATTTGTCACAAGTCGACTACGATAATTCTTTGTCCAAATTTATTTTAATACTTGAGTTCATGCGTTCCAACCCTTGTATGAAAGGAAAGTATTCTTAGGCGTTGAACGTAGTCTGAAAGCATATGATTCGGTACCATAGCACATGTTTTTAAACAAACAACTCCAATATAGCAAAAGCGCTTAGATGAATTTGTGAAAGTTTTATAGCTGAGAAAAAGTAACGAATCCTTAACGAATAATCTGATCGTGTGAAAGCAGACAAATTATTCGTCATCGATAGGGAAACACGCTAGTGAAAACAGGTGTTGCCCACATTTATCTTTTTTCTATAAATTGCGTTGAAACTCTCGTAATAGCAGTGATTCAGATTGTATGAATGTGTCAGAGTGAGAACCACAACCCTAAGTCATGTTTGCCTCAGAGTGATCCGGATTGTTATTTCCATTATTTTATTTTTGTTTGTTTGTCAGTTTGTTTTATTTTATTTTTGTTTGTTTAGCTTTGTTTGTCCGTTTGTTTTGTTTTAGTTTAAATGTGAGTCATTGTTAAATTTTTCTCAAATTAGGACCGTTTGAAATAATATATATATATATATATATATATTTTTTAAATAATCATTTTGATCATGATTCAACTAAGAAAGTATATAGAAATTTGAGAAATGAGAGGCTAAGTCGACTACCAGCCAACTGTTATTGCCACGTTGACTACCACCCTGACTGCATCATAGCCACAAAACAAGAGTAATGGTATGTTATACCTTGAAGAATTTTCAAAACCATACTGTGCCCATTGACGGGGGAGCCCTAACATTGGCTAGTTGAACGACAAGACTTTTGAGACGATTGTAATACACATTAATCTTATAAAAATCACTATGACATGTGTTGGTGAATTCCTTATTAAAATACAGATCCTATGAATTTTTCATCGTCATGAAAAATATTAGCAACATTTTTTCACACATGTTCAGCTGAGTCATCTTCAATGAGAATGAATGGAGGATGTCATATGAGATTGTGGCATAAATCCACTAAATGAAATCGCTTATAGAGAAGTAGATTATCAAATTGTACCTTGTCATATATGCTTTATCTTTTTTTTTCCGTAGACGAAATGATATGTTCAAATACGTCATGAACCCTCGTCTAACCCTTGAAGAGTGCCACCCATGTCTAATTTGATAGCGAGAGCACCACCCATAAAAATGTCTAATCTGATAGCGATAAGAGTCTTCAAGTTCGTGATAGACAATAAAAAACGAAATTTAGGAGTTTCAGACATGATTGACAAAAATAAGAGAAAAAAGAGAGAAAATGACGGAATAAATTGTCGATTAAAGTTGCAAAAGTGAGAGAGAAAATCCTAAACTTATGATATCGTATAAAAATATAATTTGGTACCTTGTTCATTCCATGATAAAAAATATATACAAGTTATGTATTAGCTACAAATTCACTAATTAGATTACTAATTATGATATATCTTAGGTTATTACAAGTTCATATTAGTTTGATCCACGGTGTTCTTTATATTTTAATTTTATTTTATTTTAATCAGATAACTAATTATGATATATCTTAGGTAATTATTACAAGTTCATATTGGTGTGATCCATGGTGTTCTTTTTGTTTTAATTTTATTTTATTTTTAATCAGATTACTAATTAGGATATATTTTAGGTAATTATTACAAGTTCATATTGGTGTGATCTATGGTGTTCTTTTTGTTTTAATTTTATTTTATTTTTAATCAGGTTACTAATTATCATATTGGTTTGATCAGGTTACTTTGAAGCGTGCTTGAATGAAATATAATAATTGGAAATTTTAGAGAATGAAGTGTATGTTTGTATAAAATCCATTTAAAGAATTACTTATGATGCCAACATGCAATGATAAGATATATTAAAGTCTATGATAGTAAAATTAGTAAGAGAATAAATGAGGTTGACCCCATTGGTTGCCGGCATCGTGTGACGATAAAACTCATTGTTTAGAAGTTAAAAATGTTCAAAAAGAGAAATGACCCACAGGTGTTTCTTTCTTCTGTCTTTGCAAATCAGGGAAGAAGAAAAATAGGTGGGGCCTACTTCTTTTGTTCACGCAACAGAAATACCAAACACGTACGCTACCAAATCCTATATATACCACTGCCATCGTCTTCTATTTCACTGCGAGCTTCTTCCTCAACACCTACATCTTCCTTTCATTGCCTTTTGTAATCGTGATTTTTTTACCACATTGCCACGTTTTGAAAACAAAATACCCAATATGTCACTAATTGAAAAAAATTGACCAATATGCCACGTTTTGGGTTTGGGCTCGTCCTTCCATTGGACGACCCAATGAAATTTTTTTTCTTCTTCAAGGGTTCGACCATTGGTTGGCCGACCCATTGCTGGCTCTTTTTTTTTTTTTTTTTTTTTTAATTTTAATATTTGAAAAGTTAAAAATATATATAAAAAATATTAAATGTTTTAATAAATAATAGAATAATATTAAAATATAATAATTTTTTTTAATTAATATTATAATTAAATTTATTATTATGAAAGCTCGGCCACTCGTTAGGCGAGCTCGTCCTTTCGTTGGCCGGGTCGGAAATATTTTAATATTTTTAATTTTATATATAAAGCATTGTTTTGGGTTCCTCTAGATCTCAGATCATTTGAATCCATTGCTTAATTTCTGTTTTAACAGTTTCAACAAAAATGGAGTATTTTTATGATCCAAATACTCCTCTCACCAAAAGAGATGCAACGGTGATTTTTTCTCCTGTGAAGCCACCGTTGAAGATCCGATTGTGGAATACACTCAAGTTCGAGCATCTTCAGAGAAGCCTGACCAGGTGGTTAGAAGGAGAAATTCCTGAAGGAGAAAAGATAAAAAAAATTGAAAGGCTAGTTAAAGATGGAGATGGGAAGGCCTGGAAAAAAGTGGAAAGTGATTTAGATTGTGTTATGATGATGTGTGGAGAAGCAGACATTGTCCTGATGGTTTTAATAGCCTCCTAGGAATGTTTAGATTTTAAATCGTTCTTATGTTTGTTGTCTTGTTTGTGTGGTTGCGGTTTATGTATTTTGATATGTTCGATTGTTCAATGAAAGTTGTTTCGGTAAAGTGATGGTTTTGCTAATTGAAAAATGCAAGGTTTAATTTAATTGAAATCCCACAAAAGTAAAGTTACAATAATCGAAAGTTTAATAAAAAACGAACAAGTTAATCTAGACGGGCCTATTTGACGGGCCTGCAACATTCGGACATTTTCTACGCATATGACCAATTTCTCGACAAATCCCACATCTTATTTTTTCTTTCTCAGGATCGTCCATTTCGGTTATAATTCTTGTACTATTTGGACGCCCTTTCTTATTCCTCCGCATCGTGTCGTCATGGAAAAGAGTAAAACCGTCATAAGTCGGCCAATTCTCGTGGTGTGGAAGTCCAAGGAAGCTCTCTTTGTAGACTTTGAAAACAGTCAGAACTTTGAAAACATCTGGTATGTGGAGGTTGTGGTCCTGTCGTATACTAGCACATGCTGCGATGACATGGGAGCACGGTAAATGAAATGCTTGAAACCTCCCACAATCGCACGATCCTCTCCTGAGATCAACACCAAAAGTACCTAATGGTCGGCCATCGTTTTGATTAATCCTTTCAGCAACCATAAAACAAAATCTTTCGCGATCGAATTGGATGACATTATGGCTGCTAGATTTACGCACTTCGTCGGCCATTCCCTTGTTACAGTTATCTGTGAAAATTTGACCGGATGCCAACATTTTGGTCCAATCATGTCCTCGTTTTCCAAACAGTGATCCCAGACGATAAAACGTAGACTTGACCAGTGCAGTAATAGGAAGGTTTCGGGTAGCCTTAAGAACCGAGTTCATCGCTTCAGCCAGATTTGATGTCATGTGCCCCCACCGTTGTCCTCCGTCAAACGCCCTCGCCCACTTCTCCCTGGGAATATTGTCTATCCACTCCAAAGCTGCTTTATTTGTTCTCCGTATTTCACCCCGGTAGTAGTTAAATGTTGTCGCATTCAATGCATATCCTGTAGCAAAAATGATAAGAAAAATTATTCAATAAAACATATGACAAATAATTAGCTAATTAATACGTATTGAATCATAAACATATGAAGATGTAGGCATACCCATGTTGCCAACTATTTTCTTTAGTTCTTTGTCCCGGAACTCACGCATGAAGTTTTGCGTAATGTGTCTGATGCAGTAGCAATGTGAAGACGGAGGATACTGCCATCTATTTTCGGGATCATCGTAAGCACCCTTGATTGACGGATGTCGGTCGGATATGAGACATAAATTGGCCTGGGGGGTCACATACATTCTCAAATTCCTAAGAAAGAAACTCCAAGCATCCTTTGTCTCACCTTCAACCAATGCGAATGCTATCGGAAAAATGTTACCATTTCCGTCTTGTGCCACAGCAATCAACAAAATTCCTCTGTACTTTCCGTACAGCCAAGTTCCGTCAACTTGCACAACAGGTTTCCAATATTTGAAACCATGTATACATGGCTCGAACGACCAAAATAGTCTGTGAAATTTGCGTTTTTCACCCAATTGGGTGTCGTCGTCTGTGATTATGGGCAATGTTTCTAACTGTATTACAGTTCCAGGAAGATACGTCTTCATTACCAACAACCACTGTGGTAGTTCATTGTAAGACGTCTCCCAATTCCCGTAAAGTGATTCTATGGCTTTAATCTTTGCAATCCAGGCTTTCCTATAGGAGATCCTATAACCGTATTTCTCTGCAATATGAGCTTGTATCACTTTAACTTTTAGTGAAGCGTCACTGTTAACAAGATCCCTGATGCTGCGGCTAATAATTTCTGAATCTAATTTTCTATGATCCTGTGACATTGAAGTAGTTGTGCAAGTGTGGGGTCCGCTTATAGTTCCAATCTCCCATGATGTGCTCTTTTTACGCAGTGCAGCTCGACACTTGAATTTACACTGTGGGTTCTTGCATTTTATTATATACCTTACTGAATCAGACTTATAAACCCCATAATCAAGATTGTTAGTAATATGCCAATGTTGCAAAAATAAAACACACGCTTCTTTGTTCTCAAACACCATCCCTACTTCCAAATTCTCACCAATATGATTTGGTGCAGTATTTTCAAAAATATAGATTGGTTGTGAAGACTCAAGACATATGTTTGACATGCGCACTGTGACGCCCCCAATCTATAACCCCAACAATTAAAGCAGTAAAAGAAAATTCAAAATTTCGTCAGAGTATATCTAAAAACACGGCATAGACGGGAGAATCACATCAATTTAAAACAGTAAAACATAACATACAACACCCGCTCATAAAGATATGCAACAGTGGGGTAGCAATCAACAGAGGAAACTCAGTTCATTACACCCACTTTTCAGAAATTAGAATAAAAGCGGAAAATCTAAAATCTGAATAACATATATATACATAGATCATATAAATAGTCTGTCTGTACAACATACATCCATACATATATGTACAATTCCAAAATATATCATCACATATACAAAATAATCACAAACGGCCACCCTAGCTACCCGGTGTCACATATCAGAGCCGACCGACAAAAGAATGAAGACGCAATGCTTCACAAAAAGAATACCTCCAGCAACTCTAATCTGCAATGCCTCATAGAGCATTATAAAACAGCAGAAGGGTGAGAAAAACAACCATAATATACTTACACATATTCCATCTCATCAATCACATTCTCAATTCCATGCACAATTAATTCATGATTTATGCAAATGCACAGAGACCGACACAACGACTCTATGCACATGCTATGCGGTACCGACTCCAAGTATTTCTCATCACCAGTTCACTCAGGAACTATTGGAACCATCGCTCGCTACATCACTGTAACTCCCCGTCGGGCATACGATGTCCCCCGTCGCTCACACCCCGCATGGGCACACGACGTTTATGGATCGCTCACACCCCGCATGGGCACACGACCCGATCGCTCACACCCCACAAGGGCACACGATCGTCTATAACCATCGCTCACACCTCTTATGTTTAAGGCACACGATCCATCATATCGCTCACACCTCTTATTTTTAAGGCACACGACGTTATAGCAGATTCCCTCTGGAATCAATCCGTCACTCAGGACGTTACCAAAATGCATTTCATGATGCTTGGCATACAATGACTCATGACATTTAGTATGCACACATATATGCAATCATCACACTTATCATAACTCATGTTTGCAATTTAATCCCAAAACAATACATTTTTGTACCATACAACAGCACGCAATCATATGCACACATATATGCAATCATACCATATCCATATTAACAGCACATTGCATAAAACACACCAATTGCACACAATCATAACCACAAAAGTCGACAAAACGACCCTATTCCGATTTTCCGACAAAATAAAATCGGCTAATAAATTCCAAAATCCATTTTAATAAGAAAGAGCATTTTTGTAGCTTCCCAACGCTTCGAACGGCGACCAAAACGGACTTACGGTTTGAAAATTATGAAGAAAACAAAACAGAAAATATGCCACGTTCGCTCCAGTGTTCGCTAGGCGAACCCTAGTGAACCGAGGCAGTGGGAAACAGGTAAAAAGTTCGCTAAGCGAGGCTCTGGGCGAACATTCGCCTTCCGCTCGCCCCGGGGTTCGCTAGGCGAACCCTCGACCAAACCTTCGCTTTCGCATTCGCCAGGTTTGCTAGGCGAACAAAACAGAATTTTGAAATTCGCAGCTGTGCGAACCTAGAAACATTTGGGTCCAAAAACCAAATTCTTCACCTAAAACACTTCCAAACAGCACAACCAAGCATAATCAATGATCATATGCATAATACGATTACACTACGCCATTTATATCGATTTTCAACCGCAAAAACATCGATTTCTCACAATCCGACCTAAAATCAAAAGCTATAAAACACCACCAAAACACACACACACACATACATAACCATACACAAGTATAATATAATCGAGTTTCGCACCCTTACCCGATTAAATCGATTCTAGAAGTTGTTTTCCTTGATTTTCCAAACTTTCTTACTATTTCTCTTCTTCTTCTTCTCTTTTTCTTCTCTTTTTCTTTCTTCTCCTTTCCTTTCTCTCTATTTTCTCTCTTTCCAATTCTATCTTACTAACTTAATGAAAAATATTATAAAATGACCAAAATACCCCCACACTCAAATATCTCGCAAACGATCCCAAAACCCGATAAAATACCACAACAATGAAAAATGATATATTTTCACATAAAAGTCGAAAATAAAATAATATAATAATAAAATAATAAAAAACGACTCAATTAAATAAAAATACAAAAACTGGGGCGTTACAACTCTCCCCCACTTAGAAATTTTCGTCCTCGAAAATATTACCTGAGACGAACAGCTCTGGATACGACTCCTGCATCCGACTTTCCAACTCCCACGTCAAATTGCCCTCAGCAGCGCCTCCCCACGCCACTTTCACAAGTGCAATATCTTTGCCCCTCAACTGCTTCACCTCGCGATCCAAAATCCTAACTGGTAATGCCTCAATCGTAAGGTTCTCCCTTACCTCTACTTCATCCATCGGAATCACATGTGACGGATCCGGAACATACTTCCGAAGCTGTGAAACATGAAACACATCATGCAAATTCGACATATTCGGCGGTAACGCCACCCGATATGCCACAGCACCAACTCTCGCAGATATCTGGTAAGGACCAATAAATCGAGAAGTAAGCTTCTTAGATTTCAACGCACGACCAACACCCGTTACCGGCGTAACTCTCAAAAATACATGGTCACCCTCTTGAAACTCAAGATCCTTCCGTCTCCGATCATGATAACTCTTTTGTCTACTCTGAGAAGCCTTCATTTTCTCACGAATAAACTTTACCTTTTCTGTCATCTGTTGTACCAACTCCGGTCCAACCACCGAACTTTCACCCGTTTCGTGCCAACACAACGGTGTTCGACATCTCCGTCCATATAAAGCCTCAAAAGGTGCCATTCCAATACTAGAATGGAAACTATTATTATACGTGAATTCAATCAATGCAAGATAACTATCCCACGCACCACCTTGTTCAAGAACACAAGCCCTCAACAAATCTTCCAACGACTGAATCGTTCTCTCGGTCTGACCATCCGTCTGCGGATGATAAGCCGAACTCAACCTCAATCTAGAACCCAATGCCTTCTGTAAACTTTCCCAAAGTCTCGAAGTAAACCTAGGATCTCGATCAGAAACAATGCTCAATGGAACACCATGCAATTTCACAATCACACTGATATAAATCTCAGCTAACCTCTCCAAAGAAAAACTGATGTCAATCGGAATGAAATGCGTCGATTTAGTTAGTCTGTCCACAATCACCCAAATAGCATTATGTCCCCGCTGAGTATTTGGCAACCCTGTCACAAAATCCATAGAAATGTTATCCCATTTCCACTCAGGAATATCCAACGGTTGCAACAAACCACTAGGCCTCAGATGTTCCACCTTCGATTTCTGAAGAGTCAAACATGCATACACAAACTGAGCCACATCTCTTTTCAAACCAGACCACCAGAAAATCTTCTTCAAATCTTGGTACATCTTATTCGCTCCCGGATGAATACTCAAATTACTCCGGTGTCCTTCCTCCAAAATCATTCTTTTCAATTCTGCATCATCAGGAATGCAAATTCTACCTCGGAATCTCAAAACACCATTAACATCCACTTTAAAATCCTCATTCACACTTTTCCCTCCCACCGTCATCAAGTCCACAAATTTCACATCCAACTTTTGTTTCTCACTAACCTTCAACAAAAATTCATTAGTAACTTTCAACATTCCAAGCCTCACACTAACCGACGTCACTTCACAAACTAAACTCAAGTCTCTAAACGATTCCAAAAGTTCCCACTCTTTCACCATCAATGCGGACATATGCAACGATTTACGGCTCAATGCATCTGCTACCACATTAGCTTTACCAGGATGGTAATTCAAGCCAAAGTCGTAGTCTTTCAAGAATTCCAACCATCTCCGTTGTCTCATGTTCAACTCTTTCTGGTCAAACAAATATTTCAAGCTTTTATGATCACTAAAAACTTCGAACCTTGCACCGTAGAGATAATGCCTCCAAATCTTCAACACAAAAACCACCGCCGCTAATTCCAGATCATGAGTAGGATAATTTTTCTCATGAACTCTTAATTGCCTTGAAGCATAAGCCACAACCTTACCTTCCTGCATCAGCACACCACCCAACCCAATTAAAGACGCATCACAATATACCACAAATGGTTCATTAGGATTCGGTAAAATCAGAATCGGAGCTGTCGTCAATCTTCTCTTCAGCTCACTAAAAATTTCTTCACATTGAATATCCCAAATGAACGTTTTGCCTTTACAAGTCAACTGCGTCAAAGGAAGAGCTAACTTAGAAAAACCTTCAATGAACCTCCGGTAATAATCAGCCAAACCCAAAAAGCTTCAAATTTCAGTAACGGATCTAGGAGCCTCCCATTGTAGAACTGCTTCTACTTTAGATGGATCCACAGCAATACCATTACCTGAAATTACGTGCCCAAGAAAACTCACCTCCGACAACCAGAATTCACACTTGGACAATTTGGCAAAAAGCTTCCTTTCCTTCAAAACCTGCAAAACAATACGCAAATGCTCTGCATGTTCCTCATGAGACTTAGAATAGATTAAAATATCATCAATAAACACCACCACAAAACGATCCAAATGCTCGTGAAAAATACGATTCATGTACTCCATAAAGACACCAGGCGCATTAGAAACCCCGAACGACATCACAGAATATTCATAATGACCGTAACGTGTCCTAAAGGATGTCTTCTGAATATCTTCTTCTTTCACTCTTATCTGATGATACCCCGATCTCAAATCAATCTTACTAAACACACAAGCACCAACCAACTGATCCATCAAATCATCAATCCTTGGAAGCGGATATTTATTCTTAATCGTCACTTTATTCAACTGGCGATAATCAATACATAATCGCATACTCCCATCTTTCTTTTTCACCAACAAAACTGGAGCACCCCAAGGAGAAACACTTGGTCTCACAAACCTCTTTTCTAACAATTCATTCAACTACTTTTTCAACTCAACCAACTCAGATGCCGACATTCGATAAGGTGCCATAGATACAGGTCTAGTACCAGGAACTAGATCTATAGAAAATTCCACCTCTCTCTCTGGCGGTACATCTAAAATATCCTCAGGAAACACTTCAGGAAAATCACACACAACAGGAAACACATCAAGTGAAACTTGACTATCCACCGTCAATGATGCAAACAAACCAAACAACTGAGCTTCATCTGCCAAAAGTTTCTTCAACTCTTTGGTAGATAATAAACTCGAGTCTTCGTCTTCTTCAAGAGAAGGAAACCTTACTAGCTTATGATAACAATCAATGTGAACCCGATTGAATTGCAACCAATTCATTCCCAAAACCACATCTAAACCTTCCAACGGTAAACACACCAAATCCATCACAAAGTCTTTACCATAAATGGTCAAAGGACAACTTAGACAAACCAAAGAAGTAGTTACTGACCCCATTACTGGAGTATCAATAACCATCTCAAAACCCATCACAGACAACACAAGATTCAAACGCTTCGCGCACTCAGACGAAATAAACGAATGAGTCGCTCCAGTATTAATAATAGCAATTAAAGGCGTATTATTAATAAAGCAAGTACCTCTGATTAGACGGTCTGCACTTGAAGTCTGAGTTCCTGCCAATGAAAACACTTTCCCACTAGTCGGAGCTTTCTTCTGTTTCGGGCACTTTGCACTAATATGTCCCACTTCACCACAATTAAAACACTTCAACACATTCTTCCTTTTACAATCAGCTAAGACATGTCCGACTCCTCCACAGTTAGAACACTTTCTCATATCTTTCCTGCATTCAGACTGACGATGACCCAATTCGCCACAATTATAACATCTCAAAGAATTAGGCATACTTCCTCCACCTGACCTGCGATCAAAAGTACCCCTTTGTTTACCTTTATCAGCTGGTGTCACATACGGACCACCACGGAACTGTTGCTTCCCTTTTCTGTCACTTACACTTTTATAGTGAGCAGAACGGGCTTTACTATCTTCATCATAAATCCTACAGCATTCCACCAAATTAGCAAACCTCCTGATCCTTTGATAACCGATAGCCTGCTTAATCTCAGGACGCAATCCGCTTTCATACTTCACACACTTAGAAAATTCAGCAGTTGCTTCCGCATAATGAGGATAAAACTGCACAAGTTCCACAAACTTAGCAGTATAGTCAACAACAGACATATTACCTTGTTTTAGTTCCAAAAACTCAATCTCCTTCTTTCCTCGGACATCCTCCGAAAAATACTTCCTTAGAAACTCTCGGCTAAACACTTCCCAAGTAATCTCTTCTTCCTCCTCCTCCGCTTCCAACACCTGACGAGTACTGATCCACCAGTCGTCAGCCTCTTCATGTAACATATGACTGCCTAACCTCACCTTATCATCACCGTCACAATCCATTACCCTGAAAATCCTCTCAATCTCTTTCAACCACAACTGTGCACCATCCGGATCATGTTTCCCTTTAAAAACCGGCGGCTTATTCTTTCTGAACTCATAATTTCCTGCAGCATTCGGTGCACCCTGCACAGCTCGTGCCATAGCTTGCATCGCAGCAGCCAAAGCAGCATCATTACGACCAGCCATATTCTGTTCGTCCAAATACAGAGACTATGGTTAAACAAACAACTCACCAGAACACAACTGCCGCACAATGACAACTCGCCCAAAACGACAGACACAACAGACACAACGGACACAACAAACTCAACTGACACGGACTGGCTCTGATACCACTTAATGTGACGCCCCCAATCTATAACCCCAACAATTAAAGCAGTAAAAGAAAATTCAAAATTTCGTCAGAGTATATCTAAAAACACGGCATAGACGGGAGAATCACATCAATTTAAAACAGTAAAACATAACATACAACACCTGCTCATAAAGATATGCAACAGTGGGGTAGCAATCAACAGAGGAAACTCAGTTCATTACACCCACTTTTCAGAAATTAGAATAAAAGCGGAAAATCTAAAATCTGAATAACATATATATACATAGATCATATAAACAGTCTGTCTGTACAACATACATCCATACATATATGTACAATTCCAAAATATATCATCACATATACAAAATAATCACAAACGGCCACCCTAGCTACCCGGTGTCACATATCAGAGCCGACCGACAAAAGAATGAAGACGCAATGCTTCACAAAAAGAATACCTCCAGCAACTCTAATATGCAATGCCTCATAGAGCATTATAAAATAGCAGAAGGGTGAGAAAAACAACCATAATATACTTACACATATTCCATCTCATCAATCACATTCTCAATTCCATGCACAATTAATTCATGATTTATGCAAATGCACAGAGACCGACACAACGACTCTATGCACATGCTATGCGGTACCGACTCCAAGTATTTCTCATCACCAGTTCACTCAGGAACTATTGGAACCATCGCTCGCTACATCACTGTAACTCCCCGTCGGGCATACGATGTCCCCCGTCGCTCACACCCCGCATGGGCACACGACGTTTATGGATCGCTCACACCCCGCATGGGCACACGACCCGATCGCTCACACCCCACAAGGGCACACGATCGTCTATAACCATCGCTCACACCTCTTATGTTTAAGGCACACGATCCATCATATCGCTCACACCTCTTATTTTTAAGGCACACGACGTTATAGCAGATTCCCTCTGGAATCAATCCGTCACTCAGGACGTTACCAAAATGCATTTCATGATGCTTGGCATACAATGACTCATGACATTTAGTATGCACACATATATGCAATCATCACACTTATCATAACTCATGTTTGCAATTTAATCCCAAAACAATACATTTTTGTACCATACAACAGCACGCAATCATATGCACACATATATGCAATCATACCATATCCATATTAACAGCACATTGCATAAAACACACCAATTGCACACAATCATAACCACAAAAGTCGACAAAACGACCCTATTCCGATTTTCCGACAAAATAAAATCGGCTAATAAATTCCTAAAACCATTTTAATAAGAAAGAACATTTTTGTAGCTTCCCAATGCTTCGAACGGCGACCAAAACGGACTTACGGTTTGAAAATGATGAAGAAAATAAAACAAAAAATATGCCACGTTCGCTCCAGTGTTCGCTAGGCGAACCCTAGCAAACCGAGGCAGTGGGAAACAGGTAAAAAGTTCGCTAAGCGAGGCTCTGGGTGAACATTCGCCTTCCGCTCGCCCCGGGGTTCGCTAGGCGAACCCTCGACCAAACCTTCGCTTTCGCATTCGCCAGGTTCGCTAGGCGAACAAAACAGAATTTTGAAATTCGCAGCTGTGCGAACCTAGAAACATTTGGGTCCAAAAACCAAATTCTTCACCTAAAACACTTCCAAACAGCACAACCAAGCCTAATCAATGATCATATGCACAATACGATTACACTACGGCATTTATATCGATTTTCAACCGCAAAAACATCGATTTCTCACAATCCGACCTAAAATCAAAAGCTATAAAACACCACCAAAACACACACACACACATACATAACCATACACAAGTATAATATAATCGAGTTTCGCACCCTTACCCGATTAAATCGATTCTAGAAGTTGTTTTCCTTGATTTTCCAAACTTTCTTACTATTTCTCTTCTTCTTCTCTTTTTCTTCTCTTTTTCTTTCTTCTCCTTTCCTTTCTCTCTATTTTCTCTCTTTCCAATTCTATCTTACTAACTTAATGAAAAATATTATAAAATGACCAAAATACCCCCACACTCAAATATCTCGCAAACGATCCCAAAACCCGATAAAATACCACAACAATGAAAAATGATATATTTTCACATAAAAGTCGAAAATAAAATAATATAATAATAAAATAATCAAAAACGACTCAATTAAATAAAAATACAAAAACTGGGGCGTTACATGCACTGGTGGATTGTATAGATTAATGGGTTCAGCATATATGGGTTCAGCATTTATTACCTGAGAATGCATGGGATGAACATCCTCGTCATCGCTAGCACCGAAAATATCTTCATACCTAACATCATGTAGTTCATCTTCACTGTATTCACCAACCTCTTCGTTTCGTATGAAAGGTTCATTGTTTTGTGTAATTTCTTCATCATTTACCTGGCTCACCCCGTATTCATGCGAAAATGATGATTGTGTTGGATAAGCTTCGTCTTCAACACGAACATATAACTCTATCGTCTTCAACTGAGGCATTGAGTAGTGACATTGAAACATTGATTTGACTGATTCGTTTGAATCTATCTGCTTCATTACGTAGAACACACTACCATCTACCCCATTAAATAATGGTTGACGGTAAATAATTTCATGCACCGAGTGTTGCACTTTTTTCCCAATGCGTTCTCTTAGATGAATAATATCAGAATCACGATGAATTTTGAACATCACCGTTGTTGTATTGTTGAAAGAAAAACCAGCAATTTGATCTGTGAAAATTGAACCACCATAATGCATGGCAACCAATGTATTTCCCTCTGCCATTGATATGACAATTTTGAGCAGATCGTGTAAGTTCATACAAACAATGCTAGATAGGAAAGAATATATAAAACTACATGGCAGTATGGGGTCGTCAGTCCAAAGGACGAGCTGGCAGGTGAAACAGTATAGGGTCGTCCTTCCGTTGGACGAACCCTTGAAGACTTCACGTGCGAACAGAATAGGGTCGTCCTTCTGTTGGACGAACCCATGAAGACCATTTGAAGGCGCGTCCTTCCAAGTGGCGTGCAGCATGGGCCATTGTATTTTCATTTCACGGCAGATTCCTTGCATGCAATTTTATCTTCTCAGCTAGTAATTAGGGGTGCAGAAATAGCTTTGCATGCCTACTATTGACCAAAGGATTGTGCATGGAATTGGATTATTGTGTGCATGGGTTGGTTTATAAATACCACCTTCACTATCAATTGAAACATATCAAAAACAAAACATGATATTGTAAACATTTCATCAATTAAAATCACAATGTTGTGGATGGGAGAGACGCACCGCGGAACACCGACCAACGTTGCCGCATGTGTAAGTAAATTTCCTTTTATTATTAAATCGTTATGAGTGTGATATTTTTTTTTGTAAACCAATATTTTGATTTTATCTTATGTTTGAAACAGTCTGATGCAGAAAGATTTAGGTTGCATTCTCATGCTATAGATGCACCAAGTGAGGCAATCAAACCATATTTGGCGCAAGCAGGTTTTGCAAAAGTTGCAGAAGTCAGCACAATCAAAGTTGATTCTAGTCTCGTGCTTGCGATGGTGGAAAGATGGAGACCCGAAACACATACTTTTCATCTCCCAACCGGTGAATGTACCATCACTTTGGAGGACGTAAGTATGTTATTTGGTCTCCGTGTTAACGGTAAGGCAGTAAATGGTCCTACTCAAGTAGGCAGTGACGTATATTCCGAACACTTGGGTATTGAACCTTCAACAGCCGATAGAAATAAAGGTTGTGTTAAAATTGTTTGGCTACAATCTGTATTAGCAGAGTTAAAACAAAAAGAAACGCCATCTGATGCAGACAACCTTCTCCATGCAAAAATTTATATATTACTACTTCTAGCTAAAGTATTGATGCCAGACAAGAGCCATAACTTTTTACATTCTTCTTGGATACCCTTGGTAGGAGATTTAGATAAATGCAACGAATATAGTTGGGGCTCTGCTTGCTTAGCTACATTATATAGACATATGTGTAAAGCAACTAGGGTAGGGGTAAAAAGCATTGGAGGATGCATGCTCCTACTAAGTGCTTGGACGTATTGGCATATACCACTAATTGCTCCCGAAACTTCCTTCGAGATAAATCATCCATACGCAAAAAGGTAAATATTAAGGACACTTTCTTTTCTTTTGTACGAATTTATCTCATTTTTATCTCATTTTTTTAAAACTGCAAGATTTGCGAGACGAGGCATGGCTTACCAAAAAAACCCTCGTTTCCACATCCGAGGATATAGATTCGCACTAGATAGATTGAGGGGAGACGACGTAAGTTTGTTACCATCTTCATTCTATACGTCGCTGATAAAATATATTTTCATACTTTAACTATTATATTTTCTGTTATAGTTCATTTGGAGGCCCTACCCAAATTACCCAGAATGCGTTCTAGAGGATTGCCAAATTTGGAGCGCCACCACTTATATTATCAGTTTTCATATTGTCGAAATACATCAAGCTGATAGGGTTAAAATGCAATTTGGATTTCAGCAAGATATCCCTTCTGAGCCTAGATGTCTACGCCAACACCATGAGACTGAAATGCCAAATACATGGGGAGACCATTGGCGCCATGTAACTAGAGAAGAGAACAAAGAGTGGAGAAACAGAAAAAAATTGACCTTGAAAGGTAACATGGTTATTGGTGACTATGTTCATAGCGCCGCATATATGCAATGGTATTTATCCATTCCATTTATGCATGCTTCTCAAGCCCAGTTCCTCGATGATCCCCGTCAGTATGCATCCTCTTCATCACAACAAAGAGCCTCACCCTCCATGCAGGAGGAAATCCCCCAGATGAACCCCTCGCAATTTCAATCTCAGACTTCTTTTAACCCCCAAACCACATCCCACCATCCACAACCCACACAACCTCAACCGACATTTCAACGCACTCAAACCACACAACAACACACATTCTTTGGCACCTCCTCTCAACAACCAACGCCATTCACCCCCACCCCTCAAGGAAACTTCTACTACCACCAAGAATACCAACAACAAACAACACTTCGACCATCCTTCCAATTCACCCCAATCCCACGACCTATCTTTGATTCCTTTTACCCCCCATCCCAACAACAACCCTTTAACCCTTCTTTCTCTCAAGCCACTTCTACCTACCGCATTGACGAGGTTTATTACCCTCTCATCCAACAAAGCCCTCCCACCGCCTTCGACCAACCATCCCAGTCAGTCCCCAATTTTCTCCTTACTGATGAACAACTCATGGACTGGCCAGGTTTCTCAGTTACGGATGTTCCTATCGTCGCTACATCACATCAACCAGAAAATGTCTGCGACGACGAGGGTGTAGCAGAAGACGAGGGTGTAGCTGAAGAGGAAGAGTTGTCTTCCGCCTCTACTCCATCGCCAACAAGACGACAACCAGACATGGGAAGGGAAAAACGTGTGATTTTTCCAAAAAAATGTGGAACTGGAGGTCATTTGTTTAGACATAAATGATATATCTTCACCCATTGGGAATTAATAAAATTTATGATATTTATAATTTTATTTAATAATTTTGTTATATTAATTATTTAATTACATATTGTAAAATATATTTAATTCTAATTTAAAATTAATTATAATATTTATTCAATAATATTTTAAAACATAAAAATAGTTTATTCATTTTTAAACTAATTAATATATTAAAATATAATATAACAATTATTTTATATTAAATTTAAAAAAAAAAAAAAAACGAATGCTTCATTGGGTCGGCCAACCAATGGCCGAACCCTTGAAGAAGAAAAAAAATTTCATTGGGTCGTCCAATGGAAGGACGAGCCCAAATCCAAAACGTGGCATATTGGTCAATTTTTTTTCAACTAGTGGCATACTGAATATTTTGTTTTCAAAACGTGGCAATGTGGTAAAAAAATCTGTAATCGTCTTCCTCTACACCTCTACATCCATGGATTATCCAAAATCACACGAACGCTACTTCCACAAGCCTGCTAAAAACCAACCCCAATGGGTCAAACCGGTCATAATTTTTGCAGTTGTTTTGAGTCTCATTTTCATCATCATCTGCACTCTTTTCTGCTGCTATCGAAAGAGAAGACGTGCCCAAATTCTGCAACAACAGTTGGCCACCACCCAACCACGTTCCACCGCCAAAACTAATGTTGTTTCATCAGCTCCAACCTCCGCCGCCGTTGAAATTCAAGACGCTTCCTCCAATCCGCACTCCTCCGCCGCTGAAATTGTAGAGGCTTGAATTTTAACAATAATGATTGTAATTTACTTGTATATATGAGATTTGATTGTAATTTACTTATATATATGTGTGTGAGTAGAAATTATTTTACATATATGAAAGATGCTCTAAATCACCTATTAAGGTTGTGGCATCATCTATATTCAATTTAAAAACTTTTCCATGAAGTCTCTTTTTAAGATATGTGGCAATTAATAATTTATTCAAACTAAGTCCACGTCGTCGAATGCCATTGATAGCATATTGCATTTTAGTGCAATTTCCTTTGAAGCATTGGAGCAGGGTGATTTTGATAGAATTGGGTGTTAATTATGCATTCATCAAATGTCTGTTAGTTTGGGGTGTTTTGTTGGTTTTTTGTTCAAGTGTTTTAGATTGTTGTCTATTTTGGTGGTTTCATTGATCTAACTCAGACATGATGTTGAAACTGAACGGTGATCATCTTTATTAATTGAGCAAGTTGGTTTTCTATGGTTTTGAAGCGTGTAGTCAATGAAAGCACCAGTTGTAAATTGTAATGACTTAACAAAATATGAACAACTTAAATCACTGTGTTATTAATATGAGATATGTTTTATATCACGAAAATTCATGAATAGACGTGGCAATAGTTTTTACCATGTTTAAAATACCGCCACCTCCTTTATTCTGTATAATCTAGAACTTGCACCTATCCCATTATGACACCTTAACTTTCGTATGTTTCACGAATAATTAGTATCGTACTATGTAGCAATGCCCTATTGATATATCAAAATGGAAGTCACTCATAGTACGATACCAGAGAGAGCTAGTGATACAATGGTGATTGTAGAAATTGAAGAGTAAAAGAAGTTTTTCAATAATTTCTAACCAATGGTACAGAAAGAGAGGGGAGAGATTCACTAGTTAGTTTTATACACCTTCAACCTGGTGATAGGATATTTGGTCCTCTCTAACTATGTCTTTTTTCACAATTTTTCGGATCACTAACAACTTTTATTCCCCTTGTTATGTAGCCACATTCTCTGACTCAATACGTTGTGGGCCCTCTTTACTTAATGGAAGCCTTGCATGTGATCAATCTTTTAAAAATTGCATATAGACTTGAGAGACAAAACACTGCTAACATTGCTATGCATAACTCTTTAGTCTATATCATTTCTAAAAATTGATATTTTTAACATCTCACCAAGGACTAAAAACACTTGGTATTATTAAAGGTACACGGAGAAGCCATTATAGAGTAATAAAATGGAACTCTTACTCTATTTACCAATTTTATGCAAAACTACATACGAGGTAACATCCACCCAACAGTCCATCCTAAAAGTAATCCAGCTCCAACAAGACTCAATCCTAAAGCAAATGCAACATCATATGTAACGCGATCCATAAAAAACTTCACACAGTACCGCGAGGACAACAACCAAACTAAGCCAAAACTCAATCGCTTATCTCTCCCTTTTTGTTGCCCGCCGCGAGAGAAAAAGATTAGCAAAACACACACAGAGAGACAGAGAGTTGAGAGAGAGAGAGACGAGGAGCGATTGAAATCCATGAACGAGAGTGAAAGAGGGCAACTGACTGGAGAGAGAGAGAGAGAGAGAGAAGAGGAGAAAAGACTAAAGAGGATATTTTGTCACGATTTGGTAGTCTGACATTTTCTCATCCATTCTTAATTTTCTTTTATTTTATTAATATTATTAAAACAGTTTAATTTGGTTTGGGTTGTTAAGTTCCTAAGCCCATTCAAATTTTTGTTCACACCTTACAATCACTCTTACACTCCTTGGCCCAAACCTTTTTAGATTTCTTTTTTTTTTTTTAATTATTTTTTAATTTTGTTTTATAACCATGTTTTTTTTAATATATATTGATTTTTCTTTTTGAAAAAAAATTCTAAATTATATTGATTTTTATTAATAGTAATTTTAGCTTAGTTATTAACATAAAAAACTCAAAACATTTTCTTAATTATTTTTGTGAATTAGTCTTTTGGGATTTATGTTTAAAATTTATTTGTTTAGGTTTTATTTTTTATCACTTCCATTTTTTAATTTCTATTAACTTCTTTGACTCCTAACTTAGATTCTTTTATTTAGATCTTACGATTTTTACACCTTATGGAATGCTAACAACAATGATGGCAAGTCTACATAATAAGCTATCGACATTTGTTGACAACGCTGTGAATACATATTCGCTTATTATGGCATATGGCTCGGCCATAGGCAACCACAGTCGAACCATGCCACCCCATATGGGAATAGGATTTGGTTCCCAGTTAATGCTAACGTTCACAACAAATTGTGTATTAGTAATAAGACAACAGATGGATGAGAGTAACCATGACATGGTGAACACGTTTACTCAAAAAATGGGTATGATATTCAACCCATTGATTCAAAATATGAATCAGAGTTACCAACAGTTGGTAACTCAGATGAATCGAGTTGCAGATTTCTTTGGTGCTCGCCCAGTGTAGGTTCGACCAACTGTTCAACCCCAAGTTAGTAGACAAGTTCGAAATAAAGGGGTTGTGTTGGAAGAAAACACAGTGAACCAGGGACAACAAGTGGTTCCCCAAATGGTCGGACATAGATATCTAGGGAGGTAGAGCCACTAATGCAAATGACGAATATAGTTTTAAAATTTACACCCATTATGCAGAAAACGGGTGTAAATAAGAAATTCGGTGGCATGTCGAAACCTCAGCGCCAACCATGATAGTAAATCGAAACCAGGACGCCGACCATGTCGTCCATCAGGTTCAACATGAAAATCTATTAGGTGAAAATAACCTTGCAACCATTGTCGAAAGGATAATGGCACAAAATAGGGTGAACATGGGCTTGCAGATGCCAAATTACACATCTTCCCTTTCATATAACGTGTTGCAGACTGAACTACCAAGGGGTTGGAAAGTCCCTAAATTCACAAAGTTCACTGGCAACACTAATGAGTCTATCGTCGAGCATATTTCCCGATACTTGACTGAGGCAGGAGACATAGCCAATAATGTGAACCTAAGGATGAGATATTTTCCTACTTCTCTAACAAAAAATGCTTTTACATGGTTCACTACCCTTCCTGCTCATTCAATCAATGATTGGACTCGATTAGAGAGGTTGTTTCATGAGCAGTTTTACATGGGGAAATCCAAGATTAGTTTGAAAGAATTGTCGACTGTTAAACGGAAGTTTGCCAAATCAATTGATGATTACTTGAATTGATTCCGTTTATTGAAAACAATGTGCTTCACTCAAGTGCCTGAACATGACTTTGTCAAAATAGCCGCTGAGGGATTAGATTATTCCATTAGGAAGAGGCTAGATACACAGTATCTAAGAGATATGGCCCTGTTGGCATACAGAGTTCGAGAGGTCGAAAGACTGAAGGCCGAGAAGGCCAGAGTGAGTAAGGGTAAGAAAGAGCGTGTGACTTACGTCGACATGGAATACCATGACCTAATGTAAGATGTCGAATATAACCATGTCAAAGATTCTGAGTTCGACGTGACTGAATTACAGTTATGTCCCTCATATGTGTGTAAATTGATTACACCTGCAAATGGGAAAAATCCTTCTGAGCCTGAGAAAAATGATAAACTTCCTAAGAAAACCTACACCTTCGACATAACCAAATGCGATGAGATTTTTTATTTGCTGGTAGCAGATGGTCAAGTACTTGTGCCACCAGGCGCAAAAGTACCACCATTAGAACAAAGAAAGAAATGAGGGTTTTGTAAATATCATAATTTTCTAGAGAATAAGACCCCATAATGCTTTCTTTTCAGGGATCTTGTTCAGAACACACTGAATGAAGGCAGATTGAAGTTTGCTAAGGGAAATACACCTATGAAGATTGACTCTGACCCCTTGCAAGTCAGGGATGCTAGCTATGTGGAGCCTGTGGTGATCAATATGGTCGAAATTACTGAAGATTTCGACATGGACGAGTTTAAGGAGAGATAAAATCAGATCGAAGTTGTGTACCCAAAGGCTGGTGAGGGACTTGTAGAAATTCTCTACAGGTACAAAGCTGAAGATTCAAAGGTGATATTGCGTCCTCGATGTAGTGTTGTTTTTTATAAGAAATATGCAAGAAAAGTTGAGAGTGCTCAGAAAGAAAAAGAGAATGAGAATGAGAGAAAGAATAGGCCCCAGTTTTATTTCGATAAGAGACAGGTGCCCCAGAAGAAGGAACAAACTCTTGCTCAACAGAAGGTTAGGCCTAATACTTACAAACCCACGTCCAATGCTCATCAGGGGAGATGGAACAAACCTGTTGGTAGAGAAAATGTTGTAAATCCTAATTGGAGGAACTTTGAGATGGGTATGGGGTCTTCTATGACTTATCGATAGAATTTCCAAATGTCGAAGAGGCAATCCTATGGGCCTAGTAATTACAAAGGCAAAAATCCCATGTCAAGGATCTAATGAAGGAGGTTCTAGAGAAATAAAAAGGATGAGAGAGATGCTGCAGAGTCGAGTAACAATCACCACCCTCATAATCAAGAAAATGATTAGGCAAAGAAAACAGTGGGAAGGAAGTTGTTCTCTCCCAAGACAAGTCAGGCGAGAGGAAATGTCAAGGAGGAAGAGTAGGCAAAGGAAGATGAGTTAGTAACAGACAATTTTGACTCGGGATCGGAAAAGGATTTCAACCTATTATGCAATGTAGTTTCTATGCTCCCTAGGGAGTACGACTGTGTGACATAAGTAGTTGAGATTGAAGATTGTGAGGAGGAAGAGCTGGCGAAACACAAGCCAGTTTGTTACTTTGTGATGAACAATGGATGTATTGAAGAACGAAATGCGTTCTTTGAAAGGCCCCATGAGGGTATGAAAAGCCATCTAAATCCTCTTTTTATAAGGGCAAAGGTCGAAAACACTACGATGAATAAAATTCGGGTGGACGACAGGGCAGTTGTGAATTTAATGCCTCATTTCTTGTTTGCCAAAATCAGCAAATTAGATACAGATTTAAGACCCCGTAACATGGTGATTTCCAATTATGAGGGTAAGAATGGCCAGACTATGTGGGTCATCCAAGTGGATATAATAGTGGGAGCCATCACTCGACCCACAATCTTTATGGTGATAACGTCAAGGGCTAGTTACAACTTGTTGTTGGTGCGAGAGTGGATACATGGAATAGGGTGGTCGCTTTGTCCCTCCACCAAAGGATAGTGATCTGATGCGAGGATGGAATAATCGAGAACATATAATATGATCAGGGATACTACATGGCATAAGTCAATCATGCAGACAAAATAAATTTTGACAAAAATTTGGCCATCCTAGCACCATGTACACTAGCGGAGTTAGCCTACATGCCTCTATGGAGGCATTCTACACTTTGAAACTCCACCCAAACCATGGGTTTACATGGGATAGAGATATCATAGGGGATATATGTAACGCCCCGTTTTGTCCGATTTATTTAATCGAGTCGATTTAATTATTTTCGTTTTTATATTATTTTATTATTGACTTTTATTTGACAATATATTATTTTTCATCGCGTTTTGAGAGCGTTTGCGAGATATTTTAGCTGAGGGGTAAAATGGTCATTTTGAGGGGTTAGATATTTTAGAAAAATTAGATATTTTTATAAATAGAGAGAAAT
Organism: Lathyrus tuberosus; assembly: GCA_022829125.1. Classification (NCBI taxonomy): domain Eukaryota; kingdom Viridiplantae; phylum Streptophyta; class Magnoliopsida; order Fabales; family Fabaceae; genus Lathyrus; species Lathyrus tuberosus. Next base: position 17,054,520 of record JALAZF010000048.1, read on the forward strand.
AAAAAGAGAAGAGAGAAAGGAAGAGAAGGGAAAAAAAGAGGAAAACTTGGGATAGAAGAAATCATCCGTTCAAGCGTGATTAATCGGGTAAGGGTGAGAAGTTTCGATTATATCTTGCTTGTGTATGTATATGTGTTGTTTGTTGTAATTGTTTTGGTTGTTTCACAACTTTTTATCATTGATAAATTGATGAATAATTGATAGAAATAGATGTTTTCACGGTTGAAACTCGATATAAACTGCGTAGAATACTTGTTGTTATGATTGGAACATGTTTTGGTTGATATAGTGTGATTTGGAAGTGTTTGGGTGGAAGAAATGAGGGATTTTGGCCCCAAATGACCTATATGGACGCTGCTGAGAATTTCTGGGTTCGCAGGTTCGCTTTGCGAACCAAAGCGAAGGGGAAAGCAAAGGTTCGCCCAAAAGTTCGCATTGCGAACTTTATGCCTTTTTTCCTCTGCCATGGTTCGCTGGGGGTTCGCATTGCGAATAGGAAAGCGAACGTGACATAATTCCCATTTTGTTTCCTTCATAACTTTTGATCCATAACTCGGATTGAGGCACGGTCGGATGCGTTGGAAAGCTAATGAGATGTTCTTTCTTATAAAAATGGTTTGGAGGATAGTAGATGATTTATTTAAGTCATGGTTGTGTAAAAGTGTTGGGTTGTCGGGTTTTTATCGCGTTAAATGCGTGTGGTCGGTGTTTTATAGTGTGTTGTGCTATTGTTATATGACGTGGAGCTTTTATGTGGTTTATATGATGTTGAAGCATGTGATAAGTTGTTGTAATTGTTGTGGCCTTATGGTAAAATACTTTGTTGACTTGAATACAAATGTATGGTATTAATGTATGTTGTTGTGGGTAGCCTTCGTGGCGTGAATCCTAGTGTTGTGAGTATCATTGTATGATTGCAGAATTGTTGTGGTTGATGGTGAGTAATTCTTGATGTGAATTGTTATGAGTGTATATGCTAAAATGCTAATTGTTGTGATTTGTGGATTATGATGAAATGCATTGTTTATGTGAAATTCAATGTGTGTTATTTGGTGGCCTTATGGCAAATAAATGCATTGTTTTGGGTTTGATTGCAATGCATGATTATTGATGTTGAGATGGTTCACATGGTTATATATGTATATGCATTTGATTGTCATGAGTCATTTGTATGCCAAGCATCATGATATGCATCTTGTGATGTCGTGTGCTCTTGTGGGGTGTGAGTGACGAAATGATTCCAGAGGGAATCTGCTGTAACGGTCGTGAGCCTTATACAAAGAGAACCTAAAGCGACGTTATAGACGATCGTGAGCCTTATACAAAGAGGACCTAAAGCGACGTTATAGACGATCGTGAGCCTTATACAAAGAGGACCTAAAGCGATCGGATCGTGAGCCTTATACAAAGAGGACCTAAAGCGATCCATAAACGTCGTGAGCCTTATACTAAGAGAACCTAAAGCGACGGGGAACATCGTTTGCCCGACGGGGAGTTACACTAAGTAACAAACGATGATTCCAATAATTCCTGAGTGAATTAATGATGATAAGAATGATGGATGGATTAGTACCGCATTGCATTGCATAGAGTCGTTGTGTCGGTCTCTGTGAATTTGCATAAATCATGAATGGATTGATTATGTGTGGAAAATTGTGAATGGATTGATTATGTGTGGGAAATTGTGAATTGATTGATTATGTGTTGAGCTCGTGATAGCATTGGTGATTTGATATGCATTCATGATAAATGTATGGATTATGGATGATTATGTATCGATCGAAGATATTCTGAAGATGTTAAAACATCCTACTTAATGATGAAATGTATTGTTTGATTTACGTTGTCGATTATCTGTGTAATGTGTCATTTTTTATGTATGTCATAATAATTATCGATGTTAATTTATCTATATTTCTTCATCTATTTCGTTTCTGCATTTGTTCTTGGTTTAGTGGATTTCGGAAATACACCTCCATAATTTATACAGAAATTCATTTTCGAATTATATTTTGTCATAACCTTAGGGTTTAGCTCAAAAAAGAATAAATTGTGTGTGAATGGGTGCGTCCGAAGATGCATTTCTAAATTCTATAAGTAGTTTTGGTTTTTCAATATAGTGAAAAAGCAATGCTTAAGGTGGGAAAAATAATTCCCTTAAGATTTTCATCTTTGTGCTTTATATATTTTAACATGTGAAGGTACTTTTGGACAGGGCAAGAGCGTTCTCCAAACTCTATAATTATGGTTAGATTGTAGGAAGCACTAAACTCAATCATTCACCTTAAACATTTTTTTTCGTTTCACAATCTTACATAGAACAATCTCACCACTTTAAAATTAATTAAAATTAATTAATTAAAAGCACATATATTACTATTAATAAATAAAATAAATAAACATTACGTTATAATTATTTAGGAAAAATATTATTATTATTATCCCTTAGGTAGCTCATTACGACTAAGCATTGTCCATTACTAATAAGGCATAATCAAAATATTCTCAATCTTTGAGATTGTTATTTAATTTCCTATTGTATATGATTCTCTCATTTATTGTAAATATTGACTAACTATTTTTAGAATATCAATGACATATGTAATTGAGAAATTATAGGAGTAATGTCAGTATCTCAGGTTGTATATATGGTGTACATGTTCAATGAAATAAACAAATACTTTTCCATCACATTCTGTTACGGTATTAGAGCTTTCACGTCATTACTAAGTGTGAAAGAAGCAAACTATTCTCAATGAAATAAACAAGTTCCTTTCCATCACATTCTGTTATAGGTATTTCTTCTGTTGATCAATCATCACTCTTCTTTCAACTTTATTGTCATTTATATCTATTGGGTGTACGTAGTCATAAACTACCATATCCTATAGATCAATATCGTGACCTAGAAAGAAGCTCTCTATTATATCCTTCCAATAGTCAAATATTTCTTCATCAAAAACAGGAGGTTTAACATTGTAGTAATCTCTATCATTTGTTTTAGCAACTGGTGGTGGAGCAGCCATTGTATTTCACACTGGATCTTTATATGACACTGCTAAGTGTTTGATAAGCTTATCAAGATCAGAACCGAAGCTCTGATGCCAATTAAAGGTGGCAAGAAACACATGAAAGAGGGGTTTGAATTGGGTTTCTAAAAACAAAAGTCTTTTTCAAAACCAACTCAAACAAGCAATAACATGAACAAAAAAATAACAAAATTATTTTTATACTGGTTCGCTGTTAACGAAACTACCTCTAGTCCATCCCACCAAGGTGATTTTGCCTTCTCAACAAGGACTTAATCCACTATAACCAAAACTGATTACAGACACCACAAAGAAAAATTGTCTTTGTCTTCCTGAGTCTATTTGACTAAAACCTAGTCACTCAAGGAAACCACTCAAACAATATTGAGATTTATAAGTTGTGTTTTCAAAGAATACTTCTAAGAAAGCATATTAACACAAGATTAATACAAAGATTATCTCACATAATAATGAGCAAAGACTCTATGTGTGTTTACAAATAATATACACAGAAAATATTTACTTCAGCAAAACATGTGTATGTTCAGTAGCGTGAGCAATAGCAAGCATTAGCAACATCTTCCAATCCTCAAAGTCTCCTTTATATAGGCAGTTAAAAGATCCATTGGAGGGTAGAATTGGAATAACAGATAACAAATGTCTCCTTTTATAACAGTTTGCATATAGGAGGCAAAATGGTACGATAGTATTGTTTTTAGCCCACAAAATCAAGGTAGTGGAAGAAGGGTGGTCTTTTATTGTGTACTATTTTCCTGACACAAAACCTTTTAATCTTATTTTCTAATCTTCAGAGGCTTCTGATAAAATGATGTTGAAGTATGCTTATAAGGATTAAGAGACTAATTGAGAGAATCTTCAGAACATTGGTCTTCAGAGTCTTGACACAGTTCCTCAAAACCTGGTCTTTAGATCTTGTTCTTCAGAGTCTTCAGAACTTCAAGATTCACCTTCTTTATAACATCCTTCAGGTGCGCCTTATTCCTTAATACATTTTGTAAATTGTGAAAGATTTTTTATGTAGCATCACATGTTTACTGCTGCACTGGCCATTGAACATGAACATGTCCATTATTCTAAGGTTTTGCAAAATGCAGATTAGAGGCTTGCAATGCAGCAAGAACTTCAATCTAAGTTTTATTGTACCATAACTTGTTTGGAGTGACTAATTGTGTTTACTGCAGACTCCGGGAAGAGAGTTCTTACTTCGAGTGTCATATCTAGAAATATACAATGAGGTAACAACAAAATATTTTGTGTTCCCACCATCTAAGTTTTTTTGAACACTATAGCAAACTTTCTAATTCTTTTGCTAAGTGTTTAGTATCACCTTAATCCATTCTTTTCCGAGATCTTTTCAAACAACAAGAACGGAACATCAGGACTTTTTATAGTTATACTTCTCTAGACAAGCTAGGCTCGCCCACCGGTAGGCTAAAAGACTTTCAGAGCTGAATTTAAGATGTTTATTGCTTACAGCATGCTTTGCTTCAAAACATAGAAGAGTGGAAACGACTACGAGAGCAGTTACTCTTCTAACTTTAACACCGGAAACGCATTTAGTTACCTTTCTAAGAGCTACTTTAATTTATCTTCTTTGCTTCACTGGTAAGGCTCATCGGTCTTCTGGCCAGGCATATAATCGATTCTTTGACCGGCTTTCGAAAAAGCACATGCGCTGGCTTTTCACGCTTAATGATAGAGACTGGTCTGATAGAATGATTCTTCTTGCTAGACGCAATTTCTTTTTTAGTAAGACAGTAGGAATTCATTCACTCAATTAGAAGCCGCCTCTATGGATAAAGTCTTTCATCTGCAGGGTAGGCGCTGTGATATCAGGCCTGAGACTACTAAAGTACTTTATTACTTTGTTCTACGTTGAAGATTGGTAGTAATAGTAGTACTGTAAAAGTTCTTTCTCACATAAAAGCTAAATTTTATCGTGTAAGCGAAGACTCTTTCCGCGCCGGAAGAGGCCCCCCTACAGAGGCCAGTGACCCTCTTTCGTCTCTAAAGGAGTAGTAGGTTCCATCTGGAATTAGAAAGTATGTCTGCAACTTTTACATTTTTTTAGAACACCAGACTCCCCTATGATCTGCTCACCATACGTACATTTCAACTATAGAACCTATAGGCAGGCAGCAAAGAGTCATACCAGAGAGATGTATTAGTTCCATTGCCAACATCATGTATAATATATCTTATAGCCAACTCTCTCACCTGTAAAATGAGAGATGTATTTTACAGATTGGGGAAAGATGTATTGGTTCCATTGCTGAAAGAGCTTACTAAAACTGTAGAACATGTTCAAAACATAGATGGTGGGAACACAAAATATTTTGTTTTTACCTCATTGTATCTGTTTTCTTTCTTCTAAATTTTCATTGTTAATAGAGATGTTTACACAGCTTATGTTGTTATCAGGTGATAAATAACTTGCTTGACCCAACTGGCCACATATTTCCAAACCTGTTAATGAAACATAGATATAAAACATAGCCTAACCCCAAACCTGCTAATGAAATAACAAATACCACCAGAGGCCAATTTTTCTCACCCTCTTCTCTCTTCTCTCTCGTCTTTCTTCTTTTTTTGGGTTACTCCCATTTTTCTCACACAATCAAAGCTTCGAATCATAGAACCAACGCAAACATACATCAAGGAAACAAGTCAAAGATGAACGGAAAACATGTACCGGTAATGACGGACGATGATTCGCGATGGGGGTATGCACGTTGGTCGGCGATGTCAGACGCGGGATGTGGTTTGACGGCGTCGTAGGTTGTGCACAGTGGCAATGCTCAGCAAAGGGGAACTATGGATCAGCTCTTGCTCAACCTCTGCTCTCTACTCGCTCTCCTTTAAGGTGTGTGTATGTAATCTTTCGTGTATTTTCTCTGTCTACAATGTATGTGGATTGTCCTCCTTCAAGTGCCTGTGTGTGGTATTAATTTATAGACTCACTGACATCTGCAACATTGATTTTAAACTTAATTGCGCTATCTCGTGTATGGATGTTTGTGTGATGAATTTGTGGTCACTTGTTTCTATTTTTGAATTATTATATGTCTGGAACTGTTTTGGAAACTCGATTTTGTGCGTTGAATGAATTTGATTCCTTGCTATCATTTCATATGGTTGTTTCCATTTTTGATGATTGTGCTTGGAACTCTTATGGAACTTGATAACACTCTCGATTCTTTCCTTGCTTTTGTGATTCGTGTGATGAATACCAAAGATTTTTGTCGTTTTCGTTATGTTCACAGTCAATGTTTGAGCATTCAAGATTTTGGCAATTGATGATGATGAATAATTTCTGTTTCGGTTTAGTTCGCATGATTGCCATTATGGTGTTCTTGGTTGATTTAATTTTGGTTTAAAACCTACCAATTTTGTGTTAGCATACGTGGGACAGCTTGGATTCCCTTATTTTTTTAGTATAGCCAACACATCATTATAGCCAACATGACTCGAATAACTGGCCTGTTGCTTCATGTTGTCACTTGGAGTGTGCTTTTGTTGTAACCTTGGTCTTGGATAAGGATCCATGAATTTTGGCTTTTTTTTAATTGATTTGAATTTGATTTGTAAACAACACTTTGGAAATTTTAAACTAAATGTGAGTTTTCCAATTCTCGTGTTTTGTTATACTTTGAATCTTTTGAAAATTGGTTGAAACTCATTTTTCTAGACAAACAAATCACCCTTGAATCTTGAATGGTGATAGACAACATTGATTCAAACTTGTAACCTTGCCATGGAGGAAAAGAATTGAACTTGACATGGATAACTCGGAATTTTGAATAAATGTTGAAACTTGAATGTATTGAAAGCAAATGAACATTGCATTAGGTTCGGGACTTGGATTAAGGATGGAATTACTTGAAATTTGAAAATGGACATGGGTTGGAATTAAAAAGTTTAGAACATGAATTTAACATATGGATGATGTATCTTGAAATTTGGATACTTGCATTTCAAGAAATTCACACGAATCTTCCTTCCAAACTTAGTGTGCTTAGTTCTTAATCCAGTTAAATCGAACCATTTGAATTCAAAACATTTGGAATCAAACTTTGATGCCATAAAAAATCCATAAGCCAAAACACATCACCTGGTCTTTTTGCGAATATTGAACTCGAAGCACATTTGAATGGGTATCTCACGTATTATTGAAAAATTATAGGAATAATATTAGCATCTCATGTAGGTTATATATATGAAGAGATATGGGTTCAATTGTATTTAAACTTTTGTCTTTTGGTAATAGATTAAACTTGGAAATTCTCTTATACAGTACATTAATAAATAGTTAAGAATATATAAAAAGGGTGGCTTCTAAGGTGAGGGTTCCATCAAATCCCTCACCCATGGACCATACGTACAAGACTTGAGAGTCATTAGATCAATCAAGCACACAAATACTATTATACAATAAATACAGTAGATTTTTTTTCTGTTATTGTCCGCCTCATCCTCTCGTCCTTTCTCAATAGCCGAATCTGCAGACACTCGCTTTTGCTAGATGATCTAAGGTTTCACATAATTTTATTACCAAATTAAAAATGAAATTTGTGATGTTACTTCTGTGATGTTTGAGAAAAATAAAAAGATTGATAATATATTTATCTGTGTTTATATTAAAATGAAATAAAACATCCTTTGTATTTTTTCACCAACATCATATTTAAAAACTCAATACATTAAACCTTACACATCCAACCTTTCCCAAGTTCCAATAAGAGAAGGGGAATATGTGAAATTCTTGCAGAGGTGTTAAAATTTTGAGAACCTTTCTTTTTCATTCACCTTGTGAAAATTTGAAGATTGAAAGTTCCTATTTTTAATTAATAGATCATTAATAGATAGGATGAAATCAAGAAGCTTTTGCATAAATATTTATGTTAAGGGATATTGTGGTGGTTGTGTTCCAAAAAGAAAAAAGAAATTGGAACTCAAAGTTGCTGCAACAAACATGAAAAAGTTAAGTCATAGAAAGAGATAAGTAATAGAAAGATGATGTGTACAAAGTATTGTATGAGATAAGTTATATATGGTCTCATTTTTATTCTAATCAATCTAAACCTTTAATTACATGTACAACAGATCTAACTGTGCATAAAAATGTTCCACGGGTGAATCATCTAATGGATGACTCACTCTAGAAGCCACCTATAAAAAGATAATTAAATTTATAAATTTTTAGTATGTGTTAAATGAAACTTAAAGGAATAACGGTTTACTTAAAGATAAAGAATTATTCCTTAAATAAAATCAAATACAATTCCAACTAAGCATATCAATGTTAAAAGGCTTGATTTCAAAAATAAATAAGATACGATCATTTACTATTTACTAAAATGGATTTTTATGAGAAAAAAGAAAGTAATTAAAATGATTCAAACCTCAGCATCTAGTATGATAAGATTGGTGTGTCAGAGTGAGAAAATAAAAAACAAAATCAAAATTTTCTTCTAGAAATGTAATGATGACGTGGAATATCAAAAATATAGAAAAAGGAGCTCATTCCAAATTCAGGAATTATGGATTGAGTGCATTAAGCACTTAACTCAATCTCTCAACTTTATAATTAATTAAACCTTGTATAATTATTTTTGGAAATTTATAAAATTATGAATTTTTATGTTAATTGACAATTTAATAAGTTGATACATATTTATTTGTGTTGAACTCTTGATATACAAAATTACAAATATCAAAATTTGAATCCTGTCGAAGTAGTTGAGAAATTAAGGGCATATTTGATTTGATTTTGTAAAACAATTTTTTAATTTTTAAAATTTAAAAAATAATTTTACAAAATAATTTTTTAAAACTATTATCTATTTGAGAGTTTTAAAAATTATAAAATTAAAAAAAAAAAAGAAAAAGCGGTACATTTTTCATTAATAAACAGTTTTAAAAAATTTAGAATACTAAGCATATTTTTTTTTTAAATTGAATTACAAAATAGTTTTTAAAAACTAAAAATTCAAACTGATTCAAACGAGCCTAAGTTTCTTATTTGTAAAAATCAATTGATCAATTAAAACCCAAAAAAATGAAAATTGAATTGTTTGTTTTAAGAAAATTAATCAATTAATATATTAAAAACTCTAAAAAAAATCAAATTGAAAAAGATTAATGGTTTAATTAAAGTAAGAGTTTAGATTTTTCAAAAAAATAACATAGTCAGTAAATAAAAATATTTAATTTAATTTTATTAATTGTGATTATCAATTTAATTGTAAAAGCCTCAATATATTTAACTAAAATTTTAAAACTTATTCACATGAACGTAAACATTTATTCAAATTGATTTTCAATATCATTATCTTTTATTTTTTCCCTAAATAAAATTGTTTTTTTTTCCTTGAAAATATAATTTATCTGATCCACATATATTGACAAAATATATCAAATGTTAAACGAATCAACCAAATCAAATTTGCATTTAATAGTGACATATATTACCAACACAACATTGATAAATATTTTATTCAACCATTTATGCTTTATTATTCTCCTCTCTTTTAAGTTTCCTTAATTTATTTTTTTCTATATTTATAATAAAGGCCACTTTTATAAATTTAGATAAACCATTTAACTTTTCCATATTTAATTACCTATGGAGTATAAAACGAAGAGAAGGCCAAACAATGATCCACCCAGTCATTTTTATTAAGTAATGATGAGCAATATACTATTCTTTTTCATGTGTTTGGTAATCTGTACTACTAGCTATGAATTTGATAACATACAAAACACATTGAAAGAAGATTTGGAAATAGAGAGAGAGCTAAAACTGCTTAATAAGGCTCCTGTGAAGAGTATCCATGTATTTCACCTTTTTATATGTAATTATGTTATGTTTTCCTATTGTTGAAATTCATCATGCTGCATAGCTAATTTTTTTGTTTGTTTCATTATTGTTTCTGTTTATATAGACAAAATTTGGAGACATTATTGATTGCATTGATATTAATAATCAACCAGCTTTTGACCATCCTTTGCTTACAAATCATAAGTTGCAGGTATATTTTCAATTAATTCTAATGACAAAACTATGGATACATTTATGTTTTATTTGATTTTTATTTATTTTTATTTTATTAATTATAGAAAAAGCCTAGCTTTCAAACTAAAATGACGGAAAATAGTGTGAAGGATTCATCAACTAAGGTAATATTCGGTCTTCAAAAAGCTCAATGTTCAAGTGGAACTGTTCCTATTAAAAGAACAACTAAAGATGATTTAATTCGAGGAAAATCATATTTTAACAATGCTTTGGTTGGAAATCTTCATGGTAATCATGTAAGTTTCGTTTGTACATATAAATTTATATTTAAATATGTATAATACTTTATACCAGTTTCAACTATTGAGTAATAAAGTAATAGGGTAGTCATACATATATATTTAATTTCTAGTATGCAGAAGTCATCACATTAGAAGATGAAGAAAGATCTTATTATGGAGTTTCCGGAACAAATAGTGTTTATAATTTTAAGGTAAACAAAGATCAATCAAGTTCGTCTGTGATGTTTGTTCGAGATGGACCTGATAGCATAAATTATATTGGTATGGGATGGCATGTAAGTATTATTATGTTGGTTTATGTGTCTTTTTTTAAAAGTCTTATTTTGTATAATTTGTTAAATTAATATAAAGTATTGATGTTAGGTGGCTCCACAATTATACAATGACGATGAAACTCATTTTTATGTTGTATGGACGGTAAGTATTTTTGTTACTCCTTATATCTCTTGCATAATTTATTAGAGTTTAAATTTCTATATGTATCATTTTAAAAAATTTATTTTATTTATGAGATTATTTTCATGTTTTTTTTCAATATTTATTTCATCTAATGTTAATTACAACAATAAAAGTTTTATTTCTAAACAATATAATGTGATGTTGAAAAATGGCAGAAAGACAATTTCAAAAACACTGGATGCTTCAATTTACTATGTCCAGGATTTGTTCAAACTAGCAAGGCAAAATACCTTGGTGCACGATTTCCGAAAACATCTATCCATGGTGGACCTATTACAGAAATCACAATTTCTATTTCTCAGGTTATTTCTATACAACCAATTTTTACACTTAATATTTTACCACTAATTTTTTTTATTTGTGGTATATTTATTTTGTAGTTTGTTTTGGTTTCTAGGATCCTATAACAAAAAATTGGTGGATAATTAATGAAAATGAAAAAATTGGATATTTTCCGACATCTTTGTTCTCAAACTTGTACGCTGCTGGTCAAGTAGGATGGGGCGGTAGAACATCAACTGCTCAAGGTGCTCCTAGTCCTCCAATGGGTTCTGGATTGTTTCCTGATAACAATTATTATCATGCAGCATACTTTATAAATGTTTCACATCAGAATAACTCCGCCACAGTCAGCTATGGACCCGAATGGCATTTAACAGGGCCATTCTTTGATAAACCTGATTGCTTTTCTACTGAATACTATGGAAAACAAGATCGGGAGGTTGGATTTTCTCTCCAATTTGGAGGGCCAGGGGGTAACTGTGGTGATTAACTCATGTTGGTATAAATTATTACCGGAACTTAAATATGAATAAAATTTTGTTTGCATAAAGGTTTAGAACAATTTATTTCATAATATTACTTATTTTTAGATTAAATTTTTTAAGTTATGTTATTTATTTTACAAATGAATATATATATATATATAACTTAAGCTGTTTGAAAATAATTAATTCTACGAAAGTTTATTTAAAATAAAAAATTATATCAAAATTATTTAAAACATAAAAAGAGTTGTTTACTATTACGAAAACTACATTTTACTTTGGTTGGGAAAAGACTTTCATCTCAGTTGGATGTCTCAGGTAACATAGAGTCTCATAACGCGCGCTATTTTTTTCATGGGCTAACTGAAGGGAATGATATTTTTATATATATATATTCGAGCCATAAATGCTGAGTATTTATAGATACAAGTGATACTTAATTGTATAACTAATTCCTAATTTTAAGGGAACCATTCTGCTGATTCCTAACATTAAGGCATGAATGATTCAAAACTATACCAACTCATATGCACAATAATAGGAATGGTTGGTTACACCTTATTTATATTAACAACTTATGATTATCTATTATTATGCCCCCTCAAAATTGGGTCACCATCAATGACACAAATTTTGTCTCTGAGAAATGAAAATCGGGTTCGATGCATAGACTTTGTTAGAATATCTGCCGGTTGGTCCTTTGTAGAAATATGAGACACTCGGATTTTTCCAAGTTGAACCATCTGTCGCCCGAAATGCTAATCTAGAGCAATGTGTTTCATTCGAGAGTGAAACACTGGATTGGAGCATAAGTAGGTTGTGCCAATATTGTCACAAAAAAGAGTAGGTACGTGAAATGGTACTCCAAGTTCACTCAATAGATTGAGCAACTACATGATCTCAGCTGTAGTATTGGCAGCAGATCGGTATTCTGCTTCTGTGGAGGATCTTGCAACTGTTCTCTGTCTTTTTGACAACCATGAAACAGGATTTCCACCAAAGTAAATTATGTAAGCTGAAGTAGATGTTTTGTCATCATAATTACCGCCCCAATCAGCATGGGTGAAGGCTTGTAGTTTGAGATGAAGTGGTTTTGCTAGCCTCAAAACATGATTAATAGTATGTTTTAGATACCGTAATAGTCGCTTGAGTTGCTGCAGATGCACTTGGGTTGGTTGATGCATGAATTGTGACAATTTATTAATTGCAAAGGACAAATCTGGCCTTGTAAAAGTAACGTATTGCAATGCACCAATGATACTACGAAATAACTTTGAGTCGGCAGCGGCAGATCCATCATTCAGTTTGAGAGGAGTGGTCATACATAATGGTGTGTGGATGGACTTTGCTCCAGCCATATTGAACTTATCCAAGAGTTCTCTAATATAACCATGTTGAGATAATAACATACCCTCCTTGGTTGGAATCATTTCAATTCCAAGAAAATAATGAGGGAAACCAAGCTGTTTGAGAGAAAACTGCTTGGAAAGTTCTGTCATGAAGTGAGTTAAAAAGGTAGTATCACTGCCCGTCAAAAGTAAGTCATCAACATATACCAATAAGAACGCTTGTACACCTTGTTTATTTATAATAAACAAGGATGAGTCACTTAGGCTTGTTTGAAATCCAACAGAAAGAACAAAAGCCTTTAGAGAATCATGCCTGCTCGAGGTGCTTGTCGTAAACCATAGATAGCCTTCTTGAGTTTGCATACATGTTGAGGAAATTCATAATGAATAAATCCGGGTGGTTATTACATGAAGACATCTTCAGTCAATTTTCCCTGCAAAAAGCCATTATTAACATCCATTTTGTGTAAAGACCACCCTTGAGCAAGTGCAAAAGTGAGAACCACTTTAATGGTTTGAGGTTTCACAACCGGTGCAAATGTTTCCTTAAAATCAAGACCCGGTGTTTGAGTGAATCCTTTTGCAACCAACCGTGCCTTATAGCGTGCCACACTTCCATCAGGATTTCTTTTGATGCGAAACAACCATTTACAGCCAACTAAATTAGTGTGAGCTTGACGAGGTACCAGGGTCCAAGTACCATTATTCATGAGGGCATTAAATTCAGCAGAACAAGCATCTCTCCAATGTGGTATTTTAAATGCTTGAGTAATTGTAATACCCCGTATTATCTAAATGCTCAATTGGATATCAGAGGAGATCAGATGAGCATCTATGTGCTCTATCTTTGATTAATTGGATTTATGGAATCCTCTAAGTACTTTAAGTATCGACATTTGGGATCAATAGAGCAACTAATGAACTTTGAAGAGATCAATTTATTATTAGTTCAAGATAGACTTTTATGATAACTCTAATAATTGATCAATTGGTTGAGATGATAAAATATCAATTAGAGATATTTTACTCTATTGGATTATATTATATAATAATAGTATTATATATATATATATATATATATATATATATATATATATATATATATATATATGTTAAGAAAAGGAAAAGAAAGAAAAAGAAGAAAAGAGGAAATGGAAAGAAATGAGAGAAAGAAGAGAAAGTGAAGAAGAGAAGAAGAAGGGAGAAGAGAGAAACCCATGGATCATCATCATTACCATCTTCTTCAAACTCCTCTTCGATTATCATGTGGGTTCTAGTTAGAAACTCTAAGTTCTAGAAATAGATGTTTGGAACTTAGGTTAGAATTTGAGAGAAAATGATAAATTGTTGAATCAATGAAATCTAACGGATAAAATGAGTTATAAACTGTGTTGGATGATCAATATATGTATAGAATCATCTATTGATGCTTATTTGTGCATTGGGTAGTGTTTGGAATGGGTTTTGGACCCAAAGGCCCCAGCTGTTACGCTGCTGAAATTCTGGGTTTCCGCAGGTTCGCACTGCGAATCCCCTAGCGAAGGGATAATCGAGCATTCGCTGGCTATTCGCACGACGAAGGTGATGGCGAACATTCGCCAGAGGTTCGCACTGCGAACTTTACCTTGTTTTGGCTCTGCCACGGTTTGCTGGGAGCTTCGCACTGCGAATGAGGAAAGCGAGCATTCGCTGGCTGCTTCGCAAAGCGAACATGACAGCTTTTCCGTTTTGTTTCCTTCATAACTTTTGATCCTTAACTCGGATCGAGACGTTCTTGGTGTCATTAGGAAGCTATGACAACCCTCTATCTGATAAAAAGTGAAAGTCTTGGGTATGATGTGGGATATTTCATTTAGTGGAAAATGAAGGAAAGTAATGTTTTGGGAAATGTTGGAATTGACATCTTTTGGATCGTAAATTCGATCGAGGCATATTTATAGCCGATGTAAAGTTGTGGAAATATCCTACAGGATACGAGTGAGAAATATTGATTTGGTACCCGATTAAATAAATCGGAGGAAACCTACGTATTGTGTTAACTATGTAAATGTGAAAGTGATGCTTATGTAATGTGTGATTATGTGTGGTTACTTGTAATATTTGTGATTATACCATGTCTATCAAATTGTAAATTGTGAATGAGAAAATATGCATGTTAAACTGAATTAGGAAGAGTGAGGAAACTTTACCCCAAAACAAAATGGTATAATTCTAGGTTGTGGATAGAATTGTGATAGAAACTCTGGATGGCGACGCTCGTGCATTCATTGACGAGTTCTGGCCGAGAGTAGATAACATAATGACAATACTCGTGCATGAGAGGTCGAGGCGTGTGTCCATTACCGAATGGTATAGAAATGAGTGAAACACTAGTATGGAACATGTGTAATTGTTATGTTTTATTGTTAAAGGCATGAGAGGCCTAAAGGCTAATGTGGCCTGGTGATTGTCGAATATAATCACGTTTATGTATATGATCACGTAATCATAACCATTTATCTTGAGGTGTAGTTTCATGAGACTCGAGCTCCTCCTCTGAAACGTATGCACAATTACTTGGCAGGTTTGATTCCCGCGTGTAGTACGAATGAAGCCTATATGGTAAAGAGACTTGTGATGGTTAACAGGCCATGAGAAGTGACGGTTCACGGTTAACAGGTCGATGATCCCGAATCCATTTCATATGCCAAGTAACTACAAGGATCCATGACTCGGGTCGACTTCTAGACGTAGAAGCGGACGGGAAAAGGGGATGCCTTGGTACGGTTATCGATTCGTAAGGAATCTTGAGTTAACAGGCTCAGGACATAATTCCTTCTGTGTGATATTCATGAGTTAACAGACTCATGACATGTTTCCATATAGTGTGAGATTGTGAATTGTGCACTCAAAGTCATTTCCCTTCCCTTTTGACTTGAGTTAGGTTTGTTAGAACCTTGTAAAGCCGAGAGGACCTATAGGATATGGAACTCACTGAGATTTGATGTATCTCACCCCACTATAGTTGCTTTATTTCAGGTGCAGGTTTGGTTACAAGTGGAGCGATGCTCAGATGTTTCAAGAGAAGCTTAGTTAAGCTTATTCCATTGTGTATTCTTTTGTTGTATACAATTGAGGATATTGTATATCATTCTTAGTTTTATTATTTTTTTGGCTAGTTTCCATGACTTGTGCCATGTGTTGTATTTATGTTTTAGAAATGGACAAGTATGTGAACTATGCCATTAGGCACTTTTGATGTGTCAGTACCAAATAAAATGTTTGTATGGTAATATTCTAGATATATATTATACAGGGCATTACAGTAATGGTAGATGGCTCAAGATTTTCCTGCAAATCATGTTTAGTGGCAGTAAATATTTTCTTGGGTTTGAATATATTATTTCGTGACCTTGTTACTATAGGATCACGTTGAACTGGATTATTTCTCGTTGAAGTTGGAACTGGATCAGATGCAGTGTTGGTGGTAGAGCTTGTTAAGTTATCACTAGTCACTGGTATCTCTGTTGTTACCGATGACTCGATAGGCTGCATTGACGCAGGGACTGGTGGAGGACTTGATACCGGAGCTGGTGTAGGACTCGAAACAGGGACTGATGACTCAGATGTATGTGTACAAATAGGTACCGGTGACAAAGGTACCAGTGGTTGGTTCGGTGCAAGGTCTGGTGCAGGACTGGATACAGGTAAAGGTAGAACTGATGACACAGGCATAGATGACTCATGTGCTAGGAGCTGGTTTGGTTCCGGAGTTGAATTTTGATCTTGGTTAACATGAATAGTACGATGTACCGTAGTATCATGTGATGGAATTAGAGGACAAGTAGATGACGAATTAATTATGGATTGATATGGGAATGAACTCTCCACAAAGTTGACATGTCTAGATACATAAATCCTATTTGACAATGGTTCAAGACAAAAATATGCATGCTGAGACAGTGAATAGCCTAGGAATATGCAGGGTTTAGACCTGGGTTGGAGCTTATTTTGCATATATGGTTTTAGCCAAGGAAAACACAAGCATCCAAATGAATGAAGTTTATTATAATATGGTTTGCTTTTAAACAATACTTCAAAGGGAGAGATCATATTAATGATTGGTTTAGGCATCCTGTTAATAAGATACACAGCAGTGGTGAAAGCAAATGACCATAGTTGGGAGGGTAAATTAGCATGATGCAAAAGAGCACGACCTGTTTCAACAACACGTCTGTGTCTCATCTCCGCTGTGCCATTTACCTCAGGTGTGTGAGGTGGTGTGGTTATATGAGAAATGCCATTATTGGCAAGGAAGGATTTTAATTTGATAAATTCTCCACCATTATCAGTGAAAAGAGAAACAATCGGCAAATTAAAAGATTTTTCAACAATGGACTTGAATTGAACAAAAATAGAGAATACATCTGACTTATGTTTCATTGGGTACAACCAGACATATTTGGAAAAATGATCAACAATGATTAAATAGTATAAAAAACCATCTAATGATCCAACAGGAGCGGGGCCCCAAACATCAGAGTACAACAGTTCCAAAGGTTTGCTGCTTGTGAGATGATGATTTGAAAAAGGAAGCTTGTGACTTTTTGCACAGTGACAAGACGTACACTCATGTGAGGCTGGAAGCTTTATTGGTAGATGATGATTATCAATCAGATGCTTTATTATTTTGAAAGAAGGATGTCCTAATTTATGATGCCATGTAGATGTAGACTGGATGTTTGTATGCAATGCTTGCGGTGGACTGGATGGACTAAATGCATTGGATAGATGATAGAGATATTGTTTAAGTGGGTCGTGAAGCAGTGGTTGACCCGAGGTCAAGTCCTTGACAACAAAATGATTTGGAAAAAATTCAACAGAACAACCATTAGATTGACATAACTTGGAAACGGACAAAAGGTTAGATTGAATTTTAGGAACACATAAGACTTGTTTAAGATGAAGAGGTTTAACAGAAGTATTAATAACATAGTTACCAGTGTGAGTAATTGTCAAACCTGTTCCATCACCAATAATCACCCGATCTGCTCCAGGATAGGAATTTGTTAAAGTGAGCTGTTGCAGGTCCTGAGCAATATGATGAGATGCTCCTGTATCCATGACCCAGTTACCATGTTATGGTGCAGCCTGATTCTGAGCAAGGTTCGCTGTCGGTTTAGGGCTATTTCATTTTGGAAATCCCTTAATCCTGTAGCAAACCTTAGCAGTGTGACCAGCCTTGTCACAGAACTAACAGACCATCTTATTTTCGCCATTCCGCAGAGTTGGAGACGTGCTGTGGTAGTTGTTGTTTTTGTGTTGATAGTGTTTTGTTCTTGTGACTGCGTTGGCAGTGGCAATCACATTCTCAACTGCAATTGGATTAGCTTGGTGATGAATTGTTTCAAAATCCATCAGTTTCTCATGAAGTTCAGCAAAGGCAACAGGGCTTTCTCTGCTTCTAAGTGCAATGGAAATTTCACGATACTCACCACTTAAACCATTGAGAGTGTGAATAACAAGATCAGTTTCATCAAGAGGATGATCAATGATTGAGAGTTCATCTGAAATTGCCTTTATCCCTTGTAGATATGTAGCCATTGATTGGTTTCCTTTTTTGAAATTGGAAATGCGTTGTTTGAGCGCGATAATCCGCACTCTTGAGCGGTCTGCATACATGGTTTTTAGGATCTCCCATGCTTGATTGGAACTTTTGACAGTTCCTAAGTGTGTGACCACTGTTGCAGCCACCGAAGATACAATACCATGTAGAATGAGTTGATCTTGTCGAACCCAAAGCGTGAAGGCTGGATTGACAGACGTGGTATCGTTCACGAGCTGTTTTGATGGACAAGATTTAGTTCCATCAATATAACCTAGAAGATCATAGCCTGTTAAAAGAGCCATGAATTGAATTCTCCAGGCAAGGTAATTGTCTCCATCAAGTTTGATGGAGAGTTGAGAACCAGCATTCAAGATGATCAATTTGTCTGCTGGTGATGACATAGTGGACGTTTGTTCAGCTTCAGAAGGCATAACGAGGATAGGAAAAAAAATTGCTTTTAAGCTTTACGCTCTGAATACCATGAATGGAATGATATTTGTATATATATTCCAGCCATAAATGCTGAGTATTTATAGATACAAGTGATACTTAATTGTATAACTAATTCCTAATCTTAAGGGAACCCTTCTGCTGATTCCTAACATTAAGCCATGAATGATTCAAAACTATACCAACTCATACGCACAATAATAGGAATGGTTGGTTACACCTTATTTATAGGAACAACTTATGATTATCTATTATTACTAACGACTAGGGTAAAAAAAACTGGATTGTCTACCACTTTTTCCTATAGATAGATGTGAGGGGATCGTGGTTGAGATAAGAATCGAGGTCTAAATCTCAACCTTTCTCTCTGGTTGAAATCAATTGGGAGATCCAATCGAGGAGAATTCTATTGTTTTTAAATGTAATTTTTTACTTTTACATATTTTGCATTATAATTTGTATTTTTATGAAACATAACATAAATGACACATTATTTATGAAACTACATTATATATGTAACAAAATGATGTAACAAAATGACACGCATCTTGTACAAACAAATACACACTATTTACATTATACCAAAATAACACACATTATAAACCAAATTTATACATTATTTACACCAAAACCAAAATGACTCACATAATGCATCGATAACATGAACAAATGTATTTAATGTTTTCTCTTATGATAACACTTCTTAGTATACCACTTGTTGGCAAACATGTAAAAATACTTAGAAATACTAACAAGCAATAAATTATGGACAAACAATAAAATTATGACCATAGAGATTAACCTTTCGAAGTTTAAAAAGTGCAAGTGAAAGAGCTTCTAGTTTTTTGAGGAATTTAGCACCGCATTTTACGGGATTACGAGGTTGAGTTCTTCGAATAAAGGAAAACAATCGACAATGAGTAAAGGTCAGTGGTCTTGAAAGAATGTAAGTTGGAATAAGTAGGGATGGCAAAAAAAATCCGTACCCGTGGATATCTACGGATAAAATCTGTCACGGATATATGACGGGTAGCTTAATGGATATCCACAGATAAAATAAATGGATATTTAAATATCCGTTTATTAATGGATATGGATATGGGTTTAATGATATCCATGTCTGCGAATATTCATATCCGTTAATAAATTATAAAAATCATTTAAATATTATTTGTTTATTATACTTTATCTTTTTATCTTCTAAAAATATTAGTCTTATATTTTTTTCTTTATTTTTTGAAATTTTATTTGAAAAAAAAATTTCACATCATTCAAATTTAATTAGCCGTCCAACCAAATAGTATCGTCATTTCTCTGTCGAACCAATGTCTCCTTTCATAATATGTTTGGATCTAATTATGTTTTAGTGAATAAGAATAAAATTAATGTGATAAAATTTTATTGTTAAATTAAGAGAGAATTGTATGGATGTTATAAAACTCGTAGATTATCCGCTTAACAGATACCCGCATGAATATGAAGCGGATATGTATATTATTTTTATCCAACTGGACGGATACGGATATCATAGTATCCGTCCCCATGAATATTCATTTACCTCCGTAAGAACAAGTGAGAGAGGTTAATATCTCACTCCATTTGCGGGAATTGTGGGTTTGTTGGGGAGATTGAGTGATGTAAGATTCAATTAAAATAAGAGATTTGTAAGAGAAACAATTGAAGATAGATTCCAACACTCATCAGGTAAATAAACATACGTGAAAAAAAGGGATTGTTGTTTTAAGATTTGAGAGATTTTCTTTTCCTTTTCATATTGATTGGAAGGTTAAGTTGAGTGACACAGTGTGAAGAAGTTACATTCAAAAGTTGAAGATACAATAACAGGTTTTATAAAAACAAATTGGTTGCAATACAAATACCATGTCAAAGTTTGTTTTTACCTTACGGAAAATAGGTTATTTAAACCTTCCATACCAAATAAAACAAAATAAAATCTTTATCATAACACAAATATTGTTGCATTTTTATTAAATCAATTTCCTATCAATTTAATAAAAAAATGAAACGATTAAACTTGGAACATCACCTTAAATTTTCTCAAGCTACTCAAACAAGCTCATTGACAAACACAAAGACCATTAATATAAACAAACTAAAAGACCGGCAGAAAATTCATTAAACAAGTTGTAAAGTGAAGATTTGAGAATTTTACGAACAATCCGAGTACCACTTGTTTAATGAATGTTCACCACACTACCTAAGCTAGAATGAAAAAGTAATAACGAAACAAAAACGATAAAACATGCTTGTTTTACGTCGTAAGCTCGATGCCTTTACTGTGCTTAGCTAGTAACTTCCTTCATTCATGCCATGGTGATGCTTCACCGCGCAAACCAAAAGCAAGTGTCCTAACCAAACACTTGAACAAACGTTAAAAATATACAAGTATCAATATAAACAAGTGAAATATACAATATATACGATATCTATATAACTAAAAAACAAAGAAACTATCGCAGTGCAAGTTCAATAAAAATCAATCCCCGACAACGACGCCATTTTGTTGGAGCGGTAAAGCGGCAAGCAACAAAAAGATTTGGAAGTATTTTTCCGGGAATTTATCGTGTCCACAGAGATCGGTTCTTGAACTGCCGTTCGACAATTTAAATGTTAAAGAGTTTGGGTTTAAACTTGGTTGAAAGTAAAAACAGAAATTAAAACTTATGAACATAAAAAGAATTCATTCTTGGAGAGTAGAGAACTCTCGAGTTTACATTTCATCTACCCTATCAAATACTCAAACTTACTACCCAGTTGTGCACAACCAAAATACTCGTAAACATTAGCACGTATCACTCACAACAAATGTTATGTCTAACGCAAAGTTGAGAGAACAACCGCATCGCCTCATCGATGATGTCTCACGCAACTTGACCACACAGAAGCATTAAGAATCGATACCCAAGTGAATATTAAGCCTAAATCTATCTCTAGAATCTAGAACCTAATAGATGTTCATCCTAAATCCGGATTCAAAGAGGATATGTCTACCACAACTCAAACCCAAATAAACAAAGCAATCATCAACATTAATTTGTAAATTGAGTTTTATACAACACCATGAGCAATAAATATACATATAATCAAGGTAAACTTACATACAAACTCACAACAAATGGAAACTACAAAGGGAAGAGAGAAGAGGAATCTAAATCTCTCGCGGTGTCAATCACGATCCAAGAATCATCCGCTCTCAATCGTCGATTTACAACCTCCATTGAAGCTTTTCTAAGTTCTAAACTACCAAAAATGAAGGTTTGATGAATTGGGAACAAATACCCAAAACATAACCTAGAAAATGACTGAAAATCTATTAAATACAATTCAGAATCCCGCAGGTTCGCTTTGCAAACCAATCATTCGCCTAGCGAATGAATGAAAATGGCACTTAAGTGCCTCCAAATAGTTAAACCGCCTCTTTCTTTCTTCAGAAGTTCGCTAAGCGAACGTTTTATTCGCCTAGCGAATGCTCGCTAGGAAGTTCGCAAAGCAAACTTTGGTCTCTTTCTCCTCTGCCATATTCTGGGCTCCTTCGCTGGGACCTTCGCCAGCCATTCGTAAAGCGAACATTCGCTGTCACACTCAAAGCAAACATGACAGCAAAACAACCCCTTATTTAGACCACAACTTCTGAACCGTAACTCGGATTTACGCACGGTCGGAAGCGCTGGAAAGCTTATTCGATGCTCTGTACAACGATGGCAAAATCTCCTTAATTGAATACCTTCAAAAATGAAATATCAATTAAACTCAATGATATTTACACGATACACAATATATACACTAAAATGTAAAGTATACGCATTTACAAACAAAACAGGGTTTATTCGTATGATATTTAACAAAAAGTATAGATAAGTGCAACAAAACTTATATACAAAAATAGGTATATTTTGCACTTATCAGGAACAGAGTCGGATACGACTCCTTCATCTGATCTTCACGCTCCCAAGTCCAACTTTCGCCAGCTGGTCCACCCCACAACACTTTCACCAAAGCTATGTCTTTACCCTGCAGTTGCTCAATCTCACGATCATCAATCCACACAGGTAATGCTTCCACTCTCAGAGTATCCCTCACTGGTACATCATCTATCTGAATCACATGCGACAGATCTGGCATGTACTTCCTCAATTGAGACACATGGAACACGTCGTGCAAATTCGCAAGTTACGGCGGTAAAGCAATCCGATAGGCTACCTCTCCTATCCTCTACAAGATTTGATATGGGCCAACAAAATGTGGAGTGAGCTTCCTAGACTTCTAAGCTTGACCCACACCAGTCACTGGCGTCACCCTCCAAAAACACGTGATCTCCCTCTTGGAATTCAAGTGCTTTCCTCCTCTCATCATGGTAATTCTTCTGACGACTATGCGAAGCCCTTATCCTTTCTTGGATCATCTTAATCTTCTTATTCGTCTCTTGCACAATTTTAGGTCTGAGTACAGCACTCTCGCCTGACTCATACCAACACAAGGGAGTTCAACACCTTCTCCCATACAAAGCATCATAGGGTGTCGTCCCAATACCAGCATGAAAACTGTTGTTGTACGTGAACTCATTCAACAAAAAAAAGGCTATCCCAAGATCCTCTGTGATCCAACACACAAGCCCTCAGCAAATCCTCTAAAGGTTGGATAGTCCTTTCCGTCTGATCGTCCGTCTGCGGATGATATGTGGAACTCATCCTCAACTTAGTACCCAAAGCCTCTTGCAAACTCTTCCAGAACCTCGATGTAAATCTCGAGTCTCTATCCGACACAATACTCGAAGGTATCCCATGCAACTTCACAATCTCCTCGATATACATTTCGGCTAACTTTTTCATAGAGTGATTAATCTTCATCAGCAAGAAATGAGCCGATTTAGTTAATCTATCCACAATCACCCAAATCGAGTCATTTCCCTTAGCAGTTCTCGACAATCCCGACACAAAAATCCATGGAAATGTTATCCCATTTCCACTCTGGAATATTCAATGGTTGCATCATACCTAAAGGCTTCTGATGCTCAATCTTCGACTTCTGACAAGTCAAACACGTATAAACAAACTCCGCAATATCCTTCTTCATCCCCGGCCACCAAAACAACTTTTTCAAATCCTGGTACATCTTCGTGGCACCGAGATGAATACTCAACCTACTTCGATGTCCTTTCTCAAGAATGCTCTTGTTAATTTCTAGAACATCTGGTATGCACACCCTGTCTCTGAACATCAGCACACCATTCTCGCCAATCCGGAATTCACTTCTGTTACCTTGGTTGATCAATGTCAACTGGTCAACCATCTTCAAGTCAGATTGTTGTCCTATTCTGATCTCTTCCAAAATACCACTAGTCAACTTTAACATTCCCAACTTCACACTGTCCGGAGTCTCTTCACATACTAAACTCAAATCTCAGAATTTCTCAATTAACTCCAACTCTTTCACCACAAGCATCGACATATGCAATGACTTCCTGCTCAATGCATCAACCACTACATTTGCTTTACCAGGATGGTAATTCCAATCAAATTCATAATCCTTCCACAATTCCAACCATCTTATCTGCCTCATATTCAACTCTTTCTGATCAAACAGGTACTTCAAGCTCTTAGGATCGCTGAACACTTCAAACTTTGAACCAAACAGATAATGTCTCCAAATTTTGACACAAATACCACGACTGCCAACTCTAAGTCATGGGTTGGATAATTCACTTCATGAGCCCTCAACTGCCTGAAAGCATAGGAAACAACTTGACCACTCTGCATCAACACTCCTCAAAGACCCATCCTCGATGCATCACAATACACCACAAAAGATTCATTCGGAATAGGCAAGATCAACACTGGAGCGGTCGTCAACCTCCTCTTCAATTCCACCAAGCTCTCTTTACAAGCTACATCCCATACAAAAGCTAGACCTTTCGAATCAACTGAGTCAAAGGTAATGCCAACTTAGAAAAGCATTCGATAAACTTGCGGTAATAACCCGCCAACCCCAGAAAACTCCGTATCTCAGTAGCATACTTCAGAGTCTCCCACTGTAATACAACATCAATCTTAGAAGGATCAACAACAATTCCACCACTTGAAATCACATGGCCGAGAAAACTCCCTTCCTTCTACCAAAACTCACACTTCGACAACCTTACTTACAACTTCTTCTCCTTCAATACTTGCAACACAGTCCTCAAATGCTCAGCATGCTCTTCTTCAGATTTAGAGTATATCAAAATATCATCAATGAAAACCATAACAACTGATCCAAATACTCATGAAAAATCCTATTTATATACTCCATGAACACACCAGGTGCGTTGGACACTCCAAACGACATCACAGTGTATTCATATTGACCATACCTCGTCCTAAAAGCTGTCTTCGGAATGTCATCCGGCTTAGCACGAATCTGATGATAACTCGACCTCAAATCAACCTTGCTAATCACACAAGCACATACTAACTTATCCATCAAATTGTTGATTCTCTATAGCGGATACTTATTCTTGATAGTCACTTTATTCAACTGCCAATAATCAACACACAACCTCATACTTCCGTCCTTCTCCTTCACTAATAGCACAGGAACACCCCACGGGGAAACACTTGGTCGAACAAACCTCTTCTCGAGCAATTCTTCCAACTAGTCCTTCAATTCACCTAACTCAAAAACATATATTCTGTATGCAATCACTGACATCGAGCTTGTATCAAGTACTAGGTCGATAGCAAGTTCCACTCCACACTATAGTGGTAAATCACTGATATCATATGGGAACACGTCAAAGAGTCACACACCATAGGTAGATCGCCAACCATCACCTTTCCTTATGCCTTCAAAGAATCCAACATCATAAACACCTTTGCAACATCTTCCACAGACTTATCCACTTGCTTAACCAAAACAACCAACTCTCCACCTTCGTCGAAATTAGATTCATGCTCTGGGGCAAGTCATAGATATCTTCAGGAAAATATCAGGAATTACATACCACTGGCATATCACTAGCCGTCCCACTGCCCTCTATCCCCCGAGAAGCAAACATCAACAATACCTGATCGTTCTCCTCCAGGCATTCCAACTTGACCGACATGCAAGAAATTCGAATTCGCCTCATCTTCAAATATAATAATTTGCATCGACTCGTCAAAACAATCTGTAAGCACTTGGCTCAACTCCAAATAATTCACTACGCACACCACTTAAGCTCGCAAGACACGTCTATCCCGTCCAACATGATCCCGTCTATTATCAACAAGAGATTAAGGGTGATCAGTTCCTCAATTTGTCAATAACAGCCGACTATCACGAGGCGGTACAAACTATCTTTACCAAACTATCATAGCGTCCAACACCACACTTAGCCATCGCTCCACACTTGAAGCATCTTGGAGAAGCACCATCTTCTACCCCACTTGTTTCATTCCCAAACTGCAATTGGAAAACAAAACAAGCATCGACAGTGTTCTCACACACATGTCGCACACTAAGGAATAGACAAAATTAGACAACCTGGACGGACGGACCGACTTGCTCTGAAACCACTAATGTAACACCCTTTTCTACCCACCAGACATCATGAATAAAGACACCATCATATCAGAGTAAAAATCCCACAAGGGCGTCACATTCGTCATAATACATCATAATTAAATCAAATACTTCACAACGGAAAAACTTCATAAAAACCTCATCATAATTGATAACTCAAAGTTTTGAACAAAACTCAACACATCATAATATCATCAAATAAAAGAACACTATGGTTCGACTCAACGCCCCGACTCGATGTTACATATCAGAGCAAGACCCTCTACTCGACCAAAATGACCAAAAGTACTTCAAGAAAGTTCTTCACGCGCCAAAAGCTAATCCTGATCATCTGCACGTTACCCACGTGGAGGCAACATTTAAACAGGCAGGGTGAGTCATCACGAATTAATACATAAGATATAGGCAAAAGATAACGTAGTAACACAAAACATCACCAAGTCATTCACAAACATCATCAACACATTAAAGACATCAATAGAATGCAATGCAACCTCATAGACTCATGCATGTGGTACCAATTTGTCATAATTGATGGACACTGGGCCATCACCCTCTAAAGATCCCCACCAATAGGATCGATTCTACACAAGAACCGGAGCACGTCACAAACACCTCAATCCACATAATGGGATTGAAGCCACCAAATAGACCGGAGTCCTAACTATGCCATGAATGCATGATGCAAAACGTCATAATAATCACCATCACAGTTCGTCAAAGTTGCATTATCATTCATACAAATTCATCATAAGACTTCACATAGCATGTATAACATCAACATGCATCTCATCACTTTAAGTCATCATAGCATCATAGTATAACATCACTAACACACGTCAGAAATCATAATTTCAGAATCATCATCAAACATCATGACACAACATCAATTCACATTCATCACAATTTGTCATATTATAATCATCATCAAGCATCATGATACCACATAAATTCACACTCGTCATTATTCGTCACTGATTCTCACAATTCATCATACTATAATCGTCACGTTAAAATTCCCGATTTTTATCCCATTCTTCATTATTACTAATTTACTCATGTTTTATTACTTCATCATAACCTTACGTCTCAAAGAAACCGCATCACAAGCGAAATCGGGACAGAAATTGCAAAAACGGGAAAATCTGCCATCAGCCCCATCCATACGCGTAATGCCCTCCCTGTTACGCGTATGACTCACTTTCACACCCCTGGCTTGTGTATCATACGCGTAGGGCCTCTTGCCCAGGCCTCCCATACGTGTAACGCTACACTTGTTACGTGTATCACCAGAGAGGGTTTCCCTCTCAAAATCCTCTACAGAATCCCCTTAGGCGTAATGGCTAGCCCATACGCGTAAAGCATCCTTCTCAGAACCCATACGCGTTATGCGTCTTCCCATACGCGTATGATATTCTTCCTCAGCTTTCCATATGCGTATTGCCCTCTCATACGCGTATTTCCTCCAATCTCTTACGCGTATCATACGCGTACTGGCAGAGGGTCGTGCTGGCCCTAGGGACTGGTGTGTATGCTACGCGTATCACCCTGGGATTGTCCCCTATTACGCGTAACGCCTCCCCTGTTACGCGTAATGCCAGAAAACACCACAAATTCAAATTTCGCATCTGAACAACAAACTCCTCATTCCAGCACCTTCGATCCACCAAAATCAGAATTAAACCAGCTTCAATTCATCACAGGTCTACGTTTTTCATCCTACTTCATTGTATACATCAATTTCTTCCTAATTACTAAGTTTTAATTAGTTAATACCAGTTTCGATTTCAGATCTGGTTTACCCACATGTTCATCACATCATCAACAATCGTTCACACAGATTCAACATCAATTACAACAACATACACCAGATTTATCACAAAAAAATCGACCAAACAGATGCACGAAAATTCACCACGAATTCGTCATACAAAAATTCATCATAAATCACAGAACATAAAACTACTCTACCTTAAACCCATATCAAACATATTAGCTCGGATTAACCCCCCATACCTCGAATTTTCCAGCACATATTCTTCTTTTCCGGGGTTCTACGGTCGATTCCTCGTTATAGCCTCCTTTCCTCAGCTCTCTCTTCACTTCTTAGGGTTACACAGACTAATCCTCATAATTCCTTATTTTCTTTTGTTAAACCTATCTTTTGGGCCTTAATCAAGATTTACCCGTATTATCCTTAATTAACCTCTTCAAAGTTGCCGTCTTACCCTTAATGGTCCTCCTAATTATTTTAAATAATAATAATAATAATAATAATGATATTAACAATAAATTAATAATCTAATTATTAAAATTATCTTACTATTATTACTAATAAAATAATCTTAATTTAATAACTACTTCTAAGACACCTCAACGTTCCCTTAACCCAAGGCTACCCCACAACACCACACAAAGTCATCAACGTCACATAATCCATCAAAATGCACCAAAACCCCGAATAATCATAATAATTCAATTAAGTAAATATTATAATTATTTTGGGGTGTTACACTCCGCGTCTCCACGTGCTCCCCACGCGGGGACACGTCATCAAGTAACTTTCCACTTCCGGAAGAGCTGGTCAACCTACTTTTCGAAGATCACAGTACAGTTACCCCAGGGCGAAGACCACGTGCTGGTCTTCCCTACGCCATCTAAGCCCTGGCAGTTATCTGAATTGGGCCTAGTGGTCCAACCCAGTGCAGACGATCGTTGCCCCAGCGTTAGGGGCACACTATAAATATTCTAATTCTCACTCTCACTACCTTTCTGTACTTGCTTGCTCCATTCCTGACTTTAGCATCGGAGTACCTTGTAGGTACACCCCCCACCTTCTCACCACCACCGGAGTAACAGAGCTCACGACGTGTTGCTGACCACCGATCTCTTTCTGATTAGGTACGATCAGCGTGCCGTTTGTGGGAACCCTTTGCTTCCCCGTTTTTCCTCCCGTAAAAACCAAAGCAACCTCTAATCTATGACGATCATGGCTAGCCCTCGAACTGACACCAACACTCCAGACACCGCCTTCGTCCCATTCAATAACGTAGATGACCACGATCCCAACGTGGTCGTCCACGTCGAAGAAGGTGACCACAGGGACGAGCACACCGCCTCCCCCTCCTCTGACGATGTGGCCTTTAACGCCGCCCGACACGCTGATAGCCCAACCGTCTACCAGCTGATCCCCGCACCACCTAACACTGATCTGAACATGGTGGCCCTGTTTGCAGCGATCAATCAGACTAATCTAATGATCTTTCAGCAGAATGAGCGGATAAGAGTGCTCGAGAGGGAACGACAACATCGCTCTCCCCCGCGGAGACATCGTCTCCCTATCTCTCACAGCTCTTCTCCTCCCCTACGGAGGACAGGACATGATGAATCCAGAAGCCCTTCTCCCCGGAGACCTGGGCGCCGCCCGCGTCTGGAGCGACCCTAACCCGTGGTCACCCAGAAGCGAGATCGGTCCCCTCCTCGGAAGGAACGATGTTTCCTCATCCAGAAGAGGAGCAAACCCAACGTACACGGTGAGAAGCTAAAGATACGACCCATAAGTCCCCCCGACGAAGCAAGCGCGACCGGGGTGACCAATGTCCGTCACATTCACCCGTCAGGAGTGACGAGGATGACCAGCGCACCCCACTGTCCAGGGAAATCATGGAGACCCCTTTGCCCTTCGAGATGGAGCGATTCAAGGCCGAGTGAGGACTACGACCTCGCACCAAGTTTTCCAAGGCCGTGGGCATTCAAAGGCCTCGCACCTTGGAAGAGCTCCTCCACAAGGCCCAAGCTTACATCCAGTATGAGGAGATAGAGGCCGTCCATTGTGCCCGCGACTCGCAGAATCAAGAGGGCCCCCAAAGCTCTAGGCACGAGGACTCTACCACCCCCCGACGAGGGGGAGAAAGAAGAAGAGAAGACCGTCCCATAGACTCTCGTGAGTCGAGAGGACCAGCTGGCCGGTTCACAGAGTACACGCTACTCACTGCTCCCCGCGAGCGAATTCTGACCGAGTGCATCAACTTGGAATTCCAGAAAGGAGGTGTCTGCTTTTCGAAGCCGACACCACCCAAACCAAATGTTGACAAGTCCAAGTACTGCAGGTTCCATATGAGCCACGTGCATGTCACAGAGGACTGCATCCACCTCAAGGATGCGATAGAAATCCTAATCAAGGAGGGGCACCTCAAGCAGTGCCCGAAGAGGAACCCCCAAACAGGATGCCCGGGAGACGCAAAGGGTCGAGGAGGCGACCCCTTCCTCTGGAGAGAACGGACTGCAATTCGGTTTGTGTGTCACCCGACCAGAGGACTTCTACTTCCCCGACGAGCTTGACATCCCTGTGACCGCTCGCAGCCCGTGGGAAAGTTTCCTCGCCGTAATTGAAATTCTAGTATCAGATGTGTGATGTTAAGTGCGATGTCACAACAACACACTCTACTAATATGAACAAGGCAATAACAAGCAGTAATAACACAATGAATTGTTCACCCAGTTCGGTCTAACTACCTACGTCTGGGGGCTACCAAGACAGGGAGGAAATTCACTATTAGTAGTATTAAATTACAGACTCAATAATCCCAGTTGACATCTACTAATCTTAATCACTACCCAATGACACTTCTACCTAAGAAACCACTTAGGTATGAGAAACCACTCACTCCCTAAATCACCTCAGTGATACAATCCAATGATTACAAATTAATCACACAACTTGATTTTGCTTAACAGCTTTGATCAAGAACAACTCTCTCTTGCTTAACAGCTCTAGAGTGAATACACTTACAACTCAAAATAGTAACACCAATTCAAACATGAATGGTTTACAAAAACACACACGAAAACTCAAATTGACACTCAATCTATGCTCTCTGTCTTCGTTATCCTCCAACAAGGGTTGAGGCTGCTTTTTATAGAATTCTGACTTGGGCTTGGACGTCTTCCAAAATAATCTGATTTGATTTGTTATTAATCATAATTTAAAATAGATTTGATCTTCTAATCTTTTTAAATCTTTTCAAATCAGCCCTAATGTTAGTTATATGATCTGCTCCATATCTGATTGAAAATATAAATATCTTCTCCAAGAAATTCGCATCCAATCTCTCTAACAGATCTCCTCAAAACAAACTAACACGCACAACCCTAAAACGTCACAACCTGATGTTCTGATAACTGATGTCAAGACATCAAGTTTAACATCAGCATATAAAACTTCAACCCTGCAACAACTAATGTTAGGAACCAATGTTATGACATCAGACATATGACATCAACATTGTTCAACTTTGTTTTACCAAAATTCCAGCCAATATAAGAACTAACAATCTCTCCCTTTGGCTAATTTTGGCTAAAACAATCTCTGCCAACATCAGAGGTACCTGTAGCGGAAAAACTTCATACTCACAACAGCAATCACATTCAAATCTGCTAAACTCCTCCTCAAAACAAGAACCAGCATACCAGCTGTTCAAACCTGCACACTCCCCCTCAAACTTAGAACCACATCAGTCAACACATAGGCACAAAGGCTAACTCTCCCCCTTTTTAGCCATAATTGGACAACTACCAACAAGTTATGCCCTCACACACCTAACACTTACAACAGTTAGTCCTACTAGTTCTCCTTGTCAGTCAAAAGTCAGCACCACAGACAAGACAAATCACAAACCAGATAAGCATAAGAGAATTTTTATCCAAATTACACAGCATGCTCACAATGAGCAGAAACAAAAACTACAAACTACAAAAGCAAGTAACAGCAGAAACAACAATTCAATCTTCATTAGCATCAGAACCATCCGTAGCATCCTCATCACCTTCCTCTAAACCTGACTCTTCAGCATTGACACCCACATCATCTTCACCCTGTTCCAAGGCTTTGATCATCTGCTCAATTTTCATCTTCCTAGCAGTGCTAGTACAGATCACCATATCAAGATCCTTGCAGGAAGCCTTCAATTCTTCAATCAACTCAGTTTTAGTACTGGTCTTCTTAACACCAGAACTTGATGTTACAACAATGTCTGGAACATGATTCCCAACAAACAGCTTGGGATGCAAGGACAAAGATGACTCCCTCTTACATGCTACATCTGAACTAGTTAAAATTCCAGGATGTTGATCTAAGATCATTCCACAGACAAGGGAAGGGAATGTTATAAGCATCTTGATAGCATTAGTGGCACCATGCTTCACAACTTGATCAAATATGTAATTTCCATAATTAAACTTGACCTTTTTCCCAACAGCATAAATAAACCTTCCTAATCCCACAGCTATGGTGGTTTTGTGATTAGTAGGTACCCAGTTAGGAGCTCCAATTCTGTGCAAAATAGCATACTTGATACTGAGTTTGCTAGCTGTCAATTTACCTTTCAGTGGCCACACCTTCACTTGAGTGGCTGTGATCTCTTTACACACATCATTATCAGTCACTTCCAGTTCACAACCCTCTTGATCATCTCTTCCCAGATACTTATTGATGGTACTAGGAGAGAAATTAATACACTTACCCCTAACAAACACCTTCATGAAGTCCACAATTCTTTTATCAGAAATGTCTATAGGAATGTTAACAACAAATTCCTTAACAAGTCCACCATAGCACTTAGAGAATTTAGTCACAGTCTTCAACAGGCCAACAACATGAATGAGCTCCATAATTTCTTTCATCTCCAATGCATCTTTTCCAAGCTCTCTTTCCAGAGCTAATCTCCTTTGACACATAAATTTCCACATTGGAGCAATGCTAGCATAATGAAAGGATATGTTGTCCACTGGCACTTCAGGAACCTTATTAGAAATTCTCTTCAAAATGGACTTTCTGACAGGGGTGATGTCTTGAACATCTTCCTCAACATCATACTCAGATCAGATTCTTCTCTAATCTTTCTCTTTTTGGAAGTCACAGCAACCTTGCTCCAAGATTTAGTTGGACCAACTACAGATGTGTTTTTCTTCTTGCCTTCAGCTGTCATCTTAGGAGAAGATTCCACAGTTTTTCCTTTTCTAGTCTTCAATCTATTGGCAATACCAGGAACAACATTACCAATTACTTCATTATCAGATAAGTCAACAACATCCACCACATCAGCATTCTTCTTCCCTCTGGGACTAGGAGTAACATCCTTAACAAGTGATGTCCCAACATCATGTTCAACATCAACCTCATCTTCAACATGAGTATCCCTTTCTCTTTCAGCTTCAGCTTCAACTTCATCTTCAATCTCAGCATCTTCAATGACAGAAACAGCCAATCTGTGAAGATTGGTTTCAGAAGTTTGCATGTCACCCTTTTCTCTAACAGATTGATCAGTAGGCATTTGACTCAGAGGTCTAGATATTCCCTTCACAGAAATCCCTTTCTCAAATATTTTTGTGACAATCTGATCAATACTTTTGTCCACATCTACCCTTTCTTCAACAACTTGAGGAAGAGGGGTGGTAGTCTTAGGAGTAGGTTTGTCTCCAACCAAAACACTAGTGACAAACGCTCTACTTTTGCTATCATCAAATTTCTTACCCGTAGATTGATCAGAAGTATTACCTTTTGAAGGCCTCTTAGGTTGATACTTCTCAGGTCTTGTCTTTTCTGAGCCTGGAATCATAGATAGAGGCGCTATGTCCAAGGCTTCATCCATCGAAACTTCTTTCCTCAAAACCCTAGATGTTGCATGTGAAGAGCTCTTTGAAGCAGATTCCTTGGAGGGAGATGACCCATGTTGAGACATTGTTCCTTTCAAACAGTTGGTGTACAAGGATGTGTTGTGTCTTCCGATCTTTGGTGAGAAGATGAACATACTTGGAGTGTGGAGATTGATGTAGCGTGTGAGAGTAACAATAGGGAATGATAGCCTAAGGTAAGGGGACTACTTTTGTTGGTCACTTAAAAACCAATACATGTATCTTCCCCTCCAAAACAAATTTCCTTTTAAATTTTTGAAATTTAATAAATGCACACCATAATTCACTAACCTTTGAAGTCTTTTCCACATGCCCAAATTTCTACTTAAGACTTCACAAATTTCAGCACACATATCTTTAGGGAAATCATCATTACCCTTCATACCTGACTGATTAACCTCTACGAACTTGGTTTCTTCAATATTTCCTCTGAATAGTTGCATAATACTAGGTTGTTTGGTGATCCTTCTAATGTCACATTCAGATGTCATAACATCATCCTTGACATTACATGATAAGCTGGACTCTTGAGGAACCCATAAATAACAGTTATCTATGGATCTAACTCCCCTCATAACGACTTCACTCTTCTCATTAGTCACTAAACATTCATCTTTAGTGTAGCTAACCTTGAATCCTTCATCACATAACTGACTGATGCTAATCAAATTAGCAGTCAATCCTTTGACAAGAAGTACATTTTCAAGATTAGGTCCATCCTCACAATTCAATTTTCCAACTCCTTTAGCTTCCCCCTTTTCTCCATTGCCAAAAGTTACATCATTTGTGGAGTAAGTCCTGATATCCACCAAATGATTCTTGAAACCTATCATATGCTTTGAGCAACCACTGTCAAAATACCAACCATCCATAGCTGGGGTTCTAACAGATGAGTGAGCTAATAGACATGTGACATCAGCTTTAGGAACCCATTGTTTAACAGCCTGAGGCCTATTCTGCTTCTGTTGAGGAACAGATTTGGGATAACCATGTAGTTTAAAGCAAGAAGATTGTATATGGCCAAATCTTCCACAATAGTAACATCTCACTCTTTGAATCTCTTCTCTGAAGTGATTAAAATGTTTCTCACCTTGATGATGATTACTATCATAATGCTGAGACTGCCATCTGTCAAAATATTGATGTTGTCTTCTCCCATAATTAGGATGTCTTCTGTAATGATGAGTGTGTCTTTTGTAATGATTAGGCTGTCTTTTACCATGATGATGCGGCCTTCTTCTGCCATAACCATGAGGCACAACATTATTAGGTCCAAAACCATACATTTTCCCTTGATGTTGAGACATCAGATGGAACATGTTATGTTTGAGACCAGAAGCCTGCATACTCCTATGGTATTGGGGAGCCATATACTGTCTAGCTCCAGAAACCTGAGGCTTTCCTTGAGGTTGAGGCATAAACTTCTTAGGTATAGGACCATAGCCCTTTCCATTATTTTGTGGCCCAAGGTGAGGGACACCCTTCTTAATTCCAGAACCATGTCCTTTTTCATGCCGATGAGGAATGTTTTGTTTAACCCCAGAAGAACTAGCCTTTGCAGATATCTTCTTCTCACCCTCATATCCTAGACCAGTCTTATCACTTGCCCCTTTTCCAGCTTCAAGTATTTTATCCAGAGTTTCAGTTCCACTATTTAACATTCTGATGGATTTTGACATTTGATCAAGCTGGGATTTTAACAACAAAACTTCATTCTTAAGTTCAGCTTTCTCAGTCTCAAGCTAAACAATAATCTTCTTCTGCTTCTCCCCTTCTTGAAGGACCTCTTCACTTTTCAGACACAGCTCTTGATAAGAAGATGCCAGCTCTTCAAAGGTCAATTCACCATTACTAGACTCTCCATCAGAGGCACATAGTCCAGTCAATGCCTTAACATGCTTGGCATTCTCTTCTTCACTTTCACTATCTGTATCAGACCAGGAAACAGATAACCCCTTTTTCTGCTTTTTGATGTATGTAGGACATTCTTTCTTGACATGACCATAACCTTCACACTCATAGCATTGAACTCCTTTGTCATGATTGGACTTTTCTTCATCTCTTATTTTCTTCACTTGATCACTAGATCTGTTGTTGTCAGATGTGATGTTCTTAACATTAGGTCTATAGTTTCTGTCCATTCTCTTTAACACCTTATTAAACTGTCTCCCAAGCATCACAACAGTATTTGACAGTTCCTCCTGAGTTTCAAAATTACACTCCTTCTTACCATCTTCAGTATTAGACACCAAAGCTATGCTTTTGATCTTTTTTTCAAACTCCTCATTCAATCCCAACTCAAAGGTTTGAAGAGAACCAATCAACTCACCAACCCTCATCTTGCTGATGTCTTGAGCTTCTTCAATAGCAGTCACCTTCATTTTATATCTCTTGGGAAGGGATCTGAGAATCTTCCTTACCAGCTTCTCTTCAGTCATTCTTTCTCCTAAAGCACTAGAAGCATTGGATAGCTCAAGAATATTCATGTGAAAATCATGAATGGTTTCATCATCCTTCATCTTCAGATTTTTAAACTTTGTTGTCAAAAGTTAAAGTATTGACATCTTGACTTTGGAGGTTCCTTCATGAGTAGTCTTCAAGATATCCCATGCTTCCTTAGCTACTTCACAAGTGTTTACCAGCCTAAAGATGTTCTTGTCAATACCATTAAAGATGGCATTCAAGGCTTTTGAATTTCCAAGTGCAAGCTCATCTTCTTCCTTTGTCCAATCTTCCTCAGGTTTTAGCTTTGTTGTACCATCCTTTTCAACAATAACAGGTGCTTTCCATTCTTTTAAGACAACCTTCTAAGCCCTGCTGTCTAATGACTTCAAGAAGGTAACCATCCGTGGTTTCCAATAGTCATAATTAGAGCCATCTAGAATAAGGGGTCTATTCACAAATCCACCACTCTCCTTGTCCATTGCACCAGAAAGTATCAGCCCTAGATCTCACCCAGATGCAGAGCAGGATGCCTGCTCTGATACCAATTGAAATTCTAGTATCAGATGTGTGATGTTAAGTGCGATGTCACAACAACACACTATGCTAATATGAACAAGGCAATAACAAGCAGTAATAACACAATGAATTGTTCACCCAGTTCGGTCTAACTACCTACGTCTGGGGGCTACCAAGCCAGGGAGGAAATTCACTATTAGTAGTATTAAATTACAGACTCAACAATCCCAGTTGACATCTACTAATCTTAATCACTACCCAATGACACTTCTACCTAAGAAACCACTTAGGTATGAGAAACCACTCACTCCCTAAATCACCTCAACAATCCAATGATTACAAATTAATCACACAACTTGATTCTGCTTAACAGCTTTGATCAAGAACAACTCTCTCTTGCTTAACAGCTCTAGAGTGAATACACTTAATACTCAAAATAGTAACACCAATTCAAACATGAATGGTTTATAAAAACACACACGAAAACTCAAATTGACACTCAGTCTATGCTCTCTGTCTTCGTTATCCTCCAACAAGGGTTGAGGCTACTTTTTATAGAATTCTGACTTGGGCTTGGACCTCTTCCAAAATAATCTGATTTGATTTGTTATTAATCATAATTTAAAACAGATTTGATCTTCTAATCTTTTTAAATCTTTTCAAATAAGCCCTAATGTTAGTTACATGACCTGCTCCATATCTGATTGAAAATATAAATATCTTCTCCAAGAAATTCGCATCCAATATCTCTAACAGATCTCCTCAAAACAAACTAACACGCGCAACCCTAAAATATCACAACCTGATGTTCTGATAACTGATGTCAAGACATCAAGTTTAACATCAGCATATAAAACTTCAACCCTGCAACAACTAATGTTAGGAACCAATGTTATGACATCAGACATATGACATCAACATTGTTCAACTTTGTTTTACCAAAATTCTAGCCAATACAAGAACTAACAGTAATGGTTATATTCGGAGAAGGGTTCAATAAGGTATTTGTGGGGTCGATTAAGCGGGAGTTAGACGAGCTGATCGATGCGAGTTTGGCGCAGACTGCCACCTTCGAGAAGGTCCAAAGAAGGTTGAACCCCATCGCCTTCTACCTCGAGGAATTGCCGGGAGGAGCCCCCAACTCCACCATCCCTCTTCTGATCAGGGCACAGATGGCGAACTTCGATGTCTGTCGGATCCTAGTTGACCAAGGGAGTTCAGTGGACATCATGTACGCCCACCTCTTCGAGACCCTTCAGATCAATGAAACACATCTGACCCACTACGTGGGCTCAGACCTCCAGGGTTTCAACGACACCACCACCAAACTGTAGGGCTATGTCGAACTGATGGTTACTTTTGAGAGTGACGACACTGCCTGGAAAGTTAAAACCCGCTTCCTGGTGGTGGAGTTGTAGCGTTCGATTTTTGTCGGTGATGCACCACCTTATCGCAGGGGGTATTTCCTCCCCTCAATGGGAGGAAACACTTGGATTGCTACTTTCTGATTTCTTATTTATCCCGTGAAGCTGGAAGGGAAAGGGAAGCTATCTCAAACTAACCTTGCTTTTCAAATGTTTATCCGAACAAATGCAGTAAAGAGATTGGGGAGTCCGGGGTCAGGTTATACAATGGGGAGTTGTCAATTACCCATCCTATACATGGTTATCCATGGGCTGTTAGTTTTAGGTTCTGCTTAATACTCGATAGTGTTTGTCTAAAAATGGGGAAAATTTCTTCTGTAGTTTGAGATATGTGGGAAAAATGTTTTTGGTAAGGTCAGGGACCTAAGGTTTTTGTTAAGTGTGCTCGCTAAGATTATCACAATCTTAAGCCTATGTATTCCCTGTTATGGAGTATAGGGAAATCAGAGCAATCGTAGTTCCTCTTATAATAAGGGAGAAACCAATATCTGGGTGTCTTGTTCGAAGCCCAAGATTGAAGCTAAGGGGTTATTTGTGTCTTGTTCGAAGCCCAAGATTGAAGCTAAAAGGTTTGACTGAGAGAGAATTTGTCATCTCTAAAGGGAGAAATCTCTACTATCCATCACAGAGATTGGTGGGTTTACAAAGGGGTTTACTTTAACTGGAAAGCATTGAATCTAGTAATGCCATAAGTTCCTTTGAAAGAGGGGGGTCATGAAGGAATAAACTTTAACTCAGTGTAGAGCGATACCATTTTTCCTTATGGACATTTCATGCTAAGAGATGGACATTGGCTTGGATGTAAATAATCCAGAGGCTTGCCACTTACAGTAATTAGATGAGAGGTTTGCCATGATAAAAGAAGGACTACAACTTGGATCTAATCAACAAGTGTGCCTCTTACAGCAATTATCTGGAAGTTGGTTTTGATGCTTTTGATTTTGGTCTGTGATGTACAGAGGGAAAGTCTTCCTAAAGAGAGAGTTTCTTGTCTCATCTGAGGTTTTGTTGATTTTTGTGTGCCTTGATTGAAGCCCAAGGTTGAAGCTACTGGTTGACTCTGTTTTAGGGAGTGTTTATCTGTCTTGTACAAAGCCCAAGATTGAGGCTGAAAGAAACTGACTCTGCAGGGGATAAATTATTATGCAAAGCCTAAGAGTAAGCTAAAATTGACTGATTCCACTGGGGAAAGATCTTTATACAAAGCCTACGAGGAGGCTAAAATTGACGGACTCAACAAGAGAATGTTATATATGTCTTGTACAAAGCCCAAGATTGAGGCTAAAAGTTGACTGATTGACTCTACTGGGGAAAGTCAATTTATCTGTCTTGTACAAAGCCCAAGATTGAGGCTAAAAGGGAACTGACTCAACTAAAGAGGATTTTATCTGTCTTGTACAAAGCCTAAGATTGAGGCTAAAAGGGGTTAATCTACTCAGCTGGGGAGTAGGATATCTGTCTTGTACAAAGCCCAAGATTGAGGCTAACTCTAATGAAGGTTATCATTATACAAAACCTAAGAAGAGGCTAACTCTGTTGGAGAGACATCATTATACAAAGCCTAAGATGAGGCTATCTCTGCTAGGGGAATCATTATACAAAGCCTAAGAGGAGGCTAACTTTGCCGAGGAAGATCATTATACAAAGCCTAAGAGGAGGCTATCTTCTGCTGAAGACTGTTTCAGTCTAGAGACAGGTCCAGTATGTTGGATAATCCAAAGAGAAAATCAATTCTTATGAGGGAAGGATGACATATACCATGAGGCTCTAATTTGATTGGTGATTTGTTTAAAGAAGGAGCTGGTCCTAGTATGATATTTTTTGACATTGATCGGGGATTGACTAAGATCCCCTGGTGAAATTTGACTCAAGAGGTTAGATTCTTCTAGTGATCCTAGACATGACTAGATGACTATGTATCTGTTCATATGCTTGTAGGAAGCCTGAAGGTCCTTGTATAAAGCCCAAGAGTAGGCTGAGAACTTTTAAGAAGCCTGTGAGTCCTTGTACAAAGCCCAAGACGAGGTCGGGGAATGCTTTTAAGAAGCCTGTGGGTCCAAACTTAAGAATGTTCAAGAAAGGTTTCACCGGGAATTAATCCTTTCTTGTGTGAACAGTTCTAGAGTTTGAAGAAATTCAAGAGAAGTTTCACCAGGAATTAATCCTCTCTGTGGGAATTAAATTTCTTTGACAATTTCTAAAGTGACAGTCTGAGAAAAGGTTCACCGAGAATACTGCCTTTCTCTTTGTTCCATATTGTTTAAGCCCAAGAGAAGGCAAGACTGTATCTAGAATCCTATGGGGGGTCTAGGTTTACTGTTATTGAGAGAGTGACCAACTGGCTTTACCTAATTCTAGACTTAGTTGCCAGGGAAAACTCTAAACAGATATACAAGTATATATACAGTTGATATATGACAAGTATTTAAAAAGGGTATGAAAGGAAGGACTTACAGGTGATCAGCTTCCCACAATACAGTATATATATGTTTGACATGTATTTAACAGATGAAAGAAGACTTATAGTGGAGCAGCTTCCCACAATATAGTATATATATATATATATAAAGCAGTAAATGAAAGCATATAAAAACTTACAGGTGTGCAAGCTTCCATTACTGTAAATGTTAGTTGTACAAGAAA
Organism: Lathyrus tuberosus; assembly: GCA_022829125.1. NCBI lineage: Eukaryota > Viridiplantae > Streptophyta > Magnoliopsida > Fabales > Fabaceae > Lathyrus > Lathyrus tuberosus. The sequence continues at coordinate 17,095,779 of JALAZF010000048.1, forward strand.
TTGAAGAAAGTTTTGATACAATTACAAATTTTAGAAATGAAAAAAAATCTTGGGTCTTATAGCTCAAAGAGGTGCCCAGATGACTTATTTGATAACATTGGTCGCACTGTGATACAGACATATGTTGTGGGACTTATACAGCAGAGGCCCAAAGATTATTTTTGTATAAAGAGGGATGGGTCTTATAACTAAAGGAGAGGCCCAAGATTATTTAAAAAAAAAATAAATGGGGCTTATAACACAAGGAAAGACCCAGAGGATTTGATAAAAAAGTGACGATCACATTCGAGTTTTCAAAAACTGTACAGAGGGACTTATACAATACTGAGGCCCAAATTATTTTTGTACAAGGGGGTTGGGTCTTACACTCTATTAGAGGCCCAAAAGTGTTTTTTTAAAAGAAAAGATAGGGCTTACAACTCAAGGAGATGCCCAGATGAAATTTGTTTTGAAAATGGCGATCGATCCAAGATTTTTGACGTATCGGGACTTATACAATACACTGAGGCCCAAAATGGTTTTGGTTAAGAAAGGGATTGGGTCTTACACTCTATTAGAGGCCCAAAAGTGTTTTGAAAAGATTGGTTAGGGTGAAAATAATCAAAACCCTAAATTTGCTTTAAAAAGGTAATTAATTTTGATTAAAAATCAATAAAATGATCAAAAATTGTCAAAAATGAGTTATGACCTTAGATCAATGTTTGAAAAATCATGTTTTTATCCATGGAATGGTTAAAAATCATTTAAATTGGAAAAATCAAGAAAGAAAAATATTTTGAAATGCTTAAAATAATTAAAATATTAATTCTTTGGAAAAATAATAAATATATGAAATAAATAATATTTTTGGGACATTTTTGTAAAATAAAATATTTTAACATTTTTGTGAATTATTAAAAAAAGAATAAACTCAAAATCATTAAAATTCAGATAGAAATTAATTTTTGAATCAATTAAATAAAATCAAAAAATTCAAATATTTGAATTTTTGAAAAAAGGGCGCCAAGAACACCCAAGAACACGCGCGTGTTCTGAGTTTTGCCCAGATATGCATTTCCTCTCCAATCCTACTGAATCCTTGATGAAATCATACAATCCACATATCAAATTGCTCGTTTTCAACTCACGATCATGTCTATGGCATTTAATTTCATTTATTTTAAGTATGGAATGAAAAATCAAAGAGAAACCTCAAGAACCCTAATTTCTGCAAGAGGGCTGAGAAATTTCATACACGATTCATATAAAGCAATTGATTGAGGGTAAACACTCTATGCATGATTATGAACATGAGGCAAAATTATTGTGCAGCAAAATATGCATGGATCATAGAGTTAGAAGAGTTCAGGCTTACCTCTTGCAGCTGGTGATCATGTTTTATGTTGTAGATGTTTTTGATGTGTTCCATTGACCTGGACAACTTCCTTAAGTGCCAAGGAGTGTGTTGGAATGCTTGGAATGGATTGGAATAGTCTGGAATTGATTTTGGTACCTCAACTGCAAATCTGTCAAAAGCTTGAGCAGGTGCCTAGTGATTTTGATGTTCCAGATGTTGTTTAAGTGTTTGGATCACTCGTATATGATGTATGTGAGGTGTGTGAATCATTGGTTTGGTTTGAATCACTCTCAAACTCAAAACCCGATATTGACTTGCAAAAGAAGGCAAATTTGGAATGAAAGAGGTGATTTTGAGAAAGGCATCTGTTTGGGGCCTTTGGTGTACTCAAACTGATCACAATTGAGCTCTATTTATAGTTGAGCAAGTTTGTTTTGGCTGCAATAGTGTTTGGCAACTGTTGCAGAAGTTTGGCCAATGTTGATCAAAAGGAATCCAAGTCTCCTTTGGCCATTGACTTGGGTCAGTGTAGCAGCGCTATGGTTCTTTGATGCAGGGCTAATGCTTGACTCATTTAGTGATTAAAGACTCAGTCCATTCCACCTCAATGCACCTCTTGAATGCCTTGGGACAGATTTAGAGTTTCTTGGATTTGGATCATTGAATTTCACATGCCAAAGGGGTGCTGTCTTGACTTGCAAGGCTTGTGGATTAGAGGGAAATGATTCAATCTGATCTTTGAAGATGACAAGGCTTGGTGTAACGCCCCAGTTTTGTTAGATTTATTTAATCGAGTCGATTTAATTATTTATATTATTATATTATTTTATTTTTGACTTTTATTTGATAATATATTATTTTTCGTCTTGAGTATGTTTTATCGCGTTTTGGGAACGTTTGCGAGATATTTGAGTGTAGGGGTAATTTGGTCATTTCACTTTATTTTTCCTTAAGTTAGTAAAATAGAAATAAAAAGAGAGAAAATTAGAGAGAAAGAAAAAGAGAAGAAGAAAAATAGAAAGAAGGAAAAGAAGAGAAGAAAAAAAGAGAAAACTTGGGAATTAAGAAATCGATCAACCGACTTTTCAAACACGATTAAATCGGGTAAGGGTGCGAAACTCGATTATCTTATACTTGTGTATGATTATGTATGTTTGTATTTGGTTGTTTTTGGATTGAAATTGGATGTAGAGCAAAAACCATAATATGTTGAAATTGTTAGAATTCGATTAAATTGTGTCGGAAATCATGTTTTCAGGTCCATTATTGTTGATACATGTTAGATATATGTTGTTGTGCTATCTATTGGCAATTTTATGGTGTTTAGGTGAAAATTGGAGTGGGTTTTGAGTGAATTTCGCAGAAAAAATTCTGCAGAAAAATTCTGGGTTTCCTCTACCGTTACGTGTATCAGGCATGTCCATACGCGTATTGGCTTGGGCAATACGCGTATGGGAGGCGCAAAATGAGGCAATACGCGTAATAAATTCCATTTTTCTCGGCCATCTGCTGAAACGCATAATGGTACATGTATGAGTTTGGGCAATACGCGTATGGCTCAGGGAAATACGCGTATGGCCAGCAAGGGTGCAAAATGTTGTCTTTTCGCGATTCCATTTCTTTTTACGTCCGTAACTTGTGCTCCGATTATCCGTTTTGAACATTCTTAGTATCGTTGGAAAGCTAATAAAATGTACTTTCTTATTAAAATGGTTTTGAGATTGTTGGCCGATTTAATTATGTCAGGAATCGGAAATAGTGTCGTTTTGTCGACTTTTGTCGTTGTAATTGTGTGTAATTAAGGTGTATTATGCAATGTGCTGTTGATATGGATATCGTATGACTTGTGTGCTGTTGTGTGATGAAAATGCATGTGATGAGGTGTTGTGATGATGGTTTGTGGCCTAAGGGCAAGTAAATGCAATATGTTGTATTTGGTTATATATGCATGATTATGGATGTGTATATGTGTGCATTTGAATGTCATGAGTCATTGTATGCCAAGCATCATGATATGCATTCTTGAGATGTCGTGTACCCTAGTGGGTGTGAGCGACGAATCGGTTCCAGAGGGAATCCACTATAACATCGTGTGCCTTTTACAAAGAGGTGTGAGCGATGATTATAGACGATCGTGTGCCTTATACAAAGAGGTGTGAGCGATCGGGTCGTGTGCCTTATACAAAGAGGTGTGAGCGATCCATAAACGTCGTGTGCCTTATACAAAGAGGTGTGAGCGACGGGGAACATCGTTTGCCTGACGGGGAGTTACACTAAGTAACAAGCGATGGTTCCCATAGTTCCTAAGTGAACTAATGATGAGATTGACAGATGGATGGTACCGCATTTGCATGGAGTCGTTGTGTCGGTCTCTTTGCATTTGCATAAATCATGAATGGATTGATTTTGTGTGGAATTATGAATGGAATTGATGAGTTGAGATATATATATATATATATATATATATATATATATATATATATATATATATATATATATATATATATATATATATATATATATATATATGTTGTTGATAAATGCATTGAGCTGGATTATATATGCCTTGGTGATGGATGTATGAGATATGCATTGTGTTGTTTTGTGTTTGAATTCTGGTATAAGTTGTGGTGAGAATATTTTACATGTGTATTTTTGGTATTATTATATAATTGTATGCAATTATATTATGATTGTGTTTCTCACCCTTCTGCTGTTTGAATGCTCTATGAGGCATTGCAGATTAGATGCTGGAGGTCTTTTTGTGAAGCTTAGGTCTTCATTCTTTTGTCGGTCGGCTCTGATATGTAGCACCGGGTAGTCGGGGAGATCGTTGTGATTTATGTGTGTGTATATATATATATATATATATATCTTTTGGATTGTATATGTATGGATCTGTGTATGACAGACAAACTTTTTATGTGATATATATATATATATATATGAGATTCAGTTGCAGATTTTCCGCTTTTATTCTGTATCTGATTTGTGTGTAGTAGGAACTAAGTTCCTCTGTTATTTGCTACCTAATTGTTACATATCTTTATGAGCAGGTTTATCGTGTTTTGTCTCAATTGATGTGACGCCTTCGTCTATGCCATGAATGGTTAATTATACTCTGATGAAATTTTTATCGCTTTATTTAATTGGGGGTATATATTGGGGGTGTTACATTAAGTGGTATCAGAGCCAGTCCCTGTCAGTTTGTGTCAGTCCTTGATGGTCGTTGTGCTTGGGTGAGCTGTTTGTTTAACCATAGTTGCTGTTATTGGAAATAAACAGAATATGGCTGGTAGGAATGATGTTGTTTTGGCTGCTGCTATGTAAGCTATGGCTCGGGCTGTGTAGGGTGCACCTAATGCTGGTGGGAATGATGAGTTCAGGAAGAACAAACCGCCTGTCTTCAAAGGGAGACATGATCCTGATGGTGCACATATTTGGCTTAAGGAGATTGAAAGAATCTTTTGAGTAATGGACTGTGCTGAGGAACATAAGGTGATAATGGGTACTCACATGTTGCAGGAGGAGGCTGATGATTGGTGGGTTAGTACGCGTCATGTGTTAGAAGCTGGAGATGAAGAGGTCACTTGGACTTTGTTCAGCAGGGAATTTTTGAGGAAGTATTTTCCTGAAGATGTAAGAGGAAAGAAAGAGATAGAGTTCTTGGAGTTGAAACAAGGTAATATGTCTGTTGTTGATTACACTGCTAAGTTTGTGGAACTTGTACAGTTTTATCCACATTATGCTGAAGCTACTGCAGAGTTTTCCAAGTGTGTGAAGTTTGAGAACGGATTGCGTCCTGAGATTAAGCAGGCAATCTGTTATCAAAGGATCAGAAGGTTTTCGAACTTGGTGGATTGTTGTAGGATTTATGAGGAAGATAGCAAAGCTCGTTCTACTCACTATAAGAGTGTGAACGAAAGGAAAGGGAAGCAACCATTCCGTGGTGGTCCTTATGTGACACCAGCTGATAAGGGTAAGCAAAGGGGTAATTTTGAGAAAAGGTCAAGTGGGGGAGGTATGTCTGGTCCTCTGAGATGTTATAGGTGTGGTGACTTAGGACATCCTCAGTTTGAGTGTAGGAAAGATATGAGAAAGTGTTCCAATTGTGGAGGTTTAGGACATGTTGCAGCTGATTGTAAGAAGAATGTGGTGAAGTGTTTCAACTGTGGTGAACCTGGTCATATTAGTACGAAGTGTCCGAAACCAAAGCAAGCTCAGGCTGGTGGGAAAGTTTTTGCATTGGTAGGGACTCAGACTACAAGTGCATACCGTCTGATCAGAGGTACTTGTTTTATTAATAGTACGCCTTTAGTTGCTATTATTGATACTGGAGCGACTCATTCGTTTATTTCGTCTGAGTGCGCGAAGCGTTTGAATCTTTTGTTGTCTTCGATGGGTGGAGAGATGGTTATTGATACTCCAGCAATGGGGTTGGTAACTACTTCTTTGGTTTGTTTAAGTTGTCCTTTGACCATTTATGGTAAAGATTTTGAGATGGATTTGGTGTGTTTGCCGTTGGAGGGTTTAGATGTGGTTCTGGGTATGAATTGGTTACAGTTCAATCGGTTTCATATTGATTGTTATCATAAGTTGGTGAGATTTCCTTCTCTTGAAGAAGACGAGGAATCGAGTTTCTTATCTACCAAAGAGTTGAAGAAACTTTTGGTGGATGAAGCTCAGTTGTTCGGGTTGTTTGCATCGTTGACAGTGGATAGTCAAGTTGTACTTGATGTGTTTCCAGTTGTGTGTGAATTTCCCGAGGTGTTTCCTGACGATATTTCAGATGTGCCGCCAGAGAGAGAGAGGTGGAGTTTTCTATAGACCTAGTTCCTGGTACTAGACCTGTATCTATGGCACCTTATTGTATGTCGGCATCTGAGTTGGTTGAGTTGAAGAAACAGTTGAATGAATTGTTAGAGAAGAAGTTTGTTAGACCAAGTGTGTCGCCTTGGGGTGCTCCAGCTTTATTGGTGAAAAAGAAAGATGGAAGTATGCGATTGTGTATTGATTATCGCCAGCTGAGTAAGTTGACGATTAAGAATAAGTATCCTCTTCCGAGAATTGATGATTTGATGGACCAGTTGTAGGTGCTTATGTGTTTAGTAAGATTGATTTGAGGTCAGGTTATCATCAGATTAGAGTGAAAGAGGAAGATATTCAGAAGACGGGTTTTAGGACACGATACGGTCATTATGAAATTCTGTGACGCCGTTCGGGGTTTCTAATGCGCCATGTGTGTTTATGGAGTATATGAATCGTATTTTCCATGAGCATTTGGATCGATTTGTTATTGTGTTTATTGATGACATCTTGATTTATTCTAAGTCCCGGGAGGAACATGCAGAACATTTGCGTGTTGTGTTGCAAATTTTGAAGGAAAGGAAACTTTTTGCCAAGTTGTCCAAGTGTGAGTTCTGGTTGTCAGAAGTGAGTTTTCTTGGACATGTGATTTCAGGTAATGGTATTGCTGTGGATCCATCTAAAGTAGATGCAATTCTACAATGGGAGGATCCTAGATCTGTTATTGAAATTAGAAGCTTTTTGGGTTTAGCTGGTTATTATCGAAGATTCATTGAAGGTTTTTCTAAGTTAGCACTTCCTTCGACCCAATTGACTTGTAAGGGTAAAGCGTTCATTTCGGATATTCAGTGTGAGGAAAGTTTTAATGAGCTGAAGAGAAGATTGACTACAGCTCCTATTTTGGTCTTACCAAATCCTAGTGAACCGTTTGTGGTGTATTGTGATGCGTCTTTGATTGGTTTATGTGGAGTGTTGATGCAAGAAGGTAAGGTTGTGGCTTATGCTTCAAGGCAATTGAGGATTCATGAGAAGAATTACCCTACTCATGATTTGGAATTAGCGGCAGTGGTTTTTGTATTGAAAATTTGGAGGCATTATCTCTATGGTGCAAGATTCGAAGTCTTTAGTGATCATAAAAGTTTGAAATACTTGTTTGATCAGAAAGAGTTGAATATGAGGCAACGGAGATGGTTGGAATTTTTGAAGGACTACGACTTTGGCTTGAATTACCATCCTGGTAAAGCTAATGTGGTAGCCAATGCATTGAGCCGGAAATCTTTGCATATGTCTGTTTTGATGGTTAAAGAGTGGGAACTTTTGGAAGCATTTAGAGATTTGAGTTTGGTGTGTGAATTGACATCTGACAGCGTGAGGCTTGGTATTTTTAAGGTCACTAATGATTTTATGTTAACCGTTAGCGAGAAACAGAAGCTGGATGTGAAATTTGTTGATTTGATGACGGTTGGAAGTCAAAGTGTGAATGGTGACTTTAAAGTGGATGATAAGGGTGTTTTGAGATTTCGTGGTAGGATTTGTATTCCTGATGATTTGGACTTGAAAAAGATGATTTTAGAGGAAGGACACCGGAGTAATTTGAGTATACATCCAGGAGCTAATAAGATGTATCAAGATTTAAAGAAGATCTTTTGGTGGTCTGGATTGAAGAGGGATGCGGCTCAGTTTGTTTATGTGTGTTTGACGTGTCAGAAGTCTAAGGTGGAACATCAGAAGCCTAGTGGATTGTTGCAACCGTTGGATATTCCCGAGTGGAAATGGGACAACATTTCTATGGATTTTGTGACAGGGTTGCCGAATACACAGAGGGGACATAATGCCATTTGGGTGATTGTGGATAGGCTAACTAAATCGGCGCATTTCATTCTGATTGACATCAGTTTTTCTTTGGAGAGGTTTGCGGAGATTTATATCTGCGTGATTGTGAAATTGCATGGTGTTCCGTTGAGTATTGTTTCAGATCGAGATCCGAGATTTACTTCCAGATTTTGGGAAAGTTTGCAAAAGGCGTTAGGTTCCAAGTTGAGATTGAGTTCAGCTTATCATCCGCAAATGGATGGTTAGACCGAGAGAACTATTCAGTCGTTGGAAGATTTGTTGCGAGCTTGTGTTCTTAAGCAAGGTGGTGCTTGGGATAGTTATCTTGCATTGGTTGAATTCACGTATAACAACAGTTTCCATTCGAGTATTGGAATGGCACCTTTTGAAGCGTTGTATGGAAGAAGATGTCGAACACCTTTGTGTTGGCATGAATCTGGTGAGAGTTCGGTGGTTGGACCGGAGTTGGTGCAACAGACTACGGAAAAGGTGAAACTTATTCGTGAGAAAATGAAGGCTTCTCAGAGTAGGCAAAAGAGTTATCATGATCGAAGGAGAAAAGATCTTGAGTTTCAAGAGGGCGATCATGTATTTTTGAGAGTTACAACGGTGACTGGTGTTGGTCGTGCATTGAAGTCGAAGAAGCTTACTTCTCGGTTTATTGGTCCTTACCAGATATTCGCGAGAATGGGTGCTATGGCTTATCGGGTGGCGTTGCCGCCTAGTCTTTCAAATTTGCACGATGTGTTCCATGTTTCACAGCTTTGGAAGTATGTTCCGGATCCGTCTCATGTGATTCCGATGGATGAGGTTGAGGTAAGGGAGAACCTTACGGTGGAGGCATTACCAGTGAGAATTTTGGATCGCGAGTTGAAGCGGTTAAGAGGCAAGGATATTGCGCTTGTGAAAGTAGCGTGGGGAGGCGCTGCTGAGGGTAATTTGACTTGGGAGTTGGAGAGTCTGATGCTGGAGTCGTATCCGGAGATGTTCGTCTCAGGTAATATTTTCGAGGACGAAAATTTCTAAGTGGGGGAGAGTTGTAACGCCCCAGTTTTGTTAGATTTATTTAATCGAGTCGATTTAATTATTTCTATTATTATATTATTTTTTTTTACTTTTATTTGATAATATATTATTTTTCGTCGTGAGTATGTTTTATCGCGTTTTGGGAACGTTTGCGAGATATTTGAGTGTAGGGGTAATTTGGTCATTTCACTTTATTTTTCCTTAAGTTAGTAAAATAGAAATAGAAAGAGAGAAAATTAGAGAGAAAGAAAAAGAGAAGAAGAAAAAGAGAAAGAAGGAAAAGAAGAGAAGAAAAAGAGAGAAAACTTGGGAATTAAGAAATCGATCAACCGACTTTTCAAACACGATTAAATCGGGTAAGAGTGCGAAACTCGATTATCTTATACTTGTGTATGATTATGTATGTTTGTATTTGGTTGTTTTTGGATTGAAATTGGATGTAGAGCAAAAACCATAATATGTTGAAATTGTTAGAATTCGATTAAATTGTGTCGAAAATCATGTTTTCAGGTCCATTATTGTTGATACATGTTATATATATGTTGTTGTGCTATCTATTGGAAATTTTCTGGTGTTTAGGTGAAAATTGGAGTGGGTTTTGAGGGAATTTCGCAGAAAAAATTTTGCAGAAAAATTCTGGGTTTCCTCTGCTGTTACGCGTATCAGGCATGTCCATACGCGTATTGGCTTGGGCAATACGCGTATGGGAGGCGCAAAATGAGGCAATACGCGTAATGAATTCCATTTTTCTCGGCCATCTGCTGAAACGCGTAATGGTACGCATATGAGTTTGGGCAATACGCGTATGGCTCAGGGAAATACGCGTATGGCCAGCAAGGGTGCAAAATGTTGTCTTTTCACGATTCCATTTCTTTTTACGTCCGTAACTTGTGCTCCGATTATCTGTTTTGAACATTCTTAGTATCGTTGGAAAGCTAATAAAATGTACTTTCTTATTAAAATGGTTTTGAGATTGTTGGCCGATTTAATTATGTTGGGAATTGGAAATAGTGTCTTTTTGTCGACTTTTGTCGTTGTAATTGTGTGTAATTGAGGTGTATTATGCAATGTGCTGTTTATATGGATATCGTATGGCTTGTGTGCTGTTTTGTGATGAAAATGCATGTGATGAGGTGTTGTGATGATGGTTTGTGGCCTAAGGGAAAGTAAATGCAATATGTTGTATTTGGTTATATATGCATGATTATGGATGTGTATATGTGTGCATTTGAATGTCATGAGTCATTGTATGCCAAGCATCATGATATGCATTCTTGAGATGTCGTGTGCCCTAGTGGGTGTGAGTGATGAATCGGTTCCAGAGGGAATCCGCTATAACATCGTGTGCCTTATACAAAGAGGTGTGAGCGATGATTATAGACGATCGTGTGCCTTATACAAAGGTATGAGCGATCGGGTCGTGTGCCTTATACAAAGAGGTGTGAGCGATCCATAAACGTCGTGTGCCTTATACAAAGAGGTGTGAGCGACGTGGAACATCGTTTGCCCGACGGGGAGTTACACTAAGTAACAAGCGATGGTTCCAATAGTTCCTGAGTGAACTAATGATGAGATTGACGGATGGATGGTACCGCATTTGCATAGAGTCGTTGTGTCGGTCTCTTTGCATTTGGATAAATCATGAATGGATTGTTTTTGTGTGGAATTGTGAATGGAATTGATGAGTTGAGATATATATATATATATATATATATATATATATATATATATATATATATATATATATATATATATATATGTTGTTGATAAATGCATTGAGCTGGATTATATATGCCTTGGTGATGGATGTATGAGATATGCATTGTGTTGTTTTGTGTTTGAATTCTGGTATAAGTTGTGGTGAGAATATTTTACTTGTGTATTTTTGGTATTATTATATAATTGTATGCAATTATATTATGATTGTATTTCTCACCCTTATGCTATTTGAATGCTCTATGAGGCATTGCAGATTAGATGTTGGAGGTCTTTTTGTGAAGCTTAGGTCTTTATTCTTTTGTCGACCGGCTCTGATATGTAGCACCGGGTAGTCGGGGAGATCGTTGTGATTTATGTGTGTGTGTGTGTGTGTGTATATATATATATATATATATATATCTTTTGGATTCTATATGTATGGATCTATGTATGACAGACAAACTTTTTATGTGATATATATATGAGATTCAGTTGCAGATTTTCCGATTTTATTCTGTATCTGATTTGTGGGTAGTAGAAACTAAGTTCCTCTGTTATTTGCTACCTGATTGTTACATATCTTTATGAGCAGGTTTATTGTGTTTTGTCTCAATTGATGTGACGCCTTCGTCTATGCCATGAATGTTTAATTATACTCTGATGAAATTTTTATCGCTTTATTTAATTGGGGGTATAGATTGGGGGTGTTACACTTGGAAAGATGACAAAATTGGAGAAATAAATCGTGTTTCACAAAAAATGTGCAAAACATGTCCAAAACTGTCATGGAGACAGTTTACCACATAGCAACTTTGGAGATTCATAACTCCCTACTCAAATGGAGTTTGATGATGTTCTTGGACATTTTGGAAAGCTCATATATCCTACTTTAATGTGGTATCCAACTTTGGTTTTGAATCAACTTGCATTTGGTTGAAAACTGCCCTACATTTTGGAAAAAAATGAGGCAGATCTTGACTTAGTGAAAATTTCACTAAGTGTTGGAAAAAAGTGTTATCTTCAATTTTTGTGATTTTGATCATTCCATAACTCAAAATCCACAATGAATTGGAATGAGGTCTAGTTTACATTTTTAAAGTATGTAACATGAACTTTAGTTTGGGCTTTGAATGGGAGAAAAAGGCCTTAGGGTTTGTGAGATATGGCCTTGCAAAGTTGGTACCCTAGCCACTTTGTTCCATAACTTAGAAAAATTCTAAGTTTTTTCAAGTTACCCCTTTTACAAGTTATCTCACTTTTCTTGATTTTTCTTGATAAATAATGATTCAAATCACATATTAACATCATTTTAGGGTAAATGAAACCTTGCTTGACCAAAATTTCAAAAAGTCAAACTTGGAATTTTGACACAGTTGACTTTTTTTTCAGATAAATTTTGACTTTGGGATTATTTTGTGAAATCAATCCCTGGGCCTAATGAAACTTCATGGATGGCCTCTAGGGGTGTTTAGGGATGTCTTGGATCCTTCCCCAAGGTTTGAAATCAAGTGTAGGTCAACAATCAATTATAGGGTTGACTTTTTCTTCAAAAAACCCTAATTTGTGATCAGATGGTTTTGAGTTCTTGTGGCTTATGAATTAAACTTTTTGAGTCAATAAAATCCTTTAGATGGATTGATATGATGTATTTGAGGTCCTTGAAGTTCATCTTGGGGCTTCAAGTCATGCCATGCTTCACAAGTCAACTCAAGGGTTGGATTAGGTCAAAACCCTAATTCCTGATTTTTTTGTAGATGAATACTCAAGGTGATTTGGCCATTGTGGATGGACTCTTGAGGTTCCTTTGGGCTTGTTGGACTATTGATTGATATATTGGCTCATGCCAAATGAAAATTTTCATCTGGAGGCCTTGGTCGTCCAAAACCCTAATTTGGTGATACAGGCGATCCGGAGGCTTGCTTAGCCTGAGATGTTGCACTCTTGTGCTTAATTCTTGATGTGGGATATCTCTTGATACCTTGTGGATGTTTGAGAGACTAGAAAAGTTGAAGATCATGTTAATTCTTGATTGATCCTTTGTCTGAGTGCTCTGAGAGGGCTCAAAACCCTAATCCTCGATTGTGGTGAATGCTCAGCAACTTTTGAGAAGATTGATGATGTAGGATAAATGTATCCTTATTGTGATGATGATTTGCCCAATGATGGGAATTCTTGTGGTCAAAATTTAGGCTATGACAGATGCTCCTATTTGATCTTCCTGTACCTGAAGGTGCGAAGGCGAAGATGTTCGGGCATTCAGGGTACAAGAGGACTAAATATTGGAATATCCGAAATTTTGATGGCGTATATGAATGGTAGTTTACGCATTCATCTTCTTTTGCTAAGCGTTGTTACTTAGAAAAGGTAAAACTTCCCCTCGATCCTGGTTTTCAGCCATAGAACTGGTCTTAGTTTCTTTTGTCAATAAACTTCCCCTCGATCCTGGTCTTCAGCCATGGAACTGGTCTCAGTTTCTTGAAATAAACTTCCCCTTGATCCTGGTCTTCAGTCATGGAACTGGTATTAGTTTCTTCTTGTCGAGTCTTTCTCTTGACAAGGGATGCTATTTGTAGCGGTTTTCATCAAACTTCTCATCGAGGTTTACTGGAGAGATGCCATTTGATGGAAAAAGTGTTGGCGTCAGACTTGTTGGGGAGAGCAAGTCTCTTGGGAGATTGCTTCCTGCTTGGAAACTTCTTGGGGAATGGTGATGTCCATATGGCCAAGAGTGTTTTGTTGGGAGGCTTTCACTGGGGATTTTCCTTAATCCGGGAAAGCTAAGTATCATCTTTAATGGCGAAGAGTGATGTTCTGAAGGTATATAGCTTGGCTTCTTTTTCTTTTCAGAGGTTCAAGTTATCAAAGTGGTCACGGACCTGTTTCAATTCAGAAACCCGCTGGAGAGAAAGGAAAGGTACATCTTTTTCTGTTTATGGTTGATGACTCTAACGGAGAGTGGACTCTTATCACAACCAGGAGTAAGTGATGTGAATTATGCATTATGAGTATGAATATGTAAAACAAATTAAATATGCATGAATGTATGCTGACAAAATAGACACGACATATAGACAGGTGATGTGTACAATGGGATATCTGACCACTCTGTGGGGGGTAAGAGTATCGCTGAAGCGTCGTACTTTCGTTGGGGAACCAAGATCCCTGTGTTGAAGATATAAACCTGTTAGTGATCGAAAATGACTCCTGTTTTTTTTTTCGAGAGATAGAATCTTCTGGGGGGAACAAGACCCATCAATGGTGTCTAGAGTAAGAATTCTACCGAGGACATTTGATCCTGCACTTCAAAGTTCGGCCGTTTTTTCAGAAAAACATAGATATTCCTCTTGTGTTCGATGAAAAAGTAATTGCCGTCCTTAAAAGCGGAAATAAATTTAAAACAAGAGTAAATTCATTTTTTCTGTTTCAAGAATGTTAATCAAATAAACATGTCATTTTGCAAAGCAGAATAAATGAGAATTATAAACAAAAGGCTCAAAGGCTCGAGTTTTATTTATAGGATGGTAATCAGCCGAGAGCGTGATACCATGGAGCAGTACAAAGTTAGAAAATAGTAATTTAAAGGGAAAAAAAGGCTACATTGAAACATAACAACCGTTATCCTCCCATAAACTTTGAATTCTGGGCATTCTGAGCTTCTGTCGAAGGTGACTCTGACTGGAGACTTTTTTTTTACAGATGATGTTACCGCTGAAGCGCATGTGAGAACGTAGTTACTTGCCATGAATCCCTAACTTTTGCCTGGATTGTCTTTTTGGATTCCAATCCACCGGGATGATTTTTATTTTTATGTCTCTAATTTTTCCCTGGACCGCCCTTTCGGGTTTTCAATCCACCAAGACGTTTTTTTTCATTTAGGCGAAGTATTTCTTGACTACATCTACGTTTGTAGGATAAGTGAATTCTTCTCTATCCATTGTCGCGAGTGTAACGCCCCAGTTTCTGAAGGTATATAGCTTGAATTCTTTTGCTTTTCATAGGTTCAAGTTATCAAAGTGGTCACGGACCTGTTTCAATCCAGAAACCCGCTGGAGAGAAAGGAAAGGTACATCTTTTTCTGTTTATGGTTTATGACTCTAACGGAGAGCAGACTCTTATCACAACCAGGAGTGAGTGATGTGAATTATGCATTATGAGTATGAATATGAAAAACAAATTAAATTTGCATGAATGTATGCTGACAAAACAGACACGACATATAGACAGGTGATGTGTACAACGGGATATCTGACCGCTCTGTGGGGGGTAAGAGTATCGCTGAAGCGTCGTACTTTCGTTGGGGAACCAAGATCCATGTGTTGAAGATATAAACCTGTTAGTGATTGGAAATCACTCCTGTTTTTTTTCGAGAGATAGAATCTTCTGGGGGGGAACAAGACCCATCAATGGTGTCTAGAGTAAGAATTCTACCGAGGACATTTGATCCTGCACTTCAAAGTTTGACCGTTTTTTCAGAAAAACGTAGATATTCCTCTTGTGTTCGATGAAAAAGTAATTGTCGTCCTTAAAAGCGGAAATAAATTTAAAACAAGAGTAAATTCATTTTTTCTGTTTCAAGAATGTTAATCAAATCAACATGTAATTTTGCAAAGCAGAATAAATGAGAATTATAAACAAAAGGCACAAAGGCTCGAGTTTTATTTATAGGATGGTAATCAGCCGAGAGCGTGATACCATGGAGCAGTACAAAGTTAGAAAATGGTAATTTAAAGGGAAAAAAGGCTACATTGAAACATAACAACCGTTATCCTCCCATCAACTTTGAATTCTAGGCATTTTGAGCTTCTGTCGAAGGTGAATCTGACTGGAGACTTTTTTTTTGACATATCATGTTACCGCTGAAGCGCATGTGAGAACGTAGTTACTTGCCATGAATCCCTAACTTTTGCCTGGATTGTCTTTTCGGATTCCAATCCACCGGGATGATTTTTATTTTTATGTCTCTAATTTTTCCCTGGACCGCCCTTTCGGGTTTTCAATCCACCGAGATGTTTTTTTCATTTAGGCGAAGTATTTCTTGACTACATCTACGTTTGTAGGATAAGTGAATTCTTCTCTATCCATTGTCACGAGTGTAAGGCCCCAGTTTTTGTTAGATTTATTTAATCGAGTCGATTTAATTATTTTTATTATTATTTTATTTTATTTTTTACTTTTATTTGGCAATATATTATTTTTCATCGTGATTATGTTTTATCGCGTTTTGGGAGCGTTTGCGAGATATTTGAGTGTAGGGTATTTTGGTCATTTTACTTATTTTTCTTAAAATAGAACTTTGAAGTTAGAAAGAGAGAAAAATAGAGAGAAAGAAAAAGAGAAGAAGGAAAAGAGAAAGAAAAGAAGAAAAGGGGAAAAACTTGGAGAGTAAGGAAACAATCTAACCGACTTTTGAAAACACGATTAATCGTGTAAGGGTGTGAAACTCGATTATCTTATACTTGTGTATGATTATGTATGTATGTATTTGGGTGATATTTGGTTGAAATTGGATATAGAACCAAAACCAATAATATGTTGAGATTGTAAGAATTTGATTCAAATTGTGTCTGAAATCATGTTTTAATGTTCCTAATTGTTGATACATGTTAGATAGATGTTGTTGTGCATTCAATTGGTAATTTGCTGGTGTTTAGATGAGATTTGGAGGTGATTTTGGGTGAATCCGTAGCAGAAAATTCTGCAGGAAAAATTCTGGGTTTCGCTGCCCATACGCGTATCAGGCTTGGCATTATGCGTATTGGTTTGGGCAATACGCGTATGGCTAGGGGGAAATGGGGCATTACGCGTATGGAAGCTTATTTTGCACGGCCCTCTGCTGATTTGCGTAATGGTACGCGTAATTGGCTGGGCATTACGCGTAACAAGTGAGGCATTACGCGTATGGAGTTTCAGTGGGATTTTTGGGGAGAATTCAGTCTCTGCCCATACGCGTAGCACTTTGGGCATTACACGTATGGAATGGGCGAGCGAGCTGGGCAGTACGCGTATGGCACAAGGCAATACGCGTATGACCAGAGAGGGTGTACAATGGTTCCCGATTTTGCGTCCGATGCCGTAACTTTTGATCCGTAACTCGGATCGAGGCGTTCTTGGTACCGTTAGAAAGCTATTGAAATGTTCTTTCTTACTAGAATGGGTTTGAGATTGTTGGCCGATTTAATTATGTTGGGAATTTGGAAATGTGTCGTTTTGTCGACTTTTACCGTTTTAATTGTGCGTAATTGATGTGTTATCATGCAATATGCTTTTGATATATATCGTATGACTTGTGTGCTGTTATATGATGTGAATACATGTGATGAAATGTTGTGATGATGGTTTGTGGCCTAAGGGAAAGAAAATGCATTGTGTTGTGTTGATTGTATATGCATGGTTATGGATGTGTATATATGTGCATTTGAATGTCATGAGTCATTGTATGCCAAGCATCATGATATGCATTCTTGTGATGTCGTGTGCCCTAGTGGGTGTGAGCGATGAAATGATTCCTGAGGGGATCTGCTATAACATCGTGTGCCTTATACAAAGAGGTGTGAGCGATGATTATGGACGATCGTGTGCTTTATACAAAGAGGTGTGAGAGATTGGGTCGTGTGCCTTATACAAAGAGGTGTGAGCGATCCATAAACGTCGTGTACCTTATACAAAGAGTTGTGAGAGACGAGGAACATCGTTTGCCCGACGGGGAGTTACACTAAGTAACAAGCGATGATTCCAATAGTTCCTGAGTGAACTAATGATGAGACGATGGATGGAATGGTACCGCATTGCATTGCATAGAGTCGTTGTGTCGGTCTCTATGCATTTGCATAAATCATGAATGGATTGATTTTGTGTGGAATTGTGAATGGAATTGATGCTATTGATATATATATATATATATATATATATATATATATATATATATATATATATATATATATATATATATATATATATATATATATATATATATGTTGGTGATAAATGTATTGTGCACGAGTGATATGCCTTTGTGATGGATGCATGAGATATGATTTGTGTTGGTTTGTATTCGAATTATGGTGTAAGTTGTGGTGAGAATGTTTTATATGTGTATTTTTGTGTTATTATATAATTGTATGCAATTATATTATAATTGTGCTTCTCACCCTTCTGCTGTTTTAAATGCTCTATGAGGCATTGCAGATTAGATGCTGGAGGTCTTTTTATGAAGCTTAGGTCTTCATTCTTTTGTCGGTCGGCTCTGATATGTAGCACCGGGTAGTCAGGGAGATCGTTTGTGATTATGTGTTTATATATATGTTCTTTTTTGGATTGTACGTGTATTACTCTGTATATGACAGACAAACTTTTATGTTATATATATATGAGATTCAGTTGCAGATTTTCCGCTTTTATTCTGTATCTGAATTGTGGGTGTTAGGAACTGAGTTCCTCTGTTGTGTGCTACCTGATTGTTGCATATCTATATGAGCAGGTTGTTGTATTTTGTTTCAATTGATGTGACCCCTCCGTCTATGCCATGAATGTTTTAACTATACTCTGATTTATTTGTTATCGCTTTAATTCCTTTGGGGTATAGATTGAGGGTGTTACATTAAGTGGTATCAGAGCCAGTTTGTGTCAGTCCGTGCCAGTCCGTCTCGGTCTTTGTGTTTGGGTGAGCTATTTGTTTAACCATAGTTGCTGTTATTGGATATGAACAGAATATGGCTGGTAGGAATGATGCTGCTCTTGCTGCTGCTATACAAGCTATGGCTCAAGCTGTGCGGGGTGCACCTAATGCTGGTGGGAATGATGAGTTCAGGAAGAACAAACCGCCTGTCTTCAAGGGGAGACATGATCCTGATGGTGCTCAGATTTGGCTTAAGGAGATTGAAAGAATCTTTCGAGTTATGGACTATGCTGAGGAACATAAGGTGAGACTGGGTACTCACATGTTGCAGGAGGAGGCTGATAATTGGTGGGTTAGTAAGCGTCATGTTTGGGAAGCTACATGTGAAGAGGTCACTTGGACTTTGTTTAGCAGGGAGTTTTTGAGGAAGTATTTTCCTGAAAATGTTAGAGGAAAGAAGGAAATAGAGTTCTTGGAGTTGAAACAGGGTTACATGTCTGTTGTGGATTACACTGCTAAGTTTGTGGAGCTTGTTCAGTTTTATCCACATTATGCTGAAGCAACTGCAGAGTTTTCCAAATGTGTGAAGTTTTAGAATGGGTTGCGTCCTGAGATCAAGCAGGCAATCGATTATCAGAGGATTAGAAGGTTTTCGGATTTGGTGGATTGTTGTAGAATTTTTTAGGAGGATAGCAAAGCTCGTTCTACTCACTATAAGAATGTGAACGAAAGGAAAGGGAAGCAACCGTTTCGTGGTGGTCCTTATGTGACACCAACTGACAAGGGTAAGCAAAGGGGTAGTTTTGATAAAAGGCCAAGTGGGGGAGGTATGTCTAATCCTCCGAGATGTTTTAGGTGTGGTGACTTAGGACATCGTCAGTTTGAATGTAGAAAGGATATGAGGAAGTGTTCAAATTGTGGAGGTTTAGGACAAGTCGCAACTGATTGTAAGAAGAATGTGGTGAAGTGTTTCAACTGTGGTGAACCTGGTCATGTTAGTACGAAGTGTCCGAAACCAAAGCAAGTTCCAGCTGTAGGGAAAGTATTTGCATTGGCAGGGACTCAGACTACTAGTGCAGACCGTCTGATCAGCGGTACTTGTTTTATTAATATTATGCCTTTAGTTGCTATTATTGATACCAAAGCGACTCATTCGTTTATTTCGTCTGAGTGTGCGAAGCGTTTGAATCTTTTGTTGTCTTCGATGGGTGGAGAGATGGTTATTGATACTCCAGCAATGGGGTCGGTAACTACTTCTTTGGTTTGTTTAAGTTGTCCTTTGACCATTTATGGTAAAGATTTTGAGATGGATTTGGTGTGTCTGCCGTTGGAGGGTTTAGATGTGGTTTTGGGAATGAATTGGTTGCAGTTCAACCGAGTGCATATTGATTGTTATCATAAGCTGGTAAGATTTCCTTCTCTTGAGGAAGATGAGGAATCGAGTTTCTTATCTACCAAAGAGTTGAAAAAAGTTTTGATGGATGAAGCTCAGTTGTTCGGGTTGTTTGCATCGTTGACAGTGGATAGTCAAGTTGCAATTGATGTGGTTCCAGTTGTGTGTGAATTTCCAGAGGTGTTTCCAGAGGATATTTCAGATGTGCCGCCAGAAAGAGAGGTGAAGTTTTCTATAGATCTAGTTCCTGGTACTAGACTTGTATCTATGGAACCTTATCGTATGTCGGCATCTGAGTTGGTTGAGTTGAAGAAGCAGTTGAATGAATTGTTAGAAAAGAGGTTTGTGAGGCCGAGTGTGTCGCCTTGGGGTACTCCAGTTCTTTTGGTGAACAAGAAAGATGGAAGTATGCGATTGTGTATTGATTATCGCCAGCTGAATAAGGTGACGATTAAGAATAAGTATCCTCTTCCGAGAATTGATGATCTGATGGAACAGTTGGTAAGTGCGTGTGTGTTTAGTAAAATTGATTTGAGGTCCGGTTATCATCAGATTAGAGTGAAAGAGGAAGATATTCATAATACGGCTTTTAGGACATGCTACGGACATTACGAATATTCTATGATGCCGTTCGGGATTTCTAATGCGCCGGGAGTGTTTATGGAGTATATGAATCGTATTTTCCATGAGCATTTGGATCTATTTGTTGTTGTGTTTATTGATGACATCTTGATTAATTCTAAGTCCCGAGAGGAGCATGCGGAACATTTGCGTGTTGTGTTGCAAATTTTGAAGGAAAGGAGACTTTTTGCCAAGTTCTCCAAGTGTGAGTTCTGGTTGTCAGAAGTGAGTTTTCTTGGGAATGTGATTTCAGGTAATGGTATTGCTGTGGATCCATCTAAAATAGATGCAGTTCTACAACGGGAGGCTCCTGGATCTGTTACTGAAATTAGAAGCTTTTTGGGTTTAGCTGGATATTATTGGAGATTCATTGAAGGTTTTTCCAAGTTAGCACTTCCTTTGACCCAGTTGACTTGTAAAGGTAAAACATTTATTTGGGATATTCAGTGTGAGGAAAGTTTTAATGAGCTGAAGAGAAGATTGACTACAACTCCGATTTTGGTCTTACCGAATCCTACTGAACTGTTTATGGTGTATTGTGATGCGTCTTTTATTGGTTTAGGTGGAGTGTTGATTCAAGAAGGTAGGGTTGTGGCTTATGCTTCGAGGCAATTAAGGATTCATGAGAATAATTACCCTGCTCATGATTTGGAATTAGCGGCTATGGTTTTTGTGTTGAAAATTTGGAGGCATTATCTCTACGGTGCAAGATTCAAACTCTTTAGTGATCATAAGAGTTTAAAATACTTGTTTGATCAGAAAGAGTTGAATATGAGGCAACGGAGATGGTTGGAATTTTTGAAGGACTACGATTTTAGCTTGAATTACCATCTTGGTAAAGCTAATGTGGTAGCCGATGCGTTAAGCTGGAAATCTTTGCATATGTCTGTTTTGATGGTTAAAGAGTGGGAACTTTTGGAAGCATTTAGGGATTTGAGTTTGGTGTGTGAATTGACATCTGACAGCGTGAGGCTTGGTATGTTAAAGGTTACCAATGATTTTCTGTTAACCGTTAGCAAGAAACAGAAGTTGGATGTGAAATTTGTTGATTTGATGACAGTTGGAGATCGAAGTGTGAATGGTGTCTTTAAAGTGGATGAGAAGGGTGTTTTGAGATTTCGTGGTAGAATTTGTATTCCTGATGATTCGGACTTGGAAAAGATGATTTTAGAGGAAGGACACCGGAGTAATTTGAGTATACATCCGGGAGATAATAAGATGTATCAAGATTTGAAGAAGATCTTTTGGTGGTCTGGATTGAAGAGGGATGTGGCTCAGTTTGTTTATGCGTGTTTGACGTGTCAGAAGTCAAAGGTAGAACATCAGAAGCCTAGTGGATTATTGCAACCGTTGGATATTCCCGAGTGGAAATGGGACAACATTTCTATGGATTTTGTGACAGGGTTGCCAAATACTCAGCGGGGACATAATGCCATTTGGGTAGTTGTGGATATGCTAACTTAATTGACGCATTTCATTCCGATTGACATCAGTTTTTCTTTGGAGAAGTTGGCCGAGATTTATATCCGTGTTATTGTGAAGCTACATGGTATTCCATTGTGTATTGTTTCAGACCGAGATCCGAGGTTTACTTCCAGATTTTGGGAAAGTTTGCAAAAGGCGTTAGGTTCCAAGTTGAGATTGAGTTCTGCTTATCATCCTCAGACGGATGGTCAGACCGAGAGAACTATTCAGTCATTGGAAGATTTGCTGAGAGCTTGTGTTCTTGAGCAAGGTGGTGCATGGGATAGTTATCTTTTGTTGGTTGAATTCACGTATAACAACAGTTTCCATTCAAGTATTGGAATGACACCTTTTGAAGCGTTGTATGGAAGGAGATGTCTAACACCTTTGTGTTGGCATGAATTTGGTGAGAGTTTGGTGGTTGGACCGGAGTTAGTGCAACAAACTACGGAAAAGGTGAAACTTATTCGTGAGAAAATGAAGGCTTCTCAGAGTAGGCAGAAGAGTTATCATGATCAAAGGAGGAAAGATCTTGAGTTTCAGGAAGGCGATCCTGTATTTTTGAGAGTTACACCGGTGATGGGTGTTGGGCGTGCATTGAAGTCGAAGAAACTTACTTCTCGGTTTATTGGTCCTTACCAGATATCCGCGAGAGATGGTGTTGTGGCTTATCGGGTGGCGTTGCCGCCGAATCTTTCGAATTTGCATGACGTGTTCCATGTTTCACATCTTCGGAAGTATGTTCCGGATCCGTCGCATGTGATTCTGATGGATGAGGTTGAGGTAAGGGAGAACCTTACGGTTGAGGCATTACCAGTGAGAATTTTGGATCGCGAGTTGAAGCGGTTAAGAGGTAAGGATATTGCGCTTGTGAAAGTAGCGTGGGGAGGCGCTGCTGAGGGCAATTTGACTTGGGAGTTGAAGAGTCGGATGCGGGAGTCGTATCCGGAGTTGTTCCTCTCAGGTAATATTTTCGAGGACGAAAATCTCTAAGTGGGGGAGAGTTGTAACGCCCCAGTTTTTGTTAGATTTATTTAATCGAGTCGATTTAATTATTTTTATTATTATATTATTTTATTTTTGACTTTTATTTGGCAATATATTATCGCGTTTTGGGAGTGTTTGCGAGATATTTGAGTGTAGGGGTATTTTGGTTATTTTACTTATTTTTCTTAAAATAGAACTTAGAAGTTAGAAAGAGAGAAAAATAGAGAGAAATAAAAAGAGAAGAAGGAAAAGAGAAAGAAAAGAAGAAAAGGGGAAAACTTGGAGAGTAAGGAAACGATCCAACCGACTTTTGAAAACACGATTAATCGGGTTAGGGTGTGAAACTCAATTATCTTATACTTGTGTATGATTATGTATGTATGTATTTGGGTGATATTTGGTTGAAATTGGATATAGAACCAAAACCAATAATATGTTGAAATTGTTAGAATTTGATTCAAATTGTGTCGGAAATCATGTTTTAATGTTCCTAATTGTTGATACATGTTAGATAGATGTTATTGTGCATTCAATTGGTAATTTACTGGTGTTTAGATGAGATTTCAAGGTGATTTTGGGTGAATCCGTAGCAGAAAATTCTGTAGGAAAAATTCTGGGTTTCGCTGCCCATACGCGTATCAGGCTTGGCATTACGCGTATTGGTTTGGGCAATACGCGTATGGTTAGGGGGAAATGGGGCATTACGCGTATGGAAGCTCATTTTGCACGGCCCTCTGCTGATTTGCGTAATGGTATGCATACTTGGCAGGGCATTACGCGTAACAAGTGAGGCATTACGCGTATGGAGTTTCAGTGGGATTTTTGCGGAGAATTCAGTCCTTGCCCATACGCGTAGCACTTTGGGCATACGCGTATGGAATGGGCGAGCGAGCTGGGCAGTACGCGTATGGCACAAGGCAATACGCGTATGACTAGAGAGGGTGTAGAATGGTTCCCGATTTTGCGTCCAATGTCATAACTTTTGATCCGTAACTCGGATCGAGGCGTTCTTGGTACCGTTAGAAAGCTATTGAGATGTTCTTTCTTATAAGAATGGTTTTGAGATTGTTGGCCGATTTAATTATGTCGGGAATTTGGAAATGTCTCGTTTTGTCGACTTTTACCGTTTTAATTGTGCGTAATTAATGTGTTATCATGCAATATGCTTTTGATATATATCGTATGACTTGTGTGCTGTTATATGATGTGAATACATGTGATGAAATGTTGTGATGATGGTTTGTGGCCTAAGGGCAAGAAAATGTATTGTGTTGTGTTGATTGTATATGCATGGTTATGGATGTGTATATATGTGCATTTGAATGTCATGAGTCATTGTATGCCAAGCATCATGATATGCATTCTTGTGATGTCGTGTGCCCTAGTGGGTGTGAGAGACGAAACGATTCCCGAGGGGATCCGCTATAACATCGTGTGCCTTATACAAAGAGGTGTGAGCGATGATTATGGACGATCGTGTGCCTTATACAAAGAGGTGTGAGCGATCGGGTTGTGTGCCTTATACAAAGAGGTGTGAGCGATCCCTAAACGTCGTGTGCCTTATACAAATAGGTGTGAGCGATGGGGAACATCATTTGCCCGACGGGGAGTTACACTAAGTAACAAGCGATGATTCCAATAGTTCCTGAGTGAACTAATGATGAGATGATGGATGGAACGGTACCGCATTGCATTGCATAGAGTCGTTGTGTCAGTCTCTGTGCATTTGCATAAATCATGAATGGATTGATTTTGTGTGGAATTGTGAATGGAATTGATGCTGTTTATATATATATATATATATATATATATATATATATATATATATATATATATATATGTTGGTGATAAATGTATTGTGCATGAGTGATATGCCTTTGTGATGGATGCATGAGATATGATTTGTGTTGGTTTGCATTCAAATTATGGTGTAAGTTGTGGTGAGAATGTTTTATATGTGTATTTTTGTGTTATTATATAATTGTATGCAATTATATTATAATTGTATTTCTTACCCTTCTGCTGTTTTAAGTGCTCTATGAGGCATTGCAAATTAGATGCTGGAGGTCTTTTTGTGAAGCTTAGGTCTTTATGCTTTTGTCGGTCGGCTCTGATATTTAGCACCGGGTAGTCGGGGAGATTGTTTGTGATTATGTGTTTATGTATATGTTCTTTTTGGATTGTACATGTATGACTCTGTATATGACAGACAAACTTTTATGTTATATATATATGAGATTCAGTTGCAGATTTTCCGCTTTTATTCTGTATCTGAATTGTGGGTGTTAGGAACTGAGTTCCTCTGTTGTGTGCTACCTGATTGTTGCATATCTATATGAGCAGGTTGTTGTATTTTGTTTCAATTGATGTGACGCCTCCGTCTATGCCATGAATGTTTTAACTATACTCTGATTTATTTGTTATCGCTTTAATTCCTTTGGGGTATAGATTGAGGGTGTTACAACGAGTCTCAAGGCACCGCCTGAGAAGGCTTTCTTAACAATGTAAGGGCCATCGTAATTCGGGGTACACTTGCCCCTGGGATCAGTGAGAAATAATGGTAGCTTCTTGGGCACAAGGTCTCCTTCTCTGAAGACACGGGGTCGAACATTTTTGTCAAACGCCCTTTTCATTCTTCGTTTGTATAGCTGACCATGGCATAAAGCCGTCATTCTCTTTTCTTCGATAAGGTTCAACTCATCATGCCTGCTCTGGCACCATTCAACTTCTGTTAGCTTGGCTTCCATCAAGACTCTCATTGATGGGATCTCTACTTCTATGGGAAGCACTGTCTCCATACCATATACTAGAGAGAAAGGGGTTGCTCCTGTTGAAGTACGGACTGATGTGCGGTAACCGTGAAGAGCAAAAGGTAGCATCTCGTGCCAGTCCTTATAGGTCACAACCATCTTTTGAACGATCTTTTTGATATTCTTGTTAGCCGCTTCTACCACTCCATTCATCTTTGGCCGGTAGAGAGATGAGTTATGGTGTTAAATCTTGAACTCAGTGCACAGGTCTTTCATCATCTTGTTATTCAGGTTAGATCCATTATCAGTAAAGATCTGGCTCGGAACACCATAACGGCAGATGAGATTGTTTTTGATAAAACGGACCACCACTTGCCTGGTCACATTGGTGTATGAAGCTGCTTCGACCCATTTGGTGAAGTAATCAATGGCTACAAAGATGAACCGATGTTTGTTTGAAGCTTTGGGTTCAATCATCCCAATCATGTCGATTCCCCATATGGAAAAATGCCATGGGGAAGAGAGAACTTTGAGATACGTTGGCGGTACATGGATTTTGTCAGCGTATATCTGACACTTATGACACTTTCTCATGTACTTGTAGCAGTTGGATTCCATTATCACCCAATAATATCATGCTCTTAGTATTTTTCTCGCCATTGTATGTCTGTTGGCATGAGTGCCAAAGGATCCTTCGTGAATTTCTTTCATCAACATGTTTGCTTCGTGTCTGTCTACACATCTGAGAAGAACCATGTCGAAGTTTCTTTTGTAGAGTACATCGTTGTTCAGGAAGAAGTTGCCAGCCAGTCTTCGGATGGTCTTCCTATCTTTCTTTGATACCCCAAATGGGCATTCTTGTCTTTGAAGGAAGCACTTGATATCGTGATACCAAGGTTTGTTGTCGAGAACGACTTCTACAGCAAATATGTAAGCAGGCCTATCCAGGCGCATTATGTCAATCTTGGGCACGTCGTTCCATCGACTCACACTGATCATGGAGGATAGAGTAGCTAGTGCGTCCGCCATGTGATTCTCATCGCGAGGAATGTGATAAAACTTAACCCTGTTGAAGAAAGGTAGCAACCTTCTTGCATAATCTTTGTAAGGAATTAACCCTGTCTGATATGTGTTATACTCTCCCTTGATCTGATTTATGACCAGGGCTGAGTCTCCGTAAACATCCAAATTTTTTATTCTTAAGTCAATTGCTTCTTCGAGACCCATGATACATGCTTCGTACTCGGCTTCGTTGTTCGTTCATTTGAATGCTAGTCTGGCAGTGAAAGGAATATGTGTACCCTGTGGGGTAACAATGATTGCCCCAATTCTATTTCCGTAAGTGTTGACAGCTCCGTCAAAAATTAATCCCCATTGGGATCCTGGTTCTGGCCCTTCGCTGGGTAGCGGTTCATCGCAGTATTTCATTTTTAGATACATGACATCTTTGTCTAGGAAGTCGAACCCGAATGATTCCTGATCATCGATTGGTTGATGATCCAAATGATCGGCTAAAATACTTCCTTTAACAGCTTTCTGAGCATGATATTCGATGTCGTATTCTGATAACAACATTTGCCATCGGGTAATCCTTCCTATGAGAGCAGGCTTTTCGAAAATGTGCTTGATCGGATCCATTTCTGAGATTAACCAAGTAGTGTGGAGAATCATGTACTGGAGAAGACGTTTAGCTGCCCATGCTAAAGCGCAACAAGTTTTCTCTAGCATAGTGTACCGAGTTTCACAGTCTGTGAATTTCTTGCTTAAGTAATAAATGGAAAATTATTTTCATTTTGTTTCGTATTACTGGCCAAGTACACATCCCATGGAATCTTCCAAGACTGTAAGGTAGATGATTAGTGGTCTTCCCTCCACTGGAGGAGACATAATCGTCGGATTTAGCAGATATTCTTTGATACTGTCAAAAGTTTTTTGGCAATCTTCTGTCCATATACAATTTTGGTCCTTTCTGAGGAGTTTGAAAATTGACGTGCATGTCGCGGTCATGAGGGATATGAATCTAGAAATGTAATTGAGACGTCCCAAGAATCCTCTTGTTTTTCAGTCTTTGGAGAAGGCATTTCTTGAATGGCCTTGACCTTGTCGGGATCAACCTTAATTCCTTTCTTGCTGACGATGAAACCCAAGAGCTTTCCTGAATGAACACCGAAGGTGCACTTGTTAGGATTCAAGCAGAGTTTGTATTTTCTCAGACGCTTGAACAGTTTTGTCAAGTTTTCTACATGCTCTTCTTCTTCTGTTTTTGATTTGGCGATCATATCATCGACTTACACCTCAATTTCTTTGTGTATCAAGTCATGGAAAAGAGTAGTCATTGCCCTTTGGTAAGTTTCCCCGACGTTTCTTCAGACCGAACGACATTACCTTGTAACAAAAACTGCCCCATGGGGTGATGAAGGAAGTTTTCTCCATGTCCTCCGGTGCCATTTTGATTTGATTATAGCCTGAGAATCCATCCATAAAGGAGAATACTTTGAACTTTGCGGTGTTGTCAACCAGCATGTCAATGTGCGATAGAGGAAAGTCGTCCTTTGGACTTGCTCTATTTAAATCTCTGTAGTCTACATACATTCTGACTTTTCCATCCTTCTTTGAAACTGGCACTATGTTTTCCAACCACTGAGGATATTCTAAAGTGTCGAGGAAACCTGCGTCGATCTGTTTCTACACTTCTTCTTTGATTTTGATAGCCATATCCGGATGAGTCCTTCTCAACCTTTGCTTCACCAGAGGACATTTTGGCTTTAGTGGCAAATGATGTTGCACAATGCGGGTATCCAACCCTGACATGTTCTGGTAGGACCAAGCAAACATGTCTGAAAATTCTCTGAGAAGTTTTATCAAATATTCTTTGAGAGTTGAACTGAGCAGTGCTCCAATCTTAACTTCTTTCTTTTCTTCCTATGATCCCAAATTAACCGTTTCCAATGGTTCTTTGTGAGGTTCAATAGATCTCTCCTCTTGTCTGAGTAGTCGAGAGGTCTCTTCTGGAATTTTTGTGTCCTCTTCTTCTTCGGCTTCGAATATCGGAAACCCAAAGTTGGGAGAAGGCATCAGATCATATGTTTCATTGGGGTTCGAAGTAGGTGATCTGCATGACGTGATGATTTCGTTCAGAAAAGATAGAGAGAATGCAAAAGTGTGTGCAGTGTTTTGTTTTTAATTTCTGGGTTGTTTTTAGGATTACCATTTTCTGAAAAAGCGAAAAGTGAAAACATCAATAAACGCGGAAATAACAGAATGACATTATTTATGATTTGTCGATTCTTGAAAAACAACCCTATAAAACAAAACTCTAACGCTTTGGGTGGAGTGAAGAGGGATATTTACAGAAAAGTAAGCCCTATAAAACATCCGTTTCACTCGGGCGAAAGTGAAAGGTTAAAGACACGACAATTACTTTGACTTGCGAACGACATTTGGGACATCGACGGTGACCCAATGGCGACGAACTCCTTGGTGAATCACAAAGTCTGGTATCTTGCTTTCTGGATTAGCTTCAGAAATAACGCTGATTTCTGGTGGAGTCGGGTTGTTAGAGTCTTCTTCCCAAGCAGAGTTGTCATAGGAGGACTCTTCCGTTATTTCAACAGTATTTATACTTTCAACAGAATCTCCTCATCCAGTTGGCTGGATGTCTTCAATTCTGATGCGAGAACTCTCGGGAGCAGTGTATTTTACCAGGTAATCATACTTTCCGCTTGGCTGTCCCAAGGTATCCCAAACTTCTTCAGGAGAGGATGAGTCATCTTCTTCAATGACGTTGACTTCAGGAAATGCATAGTTAATGAATTCTTGTCCTACCAGCCTTGCAAATTCATCGGCGTGGCATTGATCGCTCTCAGAATACTCTGGATAAGGAGTCCATGATTCTGGGGGAACAGGAAGATTCTTATCAAAGTCGTTCAGCTGATATGTTGTATCAGGCAGACTCTTTTGTTCCAAATCCTCTGTATATGGTTTCCAAATGGGCAGATCGTCCATCGGATCATATGAAGTGTAATCAAAGTTATCTTTCCAGAGGGTATCGTCCTCTAAGGAGTTGGGTGGAGCACGACATCCTTCGGGATCACAGTCTCCATAGGTTTCCCTGACCTCTGACCTTGGTATATATCTCAGGCTGTAGATGGGAAAGCAGAACGATCTGTGTGTTTCCTCTTGAGATATATATCCTTCTTCGTTGAAATATGTTTTCCATTCTTCATCTGAATCGTCTGAGTTATTTTCTTCGATGGTGTGAACCTCTTAGGATACCAGATGTAGAAAACCTCCGTTGTGGAAGAAATCCTGAATGGGATGAAAACTTTCATCCTTCTTGATATTCGGGGAACATGTTGTAGAGAAACCATGACCCTTCCTGGTTTTGTTGTCAGTGGGAATTACCAGCTGTCCCCATCCTTTTATGTCCTTGTTTTCTATCACTTTGAGAGCATCTTTGTATGAGGAAATTGATGTTCCTTTGTCTTGTTGATTCTCATTGCTCACCGAAAGTGCCTGGAATTGCGTTCCTATCACCTCTTCTGGTTCCAACTGAGAGAGTGATGACAAGTTACTCACGATCAGAGCTTGCTCCCTGTAAACTGTGATTAACTTGTTGTTCCTGACAAACTTCAGCTTCTGGTGAAGTGTCGAGTTGACTGCCCCTGCCTCATGTATCCAAGGTCTTCCTAATAAACAACTGTATGCTGCCCGGATGTCCATGACCTGAAAAGTGACTTGGAAAGTGAGGGGACAAATAGTTATGGGAAGATCGACTTCGCCGATAACTGTTTTCCGAGATCCGTCGAAAGCTTTAACGACGATCTCACTACCTTTCATCGGGGTTCCTTGATATGAAAGTCGTGCTAGAGTCGACTTTGGCATAACGTTCAAAGAAGAACCTGTATCTACCAATACGCTGGCTAAAGCATTGTTCTGGCAATTTACTGTTATGTTGAGAGCCATGTTGTGATTTTTCCCTTCTTCGGGAAGATCTTCATCACTGAATCCTAGATTGTCACAGGAAGTGATGTTGGAGATGATGCTGTCGAATTGCCCTATCGTCACATCTTGTTCTACAAATACCTGTTCTAAGACCTTCTGTAGAGCTTCTCCGTGAGCTTCGGAGCTGAGTAAAAGAGATAATACAGAAATCCGAGATGGAGTTTGTAACAGTTGGTCCACAATGTTGTACTCACTCTTCTATATCAACTTCAGTATTTCATCGTTGTTTTTTACAGGTTCCGTATTACTAGGTTGACCCATCTGTGGATTGGGAACATCAGCTTGTGGTTCCTTTTCTCTGGTGGGATCTCCAACTCCTCTGTTGAAGATTCGTCCACTCCTGGTGACTCGACTGATGTCGGCAATGTTTACGACGGAGGGTAATGGAGTTTCCTTTCCATTTTCGATGGTAGTTGCACCGTACTTGTATGTGATAGCCTTATCTGACTTGTATGGTACTGATCCTGGTAAGTAGATGACCATAGGAACTTTCTAGCTTTTCCAACCGTCATAGGCAATCTCAATCAGTTCCATGTTGGGAACTTTCTTAATATTATGAGGGACCTTTGATTCGTCTAGCGAAGGAATTATGGCGTGAACAGTCTTGGCTACTCCATAATTGTTGGACTCTCTTTTGTTGGTAATAGCGATGATTCCCTTGCTTTGTGACCCTTGGTTTTTCTTGGGAACCGGAGTATAACTTTGTATCATGTTGATAAACTACGAACCCCAAAAGGGTGGGATTTCTTTGCGATCCAACTGATCTTGGAGGGCGGCTTGCACTAAATAACATCCTTGGTTATTCTCTAAGCAGACTCCGCAGCGTTCGTAATTGTGAGCTGGCACTTTGCCGTACCCACTTTGTATGCAATGCATTTGGACTATATCTGTTTCCATGGACCGAACGTCAGCAGTTTGATGTCTACTCGCGTTTCCATCGATCATACTGATTTGTTGTGTTTCTTCATCCAAATAGATCGGAGGCCACTAGTGGTCTAGAAGGTGTTGAAGAGTTCTCTGTACCAAGGCACAACCTTGATTGTTGATGCAACACTCGTCGCATTCTTGATAATCATGTGAAGCCAAGAAACCGAGCTGAACTTGTTTGGCACGTAGCTCCACAAGACTTGTGTTCATCAAGCGGATATCGAAGATCTGAACCATATTAACTTGATGGCTGTCTCTTTGATGGTAATCCTGGATCCATCAAAGATCCACGCTGGAGGGTTTCTTGTATGAAAGAGCAACCTTGATTGTTTTGTGAGTAGATCGAGCAGGCGTCGTAATCATGGCGAGGCAAATCGTAGTATTGACTTTGTCTGGAGTGTATGGCTACCAGGCTAACATTCATTGCTCAAATAACATGATTTTGAACAATGTTTGGGTGTGAATACGACATGTTTACTTCACAAACCCTATGTTCTTGAATCCAACCTAGGTCCATCTGTTCCTGAAGGTCTCTTTGCACAGTAGTGCATCCTTGATTATTCTTTGAATAGATATCACACTGATGATAGTCATGAGCTGGGACATGACCGTATCCGCTCTGTTTGCAATGCATCTTCACTAGATTCGTCCCTAGTAAGAGTACATCTTGAATTTGATAACTACCGCCTAGTTCTCCCTCAACCAGGTTAACTGTAGTCTTCTCGTGTTGCGATAGTGGATTTGTCTGGACATTCAGGTTAGTATCCTTGAAAGATAAAATCCCATTCCTTACAAGCTTTTGTACGTCAGACTTGAAACTGAGGCAATTCTCAATGTTGTGCCCTGATCCTCCTTGATGATAAGGACAAGTTTGATCAACCTTGAACCAGAAAGGTGGGTTCTCTGGTATTGTGAGAGGAGTCCTGGTTTAGACGTTCCCCTTGGCCAGTAAAAGTGGAAATAATTCAGCATACAACATTGGTATCGGGTCGAACCCTGATGGTCGTGTAGGACGACTGTTGTTGTTGTATTGTGGGCGAGCCTGTTGAAAAGGTTGTTGTTGCCTTTGCTGATAGTGTTGTTGATTTTGTTGCTGAGCAACCTGAGGTTAATAAGTCGGAGCCGGTGCTGGGATGATAGCAGGAGTTATTGCTGCTATTGGTTGATACCTTCACCTTTGCTTTCCTAGAGATATGCTACTGATCTCTTATTCTTTTTTCTTTTGGAAAGTTTTACCGTATTTCTTCGCACCACTGGATGACTCTGTATTTTTGACCAGACGTCCTTCTCGAAATGCATCCTCCAGACGTACTCCTATATTTACCATCTCGGTGAAATCACTGGGCGCACTGGTGACCATTCTGTCGTAGTAGAAGGAACTCAATGTTTTCAGGAAGATCTTCGTCATTTCTTTTTCTTCCAGAGGTGGAGAGATCTGAGCGGCTATTTTACGCCATCTTTGAGCCTACTCTTTGAAAGTCTCCTTGTCCTTTTGAGACATTGCTCTGAGTTGATCCATGTCTGGGCCATGTCCAGGTTGTATTTGTATTGTTGAACAAAGGCTGCCCCGAGATCTCTAAAAGTATTGATCTTTGAGCGGTTTAAACTCATGTACCATTTGAGTGCGGCACCAGTTAAACTGTCTTGGAAATAGTGGATCAGTAGTGGTTGATTTTCTAGCTGAGTAGACATTTTCGAGCGTACATTACCAAATGACTTTGAGGGAAAGTGCTACCCTTGTATTTTTCAAAGTCGGGCACTTTAAACTTGTGTGGTATCTTCATATTTGGAACCAAGCAGAGGTTGGCGGCGTCTTTTCCGAATAAATCTTG
Organism: Lathyrus tuberosus; assembly: GCA_022829125.1. Taxonomy (NCBI): domain Eukaryota; kingdom Viridiplantae; phylum Streptophyta; class Magnoliopsida; order Fabales; family Fabaceae; genus Lathyrus; species Lathyrus tuberosus. Next base: position 17,129,071 of record JALAZF010000048.1, read on the forward strand.
CCCACGGATGGAGTGCAGTTCCTTCTGCATTTCCAAGAACTGTTCCTGGAATTCGTTCATCCTTTCATACACTTCTTCGTTGTATGTGACTTACGGATATTGCTCCTCAGGGATTGTGTGCACCACCGGCAGCAGTTTGTAACCTTCAAGATTTTCCGTCGTTCTCTTTGCGTCTTTAATTACCTGAAGTTTGTAACCTTCAGGCCTTGAATTTCCTACCGTATCTTCCGGATCTTCAATGATTGGTGGGATGTATCCTTCTAGTATAAAGTCGGGAGGCATGCCCCAGGGGCGACCTCTTGGCATGTTATACCGAGGGTGATTGTCGTGCTTTCCAGATATTGGGGTGGATGTAATCTCTGAGATTATAGTCCTTTGTTGTTGTAACTTTTGAGCTGTTTGCAGATCATTGTGAAGCTTTTCCAGTGTTTTCTTTAGAGCGTCGATTTCTTCTCTCAGCTCCCTGTTCTCTTCCTCGAGTTCGTCCATTTTCTTTTGTCGATTAGCCCGAGTGTTGTACGAATGAGACGGTTTGATTCTAGAGTGTGACATAGAAGTGAGACTCGAGAGAAAGAAGATGCATTATGTGAAAATGATGAATGATAATGCAGATATATTTATTGTTATATTTGTTAAAAAAAAAAACTAATTGCAAATATCACACCGAGAGGGGAGACCCTTTTTTTATTGAAAATGAAAAGTTGCGATACGTTATAAAGGAAAGTACAATATTTTACAAAGTGCTTAGAAGGAAAACTAGATCTAATGATCGTGAGTTCTCTATGAGGAGAGCTCAGATGCTAGTTCCTGAACTTTTCTTTTCTCTGATCGGACCTCTTCGACCGTTGTTGGCTCACTGATTCTTTGCCAAGTGAAGCTTCTTTGTTCCTCCTGATTATCCACAACATGTTGCTCTAGTATCTCAATCAGGGAATCCTTTTCCTTTAGTAGTTCTTGAATCTTGGTAAATTCCAAATTGAGGATCTGGTATTTGTTTTTCCAATCGTCCTTTTCCCGTTGGACTTTGCTGAGAGTGATTTGGAGTTTTTCCGTGTTAGACATGAAATAAAGGACAAATTCCTTAAACGAAAAAACTTCTTAGCGAGGGTAAGGCATCCTTAACTTGAGGGCCCTAGCCTGTACCCACTGGAGATATGATTTTGTAACGGAACAGTTTGGTCTTCCCAAAGACTCTTTTCCCTTCCAGTAAATGTGTTGTCAAGCATGCACTATTTCTTTTTTTAGTGCTCTGTCATTTTCTCCTTTCTTGAAGAAAAGACCTTCCAGATGAACATTATGCGGGATATGTCTCATCGGGTATCCAATTTGATGACGGACTAAGATTGGATGATAGTTAATTCCTCCTTTAACACCAATGAGGGGGACATTGGGAAAATTTCCACAATGATCGATGATGTTTATCCCCTCAAAGATCCTATTGCACCAATCTATGTTAGAGTGGGTAAGAGACATAATATTCTGTGACCATCGTAGGTTGTTTTTGTGATCCCAAAATGCAGCTAACTTGGGTAAGTGAGAGATGAACCACTTATAGAGTAAGGGCACACAACATGTTATCATTCCTGCCTTGTATAAATTCTTTAAATGTATGGAATGATAAGCATCTGCGAGCAAAGTTGGAACGGGGTTCTTAATCAAGAAAATCTTAACGGCATTCATATCGAAGAAGTGGTCAAAGTTTGGAAAGAGGAATAGTCCATAAGTCAGCAAAACAAAGATATCCTTGAAAGCAGTAATGTTTCTTATAGTGACAAAGTATAGAGCTTTCTCTGTCAGGAATTTAGCTGGCAAACCCTGAATTCCTCCCTTGGTGGTCAAATGAGCCATGATCTCAGATTCTTCCATGGAGATTGCCCTTGCAATGGTTAGACCCTTTGGAATTTCTTCCAGTCCAGAAAATGGAGCTCGATCGGTGATAGAAAAGTCAATTAGATGGGAATATTCTTCTAGTGTTGGTGCTAGCTGGTAGTCTGGGAAGGTGAAGCAATGCTACACCGGGTCATAGAACTGAACGAGTGTAGACATGATTCCTTCAACCACGTTGACCTTCAAAAGAGCCAATAGTCCTCCGTGCTTAGCTCTGAAAGCTTCTGGATTTGTAATCATCCTTGCCAGTTTCCTTAAGTCCTCTAGTTTTGGAGCCTTGAAGGTGTACTTGTGCGTTTTCCTTCTACCGAAATCCATAATGCAACTTCTGACATTTGCAATTACTGTTAAGTTTTTTTTTTGAAAAAATATATTTTATTTTAGTTTGAAAAGAGTTTTTTTTATGTAATGATGCATGAATGCAGCAAACAAAAACACGTGAAAACATGGGTTCAAAGGTTCAGCGTCACGAGCATGGAGTCATGGCTCTACCCATCCCCAAATGGTTTGTACTAAAGGGTTTTGTGGAAACCTCCACAGTTCTCAATGATCCCTTCTTAGGAAATTAACAGAAAGTGGAATCAGCCAAGCAGGCTGAAAATTCTCTAGGAAAGAATTTCTTTTGAGTGTAGTATCGCGTATTAACTATTTCCGATAATCACCGCACTACCTTATAACTAATGTTTAAAAGGCTAAGAACCAGCTTCGCTGATACCACACTGGGATTGCCATGCTTTTGCGACAAAATCGGACGCGCATCACTTCGTATCCACACGGGTATCTCCACCGGCTGATGGTCTACCAGGTTCAATTTGACTAGGATTCACTCCCGGTAAACATTCCCCGTCCATGCCATCACTTATCTTATGGTTTATCTCAAACTTTCCAGATGCGACATCACTCGCAGTCACATTAGCAGAAAAATAAACACGGATATCAAGTAGAAAAAACAAGTAATATATATATATATATATATATATATATATATATATGTTTGTGTGTGTATGTGTGTGTGTGTGTGTAATTCCTAAAACTAACATCCTAGACCTTTTAAGAGCTAGTTCTATATCATATACAGTCAATGGTTCCCCAGCAGAGTCGCCATTTTTCTGTAGCATACGATTTTTGTCGGTGACGCGACCACCTTATCGCAGGGGGTATTTCCTCACCTCAGTGGGAGGAAACACTTGGGTTGCTACTTTCTGATTTCTTATTTATCCCTTAAAGCTGGAAGGGAAAAGGAAGCTATCTCAAACTAACCTTGCTTTGCAAATGTTTATCTGAACAAATTCAGTAAAGAGATTGGGGAGTCCGGGGTCAGGTTATACAATGGGAAGTTGTCAATTACCCATCCTATACATGGTTATCCATGGGCTATTAGTTTTAGGTTCTGCTTAATACTCGATAGTGTTTGTCTAAAAATGGGGAAAATTTCTTGTGTAGTTTGAGATATGTGGGAAAGATGTTTTTGGTAAGGTCAGGGACCTAAGGTTTTTGTTAAGTGTGCTCACTAAGACTACGTATTCCCTGTTATGGAGTATAGGGAAATCAGAGCAATCGTAGTTCCTCTTATTCTAAGGGAGAAACCGATATCTGGGTGTCTTGTTCGTAGCCCAAGATTAAAGCTAACGGGTTATTTGTGTCTTGTTCAAAGCCCAAAATTGAAGCTAAAAGGTTTGACTGAGAGATAATTTGTCATCTCTAAAGGGAGAAATCTCTACTATCCATCACAGAGATTGGTGGGTTTACAAAGGGGTTTACTTTAACTGGAAAGCATTGAATCTAGTAATGCCATAAGTTCCTTTAAAAGAGGGGGGTCATGAAGGAATAAACTTTAACTCAGTGTAGAGCGATACCATTTTTCCTTATGGACATTTCATGCTAAGAGATGGACATTGGCTTGGATGTAAATAATCCAGAGGCTTGCCACTTACAGTAATTAGATGAGAGGTTTGCCAGGATAAAAGAAGGACTACAACTTGGATCTAATCAACAAGTGTGCCTCTTACAGCAATTATCTGGAAGTTGGTTTTGATGCTTTTGATTTTGGTCTGTGATGTACAGAGGGAAAGTCTTCCTACAGAGAGAGTTCCTTGTCTCATCTGAGGTTTTGTTAATTTTTGTGTGCCTTGATTGAAGCCCAAGGTTGAAGCTACTGGTTGACTCTGTTTTAGGGAGTGTTTATCTGTCTTGTACAAAGCCCAAGATTGAGGCTAAAAGAAACTGACTCTGCAGGGGATAAATTATTATACAAATCCTAAGATTAAGCTAAAATTGACTGATTTTGCTGGGGAAAGTTCTTTATACAAAGCCTAAGAGGAGGGTAAAATTGACTGACTCAACAAGAGAATGTTATATATGTCTTGTACAAAGCCCAAGATTGAGGCTAAAAGTTGACTGATTAAATCTACCAGGGAAAGTCAATTTATGTGTCTTGTACAAAGCCCAAGATTGAGGCTAAAAGGGAACTGACTCAACTAAAGAGGATTTTATCTGTCTTGTACAAAGCCCAAGATTGAGGCTAAAAGGGGTTAATCTACTCAGCTGGGGAGTATGATACCTGTCTTGTACAAAGCCCAAGATTGAGGCTAACTCTAATGAAGGTTATCATTATACAAAGCATAAGAGGAGGCTAACTCTGTTGGAGAGAGGTCATTATACAAAGCCTAAGAGGAGGCTATCTCTGCTGGGGGGAATCATTATACAAAGCCTAAGAGGAGGCTAACTTTACTGAGGAAGATCATTATACAAAGCCTAAGAGGAGGCTATCTTCTGTTGAAGACTGTTTCACTCTAGAGACAGGTCCAGTATGTTGGATAATCCAAAGAGAAAATCAATTCTTATGAGGGAAGTGTAGTGAGCGATTTTGGACGTGGTTCTTAAGCACTTTCGCTCTGGGGTACTAGAGGTCGATTCATTTTTTATCCTATTGAAGCTGATGAAGGAACGGAAATAGATGTCTCCAACTAACCCTACTTGAAAACTGAGTTTAAACAGGTGACTGTTGGTTTACAGATGCTATGTGGATGTGGGGCCTCTCTCTGATTATTTTGTTCAGAACAAAATACCGGGACTGTTCGTGGGGAATTTGTTGGGATACGGCACCAGATTGGATGGAGGTAGGGGACTTAGGTTTTTTTTATTAGTGTGCTCACTAAGATTCTTTTGCAATCTTAAGCCTACGTATTCCCGGGATAGGGAAATCAGAGCGATCGTAGTTCCTCCTATTCTATGGGAGGAAATGGTGTTTTGGTGTCTTGTTCAAAGCCCAAGACGTGAAGCTAAAAGTGGTTTGTATCTTGTTCAAAGCCCAAGATGTGAAGCTGAAGGGTATATCTGTATCCTGTTCAAAGCTCAAGATGTGAAGCTATAGAGAGAATTTGTCATCTCTAAAGGTGGTCTGTTTGTTACAACAGTTGGGTGACTGATTATAAAGGAGAATTAGTTTAACTGGGATATGTGATTCCAGCAATGCCATAATTTCCTTTATAGGGGATTTTTAACCTGAAGGAGAAGACTTTAACTCAATTTAGAGTAATGCCATCTTTCCTTAGGAATTTCTCATGCTAAAAGAGGGACAGTGGCGTGGATGTAAATAATCTAGAGGCTTGCCGCTTACAGCAATTAGATGGGGGGAAAAGGAGTTGTTGATGTTTGTATGCTGTGAGCAAGGCACAACTTTTTATGCTAAAAGGTTGATTGTCTAAACCGGGGTTTCCTTATACAGAGCCTAAGAGGAGGCTAAAAGGCTGACTTTTCTAGGGAAAATGTTCTTTCTGTCCTGTACAAAGCCCAAGATTGAGGCTAAAAGGATTTGACTCAACAAGAGAGTCTTTTTATACTCAACAAGAGAGTGCTTTGGATCTCGTACGAAGCTCGAGATTAAGGCTGAAGAAATTTGACTCCACAAGAGAGTCTTTTATACTCAACAAGAGAGTGCTTTGTATCTCGTACGAAGCCCGAGATGAAGGCTAAAGATGTATGACTCAACAAGAGAGTCTTTTTATACTCAACAAGAAAGTGATTTTGTATCTCGTACGAAGCCCGAGATGGAGGCTGAAGATGTTAGCTCCACTGGGGAGAATCATTGTACAAAGCCCAAGAGGAGGCTAGGGTGCTGGTGACTATTTTAGTGGAGTGACAGATCCAGTATGTTGGTTTAAAAGAGAAAATCAGTTCTTATATGGGTAATGTTGTACTCATGGATTTGATCAGAGGATCAGGGTTATCTCCTGGGAAATCCAAAGGATATTGAGACTGTCCAAGGCTACAGGTTTTATCTTTTATACTATGCTTAAGAGAAATTAAGAGGCAGTACGTTGGCGACAGAAAGATTTAGACTCTTTGAAAGACTATTCTATTAAGATGAGTAATTTCTGTTCCTATACCTTTAAGAGGTCGTCGGGACAATTTGTACGAAGCCCAAGATGAGGCGAGAAAAACTTTTAAGAAGCCGAGGGACAATTTTTACGAAGCCCAAGAGGAGGCTATCTTCCCGAAAGAAGAATGATTATACGCAGCCTAAGAGGAGACTGTGAAAACTTCTAAGAAGCCGACGGGTCCTTGTACAACGCCCAAGAGGAGGCGGGGATGCTTTTAGGAAGCCTGTGGGTCCTTGCACTAAGCCCAAGAGGAGGCTGATGAACAGTTCCAGAAGGGGTTTCACTTGGAACATTGGCCTTCTGTATATGAACTGTTCAAAAGGGGAAGACTTCTTAGATCTAGTTATCTAAAATTGTTGTAAAAGAAAATGGTTTAGGTTATGTTGAAATATCCGGAAGAACGCCGGATATAAGGAGACGAGGCTTTGTCTAGTTCTAGACGTAGTTGTCAGGGAAACTTTAAATATCTATACTAGTATTACACAGTCGATATGAGTTTGCGAAAGAAGACTTACAGTGAAACAGCCCCCCAGTACAGTTATATACATATGAAAGCGGTAAATGAAAGCGGGTAAACACTTACTCGGTTGTAGAGCTTCCATGCTGTATTGTTAGTTATTCAACAAAGGAATTGAAAATAACAGTATGTTATAAAATTAAAGGAGAAAGTGCTTTTGAAAGGAAAATTGGGGCTTACAGCTCAAGGAGAGACCCAGGGTTTTATCAGTGATCGCACTGTCATTTTGTACAGGGACTTATACAAGTGACTGAGGCCCAGGAAAGTTTTTCTATACAAAGGGGATGGGTCTTACACTCTCTCAAGAGGCCCAAAAATGATTGAAAGTTAACAAAGATGGGTCTTATAGCTCAAGGAGAAGCCCACTGGTTAATTTTGCAAAGGGCGACGATCGCGCCGAGGTTTTGAAACCACTGTGAGTCTTATACAATGACTGAGGCCCAACAGTTTTTGGTTTCAAAAGGGGATTTGGTCTTACACTCTATTAGAGGCCCATGAGTGTTTGAAAATGATTTGATGAGGGTGAAAATCAAAGGAACCCTAATTTTATTTCCTTTTAAAAGTAAATAAAGAAAATCAAATAAAAAATGATAAAAAAATACCAAATAAGTTTGAATAAACCATTTGTGATTTTTGTTTAAGGTTTGAAAAATAAGGGATTAATCACAAGATGAATTAAAACTCACTTGGTTTTGATTTTCCAAAGTAAATATTCACTTTTAAATGTTTTAAAACAATTAAAAAAGGAATTTATTCACAAAAATACTAATTATATTAAATAACTAATATAAACTTAATTTTTTTGTGGAATAAAATATTTTAACATTTTTGTGATTTTTTGCAAAAAGAACCAATCAAAAATAATTAAAATTGAAGGAGTTATTAATTTTCCAATTAATTAACAAAACATGAAAATATTGGAAAAAATAGCAAAATGTGAAAAAACACAAAATGGCATGGGTGGGGTTTGAACTCACGACCTCAAGGTTATAGGGCGCACGCCTTACTACTGGGGTGGTGATACATCCGTTGATTAAAACAAACCAACAAATATACAAGGTTTGCCTTGTTTTCTAGGCCTGGCCAAGGCAAGGCAAGACAAGTTTTGGCAAGAAATGGGAAGGTCCACAACTTTCTCATTTCTCCATGGTTGGGGACAAAATTTATATTCATCTGGCCTAGAATTTCACAAGGAATCCAATGGTGCTGGTATTTTTTTCAAATCATGCTCCCTCCTCAAAATCCGATAGTGGTTTTGAAATAGGCCATATTTTGCATTTTCTGTGCTACATCTTGGTACAGGTATGAATTACCTGATAAATTGATGTAAACACAACACATATAACATGTATAAGATGTGCATGATCAGTGGACCTTAAAGCAATGCATGATTCAAAGAGTTCAAGTTATGATGCTTACCTCTTTTTTGGAGTTTTTGTGCAATCTGCCAAGCCACTTGTTCCAGAAATGATTTGATGCTTTGGAGACCCTTAAATTATCTCTTAGAAGCTTTTAGGATGGTTGGATTTAGCTGGAAACCTCAGGAACAAGTTTGAGCTTTTTCTGGCAAAAGGGGCAAAAATGGCCAAAATAGCAATTCTCTCAAATGGTGTTCCAGATGGGGGAACCATTTAGGACAGTTCAAGGATGATATTTGGAGTGTCTTTGAGGTTTTATCTGGTTTGGAAAGTGTATGAATCAAGACATGGCTTGAAAAATGCAAAAAAGGCCTATTTTGAGGTTTTGAGATGTGACTTTGTGATTTAAGGATTACAGGTCACTTGTGTGAGTTTGGACATGTTAGATATGACATATTGGATGTGTTTGGATCATGAGCTGTGATGGAAATGCTTTCTAACTCAGAAACTCAGAGTTACCTTGCTAAAGAAGGTATTTTTGCTTAGAGAAAGAGATTTTGAGGAAAGCAAGTGTTGTAGTGCTTTTGTGTACTCAAACTGAGCACAAATGAGCTCTATTTATAGTAGATCAAGTTTGTTTTGGGATCAATAGTGAATGGCAACTGCAGCAGAGGTTTGGCCAATGTTGATCAATGAGAATCCAAGTCTTCTCTAGCCATTGACTAGAGGTTAAGGCACAAAGCTGTGGTTCCCTAGTTGTTGGATCAATCTTGACTGAATTCAGTTGCAAATGTGTCAGTCCATGTCACCTTGGTGCTTCCATTGAATGCCCCAATCCAAAATTGGAGTCTTGTCCCTCTTTTAGGGATTTCTAGGTTTGGCATGCTACTTCTTGTTCCAAAGACTTTGAAGGCTTGGATCAGTGTTTGTTCCCTTTAGATTTGATCCTCAGATGTGTCCAAAGTGATGACAAGGCTTGGAATTATCTCATTTTGCCAAATCAAGCAAAAGTCCAAAATTCTGCCTAGCCTTGGCAGTTTTCAGCAAGGCACATTGCGATTGTCATATCTCATAGCTCAAGTGGAATTTGATGGAGTTCTTGGCCATTTTGGAAAGCCCTCATATGATACAATAACTGTTTGATCATAATTGGTTTTGATACTTTTTGGATCCAAGTGAAAAATGCCCCTACATTTGGAAAAAAGTGAAAGCAGATTCTGACTTAGTGAAAAATTCACTAAGTGTTGGAAAAAAGTGACATTTTCACTTTTCTTGATTTTGATCATTCCATAACTTGAAATCCATGGGGAATTGGAATGAGTGGTAGTTGAAGCTTTTGTAGAGGGTAATGAGAGCTACAAATCCAGCTTTGGATGGGGAAAAATGGCCTTGTGGTTTAGGAGTTATGATCCTCCAAAGTTGGTACCCTAGCCACTTTGTTCCATAACTTAGAAAATTTCTAAGTTTTTTATGGTTACCCCTTTTACAAGTTATCCCACTTTTCTTGATTTTTCTTGATGAATGATGATTCCAACCACACAATAACATCATTTTAGGGTTAAAAAACCAAAATTGTGAAAAATCTCAAAAAGTCAAAGTTTGACTTTTGTGCACAGTTGACTTTTGTCAGATGAATTCCAAACTGTGCGATCCTTTATGAAATCATGTCCTTGACCTAAATAAAACTTTATGGACATGTTCCATAGGTGTTATAGGGTGTATTGAATCATGTCCAAAGGTTTGGGAGCATGTCCTGGTCAAAAGTCAAAGCTACAGTTGACTTTCCCCGCGAAACCCTAACTGTGGTTCAGATGAGATTGAAACTTGTGAATCAAGCTTCTTGGATCAATACATTGTTGCAAATGGATCAATGTAGTGTGTTAGGGACCCTCAAATCCTCTCTTGAGGTCTTGAGTCATGATTTGTCCCAAAATTCAACTTAGGGGTGAATTAGGTCAAGAAACCCTAATTCCTGATTTTTGGTGTATGCATCCCCTGAAGCTAAATTGACTTGATGATTGGGTTTATGAGGTTCCATAGAGCATATTAGGTTATGCTTTGAAGCATTGGCTCATGCCCTGAGGAAAAATTCCAACAGGAGGCCCTGGTCGACCAAAACCCTAGTTTGGTGACACTGGCGATCTTGAGGCTTAATCCACCTAGAATGCTACAACCTTGTGCTTGATTCTTGCTGTAGGAGTCCTCTTGATCCACTGGAGATGTTTGAGAGGTTAGATAAGTTGAAGATCATGTCATTCCTTGATTAATCCTTTGTCTAAGAGCTCTGAGAGGGCCTGAAACCCTAATTTTGATTGTAGTGGATGCTCAACAATTCCTGAGGAGATTGATGAGGCATGTAAGTACATCCATATTGTGATGATGATTTGCAAAATGATGGGAAATCTTAGTGGTCAAAATTTGGGGTATGACAGATGCCCCTATTTAATCTTCTTGGACACGAAGGTGTGAATGGCGAAGGTATTCGGGCATTTGGGATGCAAGAGGATTAAATATCGGAATACCCGAAATTTTGATGGCGGTTATGAATGGCAGTTAGCCCATCCATCTTCTTTTGCTAAGTAATGATGCTTAGAAAAGGTAAAACTTCCCCTCGATCCTAGTTTCCTACCGAGGAACTGGTCTCAGTTTTATTTTGAAATAAACTTCCCCTCGTTCTTGGTTTCCTACCAAAGAACTGGTCTTAATTTCTGATATGAACTTCCCCTCGATCCTGGTTTCCTACTAAGGAATTGGTCTTAGTTTCTGAAATAAACTTCCCCTCGATCCTGGTTTCCTACCAAGGAACTGGTCTCAGTTTCTTTTGTCAAAAAACTTCTTGATAAGGGACGCTGTTGTAGTAGTTTTCCTCAAAATTCTCACCGAATTTTCCTGGGGAGATGCCATTTGATAGAAAAAGATATGATGTCAGACTTGCTGGGGAACCCAGTCATCTGAGCTGTAGAGGTGTACAAACTTCTCCATTGGAGACGCCATTTGTCGACTCTACTGGGGAAAACGAGTCTCTTGAGAGACTGCTTCCACTTGAGGATATTATATCATACTTTTCTCGGATACCTTCTCGGAGAAATGCCATATGACGTGATCCAATTTTGAGGTGCCGATGACTTTGTTAACATTGACTTTCTGGAGAGAAGAACCAATGTGCTGTTGAGAGTCTTCGGTTGAGAGGCTTTCTCTGGTTTTTCAGAGGTTCAAGTTATCAAAGTGGTCGAAGACCAACTCTAATCCAGAAATAAACTTGGAGAGATATTATTTAGATGATTCACTTCCTGACGAGGAAAGAACAGACAACTCTACTGACAAGAGAACTTTTACCACCAAGGGATAAGACCGACTAGAGTGATAGCGATGCAATATGAACATGAATGTAAATAAATGCATGATGTATGTGTGTATATGCTGACAAGACTGACACGACACACAGACTAAGAGATGGACATGACTGGATACTCGGCCACAACGGGAGATGAAAAACATCACTGGTCCACGATAGCAATTCTACCTTGCTTAGGAGAAGTAGTCCCTGTTTGGAACTACGCGGGTCGGGCTTAGGAGATAAGAACTCTGCTGGGAGTGTCGAACGAAACATGGTCTCCGACATAGCTGATCCTTCATTCAGGCGTACTGGTTGAGAAGGAATACTTTGATTCTGCACATTGAAGGTCGCTTGCTTCTGGAGAAGTGACCGATGTTCTTCTGATGTTCAACAGTCAAAAGAAATTTCCATCTTTATCTTAAAAGCAGAAAAAGTTTGACAAGTAAATTCATTTTTGTTTTATTTTCAAGAATCGTTAATCATGTTAAAAACGTCGTTCTGTAAAGCTAAAATAAATAAGGATTGCAAACAAAAGCACAAGGGCTCAAATTTTATTGATAGGATGGAAATCAGCCAAACGCGTGATTCCATAGAGTATCTGCAAAGTTAGAAAATGGTAATTTACAGGGAAAAGGGCTACATCGAAACATAACAACCGCTATCCTTCTACCAACTTTGAATTCGGGACATCCTGAGCTTCTGTCTAAGATGAAATTGACTGGAGTTTTCCTGACGGATGATGTAACTGCTGCCGAGGGACTTGCCCCTTTGTCGAACATAGTTACTTGCCATTATCCCTAATTTTTGCCTGGATTGTACTTTGAGGTTTCCAATCCACCGGGATGATTTTTGATTATGTCTCTAAATTTTTCCTGGACCGCCCTTTCGGGTTTTCAATCCACCGAGACGTTTTTTTTAGGCGAAGTATTTCTTGACTACATCAACATTTGTGGGGTAGGCAAATTCCTCTCCGTCCATGGTTGCAAGTCTCAAGGCGCTGCCTGAGAAAGCTTTCTTGACCACATAGGGGCTGTCGTAGTTTGGGGTCCATTTGCCCCGGGAATCAGTGAGGAATGATTGTATTTTATTGAGCACAATGTCTCCTTTTCTGAAGACACGAGGTCGGACCTTTTTGTCAAACGCCTTCTTCATTCTTTGTTGACATAACTGACTGTGGCATAGTGCCGTTATTCTCTTTTCTTCGATCAGATTTAGTTCGTCGTGTCGACTTTGACACCATTCAGCTTCTGTAAGCTTAGCTTCCATCAATACCCAGATTGATGGGATCTCTACTTCTATGGGAAGCACTGCTTCCATGCCATATACTAGAGAGAAAGGGGTAGCCCCTGTTGAAGTGCGGACAGATGTTCGATAACCGTGAAGAGCAAAGGGTAGCATCTCGTGCCAATCTTTGTAGGTTACAACCATCTTTTGAACAACCTTCTTGATGTTCTTGTTAGCCGCTTCTACCGCTCTGTTCATCTTGGGTCGGTAGGGAGGTGAGTTATGGTGTTCGATCTTGAACTCAGCGCACAACTCTTTCATCATCTTATTTTTCAAGTTAGATCCATTATCGGTAATGATCTGGCTCGGAACACCATAACGGCAAAAGATATTGTTTTGATAAATCAGACCACCACTTGTCGAGTTACATTGGCGTATGACGCTGCTTCGACCCACTTGGTGAAGTAATCAATGGCTACCAGGATGAACTGATGTCCGTTCGAAGCCTTGGGCTCAATCACGCCGATCATGTCGATTCCCCATATGGAAAAAGGCCAAGGGGAAGAGAGAACTTTGAGATGCGTTGGCGGTACATGAATTTTGTCTGAGTATATCTGACACTTGTGACACCTTCTTATGTACTTGTAGCAGTCGGATTCCATGGTCAACCAGTAGTACCCTGCTCTCAAAATTTTTCTTGTCATCGTGTGTCCATTGGCATGAGTGCCAAAGGATCCTTCGTGAATTTATTTTATCAGTATGTCTGCTTCTGGTCTGTCTACGTATCGGAGGAAAACCATGTCAAAATTCCGCTTATAGAGTGTATCACCGCTCAGAAAGAAACTGCCAGCCAACCTTCTAAGGGTTTTTCATTCTTTCATTAGTGCCCTAGGTGGGTACTCTTGTTTCTGAAGGAAGTATTTGATATCGTGATACCAAGGTCTGTGGTCTATGACTGCTTCAATCGTGAAGATGTAAGCAGGCCTTTCGAGGCGCATTATGTCGATCTTAGGTAAGTCATTCCATTGACCTACACTAATCATGGAAGAGAGAGTGGCTAATGCATCAGCCATGTGATTCTCATCACGAGGGATGTGATGAAATTCGATTATGTCGAAGAAGGGTAACAACCTTCTCGCGTAATCTTTGTAAGGAATCAATCCTGATTGGTATGTGTTCCAATCTCCTTTGATCTGATTGATAATCAGGGCTGAGTCGCCATATACGTCCAAGTTCTAAATCCTTAGGTCGATAGCTTCTTCGAGACCCATGATACAAGCTTCGTATTCGGCCTCGTTGTTTGTGCACTTGAACGTAAGTCTGGCGGTGAAAGGAATGTGGGCACCCTGAGGTGTTATGATGATTGCCCCAATTCCGTTTCTGTAATGGTTGACAGCTCCGTCAAAGATAAGTCCCCATTGGGAACCTGGTTCTGGCCCTTCACTGGGTAGCGGTTCATCGCAATCTTTCATCTTTAGATACATGAAATCTTCGTCCGGGAAATCAAACCCGATTGATTCCTGATCGTCAACTGGTTGATGAGCCAAATGATCGGCTAAAACACTCCCCTTAACGGCTTTCTGGGCGTGGTACTCTATGTCATATTCTGATAACAACATCTGCCAACGGGCAATCCTTCCCGTAAGAGCAGGTTTTTCAAAGACATACTCGATTGGATCCATTTCAGAGACTAACCATGTAGTGTGACAAATCATATACTGGCGAAGACGTTTGGCTTCCCAAGCCAAAGTGCAACAAGTTTTCTCAAGCATAGTGTACCGAGTCTCGCAGTCGGTGAATTTCTTGCTCAGATAGTAAATGGCAGACTCTTTCCTTTTGGTTTCGTCTTGTTGGCCAAGTACATAACCCATTGAGTCTTCCAAGACTATTAAGTAGATGATCAGTGGTCTTCCTTCCACTGGAGGTGATAGAATCGGTGGGTTCAACAGATATTCCTTGATACTGTCGAAGGCGGTTTGACAGTCTTCTGTCCAAACGCAGTCCTGATTCTTTTTGAGTAATTTGAAAATCGGCGCGCATGTCACGGTCATGAGGAATATAAATCTGGAAATGTAGTTCAAACGTCCCAGGAATCCTCTAACTTGTTTTTCAGTTTTCGGAGAAGGCATTTCTTGAATGGCCTTGACCTTGTCAGGATCAACCTCAATTCTTTTCTGGCTGACGATGAACCCTAAGAGTTTCCCTGAACGGACACCGAAGGTGCACTTGTTGGGATTCAAACGGAGTTTGTACTTTCTCAACCGCTCGAATAGTTTTGACAGGTGGGTCACATGCTTCTCTTCTGTTTTAGATTTGGCAATCATGTCATCGACATACACTTCGATTTCTCTGTGTATCATGTCGTGAAACAGAGTAGTCATGGCCCTTTGGTAGGTTGCCCCGGCATTCTTCAAACCTAATGGCATTACCTTGTAACAAAATGTACCCCATGGGGTAATGAAGGAGGTCTTCTCCATGTCTTCCGGCGCCATTTTAATCTGGTTATAGCCCGAGAATCCATCCATGAAGGAGAAAACTTTGAACTTTGATGTACTGTCTACCAGCATGTCTATGTGTGGCAAGGGAAAGTCGTCCTTTGGACTAGCCTTGTTTAGATCTCTATAATCGACACACATTCTGACCTTTCCGTCCTTTTTTAGAACGGGTACTATGTTGGCTAACCATTGAGGATATTCTGATGTGGCGAGGAAACCTGCGTCAATCTATTTCTGTACCTCCTCTTTGATTTTGATGGCCATGTCCGGGTGAGTCCGTCTCAACCTCTGTTTTACTGGCAGACATTCTGATCTCAACGGTAGATGATGTTCCACGATGCTGTTATCCAACCCTGGCATATCCTGATAGGACCAAGCGAATACATCGGGAAACTCTTTGAGAAGTTTTGTCAAACTTTCTTTGACAGTTGGACTGAGTAGTGCCCTAATCCTTATTTCTTTTCTCTCTTTTTCCGAACCCAAGCTTACTGTTTCTAACGGCTCTTTGTGAGGTTCAATGGACCTTTCCTCTTGTCTGAGTAGTCGGGAGATCTCTTCTGGAATTTCGTTGTCACCTTCTTCTTCAGCCCTAAATACCGGGAACTCAAAGTTGGGAGAAGGCATCGGATCGTATGTTTCAACTGGGTTTAAAACAAGCAATCTGCATGACGTGATGATTGTTTTTTAGAAGAGATAGAGAGAATGCAAGAGTGTATGCAGTGTTTTTCTTTGGAAAACTGCTTGTTTTTATTATTTATTTTTTAGGATTACCATTTTCTGAAAAGCGAAAAGAGAAAACAATAATAAAATGCAGAAATTACAGAACGACATTATTTTATTTATGAACAAGTCGAATCTTGAAACTACAGCCCTATAAAACAAAACTCTGTCTCTTTGGACAAAGCGAAGGGGGATATTTACAGAAAGTGAGCCCTATCAAAACATCCGTTTCACCTGGGCAGGGTGAAAGGTTAAAGACGACAATTACTTTGACTTATGAACAATCTTCAGAACATCAACAACAACCCATTGGCGGCGAACTCCTCAATGAATCACAAAGTCCGGCATCTTCCTTGATTTGTCTTCAGAAATAACGCTGACTTCTGGCAGAGCAGGATCATTGGAATCTGTCTCCCAGGCAGAGTTTCCATAGGAGGATTCCTCAGTTGTATTTTGCATAGTATTTGTACTCTCAGCTGTATCCCCCTATCCAGTTGGTTGGATGTCTTCGAGCCTGATACGAGAGCTTTCAGGAGCGGTGTAATTGACCATAAAGTCGTATTTTCCACTTGGTTGGCCCAAGGTGTCCCACACTTCTTTGGAACTGGAGGAGTCATCTCTTTCGATGACATTGACCTCGGGAAAAGCATAGTTGATGAATTCTAGTCCGGTAAGTTTTCCGAATTCATCATCATGCTGGATATTTTATGAATGACCTGAGTGTTGTTCTCATGACATGGTGGGGACACAGGTATTCTGTTCAACGAGGCTCAGCTGATCTTCATTGTTCGGATGATTTTCTTGCCCCGAATTTCCTGGATACGGCTGCCAGATAGGCAGGCCATCCATTGCGCCATAATATTCGTGGTTAAAGTTATCTTTCATCAGAGTATCTTCCTCTAATGAATTTGGCGGAGCATGGCATCCTTCCAGATCACAATCCCCGTATAGCATTTGGACGTCTTACCTTGGTATAAATCCGGACTCTATGCGGGATAGCAAAAGGGAGTCTACGTTTCGTCCTGAGATGTATAACCGTCCTCGTTGAGATAGGACTTCCATTCTTCCTCCGTATCGGATAAATCACCTTTATTGATGGTATGCACTTCTTGAGTCACTGGTTGAAGGAAGCCTCCACTGTGGAAGAAGTTCAGAATGGGATGAAAACTTTTATTGTTCGCAGTCGTCTGAGTACAGGTTGAGGAAAAGCCAAGACCTTCCTTTTTCTTATTGTCAGTAGGAATGACAAGCTGCCCCCATCCAGTTGTATTGGTATTCTCGACCGCTTTGATAGCATCTTTGTACGAGGAAATCGAAGTTCCCCCTTCAGATTGATTGTCCTTGTGTAGCGAAAGCATTTGGAACTGGGTTTGGATTACCCCTTCCGGTTCTACATAAGTGGATGATGATAAGTTGCTTACGAGCAAGGCCTGTTCTCCACAGATTATGATGAGTTGGTCGTTCTGGATGAACTTTAGCTTTTGGTGGAGGGTCGAAGTGACCGCCCCAGCCTGATGTATCTAAGGTCTTCCTAATAAACAACTGTATGTTGCCCGGATGTCCATGGCCTGGAAAATGACTTGGAAAGTTTGTGGACCGATAGTTATGGGAAGGTTGACTTTGTCGATAACCGTTTTTCTGGATCCGTCAAATGCTTTGACGATGACCTCGATGGTTCTCATCAGAGGTCCTTTGAATGATAATTGCATCAAAGTGGACTTCGGCATAACATTCAGGGCTGACCCTGTGTCTACCAGTACGCTGGCTAAAGCATTGTCCTGGCAGTTGACTGTAATGTTGAGCGCCATGTTATGACGGTGACCTTCTTCAGGTAATTCCTCATCACTAAATCCCAAGTTATTGTAGGAGGTGATGTTAGAGACAATGCTATCAAATTGTCTGATTGTTACATCTCGTTCCACAAAGGCTTGCTCCAAGACTTTCTGTAGAGCCTCCCTGTGCGCTTCTGAACTGAGTAAAAGTGATAGCACAGAGATCTTTGAAGGAGTTTGCAACAGTTGATCAACAATGTTGTATTCACTCTTTTGGATGAGCTTCAACATCTCATCATTGTTTTTCGAAAGGTCGGGATCATTGGATTGACCGACTGGTGGATTGGGAGCTTCTGTCTGAAGTTCCTTTTCTTTGTTAGATTCTCCAACTCCTCGGTTGAAGATTCGACCGCTCCGTGTTACTCGACTGATGTCTGCAATATTCACGACAGAGGGTAATGGAATTTCCTTTCCATTCTCAGTTGTTGTTGCACCGTATTTGTAAGGGATAGCCTTAGTTGATTCATACGGTAGTGGTCCCATTAGATAGATGACTATGGGAACCTTATGATTTTTTTGACCATCGTAAGTGTAGCGAGTGATTTTTGGATGTGGTTGTGAAGCAAGATCGCTCTAGTACTACAGTTCAATTCATTTTTTATCCTATTAAAGCTGATGAAGGAAGGGAAATAGATGTCTCCAATTAACCCTGCTTGCATACTGAGATTAAACAGCGGTCTGTTAGGTTACAGATGCTACAAAGATTCGGGGTTTGTCCTAGGTTATTTTGTTGACGAGAGGAGCTTTAGGCTATTGGTTAGGATGTTAGGACAGATATATATGAAAGTATGGGATTTTGGGTTTTTGTTTAGTGTGCTCGCTAAGATTTTTCTTTCAATCTTATGCCTACGTATTCCAGTTTATCGAAACAGGGAAATCAGAGCGTTCGTAGTTCCTCCAATTCTATGGGAGGAAATGGTTGTTTTGGTGTCTTGTTCAAAGCCCAAGACGTGAAGCGAAAGGTGGTTTGTATCTTGTTCAAAGCCCAAGATGTGAAGCTGAAGGGTCTATTTGTATCTTGTTCAAAGCCCAAGATGTGAAGCTAAAAGTGTTGACCTTAGAGAGAATTTGTCATCTCTAAAGAGGGGTTTGTCTGTTACGACTATTTATAAAGGAGAATTACTTTAACCGGGATTTGTGAATCCGGCAATGCCATAATTTCCTTTATAGGGGATTTCAACCTGAAGGAGAAGACTTTAACTCAGTGTAGAGTAATGCCATCTTTCCTTAGGAATTTCTCATACTAAAAGAGGGACATTGGTATGGATGTAGATGATCCAGAGGCTTGCCGCTTACAGCAGTTAGTTGGAGGGGAATGAGTTGTTGATGTTTGTGTACTGTGAACGAGGCACAACTTTGATGCTAAAAGGTTGATTGGATCAACTAGTGGTTTTCTTATACAAAGCCTAAGAGGAGGCTAGTATGTGTCTCATACAAAGCCCGAGAGAGAGGCTAAAAGGTTTTGACTCGACGAGGGAATCTTTTGGTATCTCGTATAAAGCCCGAGATGGAGGCTAAAAGTTTGTTTGGCTCAATAAGAACCTTTTTGTATCTCGTATAAAGCCCGAGATGGAGGCGAAAGGGTGATTGACTCAACGAGGGAGTCTCTTCATGTGTCTCGTACAAAGCCCGAGAGAGAGGCTAAACATTGTTAACTCCACTGGGGAGAATCATTGTATAAAACCCAAGAGAGAGGCTAACTTCACGGGAGAAGGATCATTATACAAAGCCTAAGAGGAGGCTATGTCGACTGTTCAGTTGAGTGACAGGTCCAGTAGACTGATTGTTAAAGAGAAAATCAGTTCTTATATGAGCAACACTGTACTCAAGGATTTGATTCAAGGATCCAGGTTATTCCTGTTCTTTAAGGAAGTGGGAAATCCGAAAGGTATTGAGACTGTCCGAGTCTATGGGTTTTCTTCCTATTTAACGAAGGGGTCACTTGAGAATGTCTTTGAGACTCAAGGAGATTAGATTGTCCATGTCTAGAGTTTCATCTTTTGTATTGTGCTTTGAGAAACAGTAGTAGACTCTATGAAAGGACTGTTCTATGCAGATGACTAATTTCTGTTCCTATACCTCTAGGAGGTCGTCGGGACAATTTGTACGAAGCCCAAGAGGAGGCTGGAAACTTTTAAGAAGCCGACGGGTCCTTGTACGAAGCCCAAGAGGAGGCTATCATTCCCGGAGGAAGAGATCATTATACGAAGCCTAAGAGGAGGCTGTGAATACTTCTAAGAAGCCGGCGGGTCCTTGTACTAAGCCCAAGAGGAGGCGGGGTTGCTTTTAGGAAGCCTGTGGGTCCTTGTATGATGCCCAAGAGGAGGCCGATGCTTTTAAGAAGCCCGTGGGTCCCCAAACCCCGAAAAATTCAAGGCAAGCTATTCACAAGGAATAGATCAAGTCAGGAAAGTTCGAGAATTTGGAAGAAACTCAAGAGATGCCATTCACGGAGAAAAGATCATCTCTAGGGAGTAGAGTTTCTTGACAAGTGCTTTTAAGAAGCCTGTGGGTCCCCAAACCCCGAGAAGTTCAAGCATGCCATTCACCGAGAATAGATCAAGCCAGGAAAGTTCGAGAATTTGGAAGAAACTCAAGAGATGCCATTCACGGAGAAAAGATCATCTCTGGGGAATAGAGTTTCTTTGACAACTTCTATGAGTGACAGTCTATGAAAGGGTTCACAGAGAATGCTGCCTTTCATATCTCCATATTATTTGACCCCAAGAGGAGGGAAGACTGTGTCTGGTAATCCTATGGGGATCTAATTTTGACTATTTAAGAATGATCAACGGGCTTAATGCTAGACGTAGTTGCCGGGGAAACTCTAAATATCTATACTATTATTACACAGTTGATATGAGTTTATGAAAGAAGACTTACAGCGAGACAGCCCCACAATACAGTTATATGTATATAAAAGCGGCAAATGAAAGCGATAACCACTTACTCGGTTGTAGAGCTTCCATGCTGTTTAGTTAGTTGTTCAACAAAGAAAGATTGAAAACAACAGTATATTCAAAATCAAAGGAGAAAGTGCTTTGAAAAAGAAAGATTTGGGGCTTACAGCTCAAGGAGAGGCCCAGGGTTTTATCAGTGGGCGCACTGTTTGAATTTGTACAGAGGGACTTAGACAAGTGACTGTGGCCCAAAAATTGTTTTCTATACAAAGGGATGGGTCTTACATTCTCTCAAGAGGCCCAAAAGGTTTTTTAAAGAAAAAGAGTGGGGCTTATAACACGAGGGTAGGCCCAGTTGACTTTTCGTTTAAAAATGGCGATCACGCTGAGATTTTCTTTTAACGCGAAGGGGCTTATACAATATCTGAGGCCCAAATGATTTTGGTTAAAAAGGGGTTGGGTCTTATACTCTATTAGAGGCCCAAAGAGTTTTGAATGGGTCTTATAGCTCTAAGAGAGGCCCAAAAGGTTATTTTTAAACTGGCGACGATCGCGTCGTTTATTTGAAAATGTACAGTGGGACTTATACAACGAATGAGGCCCAAAAAGTTTTCTGTACAAGTGGGTTGGGTTTTACACTCTAATAGAGGCCCAAAGAGTTTTAAGAAAAGAAATGGGTCTTACTACTCGAGGGTAGGCCCAGGTTTGTTTTGAAAAGGCGACGATCGCGCCGTTTGTTTTTTATGGTATCGGGACTTATACAATGCACTGAGGCCCAAAAAATGGTTTGGTCAAAAAAGGATTGGGTTTTACACTCTATTAGAGGCCCAAAAGGTTTTGAAAATGATTTATGAGGGTTGAATTAATCCAAAAACCCTAATTTGTTTTCAAAAATGTGTTTTAATTGAATAAAAATTCAATTAAAATGATCAAAATTGTTTAACATAGGAAAAACAAATTGTGATCTTGGATTAATGTTTCAAAAATTAAGTATTGACCTACAAAATAATTAGAAAGCATTAAAAGTTGCAAAATCAAGGTGGAAAAAATATTTTAAATGTCAAAAACAATTAAAACATTAATTCTTTGCAAAAATATTAATTATACAAAATAAATAATATTTTTGGGAAAATAAAATATTCTAACATTTTTGTGAATTATTAAAAAAAGAATCAACTCAAAATCATTAAAACTCAGAGAGAAATTAATTTTTGAATCAATTAAATAAAATCACAAAATTCAAATATTTGAATTTATGAAAATGGCGCCAAGAACACCTAAGAACACGCGCGTGTTCTGGGCTTGCCCAGATTTGTATTTTCTCTCCAATCTCACTGAATACTTGATTATATCATGCAATCCACATACCAATCAACTCGTTTCAACCTCACGATCATGTCTATGGTATTTAATTTCATTTAAATTAAACATATAACAAGAAATCACGAAAAATCCTGCAGAACCCTAATTTCTGCATGAAGGCTAGGATTTTTGATACACGATTCAAACAATGCAATTAATTGAGGGGAAACATTCCATGCATGATTATGAACATTTGGCAAAAGTATTGTGCGAGGAAATATGCATAGATTGAGAGATGACCAAGTTTAAGCTTACCTCTAGGTCGTGACAGCAAGAGAAAATTGATTTCTGAGTAGGAGGTGTTACAGATGAATTATAATGATCTGAACAGCTTCCCTACACCCTATGGAGTGTGTTTGAATGCTTGGACTTGACTGAGAATGGCTGGATCACTTCATGGCATCTCAACTGCACTTTGGTTAAAACCTTGAGCAATTGAATGGTGATTATGAGAAATCAGTGTTCCAGTTGTTGTTTAAGTGTTTGATCAGCTCACATATGATGTATATGAGGTGTGTGTGTGATTGGTTTGAGTGGAATTGCTCTCTAATGAAAAACCCGATAGTGACTTGCTAAGAAAGGCATTTTTGAGAGTGAGAAGTAGTTTTTGAGAAAGGCAAGTGTTTTAGGCCTTTGGTGTACTTAAACTGATCACAATTGAGCTCTATTTATAGTAGAGCAAGTTTGTTTTGGGATCCACAGTGAATGGCAACTGCAGCAGGTGTTTGTTCAATGTTGGCCAATGGAAATCCAAGTATCCTCTAGCCATTGACTAGAGGTTAGGGCACAGGGCTTTGGTTCCCTTGGTCTTGGATAAGTCTTGACTGAATTCAGTTGAGAATGGCTCAGTCCATACCACCTTGATGCTTCCATTGAATGCTCCAATCCAAAATTGGAGTCTTGTCCCTATTTTGGCCATTCTAGGTTCAACATGCTATTTCTTGTTCCAAAGACTTTGGAGGCTTGGCTCAGTGATTGTCCCCTTTAGATTCAATCCTCTGAGGTGTCCAAGTGGATAGGAGCATTTAGATTTGGCTGATTTTGGCAAATCGAGCAAAAATGCAAATTTTGCCTTGCCTTGGCAGATTTCAGCAAGGCAACTTTCCAATGTCATATCTCATGACTCAAATGGAATTTGGTAAGGTTCTTGGCCATTTTGGAAAGCCCTTACATGATACAACAACTGTTTGAACATGTTTGGTTTTGATCTCTTTTGAATCCAAGTGAAAAATCCCCCTACATTTGGCAAAAAGTAGGGTAAAATCTGACTTAGTGAAATTTTCACTAAGTGTTGGAACAAAGTGACTTTTCTTGATTTTGATCACTCCATAACTCAAAATCCACAATGAATTGGAATTAGGTCTAGTTGAAGTTTTTGTAGAGGGAAATGAGATCTACAAATCAAGCCTTGGATGGGAGAAAATGGCTTTGTGGTTTAGGAGTTATGGTCCTCCAAAGTTGGTACCCTAGCCACTTTATTTTTAACTTAGAAAATTTTCTAAGTTTTTTATGGTTACCCCTTTTACAAGTTATCCAACTTTTCTTGATTTTTCTTGATTAATGATGATTCAAATCATACATTAACATCATTTTAGGGTTAAAAATCCATTTTGGTGAAAAATCTCAAAAAGTCAAAGTTGACTTTTGTGCACAGTTGGCTTTTTATCAGATGAATTCCAAACTGTGAAATTCTTCATGAAATCATGTCCTTGACCTAAATCAAACTAGATGGAAATGTTCCATGGGTGTCATAGGGTATATTGAATCATGTCTTAGGGCTTGGGAGCATGTCCTGGTCAAAAGTCAAAGTTACAGTTGACTTTTTCCTTAAAACCCTAACTGTGGTGCAGATGAAATTGAAACTTGTTGCTCAAGCCTCTTGGATTAATCCATTGTTGCAAATGGATCAATATAGTTCACTAGAGACCCTCAAACCCTCTCTTGAAGTCTTGGCTCATGATTTGCCCTAAAAGTCAACTTAGGGGTGAATTAGGTCAAGAAACCCTAATTCCTGATTTTTGATGAATACATCCCCTGAGGCAAAATTAACTTGATGATTGGGTCCATGAGGTCCCATGAAGTATATTAGGTTATGTTTTGGATCATTGGCTTGTGCCCAGATAAAAATTTTCATCTGGAGGCCCTGGTCGACCAAAACCCTAATTTGGTGACACTGTCGGTCTTGAGACTTGATCCACCTAGAAGGGAGCAGCCTTGTGCTTGATCCTTGAAGTGGGAGTCCTTTTGATCCATTGTAGGTGTTTGAGAGGTTAGACAAGTTGAATATCATGTCATTCCTTGATTGATCCTTTGTCTAAGAACTCTGAGAGGGCTTGAAACCCTAATTCTTGATTGTAGTGGATGCTCACCCATCTTTGGGGAGACTGATGAAGTATGACGGCCCATCCATATTGTGATGATGATTTTCACAATGATGGGAAATCTTAGTGGTCAAAATTTGGGGTATGACAGATGCCCCTATTTAATCTTCTTGGACACGAAGGTGTGAATGACGAAGGTATTCAGGCATTCGGGGTGCAAGAGGATTAAATATCAGAATACCCGAAATTTTGATGGTGGTTATGAATGGTAGCTTACGCATTCATCTTTTTTAACTAATTAATGATGCTTAAAAAAGGTAAACTTCCCCTCGATCCTGGTCTTCAGCCAAGGAACTGGTCTCAGTTTCTAAAATAAACTTCCCCTCGATCCTGGTTTCCGACCCAGGAACTGGTCTTAGTTTCTGATGTAAACTTCCCCTCGATCCTGGTTTCCTACCCAGGAACTGGTCTTAGTTTCTTTCGTCAATAAACTTTACTGACAAGGGACGCTATTCGTAGCGGCTTTCCTTCAAACTTCTCGCCGAATTTTCCTGGGGATATGCCATTTGAGTGGAAAAAGTTTCAATGTCAGACTTGCTGGGGAACCCAGTCGTCTGAGTTGTAGAGGTGTACAAACTTCTCTGTTGGAGATGCCATTTGTTGACTCTACTCGGGGAATGCGAGTCCCTTGAGAGACTGCATTCGTTTGGGGTCTTTACATCATACTTTTCTCAGAGATCTTCTCGGAGAAATTCCATATGATGTGATCCAATTGTGAGGTGCCGATGACCTTTTCATCGGTGGATTTTTTCAGAGAAAAACTGCCGTACTGCCGAATCTCCGATTTAGGAGGCTTTCTCTCAGGATTTTCTTTAATCCGGGAAAAACAAGGATATCATCTTCAATGGCGAAGAGTGATGTTAACTGAGGGCTCTCTGGTCTTTCAGAGGTTCAAGTTATCAAAGTGGTCGAGGACCCAACTTCAATCTAGAAATAAAACTGGAGGAGAGAGATTGTTCAGACGTAACACTTCCTTACGAGGAAAGGGCTGACAACTCAATTGAGAGGACTTTTATCTCTAGGGGACAAGACCGACTAGAGTGATAGCGATGTAATATGATAGCAATGCAAGATCGACAGTTGATCCCTTCATTCAGGCGTACTGGGTTAGAAGGAGTACTTTGATTCTGCACTTTGAGGTTCGATTACTTCTGGAGAAGCGACCGATGTTCTACTGATATTCAACAGTCAAAAGAAATTACCGTCTTTATTAAAAAGCAGGAAAAATTTTAACAAGTAAATTCATTTTTGTTTTATTTCAAGAATCGTTAATCATGTTAAAACGCCATTCTGTAAAGCTAAAACAAATAAGAATTACAAACAAAAGCACAAGGGCTCAAATTTTATTGATAAGATGGAGATCAGCCAAACGCGTGATTCCAAAGAGTATTTACAAAGTTAGAAAATGGTAATTTAAAGGGAAAAGGGCTACGTTGAAACATAACGACCACTATCCTTCTACCAACTTTGAATTCGGGACATCCTGAGCTTCTGTCGAAGATGACCTTGACTGGAGTTTTCTCCCGATGGATGATGTAACTGCTGCTGAGGGACTTGCCTCTGTTGAACATAGTTACTTGCCATTATCCCTAACTTTTGCCTGGATTATACTGTGATGTTTCCAATCCACCGGGATGATTTTTTATCTGTCTCTAATTTTTTCCTGGACCGCCCTTTCGGGTTTTCAATCCACCGAGACGTTTTTTTTTAGTTTAGGCGAAGTATTTCTTGACTACATCAACATTTGTGGGGTAGGAAAATTCCTCTCCGTCCATGGTTGCAAGTCTCAAGGCGCCGCCTGAGAAAGCTTTCGTGACCACATAGGGGCCATCATAATTCGGAGTCCATTTACCTCGCGAATCAGTGAGAAATGATTGTATCTTTTTTAGCACGAGGTCTCCTTTTCTGAAAACACGAGGTTGGACCTTTTTGTCAAACGCCCTCTTCATTCTCTGTTGATACAACTGACCATGGCATAGTGCCGTGATTCGCTTCTCTTCGATCAAGTTTAGTTCGTCGTGTCGACTTCGACACCATTCAGCTTCGGTGAGCTTAGCTTCCATCAATACTCGGATTGACGGGATCTCTACTTCTATGGGGAGCACTGCTTCCATGCCATATACTAGAGAGAAAGGGGTTGCCCCTGTTGAAGTGCGAATAGATGTTTGATAACCGTGAAGAGCAAAGGGTAGCATCTCGTGCCAATCTTTATAGGTTACAACCATCTTTTGAACGATCTTCTTGATGTTCTTAATGGCCGCTTCTACAGCTCCGTTCATCTTGGGTCGGTAGGGAGATGAGTTATGGTGTTCGATCTTGAACTCTGCGCACAACTCTTTCATTATCTTGTTGTTCAAGTTAGATCCATTATCAGTAATGATCTGGCTCAGAACACCATAACTGCAGATGATATTGTTTTTGATAAATCGGACCACCACTTGTCGGGTTACATTAGCGTACGACGCTGCTTCGACCCACTTGGTGAAATAGTCAATGGCTACCAGGATGAACCGATGTCCGTTTGAAGCCTTATGTTTGATCAAGCCAATCATGTCAATTCCCCATATGGAAAAAGGCCACGGGGAAGAAAGAACTTTTAGACGTGATGGCGGTACATGAATTTTGTCGGAGTATATCTGACACTTGTGACACCTCCTCATGTACTTGTAGCAGTCGGATTCCATGGTCAACCAGTAATACCCTACTCTCAGAATTTTTCTCGCCATTGTGTGTCCGTTGGCATGAGTGCCAAAGGATCCTTCATGAATTTCTTTCATAAGCATGTCTGCTTCTGGTCTGTCTACACATCAGAGCAAGACCAAGTCAAAATTCCTCTTATAGAGTGTATCACCGCTCAAGAAGAAGTTTCCAGCCAGTCTTCTGAGGGTTTTTTTGTCCTTCCTTAGTGCCCCAGGTGGGTACTATTGTTTCTGAAGGAAGCATTTGATATCGTGATACCAAGGTTTGTCGTCTATGACTGCTTCAATCATGAAGATGTAAGCTGGCCGTTCAAGGCGCATTATGTCGATCTTAGGTAGGTCGTTCCATTGACCTACACTAATCATGGAAGAGAGAGTGGCTAATGCATCAGCCATGTGATTCTCCTCACGAGGGATGTGATGAAACTCGACTCTGTTAAAGAAGGGTAACAACCTTCTTGCATAGTCTTTGTAAGGAATCAATCCTGATTGGTATGTGTTCCAATCTCCTTTTATCTGATTGATAACTAAGGCTGAGTCGCCGTATACGTCCAAGTTTTTGATCCTTAAATCAATTGCTTCTTCGAGACCCATGATACAAGCTTCGTATTCGGCCTCATTATTCTTACATTTGAACGTAAGTCGAGCGGTGAAAGGAATGTGGGTACCCTGAGGGGTAACAATGATTGCCCCAATTCCGTTTCCGTAATGATTAACTGCTCCGTCAAAGATAAGTCCCCATTGGGAACCTGGTTCTGGCCCTTCACTGAGTAGAGGTTCAACGCATTCTTTTATTTTTAGATACATGACATCTTCGTCTGGGAAGTCAAACCCGATTGATTCCTGATCGTCAATCGGTTGATGAGCCAAATGATCGGCTAAAATACTTCCTTTAACGGCTTTTTGAACGTGGTACTCTATGTCATATTCTGATAATAACATCTGCCAACGGGCAATTCTTCCCGTGAGAGCAGGCTTTTCGAAGACGTACTTGATTGGATCCATTTATGAGATTAACCAAGTAGTATGACAAATCATGTATTGGCGAAGACGTTTGGCTGCCCAAGCCAAAGCGCAGCAAGTTTTTTCAAGCATCGTGTACCGAGTTTCGCAGTCGGTGAATTTCTTGCTCAAATAGTAAATAACAGACTCTTTCCTTTTGGTTTCGTCTTGTTGGCCAAGTACACATCCCATTGAGTCCTCTAGGACTGTGAGATAAATGATCAGCGGTCTTCCTTCCACTGGAGGTGATAGAATCAGAGGGTTCAACAGATATTCCTTGATACTATCGAAGGCGGTTTGACAATCTTCTGTCCAAACGCAATCCTGGTTCTTTTTTAGTAATTTGAAAATCGGCGCACATGTGGCGGTCATGAGGAATATGAATCTGGAGATGTAGTTCAAACGTCCCAGGAATCCTCTGACTTGTTTTTCAGTCTTCGGAGAAGGCATTTCTTGAATAGCCTTGACCTTGTCAGGATCAACCTTAATTCCTTTCTGGCTGACGATGAACCCTAGTCGTTTCCCTGAACGGACACCGAAGGTGCACTTGTTGGGATTCAAGCGGAGCTTGAATTTTCTTAAACGTTCGAACAATTTTGACAGATGTTCAATGTGATCATTCTCTGTTTTTGATTTTGCAATCATATCATCAACATATACCTCGATTTCTTTGTGTATCATGTCATGAAACAGAGTAGTCATGGCCCTTTGATAGGTTGCCCCGACATTCTTCAAACCGAACAGCATTACCTTGTAACAAAAGGTACCCCATGGGGTAATGAACGAAGTTTTCTCCATGTCTTTCGGCGCCATTTTGATCTGGTTATAGCCCGAGAATCCATCCATGAAGGAGAAAATTTTGAACTTTGTTGTGCTATCTACCAGCATGTCAATGTGTGGTAAAGGAAAGTCGTCCTTTGGACTAGCCTTGTTTAGATCCTTGTAGTCGACACACATTCTGACCTTTCCATCCTTTTTGGGAACGAGTACGATGTTGGCTAACCATTGAGGATATTCAGACGTAGCGAGGAACCCGCGTCAATCTGTTTCTGTACTTCCTCTTTGATTTTGATGGCCATGTCCGGGTGAGTGCGTCTCAACCTTTGCTTTACTGGCGGACATTCCGATCTCAATGGTAAGTGATGTTCCACAATGCTGGTATCCAACCCTGGCATATCCTGATAGGACCAAACGAATACATCGGGGAATTCTTTGAGAAGCTTTATCAAACTCTCTCTGGCAGTTGGACTGAGCAGTGCCCCAATCTTGATTTCTTTTCTCTCTTTTTATGAACCCAAGTTTACCGTTTCCAACGGCTCTTTGTGAGGTTCAATGGACCTTTCCTCTTGTCTGAGTAGTCGAGAGATCTCTTCTGGAATTTTGTCGTCATTTTCTTCTTCAGCCTCGAATACTGGGAACTCAAAGTTGGGAGAAGGCATCGGATCATATGTTTCAACTGGGTTTAAAACAAGCAATCTGTATGACGTGATGATTCGTGTTTAGAAGAGATAGAGAAAATGCAAGTGTGTGTAGTGTTTTATTTTACTGCTTGTTTTTATTTGAATTGTTTTTTAGGATTACCATTTTCTGAGAAAACAAAAAGAGAAAACAAAAAGAGAAAACAACAATTAATGCGGAAATTACAGAACGACGTTATTTTATTAATGAACAAGTCGATTCTTGAAACTACAGCCCTATAAAACAAAATTCTGTCGCTTTGGGCGGAGCGAAGAGGGAAAATTTACAGAAAGCGAGCCCTATAAAAACATCCATTTCACCTGGGCAGGGTGAAAGGTTAAAGACGGCAATTACTTTGACTTATGAACAATCTTCGGAACCTCGACGGCAACCCATTGGCGGCGAACTCCTCGGTGAATCACAAAGTCTGGCACCTTCCTTGATTTGTTTTCAGAAATAACGCTGATTTCTGGTGGAGCAGGATCATTGGAATCTGTCTCCCAGGCAGAATTGTCGTAGGAGAATTCCTCAGTTGTATTTTACATGGCATTTGTGCTCTCAGCTGTATCTCCCCATCCAGTAGGTTGGATATCTTCGAGCCTGATACGAGAGCTTTCGGGAGTGGTGTACTTGACCATATAGTCATATTTTCCACTCGGTTGTCCCAAGGTGTCCCACACTTCTTTGGAACTGGAGGAGTCATCTCTCTCGATGACGTTGACCTCGGGAAAAGCATAGTTGATGAATTCAAGTCCTGCAAACGTTGCAAATTCATCTTCATGTTGAGTAGTTTCTGAATGACCTGAGTGTTGATCCCATGACATGGTGGGGACACAGGGATTCTGTTCAATGACGGTCAGCTGATTTTCATTGTTCGGCTGACTCTCTTGCCCCAAGTCTCCTGGATAAGGTTGCCACATTGGCAGACCATCCATTGGGCCATAGTAGGTGTAGTCAAAATTGTCTTTCATCGGAGTGTCTTCCTCTAATGAATTTGGCGGAGCACGGCATCCTTCCGGATCACAATCTCCGTAGATCATTTCGACGTCTGACCTTGGTATAAATCTCGAACTCTGTGCGGGATAGCAAAATGGCGTAGGCACCTCTTCCTGAGACATATAACCATCCTCGTTCAGATAGGACTTCCATTCTTCATCTGTGTCGGAGGGATCTTCCTCATTGATAGCATGTACTGCTTGAGACACCGGGTGAAGAAAACCTCCACTGTGGAAGACGTTTTGAAGGGGATGAATACTTTCATCGTTGGCAGCTGTCTGGGTACAGGTTGCAGAAAAACCAAGACCCTTCTTTGTTTTATTGTCAATAGGAATGACAAGCTGTCCACATCCTGTTGTATCGGTACTCTCGACCGCTTTAATAGCATCATTGTATGAGGAAATCGAGGTTCCTCCTCTGAACTGATTGTTCTTGCTTACCGACAGTTCTTGGAACTGAGTTCCAATAACCTCCTCGGGTTCTATGCCATTAGATGATGACAAGTTGCTTACAAGCAACGCTTGTTCTCTGCAGACTGTGACAAGTTGATCGTTCTTGACGAACTTTAGCTTTTGGTGGAGGGTCGAAGTAACCGCTCCAGCCTGATGTATCCAAGGTCTTCCTAATAAACAACTGTACGTTGCCCGGATGTCCATGACCTGGAAAGTGACTTGGAAAGTGTGAGGACCGATAGTTATGGGAAGATCAACTTCGCCGATAACTGTTTTTCTGGATCCGTCGAATGCTTTGACGACGATCTCGCTGATTCTCATCGGAGGGCCTTTGAATGATAATTGCATCAAAGTGGACTTCGGCATAACATTCAGGGCTGACCCTGTGTCTACCAGTACGCTGGCTAAAGCATCGTCCTGGCAGTTAACTGTGATATTGAGCGCCATGTTATGACGGCGACCCTCTTCGGGTAATTCCTCATCACTAAATCCCAAATTGTTGCAGGAAGTGATGTTAGAGACAATGCTATCGAACTGTCTGATTGTTACATCCTGTTCCACAAAGGCTTGCTCCAAGACTTTCTGTAGAGCCTCCCTGTGGGCTTCTGAACTGAGTAACAGCGATATTACCGAGATCTTTGAAGGAGTTTGTAACAGCTGATCAACAATGTTATATTCACTCCTTTGGATGAGCTTCAGCATCTCATCATTATTTTTTGAAAGGTCAGGATTATTGGATTGACCGACTGGTGGATCAGGAGTTTCTGTCTGAAGTTCCTTTTCCTTGTTAAGTTCCTCAACCCCTTGTTTGAAGATTCTACCACTCCGTGTTACACGACTGATGTCTGCAATATTCACGATGGAGGGTAATGGAATTTCCTTTCCATTTTCAACTGTCGTTGCACCGTATTTGTAAGGGATAGCCTTAGTTGATTCGTACGATGTTGGTCCCAGCAGATAGATGACTATGGGAGCCCTCTGATTTTTTTGACCATCATAAGTAATCTCGATCTGTTCCCGGTTGGGAACTTTAGATTCGTCAAGTAGAGGGATAATGGCAAAAACGTCCCTGGTCTTGTGATGACCAGAGATCGTGATAACATCCTCGACTTGATCGGCAAGGTAGTTCGGCGTCCAGTTGATGGGTCCTGAACCCGGATATGGACGAATTTCTCCACGATCGACCTGACCCTGAAGAGCTGCTCTCACAAAGTAACACCCTTGGTTACTTTTCGAACAGACACCGCAACGTTCATAGTTGTATGGTTGCACCTGGCCACGGCCACTTTGAATACAATGTAACCTCACTAGGTTAGCTTCCACAGATCGGACATCCTGACTCTGACGCCGAGTAGGATTCCTGTTACGGATACTAATCTGCTGAGTATCTTCATCCATATAAATTGGCATCCACCAGTGATTTAACAAGTGCTGAAGTGCCTCCTGGACAAGGGTACAACCTCGATCATTTTTACAACCCGCTTTACAGCTTTGATAGTCATGTGATATTAAGAATCTGAGTCGGACCTGCTCAGCATGTAACTCTACCAGGTTGGTATTCATCACGCGAATATCGAATATCTGAACCATATTGATCTGATAGGGATTCCTATCATGGTAGTCTTGGATCCATCCAAGATCCATCTGATGCTGGAGGGCCTCCTGTATGAAAGAGCATCCCTGTTTGTTTACCGAGCAAATCAGACAGGAACTGTAATCGTGCCGCGGCAGATTATGATACTGGCTTTGCCTTGAGTGCATTGCCACCAAGTTGACATTCATTGCATGGATATCGTGGTTCTGAATGACGTTGGAATTTGTATAAACCATGTTAACTCCACGAACTCGGTGCTCTTGGATCCATCCGAGATCCATTTGTTCCTGTAGGGCTGCTTGCACCACAGAACATCCTTGATTGTCTTTAGAGCAGATATCACATTGATGATAATTATGAGGTGGCACATGGCCATATCCACTCTGTCTACAATGTATCTTGACCAGATTGGTTTTCAATAAGAGTACATCGTGAATTTGATAGACATCGTTAGTCTCTCCTTCTATCAAATTGACTGCAGCCTTCTCATGTTGAGGCAGCGGGTTCGTGAGAACATTAAGATTCGTATCCTTGAAGGATAAGACCCCGCTCCTAACAAGTTTTTGCTCGTCGGACTTGAAATTGAGACAAGTCTCTATGTTATGCCCTGGACCTCCTTGATGATAAGGGCAAGTTTGATCCGCCTTAAACCAAAAAGGCAGATTTTCCGATACTGTAAGAGGAGATTTAGTCTGAATGTTCCCCTTAGCCAGTAGTAACGGAAATAGTTCTGCGTATAACATTGATATAGGATCAAACCCTGATGGTCGTGTTGTACGGTTGTTGTTGTATGGAGGACGAGCCTGTTGAAGAGGCTGTTGTGTCATTTGTTGATTAGGTTGGCTTTGCGCAACCTGAGGTTGATACATAGGAATAGGCGCAAGGCTGATAGCAGGAGTTACAGCTGCTACTGGTTGATAACGTTACCTTTGCTTTCCGAGAGAGATATTCCCAATATCTTGCTCTTTTTTCTTAGGGAGAGCACTACCGTATTTTTTAGTACCGCTCGTCGATCCAGTGTTTTTTACCAAATGTCCTTCTCGGACGGCTTCCTCAAGACGTACGCCCATGCCCACCATCTCGGTGAAATCACTGGGCGCACTGGCAACCATTCGGTCATAGTAAAATGAGCTTAAGGTCTTTAAGAAGATCTTTGTCATCTCTTTTTCCTCAAGAGGTGGACAAATTTGAGCAAAAATTTCACGCCACCTTTGAGCATACTCCTTAAAGGTTTCCTTGTCCTTTTGCGACATCGATCAGAGTTGATCTCTGTCGGGTGCCATGTCCAAATTATATTTGTATTGTTGGACGAAGGCAGTGCCAAGATCTCTGAATGTGCTGATCGTGGCACGGTTTAAACCCATGTACCATTTGAGTGCGGCACCGGTTAAACTATCCTGAAAGTAGTGAATCAGTAGGTCCTGATTTTCCGTCTGAGCTGACATCCGCCGGGCGTACATCACCAGATGGCTTTGAGGGCAAGAGTTACCCTTGTACTTTTCAAAGTCGGGCACTTGAAATTTGTGCGGGACTTTCACATTTGGGACCAAGCAGAGATCTGCGGCGTCCTTTCCAAATAGATCCTGACCGCGAATGGCTTGCAGTTCCTTCTGCATTTCCAAGAACTGCTCCTGGAATTCCTCCATTATGTCAAACATAGTTTCCTTCTTACCAGAAGGTGTCTGTGGAATCTGTCCTTCCGAGACAGTGTGCACCACAGGGGGTGGTACCGTGACTACGGTAGTGAGTCTTGGCGTCTCCCGAAGTTTGTAACCTTCAGGAGTCTTCAGTATGCCTCTGGCATCTTCGCATTCCCGAAGTTTGTAACCTTCAGGCCCAGTGGCTTCTATTGTGATTCCCTGATCTTCAGTGATCGGCGGAACATATCCTTCCGGGATATAGTTAACAGGCATGCCCCAAGGACGATCTTTCGGCATTTGATACCTAGGATCATACTTCTCCACAATGGGCGTTGAGGTGATCTCTGAGATCACAGTTCTTTGTAGCTGAGCTTCTGCCATGGCTTGCATGTCGTTACGAAGCTTTCTCATATCCTCTCTCAGAGCGTCGATCTCTTCTTTCAACTCTCTGTTTTCTTCCTCAAGATCATCCATCTTTTTCTGACGATTGGCCAGAGTATTATACGAATGAGACAGTTTGACTCTAGAACCGAGACACAAACGTGAGATTCGTAGGGAAGAAGAATACGTGATGTGAGACTGATGAATGCAATGATTATATTAATTGTTTAAGGTTTAATCAAAATAAACTTCGACAATTAGATTGCAAATATCAAACGGTGGGGAAACCCCTCTTTTATCGAATTCAAAGGATTACATAAATGGAAATATAGTGGATTACAAGGTGCAGAAACAGAAACCTAAACTAATGGGTCCTGACTCCTCTCTGAAGAGAAATCGGGTGCTGATTCTGGTATCTTCCTTTTCTTTGACCGGGGCTCTTGGGCCGTTGTCGGGTTATCATTCCTTTGCCAGGTGAAAAGATTGAGCAAATTCCTTTGGTCATCTTGATTCTCTACAGCATGTTGCTCCAAAATTTCAATCAGAGCGTCTTTCTCTTTCAGTAGTTACTGTATTTTGATGCACTCTATGTCGAGGGTACGGTACTTGTTCTTCCAAGACCTTCTCTCCTTTTGAACTTTGTTGAGAGTAACCTGAAGCTTTTCAGTTTCCGTCATGAAGTACATGACAGATTCCTTCGGCAGAAGAATTCCATAATGAGGATAAGGCATCTTTAGCTTGAGAGCTCAAGTTTGTACCCAATGGAGGTAAGGCTCCACCGAGACATAGTCTGGTTTTCCCAGAGACTCTCGTCCTTTCTTATGAACATGCTTCCAAGCGTGCACTATTTCCATCTTTAGTGCTCTGTCATTTTCTCCTTCCTTGAAGAAAAGACCTTCTAGATGAATACCCCGTGGGACGTGTCTCATCGAGTATCCAAATTGACGGCGAACCAACAGCGGATGATAGTTGATTCCTCCCTTAATTCCTATAAGGGGTACGTTGGGGAAGTTTCCACAACGGTCAATGATCCTGATTCCATCATAGATCCTATTACACCAATCTATATCAGAGTTGGTAAGGGACATGATCTTCTGCGACCAACGTAAGGCACTCTTACAATCCCAAAAAGCAGCAGACTTGGGCAAGTGAGAGATAAACCATTTGTAAAGCAAAGGTACACAGCATGTGATCTCCCCTCCGCTGTACAAATTTCCCAAGTGTACAGAATGATACGCATCTGCGAGCAAAGTCGGCACCGGGTTTCCAATGAGAAAAACCTTAATGGAGTTGATATCGACGAAGTTATTGATGTTGGGAAACAAAAATAACCCGTAGGTGAGCAAGACAAAGATGCTTTCAAAAGTAGTCACGTTTCCTATACTGGCAAAATACAGGGCTTTCTTTGTCAAGAACTGGGCTGGCAAACCTTGGGTGCCACCCTTAGTGCTCATGTGAGTCCTGACCTCAGACTCGTCCAAATGAATTGCTCTTGCAATGGTCTGATTCTTTGAAATTTCTTCCCGTCCAGAAAATGGAGCTCGATCATTAATGTGTAGATCAATCAGATGAGAATACTCCTCCAGCGTTGGTGCGAGCTGGTAATCCGGGAATGTGAAACAGTGATAAACTGGATCATAAAACTGAATGAGCGCATCCATGATTCCCTCAATCACATGGACTCTTAACAGTGGTAGCAAACCTCTGTGCTTGGCTTTGAAAGCCTCTTGGTTTGTGATCATTCTCGCTAACCTTCTCAAATCCTCTAGCTTTGGAACCTTGAAGGTATAACTATGAGTTTTCCTTCTACCGAAATCCATTAGCGCAATCCTTTTCTCTGATATTTGCAATCACAGTCTTAGTTTATTTGAAAAACAGAGAGACTAGAAGAGAAATTTTTTGAATGTTTTAATGTTTTTTAAATGAATACATGAATGCAGCACACAAAAACATAGAAAAAACATGGGGTCAAAGGGTCGTTGTCATGAAGTCAAGGCTCTACCCATCCCCAAAGGTTTATACTAGGGTGATTTTTGTACCTGTACTCATTATCATCAGCTCCTCCCAGGAAAGCAAAACAACAAGCGGATCGCCAGCGAGTTGTAGAGCAATCTTAGAGTAAGTGTCATTCACCGAGAATAGATCACCAGCCTCAAATGAGGGTAGTATCGCGTAACAACTATTCCCGATAGTTTCCGCACTACAAAAGGGTTTGGCTCCTCAACTTCTCAGACATCACAATCGGCCCATTGTCTAGGTGAGAGAATGGGTTGCATTGGTCAGCCTCCACTGAGGTTGATGGTCGACCTCGTCGCCATCACTTATCTTAAGTGTATACTCGATCTTTCCACATGTGGCATCACACGCATTCCCATTAGCTGATAAATAAACACGTATAGCAATTAGGAAAAGCAATATATATATATTTGTCCTAATCATCCTATACTTTTAAAAGCTAAGAATCTTAAGTTCCTGACAGAAAATGGTTTCCCGGCGGAGTCACCAATCTGTGGTTTCATTCCAAATTAACGGCGTTTTGACCTAAGATCCTAGTGACGTCAAGGTTTCCACCTAGCGGACAAAAAAGAACAAGATCCCTAAAGAGACCTACGGTAATCCCCAGCAGAGTCGCTATTCTTCTGTAGCGAGTGATTTTTGGATGTGGTTGCGAAGCACGATCCCTCTAGTACTACAGTTCGATTCATTTTTTATCCTATTAAATCTGATGAAGGAAGGGAAATAGATGTCTCCAATTAACCCTGCTTGCATATTGAGATTAAACAGTGGTCTGTTAGGTTACAGATGCTACAAAGATTCAGGGTTTGTCCTAGGTTATTTTGTTGAGGAGGGGTGCTTTAGGCTATTGGTTAGGATGTTAGGACGGATATATATGAAAGTATGGGATTTTGGGTTTTTGTTTAGTGTGCTCGCTAAGATTTTTCTTTCAATCTTATGCCTACGTATTCCCGTTTACCAAAATAGGGAAATCAGAGCGTTCGTAGAATAGGAGGAAATGGTTGTTTTGGTGTCTTGTTCAAAGCCCAAGACGCGAAGCGAAAGGTGGTTTGTATCTTGTTCAAAGCCCAAGTTGTGAAGCTGAAGGGTCTATTTGTATCTTGTTCAAAGCCCAAGATGTGAAGCTAAAAGTGTTGACCTTAGAGAGAATTTGTCATATCTAAAGAGGGGTTTGTCTGATACGACTGTTTATAAAGGAGAATTACTTTAATCGGGATTTGTGAATCCGGCAATGCCATAATTTCCTTTATAGGGGATTTCAACCTGAAGGAGAAGACTTTAACTCAGTGTAGAGTAATGCCATCTTTCCTTAAGAATTTCTCATACTAAAAGAGGGACATTGGCATGGATGTAGATGATCCAAAGGCTTGCCACTTACAGTAGTTTGATGGAGGGGAAGGAGTTGTTGATGTTTGTGTACTGCGAACGAGGCATAGCTTTGATGCTAAAAGGTTGATTGGATAAACCAGTGGTTTTCTTATACAAAGCCTAAGAGGAGGCTAGTATGTGTCTCGTACAAAGCCCGAGAGAGAGGCTAAAAGGTTTTGACTCGACGAGGGAATCTTTTGGTATCTCGTATAAAGCCCGAGATGGAGGCTATTTGACTCAACAAGAGAGTTTTTTGTATCTCGTACGAAGCCCAAGATGGAGGCTAAAAGTTTGTTTGGCTCAATAAGAACCTTTTTGTATCTCGTATAAAGCCCGAGATGGAGGCGAAAGGGTGATTGACTCAACGAGGGAGTCTCTTTATGTGTCTCGTACAAAGCCCGAGAGAGAGGCTAAACGTTGTTAACTCCGCTGGGGAGAATCATTGTATAAAGCCCAAGAGAGAGGCTAACTTCACGGGAGAAGGATCATTATACAAAGCCTAAGAGGAGGCT
Organism: Lathyrus tuberosus; assembly: GCA_022829125.1. Classification (NCBI taxonomy): domain Eukaryota; kingdom Viridiplantae; phylum Streptophyta; class Magnoliopsida; order Fabales; family Fabaceae; genus Lathyrus; species Lathyrus tuberosus. The sequence continues at coordinate 17,167,584 of JALAZF010000048.1, forward strand.
ATGATGACTGTTCAGTTGAGTGACAGGTCCAGTAGGCTGATTGTTAAAGAGAAAATCAGTTCTTATATGAGCAACACTGTACTTAAGGATTTGATTCAAGGATCCAGGTTATTCATGTTCTTTAAGGAAGTGGGAAATCCGAAAGGTATTGAGACTGTCCAAGTCTACGGGTTTTCTTCCTATTTAACAAAGGGATCACTTGAGAATGTCTTTGAGACTCAAGGAGATTAGACTGTCCATGTCTAGAGTTTCATCTTTTGTACTGTGCTTTGAGAAATAGTAGTAGACTCTATGAAAGGATTGTTCTATGCAGATGACTAATTTTTGTTCCTATACCTCTAGGAGGTCGTCGAGACAATTTGTACGAAGCCCAAGAGGAGGCTGGAAACTTTTAAGAAGCCGACGGGTCCTTGTACGAAGCCCAAGAGGAGGCTATCATTCCCGGAGGAAGAGATCATTATACGAAGCCTAAGAGGAGGCTGTGAATACTTCTAAGAAGCCGGCGGGTCCTTGTACTAAGCCCAAGAGGAGGCGGGGTTGCTTTTAGGAAGCCTGTGGATCCTTGTATGATGCCCAAGAGGAGGCCGATGCTTTTAAGAAGCCCGTGGGTCCCCAAACCCCGAAAAATTCAAGGCAAGCTATTCACAAGGAATAGATCAAGTCAGGAAAGTTCGAGAATTTGGAAGAAACTCAAGAGATGCCATTCACGGAGAAAAGATCATCTCTGGGGAGTAGAATTTCTTGACAAGTGCTTTTAAGAAGCCTGTGGGTCCCCAAACCCCGAGAAGTTCAAGACATGCCATTCACCGAGAATAGATTAAGCCAGGAAAGTTCGAGAATTTGGAAGAAACTCAAGAGATGCCATTCACGGAGAAAAGATCATCTCTGGGGAGTATTGTTTCTTTGACAACTTCTATGAGTGACAGTCTATGAAAGGGTTCACAGAGAATGTTGCCTTTCATATCTCCATATTGTTTAACCCCAAGAGGAGGGAAGACTGTGTCTGGTAATCCTATGGGGATCTAATTTTGACTATTTAAGAGTGATCAACGGGCTTAATGCTAGACGTAGTTTCTGGGGAAACTCTAAATATCTATACTATTATTACACAGTTGATATGAGTTTATGGAAGAAGACTTACAGCGAGACAGCCCCACAATACAATTATATCTATATAAAAGCGGTAAATGAAAGCGATAACCACTTACTCGGTTGTAGAGCTTCCTTGCTGTTTGGTTAGTTGTTCAACAAAGAAAGATTGAAAACAACAGTATATTCAAAATCAAAGGAGAAAGTGCGTTGAAAAAGAAAGATTTGGGGCTTACAGCTCAAGGAGAGGTCCAGGGTTTTATCAGTGAGCGCACTGTTTGAATTTGTACAGAGGGACTTATACAAGTGACTGTGGCCCAAAAATTGTTTTCTGTACAAAGGGATGGGTCTTACACTCTCTCAAGAGGCCCAAAAGGTTTTTTAAAGAAAAACAGTTGGGCTTATAACATGAGGGTAGCCCAGTTGACTTTTCGTTTAAAAATGGCGATCGCGCCGAGATTTTCTTTTAACGCGAAGGGGCTTATACAATATCCGAGGCCCAAATGATTTTGGTTAAAAGGGGGTTGGGTCTTATACTCTATTAGAGGCCCAAAGAGTTTTGAATGGGTCTTATAGCTCTAAGAGAGACCCAAAAGGTTATTTTTAAACTGGCGACGATCGCGTCGTTTATTTGAAAATGTACAGTGGGACTTATACAACGAATGAGGCCCAAAAAGTTTTCTGTGCAAGTGAGTTGGGTCTTACACTCTAATAGAGGCCCAACGAGTTTTAAGAAAAGAAATGAGTCTTACTACTCGAGGGTAGGCCCAGGTTTGTTTTGAAAAGGCGACGATCGCGCCGTTTGTTTTTGACGGTATCGGGACTTATACAATGCACTGAGGCCCAAAAAATGGTTTGGTCAAAAAAGAATTGGGTCTTACACTCTATTATAGGCCCAAAAGGTTTTGAAAATGATTTATGAGGGTTGAATTAATCCAAAAACCCTAATTTGTTTTCAAAAATGTGTTTTAATTGAATAAAAATTCAATTAAAATGATCAAAATTGTTTAACATAGGAAAAACAAATTGTGATCTTGGATTAATGTTTCAAAAATTAAGTATTGACCTACAAAATAATTAGAAAGCATTAAAAGTTGCAAAATCAAGGTGGAAAAAATATTTTAAATGTCAAAAACAATTAAAACATTAATTCTTTGCAAAAATATTAATTATACAAAATAAATAATATTTTTGGGAAAATAAAATATTTTAACATTTTTGTGAATTATTAAAAAAAGAATCAATTCAAAATCATTAAAACTCAGAGAGAAATTAATTTTTTAATCAATTAAATAAAATCACAAAATTCAAATATTTGAATTTATGAAAATGGCGCCAAGAACACCCAAGAACACGCGCGTGTTCTGGGCTTGCCCAGATTTACATTTTCTCTCCAATCTCACTGAATACTTGATTATATCATGCAATCCACATACCAATCAACTCGTTTCAACCTCACGATCATGTCTATGGTATTTAATTTCATTTAAATTAAACATATAACAAGAAATCACGAAAAATCCTGCAGAACCCTAATTTCTGCATGAAGGCTAGGATTTTTGATAAACGATTCAAACAATGCAATTAATTGAGGGGAAACATTCCATGCATGATTATGAACATTTGGCAAAAGTATTGTGCGAGGAAATATGCATAGATTGAGAGATGACCAAGTTTAAGCTTACCTCTAGGTCGTGATAGCAAGAGAAAATTGATTTCTGAGTAGGAGGTATTACAGATGAATTGTGATGATCTGAACAGCTTCCCTACACCCTATGGAGTGTGTTTGAATGCTTGGACTTGACTGAGAATGGCTGGATAACTTCATGGCATCTCAACTGCACTTTGGTTAAAACCTTGAGCAATTGACTGGTGATTCTGAGAAATCAGTGTTCCAGTTATTGTTTAAGTGTTTGATCAGCTCACATATGATGTATATGAGGTGTGTGTGTGATTGGTTTTAGTGGAATTGCTCTCTAATGAAAAACCCGATAGTGACTTGCTAAGAAAGGCATTTTTTAGAGTGAGAAGTGGTTTTTGAGAAAGGAAAGTGTTGTAGGCTTTTGGTGTACTTAAACTGATCACAATTGAGCTCTATTTATAGTAGAGCAAGTTTTTTTTGGGATCCACAATGAATGGCAACTGCAGCAGGTGTTTGTTCAATGTTGGCCAATGGAAATCCAAGTATCCTCTAGCCATTGACTAGAGGTTAGGGCACAGGGCTGTGGTTCCCTTGGTCTTGGATAAGTCTTGACTGAATTCAGTTGAGAATGGCTCAGTCCATGCCACCTTGATGCTTCCATTGAATGCTCCAATCCAAAATTGGAGTCTTGTCCCTATTTTGGCCATTCTAGGTTCAACATGCTATTTCTTGTTCCAAAGACTTTGGAGGCTTGGCTCAGTGATTGTCCCCTTTAGATTCAATCCTCTGAGGTGTCCAAGTGGATAGGAGCATTTGGATTTGGCTGATTTTGGAAAATCGAGCAAAAATGCAAATTCTGCCTTGCCTTGGCAGATTTCAGCAAGGCAACTTTCCAATGTCATATCTCATGACTCAAATGGAATTTGGTAATGTTCTTGGCCATTTTGGAAAACCCTTACATGATACAACAACTGTTTGAACATGTTTGGTTTTGATCTCTTTTGAATACAAGTGAAAAATCCCCCTACATTTGGCAAAAAGTAGGGTAAAATCTGACTTAGTGAAATTTTCACTAAGTGTTGGAACAAAGTGACTTTTCTTGATTTTGATCACTCCATAACTCAATATCCACAATGAATTGGAATTAGGTCTAGTTGAAGTTTTTGTAGAAGGCAATGAGATCTACAAATCAAGCCTGGATAGGAGAAAATGGCTTTGTGGTTTAGGAGTTATGGTCCTCCAAAGTTGGTACCCTAGCCACTTTATTTTTAACTTAGAAAATTTTCTAAGTTTTTTATGGTTACCCCTTTTACAAGTTATCCAACTTTTCTTGATTTTTCTTGATGAATGATGATTCAAATCATACATTAACATCATTTTAGGATTAAAAGTCCATTTTGGTGAAAAATCTCAAAAAGTCAAAGTTGACTTTTGTGCACATTTGACTTTTTATCAGATGAATTCCAAACTGTGCAATTCTTCATGAAATCATGTCCTTGACCTAAATCAAACTTGATGGACATGTTCCATGGGTGTCATAGGGTATATTGAATCATGTCTTAGGTCTTGGGAGCATGTCGTGGTCAAAAGTCAAAGTTACAGTTGACTTTTTCCTTAAAACCCTAATTGTGGTGCAGATGAAATTGAAACTTGTTGCTCAAGCCTCTTGGATTAATCCATTGTTGCAAATGGATCAATATAGTTCACTAGAGACCCTCAAACCCTCTCTTGAGGTCTTGGCTCATGATTTGCCCTAAAAGTCAACTTAGGGGTGAATTAGGTCAAGAAACCCTAATTCCTGATTTTTGATGAATACATCCCCTGAGGCAAAATTGACTTGATGATTGGGTCTATGAGGTCCCATGAAGTATATTAGGTTATGTTTTGGATCATTGGCTTGTGCCCAAATAAAAAATTTCATCTGGAGGCCCTGGTCGACCAAAACCCTAATTTGGTGACACTGTCGGTCTTGAGACTTGATCCACCTAGAAGGGAGCAGCCTTGTGCTTGATCCTTGAAGTGGGAGTCCTTTTGATCCATTGTAGGTTTTTGAGAGGTTAGACAAGTTGAAGATCATGTCATTCCTTGATTGATCCTTTGTCTAAGAACTCTGAGAGGGCTTGAAACTCTAATTCTTGATTGTAGTGGATGCTCACCTATCTTTGGGGAGACTGATGAAGTATGATGGCCCATCCATATTGTGATGATGATATTCACAATGATGGGAAATCTTAGTGGTCAAAATTTGGGGTATGACAGTAAGTAATTTCGATCCGTTCTTGGTTGGGAACTCTCGATTCGTCAAGTAGAGGGATGATGGCACAAACATCCCTAGTCCTATGATGATCAGAGATTACGACAACGTCCTCGATTTGATCAGCGAAATAGTTGAATGATCCAGAACTTGACCATGGTTGAATCTCTTTGCGGTCCAACTAACTTTGAAGGGCTGCTCGCACGAAGTAGCATCCTTGATTATCCACTTAGCAAACTCCACAACGCTCATAGTTGTGTAGTGGCACCTGGCCACGTCCGCTTTGAGTACAATGCAACCTTATGAGGTCTGTTTCCATCGACCGAACATCCTAACTTTGATATCTAGTAGGATTCCCGTTAGTGATACTAATTTTCTGGGTGTCTTCATCCATATAGATTGGAAGCCACCAGTGGTTCAACAAGTGCTGAAGTGTTTCCTGGACAAGGGCACAACCTTGATCGTTTTCGCAACCCACTTCATAGCTCTGATAATCATGTGATACCAGGAACCCGAGCCGGACCTGTTTAGCATGTAACTCCACCAGGCTGGTATTCATTAAGCGAATATCGAAGATTTGAATCATGTTGATTTGATAATGATTCCTATCATGGTAGTCTTGGATCCATCCAAGATTCATCTGACGCTGGAGGGCCTCTTGTACAAAAGAGCATCCCTGTTTGTTTACCGAGCAAGTCAGACAGGAATTGTACTCATGTCGCGGCAGATTATGATACTGGCTTTGCCTGGAGTGCATCGCCACCAAGTTGACATTCATCGCATGGATGTCGTGGTTTTGAATAATGTTGGAATTCGTATAGGTTATGTTAACTCCACGAACTCGGTGCTCCTGGATCCATCCGAGATCCATCTGTTCCTGTAGAGATGATTGCACCACAGAACATCCTTGATTGTTTTTAGAGCAGATATCACACTGGTGATAATTATGAGGTGGCACATGGCCATATCCACTCTGTCTACAATTCATCTTAACCAAGTTGGCCCTTAATAAGAGTACATCATGAATTTGATAGCTGTCGCTAGACTCTCCTTCTATCAAATTAACTACAGCTTTCTTGTGTTGAGGCAGCGGGTTTGCGAGAACATTCGGATTCGTATCTTTGAAAGATAAGACCCCGCTCCTAACAAGCTTTTGCACATCAGATTTGAAACTGAGACAGTTCTCTATGTTATGCCCTGGTCCTCCTTGATTGTAAGGGCAAGTCTGATCCACCTTAAACCAAAAAGGGGGATTTTCCGGTACTGTAAGAGGAGCCTTGGTCTGGATGTACCCTTTGACCAGCAGTAACGGAAATAGTTCTACGTACAACACCGGTATAGGGTCAAACCCTGGTGGTCGCGTTGTACGGTTGTTGTTGTATGGAGGACGAGCCTGCTGAAGAGGCTGTTGTGTCCTTTGCTGAAATTGCTGCGAAAGTGGTTGGCTTTGAGCAACTTGAGGTTGATACGTAGAAACAGGCGCAGGGTTGATAGCAGGAGTTACAGCTGCTACTGGTTGGTACCGTCGCCTTTGCTTTCCGAGAGAGATATTCCCAATATCTTGCTCTTTTTTCTAAGGGAGAGCACTACCGTATTTTTTAGTACCGCTTGTCGACCCAGTGTCTTTGACTAGACATCCTTCTTGAACGGCTTCCTTGAGACGCACTCCCATACCGACCATTTCGGTGAAGTCGCTAGGCGCACTGGCAACCATTCTGTCATAGTAAAATGAGCTCAAGGTCTTTAAGAAAATCTTTGTCATCTCTTTTTCCTCAAGAGGTGGACAAATTTGAGCGAAAATTTCACGCCATCTCTGAGCGTATTCCTTAAAGGTTTCCTTGTCCTTTTGTGACATTGATCTGAGTTGATCTCTGTCTGGTGCCATGTCCAAATTGTATTTATATTATTGGACAAAGGCAGTTCCAAGATCTCTGAAAGTGCTGATCGTAGTGCGGTTCAAACCCATGTACCATTTTAATGCGGCACCGGTTAAACTATCCTGAAAGTAGTGAATCAGTAGATCCTGGTTCTCTGTCTGAGCTGGCATTCGTCGAGCGTACATCACCAAATGGCTTTGAGGGCCAGAGTTACCCTTGTATTTTTCAAAGTCGGGCACTTGGAACTTGTGCGGAACTTTCACATTGGGGACCAAGCAGAGGTCCGCGACGTCCTTTCCGAATAAATCCTGATCGCGAATAGCTTGCAGTTCTTTCTGCATTTCCAAGAACTGCTCCTGGAATTCATCCATTCTGTCGAACATATTTTCCTTTCTACCAGAAGGTATCTGTGGAATCTGTCCTTCTGGGACAGTGTGCACCACAGGGGGTGGTACCGTTACTACGGTAGTGAATCTTGGCGTTTCCTGAAGTTTGTAACCTTCAGGAGTCCACATTATGCCTCTGGCATCTTTGCTTTCCTGAAGTTTGTAACCTTCAGGCCCAGCGGCTTCTGCTATGATTCCCTGATCTTCAGTGATCTGCGGAACATATCCTTCTAGGATATAGTTAACAAGCATGCCCCAGGGACGATCTTTCGGCATTTGATACCTAGGATCATACTTCTCCACTATGGGCGTTGAGGTGATCTCTGAGATCACAGTTCTTTGTAGCCGAGCTTCTGCCATGGCTTGCATGTCGTTACGAAGCTTTCGCATATCCTCTCTCAGAGCGTCGATCTCTTCTTTCAACTCTCTGTTTTCTTCCTCGAGATCATCCATCTTTTTCTGACAATTGGCCTGAGTATTGTACGAATGAGATAGTTTGACTCTAGAACCGAGACACAAACGTGAGATTTGTAGGGAAGAAAAATGCGTTTATGTGATAATGATGAATGATATGCAATGATTATATTAACTATTTTTTGTTTAATCAAAAGAAACTTCAACAATTGGATTGCAAATATCAAACAGTGGGGAAAGCCCATTTTATTGGATTCAAAGGATTGCGGAAATGAAAATACAGTAAATTACAAGGTGCGGAAACAGAAACCTAAGCTAATGGGTCCCGAGTCCTCTCTGAGGAGAACTCGGGTGCTGATTCTGGTACTTTTCTTTTCTTGGACCGGGGCTCTTGGGCCGTTGTCGGGTTGTCATTCCTTTGCCAAGTGAAAGGAGCGAGCAAATTCCTTTGGTCATCCTGATTTTCTACAGCATGTTGCTCCAAAATCTCAATTAGAGCATCCTTATCTTTCAGCAGTTGTTGTATTTTGGTACACTCCACATTGAGAATGCGGTACTTGTTCTTCCAATACCTCCTCTTCTGTTGAACTTTGTTGAGAGTAACCTGAAGTTTTTTCGTTTTAGTCATTAAGTACATGATAGATTCCCTTGGTGGAAGAACTCCGTGACGAGGATAAGGCATTTTTAGCTTGAGAGCTCTAGTTTGTGCCCAATGGAGATAAGGCTCCACCGAGACACAGTCCGGTTTTCCTAGAGACTTCCGTCCTTTATTATGAACATGTTTCCAAGCGTGCACTATTTCCATCTTCAGTGCCCTGTCATTTTCTCCTTCTTTGAAGAAAAGACCTTCCAGATGAGCATTACGCGGAACATGCCTCATCGGGTATCCAAATTGACGACAAACTAAAAGTGGATGGTAATTGATCCCTCCCTTAGTTCCTATGAGGGGTACGTTGGGGAAGTTTCCACAATGGTCAATGATCCTGATCCCGTCATAAATCCTATTGCACCAATCTACGTCAGAGTTGGTAAGAGACATGATTTTCTGTGACCAACGTAAGGTACTCTTATGATCCCAAAAAGTGGTAGACTTAGGCAAATGGGAAATAAACCACTTATATAGCATGGGTACACAACATGTGATCACCCCTCTGCTGTACAAATTCCCTAAGTGTACAGAATGATACGCATCTGCGAGCAAGGTTGGTACAGCATTTCCAATGAGAAAAACCTTAATGGCGTTGATATCGACGAAATTATCAATGTTGGTACGTTCCCTATACTAGCAAAGTACAGAGCCTTCTTTACCAGAAACTTGGCTGGTAAACCTGGGAATCCTCCTTTGGTGGTCATGTGAGTCTTGACTTCTGACTCATCCAAATAAATTGCTCTTGCAATGGTTTGATCCCTTGGAATTTCTTCCATCCCAGAAAAGGGAGCTTGATCAGTAATGGGTAGATCAATCAGATGAGAATACTCCTCCAGCGTTGGTGCGAGCTGGTAATCCAGGAATGTGAAACAGTGATAGACCGGATCGTAAAACTGAATGAGTGCCTCCAGGATTCCTTCAATTACATGGACCCTTAACAGAGGTAGCATACCTCCGTACTTGGCTCTAAAAGCGTCAGGGTTAGTGATCATCTAATACTCTCAAATCCTCTAGTTTTGGAACCTTGAAGGTATACTTATGGGTTTTCCTTCTACCGAAATCCATGAGCGCAATCTTTTTTTCCTCTGACATTTGCAATCATTGTCTTAGTTTAATTTGAAAAAGAGAGACTAGAAGAGAAAAATTTTCTTTGCTTAATGTTTTTTAAATAAATGTATGAATGCAGCACACAAAAACATAGAAAAAACATGGGGTCAAAGGGTTGGTGTCATGAAGTCAAGGCTCTACCCGTCCCAAAGGTTTATACTAGTGATTTTTGTACCTGTCTCTCAAAATCATTGATTCTTGTCGAGATAACATCAGCGGGCCGGGAACCGTGCTAGGTGATGTATTTCAAAGAATCTCAGAAGAGGGTAGTATCGCGTGACAACTATTTCCGATAGCTTCCGCACTACTGAAAGAGGTTTTTCCTAGGTGAATACTCAATCTTTCCACATGCGGCATCACAAGCATTCCCATTAGCAGAAAAATAAACACAGATATCAATTAGGAAAAGTAGTATATATATTTGTCCTAATGTCCTAGACTTTTTAAGAGCTATGAATCCTATGATCCTAACAGAAAATGGCTCCCCGACGGAGTCGCCATTCTGTGGTACCTTCCCAACTTAAAGGTTTTGACCTAAGACCCTAGTGAGGGCCGATCCTAGCAATAATGACATTCCCCAATAGAACCTTCATTCGATGATACCTTGTGAACCCAATGACTCGTCTTAAGAGAAGGTTTCAACCAGAGAGATAAGAGAGACAAGATTTTTTTGGTTCGGGCCCCACAGTGGGCGCCATTTTTCTGTAGCGAGCGATTTTGGACGTGGTTCTTAAGCACTGTCGCTCTGGGGTACTACAGGTCGATTCATTTTTTATCCTATTGAAGCTGATGAAGGAAGGGAAATAGATGTCTCCAACTAACCCTGCTTGCAAACTGAGTTTAAACAGGTGACTGTTGGTTTACAGATGCTATGTGGATGTGGGGCCTCTCTCTGCTTATTTTGTTCAGAATGAAATACTGGGACTGTTCGTGGGGAATTTGTTGGGATACGACACCAGATTGGACGGAGGTAGGGGACTTAGGTTTTTTTATTAGTGTGCTCGCTAAGATTCTTTTGCAATCTTATGCCTACATATTCCCGGGATTGGGAAATCAGAGCGATCGTAGTTCCTCCTATTCTATGGGAGGAAATGGTGTTTTGGTGTCTTGTTCAAAGCCCAAGGCATGAAGCTAAAAGTGGTTTGTATCTTGTTCAAAGCCCAAGATGTGAAGCTGAAGGGTCTATTTGTATCTTGTTCAAAACCCAAGATGTGAAGCTATAGAGAGAATTTGTCATCTCTAAAGGGGGTTTGTTTGTTACAACAGTTGGGTGACTGATTATAAAGGAGAATTACTTTAACTGGGATATGTGAATCCAGCAATGCCATAATTTCCTTTATAGGGGATTTTTAACTTGAAGGAGAAGACTTTAACTTAGTTTAGAGTAATGCCATCTTTCCTTAGGAATTTCTCATGCTAAAAGAGGGACAGTGGCGTGGATGTAAATAATCCAGAGGCTTGCCGCTTACAGCAATTAGATGGGGGGAAAAGGAGTTGTTGATGTTTGTATGCTGTGAGGAAGGCACAACTTTTGATTCTAAAAGGTTGATTGTCTCAACCGGGGTTTCCTTATACAAAGCCTAAGAGGAGGCTAAAAGGCTGACTTTTCCGGGGAAAATGTTCTTTATGTCCTGTACAAAGCCCAAGATTTAGGCTAAAAGGGTTTGACTCAATAAGAGAGTCTTTTTATACTCAACAAGAGAGTGCTTTGGATCTCGTACGAAGCCCGAGATGAAGGCTGAAGACATTTGACTCCACAAGATAGTCTTTTATACTCAACAAGAGAGTGCTTTGTATCTTGTACGAAGCCCGAGATGAAGGCTAAAGATGTCTGACTCAACAAGAGAGTCTTTTTATACTCAATAAGAGAGTGATTTTGTATCTCGTACGAAGCTCGAGATGGAGGCTGAAGATATTTGACTCAATAAAAGAGCCTTTTTATACTCAACAGGAGAGTGATTTTGTATCTCGTACGAAGCCCGAGATAGAGGCTGAAGATGTTAGCTCCGCTGGGGAGAATCATTGTACAAAGCCCAAGAGGAGGCTAGGGTGCTGGTGACTGTTTCAGTGGAGTGACAGGTCCAGTATGTTGGTTTAAAAGAGAAAATCAGTTCTTATATGGGTAATGTTGTACTTATGGATTTGATCAGAGGATCAGGGTTATCTCCTGGGAAATCCAAAGGGTATTGAGACTGTCCAAGTCTATGGGTTTTATCTTTTGTACTATGCTTAAGAGAAATTAAGAGGCAGTACGTTGGCGATAGAAATATTTAGACTCTTTGAAAGACTGTTCTATTAAGATGACTAATTTATGTTCCTATACCTTTAAGAGGTCGTCGAGACAATTTGTACGAAGCCCAAGATGAGGCGAGAAAAACTTTTAAGAAGCCGAGGGACAATTTGTACGAAGCCCAAGAGGAGGCTATCTTCCCAGAGGAAGAATCATTATACGAAGCCTAAGAGGAGGTTGTGAAAACTTCTAAGAAGCCGACGGGTCCTTGTACAACGCCCAAGAGGAGGCGGGGATGCTTTTAGGAAGCCTGTGGGTCCTTGCACTAAGCCCAAGAGGAGGCTGATGAACAGTTCCAGAAGGGGTTTCACTTGGAACATTGGCCTTCTGTATATGAACTGTTCAAAAGGGGAAGACTTCTTAGATCTAGTTATCTAAAATTGTTGTAAAAGAAAATGGTTTAGGTTATGTTGAAATATCCGGAAGAACGCCGGATGTAAGGAGACGAGGCTTTATCTAGTTCTAGACGTAGTTGTCGGGGAAACTTTGAATATCTATACTATTATTACACAGTCGATATAAGTTTGCGAAAGAAGACTTACAGTGAAACAGCCCCCCAATACAGTTATATACATATGAAAGCCGTAAATGAAAGCGGGTAAACACTTACTCGGTTGTAGAGCTTCCATGCTGTATTGTTAGTTATTCAACAAAGGAATTGAAAATAATAGTATGTTACAAAATTAAAGGAGAAAGTGCTTTTGAAAGGAAAATTGGGGCTTACAGCTCAAGGAGAGACCCAGTTTTTTATAAGTGATCGCACTGTCGTTTTGTACAGGGACTTATACAAGTGACTAAGGCCCAGGAAAGTTTTTCTGTACAAAGGGGATGGGTCTTACACTCTCTCAAGAGGCCCAAAAATGATTGAAAGTTAACAAAGATGGGTCTTATAGCTCAAGGAGAAGCCCACTGGTTAATTTTGAAAAGGGCGACGATCGCGCCGAGGTTTTGAAACCACTGTGAGTCTTATACAATGACTGAGGCCCAAAAGTTTTTGGTTTCAAAAGGGGATTGGGTCTTACACTCTATTAGAGGCCCATGAGTGTTTGAAAATGATTTTATGAGGGTGAAAATCAAAGGAACCCTAATTTTATTTCCTTTTAAAACTAAATAAAGAAAATCAAATAAAAAATGATAAAAAAAATACCAAATAAGTTTGAATAAACCATTTGTGATTTTTGTTTAAGGTTTGAAAAATGAGGGATTAATCACAAGATGAATTAAAACTCACTTGGTTTTGATTTTCCAAAGTATATATTCACTTTTAAATGTTTAAAAATAATTTAAAAAGGAATTTATTCACAAAAATACTAATTATATTAAATAACTAATATAAACTTAATTTTTTTGTGGAATAAAATATTTTAACATTTTTGTGATTTTTTGCAAAAAGAACCAATAAAAAATAATTAAAATTGAAGGAGTTATTAATTTTCCAATTAGTTAACAAAACATGAAAATATTGGAAAAAATAGCAAAATGTGAAAAAAACACAAAATGGCATGGGTGGGGTTTGAACCCACGACCTCAAGGTTATAGGGCACGCGCCTTACCACTGGGGTGGTGATACATCCGTTGATTAAAACAAACCAACAAATATACAAGGCTTGCCTTGTTTTCTAGGCCTGGCCAAGGCAAGGCAAGGCAAGTTTTGGCAAGAAACGGGAAGGTCCACAACTTTCTCATTTCTCCATGGTTGGGGACAAAATTTATATGCATCTGTCCTAGAATTTCACAAGGAATCCAATGGTGGTGGTATTTTTTTTCAAATCATGCTCCCTCCTCAAAATCCGATAGTGGTTTTGAAATAGGCCATATTTTGCATTTTCTGTGCTACATCTTGGTACAGGTATGAATTACATGATAAATTGATGGAAACACAACATATATAACATGTATAAGATGTGCATAATCAGTGGACCTTAAAGCAATGCATGATTCAAAGAGTTCAAGTTATGATGCTTACCTCTTTTTTGGAGTTTTTGTGCAATCTGCCAAGCCACTTGTTCCAGAAATGATTTGATGTTTTGGACACCCTCAAATTATCTCTTAGAAACTTTTAGGATGGTTGGAATCAGGTGGAAACCTCAGGAACAAGTTTGAGCTCTTTCTTGCAAAAGGGGCAAAAATGGCCAAAATAACAGCTCTCTCAAATGGTGTTCCAGATGGGGGGAACCATTTGGGACAGTTCAAGGATGATATTTGGAGTGTGTTTAAGGTTTTATCTGGTTTGGAAAGTGACTGAATCAAGACATGTCTTGAAAAATGCAAAAAAGGCCTATTTTGAGGTTTTGAGAGGTGGCTTTGTGATTTAAGGATTACAGGTCACTTGTGTGAGTTTGGACAGCTTAGATATGACATATTGGATGTGTTTGGATCATGAGCTGTGTACTAGAGAAAGAGATTTTGAGGAAAGCAAGTGTTGTAGTGCTTTTGTGTACTCAAACTGAGCACAAATGAGCTCTATTTATAGTAGAGCAAGTTTGTTTTGGGATCAATAGTGAATGGTAACTGCAGCAGAGGTTTGGCCAATGTTGATCAATGAGAATCCAAGTCTTCTCTAGCCATTGACTAGAGGTTAGGGCACATAGCTATGGTTCCCTAGTTGTTGGATCAATCTTGACTGAATTCAGTTGCAAATGTGTTAGTCCATGCCACCTTGGTGCTTCCATTGAATGCCCCAATCCAAAATTGGAGTCTTGTCCCTCTTTTAGGGATTTCTAGGTTTGGCATGCTACTTCTTGTTCCAAAGACTTTGGAGGCTTGGATCAGTGTTTGTTCCCTTTAGATTTGATCCTCAGATGTGTCCAAAGTGATGACATGGCTTGGAATTATCTGATTTTTCCAAATCGAGCAAAAGTGCAAAATTCTTCCTACCCTTGGCAGTTTTCAGCAAGGCACATTGCCATTGTCATATCTCATGGCTCAAGTGGAATTTGATGGAGTTCTTGGCCATTTTGGAAAGCCCTCATATGATACAATAACTGTTTGATCATAACTGGTTTTGATACTTTTTGGATCCAAGTGAAAAATGCCCCTACATTTGGAAAAAAGTGAAGGCAGATTCTGACTTAGTGAAAATTTCACTAAGTGTTGGAAAAAAGTGACATTTTCACTTTTCTTGATTTTGATCATTCCATAACTTGAAATCCATGGGGAATTGGAATGAGTGGTAGTTGAAGCTTTTGTAGAGGGTAATGAGAGCTACAAATCCAGCTTTGGATGGGGAAAATGGTCTGCTGGTTTAGGAGTTATGATCCTCCAAAGTTGGTACCCTAGCCACTTTGTTCCATAACTTAGAAAATTTCTAAGTTTTTTATGGTTACCCCTTTTACAAGTTATCCCACTTTTCTTGATTTTTCTTGATGAATGATGATTCCAACCACACATTAACATCATTTTAGGGTTAAAAAACCAAAATTGTGAAAAATGTCAAAAAGTCAAAGTTTGACTTTTGTGCACAGTTGACTTTTGTCGGATGAATTCCAAACTGTGCGATCCTTTATGAAATCATGTCCTTGACCTAAATCAAACTTGATGGACATGTTCCATAGGTGTTATAGGGTGTATTGAATCATGTCCAAAGGTTTGGGAGCATGTCCTGGTCAAAAGTCAAAGCTACAGTTGACTTTTCCCGCGAAACCCTAGTTGTGGTTCAGATGAGATTGAAACTTGTGAGTCAAGCATCTTGGATCAATCCATTATTGCAAATGGATAAATGTAGTGTGTTAGGGACCTTAAATCCTCTCTTGAGATCTTGGCTCATGATTTGTCCCAAAATTCAACTTAGGGGTGAATTAGGTCAAGAAACCCTAATTCCTGATTTTTGGTGTATGCATCCCCTGAAGCTAAATTGACTTGATGATTGGGTTTATGAGGTTCCATGGAGCATCTTAGGTTATGCTTTGAAGCATTGGCTTATGCCCAGAGGAAAAATTCCAACTGGAGGCCCTGGTCGACCAAAACCCTAGTTTGGTGACACTGGCGATCTTAAGGCTTAATCCACCTGGAATGCTGCAACCTTGTGCTTGATTCTTGCTGTGGGAGTCCTCTTGATCCATTGGAGATGTTTGAGAGGTTAGACAAGTTGAAGATCATGTCATTCCTTGATTGATCCTTTGTCTAAGAGCTCTGAGAGGGCTTGAAACCCTAATTTTGATTGTAGTGGATGCTCAACAATCCCTGAGGAGATTGATGAGGCATGTAAGTACATCCATATTGTGATGATGATTCACACAATGATGGGAAATCTTAGTGGTCAAAATTTGGGGTATGACAGGAAAGATGTCAGATACCATGAGGCTCTGATTTGATTGGTGATTTGTTTAAAGAAGGAGCTGGTCCTAGTATGATAGTTTTTGACATTGATTGGGGATTGACTGAGAACCCTTGTTAAATTTTGACTAAAGAGGTTAGATTCTTCTAGTGATCCTAGACATGACTAGATGACTATGTATCTGTTCATATGCTTGTAGGAAGCCTGAAGGTCCTTGTATAAAGCCCAAGAGTAGGCTGAGAACTTTTAAGAAGCCTGTGAGTCCTTGTACAAAGCCTAAGACGAGGTCGGGGAATGCTTTTAAGAAGCCTGTGGGTCCAAACTTAAGAATGTTCAAGAAAGGTTTCACCGAGAATTAATCCTTTCTTGTATGAACAGTTCTAGAGTTTGAAGAAATTCAAGAGAAGTTTCACTGGGAATTAATCCTCTCTGTGGGAATTGAATTTCTTTGACAATTTCTAAAGTGACCGTCTGAGAAAAGGTTCACCGAGAATACTGTCTTTCTCTTTGTTCCATATTGTTTAAGCCCAAGAGAAGGCAAGACTGTATCTGGAATCCTATGGGGGGTCTAGGTTTACTGTTATTGAGAGAGTGACCAACTGGCTTTACCTAATTCTAGACTTAGTTGCCGGGGAAAACTCTAAACAGATATACAAGTATATATACAGTTGATATATGACAAGTATTTAAAAAGGGTGTGAAAGGAAGGACTTACAGGTGAGCAGCTTCCCACAATACAGTATATATATGTTTGACATGTATTTAACAGATGAAAGAAGACTTACAGTGGAGCAGCTTCCCACAATACAGTATATATATATATATAAAGTAGTAAATGAAAGCAGATAAAAACTTACAGGTGTGCAAGCTTCCATTACTGTAAATGTTAGTTATACAAGAAATTGAAGAAAGTTTTGATACAATTACAAATTTCAGAAATGAAAAAAAATCTTGGGTCTTATAGCTCAGAGAGGTGCCCAGATGACTTATTTGATAACATTGGCCGCACTGCGATACAGACAGATGTTGTGGGACTTATACAGCAGAGGCCCAAAGATTATTTTTGTACAAAGAGGGATGGGTCTTATAACTCAAGGAGAGACCCAAGATTATTTAAAAAAAAAGAAATGGGGCTTATAAGACAAGGGAAGGCCCAGATGATTTGATAAAAAAGCGACGATCACATTAGGGTTTTTGAAAACTGTACGAGGGACTTATACAATACTGAGGCCCAAATTATTTTTTTACAAGGGGTTGGGTCTTACACTCTATTAGAGGCCCAAAAATGTTATTTTAAAAGAAAAGATGGGGCTTACAGCTCAAGGAGATGCCCAGATGAAATTTGTTTTGAAAATGGCGATCGCGCCGAGATTTTTGACGTATCGGGACTTATACAATACACTGAAGCCCAAAATGGTTTTGGTTAAGAAAGGGATTGGGTCTTACACTCTATTAGATGCCCAAAAGTGTTTTGAAAAGATTGGTTAGGGTGAAAATAATCAAAACCCTAAATTTGCTTAAAAAAGGTAATTAATTTTGATTAAAAATTAATAAAATAATCAAAAATTGTCAAAAATGAGTTATGACCTTAGACCAATGTTTGAAAAATCATGTTTTTATCCATGGAATGGTTAAAAATCATTTAAATTGGAAAAATCAAGAAATAAAAATATTTTGAAATGCTTAAAACAATTAACATATTAATTCTTTGGAAAAATATTAAATATATGAAATAAATAATATTTTTGGGACATTTTTGTAAAATAAAATATTTTAACATTTTTGTGAATTATTAAAAAAAGAATCAACTCAAAATCATTAAAATTCAGAGAGAAATTAATTTTTGAATCAATTAAATAAAATCACAAAATTCAAATATTTGAATTTTGAAAAAAGGGCGCCAAGAACACCCAAGAACACGCGCGTGTTCTGAGTTTTGCCTAGATTTTCATTTCCTCTCCAATCTCACTGAATACTTGATGAAATCATACAATCCACATATCAAATTGCTCATTTTCAACTCACGATCATGTCTATGGCATTTAATTTCATTTATTTTAAGTATGGAATGAAAAATCAAAGAGAAACCTCAAGAACCCTAATTTCTGCAAGAGGGATGAGAAATTTCATACATGATTCATATAAAGCAATTGATTGAGGGTAAACACTCTATGCATGATTATGAACATGTGGCAAAATTATTGTGCAGCAAAATATGCATGGATCATAGAGTTAGAAGAGTTCAGGCTTACCTCTTGCAGCTGGTGATCGTGTTTTATGTTGGAGATGTTATTGATGTGTTCCAATGACCTGGACATCTTCCTTAAGTGCCAAGGAGTGTGTTGGAATGCTTGGAATGGATTGGAATGGCCTGGAATTGATTTTGGTACCTCAACTGCAAATCTGTCAAAAGCTTGAGCAGGTGGCTAGTGATTTTGTGAATTTAATGTTCCAGATGTTGTTTAAGTGTTTGGATCACTCATATATGATGTATGTGAGGCGTGTGAATCATTGGTTTGGTTTCAATCACTCTCAAACTCAAAACCCGATAGTGACTTGCAAAAGAAGGAAAATTTGGAATGAAAGATGTGATTTTGAGAAAGGCATCTGTTTGGGGCATTTGGTGTACTCAAACTGATCACAATTGAGCTCTATTTATAGTAGAGCAAGTTTGTTTTGGCTGCAATAGTGTTTGGCAACTGCTGCAGAAGTTTGACCAATGTTGATAAAAAGGAATCCAAGTCTCCTTTGGCCATTGACTTGGGTCAATGTAGCAGGCCTATGGTTCTTTGTTGCAGGGCTAATGCTTGACTCATTTAGTGATTAAAGACTCAGTCCATGCCACCTCAATGCACCTCTTGAATGCCTTAGGATAGATTTGGAGTTTCTTGGATTTGGATCATTGAATTTCACATGCCAAAGGAGTGATGGCTTAACTTCCAAGGCTTGTGGATCAGAGGGAAATGATTCAATCTGATCTTTGAAGATGACAAGGCTTGGCAAGATGAAAAAATTGGAGAAATAAATCGTGTGGCACAAGAAATGTGCAAAACCTGTCCAAAACTGTCATGGAGACAGTTTACAACATAGCAACTTTGGAGATTCATAACTCCCTACTCAAATGGAGTTTGATGATGTTCTTGGATATTTTGGAAAGCTCGTATATCCTACTTTAATGTGGTATCCAACTTTGGTTTTGAATCAACTTGCATTTGGTTGAAAACTGTCCCTACATTTTGGAAAAAATGAGGCAGATCTTGAATTAGTGAAATTTTCACTAAGTGTTGGAAAAAAGTGTTATCTTCAATTTTTGTGATTTTGATCATTCCATAACTCAAAATCCACAATGAATTGGAATGAGGTCTTGTTGACATTTTTAAAGTATGTAACATGAACTTTAATTTGGGTTTTGAATGGGAGAAAAAGACCTTAGGGTTTGGGAGATATGGCCTTGCAAAGTTGGTACCCTAGCCACTTTGTTCCATAACTTAGAAAAATTCTAAGTTTTTTCAAGTTATCTCACTTTTCTTGATTTTTCTTGATAAATGATGATTCAAATCACATATTAACATCATTTTAGGGTTAATGAAACCTTGGTTGACCAAAATTTCAAAAAGTCAAACTTGGAATTTTGACACAGTTGACTTTTTTATTAGATGAATTTTGACTTTGTGATTCTTTTGTGAAATCAATCCCTAGTCCTAATGAAACTTCATGGATGGTCTCTAAGGGTGTTTAGGGATGTCTTGGATCCTTACCCAAGGTTTGAAATCAAGTGTAGGTCAACAGTCAATGGTAGGGTTGACTTTTTCTTCAGAAAACCCTAATTTGTGATTAGATTGTTTTGAGTTCTTGTGGCTTATAAATTGAACTTTTTGAGTCAATCAAATCCTTTAGATGGATTTGATATGATGTATTTGAGGTCCTTGAAGTTCAGCTTGAGGCTTCAATTCATGGCATGCTTCACAAGTCAACTCAAGGGTTGAATTAGGTCAAAACCCTAATTCCTGATTTTAATTGTAGATGAATACTCAAGGTGATTTGGCCATTGTGGATGGACTCTTGAGGTTCCTTTGGGCTTGTTGGACTATTGCTTAGCCTGAGATGTTGCACTCTTATGCTTAATTATTGACGTGGGATATCTCTTGATCCCTTGTGGATGTTTGAGAGACCACAAAAGTTGAAGATAATGTCAATTCTTGATTGATCCTTTGTCTGAGTGCTCTGAGAGGGCACAAAACCCTAATCCTTGATTGTGGTGAATGCTCAGCAACTTTTGAGAAGATTGATGATGTAGGATAGATGTATCCTTATTGTGATGATGATTTGCCCAATGATGGGAATTCTTGTGGTCAAAATTTGGGGTATGACAGGAGTGCCCCTCCCTGTACCAGTGCATCCTAGGAAACCGACTCTGGTCGAGCTCACGGCTGTACCATCTATAGTCCACCTGAAGATGAAGTACTACACGACCAGAGGTCGGGTCGTCACCCTTCAAAAGGATATTGAAGCTGCTAGGAGATGCTTCAAAGTTGCGACCAAGGGTCTGAACTCGATCAACGTCAAGTCCAAGACCACAGAGAAGCCAGCCCCGGACGCAGAGCAGAAGCCACTCCCGCGCGTCAACGCGGTGGATCTCAACAGCCGCTTCCCCAGCGAGCAAAAACATGGAGAAGCAGCGGGCAACGTCCTCCCAATCGAAGGCAACGGGCATCCTCTCCATCCAACGCGCCCCATTCCAGATGGAGACTTCGAGCTCATCACTCTCGGGGACAATCCAGACAGGAATGTGAAGATTGGAACCGGGATCCCCGACCTGGCGAGGAAGCAATTGTAGGTCTGCCTCCGGGAGAATGTTGACTTGTTCGCGTGGAGCGCGTCGGAGAGGCCCGACCTCGACCCAGATGTGGCCTGCCACCGGCTTACTGTAGATCCAGTCGCTAGAGCTATAGTGCAACGTAGACATAGGCACTCTCCCGAGAAAGCGGAGGCTGGTGGAAGAGCTGTAAAAGACCTCTTAGAGGCAAACTTTATTTCGGAAGCCCGATACACAACCTGGTTGTCCAACGTTGTACTTGTTAAGAAAAATAATGCAAAATGGAGGATGTGCGTTGATTACATTGATCTTAACCGGGCATGCCCGAAAGATGCCTATCCACTTCTTAACATCGACAAACTGGTCGATAATTCAGTAGGTTTTAAATTATTGTTGTTCATGGACGCTTACTCAGGGTACAATCAAATCCCCATGGCGAAGGCCGACAAGCAGCACACAACCTTCATGACCGAGTCGGGCAATTACTACTACAATGTAATGCCCTTTGTCCTGAAGAACGTCGACGCGACCTACCAGCTGATGATGAACAAAGTATTCCGGGTAGAGATCGGCGACATGCTCGAGGTCTACATGGACGACATGATTGTGAAATCTGCAGAAGAAGTCGACCACACTGCCCACCTCAAAAGGGTCTTCGACACGGCGAGGAAATGCTAGATGAGGTTCAACCCAGAAAAATGCACCTTCGGCGTCCAGGCAGGCAAATTCCTCTGTTTCTACCTCACAGAACGAGGGACCGAGGCGAACCCTGACAAGTGCAGGCCATTCTTTGAACTCCCAACACAGAACTCAAGGAAATCGATACAATCGCTAAACGGAATGCTCACCTCGCTTTCCCGCTTCATGGCCAAATCGGCGCAATACACACTTCCATTTTTCAAACTCCTACGCAAGGAGGCCACGTTCGAATGGACCGAGGAGTGCGAACAGGCACTCCTCCACCTCAAACAAGTCCTCTCGCAACCCCCGGTCCTCTCGCGACCAGAAGACGGGGAGACGTTGTTCCTATACCTCGCCGTTATGAGCGAAGCGGTAAGCGCGGTTCTAATCTGGGAAACCCCCGACAGGCAAAAGCCGATTTACTTCACCAGTAAAGCCCTCCAAGGTCCTGAAATTAGATACCAACAGATCGAAAAAGTCACTTTGATCCTCGTCACCGCAACTAGAAGACTGCGGCACTACTTTTTGGCCCACACGATCGTGGTGAGGACCGAGCAACCCGTGAGACAACTCCTCGGCCGGCCAGACATGGCGAGTAGGATGCTCAAGTGGTCGCTCGAACTCGTCGAGTTTGACGTCCAATACAAGGGGGGAAAGGCCCTGAAAGCTCAGGTGCTGGCCGACTTCGTGATAGAGATGGCCATCCTAGAACCTTCGACCAATGGATCCCAAAAATGGACGATCTACGTCGACGGGGCATCCAGCTCGACAGGAAGCAGAGCGGGCATCATCCTAGAAAACGAGGAAGGTATCCTGATCGAGGTCTCCCTCACGTTATCCTTCCTGACGTCAAACAACCAGGCCAAATACGAGGCTTTCCTTGTCGGGTTACGGCTGGCCGGGGATCTCGGCGCCAAAGAAGTAAAAATATTCACCGACTCCCAGCTCGTGGCCTCCCAGGTGCGAGGAGAGTACCAAGCCAAGAACGACAAACTCATCGAGTACTTGGCTCTGGTTAAAGAAATGATGAAAAAATTCACCTCGAAGGAAGTAAGTCACGTTCCACACGAACACAATACTCGGGCAGACGTCCTATCAAAGCTCGCGAGCACAAAGAAAAAAGGCGGGAATAAGTTTGTCATTCGAGAACTGCTTCCACGCCTGAGCAACGAGAAAACCATCCCATGGCTGACGTGCATGCCATTGGAGATAGCCACTACTGGATGATCCTGGTATACGAGTACCTTAGCACGGGAAAACTACCTGACGACCCCAAGGACCTTGGAGTAGCTAGGCGACGTGCCTACTCATATACGATTGTCGAGGACAAGTTATATCGACGTGGCTTCTCGATCCCCCTCCTCAGGTGCATCGAGGAGTATAAGGTCCCCGACATACTCCAAGAGATCCATGAGGGGATCAACGCGCAACACCTTGGCGGATGGTCCCTAGCCCGTAAAGCATTGCGATCAGGATACTACTGGCCCACCATGAAGCAGGACTCCAAGGAGCACGTCAAGAAGTGTGATAGATGCCAACGACATGGGGACATGCACCTAGCACTGCCCAGTGAGCTCAAAACGCTGTCGTCCCTATGACCATTTGCCTTGTGGGGGATGGACATCCTTGGATCCTTCATCGTAGGGTCGTACCAAAATAAGTACCTGATTGTCGGCGTCGACTACTTCACCAAGTGGATCGAGGTTGAAGCCTTGGCCAAAATCACGGCCCACAACATACTATGTTTCTACAAAAGGAATATATTGGCCCGATTCAAAGTACCCCAGGAAATTGTCACCGACAATGAGACACAGTTCACCGACAAGAACTTTCAAGACTTCGTTACCAAGTTGGGCACGAAGCAACACTTCACGTTGGTTGAACACCCACAAACAAACGGGCAAGCCAAAGCCACGAACATGATGATCCTGTGAGGTCTGAAACGGAGACTGGGCGACGCCAAGAAAAGGTGTGTCGAGGAGCTACACAGCGTCCTCTGGGCCTACAGGACGACCCCACACTTCACTACTAGGGAGACCCCCTTTCGACTGACCTACGGAACTAAGGCGGTAATCCCAGTGGAGATAATGGAACCCTCGAGAAGGACCGAGTCTCCCCTCAACGAGGAGATGAATGATGAGGCCCTCAGGGAAGAACTCAACCTAGTCGAAGAGATACGGTCGGGCGGATCCCTCCGCGAAGCCTCACTCAAACAGAAGATAACTCTACGACATGACAACAAAGTTATCAAACACAAATTTTAGGCAGGCACCCTCGTCCTGTGAAGGAACCAGAAAGATTCGTGCGGGGAAAGCTCGCAGTGAATTGGGAGGGGCCATATCGCGTTCGCGTGAAAACGGGGACGGGAGCCTACTACCTCGAGAATTTGCACGGGGAGGAACTTGTTCGACCATAGAACGCTGAAAAAACTTAAGCAGTACTACAGTTAAACACTACCCTTGACCCATCCACGTCGCAACCAAGGGAGTGCACTAAGGTACAAGCGCGACTCCCCACCTCGAGATAAGAAGACAAGGGCCCGCTTTGTGTATGCGCGAGGACCCTTGATCCTTTGGGGATACCTCGACCGAGCTCCACCGTCGTCGTACCAACTAGGCAGGACACCCAGATCATGATGGGAGGTTCACGCCACGAAGCTAGGACCTCGACCGAGCTCTTAGCTTCGTCGAAGGTCGGGATACAGCTCTGACCGCTCGACCAGTTCCTTACACTGTCGAGGATCAACAAAGTCGAGCAAATGCCCCAATACTTAGGCAAATACGAAAGTAACAAATATATAATCAACATACAAGTATCACACACAAATAAGAAAAGGCAATGCATTCAATCGAATAGAAGCCCATTGTTCAAAAGGTACAAAAACGAATCCAAGTCCCTGGCATGCAGGCCGGGCAATAGGCAGTACAAGATCGCGGCACGCAGGCCGAACTAAACAAAAGTAAAAAAAGTGGCACGCAGCCTAGACAAAAAAAATAAACTCAAACAACTATTTCCTCCTCAAGTCGGGTCTCCGCCTCCCCGTCACCACGACCAACATTATCTCATCCTCCCCAGGTACGACCACCTTACCGTCGACCAAGCGGTGGAACGAACTGAGTCTCTCAAGGGCAAGTTGGACCCCCGGATTCTCAGCCTTGACCTGCGCCACAACACTGTTAAAACCCACTTCGAGAACCTCCAAGCAGTCTTGCTTGAGCGCCCGAACTTTGGCAATCAGAGCACCACGGTCGACGAGATGCCTCTCCTCCTCCATTTCGTCCTCCGCAGGACTTACAACAGCTTCCAGCTGGGCGACCTTTTTATAAAGACGGTCCCGCTCCTCTTGAGTTTTCTTCAACTCTGCATTCGTTTCATTCATCTCGGGGAGGACGCGCACATTGTTCTCGCACCTTATCGTGGCCTCTAGCAGTTCGCTCTTGGTTTTGTTCTTATCCTTCTCGAGGACGTCATACTCATCCCGCAGCTTTTGCAGTTCGGAAGCTGGACTGGTCTCATCACTTAGAACCAGGGCCGTCTCGAAAATTCGCATCATGGCGGCCATGTCCTCGACCAGCGCCTTCCTTCTGGCCGCCCTCTCAACCCCTAGGATCGCCTTGGCCTCAGCCTCGGCCACAGCAGGGGGATTACCTCTGAAGAAATCCCGCTGGAGGTGGCAGGAGGGCGGCGTAAATTTCTCGGTGGGTATGGCCTCCTCGAGGTCCACGAGGACAGGCCCCTCGGCGCGCAGCCTTTTGGAAGGGGTTCTTTGCAAACATGTTGTAATTTTCCATAGAATCATATGATTTTCTTGGAGGTGGTTGGGTATAGGTTTATATCACGCCCAATAGTAGCATTGCAATTCACTCCAGTCACATTGAGTCATTGACCACGTAATTATGGTGTCATGACTTTTGGTTCGTTGGATTAAAATCGAATGGTTTATATTTTAAATATAATAATTTTTATTAGGTAAAAATTAACTTTTGTTAAACTTGGACGGTTAAAAATGTTGTGTCTGCGTGAATTTGACATCATACACACCGTAGGAAATTCAATTTTCAAACATTAGGAGCGACATTTAAAATTATGTTTTAATTTTTTTTATAAACAAGAGGATTTTATTGAAGTGAGCACAAAAGTACTCAACCTAATACAAGCAGGATATAAGAAATCAGATACAGTTCTAACTATGAATTTGATAATATACAAAGCACATTGAATGCAAATTTTCAAATAGAGAGAGCTAAAACTCCTTAATAAGGCTCTGTGAAGACTATTAATGAATTTCACACTCTTCTTATTTGTTATTCCTTCCTTCGATTGAATTTCATTTTGTTGCATGGTTAATTTCTCTTTTGTTTGACTATAATATTTGTAGACAAAATTTGAATACATTGTTGATTGCATTGATATTATTATAGATACATCTAGTGTATAGTCATATTAAGCCCAATACTCTTGTTATTAGTAGATAATGTATGTATAAATATCTGCCAAGTGTAATAGCTTAATTGATCCGTGAATGTTAACAGCTTATCCAAAATCCTTCTCTCTCTTTTCTTCTGCAACTGTAACAGAATTATGTTACATTCCGTTTCACAAGATGAACTACCATGTTCATCTTCTTCATTTCTAGTATGGTATCAATCGCTGGAAACGATCCTCTCCGCTTCCGTTCTTCGCAATTCCATTTCGATTAAGTTCTCTCTGTTCGCTTACGCTGGTGTGTGTTGTTAGATGCAGTAGTTGGATTCTTTGCAAATTTCTCTAGTTCCAATACACATAGTTCTTTTTGTAAATCTTGCAATCTTGGTAAAGTTCATAGGCTACATGCTTCTTTAACTCATAATGTGTATGATAAACCTTTTGATGTCATATATACTGATCTTTGGGGCCCTTCCCCATCACCCTCAAGCTCTGGGTTCAGATATTATATTATTGCCTTTGTAGATGCACATACTAGATATACATGGCTCTATTTTCTTAAACAAAAATTTGAGGCACTAGGGGCTTTCAAATTATTTCTCAAATTTGTTCAAACACAATTTAACCTCACTATTAAATCAGTTCAATCTGATTATGGTGGTGAATATAGACCTTTCACTAAATTTCTTGGTGACCTTGGCATTCAACATAGACTGACTTGTCCTCATACATCTCATCAAAATGGTTCAGTTGAAAGAAAACATAGAACCATTGTTGAGATGGGCCTGACATTATTAGCACATTCATCTATGCCTCTAACTTACTGGGACCATAGTTTCTCTACCTCTGTTTACTTGATGAACAGGTTGCCAACTGCTCCACTGACCACACATCACTCACCTTTCCATGCCCTATATGGTAAACATCCTGATTACAAGTCCATCAGAGTTTTTGGATGTGCCTATTATCCCTTGGTTAGGCCTTACAATAAACACAAACTTCAACTCAGAAGTCAAGAGTGTGTGTACCTTGGTGTCTCCCCTCAACACAAAGGATTCAAATGCTTAATTGCCTCTGGGAAAGTCTACATCTCTAAAGGTGTTTCATTCAATGAACATCACTTTCCTTATCCTCAGTTATTTCCTTCCAGCAGCAGTTCTCATCCTTGCTCAACCAACACACTCATGGCTTGTCCTATTGGGTCTTTTAATATAGCTACTGACACAAATGTGCCCCACCACACACCTAGTACTGGACTTCTAGGGCCTAACTCAACACATCAACTCACTAATGTTACAACTACTCAAGAGAGTACAGGCCCCACAACAATTCCTTCACCTCAAGTTATCTCTGAGCCTCTTGTGCCTGCAACAGTCAGTTAACAAATATCTGATGCTAATCCTGCTCCTATGATAGAACTAGCTACACAAACCACTCCTACTACACAAGCTACTCCTAATACTCCCACAACAGCTTTAAGGACTGCTAATATGCTCAGAGCCATAACACATTCCAATCCTATGGCAGTGTCTTGCAAATATCCAGAGGATAATACTCAGCAATGTATAGTTTCTAAGGACACTGATTATGACTCAGAGGTTGGTGCTACTCATTATCCATAGGATACTGCAGCATCATCTTTACCAACTATCAACACAAATACATCTACTTCTGAGGCA
Organism: Lathyrus tuberosus; assembly: GCA_022829125.1. Classification (NCBI taxonomy): domain Eukaryota; kingdom Viridiplantae; phylum Streptophyta; class Magnoliopsida; order Fabales; family Fabaceae; genus Lathyrus; species Lathyrus tuberosus. Next base: position 17,195,169 of record JALAZF010000048.1, read on the forward strand.
ATACCGAATGCAACTTATATAAATCATCCAGCTGGTATATGGTCTGGTCAAACAGAAACCAGTTCATCTCTACCCATCTCTGAGTCCTCTAATTCTCCTTCTATTATGTCTCAGCCAGCTCCATCTCAGCTCCTAGTTAATGCTCATCCCATGATGACCAGAACCAAGACTGGCAGATCCAGGCCTAAGGCCTTGCTTGCTCATACAGAAACTGAACCCTCAACAGTTAAACAAGCTCTATCTCATCCTGCTTGGACTAAGGCTATGCAGGCTGAATATGATGCTTTACTAGCCAATCATACTTGGACTCTAACCACTTTACCACCTGATAGGAAAGCTATAGGATGTCGCTGGGTTTTCAAACTTAAACAAAATGTTGATGGCTCTATCAACAAATATAAAGCTAGGCTGGTGGCTAAGGGTTATCGTCAAGAACATGGGTTTGATTACACTGAAACTTTCTCCCCTGTTGTCAAACCTACAACTATAAGGGTGATTCTTACTTTGGCTTTACATGTCTCAACCTCCAGGATTTGTGACCACTGACAAAACCTTGGTTTGTAAACTTCACAAGGCAATCTATGGTCTTAAACAGGCTCCACGAGCCTTGTATGAAAAGCTTGCCCAAGCCCTGTTACACTTTGGTTTCACAACTTCCAAATGTGATAGCTTACTGTTTTTGTATTGCCATCAAGGTATTTTGCTCTATGCTCTGGTTTATGTTGATGACATCCTTATTACTAGCTCTAGTTCTTCTCTCATCCATACTTTAATCACCAAATTACACACTGCTTTTGCCTTAAAGAGGTTAGGCAGACCAAGCTACTTCCTTGGTATTGAAGTCAAATTTCAACAAGATGGCTCAATGCTTCTCACTCAGTCAAAATACATTAGAGATCTTCTTTCCAAAGCTAATATGACTGGTGCTAATGGTGTTCCCACTCCTATGCTTAGTACTTGTAAACTCAGTAAGCATGGCTCTAATAAGTTAACTGATCCCACCATTTATAGGTCAATTGTTGGTGCCTTGCAATATGTCACATTAACAAGGCCTGATATCTCATTTAGTGTTAACAAGGCCTGTCAATTTATGTCTGAACCATTGGAAACACATTGGTCAGCTGTTTGTAGGATCCTTCGATATCTCAGTGGAACTGTCACACATGGCTGGCATCTTTCTCCATCAGCTACGGCTCCCATGTTCTCTCTTCATGCCTTTAGTGATTCTGACTGGGCTAGTGATCCAGATGACAGACGTTCGACTTCTAGTTCGTGTATATTTCTTGGTCCCAATCTCATCTCCTGGAGTTCTAAAAAGAAAGCCTTAGTTGCTCGGTCCAGCACATAAGCAGAATATCGTGAGCTGGCCCATACCACCTCTGAACTATTATGGCTTGAGTCATTGTTATCTGAACTTCAAATCAGGCATCATACACCTGTTCTACTGTGTGATAACTTAAGTGCAGTGCTGCTATCCCATAATCTGGTTCTTCACGTCCGCACCAAGCTTATTGAACTTGACATCCATTTTGTTCGTGAAAGGGTGGTGACAAAACAATTGTGTATTCGTCATGTTCCTGCTGCAGTTCAACTAGCTGAGACACTAACAAAGCCTCTTGGCACAACGACTTTTCAAGAAATGAGGGACAAACTCAAGGTCATCTCCTCTGACAAGCTTACCATGAGTTTGAGGGGGGTATTAAAGATACATCTAGTGTATAGTCATATTAAGCCCAATACTCTTGTTATTAGTAGATAATGTATGTATAAATATCTGCCAAGTGTAATAGCTTAATTGATCAGTGAATGTTAATAGCTTATCCAAAATCCTTCTCTCTCTTTTCTTCTACAACTGTAACAGAATTCTGTTACATTCCGTTTCACAAGATGAACCACCATGTTCATCTTCTTCATTTCTAGTAGATATTAACAATCAACCAGCTTTTGATCACCCTTTGCTTATGAATTATAAGTTACAGGTATGAATTCAATTAACTCTAATGACAAAACTATGAATACATTATAGTTTTACAATTTTAATTTATATTTATTTTACTAGCTATAGGAAAAACCTAGCTCTCAAACCAAATTCAAGAAAAATAGTGTGAAGAATTTAGCAACTAAGACTTTATTTGGTCTTTAAAACTCCCGATGTCCAACTTGAACGGTTCCTATTAAAAGAACAACTAAAGACGACTTAATATGAGAAAAATCATATTTTAAAAATGATTTGGTTGAACATCTTCATGGTAATAATGTAATTTTTAGTTTGTACTAGATATTTGTAAGTACTTTATAATAATTTCAACTATAAAGTATTTATTTGGTTACATTAAATTTCTAGTATGCATAAGTCATAACACTAAAAGGATATTGTAATTCTTTTTATAGATTTAGTGGTACAAATAGTGAATTTTTTACCCATATAACCATGTTTTACAAAAATATTATTCAATATATTCATGTTTCTAACAAATATTCTAAAATACCAAACTTTCAAAACAAAAAAAAAAGTATCCGTGAATGTGGCGTCAATAGGCCTGGAGTCCCCTTTAAAACCTAATAAGGGAGAGACAATAGGGGTTGAAATTCTGGTATCAGACGTGTGATGTTAAGGTGTGATGTCACAACAACACACTCTGCACAATGGACAGCAATAACACTAAGAATTGTTGACCCAGTTCGGTTACAACCAACCTACTCTGGGGGCTACCAAGCCAGGGACGGAATTCACTACTTGTAGATATAATTTACAGACTCAACAACCCGTTGACAATCTCTTAAACTTATACTCTACTAATGACTTCCTACCTAAGAAACCACTTAGGTATGAGAACACCACTCAATCCCTTACAAACTCTCAAAGAACCCACTTTGAGTACCCTTGATCTTACTTCACAGCTTCAATCAAGCAACCACTCTCTATTGCTTCACAGCTTCTAGAGAGGACAGAAACTCAACACCTATTCAAACCCTAGAATAGTGTAAATACAAGCACTCTAAACAAACTCTAGACACTAAGCCTCCCGCTTCTGATCTTCTGAATGTTTTCTGTCGCTTTCTCCTTTGGTCTTGTGCGCTTTATATAGCTCCTTGAATTGGTCTTGGACTTGCTACAATATCTCCCAGATTTGTTATTTAAAACTGAATATTTAAAATAGATTTTCTCCTAAAATCTTTTTAAATCTTCAACCTTTTAAATCTCCTACAAATCTGCAACAGATCTCCTATGCAGCAGCAAATATCTATCCCAAGATATTCGCATCCAATGAGACAGCTTGCTCTCCACAATTCCAGCTAATACACAAACCTAACAACATCACAACCTGCTGTTGTTAATTCTGCAGATCTGATGTTACAACATCACCTGTGTGACATCAGACATCCAACTTCAGCAATTAATTACTTAACACAGCCCAGTGTTAAGACTTCAATGTTGCAACATCAGCACCTTGACATCAACATTGAACATACCTTGTTTTACCAAAATTCCAGCCAATCCAAGAACTAACAATCTCCCCCTTTGGCTAATTTTGGCTAAAACAATCTCTGCATCTTCAGAGACTTCAGCAGCGGAATAACTTCAAAAATTTGAAACTCAATCAGCAGCAGTTTGACACTTTACATAGTCTTCATCACTTGATCTGCTGCAGCACCATCTTTATTATTGACAACAGCCAATTGGTGCTCCCCCTCTAAAACATGAAACAACATCACAGTTGTTCAGTAGCTCACAATGTGCATCACTTCTCTCCCCCTTGATGTCTGCTTGGCTGCACTCTTCAATTGCTATGATATCTTCACTAGCTCAGTCTAAACTCCTCCTCAATAACTGCATTACCACTTTTCGACTAAACACCTTTTAGCAGCATCAATTTATCTCCCCCTTAATATCTGCATCACATTAGCAGCATTTGGCAGTCACACTCTTTGATACTCTTGACTCTCTTGGCTATTTTCTCCCCCTTTTTAGCCACAATTAGACAATCCTCTCTTGGCAGTTGGCTACATAATTTCAGAACCACTCCAACTGCCCACAACCCCTCTAGCAGATTTAGTCTTCATAAATGCAGATTCCCAATTTGCTTCTTAACCTTTCAAATTGGTTTGCATCTAAGGCTTTAGTGAATATGTCATCCAGCTGGTTCTCTGTGGCTACATGTTCCAAGGTAACAATTTTTTCTTCAACCAGATCCCTTATGAAGTGATGCCTTATGTCTATGTGCTTTGTCCTACTATGCTGTATAGGATTTTTAGATATATTAATTGCACTAAGATTATCGCAGTATAGTGTCATAACATCTTGTTTAACATTGTATTCACTCAACATCTGCTTCATCCAGACCAGTTGAGAACAACTACTTTCTGCTGCAATATACTCCGCTTCTGCAGTTGAGAGAGATACACAATTCTGCTTCTTGCTGAACCAGGAAATCAGATTGTTCCCTAGAAAGAAACACCCTCCTGAAGTGCTTTTTCTATCATCTTCACTTCCAGCCCAATCAGCATCACAGTATCCTTTTAAGTCAGTCCCAGAATCATGGCTATATAACATTCCATAGTCACTTGTGCCATTTACATATTTCATAATCCTCTTCACTTGATTCAAGTGACTCACCTTAGGATCAGACTGATATCTAGCACACACTCCAACAGCAAAGGAAATATCAGGTCTGCTTGCTGTGAGATATAGTAAACTCCCAATCATACTTCTGTACAAGCTGTGATCCACACTCACTCCATTCTCATCCTTGGATAGCTTCAAATGGGTGGGAGCAGGTGTCCTTTTGTGATTGGCTTTATCTAGGCCAAACTTCTTTACTATGCTCTTAGCATATTTGCTTTGAGAAATAAAGATAGAATCCTCCATTTGTCTGACTTGTAATCCAAGGAAGTAGCTAAGTTCTCCAACCAAACTCATTTCAAATTCTGATTGCATTTGTTGGACAAACTATTTTACCATAGCATTTGACATCCCCCCAAATACAATGTCATCCACATAAATTTGGGCTACCATTAATTTTCCGCCTTCTTCCTTGACAAACAAAGTTTTGTCAATGCCTCCTTTTCTATACCTATTTGCTACTAAGAATTCTGTCAACCTCTCATACCAGGCCCTTGGAGCTTGTTTTAAGCCGTACAATGCCTTCCTCAGTTTGAACACATGATTGGGGAAGTTTGGATAAGTGAATCCTTTAGGTTGATCTACATAGACTTCTTCATTCAGATAGCCATTTAGAAAGGCAATCTTCACATCCATTTGGAACAGCTTGAATCTTAGGTTACAAGCCATACCCAAGAGTAGTCTGATGGATTCTAATCTCGCCACTGGAGCAAACGTCTCATCAAAGTCAACTCCCTCAACTTGAGTATAACCTTGTACAACAAGTCTCGCTTTGTTTCTTGTAACCACTCCAAGCTCGTCTGACTTGTTTTTGTAGATCCACTTTGTTCCAATAACATTCACCCCTTCTGGTCTTGGTACAAGATCCCAGACTTCATTTCTTCTGAACTGCTCCGGTTCTTCTTGCATAGCATTTATCCAAAACTCATCTGTTAGAGCTTCCTTGACATTTTTTGGCTCAACTTTGGATACGAAGCACGAGCTAGCTATGATTTCTCTGGACCTAGTTCTTACTCCAGAATTTGGATCACCTATAATTAGCTCCTTAGGATGATCCTTCTGAATTCTGATAGAAGGATCCTTTTGAGGTTGCTCAGGCTCAGTATCAGCAGCGCCTGGGGAGGGATTTCTTTCTTCAACTTCAACAGCTACCTCATCAGCTGAAGTTCCAACATCTTCTATGACATCCTCAACTTCAAGCTTATCTTCATCATCAATCACAACATTGATTGAATCCATCATCACTTTGGTCCTGGAGTTGAAGACCCGATAAGCTCTGCTATTGATGGAGTACCCCAAAAATATGCCTTCATCACTTTTGGAATCTAATTTCCTTCTCTGCTCTCTATCAGCCAGGATGTAACATCTACTACCAAACACATGGAAGTACTTGACATTAGGTTTTCTTCCCTTCCATAGTTCATATAGAGTGGATGAAGTGCCTCTTCTTAAGGTAACTCTGTTGTGAATGTAGCAGGCAGTGTTCATGGCTTCAGCCCAGAAGTGATAAGGTAGTTTCTTGGCATGAATCATTGCTCTAGCCGACTCTTGTATTGTTCTGTTCTTCCTCTCAACAACTCCATTTTGCTGAGGGGTGATAGGGATGAAAACTCATGACTTATACCTTCAGACGAGCAAAATTCTTCAAACTTGCTATTCTCAAACTCTCTTCCATGATCACTTCTAATTCTGATGACCTTACTCTCCTTTTCTCTTTGGAGTTTTTGACAGAGCTCTTTAAAGACATCAAACACTTCAGATTTGTCTTTGATGAAATTCACCCAGGTGTATCTTGAGTAGTCATCCACAACTACATAAGCATATTTCTTTCCACCCAGACTTTCAACCTGTATAGGTCCCATCAAATCCATATGAAGGAGTTCCAATACCTTGGAGGTGGTGTCATGTTGAAGCTTCGGATGAGACATCTTTGTCTGCTTTCCTTTTTGACAGTCTGCACACACCTTTCCTTCCTCAATACTAAGTTTGGGAATCCCTCTGACTGCTTCTGAGGAGATAATTCTCTTCATTCCCTTTAGATGAAGATGTCCCAACTTCTGATGCCAGATTTTGACATCATCTTCTTTAGCAAGCACACACGTGGAGGAATTTGAATTTTGCGGCACCCAAAGATAACAATTGTCCTTAGATCTGGCTCCCTTCATGATGACTTCTCCTTTGTCATCTTTCACATTACATTCGGACTTTGTGAAGTCTACTTTGAATCCTTGATCACAAAGTTGACTAATACTAATCAAATTAGTTGTTAGCCCTTTAACAAGAAGAACATTCTCCAGCTTGGGAGTACTAGCACAGTTTAGTTTTCCAATCCCCTTTATCTCTCCTTTGATCCCATCACCAAATGTAACATAGCCAGAAGACTGAGGTTTCACATCAACAAGCAGATTCTTTACTCCATTCATGTGTCTTGAACACCCACTGTCAAAATACCAGTCATCTTTGGTAGAAACCCTCAAGGAAGTGTGAGCTATCAAGCTGGTAACTTTAGGTATCCATTGCTTCATCACCTTAGGCCTTACCTCTAGCTATTTGGGTTGAGGGGTAGAATTAGGATATCCGTGAAGCTTGAAGCACCAGGACTGCATATGACCAATCCTGCCACAATAGAAGCATCTGACTCTGTCGTTTCTAAAGTGGTTAAGTCTTCTCCCACTTTGATAATGCTGTGGCTGCCACCCATACCGTTGTCTCCTTATTCCATAATTGAATTGTCTTCTCCTGTACTGATGATGTTGTCTCTTAGGCTGTCTTCTATGGTGATGAGGCTTCCTTCTTCCATAGTAATAAGGCACATCATTGTTGTATGCATAACCATACCAGTTTTCCTGATGTTGACTCCTCTGATGAGACATGTTCTTCTTGAACCTGACAGCTTGCATACTCTGGTGATATTGGGGAGGCATATACTGACTAGCTCCTTGTGGCTGCTTTCTCTTCTGATATGGACCAGTCTTCTTCTCAATCTTCTTAGGTTGTGAAACATCAGCTTTCTTAGGGGTAGAATCCTGCTTCTTTGGCTGATGTTGAGGTGAAAGTTGTGACACTTCCTTCTTTGAACCTGAAGTGTTTTCTTCTGAAGTTCCCTTATCCTCAGCCACATAACCTATCCCAGCTTTGTCTCCAACAGCTTTTTCTGACTGAAGGATCTTGTCAAGTGTGTCTGTACCACAGCTCAGCATCCTAACAGACTTGGTCATTTGATCAAGGTGAGCTCTAACTAGCACCACTTTATTTTCCAGATCCGCCTTTTAATTCTCTAGCTGAGCAATCTGTTGCTTGTGGCACTTGTTTTCTTGACAAATCTCAGCACTCTTTAGACACAGCTCTTGATAGGTAGAAGCTAGCTCCTCATAAGTTATTTCTTCATCACTATCTTCATCTGACACAAAAGTTCCTGTTAAGGCTCTAGCATGCCTTGCTGACTCACCATCACTTTCACTATCAGTTTCAGACCAGGAAACTGACATGCCCTTCTTCTGCTTCTTCAAGAATGTGGGACATTCTTTCTTTACATGTCCATACCCTTCACATTCAAAGCACTGAACACCTCTATCCTGGGCAGTCTTCTCTTCATCTTTCTCTTTTGGTTTGCTGATGTCAGAGGAACTGTTCTTGACACTAGGCTTGTAGTTATTGTTCCATCTTTTTAACACTTTGTTGAACTACCTTCCCAACATTGCAATGGCTTGTGAAAAATCTTCCTGAGAATCTTTGACTACCTTATCTTCTGTAGGAGTGGAGACCAAAGCATTACCCTTGGGCTTCTTTTCTGGTTCTTCTTCATTTAAACCAAGTTCAAAAGTCTGAAGAGATCCAATGAGCTCATCTACTCTCATCTTGCTGATGTCTTGAGCTTCTTCAATAGCAGTCACTTTCATCTTGTACCTCTTATGTAGGGACCTAAGGATCTTCCTCACAAGCTTTTCTTCAGACATTTTCTCTCCAAGAGCACTAGATGCATTGGCCACCTCAAGAACACTCATGTGGAAATCATGAATAGTCTCATCGTCTTTCATCTTCAGGCTTTTAAATTTTGATGTTAAAATCTGAAGTCTCGACATCTTAACTCTAGATGTTCCTTTATGTGTAGCCTGCAAGATATCCCACGCTTCCTTAGCAACTTCACAGGTATTGATTAACCTGAAGATATTCTTATCCACTCCATTGAAGATTTCAGTCAGAGCTTTGGAATTTCCAAGGGCAAGCTTATCTTCCTCCTTGGTCCACTCTTCTTCAGGCTTTGGCTTAGAGGTGTCTTCTTTATCTTTGCCAGTATCATCCTTCTCACACATGACAGGAGATTTCCATTCTTTAATAACAGCCTTCCAAGCCCTACTGTCCTAGGATTTTAAGAAGGTGGTCATCCTTGGCTTACAATAGTCATAATTGGATCCACCCAAAATAGGGGGTCTGTTGATGAATCCTCCAACTTCTTTGTCCACCTTTACACCAGAAAGTAACTTCCCTAGATCTCACCCAGAGACAGACAGGATGCCTGCTCTGATACCTATTGAAATTCTGGTATCAGACGTGTGATGTTAAGGTGTGATGTCACAACAATACATTCTGCACAATGGACAGCAATAACAGTAAAATAACACCAAGAATTGTTGACCCAGTTCGGTTACAACCAACCTACTCTGGGGGCTACCAAGCCAGGGATGGAATTCACTACTTGTAGATATAATTTACAGACTCAACAACCCGTTGACAATCTCCTAAACTTATACTCTACTAATGACTTCCTACCTAAGAAACCACTTAGGTATGAGAACACCACTCAATCCCTTACAAACTCTCAAAGAACCCACTTTGAGTATCCTTGATCTTACTTCACAGCTTCGATCAAGCAACCACTCTCTATTGCTTCACAACTTCTAGAGAGGACAAAAACTCAACACCTATTCAAACCCTAGAATAGTGTAAATACAAGCACTCTAAACAAACTCTAGACTCTAAGCCTCCAGCTTCTGATCTTCTGAATGTTTTCTGTCGCTTTTTCCTTTGGTTTTGTGCGCTTTATATAGCTCCTTGAATTGGTCTTGGACTTGTTACAATATCTCCCAGATTTGTTATTTAAAACTGAATATTTAAAACAGATTTTCTCCTAAAATCTTTTTAAATCTTCAACCTTTTAAATCTCCTACAAATCTGCAACAGATCTCCTATGCAGCAGCAAATATCTATCCCAAGATATTCGCATCCAATGAGACAGCTTGCTCTCCACAATTCCAGCTAATACGCAAACCTAACAACATCATAACCTGTTATTGTTAATTCTGCAGATCTGATGTTACAACATCACCTGTGTGACATCAGACATCCAACTTCAGCAATTAATTACTTAACACAGCCCAGTGTTAAGACTTCAATGTTGCAACATCAGCACCTTGACATCAACATTGAACATACCTTGTTTTACCAAAATTCCAGCCAATCCAAGAACTAACAGGGGTAAAGTCGCCTTTAAAGGTTAAAGAGGGGGCGGGGCGCCAATAGCCCTGGAGTCACCTTTAAAATCTAAGAGGGGACGCCAATAACTTTGGAGTCACCTCTTAAATTTTAAAGTGGGAGCCAATATCAATATAGTCCCCTTGTAACGTGTTAATATATTTAATTTTTAATATTTAATATATTATATAATATTATACTATTTATTATTATTTTATTTGAAATTTTTCTTGTATAAATTTATATCATAACTTTCAAATTCTTTCACACCTAAATTGTCATTTATTTCTTACAATTTCATTCTCAATATCTGCAGATTCAATCATGTATCTTAGAAGATATGGGCATGTCATTTTTTCACAAACCAAGTCTCCGATAAGGATGCTATTTTGGAACATCCAAAGTTTAGAGCAACTACAAAGAAATTTGAATCGTTGGTTAGAAGGAGACATTCCAGATGGTGAAAGAATTAGAAGTATTGAAAAACTTGTTTCGTACTTCTCAATTGCAGATGGCAATATACAATGTGAGTGGGTGCGAATTAAAGATGACAGAGACATTAGGGCTATGATGTTTGAAACTGATGATATTGTTTTTATTGTTGTTATATCTTAGTTTTGTGTAGTATTAATATCTATATTTTTAATGGTTTGTGTTGTTGTTTTGGAAGTATTTTAGTTTGTTTTCTTGTAACCAGAAGTTGTTATAAATATTAAATTCGAAGGTTGCAATTTTTTTAATGACATAAGTTAATCTATCTAGAACGTGTTCTAACATTGGGATAACATTTCCTTGTATGCTCGGGAAGACGACATATTCCACACAATCTTTCTATTTTCTCAGTTGTATCCATTTCAGTTCTAATTCGCGTGCTTTTGGGGTGGCCCTTTTTGTTTCTTCTCATGTTTTCATTGTGGTAAATTGTGTCCCCATGATAGGTTGGCCAATATTCCTCACTAGCTACCACTGGAAAGCTATTATTGTAGATACCGAATAAATTCACGACCTTGTAAATTTCTGATAGTTGCAAGAATGGACCCTGACGAACACTGGAACATACCTCAATGACATGTGAACAAGGCATACGGAAGGTTTGAAACTTTTCGAAGTCGCACCAATTTTTATGAATTTCCACCTTGTAGTATCCAATTGGCCGACCCTCATTGTGATCCTTTGTCTCGTCAACGATGAAGTTGTAATCGTGATGGTCAAATGCTCTAACTCGATGTGAGGCTGCTTTAATAGTTTCCTCCTTCATGTATTTTATGCAGGTTTTGCTGAACAATTGCCCTGATTCCAAAACAACACTCAATTTTTTGCCTCTTGTCGTAAATAGTGATCCCAACCTATAATAGGTTGCTCTCACCAACGCAGTGATGGGTAGGTTTCTAGTTCCCTTAAATACGTCGTTCATGGATTCCACAAGGTTTGTTGTCATGTGACCCCACCGACATCCTCCATGAAATGCCTTTGTCCACTTCTTCACTGGAATGCTATCCACCCAGCTTAATGCTTTCGCATTTAACAATCTTATTTCTTCGCAGTAGTACATGAATGATTGTTGGTTTAAGGCATACCCCGCCCGCGTTCACAAATTTTTTACGGAGGTTTCTGTCTTTGATTTCTGGCATAAAATTTTGAGCAATGTGTCTTATGCAGTAGATATGGACAGAAGGAGGATTGTGCCAACCATTAGTAAGATTAATGTAAGCGCTCACAATAGAGGCATGTCTGTCGGAAATTAAGCATAAGTTGGATTGCGGAGCGGCATGTGTTCTGAGATTCCTGAGGAAGAAACTCCAAGCTTCACCAGTCTCACCTTCGACTAGAGCAAAGGCAATTGGAAATATATTATTGTTTCCGTCTTGTGCAACCGCCATCAATAATGTTCCTTTGTATTTTCCATACAACCATGTTCCATCAATTTGAATAACAGGTTTGCAGAATGCAAAACCTTTGATACACGGTTGAAATGCCCAGAAGAGACGAGAGAATATCCTACTTCCATCAACACACATTCCATTAGGAGTGTATGTTGGCAGCGACTCCAATATTACAACCGTTCCAGAAACATATTTTTGAAGTGCTAGCAAATATTGTGGAAGTTGATTGTAAGATTTTTACCAATTACCATATACATGTTCAACTGCTTTAATTCTTGCAATCCAAGCTTTCCTGTATGATAGAGTATAGTTGAACTGTGCAACGACATGAGAGATAAGCGTGCTCACATTCACAGGTTAATCTACGCCCACAAGATGCAAAATCTCTTAGCATATTAATTGAGAGCTTAGTTTACCATGATCTAGTCGAATAATGGTGGTTGTGCAACTGTGAGGTGGATCAATTAAACCTATCTCCCAACAATCACTTCTCTTCCGATAGGACACTGCTAACCGAAACTTGCAAAGTTTGTTACGACATACTATGACATAGCATTTTGAATCATTGCGGTCTACTTCAAAATCAACAAAATTATCCATGTGAAACCTTATTATAGCTTGCATGCATTCTTCTTTTGTTCGGTACTGGTTCCCCACTTTTAAGACACCTTCGATTTGTTGAGAAGGATTATAGAACAGATCCGGGATGTCTCGTCTTCATTCAAATGCAAGTTAGTCATGTGATGGGGATAACAATAGACATGACTTAATGGTAATGCTTTTTGATCTACATCTTCAAGTGGAGTGATTACGGTGTAGTCCCCAGTCCCAAATAAATTCACCATTTGATCACCCATGGCCTCTGTTTCTTCTTCCTCCTTGTCGACTACATCAACTTCATCTATTCCAATGAGTGTGATTGATCAATTACTTGTGACTGATCTATTACTTGAGATTCACTAAAAATTTGGGATTGTTGAGGCTGACTGAGTAATAGGTACAACTCAATATAGTCAAACCCAGAGTGTTCATGGCTATCAAACATGCGTTGAACATCGTCATAGTCTCATACATTCTGCTAAAAATACTTGACCCGCCTATTTAAAAAAAACGGGATTTTTATATATAATTTGAGAGATTGGACCGAACAATATCTTTGACTCTATTCACTCTTTAAAATGCAAGAAATTTAATTTCCTTCTTATTGTAAATCGGGTAACATCAGTATTTTGAAACCCGAAACCGAAAATATCAGAGACGCATGTCTCTCCAATAATATGAGCATGAACAATATAATTTGTTGTTCTAGACTTTTTTTAATGTAATGAAATGTAGTTTAGATGTTGTTTACCCTCTCAAATGTGTATTGATACATATAATAAGCGATGCAGAATAAAATATTAATATTACTCTTAAAGGGGGCGCTAATTGAAGGCCAGCCTCCTCATTAAATATGCACGAGGGCGCCAATTGAAGGCCAGCCCCTTCATTAATATTTAGACTAGGGCGCCAATGTAAGGACAACCCCTATCTAAAAGCTAACTGTGGCGCCAATAGGGGTAAAGTCTCCCTTTAATGCGTGAGATTTTGCATGCATGCATGTATGCAGTCTACCAAATGTTACTCTTCTTCTTCAATATCTTCTACCTCAACTAAACTTCTTCATGGAAATCAATGTAAAATTTAGTTTTTTCATCTACCTCATCATATAATTTTACTATAAATACATGTTACCTTCAATGTAACATTCATATACTCATCAACAAATACATTACCCTCTCCAACTTGATTTAATCACATTCATATTTTGTGTAGAAAAATGTCACTTTTAACAATGGGAGAAGAACATAGAGGAACACCAAACAACATTGTATCTTATGTAAGTATAATGTTCCATTATGTTGTATCTAACGATTTTTATTTTAAGATGTTGTATCTTACTATTTTCGAACTCTCACGATATTCCATTATGTGGTATCTAACTATCTCTTTTTTTCTTAGAACCCTCTTGACTTTCAAACTCGTGTGCATAATTATTTCGCACATGACGAGTTAATTGAACCTTATTTGGAGCGCGCCGGATTTGAAGACCTCATAAAAATCAAAAGTTATTCAGCGGATACAAAGTTTATTCTAGCTCTTCAAGAAAGGTGGCGACCAGAGACGCATACATTCCATCTTCCAACAGGTGAATGTACTGTTACCCTCGAAGACACTTACATGTTGTTGGGTTTACCAATTAATGGTAAGGCGGTAAACAACCTCACCAATATTAACGCTATTGTGTCTGAACAACTTAAGGGGTCGCCGTGACTCCTAGAGATATGAGGGGTCAAAAACTATTATTATTATGGCTCAAAAGAAATTATAGAGCAATAACATTAACCAAAGACTCTCCTGAAAGTGAGAAAATAAGAAAAACTAGATTTTATATCATGCTACTAATAGGTTTATTTTTATGTCCGAATGCAAGTGGTAACGCTGTTCATATTATGTATTTACCTTTATTAGAGGATATAGATAAAATAAAGACATATAGTTGAGGGTCCGCCACGTTATCGTACCTATATAGACCTTTGTGTAGCAATGCAACCGCAAACACATATACTTTTACTAGATGTGTTGTTCTTCTTCAAGCTTGGGGTTGGCCGAGAATGACCAATCTAGCGCCTATCAACCACAATAATTTCGGATTTCCATACACAACAAGGTAATTTCTACACCAAATATTTCATAACAAAATATTCTCTTATTTAATTTATACTATTAACAACAAATATTTCCTTTTCATTTTGTAGGTGGTCTGCACTTGGGATGAATTATGACAATTGTCCCCATTACAGCATCACCCAATACCGAAATCTTTTGGATCATTTGGGTCAAGGTAATGTACCGTCACTAACCTACCTATTTAAAATATAGTCATCTTTAATATTAACATATTATTAACATATACTAAATATTTTTTTTTTCTATTACAATTTATTTGGCGGCCATATCTTGAGTTAGAAGGCATGCATGAAGTTAACCAACAACACTCTACGGTGTGGAGTGCAAAGGTACCGATTATTGCATTCACCGTAGTGGAAATGCACAACAGTGATCGTGTGAAGTTTCAATTTGGAATGCTACAGGATATTCCAAGTCCACCAAGATGCATCGTCGACAAATACCACAAAAGTAAAGTCTCCGACCAATGGGACTACCCCGAATGGACGCACTATGCAAGATCTGAGTGTCGTGAATGGAAGCATCGCCGTCATTTTGTCCTGGCCGACATTGTGCTGCCATTCGAGAGAAAACCATCTATCCAATACATGAATTTGTATAGATCGGTTACCATTAGTTTCATTTCTCATCCAAGATATTTGGTTGACCCACGCTAATAAGCCTCATCATCACGTACCCAGCCCCCAACCCAACAGCTAACCCAACCCCCACTCACACAACCACAATTCCATGAACATACCCCTTATCAATCCCCCATTCCAACAAAGTTTTTTTCCAGTCCCAATACCAACAAACCCAACCACCCTATGAATCATACTCATACGATACTACAGACCAATTTAACATAAAGTATCAAACACCACATCAAACCTTACCCACCCAAACATTTACACCAATGTCACCTTACAACCAAGCCGACTATCGTCCTAACATAGCCTCTTCAAGCCAACCAACCCAACAAAATTATGAAGGCATAGACAACCCCTTCAATCTAGATGACTTTACTGAGTTAACCTCATCTTCATGGGCCCAAATACGTGAGTTTCTTGAATTCGAGCCCACACAAACATCGGCGAAGATTTCCTATGAAACACCTCCCGTGGACTCGACGCCATCCCAAAGAGCACCGAGAAACATACGGCCTCGAGGATGCGGTACCGACAGACATTTATTTCGACCTAGTCGTAGAAATTAATGTACAAAGTTTCGCCAATGTAATCAATTTATTTTGAAATGAATTTATTTATTATTTATTCATTATTATATAATATATTATTTATTAAATATAAAAAAAAAATCGTTTAAAGGAGGCTCAGGGGCTATTGGCGCCCCTCCTAAATTATATAGGTGACTTTACCCCTATTGCCATGTAAGTTTAATTTTATTGAGTCATATATACTTTTTAGAAGCCTTATTTTGTATGATTTGTTAATTTAATACAGTGCATTGATGTTAGGTGGCTCCATAATTATACAATGATGATGAAACTCATTTTTATGACTGTAGGTATTTTTGTTAGTCTTTTTATTTCTCCAGACAATTTATTAGAGTTTATAAAGTCCTATGCATATTATTTTGAAAATATTATAACATTTATGAGATTATTTTCATGTTTTCTTCAATATTTCTTTTATTTAATAATAATTATAAGAATATAAGTTTTATTTCTACACAATATAATGTGATGTTAAAAAATGAGAGAGAGAGACAATTTCAAGAACACTTGATGCTTCAATTTACTATGTTTAAGATTCTTTCAAACTAGCAAAATTAACTATTTTGGTGGACAATTTTTGAATATATCTACCCATGGTGGTCAGTTATTGAAATTACAATGTCTATTACTCAGGTCATTTTCACTATCAACTATTTTTAAGGTTTTCTGCGGATTTTTCTGCGGAATTTCCTTAAAACTAAAATTCGTAGAAAAATCCGCAGGAAAATCCGCAGAAAACATCTGTATGGACTAAACACCAACAAAAAATAAGATATAGAGACTAAAACAAAAAAACAAAAAAGATTCAGTGACGAAAACCATAAACTCGCCAACTTACAAGACGAAAACATTATTTAATCCTTAATTATTAATTAATTATATTATGGTCTATTGTTATTAAACACTAAATAGATGAATTGTTTGATTGGATTTTGTGTCTGAATGGACCGTGATGGGTTGGACCATTCAGTTAAGCCCAATGAGAGGTTTATGCCCTCAGCCGGTTAACTATTTAACTGTCTCCCCATTAGACAATTAATATACTCTGAAAACCCTAGACGGCAATGAGAGTAGTAATCCTCTCATACTCACTCGCATCAACCGGGCATCTCTCCAATTCGACAAGGTACATCGTTTCTATTATTTTTTATTATTCTCGATATTATAATATATTATAATTTGTATCTATCCGATTATTTCAAAATTTATCAATTGGTATCAGAACCTGATTAGATAGATTTTATAGCTATTATTGTGAAATTGAATGAGTATGAATGTATGGTTGCTCTTCGATTATTCTTAAACATGAAAAGGATTACATCTTATAATTGTTTGTTGTTAAATTATATAAATGTGCAAAAGTGATGGATTTGTATGATCGCTTCAATTACTTTGCCATTTAAATTGAATTCTACAAAATTATGATATCGCGCGGCATTTAAATGTTGAATGACAAATTTCTTATTTCATTCATTGTACTAAATGCTTTTGATTGACATTAGTTAATAATTGAATAGATTTTGACACTAATATGTTTTCTACCGTTTATGATTCACTTTTTTTGTTTTTGAAATTATATAAAGGGGAATGATTCAAAGTAAACATGTTTTCTATTCTTTATCATCCCATGATTTTCGAAATTACCCATAAATATAGGTGACGAACAGAACAATTAATTTCCCTAGCTACGTGTGCATGGTGAAAATTAAATTATACTATATTGTCAAATTATTCACCTCGGTCACTCAATTGAATGTTGACATTCTGAATTGTGACTAGTCTTTCACCATCACAAATCAATTACCAAATTAAATGAGTCTTTCCAAAATTATGTGCTAATATATAGCAAGATTTATATTGTGATGAAAGAAATTAGCCACTTTAATAGATAATTTATACTGACATGAAATTATAATATTAATAAGGTTTGGTGAATATTTTGTATTTATTTCATACTTATAAATTTTCTTTGTCGGTAAAATTGATTTTTTATTTTATTCTAATTGATTGAATTTATTTTATAATTAATCAATTTAACATTCTTTATTCTGGAATAAATTTAGAATTGTTTTATACTTAAATTACTCTAGTTTTGTGCAAGAATATTTTGAATGATTTTGGTTTTATATTATTGAATTATGTTTAGAGTCTTATATTTTGATATAATGATTCACTCTAATTATAATCGGTTTATAATCGATTTTGAGATGATATTACAATATTGTGAAATTTTATAAATATCAATGACTCTACTTACAAGGATGAATGTCACAATTTTAAAGTTAGTAATAATTTATTCTTGAATCTCTTGTGACTCATTATATAGCCGCATTTAAGGATAAATTTGTTTTTAATATTATCTACTCATTTGAATAAATATAAAAAATGTATTTATATAAAATTATTAATTTTTCAGAATATTCTGAATTAAAAACTCTTTATTTATTATCATAAATTGATTTTTTTGTCAGATACTCAAATAAATAAATAAATATTTAGTTTTATGAGGATATTAGAAATCTTATTATTTTAAGAGTTTTATTCTGGAAAGTTGAGTAATCACAATTAATTTGTATAAATTTTGTTTAGTAAAATAATTAAATTTATTTTAATTATATTTAATATTATATTGATAATAGTTGTACCCTATCGGTATGTTATTATTAATATAAATTTGTCATTAAGTATGCAAATTTTTCTTAATAAAATAATTACATCATTTTAATTATATTTAATATTATATTGATGATAGTCATACCCTATCGGTATGTTATTATTAATATAATTTGTTTTGTTCAATGTATTTATGATTTATTATTATGTAAATTATTGTACGAGTACCTTATCGGTATCAAAATTTTCTGTGACCTAATATTCGTACATTGTTTTATTTCTTATTTAAAATTGTTGAAAGTATTATTTGAGAAATAAGAAATTATTTTAAAGATATGTAATACTTTAATAAATCCAATAATTTTTATTCAATTAAAAAAAAAATAGATTTCAATTCTCTTTTTATTATGTAAGTGATGGACATACCCTATCGGTGTGACGTTACTTGACATGATTATTGTGTGATAGAGAAAATAGTTGAATATTTGTTTAAAATTTTTTCAAAACTCTTAATCTTTGTTCAACTATTATTTCTCTATCCAGTGGAAGAATTTAACATGTCAATTGTATAAAATTGAGAAATAAATATTATTTATTTATTACTTTATAGAGACTTATGTTGAGGATATTATATTCTTATTTTAGTAATAAAATTTAAGACTATTTGTGTTATATTCTCAATAATAGTTAAATTTAAAGTCTCGTATTTTTCCGTTGCGTATAACATAATATGTTTCTCAAATGTATGTAGTTATTGTCATATCCCAAATTTGTCCTACCCTCTCATTTTTCTTATGCCAAGCATGTTGTTGCTCCCTGGACTTTTCTCAAGATCATCATATGGCTTTTGGCCATAATCCTCTAAAGTTTAGATTTTGGAGATTTAGTTTGTACTTATAAGCTATTTCAAATGTGTGGAGTTCAAGTGGAAGCAAAAGAGATATGTCTTCATTATCATAGTCAATTAGTCAATACATGATCAATTGACTTCAAGTTGATTTTAAACCATGCTCCAAAATGATTCTAGGCCACATGCTAAGTTGATTTGATGTCATGATTAGAAGTTATTTTCTTAATCCATGCTCAAGTTTGTTTCAAGTTTCAAGGTATAATAAATTTGTTTTAAGACAGAGTTAAATTTGCTTCAAGACATGATTAAAAGTTTCCAAAACATAATCAAAAGTTGTTTCAAGACAAGTGATCACTTTGTGCGCTCAATTTATATTCCAAGTTTTGTGGCCAAGTGAATTATATCCAAGTATTTGAATTTAGAGTAACAAGTCCATAGAGTGATAAATCCAAGGCTTCATATTAAGCACAAAAGGTCCGATGGATTTCAAATTATCATTTGATTTGTAAAAAAACTGAGGCTCATTTTGAAATGGGTCTTTATCTTCTTTTATGTGCCTCAAAGTCATATCATGGAATGTGGTTGGTATACTCTGTGGATTTAATGAAGCATGAGCTTGGTTAAGCCATTGGTGGATTACTTCAAAAAAAGAGGTTATGTAACATTTTCTGGCCAATTTGGGTATAGTCGGAATGGAATTCATAGCTCTGCCACGCCTATGTCTTTAAATAGGAGGGGTTTAAGGATATGCAAATTTAGGAGGTGTTTAAATAAGGCAGTTATTGATTAAGTGCAGAATTGCTTTCAATTTGAATTGTCCATCCATGTCACGTATATACACAAAAAAAATCAAGCTACTTGTTGGATTCCAAATCAAAATTACACGTACAAAGTTCAAATGAGTTACAAATTGTGTAAAGATTAGAATTGGAAATTCAAGCGTTACAGGTTTTTACTTTTAACTCAAAGCTTGTCACAAGAATGATACAAATGGTTTTATAAGCTACATGAGATACAAAAGCTATAATTCCAAGAAAAAGTTGTTTGAACAATTCCATGCTAGGTTCCTTTTCCAAACTTCACTGTAATCTTTCACCAAGTTTTCTTCAAACTTCCATTGCCACATTTTCAATTAAGGTACAATCAAACACCAACATGGTGCCGAGATCCTCAGACCAAGGTACATGAAAGGAAACTGAGACAAAGGATTAGCATAATGTACAGGCAGAATATGTTTCATCTTAAGAGCATAAGACAGTTATGAACAAGTGCTTGGTGCAAATGAAAATGGAAACAAAGTCACGATTAACCTATGCAACAAGAAACAATCTTCAAGAGGAAAGCAAGAATTAAAAGTAAACCATATGTCGTTACATTAATTTTTATTCAAGAATTCAACATATTCTAGTCACATGATACTATGTCATCAACTTGCAAGACAAGAACTAATAGGAGTCAAAAGAAAGGCCACAGTACCTGGACTTAGAACTTGTAAGGCATGGTTCTCATCACATGATCACATAACCTGCATGACCAAAGGTGCCAAACATGTCAACATGGAAATCAATCCAAGGCTCTAGTAATAACACGAAGACAATAACAAAAAGGGCAAGAATAGAGGTGTGTTTAAACGAAAAAACGTACCAACCAATGTATTCTATGTCAAGCTTTTTTCATTTGCACCAAATAGCCAATGCCATTCCAAGCTTCCTCGCAGCATCCCGCCTACACACCACGCACCATTCCAAGTGACCGACACCTTTGTGTGAGTTAACCAATGATATCACCACAAGCCATGGTACAACAAAACCATCATTGGCTACCTACACAAAACAATAACAAACCGTACAACAACATCAGTATGCAACTTAATTTGGTTGGGACCACATAAATGAGAATTGACAGAAAAGGACAAAATCAATATCTCAGCAAGGAGAATGTTCGTACAACCTCGCAACAGTTTGATTCTCACGAATTCCAGCTCACCTCATTTTCCTAACAGAAATCACACACTCACAACCCTTCACACGTATCTGAACATCCTATATATTACACTGTTCATTCAAAGAAGGGGACACCCAAGAACACACAAAAAAACGGCAAAAAAAAAACCTAATTTCTAGAGCCTCCATGAACACCTGAGAATAGACCTGAAGAAAACCCTAAGAAAAACACTCACAAAAACTCCTAACCATCACTCATAGCTCATTTTCAGTGACCATGAGAGCTTCAAATCGAAGCTTTAATGTAAGGTCAGAGCTTAACCTCATCAATATTTTGCAACAATCAAACAATAACACTCAACAACATCACGCTCGAAGAGATTACAGAGAGGGAAGAAGATTAAACTCAGAAAGAAAGAAGTGGATCTAGGAATACCTTGGTGCGTGCAGAGACTCTCCAAAGGAGTTATTTAACGGTAATCTTCTTGGGTATTGTTCTTCTTCGCTTTAAACTCCATTTTCCGTTTTGTGTGTTGTTTGTGGACTTCCGAGAAGTGTATTTGCTCTCCATTACTTCAATCTGCTTGTTTCTGCCTTATTTTGTGATTTAGGGTTTTTATTTAGGGAGTTTCGATTTGAGAGTTTGAGGAGGTTTTAGGAGAAACGGATCTCAGATTTAGAAAGAGGGTGGAAAATAATGTGGGGTTTGTGTTAGTCATTTGAGATTTGGTGGTGGTGTCACCGGAGAAGACGGTGGCGGCCACCGCGCGCCGCCGCTTCTCCGGCGGGTTTAGGTTTCCGGCGAGAGGAAATGTAAGAGAGAGAGAAGCGTTGAGAGAGAAAGAGCGAAGAGAGAGAAGGCTGAGTGCAAAATGACTCCATTCCATCGTTCCCTTTGTTTTAGTTGGTTGTGATGAGCTGCCATGGTGGGGCCTCCCACCGGTGACAAGTGTCACCGGTCCCTGTTCATTCTATGATCCTACGCACCAACTTGTTTACAGCCCTACCATGTTCCCTGTGTCCATAGCCTTTGGATCAAAGTCAAATGGATGTCTCTGATTAATCAACGTCCCAGATCTGTTGAGAGTTTACCGTGGACTACCTTTCCCCTAGCGTGGGCTGCCAAACCATGGGCCTGAGTGAACGTTTCTAAACACACCCCCCTGTTTTACGGTGAGCATTTGGCCCATTTGTTTTTTTATGTGTTGTTTTGTTTTTGTTTTTATTTTATTTCAAATATCACTTTTTATTAAGATTTAAAAAAAGCATTTTATTTTTATTTCCTTTAAAAAAAACAAACTTTTGAAAATATTTTTATTTAGTTAATTTTATTAAAATTTTTCATTTAATATTAATTAATCTACTTATGATTAATTTTATTAAATATTGAATTTTAATTTTATTAATTATTAATTTGGTTTCAATTCTAAAAATTTTCTAAAAAAATACTTTTATTTAATAAGTTCCCAATTCTTATTTAATTAATTTTATTAAATTATTTTATTTAATATTAATTAATTTTTGATAATTAATTTTATTAAATATTTTGATTTAATCTAATTAATTATTGGAACTTTATTTTAAGAAACCTAGAACTTAATTTTTAGTTTAGGACTTCCCTCCTTAGAATTAACTTTAGAATTAGGTTACTAACCTAACTAATATGCTTGATTTTTACCCCACCATTTTGTTATGTGTGTACCTTATTCATGTGGATTTCATTTCATGCTTTAATTATATGTATGCTATTCATATTATACTTGTC
Organism: Lathyrus tuberosus; assembly: GCA_022829125.1. NCBI lineage: Eukaryota > Viridiplantae > Streptophyta > Magnoliopsida > Fabales > Fabaceae > Lathyrus > Lathyrus tuberosus. The sequence continues at coordinate 17,218,265 of JALAZF010000048.1, forward strand.
CAAACCAAAAAAATCTTTTTCAAACTAATATCTTGACTTAATGTCAAGCCCTTTTAGTACCTTGTAAGTCGATCGTTTTCACGATCGCAATCGACCTCACAATGCCTCCTCTTGGGCTTTATACAACGATAATTGTTGCACATTTCACTTTGGTTTGTATGTGTGTATGTGATTGGCTCACTTTAATCATGGCTCGATTATTCCCACTTGATTAAATGCACCCCTCTCCCATAAGATTAAAATCAACCCCTTTTTACAACAATAAACAAGCTTGATCCAACGTCAAGTATTTTCCAAATCAAATTCAATTAATCTCCAACTTTCACTTGATCCACATATCAAGTTCCTTTACCCCTCTTGTAAGCTGGGCGCTTTTGCCTCGCAATCGACCTTACCTTAAACCATAGGACCTCATTTCCATTAGTTCTTAAACCTTTCCGTACGCAAATTCAAACCTCGATCAACATCGAGCATTTTTCAAATCAAATTAATACATACTTAAACATCATTTCTTAAAAGGTGAAAAAGAGGGGGATCAAGTCTTTGGTCTTTCTCCTCAATTGTTTGGGTGCGAGTTCTCTTACTCGTGTGTGAACAATTGACAGCTTTAAAAAACTTAAGCTTTAACCTGTCAATTGTTTAGGTGCGAGTTCTCTTACTCGTGTGTGGACAATTGACACCTTTAAAACACGCAAACTCGACAATATTCAAACCTTTTCCTAATCAATCATTAATGCACTTAATCCTTACTTAAGCATTTTTACCAAAGGTGAAGTGAGGGTGGTCGAGTCTTTGGCCCTTCTCCTCAATTGTTTGGGTGCTAATTCTCTTACTCGTGTGTGGACGATTGTCACCTCTAAAACATCCGACACGACTAAAACTCTTCTTTCCGTGCGAGCGAAACCCTAACATACATACAAATCAAATCCTCTTTTCTTAATCAAGTTCTTTAATACACTTAATCATATATTCAAACACAATTTCCTAAAAGGTGAAGTGAGGGGGGCCAAGTCTTTGACCTTTCTCCTCAATTGTTTGGGTGCCAGTTCTCTTACTTGTGTGTGAACAATTGACACTTCTAAAAGACATAAACCTTAATTCGTCGATTGCTTGTGTGCGAGTTCTCTTACTCGTGTGTGAGTAATTGTCACCTATTGCTCGGGTGCGAGTTCTCTTACTCGTGTGTGAACAATTGTCGCCTCTAAAAGACATAAACTTTAATTTGTCGATTGTTTAGGTGCGAGTTCTCTTACTCGTGTGTGAACAATTGTCACTTCTAAAGACATAAACTTTAATTTGTCGATTGTTTAGGTGTGAGTTCTCTTACTCGTGTGTGAACAATTGTCACTTCTAAAAACATAAACTTTAATTTGTCGATTGTTTGGGTGTGAGTTCTTTTACTCGAGTGTGAACAATTGTCGCCTTTAAAACATCCAACACGTCAAACTTCCCTTTCTCGCCCCCGTGCGATCCACAACTAAAACACCTTTCCCCAAAAAACATTGTTTAGTCCATTCTTCCGCGCATATGAACTAGTGCTTCAGCCTCCCCTAGCGAGCAGACAAGCCAACGTTTAGCAGTTAAAATGCAACCTAAACTCTCGTTCGCCTAAAACACATTCAAATCAAATCCTTTTTTTTCTCAATCAAATTTTTTACACACCTAATCATATATTCAAACACAACTTCCTAAAAGGTGATGTGAGGGTGGTCGAGTCTTCGATCCTTCTCCTCAATTATTTGGGTGCGAGTTCTCTTACTCGTGTGTGGACAATTGGCGCCTATAAAAAACACAAACCAACAACCGTAGTCCCACGAACTACGAATGCTCTGACTTTCCCATTGCACGAGGGAATATGTAGGCACAAGGGTTCTAATCCTTGCCGAGCACACTAATAATAAAACCACCCATTTTCCCTTTTAAAAATTAATCCTTTTACCTTAGAAGATAAACAAACAAACCTAACTAACTTTCTCACGAATCGATTCAAGAGGTTCCCGTTGAGTATAATGGACATAGAGGGTGCTAATACCTTCCCTCTTGGGTAACCGACTCCCGAACCCGTAATTTGGTTGTGATGACCAAGTTCTTATCTCCCTTTAAAGGTTTTATCGATATTTTCCTTTCCCTCATTTGGGATAAATAAAGTTCGGTGGCGACTCTGTTTCGAACAGTTTCTTCCGCGTCCATCGCGAGGATCGTATTTTTTGAGGTACGACAGTTATATTTGTAGCATTTGAGTTTTGAGTGAGCTATTAAAATATTATATATAACTATATATTATATTTATAATTATAGAGTTTGATCTCACTCAATTGATGCTAAACCTTTTATATGACCATCATATTCTTTCATGTGAAATTATCTAAATAATATATTCTATGTACGTGCAAAATATGTGGTTGAGTTTGTAAAACTCAAATGATATATTATAGAACCACTTCTCTTATAATTTTGCACTAAAAATAAAATTAGTATCCCATTGTATAATTAGAGTATTTAATATTAGCGGGCTCTGATAAATCTTTCTCATATTGGATCAGTGGGAGTGCATGTGTAGACAATAACATAATCTGAAAATTTTCAGATTATAATTCTCATATTGTCATATATTCTTGCGCAATTTATAAAATATGACATATTCTAAAAGGACTTCAAAATACACAATAACTCTAAGAAGTCTTATTCTATTATACCGAGATATATATTATTCTCTTAATCTCGGAAAACATCATAATATTATGTTTAGGTCACTCTTGTTGGAAAATGCACAATAATTCTTTAGCATGCAATAATATTGTGCAATTTTGTTACCAACATTACACACTCTTGAGGCCATACATACTAAAGTACAAGTAAATATCAATACTCCTATCGAGTATGATATTGTGTTATGAAAGTACTAATGATTAAATGTAATTACTCTTGTAATAGGGTATCCCTATATGTAATTACTATTCTTTGACCTATGTGGATATTCTATGACCTTTAATTTGAAAACTCATTAGTGAAATCACTGACCACATACTTATACACATGAGTAAGTCTAATGATATTTTGGGTTAGTGGGAGTTTATCAATAGCATTTTCATATGCTTGGGCCATTCTTTATAACATATTATTCTTAACTTAAATATGTTACTCTAAATTCATCATTCTTATATAAAGTTGTGAGTTTTAACATGTATGATTTGTCTTCCTTATCGGATACAATTTCTACAGCGTTAAAATTTACTTTCTTTTGATTGATCAGTGTTTTGACCATTATTGATATTATACTATTAAAATCAATATTTTTAATAATTAATTATTGTCATCCAAGTGGGAGATTGTTAGATTAATTATTTATTGATCAAATATGGATTGACATAATTAATTATTAATTAATTATATTATGGTCTATTGTTATTAAACACTAAATAGATGAATTGTTTGATTGAGTTTTGTGTCTTAATGGACTGTGATGGGTTAGACCATTCAGTTAAGCCCAATGAGAGGTCTCTGCCCTCAGTCGTTTAGCTATTTAAGTGTCTCCCCATTAGACAATTAATATACTCTGAAAACCCTAGACAGCAATGAGGGTAGTAATCCTCTCATACTCACTTGCCTCAACCAGTCATCTCTCCAATTCGACAAGGTACATCATTCATATTATTCTTGATTATTCTCGATATTATAATATGTTATAATTTGTATCTATCCGATTATTTCAAGATTTATCAATGCTCTGATACCAATTGATAATCAGAGGTTTTTAAAAAATGTGTGCGGAAGAATTAAAGTAAAAATAGAGAAATTATACTTCTTATTAGAATTTGATCAAATTAACAGTTATTCAACTCACAAAGACCAGCGATGGTTTATGTTCTGGACTGGGCCAAAGCCTGCCCTTCAGACGGGCAGGCCCAACCCACACGATATGGGACGGCCCAACAAGGTCCGTATGCAACACCTGCGTCGAGCACGTCTCTCCCCGACGCACAAGGGCTCCTCCCCGCGAGGACAGGTTCTCTTGTAACCTCCCACCTCCGAAGGATTCAGTCTGCCCACCTTCCGGAGATCTCGGGACCGGTACCCCAGGGCGAAGACCACGCGCTGATCTTCACTACGCCACGTAAGCCCTGGCAGTTATTTGGATTAGGCCCTGCAATCCAGCCCAGTGCAAGTAACCGTTGACCCCGCGCTGGGGGCTCTCTATAAATACCCTCTCTCTTGAGAGGGCCAGGTTAAGTCATATTCTAAACTTACCTACTTTCTGTACTTGCTTTTCTCTTACCTTTCCTGACTTGAGCGTCGGAGTACCTTACAGGTACACCCCCAACCCACCGTCTCACCATCACCGGAGCTGAAGGTTTCATGATACAGTTGGCCACTATCTAAATGTCTGATCCAGGTATGATCAGTGGCGCCGTCTGTGGGAACCACTGCTTCCCCGCTTTTCCTTCAACGATAAACCAAAGCAATTTCTCCGTTCATCACCAGCATGGCCAACCCGTCTGCGAACAAAGTTCTGGACACCGTCCTCGCGCAACTCGAGAACATAAACCACCTTGAGGACAATGTCGCCCTCAACGTCGAAGAAGACGACGTAAAAGACGGGCAAACTGCCTCCCCAGACTCCAAAGATGCGACATACGACGCCGCCCAGTAAGTCACCTTTCAGCCAGTTGCTCCTCCGCCTAATGCAAATCCGAGCACCGTGGCCCTATTCGCCTTGGTCAACCAGACCAACCAGCTGATCATGCACCAGAATCTCAGAATTGAAGTGCTCGAGCGAGGGCAAACACGGCGATCTTCCCCGCGAAGACATCATCGCCCACCTTCACCTCGCCGTTCTCCTTCCCCGCGAAGGACTCCCCCGGAAGAATCTCGGACCCCCTCACCGGTGCGCGAGGGCCTCCGGCCGCGCCTCGAGCCCACCCAGCCAGAAACCTCCCAAAAGCACCATTATTCCCCGCCTCAGAAGGAGCCCAGGCATTCCTCGACTAGCAAGAGAAGCAAGACCGCCGAAGAGAGGCCGAGGAACCGTTCAAGGAACTCCCCTCCACGAAAGGGACCGGATCGACACCACTGATCCCCATCAGGGTGCTCAGCCAGAAGCAACGACGACGACCAGAGGACTCCCCTGTCATGGGAGATCATGGACGCCCCAATCCCTACGGGCATGGAGAAACCCCCGCCACTGGGGACCTACAACGGCCTGGCCGACCCCGACGACCACGTTGAAAGTTTTGAAGCCATGCTCAACTTCAGAAATGTCAGGGGAGCCATTAAGTGCAGGCTTTTCCCCACCACCTTACGGAAGGGCTCCATAACCTGGTACAAGAGCCTAGCACCCGGGTCCATCACGTCCCGAAAGCAACTAAGAGAACGCTTTACCAAACACTTCACGGCATCTCGCCGACACCCGAAGACGGAGGCCGCACTAGAGAGCATTTTCCAGGGGAAGAACGAGTCTCTCAGGAACTACATTGAGAGGTTCACCAGGGAGGCTTCGAGGTCCACACGACCGACGACATGAAGAAGTTTCTAATCATCCGGGGACTGCAGCTTGGATCCGATTTCACCAAGTCCGTGGGCCTCCGCATACCTCGCCATTTGGAGGACCTCATCCAACGAGCTCAGTCATACATCGAGTTCGAAGAGTCAGAGGCAGCACAGATCGCCTTCAACTCGAGGTGGAAGGAAGGCCCCCGCGGCCACAGAGAGAAGACTCTTCTCCCCGACGTGGAGGAGAAAGAAAGAAGGAAGGCCGCCCCCGGGACTCTCGCGAAACGAGAGGGTCAGCTGGCCGGTTCACGGAATACACGCCGTTCAATGCTCCCCGCGCGCGAATCCTCTCCCAGTGCTCCAACTTGGAATTCCTGAAAGGAGGCGTCCGCTTTCCAAAGCCAACGGCCCCCAAATCAAACACGGATAAGTCCAAGTACTGTAGGTTCTACCGGAGCCACGGACATGTCACGGAGGACTGCATCCATCTCAAAGATGCAATTGAGATCCTGATCAAGGAAAGGCACCTAAAGAAGTATGCCCAGAAGAACTACGCCCCTCTTCCAGGTGCCCGGGAAGCCCAAAGCGTCGAGGAGACGACGCCTCCTCCCGACGAGAGTCGGCTGTAGGTTGCCCTCAGCGTCACTCAACCTGAAGACTTCTTCGTCCCCGAAGGAATCGAGGGCCAAGAGGCAGTTCGCAGCATGTGGGCAAACTTCCCCCACGAAGACCCCGTTTCTGCCCGCAGCACCTGGGAAGGTTTCCCCAAGACGACGGTCATATCCGAAGGTGGTTATGAGAAGGTGTCAATAGGGTCGATCAAGCGAAAGTTTGACGAACTGGAGTCTGCAACATCGGCGAAGACCACCACTCTCGAGAAGGTGCAAGGGAAATCAAACCGCATCACCTTCTACTTTGAAGAGCTCCCAGGAGGAGCACCCAACGCCACCATACTCTTCTTGGTCAGGGCAAAGATGGAGAATTTTGACGTTCGCAGGATCCTTGTTGACCAGGGAAGTTCGATCGACATCATGTATGCTCACCTGTTCGAGACTCTCCAGCTCGACGAGAGACATCTGACCCCTTACGTGGGTTCAAATCTGTAGGGGTTCAACGGAACCACCACCAGACCGTGGGGTTATGTTGAACTGATGGTCATGTTCGGGGCCGAAGGACGCCTACTCGGGGTACAACCAAATTCCCATGGATAAGGCCGACAAGCAGCATACAACCTTCATGACCGAGTTGGGAAATTACTACTTCAACGTAATGCCCTTCGACCTGAAGAACGCCGACGCGACCTACTAAAGGATGATGAACAAGGTCTTCCGGGGAGAGATCGGCGATACGCTCAAGGTTTATATGGACGACATGATCATCAAATCCGCGGAAGAAGTCGACCATGCTGCTGATCTCAAGAAGGTGTTCGACACGGCGAGGAGATGCTGCATGAGGTTCAATCCCAAAAAATGCACCTTCGGCGTTCGAGCGGGTAAGTTCCTATGCTTCTACCTCACCGAGTGAGGAATCGAGGCCAACCCAGACAAGTGTAGGGCTTTCTCCGAGATCCCAACTTTGAACTCGAAGAAGTTAATACAATCACTGAACGGGATGCTGACCGCCCTCTCCCGCTTCGTCGCCAAATCCACACAATACGCACTTCCGTTTTTCAAGCTTCTTCGACAAAAAGCCACGTTTGAATGGAGTGAGGAATGCGAGCAGGCGTTACTCCATCTCAAACGGGTCCTGTCACAGCCCTTGGTCCTCTCACAGCCAGAGAACTGGGAGACACTATTCTTGTATCTCACCATCACGAGCGAAGCGGTTAGCGCCGTCCTCATACGGGAAACCCCCGACGGGAAAAAACCGATTTACTTCACGAGCAATGCCCTCCAAGGTCCCGAGCTCAGGTATAAGCAGATTGAGAAAGTTGCCCTGGCCCTCGTCACCGCGGCCTGGAGGCTGCGCCATTACTTCCTAGCCCACACAGTGGTCGTAAGAACCGAACAACCTATAAGGCAGCTCCTTAGACAACCAGATATGGCAGGTAGAATGCTCAGATGGTCGCTCGAACTCACCGAGTTTGACATCCTGTACGAGGGAAGGAAAGCCCTGAATTCTCAGGTACTGGCCGACTTTGTGGCAGAAATGACCGTACCGGAACCTTCGACCAACGGATCCCAAAAATGGACAATCTACGTCAACGGGGCATCCAGCACGAAAGGGAGCGGGGCGGGCATTATCCTTGAGAACGAGGAAGGCATCCTGATCGAGGTCTCCCTCGAGTTATCCTTCCCGACATCGAACAACCAGGAAGAGTATGAGGCTTTCCTCGCCGGGCTATGACTGGTCGAGGACCTTGGCGCCAAAGAGGTCAAAATCTTCACCGACTCCCAGCTCGCAGCCTCGCAAGTTCAAGGAGAGTACCAGGCCAAGAACGACAGCCTCATCAAATACTTGACCTTGGTGAAAGAAAAAATGAAAAAATTCACCTCCGCAGAAGTAACCCACAGCCCAATACCTGAGCAGATGTCTTGTCCAAATTGGCGAGCATAAAGAAGAAAGGCGGAAACAAATCCGTCATACAAGAAGTGATTTCCAGCCCGAGCATCGACAAACCTGTACCAGCGACGGACGTGAACGCTATTGGGGACAACAATTGCTGGATGACCCCGGTATACGAGTACCTCACGACGGGCAAACTACCCAAAGATCCCAAAGAAGCGGGGATGGTTAAGCGGCGAGCGTGCTCGTACACAATAGTCGAGGATAAGCTATACCGCAGCAGGTTTTCTATCCCCCTCCTCAGGTGTGTCGAGGAGACCAGGATCCCCGGTATACTCTAGGAAATCCACGAGGGAATCAATGCACAGCACCTCGGCGGGTGATCCTTAGCCCGTAAGGCTCTCCGAGCGGGGTATTACTGGCCCACCATACAGCAGGACGCCAAGGAGCATGTCAAGAAATGCGATAGATGTCAACGACACGGGGACATGCATCTTGCCCCTCCAAACGAGCTCAAAACATTGTCGTCCCCATGGCCATTTGCATGGTGGGGATGGACATCCTCGGGCCCTTCGTCGTGGGGTCATACCAAAACAAGTACCTTATCGTCGGCGTAGATTATTTCACGAAATGGATCGAGGCGGAAGCCTTGGCCAAAATCACGGCCTTCAACATACTCCGTTTCTACAAGAGGAACATCCTCGCCCGATTCGGGGTGCCCCAAGCGATCGTCACTGACAACGGGACACAGTTCACCGACATGAATTTTCAGGACTTCGTCACTAAACTGGGCACGAAGCAGCACTTCACGTCGGTTGAGCATCCTCAAACGAACGGGCAGACCGAAGCGGCAAACAGAGTAATCCTCCAAGGATTGAAACGCCGACTCGGCAATGCCAAACAACGGTGGGTCGAGGAACTATACAACGTCCTCTGGGCCTACCGAACAACCCCGCATTGCACGACCGGGGAGACCCCCTTCCGTCTGACCTATAGAACGGAAGCGGTGATCCCCGTGGAAATCAGGGAACCCTCGAGGAGGACGGAAGCTCCCCTCGATGAGGTCGCGAACGACGAAGCTCTGAGGGAAGAGCTCGACTTTGTCGAGGAGATAAGGACGGGCGCATCCCTCCAGGAGGCCTCACTTAAGCAAAAAATAACTCTACGTTATAACGACAAAGTTATTAAATGATATTTTCAGGTTGGCACCCTCATCCTATGAAGGAACCAGAAAGAATCGCGAGAGGGCAAACTCGCCGTAAACTGGGAGGGCCCGTACCGCGTCCGCGCAAAAATGGGGACAGGAGCCTACTACCTCGAAAATCTACACGGGGAAGAACTTGCTCGACCATGGAACGCTGAGAAACTTAAGCAATACTACAGTTAGACACTGCCCGTGACAAACCAACTTCGCGATTACGGGGGCACGCTAGGGTACAAGCGCGACACCCCTATACGAAAACGATGATCAAAGGCCGCATAGTGTGTGCGCGAGGACTTTCGATCCGACGAGGATACCTCGATCGAGCTCCGTCGTCGCCGTACCAATTAGGCAGAACACCCAGCTCGCGATGGGAAGTTCACGCCACAAAGTTAAGACCTCGACCGAGCTCTTAGCCTCGTTAAAGGTCGGAATACACCTCCGACCACTCGACCAGCTCTCCATGCAGTCGAGGAACATCAAAGTCGAGCAAACTCCCAAAATCACCAAATGACTTAGACAAAAACAAGTAAAGTATAGCAAATACACAAGCACCACACACACAGATAAGCAAAAAGAAAAGTATTAAAACCGGGCAAAGGCCCATTGTACAAATGTTACAAACATGTCAAAAAGCCCTTGGCACGTAGGCCGGGCAAAACTCATTACAAGAAATGGCGCGCAGGCCAGACAAAAGTCATTACAAAAGAAAGTGGCTCGCAGGCCACGCATAACAAACAGGTATACACCTAGTCAACTACGTCCTCCTCTGGCCACTGGTGCTCAGTAATCCCTCCGTCGACTTCATCCTCTTGTATCAGCTGCACGATCTGACCGTCGATCACCTCACAGTCGGGACCAGTCCCCTCAGTGACAAGATCGGGGTTCACCATCCGAAGCTGCTGCACGGCGTTGTTAAAACCCACGTCCGCGAGGATATCCTCCTCGGTCTACCTGAGCCTCGCTATCAGAGATGCTCAGGAGGTCAACAACTTGTCTTCCTCGGTTTCCTCCTCGGCTGGGCGAACAACTTCCTCCAGCTCGGCGATCCTCGCCAGGAAACCTTTCCTCTCCTCCTCAGCATTCTTCAGCCTCTCCTCCAACTGCTCTTGAAGCATGGCCCGTGCCTTATTCTGCTCTTTACGATCAGCCAACTCCTTCCTCGTCTTCTCCATCTCAGATGAGATAGACTTTAAGCTCTCTTGCAACCTGTTCAGCTCACCAGCCGAGCATGTCTCGTCATTCAAGACCAAGGCAGCCGCGCAAACCCGCATCACCGCAGACACATCCTCCACCAATGCCATTCGCCGGGAAGCCCTGTCGTCACCCAAAATGGTTTGAACTTCGGTTGCACCAACGCACAGGGTGTTGTTCCCCGTAAACAAATTCGGCCTCGAATGACAAGGAGGGAGCACAAACTTCACCGCGGGAGGGCTCTCGTTCTTAGTGAGATCGACATCCACATGCTCGGCGAGTCGCTGTCTCTTCGGTGACCCCTGACTGTCGGGAGACTGACTACCCTGTGGAGTGCTGGAGGAACCACCGGGCGCTGGGGCAAGGTCGGGGTGCTGCGTACGGAGTTGCTCGACACGACCTTTCCCTCTTTTCTTCAAAGTACGGGCAGCCACCAGCTTTTTGATCTGCTCCTCCGCACTCGACATCTTACCTGCAAAAGAGAAAGAAATGTGTTAGTAAATCGATCCCAGAACGAGTAGAAAGAGTAAGTCGAGGAAGATTCCACCACCTAACAGCTCCATGGCCTCCTCATCGGAAAAGGTCTCGAGGAGGGCCCTCGTGTTAATTAATTGGGGTTTCGTTAGAACCTGCCCATCATCTCCCCGGACAAATTTCCCGTCCAGTGTCACGAGCTTGGCTTTGTCAAATCCGGCGACGAAGTTGACTATCTCCTCGTACGCCAGACGAACCCCTTCGTAAAATCGGCCAGGGCTGACGATGTAACTGTCTGTGCCCCTCTTGAAAGGCTCCTCCGTCCAGAATAAGGGGAATCTTGGCTCGAGGGCTTCTTCCTGCTGCCCGTCTACTTCTCAGAAGACCCGACGATACACCGAATTCATGGCCTCGAGCGAAACCGGCCTCACTATGTAGTACCGGTATTTAAAGTTGCGAACAGAGTCCATATAGGCCTGGAACAGTCTACTCACCTGTTTGAAAGACACCAAACCGTGTTTGCCATCAGTTGCCTGGCACCGCAGATGGAAAATGCGGAAGAAGAGGGGCACCGTCGCCCCGATCTTGAGATATTTACACACGAGCTCAAAAGCACGGATAAAAGCAAGGGAGTTGGGATGGAGCTGCGAGGGCGCCAGCCGCAGCCAAACGAACACCTATTGCTAAAAATCGGTGAAAAGCAGGCGCCACCCCCGCCTCGTCGAACATAAATTCGTACAGGGGAAACTACATCCCTCGGTACGTCGAGCAAATACGATGGTACGCTTGAGGCTGGAACACCTTCCATGTCTTCGAGGAGCCCACCAAGCGATGCTCGACGGTACAGAATATGTCGTCCTCGTCCCTGTCGACGAACTGGGAAATCATATTTAGAGGCTCGTCGCTGACCCACTCCTCGAACGGCCGTTCCTCGACACTGTGGATCGACGCCATCGGGGAGTCAGGTTGGTCATCAACGTCTAGAGATCCCATGGCCACGACCAAGGTTTCCATTTTCCTGAAAAGCAAAAGGAAACGGTGAATTCGATGATCCATGTAAAATTCACCCTCCACTGCTGATCAAGTGAAAGGGCGAAGAAGGAGCGTCCCCGGGACCATCCTCAGGTCGCCGGTACGCCACCCCGGGGAAAAATTCGTCCCACAGCTCGAAACGTTGGCGAGAGCCTCGAGTTATTCATCTCAGGACATTCTTCGTGTCCCCGGGGAATTCATCCCATCTCCCCGCGAGGTTCAACAAAAACATAGAGAAATTCCGCCATTTTCGCCGGAAATTTCATGGTTTCCCTGAGAACTTCATCAGTTCACCGTAGGAACACCATATAAAACACCTTAAAGTGGGAAAAAGATCAGGAAACTTACTTGAAAAACGACTGACAGAGTTCCGACGCGGCGGTAGGTGGCGAAGAACGGCGGTGAAGACAGAGAAGGAAAAGAGAGAGAATCTGAGCAAGGGAGAGCGAACAGTGAAAATTAGACGGGCTGACCACTATTTATAAAGCCCCTCACGGGACTCGAGTAGTTCCTAGGCACTCGATTATGCTACCCTAGACTAGCCGCCCTAAGTAATGATGGCGTGTGACACGTGGCATACGCTTCCCCACGTGCGCCCTTTCGTTCTCCCACACGTGTCCTTTCACTATGTCCGGTGCTCGACTCAATAACTTCTCGTCTCCCCGCGGAGTCACCCAGAAACGCCCTGTCAAACCCAAGCAGATGTCAAGGTTTCTACCCCATTTGACGTTCCTCGCTCGTAGCATGAGCCCCTCGAAACCAAAGAGGTCCCCGCGACTGTCGTCGTCCCGGTCCCACGTTCGAATCTGATACGTACTCGATACGATTGCTGACCCTTAAGTCATTACTCTAACACCTCGGAGCAACGACTTGGGGGGCTCCTGTTCTGGACTGGGCCGAACCCTGCCCTTCAGACGGGCATACCCAACCTACACGACCTGGGATGGCCTAACAAGGTCCGTATGCAACACCTGCGTCGAGCACGTGCCAGCCTTCTGCTGTGTCAGGCACGTGCAGCAAGACCGTCGAACGCCGAACAGAGACGTCAAGCCTTGCAGGCCACGTCTCTCCCCGACGCACAAGGGCTCCTCCCCGCGAGGATAGGTTCTCTTGTAACCTCCCACCTCAGAAGGATTCGGTCTGCCCACCTTCCGAAGATCTCGTGACCGTTACCCCAGGGCGAAGACCACGCGCTGATCTTCATTACGCCACATAAGCCCTGGCAGTTACTTGGATTGGACCCTGCAATCCAGCCCAGTGCAAGTAACCGTTGGCCCCGTGCTATTGGCTCTCTATAAATACCCTCTCTCTTGAGAGGGACAGGTTAAGTCATATTCTAAACTCACCTACTTTATGTACTTGCTTTTCTCTGACCTTTCCTGGCTTGAGCGTCGGAGTACCTTGCAGGTACACCCCCCCTTCACCGTCTCACCATCACCGGAGCTGAAGGTTTCACGACGCAGTTGGTCGTTATCTAACTATCTGATCCAGGTACGATTAGTTTATGATAATACACAAAAGGTAATCAATTGAGTAGTTGTATATTGCATGAGTTGTGTTTATACAATGATTCAGTATATATGGATTCTAACCTCACTACTTTTGCAGATTCCAATCAACACTAAAGCTCGATCAGGTACTAATTCTAACAAAACCTAACTTTATGTAACAAATTGCTAGTAATTGAAAACTTAATCATGCAATATCATACAAAAAATTAAATGTGTGTGTGTGTGTGTGAGAGAGAGAGAGAGAGGAGTGGGAGGGAGGGAGAGATAAAGATAGAGATAGATAGATAGATAGAGAGAGGGGGGAGAGAGAGGGAGAGAGAGAGAGTGTGTGTGTGTGTGTGTATGTGTGTGTGTGTATGTGTGTGTGCATGTGTGTGGTCTTTGCAGGAGCCTACTCCATTCTTAAATGGTTTTCCATTGGAACATGTTTTCCTACTTTATGTTTTGACAAATATAATTTGAGTTCATACAATAACCATTCCATAATAATGTTGAGAAAAATAAATCCCCTATCCGGATCTTTACTTATATAGAGCTTAGTGTTAAACTTTTATGCAAAATATTTACACGATTATTTCTTCTTGAATCTTCAAATATCACCAATTTTCTCCCAGTCTTTGTGTGTGGAAATCACCCATTGATTCCACCGATTTTTTGAACAATGAACTATTCAAAGATTGAGAAAAACTCCACCTTGTCACTAGCCTTCCACACAATCACTACCAAGGTAAACTGGAAATGAGCACCTCCTTCTTTTCATTGGAATTTTTCAGTACCAATGAGAACGACCTCAATCTTGCAAGCTTCCTGAAAATCTTTGTCAAGCCTTCAAGAACGGTTAGTTTCAAGACAAGTATCCTTCAACGATTTAAAAAATCTCCATAGTCAAGATCTGAAATCAAACTAGAAGTTAAAGATGAAAGAAATTCTGTTTGCAAGGGTTTTTTAGTTATAAAAAATGAGAGGGTGTTTATTTCAATAAATCACAATGTAGATTATGAAATTGCTATTTAAAATGAAATGACATAATAGATTTATGTGCTTGAGATTAAGCACAAAATGGATGGAAAGATTAGTTAGATTCGAGTCAGGAGCGTTTCATGATTTGAATCAAATGCGCAAGTAGAGTGAAATAAAAAAATATAAAGAAATTGATCCATTTCTCGTGTGATTTGAATCAAGTACAACGTCTAATTTGAGTCAGAAAGCATGTGATTGAATCAATTTGGACAGAGCCAAACAGAGAAATGTAAAAAAGTGTGTGATTCAAGTGGAGAAGGAATTCCAATTCGAATCAAATGAGGTAGAGGCAACCTAGATCTGTGTGATTCGAATCAAGTGCAATTTGTTATTCGAGTCACAATGCTATTTGATTCGAATCAAGTTAAAAGAGTGATTCGATTAACTGGTTTTTGAAAACTTTTAGTTTGCCTCTGCTCAATTTAATTCGAGTCAGAAAATTATATGATTCGAGTCATGCACATAAAATCTCAATTTTTATGGTTTTCAAAATACTTTGTGGTTTTCCTTTCCTCCTAACTTAAATCAATAACACATATGGTTCCTATCTCACTAACTTAACCAATAAATTAAAAACATCATGATCAACCTGTTGGTGTACAAGGTGAATAATGGATGAAAAGAGTAGAATATATTATAATAGAATGACGACTACAAAGGATTACAAAATCACTTACTACCACTAGTCTATTTATAAGCTAAAACTAGGGTTACAAAAGCAACAAACAAAATACTAAAATACCCTTTAACAAACTTAATGGCTAAGTTTGTGAATATAAATTAAAATATAAATTATTATTTCTAATACCATCCCTTAATTTATATTTCTTCAAAACTAACAACACCAATTCCATCCCTTAAGCGAAGAAATTGATCCGTCTTGATAGCCTTCGTCAGAACATCTGCCAACTGTTTCTGAGTGCTACAGTGCACAACTTCTAACACTCCATTCTGAACCTGATTTCTCAGAAAGTGATACTTGGTCTCAATATGCTTGCTTCTCCCATGCAACACTAGGTTTCTGGCAAGATTGATTGCAGACTTGTTATCAATCATCAGCTCAGAGGTTTGTCAACTTTGATCTTCAGATCCTCCAGCAAGTTCATAATCCACACAGCTTAGCATACAGTAACAACACCTGCAATATATTCAGCTTCACAGGTTGACAACGCAACAACAGGTTGCTTCTTAGAACACCAAGAAATAGGGCCTCCCAGAAACTTGAACACATATCCAGAAGTACTTCTTCTGTCAACTCTGTCTCCACACCAATCAGAATCTGAATAACTCAGAAGTTCTGATTCACTCTTTCTTCCAGAAGGGAATAACACTCCATACTTCAGAGTTCCCTTGATATACCTCAGAATCCTGACAGCAGCTTGGTAATGGGACCACTTGGGTTTACTCATGAATCTGCTAACCATTCCAACTGCATAGCAAATATCAGGTCTGGTATTACACAAATACCTTAGAGAACCAACCAACTGTTTGAAGGTTGTAGCATCCACATCCTTACCATCAGAATCAGAATCCAGTTTCTGATTTGTATCTATAGGTGTGATAGCAGCCTTACAATTCTGCAGCTTAAATCTCTTCAGAAGTTCTCGTTCATACTTCAGTTGATGCAAAATGATACCTTTCTCAGAATATCTGAACTCCATCCCTAGAAAGTATGTCATTTTCCCGAGATCAGTCATTTCAAACTCATTCATCAGCATCTTCTTGAACATAGCTAATTCTTGTTCAGAACTTCCGGTCAGCAGTATGTCATCAACGTACAAACACACCAGAATCATATTGCCTTCAGAGATATGCTGAATATAAACACCGTATTCCTTCTCACATTTCTGAAAACCCTGCTTCTTGAAAAATGAATCAATCTTCTGATTCCAAGCTATGGGCGCTTGCTTCAATCCATACAAAGCTTTATGTAATTTGTACACCATCCCTTCCTGATTCTTTTTCACAAATCCAGGAGGTTGTGACACATAAACTTCTTCTTCTAATGGACCGTTCAGAAATGCAGATTTCACATCTAAATGCATCAGAGGCCAATTCCTGTTAGCAGTTATTGCAATCACCAGTCTGATTGTTTCGTGTCTCGCTACAGGTGCAAACACTTCAGAATAATCCAGCCCAGGTTTCTGCAGAAATCCTCTTGCTACTAACCTCGCTTTATGTTTGCCAATTGATCCATCTGGCTTTAGCTTCTGCTTGAAAACCCATCTGACGCCGATGGCTTTCTTGTCCTTTGGAAGTTCTGTCAGCTTCCAAGTCTTGTTTCTTTCTATGGCCTCAAGTTCTTTTTTCATGGCCTTTAGCCAGAACTTATGCTTAAGAGCCTCTTCTGTACTCACATGTTCAGAGTCTACTAACATGGCACACTAAATAACTTCTCCTTCAGAATCTACTTCAGTGTCTTGCAGCATGTCAAACTCTTTGAATCTTCTCGGAATGGTTCTGATTCTCTGTGGCCCCTGACCTTGGTCAGAATCTCATTCGGATGCTTGAACCCCAGAAGTTCTTGCTTCAGAAGGTTGACTTCCTCTAGAACCTTGACCATCTTCAGAGTCTGGCATATTCGCAGAGTCTGAATCACCACCAGAATCTAGATCATCATCAGAATCTGGATCATCAGAGTCACCTTCATCTTCTGAGTCTCCTTCAGAATCAGAATCACCATCAGTTTCAAAAACTCTTAGTTCTGACCTTTCTTCAGAAGTTCTCACATCAGAATCAGATTGAGACTTGTCCCAATTCCAAACTTCTGATTCTTTCACAATAACGTCTCTGCTGAATTCAACTTTATTAGTTTCTGGACAATAAAGCTAGTACGCACCTGTACTGTGGTACCCCACCAGTACCATTACTTTGCTTCTATCATCCAACTTCTGTCTTCTAGCTTCTGGAACATGTTTGTAACAAACAGAACCAAACACCTTCAGATGACTAACACTTTACTTTTCTCCAGTCCACTTCTGAATAGGAACTATTTCCTTCAGCTTCTTCATTGGACATCTGTTGAGCACATATGTTGCGGTGGCAATAGCTTCTCCCCACAAGTTCTGAGGAAGCTTCTTCTCCTTCAGCATGCTTCTCGTCATATCAAGCAAAGTGCAATTTCTTCTTTCAGCAAGACCATTGTGCTGAGGAGTGTAAGGAGCAGTAACCTCATGCTCAATTCCATTCTCCTCACAGAACTTCTGAAACTCTTTGGAGTTATACTTACCTCCACCATCGGTTCTGAGAATCTTCAGAGTCTGACCACTCTGATTCTGAACCTTCATTCGGAACTTCTTGAATTCAGCAAACACCTCGTGTTTGAACTTAATAAGGGATACCCATGTCATTCTCGTGAATTCATCAATAAATGATACGAAGTATTTATTCCCTCCGATCGATGCTACTGGAAATGGACCACACACATCAAAATGCACTACTCCCAAGGTATGTTTTGCTCCTGGAGCAACTTCTGACGCAAATGGCAATCTTGGTTGCTTTCCTTCCTTGCACACTTTGCATGACTTCTCAGGCTTCTTAATTGTAGGAATTCCATGTACCAGCTTCTTCGAATTCAGATGTTCTAAGCTTCTGAAATTCAGATGACCAAATCTTCTGTGCCACAGCTCACTTTCTTTCACAACACTTGTTGCACTAAGACATTCTGAGTCAGAAGTTCTGACACTCACCTTGAATGTTCTATTCCTTCCCTGTTCTGACTCCATAATCAGCTTCTGATTACAGTCATACAGCTTCAGAAGATTGTCCTTCATGGTAACCGAAAAACCTTTCTCAATTAATTGTCCCACGCTCATCAGATTGCTTTTTATGCCAGGTACATACCACACTTTCTGAATCAATGTTGTTTTCCCATTGTTCAGAACAACTCTGACATTTCCCATACCTTCAGCGTTAAGATATTTGTCATTAGCACATCTGATCTTAGTCCTCTTCTCAGAGTCAAAATCAACCAGCCATTTCTTATTTCCAGTAAGATGATTTCAGTAGCCAGTGCCCATATACCACCAGTCTGTCAAATTCGTATCATCAGATTCAGAAGCCATCAATAGCACAGATTCATCATCACAACTTCTGGCTATATTTGCTTCTTCTGACTTCCTTTCTTTGTTTGACCAACAATCTCTAGCAAAGTGACCAAACTTCTTGCAACAGTAACATTGGATCTTCTTGTCATACTTCTCTTTTCCCTTCTGAGCATTCTTTTGCCTATCAGAAGTTGAGGTTTCTAACTTCTGACCACCATCAGATCTTCTCCTGGCTTCTGACCAATACTGCTTCTGATGCTTCTTATCAGAAACTGCTTTCAGAGCCTGCTGCTCTGCTTCCCTTTCAGAAGTTCTCTCAGTCAGACGCAACTCTTACGCTTCTAGACTGCTTTGCAACTCTTCAATTCTCATGGTGCTCAGATCCTTAGAATGTTCTAATGCTACCACAATGTAATCAAACTGAGGAGTAAGGGATCTCAATACCTTCTCAACGATTACTTGTTCAGAAAGAGTTTCTCCACACGCCTTCATCTCATTAGTGATCAGAATCACTCTGGAGATGTACTCAAAAACTTTCTCATTGTTCTTCATGTTGAGATTCTCATACTGCTTACGTAGAGACTGAAGCTTCACCTTCTTCACTGATGCGTCACCACCGTAACATCTGACCAGTGTGTCCCACGCAGCCTTTGCCGTCGTTGAATCTGCAATCTTCTCAAACACATTTGCATCCACACACTGATGGATGTAGAACAATGCTTTCTGATATTTCTTCCTTGTATCCTTCTGCGCGTTCTTCTGTTCCTCCGTTGCATCTGCTGCTACTGGAACGTAACCTTCAGTGACAAGATCCAGAACATCTTGAGCACCGAACAGTACACGCATCTGAATCATCCAACGAGTCCAGTTTTTGCCATCAAATACTGGAAGCTTGGTGTTCATGCCGCCGTTTGCGTTCATCATCTTCAACCTTGTACAGTCACTCAGATCTCACACAGTGTTTCCCAACCCACAGAATCAGAAATTCTGATTCTGATCAGATTTTTGTTCAAGATTCAACACGAATCCAAGAACCAAAAATCAATCACACAAAGCCTCACGTTTCACTCGTGTTTCCCGTGTTTCCCTGTGGATCCGAACCGGAGCTCTAGATACCAATTGTTGGTGTACAAGGTGAATAATGGATGAAAAGAGTAGAATATATTATAATAGAATGACGGCTACAAAGGATTACAAAATCACTCACTACCACTAATCTATTTATAAGCTAAAACTAGGGTTACAAAAGCAACAAACAAAATACTAAAATACCCTCTAACAAACTTAATGGCTAAGTTTGTAAATATAAATTAAAATATAAATTATTATTTCTAATACAACCGAGTGTCATCAAAATCCAAAATCAAGAATTAGTCCTAGTTTCTAAAAAGAAAAAAAGTACCAATTACTAAAAGTAAATCTGAGACATCTGGTATGAATTGTATGGTTTATAAGAGAATATAAGCAAGGAGTTCTAATTACTGAGAAAACTATAAACTGTTTAAAAAAGCTACACAGTAATAAAAAAAATTAAAGGCCATATAAATTAAGTGTGAAACAAGCAACGCAGACTTTATGCATGGAATCATTTGATCTTGCATATTTTCGTTTATGTACCTTATTTGTGGTTACATTAAGGATAATGAATATCTAATAACGATGTCTATTTTTATGATATATATTTACATGTTCAAAAGTGTTTAATTTATTTACGTTGAGATCTTGACAATGTAAAATGGTGATCTCATTGAAAGATGGTTAGGGGGAGGACCGGTTAGTACAAGAAAACGTAGGAGTTTAGTAGTCAATTTTTTAAAACTTAGTTTTTTATTCATTTATTTATATTTTACATCAAGTTGAACTCTATTATTCACTTTCAATTTTAACTTCTGGATTTCGTTTATCATCCTCTAGTGCTAATAATATGTATAATGACCTATTTTTCAAGAATCATTTCACATTTTATTAATTAGTGGCTTTAAGAATACTATGTCAAAATTATGCAATTCATATATTTCTCTTTAATGCTAGAAAAATAAGGTTGATGAATACCAAACTGTCACGGTTTAACATAGATAAAAATGTATATAATTTATTAAAAAAATTGGAAAAAGTCCATAACGTCTCAACAATTTAAATAAGGTTGATATTATTATTTTTCTAGAAGTATGTTTTTCTAAATTTAAAATAGATCTAAATGTACTTTTGATTTGCCTAATTTTTTATCTGTTAATTTTGGCGTTTTAAACAATTAGTTTCATATTACAAAATCAGCGATTCTGATCCTTTAATTTTGATGGTCTTTGAATTTTTGTGATTCTTCTTCACTTTTGCATTCGTGACATTTATGATTAAAATAAAAAATAATAATTTTTAAGGTTATGTCATTGGTGACTAGGAGAATTTATTAATTAATATTTTTTATAGAATTAATTAATAATTAATTATTTTAATTAATATTTTTAGAAATTAATTATTTAAAATTTTGAAAAGATATATAATGGGCCTAAACCCAATTCATAATTGCATCCATTTCAAACTTGTGTTCAAAAAGACATTGGGTAATGCATTATTGACTTTTATAAATATTAAAATTTCATCGGATGTGATCAGACTGGATTGTCCTGACCTTCGCGTAGGGCAGATGATGATGCTTGTAGAAGAGAAAAGGGGGTAGTATCTGCAAGGTACTCTGATGCCAAAGTAAGTGTTTGGTCAAAAGAGAGAAAGCAAGTACAAAAGATTTCAAGTATTGGATATTGGATATTCGATACCTGTCCCTCTCAAGGGAGAGGGAATTTATAGAGGTAACCCCTAGTGCGTGGTCAAGGTCACCCATGTGGCCAAAATATCTGGTCGACCAATGGGAGACTAACAGGTGGAGGGCAAGGTGCGTGGCCCTTTGACCTGGTCCAACTGCTTCCGTGAGATCCGGGGAGACAGTTGGTCGTGTGAACAGCTAAGCGAGTGAGGGGGACATGCCCAACGACTAGTTTGTGTCCAACGACTAGTTCCTGTCCAATGGCTAGTTTCTGCCCAACGACTAGTTTTTAGCTATTGGGCCTGGCCAATAGTTGGACTGGATTGGGCCTTGCCCTGCTGGGGGCAAAGCGTCTGCCCAGTCCAGAACAGGAGCCCCCCAATGGGAAGAGTAATGACTTAAGGTAGTCATGTGGACAGTTACCTTTGAGCGATATCGTTCGGGGACATGGCCCTCGACTTTGATATTACCGAGGTGGTCGGCGTCGGTGTTTTAACCTGCCCGACCAGCCTTTAGCGTACGAGGAGCATACTTGCGAAAGGGCCGTTTTATGTCGACCAGGCTTTAGGAAGGGTGCCCGACGAAGTGGCGTTTTTATGTCGAGGAGGTGTGCTCGTGGGATAGCAGAAGACTTAGTGAATGTAATGTCTAGCTTTGGGAATGCCAAACGGAGATTCCCTTTCTGACACGTGGTGGTGCATTTAACTCCTGTCAGGCCTAGAGGTCTAGGTTATGATGTCCTTTGCGCTTCCCAAGCGAGCAAGTGCTTATAAAAAGGAGGGAGAAGGGATTCATTTGCACACTTCACGCAAATTTCTCTCCTCAACCCTTTTGCTCTGCAACTCGTCCTTTCGTCGGAGTTCCTCTTCGCCGCCGTCGATCTTCATCGTCTACGCCCAGACCTTCATCTTCAACTTTCTGACCCAAGTAAGTTCTTCATCTTTTCTGCAATTCCCATGGTGTTCTTCATCTTCTGGAAGTATTCATGAATTTTTTGGCGGCACATGAATTCTTCGGTTGAAGATTCATGTGTTCTTCGATGAACACATGAATTTCTAGAAAATTCATGAAGAACATGAAGAACATGGAATGAATGTTCATGATTATTGCGCATGATGGTGTAGATCCTCCTAGGTTCTGGTTAGGATTTGTTTTAGGTTTGTAGTCGGGCATTTGGCCTGTTCGACATAAAACTCTGGCTTTTGTGCGACGAGCTTACTTCATCGAGTACGCTCCTAAGTCTTTTTGTAAAGCCGCGGAGACTCGTCCCCATCATAGGGGATAGTGGAGTCATTATATTCTGTCGCGGTCGATGTGGGCTCGAGGTTATCCTCGACTTCTTCCTCGCCCTTTGTCGCTCCCAGGATTTTCATCTAGGTACAAACGCGAGAGTGGCGCGGAAAACAGAGTCGCCAGCCGTGTAAATTTATCCCAAGAGAAGGAAAGGGAACACCACATAAACCTGAGGAAGAGGGAAAGAAATGGTCATCGCAACCATAGCCTGGGTTCGGGAGTCGGTTACGCGAGGGGAAGGTGCTAGCACCCCACGCGTCCATCGTACTCGATGGGATCCACACTTGTTGTCTATTCTAAGGGTGAGTTATCCTAGCACCTATGGCTGTACTGACACGAGGAAGGGGAAAACAAAGACAGACTCGATAGGACATCGACGTCCTAGGCCTACGTACTCCCTTTGTGCAATGGGAAATTCAGAGTCAACGTAGTTCGGACCAAGTTCTTTTTGTGTTTTTTATGAGCGACGTTAAGTTCGCGTCCGACAGTTAGGGTTGATGCTTGTTTGCGACTCAGACGGAAAGTAAAGTGCCCTTTTTGAAAATAGCCTTTAGTTTGACAATCCCGAAGGACAAAAAGGTTTGAAGTTTGTTTGTATTTTTTAGGACAGAAGTGACTTGAGTTAGTTCATAACTTGCATTGCACCAAAGTCTAGGGCACAGGGGCGAATACTTAACGAATCGTCCCAAGACAGGACGCTCGCTAAGCACTCTAGAAAGATGAGAGGAAGCCCCTCATTTCTCATTCCCCACGCTTAAGGCTCGTGCGCAATACACTTTATCTTTATTAAGTATTTTCAAGAAGTTTTGAGATTAGGAGAGAGAAGACACAAAGGAAACTCTAAAGGGAAACTAAGAGTCCTAATGTTATCATGCATGGGTGACCTACGGTTAGTGAGGTTTGACGACAACCTAAGCCTAAAGAAAAGAAAATATGAGAGAAAGAAAGAATGAGAGTGGACATGGATACCTATCCACACCCTCAAATAACTTACCTCAGCCTCTGCATAAAAGGTTAGTACAAATAGACGTAAATGACAATAAAACAAATGAAACTCAAACAATGACATATAACAGTGATTAAGTGACATATAACAATTCAAACATGAATTAATAAATCAAAGAAACAAACCCCCAAGCAATGGCACAAGTGCCTTTTCAAACAAACAATCAGACATGATTAAGGATGCATACAAGAAAGACCTCAAACAAAAGCAATCAAACAATTAGCAAAACAACTTCTAAAATCACCAAATTAATTATCAACATATCTTAACCAGAAACAAACAACATGTCCAAAACTCATGCCAAGATTCCCTAGATAGGTCACCCAATCAATTATGCAAAGTCAGATGAGAAACATAGTTCAATATGCAAAAAAGGAGGACTAAAATGCAATATGAAATGATTTTAAAAATGAGAGAAAAATATTTTAATGCAATTCAATGTGTTGATGAATGAATGCAAAAGGAATGGGCTCTAAATGTTATGTATGCTGTGAGAACAAAATTCTACAATGCAACATGTGCAAAACAAAACAAATTCGAAAAGAAATTAAAAAATTAATTAATTCAGCCACTAAAAATAAAATAAAAATGAAAAATAAAATTTGGGAAAATTTTATTAAATTCTAAATGTGATTCATGAATTTTTTGGTAATTTTTTAATGCAATTAACTATTTTTAAGAATTAAAAATGAAATGCAAACAATTAAATAAAATAAAAACCATGAAATAAGCATGGGGGGTGCGTTTAGTAACAAAACCACGTTGAAAAATTGAAATGGGCTGAGAGGAGGTGTGAATAGCAAGCCCAAACGTAAATCCATCAGCCAAAAAATAAAATAAAAAATGAGAAGCACGCATGGACCTCAGTCAACCCAGTTGATTGACTGCTCACCATTAGATTGATCAGACGTTTATCATTGAGTCAACCAAATAAAAGGTAATAAAGATTAATGGCTCTGATCCACACACATACTGTAGTAATGATGCACGCACCTGCACGCAATTGGTCAGAAAATAAAAAGGAACACGTGCATACCAAACTCCCTCATTAATGTGTTGGCATAGTTCTGGCCACATGATCTAACCAACGTCCAAGATTAAGTCAATATTTCAGATTGTAATTAGGATGAGAGAACATGATAGCGCGCACGATAATAACCAAGGGCTAGCACACACACAATCACTAAATAAAAATCAGAAAAAAAATAAATGTGGCAAGCTTTGGACCACACGATCAATGCAACGGATGGCCAGGAACTTGCCTCAGGCACCTTGACCCCATGCTAAGAACCAATGATATGAAACATATGCACACATGATAATGCACACATGAAACATATGTAGAATGAGATGAAACATAAGCCAGTTAGTACTAAAGTGAGGAGAGCAAATTTTGGGGTGCAACAGCTGCCCCTATTCAATCAACTTGGTCCTGGAGGTATGATAGCGACGGCTCTCAGACATTCCAGGATACACGGGGATTGAATACCGAAAGAGCCCCGAAAATTTACTAATGGTGAGAATAACGAGATGGTGCATGGTGAAAAATAAGGAATATGACCTCAACCATACCCTAAAAAATAAGACGAATACGACCTCAATCGCACCCACAAAGGAAATACGAATACGACCTCAACCGCATCCACAAAAACGAATACAACCTCAATTGTACCCTCAAAGGAAGACTGACCTCAATCACTCTACCCACAAAGAAAATACGAATACGACCTTAATAGCACCCACAAAAACGAATACAACCTCAATTGTACCCTCAAAGGAAGACTGACCTCAATCACTCTACCCATAAAGAAAATACGAAAACGACCTCAATCGCACCCACAAAAATGAATACAACCTCAATTGTACCCTCAAAGTAAGACTGACCTCAATCACTCTACCCACAAAGAAAATACAAACACGACCTCAATCACATCCACAAAACGAATACAGCCTCAATTGTACCCTCAAAGGAAGACTGACCTCAATCACTCTACCCACAAAGAAAATACAAACACGACCTCAATCGCATCCACAAAACGAATACAACCTCAATTGTACCCTCAAAGGAAGACTGACCTCAATCACTCTACCCACAAATAAAATACGAATACGACCTCAATCGCACCCACAAAAACGAATACAACCTCAATTGTACCCTCAAAGGAAGACTGACCTCAATCACTCTACCCACAAAGAAAATACGAACACGACCTCAATCGCACCCACAAAACGAATACAACCTCAATTGTATCCGCAAAGGAAGACTAACCTCAATCACTCTACCTACAAAGAAAATACGAATACGACCTTAATCGCACCCACAAAAATGAATACAACCTCAATTGTACCCTCAAAGGAAGACTGACCTCAATCACTCTACCCACAAAGAAAATACGAATACGACCTCAATCGCACCCACAAAACGAATACAACCTCAATTGTATCCGCAAAGGAAGACTGACCTCAATCACTGTACCCACAAAGAAAATATGAATACGACCTCAATCTCACCCACAAAACGAATACAACCTCAATTGTATCCGCAAAGGATAACCAACATAAAGTGGACTTCGCCGTGAAACAAAACTTCTGATTTAGACCACCCTACTGAGAAAGGGAAATTGGCAAACAGTCAGGCGAGAACTGACTACCAGGCGAGAACTGGATTTCACAAAAGAGAATGGCCAAACAAAGGCAAACTTCTAACGGACTCACGATCCACGGATAAGATTACTCCGATGGAGAAAGGAGAAGTCTAAATAAAAGATTCTGCCAGGGAGCACAAGTATAAGGAACGCGTCCCTCCAGGATCTCCTAAGTCATGCCATCTCTGCTGAGAAAGAGAACTGGCAAAGAAAGTATCAAACCTGGCTTATGCTTCAAATGCAAATGTTTGAATTTTGCCGTAATGCTCCACACAAAGTGGAAATGCTATGCGTTTTGAGGATGCAATGCCAATGCTTATGATATGCAAGAGGGGTCCCTCCAGCAAAATAAATGCTGGAGAGAAAAGACCAATTCAACTGGGGATGACAAAAATAAATTGTCCTCTGAATCCAGGAACTCTGCTGAGAAGGGTCATTCTGATCGACTCTTTGGATCAATTACTTCTGTCGGGGATGAAATCCAAAGCATATGCACTCTACCATGGATTGCATATGTCCTTTACTGAATGTGACATCAAACCTGAGATTCCTCCTTTGTTGGGGGAGTTGAGAATGAATGCCAATAACAGAATCGGAAGTCTGTTACTGAGGGTTGCCAATAACAGATGGGTTTAGGACCTGCTGGGGATGCCAACCCATAATACCATCATGCTTGGGGAAAACCATCCATAATACCATCTTGCTTGGGGATACTGCTGAACTTAGCCTGCTGATGGGGAGAATACCTTCGCTCCCACCTTGTTGGGGACTAGAATATGACATTGTCGGCGAAAGCACGCTTCCTGACTGGATGAGGGAAGTGAAAAACCCTGATTCTGTGGGGAGATAACGTCTTGATCCGAAGAAAATACTTCCCAAGTCTCCTGCTGGGGAAGGTCTGCTCTGCTGAGGAAGGGTACAATCTCAATGCTGGGGAGAGCACCCTACTGGGGGAGTATAATGTTGTTGCCCTGTAAGTCAAATAACAACAAATAAAATATGCCACAACATGACTATCACCATTAATGCCTAAGTAATTTCTACTGCTTTTCGTTATGCTCCGCAAAGCTCGAAGTTTTATATGCAATGTTTATCAAAAATATCGGACGTTTTTTTGCAAACAGTAAAACAAACAACGGAAAGCTCTTTGAGTGAAATGAATATTTTATTGAGAAAAGTGGCCTGTAAATAGGTATTTACAATAGGAAGCAATTCCTAAAAAGAGGTAATTGCGCAAAAGCAAAAAGAAAATACACATGTCGGCAATGTGGGAACAGATATCCACCATGATTCGACTCAGCTATGACCCATATGTCTTGCTTATCCACAAATGTCTTGACCTTTGAAGAGACTAACTGTACTGATTCTTTTCTTTCAGAATTTCCAGGTATTGAAAGTGCTCACAGATCGAACGCAGACCATAGCCTTTCGCTTATAGATCCCTAACTTTTGCCTGGATCTCCCTTTTTCGGCTTTTCAATCCATCGGGATACCCATTTTTGCCAAAGTCGCCTTTTCAGGTTTTCAACTTTGCGGGTTTACACGTTTCTTTTTACATTTTATCCCTAACTTTTGCCCGAACCTTTTCCTTTTTATGGTTCGCCGGGATGCCCCTTTTTTGCCTGGACTTTCTTTTTATGTCCAGTGGGTCTCTTTTATGCGAAGTATTTTTTGACTACGCCTGCGTTCACAGGGGATGTAAAATCTTCGCCATCCATAGTTGAAAGTAGTAAGGCTCCACCAGAAAAAACCTTTCTCACTACATATGGCCCCTCGTAGTTTGGAGTCCATTTGCCCCTGTGATCTGTCTGAGGAGGAAGGATCCTTTTCAAAACCAATTCACCTGTCTGAAAACTCCAAGGACGCACTTTCTGGTCAAATGCGTGCTTCATCCTGCTCTGATACAAACGACCATGTGCGATGGCTGCCAATTTCTTTTCTTCAATAAGGTTTAACTGATCTAATCTGGAACGCACCCATTCAGCTTCATCAAGCTTCACATCTGTCAGAATTCTCAAAGACGGAATCTCGACCTCTAAGGGTAAAACTGCTTCCATACCATATACCAATGAGAAAGGGGTTGTCCCAATTGACGTACACACCGAAGTACGGTAACCATGTAGGGCATAAGGTAGCATCTCATGCCATTCTTTATATGTTACCACCATTTTCTGCACAATCTTCTTGATATTCTTATTTGCTGCCTCAACAGCCCCATTCATCTTCGGACGATATGGAGAGGAATTATGATGCTCGATCTTGAAACTCTGACATAATTCCTTCATCATCTTATTGTTCAAATTCGAACCATTATCAGTGATGATTCTCTCCGGGACCCCATAACGACAGATGATATCCTTCTTTATAAACCGGGCTACCACTTGCTTGGTGACGTTGGCATACGAGGCTACTTCCACCCACTTTGTGAAATAGTCAATGGCAACCAAAATAAAACGATGCCCATTGGAAGCAGTGGGCTCAATCTTTCCAATCATATTTATGCCCCACATTGCTAAAGGCCAAGGAGATGACAACACATTTAGAGGCGTGGGCGGTACATGCATCTTATCTGCATAAATCTGGCATTTATGGCACTTTCAGGCATACTTGAAACAATCAGACTCCATAGTCATCCAGTAATATCCTGCCCTCAACAACTTTCTAGCCATGGCATGTCCACTGGAATGAGTACCAAAAGAGCCCTCATGAACTTCCTCCATCAATAAACCTGCCAACCTCCTCAGAGTCTTCTTATCCTTGGTGAAGGCACCCTCTGGATACTCCCGTCTCTTCAGGAAAACCTTAATATCATAATACCACGGTTTGCCATCAGACACATCTTCAATTGCAAACACAAAAGCTGGTCTGTCCAGACGCATGATTCTAATCGAAGGTGTTTCATTCCAACGGTTCACCTTATACATGGATGCTAATGTCGCTAACGCATCGGCCATCTGATTCTCAGCTCGGGGCACATGATGAAAATCCACCTTGTCAAATAAAGGTAACAACCTTCTGGCATAGTTGTTGTAAGGCACCAAATTCGCCTGACGAGTCTCCCATTCTCCTGTAATCTGATTAACTACCAACGCGGAATCACCATAGACATCGAGGTTCTGAATTCTCAAATCAATTGCTTCTTCTAACCCCATGATGCATACCTCATACTCCGCCTCATTGTTGGTACACACGAATGCTAACCGGGCAGTGAAAGGTATATGAGAACCCTTCGGGGTTGTAATGATTGCCCCAATTCCATTACCATATGAGTTGACAGCCCCATCAAAAATCATCTTCCACTGTGACCCAATCTCAGGTCCTTCGTCAGGCAGAGGCTCTTCACAATCTTTCATTTTCAGAAACATGACATGCTCGTCTGGAAACTCAAACTTCATCGGCTAATAATCCTCGACAGGCTGTTCAGCAAGATACTCTGACAGAACACTTCCCTTAATGGCCTTCTGGGAAACATACTGAATATCGTACTCTGTCAAAACCATATGCCAATGGGCTATCCTTCCAGAAAGTACTTGCTTTTCAAACACGTACTTAATCGGATCCATCTTAGAAATCAACAAGGTTGTGTGGTTTAACATATACTGCCTCAGGCGCTTGGCTGCCCAAGCGAGCGCACAACATGTCTTTTCCAACATAGAGTATCTTGATTCGCAATCAGTGAACTTCTTACTCAGGTAGTAAATGGCGTGCTCTTTCCTACCTGTCTCATCGTGTTGACCGAACACACAACCCATCGAATTCTCAAGAACCGTAAGGTACATAATCAACGGTCTCCCAGACACCGGTGGCATAAGGACTGGAGGTTCCTGCAAATACGTCTTTATCCTTTCAAACGCCTCTTGACAATTTTCATTCCACCTGACCTCTTGATCCTTTCTTAACAACTTGAAAATTGGTTCACACGTGGCTGTCAGATGAGAGATGAACCTAGCAATGTAATTCAACCTCCCCAAGAAACCACGAACCTCTTTCTCTGTTCTTGGCTCAGGCATCTCCTGTATGACTCTTATCTTTGCAGGATCAACCTCGATACCTCTTTCACTAACAATGAATCCCAGCAATTTACCAGACCTCATGCCGAAAGTGCACTTGTTCGGATTCAATCTCAATCTAAACTTCCTCAACCTTTCAAACAGCTTCTGGAGGTTTACCAAGTGTTCTTCCTCTGTTTGTGACTTCGCAATCATGTGATCAACATAGACTTCAATCTCCTTGTGAATCATATCATGAAAGAAAGTCACCATTGCCCGCTGATAGGTTGCCCTAGCATTCTTCAATCCAAAGGGCATTACCTTGTAGCAAAATGTTCCCCACGGTGTTATGAACGTAGTCTTCTCCATGTCCTCTGGGGCCATTTTGATTTGGTTATACCCAGAGAAGCCATCCATGAAGGAAAACACAGAATGTTGAGCAGTATTGTCTACTAACACGTCAATGTGGGGGAGCAGGAAATCATCCTTCGGGCTCGCCCTGTTCAAATCTCGGTAATCAACACACATCCTGACCTTTCCATCCTTCTTAGGTATAGGTACAATATTAGCAACCCACGGAGGATAATTTGTCACAGCGAGAAATTCGGCGTCTAACTGTTTCTGAACCTCTTCCTTGATCTTGACAGCCATATCTGGTTTCGTCCTTCTTAGTTTCTGCTTGACTGGAGTACAACCCTCTTTAAGCGGCAGTCTGTGTGAAACAATGTCAGTGTCAAGCCCGGGCATGTCTTGGTAAGACCAGGCGAAAATATCCACATACTCTCGAAGTAACTCAACCAATCTTCCTTTAACAGTGTCTTCCAAAGCAGCCCCAATCCTTACTTCTCGTTTAACATCCTCGGTTCCCAGATTAATAGCCTCAACTTCCTCCTGATAAGGTAGAATAACCCTTTCCTCTTGTTTCAGTAACCTGGCTAATTCTTCTGGTAAGTCACAGTCTTCGTCAGTCTCTTCTTCAGCCTGATAGATGGGATTGTCGAAGTCATATCGGGCCATAGCTAAGTCATGATGGGTGGAATCTGAACAAAGAAACCTGCATGATGGATGTTTTATGTTTATTATGAGTGCAACAAACAAGAAACACATTGCCATTTTGCTGTGGGTTAATGCAAAAAGTAAAAACAGAAAGACGGGGATCAAAATATTTGAATGAAAAAACGTCCTTTATTGATGATAAAAATAGCAGATAAAACATCCAAGCCCTACAAATAAATATCACTACGTCTTGGGCAGAACGTAGGATTCAACATAACAGAAAACAAAAGTAAATTACTCTGGGCGCGTCACTTGGATGACTTTCTCGGAGGACCAGTTGCCCAAACTCTGACCAGGTGTGCAGGGACGGATCCACTCATCCATGTCACAGTCACTATCTCCTTCATCCTCAATAGCATTGACTCTGTCGAAGAAAACACCGGCACTGGTGAAACGGACTGGACCATAGAACTTGGGAGGCTCTTCAGAACGCCTAGGTGGCTTGTAACCCAGTCATTGAGTATCTTGCTTTCTTTGAACATCAATGACACTGCCCCAC
This sequence comes from Lathyrus tuberosus, assembly GCA_022829125.1. NCBI lineage: Eukaryota > Viridiplantae > Streptophyta > Magnoliopsida > Fabales > Fabaceae > Lathyrus > Lathyrus tuberosus. Next base: position 17,249,987 of record JALAZF010000048.1, read on the forward strand.
TTCTGAGAACCACCAGCTTTAACTATAGCGCGTGCCTCTTTGAAAGAGGACATTGGAACTTCTGGTTATCTGACGACTTCAGGTTGGGCAACCGCCTCAGGCTGACTGACTGCCTTTGGAGGTTCCTCGGGAATTTTCATAGCTTCAAAGGCTTGGCACAAAGTTTCCTGTACTTCACCATCTACCTCCACATACTTGAAGGTCGATAGGTGACTCACCATAATATCTTCTTCACCACAAACAGTCACAACGTGGCCATCCACCATATACTTCAACTTCTGGTGCAGCGTAGATGTTACTGCCCCAGCACCATGGATCAAAGGGCGACCCAATAAATAACTATAGGCAGGCTGAATATCCATTATGTAAAAGGTGGTGTTGAAAATTTCAGGACCCACCTTGATTGGCAGAACTAACTCTCCAAAAACTGACCTCTTTAAGCCATCAAAAGCACGTACCACCAAGTCACTTGGTGTACAAATCAACCCACGAGTATCCAATTTCATCAAAGCCTTCTTTGGCAGCACATTCAAAGACGACCCAGTATCAACTAACACATGTGACATCAAGGAACCACGACATTCCACTGAAATATGCAGAGTGTTGTTGTGATTCCTCCCAGCTGGAGTCAAATCTAAATCGGTGAAACCCAAACCATTACCAGCATTCACATGAGCCACAACCCCTTCTAGCTGGTTAACAGATATTTCTTGCGGTACATAAGTCATGTTCAAAACCTTCAGCAATGCATTTCGGTGCGCCTCAGAGCACAACAGTAAGGATAGAATGGAAATCTTCGATGGAGTTTGGTGAAGTTGATCAACAATCTTGTAATCACTTTTTCTGATCAACCTCATAAACTCTTCTACGTCTTCTGAGAAAGTATCCCCAACCTGCTTTGTCATAGAATTGTTTGCTTCTTGTCTCTGTGCAGACTCATCCATTATCTGTTTACCTTTGTCTTGTATTGAACTGCCAGCTTGATCCCCGGACGGAATAAAGACTCTACCACTCCTAGCGATAGCCCCTGCTTCAACAAGATTTTCAATCCCTGTATTCACAGCTGATGTCTCTACCAATTCCTACTTCTTACCATCAACAAACACCTCGGCCCCATAGTTCCATGGGATGGCCTTGGTACTCTCATACGGGACTGGCCCAGGAACAGTGATAGTGATCGTCGCTGGTCTTACCGGCGCTGATATAGTTATTGTCTTGAATGGAATTGTTATCGTGGCAACATCAATCTCTCTGCCAGTAATATTACTCTGCTTACAACCTCTGTCAAACTGTAATATCCCTTTGCTGATCATTTTCTGAATACCTGCTTTCAATAAAGCACAACCGCCTGGCTGCGATACACATCCTACACAACCTTCATCACAGCTGGGAAATACCCCTCCCCTCAATAGTTTTTCCTTCACCACACCCAAGGGAGTTTGGACTTCGTTCACATCTGAAATTAAACTCAAGTCTTCATAGTCTTTAATAATTGCATTGACCCTCGGCTCACCGTGATTCGGCATCGGGTTCTGATTCACATTTGGAACATCATTGGAGAAATTGATGGCTTTGGAATCCACCAAATCTTGAACCTGATGCTTAAAAACTTTACAGTTCTCAATATGATGTCCGGGTGCCCCAGAATGAAACTCACAGTGGGCGTTGGCGTCATAGTCGGGAGGTGGATTACCAGTGGGTGGAGCCAAGGTTCTCTTCTGAATTAACTGGAGCTTTAGTAAGTGCTGAAATAATTGAGAATAGGGAAGAGGTGGAGTGTCAAAATGCCTATCACGCCTAGTCAGAGGCTGCGATCGGCGAGGAGCCTGATTTTGTTGTTGAGACACTGCTGGCTGCTGAGGTGCTGCTGGGATGGTTACAGAAGCCACCTGCTGATTGAAGTTCTGACGAGGGTCTTATCTACCACGGTATGATGACACTGATTTTGTATCTCCCTCCCTCTTCTTGTAACCACTGGCGTAAGGCTTCTTACTTCCTCCAGATGAGGACCCATCACCGCCTGATATTTTTCCTGCCTTAATTCCGCTTTCCACCATCTCTCCTACTAAGATCAATTCAGCAAACTTTCCAGTCATACACGGTACCAGCTTTTCATAGTAATGACCCTGCAAGGTAGCCATAAACATAGTTATCATTTCACGTTCCAACATGGGAGGCTGAACCCTCGCTGCCAGTTCACGCCACCTCTGGGCGTACTCCTTGAAACTCTCATTGTTCTTCTGTGACCAATTCTACAGCTGTGTTCTGTTAGGAGCCATGTCAGTGTTATATTGATAGTGTCTAATAAATGCCCCTGCCAGATCTCTCCAACTACGCACATCTTTCCTTTCTAGTTGCATATACCATTCCAGGGATGCCCCAGATAGTCTATCCTGGAAGCAATGCATCATCAGCTTCTCGTTCTTCGCATGCGCAGCCATTTTACTTGTGTATACCCTCACGTGGGTCCTTGGGCAAGACATACCATTATACTTCTCGAAAGTGGGAGTCTGAAACTTGTGCGGAATAACAACGCCTGGAACCAACCCCAAATCCTCTAGATCCATACCCAAAGCATCCTGATTCACAACACCCCTTAGCTGTTCCTCAATCAACCGGAACCTCTGATCATTGTCAATCTGGGGACCAGCATCCCCACCTGGCACAGAAAATGCATCTTCCTGAAGATCATCATACTGACGGCCATGAATTGTGCCAGCACCGTTACCTCCCCCCACTATAGTGGAAACCACAACATCTCCTCCGCCCGGAGGAATCACAACACCAGCAACAGGAATACCGCCACCCGGAGGGCCATTCTGAACATTATTACTAGTAACACCAGTATGAAGTCCTCCATGAAGGACACCCTCTTCATCAATTCTCATAATCAGTGGCTGAACGAGAGTCCTTAACTGTTCTTGGCCTTGCGCAACCCCTTACATCAAATCCATGAATTGGTTCATGCGAGTCCGCATCTCAGTCATCTCATTTTGTAGCTGATCCATGAGTCTCTTCTGATTTTGTCTGGTAGAATATCGATGAATGTGCTGATCTGCAATCCTGAGATTGGAACAAGATAAGAATACCGAAGATAAACACCTGTTATGCACAATGATTATGCAAAATAATTATGAATATGCAAATGCAAATGAACATGTTTGAATATTCGCAGGGCAATCCACCCCCTTGATTCCAGTTTAACAACAAGATAGAACGGAACTTCTGCTAATATATTAAGAAAACCAGAGGAAAACCAAATGTCAACAATCACAAATCCAAGATAACAAGTCTGAACACAATAATCATAGATCCCAACCAACAAGCCTGACAGTGGTCCAAACAATGAAAGAAAATAGAAAACTACGGCATATCATCAAAGTCCACAAGTGTCAATCCCCCCATCCATTATTCTTCTTGCTCCAGTCTTGAATTTCTTTGAACAACTTTTTGGTGTCGAGATGCTTCGGTCTCTGAATTAGCTCTTGAATGAGAACGTCTCTCCTATGCATAATCCCTTCCAAGTATCAGTAATGTAACTCCCAAGCGTCTTCTCCAGAAACACCATCCATGCTAGGTCCCTCATGTCTAGATCTCTTCACTCCAGCTTGGACCTTCAGTTCCTCTATGGAGGTTATGGCTTCATTGAGTCGACCCTCGACTGCTTTTCTCTGGAATACCCCTGATAAGATTTCAGCGTCTTTCTTCTCGAGCTGCGACTTCAATTGATCAATCTGAGCTAGATAACCGTCTTCTTTTTGCTTATTCTCAGCCATTGCAGTTTCTCGTTGAGCATTGAACTTGTGAATTTTTAACAAAGCCTTGTCCAATTCTTCCTTCTTAGACACGAGAACTTTACTGATACCATCTAGAGCTTGCTTTATCCTTTGTCTGGATGTAACCAAGTCAGCTAGCTCCTTTTCTGCTTCAGCAAGAAGCTCTGTCTTCAACTTGGCGATATGAACAGCTTCACCCCGCTCATGTTTCAACTGATAAATCTCCCTTTGTAGCTCACTGTTTTCTTCTCGCAGCTTTTCCTTTTCAGCCCACAACTTGTTAAACTTCTCTATCTCAACTGTGGTAGGAGGCTCAATCAGCAAGGGGTAAGATGGTGGTTCTACCGGGAAGGGAAGAAGCTCCTCTTCTGCTCTCTTCTTAATCCACTCTTTATAGGAAGGGAAAGCCCGGTTGTTACATTTCCCGAATGAAGTTTTTCCCCTCTTGATCCCTGCTTCCAAGCATTCACAATCTTCCTTATCATCTCTTAATCCTCAGTACCATTGAAGAATAAGGACTCTTTGACATCTCGCTCTTCAGGTGGACCTTTCAAAGGATAACCAAACTGCCTGATAACAAGGGAAGGATTATAGTTAATTCCACCTCTTCTCCCTATCAAGGATACATTAGGGAATTCTCCGCACTTGCAAATAATCTCTATTCCTAGCAAGTCACGGTTGAACCAGACAATGTTGTCAGCAGTCAAGCCCATTAACTTCTTTGACCACTTCAGAGAATCTTTCGTATCAACGAAAGCGCCAGTTTCGGGGAGATGGCTCAGAAACCAAGTAGATAAGAGCGGTGGACAACAACTCACGGTTTTTCCCCACCTATTTTCATTCTTGTAGTGGACTGAGTGATACACATCACCTAGCAAGGTAGGTATAGGATTCTTTGAAATAAAGATTCTGACAGCATGCATATCCACCAGATCAGGAACATTGGCAAACAGGACAATCCCATAGATGCACATAGCCAGAATAGCATGGAAAGCGGTCCAATTCTTCTCTTTAACATGTATGCAAGCTTGATCAAACAAGAACTTCAACAAGAAACCCTTAGCTCCTTGTTTTTCCTCAATATTACTGCTCAGAACGGATTCACCAATATGAAGAGCAATAGCCATTTCTTTTATCCCGGGGTGTTCTTTAGAAAAGAATACTATGTCATGCCTGATGGGGATTCCCAAAATAAATGAGAACTCCTCCAACGTTGGGGCCAAGATGTAGTCTGGGAAAGTGAAGCAACGCAAAGACGGATCGTAAAACTGAAGAAGTGTATGAATGACATCCTTCTCATACTTGGAGATATTGTAGACAAACTTCAGAAGTCTCCCATACCCTCCACTGAACTCTGTACGAACTCCGGGACCAGCCATACTAATCAGCTCGTGAATCAATGTCAAAGTCGGATCTGGGAACGAATAGGCAACAGTCTTCTTTATCGGGACATCCATGCCAAGGTAACCTCAGAAAACCAAAATCAAGAGTAAGATGCAAGCCCTGAAAAATGTCAAACATGTCAGAATGCAAGAAAAATGATATGCTCATGCAAACATGGGATCAAGGCAACACTGCTGGATGTGCTGTGCTGTTAACTGAACGAGAACCACAACCCAGAAAACCAGAATTCCAAAATACCAAACCACTGAGATAACCAGGAACCCAGATAATCAAACATTGATGAGAAATCCAGAAAAACCGGGTAGGTTGAAGGTTTCGGTTACCTGCAAACCTGTAAACACCCATCCCTTCTCACTTGTGGGTACTAGGATGTTCAGTATCCCGGGCTCTCAGGTCGAGAAATGATGATACGTTCACCATTTTTGGTTTGGCATCATCATCAATCGAGGAGGCCTCAACTAATTCTCCAAAACGGAAGGTCCTCAGCTTCTGGCACTGAGGTCGAGAAACAATAGTACATTCATCCCTCGGGGTACAATACTATCGTCAATCGAGGAGTGCCTCCACTGATTCTCTTCAAAAGATAGGGGCCATCCTATGCGAGTTCCAAAGTGGGCCCTCGGGTGCGAATGGGTTTTCCACAGGATGTGATCTGCCATTGTCACCACTAAAGAGGGATGTTTCCACTAAGGTCCTCGATGATCGGTCACTAGAGTCGACAGCTCTCTAGATCGACATTTTAACATGCGCAAGACACACACGTTAGAATGCGTCCCAAGATAGCCTCGTCTGGTTGTGAATTTCATGAACACACAAACGTACCAAGCGGGCACGTAGATCCCACTACTCTCCACTCTAGTCCTAGAGTGTACTCAAGTCTGGGTATTGGGCTTATCTCTCTGAACAACCCAACCTGCAAAATAGAAACAGCCAGCACAACACAACAATATCCAGTATGACAGTAGTTAAAATGAAATGCAATGCAGTAAAAGCTGTAAAATGGTAATATACAACACAATATATCACAACAAATAAACACCCAACAAAAAAGCAAACAAGCGTTAGGATCGACTCGCTAAAGGGGATGGACCAACATAGGTCAACCAGAGTCCCCAGCAGAGTCGCCAGCTGTCACTCCCAGGATTTTCATCCAGGTACAAACGCGAGAGTGGCGCGGAAAACAGAGTCGCCAGCCGTGTAAATTTATCCCAAGAGAGGGAAAGGGAACACCGCTTAAACCTGAGGAAGATGGAAAGGAATGGTCATCCCAACCATAGCCTGGGTTTGGGAGTCGGTTACGCGAGGGGAAGGTGCTAGCACCCCACGCGTCCATCATACTCGATGGGATCCACGCTTGTTATCTATTCTAAGGGTGAGTTATCCTAGCATCTATGGTTGTACTGACACGAGGAAGGGGAAAACAAAGACAGACTCGGTAGGATGTCGACGTCCTAGGCCTACGTACTCCCTTTGTGCAATGGGAAATTCAGAGTCAACGTAGTTCGGACCAAGTTCTTTTTGTGTTTTTTATGAGCGACGTTAAGTTCGCGTCCGGCAGTTAGGGTCGATACCTGTTTGCGACTCAGACGGAAAGTAACGTGCCCTTTTTGAAAATAGCCTTTAGTTTGACAATCCCGAAGGACAAAAAGGTTTGAAGTTTGTTTGTATTTTTTAGGACAGAAATGACTTGAGTTAGTTCATAACTTGCATTGCACCAAAGTCTAGGGCACATGGGCGAATACTTAACGAATCGTCCCAAGACAGGATGCTCGCTAAGCACTCTAGAAAGATGAGAGGAAGCCCCTCATTTCTCATTCCCCAAGCTTAAGGCTCGTGCGCAATACACTTTATCTTTATTAAGTATTTTCAAGAAGTTTTGAGATTAGGAGAGAGAAGACACAAAGGAAATTCTAAAGGGAAACTAAGAGTCCTAATGTTATCATGCATGGGTGACCTACGGTTAGTGAGGTTTGACGACAACCTAAGCCTAAAGAAAAGAAAAGATGAGAGAAAGAAAGAATGAGAGTGGACATGGATACCTATCCACACCCTCAAATAACTTACCTCAGCCTCTGCATAAAAGGTTAGTACAAATAGACGTAAATGACAATAAAACAAATGAAACTCAAACAATGGCATATAATAGTGATTAAGTGACCTATAACAATTCAAACGTGAATTAAGAAGTCAAAGAAGCAAACCCCCAAGCAATGGCACAAGTGCCTTTTCAAACAAACAATCAGACATGATTAAGGATGCATACAAGAAAGACCTCAAATAAAAGCAATCAAACAATTAGCAAAACAACTTCTAAAATCACCAAATTAATTATCAATATATCTTAACCAGAAGCAAACAACATGTCCAAAACTCATGCCAAGATTCCCCAGATAGGTCACCCAATCAATTATGCAAAGTCAGATGAGAAACATGGCTCAATATGCAAAAAAGAAGGACTAAAATGCAATATGAAATGATTTTAAAAATGAGAGAAAAATATTTTAATGCAATTCAATGTTTTTATGAATTAATACAAAAGGAATGGGCTCTAAATGTTATGTATGTTGTGAGAACAAAATTCTACAATGCAACATGTGCAAAACAAAACAAATTCGAAAAGAAATTAAACAATTAATTAATTCAGCCACTAAAAATAAAATAAAAATGAAAAATAAAATTTGGGAAAATTTTATTATATTCTAAATGTGATTCATGAATTTTTTGGTAATTTTTTAATGCAATTAACTATTTTTAAGAATTAAAAATGAAATGCAAACAATTAAATAAAATAAAAACCATGAAATAAGCATGGGGGGTGCGTTTAGTAACAAAACCACGTTGAAAAATTGAAATGGGCTGAGAGGGGGTGTGTGAATAGCAAGCCCAAACATAAATCCATCAGCCAAAAAATAAAATAAAAAATGATAAGCACGCGTGGACCTCAGTCAACCCAGTTGACTGACTGCTCACCATTAGATTGATCAGACGTTTATCATTGAGTCAACCAAATAAAAGGTAATAAAGATTAATGGCTCTGATTCACACACATACCGTAGTAATGATGCACGCACCTGCACGCAATTGGTCAGAAAATAAAAAGGAACACGTGCATACCAAACTCCCTCATTAATGCGTTGGCATAGTTCTGGCCACATAATCTAACCAACATCCAAGATTAAGTCAATATTTTAAATTGTAATTAGGATGAGAGAACATGATAGCGCGCGCACGATAATAACCAAGGGCTAGCACACACACAATCACTAAATAAAAATCAGAAAAAAATAAACGTGGCAAGCTTTGGACCACACGATCAATGCAACGGACGGCCAGGATTTCGTCCCTTACCTCTGAAACCCTAGCTCGCCGGAACTCACACCAGCCACCGGAGCCCTAGCTCCGGCCGTCACCCACGGCCACCTGCAACTCAAAAAAACCCAGAAAACGCAAACGAATATACCATTTTGTCCAGATTTTCACCAGGATCACGAATATCCTATTATTTTTCACAAACGATCAACACAAGGAGCAAATCGAAGGAAATAAAGTATGGTTCAAAAGTTAAAAACTCATCAAACAATCAATATGCGCGTCCAAACACAACAAAAACTACATCAGATTGACCAATGGGCATCACACATCAATATGCATATTTAAAAAGAGAGTTTTATGATCATAAAAAATATCACTAACCTGAGATTGTGCAACCTGTACCCTTGCTCTTAGCTTCAAGTGATGGTTGGTTTGTGTTCTAAGGATCCCAAGGGTTCTGATGGTGAAAGAATTTTTGGAAAAGCTCTTCTTGATTGAGAGATACGAATGAGAGAAGCTTTTAGGGTTCAAGCTTTGGTTCTCCTTGAAATCACGTGTCCTCCTTCTCCATAGTGCATGAATAATCTTAAATACTTAGGGTTATTTCACATCTGATCATTTAGTTTTTAATCACTCCTTGGTTAATGAGTTTTGGGCCTTTTGACAAATTTGCATAATGTGAAATACACCCTCCTCCATGCATGCACACCCAAGCATTCTATGATGGATCACTTATTGATCAATTTCTAATCACACCTAAATTGAAATTGGGCCTTGAAACATTTTGATTCATGAGTTTTGATGCCTCTTGCAATTTTGAATAATGGAAGATAAGTGATGAATAAACCATGGATCCACTTGATTCAAAGGCCAAAAATAGTCCTTATGGATTGTACTTTGATGTTAGAATGTACCTTGAAGCAATGGAATTAATTATAGGTCACTATGTCCCAAAATGCAAATGGAACCATGAGAAAACCCTAAAAAACCACTTTGCCTTCTTTTGGTCATAACTTGAGTTTCACAAATGATATGGAGACCCACTAGTACTTGTTGGAAAGGGGAGAAAAATATCTTCAACTTTCATGTTTGAGGAAAATTTATTTGAAGCTTTCTTGATGATGAGAATTCAAGTTGAATGTAGTGTAAGGACTTGCCCAAAAAGGAAACTTTCAAATTATAGGTCATTTCCATATTTAGTAACTTTTGCACCAACTCCTGATTCTTGATAAATGGCATGAAACTTGACCCCTGAAGAACCATATGAGGATGTGAGACCTTGAAAACCTTGGAGAGAACCTCAGAATTCCACAGTTGACTTCCCCTCTCACTGTTGACTTTTACCTAATTCACCTGATTCCCAATCCATTGGCCAATTGAACTTCTCCTGGACCAAACTGATGGACAATCTTCCTTTCCTAGACACTTAGGGACCCAAGGAATACCATGGAATCAAGTCTTGCCCAAAAAATCAGAAATAAACTGACTTTATAGCAAACCCTAATTTTGGTACCCTCAGTCTAGGAGGAAATAACACAGTCTCCAAATCCAAATTCCTCTGTATATGATGTGTATCCTCTCCAACAAAGATAAGATATGCCATTTGGTGATGATAAAAACCCAAGAAACTTTCCCATTGGAGCAATAAACCCAAGAACCTCAAAACCCTAGTTTCTGCACTGGTTAGGGGAGAGTGATCCACTTGAACTCTCTTGCTTGACCCTCTGAAGAACATCTTCTTCTCTTGAACTTGCCTCAGGCACCTTGACCCCATGCTAAGAACCAATGATATACACACATGATAATGCAGAATGAGATGAAACATAAGCCAGTTAGTACTAAAGTGAGGAGAGCAAATTTTGGGGTGCAACACCCTTTCACTTGATTAGTCGTGGAAGGGTGGATTTGATCTTAGTCGTCGAATTCACTATTTCTTCCTCTGCTTTTCAGGTGAAATGGCTGATCTTCGCGAAGAAGTTGTGCCAGACGCTGGGCTTGCGCACTAGGAGGGGGAGCAGTCTATTGATTACGCCAACATCCATGTGGCTAAAGGGGACCTCAAGTGGATCGCCCAGGAACCCTTATCGACAAGGTCCACGTTTACTGAAGAGGAGATTCGGGAGTTCCCCTATCTGGAAGACCAGGATGAGAGTGCACCGGTGCACTGGAGGGCCATCTGCCCGATAGAGAACGACAGAATTTTCTCGATCTATTCGGGGATGTGGTTCCCCATGTATGAGTTTGCCTTCGTAGAAGCTAAGTTCCGTCTGCCCTTCACCGACTTCCAGGAGGCCATCTTTCGCCACTTGGAACTGTGCCCTGCCCAGCTTCAATCAAATGCGCTGGCTTTCATACGTGCTTTCGAGCTGGTGTGTCATTTCTTACACGTTGGGGCGACGGTGGATCTCTTCTTCTGCATCTTCCAACTCCAACGGAGCACCACGGGCTCGAAGCAAAGCTGGGTGTCCTTCAAACAGCTGTTGAAATAGTATTTCGGGGGTGTTTTTATCGTATCCGCAGGGATTGTGCGATATTTTGATGCTTGTCGTTCAATAGTCGAAACGTTTTAAGTAAGGGGTTTTCAAATTGTTCTTTGTTTTGTAACATCAATTTTGGTAGCAAAGAAGTAAACTATAACAAAGATGTTGTAAGTTTTATAAAAGCATGTCAAGATTAGATTTCGCTAATCCTTTTCATACATATCCGATTAATCAAGCATATAAACTTAGTTCCGACCAATATAATCACGTATCCTCTCGAATAAGTTTATGTCTAAAGCAAATTCGTGGGTATCGTTGTTTAGACCGTTAGATGATGTCTCAAGCTAACAATCGAAACAACAACCGTTAAGATCAATACAAAGCGAATATTAAACCCCAAATCTATGTCTATAGTTTGGTTTTTAAGAGATGAAGATATTAGGTCAAGATTTGGAAAATCTATGTCTAGAGTGATTCAAACCACAAATACATCATTAAGAACAAACAACTTCATCATATATTGATCATCAACCTTGTTCATATACAAGAGATCAAAAGAAATACATATAAGCAAGATTAACTACCTCTAATCTTAACACAAGAGGTTTAGCTACACATTTCTATGGTAGCTTGTATCACAAGTTTCAAGAGGAGATGAAAGAACATCTGCGTCGAATAATCGAGATCGGATGTGACTTCAGCTTCTCTATGTGGAAATTCACTCTTGGATTATCAAAACTCAGAAAAGTATGTTTTGGTGTGAAAATATCAAGTTATGATCCCAAGAAAACATAAAAATCTATTTATAATACACTTGAGATCAGCAACATTTGCACTGCGAATGAATCATTCGCCTAGTGAATGAAAGAAAATGGCACCTTAAGTGCCTCTGAAAGTTAAACCGCCCTAGCTGTTTTCGTGAGTTCGCAAAGCGAACCACTCGGCCAAACATTCGCAAAGCGAATTTTGGGTCCTTTTCCCTCTGTTTTGTTTGCTGAAAGCTTCGCTAATGTTTGCAAAGCAAACATTCGCTGGGGACTTTGCCAGGGTTCGCAAAGCGAACCTGCTGTTGTTTTCCACTTTCTTTGGCAGCTTGCATCAATTCTTTGTGTCTTCTATCTTTGATGTTTTTAGTGCACTTTCCTGCATAATAGCACACAAATTACAAGCACCAATGGTATAAATATAATGCATGAAGAACAACAAAAATTCTCTATAAAAATCCAGAATTAAGACATGAAAGTAATGAAAAATGCCAAGTATCAAGTATAAATATATAGCATGTTTGACATCTAACAACTCTCCCCAACTAAGTCTTTGTTTGTCCTTAAGCAAAGTATGCCTCTCATTTAAAACAAGAGGATTTGCTCGAGCATTTGATTCAATCCAAGAAAGGATAAACGGTTCAAATAAAACAACAATTGTAACAAAGCACAATTACACAATCCTAGAATCGACAATGGAAAAGAACTTGATTCTTACAACAAATCTCAGACAATGTTTCCATAAACAACTAAACAATCATGTTTATGTCACTCTACACTCCTCTTCGAAATAGGATTGAAGGAAATTAACACGTTTGCAACTGCGGGGCAATTTCGCTCAAATGACAAATGAAGCAAATACTAAGCAATTCGTACAATATCTAATCGATCGCAAGAAATTATAGAAGCAAAAGATCACTAAGGGCTTTTATCGGTTGTAACTTGGTCGGGGTTAAAAACAAAGGACATATGTACACGGCCATTGAAACAAGAAAGGGTAAAGACTTTGAAGAGCGTTTCTTTTTCAAAATTTTCGATCTTGTTCAATCCTTATTTCTTTCTTTCACAATGCATTCTCTTCTTTTCTTTTTCTTTTCTTTTTGTTCTTTTTCTTCCTTCTCCTTTTTTTTTATTTCTTTGTCTTAGAATGCATTGTATCACCAACTCCTTTTTCTCTTTTCAAGATAAACCATTCTCCCCAACTTCAACATTGTCATAATCTTAGCTTAAATGTTCTTCAAACGGGTTAAAGTAGGGTTCATGATTCAAACAAAAATTTCATTTTGGCTCAAAAGAGGTTTCAAATACGCGCACACTCATAAGGTGACTTGAAGTGTTTTTGGACTGGTGGTTATACTCAAAGTGCACAAACATTGCCTTGATCATTTCTATGCTTCCACAATTTCAAAACAAAAAGCAAGATAAAGCATGAATTATAAGTATAAAACAACATTCATCATCAATCCAAAGCATTTGGTATAACATGGAGGTTTCTCAATTTTGTGATTTTTGGACCTAAATGACACAAGCAATCAAATAGAGTTGTACCAAGAAACAACATTTTCATTTGTACAAAGACAACAAAGTTCTAATACATTCTAAATTCTAGAATTAGGTAACTATGTACCTTGCCACAACATCATGCTTAAAGTACTATCATAGCCATCCAATCTTGGAGGAATCTTCTTTCATGCACAATCAACACCAACCTAAGTTTCTTCCACAAAACATCCAAAAGTTGGAAATATTAACTTCCACAAGCCCACCAACATAAAACAATAAAAATCATATTAACAGCTTAAGAGTTGAACATTCATAAACTGAAGAATTCAACTCTTAATAACAACAATTAACACAAAAGCATACCAACAATTTAAGTGTTGAGCATTCGTAAACTGAAGAACTCAACACTTAATAACAATAATTAAAACCAAAATATTAGTAAAATTAAAAACCGAAATTTTTTTTATTGAAAAACAACATATATTACTGATAATAAAAAAATGTACTGGTGTGAACACACTTACAAAGTCAAAAGTACCACAAAGGGTACAAGTACATCATAATAACTAAAATAATCCAACAAAGTGGATAGAGTACATCAATAAAAACTGAAATAAAAACAGAATACAAGAAAAACTTCATTTTGATGCTCAAAGGAAGTACAAAATCATCACAACAAAAAAAAAACCAGTCCTCCTCGGACTCTGTAGCATACACCTCAACCTCCTTCTCCTCTGAACCAGATACAGAACCAGATACCTCAGCATCATCACCATCCGCACCCTCATCCTCATCAGCATCAGGACCAACTGCGTCCTCACCCCCTCCAAATACTGGCCTGGCCTCAGGCCAACCAGTATGTGCAAGGAACTGCTCCCTTGACATCATCGTATGCTCAGTGGCGGGATCGCGAATCTGCAGCTGTAGTACCTGCATGGAGTCATGTAAATCAGTCATGGCACGCTGAGAAGCCGCCATCCAGTCCCAGTTATACTGGCATATCTCCTGCTGATAAGGGTAAAATCCCTGAGATCCAGACCCAGAAGCACCCGACGTCTCACCCCTTGTCCCTTTTGGTTTGCAGAATTTGTCGACACATCGATCATCAATAGCCAACGGGATAGTGACCTGGCGGCGTGTGGGAATATCAACCCCAGCATCCGCACACAAAGACATGATAAGACAAAGAAATGCGAGCAGGGCATTCGCCCGAGAAGCGGTACCACCAAGGCCACTCTCCATAATTGCCCTTATCTCATCGGCAATAATACGGGCCATATCAATCTGCACGTTTGTCAAGATACTGTGGACAAGGTGAGCTAATGGAATCGGGATGGTAGATGAATGAGACTTTGGCTTGATATTGGTTATCACCAAAAGCAAAATGAGTTGGGCCAAAGGCGGCATATCCTCACGCCGGTACCTAATAGCAACCCCATATGGGTTGAGTCCAACAGTTTTTCCCGGACGAAGGAGATCTCTGGTCATTTTGGGATATCTTGGCGAAGGTGAAGGTCTCGATGATAATCATCAATCTCGCTAGCTATTAAAGGCAGAGGACTTCCAAGAAGAATACTAATGGCTCTACGATCAAATCTCACAACTTTCCCCCAACTAAGGTTGTCCAACTAAACTGCTTGCCATCATCAAGAAGGGCGTTCACATAAAATTCTAGGATAAGCTCTACATTATAGCTATCAACTGGAGTTATCAGCTGTCCCCATTTTTTCTCTTCCAAAAGTACAGCCACAGACCGATAACTCCCTCGGTCACTTAAGTTGAATCTCTTCTCCGCTAAAATGCTTCTTTTTTCTAAGGTAAGATATATCGCTGCTTGTTTGGCACCCCTAAATCGAGTGTCATCAAATCGGATTGGTACTTGTTGCGATGTGGAGGACTTTTTTCCTTGGTGGGGTTAACCTTGGGGCCCATCTGCACACATCAACAAGTAAACAGCAAAAAGTAGAAACACCGTCATTAGAATTAGCAGCCAAAAGCAAATCACAACTGAACCAAAATAAAAAAATTTCAGCATTCTGTTATGTTCGCTCTAGAGTTCGTAAAGCGAAGGCTGGCAAACATTCGCCCCAGATTCGCAAAGGGAAGGTCTGGCGAATGCTCGCCCAGGTTCGCAAGGCAAACAAAGTAGCGAACCCACGAAAATTCAGAAAAACACAGCAGCCAAACAGTCCAACATTAGAGCTCCATTCACAAAATCATTTCTATTCTAAGGCTTAATCAATATTCAGCATGCATCAGCATTTAAACCTTACAACAGAAATTAACCCTAAATTCCTAAATGTCTCTAATGTAAACCACAACCCTAACAATATCTAGCAAAAATTAGCAAGAAAAAGGGATGCAAACTTGAACTTGTGATTGAAATTAGGGGGAAAACTTGGGTGAAATTTGAGGAACAGAGCACATGAGGAAATGAGTTCTTGAGAGTGCTTTGTTTGAATAATAGAGAGGCAAGAGTGGGAGTAGGGTTTTCCCTCTCACTTTGAGAAAATGATATGGGTGTTGGGCCCAAGTGTTGGCCCACCCAAAAATTTAAAACCCTTTTTAACTGAGGTGGCAGCACACAGACTTCCCCTGTCTCGCTGGGTTCGCAAAGCAAACTGGGCGAATGCTCGCCCCAGGTTCGCAAAGCGAACGCCAACAAACATGATAGGTTTTGTAAAAAAAAATTCTGCACTGCTGCCACTTCCAAAACCACTCTAAACATCAAACATCACTTAAAACCTCAAACAAAGCAATAAATACTTACAATGTTGGGTGCTTCCCAACAAGCGCTTGTTTAACGTCGGCTAAGCTCGACGGTCCAGAGACTTGACACCTCGAAACCAAAAGCTAAAGAATTGGCTTCCGAAAAAAAAACACTTCACTAACAGAGACCTCAACCATAATAATGTCCGGTCTTCGATCCCCTTTTCTTTAGAAACGACCAATTCCAACATGACTTCATCAAAGCTACCTTCGCACATGTAGGGAGCGATTTTGGACGCGGTTCTTAAGCGCTGGTCGCTCTCTGCGGTTGAGCTTAAAACTACAGGTCGATTCATTTTTTATCCTATTGTGAGCTGATGAAGGAAGGGAAATAGATGTCTCCAATTAACCCTGCTTTGCATACTGAGTTTAAACAGCGGTCTGTTAGGTTACAAATGCTATCAATGTGGGGGGGCCTTTGTACTGGTTATTTGTATTTTCGCCAATACGGTTTTCTTTTTCTCTTTCTAGGACTTTATAGCGGGGAACAAGGATTAGGATGTTAGGACTGATGCTTTTGATAGATACATGAGAGTATGGGATTTTGGGTTTTTGTTTAGTGTGCTCGCTAAGATTTTTCTTTCAATCTTATGCCTACGTATTCCCGTTTACCCGAAACAGGGAAATCAGAGCGTTCGTAGTTCCTCCTATTCTATGGGAGGAAATGATTGTTTTTGGTGTCTTGTTCAAAGCCCAAGACATGAAGCGAAAGGTAGTTTGTATCTTGTTCAAAGTCCAAGATATGAAGCTGAAAGGTCTATTTGTATCTTGTTCGAAGCCCAAGATGTGAAGCTAAAGGTGTTAACTTTAGAGAGAATTTGTCATCTCTAAAGGGGTTTATTTGTCACAACTGTTGGGTGACTGGTTATAAAGGAGAATTACTTTAACCGGGATACGTGGATCCTAGCAATGCCGTAATTTCCCTTATAGGGGGTTTTAACCTGAAGGAGAAGACTTTAACTCAGTGTAGAGCAATGCTATCTTTCCTTAGGAATTTCTCATGCTAAAAGAGGGACAATGGCATGGATGTAGATGATCCAGAGGCTTGCCGCTTACAGCGATTAGATGAAGGGAGTTGTTTGATGTTTGTGTACTGTGAACGAGGCACAGTTTTAATGCTAAAAGGTTAATTGGATTAACCAGTGATTTTCTTATACAAAGCCTAAGAGGAGGCTGATATGTGTCTCGTACAAAGCCCGAGAGAGAGGCTAAAAGGTTTTGACTCAACGAGGGAATCTTTTGGTATCTCGTATAAAGCCCGAGATGGAGGCTATTGTTTGTTTGGCTCAATAAGAACCTCTTTGTATCTCGTATAAAGCCCGAAATGGAGGCGAAAAGGTGATTAACCCAACGAGGGAGTCTCTTATGTGTCTCGTACAAAGCCCGAGAGAGAGGCTAAACGTCACTGGAGAAGGATCATTATACAAAGCCTAAGAGGAGGCTATGGTGACTGTTCAGTTAAGTGACAGGTCCGGTATACTGATTTTGAAAGAGAAAATCAGTTCTTATATGAGCAACACTATACTCAGGGATTTGATTCAAGGATCCGGGTTATTCCTGTTCTTTAAGGAAGCGGGAAATCCAAAGGATATTGAGACTATCTGAGTCTGCAGGTTTCCTTCCTATTTAACGAAGGGGTCACTTGAGAATGTCTTTGAGACTTAAGGAAGTTAGACTGTCCGTGTCTAGAGTTTCATCTTTTATACTGTGTTTTAAGAAACAGTAGTAGACTCTTTGAAAGGATTGTTCTATGAAGATGACTAGGTTCTGTTCCTATACCTCTAGGAGGTCGTCGGGACAATTTGTACGAAGCCCAAGAGGAGGCTGGAATCTTTTAAGAAGCCGACGGGTCCTTGTACTAAGCCTAAGAGGAGGCTATCCTTCCCGGAGGAAGAGATCATTATACGAAGCCTAAGAGGAGGCTGTGAATACTTCTAAGAAGCCGTAGGGTCCTTGTACTAAGCCCAAGAGGAGGCGGGGTTGCTTTTAGGAAGCCTGTGGGTCCTTGTACGATGCCCAAGAGGAGGCGAGGTTGCTTTTAGGAAGCCTGTGGGTCCTTGTACGATGGCCAAGAGGAGGCCGGTGCTTTTAAGAAGCCCGTGGGTCCCCAAACCCCGAGAAATTCAAGGCAATGCTATTCACCGAGAATAGATCAAAGTCAGGAAAATTCGAGAATTTGGAAGAAACTCAAAGATGCCATTCACGGAGAATACATTCATCTCTGGGAGTAGAGTTTCTTGATAATTCCTAATGAGGACAGCCGAAGAGAAGACTGTATCTGGTGATCCTATTGGGGATCTAGTTGTCTATTTCTACGAAACGAAACGGCGTCACCTAGTTCTAGACGTAGTTGCCGGGGAAACTCGAAATATCTATACTATTATTACACAGTTGATATGAGTTTATGAAAGAAGACTTACAGTGAAACAGCCCCACAATACAGTTATATGTATATGAAAGCGGTAAATGAAAGCGTTTAAACACTTACTCGGTTGTAGAGCTTCCATGTTGTTTGGTTTGTTGTTCAACAAAGAAAGATTGAAAACAACAGTATATTCAAAATCAAAGGAGAAAGTGCTTTGAAAAAGAAAGTTTTGGGGCTTACAGCTCAAGGAGAGGCCCAGGGTTTTATCAGTGAGCGCACTGTTGAATTTGTATAGAGGGACTTATACAAGTGACTGTGGTCCAAAAATTGTTTTCTGTACAAAGGGATGGGTCTTACACTCTATTAGAGGCCCAAAAAGTTTAAAGAAAAAGAGTGGGGCTTATAACACGAGGGTAGGCCCAGTTGATTTTTCGTTTAAAAAGTGGCGATCGCGCCGAGGTTTTCTTTTAACGCAGAGGGACTTATACAATAAGTGAGGCCCAAAAGATTTTGGTTAAAAGGGAATTGGTTCTTACACTCTAATAGAGGCCCAAAATGTTTTGAATGGGTCTTATAGCTCAAGGAGAGGCCCAGTTGATTCTTTGAATAGGCGACGATCGCGCCGTTTATTTTTTACGGTATCGGGACTTATACAATACACTGAGGCCCAAAATGTTTTTGTCAAGAAAGGATTCGGTCTTACACTCTATTAGAGGCCCAAAAAGTTTTGAAAATGATTTATGAGGGTTGAATTAATCCAAAAACCCTAATTTGTTTTCAAAAATGTATTTAATTGAATAAAAATTCAATTCAAATGATCAAAATTGTTTAACATGTGAAAAACAAATTGTGATTTTGGATTAATGCTTCAAAAATTAAGTATTGACCTACAAAATAATTAGAAAGCATTAAAAGTTGCAAAATATCTGTAGAAAAAATATTTAATATGTCAAAAACAATTAAAATATTAATTCTTTGCAAAAATACTAATTATATGAAATAAATAATATTTTTGGGATTTTTTGATAAAATAAAATATTTTAACATTTTTGTGAATTATTAAAAAAAGAATCAACTCAAAACCATTAAAACTCAGAGAGAAATTAATTTTTGAATCAATTAAATAAAATCACAAAATTCAAATATTTGAATTATTCAAAAATGGCGCCAAGAACACACCAAGAACACGTGCGTGTTCTGGGTTTGGCTGATTTGCATTTTCTCCTCAATCTCACTGAATACTTGATTATATCATGCAATCCACATATCATTATGCTCGTCTCAACCTCACGATCATGTCTATAACACTTAATTTCATTTAAATTAAACATATAACAAGAAATCATGAAAAATCCTCAAGAACCCTAATTTCTGCATGAAGGCTAGGATTTTTGATACACGATTCAAACAATGCAATTAATTGAGGGAAAACATTCCATGCATGATTATAAACATATGGCCAAATTATTGTGCGAGGAAATATGCATAGATTGAGAGATGACCAAGTATATGCTTACCTCTAAGCCGTGACAGCAAGTGCAATGTGATTTTTGATTTGGAGGTGTTACAGATGAGTGGTGATGATCTGAACAGCTTCCCTACACCCTATGGAGTGTGTTTGAATGCTTGGACCTGATTGAAAATGGTTGGAATAATTTGTGGTACCTCAGCTGCAACTTGATTGAAAATTTGAGCAACCAGCTGGTGATTTTGTGAAATTGGTGTTTCAGAAGTGATCTAAGTGTTTGATCAGCTCATATGTGATGTATGTGAGGTGTGTGAGTGATTGGTTTGATTGGAAAAGCTCTCAAACTCAAAACCCGATAGCTACCTTGCTAAGAAAGGCATTTTTGCCAAGAGAAAGAGATTTTGAGGAAAGCATCTGTTAGATGGCTTTGGTGTACTCAAACTGATCACAATTGAGCTCTATTTATAGTAGAGCAAGTTTGTTTTGCAAGGAATAGTGAATGGCAGCTGGTAAGTAGGTTTGGCCAATGTTGTCCAATGGAAATGCAAGTCTCCTCTAGCCATTGACTAGAGGTTAGGGCACAGAGCTTTGGTTCCCTTGGTCTTGGATAAGTCTTGACTGATTTCAGATGAGAATGGCTCAGTCCATGGCACCTTGATGCTTCCATTGAATGCTTCAATCCAAATTTGGAGTCTTGTCCCTATTTTGGCCCTTCTAGGTTCAACATGCTATTTCTTGTTCCATGGACTTTGGAGGCTTGGCTCAGTGATTGTCCCCTTTAGATTCAATCCTCAGATGTGTCCAAGTGGATAGGAGCATTTGAATTTGGCTGATTTTGGCAAATCGACCAAAGTTGCAAATTCTGCCTTGCCTTTGACAGATTTCAGCAAGGCAACTTGCCAATGTCATATCTCATGACTCAAATGGAATTTGGCAATGTTCTTGGCCATTTTGGAAAGCCCTTACATGATACAACAACTGTTTGAACAAGTTTGGTTTTGATATCTTTTGATTCCAAGTGAAAAATCCCTCTACATTTGGCAAAAAGTGAAGCAAAATCTGACTTAGTGAAATTTTCACTAAGTGTTGGAACAAAGTGTGATTTCTTGATTTTGATCACTCCATAACTCAAAATCCTTAATGAATTGGACTTAGGTCTAGTTGAAGTTTTTGTAGAGGGTAATGAGGGCTACAAATCCATCTTTGGATGAGAAAAAATGGCCATGTGGTTTAGGAGTTATGATCCTCCAAAGTTAGTGTATTAGTGGTACTTTTTCCATAACTTAGAAAAATTTCTAAGTTTTATGGTTACCCCTTTTACAAGTTATCCAACATTCTTTGATTTTTCTTGATGAATGATGATTCAAATCATACATTAACATCATTTTAGGGTTAAAAATCCATTTTGGTGAAAAATCTCAAAAAGTCAAAGTTGACTTTTGTGCACAGTTGACTTTTTATCAGATGAATTCCAAACTGTGCCATTCTTCATGAAATCATGTCCTTGACCTAAATAAAAGTCAAAGGACATGTCCTAGGGTTTGGGAGCATGTCCTAGGGTTTGGGAGCATGTCCTGGTCAAAAGTCAAAGTTACAGTTGACTTTCCTCGCGAAACCCTAATTGTGGTGCAGATGAAAATGAGACTTGTTGCTCAAGCTTCTTGGATTAATCCATTGTTCCAAATGGATCAATATAGTTCATTAGAGACCCTCAAATCATGTCTTGAGGTCTTGGCTCTTGATTTGTCCCAAAAGTCAACTTAGGGGTGAATTAGGTCAAGAAACCCTAATTCCTGATTTTTTATGTATGCATCCCCTGAGTCCAAATTGACTTGATGCTTGGGTCCATGAGGTTCCATGGAGTACATTAGGTTGTGTTTTGGATCTTTGGCTTATGCCCAGATGAAACTTCCCATCTAGAGGCCCTGGTCAACCAAAACCCTAATTTTGTGATACTGGCGATCTTGAGACTTGATCCACCTAGAAGGGAGCAACCTTGTGCTTAATCCTTGAAGTGGGAGTCCCTTTTGATCCATTGTGGATGTTTGAGAGGTTAGACAAGTTGAAGATTATGTCATTCCTTGATTGATCCTTTATCTAAGGCTCTGAGAGGGCTTAAAACCCTAATTTTGACTGTAGTGATTGCTCAACAACCCTTGAGGCATTTGGTGAGGCATGATGGTTCATCCACATTGTGATGATGATTTGCACAATGATGGGAAATCTTAGTGGTCAAAATTTGGGGTATGACAGCATGTTCATCCTTTTTCTTCAGAAAACTCTCTCTTTCCAATTCTTTCTTCTTATGATCACTTTCATCTACTTGATTTGCATACATCACTCCTTTAAACAATGTAAAACAAGCTTCTTCCTCCTTACCACTATCCTTGATCCGCACCTTCATTATACCTTCATCAACGTCCACCAACATTTTGGCGGTTTTCATGAACGTTCTGCCGAATATAATCGGCGTATCTTCGTCCTTATCCATCTCAACAATCACAAAATCAACCGGAAATAGAAATTTATCCACTTTTATCAGCACATCCTCCACAACACCATACGGACGAGTCCTAGACTTATCCGCAAGTTGTAATGTCATGGTTGTTGATTTTACATTCATATTTTCAAGTCTCTTCACCACGGACAAAGGAATTAGATTGATACTAGCACCCATGTCAACCAAAGCTTTGCATTTAAAATCACTACCTATAGTAATAGGTAAAGCTACTCTTCCCGGATCTTGCTCTTTCCGCGGAAGCACACTTTGAATGACGACACTACATTCGACATTAAGATCAATGTTGTCTTTGTCCGTGCACCTCTTCTTTTTCGTAAGTATGTCTTTCATGAATTTGACATACTTTGGCATTTGTTCAAGAGCTTCAGAGAAAGGAACGGTTACTTGCAACCAACTAAATAATTCTAAGAATCTTGCGTAATGCCTATCATTCTCTTTTTTCTTTGGAGTAGGGGGATATGGTAATCTTCTTTGTAAAACTTCCTTCTCAAACCCCTTTCTTTCTCTTTCTTTTTTTTTCTTCATTTCTTCATCATTCTTTTCAACTACCCCATTTTCACCATTTTTTTCGACTTCCTCCAATACAATACCATTTTCCTTCTCAACTACCACCTCATTTTCAACATCTTCACCAATTGTTCTTCCCCTTCTTGTGAAAATGGTCTTTCAATGCTCTTTGGGATTTGGTTGAGTGTTAGCGGAGAAGGATGGCCCCGGTTGCTTTTCGGCTAATTGCTTGGCAAGTTGCCGTACTTGAGATTCAAGATTTTTAATCGAAGCTTCCGTACTCTTTTGAGTTACCATTGATAATTGCATGAATTGGGTGAAAGTCTCCTCCATTCTTGAACTTCCACTTTGATCATGGGGTGGTTGGTAAGGATTTTGTCTCCATCTTTGTTGATTTTGGTGGTTGCCTCTTGGTTGGTAGCCTTGTTGATTTTGGTACGGTTGTTGAGCATTTTGGTAAGGAGGTCTTCCTTGATAACCTTGAGTTGGATTTCCAAGATAATTTACCTCCTCCACAACCGGAGGACAATATCTAGTAAGATGATCTCCTCTACACAATTCACAACAAGCTACTTGCACACTCTTGCTCGAAGAGTCATGAATCTCTTTGAGTTGTTGAGAAAGCTTGGACATTTGTTTCGTCAACAACTCAACTTGTTGGGATAATAACTTGTTTTGAGCAAGTATAGCATCATTGGTTCCCAACTCCAGAACTCCCGATGTTTTTTGAGAAGGGCCACGGTTATGGTTCCCCTGATGGTCGTTTAAAACCATCTTGTCAATGATGGAAATCGCTTCATCGACACTTTTGGTCATTAAGGATCCACCCGCGGTGGCATCCAACAGTGTTTTATGCACTAATTGAAGACCATTTCGGAAAATATGAATTTGAGAAAGCTCATCGAAACCATGCCCTTTACACTTTCTCAACATGGATTTGAATCTCTCCCAAGCTTCGTTGAGAGATTCATTTCCACCCTGAGTGAAAACTGCAATGGCTGTTTTAGCCTCCATGAAACGATTGTGTGGAAAAAATCGTTCCAAAAACTTTTCCTCAAGTACATTCCAGTCTATCATGATTGTCGTATATTTGTCAAGATACCATTCCTTGGCCTTCCCAATAAGGGAATGCGGGAATAATCTCTTAAACAATGATTCTTCTTCAGCTTCGGGTGCACTAGTTGTTCCCGTAATCTCATAGAACTTAGTCAAGCGTGTAAAAGGATCCTCATGATCCATACCAGTGAAAGGATTCTGATATAGAAGCGAGAGGATACCAGTTTTCATTTCTGAATGTCGACCATTATGAGAATTGCGTAAAAATTGTGCAGTGTGTCTCAGACTATTTGTACAAGGTCTTGAAGCAGGTGGTGGTGGTGGTGGAGCAGCCATAGTTGGCAGTAACTGTGGTATTTGCGTCGAAGTTGAACTTCCATCTCGCTCTCGTCTTTCTTTTGCCAAGTTGCCTCCTCCGCCTTGTTCTGCTATTTAATCTACGCGCAGTTCTTTCGATTTCAGGATAAAAAAAGAAGTTCGTCTGCGGGTAACTTCCCTCGCATAAAACGGAGTCTGCACACTAAACCAAACAAATCAACAAGCTCAAGAAAAATTTAACAAGCTTAAAACAAAACAACTATTGCAATGCTTGCAATATCAAACAATAATCCCTGGCAACGGCGCCATTTTTTTGAAACAGTATTTCGGGAGGTGTTTTTATCGTATCCGCAGGGATTGTGCGATGCTTGTCGTTCAATAGTCGAAACGTTTTAAGTAAGGGGTTTTCAAATTGTTCTTTGTTTTGTAACATCAATTTTGGTAGCAAAGAAGTAAACTATAACAAAGATGTTGTAAGTTTTATAAAAGCATGTCAAGATTAGATTTCGCTAATCCTTTTCATACATATCCGATTAATCAAGCATATGAACTTAGTTCCGACCAATATAATCGCGTATCCTCTCGAATAAGTTTATGTCTAAAGCAAATTCGTGAGTATCATTATTTAGACCGTTAGATGATGTCTCACGCTAACAATCAAAACACCAATCATTAAGATCAATACAAAGAGAATATTAAACCCCAAATCTATGTCTAGAGTTTGGTTTTCAAGAGATGAAGATATTAGGTCAAGATTTGGAAAATCTATGTCTAGAGTGATTCAAACCACAAATACATCATTAAGAACAAACAACTTCATCATATATTGATCATCAACCTTGTTCATATACAAGAGATCAAAAGAAATATATATAAGCAAGATTAACTACCTCTAATCTTAACACAAGAGGCTTAGCTACACATTTCCATGGTAGCTTGTATCACAAGTTTCAAGAGGAGATGAAAGAACACCTGCGTCGAATAATCAAGATCGGATGTGACTTCAGCTTCTCAATGTGGAAATTTACTCTTGGATGATCAAAACTCAAAAAAGTATGTTTTGGTGTGAAAATATCAAGTTATGATCCCAAGAAAACATAAAAATCTATTTATAATACACTTGAGATCAGCAACATTCGCACTGCAAATGAATCATTCGCCTAGCAAATGAAAGAAAATGGCACCTTAAGTGCCTCTGAAAGTTAAACCGCCCCTGGCTATTTTTGTGAGTTCGCAAAGCGAACCACTCGCCAAAATATTCGCAAAGGGAATTTTGGGTCCTTTTCCCTCTGTTTTGCTCACTGAGAGCTTCGCCAATGTTCGCAAAGCGAACATTCATTGGGGACTTCACCAGGGTTCGCAAAGCGAACCTGCTATTATTTTCCACTTTCTTTGGCAGCTTGCATCAATTATGTGTCTTCTATCTTTGATGTTTTTAGTGCACTTTCCTGCATAATAGTACACAAATTACAAGCACTAACGATATAAATATAATGCATGAAGAACAACAACAATTCTCTATAAAAATCCATAATTAAGACATGAAAGTAATGAAAAATGCCAAGTATCAAGTATAAATATATAGCATGTTTGACATCTAACAACAGCAAAACGGGCTCTTCTAGCCGTATTTAGAGTCTGTTCGGCATTTCAAGGACAGGTTCATGGTCGTGAAGCCTGTCTCTGAAGCGGCTAAGAGGTCCATCTCTATGCTCGAAACCGTGACCGTTGATGGCCAACAAGTTGAGAAGCCCGTGTCCAAGTTCCCCTTGGAGTGGGTGTTTGCCCACTTCAGATATATGACTGATCAGTTCCTTGTTAAGCATGAGCAACTTAGTGAC
Source organism: Lathyrus tuberosus (assembly GCA_022829125.1). Taxonomy (NCBI): domain Eukaryota; kingdom Viridiplantae; phylum Streptophyta; class Magnoliopsida; order Fabales; family Fabaceae; genus Lathyrus; species Lathyrus tuberosus. Next base: position 17,276,071 of record JALAZF010000048.1, read on the forward strand.
GGGGACAAGGAGTCCTACCGGGTTCTCCATGCTTACGTGGAGAGTTTTAGTCCAGCCTTCGTGGTGGACAGGGATGGAAATGAGTTGCTCGGGGATGATGGGGAGCCTGCCCGGGCAGGTTGCTATATCAACACTAAGGCCCTCCTTGAGTGTGAAAACGATGATGTTACATTCCAGCTTCTCGGTACAATTTGTTTTTGTGCCCGTATTTGCTAATTTTTTGTCCACTTGTGCTGACTTTTCTTTCTGTGCTCGCAGAGAAAATGGCAGATATGAGGGAACACTTGATGAAGTCCCAAGCAGCCAAAGTCCCGAAGAAGGTGCCTTCAATGCCAAAAGCTGGTGCGGCCAAGCAGCAGTGGACGCTGGAAAGGTTCGTGGTCGGCGCTGGCCCTACTCCGGGGATGACCTCTACACCACCGACTCTGGACACATCCCATAAAAGGAAGCGGGATGATATTGGCTCCTCCCCGGTGAGCTGCTCTGGTGGTTTCTCTGGAGGGAAATTTGTGTTGCCCTCATGCTACCTTCAGGGGAAGATGTTTGATGGGGAGAGCTCTATCGTTGTCCCGTAACTTAACGCTTTAGCTATCTTGTCCACTGATCCTCAGGTGCGGAGGAAGCTTCTCTGCCAGGACGCGGCCGACATGATCAGGGTATTGGAAGCTGCGCTGGCCCTTGGAGATCCAAAGGTGGCTCCTTTTGCCGACCTCGAGAAGGCTAAGGTCAGGATCAACGACTTAGAGCTAGAGAAATGCCATATGATGGGGTCCAATTTTGAGGTGCCGATGACCTTTTCACCGGCGGTTTTTTCAGAGCGAAACTGACGTGCTGGCGAATCTCTGATTACGAGGCTTTCTTTATGGATTTTCCTTAATCCAGGAAAGCAAGGATATCATCTTCAATGGTGAAGAGTGACATCTGTTGAAGGTTCTCTGGCCTTTCAGAGGTTCAAGTTATCAAAGTGGTCTAGTGCCGACTCTGATCTAGAGATAAACGGGAGAGAGATTGCTTAGATGATTCACTTCCTAACGAGGAAAGGTCTGACAACTCGATTGAGAGGACTTTTATCACTAGGGGATAAGATCGACTAGAGTGATAGCGATGCAATATGAAATGTAAATGCAAATCAATAATGCATGATGTATGTATGTATATGCTGACAAAATTGACACGACACAAACTAAAAGATGAACATGACTGGATACTCGGCCATCACGGGGCGTATAGAGATATCGCTGGTTCAAGATAGCAATTCCACCTTGCTTAGGAGAGATAATCCCTGTGGGGAATACCGTTGATCGGGCTTAGGAGGTAAGAACTTTACCATGGATGTCAGACGAAACAAGGTCTCTGACACAGTTGATCCCTCTATTCAGGCGTACTGGTTTAGAAGGAGTACTTTGATTCTGCACTTTGAGGTTCGAACA